>OZ007596.1:53449968-58449968 GCA_963931845.1 Maratus michaelseni
GACCCAAAATGACCCACTAATTGAATTTTCTCGAACATGTGACCTAGCCCAACAGTCTTCTCGTGCCCGAAAACCATTGGATGCAAAATTTAGTGTAAATTGAGCCGCTTTTTAGATCTTGACCCACAATGACCCAGAAATGACCCACTAATCGAATTTTCTCGGACATGTGACCTAGCCCAATGATTTTATCGTGCTCGAAACTCGCAGGATACAAAATTTAATCAAAATCGTTAAAGCCGTTTTTTAGATAAAATTAATTTGACCCGCTTTGACCCCAAAATGACCGTCTAATCGAAAGTTCTCGAACATGTGACCCAGCCCAATAGTCTTCTCGTGCCCGAAAATAGTCGGATACAAAATCGTTTGAACCGTTTTTTAGATACAATTAGCTTGACCATGACCCAAAATGACCCACTAATTGAATTTTTTCGAACATGTGACCTAGCCCAATAGTCTTCTCGTGCCCGAAAACCATTGGATGAAAAATTTATTGTAAATTGAGCCGCTTTTTAGATCTTGACCCACAATGACCCAGAAATGACCCACTAATCGAATTTTCTCGGACATGTGACCTAGCCCAATGATTTTATCGTGCTCGAAACTCGTAGAACACAAAATTTATTCAAAATCGTTAGAGCCGTTTTTTAGATAAAATTAATTTGACCCGCGTTGACCCAAAAATGACCCACTAATCAAAAGTTCTCGAACATGTGACCCAGCCCAATAGTCTTCTCGTGCCCGAAAACCATTGGATGAAAAATTTAGTGTAAATTGAGCCGCTTTTTAGATCTTGACCCACAATGACCCAGAAATGACCCACTAATCGAATTTTCTCGGACATGTGACCTAGCCCAATGATTTTATCGTGCTCGAAACTCGTAGGACACAAAATTTAATCAAAATCGTTAGAGCCGTTTTTTATATAAAATTAATTTGACCCGATTTGACGCAAAAATGACCCACTAATCGAAAGTTCTCGAACATGTGACCCAGCCCAATAGTCTTCTCGTGCCATAAAATAGTCGGATACAAAATTTCGTCAAAATCGTTTGAACCGTTTTTTAGATACAATTAGCTTGACCATGACCCAAAATGACCCAAAATGACCCACTAATTGAATTTTCTCGAACATGTGACCTAGCCCAACAGTCTTCTCGTGCCCGAAAACCATTGGATGCAAAATTTAGTGTAAATTGAGCCGCTTTTTAGATCTTGACCCACAATGACCCAGAAATGACCCACTAATCGAATTTTCTCGGACATGTGACCTAGCCCAATGATTTTATCGTGCTCGAAACTCGTAGAACACAAAATTTATTCAAAATCGTTAGAGCCGTTTTTTAGATAAAATTAATTTGACCCGCGTTGACCCAAAAATGACCCACTAATCAAAAGTTCTCGAACATGTGACCCAGCCCAATAGTCTTCTCGTGCCCGAAAATGGTCGGATACAAAATTTCGTCAAAATCGTTTGAACCGTTTTTTAGATACAATTAGCTAGACCATGACGCAAAATGACCCAAAATGACCCACTAATCGAATTTTCTCGAACATGTGACCTAGCCCAATGGTTTTCTGGTGCCCCAAAATGGTAGGATACGAAATTTCGTCAAAATCGTTAGAGCCGTTTTTAAGATAAAGTTTGCATATATATATATATATATAACCACACACAAGATTTGCTCGTATTAGAATATATGATATACATTGAAATGCATATGGCAAATTCGAAGTTGTAAAAGTGTATTTATTTAAGTTAAACGTACTTAAACTATTTAAGTCTAAAAAATAGAATTTTTTTTCTCTCAAATAGTATTTATCATAAAAAAGTACTTTTTAAAATTTCATTCTGCGGTCAACCTGTGATAAATCGCCAAACACACTATATTTTCATAATGTTTTTACGGACGTTATATCGAGATTCCGCAGCAATTTCTTTTATAAACGTATATATCCTCATAAGAAGAATATTCTGTAATGTTTTCAAAATTTTCTAAGTATGCGCTTATGGAGACCTTCCTTGTGAGTAGCCACTGTCTTTATTTAAGTTAAAACTGTTTTTACTAAATATTACTAACGACGGGGCGAGGTGTATAATATCTGAATCAAAAGACTTTAGATATGTTCCGTCTGTGGATATGTGAATTGCTGTAAGTGTGTTTTCAGCTATGTTATAGATTTTCCAGATGAGGGAAATTTTAATATAGGGGAAGTGTGCTTAATATCGTAACCCATTTTGAAATTTTGATGCAATTCGGCTTGACTGCACAACAGATTGAAACTGATTGACGGTATGGGTTCAAAAAGCATTCTAATAAAACATTTTTCGCTTATAATGGTTTCCAACAAAAGAAACATATATATATATATATATATATATATATATATATATATATATATATATATATATATATATTGCAAATAAATATGCAAAACGTCTTAGTACCAACTTTCAAACAGTGTTCTTAATATCGCACCCCCCGTGCGATATATAAGAACTAATAAAATTCACTTTTTTCAAAATGTTTTATAAGAAATATGAGTTGTAAACGTTTTTTCACCACTATTTACTTTGCCCTTCAATATCGATTTTGGAACTTCATAAAGTTTTGAAAAAACCAATTTCCTTTGACCGTACTGCCTGAATTGCTTTAATCATATTCCCTTCTTACCACAGTTTCCTTTTTTTTGGTCTCATCTGAAAAAAAAAAAAATAATTACTTGATATACACAATTAAACCTAATATCGCACAGTATGGTACTTGGAATAGTTAGTGAGTGCGATATTAGAAACATATAAACAAAAATATAAATGGTCACCATTTGACAACTTCAAGGAAATAATAAGTCAATCAAAACATAACAAATCAAAATTTGGATCAATAACAAAATTTCCATAATAATTCAAAACTTTTATTACTTACCTTTGTATATTTATAATTTTTTGAAGATAACGTTAAAAAGTATTTTTAAATTAAAAAGCAATAAAATCTTCACTACTTGGAACGACACTTTCCTA
Organism: Maratus michaelseni; assembly: GCA_963931845.1. Taxonomy (NCBI): domain Eukaryota; kingdom Metazoa; phylum Arthropoda; class Arachnida; order Araneae; family Salticidae; genus Maratus; species Maratus michaelseni. The sequence goes on from OZ007596.1 coordinate 53,452,991, forward strand.
TGGCAACAGATATTACTAATTACAAAAGTTACTAATGAAGGATCAATTTTAGACAACAACCACCAGAATGCAGCAGATACTTCACTTCGAAATCATGGGGTGCGATATTAGGCATACTTTCCCTACATAAAAAACTTAAATCTTAATATTACAAAGATGAGCTCTAGAGAACTAAAAATGTGAGGAAATTTTAATATACAACACATTGTATATTAACGGGATATTATTGAATTAATTTACGTATGATGGGATTTAATAGAATGAAGAAAACTTTTATTAATATCTTTTTAAGTTTTGATTCGATTTTCATAAAATTTGAAATGAATCGATAAAATTCTGCAACTATTATATATATTAAATTTAAAACCATTGGAATGGGTACACTGCAAAAAAAAAAATTGTTGATTTTACAGTATAATACTGGCACCCCAGCTGCCAGTATTATGCCGTAAAATTAACAGAAATAAACAGTAAAATAAGCAGTAATACAGCACGCGGTAGCGTTTTACTGCGCCTATTTTACTGTTTATTACTGTTAATTTTACGGTAATAATACTGGCAGCTGGGGTGCCAGTATTATACTGTGCGTGGTAGCATGTTACTGCTTATTTTACTGTTTATTACTGTTAATTTTACGGTAATAATACTGGCAGCTGGGGTGCCAGTATTATACTGTGCGTGGTAGCATGTTACTGCTTATTTTACTGTTTATTACTGTTAATTTTACGGTATAATACTGGCAGCTGGGGTGCCAGTATTATACTGTAAAATCAACTTTTTTTTTTTTTTTTTTTTTTTTTTTTTGCAGTGTAGTTTTTGCGCCGTTATATGCGGACAGACGGACGAACCAGATGACGACTATAGGTGCTATGTATTTATATAATTACGAACGCACCTAAAAAAGGAATAAGAAAGAAAAATCATGCGTCAATCTTAGATTATGGAACACTTTCCAATCCATTTAGAATAAATACTACAACAAAACTTCACCATTTAGTAAGGTGAAAGATGATGTCCAAGTAAACAGTTAGGAAAACGCATAACACATTTGAAAACACAGTTTTAGCAATTATCATCTATAGATAGAAAAAAAAATCCGAATTCCTTACTGCAATTCTGTATAGGATCTATAGATTCGTACATATTTTTTACTTGGATGTTTATTTCCATATTTGTAACAATGGAGCAACTCGAGCCACAATTTCGGTAATTTAAACGAAGCTGCATCTTTACATAATTGTATTTTTATGTGCTGTAATTTCTACGGTTATTCTCTTATAATGGATGGATAGTTTAGATTCCAGGAGAAAATTATTTTACTTTCATTGAAATTTATTTGGATGATTTCTGCTTGATATAATCTTGCCAGGTCTGTGGTTTTCTATTATAACTTAATTTCAGCATATGCTCCTTTTTTCTGTAACTAAATTTCCTTCTTGTCATGCCATTATAGTAATTCTTGGATCCGTCTTCTTTAAGAAATGGCATTTCATGTATTCTTGAAGTCTCAAAATTAATTGGGTCAATTTTACTGCAAATGATGTTCTTAAATTTCTGAGGCGGTTTGGCTATAAATCATATGAAACGTTTAAGGCTGTATTTTAATTTTCAGAAAAAGCTTGGATAATATTGAAGAGTATAAAGTTTGTATTTTTTGCAAAAAAAAAAAAAAAAAAAAAAAAAAAAAAAGTTCAGTTAAGAAACGTATAACGCAGTTTAAAATTCACCTTCCACCAATAAGCGGAAATATGCAAGGATTATTTTGTGCAGCGTTGTACATAAGACCTACAAAATTCATAAACAGAATGTAATATGCAAAAAATGTAGTCAATTTAAAAACTAGTACCTCAACTGAAAAACACTTTCAGCAATTATTGCTCATAAAAGATACTCTAACTTAATTATTTAGTGTGTCCCTGTAAATGAACGATAAATGCCATGCAATGCCCCGTTATATAATAATCATCTTGTAATGCATTTCAGTGATGTATATCGATTTCAGTGTATGCTAGAACTAGTGTAATATCATTAAAACCACTGAAAACGACACCCTAAAGAAATTCAGCAGCTACATTTATTATTGCTCCATTTTTAAAGGTGATTCAAAAATCAACATCAAGTAACGGCAAAAACCCCAAATTCAAAATAGAAACAAAAAATATTCATTATCTAAACTTTCACGATATGTTAAAATGTAATTTTCCGATTTTTTTAAAATTTTTATTATTAAGTGACCGGAATGGGGTTTTCCACTAGTGGGATTTTCCGAGGTTCATTAGTGAACCGGAACATGGTGTAAGATCTTATCTGTATCAGTGCTTTAAATTTTTCCGTTAGTGGACTATTATATAACAATCGATATTTCATAAATAATAATAATGAAAAAGAAATCACATGAGGTACTCATATACATTCCTAATAGTAAATTTCAAACTGGGCTTTTCCCAGTCAACAAAAAATGAAACAAGCTGAAGATAAATATTAGTAACTGAGATAATTATTGCAAAACTTATTGTAAGATCTAATCGCTCATTATAACGATAAAAGCTGATTTTCTGTTGAAGCTAGTGTATAAATAAGTGTAAGAGAGAACTTGATCTATATATCTTATACTGGAGCTGATTTCAAGTCATATTATCGGGAAGAAGATGGCCTTTAAATATTCATTTTATCTCAGCGTTCTCCTTTTAGCATTTCTAAATGCCAGCAACGGCGAGTAAGTAATATTTTTATATTATTTTATTTAATTTAACATGTTTGATGTATGTTAAGATGGAATTTGGAAAAGGTATATTTTGTGAACATGTACCTCTGAAATCGAGCTATAGGGAAACGTCCCCGAAAAGGAGAATAAAGCCATCGCGAAAACGACCCTTTTTCGAATTTTTTGCTTAAAGGGTTAATAACAATATTTTTTTTCAAACTGATTGCTGCGTTTAAGACGTAAAATTATGAAATTAGGAATATCTCTTCTTTTTATCTGTATCACAAACTCGGCTTTAAGGCAAAAAGCCAAAATAAAATAGCATTTTGTTTTACCTTCTACGCGCTCGGAAAATCAGGGACTGAGCATGCGCGCACGTCTGTCGATTTTTGCAGAAAAATATTGTTTTTATGAGTTTCTAACTATTATCTCGGCTAATTAGCTAAAAATTAAAAATCTTAGCCTTGGGTACACCAGGACATGTTTTCATCTATCCTCATAGAAAATTTCAGACTTCAACGTACGTTAGATTTCGCTAGCCATCACCGAACAGACAGACAAACACACACACAAACACAGAACGAAACTTTCTTTTATTAATACAGATAATAATTCTCTGTTTATTGGAAATATACTTAGATTTTCATTTTAAAATTTTAATTTCGGTTCTCCGATGTAATGACATTAATAGGTAGAAGAAGAACGATGAGAATGTATTATAATAATTATTATTATCATGACAAAATGAAAAACGGATTTTTTTTTCGAATAACGAATAATATAAACGAATTGAAAAACGAATAATATAAAAAAGGCGCAATTTCATCAGAAACGAATAATTTCGTCCTCCAGAAATTAAAAACCCTTCATCCTAATTCCCAGCGCATTGAATTTTTCTATTGTTACCGCAACCTTCAGTAGAAAATGCGAGAAGGGAGATGTATATGGTATAGTAGTTACAAGAGAAACATTGATGAATAATATTGAGAATTCTAAACTTTGAATTTACCGAGTAAGGTGTGCGGTATAAAAGAAAATTTTTCTGTATATACTTTTTAAATAATTTCTTGTCTATTATATAGTATACAAGCACACAATTCAATGTGTTGTAATTCAGAAATTATGTAATCGAATGGTGTCTTATTTTTTTTGGTAAGAGAATTATTTCTTCCAGAAAATACTGTCAAAGTTATCATTTTGAATCAAATTTGTGGACGCGACACTGGGGGAAAGAAGAAAAAACTGTCATCATTTGATATCAATCGCTTAGTTAGTCATTTAAGTTAAAAGAAAAGTTATTCATTTAACCAAAAAAAAAAAATGGAAAACACCATTCGATTACAAATCGCTTCAATAATTATGCCTATAAGTGTCATTCTTTTGCATTTAAAAATGAGTTCGAAGTTTTCACATTATTGAATGTGTAAAACTCATAGAAACTCGACAGAGTTTCTCGCCAAGCATCAGAAACAGCAATGCATTGAACCGTAAATGAAAGGAATTTCCGCCAATGGATGCCAAACGATTTTACATTTTTTTTTTTTTTTTTAACTCTGTCTAGTTTATATTTTGCGGACGGGACAAAACGGGTTTTTGACACATCTATATCTCGCGTTCTATTTATGATAGAAACAAAATTCTTGATTCTATGGAATGGGGCGTGCCACATGACTAAAAAATGAAAAGAAAAGCAAGATCTGTCGAATAGGTTTTCAGGAAATACGATTTTAAAAGTGCTGTTTTTGCACTTTTTAAATCTTGTACAGACCAAAAACTGTTGGCAGGGCTACAGCAATGTGTAATTATCGGATTTTTACGTGGTTTACGTCATTTGAATTGTTTTTATGAGTAGTTCAAACCTTTGTAAGTTTCATGTAAAAATATTAATTAGTTTCTGAGTTATATCAGTTTAAAATTATTGATTCCTATACTTAACATATAGCAAAAAACTGCTGACAGGGCTACAGCAATGTGTAATTATCGGATTTTTGCGTGGTTTACGTCATTTGAATTGTTTTTATGAGTAGTTCGGACCTTTGTAAGTTTCATGAAAAAATATTAATTAGTTTTTGATTTATATCAGTTTAAAGTTATTGATTCCTATACTTAACATAGAGCAAAAAAATAATAAATGACCCAACTCTTTTAGAAATGGTCGTATACACATGATATTAAGATATGTTATTGCAGTCGACCCAAGTAAGCTCCCTATTATAAAAGAATAGTAACATTTAAGGTTCGTTTACAGGTTCTCACAAAAGATCTTTTGATATAGGGCTAAAGAATTGTGTCATTATCCGATTTTTACGCGGTTTTCAGCAATTGCATTGTTTTTATGAGTAGTTCAAATGTTTAATATTTCGTGTAAAAATATGAATCAGTTTTTTTTTATGTATAACACTTTAAAGTGATTTATTCCTATACCTAAAATGAAGAAAAGAAATATTAAATGGTCTAACTCTTTTAAAAAAGAACGTATGCGCAGGATGTTAAAATATGTTACTACGAACGACCTAAGTTAGCTTCCTATTGTAAAACAGAATTGTAGAATTTACTGTTCGTTTACAGGGTCACTCAAAAGATTTTTTAATAAGACTAAATAGTTGTGTAATTAGCGAATTTTTTCGTTGAAGTGCTTGATTCCTCAACACAGAGGAAAAACAATAGTATAAATAGCATAATTTTTGTCAAAGGGGCTATATACACAAGATATTCAAATATGTTACTACATCCGATTCATTTAAACTCTCTATTGTTTGTATTGTTGAACCATATACGTTTCGTTTACAGAGTCTCTTAGAAGATCTTGATTACATTACAACCGATGTATATTTACTGAGTGAGATGTATTTTAATGATTTTATACTGTTTCAATCTCTGTAAGGTTTTATTATCTTGCTTTAAAATTTAATACGCGTTCATTTTGTCCGCCTGAAAGCTCGTCGATCTTAAGCTCTAAATCTATTAAAATATAGTATTTTCATCGATTAAAAAAACTGTGTTTATTAATAAATGTATCAGGAATTGATTGAAAAAGCGATGAAAAAATTCCAACTTTACATTCATGCGCTGAGTAATAGAATGTAAAAATGTTGCTACCCCAAGATTAGAAGTTTTGCGTTTAAATATTTGCCGTTCATCGAATCTCCGGCTATGACGAACTTAAAATGCTCTAAAAACGGGCCTAGAGCACAATGAAAAGGAAATATCTTCTTAAATTCCCCATAAAAATGAAAAATGCTATATTTCGTATACAATAGGTGATCGGTAACGAACTGTTCGGTTTACGAACAAATCGATTAACGAACACTTTCGCGTGAGATTTTTATGTTCGGATAACGAACACATGTTCGGTTAACGGACACTTTCAAGAGATTTTTATGTTTGGAGAACGAACACCTCACGAAACAAAGTCATGATGAAACAATGCCGTGTTTCATATTTGCCGAGCTATACTTATTGCTTCTATTGTCGACTTTGGAAACATTTTAACAGTTGCATACATATGTCCTAATTAATTCATGGACTGCCGGGGATTGAGGACCTATATTTTAGTATCCCCGAATTGGAATGGACAGACTAGAAACATTAATTATGTATTTTGTGTCTTTATGTATTTTATGCATTTAGTAAATATAATCCTTTTTGGTTTAATCACGCTCCTTTTTAAAATCTAATTTAAAGCTTTATGATTTATCAGATCAAAAATTTTAATAAAATTTTACATTTTTTTTTAAACGGTTCATTATGTAAACGCATTAGTCTTTGTGGTATATTTACAAAATCACACAAAATTTTAGAATACATGTCATCCTACGAACATTTTCTATTTTGAAATCACTTTAATAGTTTTTATACTTTTGCAAACGTTGCGAATCTTATATTTTTTCGATTCTCGAAACGTTGAGTTAAAAAACGTAACAAATAAAAAAACTTTTAAGGTGCTCAGTAATTTTCAAGAATAATCTACCCTATATATATAAAATCCTAATGAAACGAATTTGTGAAACGATTTTATGAAACGAATTTATGAAACGATTTTATGAAACGACTGATTAAACGACTGATTGTGTTTCAGAGCTATTTTTAATAAAATATTAAACGTTTGATGGTGAAATTAATACCAATTGTCCATAAAAATCCGCGGATGTCGAAACTGGTAATAGAATTTTGAAATTCGAATTAGTTTTCGAGATATTATTTTTTTTTTTTTAATTTTACTGACATTTCTGTAATGATGGCAACTAATGACTCAGTTTTTTGTGACAAAAAAGGGAAAAAAATGAAAAGGATCCCGATAGGGAATATTGATTTCTTTTTATTCGTCATTTTCAAATTGAATTTGAATTTATCTTTTATTTCAATCAATAATGAAGACAAGATTGTGTTAAATTATGTTTTACAGAAAAATTTGAAAAAAAAATCACATTTCTATCGTCAGGATTCAATCGTCTGTCAGCAGTTAATTTAATTTATAAACTGAAAATATTTTGAATAAATTCGTCCAAATGACGTCATTTATGTAAATACGTCATTTATGTTTATACAATTTATTTAATATAAAGAAGCCATTTATCTATTTTTATGTACAAAAAGAGGTAAATTGAAAGACAATTATAAATAAATTGTATATATACATATAAATACATGTACAAACAAGCATAAAAGTTCGGTGCTTTTCCAGTATATGACGATACAGAGAAAATAGCCTTGGCGGAAAAGGAAATTTGGCAACATACTTTCTGTCAACCTATTCACTTTGTCATTTCGTATACAGAAGCATTTTTTCAATATTTATACAATTTGTTTAGCGTAAAATGTCATTTATCCTATTTTATATATAATCAGAAGTAATTTGTATAGAAAAAACAATAATAATATACGTATAATTAAAATACGCATATAAACAAAAAAATCGTCGAATTTGTTTCCATGTCTGTTTATGTCATTTGGCACCAAATCTCCTTTCTAATGCTCGAATTGTGCCAAGCTTTTTAAAAAAGCGTCAAGACCCCTATAATAGAAAAGCACCAAAAGTTCATTGGGTTTGTTTTCATAACTTTTGGCAACAAATATATGTATATTAACGAATCTATCCGTTTTTGAAACTCGAATTACGCCAAACCTAAAAGCAAAGGATCCTATACTGGAAAAGTATCCGATTTTCTTATGGACAATATTCAAGTGACATAACATGGTGTAAAATTATCGCGGATAGCAAATTTGTTTAAATATCTCATCAATTGATGCCGAATAAATGCGGGCATGCATGCAAAAAATATTTAATTAATTTTGTATGATAAATAATTATTAGAAAATTCGTATATACATATTAATTAAAATAAATAATTTACATATTTAAAATAACATGAAAAATGCATGATATGCATGATGGTGCACTAAAATAGAGAGAAAATTAAAACGTGTTACTGAAAATGTCTATAACATAGTACTTTTCAATACCGTGGTTCTTAATGTTATTCACAAGCAGATGGAATTTTTCTCATCCTTAAACGCAAAGGAAGAATAGAATACAGATCGTTGTTATAAAAGTCTGAGAGGTAGCCACAATTTAAACCTAACCATTTTATACAAGCTGGTTTTCAAGGTGTAATTGATTTTACTTATCAATCCCGAAAACAGTCGTCAGTTGTCGCAACAGCTGTGTATGAAGCCATGATAAAAGAAAAAAAAAATACCCGATTAAAACGTTAAAAGCATGGCAACCCAATTAGAGATTTACCAATATTTTTAAAACAAAGCACGCTGTCATGTTTTTAGAGGCCTCTAAGTCTGAGCGGGGGTTGGCGAGCGTAGCTCGCAGGGGGTAGGCCCCCTAGTATTTAATATATTAGTATAAAAATCCCTGAAAGTTACAATGGTTCGTAGAAAAACAAATTTGATTATTCTCGGTAAAGTAAACTCATTGTTATAATTGACCAAAAAAAAAGGTGCTTCTTATTTTTCCACATTTTTCTGAAACTGCAGTATTTTAATTACTTTGTAAACTACTGTAAAATTTTCTATTTTTTTGTTTTTTGAATGTATATAAACGGAAGAGTGATATTAACAAAAGAAAAAGGAAAATAATCATGTCATAAATAATCTGATGAATACAATGTAAGGAAATCAATATAAAAGTTTCCCCTTTGCTATGGTAGCGACATGTACATTGGAATAAGTCACTCAATAAATTGTATAATTCTGATGTATAATTCTGTTTATAGCATCACAATTATTCTTTTATTTTACCCCTTTCATCTTTCTTTTATCTTTTCTTTTCTAACTAAAAATGGGATCTGTGTAATTGAAATTAAACACCTTACAAAAAAGGAGTGATATCTCATCAAAAACAACTCGTTGTAAATGATCCCGCCAAGCCACAAACCTAAAACGTCAGCCATAAAAAGAAGTGATATCACATATAAAGAAACGATATAGAAGTGCATACTCCAAGTCCCGTGTAAAAATCTATCACCACTCATAATGTTTCCAAAGGACTCGGAGTGAGGTACAGTATGTGAAAACTGCTTGGCGACCTGCAGGCTTTTATAATATATGCAGTATATCAATTTTGAAAATGGAAAAAATAAATTTTTAATTTTTGTTATATTATTTTTATAAATATTTTTGTATGCGAAAGAACTGACAGAACGGATTTTTTCCCAGACTTATGCGATTCCGCTTACGCTAGAATTATTGCAATATACCTCAATTTAGTTAACGTTTATTATAAGGTGCATTGTTATTAATATGCGTATGATCATTATATATATATATATATATATATATATATATATATATTACAAACTCAAAATCTTTACATGTTTACTTAAGAAATCTTCTTCGTAAGAGTGGTGTTTCTAGTTTAAATAATGGTAAATAAAATCAACAAATTAATTTTCCAAGCTCATAAATAAGAAAAGACATGCAAACACAGAAGCTTTAGCTTTTTACAATTTTATGGGAGCAAAATAATTAAATAAATAAAAATAAAAATAATATAGTCATATGTAATTGCAGGAAACGCGAGCATTATAAAAGCCTGCAGGTCGCCAAGCAGTTTTCACATACTGTACCTCACTCCGAGTCCTTTGGAAACATTATGAGTGGTGATAGATTTTTACACGGGACTTGGAGTATGCACTTCTATATCGTTTCTTTTTATGTGATATCACTTCTTTTTATGGCTGACGTTTTAGGTTTGTGGCTTGGCGGGATCATTTACAACGAGTTGTTTTTGATGAGATATATTTTTGACAACCGCCTTAAGGCTGTTCTCATATCCATAGGAGCTACGTTCTGAAAAATTTCTGAATTTATTTTTGATCGGAAACGCATAAAATTGGCCGATGTTCTTTTCAGAAACTATATAATCGAATGCTGTTTTCAATTTTTTTGTTAAAGGCAAAAGATCTTTCAGAAAATACTGCCAAAGTTGGCGTTTTGAACAGAATTCCTGACGCGGCAGTGGAAGAAAGGAGAAAAACCTGTCCTCACGTGACATCAATCCCTTATAAAACAGCAAATTATCAAAAATAGGAAAACAGAATTCGATTTCAAATCGCTTTAATAGTCAGGCCTGTAAGTGTCTTGCTGTTGTGTTTGAAAATAACTCCGTAATTGCGTCATTAAGTTTGGAATTATAAAGCGGGGTAAAATATTATTTTCAAAACTGCCCTGAAGCTTTTCTCAATGACACATTTTTAAAATCACCTTAGTTCAGAAACGCTTGAAATTCGCAGGTGTTTTTAAACGGAAACTAAGGATGTTTTCAATCACATATTTTTGAATTCATCTTTGTTCAGAAACATTTAAAATTCGCAGTAGTTTCTAATCAGAAACTATGAAATCGAACTGAGTTTTCTGCTTATTGGTTAAGGCAGAAAATCCTTCTGTAAATACTGTCAAAGTGGGAGTTTTAAACCGAATTCCTGACGTGGCAGCGCGGGAGTGACAAGAATTGCTTATAAATCTATAAATAGTTTCTTTATCAAAAAATGGAGAAAATATATTCGATTTCAAATTGATTCAATAGTTAGCTCTGACAATTTTGTGCATTTACGTTTAAAAATGAGTCAGAAAATGGTGCCAGAAAGTTTCTCGTTGTAGAGAAGGGAATTTGCTAACGGCTTTAAATGAAAAAAAAATATATATATGTTCTAAAAGTAGTGCGAAAGTAAAATGAGCTTCGAATACGCTATAAATGTAACGTTCTTCGGTGCGCGGCCTGATTAATGCACAGGCCAACTAGGCCGCGGCCTTGGGACCACTGCTGATGAGGACCCAAAATTAATCAAATTATTAAAAGTTTCTTAAAAATGAAGTTTTCTGCATTTATTTTCTCAAAAACAAACAAAAAGATTTTGCTTAATTTGGCAACTGTATCATAATATCTAATAGTAATCCTCGAAAAAATTTCTAGCTACTATTTTAATTTGAGAGGGCCCCAAAAAGTTGCTGGGCCTTGGGTCCCAGACGACCTTAATCGGGCTCTGCTTCGGTGTCTTATTTCAAATTTACGCTTGTTGTATTGTACAATTATTACAATTGTTGAATTGTAACGTTAAGAAATCTTTACTGAAATATTATGTTACATATTAACATTTATCTAATATAATAGTTACTTGAAACAACTTTTAATACAAGCAGTCAATAGAACAAACCTTTTACAAACAATTGGAAGTGTCACTAGTGACTTATGAGGAATCTTCCATAGTGTGGATTCGACTAAAACTTAACACAGTCAAACTCGGTTAATGCGAGCACGGCCAAAACGAGCGAATGATTAAAACGACCAATTACATGTTAAGAATGACTCATCATTTAAATTATATTCAGATTTTCACTTTCATTTCAATATGATTTTTAATCTAGAGTAGAATTAGGAAAAAAATCCCTTTCTTATCGAGCATTTTTCTCTTTCCGGGAAAATATATCTACATTACAACTGTGAGTCAGGATGTAATAACAATTTATCAGTTTTACTAGTTAGAATTTCAACCTTCAAGATTGCCACCCAATAAAATGCAAATGGACGTCCTGGGGTCTTGAAAGAATGAAAGAAAGAAATGAGAGATAAGGACGTTTCAAATATCGTTCTCTTGTAAGGTTTACTGAGCCATGGAAAGGACAGGGTATAGAAGAAATTATTTGTTTCTTTCATTAAATCCGCAGTCTGGATTATAGTAACCAGCTTTATCAAGCTTCTTATTGAATTGTTAAACTAAAAAGATTATGCAAAATCAATAGCTCGAAAATAACATTGACTATTGCAATGTGAGCCGAGTTTTTCCGGGAAAAGGGGAAGTGATCAGTTGCATTATTGTAAGTCGTTCATATCACTAGTTCTGTAGAGGCTTTGATATCAGTACAGTGACTTTGTCTAAAGAATGACTCGTCTAAAATGGCACTCTCAAAGCTCATAGTATTTAATGTTATATTTATGATATTAAGTTAATAATAACATTGAGATAATTAAAGCAACTAATAGTAGTAATTAGTTTTAATTATGTGTGTGATAGTTCAGTATAGATTTTTCTCAGTTTCACGGGTGTTACGAATAGCGGTTCATACGAGCACTTTTATAATTCCATTGATTCTCGGGTTAATCGAGTTTGACTGTTATATCCATTACACTGATGCTAAAGTTGGTGGCATTTAATTTTCATTTGAAATGAGAAGATTCTCGGGTAAATCGAGTTTGACTGTATATCAATTTCGTTGATGCAAAAGTTGGTGGCATTTAATTTTCATTTGAAATGAGAAGATTCTCGGATTAATTGAGTTTGACTGTATATCCATTTCATTGATGCAAAAGTTGGTGGCATTTAATTTTTATTTGAAATGAAAAGATTCTCGGGTAAATCGAGTTTGATTGTACATCCATTACATTGATACAAAAGTTGGTGGCATTTAATTTTCATTTGAAATGAAAAGATTCTCGGATAAATCGAGTTTGACTGTATATCCATTACATTGATGCAAAAATTGGTGGCATTTAATTTTCATTTGAAATGAGAAGATTCTCGGATTAATTGAAAATTGACTATATATCCATTTCATTGATGCAAAAGTTGGTGGCATTTAATTTTCATTTGAAATGAGAAGATTCTCGGATTAATTGAGTTTGACTGTATATCCATTTCACTGATGCAAAAGTTGGTGGCATTTAATTTTTATTTGAAATGAAAAGATTCTCGGATAAATCGAGTTTGACTGTATATCCATTACATTGATGCAAAAGTTGGTGGCATTTAATTTTCATTTGAAATGAGAAGATTCTCGGGTTAATCGAGTTTGACTGTATATCCATTGCATTGATACAAAAGTTGGTGGCATTTAATTTTCATTTGAAATGAGAAGACAAATGAAACACTAGCGTGCAATAGCTGTTGCACTCTTATGCAAAAATGCATGAATAAAAAAAATTATTTTATGTGCAGATTTTCATATTATAGATATTAATATTATTTTAGGAAATTAAGTTTCAATACACGTTTACAAAAAATTAATTACAATTCTGTTATATTAAAATTATACTATGCGCAAATATCCGATATAAGACAATGTAAAAAAAATCATCGTTATTTTTTCACTGAAAAAACGATGTATATCGTCTGTTATTAGGATAACGTTAATTTCCGTAATAAAATAAGTACATTAAAAGTTGGCAACATTTAATCTTTTGTTGACATTCACTAAAAATTCCAATGGGAAATTTAAGCCTAGTTTTGAAAATTTCAGAACTTGAAATCCTCATTTAGACTTTTTCCATTTAATATCTATTTCTTCGGAAACATCAATCCAAAAAACAGTCGGTACATTATATAATTGCTATAATTAAACAATTTTAGTATATAAATTCGTTTTTAAATTCAGTAATACGGAAATAATAGGTCTCCATCTTAAACAGGACGTAATCACCATGGCAACCTAGAATCATTACCTATCATGGGTTATCATTGAATTAATTATGATAGTATTTAATAGAATGAAGAAAATTACTTTCATTAATATCTTTTTAAGTTTTGATTAGATTTTCATAAAATTTGAAATGACTCGAGACAATTATGCAACGATTATAGATATTCAATTTCAAACCATTCGGTTGGTTTATTTTTGCTCGGTTATTATGCAGACAGACGGATGCACCAGACGACAACTACGTTTATATAATTACGAAGCACCCAAAAAGCCTGTAGAAGTATACTTTTGATGTTTCAATATTTGTTGTTAAAGTCCTTTATTGAGTTCTATGTTCTTTCGCTGAAAAAAAAAATTGTCTTCTCTCTCTGACAAAATTCTTATTTTAACTTATTTCATATTTACAATCTCCATTAAAAATAAATAAATAAATAAATAAATATGGTCTAAGTCCTGTTGACCACTGGTAACATCTTCCTTGAATTTAATTCTGCTGGCGCTCATACGACGCTAGTTTACATCTTCTGTAATTTATGTGATTTTTCTTTTTCCTAAATGTTTATGATTCAATTTGTTATGCAGATTGCAGATTCCTCATGATACAAGAATTGGCGTAAAGGAAGATGCCGTCAAGAATGATATAAATAGCGATTTCAAAGGAATACTTAAACAAGTTTTTGATGTTTCCGGTCGAGTTCTTGAAACTCTCAACAAAGATATAAACCCAGAAGAACTACAACTTATTCAAGAAGGTAATTTATATTTTTAAATCAAGTTTAAATATATTAACAGAAAGTGCTCTAAATGCACTCAATTCTGTTTTTAGATAATTTCTTTCGTTTTAATGATAATTGACCCCAGATTTTAAGAATTTCTTTCTTTCTTTCTTTCTTTCTTTTTTTTTTTCTTTTTTTTTTTTTTTTTGCTTGTTCCATGCTCCTAGGAGTTGAGTTGGAGCCTGCTGTAAAACAACAAGTTGGAAATTGTACGTCAAACGTGACAAATGAAGTGTTCGTACTGTTATTATTTCAGTGAAATTAATTACATCGTCACTTTTTATTATCGCAATAAAATAAGTACATTTTAAGTTGGCAACACTTTATCTTTTGCTGACATTTACTGAAAATTAACAATGGGAAACTTAAGCCCAGCTATGAAAATTTCAGAACTTGAAATCCATATTTAGACTCTTTTTCCATTTAATATGTATTTCTCCGGAAACATCTATCCAAAAAACTGTCGGTAGATTGTAGAATTGCTATAATTAAACTATTTCAGTATACAAATTCTGTTTTTAAATTCAGTAATACGGCAATAATATGACTCCATCTTAAATAGGATGTAATCACCATGCCAACCTAGAATCATTACCTATCATGGAATAGCACTGAATTAATTACGTGTGATAGGATTTAATAGAATGAAGAAAACTTTTATTAATATCTTCTAAAGTTTTGATTCGATTTTCATAAAATTTGAAATGACTCGACAAATTTCTGCAACGATTATATATATTAAATTTCAAACCATTCGGTTGGGTAGTTTTTGCGCTGTTATATGAGGACGGACGGACGGACGGACCAGACAACGACTAATAGATGCTACGTAATTTATATATTTACGAACGCACCTAAAAATGAAATGGGAATATATAAAATAGACTGTACTTTAAGCATAGTAATAATTTAGAGGCTCGACATTATACAAACTTAGAATAATATTACATTAAAGCTAAAATTACTGACAATTTTAAATTTTGTAATTAAAAATACATAATTTAACTTTGTCGAAAAACAAATCACTTATTATTTTTTTCTTTTTACCACTCTATTATTTAACTTAACTTTGTTCATGTAGGATGCAATTTTAAACCTATTTTTCACTCACTTATATTACACTGGAATTATAAAATTTATGTACACAAGTGTGTTTACGATGACAGTACAACAATTTAATAGTTTTAAAATTTAATTATAAGTTAATAAATTTATTTTAAGGTATATTACTGTTAGCCGGTATAATGGAGTTTCCATTATATATGCTTTTATTAATAGTTAACCCTCTCTTCTTATTCAATATGCATTTAATTTAATTATTTTAAATTTATATTCAAAATTTAATTTGTCTGTGCATCCCATTCCCTGCATTTAAATATATCTCTTTCTATTATTAAAGATATCGCTTTCATTTCAAAATCATCCTCCTACACTCTATTTCGTGCAGATGTAATTTTGATCAATTAAAAAATAAAGAAGAAAGAATAATTCCTTTTCATGTCTGCACTTCTGCATTTACACTTAAAAATGTAGCCGTTAGATACGTCTATTATTAATTCATAGATTCTACAATCAGCGGATGTATTGTCTAAATCCTTGAGATAATTTTCTGTTCCCAGTAAGACTAACTTTTGCTCTCTCACAACCCTATAGCGCTATGCATTGAGGATGCAATTTTTCATAGATATCTCATTTGGTTATTTTATATCATCACTGTCTTCTGTATCTCTCTGCATATATTATCGCCAAATCGGTAATTCTTCAAAGGAATTTGGCGTAAACTGCACGCCAAATATGTACCAGCTGTCAAGGACTTTAAAGTAATTATTCATCGCTATTCTGTTCCTGAGCTTACTTGGAAAATGTAGCCTCTAAAGGCGCTTTGTGCTTGGTCGGGTTACTCCCGATGGGCCATGTAATCGCCCTTCAATAACTGCTATTAAACATCTAGAAAAATGCCACTTTTGAGTTCTCCTAAATTAGTAACTTCACGTGCCTGGTTATTGTTCGAACGCAATCTTCCATAATCTAACTCTAGGTGCATTTAAAATCTTCTCTCCCGATATATTGCTATGGATTACGGCCAATCAACAAAAAACTCTACTACAGCCGGGAGCAGGGGATAAACCGCCTAACTTTCCTTATGGTTAACCCTTCCTTATGACTAAAACCCCCCCATTAAAATAGACCAAATGGCTGTGAAAATACCATTTTTAAATAAATATGATAAAGAACAATATTTGAAACAATTTTGCTACTGGAACTATAACTCTAAAACTAACGCACAGTGGGAGATTTGGTGAATCTGGGCAGCTAGATTTTTTTTTTTTGTTGTTAAGCTAATTTAAATGAATTAGTTGATAAATAAATAACTTTTTTAGCAATTAATATTGATTTTTTAATAAAAAGTGGTTCGTGCTTCACAATTTAATGCTTATATTTATTATATGAAAACAAATAGCAGTATAAAATAAACCTAATGCTTGTTGGAATTCATTGAAGACCCAAATGCATCTAAGAATTAAAGCATGCTTTTCTTCTTAAATTGAATTTTCTAAAAAAACAGCCAAATAAATTAACCTTTTGCACTCCTGTTACTCCGAGCATCCGACATATGACTTTTAAAATGCCATAATGCAAAGGGTTAATATCCGTGCTACTATAAGATTAAGAATAATCTTGAATATTATTCTCAGCTCAAGTTTCTGTATAACTCTTTGTTAGGGTAGACGTCCATATTTCGTTCATTAAAATTTTTTTGAGGAAATATAACTTTTTTTGAAGTTCTTCGTATATTTTCTTAATAGTTTCTGGACTGGTTAGCTTTGATAAGTAATAATAATCTTTGCAACGTTGATGTTTGATTTTTAGTGTTTTTGAAAATGGCCCTTTTTTATTCTTTTTTGTGACTTTGAAGAACAAAAGTTCCTGGGCAACACCTCTCTCTTTTCAGAGTTTTTCTAACTGTAGCTGATAAGCACTTTAGAATACTTCAGAATTTGTTGAACTTATTAAGCTTTCAACTTTTCTTTTATTGGATCTTCCATATAATTCAATAAAAGCCTTTACAGTCTATTTACATTTCTTGAAATCTCAACAGTTCCTTGTTTCCAATCATTTTTCTTCTTTATGAATATGTTTGCTTTTTCGGGTTGAAAACCCTATGCTCTTCAGTTCAGACTTTAAAAATGAGAAATCGCGTTTAAAACATTTTATTTCATCCTCATAAAAAAAAAAGCTTCATTATGAAAAAAGTAATTTTTATGTATGTTTTGTAATTTTTGCCACTGTATGATGTTAAATAGCTGTCTCCGAATAATTATTTTGACATTTGATGGCCCTAGAAGAAAATGAACTCAAAACATAAATGAAAATGAATGCAGAATAACAAAATGTATATTGAATCGGCAAAATTTCTGTAGCCCTTATTTAAAAAATTCGGTAATTTTGCAGCTAGTGTTAAAAACTCATAAGTAAATTATACTAAAAACTAAATAATAGAACAATAAACTTCCATAAATTATATTTAATTACTTCGATTTTTTTTTTGAAAAATGCTTTAAAAAGGACCCAAAGTAGAATAAATGTGTAGTTTTTGCAACAATCTATAATGCTTTTATTTCAATCCAAATATTGGTAAAATACACATATGTGAACCCTTTGTTATATTCCATAATAATTTGCTTTCAATTTCAACTCATATTATAAATAAAAATTAAACATCAAGACTTAGTAATTTCGAATGCTTTAATAACAGTTTGGAACTGCAATATTTGTATTAGTCTTAATTTTAAAAAAGCAGACGTATCCGAAAACAGAAACATAAATATAAAAGTCTAGATTTATAATTACAAAAAGAAATGTTGCTTAGAAATGTTTGCAAACATTACTAATAAGCTTTTTATTTTGAAACTATGAAAAGAAAAATTATAGAAAAAATGCTTTATTTTGAAACATTTTTACAATTACTAAAACTGATTATGCTTGAATCAGGATATTAAAAAGTATGGTCACTTATCTTCCTCTTCACAATTTATAACAATTAGATGTTATGTACTTGCCAAAACAAACATATGTACTTTCGAAAGACAAACATCACTTTGCAAAACTATTTAAAGCCCATACACTGAACACAACGCTCTCGTTTCGACTAATAAAAAAATACCATTTTCTGTGTACGGTAGTAAAAAAATTTATCACATGGGCCTTCAATTATTCATCTTTATCATGTATCCATTTTTTGTTCATTTGTTGTAATTTTCGAAATCGACTTTTGGCCAGCCAGATTCGAGAAATCTCCCACAGTGAAACGGTTTATGAATTAGATGTTGGAAATTGCTAAGAGCAACCATAAGACTTTGAATATATCCACTGTGGTTCATTCGCCAATTATTCTGGTAATTAACTAAAATTTTTGTTAATTCATCCATGTTCGCAAAAAAGGAGGGGCTCATAGGATCAAAGTTCTCTCTTTTCAAATGAAAATAATTTTTCAAGTCACAGTAGCTGTCCCCAAAACAATTATTTCCAGTCTTCAATTTGTGATAATTCAACTCTAAACAAATAACCATGTACACTAAGAATCGCTCTAAATACTCATTATATTTTAAGCGTTCAAATCTGTAAATCAGGGGCTGTAACATTAGCTCTGCAAAGCAGATTTTTTTCCCCCTTGAACTCATTTTATTTAAACAGTTTCATTTCTAAAATAATAGTATTGCTAAGCAGTTTCAGGAGACTTAGTTTTTCCGAATTGTAATGCGAAATACGATTATACGCACTCCCAGACTTTCTATGAAATTTTTAATTACATCAACCATTTGAATCCCCCATTGTGTCGTTGATTTGATAACCAAATCTCTTTAATATTATGTCTTAAATTTAATACATATACTGTATTTTGAAGATTACTTAATTAAATAAATATACATATTCAATGAGGTGGACGAAATTAATTACTTTATACATTTTAAATAACATCACAACACAAGTACTTACACATGATACATCACAGAACACATAACAGAACTACATCTACATTCTATGGGTAATGGAGTAAAACAATAACATCTGAACGATAATATAAATGCTGGACGATTACACCATGAAACATTACAACATTAAAGACGTGAGTATAAAACATCACAAATTTACTGAATGGTGTATACAAATGTCAAATTTAAAATTTTATACATACATTAAAACTACCAATATCGACGTTTCGACCACCGTCTATTGTCATCCTCAGGAAATATTTGTTATATTGCTTCTAAAGTTTCATCGTACCAACCAACCACAAATAGTGTCTACTTGTGGTTGGTTGGTACGATGGTTGATGGTTAGCCTATTTAATTTTTTAATTTGTGGACGGCAATAATAATGTGGCAACGGGCGGATTGTTTTTCGCATTTGAAACTTTAGAAGCAATATAACAAATATTTCCTGAGGATGACCATAGAAGGTGGTCGAAACGTCGATATTTTTAATTTTAATGAATGTATAAAATTTTAATACACCATTCAGTAAAATTTGTGATGTTTTATACTCACGTCTTTAATCTGAACGATCAGTAGCGACTGGAGAGTATTATTAATGTGGTGCTGCCATCTAGAGTTTATTATTAAAAGTAAAACACCATATTACCTAAAATAATTTAAATACACTAAAATATAATCCTATTTTTTAATTAATTTTAAAATGATTACTTGACCTTCACCGTAATTTTTGAACACCACTGGTTAATTCTCCCATTTCTTTCAGATCGGGAAATTGGTACTTCTGAAGATGCTTTAATTAATGACCTATCAACGCCTTTCGGCTATAATGATGTTAGCCACTCTGACTACAAAATATCACCATGTAATGACCAAACTGATAACCATTTCAGAGAAGCGCTTCCTCCATCTCAAAACTCAAAGACTGGGATCCTATCAACTGAAGTTCCAAAATATCTTAGACGAGCAAGAAGAAATATATTCGAATTGTCTGACTGGATTACAGTTAGAGAAATTAGTGGAATTTGTCCTACACCAAACGGCCTTTATTCTAATGAAGAAATTATTAGAGAAACTGCATTGGTGAATAAACATATACCGATTAGTTCTCTTAAAACGAATGTCTTAGTGAACCGCATAAAAAGAAAAACCGCAATCCTTTGCCCTAAACGCAGTTCTATATTCAAAGGATGCGTCAGAATTCGCATGAACATTGGAGATCGTGATTATTGCGGTTATAAATAAAGAAAAAAACAACAACCTCAATTAAATAATGATAATCATTTTATAGGCTATTTTAAAAGGACTCTTCACAGATACAAATTCTTCTCACCTATCAAGACTCCCATGTTAATCTATGGAAAATTTAAAACAAGTGATTACTCATTTCAAATTTCATCATCATGTTAAAAATATTTCAAATTTAGGCAGACGAATTTTTAAATCACACTACTCTGTAAAAACTAATTTCGTGAGAAAACAGAAAACGTACTGATAGCAAAGTTGCGGTCCATTCTCCGTTTTTTTTCACAAAACTTTAGTTTTGTATCCCCCCATTTTCAAGATGGAAATTTTCAGCTATTCAAACCCAGAAGTTTCTGTTTTTAGAAATAAATAGGAAGAGTTATACATTAATTAAAACAAAATCTAAATGATAATTATATATACTGATACATATTTTTAGGGAACATTTACCTATATTGAATATTATCACATCCTATTTTGTCAACTTGTCTTCCTCCAGATACGATAATCGATACTCTCCGTTAGTGGATGTCTGTCCTTTAAACACAACAGGTCACACACAACAACTTGATTATAGGGCAAAACATCAATTGAAAGAATTCAACTGGAATTTTACCGTTTTCTCTCAATTAAAAAGGAACATGTCCGTTTGCCTGTCTTCGAAGAAACGTTTCCGTTTTAGGTGGCTTTCAATACAAAAAGTAAAAAGCTACCTATTGCGGCCGTTCGGGGGAAAGCAATTCCGGAAAATTTCAGTATATTTTCACCGATCATGACCCCCAGACTCCAAAACCACCCTCCGTTCAAATATTGATTTATATATATATATATATATATATATATATATATATATATATATAGCACTCGTATTTATAAACCCCAAGGGCGGATCTAGAGAATATTCAAGGGGGGGGGCGATATCAGAAATTTGGAGGTTAATATCCGACCCGCAATCTTGGTCGGGTCGGGCCTAATTTTTTTAAATTGCGGGTCAGGTTTACTTCTACTTTTTTGCTACGGGTCGGGTTGACTCCTACTTGCTTACTGCGGGTCGGGGTTTGGGTCGGGTAAACTTGTTTTTTGGTAGGAAAAGGGTTCGGGTTGGGTTAATTTTTACTTTTTGCGCTGCGGGTTGTGTTGAATTCTACATTTTTTCTTCGGGTTGGGTGTTTTCCCTCTTGCGTGTCGTGTTCGAGTTGATCCGATTTTTAAAAGAATGTCTAAAATATTTTTCCGATAAAATCTATATGCAGTAAAAATTTTGTAACGGAAACTCCCAAATAGCGGAAAACTTTTTGTAGGGGATACATTTTAAATCTTTTATTTAGTAAAACCTCCGAAATACGGACACCTTGGAGCCGTCGAATTTATCTGCAAATTCAGAAGTAATAGTATGCACAGTAAGACCTCCGTACGGTCACTCTTGAAGAGCGGAGTGACCCCAGGACAGGAGCAGTCCCCAATACAAATATTTGCATATTTTTGCGCACGCCTCCGAGTAAGAGATAAATTCGATGGCTTCGAGGTGTCCGTTATTTAAATGTTTTACAGTATTTTAATATTAATGAGAGTATATATATATATATATATACTATATGTTTATATTTCTATATAAAAGAAAATTGAAATTAGTGATATAATTGCATACTACATTTTATAATTCTATTAAAATATGGATTATTTTCTTTCATTTCGGTTTCGGGAGAACGAAGATTTTTTTTCCAGGGGTTTGGGACAACCCGATCCGCGCAGGTCTCTAGATAGAATTTTAAATTGTATGTTCAAAAGGTGGAGTTATTTTTTATGGGATTTTTGTAGTATCTTAAAAATTGCCCAGTGCGCTAAATTTTTTAGGAACTCCAAAACATCGCTGTATTAAAAATTACTGTATAAGAAACGACAGTAGTCTCTAGGGAGCGAGAGCAAATTTTTGAATTGTTACAGGTGCTTAAAACACAGTCTATGCTACTGATCTTGTATTCTTATATGTATGTGTATAAGTAGGATGATTTTATTTTATAAATGTGTCAGAAGAAAGCGAGTTTGTTTTTGAGAACTAAACTTACAATTAATTAAGGCTTATGGTCTATAGTACCGAGCCCTGTTATCTTTACTATGGACCCTGGGGTGCTATAGAGCATATGCCCCTGTCAGGTTGTCAGCCTAACGCGGGACCATCAATGTTTAGTCCCCAAGTAAGCTTGGTACTCAATTTATAGAGACCCCGAATGGATAAAGGTCTGAGTTAGCCTTGATCTGTCCACAGTCAAACTGGGGACCTGTAGCGTGGTAGCGAGAAGCGCTGACCATTACACTACTGAGCTTACTGTTGTTAAGAGTATTAACGAATGTTGTAAATGCCCTTACCTTTTTAATCTTTATCACCCTTTTTTAAGCCTATTTTTTTTTATAATGGAAGCTGCGCAATTTACTTCGAAATTTCGTTCTTTGTTTTATATAATATGATCCTTGTTTTTTCTCTCAAATTTCTCCTGAATCGCATATGCTGGAACGCTAGTTTTTCTCACTTTTCGCAACAAACACCTCAAACTTTGAATGTGAATCTGTGTTATTTATCACTTTGCCCATTTTTTTTTTTTACTCTCACTGCAAGTAAATTATGGAAAGTGGGGGTAGGAGAGAGCAAAGATTATCGGAGATGCGAACTTGAAAGTTGTCGCCAACCAGACAGATGTAGTGGGGGGGAGGGGGTATAGTGAAACTGGGCGTCCTCCTTGTAAAATCGCTTATGACTCAATGGGCGAACTGGACATTGTAACAAAACGCCCAAAGAAACAATGAACACTTCGGAGATAGAAATATAGGGAAGAATGTTATCATATTACAGTACTAATAAAAATTATTGTTCGGATTTTTCTTAGAATTATATAGTGGTAGGACGAACAATATACAAAGCATTCATACAAAGCGTTTTTTAGTGGAAATATGCATGTCTGGGCACTTGGAGAGATACCTTCCAGAAGTCGCACAAAGGCTCAATTTTTTGAAGGCTCAATATAATCATAGAGACAATTTTAAGCTTTGATTGATCGCCACATTTCAGAATTATGTAAAAAAAAAAAATACTAACTGGGTATAAGACTGCTTGTTTCTTCATATCAAAGATCAGTTCTACTTCAGTAAAGACTGTTTTGAAACTTATTAACGAAACATATATTCAGTAGCTAATGGGACGCTGGCTGAAAGAAGCATTTAGAAAAAACGTTAAAATTAGCTTAGATATCTAGGTTAGGGGTCTATACTTGCCGCAATTTCCAGTCTCAGGCCAGGCCCGACTCGTACAAAACATACTGACCCGACTCGTACAAAAAATATTGGCCCGACCCGGTATAAAAGCCCGAGCTCAGCTCTGCCAGCTCCACTATAAAAGCTTAAAGTTTCCCCCAAGCCTGGATCTGCCCGTACAAAAACTTGATTGGTACTTCACCGCCAGACTTAATTTCTATAAAACATGCCGATATTTCGGAAGCAACATTATTCTACAATTAAAATTATTCATAAAGCCCACTTACTTATGCGGAGATTTTTTATTTTTCAGATTATGTTCGAAATTCATGAAATACAGAATGACAACAATATTAACGGCAGTTAGATAATTGTGTATATAAACACTCATTAAATTTATAGGAACTAAGCCTGGCTATGGCTAG
Organism: Maratus michaelseni; assembly: GCA_963931845.1. NCBI lineage: Eukaryota > Metazoa > Arthropoda > Arachnida > Araneae > Salticidae > Maratus > Maratus michaelseni. Next base: position 53,477,307 of record OZ007596.1, read on the forward strand.
CAGGTTGTAGTTAAATTTGGGGATATTCCGCCGGATGGGGGATAGCGATTTTTATGCCTATTCCCATTATTGTATCATCGAAAAGTGGATGAAGTTATGTATGGTATTGAACCAAATTTTATTTATAGGTTTTCGACTATGGCCGGCATGTCCTAATTGAATTTAGGGATATTCAGCCGGAAGGGGGCGCTGTGATAGCAATTTTTGTGCAAATTTTCGTAGATTAACATCGGCTGTTCATGCAGCGAAGGCAACCCGGTGCTTCCCAAGCAGCTGACGTAAAACAGAATTCTGTGATAGCGAATTTTGAAGTATTAACATGCCTGAGATAGAAGAAAGTTTTGGGATTGGCACATCCGAATAGTTAAACTCTCTTTGATTTCTTAAACCAAATTAAATTTCTAAAAATTATGCTAAAAAATGCACAACATCACTACAATTTTTACGAAAACAAATAAATACTAGCATATTGTGGCTATCACAAAACTTTCTTCTATATAAATGAAATCGTCTGCAATAAAAATTAAATGACAATCTATTCGTTCTTAAGATATAGCTAACGCGGGAATCGTAAAAAACAGATCATAGTGGCGACATCTATTGGGCGGTATATACCCAATTATAATACAGATCTATTTATGTCAAGGTAAAACATAATCTAAAGTTTAACGAAATTCCGTGCGTGAATTCTTAAGATTAGCTATCGCAAAAATCGCGAAAAATGCGGCATAGCAGCACCACCTGTCCAGTAATTTAAACCAAAACCTCATCAGCACCAATTTATGTCAAGGTATAACTGAATATGAATTTTCATTAAATTCCGCGCATTAATGCTTGAGCTAGAGCGCCCACAAAATTTGTGTCACATAGATATAGACAGACATTTTTCTAAGAACAGTCAATTCGAGTTCAGGACCTCCTAAAATGTAGAAATACGTAGAAATATTTTACCAATCCAATACTTTGCTCTTGTAAAGATAGAAGAAATTAAAAAAATGCCACCCGAATATAGGCTTGAGGGGAAGAAGTTAGAGGTATGCACGAGCCAATAATGGTTTTCATACGGTTTGAGTCAGACATGAGCCGAACTCTTAGCTTTTATACCGGGTCGGGCCCGGGTCTGGAAATTTCGGCTTGTGCAGATCTCTAAGAAGAATGAATTCCATGCCAAACTCGTACCAGAAAGGGAAACAACAAGTCTAGCCCGTCCCGGCTCGATTCTAGAGAAAAACGGAATACCCGGCCAGGAAAGACTGCAGAACAGGCAAGGTCCGAGTTTCATGAATAAAAATTGGCTCGAGATTTTTCTTTGGACGAGAACCTTTCCCGCACAGACCTCTGTGGTCGGTTTGCAGACCTTTTATTAGCGCAAGGAGTGTAGGGGGCGACCTATCCGCCAATAGTCGCAACCGAGCCGAATTTTCAGGTTTTATACCGGGCCTGAAAATTTTGGCCCGTGCAGACCTCTAGAAAGAATGAGTTTGGGGTCGAGCCCGAAAAAGTCTGGTCCGGCCCCAGTCTCCAGAAAAGCAAGACCCGGTCCCGGCCCGACCCATAAAGAGTGAAGACTAGTCCCAGCCCGACCCGCGGGTCGGGCCGGGCATCGTCAGAGACCTTTTCCTGTGAAGGCATCTAATGTCGGTTTACCTACCCTTTTTTGGCCCAAGGGGGGGGCGATCGCCCCATCGCCCCCCCCTTAGATCCGCCATTGATAAACCCATTTGGATGAAACTAAGTGTGTGTATTAAGCTCACCAATATCTTGATCAAGTTCGTTGGCCCACTTCGTCCGCCATCTTGCTTCAAAATGGCGGCCACTAAAAGGTTTAAAACTAAAAAATATATACAAAAAAATTAGAAATTCAAACTTATTTTTTGTTTAAGTGTTAGGCCTCGATACAAGGATTCCGTAGCATTTTTTGTTTTGCCGCTATCTTAAAAAGTCCTTCCGGCCTGTACCGTTAGGAAAAGGTAGTTTCCTATTTGTTCATTTAAAAATTTTAGCTAATGTTACTTGAAACCGCAAGCTAAAATTCAAAGAACACAATTACAGAAGATTCGTTAATACTGAATTTGAATAAGAAATTTGCCAAATTAGTCAACTATAGCCAAGTTGGCTTCCTTTATGAAAACTTATTTTGGTCGCCAAATTTGGAGATATTTTGCCAAGTGTCGCCAAGTTTGGCGAGAATTTGGCGCTAACGGATATGGATATATAGTTTTATGCCTATGATTGGGAAAATTATTACAACAATGAAAGATAAAAAGTTGCGAGAAATCGCGTTCACTAAAACTCATAAATTAATTGTTGGTTTTTTGTAATGTGCTGTTTTGTTTCAAAATGTCAGCCACCCTAGAATTCCAAACCGCTCTATCTCAGCCATTTTTTAAAGATAGAGATAAAACAAAAAATACTCCGGAATCCTTGTATCAAGGGCTAATACTTAAGCAAAAAATAAATTTGAATTTCTAACTGTTTTGGATATTTATTTTAGTTTTAAATCTTTCAGTGGCCGCCATTTTGAAACAAGACTTTATACTTTTTGTATTGAAAGCTACCTAAAAATGGCTGAGATAGAGCAGTTTGAAATTCTAGTGTGACTGATATTTTTAAACAAGATAGCAGATTACAAAAAATCAGGTATTTATTTATGTGTTTCAGTGAACGTGATTTCTCGCAATTTATTATCTTTCATTGTTGTAATCATTTTCCCAATCATACGCATAAAACTATATATTCGTATCCGTTAGCGTCAAATTCTTGCCAAACTTGTCGACACTTGGTGAAATGTCGTCAAAGGATCATGGTCCATAAGCTGTGTTTCTGGTCCAGAAAATAGACTAAAACCCGATTTTGTTATACTGACTTAATTATTTCACTCTTTAATATTAGAAGGTTTATCCTGTACGATTTCAACATCATTTTTTACATTTTGTTCGGATTTATATGACTTACACAAGGTCAAAGTTTGTATAATTCTTAGTTTTTGATGAAAAATACGCAATTTCTACTAATTTCACCTCAATTATTTATATGAGCGCAATCGTGCAGCACTTTCTTCTTTACATATATTATAAAATACATCAAAATGTACAATATATGTAAAAATAAAAGTGTTTCAAAGCTGCGCTCATAGTAAAATATTAAAAATACATATTAAAAATTGAGGTAAAATTAGGCGAAATTGCGTAGTTTTCATCAAAAACTACGAATTATACGAACTTTGAGCTTGTGTAAGTTATATAAAAACGAACAAAATGCAAAAAATATTGTGGAAATCGTACAGGATAAACCTTCTAATATTAAAAAGTGAAATAATTAAGTCAGTATAACAAAATCGAATTTTAGTCTTATTTCATGGGCCAAAAACACGGCTTATGGACCCTGATACTTTGGTGACTAAAATAAGTCTCTATAAATGAAGCCAAGTTGGCTGTAGCTCACTAATTTAGCGCATTTCTTATTCAAATTCAGTTTTAACGAATCTTCTGTAGTCGGGTTCTTTGTATTTTAGTTTGCTGTTTTCGAGTGACATTAGCTGAAATTTTAGGATATAGGAAAGCTAACCTTTTCCTCTCGGTACAGGCATTTTAACAGGAAGGACATTTTAAAGTTCAACGAGCAAGGATAAAATGCCTTTTTTCGTTTATTCCGGTAAAATTTACGATTTCCACTTAAAATGAAAAGTTTTCGTTATGGATTTTTTTTTTTTTTTTTACAGTGTACTTCGGCTTTTAACGTCTCTTTCTGATAGTGAAAACCATATTTTGATACTTATATTATGTAATGAGTAACCATCATCTATTTAAAATGACCCATAAGTTAACATGGGATTTCATGATCGGAAAGGAACGATGAAGAGTCCGCTTCATGTATTCAGAAATCCACATGCAATCATTGGCGTACAGTTATGAAAATTTGATGGGGCTCAACTCTTTTTTACACAAGTGTGTACATGAGAGTATAAAAAAAAAGATAGATTACCAATCTATGTGGCTTTTTTAAGTCCTTTTTAAAGAAATTAAACATAATTAAGTTAAATAAAACATTAAGAAAATATAAAAATTCCAATGTATAGACCCGTTTATAAAATGATACTCGCGGATATTCGCGAATTGTTTATAATAAAATTTCAATGAAAGTTGACTTTGAATAAGGTTTTGTTACTTACCCATCATACGTAGTATAGGGAAAGTCTTGTAATCGTTTTGAAAATCGAAACTTTTTTTTTGACGGATTTACACGTTTCAGACACTGGAGATTCCAAAAAACATATTTTTAGAAAACATATTATCTGTATGTCTGTGCGTCTGTAAACGCTCTATCTCCCAAACAAATCGAGATAGAGGCTTGAAATTTGGTATGTACTTAGTATGTCAGGATGGTGCAAAATTTTAATTAGATTAACTATTGAAAACTAACGATTAAAAGTTTAATCATGACTAAAGATTGACGATTGAAAATTAGTTGGTGTGTATTCTTTGAGTATAATATGCAAAATATATAATTTCATATTTCGTAAAACTGGTGGCTATTTATTATTATCATTTTTATTAAAATTGAAAGTACATTTTAAATGTACAATTTTGTGTTACTGTGTACATGCAATAAGGTAAAACTTGAAAAATTTATAATATATGTTTAAAAAATTTATCACAAAATTGATAAAATAAAATTACTAAAGAATTATTTTTTCCGGAGTTTTTAATATATATTTCACATAATTTACACTCAGTAGATGGCAACGCCGAACATAATCGGTTATCCGGTGAAAAAATGATCGAAAATTGAAAATATCACAATTGAGAAGTTTGAAATCATTGTATTTTTTTTTTATCTCCACCTATTTGAAAGCAGAGCAACTTCTCAGAGAGATACAGAAATTTTTTATTGCTGTGCATGTAAAGTATTAAAATAATTTATGTTTTTATAAAGCCTAATCTCAAAAGATTTTATCTAATGTTTGCTCTAAAACATACTTATGTAAAGACCGCGTTATTGTCTTTATGGTCTTTATTATGGAAAAAAAATAATTTTTTTAAAGGAAACAAAATTTAATATATATTCTTTACTAAACATTTTATTGAAAAATTTTCAACCGTTAGAATTTAAGTTTATTTCAATTCAACTGTTGTCTGGTAATCTTCTTTGAATCATTTGTTTGGTGCTGTCATCTGCCGAGCATTTATTGAAACATTTACATTCCGTCCTATTCTGTTATTTTTTCCTGTTTACATAATACTAGCAAAACCCGCGGCTTTGCTAGTGTAATGGCGTAATTGTTGATGCTATGTTCCTGATTTCTGTGCCTATTTTTAATAGAGGAAATTATACTGCTACAGATATTTCAAAAAATACTAATTAAGTCACATTTTGTGGTAAACTTCATTCTTATACTGCATCAGGCGGACATGAGACTTAAATTAATCATAACAAGAAGGTAACAATATAATAAAATATTAATATAATTCACTATTGAAATTGAACATAATAAAAGTCTTCCATTCCTTGATGTAATGTTAACAAGAACAAATAAATCTATCGACAGAGCTGTTTTCCGAAAAAACATGGCTAACCAATCTACCATACCAAATAACGCATGTTCTCCCTTCACATACAAAATTTCCGCCTACAGATTTCTCATAAGACGAGCCTTTATAATATGTACTGAAAATAAATTGAATAATGAATTAGATAATATTCGTAAAATTGCTTATAATAATGGTTTTAAAGTACACCATATTAATAAATTAATCATGGATATCACCAATAATAAGAAACCAGAAAAGAAAGATGATTCGCAAAAAATACAAACTTTATACTCTGCAATATTATCCAAGCTTTTTTGAAAAATTAAAACACAGCCTTAAACGTTTCAATATCTGCTTAATAGCCAAACCACCTAAGAAATTAAAGAATACCGTTTGCAGTAAAATTGACCCAATTAATTTTGAGAATTATTCAGGAGTATATGAAATACCTTTTATTAAAGAAGACGGATCCAAGAATTACTACATAGGCATGACCAGCAGGAAATTTAATTGCAGAAAAAAAGAGCATATAGCTGATATTAAATACAATAGAAAAACTACAGCCCTGGCAAGATTATATCAAGAAGAAACCATCCAAATAAATTTCAATGAAAGTAAAATAATATTTCCCTCCAGTCTATACTATCCATCGATAATAAGAGAAACCATAGAGATACTCACGCGCAAAAATACAATATGTAACGATGCGGCATCTTTTAATTTACCGAAACTGTGGCTAGAATTACTCCATGGTCAAAGATATGAAAATAAACAATCAAGTAAAAAATAATAGATAAAAGTGCGTAATTTTAAAAAAAAATAAATAAATAAATAAAAAATAAATAAATAATTAGAAAAGTATAGAAATCGTGATTTATAAGCTTTTAATCATTTATAAAGCTGAAAAGTTAAAATATAATAATTCTTTAAGGTGGTTCTCAAATGATCTGCTGAACAACGCGAAACTTTCTGACACAATTTCTGACACATTTTTAAATGCAAAGGCATAAAACTGGCAGGCCTGACTATTGAAGCGATTTGCAATCGAAATGAGTTTTCCCATTTTTTGATAAATAAATTACTTATCGAGTTATAGGCAATTTGTGTCACGTGACAACACGTTTTTCTCCTTTCTGGCGCTGAATTATCTGGAATTCGGTTCAAAAAGCCGACTTCGACAGTGTTTTCTATAGAATCTTCTGTCCTTACTAAAAATTGGAAAACGTGTTTCGATTACAAAGTTTCTGAGTAACAACACCTGCCCATTTCATTCGTTTCTGAATAAAAATGAGTTAAAAGATGTGTCTGAAAGTAGCCCCTTTGGATTTGTGAATAGTCTTAATAACTATTATGCATACAAATGTTTCAGTACTTAATTAAAAAAATACCATATTGAACAAAATACCTAATAACAAGAGAAATGGGTGATTCATTTTCTGTGAGTGCTCTTTTATTATGAAAGGGTGAATTGACTTGTTATGAGTTACAAATTAAACAATATGACAAATCTTAAGTAAAATAGAATCAAACTTAATTTTATTCATGTGGGAATGTTAGAATTATAATCAGTAGTTTTTGATTAAAATCTAGAGAAATGCTTAAGTGATACTAAAAGAAACAACAAAAGGCTTATAAAAAACCTTTTAATGACCTTTTAAAGATCATTAAAAGGTTTTTTTATAAGCCTTTTGTTGTTTCTTTTAGTATCACTTAAGCATTTCTCTACATTTTAATTGTATTTAGTGATCTTATTTTGTGATTCTGTAGTTTTTGTTTAAATAGTACTGAAATTGACAAGTAAAAAAAAATATGGAAAGTTCAATTATGTCCTATAAAAAAATTACTAAAAAATTACCTGTTTGACATTTAAAATTTTCCGGAAAAACATAGTGGAAAATTTCCCGTGGAAAATTTTCCTCCCCACATCACTAATCAGAACTAAAATTAATTCCAGATAAATGTAATTTAGAAAAATTTTTTGAAGGTTTTCCGCTTAGTTTATTTTTTATTTGAAATTTCGAACCATTTGGAACCATCTAATATTTGTCTTAATTTTTTATAAATCTCGCTTTAAGTTTGTTTTTTAAAACCTCAAGAAAAATGTGTCTATGGTAATAAATTTCACTAATATTTGTGGAAATCTGAAAAGTTGAAGATATTTTATTTCTCTGTAGATTGAAAATAAATAAGAAATTGGGATGAGACATTTTTGCAGAAGGTTGGGAGTATCATTCGACTTTACTTAACAATGTTATCAACATTTAATCCTAGTATTTCTTGTGATTCTTGTGATAGATATTTTTTTTTACGTCTATTGCTCAACTTTCGAATATTTTGTTAAACCCAAACTGTCTACTTTCTGACACATTTTTAAGTTCTTCTTCTTCTTTTTTAGGGTTTCGTTCGTCTCACGAAACCCTATTACTCCCGCTCCGTTGTCTGTCCGTCACAGAGCCATTCTCAGAAACTATGTAACTTACAAAGTTGAAACTTTGCATATATATAGCTGAATACCAGCTGTGAAGCTCAAAATATTAAAATTTATAATACAAGGAGTATGAGTATGTGTATGTACACAAAGCAGATTAATATCACGTCATTAGAGAATTAAAAAGAAAATCTGACGTCATATTGGAAGTTTAACGAATTTTTCAGATGTTTGAGATGAACAAGAACGAAAAATCATCCGTCAAGCATAGATTATGTAACACTTTCCAACGCTTCCAAAATAATTTTACAAATCATTACCGTTTAATAAGCTGAAAAATAACATCTAAGTAAACAATTTGGAAAACGCATAACATATTTAAAAACGTAATTTTAGGAATGTCCAACATATACAATATTCGTAAAAATATCCGAATACTTTTATTCTGCCCTGTATATGATTTATAGATTTGTATATATACTACATAGGATGCTAAATTTTAGTTCAGTTAGGAAATGCTTAGCACAGTTTAAAATTCTCCTTCTGGAGTTTCTGTCAATAAACGGAAATGTGTTCGCGAACTTTTGTGCTGCCTTATATATGATCTACAGAATTTATACACACCAAGTAATAGACAAAAAGTGAGTTAAATTTAAAATCGCGTTCAGCAACTTAAAACGCAATTCAAGGAATTATTGTTGACAGACAGTAGAGAATTCTTTTGTGTGTCCCTGTAAATGAACGATGACTGCCATACACACAATATTCTGTAGTAAGCCTCTTATAATGCACCTTAGTGATATATATAAATTTCAATGCGTTAAAAATACTAGTGAAACATTATTTAATTAAACAGCAAACGATTTTTCTCCATAGACGTAATGTAACGGAATTCTTTTGACTGTCCCTGTAAAACAAGTAATATAAATTTTTTTTTAAAAGTCAATTCCTACTTTTTAATCATAAATATATAAAATAAACCCGTGCAGCATTCATGTCCCGCGTTATCTTTATTGAACATTATTTTATAACCATCGCTGCGGTATTTTATTTCTGTGGCATCACTAATTTGAGATAAATCTTTCATATCATTTATGAAAACAATTGGAGGAATTTTTTTCTCCGATTTAAAACTGAAATTAATTAATTAAATTTAATGAATGAATTAATATTTGAAAAAACTGTATTAACATAAAGTGTCATCCACTGCAAGTTTTAAACAAGAACGAAAAATCACGCGTCAAGCATAGATTATGTAACACTTTCCAACGTTTCCAAAATAATTTTACAAATCATACCGTTTAATAAGCTAAAAGATAACATCTAAGTAATCCGAATACTTTTATTCAGCCCTGTATAGGATCTATAGATTTGTATATATACTACGTAGGATGTTAAATTTTAGTTCAGTTAGGAAACGCGTAGCACAGTTTAAAATTCTCCGTCTGGAGTTAAATAATACGGAAATGTGTTCGAGAACTTTTGTGCTTCCCTGTATAGGATCTACAGAATTTATACACACCACATAATAGACAAAAAGCGAGTTAAAATTAAAATCGCGATCAGTAACTTAAAACGCACTTCCAGGAATTATTGTTAACTTACAGTAGAGAATTCTTTTGTGTGTCCCTGTAAATGAACGATGACTGCTGTACACACCCTATTCTGTAGTAAGCCTCTTGAAATACACCTTAGTGATATATATAAATTTCAATGCGTTTAAAATAGGGAAACATTATTTAAATAAACCGCAGACAATTTTTCTCCATAGACGTAATGTAACAGAATTCTTTTGACTGTCCCTGTAAAGTAACTATAAGTGCTATGCACACCCTATTCCATATTAAGCTTCTTCTAATGCACTTTAGTGATATATATAAATTTCAATGCGTTTAAAATAGTGAAACATTATTTAAATAAACCGGCAATGATTTTTCCCCATAGACCGCAATGTAACTGAATTCTTTTGAGTGTCCCTGTAAAAAAACTATAAGTGCTACACACTTCCGTTGAAATAGGGAACATGCTACAGATAACGACTATAACATATAAAAATTGCAGAGCAATCCGAGCATATTTACGGGAGTTAGAGCACGGACAGACGGCCAGAAGGCAGACGGCCATACGGCCAGACAAACCGAAGTCATAAACACTTTTCAACTAGGTTGGAAAGTGTTAAAAATGTATTTGAACTTGAGTGGATGAACAGAAAATATTTTATTAACGATTGAAAATTTGAACAAGATATATATATATATATAGAGAGAGTGTTGAGCTAATAGTAGGAATTTAATAACTGTAAGAGCTATGCACACCATATTCCATATTAAGCTTCTTGTAATGCACCTTCGTGATATATATCAATTACAATGCGTTTGAAATTGTGTAACATCATTAAAATAAACCGCAAATGATTTTTCCCTATAGACCGTAATGTAACGGAATTCTTTTGAGTGTCCCTGTAAAAAAACTATACGTACTACACACTTCAGTTGAAATAGGGAACAGGCTATAGATAACGACAATAACATATAAAAATTGCAAGGCAATCCGAGCATATTTATGGGAGTAAGAGCACGGACAGACGGCAGACGGCCAGACAAACCGAAGTCATAAACACTTTTCAACTAGGTTGGAAAGTGTTAAAAATGAAATAAAAAGTTTCACCAATTGAAAAACAGATAAATATGAAATAAAATTGATTGACGTCATAGTGGTAATAAAACGGAAAATTTCTAAGATTTCTCAATAATACAAAGAGTATGTTCATGTGTATGTACATAAAGCAGATAAATATCACGTCATTAGAGAATTAAAAAGAAAATCTCACGTCCTATTGGAAGTTTAACGAATTTTTCAAATGTTTGATATTAATACAAAGGGAGTATCAATATGAGTAATAGAGAATAGTAAATATATGAGTTTGATAAACATATTGGATCGTGATAAAAATCCGATTATGGAAATATTCGCATATTTTAACATTTTGAAGGTGTACAACATGTTTAATTTTGAAATTATTTTTTTTAATATCGCATTTAGTCCGCATGACAGATATTATTTTCACAGGGTATAATCGCGGTCTGGGCCGGTTCAGATATTCGAAAAAACGAGAAAAATAGACCGAAAAAATTCTACTTTATAAAAAACATGACTTTTTTTTTTGGTTGGTAAAGGAAATTTATTTGGATTTATTAAAGAAAGGATAAAGTGTTTTGAAAGGAATATTAAACGAAACCCTTCGTGCGATCTTCGCTTACACTTACCCACTTATTGTTAATTTTAAAGTGTATATGTTATCATAACGTATATTTAAATATACTGTGTATGATGCCTCCACAATAGCCATAAGAAATTTACTAAGAACTCACCCCCTTCTGTGATGCCCGTTTCGGAATTCATTAATTTTATAATATTGATACTTCCTGGCACAGCTATTTCAAATATATTTTAGATTAAATGTCATTCAAGACAATCAGCTTGGTTATAGCTTTAAGTAGTTTCATGTATAAAAGTTTTTTCACGTGGCATATTGCAGAGCGAATAGACATAATGTCTCATTCAACAAATACAAATCGAAAAAGTTGGTAAAATTTTAAACAAGTGGGTAAGTGTGATCGAAGATCGCACAAAAGTTTCGTTTAATATTCCTTTCAAAACACTTTATCCTTTCTTTAATAAATCCAAATAAATTTCATTTAGCAACCAAAAAAAAAAAAAAAAAGTCATGTTTTTTATAAAGTAGAATTTTTCCGGTCTATTTATTCTCGTTTTTTCGAATATCTGAACCGGCTCAGGCCTCGATTATACCCTGTCAAAATAATATCTGTCATGTGGACTAAATGCGATACTTAAAAAAAAAATCAATTGAAAAATTAAACATGTTGTATAGAGACCTTCAAAATGTTAAAATATATGCCAATATTTCCATAATCGGGTTTTTATCATGATTCAATACGTTCCTCAAACTCATATATTTACTATTCTCTATTAGTCATATTGATACTCTCTTTGTATTATTCTCAAACATTTGAAAAATCCGTTAAACTTCCAATAGGACGTCAGATTAATTTTATTTTTAATTCTTTAATGACGTCATATTAAGCTGCTTTCTGTATTTACACATTCTCATACTCCTTGTATTATTGAGAAATGTTTGAAAATTTCCGTTTTATTACCAATATAACGTCATATTAATATATATATTATTTTTCAATCGATGAGACTTTTTACTTCATTCTCATTTTTCTCGTGGAAATCTTTCAATAGAAAATTAATTATTGTAGAAAGAATTTTATTGTTGATTTTAATTGTTGGCAACGGCTATAACGAAAAATGTTTCAATTTAATAGGAAAAGGCTGTTAGATTTTTGGTTTTTTATCTCTCTATATTAAAATAATACGAAGTTTCAAATTTTATAATTTTGGGCTTCTTAGTAGGTATTCAGCTATAAGTACACAAAATTTCATGCCTGTAAGTTATATAGTTTCTGAGAACCGGCTCTGTGACAGACAGCGGCACTAATAGGGTTTCGTGAGATGAACGAAACTCTAAAAACAACTGAAACCATAAAAAATATAAAAGCGCTTTTTAGTATAAAAAAATGCCTAATTATGTGCAAAATTTAATAGTATATTCCTACAGCTATACCATTTTACTTTCCTATTATTGACTCTATCCTTAATATCTTTTTCTTTTCTATATATTCCAAATTTATTTCTTCCATTTTTAAAAATTTTCCTTTCTTTCTTTTTTATTTGCTCTTTAAAGCAATCTTATCTATTCTATTCCTACAGCTATACCATTTTACTTTCCTATTATTGACTCTATCCTTAATATCTTTTGCTTTTCTATATATTCCAAATTTATTTCTTCCATTTTTTAAAATTTTCTTTTCTTTCTTTTTTATTTGCTCTCTAAAGCAATCTTATCTATTCTATTCCTACAGCTATACCATTTTACTTTCCTATTATTGACTCTATCCTTAATATCTTTTGCTTTTCTATATATTCCAAATGTATTTCTTCCATTTTTTAAAATTTTCTTTTCTTTCTTTTTTATTTGCTCTTTAAAGCAATCTTATCTATTCTATTCCTACAGCTATACCATTTTACTTTCCTATTATTGACTCTATCCTTAATATCTTTTGCTTTTCTATATATTCCAAATTTATTTCTTCCATTTTTTAAAATTTTCTTTTCTTTCTTTTTTATTTGCTCTTTAAAGCAATCTTATCTATTCTATTCCTACAGCTATACCATTTTACTTTCCTATTATTGACTCTATCCTTAATATCTTTTGCTTTTCTATATATTCCAAATTTATTTCTTCCATTTTTTAAAAATTTCTTTTCTTTCTTTTTTATTTGCTCTTTAAAGCAATCTTATCTATTCCCAACGGCTCACTATTACAAGACATTCTACTCACAATAGACTGGGCGTAAGGTTGCTGCAACTAGGAAGCCCCTTAACCGGCATCAACTGTTCCGGACTGTGCACAATTTTTTCATCCTATTATTCTACTTATTGCATTTTGAAAGTTTTAATTGAGAACTTTTTAAAATTTGCGCCAAAAAATTATTTTGTTATTTTAAATGAAAAATCTTCATGAATTACTTTATTTTTAGTCTACAACATTATTTTTCGAAAAAAAAAAAGACAAAGATAAATTCATTGGGATGGGATTAATAAAAAATCTGGATTCCCCATAAAAATCCGATTGCCTCCTTGTGTGGCGTATGCCCTACTTTGAGAACCGCTGTTCTATGCCTCCAACACGTGCACCCTGATTTAAAAAAAAAAAAAAAAATTCGAGGAAAAAAATTTACATAAAAAAAAGAGACTATATTAAAATTACACAATGTTCACACAAGATATTGGTTATTATTCATGGTTTCCCGGATTTAAATACAAAATGAAAACAAAAATGAATGGATCAAGTTATAAATTTTTAAAAGCACTTTAATACATACGTTTCATTTATAAGTTTAAGATGTAAATAAGGTTATTGTCACAATAAAAATTTTAAGGGTTTAAGTAATTTGTCAAAAGCGAATTTTATATACCGGGTGATTATAATATAAGTATCTCTATTTGAAGCTGTCTGTAGCTTGATGGAATAACCCTAATGAAACCAAAATCGGTACACTTACTATTCGCGAAGGGGGAAGAAGAATGGTACAATAAAAATAGTTTCAATAATTGCCGATAGATGGCGCTATGAGGCCTGTCGGTGCAAATGCCGTTGTTTACCGTGAAGATGTCGTAAACCTCAATGACTTAAAAGATCGCATGTCACAACATGTGCGAAACATCACTCCTGATGCGTTATATCCGAAGTTGAGCATGTAGTGCATCGCCTGGATTATGTTCTCCAGCACAATGACCATATGGAACTTGAAATTGATCGTCATCGCCATGCGAAAGCATAACCACATTCACTGTGACATTTTCCAATAAATTTGATATGCCATCCGGTTTTACGCTTTAATTCTTTGTTCTTGTATTACACATTACATTTCACACTCAAAAGCGCCATCTGTCGGCGATTATTGCAATTATTTTTTATTGTTCCATTATTCTTCCTCCTTCTCGAGTAGTAAGTGTACCGATTTTGGTGTCTTCGGGTTATTCCTTCAAGCTACAGACAGCTCCAAATAGAGATACTTATATTATAACCACCCTGTATGCATTCATGTAGCAAATTGGAAATATTTAGCAAATAACGAATTGTAAATGTTTAGATTTTCTTTGAGCGTTTTAAAGTTGTTTTCACATAAATCTTCCAGTTTTCAATGATCAGTTTAGAGTAATTCAGTATAATGTACTCAATGTAATAAGAATTTTTGAAAATTAAGCTTTAGTAAACTACCGATATAAGATTTCATTCAGTTTATGTTATAAGAAATCCAGTTTGTGCAAAATCTGTACTTATTTGAGAGATTTTTGAAAACGATATAATAACAGATGTTTGAAGTTGAGCATTTTGCCTCGGTTTGTGATTTAATCTTTTTTTGAATTTCGCAAATAAAATTATCTGATAAATGGTTTCCTTCATATTTGGAGATGAAGTAATCGATTGACAGAATATTGTTTGGTGTGCTAAAACAGGAATTGATGAAAGAAATCTTCGAAATATTTGCTGAATACTTTATCAGAGATCACCTATTTTTCATTAATATTGTTATAAATATTGTTAGAAGTTCGAAGCATTTCATAGATTATAAAACAGTGAATGTGGTAGATTTTTGTAAGCTATGTCAGAAAAGGAAAAAAAAAGTGATTGTTTTATGTATAATGAATAATTGTTAGAATTATTGAGAAAATATAATATTTATTGCTATGATTATCTGGACATAATCAGAATGTACGCATGCAGCAAACATCTAATAACTGTCTCCTCCAATAACAACGCACACTGTAACATACATATTTTCCCATTACTTACTAGAAATGTATTTGACTAGAATTGGTCTAGTAAGATGTATTCAATATTTCGCCATTGTACATGACAATTAAAAAAAATACGATGAACAATGAATAAAAATACGTTCATTTCACTAATTCTACTTTCTGAAAGCAATTTTAAGTAGTGTGACAAATTTTAATTAAGATAAAATAACCCTTTTTTGCGTGCACCGGGAAAAAATACAGGGTAATTTTTTTTAAAGTTGTGAAAGTAAAACCCTATAACGAGAGAACCACTGATCCAAATGACCGGAAATTTCACCAGTATGCTCCCACAGCAATGGGAATTTTTTAGGCACGGTTAAAAAAAATTAAAATCTCACCGACAGATGGCGCTGTATATGCAGTAAAGTCGGGAGAGGAGCTTGTGCAAGACACACGCACAGTAGATACTCTTCACACTGTTGTGAAACATGCGGTTTCACGTTTCCAACTCGTAGCTGAAAACATTGGACAGCACACTGAAAATCGTATGTGTTAGTTGCGCAGTTTGTTTTACTCCATATTTTTATTTCGTTCTGTTTCTGCAGGTGTTTGCAGTTCCTTTTCCCAATTACTGCATTCTGTATATCAAAAACATACAGAATGCAGTAATTGGGAAAAGGAACTGCAAACACCTGCAGAAACAGAACGAAATAAAAATATGGAGTAAAACATTCGTAAAGAACTGCGCAACTAACGCATACGATTTTCAGTGTGCTGTCCAATGTTTTCAGTTACGAGTTGGAAAAGTGAAACTGCATTTTCCACAACAGAGTGAAGAGTATCCACTGTGCGTGTGTCTTGCACAAGCTCCTCTCCCGACTTTACTGCATATACAGCGCCATCTGTCGGTGAGATTTTAAGTTTTTTTTAACCATGCCTAAAAAATTCCCACTGCTTTGGGAGCATACTGGTGAAATTTCCGGTCATTTGGATCAGTGGTTCTTTCGTTATAGGGTTTTACTTTCACAACTTTAAAAAAAATCACGCTGTACAATATTTTTTCTTAAAATAATAATACTTGTAATTTATGGCAAATTATTACATTTTACAAATGGTAAAAACAATATCTGGATTCAAGAGTAATGAAGCAATCCCTTCTAATCTCATTCATCAAATTTTAGATTTACGAACATCCTCCATAGAGATATTTTTTTTTCTATAATGGAATGAAGAATTGTCTTTCAAAATAACTTAATTTGCTAGAATAACCCTAAAAGCACAGAAAGCAGGTATAAAGTCACAATGACCTCAATGTTCACAGTCACGACTGTGACTAATAGCAGACATCTTTAATTGTTCACATTATGACTCTCTGGTGAACATCCCTTCGTGACTTAATTGTCAACTATAATTCGACATTGATTTATCAGTCATTTAAAACTTTCACAAAACCGAACATAATGACGTCTCAGTGAATTGGATATGGCTTATTTTCCATGTCATAATAAGAGTTGAATTTCGGTCACAGAAAATTCATACTTCGGTCATATATTGGTCTTAGTGCTATAATGGAAGACTAATGCTAGAAGACAAGGTTCCTTTTTTATTTTTACAAAGCAGCAATTGCGTTTAATCTAGTCGCACGTTATATGTCGAGATCCCATAATTAACATCAGAGAGCACTTCTTATTCCATTTCATTAACAGTGCGTAAAGCATCTCCTGATATAATTGCTGGAACTCGCTCATTTATATTATCTCCGAACATATTGGAAAACCAGTCTTTCAGAAAACTTCGGATAAATCAAACGCATCTGCTGACCATGAGAATTTATAAGACTCATAATTTCTGTTTTTAAACTTTCTCCCATTTTCCATTCTTCTGCAATTTGGATAGATGGGGGACTTTGTTTTCTCATGTGAAGAAGTTTCGGGTTCTATACCTATTAAATTTGAGTTATTACTAGACTTTCTGGAAGACGACTGATATCGACCATCAAATCTTTCGACTGTATAATTTAAACTATCTGGATTTGATCCATCAAATGCAGCCTTCCAAACAAGTTCATTTCCATCACAAGGATCAGATTGGGAAGTATCTCTAGTTTGAGGTGATAGCAGATATTTTCTTTTATTTCCGACCAAACCGTTTGAAAATGGTGTTTCAACATCAACCACTTGTTTGTGTTGTCTCCTGGAATATTCCGCTTTGGGACTCCATCTCAGATTTTCTGATTCACGCATACTGAAAAGTGGCGGTGGAAGAACAGCACCTCCTGTCTGAAGATGCACCATGTCCAAGAAGCCAGTATGTCTTCACAAGTCCCTTTCCCTGAAAAAAAAAATCAAGTAATTAGTGTACTCTGACAATTATGAGCGTGAGCTGGAGATTCGTTAGTATGGTACTTCATTAGTACTTTATCTTAGTACTAGCAAAACCCGCGGCTTTGCTCGCCTAGTTGGTGAAATATGCCATGTGGTATTCGTGGACCTATTTTCATTAGAAGAAAATTTAGAGCCACAGATAATTCAAAAATTACCAATTAAGCCACATTTTGAGTAAACTTCATTCTTATACTGCACTAGGTGAAAATGAGACTTAAATGAATGAGAAGAGCTAAATGAATCCCAAATTAAGGGTAATTTTTAATGTATTTTGAAGGTGTTCCGCTCATTTTATTTTTCATTTGAAATTTAGAAATTTTTAGAAACTGTTCTAAGCGAGAATTTACATCTTAAAAGTAAGCACCACGCAAAATTCCAATCTTCTACTTAAAGCAAATTTCCGTAACAATTATATCACTGCAATCGCAATTTTAGAACTTTTTTGTTCTTGCACACATTAAAATTTCTAATTTTTTAAAACTATTCTGTGGATGAATGTATATCTCTAACGTAGCAGCCATGTAAAATTTCAAGTTTGTATCCCTAACAATTTCAGATAAAGCGTAGTTTAGAAGGTTTTTAGAACATTTTCTGCTCATTTCACTCTTTTAAATTTCGAATATTTTTAGAAACCGTTCTTAGTGAGCACTGAAATCTTAAAAATAGCCATCATGTCAAATTTAAACTTTCTAGACCAGCAGCATCACTAAAATCGCAATTTTAGGAATTTTTTTGCTTCTGCACTTTTAAAAATTTTTAATTTTGTAAAATTTGCACTGTGCAAGCATTTACGTCTAAAAAATAACAGGCATGTCGAATTTCAAGTTTCTATCCCTAACAATTTTGAATAAACCACAATTTAGAACATCTTCCGATCATTTTAAAACATTAAATTTCGAATTTTTAATAAACTGTTTATACCGAGAGTCTGCATCTTAAAAGTTACCACTATACTAAATTTCAAGTTTCTAACCCGAAAAAATCTTATTAAATCATAATGTAGAAAGGTTTTTAGAACGTTTTCCGCTCATTTCAGTCTTTTAAAGTAAAAAAAAAAAAAATTAGAAATCGTTCTTAGCGAGCATTTGCATGTTAAAAGTGAACACAATGCCAAATACCAAGCTTCTATACCAACTGTACCACATAAATCGCATTTTTAGAACTTTTTTTTGTTCCTGCCTTTTAAATTTCGCACTTGGCGGACATACGTGAGTAACAGCCGTACGAAATTTTAAGTTTCTAGCCTTAACAGTTCCAAATAAATCGTAATTTAGAATGTTTGTAGACCGCTTTTAGAAGGCTTTTCGCGCTTTCGCACTGTTAAATTTCAATGTTTTTAAAAACTATTTTGTGCGACCATTTACAACTTAGAAACAACAACCATGTCAAATCTCAAGTTTCAATCCCTGACTATTCGTAGAAATCGCAATTTACGCATTTTTAGAACGCTTTTCACGCATGTCACTCTTTTAAATTTAGATTTTTTTTAATTGTTCTGTGTGACCATTTATGTCTTAAAATTAACAGCCATGTCAAATTTCAAATTTCTATCCCTAACAATTCCAGAGAAATCGTAATTTAGAACATTTTTCGAACGCTTTCCGCTCATTTTACCCTTTGAAATTTTGAATTTCTTTACAAACTATTGTTAGCGAGCATTTGTATCGTAAAAGTAACCGCTATGCCAAATTTGAAGTTTCTAGTTCTTTCAGTATAAAAAGAATCGCAATTTAGAACTTTTTTCTCCTTTACCCTTTTAAATTTCGATTTTTTTAAAAACTGATCTGTATAAAACAAATTTGCGTCTTAAAAAGTACCAGCCATGTCAAATTTCTAGTTTCTGTTTTCACAATCCCACAGAAATTGTAATTTAGAACGCTTTTAGAAAACTTTTCCATCATATCACCCTTTTAAATTTCAAATTTTTTAGAAACTGTTCTTAGAGAGTACATATATCTTATAAGTAACTACCATGCCAAATTTCAAGTTTCTAGCTGCTTCAGTATTGCAAAAATCGCAATTTTAGAACATTTTTCTCTCCTGCAACCCCCCCCCCCTTGGGATTTTCACACCGACATAAAATATAGCCTATGTTTGAGCAGGGTCTGTCATCATAAATTTGCCAACATTACGTTTGAAATAGGTTCGTTAGTTCCAGAGATTCCATAAAAATTCTAATTTAGAATGTTTTTAGAACGCTTTTCGCTCATTTCACCCAAGCTCGCAGAAAAGTACATAAATAAATGTATCATTCTACCACATAACTTTAATAATATTGACCTTGTAAAGAAATATCACACAACATATCTATACAAAAATATCCTGAATGCTTATTGAATGTTTAATTCGAATTTTCAAACATTTTTAAGAATAAACATGTAATTTTAATATTTTTCATATAAAATACATAAGTATTTTATTTAAATGTAATGACTTAAAACAAACTTTGGATCCAAAGCATATAATTTGCATATGCATAAACATTTTCTTCAATTTGTGGGTTTTCAAACACCTATAGAGCTTAATGTATTACCAACCCTTTTACATAATACACCAACAATAATAATATTAGAAGTATTAGCATGCATACTCTTTAGATGTTAAAAAGAGGTTAGATGTTAGGGCATGCAAGAAGTAACATTTGTATTATTCTAAAAGTCACAATAGGGAAAGTGATGACATATGTACTCATATTATACCTTATATCAATAACAATTTACTTTTTAAGTTAAATTACCTTATCAAAATAATTTAATCAATGACATTTCATCTCCAACTATAATATTGAATTATAAGTTTTAAAAAAAATTACAATTTAAATCAAACACTGAATTTTAGAGTTTTAAGCTATCAGCACATTTCATATTAAACATAAAATCCAAAAATGAATATGGTTTTGAAGAAATATTTCAGTGAGAAACATAGTTAACAGGAGAAACCAAAATAAGATTTACATTCTTTACAGGATGACAATTAATTCCATTGTGTCAAGGCGAAGGTGACTTAAAAAAATAAAAATACACAAATGCTGCTTGCAGCTTTGGTAGAGGTAAGCAAATAAAAATAATCAGTCAGTCTTCACATTTGACAATCCAATCAAGCTAGCATAGAAAAGAGTTTTACAATGGTAAAGGCATCCTAAAAAAAATTAAGATTAAGTTACACTTTATACTGTTTATGATTGCGAGGGCGAAGATCATAATGCTTTGTGCTTTGAGTAGATTTGTTTAGAACTGTAGTGTTACTGCCAGATGCTTGTGAATGCACTGAACTAAGTGAATGAGAAGATGTTTGCTGGCACTTTGAAGAGGTGTGAAATTGAGGAGATGTATTATTATTAGTGTGAGAGAAAGGAGAATCACAATTAGCTGTATGAGCACGAATATGTCGTTTCACAGGAGAAGAAGATGATGCACTATCAACAGCTGGTTGATCATGTGTTGCACTTCTAGATGAATCCGCAGGATGAAGCAATGCTTCATTTCTTTTCTGGTGTTTCAAGATTCTGTTAGTATGAATTAACATAGGTGATGCTTGATTATTGTTGCAATCTTGAATTTGAATAAGTACAGGTGAAATTATTTTCTTTATCATATAAGGTCCTTGTACTTTTTTGTTAAATACACTGGGAAATTTTACATAAACAATATCATCAACTTTGATATTAGCAAATTTTTATTTTTCCCTTGATTTTTGATACACTTTTTGTTTAGAAGACTCGTTATTTTTGTAAGCTTGATAGTATACTTTTTCAATAACATCCATTAATTTGTGAATTTCATATGCAGTGTTAAGAATTTTCCAGGAAGAATGGGTTTTATAATTAGCATAAATATCATTCACCTCCCTTCCAAAATGAAGAAGGAGTGAATTTTGTGGCTGGATGAGGTGTAGCGTTATATATTGATTGGTGGATTTTTAAAGCAGTTGGAACATCAAATCCTTGGGAAGCCATTGTATTCACAGATGACTTTATTTGAGTGTTACATCTCTCACTCAATCCATTATAACGTAGGATACACAAGTCGAAACTGTTTAGTCAGGCGATATGAAAAAAAAAAAATATGGACTCATTCGAATCCAATTTTAAATTTTGAAGAGATTTGAGAGAGTCAGTTTTTTTACTTGGCAGAAAATAGTTAATAAAATCATTTCGAATGCTTTGTAAGTTAGAGTTTTTAAATTGAAACTGTGTTTCAAGAAAGAAATGTAATGCACTACCCTGTAATTTTGACTTGAAAAGTGCAAAAATTTCTTTGTCTGAGTAATTATACAATTCCTGCATATCTGATAACTGATCGAAGAAAAATTCGACCGTCTGAGGATTCCCATCAAAAGGTTGAATGGAAAGGTTTAACTTTGCTTTCGGAGGCATGGTGACAAATTTGAGAATAATTCTTAATAAATTTCAAAATAATGTGCTTTATGAATCAACCGAAGTTAAACAAAAATTAATTTTCATATGAAATCACCTTTTAAAATAATGTCAAATCACCAGAATAATTTTTAAGAATGCGATAGTTCTCAAAATATTATCAAAACAAAATGGTATAAATCGAAATTAATCATTCACTTATAAGTGAGAAAATTATTTTTCTAAACTCATCTTCTTTTGTAAATAACAACATAAACAACCATTTTTTTAGTAATAAAATGTAAATATTGCATAAAAGAACACCATGGATTATGTAGAATCATATGAAAACGTTTTGTTTTCAAAACAAAATCCTATTATAAGTCTAGAATTCTTAGAATAAAATTGTAGTTTCCTCATAAAAATTTTGAAAAATATGCATGAAACATTACTAAAATGACTTGTTAAAAGTAAATAAAACACACAATGCAATTATCTGGCAAAATTATTTTAAATCCAAGCACTTTAAAATACTTAAGTAAGCCACTTATTAAATATTTCAAATATTCCAATTATAAAATATTTCAATAAGAATGCATAATTTTTTTTAAATCAAATTTTATAATATAACAAAATATAATTTAATAACTGTCATGTCGTTAAGGTTTCTAACGGTTTAGGCACCAAAGAGGGAACTGTGCTGGTTGGATGATAGTTCCTTTTTTTATACAGTGGAATCTTGTTAATATTCCAAATAATATATATTTGGGCTTGTGATCAAAAGAATATAGTGAGTACATATATTGTTATGGCCGCAAAAGACCACTTCGACATGACATTAATTATTAAATAAAGATTCGCTAAATAAATTATTCATGCAAATTTATAATCAAGAACAATGAAGATAAAAGTAAAAATTGTTACCTGCAGTCATCTGAAAGAAATAAGATAAAGAGCAAGTGAAAGAATTTGCACTGCAAATTGTCATCTTTGAATAAAATCTTTATTTATAAAGAATCTTGAAAAAGGAGTATTTCTGAGGGAATCTCTTCTTTATAGATTCACCTCTATTTCTTAAATTATAAGTACACAACTGACGTTTTAAATAAACACCATCATAAAGAAATTAATGACATTTTTTCTCTTGGGAAACTCGGATATGTTGATTTAAAAAATAAAATAAAACATACGACTTTATCAAGCAATTTGTCGAACAAAAAAGGTATCACCACTCGAATGACAATAAGCCATTTTCGCCATATATGCCAGGTTCCAGTGAGCTACCATCACACACAACCGTCCTTTTTTTTACGTTGGTGGAGAAGATTTTTATTGTTGCCGTACTCAGAGTAAACTAATAAGGAGGTCAAATTCATCATAATTTCTTTTAAAAAAGAAATATTTTTTTCATATCGTAGCTTTAGACGCATAACATTTTTTTACAGCCAGGCAAGTCATCACGTTACACTCTAGCAGCCAACATCTCTGTGTGAGTGTCGAAAGCGTGCAGCATCCGCGCTGACAGGGCACGGATGGGAGGGGGTGCCAAAAATTGAAAAACGCCAATCGGCAGAAATAAAAAATTACGTATTAGAAACATTTGAATTTGATTGGCGAGGGGCGGAGCTTAGAACAGGAAGTGAGCATAGGCAAAGAATGATATCGAAGCTTCTAGTAAAAGTCCAATACCGGAAGTACAGAGGTAACAATCACTATCATTTTTTTTTTAAAGCGAAATGTTATGAAAGAAAGAAAACCTTACAGGGAAAGAATTAAAATAATTTTGAATGCGAATATTAAAATTAAATGAATAAGGACTAATAAAATATTTCTTAAATTGAATTAAAATATGGCAGTGGTTGTAAGAATCACAACAGTGGCACCGACATAAAATAATAGCCTATGTTGGAGCAGGGATTGTCACCATTAATTTGCCACCATCACTTTTGAAATCGGTTCGGTAGTTCCAGAGATTACCCCTTACAAACGAACAAACAAACAAGCAAAAAACTTTTTTTTTTTATAATATTAGTATATTTTTCAAGTTATATCTTACTATTTTCAAAGATTTAGGGAAAGGCGCTGCCTTTCCCCACTTCCTCCTGTTCCCCTTCCCTCCGCGTACATCCACGTTGAGAATAAATTTTACTGTGAGAAAGAACGAAAAATATTACAGTAAAATCGTCTGGCAATGTGATTGGTGATAATAAATGCATGAATACATACATTTTTATTGAAAACTTCCAAATAAAAAATGGTTTTAAGGTACATTTTGCTGTTAATTTGCTACAAAGCGTGCTTCTAACTAAAATGCGAGCAAATTTTACTGTGATTTGCTTTGTTTTGTTTACTACATGAATGTCAATACATGAAATATGTTCAAAGGTTATATTTGAATTCATAAAAATTAAATCTGTAACGATTACATTAGAATGACATCAATTATCAGACGCTTTTAGTCGTGACTTCAATCATGAACAGAGAAAGAACTGACTCGAACAAGTAATATAAAAACATTTTTTTAAGTCAATTCCTACTTTTTAATCATAAATATATAAAATAAACCCGTGCAGAATTGATGTCCCACGTTATCTTCATTGAACATTTTTTTTATAATCATCGTTGTGGTATTTTATTTTTGTGGCATCACTCATTTGAAGAAAATCTTTCATTTCATTTATGAAAACAATGGGAGAAATTTTTTTCTCCCATATAAAACTAAACTTAATTAATTAAATTTAATTAATAAATTAATATTTGAAAAAAATGTATTAACATCCAGTGTCATCCACTACAAGTTTAAAAAAAATGTATTTGAACTTGAGTGGATGAATAGAAAATATTTTATTGACGATTGAAAATTTGAACAAGATATATAAATATATAGAGAGTGTGAGCTAATAGTAGGAATTGAAAAATACGGTTACTATCTATTTATATTATAATTGACAAACGTGTCCATGCGTTTATATTATAAAGGACAAACGTGTCCGTGCGTAACGCTGACGTCATTTTGCGAATGGCAACACTTAACGATGAAATTTCGGTTTTGCGATATTGCTACTGCATTTTTTTTTTAATTTCTAAACGTAGCACATTTTAAATTTTTACACCATTATATAGGGAAAAAAATCTACTTTCAAATACAATTTGTTTGAAAACTGCATCTTAATTGACTGTTTTATTATAGCATTTAAATTAAATTTCAAGCAAAATTTTTTAAAAATCTCTATCGCTTGCATACGACTACAAAATATTAATCCGTTTGCACTTTAAACAATATAAAAAGTTCAGCATTTGTTTCCAGCGCTTATATTCAATAACGAAATTAAAACTGCACTAAGCAATCAATAAAATAGTATTAAATAAAACGCAAATTTAACAGACATATAATTGAAATAAGCGCTTAAAACCGTTGAAATTATCAGAATAATAATATTAAAAAACTGCTGTAGATAACGAAATTTTTAACGATTTATTCGGTTATTAACTTCTAGCACGAGGCTAATACGAAATGACCACTATTAATAAATTTCAAAAATTTATTTGAATATATAATTGATATGTTTCATATAAAAATGCTGTTTGGTGTTGTTCGAAAATAAATATGAAATGTAAAAAATACATTAGAGTTTTCAATCAAACACAATAAATAAATGGTTTTCACCTATATTCTCTATCCCGGGAAACCCGGGTTGGATTCCCTAATATGTTTAATTTTCTATTTAATATAAATCGTAGAGAATGTTACCCATTGCATATATAACTTAGCTAAATGGCATAGCTAAAGATATAGCTGCAATATACAAACGCAAAAGAAAATAAAACGTAGCAATAATATGTTTAGAGTTAATTTGACGTCATACATATTGAAAGTGACGTGTTATTTAATAAATTATTTGTTTCTTTAAATCAAAATGGCTATATTATAGTAGATGTTTTAACTTCAAATGCATTTAAGTGGGTGGGGTTGATTATTGACGGCCAATTATCTACACTTGGGATATAGGCCCGGGGGGAGTGCCCTTCGTGGGGGGTCATTCTAAGGGAACCTAACCCGTATTTACGCATTGATAAATCCACGGCTCGAAGAAAACCACGAAAACTCCGAACGATTAGGCCGACGGGTGCGATTGGGATAGAACCCAGCACCTCCCGTCTACCAGCTTCGAGAGCAGAACCTCTCAGCCACTGGTGGGGTTCACATTTAACTGGAGATTTTACGTCATTTCAACGCACTTATAGTTAAAGTTTTTACTTTATAAATGACAAATGTGCATTTTCTGCTTAGAAGGATGTCGATTTCGAAAATGAAAATATATAGCGAGTAAGTCTGAATTTGTATTGGCTTATAAAAACAAACGTTTTTTAGGGTTTAGCAACAGAAAAGAAACTTTGTATCAGAATTTTTTTAAAGAGATTTCTATAAGAATAAACTATGACATGTGGTTGAAAAAAGTGGTAAAGTGTGTTCTGGGAAATTCGTAAAGTTGACAGTAATTTTACTCATGTTCTAAGATGTACGTATATTAAGTTTCGCGCAAATCGCTCAAAAACTGTAGATTTGTATAAGGAACATACAAACCAAGAATGACTTTTACATGTATAGACTAGGCCATCCGGCTTTTTTGTTAAGTTTGGAGGTGAGTAAAATAAATAATAATGCAAAATCCTAAGAATACGGGGATCACATTAACGGAACTATGTGCATTCGTACATATAAATCGTTAAAAAAATAGAATCAGAACTGTGTCCATAATTAAAAAATATTGAAAAAAAATGCTCTTAAAAATGAAGCCTAATTTCATGACTGCAATTCATGTTTTTGCAAAAGATAAATTACAGGATGCATCATGATTATGGAAAAATAACCCTCTGACTAACGCTTGGTACAGAGCGGTATCTAATGAACTTATTAAAATGTATGCTTTGTTTCTTTTTTATGATGTGGAAACAGTGAAAAAAAATTAATTAAACTGTCTATGGAAGATTTTTTATTAATTATTTTTTTCTACGTATAATCGTAATTTATTTAGAGGGAACAATTAAGTGAGAAAAGTTTCCCTTTTTTTAAATATTGCACTCCATATTTTTATTTACATTTTATTTTCTACCTTTTAGTGTTTAAAATAGTAATGATAAAGAAAATTTTGCGATTTATCACTTGCTCCAAGGCTAACGAAAGATTGACTCCAAATCAATTTATAAATTAATATTTAAATTTAAAAAATATTAATTTTTTTTATTCTCATCGGAAAACACCCGTGTATATAATTTGTATAACTCTAGCTTATCAGGTGAGTGAAAAGTTGGTGAGTGGAAAATCAATTGGAAAATTCTATCTTTACGCACATGCAGTTAAGTTAAATTAAATAGTGTAAAAATTGACGTTACTTTGACGAAATCATAGTAAAATCCCCCAGCTTTATAAATGATAATGCAGGTGTCGTTTTTACTTGCGGCGGGGGAGGGGGGAGAAGGAGTGTAACTGAAAAATGTTATATAACTTCCCTGATAATATACGCCGCTACTTTTCGGAAGAGGCGGGCGTCCATCGCAGGCCCCTCCGCTTTCAACACTTGTCCGAAACGGTAGAAATAGGCCCTATCAAACAAGATCCCACAGGAAAAAATTAAAAGCCAATTTCGTTAAGTTTAATGCATAGATTAAGTGGTAAGACATTTGATACGTCGGACGACCCCAGCGCCTTCCAGATCATTAGACTGCCGCTTCTTCGCGGAAAAGGCGGCACGCGAGTATAGAATAGGGCAGTGGTTCCAAACTTTTGGGCTCGCGGAGCCCTTTTCGGGAAGAATTTCTAAGGCGGAGCCCCTCCACCGCTCTGTACTCTATTGTTTACATATTAATGTCTTTTTTACGCCTATGGAGCAGAGAAAGATCTGTTGCTTAAGAATCCGAAACATTAGTTTCCAATATGGGGCCAAGGTTCTTAGTTTGGCCCTTTTCTTGATACAGAAATTCTGAATTCATACTAGAAATTTTGAAAATTAAATTTTCTATTATTTAATCCTTTAACAGTTTTATCATATCCTATCATATCATATATTCTAACACGAGCAAATCTTGTGTGTGTGTGTGTGTGTGTGTGTGGTTATGCAAATTTTATTTTTAAAACGGCTCTAAACGATTTTGACGAAATTTTGTATCTTATCGTTCTAGGGCAGAAGAAAACCATTGGGCTAGGTTACATGTTCGAGAAAATTCGATTAGTGGGTCATTTGGGGTCACTATGGGTCAGGGTGAAGCTAATTGTTTCTAAAAAACGGTTCAAACGATTTTGTATCTAACCATTTTCGGGAACAAGAAGACTATTGGGCTATGTCATATGATTAGTGGGTCATTTTTGGGTAAACGCGGCTCAAGTTAATTTTATCTAAAAACCGGCTCTAACGTTTTTGATTAAATTTTGTATCCTACGAGTTTCCGGCACGAGAAAATCATTGGGCTAGGTCACATCTCCGAGAAAATTTGATTAGTGGGTCATTTTTGGGTCACTGTGGGTCAAGCTAATTTTATCTAAAAAACGGCTCAGACTATTTACACTAAATTTTGCGTCCTATGGTTTTCGGACACGAGAAGACTGTTGGGCTAGGTCACATGCTTGAGAATATTAAATTAGTGGGTCATTTTGGTCATGGGCCATTATGGGTCAAGCCATTTTATCTTAAAAACGGCTCAGAAGATTTTAACTAAATTTAGTATTCTACAGTTTTGGGGAACGAAAAGACTATTGAACTAGATCACATATTCGAGAAATTTCGATTAGTGGGTCTTTTTAGTCATGGGTCGTTATGGGTCAAGCTATTTGTATCTTAAAAACGGCTCAGACGATTTGAACAAAATTTTGTATCTTACGGTTTTGGGCACGAGAAAATCATTGGGCCAGGTCACATGCTCGAGAAAATCCGATTAGTGGGTAATTTTTGAGTCACTGTGGGTCAAGCCAACTTTATCATGATAAAGTTGATTTGTCATGATATTTGTCATGATATTTGAACTCAAAGCTAATTTTAACCGAGCATAGCTCGGTCTTCCCTGCTCGTATTTTCTAATGCGAGCAAATCTTGTGGATGTGTGGTTATGCGAATTTTATCTTAAAAAGGCTCTAATGATTTTGACGAAATTTTGTATCCTACCGTTTTGGGGCACCAAAAAACCATTGGGCTAGGTCACATGTACGAGAAAATTCGATTAGTTGGTCATTTTGGGTCACCATGGGTCAGGTTCAAGCTAATAGTATCTAAAAAACGGTTCAAACGATTTTGACTAAATTTTTTATCTTACCATTTTTAAGCACGGGAAGACAATTGCGCTGGGTCACATGTTCGAGAACCTTCTATGGGTGGGTCATTTTTGGATCAACGCGGGTCAAGTTAATTTTATCTAAAAAACAGCTCTAACGATTTTGAATAAATTTTGTATCCTACGAGTTTCGGGCACGACAGAATCATTGGGCTAGATCACATGTCCGAGGAAATTTGATTAGTGGGTCATTTTGGTCATGTGTCATTATGGGTCAAGCTATTTTTATCGTAAAAACGGGTCAGAGAATTTGTACTAAATTTAGTATTCTTCAGTTTTAGAGAACGAGAAGACTATTGGGCTAGGTCATATGTTCGAGAAATTTCGATTAGTGGGTCATTTTGTTCATGGGTCATTATGGGTCAAGCTATTTTTATCTTAAAAGCGGCTCAGACGATTTGAACTAAATTTTGTATCGAATGGTTTTTAGAGAAGACTGTTGGGCTAGGTCACTTGCTTGAGAAAATCTGGTTAGTGGGTCATTTTGGGGTCACTGTGGGTCAAACTAGATTTATCTAAAAGACGGCTTAGACTATTCTGATTATAAATTTTATATCCTATGGGTTTCGATCACGAGAAGACAATTGGGCTTAGTCACATGTTCGAGAAAATTCGACTAGTGGGTCATTTTGGTCATGGGTCCATGATATTTGAACTCAAAGCTAACCTTGACCTTCTCTGCTAGTTTAATATTACTATTATTGGACACAATAAATTAAAATTAAGGACTAAAAACCACTTTTTTGTATTAAAATATCTGCCTTGTATAATCGAGATATGTCCGCCAAACACAGCAAATATTATAGATAAAAATATGTGGTTTCTGAAAACTTTTAGTAACGAAGAAAACAAACTCTTCTTACCCGACTGACGGACGTTCGAGAAATACTGTTAAGGGGTTAATGACATCCATTTTTAAAATAAAAAAAAATTCTTTAGGGATTTCCTGAATGAACTCTGAATAAAAGATCAAAATGATTACACTGTCTGGGTCATGCATTGCATTGGGGCTTACCTGAAACTATTGTTATTTATGGAGAAAACCACGCACACACGCAGACAAAAAGGTAAGTTGTACAGTTTTCGCTTAGAAAGAGAGACTACTGTATAATCCCAATAGGCTACTCCCGAAAAGAAAGAAAATGCGTAGGCCCAGTCGACCATGAGTAATTAGATAACACGTTTTCGCTAGTCCCGCCCACCTGTAATAGAAGCAGGCGATTACGGATTATTTTTTCGTTTTTCTTTACGCTTCTAGTACGTATGAACATGCAACGAAAACGAATCGCCTCTAAGCTTCTTCTTTTGAAACATTTTTTAGAAATACATTTAGAAGCAGATCATCGTTTAGTTTTTAAGTGGGCGGGGCAAAATCTATAACCTGAATTGTTAGGTGCAGCGCCGTTCACCTTTTTTGGATGTTTATTTGAAGTGTTTAGCTATTAATTATAGTTTCGAAAAAAACTTTCTTTCACCATTGTTTTTGCCTCAAAATAGGTATATGGTTAAAAACTACACATGTTAAAAGAACTGCAACAAGTATAAAAACTTTGCTAACAAAACGGGATATATGAGTGAGGTTAAATTTATGTCATGGCGGTTACTAATTGACGAAAAGTCTAAGCAAGGGGTCGAGCTGAGAAAAAGTTTAGATTGTTAGTGTGATGACAAATGTAAAGAACCAATGTATTTTTTTAAATTGCTACAGCCTTATTCCTGATAGGAAAATATGGCATCATAACATAAGAATCTTAGCCAATACTGAGACCAATTAAAACAAAATTTTAAAGAGGAGTTGTTAAGTGATACAAGATGTTAAAAAAATGCGTTTTAAGCAACATACATTGCTTTAAAAATTAAGTATAACTGTGTAAAACAGCATAGAAAATTGAAATAAGTAAGAATTAATAAAAAGAATATAAACAGATTAAAGGAATTAAAGTTACAAAAAGAAAAAAGAAAACTATATACACAACGTATACAAATATTAAATGAATCTAACGAAGGGTTTATTAAATGATACAAGATGTTACAAAAAAGAGGCGTTTTAATCGACAAACATTGTTTTACTATGAAAAACAGTATAGAAAATTTAAATATACAAATAACATAAACAGATTACAGAAATTAAAGTTATATAAAAAAAGAAATATATATACTCAATATACACAAATGTAAAATGTATCTAATGAGGGCTTTAAATGATACAAGATGACACAAAAAAGATGTTTTAAGCGACAAACATTTTTTTACTATGAAAAACAGTATAGAAAATTTAAACAACTAAAATTAACACAAATTCACAGCGCCTTTGCTCTTTCGATTCACGTAGTGAATCCGATTTAGAATACTATTTCCTGTAACTTATTTTTAATCATATTTTTAAAACACATTAAATGCAGAAGCACAAAATAAAGTAATTCAAACCAAAAATATTATATAGAAAATGGATACATGTATAATGCAAATTTTTATTACTTTAAAAGAGATATATTATAGTATTTTTCAACCCAGTGACAGATGTATTTATTTTTTACACACACACACACACACAAAATCCTACATACATTCGAAAAATGTTCCCTTGCAATATGCTAATTTCTTTCATATTTTGTTTATTTTCCTGGAACGCAGCGGAGCCCCTGAAAAGTATAGGAGGAGCCCCAAGGGCTCCACGGAGCACACTTTGGGAACCTCTGGAATAGGGGATCCCTTTACTTCAGTTATCAACCGGACCTCTAGTAGACTCGATTGAGAAAGATGCTCGAAGCCGCAGTGGTCGACGGACGTATTAAACGCTCCGCACGCCCGAATCCCGCTGGTCGATGTAGATATTTTCCGTGATCGGGTCTGCCGCTACCGTTCCGGGCAAAGCCATTAAATAATAAGCCCAGTCAGATAAATGGGAAACTTTTCGCAAGTTGAAAATAGCGCCATCTAGCGGTTGGGAGTGCTGCAATGATTCGCGGATGGTGGATTTGTCGTGAAGGAATGGCAACACAATGACGGGGTAAGTTAAGTTCTATGTTTTGATTTTCGATTTTGCATATTCAATTTTTTTATTTTTATTTTACTGTTTCTTTATTTAACATTGGTTAAATAAATCGTATATAAATCAATTTTTTCTCAAGTAAGATTAATTTAAATTAATTAAATGTTTTTATTTTCGTTTTGTAAATAGTTTTATACGGAAGAAATGGCGATATGGAATTGGTTTTTCCCTTAGAATTCAAAACTTCTTTAAACAACTTTTATAATTACTAATTAATAAAAGAAATATGAAATAAATTAAACTGGTTAAATGTAATAAATATTTCATAGAATGATTTCAAAATAAAACTGCGGAGCTGATGTAATCTGTCTCTGATATGCAGATTTATAAATGTAATTAATATTTATAAATATATTATTCACACAGTTGTTATATCAGAGCTCGACCATTGAAGGCTGAAAATAAAGTAATAGTTTTCTAACGATTCGGTACTTAAAAATTACGCTGTTTCCAGTAAATAGTTTAAACCAACAGAGTTCGGTGATATATAAGGTATAGCCAATATTTATGTGTAAAATATCATGATGTTCGCTATTTTCATATAACTTGATATTTATTTTCTAAATACTGTGTATGATATTTTCAGTCAAATACGTGTAAATGAATTTTTCAACTGTTATTAATTGTGCCCTTTTTTAGAGCTAGAAATATATTTTCCTAGTTTGAAGTTGATAATTTAAATGTAAAACCAATAATAATGCGAGATATTATTTACATGAAATAGCCACTGAAAGATAAACTGTTAAATTTAGATATACATTATTTAAATTTTCATTTGAAATAATATTTTCTGGTTTGTTTTATTTTAGTTTAAACTGCAATATCTGAAAATATTTATAATCGTCAATACATTGTTTATTTTGAAAATATCGGATATTTTTGTGTTTATATATATATATATATATATATATATATGGTAGATGTGCCAGTAATGGACCGCCTTCCACTAATGGGCCACCTTCAACATTTTTGGTTTGTAAAAAAATAACCAATAAAAATTCAGCCTTTTTTATTTCATTAATATGCTTTCTTTAAATTCTAGTTTTAAATACAATCATAATATCATTTTGTGGGGTGTCCATTACTGGAATTTAGGGTGTTTTGATTTATTTCTGTTATTTACAATTAAATTTCGATTCACATTGGGAAATGTGACTATGAGCATGGTTAAATATTGTTGGTAGATTAATATAATATTAAAAAATGTGGAATATAACAATTATAACTATTAATTAAAAAATAATTTTTAAAAAAATTTCGGTACTTTTCGGTTAACTGGGCGCCAGTGATATATATACATGTATATATATACACACAAACACATATATATACATATCTACATATACATATATATATACATACACATATATATACATATATGTATGTATATATATGTGTGTGTGTATATACATATGTATTTATATATGTACATATATCACTGGCGCCCGGCTAACCAAAAAGTACTGAAATTCCTTAAGGGTGTCCATTACTGGCACATTTACCCTATATATATATATATATTTGGTATAGATGCTGCAGTGGTCTGCAAAATATACGCGCGAAAAAATCTTTCCAACTTTGGCGATACTCGCTAAGATCCAAAATCTGGTCCTAGAGAAGTGAGATTAAGATACGATTTTGCATATTCATTTTTTTTTTATTTTACTGTTTATTTATTTAACCTTGCTGGCTAAGATGCTTTACACTCACGCAGAAAAAAAAATAATCGGTTAAAAAAAGGAAAAAAGTCGCCAAATTTAGGGGATTTTTTTCCTTTAATGGCAACCTAGCCATTGTATTAAAATTAAGTTATTCGTTTGGCGCGGTCTTGAAAATCGCGCCAACCAAAAAGTCGCAAAACTTATGTTTATATGTTTGCGTGAGTGTAAAGCATCTGTTCCACATTGGTTAAATAACCCATATTATGTAAATCAATTTGTTTTTGAAGTTCTGTGTCTATATATTGTGAACAGCTATTATATACTAATTATTAATATGCAAATATTTATTTTATCAATATTAACAGTTTATCATTAAGGCGATTTACATAAAAAAGACTTTTCTCTGCTCAACTATGTTAAAATTCCTGGGCACAGATGTTATATACAAACCATGTTGGCGCAATTACAACAAAATGGCAATTTTTAGCCTCACATGGTAAACCGATTATTTTGTTTATTTATTTTTATTTTTATTCTATAAATTATTTTTACTATATTTATCAATAGAAAAGTATCAAAGTAACATATTTATTTACATCAAACTACCATTTATTTATTTTTATTATATTATTTTATTTTTATATTGAAATAAAAAATCACGTGCTATTATTGCATACTATTTGTAACTAATATTCCAAAACAAAGTTTTCGCCAAATTGGCGAGAAAAAAAAAATTCAACATGGTGCGTCTGTGCCAATTCCTGACATGCTCATACTTTTCTCTCGTTTTTTAAACATTAAAGTATGAAACAGATCCCTATTTCTGTATTATTTTTATGCTGATATGATTAAAATTTGGGTACTTTCATGTTATCACGGGTTCCAAAGATGAATCGCCAAGCGACCAAGATTTATCGCCAAATTATAAAGCATGTATGGCATTATAATAATATATGATATATATATATAACATTTCTTGACGTATATGCCCAAGTTATAGTCATATATAATGCATATATGATGTGTATATATATGACATGTGTATATGATGTATATATGACACATAAGACGTTAATAATATGTGTGTAATGACGTATATGGCACATATAGGAATGTTTGGAATATATATATATATATACTATATATATGCGTATCTAGGATGCATATATAAGCTTTGCGATGATGTTGGCAAAATCATAACTGCAACCTTGGCAGACATTTTTTTTTTAAGCTTTCGGAACATTTTCCTAATGGTTATTGTAGTTTGTTAAATTAAATTTTTTTTTGACATGGTGTCAATGTTGAATTCTCTCTCCCCCCCCGCCCCCCCTCCCCAATCATCAGATAACCATTTTATAGCACTCAACTGCTGAGGCATCAGCATTTCTCGGACATGCCAGTTAATTCGGCCTTTATAGCATTATTTTTTTTTAGAGATTATATTACAAAAGGAAGTTTATGTTATCTTTCTGAATTTAATTATATATTATTCTAAATTTTTCTCAATTCATAAAATAAAAATTTGTGTTTTGTCAAATTACATATATATTTTTTTTTTACCTGCGAAATGTTTTCTTCGTTACTAGATTTTATTAAATTTGTTAAGTACAGGTCGTATATGACATGTGTATACGATGTACATATGGCATATATAAGTAACAACACATGCATTATTAAGGGGCTGCTTCACTGAAACTCCCGATCATGAAATCTAATGTTAGTCTACGGGGGAAATTTAGAAGCGTGATTACTCATTACCTAATATAATTATTAAAACAAGATTTTCACCATCAGAAAGTAGGCATCAGATGCCAACAGTTTACGTTTTAAAAATTCTCTCTTTTAAATCGTTAGTATTCCTAAGAAGATGATAAAATTTCATCAAGTAAATCTCCCCTATTCAACCTGTAAATATCCACAAATTGTATGCTCGTAATTTATATTAATTCAAATTTGAATTCTTATGTCTTCCTTAGATGTCAGCGATGGATAAAGCTTATTGGAATTCAGGAAAAGAGTAAGTCGGAAATCGGTTTGTATAATAATTACAGACTTTGTGGTGATCGCTCTATATCATCATGGTAATGACCTTTAATGACACCAGAAGCACACACTCTGCAAACAGCTATCTTACTCTAATATCTCAAGATGTAAATATTTTGCATCTGTGAGCTGTATTTTATTATTTCAATTAAATATAAAGTATCACAAAATAATATAATTTTGAAACATTCATTTTTATTTATTGTTTGTTTTTAAATGTTTAATAAATGTGTTTGTTCTTTTAAATGATCATCTTTTTTGTCTATCCACCACATAACATTGTTATCCTTTTGCAGTTAAGTTAATTACTTTGATTAAATGTTAAGTAATAGGAGAAGTCTGTAATAAGAAATAAGGGGAAATACCTATCTTACTTCTTATTTTGAAGTAATGTTCTTTAATCGCAAATCTTTAAGTAAAAAATTCAATATCATGAAAAGCAACTTCATTTGAGAATTCACTTCTGCTCTTGTAGTGATATTACTTTATTTTTTAATGTATGATATTTTTACCGATGGTATAAATGTACCTTACTAAATAACTATACTTTATTATTTAAAAGTTTTTTTTAATATATTGTCTTGAAAAAAATATGTATCGTAATATCTAAAGATCTGATAAGAATTCTTTGAAATAGTCAAGCAATGTGGTGATTTTTTTCTTACGTATTATATTTATTCTGGAACCATTTTAATTTATGTAATGTTGTGTATACCTAAACTATGGTAAGCTGATTAAAAATAAGATCTATCATTGATGTAAATCAATGTTGAAATTTTATTCTTGAAAAATTTAAACGACCTTCACGTTATTTAGATTAAATAATCCAAAATATTTGCTCTACTATGCTTGATAAATTAATACTACTGTTGTTTATTCTATAATATCTTTCAACTTTTATCTATGTTTGTTTCACAGCGTTTGAAAGCACAAAATACAGATAATAAAGGCTGGAAGTCTACATATGTTTATAAATGATCAATCAAAAAAAAATTATATGTTTTCTCTTGAACAGAAACTTGAAAATTCTTTTAATAATATAAATAGATAAGATTTTTTTTTCTTTTTCTGCTGAATGTAAATTTATTAAAACATCTTATTAAAGTACCTGAAAATACCATGTTCACTATAATATTCTACACAAAGACACATATTAATGCTTCTACTTAATAGTAATAATTAAGTAAAGTACTAAATAAAAATTAAAGAATACAAATAACTGCTATTTTCATGTTAGATGGGTGCCAATGATTACATCTCTATATAATTGACATCCGGCTAACATAAAAAATACCAAATATATTTAGAAAGATTCTTTCCTCCAAATGAATAATAATAGTAAAAAGTACAAAATGACTGAAAATTTTTTCAGGTGTACAAAATACTTTACATCTAGATATGAGCTGACAAAAAAAAAAAAAAAAAATATTTGTGTTATTTGAGTTATAACAATAGAAAAGATACAAAACAATCTGAAATAAAAAGTACTTTTTAATGTATATTTGTAAAGTAAAATTGGGGAAATTGTTTTTGAAGTTAAAGATTATCTGATTTCTAAACAATTGTATACAGTATTTTTTTTTTCTAAATATTGCCTTAGTTTACTTTTAAATGATCTGTATGTTACTAAATTACTTCTGCCAACTCAAAGAATAACATTGTTCCAGAATTTGTCTTCATTAAGACAGCTTGATTTATTATAATAATATATTTATATATATATATATTAGTACACATTATATTAGCAAGATTTTTACAAGAATACCTGAAGTATGAAGACAGATTATTTTTAAAACCTCCTACAAATCTAAGTTGCATATCAATATCTTAACTTAGGAAGAAAAAAAATCCTTAATTAAAAAATCTGATTTTAATTTTGGAAAAGTATTTTTTTTTCTCCCTTTTTTTCCCACTTTGATCTGAAACAACCCTTGAACATCCTTGAAAAGTGCTTGAATTTTATTTGATATATTTGTATTTTGAGAAACAACTAACTTATATAACATAAAAAATATGTAGAATTTTACCTTTTTAAAAACACTCCATACAAAATGAAATGCATTAAATTTAATATTATTATTATTTTTGGTTATGGGTACTGTGAAGGTCAGTGTTAAAACAAAAATTCTCCTCCAAAAGGGGAGGGGGGGGGGTGAACATTGCACTTCTATAACAAATATAAACATAAAATCGTTCTCAAGTGTATGAACCATGAACTTTTTCGTTTTATCTGTGTTTTTAGAGACAACTTACTTATGATATAACTTTAAACATAAAAAATTATATTTATAAGCATAAAACCACAAATCCTCCACTGTGTGTATCCCAAGCCTTCTGCTGAATTCATCACTGCTAAAACGAGAGAATAGTTATAGTATTAAACAATGTTTTTGAATTATATCTATTCAGTTCCATGTTGATAATTTTTCCAATTCATTTCAATTAAGAAAACCATTTAAAGATAAAGCTAAATTGTTTTCACCAGATTTGTTTTACATTTACATGACAATTTACATTTTTCACACAAAAAAAAAAAAAAAAAAAAAGTGCTTTTAAGGGTGCGGGAACATTTTAGCAGGCGAAATGGTTTGTTTTGGACAATTTTGCTTTTATCTTGACTGAATATATTAAGGATACGTATACACGCAGATTACAAATAAACAAGAAGTATGCTACGTATATTATGAACATAAAAAAGTGTACTTGTAACAAATAAATAAAATTTAAAGATGACAATACGTTAAATTGGACCATTGTAATACAAAACATACCAAAGTAATCTATTTTATGATCTTAACATACTTGAATTATTCTTATTACCCATTTATCTGTAATTCTGATTGTGTGAATAGGCATGCAAAAAAGATTCTTAATAATATTTAAGTTAGATAAAAGGAAACAAAAATAGTGTCCAAGAGGTGAGTATTTTCATCTGTCATTGTTCTTACTCCTTATAAGGAAAAAGTCTTTATGATATGGGATTTTTTTCTGATTAAAAAAAAATATATATTTCCATAAAGAAAAGAAAGTTACTATTTTACAGAGGTATTTTTACCTTTTTCAAGATTCCCGAATGAATAATTCAGAAATGTTTCTTTTTTAAAAAGGAATATTTTCTGTCTATTCTTTCAAAACTTTTTTGTGTGAATTGAAAGTTATACAGATTTATAGGAATTGATTCTATTATTAAAGATGAGTTTACTTATTGATTTGGGGAGCTTTTGTTTATACATAAGGAGAGATTTCATTAATCTACAGGAATTTATTCTGTATTTAAAGATAAGTTTCTGAATCAAAAAGGAAAAGTTTCTTGACAGAAAGAAACAACTTTCTATTTTTCCAGATTTTATTCCTTGTAGGTTCGGAAAAGTTTTCTTATCGATAAGGGTAACTATAATTCCATTTCCAACAGGAAACTTTTTCATTTTTTTTTTTAAGTGCACAATCTTTGTCATTGTACCTGTGTTTTGAAATACAGCTTACTTATAATGTCTTATAATAACAATTTTAACATAATATAAAAATAAAAGCATAAAATTGCAAATCATCTGGTGTATGTGTACCTTGCCCCAACCGCTGAATTCATCTCTGATATAGTATATAATTCACATACTAGAGGCAATGATTCGATTAAATTTAACATATGCCACAGTCTATACAAATGTTGATAGTTAACTATCAGCTAATTAGTCATTAAATACATATATTGCCCAACAAACACAAGATCTGTGGCCTCCTTCTGTCAACATT
This sequence comes from Maratus michaelseni, assembly GCA_963931845.1. Classification (NCBI taxonomy): domain Eukaryota; kingdom Metazoa; phylum Arthropoda; class Arachnida; order Araneae; family Salticidae; genus Maratus; species Maratus michaelseni. The sequence continues at coordinate 53,517,225 of OZ007596.1, forward strand.
AAGGCCAACGAGACTTGGAGCCATATGTACCCAGCCACCGTTGTATTTTAAATGACTCGCCACTACGTCCGCTGACCGCCGTTTTTATTGATAACGGGCGAGGGAGAGTAAAAGTAATTGATTATCAGTGTCCAGTAGCCATTGAAGATTAGTTTCCGGCGAAGCTTTAAAAGCCTGGCATCAAGTAAAAAGAAAAGGGCTAATGCATTGTATTTGATACATTGGTTATAAGATATAAAAAAAAAAAAATTCTTCCCTCTTTTCAACATAATTTTCGATAGTTAAAATATGTCAGATGAAAGTTTTAAATGGGGTGTAAAATTTATATTATATGCGCAAAAAGAAATATATATATATTTTTTTTTACTTTTACGTTTTTTTTTTTTTTCTAAATTACAAGCAAAGGCGTTTTGAGTCTAAAATATGTACGTATACATAAATACTTTTTATGAGCACGTTACAGTGAAATTTAATAGATGTTAATTTTAATTCATGCATTTTTTAACTGCAAAGATAAATAGATACAAAAATTAATAGCAAACATATCCAAATACCCTTTTAAACGAAACGAAATTAATTGGAATAAATTGCACTGTTTAAGCATACTTACTATATAGATATCTAATAAAAGTTTTAATGCTAAATGCCAATTTATTTATATATTTATTTTCAGTTTCAACAGAAAAATATATACCCAAAAAGAACAAGTGAAAAATTATATAAACGTATTAAAATGTAATAATCAGTGTGAATTTATTTATGCTTTTTACAATTTAGAAAATGAATACTTTATTAGAACCATAGAGAATCGCCTTAGAGTGGGCCTAACGCCATCCCCCTCCCCCCCCCTATTACCCGGCCTAAGCAATGAAAAACTTTCAGATACATAAAATATTTTTAGACATAAACATGTAATTAAAAAAATATGACTGAAATAGCAAATAACCGAATAGCATTTTTCACTTTCTGTTAAAAGTATCACTACGTGTCTCAGAAATTGGCTTTAAAAGTATAAATATAATTTGATTTTTTTTTTCAGTGAAAGATCACTGTATAGGTCACCTTATACCAGAAAATAAGAAATGCTATTTGACTTATTTGCATCTGAATAACAATAACTCGTGCTTAAAAATGAAAATAACTGTGTCAAAACAAGCGAAAAGAAGCTAATTGGAATCTGTTATAATCAGTGTTGAGGGGGGGGGGGGGGGGGCGTGCTGCTGCAAAGTTCGGGGAATTGCATGCCATTACTAGGCGTTTACTAGCTATTAAGCTTAACTATATACTTATTAATTATTTTTTTATGCATCTTAAAATCAGTTTTTTTAAAGCTTATATTATTACTTTTTTAATTACAGCTTCATATGTTACAAGGAAAATTTAAAATCCCTGAATTTGTACAGCATTACTAATTTATATATTTACCCCCTCCCCCCCCCACCTCTTCAAATTTTTAGGTCATGTTTTTGCATCCATCTCGGAAACAAGCGGAAAAAACTTATTCAAAAACCTTTAGATGGGTCAGATAGAGAGAGGGGGAGGTGGATTCAAATCAATCCAAGGTCAAATACCACTCCGTCTGTAAGCCCGCGGGAAAGGGGGAGAATACTAAGAATTTTTGTTGGCAGTCGCAGCCGCAGCGTTGAATGAATTCTGCTTTGTCACGATTCCCGAATGATCACTGATCAGTTAGTATGGAGCGATCGAGTAAACAAAACACAGTTGTTTAGAGATCTCACGAACAACACGTAAGTTTTATTATATTTTATGCTGATTCTTTAAAGATTTAATTATTTCATTATAACTTTTGTTGTTGTGCATCATTTTATTTATTATCACTTTTTATGAACACGTTACAGTAAAATTTAATAGATGTTAATTTTAATTCATGCATTTTTTAACTGCAAAGATAAATAGATACAAAAATTAATATCCAAATACCCTTTTAAACGAAACGAAATTAATTGGAATAAATTGAACTGTTTAAGCATACTTACTATATAGATATCTAATAAAAGTTTTAATGCTAAATGCCAATTTATTTATATATTTATTTTCAGTTTCAACAGAAAAATATATACCCAAAAAGAACAAGTGAAAAATTATATAAACGTATTAAAATGTAATAATCAGTGTGAATTTATTTATGCTTTTTACAATTTAGAAAATGAATACTTTATTAGAACCATAGAGAATCGCCTTAGAGTGGGCCTAACGCCATCCCCCTCCCCCCCCCCCTATTACCCGGCCTAAGCAATGAAAAACTTTCAGATACATAAAATATTTTTAGACATAAACATGTAATTAAAAAAATATGACTGAAATAGCAAATAACCGAATAGCATTTTTCACTTTCTGTTAAAAGTATCACTACGTGTCTCAGAAATTGGCTTTAAAAGTATAAATATAATTTGATTTTTTTTTTCAGTGAAAGATCACTGTATAGGTCACCTTATACCAGAAAATAAGAAATGCTATTTGACTTATTTGCATCTGAATAACAATAACTCGTGCTTAAAAATGAAAATAACTGTGTCAAAACAAGCGAAAAGAAGCTAATTGGAATCTGTTATAATCAGTGTTGAGGGGGGGGGGGGGGGCGTGCTGCTGCAAAGTTCGGGGAATTGCATGCCATTACTAGGCGTTTACTAGCTATTAAGCTTAACTATATACTTATTAATTATTTTTTTATGCATCTTAAAATCAGTTTTTTTAAAGCTTATATTATTACTTTTTTAATTACAGCTTCATATGTTACAAGGAAAATTTAAAATCCCTGAATTTGTACAGCATTACTAATTTATATATTTACCCCCTCCCCCCCCCTCTTCAAATTTTTAGGTCATGTTTTTGCATCCATCTCGGAAACAAGCGGAAAAAACTTATTCAAAAACCTTTAGATGGGTCAGATAGAGAGAGGGGGAGGTGGATTCAAATCAATCCAAGGTCAAATACCACTCCGTCTGTAAGCCCGCGGGAAAGGGGGAGAATACTAAGAATTTTTGTTGGCAGTCGCAGCCGCAGCGTTGAATGAATTCTGCTTTGTCACGATTCCCGAATGATCACTGATCAGTTAGTATGGAGCGATCGAGTAAACAAAACACAGTTGTTTAGAGATCTCACGAACAACACGTAAGTTTTATTATATTTTATGCTGATTCTTTAAAGATTTAATTATTTCATTATAACTTTTGTTGTTGTGCATCATTTTATTTATTATCACTTTTTATGAGCACGTTACAGTAAAATTTAATAGATGTTAATTTTAATTCATGCATTTTTTAACTGCAAAGATAAATAGATACAAAAATTAATATCCAAATACCCTTTTAAACGAAACGAAATTAATTGGAATAAATTGCACTGTTTAAGCATACTTACTATATAGATATCTAATAAAAGTTTTAATGCTAAATGCCAATTTATTTATATATTTATTTTCAGTTTCAACAGAAAAATATTCACCCAAAAAGAACAAGTGAAAAATTATATAAACGTATTAAAATGTAATAATCAGTGTGAATTTATTTATGCTTTTTACAATTTAGAAAATGAATACTTTATTAGAACCATAGAGAATCGCCTTAGAGTGGGCCTAACGCCATCCCCCTCCCCCCCCCCCCTATTACCCGGCCTAAGCAATGAAAAACTTTCAGATACATAAAATATTTTTAGACATAAACATGTAATTAAAAAAATATGACTGAAATAGCAAATAACCGAATAGCATTTTTCACTTTCTGTTAAAAGTATCACTACGTGTCTCAGAAATTGGCTTTAAAAGTATAAATATAATTTGATTTTTTTTTTCAGTGAAAGATCACTGTATAGGTCACCTTATACCAGAAAATAAGAAATGCTATTTGACTTATTTGCATCTGAATAACAATAACTCGTGCTTAAAAATGAAAATAACTGTGTCAAAACAAGCGAAAAGAAGCTAATTGGAATCTGTTATAATCAGTGTTGAGGGGGGGGGGGGGGCGTGCTGCTGCAAAGTTCGGGGAATTGCATGCCATTACTAGGCGTTTACTAGCTATTAAGCTTAACTATATACTTATTAATTATTTTTTTATGCATCTTAAAATCAGTTTTTTTAAAGCTTATATTATTACTTTTTTAATTACAGCTTCATATGTTACAAGGAAAATTTAAAATCCCTGAATTTGTACAGCATTACTAATTTATATATTTACCCCCTCCCCCCCCCACCTCTTCAAATTTTTAGGTCATGTTTTTGCATCCATCTCGGAAACAAGCGGAAAAAACTTATTCAAAAACCTTTAGATGGGTCAGATAGAGAGAGGGGGAGGTGGATTCAAATCAATCCAAGGTCAAATACCACTCCGTCTGTAAGCCCGCGGGAAAGGGGGAGAATACTAAGAATTTTTGTTGGCAGTCGCAGCCGCAGCGTTGAATGAATTCTGCTTTGTCACGATTCCCGAATGATCACTGATCAGTTAGTATGGAGCGATCGAGTAAACAAAACACAGTTGTTTAGAGATCTCACGAACAACACGTAAGTTTTATTATATTTTATGCTGATTCTTTAAAGATTTAATTATTTCATTATAACTTTTGTTGTTGTGCATCATTTTATTTATTATCACTTTTTATGAACACGTTACAGTAAAATTTAATAGATGTTAATTTTAATTCATGCATTTTTTAACTGCAAAGATAAATAGATACAAAAATTAATATCCAAATACCCTTTTAAACGAAACGAAATTAATTGGAATAAATTGCACTGTTTAAGCATACTTACTATATAGATATCTAATAAAAGTTTTAATGCTAAATGCCAATTTATTTATATATTTATTTTCAGTTTCAACAGAAAAATATATACCCAAAAAGAACAAGTGAAAAATTATATAAACGTATTAAAATGTAATAATCAGTGTGAATTTATTTATGCTTTTTACAATTTAGAAAATGAATACTTTATGAGAACCATAGAGAATCGCCTTAGAGTGGGCCTAACGCCATCCCCCTCCCCCCCCCCCTATTACCCGGCCTAAGCAATGAAAAACTTTCAGATACATAAAATATTTTTAGACATAAACATGTAATTAAAAAAATATGACTGAAATAGCAAATAACCGAATAGCATTTTTCACTTTCTGTTAAAAGTATCACTACGTGTCTCAGAAATTGGCTTTAAAAGTATAAATATAATTTGATTTTTTTTTTCAGTGAAAGATCACTGTATAGGTCACCTTATACCAGAAAATAAGAAATGCTATTTGACTTATTTGCATCTGAATAACAATAACTCGTGCTTAAAAATGAAAATAACTGTGTCAAAACAAGCGAAAAGAAGCTAATTGGAATCTGTTATAATCAGTGTTGAGGGGGGGGGGGGGGGGCGTGCTGCTGCAAAGTTCGGGGAATTGCATGCCATTACTAGGCGTTTACTAGCTATTAAGCTTAACTATATACTTATTAATTATTTTTTTATGCATCTTAAAATCAGTTTTTTTAAAGCTTATATTATTACTTTTTTAATTACAGCTTCATATGTTACAAGGAAAATTTAAAATCCCTGAATTTGTACAGCATTACTAATTTATATATTTACCCCCTCCCCCCCCCTCTTCAAATTTTTAGGTCATGTTTTTGCATCCATCTCGGAAACAAGCGGAAAAAACTTATTCAAAAACCTTTAGATGGGTCAGATAGAGAGAGGGGGAGGTGGATTCAAATCAATCCAAGGTCAAATACCACTCCGTCTGTAAGCCCGCGGGAAAGGGGGAGAATACTAAGAATTTTTGTTGGCAGTCGCAGCCGCAGCGTTGAATGAATTCTGCTTTGTCACGATTCCCGAATGATCACTGATCAGTTAGTATGGAGCGATCGAGTAAACAAAACACAGTTGTTTAGAGATCTCACGAACAACACGTAAGTTTTATTATATTTTATGCTGATTCTTTAAAGATTTAATTATTTCATTATAACTTTTGTTGTTGTGCATCATTTTATTTATTATCACTTTTTATGAGCACGTTACAGTAAAATTTAATAGATGTTAATTTTAATTCATGCATTTTTTAACTGCAAAGATAAATAGATACAAAAATTAATATCCAAATACCCTTTTAAACGAAACGAAATTAATTGGAATAAATTGCACTGTTTAAGCATACTTACTATATAGATATCTAATAAAAGTTTTAATGCTAAATGCCAATTTATTTATATATTTATTTTCAGTTTCAACAGAAAAATATTCACCCAAAAAGAACAAGTGAAAAATTATATAAACGTATTAAAATGTAATAATCAGTGTGAATTTATTTATGCTTTTTACAATTTAGAAAATGAATACTTTATTACATTACTTTATTACATTAGAATATTTATATATTAATTATTTTGAATCCATAGAAATTTTTATACATATTTTCATTTCAGCAAACGTAAGATAATATTTACTTTATGATATTACCGATAGCACATATGATAAAAAATATCGCGAAAGTTAGATCAGTTTATATTAAAATACAGTTTATTCTTTTTGTTATTGTTAAAGTGTACTTAACACGTAATTTTCATCAAATCTCTTTCTTATCACTAGTGTAAAATTTCCCCCAGTCTAAAATTCCGTCCAATAGATGATTGTTTATTTATTAATTTATTTTTGTAGAGATTGTTTAAACTAATTTTTAACATTACGAATTATCGGTATCACGTTAAATTCCTTAAAATGGTTTGTTTTAACGTTGAAAAAAAAAAAAAAAAAAAACTACGGCTTCGAAAGTAATTTTTTTTTTCTTCTTCAAAGTGAAGAAAGTTAAGTTTATCCCAGAGCAAATTTCACTTACAAAAATCAAAATTAATTTAATAAAATTTAGAAAATTCATTAGAATATTGTTAACATTTCAAATTACTACAAATAATTCTCAAGGATAATTAAAAAATATTTGTGAAAGATCATACTAAAACTGTTATTTGTTAACTAGATAAACATTAAACTCAAACGATCATAAAATTAAAATGATGCATAACATGTTATAATGATTTAATAATGATTTTTTAATGAATAAGCATAATATATTGCTGACAGACTTACAAAATAAATGTGTAAAAACCAATGAAAAAAAAAAAAGAAAAAGAAATGCATATATTTTAATCTAACATAACATATTTTATATATTAGCTCAAGTTAAGATCATATGAATTATTTGTGCATAATTTAAATCATTATTCTAAAAATGAAAATACTTTTTAGAAGGTTAATTAAATGATAAAAATGTTTTGCATGAAAAAATACTAATAATCAGTTTGATACAATTTAAAAAAAATTATAAGTTCACTTACCTTGAACTTTTTGAAAAAAATTCAAAATACAATGATTGGTATAGTTAATTAATTAGTTTATTTTTCAATTAATACTTTTTAAAATTTATATGATATGCAGCTATTTAAAAATGGCATTAGATATAAATTTTAAAAATATGTAATTTAATAAATAAACAATTTAATTCACTATGTCATTTCTTCTATTTTGGAATTTTTTGAAAAAGTTCAAGGTATGTGAACTTATAACTTTCTTGAAAATTGTACCTAAATGTTTATTAGTATTTTTTTCAAGCAAAAACATTTTATATTTAATTAACCGTCTAAAAATTATTTTCTTTTGTAGAATAAATTTTGATTTATGCCTAAATAATCTTTATGGCATGGCAGTGGCTGGCTTTAGGCTAGTTTACATTTAAAATAACCATAAAACGCTCTTTTCTGGGCAGCTTTGGGCTACATTTATTTTTTGACAACCACAAGTGGCATAGCTACGGCAAGTTTGTAGCTAGCATTTATTCATTATGATCTTTAGTGGGCTAGCTGTGGCAAGTTTCCATTAATAATAGCCATTTAAAGTATAATTATGGCTTGTTTTAGGCAATATATCATTTATGATTAACCTTTAATGGCCTAATTATGGGCATTCTAATGTACTTATGGCCAATGGAGTTGCGGCCACAAGGCGGCCGGCGTGACACTTTTTTTAAGTTGCCGTTACGGCAAACGATAGCGGCCCCTCATCTCCTAGTTTGGGCCAAAGCTAACGTAGCCATCAGTGGCCCGCAAGTTCTGTGTTCGTTGGGTGGGTTATTCAGAAAGTTCCTTCTGCTTAAGAATTTGTACCAGAAAATTCTGCCCGTCAATTATTAGACATTAGCTATCTGATTTAATGTCTAATAATAGAATTTTCCGGTACGAACCAACTTTCCGAGCAACCCAATAGTTACATTAAAAGTTTGAAGTCTTATTATTTTTTTAAAGTAGCATTTTAGCTGCAGTTTACTAAATTATTAAAATCATAAGTTTTCTTTTTCTTTTCTAAAGTATCTGTGGATATTTGAACCAAAAAGTGCAAGAAATTTTTTTTACAAAATTTCATGATGATCTGTTTTTACATAAAATATTTATTTAATGAAAATTCGTAGTTTTTTAAGAGAGAAGGGTCAATTATATTGATTTCTGTAAATAAGCTTTTTACTAACAAGGGAACCTCTTTTGGTGCAGCTCGCACCTAGCATTGAGACAGGGTGGCATTTTAAAGCCCTATATTACGAAGTTTGAGAATTGTTGAAAATTTTGTGTTAAAATCATTTTTTTATTTTACAGCAGCATAACTTTCAGAAAATGCAATTTTCGAGACCATTTATTGGACTATTAACAGAGAAGCTTTTTAAATACTTTAAAATACAAATTAGTTAATAGTAAGAATAAAATATTGAAAGAAGTTTAAAAAACTCTTTAAAAACCTACGAATTTCATTTTGAAAAATTTCAACATTATAATTGCATTTTTGGTGGCGTGACATTGACTGTAGACTTTTTTCAGACAACCCTGGACGAATGTCATACTTTTCTGCTGTGTCAGTAGTGGTTTGGATTCATAGCACCCTATTTGGCGACTTGACTCGCTTTTGGCATGAAATTATCAATTAAAAATCCAATAATGAAAAAATAATATAGTATAAAAAAATTAAAAATATGACTTTAACAGAGAAATTTTGTCAGTTCTCTAACTTTTATGTATAGGGCTACGAAATGTACCATGTATGGATGCTAGGTGCGAGCTGCACCAAAAGTGGTTCCTTTATAAATATAATTTTTAGCAACTAGAACTAGATCAATGTATTAAAAACAAGAACAAAAAATTATGTGTGATTATGAAACACTTTCCAACACAGCCAGAAAATTGTAATGAAACTTCACCGTTATATAAGGTGAAGGGAGATATGTAAGTAAACATTATAGAAAACATATAACATATTGAAAAATACAGTTGTCAAAATTACATTCCAGTGTCAAAAAATTAGTCGAATTATTTTGTGCAGCCCTGTATATGATCAATAGATGGGGATATATAGCATGATAAAATTTAGTTCAGTTACAATATTCACATTTAGCAATTTTCACTAACCAATGAAAATGCACTCAAAATCTTTTGCACAGCCCTGCATATTATCTGAAGCTGTTGTACACACCAATAATTAAGCTAAAAGGCAACTTAAAATTCACTCGCAGCAATTACCAACCCTAAACGACAATGTATATTTTTCTTTGTGTAGCTCTGTATATGAATTTATTTATATACTACAAACTTTTATTAGTCTACTAAACATAGTTCAGCAGGAAAATGGTTAACACAATTAAAAACTACCCTTAAGTAATTCACTCCCATAATCTGTAATACTTACGGATTCCCTTGTGTAGCCGTGTATATGAACAACCGAGTTTATAAACACACGTACTATGAAAAAAATTAGTTAAACTTAAAACGCAAACCAAAGTTGAAACCCACATATCACACATTGACTCTAAATAACACACCTGTACTGTAACTGATATCTTTGTGTCTCCCTGTAAATAAACGCAATTCACACCACTTTGATGAGAGAAATTAATAAGTGCACCTCAGTAATGCATATAATTTTCATTATGTTTGAAATAGTGAAATATCACTATATTAAACTACAAACGATTTTCCCCCATAGAACAATGTGTAACAGAATTATTTTGTTTGACCGTGTAAATGAATAATTAATGTTTTGCATACCATATTCTACAAAACGCCTGTTTTGATGTGCTTCATAATTATATATCAATTTCATCATGTTTTAAATGACGTAGCATCATCAAAATGCACTTGAAATCATTATTTCCCATTGACTGTAATGTAACGTAATATTTTTGACTGTCCCTGTAAAAAAACTATAAGCTGAAATAGGGAACATGCTATAGTAAACGACAAAAATTTCAGGGCAATTCGAGTATATTTATGAGAGTTAGAGCATGGACAGACAAACCGAAGTCATAAACCCTTTCAACTTGGTTGGACAGTGTTAAAAAAGGATATGCTAAATACAAAATTGTGAGATGTTAATGGGCAATTTAACCTGCACTTCTTTTAAATGCTTGCTAATTACTGGGGCCTTTTACATTAAAGCTAAAACTATTATGAAAATAAAAATAAAATTGGAATTTTAAATATTTCTTTGTATATATTTTTAACAAAAAACTAATAATTTATCAAAAATATTTCATGATGTTAAATTTTATTTATTCTTTTCGTTTTATATTTTATTTATTTTATGAAAAAATTTCTGATAAATTGTAAAATTTTTAATTGCATAGTTCTTAAAAATCCAATAAAATATAAAAATGTTCAGTTTTTTTTTTCTATTCTAGTTATCCTGTATGCATAAAATCTTTTAATAATCTTCATTCTTATTGAGTAAACATTTCAATTACTAGATTTTAAATTATTATTAAATTGCTAAAAAATCTCAAAAACATTTAACATCATGAAATATTGTTATAAAATATTCTTGTTAAACTATCAGTTTTTTGTTAAAATGTGTACAAAAAAAATATTTAAAATTCCAATTTTATTTTTATTTTCATTATAATTTTAGCTTTAATGTAAAATATCCCAATAATTAGCAAGCTTTTAAAGGAAGTGCAAAAACAAAAAATCGATACAAACGATAAAAATCGTATAAAATATCGATATAAATAAATCGTATCGTTTCTCTGCGACGCACTTCTGTTTTGTCCTCCTTCCGCAGCAGAGGAATGGCGCTACTGTCCCCGCTAACAAATTTAACACTATCTGACTGGGCTTATTATTTAATGGCTTTGGTTCCGGGCAAGTATTGAAAGGGTAAGGGGACCTCTGATGAGAGCGCGGCGCCTTTTCCGTAAAGTAGCGGCAGTCTACACCACCCACCCATCCCGAACGGCTCCCAAGAGCTATAATGATGTCGAAGACTCTGGAGTCGCCCGATGTATTAAACGGCCTGGCCTACCCGGACCCGCTAGTCTATGTGTTAAGCTTATTGAATTTAGCTTTTAATTTTTTCCTGTGACATCTTTTGTGATCGAGCCTACTACTGCCCATGGCAGGCCTCTTCCCTTTCAATACTTGCCGGGAACGGTAGCAGTAGGCCCGATCACGGAAGATCCCACAGAAGAAATTTAAACGCCGATTTCATTAAGTTTAATACATAGACTAGCGGGACCAGGCGAGTTGTGGTGCTTAATACGTCGGATGACTCCAATGGCTTCGACATCGTTATAGCTCTTGGGAGGCGATCGGGGGTGGGTGGGGTAGGCCACCGCTATTTCGTAGAAAAGCGAATAGGAGTGGCTTTACTTCAGTTACCATCCGGAGCAGTGGTAGACCTGATCACGAAAGATGCCACGGGAAAATGATATCGAAGCGCTGGAGTCGTCCGATGTATTCAACGCTCCGGCCCACCCAAACCGGTTGGTTGGTTCCTAAACTTTTTAAATTCAGCTATAAAATTTTTCCGTGATCGGCCCTACTGCCGTTCCGGTCAGTAACTAAAATAAAGGGACCCCTATTCCGCGCGCGGTGCCGTCTTTTGCGCAAAATAGCGGCGTCTGCCCCACCACCCGAATCTCGCTGGTTGGTGTCTTAAACTTATTGAAATTAGCTTTAAAATTTTCGTAATGACCCAGATCGCAATCCAATAATCTATGATTCAATTTAAAGAATCTACAGACCGCCTCTACTTCGCCTCTAAAGGCGCACAAAACACATTTGGTCTCTGCTACGGAATTATTTTATGGTGTGAAAGCAAAAATAAGTCCTATGCAACCTTAATGAAAATGGCAATTTAACTGTAGTGTTCTCTATCAAGTTTATTCTCAAACCCATATTAACTTCTTTCCAAAACTTTCACGAAATCTAGTTCATTATTTTTTTTTTCGCAAAAGTGCGGATATTTTATTCACAAAATGTGGATTTTGTTACACTGTATTGACAAAAAATTCTTTTTAGAAAGTTTTTGACTGCCTTCTAGTTCATTAATCCAAATGAAAAAAAAAATAAATGTTTATATTATTCTAAAGTGTGTATTATATTTGAACGTTTTTAAAAAGAATATTTCAAGTTATTTGAAATTGTTTGCTAAAAGAAAAATAAAAGAATAAATTTTGTTCGGTGGAAAACTTTGGCATATGTTTCAGAAGAAAATAGTGTCATAATTCATGAATGATGAGAAAAGGTCTGTGACACAGTTTCGTAATAATCAGTTTTCTGTGTAAAATCTAAGTTTTTTTAGCATAAATACAGAAAACCGCCTGTCGTATAGTATGCAAAGAACACAATTTTATATGATACAGTAAAATCTGCAGGAAAAGAAGTATTGTTACCTATCAATATGATTAAAAATATTTTCAAAATATTTCAACTATACCCAAATTATACATAAATCATATGTTAAATATGACAAATCTACGAGCTTAATTACTATCTTTTCTTACCTTTATATTAACAAAACCTCTATGTTCAAATACGTAACCGCCGAGGCGTTCTAAAATGTTTTTACATTGTTCACTGATATGGATTTTCAAGGCTGAAATAAAAATAGAACTTCTTTTATTCAATTCACAGAAAAAAAATCAAATTACTAATAAATATAATACTTATTGACGCAATTTATTAAAAAGCGCATATTCAGAAAATTTTGAAAAAATTACAGAATATTCTTCTCATGAGAATATATATGTTTATGAAAAAATTTGCTGCGGAACCTCGATATAACGTCCGTAAAAAAATTATGAAAATTTCGTGTTTTTGCGATTTATCGCTGGGTTGGCGACACAATGAAATTTTTTAAATGCGCATTTACGATAAGTACGCTTTAAGGAAAAACGTTTTCTACTCTTTAAACTGAACTAGTTACAGTAAGTTTAACTTAAATAAATGCACTTTTATAACTACAGTTGTGCCATGTACATTTACATGTGCATTTAAAGAAAATTAACGATCGTATTCTACGGTTTAGAACAAAATTTAAATTTCTTAAAAATGCTTCAAACTAAAAAGTAATTGTCCGATTCTGAGGACTGTCCGCATTTGACTTCGATATTGTTAGTGCCGGAGACAACAAGAAAAAAGTCGTGTTGCCATGGAAACAATGACTTATTCAGTATCGAAATGTGTAATGTGAAGGTTCTTAATCCGGCATTTACTGTTAAAATACACTTAAAACTTATCCATCCAGCAAAACCGTGTAAAATTAAATAACTTCAGCAATACTTAATTTGAATTTATATTATATAAGCTTATGGAAAAAATAATAAACTATTTAATCGTTGAAATTTAAATTCAATAAGTACTATGCATTTAAACACTCATCTAACTAGGCATTTTCAAATCCATTAAAATCGCTTGCATTTGGCGAAGAAAAAGTTTTGCTCGCCAAATCGCGTCTTTTTACGTCAAATACTCCAAAGTATTTTATTTTTTTACAGTTTCTTTACTGGGATTCCACAGCTAAATTTGGCTGATCCTTTATTACGTACATGAGTAGCCCCATTAGCAATTTTTTCAAAATATTCTGAATATGCGCTTTAAGGAGACTTTCCTTGTTAATTTCAAAATATTATACCACTAATAATAAATGATAATACAAAGAAAATTAACAGTACATAGATATATAATTTTAAATCCTTTAAGCATATTACTTACCCATCATACGTAGTATAGGGTCTTGTAATCGTTTTGAAAATCGAAATTGTTTTTTGACAGATTTACACGTTTCAGACACTGGAGATTCCGAAAAACATATTTTTAGAAAAAAAAATTTGCCGTCCGTCTGTGTGTGTGTCTGTGTGTCTGTAAACTCTCTATCTCCCGAAAAAATTGAGATAGAGACTTGCAATTTGGTATGTACTTAGTATGTAATAATGGGAAGAAGCCTATTTCATTTCAATAACCTCGATTAACCGGAACTATTTTTTTTCGGACTCTCGAAATATTCGTTCTCATAAAAGGTATATAAAAATTTTCGAAATTGTTTATTTTAAGAAATGAATATAAAAGACAATAAAAAAACATAAATTTTGCATAAAGCATGAAGTCGATCGGATAATTAGTTGCCGAGATATTTGGCATCCTATTTTCCACACTCTTCGATTTTTCATGACCCTGTATTTCATCCAAATTTCACTTTAAAGATATATTTTAATTGTAAAATTGACGCTTAATCAGATGCAATAAACCGCTAGTTAGTAGGATTATTATTTTTGGAGTTATAAGGTAAAACTTCTTTCAAGCAATTCAGTAATCGAGCCTTTAAAGTTTGTGACGTCATCAAGCCACGATTTTATTTGAATTGCAAGGCATTTTATAAGTAGTTTACACATTTTTATTTTAATATTTTACATTATGCATATCCATGATGGGTAAGTATTACGGTGGCCCCCAACGACTAGTTTACATTTTGCTGTCGTGGTGTATGGTGAAATATAATAAGCACTAATGTGGTTACAGTTATTTTTTCGTTATTATTATTTTTTAAATCTTGCATTAAAAACGAACTCCTTTCTGAATCTCTTAACCCTTTCCAGGTCCGTGGTACTGTGAAGTCGTCGATAGCATGGAATTATTTTGAAAACAGTTTATGTAAATATCGAAAGGAAAAAAAGTAATTTAGGCGTGATCAGGTACAAGATACAATATTAGCACGTTGACTGTGATTCGCAATAACTAACAGTACGGGACCATGAAAAGGGATATGAAATAGATTCGAACGAAAAGAAGCGAGGCAGCAAATCCACGTTCTAAATCGAGATTTTTAATATGTAGAAAAGGCATATAATATTCATAAAATACAGTATGCAAGTAGGCAGGTGATAGTCAAACAAGTAGGAAAATCATGGCAGGGTAACTTTCAAACAGGAGAGGGCGTAAAAAAACACCGCAACAGTTATTCGAGAAAAAGTTACAGTATTTCTTTCGGATGGTCCCGGACGCTGCATTTTTAGATCTTAATTAGGTGTTGTATGGCTGGGAGATAGAAGTGAAGTGGTGATGCACGCCAGTTATAAAACTCGCCAAAAATTTTCCTTTTTCAAAGGCGTTGGCGTGAATTTTAGACTAGGTTAATATAACCCTTAGATTGTTTTCATTTTATGTTCAAAATTGGCGACAAGAAGGGACGTACATATTTGGCTTTAAGCACTCTTTTGACAAAACGAAGAAATTCGACACTGGCAGTTGAAATTGTTTTGAGCACTTTAGAAAAAAAAATAGCTTGCAAGTGTTATGATTTTGGAATAAGAAAAGGCATTTGAACAATGATAATTTGCATTCGTATGAGGAACAGCGACGCCTGTTTTATGAGAAAGCCATCTGCGTATTGCAAAAATGAGGTATTTCAAAAGATATAGGCTATACAAAGTTTAATGCAATTAATTTTAGACCATGAGAGAATCATTTTTAGGTGCGTTCGTAATTATATAAATACGTAGCACCTATTGTCGTCGTCTGGCCCGTCCGTCTGTCTGTCCGTCCGTCCGCATATAACAAAGCAAAAACTACCCAACCGAACGGTATGAAATTTAAGATATATTATCTTTGCAGAATTTTGTCGAAACATTTCAAATTTTATGAAAATCGCATCAAAACTTTAGCAGATATTAATAAAAATATTTATTAAGAAATTTGAATTAAAAAAAAATCGATGCTTTCTTGTTATAGGAGCTTCCGAGGTTGAATCGTCAAGCGACCAAGATACTTATTTTATGACAGAAATTAATCTGCAGACGATATAATTCATTTCACAGAATTAAAAATCATCAAGATCTGAATATTTATATAACTAGCTATAGTACGAACGCACCTCATTTGTCACGTTTGACGTACAATTTCCAACTTGTTATACTTTTGTTTTCTTTTTAACATACAACTGCCGATAGATTAAAAATGCGTTAGAAAGGAGTTTCATATAACGGACAGGTGTAATTTTGAATACTTATTTTCATTGTAAAGAGCAGAAGGCTGCGCCTTTAAATAACAGGGAAAATATATTAAATGCGTTAATGGAAAAAAAATGGGAAAATATATTTAATAAAATAATTTAAACATAGATTTAGTTTAAATTGTAAAAAGTATATATATGGTTTCTTCACCATAGGTACGTTTATGAAACCACTTAATTTTAATTCGCAAATGCCACAATGACACCAGAATTATGGTATAAAATTTTCTGTTTATTATGTCTGATGTGAAATATAGCTTTTCTTTATTTTCAAATAAATTTGTTCGCAAATTCCGGTGTCATTTATTCACTTCAACATTTTAGCAATGGAAGTGCTCTGCCCTTGAAAGGGTTAAAGGGATCTCAGATCCTTCTGTCTATTTTTCCTGGTTTTGACTTAAAAACAATTTAGGCAATCCTATCATATCATCACGAAATTTAGTAAAGATCTGGAATTAGAAATGTACGTATATAGCTTTTTGCTGTATCCATCTCTTGAAATGAGTCAAAATCTTTAAATCCATGTCTCTCCCCAGTTTGTCCTTTTTAGGTGCGTTCGTAATTATATAAATACGTAGCACCTATAGTCGTCGCTTGGTCCGTCCGTCTGTCCGTCCGTCTGTCTGTCTGTCTGTCCGTCTGTCTGTCCGTCCGTCCGTCTGTCTGTCGGTCCGCATATAACAACGCAAAAACTACCCAACCAAATGGTTTGCAATTTAAAATATATTATCTTTGCAGAATTTTGTCGAGACATTTCAAATTTTATTAAAATCGAATCAAAACTTTAGGAGATATTAATAAAAATATTTATTAAGAAATTTGATTTTTTTTTAAAAATCGGTGCTGTTTTGTTATAGGAGCTTCCGATGGATGTTAAATCGTCAAGCGACCGAGATGCTTATTTTATTACAGAAATTAATCTGCAGACGATATAATTCATTTCACAGAATTAGAAATCAGAAAAGATCTGAATATTTATATAACTAGCTGATACATATATATCTGAATATTTATATAACTAGTTAAGATATTTGTATGAACAGTGTCATAAAATATATACTTAACTAGCTGTTTAACCCGTTCTACGCACGGGATATCATGAATTTAATTCTAAAACGTGCGTACGAACGCACCCCGTTTGTAACGTTTGACGTACAATTTCCAACTTGTTTCAATGTAATATACTGAAAAGGCAATGTATAACTCTCAGCTGATTTATTTTTACAGTTCTAAAAATAAGTTATAGACACACAACACATCTATTAATAAGTACATAAAAGGAAAACTGCTGTAAATATCGAATATTTATAGAGGAAGGTTTTTAAGTTTACTTATAAAAAATCAAATTGTACCAACACAACTTTTTTTTGTTTGTTTTTTTTCTTTTTGATAAAATCATTTCCTTTAATAAAATTATCTAATGACTAGCGGCTTTGCACGGGTAGACAATGTAATTTTTTTAGTACATTTGTGTTCCTGAATTTCGCGCTCCTACCAAAAACTGTTGCTGAGATATGGCGAAATGACCTAAAACTTTCGAATTCCCCTTTAAACACCTTCGAGGGGGGTGGGATTTCTAAATTCACTGAAATACGTGTTTAATCATTTGTTTAGTAGATTTGTTTTCCTGAATTTCGCGCTCCTACCTATAACTGCTGCTGAGATATGGCGAAATGACCTAAAACATTCGACCACCACCCTTTAACCCCCTTCTGGGGGGAATTTCTAAAATCGCTGAAATAGGTGTTTAATCATTTTTTTAGTAGATTTGTTTTCCTGAATTTCGCGCTCCTACCTATAACTGCTGCTGAGATATGGCGAAATGACCTAAAACATTCGACCACCACCCTTTAACCCCCTTCTGGGGGGAATTTCTAAAATCGCTGAAATAGGTGTTTAATCATTTTTTTAGTAGATTTGTTTTCCTGAATTTCGCGCTCCTACCTATAACTGCTGCTGAGATATGGCGAAATGACCTAAAACATTCGACCACCACCCTTTAACCCCCTTCTGGGGGGAATTTCTAAAATCGCTGAAATAGGTGTTTAATCATTTTTTTAGTACATTTATTTTCCTGAATTTCACGCTCCTACCAAAAACTGTTGCTGAGATATGGCGAAATGACCTAAAACTTTCGAATTCCCCTTTAAACACCTTCGAGTGGGGGTGGGATTTCTAAATTCACTGAAATACGTGTTTAATCATTTGTTTAGTAGATTTGTTTTCCTGAATTTCGCGCTCCTACCTATAACTGCTGCTGAGATATGGCGAAATGACCTAAAACATTCGACCACCACCCTTTAACCCCCTTCTGGGGGGAATTTCTAAAATCGCTGAAATAGGTGTTTAATCATTTTTTTAGTAGATTTGTTTTCCTGAATTTCGCGCTCCTACCTATAACTGCTGCTGAGATATGGCGAAATGACCTAAAACATTCGACCACCACCCTTTAACCCCCTTCTGGGGGGAATTTCTAAAATCGCTGAAATAGGTGTTTAATCATTTTTTAGTAGATTTGTTATCCTGAATTTTGCGCTCCTACCTATAACTGCTGCTGAGATATGGCGAAATGACCTAAAACATTCGACCACCACCCTTTAACCCCTTCCGGGAAGGGAATTTCTAAAATCCCGAAATATATGTTTCATCATGTTTTTAGTAGATTTGTTTTCCCGATTTTTGTGCTCTTCACTAAAATTGCTGCTGAGATACGGCGAAATGACCTAAAGAATTCGACCACCCCCCTTTAACCCCCTTCTGGGGGGAATTTCTAAAATCGCTGAAATAGGTGTTTAATCATTTTTTTAGTAGATTTGTTTTCCTGAATTTCGCGCTCCTACCTATAACTGCTGCTGAGATATGGCGAAATGACCTAAAACATTCGACCACCACCCTTTAACCCCCTTCTGGGGGGAATTTCTAAAATCGCTGAAATAGGTGTTTAATCATTTTTTTAGTAGATTTGTTTTCCTGAATTTCGCGCTCCTACCTATAACTGCTGCTGAGATATGGCGAAATGACCTAAAACATTCGACCACCACCCTTTAACCCCCTTCTGGGGGGAATTTCTAAAATCGCTGAAATAGGTGTTTAATCATTTTTTAGTAGATTTGTTATCCTGAATTTTGCGCTCCTACCTATAACTGCTGCTGAGATATGGCGAAATGACCTAAAACATTCGACCACCACCCTTTAACCCCCTTCTGGGGGGAATTTCTAAAATCGCTGAAATAGGTGTTTAATCATTTTTTTAGTAGATTTGTTTTCCTGAATTTCGCGCTCCTACCTATAAGTGCTGCTGAGATATGGCGAAATGACCTAAAACATTCGACCACCACCCTTTAACCCCCTTCTGGGGGGAATTTCTAAAATCGCTGAAATAGGTGTTTAATCATTTTTTTAGTAGATTTGTTTTCCTGAATTTCGCGCTCCTACCTATAACTGCTGCTGAGATATGGCGAAATGACCTAAAACATTCGACCACCACCCTTTAACCCCCTTCTGGGGGGAATTTCTAAAATCGCTGAAATAGGTGTTTAATCATTTTTTAGTAGATTTGTTATCCTGAATTTTGCGCTCCTACCTATAACTGCTGCTGAGATATGGCGAAATGACCTAAAACATTCGACCACCACCCTTTAACCCCCTTCTGGGGGGAATTTCTAAAATCGCTGAAATAGGTGTTTAATCATTTTTTTAGTAGATTTGTTTTCCTGAATTTCGCGCTCCTACCTATAAGTGCTGCTGAGATATGGCGAAATGACCTAAAACATTCGACCACCACCCTTTAACCCCCTTCTGGGGGGAATTTCTAAAATCGCTGAAATAGGTGTTTAATCATTTTTTTAGTACATTTATTTTCCTGAATTTCGCGCTCCTACCAAAAGCTGTTGCTGAGATATGGCGAAATGACCTAAAACTTTCGAATTCCCCTTTAAACACCTTCGAGGGGGGGTGGGATTTCTAAATTCACTGAAATACGTGTTTAATCATTTGTTTAGTAGATTTGTTTTCCTGAATTTCGCGCTCCTACCTATAACTGCTGCTGAGATATGGCGAAATGACCTAAAACATTCGACCACCACCCTTTAACCCCCTTCTGGGGGGAATTTCTAAAATCGCTGAAATAGGTGTTTAATCATTTTTTTAGTAGATTTGTTTTCCTGAATTTCGCGCTCCTACCTATAACTGCTGCTGAGATATGGCGAAATGACCTAAAACATTCGACCACCACCCTTTAACCCCCTTCTGGGGGGAATTTCTAAAATCGCTGAAATAGGTGTTTAATCATTTTTTTAGTAGATTTGTTTTCCTGAATTTCGCGCTCCTACCTATAACTGCTGCTGAGATATGGCGAAATGACCTAAAACATTCGACCACCACTCTTTAACCCCTTCCGGGAAGGGAATTTCTAAAATCCCGAAATATATGTTTCATCATGTTTTTAGTAGATTTGTTTTCCCGATTTTTGTGCTCTTCACTAAAATTGCTGCTGAGATACGGCGAAATGACCTAAAGCATTCGACCACCCCCCTTTAACCCCTTTCGGGTGGGAATTTTCAAAAATCCCTTCTTATTGCTTACCTAGGCCATAACAGCAATGTACAGTCCAAATTGCGTGACCCTGACTTTAGTAGTTTCGGCTGGGCTGTGATGAGTCAGTCAGTCACCGTTTCCTCTTTATATAATATATATTATATATATATTATATTATTATATTATATTATATTATTATATTATATTATATATATTATTATATTATATATATATATATTATATTATATATATATATATATTATATTATATATATATATATTATATTATATATATTATTATATTATATTAGGCATATCTAATGATATGCCTAAAGGGGTATTGTAAAATATTTAAATAAAAAAAATATGTTTAATTAATAATATTTCTACTCAATCAGTTTTACGTGATGTATATTCACGAGATTTCTGCTTTACTTTATGTTGGATTTGCATTTCATGAATAAGAAATATTTTCTTTCATGAGATCACCCAATTTATTTCAACATCAACAAACTGATTTACACGATTCTGAGCACATTGAACAGGTTTTTTGAGATGATGTGCGATCAGAATGATAATTTTGGGGAAAAAATTTCATTGAATTTAAATGTAGCTTTAATATATTTGAATGATTTATTTCTAATATTGATGATTCGTTGTACAGTGGCTCTGTGATCTTTCAAATATTAAAAAAAAAAAGCACTACACTCACACGAAAAATAACAATAAGACTGGTTGGTTGATTTGCATTGAATTGCGATGAATATTAAAGATGCATCTTTTACACAGATGCTTAAATGTTAAGCCATATCTCTTTTAGCTATTTTCTCCTTTTGTTATATAAATAGCGTAATAGCAAGTGGAATATATACAGCAAACTTTTTTCTGCAAAGAAAGATAAGCTAAAAAGTAAGTTTTCCTAAGGTATTTTGAGACAACCTAAAAGTACGGCGCAAAGCAATTGTAGTATCCTGTAAGTACTTTTTGTAGCAGTAAATGGCGCAAGGAGTAGACGGTTTTCATGGTCAAAGTTTTCATATAGCTACTGTTTTTAAATGGTGTACATTCTTATTAAGTAGATAAAGCAGGAGATGCAGGTGGTTGTTTTTTTCCAAAAGGTAGAAAAAAATAAAATCTCTCGCCATTCATAGGGATATTGAATCACTGTGCCATAATAATTTTATGTGCGCAACAAGTACGGAAATGGTGTCGCGCTATTGACATGGTGTTCTGATTTGTTTGACAATCGGCATCGTGTTATCCAACTACCCTACGGCCTGGATCTGGATTCTTCAAGGGCTGGAGAAACATATAAGGGAAAAACGATTTTCCATTGATGATGATGACAAAGCAGATGTGGTGACGTAACAGCCAACACATCAGATCTCTTCTATTTATAGGCAGTTTATGGGAAACTTATTGCCCGATACAACAAATATTTGAATGCGTTTATCCATAAGCATTCAAGAATAATTAAAAAAAATAACTGATCACAATTATGTTCAAATGATTACAATTAAAATATCAAACTATGTGACATTTTTTGCCGTTTCTTCACCAGCAAAATACGAAACTTATTTATCGATTTATCCTTGTACAATCAAACATCTGAAACTATCGATTACTATTTATCTTCAGCAAAATCATGGGTTCTCTAGAGTGTTCTTTGAAAAATATTAAATCATAAATGGAATCTGGATTATGTGTTTTATAGTGGAATGTATATTCACAAAATGGATATTTTAAACAACTTTAGTTGTTGTTGTTGGTGGTGGTGTAATAATGTCGGCCATTATCTGCAAGAGGGATATAGGCCAGTGGAAGGTAGTGTATTCCGTAGTCTTTCTAAGGGAACCTAATCCATATTTATATGTAAGTATAACCTGTCCAAGGTTCTAAGAAAACCAGTCAACTTTGGGAAGATCATTTAAAATTTTTTAGATATAATTAAATCACTATTTTTTGCATTATTCTATAGTTTATGTATACTTACGTTCTCCGCTCGATTCCATTCTAGAAGCGGTATTGACAGTGTCTCCAAATAAGCAATATCGGGGCATCGTGAGTCCCACAACGCCTGCCACTACAGGACCTGTGTTTTATAAACAAACATCATTATAAGTACATGTTTTACTAAACATTTTCAAATTTATAATTGTATTTATATTTTAACAATGTAGGGATTTAATTTAATCTGTCAAGTTTTCCAGTTGCACAAAAATGTTTTGACAATTTATATACTTCATTGCTTTGTTCATGGTTTATATATATATACATATATTATAATTTTAAACATAATAAAGCGAAGACTTCACTTAAAAAATATTTAATGAGAAACAGATTATTATTTTTTTTTTGTTGAAAGAAAATTATAAAACTGAAAAATTTCAGTTCAACATTCATAAGAAATAAAGATATAAATAATTGATTAATTTCTATGTTCTCTAAAGAATGCAGAGGTGGGCAAAATACATCGAAAAACCATTTTCGATACAAAATAAAAAATACATTGGTTTTAGAACCTAAAATACAGAATACAAAATACTTTTCAAATTCCAAAATTTCCAAATACAAAATACTTGTATCTTCTAAACACGTTCAAAATACAAAATACATTAATTTTAACTTTAATTATTCTGCATTGTCTTGCACTACGCAAAAATGTTTTAATTGCAATACCAGGGTATAAATTAAAAAAATGGTATATATGTATTAAAAAATGGTATAAATAAAAAAAAATGGTATAAATAAATGTAATAAATTTTTATCTACTGTATGGACAGGTCGGTAAACAAAAAACAAGTGGGTAAGTGTGCTAGAAGATCGCTCAAAGGGTTTCGTTTAATATTCATTTCAAAACACTTTATCCTTTCTTTGATAAATTCAAATAAATATCATTTAGAAACAACAACAACAACAAAAAAAACTCATGTTTTTATAAAGTAAAAATTTTCCGGTCTATATTTTCGTTTTTTCGAATGTCTAAACCAGCCGGATAGCGGGCGAAGCCCGCTATTATATTCTGTCATAATAATATCCGTCATACGGACTAAATGCAATATTTAAACAAATAATTTCAAAATTAAAAAAATTGTACACCTTCAAAATGTTAAAATATGCGAATATTTCCATAATCGGATTTTTATCACGATTCAATATGTTTCTCAAACTCATATATTTACTATTCTCTATTACTCATGTTTATACTCGTTTTGTATTATTCTCAAACATTTGAAAAATTCGTTAAACTTCCAATAGGACGTCAGATTTTCCTTTTAATTCTCTAATGACTTGATATTAATCTGCTTTGTGCACATATGCATACTCATACCCCTTGTGTTATTGAGAAATCTTAGACATTTTTCGTTTTATTACCACAAGGACGTCAATCAATTTTATTTCATACTAGCTAACCCGCCCGGCGTTGCCTGGGCCCCAGAAATATACAATCTCAGAGAAAGACATTAACCCCCTCCCTCCCCATACCCTCAAATATAATGAACAATTTGTTCAAAAGAACCACCGTCACCTACATTAACGCGATCATTAAAAAAAGAAACATTTTTCTGATAATTAGAACATAACGAAGACGCTACGCTAAAATAGCCGGCAGATGACACTCCTTCCCGACCTCAATTTCAAATCTATATCTTAATTAGTTACCTAAATTTTTGCTCAATAGTAAATATTGGCAATTATTTCCTTTCATTTTCGCAAACTAAATGAGGGATCGGCCAGAGAAACAGATCTCTTTGTAGTTCAGTTTTTAATGAAAGCAGATCCCTGTCTGAAACTTCCGCGGATTGTTTTCATTGGCGCCAGCAGATTTTCGGTAATTTTTTGCATAAATAAAAAAAAATTACCAACCGAATTTTTCAAAAATCACGTAGTCCGATGCAGAATATTTTTTACATATGCTCAGAAATTTTCGAATTTATATCTCAATTAGTTTTCTTAAAATTCGCTAATTAGTAAAATAATTTCGAATTTGTTCACTTCCGCTTTCAAATCCAATACACCAGTTCCTTTCTTTCGCCATTTTGATTTAAAAGATGTTATTTTAGAAGCGATGGTTAATGAGAATCTAATTAATATCTAGACTAATTATCAAAATATTAAAATTCTGAGGGTCAGGTGCACCAAGAGAGGGTTTGAACTACCTAAATCTACAGACTTCTAGGTGCGCTAAATTTTCCTAGCCATCGCCAACAGACACACACACACACACAGAGCGAAACTTTCTTTTATTAGTATAGTGTCAGGTTTCTCTTACAGGGGCAAGAGTTGAAAGCTATTCTTAAGGGATTAGCATATTGTATGTATTGTATCTGTATCTATTGTGTACCGTTAGAGTCTGGTTTAAGAAAAATCTTAATCCGAAGGGTGGCGACTTGGACATAAGGAAAGGTATTTCCATTGCAATGCGGTCTTTGATAGATAAGAAAGAGAGTGCACCCTTTTATTTAGGAAGACAGATCCGTCAAGAGGGAGGAAGGGTTCTCAAGGACCCTTGGAAACAGAGGAGAAACCCCGTAGAAAGGAGAGTGCTCTGCAGTTTACGAGAGAGAGAAAGTGAGTTCTAACGTAGGAAGCGAAGGTGTAAGGTCGTCCAGAGTTGGAGCTCTGAGACCAGTGTTGAGTTCAGACGGAGCAGCGAAGTGTGAAGGTTGCTCGGGGAATGAGCGCTGAGAGCGGGTGTGAGATGAATAGAAATCTCAGTGTGGAATAAATGAACGTAGTCTAACGGTACACGTAAAGCGTTTCTATAATTATTTTGATTTAATATTAAACCGGATACTTTACCTCCGAGTTTAAGTGTAAATATTGTTAATAAAGTGTTTGTTTAAGTGTAATAGAAAGAGTTAAGTTTTCTTGAATATACATCAAGTATCGTGCCCGATATCACGTATTCATATCGGTGGTGGCAGCATATCAAAAGACCGGATTTATTTCGAAGTTGTGTGGACGGAGAAGTGGAATCCGACAATGTTGCAGCAACGGGATCTGAATCACCGAAGACCAGTGCCAGTTAACCGTGTTACAGAGAGTTTGTGCCGGATCGCCCAGCGGAAGTGTTTGTGCCCTATCGTCGTAGACCACCAGTGCCAGTTAGACGTGTTACAGTCAGTTTATGCCGGATCGTCTAGCGGAAGTGTGTGTGCCCTATCATCGTAGACCAGTGCTAGCTAGCCTTGTTACAGAGTGCCTTGCCGGATCGTCCAGCGGAAGGGTTGGTGCTGTGTGTAGTGTTAGTTCCAGTGTTTGTGTGTAGTGTTTGTGGACACAGTGTTTCAAATTACAGTGATTGTTGCCCGAGAGTGCAAGATTTACCCTGTGGAAAAGTGAGCAGAAAATTGCCCCAGCGAATGAAGTACGAGGTAAGGTGTTTTGATCATTTTACTCTACTGACATTCTCGAACCTATTTTTTTTTTTTTTATTGTGTATAATTGATGGTAATTTGGGTTAATGTTGTGGTTAATTTATAATAATTTATGTGCAATATAATAATTGGTCTAAATCAAATGAGATATTAACAACCATTTTACACTATTGTTTTAAGAAAAGGATCTTATATTAATTACTAGAAGTGATTTTCTAATTGTTTTAAACGGATAAGATTGATGATTAAAATTAATGCATTGTGTTAATAGTTGGAAGGAATAATTGAAATTTCTTAAATTTAAATTATTATTAAAGTAATATTTAAATTAAGTGATATTGTTTGCTTTAAGTTTGAAATATTGATAGTAAATGAGGAAAGCAAATTTGTGTAGAATTTAAATTAAATTGAAATAACCTTCAAGGAAGAACTGAAGGCCCAGAGAAAAAAAAAGTGCTGTGATTTACTTTTTAATGTGAGAACTAATTTTGAAATTGAAATATTTTATTGAGATTAAATTTAGGAATTTATGTGTATTTCATGCAAATTTTTGTTAGGTGGATATTTTTATGTAGTGATTGGCATCAGTGTTTTATTCAAATTGCAACGTATCAGTATTATTGTGTAAATTGTATTTTATTATTTATGATAAATTTAAAATCTGTATTACATAATAATCAAATTGAAATTATTGTTACTGTGTTATTGGAAGCAAATTGTGGGGTATCATTGTTTAAGGAAATTTATTATTGTATTATTACTTATTTGAAATATGTTATATAGTATAATATGTGGAGGTAACTTATGAGGGTAGGATTTGAGGAAGTATTAATTTGATATTGTGATTAAGTATTGTTGTAGGGTGGTAATAATTATCGGTAGAAGGTATGGCTTTCTTACTAAAATTAAAAAGGGTGGATCTTCAGGCGATATGTGGAGAGTTAGGAATTGAAGTCTCGGAAGATGATACCAGGTTTAAGCTTAAGAAAAAGATAGTGGAGAGCGACGAATATGAAGAGGGGGCCATTATGGAATTATCTAGCACTATTGTTACAGAACGGTTAGAACAAGAAGCGTTAGTAGTAGAACGGGAAAACTTAGAAAGGGAGGAAAATTTAAAGTTACAACGAGAAAAGTTAGAAAGGGATGAGAGGTTAGAACGGGAAAAGGTAGAAAGGGAGGAAAAGTTACAACGTGAAAAGTTAGATAGAGAAGAAAGGTCTGAAAAATTGAGATTGGAACATGAGTTAGAGTTGGAAAGGATAAAGATTCCAAGTTCGGCTAATAACGCCAATGGGACTAGAGAATCTAATCATGAGAGTAGCCTAGAGAAATTGATTAAAAGTGTTAAAACTTTGTCTATCAAGGTTCCAGAACGGACTGAGGGATGGAATCTGTTTTTTAGCAGTTTAGAACGAGCATTCCAAACAAAAAATGTACCGGAAACCCAGCAGGCCGAAATTTTACTAAATATGCTAGGGGATAAGGCCGATAATTTGCTAATATACACGACTAGAGAATAAATTGAGAGTTATGAGAAGTTAAAGGAATTAGTTCTAAGGGAACACGAGCCGACACCGAAGGCGTGTTTGGAAAATTTCAAGAAGGCTAGAAGGAATCAAAATGAAACTCATGTATTATTTGTGTCACGTTTAATAGCAACGTGGGAAAATTACTGTAAGATTAGAGGTGCAGATACGTATGAGAAGGTTAATCAGTTAATTGTCACGGATAAGTTGTTAACTACGTTAGATGAGGAAACCGCGACGCATGTTGGATTAACTCAGCACAGTAATTGGTTAGAAGTTTCTAAAATTGCTAAGGAATGTGATAATTTCTTTGATGCTAAACAAAAATCTTATGCGGTAACTTATAAGGGTTATAAAGGTAAAGAAAGGTATGTGAATAATGAAGATTCTAGAAGGGCAAAAGATGAGGGATTTAGTAGTAATTGGAGACAAAATGGGAATAATGAAGTTAGTCCATTTTTGGGTAGAAAACCGCAATATAAGAAACCTAATGATACGACGCCTATCTGCTTCAAGTGTGGTTTACGAGGACATGTTCAGCGATTTTGTACAAAAGGAAATAATGAGGAAGTAATCAAATTAATAACCGACAAGAACCAAGGTCTAGTATCAATAATGTCTCAGTGCGAGGAATTAAAGAATTACCAAGGGGAGCGAGTATGGCAAGAATCGGAGCAAGAGGGAATTGGAGAGCTAAAGTTATTGGAGAGAAGTTAAATAAACTCAAGAAAGTTGAAGTTAGTGTAAATGGGAAGATAACAAAAGGATTAGTGGATTCTGGTTGCCAAATTAGCGTCGTTCATAAAGATTTAGTACCAGCAGAAAAATTAAGAGGGGCTGGTAGCATCTATTTACAGGGGATATTTGGTAAGGCAGTGAAATCGCCATTAATTCAGTTACCTTTAGCTATTCCAAAACGCGGAGAAACTAATGTAATTCATCAGGACGTACTTTGCGCGATAATTGATAATAGTAAGGAACAGGTAATTTTACATCCTGACGTGGCTAATGAATTGTCAGGGTTAAACAACGAGAAATCATTAAGAGAATCGGTAGAAAGGGCATGTAAGGAAGACAGTAGGAATAAAGTGAAAGAAGGGGAAAGGATTAGAAATGGTAATAATAATTGTTATGTCGTAGACGCGAGATCGGAAAATTTACAAAGTCAGGAGAAGGAAAAAGCCGAGGTAGAGAAAAGTAAGATTAATCAAGTTACGGAAAGTAGTTTAAATGTATTTCAGGAATCCCAAATGAGTTGTAAGGATTTAGAGAAAGCTTGGGAATTGGCTGAAAATGAGAGAGAGTCTTATTATATTGTGAATGGGATGTTATATCATAAAGAGAAATTAGTAGATGAAACTGTAGCTCAATTAGTATCACCTAAAATTAGAAGGGAGGAAATTCTAAAACTAGCGCATACCTCCTTATATGGAGAACATCAGACGGTTAAGAAAATGTTAGAAAGAATCAAGCATTCATTTTATTGGGAAAATATGGCGAAGGAAGCTAAAATATATTGCGAATCATGTGTAGAATGTCGATTAACGAGGGAAATAAATGTGAGTAATAAGGAGAAAGAGGAAATATGTCGACCTGCAGTTATAGTTGAGTTAGGGGACGGGAGTAAGAAACTGGTGTATCAAGATGAAATGAGAGCGTTTATGGCTAAAAATAAAGTAGTCGATATTGTCTTGGATAGTGACGGGGAGTTTGAAGACTGTAGGAAATATCTGTTGTTAGACCGAGAACAACCGGAAAATAAAGACAGGAAGGGATTTGAGATAAAAGGGTTAACAAATATTCAAGTTGGGGACATAAAATCAATCTTAAGGAAAAATAAGGAATTATTTATGGGTCCTATCGAACTGGTAGAAATGGAGAAAAATCGGATTGGTCGTAAACCGGAGAGGGGTAAGACAAGGCAGAAATTGTACAAAATCTTTATTACGTACAAAGAGGACTTGGACAGGCAAGTGCCTGATTGGTTAGAGGAAGATTTAATTGGGACATCAGAGGCAGAAGTTAGCCATTCAAGCGGGTGCATTGCGGAAAGGGATGTACCAATTAAGTTAACGAGGAAGCACTGGAGGGAAAAGGTAGTATCGCCTCCAGCAATCTCAGCCTAAGGACTGACATTGACATGACATAATACTAGTGTAACTTTATTTTTTTTGTGTATTTATAATTGTATTTGCATCATGTGTTTATAACAGTGTATTAGCATATTGTGTATTTTTTTTCTGTAGTTATCGCATTAGTATATGGTTCATTAGAGATGTCAGTAGTTAAATTTTCAGACACCTTGAAATATTTATGTAATTGTAGTAATGAAGAAACCTATCAAGGAACTGTTGAACTCTTCTCAGACATTACATAGTTTGAGGAAAATTAGCCCCTAAAAGGCATATTTTCCGCTAAGGTGGGGGGTGTCAGGTTTCTCTCACAGGGGCAAGAGTTGAAAGCTATTCTTAAGGGATTAGCATATTGTATGTATTGTATCTGTATCTATTGTGTACCGTTAGAGTCTGGTTTAAGAAAAATCTTAATCCGAAGGGTGGCGACTTGGACATAATGAAAGGTATTTCCATTGCAATGCGGTCTTTGATAGATAAGAAAGAGAGTGCACCCTTTTATTTAGGAAGACAGATCCGTCAAGAGGGAGGAAGGGTTGTCAAGGACCCTTGGAAACAGAGGAGAAACCCCGTAGAAAGGAGAGTGCTCTGCAGTTTACGAGAGAGAGAAAGTGAGTTCTAACGTAGGAAGCGAAGGTGTAAGGTCGTCCAGAGTTGGAGCTCTGAGACCAGTGTTGAGTTCAGACGGAGCAGCGAAGTGTGAAGGTTGCTCGGGGAATGAGCGCTGAGAGCGGGTGTGAGATGAATAGAAATCTCAGTGTGGAATAAATGAACGTAGTCTAACGGTACACGTAAAGCGTTTCTATAATTATTTTGATTTAATATTAAACCGGATACTTTACCTCCGAGTTTAAGTGTAAATATTGTTAATAAAGTGTTTGTTTAAGTGTAATAGAAAGAGTTAAGTTTTCTTGAATATACATCAAGTATCGTGCCCGATATCACGTATTCATATCGGTGGTGGCAGCATATCAAAAGACCGGATTTATTTCGAAGTTGTGTGGACGGAGAAGTGGAATCCGACATATAGATTGGGCTTTATTGGCGTGACGTCATAAACCCCCATCATGTGACCTCCCTGCTGTGTTTATATTTGTTTGTCTATGTATCGCATTGGAAATTCCGATGGTAAAATACCACCAACACGCGATTTCTTACAATCTCGAACCCAGATTCCCAATAAAGCCCACTGGTGAAACTTTTTATTTCATTTTCATTTTTCACGTGGAAATCGTCTGATAGAAAATTAATTATTGTAGAAAGAATTTCATTGTGGATTTTAAATTTTTGGCATCTGCTATAACGAAAAATGTTTAAATTTAATAGGAAAAGGCTGTTAGAATTTTGGTTTTTTATCTCTATTTATTAAAATAATACGAAATTTTCAAATTTTAATATTTTGAGCTCTTCACAGCTGCTATTCATCTATATACACAAAGTTTCAACTCTATAAGTTATATAGTTTTTGAGAATGGCTCTGTGACGGGCAGACAACGAAGCGGGAGTAATAGGGTTTCGTGAGATGAACGAAACCCCATAAAGAGAGGTCTGCACGGGCCGAAATTTCTAGGCCCTGTCTCAACCCGACCTGTAGAAAAAAGTTTGAGGCGACCTGGTATAAAAGTTAAAAGTTCGACCCAAGCCTTAATTGGCCCGATTGAATTTCTACAAAAGATAAATTTTTACGCTGATGAGGTTAAAAATTCTCTTGTACGAGGTATTCTGAAAAAAATATTTATTTTAGCTATATTTCATATTTATATTCTTCATTTTAAAAACAGCGCCCAGAGCTGCGAAGTAGAGGCACAGCGGTTTAAAAATACTGCCCTCCCTAGATTTATTTCTGCCTTTGCCCATGTAAACTACATTAATTTTTTTATGAATCTCTATGTGTATAGGCAAATGTTTGAGTTGTCATTAATATCATTAATCCATATTACATGGTTTGGAAGCTTACAAATGTAAAAAAAAAAAACTATACAGAAAAATCTTTTAATACGGAATCGCGTAGGAGTAAAAAAAACAAAAAAAAAAACGTTATAGACAAATTCCCACCCTAGCTAGTACATCACCTGTTGATCTGTTGTAAATACATTATATTCTTTTCACACGTATTATTACATTCATTTTGCATGAATGAACATATTTTTCCGTTTAAGACAAGATTCCATCATAGACAGGTTTATTTTCACAGGTTTTCGTTTACTGCAATTTTATTGCCTAGAAATATATGTACTATTCTTCAAAAAGTATAAATTTAAAATTTTAATTGTAGAATAATGGCGGTTTAAAAAATATACATTTTTTGCAAAAATTGTTGAACCGTCCCAAAATTTACTGATTTTTGAAAGGGCCAGGCCGGGTCAAGGATTTTTATATGATCTGGGTCGAGACTGGGCCTGAAAATTTCTTCCCATCTAGACCTCTAGGAAGAATGTACAGGTCTGGCTCGGTCCGGAAAAAGAAATCTGACTCGGCCCGGCCCGATTCTGCAGGAAAAGTAAAGCCCAAGCCTGGTGCGATCCGAAAAGAGTGATGAACAGAACAGCCTCTGTCGGTATCGACCTGAAAATAGTGTTTTGGTCTTACACCAATTATCACAAAAATATTATTTCGAAATATTTCGAATATACTTATATTTATATCTATCGCGTAGCGGAATGTATCACAATTAATTTATTTCCTTTCATTAGGAGTTCTCACAAGTATGCATTATCCATCTTTTCAGGAGTCTAGACAATAACTAACCGCATTACTCTCCTAACATACTTAAAAAATGAAATATTCGGGAAAACTCTGGAGGATCCTTTTGTGTATCACACGACAATATTTTATAATTCACATAACAACATTAAGAGCATTTACTAAAAGCATTCAGCAAAAATGTTTCGGCAGAAGATAAAAATCCTTATCGTACAAAATTTGAAAAAAAAAAAAATGCTTATATTAATTTCCAGAAACAAATTCAAAGACTAGACAAAACAGACAAGCATGTATTTTCCTGTTATCAATCAGTAATTTGCGGTTTAAACACAAGTTGTGGTTTAAATCAGTTTCAAGTCTAATACGAACAGTTTGAAAAATAGAGAAATGTATTTTGTGTATTTTGAAAATACAAAATATATGGAAAAATAATTTCAAAATACATTACCAAAATACTTTGGTTTTATCTGTTTAAAATACAAAATACAAAATACAAAATACAAATGTGTTTCGAAATATATTTCAAATACATGTATTTTCGATACTGCCCAGCTCTGAAAGAATGATGACACAAATAACTAGATATCTTGGCTATGATGAATTAAACGCTAAATATGAAAAAATACACTTAAAAAAAATTGTTATATAGTTAGGTAAAAGTTATAGTGTTAGGTAAAATGTTGTTAAAATGTTGTTAAAATAAAAATATTTCAAGTTTTTTATCCTACCAGTATATATTGGGGATTTGTTTTTAACTAAAAATAATGAAGATTGCTGAGTATTGTTTAAAGATTATGATAATATAATAATGACAAAACCAGTTGAAACGTTAAAAGCAGTCATAGTTTTTGAAATCTCGGTAAAATTAAAAAAAAAAGAAGAATTATTTTTTTTGAAAAACTAATAAAAAAGTAATAAACATCAATTAAGAAATAGATTGGAATAACATTAGCCTGTCTTTATATAACTCATATTGGAAGACAAGGAAAATCTGCTATATCACACTAATATGATACAAGTAGAAATACCGGGTGCCCCAAAAATTCGTTAAAACTTTAAAAATTCATTAAAAAAGAAACAAATGATGCTAAAAAATTGCGGTTTGTAGGAATGGGATTACAGGAAGATCGGATTTTTTTTATAACAAAAAAAAAATGTAGTTAAAAAATTACCGATAAATGGTGCTGGCATGCATAATATGAAGCAGATGTATGCAAATTAGACTTATAGTAAAAGACCCATTTCAGCGAAGCGTCTGACAAATTTCAATATCCCAGCACATGAAACAGGCCTTTTCTCGTCTTCAGTCATTTTGACAGTGCAGATATTTTCGCAATGCGCCAATTGCCGAATGTTCTTGTAAGAGAGTTTTAACAACAGCGCTTTATCTACTAACGATAGCATACTGTTGGCATCTGATGGTGAGAAATACCACCATCTAGATCTAAACTAGCACACACTATAAAAAAAAAAGTATTTGGTTTTTTTTTCTGCATATTAGCAGAGTATTTGGTATCATTTTAATCAGTGAACAGTGAACAATACAAATTAATGATCCATTTTAGGATCAGCGCATACAGATAGATAATTGTGGAACAAAGTGAACCACGGCAGTCAAGGAAATATTTGGTTTTCCGTTCCCACGAATGATTTAACTACACCTAATAAAAATGTCATGGAGAAAATTGTCAGAACAATAATATGACACATTTATTTATGAGAGCTTAAATAGGCACGAAGACCTCACAAGTAAAAGCATCTTTACCTCCCAGACACAGCACGGCGTCAAGAGGAATCACTATTGTGCCGACGGGCCTATGAAACACTCAAGGGGAGTACCAAAATTCTCCCGCCTGCCAATGGTCATCTCTCTAAAATCAGAGGTATGGCCGAAACATGCAAATTTTCAAGAAGTTATATGTATAAGGCCTTAATTTTATGTGAAAAGGGAAGAATGATTCCATCCTTTTTTTTTTTTTTGCTCCACGAAAAGAATGTGATTTTTCTTGAGAGTAGAGATTCAAAAAAGATGGAAAAGTAGAAGGTTGACTGCTCTCTAACTAAAAAAACAGATTTTGAGTGTGTGTGCCAATAGATGAAAATGTACGCGCTAAGAAAAAGCGAAAACGCGTCAGCCATTACCTCCTGCTGTCAACGTTATCTAGTAATATAAGGTAACAAACAATCTTCCTTCACCATTGTTCCATTTTATTTAATTAAGCTATATTCTTTTAATAATACAAATTTACGTGTGTATGAAGATCCTACCCCGATCTAAACATAAAAAGGCTAATCAAATAAATACTTCTAGGGTATGGAACTCTGCCTTTCAAAATCGAATTTGTTAATTCAGTAAGATAAACTGTAATTCTCAGAAAATAAATGTTGAGAATACAGTTCTCAACTAGGATTGAATATTTTTATTTTTTTAAAACATTTATATTTGTTTTTAATCATATGCTTATAATTACCTTGTAAATAAACTCAATTTTATATTCAATTAATTTTAGTCAGTTTTCCTTTTGTTTACTTAATTTATTGAATTAATATTAAGTCTTTTATTTTAGGAAATGTTTTCTTTAATATTACAATCTAGGTTTTAAAATAAGCCATTATATATTTAATGTTACATAACTCTCTGCAGGTAACCTTTGATGATTGTAATTGGCTCAAAGAGGATCCGAACTTCAAAAATAATTCACAACGCAACTTTTTCTTTTCTATAATTAATTGATAATTTGTCTAATAAAATTTTCTAAGTATAAATTATCATATCAGATCCTTAGAGTCATAGGTGCAAAATAAATACTATACGTCTCGGATAATTTAAAATACTCATATTAATCAATTAACAGCAATATAGTGGTAAATCCTATGCAGTCAGACTTAAATTCAAATAATTTAATTGATCACTCTGTAGCATTCCATCATAGGGTTTACCGAATTAGAAGTGGTACCGTTACCTCTTTCTAAATTATTTTAATATATTAATTTAATTTTAGAAATAGAACTTTAGGTTATTGTATAATTTTTTAAATATAAAAATATATATGCAATATTAAGACTAAAAAAAAAAAATTTTTTTTTGCTAACATAAAGGTTCTTAATTCTAATTCTTTTGAAAAAATTTTTTTTCCTCTTTTCAACAACTAATTAAAAAAAAAAAAAAAAAAAAAAAAAAAAAAAAAAAAAAAAAAAAAAAAAAAAAAAATTTTAAGCATTCATTGGGGAATCTTCATACACTCTGTAACATGCATATACCTGGCAATTCTTTTTGGGTACCTCACTAAATATATAATGATATATTAAATAATAATAAGTGTTATTGGATTGATTTGTATT
The DNA here is from genome assembly GCA_963931845.1 of Maratus michaelseni. Lineage (NCBI taxonomy): Eukaryota > Metazoa > Arthropoda > Arachnida > Araneae > Salticidae > Maratus > Maratus michaelseni. Next base: position 53,553,156 of record OZ007596.1, read on the forward strand.
AACAAAGAATTGAAAATATGACTTGTGTTACATATACTGCAACAGCAGCAAATATAAAATAAATACATAATAATGCTCAAATATTGAAATGATATATATTATATATAATTAATTTCTCGAACAGTGCATAACAATTCACCATTGGGTATCTTTTATTTTATGTTAAACAATTTTTTTTTGCTCTCTCTCTATTTTATGATTTTTGTACTTTAATTGGATGAATAAGCGTAAAAGTCAAAGAATTAGTAGAATAGATACTGGTGTCAAAACTAGACAACAATTACGCGAATTAAATAATCAAACTGTAGACACTAATATTATTTGTAATAATAGTAATAATAATAATAAGAAAAAAAAGAAAGAGAAGAAAATTATAAATTCTGAAAAAGCTACTCCTAAAATTACTACAATGGACACCCCAAATGCAGATAGCCTAATTAATCTGATTCCATACTATGATGGAAAAAAGGAAGCAAATATTAACCATTTTTTCTTACAATTTGACAATCTCATCAATAAAACTGAATTGAATAATGATTCTAAATTAACTATATTAAAGGCGAAAATTGTAGGACCTGCTAAAGATAAATTGATGAGGGATCAAAATTTGTTCGTGGAACAGAACTTAGAAACCTTTAAAACAAAGTTAAAACAATTATTCGAACCCAAAACCACATTTCTAGAAGCGCAAAAGAAATTTTGCAATCTCAAACAAAAACCGGAACAAAACATGAACGAATTTATATTAGAATTTAATGCGGCAGCAGACCTTTATCTAAAAAAAAGTGGGCAAGATATAGAAGCTAACAACAGCTCTACATTCATGGAAATGATCAAATTATCTCAGTTTTTGGAATCAATTCGTAGTGATTTAAGTCTGGAAGTAAGAAAAAACTCTCCGCCGGACTTTAAAACAGCGTGCAACATAGCCTTAAAATTAGAGGAGGCTTATTCACATGTCAATTTAAAGGACATCAACAACATTTCCAAAACTAAAGATTCTGATTTGTTAAATGAACTGCTTAAACTCAATGTAGAAAGTGCAGAGAATATAAAATTATTAACCGCGGAACTAAATAACATAAAATTAAAGGTAAATGCCACTAACAATGATACAACTAGGTTTTGCAAGTACTGTAAATCCACATCCCATACGAACCCACATTGTTGGTTTTACAAGGGCAACGAACAAAACAGCAGTAATTACGTGGACGAAAATAAAAAAATTCCTGAGAATATTCAAATCGAAAAACCAAATTTTTATCAAGGGGGAAACCAACAAGCTCAGGGAAACTTTCAGCAAACCCCAAATTACACGCACCAAAACTTCAACCCTATGCAATATTCTGCTCCTCAGTACATGTACTATGCACCACCCCCACCCCACCAACAATTTATGCCGGTATCATATCCCAGTTTCAGAAATTATGGAGGCAATTTCAACGAACAGAGATCATATGACCAGCGAAGAAATTATAGAGGGCATAGAGGGGGCTACAAGCAAAATAATTATAAAAAACATGATTATACAAAAAAAAATAATTCACAGCAGACATTTGAAAACAATAAACAAGATAAAGATCATGATCAGAATTCTAGTAACAATAAGGGAAACTAAAGTCGGGACTTACATTCTCAAATACAAGGCACCCGCGTAAGTCTCACTGCGGGTCTAAAAAAAATAACAAAATTATTGCTAGTGTCAAAAGTAATGACAATTCTCAACTTCCGATTATTACTTTTGAAATTAATGGTGTTAAGATTAATGCTTTGACAGACAGTGGGGCGGCAGTAACTTTGGCATCACCTATATTGTTCGAACAATTAAAGAATGCACACGTAAAATATAAAAATCTCTGTAACCAGGTAAAAATTCAAACATTAACAAATTCGACAATCTCTTTTAAGCAATGCATTAAATTAACTTTCAAATTGGAAAACGTTTTTGTATCGGGTGCATTCTATGTTACAACTCAAGATTTTGGTCGGAACTACAATATGCTATTGGGATTCGATTTCCTCAAAACAAATAATATTATCCTAGATTTTGAAGATAAAACCATGAAATTAAAAAACAAAAACATTGCACTTCAATTTCTAGAAAATGAACCTCAAAGTCTGATAAGTAACTTAACTGCTAACTCTAATGAGAATCAAAATAAAGAAACAATACGCAAAAAGAAAAAAAAACGTATCTCGCACAAAAATTTTGTTACAGCAAAACTAACACAGACAACGGAGTTACTACCAGGCGAAAAAAAAATTGTTGCATTACTATTAGATCCAGATAAATTCGCAACTACAAATACAATACTCTTGGAACCGATTAAACATAATATGATAATTTATTATAAAACATCAATTCACGAAATTGCCAAGGATAATAAAATTCATATAATAATCACTAACAAATCACAACAAAAATTAATCTTAACAGAGGGAATGAACATTGGCAAAATTTCTAAACATTTTGAAATAAAATCAGTTGACACTGAGGGTCAAGAAGTAACGAAGCAGGTAGTGCACATTAATAATCTGAATTTAGAGCAAGTTCGTGAACGGAGAAAAGCAGAACTTAGATCAGACGACTTTAATTTACAACATTTAGACTCGGACACAGCAGAAAAATTAAAAAAAATACTTCTAAATAATGCACATGCCTTTTCTAAGAATTACGATACACTCGGACAATCTTCATTAGTCGTCCCAAGATTTAATTTAATACATAATTATCCTCTGCAGACTAAACCATACAAAACTGCACACAATGTTAAGGAGTATGCTAAAAAAGAAATTGAAAAACTTTTGAGAGCAAATATCATTCGTAAATCCAACTCTGATTACGCTTTCCCTGTTATTTTCGTTAAAAAAAAATCTTTGCAGAAAAACGAACAGGCTAATGAAGTTAAATATCGTATGGCGGTCGATTATAGACTTTTAAATGAAATACTTCAAAATTATGCGTACCCCATACCCGAAATTAAAGAGATTCTGCGGAGAATGAGTGGAAAAAAATATTATACAGTACTGGATCTACACAGTGCGTTTTTCCAAATAAATTTACGTGAAGAAGACACTGAAAAATTAGCTTTCATAACGGAGCACGGTAAATTCTCCTTTTTAAGATTGCCTTTCGGAACGCGACTCAGTACTGCGGTGTTTGCAGAATTAATTGATAAAGTGTTGGGCCACTTTAATGCAGATCAAGTCGCTTATTTTATTGACGATGTGATCCTAGCAGCCGACTCACTCGAAGAAATGTTAGATCTGTTAGACAAAGTCCTTAAAGCTTTTATTGAAAATAATTTAACTATTGAGCCTACTAAAATACAAGTCTGTATGTCAGAAATCGAATTTCTCGGTTTCACCCTAAACAGCGAAGGATACTCTCCTTCAAAAAGAAACATAGATAAAATTCAAAATTTAGTTAAACCTAAAAATAAGAAGGGAGTTAAATCTCTACTTGGTCTTTCGAATTATTTTAGATCGCTTATTAAAGACTATTCTAAAATAGTTGACCCATTAATTAATCTTACTAAAGACAAAGTGAAATTTAAATGGTCTGACATAGAAGAAAATGCTTTCAAAGAAATCCAAGCAGCGATAGTTAAAAATCCCACATTAAAACCCCCGGATTTCTCAAAAGATTTCATTTTAATCACAGACGCTTCTAAAACAGCTATTTCTGGAATTTTAGCACAAGAATACGACGGAGAACAGCTGCCAATTGAACATTTTGGGCGAAAATTAAGGGATCCCGAAAAGAACTACCCCAGTTTCAAACTCGAACTACTGGCGGTTCATGAAGCGGTGATGTATTTCAAGCATATTCTCGCAGGGAGAAAATTTAATATTTATACAGACTCCAAAGCGCTAACGTATTTTTTAAATTTGGAAAAGCAACCAGACATTGTAGCAAGGTGGTTGGACAATTTGTCCCCTTTTAACTACTCTTTTCAGCATATCGAGGGATCTAAAAATCCTGCTGATTATGTTTCGAGGAACATTAATAATATAATTTCAAGAGAAAAATTGCAAAATTCATTGTTTACGGTAAACAAAGCTCTATCAGATGAAAACATTAAACTACAACAATTAGAAGACGAAAAATTAAATAAAATAATAAACAAAATTAAAACTGACAAACAAAACAAAACCACAAAAAAATTCACTCTCAATCAAAAAGAAATATTAATATTAAAGCCAGGCTTTGATACAAATGAACTGTTAATTGCTCCGGATAAACTTAAAGCTGAAATAATACAGGAAGCTCATAAACCACATTTCGGATTTTTTAAAACTTATCAAATAATAAAAGCTAGATTCTACTGGTACGGGATGTACAGGGATGTAAAGAATTATTGTACTAAATGTATACCATGTAACACGACTAAACAACATCAAACTATTAAAGTTCCCACACAAAAAATAATCAAAGATAAAGAAATCGGATCAGTTTTGCATATAGATTTAATTGGTTTGCTTCCAATGACGCTACGCAAAAATAAATTTGTATTTATGATTATTGATTCCACATCAAGATTCTTGGAGGCTGTACCGGTTCGCAATTGTGAATCACAAACACTTCTAAATGTATTGAATCGCTATTTTAGTAATTTCGGATTGGCGCGATCCATAAAATTGGATAATGGCCGGTATTTTCACTCTGATTTATTCAAAGAATACATGGATTCTCTTAACATAGACCTAGATTTTACGTCCGTGAATAATCCACGCAGTAATGGGCTCTGTGAAATCAGTAATAAAATATTAAAAAATTCAATTGTGGCTATGTGTAAAAACTCTTTAGAATGGGATACCAGGATTGATTTTTTTAAAATTAATTATAACAGTACGCCGCACAGAGCTACGGGATTTTCTCCGGCACTTCTATTTTTCGGTAGAGAAATAAGAACTCCTTTTTCCATACACTTGCCCGACCAAGACATAATTGTCAAAACCTATGTTAAAAATAGAGTCCAACATATTGAGGAAATAAAGAAATTAGCCTTACAAAACCAAAAAAAAAATGATGGCGGAGTACATCGACAGTACTCCAGTCCAAAAAGTAAAATTTCTACAAACGGGACAAGAATGCTACTTAAAAGTCGTGGGTAAACCAGGTGTACTTCAGCCAAAATTCTTGGGACCATTCGAGGTGGTAAGGAAGCTTAGGAATAACAATTACCTATTAAAGGAAATTGCATTCCCAGATAAAGCGACTATTAAACGCCACATAAATAAATTATTCTCACCAACGAAAGTGGAATCACAGACTATACACATAAATTCCTAGATAGGGAAGCGAGAAATTTTTTTTCTTTTTTATTGCTGTCGAGGCAATATGTATATATTTATTTTAAATTTTTATCGTTTATAGATGTCTTATTTTTCTTTAGTTTAGTACACATTTTATAATTTTCCATTATTGTTTATTTACAGTACATTGAGGACAGGTTACTATTTAAAAAAAAAAAAAAAAAAAAAAAAAGATCATTTAGGGAGGATACTGCAAGTTTTTTTTTCTTTGCTACACAGTGTACTACTGAGGGATTTGGCTCGTCAGAGGGAGTTATGAACAAACATGCACGTTAAATAAAAAATAATAATAATTACGGTAAAAATAAAAACAGAGGCAGCCTTGCCAGGGTATCACCCTTTCAAACCCATTTTATACTAATTTATATAACAAAACAAAAAAAAATTTTAATATATAACCTTACCCCCTCTACTAAAAGTGAAAATAAAAGTCTTTATATGTAGCACAAAACATATAACTAATCGATTTAAAATTACAAGTCAACATCTATTCACTCGGCGACACAAATATAAATAATAATAATACAACATTTCATATTGACCAATATTTATAATAATTCATCCTTTGCTTAAAGCCACGGATTGAAGAATCCACTTGAATTATTATAACAAAAAAAAATCGGTCAGATTTTACAAAATTATTTTAGTTTAATATTTGATATAATCTATAACTTGGTTAGAACAACGCGTTTCAATTTTAATTTTAGAATAATCGTACGATTTCATATTATAAAACAAACGAGTAAAAAAAAAATTATTAGTTGTCCCTAAGGATTAACATTTCAGATAATTAAAAAAAAAAAAAAAAAAAAAAAATACCATTAAACGTTTCAATTATTACAAAACATAAATTGGATGTTTAATTTATACCTTAAATATTTAGGTAAATTATTTCATACTTAAAAAATAATAATAATAAAAAGGTGTTGGATACATGTCAATGATCATTTCAGCAATTTATTGGATGTTAAAGTCTCGTTTTTGCAGGCGAAATTGAGACTATCTGCGCAGAGCATCTAATAATGCATTTAGCTGAGATATTTCTAATTAACTAAATTTCCAAACTTTACAAAAAAAAAAGAATTTGTTTAATCTTTTTTTTTTCTAACTATTATATGTAATATTTTATAAAACAAAAAATAATAAGAGAAAAGAAAAGCGAACGCTCGCTTTCGATTCCTTAAATATGTATATTTACACGTTAATATATTTTAAAATAATAATAATAAGAAGAATAAATAATTAAATAAATATTTTACAATTGCATGCACATTTTCGTTTGTGCAAAGCAACGCTCGCTTGTTCTCGCTAACTTAAATTGTAACTAGAAAATCAATATTATATTAAAAAAATATATATATTATAATACATTACGTTTTTATACACAATATAAATAAATAAGTAAATATATAAATTGACGAGAAGATAGTGCGATGCAAACGGATTTGACCACGTTACACGTGTACCGATTTTTTTTTTTATAGAAAATATTAAGCAGATATACAGATTTAATTACATACCCCATTTATTTTTAAATCCAAGCCGGGTATACACGACTTTTTTTTTTAACCACACAGTATAATTTTTATTTTTAACAACATAAATCATAATTCCTAGCTGTAAATCATAGCTGCACTACCTTTCACCAATTACACGTGCAATTAACACATTTCACCCCTTTTTGTAGAGTCGAAAATCCAGGAGTTTAGTAATCATACACCTGAGGGATAGCAACGATCGCTAGTACATGCATTTCGCAAATCTTCCCTTGTGTACACCTGGATACGAATGTAAAAAAAAAAAAAAAAAAAAAAAAAAAAAAAGGGGGGTCAGTTTTTCCACAGGTGAGCTCAGTAACTGTCATTTGGAATCCTTCCCCTTAGCAATTTAATGGATCGATAGGAAAGAGAGGAGATTTTTTTTTCTTCTTTTTCTTTTCTTCGTTCTCTTTCAACCTTGTTCATTCTAGGAGCCGGGCAGTGAAATTGTACTTGTTTTGATTTTACCAACGGATAATTAAAATTTTGGTAGCAAAGGAAAGAGGAAAATTCATTTTTTAGACCTGTTTCTTTTATGAAAATATATTATTGAAAATATCTTTCATTCAGAAAAGTCATCCTTTTATAAGATCCCAAAACAAAATTGTTTTAGTAAGAATGATAAGATGTTTTTTTCACATAACATTTTCTCTATGTATATTATATAAAATAAAATAAAGATGTTTGCCTTTTTGCTCAAGAGAGACATTTCATGTGAGATTATGTATATCTATTTTCTCTCTATGTTTTTGATATAATATATATATATATATATTTAATGTATGGTATTAATTATACAATGCATACAGTTTACTGATTATATTGAGTATTTGTTTTAAATGATTCTGTATATTGTGTTTCAACGTATGGGTACCTAATTAGCCTGTAATAATTAAAATAAAAGATTTGCCAATTTATATGTATGTAATAACTAAAAATATAAGAGTGGAAAAGAAAATTAATTTTTTTTTTCTTTCTTCTCTCGGGCATTTTATTTTATTATTTGGCTTATTCAAATTTTCCTGCTTTATTTGGATTTGGACCTATTAAAACTCAAAATTTTAATAAATGTTTATGGAACAATGGAAATTGAAACCAACTACACATGATAACTTGCTGAAGAAGTCATGTCTTTCATCAGATTTTTCAACAGTGAACTTTTGATTACGCTTTATTTCACCAATGTGTAAAACTTTTTTCTGGTGTTGCAAACCTACTTACACTCCAAACCTAGTGACACCCCAGCTTATCCCAAGTTCCTAGACTTTTCCATGTGAACATTTTCAGTTTTGATCTTCAATATAATACGACGATGGACTTTCATCGAGTACTTTGTGGCTATATATATATATAAAAAAAAAGATACTGTGGACCTTTTTTTTTCTAATGTCGGGGGAAGAGATGATGGTGAGAAATACCACCATCTAGATCTAAACTAGCACACACTATTAAAAAAAAAAAGTATTTGGTTTTTTTTCTGCATATTAGCAGAGTATTTGGTATAATTTTAATCAGTGAACAGTGAACAATACAAATTAATGATCCATTTTAGGATCAGCGCATACAGATAGATAATTGTGGAACAAAGTGAACCACGGCAGTCAAGGAAATATTTGGTTTTCCGTTCCCACGAATGATTTAACTACACCTAATAAAAATGTCATGGAGAAAATTGTCAGAACAATAATATGACACATTTATTTATGAGAGCTTAAATAGGCACGAAGACCTCACAAGTAAAAGCATCTTTACCTCCCAGACACAGCACGGCGTCAAGAGGAATCACTATTGTGCCGACGGGCCTATGAAACACTCAAGGGGAGTACCAAAATTCTCCCGCCTGCCAATGGTCATCTCTCTAAAATCAGAGGTATGGCCGAAACATGCAAATTTTCAAGAAGTTATATGTATAAGGCCTTAATTTTATGTGAAAAGGGAAGAATGATTCCATCCTTTTTTTTTTTTTTTGCTCCACGAAAAGAATGTGATTTTTCTTGAGAGTAGAGATTCAAAAAAGATGGAAAAGTAGAAGGTTGACTGCTCTCTAACTAAAAAAACAGATTTTGAGTGTGTGTGCCAATAGATGGAAATGTACGCGCTAAGAAAAAGCGAAAACGCGTCAGCCATTACCTCCTGCTGTCAACGTTATCTAGTAATATAAGGTAACAAACAATCTTCCTTCACCATTGTTCCATTTTATTTAATTAAGCTATATTCTTTTAATAATACGAATTTACGTGTGTATGAAGATCCTACCCCGATCTAAACATAAAAAGGCTAATCAAATAAATACTTCTAGGGTATGGAACTCTGCCTTTCAAAATCGAATTTGTTAATTCAGTAAGATAAACTGTAATTCTCAGAAAATAAATGTTGAGAATACAGTTCTCAACTAGGATTGAATATTTTTATTTTTTTAAAACATTTATATTTGTTTTTAATCATATGCTTATAATTACCTTGTAAATAAACTCAATTTTATATTCAATTAATTTTAGTCAGTTTTCCTTTTGTTTACTTAATTTATTGAATTAATATTAAGTCTTTTATTTTAGGAAATGTTTTCTTTAATATTACAATCTAGGTTTTAAAATAAGCCATTATATATTTAATGTTACATAACTCTCTGCAGGTAACCTTTGATGATTGTAATTGGCTCAAAGAGGATCCGAACTTCAAAAATAATTCACAATGCAACTTTTTCTTTTCTATAATTAATTGATAATTTGTCTAATAAAATTTTCTAAGTATAAATTATCATATCAGATCCTTAGAGTCATAGGTGCAAAATAAATACTATACGTCTCGGATAATTTAAAATACTCATATTAATCAATTAACAGCAATATAGTGGTAAATCCTATGCAGTCAGACTTAAATTCAAATAATTTAATTGATCACTCTGTAGCATTCCATCAGCATCGAATGAAGAATCTGTATGCATTGAGGGGTTTTATTGACAGCCTGATTTGCATAAATCTGCTTCATATTATGCATGCAGACGCAGAGCCATCTATCGGCAATTTTTTAACCAATTTTTTTTCGTTATTAAAAAAAAATCCGATCTCCATCTAATCCCATTCCTGCAAATCTAAATTTTTTAGCATCATTCGTTTCTTTTTAATGAATATTTAAATTTTTAACGAGCTTTCGGTGCACCCGGTGTATACAAAGTAATATACAAAGCAATGTACAAGTAGATGTTTTGTTCCCCAAAATATTAAGGGTAATTTATAGAAATGAGCTATTTAATCCAGTTACAATATTTATAAAATGTAAAATAGCAAACTACCTGAGTGAATACCGATCCTGAGTTGGAGAGTATGTGTCGGTCTGTGTCTGATTCGAAAGTTTCTGTCGGCTTCTAAGAGATCAAGAGCCATACTAGCGATTTCTGCAGCGTGTTGATCACCGTTTCGGATCGGAAGTCCACTAGCCACCATGTACGCGTCACCAATTGTCTCTACTTTATACACATCACAGTTACCAATGATCGAGTCAAACACCGTATACAGATCGTTCAGAAATGTTACTACCTGTGAAAAGAAACAATTTTAACCATTTCAATGTCCATTTTTTTAAATAAAATATACTTGCTCGTTAAAAGAACCGCGACATGAAAAGTTGTTAAAAGGAGTTCAATTACTAATAGACTACTTTTACTTGCTGTTTTTCTTTAAAGTATTAGTTCTAAAATAAAATGAGCGGCTTCTTTATTATGACCGCCTGACAGATATAAGCAAATTAGTTATGGCGTCACACTGTTCCCGCTAGAAGGCTACTGTTAGAAAGTGTAGTTTCTGAGACAATAGTATAGGTGAATGTTTTGTGAATAAATGGGGGAAAAGGTGTGGTTTGACGCAGTGGTGTAGCGCAGGTCTTGCTTTAAGGAATGCTAGAAATCAATGATGAATTCAGGAGATGGTCTAAGAAATATTGTCAGTATGAAAAACCAAAATGTCCCATCTGAGATGTTTCCTTAATAATGGCTTAAAAATAAGTTCTTTTTTCAGAATACCACAGAAGACACACCCATCCTGGTAACGAAAAAATCTCTACTGGGGAAAAATGTCTGAATTCAACTATGCTCAGGGCTTAATTTCTAAGGAAAAAAGTACCGGAGCCCTAATATTCTGCAGTACTAAAACCCGTAGTGTACCCCCCTCCCCCTCCGCTGTCACTCCAATCTACATATTTATATTTCATACATTATTTTAAAAATTTAAAGCATTGTTTTTTACTTAGCAAAATAAAAATTTTAAATACATCTATATGCGTAATACTTAGCTATCAACTATTCCACTTTTTAGTTATTACTACTTCCAAATAGAAACCTTTGCCTATTCTTAATGTTAATGAATCGCAGAATTCTGCGATTGAATAAGCTCAGGATTATGATTCGGAAATAGTATTAATACAAAAAATGAATAGTTCGCCGCTATGCAGAATAGAAAAACTACTTCTGTTTACTCTTTATTCTGATCAAAATGGCATTAAAATGATTCGAAATGGAAATAAATAAAATTTGAATTTAAGACAGATTGAGCTCGAGCCTGCCCAAACCCGAAGTATAAAAATCGAGCCCGTTTGATCTCCATCTCTTACGTGAGCGACACATTACGTCACTTATAAGTGTTTTGATACAAAAGAAGGCAAAATATTGGAGATGGGAATTAAAGGAAAGGATAATTTAGGATTCGTTTTTCGGAAGCGTTATTGTACTGGGCTCCGGAGCGTAGTGTTTATGAACACCGGTGAATTCTGGCCAATATTTAAATATTTACTAAAAACAGAGAAGTACCGGAGCTGAGCTCCGTTGGGCTCCGGCGCAAATTAAGCCTTGACTATGCTGAAAATATTTGCGAAAAATTGTTTCATTTTTAATTAATTTTTTTTTTCATTCAAATACAGATTTAAATGCTTAACTATTCTTGTAAAAATATTTTAATATAAACCTGAAAAACATAAGTCAGGAAGTCATATGTGTAATAAAAGCAGGTGCTTAAAAATAGTCAACTGTAAACGTTAAAATTAAAAATTAATATATTCTTATTGCTTTTTAACACTTTCCAACCTAGTTGAAAAGTGTTTATGACTTCGGTTTGTCTGCCGTATGGCCGTCTGTCCGTGCTCTGACTCCCGTAAATATGCTCGGATTGCCCTGCAATTTTTATATGTTATTGTCGTTATCTATAGCATGTTCCCTATTTCAACTGAAGTGTGTAGCACTTATAGTTTTTTTACAGGGGTACTCAAAAGAATTCCGTTACATTACGGTCTGTGGGGAAAAATCATTTGCGGTTTATTTTAATGATGTTACACAATTTCCAATACATTGTAATTGATATATATCACTAAGGTGCATTACAAGAAGCTTAATACGGAATAGGGAGTGCATAGCACTTATAGTTACTTTACAGGGACAGTCAAAAGAATTCCGTTACATTATGGAGAAAAATCGTTTGCGGTTTAATTAAATGATTTTTTACTATTTTAAACACATTGAAATTTATATATATCACTAAGGTGCGTTACAAGAGGCTTACTCAGAATATTGTGTGTATAGCAGTCATCGTTCATTTACAGGGACACACAAAAGAATTCCTCTATTGTCTGTTAACAATAATTCCTGGAAGTGCGTTTTAAGTTGCTGTTCAGTTTTAACTGTTTCATTTCTCGGTAGATGGCAGCACCAAAGAACAGTTTTAAAAAGGACAATGTTTAGAATTGCAGTTTATTACGTCAGAAATTATATAAAAGACATTCTATTAACTTTATCATATTTCCAGAACTTTAATTATTATTATGTTTTAAAAAATTCTGTCATTATTTTTCTGTAATATATATTATTAATTTTATTTCATTTATTTATTAGATTTTGTGAATTCTGCGAGCCCTGTTTTACGCGGAACTGTTCTGTAAAAGGTTCTGTTTTGAGTCTGAATTCTGAGAGTGTGTAAAATTTTAATTCTAATTCAAAAGTCTTATTCTACCTTATTAAAATATGTGAAAAGGATAAATCTCAAGTGTGTCAATTATGAAGTATGAATCATTTATTTAAGACAATTCTTTATAAGAAAAAGTTCCTGTTTTTTAAAGGAAAATCTTCTGTGTCATACGTGCGTGGAATTAAAATTTCGGTTTTGATTAGTTAAATATTAAAATCATAGAATCTCAGCTATGTGATCATTCATAGCTGCAATGATTATTCATCATTCATCATTCACTATGTGATTATTCATTATTATATGCTATTCAATCGGTGGAGATTGAAATTCATGGATGGAATCGGTACCTCAATACAAATCCAAAGGTACGTGGATTCTTTTTATTTATTTATTCAGTAATAATATCTCAATAATACTAATTATTTAATCCAGAACTCTACATAAACTTTGCTGGACCGTCGTTTAGCCTCAGTTCGGCTGGTGATTATTCAATTACATCTTATTCAAAATTATAATAATGACGAAAACAAAAGCGGAAATTGCGTCAGAATCCAAATTTAATTTTACCGCAAAAGAAATTAACAGATATAGGGATCAGGAGCCCGATGCGATTGAAAAAGATAATTTGCAGTTATTGGAGAAATTAAAGTCGGAGCTTAATATTTTAGAAAGTGATTTAAAAAAATCTTATTTTGGTATAGCTGAAGAAACAATTGAAACGCTTTACGATTCATTTACTTCAGCTAAAGACTTAGTTGTAGAAGATATAGTGAAAATTGATCAGTTTATTGCAACTAAGAACGAAAGCAAAAAAAAAAAAAAAAAAAAAAAACCGATGTGATGCAGTTGAGAATAGTTCTATTAGGGAAAATTCAATAAAATTACCTAAATTCCAACTGCCCATATTTTATGGTGATATTAGTAATTGGATTACATTTAAAGAGACATTTTTGACTTCTATTCATAAAAATGAAGCGCTTTCCTATCAATTAAGATTTTCGTATTTAATTGCGAGTGTCAAAAATTATCCTGCTAAATTAATTTCAGGATTTTCTGTTTCGGGTGATAATTATAAACAAGCATGGGAAACAGATATGATAACCATAGAAATTTAGCAGATTCGCTATTGTCAAAATTTATTAATGCTAAACCATTAAAATCGCCCACTCAGAAAACAATTCTAGAGTTATTGGATAATTGCAATAAAGTGATTAGAAATTTGAAATCTCTAAAATTTGAATTTAACGAATTTGTTGATTTAATTTTGGTTTATATTGTTCAAACTAAATTCGATGACTCATTAAGAAAACAATGGGAGTTATCATTAAATAAGGATATTTTTCCAACATATGATATGTTAATGACGTTTTTGGAAAGACATGCACGCAGTTTGCAAGGTTGCAATGCTGAATTTATTAAGTATGAAACTAAACCTAATTATAAATTTGATTTTAAATCTCAACAAGGCCCAAAGAAATCTCTTTCAAATGCAGTTGTTATGGACAATGTGAACAAATCTTTAAAGCCCTTATGTCCAAAATGTAATGAAGGGCATGCACTTTACAAATGTCCAGAAATTCAAAATTTAACGGTTGATCAACGATGGCAGTTAGTAAAAGCAAAAAAACTATGTACCAATTGTTTGAGAGCTAATCACTTTGTTGCTAATTGTCTGATTAGCACCACATGTAAACATTGTAAAGCTAAGCATCATTCAATTCTGCATCACGAGCAGTATAGTTCTGCATCACAGAATTCTTTTAGACCGCAAGAGCGGGTTACAAATCAAAATAGCGGAAATAATTCAAATGCTCAAATAGATGAATCTAATTGTTTAAGTAGTCAAACTTTTACTGAAAATTCCCAAACATTACTGGCTACTGCCATTATACATGTGAAATTCAAAACAGGAAAATTCATTCCTGGTAGGGCTATGATCGATAGCGCTTCTCAAAAGAGTTTGATTTTAAAATCGTGTTGTAGAAAGTTAGGTCTTCCCTTGAGATCTACAATTCATAAAATATCAGCAATCAACAATTTAGTCGCAGAGACAGCTCTTCAGGAAGTTTCTTTAACATTTTCTCCGCATTTTAATAACGAAACTTTTCAGTTAGATGCTTTAGTTGTTAATCAGATCACAACAAATTTACCGAACTTTCTGATTACTAATAAGTAATGGCCTCATATTGAAGGATTAAATCTGGCGGATCCCAATTTCCATGTGTCCGATTTCATTGATGTACTCATAGGTGCAGATTTGTTTGCTAACATAATAATCGGAGAGTCCATTCTAGGTCCTAAGGGAACACCGAGTGCTGTTAATACGAAACTGGGTTGAATATTATCTGGAGTAATTTATTCGAATCAGTCAAATCACAATTCTTCTGTTAGTTGTCATGTTACGACACAAATAAATTCTCAATTACAAAAATTTTGGAAACTCGAATCAGTTCCTAGTTATGATCCAGTTTCGCTAGTAGAAGATAATTATGTAAAAACAGTATCATGTACGGAATCAGGAAGATATATCGTGGATCTTCCATTTAAATCTAAACCTGTTCTCGAAAATTCTAAATATCAAGCTTTAAAGCGTTTCAATTCCTTAGAAAATAAACTTCAAGGAAATTCCGTATTTAAGGAACAATATTCGTCATTCATGAAAGAGTATATTCATTTGGGGCACATGGAACTTGTACAAGCCTCATAAATTTCAAATCCAGATCATTTTTATCTACCCCACCACGGGGTAATAAGAGAGGATAGTTGTACAACTCGACTTCGGGTAGTATTCTATGCATCCGCAATAGGTTCAGAAGGTCGCTCGTTAAATGATTATTTGGAGATAGGACCGAAATTACAACCGGATATTTTTCAGTTATTATTAAAATTCAGAATGCATCCAATAGGCTTTTGTGCGGACATCGAAAAAATGTTCAGGCAAATTCTTATCAATCCAAAACATGTAGATTATCAACGGATTTATGGCGGTTCGATCCTAAAGAAAACATTCAAACCTATCGGTTGTTAACTGTAACCTATGGAACTGCTTGTGCGCCATTTTTGGCAATTAGAACTTTAACAATAGATAACGAACAAACTTTTAAAAAGGCTTCTAAAATCATTCGCGACAATATCTACGTTGACGATTTGTTGTCGGGTTCAGATTCCAAAGAAAATGCTCAGTCTTTAATCACGGAGCTTATTAATGTGATGAAAGGCGGAGGCTTTAATTTGCGTAAATGGACCTCCAACGATACTGAAGTACTCGCTCATTTACCAGATGAGCTTAAAGCTTCATCACAGACTGTAATCAAAGAAGATGAAGCTGTTAAAATTCTTGGATTGCTCTGGAAAAGCTTCTGTGTCATACGTGCGTGGAATTAAAATTTCGGTTTTGATTAGTTAAATATTAAAATCATAGAATCTCAGCTATGTGATTATTCATAGCTGCAATGATTATTCATCATTCATCATTCACTATGTGATTATTCATTATTATATGCTATTCAATCGGTGGAGATTGAAATTCATGGATGGAATCGGTACCTCGATACAAATCCAAAGGTACGTGGATTCTTTTTATTTATTTATTCAGTAATAAAATCTCAATAATACTAATTATTTAATCCAGAACTCTACAGTTGCTGAACGCGATTTTAAATTTAACTCACTTTTTGTCTATTACTTGTTGTGTATAAATTCTGTAGATCATATACAGAGCAGCACAAAAGTTCGCGAAGACATTTCTGTTTATTGACAGAAACTTCAGAAGGAGAATTTTAAATTGTGCTGCGCGTTTCCTAACTAAACTAAAATTTAGCATCCTATGTAGTATATATACAAATATATAGATCATATACAGGGCTGAATAAAAGTATTCGGATATTTTTCCGAATATTGTTGGTAATTCCTGAAATTGGATTTTTAAATATGTTATGCGTTTTTTAAAATTGTTTTGTTAGATATCATCTTACACCGTACGGTAAAGATTTCAAAATTATTTTGGAAGTGTTGGAAAGTGTTACATAATCTATGCTTGACGCAGCATTTTTCGTTCTTGTTTAAAATTGAACAAGACCTCGTGCCAGATTTTAAGTAATTCAAAAGATGCTGATTCATTGTATATGTTCTCGTTACGCGTATAGATTTCAATTGATTCACGGATAATAGATGGGAAATAAAATCTCGATAGATGAATTATTTTTCTATTCTTAAAATTAATTTTTAAAGTCTCGGACCTATGTAATCTTGACAAAGTTGTAGTTCTTCTGTCATATTTGATATCTGCCATATGCGCTTAATCTTGTTTCAAACTTTTTAGTTGTCATTCCTATATAATATTGCAATGTTCCATTTGACAAATATCCATCTAATAAAATATATCCATCAAATATGGCAGAAGAACTACCGCTTTATTAAGATTACATAGGTCCGAGACTTTAAAAATCGATTTTAAGAATAGTAAAATAATTTATCCATCAATACTTTATTTCCCATCTATTATCCGTGAATCAATTGAAATCTATATGCATAACGAGAACATATGCAATGAATCAGCCTCTTTTGAATTACCTAAAATCTGGCACGACATGTTTTTCAATTTTACAAAAGCAATAAGAAAATATTAATTTTCACGTTTACAGTTAACTATTTTTAAGCACCTGCTTTTATTACACATATATGATTTCGTGACTTTTGTTTTTCAGGTTTATTTTCAAATATTTTTGCGAGAATAGTTTGTTTATCAAGTAGATCTTGATAATGGCTCCATTTGTTAGTTTGAAACATGTCGATCCTTGTATTAAAAGGATTTTATAAGACTTTTTGTGTTCTACTTTTATCACTTAAGCATTTAAATCTGTATTTTAATGATAAGTAGTGATTTTATTATATGATTATGTATATTTTTTACATTTAATATTTTATGTTATTATTAAAAGTTGTTAAGGTTTGATGTCCTCATCCGTACGTACATACTAAAACCTTGAGGAGGAACAGTGACTTTCTGCTTAAGAATATAAGAAATTTTCTATTCATAAAATCGAGACCATTTACTACGATGGAGACAAAAAAATTCACGTCACTGATTATTTATCCTACCTGTATTAAAATGAAGCTCATGGAATAAACATTTCCAACTATGTTTCCATTCTTAGGCAACCTTTCTAAATCGGCAGTTTTTAGTAAGATGAGATAGAATTCCAACATTCTATGGAAATTCGATTTTTTTCAGCTCAGAATTTTATAGACTATTAAGTACAGACAGCATAGACAGCAAGTATAGACAGCATCAAGTACAGGTAATACAGAACTCTATATGTAGATACCTTTTTAGAGCTCTATATTAAATTAGTAACACTACAAATATCTATTCTAATAACAGGTATATAAACTAACAAATAACATATATTTATTTACATAAATTTACAATTACACAAAAGAAAAGCATTTAAAAAATTAATTAAAAAAGGAATTAATTATTAAACTTAGAATACATATAGAAAAATCCCTTCTGGGAAGTGCAGTCTTCTGTATTAAAATTAAATTATCATAAAAATAACTTAAACACATGCATACAGTTTCCGTGCGTAAACTTATACGCTAACAAATATTATAAAATGTAACGAAAAAACAACAATTCTCACACCAATCTGATGCGTTCCTTATATATTTCTAGCAAAAATTACATATATAAAAGAACACCAAGATAAATCATAGGATTTTATCTTAGTCAGACGTCTATGGCACATCTTACCTTTAAACAAGATCCTCGGCGGAATTACAGAATTGTTTTTATTAATAACACAATAAAGTTCACTTTTGAATGAAAGCTCGGAACTTGATGTTGTAAATGGAAGAGGGAATTCATCCCTTAGACAATTATCGATAAATAGATCATTGAGTCCTTAACTCAACTTTAATTAATGTTGGAAATTAAGTGCATAAATCAGTACAAAAGATGAATAGTAGAAGTACATAACTTCAAACAAATAGATCAGAGTCTAAAAGAATAAATTAATTTCACAAGAGCAACGTTCATCTCTCTAAGAAGTGAATAACTTAACTTGTTACTCATAACTCATAAACTGAGTAAGAAGTCAGAAAGACATAACGCTACTTAATCTCGAAGGTTATTGAACAACTCTTCTACACGAGATTTTCCGAACAACTGTTGACTCTCTAAGCTCTTAGTTAGTAATATAAAAATTGGGGAGGTTACCGGCCTAGACAGAGATCCACGTTGAATGGTTACAGAGTCCATACAGAGGAGAGTTGGCATCACGCTCTTGAAATCTCTCTTGATTGGCTGGTCGGAACGCTTGGCTCCTAGCGAACTCACCTTCCAAGTCCTGTCAACGACCCCATCTGAGTCACGTGGTCCGGTCATCCCAGTTGAAATAATAACTCATCTCCAATACATTTTGAACAATCAAGATGTCACCGTTTGGTGCAGCGTGTATTCAAGAAGTCAGAAAGACATAACGTTACTTATTCTCGAAGGTTATTGAACAACTGTTCCACACCGGAGTTTCCGAACATTCACTTTCTAAGCTCTTATTAATCTAAAAATTTGGGAGGTTGCTACCGACCTAGACACAGGTTCATGCTGAATGGTTTCAGGGCCCATACAGTGGAGTGTTGGCACGCCCTTGAACTCTCTCTAGATTGGCTGGTCGGAACCCTTCGTTGCTAGCGAACTCACCTTCCAAGTTCTGTCCGTGACTCCAACTGTGTTACGTGGTCCGGACATCCCGGTTGAAATAACATTTCACCTCCAATAAATTTTTAATAATCACAATATGTCACCGTTTGGTACAAGCATTGTAGTCAAGAAGTCAGAAAGACATAACGTTACTTATTCTCGAAGGTTATTGAACAACTGTTCTACTCAAGGGTTTCCAAGCAACTTATCACTTTCTAAGCTCTTAGTTAGAAATCTCAAAATTGCGGGGGTACTACCTACCTAGATACAGGTCCACGCTAAATGGTTACAGGGTCCATACAGTGGAGTGTTGTCACGCCCTTAAACTCTCTCTTGATTGGCCCTTCGCTGCGAGCGAACTAATCTTCCAAGTTCTGTCCGCGACTCCATCTGAGTCACGTGGTCCGGTCATCCCGGTTGAAATAACAACTCACTTCCAGTAAATTTCGAGCAATCATGATGTCACCGTTTGGTACAACATTGTATTTAAGAAGTCAGAAAGACATAATGATACTTATTCTCGAAGGTTATTGAACAACTTGTCTACACCGGAGTTTCCCAACAACTGTTCTCTTTTTAAGTTCTTAGTTAGTAATCTAAAAATTGGGAGGGGCTACCGCCCTAGACACAGGTCCACGCTGAATGGTTACAGAGTCCGTACAGAGGAGTGTTGGCACGCTCTTGAACTCTCTCTAGATTGGCTGGTCGGAACCCTTGGCTGCTAGCGAACTCACCTCCCAAGTCCTGTCAATGACCCCATCTGAGTCATGTGGTCTGGCCATCCCGGTTGAAATAACAACTCACCTCCAATAAATGTTGAACAATCAAGATGTCACCGTTTGGTAGAACATTGTATTCTGGGTCGTAAAAGTGCGACTGCCTGTCTATTAGAGCCATAAAACAAGTTCCTTGGCTGTCTGCTTCCCAGAATATAATACAGAAAGAAAACAATTAAAAAAATACTTTTTTTTACATATACAAGTAAATGATACACTTATACAAAATAATAAAAATAGTAATTAATAAAATATGTACATTAATTAAGGGAAAAAATATTATATTCTCTAACACTATTTTCATGAAAATTGTTTTATTAATTTCTGGGAAATTAGAGATGTGGTTGAATGTCACCTATCCTGGGAACCTCAAAAAATTATTTTATAATAGTCGAAGAATGAAGTTAATTTTTTTGTTACAGTTTGAATTGCTGATTTAAGACTTTTAGATTAGATTTTTCAGTGAAACTTATTTTAGGGTCCCATTATAGTAATTGTCTCTGTAATGATTAGAAAATGGGGTGCATAAGGGGAGCAACAGGGGAGTCACAGCAAATAAATTTAAGCATGAAAAATACTTTAGAATTTCATTATACACCGTCAAATATTATTTCATGCATTATTTGAAGAAACATATTTTGTGGTCAGTTGAGCCGCGAAGCTGTGATTTGTGAATTGAGAAAAACATATTAGTTTTATTCTAGTTTCTTTTCATTTTAGTTAGAGCTTCGTAAAAAGTTTTACTTTCGATATGATTTAATATTTATTTGTGTTGTGATATAAATATAAAGAACTGAGTATGTGTCTATTGTGATATAACTCTGCGATCAATGTGAACATTATTTAAGTGATTAAAAAAGAGAACTGAATTCCTGCTGTGAAGACGTTCCTGGATATTATCAGAGAAGTAAGTCCTGAACTCATTATTAAATAGCTATTTATATCTAAAATATTGAGTTAATACTTTTAAAATAAAATAATGTCTAACATTACTAAGGCTTTAAATGACATAGAAAATAAAAGTTGTTTAGATAAATTTGAATTGGAACTTTACGAGGAAAAATCGTCTGCTTTTTAGAATGAATTGGACATACATTTAAAAAATATTGAGTTTTGTAATGAAAAGGATTTTGGAAAAATACATTGCTGAACAACAATCTATTCAAGAGATTAATAATGAACTATATTTAATCGTGAAATGGAAAGTGATCGAATTAACTCCACGTTTTAGCGAAGAATGAGAGAAATGCTAGTAAAACGATGTGATAGCCTAAGTTAAATCTCCCAACGTTTAGTGGCCAATTACATGAGTCGCTGTCATTTAGAGACATTTTACTTTCTAGTAGGGTAACTCCGGGAGAGTCGCCGCATCCGGGATAGATGCCGCACCTATTGTATTTCTTGCAATAGATAATATATATCATTATATATTGCATATATATTATATATGCAATAGATATCTATAGATAAAAGTCAGACGCACAGTATAAGTGCGCAATGAGATTACTTTAACCAGTGTTTACTTGTAGCTGTACAATCCTTATTTTGAGGTAAGGACATGATTTCACTCTCCAAACTTGTAAGCACGTTATGCTTAAATACTTTTTATACGGAAATTACTAAATGCATGCACGATTTCGAAGTCAAAACTAAATGTAGCGCCTGTATAGAGTACTGCGTGTATGGTTACGCCATTTTCCATTGCGAGGGCAGGCAACTGTGATGTGCGACGTCTGTACCGTACAAAATGGGATACATGCCGCATTGTTCTTCCGGTATACATGCCGCAGTTTCTTTTGTACGGGATGCCGCGATTAATAAAATTCCGTTCAGTAGACAATGATAAACATTCAAACAGTATGCAGTTTACTACACCTAAGTAGAAAAAGGGAAAAAGAAAAAGAAAGAAGGCAAAGAAAGATGCATGTCAAGATGATAATAATGAAAAGTTGGATCACACATGTGACGCAGACATTCATTGCAAGGAATGTGTAGAAAACTACTCTAAAACTAAGAGAAAGTGTGACTGGCTTCGTTGCATCATGTGTCAAATGTGGTTACAAGAAGACTGTACGATTTTCGACACTTTTTGTGAAGATTGCGATCGAAAAAACAGGTTTATTACTCTAAAACAATGTAAACACTATTTTAGTTTTTTCTTTTCCCTCTCTAATGCACTGATGTTACTTTGTTGCTTAAATAACAATTAAAATCCAATCTTTAAAAAATAAGTATATAAGTTTAGTAGTGAAGAAAGTAGGCAGACTAATATTGATTTGAACCTACTAGTACGTTTCATTGTACTCATTTAGCTTCTTTTGTTCTTACATAATTAATTATAGTCTAGATATGAATATTTGTTTAAATATTTTTTATTTATAATTCCATTCTGTTCTTATGACAAGCGCGGCATAACTCCCGCACAAGTGCGACGTCGCACCCTGAATGTACGGGTGACGCGTCGCAGTATAATGTTTTAGAAAAGCTTAAAAAATATATATTAATTATATTTTTATATTTGTTTTGTCGCAATACGCATGCTGTATATTTAAGATTAAATAGTACAGCAGGATTTTTTTTTTTAGTTTATTTGCACCATGGGTTTTTATACACAAATTCAAAAAATTGTGCGGCATCTCACCCGGAATTACTCTATACATAAAAATTCATCTTTATCATCTTCCAAGAAGCTTCATATTTATAGAATTATCGCTTCATGCTGATTCAGTCGATTCCTATTACTGATGGTAATTATGCGATTGCACGGAATCTTTTAAGATAGATTTTCCAATAAAAGACAAATTATTTGCGCATTTGAAGCGCTTTATGTCTTTTCTCTCGATTCAGTTTGAAAATCCGTCCATCTTAACTCCATCTTAAATGGGACGTAATCACCATGGCAACCTAGAATCATTACCTATCATGGGATATCATTGAAATAAATACCTATGATAGGATTTAATAGAATGAAGAATGCGACTATAAATTTGTCATACAGGTTATAAAATGTCATATATGTCATATATGACTATAACGTCATATATATCAGATAACTCGGCGATACATCTTGGTCGCTGGACGATTAAACCTCGGAAGCTGCTATAACAAGCAAGTACCGATTTAAAAAAAATTCAAACTACTTAATAAATATTTTTTTAAATATCTTTTTAAGTTTTGATTCGATTTTCATAAAATTTGAAATGACTCGACAAAATTCTGCAACGATTATATATATTAAATTTCAAACCATTCGGTTGGGTAGTTTTTGCGCTGTTATATGCGAACAGACGACGACTATAGGTGCTAACGTATGTTATAAAGGACAAACGTGACCGTGCGTAACGATGACGTCATTTTGCGAATGGCAACACTTGACGATGAATTTCGGTTTTGCGATATTGCTATTGCAATTTTTTTAGTTTCTAAACATCGCATATTTTAAATTTTTACACCGTTATATAGGGGAAAAAACCTGCTTTCAAATACAATTTGTTTGAAAACTGTATCGCAATTTACTCATTTATTATAGCATTTCAATTAAATTTCAAGCATGATTAAAAAAAAAAAAAATCTATCTCTATCGCTTGCAGCGATTACAAAATATTAATCCGTTTGCACTTGAAACAATATAAAAAGTTTAGCATTTGTTTCCAGCGCTTATATTCAATAACGAAATTAAAACTTCATTAAGTAAATAAATAAAATACAAATTTAACAGACATGTAATTTAAATATGCGCTTAAAACAGCTGAAATTATCAGAATAAGAAAAACTGCTGTAAATAACGAAATTTTTAGCGATTTCTTCGGCTATTAACTTCAGGCACGAAGCTAATACGAAATTACCGCTTTTAACCTTTATATATATATATATATATATATATATATATATATATATATCATCATCATCATCAACCGTTTTCAATCCACTGCTGGATGTAGGTCTCCCCCAGATTTTTCCATTGTTGCCTGTCTAGTGCTTTAGTCATCCAATTAACACCGGCCACTTTTCTGATTTCGTCACTCCATCTTACTTGAGGTCGTCTTCTTGGTCGTTTTACATCTCTGGGATACCACTGTAGGGTGTTTGTGCTCCATCTATTGTCTTGTCTTCTTGCAATGTGCCCAGCCCATTTCCATTTTAGCCGTTTAATTCTCTCGATGATGTCAAAAACTTTCGTCTGACTTCTTATCCACGTTATTCTCTTTCGGTCTCTTCTGGTTATGCCTAGCATACATCTTTCCATACTTCGCTGTGTTGTTTGTAATCTTTGTACCATCCGTTTTGTTAGTGTCCAAGTTTCTGCTCCATAAGTTAGTGCAGGCAAAACACATTGGTTAAACACCTTTCTTTTCAAACAAAGAGGCATGTTACTCTTCAGAATAATATTGTTCTTCCCAAAAGCACTCCATCCATTTCTTATTCTTCTATTGATTTCATTCATGATACTGTTGTCTGATGATATTTCTTGTCCAAGGTACACATAACTTTCAACATCTTTAATCTCAGTGTTGTTGTAGACGATTTTCTTTTTTGATGCAAATGAGTTGAACATCACCTTAGTCTTTTCCAAATTTATTTTTAATCCCACATTAATGCTAGCTTCTGCCAAATCTTTTAGCATATTTTGCAATTCTTCAGGGCTATTACTGAAAATTAAAATGTCATCAGCAAACCGGAGATGGCTTAAATATTCCCCATTTATTCTAATCCCTTTGTTTTCCCAATCCAGCTTCTTGAAAATACTTTCTAAGACAGCAGTAAAAAGCTTAGGCGAAATGGTGTCTCCCTGTCTTACTCCTCTTCCAAGCTTGATCTTCGCTTTTCCTTTGTCCAAACGGATGGTGGCTGTTGCTTTCTTGTAGATCTTCTTTATGATATTGATATAAGGTTTGTCTATACCAATGTCCTCCAGAGAAGTAATTACTGCAGATGTGTAGACCGAATCAAATGCTTTTTCATAATCAATAAAGGCAAGGCAGAGAGGTAAATTATATTCTTTATGTTTTTCTATAACTTCCCTTACTGTTTGAATATGATCCATTGTGCTAAATCCACTTCGAAATCCTGCTTGTTCTCTAGGTTGAGCTGAGTCCAGAGCTGATTCAAGTCTTGTCGTTAAAACTTTGGTGAAAATTTTATAAATCACTGACAGTAAGCTGATTGGACGGTAGTTTTTAATGTTTTCCTTTTCTCCTTTCTTATAAAGTAACACCATCACAGCATTATTCCAATCTTCTGGTACATCTGATTTCTCGAGACATTTGGAAAACAGTATGGCTAGCATTTTTGCAAATTTTTCTCCTGCTTCTTTGATAAGGTCAATTGTAATTCCATCTTCGCCAGGGCATTTACCTTTTTTCATGCCTCTAATGGCTTGTACAACTTCATCTGTCATCACTGGGATTATCTCTTCAGTTTCTGTTATGTTTACTAGTGGATCACGTAGGTTGATTTCCCTTTGATCTTCACATTTATATAGATTGTTATAGAATTTTTCGACAATGTGTACTATTTCATTATTGATTTTGGTGATTGTTCCATCTGCTCTCTTCAGTGCAAAAATACCTTTTCTTCCAACACACAGTTTGCGCTTAGCTGATTTTAAACTTTTGTTATCTTCTAGAACTTTTTTGACAAGATCACAGTTAAATTTTCTGATATCTTCTGTAACACATTTTCTTACCGTTTTACATAATTCTGCATATTCAACTCTTGATTTAGGATAGTTTTTCTTCATTTTAAATTCTCTGCGTTTCTTCATCAATCTTCTTGTTTCTTCTGTTATTTTCTTTGTTTGCTTTACTTGTACTTCACCAGCTATCGTCCTTGCAATTTCTTGTAGAGTATTTGTTATTTTCTTGTTCATTACTGTAACATCTTGTTCTTCTTCTAAGATTGATTGAAGTACTTGAAAACGATTTTTAAGTTCTAAATTAAATTCTTCTTTATGTTTCTGGAGATTTATAATATCGACTGATTTCTTTGAGCATTGCAAAAGCTTCATTCTTTCCACTTTAGTATTTAAAAGCAGTTTGCATCTAACTAACCTGTGATCGCTTCCTGTATTGAAGTTATTGAGAACGCTGCAATCCTGAATAAGATGCTTTTTGTTTGTCAAGATGTAGTCGATTTCACTTGTTGAGCCATTTGCACTACGCCATGTCCATTTTCTTTGTGGCTTTTTCTTGAAAAATGAATTCATGATATACATCTGTTCACATTCTGCAAATTCAATCAATCTGTTTCCTCTTTCATTACGCACCCCATATCCATGATTTCCTACTGAGAATTCACCTTTCTTTTTTTCCCCAATTCTAGCATTCCAGTCTCCCATTATTAATTTTATGTAGCATTTTCCTTTTTGATGCATTGAAGCTACTTCTTCATAGAAATCCTCAATTTCTTCATCAGTATAGCTAATTGTTGGTGCATAAACTTGGGTAATTTGCAGCTTGTATCTTTTTGACACTTGTATAACTAACCTTGCAACTCTATCTGATGCACTATCATATTCTACGATTTGATTCTTCCACCTTTTATGAATCAGAAATCCTACACCACTTGTTTTTCCATCTTCTGTACCTCTGTAGTACAATACATGTCCACTGGCAAGATCAATCTTCTCTTCACCTTTTCTTCTTACTTCGCATAATCCTAGAATGTCCCAGTTGATTCTTTCTAATTCTTCTTCAAGTTCCTGTAAACGACTTTCAGAAGATAAGGATCGTCCATTATACGTAGCCAAGGTCATCAACTTATGGCAGCCAAGCCGAGCCCGGTGATTCTTAGCACCCTCTGTCTTCATGTTTTTCTGATCGCTGCCGTAATCAGGAACATGCAGACTGCCGGGAATTGAGGGCCGTGATTTGTTTTGTGAATTCATGGTAAAATAAGGGGGGAGGTGGCCAAATTCCTCCACGCTGGCCAAGCGGGTTGGAGGAAGCCCATCCGCGTTCGTTCCCCATGCACTAGGCAAGAGTACTAACAGGCTGCACCGATGGAAGGTGCGGATTGGACATTAAGTCTCTGCTCCCAGTCGATTCCTTTAAGTCCTCCTCTGAGGCATTTAAAGGGTCTTCTCCTAGTTAACAAGCAGAGGCTATTAAACAGCCCATATATATATATATATATATATATATATATATATATACTAGATGGAACCCGTCAAAATTTGACGGCAAAAAACTTGATAGTACCATAAAAATAAAATTCATAGCTGCTTTAAAATGTTTGAAACTTTTGCAGAATAATTCAAATAAATAAAAAACCCACTTTGAATTAAAGCTAGGTTGAAGAACAGCAATTGGCTAAGTTTCACTGGCACATGTACTCGCGGAATTTCTTTCATCTGACACATTTAGCGCTGTTGTGCAAGTAAATGGTAAGTGCCCCCTTGGAGAGGGGGAAATGGCGGGATGGACCAAGGAGATGCATAACATGAATAAGCAGTCAAAGACCTTTCAAATATGTAACATGAGGGGTGTGTGCAAAATTTTAAAAAGTACCCCCTTGGGGGGGGGTAAAGTAGGGGATGGACACGGAACATGCATAATATGATTAAGTGGTGGTCACAGACCTTTCCAACGATATATAACATGAGGGTTGTGTGCAAAATTTAGAAAAGTACCTCTTTGGGTGTGGGGGGGTGGGGCAAAGCGGGGAGATGGACATCAGAGATATGCATATGATTAAGCAGTCACAGACCTTTCCAACGATATATGACATGAGGGTTGTCTGCAAAATTTAGAAAAGTACCCCCTTGGGGGAGGGGGGGGCAAAGTGGGGAAATGGACATTGGAGATATGCATATGATTAAGCAGTCACAGACCTTTCCAACGATATATGACATGAGGGGTGTCAACAAAATTTAGAAAATTGCCCCCCTTAAGGGGGGGGAAGTGGCGGGATGGACCCCGGAGATGCATAACATGAATAAGCAGTCAAAGACCTTTCCAACAATACGTAACATGAAGGGATTGTGCAAAATTTACAAAAAGTACCCCCTTGGGGGGGGGCAAAGTGGGGGAATGGACACCGGAGATGCATAATATGATTAAGCGGTCACAGACCTTTTTAACGATATATAACATGAGTGGTATGTGCAAAATTTAGAAAAGTGTCCCAATTGGCGGGGGGGGGGAGGGGGATGGACCACACAGATGCATAACATGAAAAGGCAGTCACAGGCCTTTCGAACGATATATCATATGAGTGGTGTCAACAAAGAAAAGTCTCCGCCCCGTGTAGGCAAAACATACTCCCCCCCCCCGCCGCCATAATTATTGATGCGGACTCATTTTTTAAATTCGTTCGCACCCCTCTTCTCCCGCAAAATGTTGTGAATTTTAAAAACTCCACTTACGAATTTTTTTATACCAAAAGCACTTATGTCTGTCGTCTGCATGCAGAGTTTTGTGCTTACAGACGCCAGACACAACAACACTCACACAGACAGACGTTTACCGACATTAATAGTATAGATGATACTCAGTGCCTACACATTTCACCCTTTATAATTCAGCCAATGAGTTGACGGTTGTTCATTTCCAGAAACGAAACAATAATTCTTTAGGATGAATTTTGTTTGTTTGATACACCGTGGCAGAATGCGTGCAATGCAGCGACAGGCGTCACAAACTTTTTAGGGCACCTGCAGACTAAAAACATATAATCAATCTTCGCGGGAAAAAAATCCTAGATTTCGTCAAATGATCACGGGAAAAACACTAATTTCATCAAAGGATCATGTAAAACGTGAATTTCGTTAAAAGGCCACAGAAAAACGCGATTTACACA
Organism: Maratus michaelseni; assembly: GCA_963931845.1. NCBI lineage: Eukaryota > Metazoa > Arthropoda > Arachnida > Araneae > Salticidae > Maratus > Maratus michaelseni. The sequence goes on from OZ007596.1 coordinate 53,582,239, forward strand.
AAAGATGAGCAAATTTTGTCAAAGAATCGCAAAACAGGAAATTTCACCCAAAGATAGCCCTTTCTTGCCAAACTTTCTCTAAAAATTGCGGAATAAAATGTATTTTATCAAAAAATCGCTGGAAAACGCACATTTCGTTAAAGTATCGCGAGAAAAATGCGAATTTCATAAAAGAATCGTGGAAAATAACGCAAATTTCGTGAAAAAAAAAATCGCAGAAAAAACACAAATTTCGTCAAATTATCACTGAAAAAAAACCACGAATTACGTCATAGGATAGCTGAAAAAATTATGAATCTCGACAAAAAAAAAGATACAGAAAAAAATGCGAATTTCATTAAAGAATCACGAAAAAAATGCGAATTTTGTTAAAGAATTGCGCAAAGAATGTGAATTTTTTGAAAGGTTCGTGTGAAAAATGAAACTGTCTGTATTAAAAACAGCACACACACAAACATCTATACAAACCTCAATACACACAAACATATTATAGGCAGGGCTTGAAATTCAATTTTTCCAAAGACGGGAGTCTCCCTACCAACATTTTTAAATGGAGGGGAGTTGTAATGTTTGGGAGGGAGAAAAAAAATCTTTAAACCCCACTATTCTTTTACGTGCTATTTAAAGAATTACATTAATGCAGACATGACAAAATACCATTGAAAAAAATTAAGTCAACTGAGAATGATTATGTAAAATGTTTATTTTTATTATAAAAAAGGGAAGAAAGTTGAGTTTTATATATGCAGTGTATTTTTCAAGTTCCATTAAATGTGTTAGGGACCCTTAACAATTAGGTTGTTAAATAAATTTCTGACTTTAGATTTTACTTGATTGAGATTCACCGATCGATCGTGGAAAAGACGCAAAGTTCATCAATCTGTCGCGGAAAAAATGCTAAGTTCGTCGATCTGTCACCAAAAAACGCAAAGTTCGTTGATCAGTCGTGGGAAAAAAGCAAATTTCGTCGATCGATTGCAGAATAAACACAAAGTTCGTCGATATGTCCCCAAAAAACGCAAGGTTCGTCGATCAGTCGCTTAAAAAACGCAATGTTCGTCGATCTGTCGCAGAAAAAAAATCAAAGTTCGTTGATCTGTCACAGAAAAAACCACAAAGTTCGTCGATCAGTCGCGGAAAAAACACAAAGTCCGTCAATCGGTTGCGGGGAAAAAAATCACAAAATTTATCATTCGGTTGCAGGTAAATTAAATAATGCAAATTTCTCCAAAAATGCTGAAATTTTTTGGGCGGGAGGCTCCCGCTCATGATCTTTTTTGGGCGGGATTTCAAAATTTTCCGTGCGAATCCCGCCCTGAAATTCAAGCCCTGATAGGTATAGTTTTAATCTGAAATAATATACTGAACTTGAATTAACTTTTGAAAAATCGGGTTAACCCAAATCCAACTTGCAGAAATCTACACTCAGTCTGAAATCGACTCGAACCATAAAGACAGTTAACCCAACTTGCAACAAAAATAATTATTTTCTGTGAATTTTCTGATTTTTTCTTTTCTCAGAAATGCTGTAGTCATTTTGTCCCCCAATTTTGCCCTTTACAATTCAGCCAATGAGTGGAGGGGGCCAAAGGAGCGTTCCTTATCACAAACGAAAGATGAGATACGTTCGTTTGATGTCGTTGTTGAAAATTTATGGATTTCTATTATTAAAGTAATTTTTTCATTTTACCGTATTTATTTTCTTTTTGTGTTGTATGTATTTTGCTACTTTGAATTTTCTTAAACTAACCCTTTTTTTTTTTTTTGGAGAGTGAGAGAGAGAGATTTAGTAATTTGGTGACACAAAGTTCAGCAAATTCTTAAAATCCACAAATCGTTTCCAATGTAAACAATGAAATTTACAATTAAGTTGCAAGTGCAAAATTTCAGTTTTTTAAAATTTTCATGTCATTCTGTACACATTTTAATATGTCATTCTGATCATTATACATATTTAGTTATGCATTATTAATTATTTACTTGACCTTTACTTTTAATATTTTAAATATTTCAAACTTACAGCTGAATGTAATTATTAAAACATTTGAAATACTGCATTCGAAAAATGAAATTTCAGCTTAGAAACTCGACAATTAAAAAATTTAAAGTAGAAAAGTACTTATGATATAAAAAGAAGAAAAAAAAAATACACCAGAATTTATCTGTATTACGAAAGCGGGAGAAATGATTTTCTGTGCTATACGAAAAGATATCCAAATAACTCAATCATGAACATAGAAATAGGTATCGGTTTTTATGTTCAGGTGCACTCAATCCAAACTTGAAACTTTTAAAACGGTCATTGAATGAATGAAATTCATCTCCGCCTTTCACATCCAGAAAACTTGCTGTGTCGCCAATTATGTTTATATTTTATATATATATAAAAAAATAATAATTCAGGCACTTTTCCGTTATACGGACACCATTGTCGCCAAACATACATACATACATACATTTTGGCATAGTATCCGTATAACAGAAAAGTACTAAAGTTCATGGTTTAAAATCACAATAAAATATCATGAAATTTATTGATTAGTTGTGGGAAAATAATGTGTTTTTCGTGAATTTTTTGTTTTGTTAACAATGTGGTTAGAGAGACAGGGAGAAATCCAGAAAACTTGCTGTGTCGCCAATTATGTTTATATTTTATATATATATATATATAAATAATAATTCAGGCACTTTTCCGTTATACGTACACCATTGTCGCCAAACATACATACATACATTTACATACATACATACATTTTGGCATAGTGTCCGTATAACAGAAAAGTACTAAAGTTCATGGTTTAAAATCGCAATAAAATATCATGAAATTTATTGATTAGTTGTGGGAAAATATCGGGGAAATAATGTGTTTTTGTGAAATTTTTTGTTTTGTGTTGTTGTGTTTAATTGTAAGCATTCATTATAATTTTCAGTGCATTATTAAATTGAAATTTTTGTTTAAAATATGTAAACAAAACAGTGACCAGAAACCTGCACAATTTCTAATATAGATAGATAGATGCATGCATGTAGTACTTTTAATTATTTGGTAAAAATACTGTGATCGTCACTGAGAAAACCTGAATTTAACCTAAAAGTAATTGTCGAGTGTTTAAGCTGAAATTTCATTTTACGAATACAGTATTTCAAATGTTTTAATAATTACATTTAGCTGTAAGTTTGAAATATTAAAAGTAAAGGCCAAGTAAATAATTAATAATGCATAACTAAAAGTAATTGTCGAGTGTTTAAGCTGAAATTTCATTTTACGAATACAGTATTTCAAATGTTTTAATAGTTACATTCAACTGTAAGTTTGAAATATTAAAAGTAAAGGCCAAGTAAATAATTAATAATGCATAACTAAAAGTAATTGTCGAGTGTTTAAACTAATTTCATTTTACGAATACAGTATTTCAAAGTATTTCAAATGTTTTAATAGTTACATTCAGCTGTAAGTTTGAAATATTAAAAGTAAAGGCCAAGTAAATAATTAATAATGCATAAGTAAAAGTAATTGTCGAGTGTTTAAGCTGAAATTTCATTTTACGAATACAGTATTTCAAATGTTTTAATAGTTACATTCAACTGTAAGTTTGAAATATTAAAAGTAAAGGCCAAGTAAATAATTAATAATGCATAACTAAAAGTAATTGTCGAGTGTTTAAGCTGAAATTTCATTTTACGAATACAGTATTTCAAATGTTTTAATAGATACATTCAGCTGTAAGTTTGAAATATTAAAAGTAAAGGCCAAGTAAATAATTAATAATGCAAAACTAAATATGTATAATGATGAGATTTTTTTTTTTCTTGAATTATTCAGTGAAACTCGTCTTATAAATGTACGCAAATAATTCACATCAAAATCTTAAAATAACAAAGTTTTCTTTCGTGTTTAGCTATGCTTAATAACCAAAAAAGCTTGATTAATACAAAAATTATTTGGTAAAAATACTGTGATCGTCGCTGAGAAAACCTGAATTTAATCATATCACACAGAATTACATATTAAAAGTTTAAAATTAGTTTGTTTACATCGGAAACGATTCGCGAAATTTCGTGCCACGAAATCTCTCTCTCTCTCAAAAAAAAGGGTTAGTTATAAAAAATTCAAAGTACTAAAATACATACGACTTAAAAAGAAAATAAATACGGTAAAATGAAAAAATACCTTAATAAAAGAAATCTATAAAGTTTCAACAACCGAACAACCAAATGGAACACATACGCTTCTAGAGAGAGGAAAAAGCCTTCACCTCATTGGCTGGAACATCGCGTCTGAAGATAGTAAAAGCCTCTAGCTGATTAGCTGAATGCTCGCGCATGCGTATAAATAGCATTTTTGCACGAAAAACTAAAAAGCAGGTTAGCTTTAAGTATATGGATATATATTTATAATATCTATGAATTTCAAAAAACATATCAAGTTCTTCTTAAATCTCGAAAGAGATAATTAATGATAATGTGAATACGGAATACCACATAGCTAATAGTTTAACTAGTGGAATCATAATATTACCATAGCTTATGCTTCAATGGTAATTGGCCAAAAATACTGAAAACATGAAGAAAATTTAAAAAAAGAGAGAGAAAGATAAAAAAATAAATAATAATTTGGAGTTGCTATCAATTGAATAAAAATGGATTAAGAAATGAAATATGAACCATACACAATGGAAAATTTTGACAAGAGAACAAAATCAGAATTGGACATGAAAAAAAAAAACACATGTAGATATACTCTTCAGCCTGGATGTACCCACATGTGTTTTTAAAAAATAATTCAGTATTTCATAATTCTACTGGCATATATGCTAAGATCAGTAGAATCACCCAGGTATACTGAACTATTACCAGAAAACAATTAGAAATAATAAAATGTGAAACAGAATCCGCAAAGAACAGATAATATATATATATATATATATATATATATATATATATGCATTTCCAAATTCCTGGGATACATTTTTGTATTATATTTTTCTTTGATTTTTACGCATGTGAATTCATTTTAATTATATAATTCGGTTATTATTGTTATACGAACGAGAAAGTTCTTTTTGATTGAAAGGTATTTTACATAAATATGTATATACTAACCGGATTACGGCCGTCTGGGAGATCGCTTAGGAGGCTCCCAAAGTACATTTTAGATGCAAACAGAATTAAATAAATAAAATGCTTTATTCTAAATTATATGAAAATAACTTGTACACATATATAAAAAAAGAGGCATGTAAATAATGATTTCTCAACATCTATACTAATAAAAGAAAGTTTCGCTCTGTGTGTCTGTTTGTTTGTCTGTGATGGCTAGCAAAATCTAGCTCACCTCGAAGTCTGAAAATTTAGGTGTGGATAGTTCAAGGCCTGCCCTGGTGCAGCTGAGTCTCAGAATTTTAATAATTTGAAAATTAAGAAAAATATGAATTAAAAACTGATAAATAACTCACATCTTTTTTTTTTTTTTTTTTTTTTTTTTTTTTTTTTTTTTTTTTTTTTGCGAGCCGGCTTTCAGAACTCACGCATGCCCAGAACCCGATTCACCGCAGCGCACGAGAATGAAGAACCATTTACATAAAGAATGAGTTTATTTCGCAATTATGTTTTAAATTCTATCGACTAAACTGTTTGGTTTATTTAAAAATGAAAAGCATATTCTAAAAGATCGTACTCTTACATCTTCAATGCCGTAATCAATTCGAAAAAAATATATATATGTTAACCCTTTGAAATACATTTTTGAAAAAGGGTCGTTTCCCCAAGGTTTTGTTTTCTCCCTTACGCCAACGCCACTCAATAGAACAATTTTAGAGATAAAGACAAACCAAACACATGGTCTTAGAACCGAAACCTTCTTCTAATAGACGGTATAATAATTTTTTTAAATACGGATTTCAACCCTTTTAAAAACACCGGCGAACGCAGGTCATTTCGCGCCGCTCGAGAAGATTTTTTTTTCTTGCGCTAAAAGTTACTAATCGTTTGTATTTCAACACAATCTTTTTAGAACCTCGCGGTAGACTAGATTTACATCACCTACAACAATTTCGAAGCGTTCGGGCGGGAACAGGTATTTAAAAAATAAAATAAAATCTTAGATATTTTTGGCGAAAACCCATAATAACGCGGATGTTTCCCGCTGCCACGCTCAGCTTCGGGTAACGTTTTCACTATTTAAAATTCATATATTTTCGCATAATTGGAAACAGTTATATTTATAAACGACTAAAATTTCAGAGAGATCAGACGACGAATACTATTTCTTTTTATGTTAACAGACCCGACGCGAAATAAAAAACCGTATTTATTTTACAACCAGATAACAATATTTCTGACTTAATTTTTTACACGTGCTGTAAAACCGTTATATTTATGACCATTGAAAATTTCAAAGGGTTTAGACAACAAAAGTAATTTTTTAAAACTATATAATGATCCTACTTGAAAAAAGAAGTAAATGTTTTTTTTTTTTTTTACGATTTTGCGAATTTCTCATTAAAGATATAAATTCATATAAAATCGGTTAAAATATATAAAATAATACAGGTTTATTTAAGGTTTTATCACGGGCAAGGGCAACGCTGGGCGGGTCTGCTGGTAAATAATAGATTTTATTCATGGGCTCCCTGACAAATTTTGAGGTGGCCCCCACAACTAAATAAAATAACAAAAAGATGTGGGATATTATATTATAATATAATCAAATATAATATACCGTATATACTCGTGTATAAGTCGATCCCCCCAATTCTTACGCAAAATTTTGGAAAAAATTGAATTTTCGTGTATAAGTCGAACCCCATTTCTGGTAGTATGTTGAAAAATGATTTGTAATCGAAGATAACAAAAAACAACAACAAAAAAAAAAAAAATTCGACCCCCCATTTTCAGCTCCCAAATTTTGTCTAAAATTCTTCGACTTATACACGAGTATATAATATAATATAATCAAAATGTTTTTTTATTATTCAACTCCTAAGGCCTTTATACAAATTACGATAACTGAAGAAGATCGCGATTACTTACAGTTTTTGTGGTTCGATGATGACGCAAAAAACTGTTTTTTGAATTTTAAGGTTTAAACGCGTTCTGTTTGTAGTTCCCTCTTTGCCTGTCATTCTGGTTGACACTGTTAGACACTATAAAAAAAATTTCGAGAACAACATACATGTGTTTTAAAAATGTTAGATAATTCCTTACATATTGACGATATGATACATGTATCATATTTAAATGATAAAGCTTTTTATTTAACATCCTACAACTTCTGAAATTCTTTTTTTGAGAAAATTTCAAACAAATTCTGTCGAATTTAGGGAAATATGGAAAACAGATAAATTAAGTGTAAGTGAGAAAAATTCAAGTAGTATCTTGAAAGTGCTAGGACAAATTTGGAATACCGATTCTGATGTTTTGATGTTAGACACTCAACCCTTTGAAGAAAGTTATATAGAGGATCCCACCAAACGAACAGTACTTAAAGTATTATTGAAAATATATGAACCGTTAGTAGTTTTGAACCCATTTACTATAGGAATTAAAACTTTGTTACAAGAAACATGGCAAAAAAGTTTAAATTGGGATAGTATATTACCCAAAGACTTGAAAAGCGCGAGTGGGACACTTGGTGTTCGCAAGTTGTACATTTAAAAACATTTCAGATACCCCGAGAATATTTTCCTAACGGAATAAACATTTCAGATAAAATTCAAGTTCGCATTTTCTGTGACGCTAGCCCGAAAGGGTTTGGAGGAGTTTAATTAAATTTAACAAATCATTTTATCTATATCATTTATACATACTTCCATTGGAGTACTTGAAGCTGACATAGATGTGAATCCTACAATGTCACTGAAATAGACTGTGACAGCATCGAACGACTCCGGAATGACTGCTTTACCTCGTATTAACTGCTCAGCTACTGATCTGAAAGGGATAATAGAAAAATTAATTTACACTCATTTTGCATACTTATTTCAACGTGATTGAAATAAAAACAAGTGGGTAAGTGTGATCGGAGATCGTACAAAGGGTTTCGTTTAATATTCCTTTCACAACACTTTATCCTTTCTTTAATAAATCCAAATAAATTTCATTTCCCAAAGAAAAAAGTAATGTTTTTTATAAAGTAAAAATCTACCGGTCTATTTTTCTCGTTTTTTCGAATATCTGAACCGGCCCGATAGCGGGCGAAGCCAGCTATTATACTCTATCATAATAATATCTGTCATATGGATTAATGAGATTAAAAAAAAATCAATTTCAAAATTAAGCATGTTGTATAGAGACCTTCAAAATGTTAAAATATGCCAATATTTCCATAATCGGTTTTTTTTTATCATGATTCAATACGTTCCTCAAATTCATATGACGTTATAGTCACTTGCTGACGTCCTATCTACTGGTTTTCTCTATTTGTCATATTGATACTCTCTTTGTATGATTCTGAAACATTTGAAAAAATCTGTTAAATTTCCAATATGACGTCAGATTAATCTGAAACGCGATCATTCAACGTGATTTTTTTCCCTTTGCAAACTCTCATCCAGGCATTGAAAAGTGGTTTAAGTCAGCAGTTACGGATTTTCATATCTCTGCGACTTTTTAGGATAAAATGCTGAAACTTTGTACACGACTTTATCAGTGTATGTGGCACATTTTACTCATTGGAAAAATATTTAAAATATATAATATATAAAAATATATAAATAATATATAATATATAAAAATATATAAATAATATATAATATATAAAAATTTAAATTTTGATATAAAAATTTAAATTTTGATATAAAAATTTAAATTTTGATATAAAAATTTAAATTTTGATATAAAAATTTAAATTTTGTATTTTTTCAAGTTTAATTCCCTGAAAATTTTAATCGATTTCATAAAATTATGTACCTTTTTTTTACACAACTTTGTAATTTATATTATATGTCTATGATCGATATTTAAGGAATAAAAGCCGAGGTCAATGTTTTTGGGACAGCCTGTATAGCACCGTGCCACGAATCAATGCCATAAACAGTAAATTTTTTATAATTTATTTGGTTTTTATTTTTGCATTTTATACACAAATGTTCATGAAACACAATGCATTTGTAAAAGTGATTATAAATTAAAATTCATAAATAGCATCAATATCAACGACTGTTTTAACTTTATATCTAAATCGCACAAGAAAAAATAAATAAGTAATAACCATCTGAATTAAACAGCTATGATGGAATAATATACTACTAAAAATGAAAAATTAATATGAAGTTTACGAAATATAATATCGCTACTTACCATTTTACTTTATATATTTATATACAGAAAGAACAAAATTGATATGCTACCATTTGTACCAAAATTTGTTTAAAAATAATGTGGTGCAGTGTGTTGTTTTATGTTTGAAATTGCATGCTAATCATTTCTTAATTAATAGCCGAAATCAACTCAAAATTCGTATAACTTGAAGATGACTTTCTCCATAAAAAAAACGAAATTAAAAAACGAAAATTATTTTAATACAATCTAATAATCAGAAAACATTGTTCTTTATAATTCTGGAAATCGGATTGAAGCTGTCTAATACTGAATTTTATATATTGTAGCGTTTGAAAATTCAATTACTGTGTTTATTATTTAAAAAATATATAATAAAGAGTATGCGTGAATAGAAAAATAATCACAAAGTCATATTCATTAAAAATGATGGGATTCATCAGTAGATTTTTCTGCGCCAACTCATTCTACAAATGGATGAAAGAAAATGTAATCTTTTAATATTGACAAAGAGGAGAAAATGTCGGATTAAAATGCATATGCATTGTAAATACTTTACCAAAGCCGCATTCCATACTATGAAAAAAAAAAGTAGTTTTTAAATCGCCGCTAGATCACATTAATCGTAAAAACATAAATTGTCGTATAATAGACATGCAAAAGACAATGAAGGTGTCATTCGGTGTGCTTATTGGAGAAGATGAAAACAAAATTTAATCGCATGAAAAAATTCTTAACCACTGTGCGTCTTAACACAAATCAAATTAGCATTATTTTTATTATATTCAATATAGTGATACCACCATTTTACAAGGATTTATAAACCGTTTTCTCAGTCAACAGAAGAACAGCGTATTTTAAGTCGTTTATTTTACTTGTTTTTATGAATTAGATTGTTTTTCCAGCATTTTTTTCACACTTGGTCTGTTTAATATGTCTGACAGTTTTAATTCGAATGATTTTTCATTTACCATTAATTAACGTTATACATTTTCATAAAATGTAGCAGACAGTAATTAACTAATTGCGCAAAAAATCTTGAACATTTAGATTATTGCTATCATGTTATGTACGTTTAGATAAATGAATTGCTTATTTTTAAACGGTTTATTTTATTAAAATGTAAAGTTTTTTTTTCTTTATCATCATATACTCTTTTAATAAGACAACACTGACAGTTGCCTCTTCTTTACTTTAGGTCCCCAAAATACTAAAATTACAAGGTGCGTCTAAAAAGTTCGGTGAATGGAAGCATAAAACAAATAAAACAAAACATGGAAACAAAATATCATTAATCACCCTCAAAGTAACATCTGTTGGCCACAATACACTTATGACATCGTTGATAAAGCTGCTGGAATGAGTCAGCGACCCGACTTTTGGTGAATGATGGTGCTAACACTGTCCTTGCTGATTCCAAATTCCTCCGATATCCATCGTAAAGATTGTCGGCGATTCTTTAACAGCAACTGTCGCACCTGTCGCATCCGCTCGATGTTGTTTGTCGTCATACTTGTTGAGGGTCGACCTGAACGTGGTTCGTCATTCACGGTTTCCTTTCCCTCCCGAAAACGTTTAAACCAGTCGTACACGCATTTTTTGCTCACTGCGTCTGTTCCGTACACATGGACCAACATTGCATGCGTTTCTGTGGCGGTTTTTCTCAATTTGTAACAAAACTTGATATTTATCCGTTGCTCCATTTCAATATGACGCGAGTTTTCAAACATACATCATTCGACTGCCCATAGCCAGACTATTATGCATTGGTTTCTTGCGCTTCTTGCTACGTGCCGTCTCTCCATTTCTTTACCTGCGCATGCGCAGGGACACATTTTTAACTCGCGTTGTTTATGAGATAGCCATCCATTCACCGAACTTTTTAGTTGCACCTTGTATATTGTTAAATCATTGCAATTAAAAAATGTCAAAATGCCTTAATGTAAATATTTTAAATTTATATTATGAACTGTATATATGATATATATGATATTGAATATAATAAAAATAATGCTAATTTGATTTGTGTTAAGACGCACAGTGGTTAAGAATTTTTTCATGCGATTAAATTTTGTTTTCATCTTCTCCAATAAGCACACCGAATGACACCTTCATTGTCTTTTGCATGTCTATTATACGACAATTTATGTTTTTACGATTAATGTGATCTAGCGGCGATTTAAAAACTACTTTTTTTTTTCATAGTATGGAATGCGGCTTTGGTAAAGTATTTACAATGCATATGCATTTTAATCCGACATTTTCTCCTCTTTGTCAATATTAAAAGATTACATTTTCTTTCATCCATTTGTAGAATGAGTTGGCGCAGAAAAATCTACTGATGAATCCCATCATTTTTAATGAATATGACTTTGTGATTATTTTTCTATTCACGCATACTCTTTATTATATATTTTTTAAATAATAAACACAGTAATTGAATTTTCAAACGCTACAATATATAAAATTCAGTATTAGACAGCTTCAATCCGATTTCCAGAATTATAAAGAACAATGTTTTCTGATTATTAGATTGTATTAAAATAATTTTCGTTTTTTAATGCTTATATACCAAAGCCTGTAGCTGGTAATTTCTCACCCCTATCGTTGAACATAAAATGTTTGTTAAGAGGATATATCTCCATCTGTGTTCTATAATCATACAGACTTCTTTTTAGGTCACATAATGGTTGATATGAATGTTGAGATTTTAGGCATTTTTTTTAAACGACCTTAAAACCACTCTAACGATTTCCGCAAAATTCGACAAATTGGATGCCCGACAGAATTAGCGTCCTACCAGCTCAAAACGGATACAAACATTTTAAAGGAGACTTCCGCCTTGAAATCAATCACAAAAGTGAAGGCCACCAATTATGATTTTTGACAACTTGAAAAGGAAAATAGAGGAAAGTCCAACCACCACCATCCGGAAACTGTCAGAGGATCTACGACACACCAAACACGCCAGATGATATCTTTTATATAAGCTTAAGAGGCTACTTCATTCAGGCGAAAACACATGTTCGCTAATGTTAATCCCATGGGGGGGATATTTTACGATGTCTCGTTCGCATTTCAATATTTTTAAATGATTCTTTTTGCATTGGATAGCTGAGGTCGATCTCTATGCAGGCTCTTTTTTACTTTTTTTGAATTTGGTTGCAGTTTTTCTTATTGAGGATACTTTCACTTTCGAAACCGGTTCCGAAAGGGAAAGTTTCTTAATAAAAAAAACTTGTAATCAAAATCGAAAAAGTACAAAATCGCCTGCATAGAGATCGACCTCAGCTATCCAATGCAAAAAGAATCATTTAAAAATATTGAAATGCGAACGAGATATCGTAAAATATTTCCTCCATAGGATTAACATTAGCGAGCGCGTGTTTTCGCCTGAGTGAAGTAGCCTCTTAAACAAACTTGCAGGGAGTCAAAATAAGTAAAAATTTGAAAATACTTTTTATACACTCTAATAATATTCCAAATTATTCATTTTTAGAGTTTCGTCCATCTCACAAAACCCGATTACTCCCGCTTCGTTGTCTGTCCGTCACAGACCTGGTTCTCAGAAACTATGTAACTTACAGTAATGAAATTTTGTGTACTTATAGCTAAATACCTATTATGAAGCTCAAAATCATACAATTCGAAAAAAAAATAGTATTATTTTAATATATAGAGATAAAAAACCAAAAATCTAACAGCCTTTTCCTATTAAATTTAAACCTTTTTCATTATAGCAGTTGCCAACAATTAAAAATCCACAATAAAAATTTTTCTACAATAATTAATTTTCTATTGAAAGATTTCCACGTGAAAAATGAAAATAAAATAAAAAGTTTCACCAATTGAAAAAAAAGATTAATATGACGTCATATTGGTAATAAAACGGAAATTTTCAAACATTTCTCAATAATACAAGGAGTATGAGTATGTGTAAATATAGAAAGCAGCTTAATATGACGTCATTAGAGAATTAAAAAGAAAATTAATCTGACGTCTAACATTTTGAAAGTCTCAACATGTTTAATTTACAAAACAACATGTTTAATTTTGAAATTGATTTTTTTTAATATCGCATTTAGTCCACATGACAGATATTATTATGACAGAGTATAATAGCGGGCTTAGCCCGCTATCGGACCGGTTCAGATAAAAAAAAAAAAAAAGGTAAAATTAGACCGGTAAATTTTTACTTTATAAAAAACATGTTTTTTTTTTTTTTTTTTTTTTTTTTTTTTTTTTTTTATGAAATTTATTTGGATTTATTAAAGAAAGGATAAAGTGTTTTGAAAGGAATATTAAACGAAACCTTTTTGATCTTCGATCACACTTACCCACTTGTTTATTTTGATGTCGCAAGTCTGTTGTGTATCCTCTTTCATATTAAAAGTTTTTTTTGTTTTATACATGTTTTATATTTATACATGTTTATACATGTTTTTATACATTTTATGCATGGAATATAACATTAATTCTACTTAATAAAGTTAAATAAAAATTAAAACTGCGTAAAAAATAGTTATTCGCCCAGTATTTAAAAGATGAATTAAAAAATTCTTGTAAATATAAAGTAATTAAAAATATTGTGTCACGGCCTTATTAACTTACTAAAAATATCTAGTGCAGATAAAAAAAAGTATTTTTAAGGAATTCAATTCTTATAAATTGAATGATGCACAATAAAAAGGTTTTTAGGAATTACTTTTTTACTTCTTCAGAATTCCATGAAATTTAGAATCTGATTCAAAATGTATGTTCAACAATCATTTTGTATGTTTTAAAAGCTACAATATTTTTAAAATCCTACTTAATTTGAATTGTTCAAAGTTTTAACATATTTTAAATTATACTCAAAACCGTCATTAAAAAAATATATATATCGACAACTTTTGGCCCATTTTTCATTTTCTTAGTTTTTGTTTGAAACCAAGATTTGCGACAAAAATGGAGGGCAATATCAAATAGCAAATTCCAATTAAAAGTGTACAAAAGTTTGCGTGTTGCATAAAGCATATCATCGTGATTAAGCTACAGTAAAAGGGGTCCCGAAAGAAAACTACCATTGTACTTTTAAAATAAGAAATATTTTTTAATATGGATTTTAATCTAAATTAAATCAAAATTTATATTAGAAAAGTTAAAAAGGACTAGATGGAACCCGTCAAAACTTGACAGAAAATAAATTCTATGACAATATCAGTAAACTAAGCTTCTTTATAATTTAACAGGGGGAAAGCATGAAAAAGTGTTTCAAAAATTTTATTTTCAAAGTTTTTCCACCAGTGAAATACAGTACTATTTTCGATGCAAACTTCAAACAAACAATCCGTAAACGTCCGTGTAATGCAAATCAGTTTGAAATTACAGCCATATTCAGTGCTGCAAGAAAGGAAATTTCAAGGACCTATGAAATATCATACAAATAGTATATTCTTACGTATATATCATATTCAGTAAATAAATGAACATAGTAAATAAAGCACACATCTCTCCCCCTGTAATAATGCAACCGAGTGAGATCCTATGTGCATGTGCATTGCATCTGCCCAAAGGTACTGTCGAAATTCGACGTTAAAAATTTTTAAATGTTTTTAAAAAATGTATGCTGATCATTTCATCTGTCAATGATTAAAATGTCATTTTAATCATTGTTTGTTTCAAATCCATATCTTCTAAAACTCATCCATTATCTTAAGCTAATCAATTTTTATGTACAGATGGAAAAATTTTCGTACAATAATAATATGCAATCTGCAAATGAGGCAAATTTTTAATGTTTTCAAGTGTAATTTATTTGTATTGTAACAAACAACAGCGTCAAAGTTTGAGAAATGTTAATCGTATTTTTAAACAAATTAAATACCTATGCCCTTCAATTTCATACGATTAAGAATTTTGGTACTCCTGCCTTGTCCCGTCGATCAAATTTCCGTTTAAAAAAACAAACATCGCCAAACTATAGGATTAAACGCTAAAAATACATGATCGTGGCGTCACATTCTCTTGACGTCAAATGCGTTACATGTGCTTCAAGTGATTTTTAATTAGACGTTTAATGTATTTTTAATTATGTTTTAGTGATTTATTAGTTATTTCATTAACTGAAACAAAACATACGCCTTCGATACCATGACATTAAAAGTAAAAAAGCATTGAAAAAAATGTTGCGATGTGTAGTTACTTACAATAGATCCATTTCAACTGACGTCACAAATATTTATCCAACAGTCGATAGGGATAATTAAGAAAAATAATGTAAATAAATAAACAGCTCTCCAAGATTTTTTGTGTTTCTGTTTTCATTAATACTAGATGCAACCCGTCAAAACTTGATGGAAAAAAATTACTATAACAATATCAGTAAGAAAAGCTTCTTTATTACTTAATAAGAGGTGGGTATGAGGTGGGTCTGTCAACTAATTTATTTTAAAAGTTTTTCCCCCCAGTGAAATACAGTACTATTTCCGATGTAAACTCCAAACAAACAATCGTAAACAACTGTGCAATGCAAATCAGTTTGACATTACTGCCATATTTCCCACGGCAAGAAAGAAAATTTCATGGACCTATGAAGTATACAAATAGTATATCCCTACGTTCATCTCATATTCAGTAAATAAAAGAACATAGTAAATAAAGCGCACACATCTCCCCCCTATGATATTGCAACCGAATGAGCTCCTATGCGTATGCGCATTGCATCTGCCCAAAGGCACCGTCGAAATTCGACGTTAAAAAGTTTTTAAATGTTTAAATTAAAAGTTTTAAAATGTCCTCTTTAATCATTGATCCTTTCAAATCCACATCTTCTAAAACACATCCATTGTTTTAAGATAATGAATTTTTAATGTAAAAAGGAAGAATTTTTTTTTTACAATAATAAATCAATCTGAAGATAACGGAGATTTTAAAATGTTTTCAAGTGAAATTTATTTGCATGGCTTTTTCGGTCCCTTTACATAAACAGTATGATTATTCCTTTTCCATTACAGTCGGGGATCTTTTCCCTCTTATACAGTTAAATATCCAATGGATCTTTAAAAAAATAATAAAATACAATTCCTAGCATATTCTGATGCAACATATACATCAACGAATTCAACATATCAATTTTATGTTAATCATAAACTGGAAATAGTTTTTTTTATGACAGATTTTAATTTACCGCCAAAATGCTCTATCTTATGGATAATCTAATCTTATGATTTATCAGTTTTTTTATTGTTATTATTATTTTTTTCGCTTTTCACGATGGTTAGGGAAATCTTTTTTCAATTGTGGCAACTTTCCCAGTGGCTATTTTACATTATTGAAGCAAACGGATGGTCATTGTTGAGATAGAATTGAAAAATATTTCATGCGTGAAAATTATTTAAAAAGTCGTTAAATTAAGCGGCAGTTTTCAAATAAATTTCAATCGAAAGCTAATTTTTTTCTAATTGATGATATAAGAATTGAAATTTTAAAATGTATTAAAAAATTGAAATTTGTAGTATTTAGAAGTTATGTAAGCGCGATGAAAGCTAAAGCGATAGCGTCGTTTGTTGTCACAACCGTTATACATTTCTAAAAATTGCCACTGTGTTTTGGCTGGCGTCCAAAAGTAGACTACCATTTTTTGATATCGAAAGAGAAATTCACAGTGAAAGAAATAGGACTTTGCCGCTAATAAGAAAAATGAACTTATAACAAAAATGAACTTATAACAAACATACCAAAATAATTCTTTTAAAATATTATCCTTACATTATTTATTCTAGCTAAAAATAAAATCTTTATTTCAAGTTTTTTTTTTGTATTATAACACTATATTTAATAATTTTAACTTTCCTGAAACCCTTTACTTTTGGGAATTTTTTTATTAAAAAATTAAATCTTCTAACCTATAATTAAAAAAAAAAGTATTCGGTAATATGTAATCAAGGTATGCAATCAAGATGAAGCAACCAATAAAGACTCCGATTCTAATCTTTATAATTAAGAATGGAAAAAATCAGTTAAAATTACGTCAAGTTGATACAA
Source organism: Maratus michaelseni (assembly GCA_963931845.1). Lineage (NCBI taxonomy): Eukaryota > Metazoa > Arthropoda > Arachnida > Araneae > Salticidae > Maratus > Maratus michaelseni. The sequence goes on from OZ007596.1 coordinate 53,599,543, forward strand.
TCATATAATTTTTTCTTTTTAGTTTTATCAATGTTAAAATGCATTTCAAGCTAAGCATACGTCATTTTCACCGGTGCAAACTTTTCACACGTATTCTGTATACGTTATTTTTATATTTAAACACCATGTATACAAATAAAAATATACTTTGTATTTAATTGTAGTGAAAAATGGCATCAACAAAGTTATAATGCATAATGATAAAACAAACCCAATGGACAATATTCCCGTGATGTCACAATAAAAATGAATTTTTATTCGCTTATGAAACACGCGGATAAATATTTTTATCGAAATTTAACTTACAAATTAAAAAATTCGGCCTAAAAGCCACGTGCTTTTAATATTTATTATTTATCTTTTATCCTCGCAATTACAGAGTTTCTAGTTACTCTGTGTCTCGCAACAGTGGGCGTTATCCAATTGCCGACTTTATGACGTCATATGCAGAAATAAAACTTTAATTGAAAATTACGGCTAATTAATTAAATTTTCGAACAAATGAATGCACGATAACAAATCTGCGTCCATATACACTGTAAAAAAAAATTTCCTGAAAAAAAAAAAAAAAACGGAAATTGTACTGGCAATCGAGACGCCAGTACTATTTCCGTTTTTTAACGAAAAAAAAAAATCCGTAAATTCCAGGAAATTTTCCATGATTTCTGAAATATCCGTTTTTAAATTTCCGTTTTATAACAGATATCTTCCGTATTTTTTAGAAATTTTTATAATGTTAAAATGAACATTATAGGACAAAAAAAAAAAGTTTCTTCTCAGGAGAAACCTTATAAAGAACAGATATACTGCTTTTTTTTTCTCATTTCTGAGTGAGTTTTGTGTAAATAACCAACCCTTCCCTCGATGAGATTCGAACCCGCAATCTTTCGCTTACTGAACCGGAGGTCCCAACCCCTGCGCTATGATTAGAAGTTCGACTCATTCAAGCGTTGCTACTTATTGCAGCTGGTTTTTATGATGCAAAAACTTGAAGGTTCCATGGATTTTTTTTCAGTTCCAATGTTTTTAATATTTTCTCTTCATATTTTTCAATATTTTTTTTTTCATATTTTTCAGTATTTTGCTTTATTATTTTTGATGCTTTATAACAGATAAATTTTAACTAATTATGTATCATATGCGTAAAACATTGTATTAAGAGACATTGTATTAAGTGTCAATGTATAATTGCATCCTTTTGTAATAGTACAACATTTTCTTTTTTTGAACATAGACTTTTTTAAATTTTTTGTCTGATGATCTATTTATCAATTCCAATAAAAATAATAATTATCTGAAGGAGACGTATTTATTACATGCTATTAAAATAACTTTAATAGCATTTTAAATTTAAAAACTCTTATTTTAAAAAACTTATGTAAATAAACAATTTTATAATAAATTAAATTATTATATTTGAACTATGCTGAGAACTTTTGTGTACGGTTCTGTCAAACTGAATAGTTTTAATAACATTAAAACAAAAAATTGATTCTTAAAGACAATTTCGAAATTAATGATCTTGTGATAGGTAAGATTTAAATTTGGACTTATTGATTTAGTTTAAATTAATTTAGTTTAATTTATAAAATTATAAGCTAAAGAAGTAAAATATAAAGTTAATAAAATTATAAACCTCATTTTTATAAAAGTAAAGAAAAGATATTAACTATTTTTTATAAATTTAAGGAAAAAATTATAAACGTTGTAAAATTATAATTTATAAAATAATAAATTTTAGTTTAATTCACAAATTTATAAGCCAAATCAGTTTAGTTTAATACAATTTACATCGCGATAACTTGCAGATATATTGTGTTATGAAACCTTTAAATAACCCAATATTGCCTCACGTTAGAAAAGTTAAAATTAAAATTAAAAAAAATTAGTGAAAAAAAAGTTCTAATTTTGAAGCACTATCAATAAAAAAAAAAAAAAATTGATTAAAAAAAATATTTTTCTGTGACTTATAAAAACAAAATCAATTTCTAAATATTTCTTTAAAAAATTATAAATATTACTATTATTTTCACAAAAAGTTACTGTCCAGACACGGCCCGGTTAGAACGGGCCAGCATGTCGAGCCGGGTCAGGCCTGGATCCTTGAAGAATTCTAGTAAATACAACAATCTTAATTCCCATTTCAAACAAGGCGATTTCTGTACGCAAACCTCTAAAAGTTATTTACGGAAATTGCACTGTTTTGGAAGATATACGGACATTGTACTGTTTTGAAAGAAATACGGACAAAATCCATTAAATTTACAGAAAACTTTCTGCATATTTACGGATTTGAAATCTCCTTTACGGAACTAATGTCTTTTACGGAAATTATACTGTTGTTTTGGAAAAATGAAACTTCTCCTGAAATTTTACGGAAAATCTCTTGTATTTTCACGGATTTTTTTTACAGTGTATCTTTCATTTAAAAAAAGAATGATGTAATTTGATGCAGTAGTTTGTTCTCACGGATTGTCGAAAGAAAATGCTTAGCGTTTTAAATATATAGATATTTATATTTTTGTGGAGAAGGAAATGTTTTATGCGCACAAGATGTTTGAAAATGGACCGAATGCTTTTAAAATTCATAAACAATTAGAAGGTGACGACCACTGAAATTATTTGCAGAAAAATAACGTGTAAAGTAAGGAATTTCTTTATTAAGCTTCTTGTTTTAGTTTCAGATATCACCGATAGTCGGCGCTGCACTCACTTAAACTGTAATAATAATCTAAAAATATCCTGAAATTTCAAAAAGTAATCTGCTGTTTGGGCTTTCCAATACCTAAACAAAATAAATTTTAAAAGCTGAATGAACTTTGATACCTTTTTATACGTCAGCCTAAAAGCTCTAACAGTTTCATACAGCGCAGCGACATTTTTTTGGTGATATTTGAAACTAAAAAAGCATTGTCAACAATTTTCCGCTTTTACGCAATAATATCCTACAAGAATTACTTCAAAATCTGTCATTTACCTGTTATTGAATTTTTAAAAAATTCATTTCATTTTTCGGACAAATAACGCAACAAATAATTCTAAATAACGCTTTCTGTGATACTTTTATAACCTGTTGTTGACGTTAGCGAATGTAAATCACAATGGCTCAGCATAAAAGTATATATTACACATCAGCATCATACTATGATTTTCTGGGGTTGTGAATGACTCACCTAGGCAACATTCTGTGAAGGAGAGCTTCAGTCTTGTTCTGTTCTTCAGCCAACTGCGATGTTCTTTCTTCCACTAGCTGTACAAGGTTATTTGCATATCTTTCCATGATATCCATCATGTTGTCGATGGTGTACTATTGATAAAGAAATTTGTATTAAAAGAAAAAAAGAAAGAAACAACACTAAAATTAGTAAATTTTTCTGATACCGAATAACGCAGCAAAATTCACCATGGAAATCTTGCTTTGCAAATGATTACCTTCATGGTTTAATACTTTTATCACTCAAGATGTACAAATCTCTTGTGATTGTTTTCTTTAATGAACTGAGATATTGGGCTGTCAACCTAATTTCAATTGAAGTTATCTCAGATTCTATACATATTTGAATGTAACTCATCTCTCAAACAATTTTTTTTTTTTTTTTTTTGAACGATCTTTCTAAAAATGCAACTTTTATGGAATTTTAGGTACTTACGTATTATCCGTGCCAGTTTTAAGCCAACTGAGTCAAGCATGGAGCCAATATTACTAATTATAGTAACCCTTATATTTTTTTTTCTTGCTGCATGGTATATGCCTGGGAATAATCTATAATATTATTCTTTCTTATTTACTATGCTATTTACCATTTATTATTTTTACTAAAATAATGTTATTTACTATTTTTAACAATGTTATAAATTTAATAAACATACATTAAATTTTATTTATTTTATATTAATTACCATTTTTAACAATGTTATTTGATAATGTTAAATTACTGCGGTTGAAAACATGATTGGCAACGATAAACGAGATTGGTACTTGGCAACCCTTTTTGGCGATCAATCTCCTGGCACGGATAATACGTAAGTACCGAATTTTATACAAAAAAATAATTTTGAATAAAAATGGCCGCCTGGCATATAAAAAAAGAAGTGGTCAGTCAGTATTTGTTTTCCCCAGTCACATGATTTGTGTTTATATTATTATATAGATTATGTATGATAGGATTTAATAGAATGAAGAAAACTTTTATTACCATCTTTTTAAGTTTTGATTCGATGTTCATAAAATTTGAAATGATTCGACGAAAATCTGGAACGATTATATATATTAAATTTCAAACCATTCGGTTGGGTAGTTTTTGCGCTGTTATATGCGAAGGGACCAGACGACGACTATAGGTGCTACGTATTTATATAATTACGAACGCACCTAATCTGTTTTATAATTCATTTGTCATAATAGTGTCTTTTATTTAATAATGAGCGATTTTCATAACAAACCATGTTAATCCCTGGGACCTCCCGGATTAAGTAAATGAAGATGAAATATCCTTAAAATACGGCGATCGCAATAACGGAGCTCTGTGCATTTGCGCCCATAAAAAGTTAAAATGACAACGCTAATAGGATGGAAAAAATAATTGATATCAACGGTAAAGAAGCAAATCTCTTGTTCGATACGGGGAGTGATAATTCATTAATTAGTTATGAGCGTTATGTCATGTTTTTAACAGCCCATCATCAGCCAAAGTAAACACGTGTATGTAAGGGACCATGGAGAAATTGAAACAGTGATTTGAAGTCCAACAGCGAGAGGTAATCGAAGGTTTGGAAAATTCTTGATTTGATTGTCGCTTAGTCTGAACTTTGATGCTCTCTTAGTTTGACCAATATAACCTAAATTACAAGAACAAGGAATAAAATAAACGCCCCACCGGTTCTCGGTAGGAATAGGATCACATAAGAGCATAAAAGTTCAGATTATCGTCGATTATGAGAGAATCGTCGTTGCGTAAGTCTCGAAGTGCAGGATAAATAATAATTTTACTGGTTGAAGTGTTTGCTGATGAAGTTTAATGCATTTTGAATGTATTACTGTCATTTATTTACTCATTTTCAAAACTGAACTGTCGCCGCACACAAAAATTACTCTATTATGAGTGAATATTTTAATATGTATTGAAATACAGTTACTGTCATTAATGCAAGAAATTCATTAGATCTATGCTATTGTATAAGAGAGAACGCCTGACTAACTGACAGACTGGATGACTCATCAACGCAAGGCTGAAACGACTAAAGTCAGGATCACGAAATTTGGACAGTAGATTGCTGTTATGACATAGGCAAGCAATAAGAAAGGATTTTTCAAAATTACTTCCGAAGGGGTTAAAGGGGTGGGCGAACGTTTTAGGTGATTTCGCCATATCTCAGCAGCAGTTTTATGTAGGAGCGTGAAATTCAGGAAAATAAATCTACTAAAGAAATGGTTAAACACGTATTTTAGCGATTTTAGAAATTCACCGTCTAAGGCGGTGAATGGGTGGTCGAACGTTTGGGTCATTTCGCGATATCACAGCAGCAGTTTTAGGTAGGAGCGTGAAATTCAGGATAACAAATCTACTAAAAAATGGTTAAACAGGTATTTCATCTATTTTAGAAATTCACCCAATAAGGGGGGTTAAATGGTGGGGTCGAACGTTTTAGTTCATTTTGCGATATCTCAGCAGCAGTTTTAGGTAGGAGGATGAGTTTCAGGATAACAAATCTATTAAAAAATGGTTAAATATGTATTTCAGAGATTTTAGAAATTCACCTACTAAGTAAGGGGGTTAAATTGGGAGGGGGGTGGCGGTTGAACGTTTTGGGTCATTTCGCCATATCTTAGCAGCAGTTTTAGGTAGGAAAATGAAATTTAGGAAAACAAATCTACTGAAAAATGTTCAAAAACGTATTTTAGCGATTTTAGAAATTCACACACTAAGGGGGTTAAATGGGGGGTTAACGATTTAGGTCATTTCGACATATCTTAGCAGCAGTTTTAGGTAGGAACATGAAATTCAGGATAACAAATCTACTAAAAAATTGTTAAACGCGTATTTCAGCAATTTTAGAAATTCACCAATCGGGTCAAACATTGGATATGAACCCGATTATGGAAGATTAGACGAATAAGACAACTATTGCTGATGTTTGGTTAGATATTTTGCGTAAAACATTTTTAAAAGGATTTTTTTAAATCATTTATAAAGCTGAGGGATTTAGCATGATTGCGTCCAAATAACATGTTTTTTTTCCGATTAACATTTTGACGGTTTTCGGACGCGAATGCTTTATTGTGATCGGCGTATTTTTAGGATAATACATTTCTACTTATGCTACCCGGAAGTCTGAGATTAACTCGGGCGAAGCCGGGTGATTCTGCTATATTAAAATAAATTTATTAGTTTTAATATGTACATATACAGAAAAAAAGTATTCATCACATTTTTGCAAAATTTTATTTAAGGTTTAAAATTTGTAAGTACTGCAGTTTTTTCTCACTGCCGCTTTTATCCGATTTAGAACAATTTTTTTAAGTTACCTACCTATCACTACCCTACATTGTAGTCGACACATTGTCCACCCGCGCGAAGCTGGTATGGGCCGCTAATCTTAAATAAAATACCACAATCATGTTAGAGTCGTAATTTCGTTTGTAACGAAGAGTCGTTATTCCTGTCCAGGCGAATTTCAACTGGTACATCCTACTAAGTGTTTATCAAAAATTGTCACAAAATAACCCTTGGGAAATGAAAATACACTGTATGTTTATAGATCAGTTTCAACTGACGTCACACCCTAGCAACCACCTTAGCAACTAGATTTGTTTTTTGTTTGCCCGCCAAAAATGGTGGATTGTTATTGGTTAGCTCATAATTCAGGCTACAAATCCATGATTATGATTGGTTGGTAACAGTTGGTGGACTGGTGATCACGTGGTTGAAACTGATCTATAGTCAAAACTCTCTTATTTATGTACTGTGTAAATGTCTGCCATTTTACAATGATATGAACTGCCGTATAGCCCGCATAAAACGTTTCTGCATAAAATATGCAACCTTCATAGTAAATAGAAAGACATTTTGATACTTTTTTTTATGTTTCATATAGGGGTTTTCAACCTTTTAGCCTAAAAGTCGTTTACGCCACAAATTCCAAAAGGTAACCTTCACCTTATTTAATCGCAAAGTTTCTGTCATAAAAAAGACAAATTTCTCTATACTACAATAATGCTTAGTGGGCCACGGGCAAAAGATCGAAGATTCCCAGTTTAAATAAACGTACGTAGTGTAGTACATGATGTTCACGTACATGAATATATTGTGTAAGTTATGTACTTACACGACTTTTAAAGAATTATTTGCAACCGTAAATGTGAGATTATTGTTTGGTAAAAAAGAAAAAAAATGCATCGTCATTGCGTCGAGTAAGCTTTAAAGTGTAGGATAAATGACAATTTCACTAATTAAATTTATTAAATGTTTACTGCCTTTTGAATGTATTACTAATTTATTTCAAAACTAAGCTGCCACCTCACATCAAAATTATTCTATTTATGTGTGAATATAATAATGTATTAGGAATTAAAATACAGTTACTGTCATTAGTTCAAAACATAGATTGAAATTGCAATTAAAATATGTTAATTGCGTTCAAATCGAAATTCAGCTTGTCATGAAATGTTTTATTTTATTTGCAACGTGAATTTCAACTTAGACATATTAATTATAGTTCTACTTATAACTGCCATGAATGCAACCTTGGGAAATAAAAATAAATGCTATCTGTTTATACTCGAAGCTCTCTTACTAATGTAATGCATAAATGTCTTTTTGAAACGATGCCAACTGCTACGTTTCTCGCATACAAAGCTCCGACTTAACCAGCAAAATGGTCAAAAATTGAAATGTTGTTTTCTCAGTAATTTATTAGAAAAATTAAAAAAAGAGATGATTTTCCAATATGAGATATAAAACTAGTCGTTGGGGGCCACCGTAATACTTACCCATAATCGATATGCATAGTATAAAATATGAAAATAAAACATGTGTAAACTATTTATAAAATGTATTGCAATTCGAATAAAATCATGGCTTGATGACGTCATAAACTTTAAATGCTCTATTACTGAATTGCGTAAAAGAAACATCCTTATAACTCCAAAATTTATAATCCTATTAACTAACGGTTTACTGCGTCGGATTAAGTGTCTCTTTTCCAATTAAAATATATTTTTGAATTGAAATTTGAATGAAATACAGGGTCATGAAAAATCGAAGAGTGTGGAAATTATAATTAGAAATATCTCGGCAACTCATTATCCGATCGACTTCATTATTTATGAATAAATTATGTTTTTGTATTGTCTTTTATATTCACTCCTTAAAATATACAATTTCGAAAATTTTTATGTACCTTTTATCAGAACGAATATTTCGAGAGTCCGAAAAAAATAATTCCGGATTATCGAGGTTACTAAAATTCAATAAGCTTCTTCCCATTATTACATACTATGTACATACCAAATTTCAAGTCTCCATTTCAATTTGTTCGGGAGATAGAGCGTTTACAGACACACGCACAGACTCACAGACAGACGGACGGCAATTTTTGTTTTCTAAAAATTTGTTTTTCTGAATCTCCAGTGTCTGAAACGTGTAAATCCGTCAAAAAAATTTTTCGCTTTTCAAAACGATTTCAAGACATACCCTATACAACGTATACGGTAAGTAAAACTTAATCACGTATATGAACATAATAAGTGAGAGTATTAATCATTACTTAATGCATTTTTGTAAAAATAGAAAAATTGCCATAAACTCAATAAATAATAGTTCAAGTGCCACAAAAAATTTAAATTATGGTTTAAACATATATTTAAAGGAAGTACACTATTCTTACACTGATTTATAGAGACATTTATGAGTTACGCAGTTTTAATTTGTTAATTATTAACTTTTTTCAGGAATTTTCAGCTTTGTTTTTCTTTTTATACCTATATCTTTTAAAATATTCAAGTTGTTGTCAGAAAAATTGTACAGTTCCTATATAATGTTATTCTATTTATTATGGAAGTCATAAAATGTATTGATATTTAATAGTTTTAAATTTAAATAATTTAAGAAAATAGCAATATTTCTGTTTATTTTATACTTATTTATTTAAATAAAATAAATTAAAAAAATTAAATTACTTATTTGTATGTTATTGTCGCATTTTTATCAAATTTCTAATATTAATTAGCAATTTTAAACTTAAAATTTAAAAGAAAATTAAAAATTTGTTCCAAAGGCATACAGATACTTTAAACACGTATTTAATAAGAGAGAGAAGATTTGAAGCAATACTCTGATGTTTCAGATGTTCATCTCGCACCGTGGGAAATATTTCTTTGAATAATTAAATTAAAATTTGAAATGAATTTTGCGTCGAATGAAAGTGAGAATATACAGGCATTTTGAAATTTTACACTATAGTTGCAATGTTAAAAGCAATCACAAGTCTCGACATAGGAAATTTATTGAAATTCACTCCGTTATAAAAATTCCCACCGTGTTGAGTCTTAATCTCAAATTTAATAAGAGAAGGGGAGCGGGATTTAAGAAAATTCTCAGAAGTTCCACTTTTATTTCGCAGTGTGAACAGAATATCCCCGTACCAGCACATTGAGTTTTGAATTGGATTATGGAAATCCCTAATCAAATTGAGACTTAATCATGTATTTAGTAAGAGGGGAAACATTTAATTAATTTAACTCCATAACTTAATTTTCATTTCGTATATTGGAAAGTATTTCATATTATGATCAAATTAAGAATGCAAATGAGTAGTACCATTTAAGGTCTTAACCAAATATTTAAGAAGTTAGGGGAAGATTTGAGTTTTGAATTGGATTATGAAAATCCCTAATCGAATTGCGACTTAATCATGTATTTAGAAAGAGGGGAAACATTTAATTAAATACTCCGGAACTTCGTTTTCATTTCACACATTGGAAAGTACTTCATATTACGATCAAATTAAGAATGCAAATGAGTAGTACCATTTAAGGTCTTAACCAAATACAGGGTGATTTTTTTAAAGTTGTGAAAGTAAAACACTATAACAAAAGAACCACTGATCCAAATGACCTAAAATTTCACCAGTATGCTCCCAAAGCAATGGGTATTTTTTTTAGCATGGTTAAAAAACACTTAAAATTGCACCGACAGATGGCGCTGTAAGGTAGCAGAAACAAAGAATATCGTCTGTGGGAGGAAAACAATGGACGGTACTTTGAGAAACCATCTTCCCTAGACCCTCTGTCGTCATTGGACCTTTTCTTAAATTCTTAAGTGTCCTAAATCTCCTAAGAGCAGTTGCTGCGCTGTCATTATTCTGATAATACAGTTTCACTAACAACGCAAAAAAGGGTGATTTTTTTTTAAAGTTGTGAAAGTAAAACCCTATAACAAAAGAACCACTGATCCAAATGACCTAAAATTTCACCAGTATGCTCCCAAAGCAATGGAAATTTTTTTGGCGTTGTTAAAAAAAACTTAAAATCGCACCGACAGATGGCGCTGTACATGCAGTAAAGTCGGGTTCATTGGCGTAAAAACGTGAAATAGGCGCATCTCGTGTTCATTATTCAACGGAAATCCTCGCAATGACTGCTGCATTGACAGCCCGTGCGTTGTTATTGAAATTGTATTATCAGAATAATGACAGCGCAGCAACTGCTCTTAGGAGATTTAGAACACTTAAGAATTTAAGAAAAGGTCCAATGACGACAGAGGGTCTACGGAAGATGGTTTCTCAAAGTACCGTCCATTGTTTTCCTCCCACAGACGATATTCTTTGTTTCTGCTACCTTACAGCGCCATCTGTCGGTGCGATTTTAAGTTTTTTTTAACCATGCTAAAAAAAATTCCCATTGCTTTGGGAGCATACTGGTGAAATTTTAGGTCATTTGGATCAGTGGTTCTTTTGTTATAGTGTTTTACTTTCACAACTTAAAAAAAAATCACCCTGTATTTAAGAAGTTAGGAGAAGATTTGAGTTTTGAGTTGGATTATGGAAATCCTTAATCGATTTGCGACTTAATCATGCATTTAGTAAGAGGGGAAACATTTAATTAAATACTCTGGAACTTCATTTTCATTTCACACATTGGAAAGTATTTCATATTACGATCAAATTAAGTACCATTTAAGGTCTTAATAAATATTTAAAAAGTTGGGGAAAGGTTTGAGTTTTGAATTGGATTATGGAAATCCCTAATCGAATTGCGACTTAATCATGTATTTAGTAAGAGGGGAAAAATTTAATTAAATACTCCGGAACTTCATTTTCATTTCACACATTGGAAAGTATTTTATATTACAATCAAATTAAGACTGCAAATGAGTAGTACCATTTAAGGTCTTAACCAAATATTTAAGAAGTTAGGGAATATTTTAAGAAATACCAGAAATTTCATTCTCATTTCGCATTGTTGAGAGTATTTCATGTTATAATCAATTTCAAATTTCAAATAAATGACATCATTTAAGAAATAAAAATACTGCTTTGAATAAAAAAACGTGCATTTTGAAAATTTTCACAGAGTTACAATGTTAACCGTGACCAAAAGTTTAGACAAGGAGTGTTTTGGAAATCCACTCCATATGGAAACACTTAATCAAATTGCTCTTTATCCTCATATCACATACATTAACCGAGCAAGCAATTTTCCTGATTACGGATGATATCGAAAACGATTGAAACGAACGTCACGAAACTTTCATCCTATGCTAAATTGAGCAAGAGAAAATGATCTAGCTAGGTCCCGAATTCAAGAAAATTCGTTTTGAAAGGTTAAAACAAGTTCAGCGCTGAAAAGACTGCTTGCTATAAATCAAAAAATACTCAAACGATTTACACGAAACATGTCTCCTATACTAATTCGAGCACGTGAGAACTATCCAGCTATATCTGGAATTCAGGAAAGTTTGTTTTGACAGATTTCAGATAAAATATTTCCAACGATTTTCATAAAATAAACCTAATTCGAATATGAGAATACGATCTAACTAGGTCTCGACTTCGAAATAATACGTTTTTAAAGCCTTAAGCAATTTTCGAAATCAATCTTCAGTAATCAAAATTTTCGCCAATACTATTTGTCATTAATCAGCAACACGATTGCGGACGATATGGAAGACGACGTAACAATTTTCAAGAAATTTTTCTTTTATACTAAATCGAGCACAAGAAAATGCAGATGTCGACTTCGGAGAAGATCTTTTTAATAGGTTTAAGCAATTTCCAAAATGAATCTTAAGTAATCGGAATTCTCGCCAGTACTATTGCTCATTGATCTACAACACGATTATGTATGATATCGAAGACGACGTAACGATATTGAGAAAATATTTCCTTCTATACTAAATCGAGCACAAGAAAATGGTCTAGCTAAGTCCCTAATTCGAGAAAATTTGGAGTAGATTATAGGATTGCTATAAATAAAGAATTGTAGTATACAGATTCGGTTTTTAAATTCAGTAGTACGGAAATAATATGACTCCATCTTAAATAGGACGTTATCGCCATGGCAACCTAGAATCATTACCTATGATGGGATAGCATTGAATTAATTACGTAGGATAGGATTTCATAGAATGAAGAAAATTTTTAATATCTTTTTAAGTTTTGATTCGATTTTCATGAAATTTGAAATGACTTAACAAAATTCTGCAACGATTATATATATTAAATTTAAAAACATTCGGTTGGGTAGTTTTTTTGCGCTGTTATATGCGGACAGACGGACGGACCAGACGACGACTATAGGTGCTACGTATTTACATAACTACGAACGCACCTAATAAAAGAATGTAAAAACTATCGAGCGATACCCGATCTTTCAGGTACTTAAATAAGAAGGAGAAAAATGAGAAGAATAGTGAAAAATATCATTTTCAGTTCGCACTTAACAAATAAATCACTAAGGTGAAAAATAAACGTACATTTTTATAGAAGCCTGATGCTCATGAATTAAGAATAATCACCGGACACGTTCGATTTCAAACGTTTTCTCGAATACAGTAAATTCTGTCTAAGATTTTTCTCTTTTTTGTGTTGGCGCGCAGGAAATTCGGTTCAAAACGCCCACATTGACAGTATATTCTGAAAGATCTTCTGCCTTGACCAAAAAATGGAAAACGTCTTTCGATTAGAAAGTTTCTGAATAAGAACACCTGCCCAATGCCCATTTCATGCGTTTCCGAACAAAACTGAATTTAAAAATGTGTCATAAAGTAGCCCAGTTTGGATTTGAGAACAGCCTTAAGCAAGATTTTAGAATATCTTTACATGCAATTACCGTATCCGAAGAATGGCTTTCAGTGGAAATGTGGAGTAAACTGGTTTATCTAACACCAAATCTTTTCTTTTCCCTTGTCAAAATAACTTTTTACTTTGTATGATCATGGTTATCATTTTCTTATCGTTATTATTTCCCGAAATTCTAGATTTTAGTGCACATACTTTAACGAATATCCCGTCTTTTAATCATTATAATCTAATTAATAATGAACATTAACTTTCATCTTTTACTTAATAATATAGAAGTATTTTCCCCGATTACATTTAAACTAAAAATATTTATTTTAATGTTTGGTAGTGTTTGGAGAGCAGTTGTCTTCCTGAAACAATTGAGCTGATTCGTGCAAATTGGAATGTTTCTCGAACATTTTTATAATTGTCAGTTTTCCTTTTTTAAACAGCGCAGATGTTGTGTCACATCCACTGATAGCGTGCAAAAATAAAATATGTTCTTTAGAACGAGGATATTTGTCGAAGCTTTTAGACGAATACATTCGTGTCTCCACATTGCCTTTACCCATTTTAAAAAAAAAAAAGATTTCTCGCTGATGTGACTGTGTTTGTCCTATTAAAATGACTAACAGATCAACATCTTCTCCAACTATGACAGCGGTCTTTTGATGTTTCGAGTAGAACTTTCTAACCCTAGCTCTGTGTGTTAGTGAATACGGTGTATGATTTTAACGTATGAGATGCCTCATGCTTAGTTTGTGGCTGTATTATATTAATTAGAATTAAGTATTTTTGTTCTAATAAAGAACTTTTAAGATTCATAAGATGTATGATCTTGGATTTCAGTATATATATATATGTATATCTAACAGAACTTTAATAGGACTGTGGCCACTTCATCACAGCCATTAATATAAATAGAAAAAAGAAAATGGTCTTATTAGGAGACCGTGTTTCAGAAAATAATATACGTAGGTATATCCAAGCACTTACATTGTTAAAAAAAAATACTTAATCCCTGTTCTACTTAAAATATAATTATTATAACAAAAATGTAATTACAATGTATTTAAACTATTTAATTTCAATATCTTATTATTTATATAAATTAATTAAATATTATCATACGAATGTCTTATTTATGAATGTCATTTATAAATAAGTAAACAATTTAAATTTCTTAATTTTGTTATATTTCAAACACCATTTGAAGCGTAGGAAACAATCTTGAAGGATGTTTCTCTTGTTTTGGCAGAGGGCTTTAAACTAGCCCTTTTTCAGCGCGCTTTAGCGCCTGAACCCTTTGTCAGAAAATTAAAGTTACTTTTGCAATATTTAGATAATGTTGTGGACTTTAATTTTGTAATGAATGTTCTTTGATAAAACGAACAGTTTTCGAGTAATCGAAGGTAGGAAAGGGCCGTTATTCTTGTATTGGCTGGAAGGTCAAAAAGTCGCTTTTTTTCTCATCGCTATTTAGGGCCTAAACATTCCGTCAGAAATTAAAGTTAATTTATGAATTTTGTAGAAAATATTGCCTACTTTAATTTTGTAACAGATGTTTTCTCGATAAAATGCACAGTTTTTGAGAAATCAGGGGTGAAAGATGAAGTTTCTCTCGTTTTGGTCTGAAGGTCAAAAAGTTGTCTTTCTTCAGCGCGTTCTAGCGCCTAAACCCTTTCTCAGAAAATTAAAGATAATATATGTATGTTATAGAAAATTTTGTCTACTTTAATTTTATAATTGGATTTTTTTTTAATAAAATGCACAGTTTTAGATATATAAGCAAAAAACCAATTTTCTTGACCTTTGACCTTGAATATCCCGAGACGCGGACACGAGATTATATGAGACTTTTTAGCTTACTTTTAGAATGTCAAAACAAAGATTTTTGCAAATTTTCAGCTTGTTATCTTTCAGTCCGAGGTTTACCCCTTTTTTCACCTTATTTGACTGGGCTATATATCGGTATGCTGTTTTAAAAGGAAAACTTTTGTTGTCCGAACGATGCTAATACAGTAAAACTTGCGAAAAAGAAACTAACTATATCGGTATCCTGTTTTAAAAGGAAAACTTTTACTGTCCGAACGATGCTAATACAGTAAAACTTGCGAAAAATAAACTACTTATATCGGTATCCTGTTTTAAAAGAAAAACATTTGCTGTCCGAACGATGCTAATACAGTAAAACTTGTGAAAAATAAACTAGCTATATCGGAATCCTATTTTAAAAGGAAACTTTTGTGGTCACGGTGCAATTATAACTGCTAAGACAGAAACCTGCTGACGGAGAAACCTTTTTATGCAGTTAATAATCTCCACGTGTTGTGAACGATCGAAAGAACACTTAGAACATGTTAAAAACCAGACCCCAATTAACTATAAGTACTTCAAGTGATAACCGCAGCTGCAAACCATAGTGAATAAAACCAGAGACTGTCGAAACTAATCAGCTGAGAAATTTTCCAGACTCTCCCTTTTCAACCTACAACGTGATGCCCCGCGCGAGAACTCAATAACAATCCTTCAGAATCTAAAATGTAGCAGAACAGTTAAGACGCCCTTGTAAATATCCCAAATTTAATGCAAAATTGGAGCATTTTTATGCAGCCTCCAAACGCGATTTAAATGTGTATATAAAGTCAAGAATTACAATAATAATATTATATTCAAACGAAAAATGGATACTTACTTACTTCACGCAAATGCAGTACTCCCACTATTATTTCTTATTCAAATACAGTGACACGATGAATATTCAAAGGAATAAATATTTGGATTACTGTGGATTATTCTCTGCGCAAAAAGGCAAATTTCAGATAAGCTGAACCAATCTTTTTTACCATTATCAAGAGATGAAAATGTATGTTAAAATATAGAAGACTGATATAAGAATTAACAAAGATAGAAAATTAATTATGCTACCGACGGTTCTCTAACAAAGATTATGAAAGACTGAGTAAAGAATATCCCAGTATTAAAAACGATAATTTAACAATTTTCTAAAAATATAATAATAAATAAAAGAACACTAAAAAAGAAATAATGAATGCTATAAAAGAAAATACTCAATTTATTGAAAAACTCAATTCTACAAATTATAGTACATGGAAGTTCAAGATGCAGATGTTCCTGATTAAAGAGGAACTCGACGATATTATAGCACAAGATCCACCAAATCCACCCGACCCCGCAAGGCACAAAAAAGACCGCAAGACTAGAACTCTAATAAACTTAAGCATCGATGATTCTCAAATCGTAAATGTAAAAAACTTAGATACCGCCAAATTAACGTGGGAAGCTCTGAAAAATATACATGAGAGAAGCAATTTATCTAGTAAGCTTTACCTGTTATGAAAATTATACAGTACTAAATTAGCGGAAGGTGGAAACATGATCACGCATATCACTAATATCTTGCAAATTATAGATAAACTTAATGCCATTGGAGAAAATATTAGCGATTCACATATTTCCACGCTATTTCTGTGTTCTCTTCCCCCCAGTTACAATACTTTGATAACTGCGTTGGAGGCGAGACCGGAAAATGAGCTCACCCCTGATTTTATCAAAAACAAATTAATGGATGAATATAATCGTAGACATGAAATGTCAGAACAATCACATAGAGGATATAACAACAATGAGAGAGCATTTAAAACAAATAGGAGATATACACACACTGAAAATAGAAGAGAACAAAAATATTGCAACAACTGTAAAATGAAAAATCATTCCACTTACGAATGCTGGCACTACAAGAGCAAAAACACGGTACAATCCGGAAATCCTCGTAACAATCAATTAAAAAAAAAAAAAATTCTCATCTTCATTATGTTATGAAAAGACCGAAACTCATAGGGAAAATAAAATTCAAAACGAAAGAAAATACGCAAATGATCAGACGCAAGATAAAGCATTAATCACCGGAAAAGTAGGCAAAAATTACTGGATTCTCGATTCAGGATCTACTTCGCACATTTGTAACGATAAAAGCCTATTTAGTAAATTTATTGATTATAATAAAACTTCAGTAACGATCGCGAATGGTAATAAACTGAAAGCGTTAGGTTCAGGAGAAGTTTTTACAAAAACATTAACCCCCGAAGGAAAAGAAAAACTAACGAAATTACGCGAAGTGCTTTATGTCCCAGACTTAGAGTCGAACCTTTCGGTTAGTAAAGCCGCTCAAAACGGGTGTAAACTAATCTTCGACGATAATAAATGCGATTTGATCTTTGATGAAGAAATATATATTAGGGCGAAAAATGAGAAAAATTTATACATTATTGAGGAAATGGACGATGTGGAAGAACCACAAAATTATGTAAACATAACGTATAACTGTGACAGCAAACAATGCATAGATCTCTGGCATCGCAGACTCGGTCACAGAGATTATGACGCGATTAAATCTATAATAACAAATCAACTTGCGGACGGAATAAAGATAGGAAATTGTAAACATCAAAATAAAACATGCGTAACTTGTATCGAAACTAAATTAACTAACATACCGTATCCTAAATCAGCAACAAACCGAGCTACTGATATTGTGGATTTGATCCACAGTGACGTATGTGGTCCTTTAGATACACCGACTTTAGGCGGAAAAATTTATTTTATGACTCTTATTGATGATTATTCCCGATATACTACGATATATTTATTATCTAAAAAGAGCGAAGTTGCTGAAAAGATAAAAGAGTATATAACGATGATATACAATCAGTTCGGTAAAAAACCTAAGGAAATTCGATCGGATAACGGTCGTGAATATGTAAATCAAGAGATAGATGAATACTTAAAACAGAACGGAATTTTACACCAATTGACTGTCCCGCATAATCAGAGCCAGAATGGAGTTGCGGAGAGAAAAAATAAAAGTTTATTAGATATGACTAGAAGTATGCTATCACAAGCAAAATTAAGCAAACATTTTTGAGGTGAATCCATAAACACCGCAACATACTTACAAAACCGACTCCCGACTAAAGCAAATAACAATAGAACACCTTACGAATTATGGAAAGGAGTTAAACCGAATTTAAAACACTTAAGAACATTCGGTAGTAAAGCGCTATTTTACGTCGATAAAGTAAATAGAGGAAAACTTGATAACAGGGATCAAACCGGAACGTTCGTAGGTTATGATACACGATCGACTGGTTATAGAATTCACACACAAGGAAAACAAATTATAATAGCGAGAACGGTGAAATTTCTTGAAAATGAAAATGTACACTCAGATAACATTGAGGAGATACAAAACACCACAAAAACATCAGATGACAATACACAATTACCGAATAGACATGAAAATCACTTAGAAATAAAACTTGACAGCGAGGAGACACCATCCGAGCCCAAACAGCAACCAATTGAACCAAGAAGGTCTAATAGGACAAATAGAGGCGTTCCTCCTGACAGATATGCTTGTCTCATAAATAGTTCATCTGAAAACATTCCCGAAAATTGGAAAGATATTGAAAAAATGGAAAATACTAATGATAAACAAAACTGGATAAAAGCAACACAAAATGAAATCCAATGCCTAAGAAAAAATAACACTTGGACTTTAACAGATCCACCACCCGGAACAAAAATTATCGGTTCAAAATGGACTTTTAAATTAAACAAGTTGGAAATTGTACGTCAAACGTTACAAACGAGGTGCGTTCGTACGCACGTTTTAGAATTAAATTCATGATATCCCGTGCGTAGAACGGGTTAAACAGCTAGTTAAGTATATATTTTATGACACTGTTCATACAAATATCTTAACTAGTTATATAAATATTTATATATATATGTATCAGCTAGTTATATAAATATTCAGATCTTGATGATTTTTAATTCTGTGAAATGAATTATATCGTCTGCAGATTAATTTCTGTAATAAAATAAGTATCTCGGTCGCTTGACGATTTAACATCCATCGGAAGCTCCTATAACAAAAAAGCACCGATTTAAAAAAAAAAATCAAATTTCTTAATAAATATTTTTATTAATATCTCCTATAGTTTTGATTCGATTTTAATAAAATTTGAAATGTCTCGACAAAATTCTGCAAAGATAATATATTTTAAATTGCAAACCATTTGGTTGGGTAGTTTTTGCGTTGTTATATGCGGACAGACAGACAGACAGACGGACGGATAGACGGACGGACCAAACGACGACTATAGGTGCTACGTATTTATATAATTACGAACGCACCTAAAAAGGACAATTTAGCAAATGTTCAAAGCTATAAAGCGCGTTTAGTAGCACAAGGATATAGTCAAAGATTCGGGATTGATTATGATCAAACCTTCGCACCTGTAGTTTCGCACGCTACAATACGTGCATTTCTCATCTCCGCATTACACAAAAATTTGAACGTGAAACATGTCGACATCACCACAGCATTCTTGCATGGTGAATTAACTGAAACTGTTTATATGAATCAACCAGACGGGTATATTAAACCCGGCGATGAGAGAAAAGTTTGCAAACTTCAAAAGGCCATCTACAGTCTTAAGCAAGCCGCAAAGGCCTGGTACACCAAAATATCGGAAACACTCACAAAAAATAATTTCATACAGAGCAAAAATGATCCATGTCTGTACTTTAAATTAAATCAAGAAAATCCGATATATATCATCATTTACGTAGATGATATCCTGATAGCAGGAAAGGACAGTGATATCGAAGAAACAATAAACCAACTTAAGAAAGAATATGAACTGAAAAACTTAGGAGAAGTGCATAAACATTAATAAAATCAACGATACATATTACCTAAATCAAAACAATAAAATACAGGAACTAGTGAAAAAACTGAATTTAAACGACATGAAACCTCATTACACACCCATGATTGCTGGATTCAACAGACTTGAGGACGATGATAATCTTTTACCTAATAACACGAAATATCGACAAGCCACAGGCACATTACTTTACATATCAACAATCACGCGTCCTGACATATCTGCCGCAGTCAACATATTATGTCGTAGAAACGAAACACCACGCCAAAAGGACTGGTCAGCAGTAAAAAGAATCATTTCATACCTTAAAACTACAGAAAATTTGAATTTAACTCTTAACGGAAACAGCAAGCCCATCCTAACAGCATACGCCGATGCAGACTAGGCTGGTGACTTGAAAACACGTAAATCAATGTCAGGAAATCTATTCATGCTAGGAAAATCGCCGATGTACTGGATCACAAAAAGGCAGAATTGCATTGCACTTTCGTCAGCCGAAGCTGAATACGTTTCAGCTAGCAACACAGCACAAGAACTAAGTTGGATAACAAACTTGCATAGCGACCTCAACATTCCACAGAAACTACCAATCACGATATTTGAGGATAATATGTCCTGTATAAAAATGACTGAAAATGATAAAGATACTAAGCGATCCAAACACATCGACATACGTTTCCACAACATCAAACTTATGAAAGAAGAAGGAAAAATTGATTTATAATACTGCCCCACTGAAGAAATGACAGCCGACACTCTCACCAAACCCACTCCCAAACCTGTATACGAAAAACACCGAAGAAACTGAACCTTCAACCATTCCCCACACAGGAGATTACGGGGGGAGTGACGGAGAAACCTTTTTATGCAGTTAATAATCTCCACGTGTTGTGAACGATCGAAAGAACACTTAGAACATGTTAAAAACCAGACCCCAATTAACTATAAGTACTTCAAGTGATAACCGCAGCTGCAAACCATAGTGAATAAAACCAGAGACTGTCGAAACTAATCAGCTGAGAAATTTTCCAGACTCTCCCTCTTCAACCTACAATGTGATGCCCCGCGCGAGAACTCAATAACAATCCCTCAGAATCTAAAATGTAGCCGAACAGTTAAGACGCCCTTGTAACTATCCCAAATTTAATGTAAAATTGGAGCACTTTTATGCAGCCTCCAAACGCGATTTAAATGTGTATATAAAGTCAAGAATTACAATAATAATATTATATTCAAACGAAAAATGGAAACTTACTTACTTCACGTAAATGCATTACTCCCACTATTATTTCTTATTCAAATACAGTGACACGATGAATATTCAAAGGAATAAATATTTGGATTACTGTGGATTATTCTCTGCGCAAAAAGGAAAATTTCAGGTAAGCTGAACCAATCTTTTTTTACCATTATCAAGAGATGAAAATTTATATTAAAATCCCGCATGCTAGCGCTGCACCACAGAATGCCACAAGCGGGTCCTTAAGGTGGGTGACGACGTATATTAAAATATAGAAGACTGATATACGAATTAACAAAGATAGATAATTAATTATGCTAACGACGGTTCTCTAACACCTGCCAAAAATGAATTTCCCTCAGGTTTTACTGTATTTAAAACTGCATATTACTAAAATAGCATGTCGTATTTAATTTATTTCTGAATATTGTTTTCATTTAAAGTAGGGTAAAAAAAAAGCATTATCACACGGATGAGTTGTGTTAAACAAAATTAGAAATTAAAGCTTTCACAGAAATTAGTGGCTATTCCATTTCCTTCAGTAAACAAACATTAATTCTTCCCTTTAAAAATGTTTTCATAAATTAATTCACAGGATAGAAGAATAAGTCATTTTTTCACTCTCACCAGTGACGATAATAATGTACCTTCAATAAAAAATGGATTTCTGACACAGTTCTGTTGCTAAATTCACTCTACTGCGCCACAAAAATAAAATTGTTGATTTTACGGTATAATACTGCCATCCCAGAAGCCAGTATTATACCGTAAAACTAAGAGTAATAAACAGTAAAATAAGATGAAGTAAAAGAACATGAGTTACAGAGTCGAATAAATGACTTAAAATATGTACCTAGCCATGAGCGATGAGCAGATTATGTTTTAGCTGACAATGCAGTGTGCTTTATCGAAACTAACACTTCTGTGGACGTTTTGATACAGCTATATCATGATTCGGAAAGTGAAAATTAAGATGACCATCATTCTAAAAACGTTGAAGACAGCGGTAGAATTTAACCCTTTGAGGGGCGGTGGTATATAATATATACCACCTAATTTTAATCCGATTCAAACCAGAAACTTTTAATTAAATTTTACTTTTTAAACTTTGACGAGAAAAAGTTGAAAATTGCTTATTATCTTTCTTTACTAAATTCTTTCCTAAATTCCGGTGGGAATTCAACGTTACAGGAGTACAAGTGCTTGCCCCTGAAAGGGTTAAACGCAACACGCTTTCAGAAGCATTAAGTACCTCAAAAAAAAAAATCTAGATCAAAGAATGAAGAACTGATAACTATAATAACAGGCTTACAATGTGCTACTGAAGAATACTCGGTAAACCAAAATAAAAATCAAACAACCGTAAAATATTAGTTTTTGACTCTTTAAACTACTATGTGAAATATGAATTTACTTTAAATTTATGAAATGAAGCAATTTCGTATTGGTACTATTCATTTTAATAATGTTTTTCAAGATTACTAAAAACATTAAATTTAAAAACAAATCTAATTTCATTACAATTTTCAGTTTAATGAATATTACTAACGTTACAAACTAACAAACGGTACTAACGGTTAAAAACGTTAATAATATATGACGGTTTTTTTTTTTTGGAAGGGAGGCTGTTTTGCATAAGGCGGAATATTGCCTATGACGGAAAGTTTTCTCGTCCCCGATCGATTCCGCCTTAGACAGATTTTTCTGTGTTTACAGAAATACTTGACGAATCGTCCTTGATATTCAGAGATGTAAAGAACATGTTTGACCTCATTTTTTTCAGTGAAGATGCAATCACGGAGGCAATTAAAGAGCCATCAACAAATCGAATACAAAAATGGTATTTTCGATCACTCTTTAATAGAAAATTCTCGCTACTCTCGTTCACATTTTTCTATATTCTCGTTTCAAGTCTTTAAACTCGTTTTATTTTCTTCTGAAAACATTATTTTTCTTAACAAATGCTCTTTTACAATGACACAACATTTATTTAATTATTTTTTTAAAACAGAAATTTAAGAAACACATTTAAAACCACCTATTCAAACATACTACATTCAATTACAAACAATAAAATGCCAGAACCCCCCCCCTCCCCTAAAAAAATATCAACGCATTTAATCGGATATGCTATAAATAATGCCTTAAAAAATAATAAATAAATAAAAGGTAACTAACTTTCAGTAATTAAAATATCTGGAAAGTTTAAAGCTGTTTTTTTTTTCTTATCTTCCATTTTAAAAAAAAAAGAATAATGTAAAATATTTATAACGTGTTAAAATTGATAAGTAGTATATAAAGAGTTTTGAAAAAGTGAAAGTTAAAAAAAAAAGTTCCTCCGGTCTGTACCGGGAGGAAAATGTGTCTTTCCTATATCTTCGTTTTTAAAATTTTAGCTAATGTTACTCGAAAACAGACAGCTAAAGGGCAAATAACTCGATTACAGAAGATTCGTTAATACTGCATTTGAATAAGAAATTCGCCAAATCTGTCAGCTATAGCCAAATAAGCTTCATTTAGAGAGGCTTATTTTTTTGTCGCCAAATTTGGCGATACTTCGCTAAATGTCTCCAACCTTGGCGAAAATATGACGCTAACAGATACGAATACTATATAGTTTTATGCGTATAATTGGGAAAATGATTACAGCAATGAAAGATAATAATTTGCGAGAAATCACGTTCACTAAATCTCATAAATTAATCCCTAATTTTTTTTGTATTAGGTAGTTTTCATTACAAAAAGCTACCTATTGCAGCCGTTCGGAGGAAAACAATAAAAAAAAAAAAAAATTGGTATATTTTCACCGATCATGACCCTCAGACCCCAAAACCACCCTCCGTTCAAATGTTATATATATATATATATATATATATATATATATATATATATATATATATATATATATATATATATATATATATATATGTTATATAAAAATTTTTACTTCGCAATATTCCTTTAAATTATTTTAAATTCTGACGCATTCATTATTTCCGTATTTGTTAATAATATTTATTCCTATGTAATTTCCTTTTAAAATTCAAAACATGTATATTAATAAACTAGCCGCCACTGGCGACCAGTTTGGTCGCCCTTAAATGTATGTTAAGCATTGTAACAAATTACTTTTATTCATAATTTATTTTTTCCTTAATCCTTCGCCAAAGCGGAAAAATCTAATAGACAAATCAAGAACTTTTGCGATCATGGTAGCATTTCGCATATTTTTTGTTGTTATGTATTTCATCTTTCTTGACAAAAACCGCTTAACCCACTTGATAATAAATTAATCATTGTGTGTGTTTTATAATAAAATTGTGTGTTTTTTAATATAAAATAACCTATTTCATAATAAAATAAAAGTACATGCTGTTATAGTAATCTCTAATAGGTACCTGAAAATGGAATTTTCTCGCCAAAATGGCACAAAACAAAAATCGCGCCAACTCCGGTGCGTCCGTGACAGCTGTTCCAATTTAAAATACATGACGTTCACATTTTTCTTTAAAATAGAAAATAGATAAATAAGAAAAAATATCGTAAATCAAAACATTTGATTTCAAAATTAAAGTATCGTTTCTAATTTCCACACGCGAAAAATAAAAGCTGACAATTCATTTCGAAATTTGATCCATTAAATATTATTACATGATTCAACTTACGTTAAGAACAGAAGAAGTTGAGTTGTATAGAACAGAATTATGGTAAACATTGACTGTCTCACTGGTGCGGATTATTTTTTTTACACCAGGCAGCGGTCCAAAAATTGATTGTTTAATATTTTAAACGTTCACAACGAATGAATCTTTTTTTTTTTTTTTTGTTTACTTTCATGGATAGAGAATTTGAACTGCGAAACTAATTTAAACTGAAGTTATTGCAGAATATATACATATTTGAACGTAAATCATCTCTCAAATATTAATTTTTTTTTGAACGATCTTTCTAAAAATGTAACTTTTATGCTGTTTTATTCGAAAAAATAATTTTGAATAAAAATGGCCGCCTGGCATATGAAAGAGTGAAGCGGGCGTCCCGGAACTGTTGATGACAGTCACATGACTTACGGTTTTATTATAGAGATATCTTATTCAAAATCTTAATCTAAAACTTTAAGTCAATTCGTAACTTTTATCAACTCTCCAATCTATAATATTCTGAGAGACGTTAGTTTTTCGTTTCGAATGTCTTTAAAAGCCATTTTGTTATTTTATTCCACGGAGCTGCCTTCGCGCGCTATATTAGGAAGCTTTCAATACAAAAAAGTATAAAACTTACCTATTGCAGCCGTTCGGAGGAAAGCAATTCCGGAAAATTTCAGCATATTTTCACCGATCATGACCCCTAGACACCAAAACTACCCTCCGTTCAAATGTTGATTTATATATATAGATATATATCTGATCTATGTCATGCGATAGCACTCGTATTTATAAATCAATTTCGATGAAATTAATTGTGTGTATTAAGCTCACCAATGTCTCAACCGAGTTCGTTGGCCAGCTTGGTCCGCCATTTTGTTTCAACATGGCGGCCATTCAAAAATTTAAAACTAAAATAAATATACAAAACAGTTAAAAATTCAAATTTATTTTTTGCTTAAGTGTTAGGCCTTGATACAAGGATTCCGGAGTATTTTTTGTTTTACCTCTATCTTAAAAAACGGCTGAGATACAGCAGTTTGAAATTTTAGGGTGGCTGACATTTTGAAACAAGATAGCACATTACAAAAATCTAACGATTAATTTATAAGTTTTAGTGAACGCGACTTATCGCAAATTATTATCTTTCATTGTTATAATCATTTTCCCAATCATACGCATAAAACTATATATTCATATCCGTTCGCGCCAAATTCTCGCCAAACTTGGCGACATTTGGCGAAATATCGCCAAATTTGGTGACTGAAATAAGTCTTCATAAATGAAGGCAAATTGGCTATAGTTGACTAATTTGACAAATTTTTTATTCAAATTCAGTATTAACGAATGTTCTGTAATTGGGTTCTTTGCATTTTAGCTTGCTGTTTCGAGTAACATTAGCTAAAATTTTAAAACGAAGATATAAGAAAGCTACCTTTTCCTCCCGGTACAGTCCGGAAGGACTTTTTTTACTTCGAAAACACTGCGCCACTAGATCTGGGATTCTTTCTCCTTAAAATCTCTCCCTCTTGCGTCATTCGCTTAGCCGCTCAGTTCTCAATATTCGCCTCGCACTGATTGGTTCGTGTACGTATTAAGTGGATTGTGTAGTTATCCGCGCATCTAACAAAAAGCAATTGTAAGACTTCGGAACTCATAATTTTGTCTTGATTTCAAGTGCTGATCAAAAGGTTGTCTGTTGTTTTATAATTCGTAAATTTCTAAATTAGCTATCTAAATATTTAAAACGCTACGCGATTTCTTTCGACAATCCGTGAGAACAAACTACTGCATCAAATTACATCATTCTTTTTTTAAATGAAAGATATTTGGACACAGATTTGTTATCGTGCATTCGTTTGTTCGAAAATTTAATTAATTAACCGTAATTTTCAATTGAATTTTTACGTCTGCTAATGACGTCATAATCGGATAACGACTACTGTTCTGAAGCACAGAGTTTATTTTCTAAACTCTGTGGTTCAATAAAAGAGAAATAATAAATATTAAAAGCACGCGGTTTTAAGGCCGAATTTGTTAATTTGCAAGTTAAATTTCGGTAAAAATACTTATCCGCGTGTTTTATAAGCGAATAAAAATTCATATTTATTGTGACATCACGGGAATATTGTCCATTGGGTTTATTTTATCATTATGCATTATAACTTTGTTGATGCCATTTTTTCATTACAATTAAATACAAAATATATTTATATTTGTGTGCATGGTGTTTAAGCATTAATGTAAGGTATATGAAGTACGTGTGAAAAGTTTGCGCCGGTGAAAATGACGTTATGCTTAGCTTGAAGTGTATTTTGACATTGATAAAACTAAAGAGAAAAATGTATATGATTGTGTTAACATGACATAATTTTACTGATTTTTGCATTCATAATTATAAAGATTAAGAATTGGAGCCGTCATTGATTTCTTCATCTTGATTGCATACCTTGATTACATGTTACCAATTGCTTTTTTTTTAAATTATAGGATAGAAGATTTCCTTTTTTAATAAAAAAAATCACAAAAGTAAAGGATTTCAGGAAATTTAAAGTTATTAAAAATAGTGATATGGTAGAAAAAAATCTTGAAATAATTATTGTATTTTTAGCTAGAATAAACAATGTAAGACTAATATTTCATAGGAACTAGCCGCCACTGGCGACCAGTTTGGTCTCCCTTAAATGTATGTTAAACATTGCAACACGTTACATTTATTCATAATTTAATTTTCCCTTAATCCTTCGCCAAATCGGAAGATTCTAATAGACAAATCATGAACTTTTGCGATCATGGTAGCATTTCGCATATTTTTTGGGCACAAATGTCACATACGCACGTTGGCGCGATTCCCCCCCCCCCTCCCCCGCCAATTTGGCGAAAACTTTGTTATGGAAATTGTTGTTTATTTACTTTTATTTTTTATTTTAATTCTATAAATTATTTTTGATATGTATATCAATATTTATTTACAACAAACTATCATTTATTTATTTTTATTCTTTTTTTTAATTATGGGTATTTTTGTTAGCCGGGAGCAGATGATAATTCGCCAAATATCGTTCCCATCACCGTCATTCATACTACAATTAATTTAATTTTAAATTATAAACCTGTCACTCATTTCATTTAAAATACTTAACTTTAATCTAAAATGCTTATATTACATAAATTTAAAATACTTCACACTTTTCATTTAAAAGAGAAAATAAATAAATAAATAAGAAATAATATCATAAATCAAAACATTTGATTTCAAAATCAAAGTATCATTTCTAATTTGTACACGCGATAAATAAAAGCTGTATTAGCGATTTTAAAAATGCTAAAAATCTGATTCATTAAATATTATTACATGAGTTCAATTTACGTCAAGAAAAGGTCCGAAAGTTGAGTTGTATAGCACATAATTATGGTAAACTTTGATTGTCTCACTGGTGCGAATTATTTTTTTGACGCGAGGCAGCGGTCCAAAAATTCATTCGCGGAGAACTTGCTTTGCGAATGATTACCTCCATGATTTAATATTTTAAATGTTCATGACGAATTAATCTTTTTTTTGTTTACTTTTATGAATAGAGAATTTGAACTGCGAATCTTTCGACTGAAGTTATTGCAGAATATATACATAATTGAACGCAAGTCATCTCTCAAATATTAATTTATTTTGAACGATCTTTCTTAAAATGTAACTTTTATGCAGTTTATTCGAAAAAATAATTTTGAATAAAAATGGCCGCTTGGCATATGAAAAAGCGATGCGGCATCCCGGAACTGTTGAGGACAGTCACATGACTTACAGTTTTATTATAGAGATTATTTTGGTAGATTTATTATAAGTTCATTTAACAGTTCCTTATTAGCGCAAAGTCCTATTTCTTTCACTGTGAATTTTTCTTTCGATGTCAAAAATTGTTTTTCTAGTTTTGGACGCCAGCCAAAATACAGTGGCAATTTTTAGAAATGTACAACAGTTGTGACAACAAATGCGCTATTGCTTTAGCTTTCATCGCGCTTACATCACTTCGAAATACTACAAATTTCTATTTTTTACTACATTTTACAATTTCAATTCTTACATCATCAATTAGAAAAAAAATTAGCTTTCGATTGGAATTTATTTGAAAACTGCCGATTAATTTAACGATTTTTTAAATAATTTTCAAGCATGAAAAGTTTTTCAATTATTATCTTATCAATGACCACCAGTTTACTTCAATAATGTAAAATAGCCCCTGGGAAAGTTGCCACAATTGAAAATAGATTTCCCTAACCATCATAAAAAGTGAATAAAAAAAATGTGATAAATCATAAGATCAGATTATCCATAAGATAGAACATTTTGGCGCTAAGCAAAAATCTGTCAGGGAAAAAAAAAGACTATTTTTAGTTTATGTTGAACATAAAATTGATATGTTGAATTCGTTGATGAATATATGTTCCATCAGATATCAGGATATGCTAGGAATTGCATTTTTTTATTTTTTTACATTTGCCAACTGTATAAGGGGAAAAATATCCCCGACTGTGATGGAAAAGGGATAATCATCCTGATTATGTCAAGGAACCGAAGAAACCATACAAATAAATTACACTTGAAAACATTAAAAATCTCCCTCATCTGCAGATAGATTTATTACTTTAAAAAACTTCTTAATCTTTGCATAAAAATTGAATAGCTTAAAACAATGGATGCGTTTTAGAAGATATGGATTTGAAACGAACAATGATTAAAGAGGACATTTTAAAACTTTTAATTTATGCATTTTAAAACATTTTAACGTCGAATTTCGACGGTGCTTTTGGGCAGATTCAATGCATATGCGCATAGGAGCTCATTTGGTTGCATTATCACAGGGGGGGGGGGAGATGTGTGCTTTATTTACTAGGTTCTGTTATTTACTGAATATTTATATGAACGTAGGAATATACTATTTGTATATACTTCATAGGTCCATGAATTTTTTTTCTTGCCGTGGAGAATATGGTGGTAATGTCAAACTGATTTGCATTACACAGTTATTTACGGATTGTTTGTTTGGAGTTTGCATCGGAAATAGTACTGTATTTGACAGGGGAAAAAAAACTTTAAATAAAATATTTGAAAGACTGTTTTATACGCACCCCTTCATAAATAATAAAGAAGCTTATTTTACTGATATTGTTATAGTATTTTTTTGCGTCAAGTTTTGACGGGTTCCATCTAGTTATTAATTAAATGATGTAATGATTTATAGTCAAGGCCGAGGGCTTTAGAAACATCTTCGTCTAGTGGGAATTATTTCATCATGTCTCCTGTGCTTGAATAAACGCTTTATTTGGAAAACTGTCTTATTCTTTATGAAGAAATTACCAAATGGGTACATTCATTGCCTGCTACTTCTCGCCATGATTATCCATCTATCGACTGCAATTTATCACCAACTTTAACAAGCTGCCAGTTTCTAGTGAATTTTTAATTCATACAGATAAAACCTTTCATATGTATATATATATATTTATATATATACATATATCTGACATTTGTCATGCTGTAACTCTCTTATTTATGAACGGATTTGGATGTGACTGTGTATGGGTATAGGACATACCAAGGTCTCGATCGAGTTCGTTGGCCAGTTTCATTCGTCATCGCCATCTTGTTTCAAAATGGCGACCAGTTAAAATTTTTTTAATTTTTAAAAATTCAAAATGATGTACAATATATATATATATATATATATATGTAAATTGAAAAATGTTTCCATTAAGTGTTAGAACGTGATACAAGGATTCTGGAACATTTTTTGTTTTGGCTATATTTTAAAAAATGGCTGAGATATGGCAGTTTGAAATTCTAAGGTGGCTGACTGATTTTTGTTATTCTGTGACTCCCATGTTGAAATTCGCATTCAACTTCAGTATTAACGAAAACCGGGATTCAATCTTCTATAATAGGGTTCCAAGCATTTTAGCTTCGCGTGTTTGAGTAAAATGAGTTGAATTTTTAAAAACATGGGCTATGTAAGTTACCTTTTCCTCCCGGTACAGGCGGGAAGGACTTTTTTGTAATCTGCTGTCTTGTTTCAAATGTCACCCTAGAATTTCAAGCTGCCCTATCTCAGCCAGTTTTTAAGATAGAGGCAAAACAAAAAAAGCTCCGGGAATCCTTGTATCAAGGGATAACACTTAAACAATAAACAAATTTGAATTTCTACTTTTTTTAGTTTTAAATGTTTAGTGGCCTCCATTTTGAAACAAGATGGCAGACCAAGCGGGCCAACGAACTCGCTTAAGATATTGGTGAGCACTAATATACACACTTAGTTATATCTAAATAGGTTTATAAATACGAGTGCTATCGTACGACATAAATCAGATAAGGGAGATGGGTGATGAATTGGACAAGGGATGGATGGGACGCTCTCAATATTTCAGGCAATAAATATTTTTTTTTAGTTGCTTCCTATCCTCATAGATTTCACTACCATAGTGTGCTTCAGAACCAAAAGCAAGAGCACATGGCTGTTTTCAGTTTTCTTCAAATTTGCATTTCCTGAAAACTCTGCTTAAAAGTAATTTTTTTTACATTTGAAGTTACTTAAATATCTTATGCAATAAAAACAATTAAGATATGTTGTAGATTTTTATTTAAAGTCTCAATATTGGTAATTAAAATGAATGCATATTAACCATTGTGACAAAATAATTTCTGAGACAAAATAGCTGACAATTGAATATATGCATCATGGGGATGATTGGGACATTTCAAATGGGGATGAATGGGACTGCTTCATTCGTCCCTAGAGGATACTGAAAATTTTTTATTAACTAAATAATATTATATAGGTTGATAAATTAATACTTTATGGTAATTATTCTTTTAACATTTCATCCTCTTCGTAGCCTTCGTCTTCAGTCCACCGTTTATGGGCCTTTTAAGGTAAAGATGAGATGAGTCCAAGATCATTGACTAACAAATATCCTGGAGATCATATTACAATTTATAATCTCTCAGCTTTTGCCAAGTAAAGGTGAAAATAAGGAATTTTGCTTAGTGGCCACTGGCCGGTAGGTTGATTTTTTTTAGTAGCCAGTGAGTGGCGAGTGAGAATAATTTCTTTAGTAGCCAGTAAATACATTTATGTCACTGAAT
Source organism: Maratus michaelseni (assembly GCA_963931845.1). Lineage (NCBI taxonomy): Eukaryota > Metazoa > Arthropoda > Arachnida > Araneae > Salticidae > Maratus > Maratus michaelseni. The sequence continues at coordinate 53,631,601 of OZ007596.1, forward strand.
ATTTAATTAAAAATATATATAATTAGTTTTCAGTAAAGTAATTTATGTACTAAAATAAAAATATTTTAATTTATATTGCTTTGAATAAACTTGAAATCTCGTCAAAAAGTCACCTGTAAAAAATGCAGCCAAGTCTCGTAACTCATTTACCGTAAAAAGTACTGAGATTGTATAAAGCCAAGTTTAACTATCTTATTAAATCTGAAATTTTCATTCACAAATCACTCCTTGTCTCTACATCTTTAGTTAATTATTATTTTGTGACTTGGCAATTACGTAGCACGAGAATGTGATGTATATAGATAGTCTTAATCAAATAATACTATAACATATTAAAGTGTAATAACTTCCCTGTGCGTATATAATTTGCCTTAATTAAATTATCCCATCCCATCCCATAACATATTAAGGTGTAATAACTTCCCTGTGCTGCGTAATTGCCAAGTCACAAAATAATAATTAACTAAAGATGTAGAGACTAGGAGTGATTTGTGAATGAAAATTTCAGAGTTAATAAGATAGTTAAACTTGGCTTTATACGATCTCAGTACTTTTTACGGTAAATGAGTTACGAGACTTGGCTGCATTTTTTACAGGTGACTTTTTGATGAGATTTCACTTCTGTTTGTAAGTAATCCTCCTTTTCTTGATTTTGGGTTATTTTTGGAGATCATCCACTGATTTTCGCTAAGCCCACACTCTGTCTCTATTATTTACAGGTATCAAAAATTTGAAGCTTTAGTTTCGTTTGCAAAGTATACTGTAGATAAAAAGAGATTTCAGGTTCCTAGGCAAGCACTAAATTATGGGAGGGAGATTGTCAAAAGTACTCTCAGTTGCTTCCAGGATAGGTGCTATCCATCTGAGATATTACTCGCAGCCCTAGATACTTGATATTTAACATAAAAGAACTTTTTAGTATAAAAAGAAAGCCAAAATTAAAATTTCCGGAAATTTCCAATAAATCAAACTATATTCCTTCTTTCGATGTTTTTTATTCGTTTTTTAGTCTTTTTTTATTATTTACGGATTTTTTAATTTTTCCTTACTTTGTGTACTAAACCCTGCCTTTCTGCCAAATGTCAAGCTTCTAAGACTACAAAATCGAATTATTTTCAAATTTTCAACTTTTTATAAATTTATTGATTTTTCGATTTTAATTCTAAGTTACCTGATTGTCATGCCAATATAGTAATTATTTGATCCGTCTTCTTAGGATCATTTAGGTTCAATTTAGAGATAAATCAAGTGAATCTTAGAGTCACCATGATTTTATTTAGAAAGGACTATCAAGCCATAACCAGCCAGTAATGTCGGGAGGGTAGGGGGAGCTGTGAAAATTTTTGTGGGGCTAACATCATTTAACAATCCATATTTCATATGTGAAGTAAATAGAGTACAACCTGTGACAGAAAACAAACCTGTCTATAAAAAAATCGCCTATATCGTAGCCATCTATAGCGAGCAGTCTATAGCGGAACTTTTCTATAACGAAATTCGTAAACGAAAGAAAAGAAAACCATAATCCGGGGGAAATAACATAAAACAATTAGGGGCGTTGTACTAGCTAATAGGACAATTATCTTAAAACTAATGTTTCTAGCAGTACAAAATCAAATTGTTTTCGAATTTTCGATTTCTTAAAGATATTTCGATTTTTCGATTTTATTTTCGAATTTAACGAATATTTTAATTTTCCCTTTTATTGAATAGTAAATACTACCTTTACACCAAGTTTTAAGTTTCTAAGACTACAAGATAAAATTATTTTTGATTTTTGATTTTTTCGAAAATTTTTTTAAATAATTTTCTGGATTTTTTAATTTTTTCTTATTTTGTATCCTTTATTACAAGTTTCAAGTTTCTAGCGCTACAAAATCGAATTATTTTCAAATATCCGATCTTTTTCGAGTTTTTTATTCTATTTTCGAATTTATTGTGTTTTAATTTTTCCTTTTTCTGTATTCTAAACAATAAGTTTACGCCGAATTTTAAGTTCTAAAGCTACAAAATCGATATTTTTTCAATTTTTCGAATTTTTTTTTCGAATTTTACAGATTTTGTATTTCTTTCTTCTTTTTTTTTTTGTATCCTAAATACTACCTTTATTCCAAATTTTAAGTTTCTAGCTTTACAAAATCGAATTATTTTCAAATTTTCGTTTTTTATTCGATTTTTTTATTTTATTTTCAATTTTTGTTGTGTTTTTAGTTTTTTCTTTTTCTGAATCCTAAACACTACCTTTACACCAAATTTTCAGTTTCTAAGACTACGAGATCATATTATTTTCAATTTCTCTCTTTTTCTTTCTTTCTTTCTTTTTTTTTTAATTATCCATATTTTTTAATGTTTCCTTATTTAGTATCTTTAATATTACCTTTATTCTAAATTTCCAGTTTCTAGCGCTATGAAATCGAATTATTTTCTAAATTTCCTTATTTTTCGATTTTTTTCGATTTTTTAATTTTATTTTCGAATTTTATTGCGTTTTTATTTTAACTTATTCTGAATCCTAAACACTATCTTTACCGCGAATTTTAAGTTTCTAAGGCCAAAAGATCAAATTTTTTTTTCTATTTTTTTCGAATTTTTTGAATTTTTGATTTTTTTTTCGAATTTTCTGCATTTTTTAATTTTTCCTTATTTTGCATCCTAAATACTACTTTTATTCCGAATTTCAAGTTTCTAGCGCAACAAAATTGGATTATTTGAAAATTTTCGATTTTTCGATTTTCTTTTCTATTTTTTTTTTTGTGTTTTTGATGTTTTCTTTTTCTGAATTCTAAACACTACCTTCACACTAAATTTTAAGTTTTTAAGACTACAAGATCGTGTTATATTCAATTTTCAATTTTGATCGATTTTTTTTAAATTTTCGAATAGTTTTTTTTTTTTTTTTTTTTTTTTTTTTTTTTTCCCGGATTTTATAATTTTTCCTTTCTTTGTATCCGAAACACTAGCTTTATTCCAAATTTTAAGTTTCTGTGGCTGCGGGATCTACCCAATCTTTTTGATGACGCGAGAGTGAGTGAGTGTGTGAGTAACAAAAAATCGAAACTTTTAGTTCATATATCGTCTGCACCAATTTATGGGTATTTTTTGAATTATCCATATTTTTGAATTTTTCCTTATTTAGTATCTTAAATATTACCTTTATTCCAAATTTTAAGTTTCTGTGGCTGCGGGATCTACCCAATCTTTTTGATGACGCGAGAGTGAGTGAGTGTGTGAGTGACAAAAAATCGAAACTTTTAGTTCATATATCGTCTGCACTAATTTATGGGTATTTTTTGAATTATCCATATTTTTGAATTTTTCCTTATTTAGTATCTTAAATATTACCTTTATTCCAAATTTCAAGTTTCTAGCGCTATAAAATCGAATTATTTTCAAATTTTCCTTATTTTTCGATTTTTCCGATTTTTTGATTTTATTTACGAATTTTATTGCGTTTTTTATTTTAATTTATTCTGAATCCTAAACACTATCTTTACTGCGAATTTTAAGTTTCTAAGGCTAAAAAATCAAATTATTTTAATTTTTTCGAATTTTTCGAATTTTTGATTTTTTTTTTCGAATTTTCCAGAATTTTTAATTTTTCTTTATTTTGCATCCCAAATACTACCTTTATTCCGAATTCCAAGTTTCTAGCGCAACAAAATCGGATTATTTGAAATTTTTCGATTTTTTTCGATTTTTTCAATTTTGCTTTCGATTTTTTTGGTGTTTTTGATGTTTTCTTTTTCTGGATACTAAACACTACCTTCACACCGAATCTTAAGTTTCTAAGATTATAACATCGCATTATTTTCAATTTTCAATTTTGATGGAATTTGTTGAATTTTCGAATGTTTTTTTTTCGAATTTTCCGGATTTTATAATTTTTACTTTCTTTGTATCCTAAACACTACCTTTTTTCCAAATGTCAAGTTTCTAGGGCTACGGGATCTACCTAATCTTTTTGATGACGCGTGAACGAGTCAGTGAGTGAGTGACAAAAAATCGAATGTTTGAGTTCATATATCGTCTGAACTAGAAAAGACAGAAAGTTGTAGATTTAAATTTTGGTCCTGTGTGCCAAATACTCTAGAAAAACGAAGTTTAAAATTTTTGGGATACTCCAGCGCGGAGATATGGGGGTGTCAAAAGTGCCCTGAGTTGCTTCCAGAAAAGTATGCTTACGGCTGTCCTCTCTCGACTTGGTGGAGGCACTGCCGTGCCTCCAGATACTAATTTCCAATCTATTTTAAGTTTTAAAATAAGTTAACGGCAAAGTTATACAAAACATGCTTATGTAGTTAACTACATAAGTCTCACTAAGCTTAGGTACTTGTGTAGCTAACTACATAAGTACCTTTTTCAAAAAAAATTATTTGTCTAGAATTAAGATCTGACAAAAATAAAATAAGTATGTTTATACACTAAGAAATAACCCACAACATGATATACGTTACACTTGCATAACCTCTAGCCAGCGGACCAAAAGTGGCTAACATCTTCAGAAATTCAGAAAATGTGTATTTCGTCATTTAGTCCGGAAAAAATTGCAAATTTCGTCATTTGGGAGCGTAAAAATCATGAATTTTCTCCATTCGGGAACGTAAAAATCATGAATTTCAATCATCCGGGAGCGTAAAAATCGCAAATTTCGGCGATCGGGTGCGGAACAATTACGATGTTCGTCGATCGGACACGAAAAAATAAAAAATTTCGGCGATCGAGAGCGGAAAAATCATAAATTTCGGCGATCGGGTGCGGAAAAATCATAAATTTCGACGATCGGGTGCGGAAAAATCAGGAATTTCGGCGATCGGGTACGGAAAAATCATGAATTTCATCGAGCGGACGCAAAAAAATCAAGAATTTCGGCGATCGGGGGCAGAAAAATCATAAATTTTAGCGATCGTGTGCGGAAAAATCATGAATTTCGGCGATCGGGTTCGGAAAAATCCTGAATTTCGTCGATCTGACGCGGAAAAATCACGAAGTTCGTCGATCGCACGCAAAAAAATCCTGAATTTTGGCTATCGGGAGCGGAAAAATCACAAATTTCGGCGATCGGGTGCGGAAAAATCAAAAGTTTCGGCGATCGGGAGCAGAAAAATCATAAATTTCGGCGATCGGTACGGAAAAAGCATGAATTTCATCGATCGGACGCGAAAAAATCAAGAATTTCAGCGATCAGGTTCAGAAAAATCATAAATTTTAGCGATCGTGTGCGGAAAAATCATAAAGTTTGGTGATCGGGTGCGGAAAAATCATGAATTTCGGCGATCGGGTGCGGAAAAATCATGAATTTCGGCGATGGGATGCGGGAAAATCATGAATTTTGGCGATCGGGTGCAAAAAAATCATGAATTTCATCGATCGGACGCGAAAAAATCCAGAATTTCGGCGATCGGGTGCAGAAAAATCGTAAATTTTAGCGATCGTGTGCGGAAAAATCATAAATTTTGGCGATCGGGTTCGGAAAAATCTTGAATTTCGTAGATCTGACGCGGAAAAATCACGAAGTTCGTCGATCGGACGCGAAAAAATCAAGAATTTCGGTGATCAGGCGCGGAAAAATCCTGAATTTTGGCGATCGGGAGCGTAAAAATCATGAATTTCGGCGATCGGATGCAGAAGAATCATAAATTTTAGCGATCGTGTGCGGAAAAATCATAAATTTTGGCGATCGGGTTCGGAAAAATCTTGAATTTCGTTGATCTGACGCGAAAAAATCACGAAGTTCGTCGATCGGACGAGAAAAAAATCAAGAATTTCGGTGATCGGGCGCGGAAAAATCCTGAATTTCGGCGATCGGGAGCGGAAAAATCATGAATTTCGGCGGTCGGGCGCGGAAAAATCATTAATTTTAGGGAAAATTGGAAAATACTGCATTTGGCGGGTTCTTTCCATATTTTTAATCGCCAATTTTTCAAATTTAATCGATGAGTGGCGACTGGCGAGTGCTTATTTTCACCTTTATTGCCAAGGCGGCATTTTTGTCAGCTTATAGTCCTTAATATTGAATACGGGGAGGAAAATGTTTGTGTCCCATTCATCCCTGCTGTAGGGATGATTGGGACATAGAAGAACTTTTTTTAAAAATTTAATTTATATATCTGTATAATAATAATCTTGAACAAATATTGTGCATAAGATGTAGTCAAACATTTAAAGTTTGACATGTGATATATAATATTGATAATAACTTATATAAAATATTTAAAATAAATATTTTTGAGAAAATGTCCCATTCATCCCCCATCTCCCCTATATATGATTTATATATATATAAATCAACATTTGAACGAAGGGTGTTTATGGGGTCTGATGGTCATAATTTGTGAAAATATGCCGAAATTTTCCGGAATTGCTTTCCTCCGAGTGGCTGGAATAGGTACCTTTTTACTTTTTATAATGAAATCTGCCTAATAATAATGTGTATTAATTATAATAACAACAATAAAAAAAAGTGGTTTTTTATTTTATTTATTTATTTATTATTTTTTTTATCGTTGTTTTTTAAAACAATTGTTTTTCTCATCGTCACATTCAAAATTTCTTATTATTTTTTTCTTATAACAAATTTATTGAATTTTAAGTCTGCTCATCGCAATCTTTTTGTAAAATTTATCTCATCAAAAACAACTCGTTGTAAATGATCCCGCCAAGCTACAAACCTACAACGTCAGTCATAAAAAGAAGTGATATCACATAAAAAGAAGCGATATAGAAGTGCATACTCCGAGTCCCATGTAAAAATCTATCACCACTCATAATGTTTCCAAAGGACTCGGAGTGAGGTACAGTATGTGAAAACTGCTTGGCAACCTGCAGGCTTTTATAATGTTTGCGTTTACTGCAATTACATATGACTATATTATTTTTATTTTATTTTATTTTTATTTTGCTCCGATAAAATTGTAAAAAGTTGAAGCTTCTGTGTTTGCATGTCCTTTCTTATTTATGAGCTTGAAAAATCAATTTGTTGATTTTATTTACCATTATTTTAACTAGAAACACCACTCTTACGAAGAGGATTTTTTAAGTAAACATGTAAAGATTTTGAGTTTGTAATATATATATATATATATATATATATATATAATGATCATACGCATATTAATAACAATGCACCTTATAATAAACGTTAACTAAATTGAGATATATTGCAGTAATTCTAGCGTAAACGGAATCGCATAGATCTGGGGAAAAATCTGTTCTGTCAGTTCTTTCGCAAACAAAAATATTTATAAAAATGATATAACAAAAATTATATATATTTTTTTCAAAAGTGATGTACTGCATATATTATAACAGCCTGCAGGTCGCCAAGCAGTTTTCACATACTGTACCTCACTCCGAGTCCTTTGGAAACAGTATGAGTGGTGATAGATTTTTACACGGGACTCGGAGTATGCACTTCTATATCGCTTCTTTTTATGTGATATCACTTCTTTTTTTGACTGACGTTTTAGGTTTGTAGCTTGGCGGTATCATTTACAACGAATTGTTTTTGATGATATATCACTCCTTTTTGTAAGGTATTTCATTTCAATTATACAGATTCCATTTTTATTCAGAAAAGAAAAGATAAAAGAAAGATGAAAGGAAAAAAAAATAATAATAGTGATGCTATAAACAGAATTATACAATTTATTGAGTGACTTATTCCAATGTACATGTCGCTACCATAACAACGGGGAAACTTTTATATTAATTTCCTTACATTGTATTCATCAGATTATTTATGACATGTTTATTTTCCTTTTTCTTTTGTTTATATCACTCTTCCGTTTATATATATTCAAAAAACAAAAAAATAGAAAATTTTACAGTAGTTTACAAACTAATTAAAATACTGCAGTTTCAGAAAAATGTGGAAAAATAATAAGCACTTTTTTTTCGGTCAATTATAACAATAAGTTTCTGGAGTATATTTTACCGAGAATAATAATAATAAAAAAAATTCCACGAAGCATTGTAATTCACAGGTATTTTTATACTAATATATTAAATATTATTTTTGAAAATTACTGAGCACCTTAAAAGTTTTTTTATTTGTTAAGTTTTTTAACTCAACGTTCCGAGAATCGGAAAAATATAAGATTCGCAACTTTTGCAAAAGTATAAAAACTATTAAAGTGATTTCAAAATACAAACTGTTCGTAGGATGACATGTATTCCAAAATTTTGTCTGATTTTGTAAATATATCGCAAAGACTAAAGCGTTTACATATTGAACCGTTTAAAAAGATGTAAAATTTTATTAAAATTTTTGATCTGATGATTCATAAAGCTTTAAATTAGATTTTAAAAAGGAGCGTGATTAAACCAAAAAGGACTGACTATATTTACTAAATGCACAAAATACATAAAGACACAAAATACATAATTAATGTTTCTAGTCTGTCCATTCCAATTCAGGGATCCTACAATATAGGTCCCCAATCCCCGGCAGTCCATGAATTAATTAGGACATATATGTATGCAACTGTTAAAATGTTCTCTATGTCGACAATAGAGGCAATAAGTATACCTCGGCAAATATGAAACACGGCATTGCTTCATCATGGCTTTGTTTCGTGAGGTGTTCGTTCTCCGAACATAAAAATCTCTTGAAAGTGTTCGTTATCTGAACATAAAAATCTCACGCGAAAGTGTTCGTTAACTGATTTGTTCGTAAACCGAACAGTTCATTACCGATCACCTATTGTATACGAAATTTAACATTTTTAATTTTTATGGAGAATTTTAGAAGTTATTTTCTTTTCATTGTGCTCTAGGCCCGTTTTTAGTGCATTTTAAGTTCGTCATAGCCGGAGATTCGATGAACGGCAAATATTTAAACTGAAAACTTCTAATCTTGGTGTAGCAACATTTTTACATTCTATTACTCAGCGCATGAATGTAAAGTTGGAATTTTGTAATCGCTATTTCAATCAATTCCTGATACGATAGAATTATCCTCTTTAATAAAAAGCTATGCGTTGCTGACGACTGGGTTTTTGGCTAATCGTTGCCACAGATTAATCTCGGAAAAGAAAACATTTGAAGTTACTGAAAAAATTAATAGCTCGAAAAGTATTTGTCAGAAAATTATTAGAAAAACTGCGTTAGAAAGGTAAAAAATTGTATTTTACTGGATATAAATTTCAAATCTAATGATTATGCCGTTTTTCAAATATTGAATTTCAAAAATTACCAAATTTTACAATGGAGTACCATAGCGAAACCTTCACGCGTAAAAAAATAATGATAACGGCAATGTGTCCGGACGTGTATTACTGGCCATAGCACGAGTCACAAATTATAGTAGCCTTATTATTCTGATGAAATATGATGTCATGAGTGCATGATTTTTATTTAATTTAATTTAATCTCTATAAAAAAAGCCTAAGTCATGTGACTGTCATTAACAGTTCCGGGATGCCCGCTTCACTTTTTCATATACCAAGCGGCCATTTTTATTCAAAATTATTTTTTCGAATAAAACTGCATGAAAGTTACATTTTTAGAAAGATCGTTCAAAATAAATTAATATTTGAGAGATGACTTACCTTAAATTATATATATATTCTGCATTAATTTCAGTTAAAATTAGGTTCGCAGTTCAAATTCTTTATCCATGAAAGTAAACAAAAAAAAAAAAAAAAAAACATTCATTCGCCGTGAATGTTTAAAATATTACACCATGGAAGTAATCGTTCGTAAAGCAAGTTCTCCGTGAATGATTCTTTGGACCGCTGCCTGGTGTCAAAACATAATTCGCACCAGTGAGACAATCAGAGTTTACTATAATTATGTGCTCTACAACTCAACTTCCTTCCGTATCTTTTCTTGACGTATGCTGAATGTAAACAAATAAAACTCATGTAATAATATTTAATGAATCAAATTTCGAAACGAATTATAAGTTATTTTGGTATTTATGTATTATACTTGCCAGGAAAAGAGATAAGCGAAAATTATTGTTAATCACCAATCATATTTATCATTGTTAATGACCAATCGCGTTCAAAACAGTAATTTAATATACATTTATAAAATACATAACACCATTAAACACCATTAAACACTTTTATGTTTTTTGGGCGCAAATCTCGCCAGTAGCATTTTTAAAATCGCCAATACCAGCTTTTATTTTTCGCGTGTACAAATTAGAAACGATGCTTTGATTTTGAAATCAAATGTTTTGATCGAACAGCTGTCGCAGACGCATCAGAGTTGACGCAATTTTTGTTTTGATTCATTTTGGCGAGAAAATCCCATTATCAAGTACCGGTTAGAGATTGCTGAAACAGTATGTTACTTTTATTTTATTATGAAATAGTTTATTTTATATTAAAAAACACACAATGTTATTATAAACATACACAATGATTAATATATTATAAAACACACAATATTTAATTTATTATAAAACATACGGAATATGCTCTACCGGGTTAACATACGAAGTAAAATCTAGCCGAAACAGCCGGGTTGCCATGGCATAAAATCGCCATTTTGGAGCCAAAATGATACCCAGGTTTGTCTGCGACAGCTGTACCTAAAAGCACCCATCAATTAAAGTGGTAAATAATAAGAATCAAAGTAAAATAATACAAAAAATAATTTAGTATACATTTATTAAACACATAAAATTATATCGACGGCTTTTAGCATAAAATCATATCGATGGCTTTTCTACATATTTACGATGGTAGTTTTATTGGCGGTATGTTATATCCATCGGAATGAATATGAGATAGATATTCTAATCACATACTATATACCAATGAATATAATATATATATATATATATATATATATCTACTATAGCAATAAAAGCGTCTTTAACTGTCTTTTATATTTCTACTACATAATATTAACTATAGAGTTACAAAATAGAGAGAAACAAGTTGGAAATTGTACGTCAAACGTTACAAACGAGGTGCGTTCGTACGCACGTTTTAGAATTAAATTCATGATATCCCGTGCGTAGAACGGGTTAAACAGCTAGTTAAGTATATATTTTATGACACTGTTCATACAAATATCTTAACTAGTTATATAAATATTCAGATATATATGTATCAGCTAGTTATATAAATATTCAGATCTTGATGATTTCTAATTCTGTGAAATGAATTATATCGTCTGCAGATTAATTTCTGTAATAAAATAAGTATCTCGGTCGCTTGACGATTTAACATCCATCGGAAGCTCCTATAACAAAAAAGTACCGATTTAAAAAAAAAATCAAATTTCTTAATAAATATTTTTATTAATATCTCCTAAAGTTTTAATTCGATTTTAATAAAATTTGAAATGTCTCGACAAAATTCTGCAAAGATAATATATTTTAAATTGCAAACCATTTGGTTGGGTAGTTTTTGCGTTGTTATATGCGGACAGACAGACAGACAGACGGACGGACAGACGGACGGACCAAGCGACGACTATAGGTGCTACGTATTTATATAATTACGAACGCACCTAAAAACGGGTTTTCTGTAATTAGAATTATAGGCGTCAATGTTGGCGCGGCGTATTTACCTCTTACAGACCTTAATAGACATTAAGCAGAAATGCCAAAGTAAGAGAATTGCGTAATTATGAAAACTCCTAAACTATATCAAGAAAGGAGAGCAGAGAAAAACAGAGATAGACATCTAGAAAGAAGTTCGTGAATTTTAATCAGATTGTACGTCACGGATCAAAAGTTCTGACAGCAAATAGAGTTTAAAGTAAATGTGATTAAAACTGAGCTGCGCCGTCAGAAGCCTGAAGGCCCCCGTGAGGCAGATCAACCGCCTTACCGAAGTCCTGGGGGACTTTTAGCGCGCACGACCAGGAGAGTTCCTGTATGCTCTACGGTTGTGGGAGCGCGGCCACCTACTAACTACTTCCATTCTCTTCCAAAAGTTCAATATTTCACCTAACCATACTTGAAAATTACGTGTAATAATAGGTAACCCGATTATGACGCATTATTCAAGACGTTTTAGATGAGAATAATGTTAGATTTTCTAATCTTCCGTAATCGAGTCTACAGCCAAAGTAAGCGAGAATCAAAAAAATATTAGCAACAATATGATTCAGTGTAAATGTGGATATCATTAAAGACTTTCACAAAACAGACTTCATTGCATCAAATCGTATTAAGTGAAATACGCCAATTGGCAATGGACCCAATTACGGAAAATTACTTAATATGTTTAAGAATTTCCGCATCAGCGAACATATTGCAACTGATAAGCAAACGGACATAATGCATAAATGCTTAAGTTGGTTAAGGGGTTTTTGTCAAGAAAGATGAAATACATAACAACAAAAAATATGTAAAATGCTACCATGATCGCAAAAGTTCTTGATTTGTCTATTAGAATCTTTGGGTTTGGCGAAGGATTAAGGAAAAAAATTAAATTATTAATAAAAATAACGTGTTACAATGCTTAAAATACATTTAAGGGAGACCAAACTGGTCGCCAGTGGCGGCTAGTTTTAATATAATAATCTTAGAAACAAGGTTTTGGGAAATTTTTTCGAATGGGACTAATAATTTGGCTAATACTGTATATTATTTCGAGTTTAGAAGAGGAAAGGTGGGGGAGCATTTTATATTATTTAGGTTTTCTTAGAAAAGTTTGATCAGAATTGAAAGTTTAATATATCAAAATGTCAGAAATTAAATCGGCATTAAATAGGCAACAACTATAACGACGGTCCTTTAGTTCGTTTGGATAGATTTTCATTTAAAAATATAAAATCATTCAACATTGATTTTAGATATTTTTAAGATTATTATCACGGGCCCGGGCAACGCCGGGCATGTCAGCTAGTATTTAAATGTATTGTGTATATAGCCACTTTGATAAAAGTTATGCTATTTACTATTGTTTTTCCTCTGTGTTAAGTACAGGAATCAAGAACTTCAACGTAAAAATTCGCTAATTACACAACTATTTAGTCTTATTAAAAAATCTTTTGAGTTACCCTGTAAACGAACAGTAAATTCTACAATTCTGTTTTACAATAGGAAGCTAATTTAGGTCGTTCGTAGTAACATATTTTAACATCATGCGCATACGTTCTTTTTGAAAAGAGTTAGACCATTTATTATTTCTTTGCCTCATCTTAAGTATAGCAATAAATCCCTTTAAAGTGGTATACATAAAAAACTAATTAATATTTTTACACGAAATGTTAAACATTTGAACTACTCATAAAAACAATTCAAATGTTGAAAACCGAGTAAAAATCGGATATTTACACAACTCTTTAGCCCTATATCAAAAGATCTTTTGTGAGACCCTGTAAACGAACCTTAAATGTTACTATTTTTTTTTATAATAGGAAGCTTACTTGGGTTGACTGTAATAACATATCTAAATACCATGTGTATACGACCATACCTAAAAGACTTGGGTCATTTAATATTTTTTTGCTCTATGTTAAGTATAGGAATCAATAACTTTAAACTAATATAAATCAAAAACTAATTAATATTTTTACATGAAACTTACAAAGGTTTGAACTACTCATAAAAACAATTCAAATGACGTAAACTGCGTAAAAATCCGATAATTACACATTGCTGCAGCCTTGTCAACAGTTTTTGGTCTGAACAAGATTTAAACAAGATTTAAGTGCAAAAAACAGCACTTTTAAAATCGCATTTACTGAAAACCTATTCGTTGGATTTTGCTTTACTTTTGATTTCTTAGTCACGTGGCACGCCCCACTCCATAGAATCAAGAATTTTGTTTCTATCATAACATAATTAGAACGCGAGATATAGATGTGTCAAAAACCCATTTTGTCCCGTCCGCAAAATATAAACTAGACAGAGTGCAAAAAAAAATTTGTAAAATCGTTTGGGCATCCATTGTCGGAAATTCCTTTCATTTACGGTTCAATGCATTGCTGTTTCTTATGCTTGGCGAGAAATTCTGTCGAGTTTCTATGAATTGTGATTTTTATCTTTATAAAAGCAATCATCAACGCTTTAACGTTCTTTAACTAAAATGAGATATTTATTTGTCTAAAATATGAAGCTGTTACCTCACCAGCAGAGTGACGAATTCGACAAGTGGCATGCGCATTTCTAAGCTGATATTGTAAAATTATGCCATTACATATTTTCCTATACAAATCCATGATTCACAGTTTTTGTGATTCTTCAGTTATCTATTATTTTTAGGTGCGTTCGTAATTAAATAAATACGTAGAACCTATAGTCGTCGTATGGTCCGTCCGTCCGTCCGTCCGCATATAACAGCGCAAAAACTACCCAAACAAATAGTTTGAAATTTTATAGTTTCATTGCGGAATTTTGTCGAGTCATTTCAAATTTTACGAAAATCGAATCAAAACTTAAAAAGATATCAATAAAAGTTTTCTTTATTCTGTTAAATCCTATCGTACGTAATCTATATAATAAAAGCGCAAGTCATGTGACTGAGGAAAACAAATACGGGCAAACCACTACTTTTTTCATATTCCAGGCGGCCATTTTTATTAAAAATTATTTTTTCGAATAAAATTGCGTAAAAGTTAATATTTAGAAAGATCATTGAAAAAAAATTGTTTGTTTGAGAGATGAGTTACATTAAAAATGAATAGATTCTGAAATAACTTCAGTGAAAATTACGTTAACAGTAACAGTTAAGTTAACAGTTAAGAGTAAATAAACGCAGGAGATTCGTTCATCATGAGTCATAAAAATATTAAACCATGGACGTAATCATTCGCAAAGCAAGATCTCCATGATGAATGTTACAGTGCTGTCTGGTGTAGAAAAAAAGTCGCATTTGTAAACGTGGCATACGTAATAAAAAAAAAAAAAAAAAAAAAGGCATGCTCATTTCGCTCATAGCAGACGATATAATTCATTTCACTGAAATGATAAGAAGGATTTTTTTTTACATTGTGAGACTAGTTATAAAGCCTATGTCACGTTAACGTACAATTTCTAACTTGCTTTATCTGTAACTTTTTCTGCTTCAATATGTTTCATTTAGCACACTCACATACACATATATTAGTTGTTTTTTTCCCACTTAAAGGATTAATAACAAATGAAAAAAAATGAGGATGACAACAACTCCGATTCAAGGCTTTCCCTTAATTTCACAGACTTGACAAGTCTACGGCTTTTTGAATAGTAGTATATTTTAGTACAGAAAATTTTGTTTTGTTTAATCAGAGAATTCTTCGATTCAGCATTTTCTATAAGAAAATGCTGATATAGAAAATGCTGATACACAAAAAGGCGGAGACTTAGCATGTCTGATCGTATATATTATTTCTCCTGTCAACATTCCTTTTTCTCAGAAAATACGAAACGCAAAAGGACGATTGAGATACCATATGAATGGATTTTGAACACGCTTTTAACATAGCACACTTACATTTCGTTTAACAATGCTTTTTAATTAAAATTGCTGTTCATTTAAAATTAAATCGGCATTGTTTTCATAAATGAAATGAAAGGTTTTCCTGAAATTTATGTTGCCACAAAAATAAAATACCGCATTATATTATGTTCAACAATAATTATAAAAAGAAATAAATTAGTACAAAAACGATGAAGTATGATTTCTCCGCCCGGTTAATTTAATATTTATTGTTAAAAAGCAAAATTGAAATTAAAATAAAAGATATGCTTTATTATATTAGAAATGCATTCAATTTATTTTTCTTTGTTTCATGTTTTTCACGAAGTGGATGACGTAATCTTCTAATGCAGTTAAAATACGACTGTTAATTTTTTTCTCGCGTGTGCTTTTTGATAAAAATATTGAAGCTTTAATCGGGTTTTTATTTAATTTTTATACGTGCGTCATCTATTGTTATATTTATCCTGTTTGTGTATATGCGTACTGTAACGGAGTAATAGTGCATTAACTTATTTAAGGATTATCTTGGCAAAGTAAAGAAAATGACATTGGCGAGAGAATTTGCCAACATATTTTTTGGCAACCTATTCACACAAATTATTTTATCATAAAACACACTCAATGATCAATATATTGTAAAACATACAATTTTTAATTTAATATAAAACAGACGCAATCTGCTCTACCGTGTTGCCATATGAAGCAAAATCTCGCCAAAATCGTTGGGTTGCCTAGGCATAAAATCGGCGCCAAAAAGATACCCCGGTGCATCTGCGACATCTGTACATTATTGAAATATACCAGCAGGAGTAAATTGTATATAAATAATATTGGTACAGATGTCGCAGACGCACCGGGATGCTAATATCCGAACCCTATAGCTTACAGCGCATTGGCGCGCGCCAAATGAATTGGCGAGAACAGCGCTATTTCGCGCATGCGCATAACCTAGCCAAGCAGTTCAGTGCTTACGCCGCTACGTTAATGCAAAGCAAAGCAATGGCCGACGGTGCAGTGTTTTCCTCACATGATTTTGCTACGAAAAACTAGAGATCAAAATAAATAAATAACACCACCACAAATCAAGCAGGCACACGGGGAAAATACAGGTATGTGAAATAATTTCAGTGTTCTGTATATTAACGTAATATCCTTTAGATATTAACAAATTTTCAAGATAAGACAGACATGAGGACATTAAAGTCTCAACTATCAACATCTATATTCTAATCTTGTGAAAATTAAATTAATGTCGCACCAATTAACACTATCTGTAAGATACAGTTACTTTTATTTTTAGTTGCGAAAGAGTCTTTGAAGATGCCAATTTGGTTATATATATTTTTTTAGTTTTTGTGATGAAAGGCAAAAATCTTGATAATTACTACATTCCCCAAAAATATCGCTTTTTTTTTTAAATGCATTAATATTTGAAACTACGTCATGTGATCTCACAAACACAACGATAACAGTAACAAGCTTTTTGAAGATAACAATCTAGTGTTAAATAACTTTGCCTTTTATCGAATTATGATGCATCTCTGCAGCTTACGATAACTTAATATTATTCAGAATTTTTATCTATTCGTTTTTTTTCGCGTCACTTCATAGAGTTTTCCTTACTAATCACCCAATAATAGTTTAGTGATGCTACATATTAAGAATTGTTAACACGACATTTTGACATTAATAAATGTGTCTTATCTTGAAAAAAAAAATGTTTATAGAGATAACAATAATAATACAACACTGAAATGATTTCACATTGTGGTTAAATGAGAATTTGTATGCAAGAATGTATGAGTATTGAGTGAATGAACATAGAAAAGTTAGGTAAACATAAACTATTGGTAAATAGTAACATTAATAAAGAGTAACCCAATGCAATTAATTTCTGTAACTATAAATATAAATAAATGTATCATTATGTATAAACATTAAACATGTACAACAGTCTTAACAGCATAATCATATCCCCCCACCCCCCCTATCTTAAAAAAATAAATAAAGTTAAGTTTAACCACTGTTTATATTATATTTATTCATTTATTTATATTAGTAACATCCACCCCCTTCCCCCCTTCTTTATTTTTAAGTGAGAGTCAAACCATTTAGAACATAAATATAGGCTTAAAATTCTATCATAAATTGCAATGGGGGTTTTATTGAAAGCTAAATATTCATTTAATGTTTTCAACTTGTCAGTTTACATTAGTATGGAGACTTTTAAAGTGTATTTCTGAAAATGTGGAGTTTGATTTGAATTTGGAGACTTTTTACATGGAAAAATTGCACTTTACCTACATAATAGAAAGTTGTGACCATTACATTTTCTCATATTGCTACTTTTTTTGATAGTGGCATGGTTTAGCCAAAATTTTTTTAAATATATTTATGTATAAAAATAATATGAATTATTTAGCAATAAGACTTCTTGGTACTCTCGTCTTATGGCGTCCCATCACCAGGCGACCAAGATTTATCGCCAAATTATAAAGCATGTGTGACATAATATATGATCAATATAACATTTTGTGACATATATGGCCAATTCATAGTCGTGTGTATATATATATATATTATGTGACATGTGTATAAGATGTATATAATATGTATAATGTTCGTAAATAATGTAAATAAACGTATCATTATACATAAACATGTACAACAGTCTTACCAACAGCATAATCACTTTTTTCCCCTACTCCTGAAAAAATAAGTAAAGTTTAACCACTGTTTTTGTATATATTTTTTTATAGTAATGTTGCTTCTCCCCCTTTTATTTTTAATTGGAATTCAAATCATTTAAAATATAAATTTAGGTTTAGAAATTCAACATTAACTTCAACAAGCACCTACTAATATAATGCAACATTACTACTTACTGCAGTATATATATATGACATGTGTATAAGATTATATATGTCATCCCTAACTGCGGACCCCCAAGCCAATTTACCAATTGGCTTGGGGGTCCGCAGTTGGGGAGCGGCCCCAGGCCGATCGAGGCGCCGTGGCGAGACAAAGCCGCTGGTGCGATATAAGTCCTTTAGAGACTTGAGAGCGATGGTCGGAATGTGAGCCGGCGACGCCTGTAGGCACCTGACGGCGCGAGCTCATATAAGATTAAATAATGACGTATATGGCACATGTATGAGTGTTTGGAGTATATATATGCATATATAAGGTTTGCGATGATCTTGGCGAAATCATAACTGCAACCTTGGCATAATCATAATTCTAGTGGCTGCTATAACATAAAAGTACTGACTTTTTACATATATAACAGGACACAGGACTAAAAGAAGGGCAAAAGGAGATAATGTTATAAAAAGAGAAAATTCCACTGATATTTCTTAATAGTTTATATTATTTAATAACAAATTTAATAGGGTCATTACCAAGTTATCTTTCATAATTTTTTTTATGTCCTTGAATTTATCTCATTCAGACTATTGCATTTTAAGTTTAAATGATTCTTGATTGTCATTTAATAAAAGTTCACGAAACTCGGATAATTTTATTTTAAAAGTTTCAAGCAGCAATATGTACTTTCTAACAATAATACATCAAAAACAGTATCATAGTACTTTATTATATTTTTTGTTTGCGTATATTGGGTTTTAAGGAAGTTTTGAGTGGATCTATTGTAGTTTTTCTCATTGAATGCTTCATGTGTTTTGGTTAGTGAGGTAATATCGCAAAAGATCAATTAACCACATACTAATCCAGGGAAACCTTTACTACTCAGCCCATGTCTTAAATTTTTAGTGTAGATTGAGTCTAAAATCTGAAAGTATTGAAGTAGTTTGTAATTGATACTTTTAAAACATGTAAGTTAGTTGTAGTTAACTATTCTTTTTAATTAACTAGTTATAGTTCGCTACACACACAAAATTTCTTTTTTCTAACCACTGCTAGTTTTACAATGAAAAATGGAGCAATGGGAAAACATGTTATTGAAACATTTTAAAAAACAATAATTATTTTTAGCTTTTAAGTCATTCTGCAGAATTTTATGGTGGTTCTGAAAAGACCTGCTCGACAATGCAAAACTTTCTGACACATTTTTAAATGCAAAGGCATAAAATTAGCAAGCCTGACTATTGAAGCGATTTAGAATTGTAATGAGCTTTCCATTCTTTGCTAAATAGATTATTTATCGAGTTATAAGCGATTTGTGTCACGTGACATGTTTTTCTCCTTTCTTGTGCTGCGTTGTCGAAATTTTGGTTCAAAATGCTACCTTTGGCAGTGTTTTCTGAAAGATCTTTTCGCCTTTACCAAAAAAAGGGAAAACATAATTCAATTACATAGTTTCTTGAATAAGCACACTTGCTAATTTCATGTGTTTGCGAAATAAATTGAATTAAAATATGTGTCAGAAATTAAGCAGTTTGGATTTCAAAACAGTCTTAACAAATAGTCGGTTCGTTTTAACAAACAGTGTCTTGTTGTACCATTGATTTTTTTTTTTCATTCTTTATATGTGAAAACCTATATATATATATAAAATATATGAAATCCAGTTGCGAAACATTTCTATTTAAAAAAAACTTTTTTTGTTTGGAAATTGCAATTTTGAATTTTTTACAAAATTTATAGGATTGTAAAATATGTATTTTGTAAATAAAGATAAACAAAAATTTCAAAAAGGTCTGAAATTCAAGTTCAGGAAGGAAAGGAATTCTTATTATCTCTTTTAGTCTTATGTCCGTACAAAATTATGAAAATTTTGTGTTTTTGGCGATTTATTGCTGGTTGGCGATACAATGAAAAAAAAAATACACTTTTATGAAAATCTTTTTCTATGCATCATACTGAGTAAGTTTAACTTAAATAAATACACTTTTATAACTACGGTTTTGCCATATACATTTATATGTATATATAAAGAAAAATAATGATCATATTCAGTAGTTTAGAACAAAATTTAAAAATGTTTCAAACTGAAAGTTAATGTTCAATTCTGAGCACTGTCAATTTGACTTCGATATTGTTAGTATCGGAGACAACAAGTGTGTGTGTGAGGGACCCCCCCCCCCCACACTTATTTATAAGATTTGGTAAAATTTAGAATAATCGGAAAGTTAAGAACACTTCCTGCAAAAAAGTTCCCTCCCCCGTCGTCAGTTTCATTTCAATTCTCTGTTGTCTGTCTTTAAAGGGGAAAAGAAAAGGGTTTCTCACACAGAATGGAAGATTGTGTATGATTCTGTGTAGGAGGGAGGGGGTAATCATGGCCTACTCCAGTGTAGGCCATTGGGCGATGTCCAGGGCTAAGATAGAGAGTATCGCTTTTCTGAGACTTTGGTGAAAGGTACTTGCGTACCACCATGTCGGAAGAGCGACTGGATGAACTGATACTATTAACCTGTGAAGCAGACATAACTGACATGTTGGATTTAGACAATTTAGCGGGAAAATGGACTATTCTGAAAGATAGGTGGGTGGTAATTTAAAAATGTAGAGAAGGATAATTTTTAGCCTCTTATAATAATATATATCTTATTTTTAACAAGCAAGATTTGTCTTTTTTATGTATTTTAAAATGTATACACTTACATAACACAACAGCATGCGATTTTATTTATAGAAACATAACTTCCGAAGTACTTCAACGTTCCAAAATTGTTACTTTTGAGAACTGGTTAATGTACGGTACATCCATACACATTTCCTTTTAAATCGTAAGCAGAATCCTAATTAATAACAGGAATCTCAACTCTGCTTATATAGTAAAAGAATAAACATTTTTTTTACACATACTGAATAACAGCATTTAATTTTGACTGTGGTTAGGCAGAATGCATGTGAGTACTTATGACTTTTTTTAAATTCACAGTATTGTAGAACAGTTGACTCCGTTGCTGAAGGGGGGGGGGGGGGGACTATCACACAGCCTTTCTCACCCTCGATCCTGTACTCAGCAAAATTCAGTTCACACCTCCTCACTAAAACAGCCTTCGGCACGCCCCTGACAACTAAAGAAAAGTATTGTTGCCATAACAATAACGACTTACTAAATACTGTAATACACACACTGAGAGCATTCTTAATTGGGCAGTTATTGTTAAAATACACGTAAAACCTATCCAGCTAGCGAAACAGTGTAAAATTAAATAACTTCAGAAATACACAACTTGTACATATATTATACAAACTTATGAAAAAATAAATAAACTATTTAATTGTTTTAGTTTAAATTCATAAAGTACTACACATTTAAACAGGAATTTTCAAATGCATTAAAATCGCTTGCATTTGGTGAGTAAAAAGTGTTGCTTGCCAAATCGCATCTTCTTACGCCAAGTACTTGAAAGTATTTTATTTTTTTATCGATATTCTACTGGGATTCTGCAGCTAAATTTGACTGATCCTTTATGATTCATGAGTACTATTTTTTAAAAAATATTCTGAGTATGTGCTTTAAGGAGACCTGCCTTGTTAGAAGGAAAGGCAAAGTTATGGAAGTAAGCGAAATATACTATTGTTTTTGTAATACATTTTCTGAGACTGTAAATTCCTCTAATAAACTTTTGAGTATTTTTTTCTAATCAATAAATCTAACTTATCTTTTTATATCTACATGGAGATGAATAAATAGTAAAAGAATGTTTTCTATATTTTTTATTTAGATTGGATTGATATTTTGTAAATTAACTCTCAACTATTTTGTGTGCTTGTCATTACGATTATTTGTTATGTTTTCATTTGTCAAAATTGCTTAGCATTAAAAAAAACTATACATTTTTAAAAAAAATTGCTTTTTGAGTAAAATAGAAATGGCGAATTGGCAGGCAGAAGATATGGAAAATATAAAAATAAAACGAGTAGTTATGAACATCAAAACACACACACACATATATATATATATATATGCATATATAATACACACATATATCACTGGTGCCCGGCTAACCGAAAAGTACCCAAAATATTTTAAATATTAAAAATCAGATAATATAAATAAAAAAGAGTGCAACAAATTAACAGTGTAATTAAAAATATGTATACTCTTTAATAATTTAGTTTGTTAAATTATGATCTTAAAAAAGAAATAGATCAAAAATTAAATATTTTAAAATAAATTCACTGTCTCGCACATAAAAAAAAGTCAATTTTCCTTAACTGAATTCGGTGGCCATGCTAAATAGTGCATTATAATGGTTGAATTATATGATTATATGGTGTTTGAAAAAAAAATAACGTGAATTGCAGTTATGAAATTAGACATGCTTTTTTCAAGATAAACATTGCATGCGTAAAAAAGAGTGTTTTTTTTCTAAACTATTTTTACTTAAAAAAAATATATATATAATTTAAACTTAAAAAAAAAAAATCATGTATTTTTCAAGCCATCTACTTTTGATATGAAAGAAACGGGAAAGAAAAGAAAGAAAAAGATTACTGAGTAAATATATAGTTATTTAATATAAAATTGTGCTGACATAATGAAAAAAAACCATTAAACAAATATCCCGTGTAAATAAATAAAAAATATATATATATATATATACAGGTTGGATTATCTGAATATTCTATTTGAAGTCAATCGAAACCCACAAAAAATTTCATTGACCCAACCCAAAATCCGAATTAAAAGAAAATTATTCCCTTTTTCTAACCTAACTATAGAATAATAGTCAACAATTATATTCCCAATATCAGTTTTATCATTTATTTTTAAAAAATAACAAATAAATACTCATTTATATTCAAATACTATATAGTTTTGAATTTGAAAAAAAATATATTCTGATTTTTTTTTTTTTTTTTTTTTTTTTTTAAATATCAGGTTAACCCGAAACAAATATATATTCAACCCAATCCACTATGAAAAAAATTACTCCGACCTATAGAAACTTAATGAATCTCATAATTTAAAAATATGAATCTAGATAATACTTCATATTTCTCTTACAATGTATGTCATAATTTGCTTACATTGTTATTCTTTTGAAAAAAAAAAATAATCTTGATATCCCAAATCTTTTATATATTTCCCCCACTCTGGCATTGAAATTCGAGATATGAAAATTTATAATACTACAGGGTCTGTTAGGCAAAGAATGTGCATACTTTTATCATTGATACTCTGAAACTTTTTTTATTACTTATTCTAACTATGAAGTTAATTTACAAAAAAATGTTATTTCAACAAAACTGAAATAAACAAACTAAATCTTAGGAACTAAAGAATTCATAAAAATTAGAACAACATAATAATTAGAAAAAATGCTGCACTACCAAAGAAAAAAAAAGTGACAGAGCTTTAAATATGGAAAACTACAATTTACCGCGATAACAGTTTGACCGTTCGAGAGCTAATGGACTCGTCCACTACTATGTCATGAATGATTGACAGACGTCATCTCCTGAACGACGATCATTATACATCTTATGTCACATAATATATATATATATACAACATATACACATCACATGACTATAACTTGGCCATATATCAGGGGTCGATGCAGGTTTTTTATCTTGGGGCCCATTTTGTGAAATGTAAAGTTATTTTTGTGAAAAAGAACATTTTGTAATAAAAGATGAAATCTAGTTAATCAAATTCAAACCAAGCGTTTATAAACAAACTTTTTAAAATCCTTTTGCTGAAGTTTTCCTCTCTGGTGATATTGTTTGTTTACAAATTACACATTTTAAATCATCACAAAATAATTAGTAGTGAGTTTTATGGAATAGAATTTTGTGAAGGGTTCCATTTTATCAAATTGATTTTTGTGAAGAGGCCCATTTTATCAAACTGAATTTTGTGAAGGGATCAATTTTATTAGATTTTTGTGAAGGACAACCTTAATAGGCCCCAAATTTTTCCTGGATTGACCCCTGTATATGTCATAAAATTCTATATTGATCATATATTATTATGTCACACATGCTTTAATATTATTTGGCGATAAATCTTGGTCGCCTGGTGATTTATCTTTGAGAGACGCTATAAGACGAAAGTACCAAGAAATCTTATTGCTGAATAATTCATATTATTTTTATACATAAATATATTTAAAAAATTTTTGCCTAAACCATGCCACTATCAACAAAAGCAGCAATATGAGAAAATGTTATGGTCACAACTTTCTATTATGTAGGTAAAGTGCAATTCTTCCATTTAAAAAGGTCTACAAATTCAAATCAAACTCCACCTTTCCAGAAATACACTTTAAAAGTCTCCATACAAATATAAACTGACAAGTTGAAAGCATTAAATGAATATTCAACTTTCAATAAAACCCCCATTGCAATTTATGATAGAATTTTGAAGCCTAAATTTATGTTCTAAATGGTTTGACTCTCACTTAAAAATAAAGAGGGGGGGGGGAGTGGATGTTATTAATATAAATAAATATAATATAAACAGTGGTTAAACTTAACTTTATTTATTTTTTCAAGATAGGGGGGGTGGGGGGATATGATTATGCTGTTAAGACTGTTGTACATGTTTAATGTTTATACATAATGATACATTTATTTATATTTATAGTTACAGAAATTAATTGCATTGGGTTACTCTTTATTAATGTTACTATTTACCAATAGTTTATGTTTACCTAACTTTTCTATGTTCATTCACTCAATACTCATACATTCTTGCATACAAACTCTCATTTAACCACAATGTGAAATCATTTCAGTGTTGTATTATTATTGTTATCTCTATAAATATATTTTTTTTTTATTTCAAGATAAGACACATTTATTAATGTCAAAATGTCGTGTTAACAATTCTTAATATGTAGCATCACTAAACTATTATTGGGTGATTAGTAAGGAAAACTCTATGAAGTGACGCGAAAAAAAACGAATAGATAAAAATTCTGAATAATATTAAGTTATCGTAAGCTGCAGAGATGCATCATAATTCGATAAAAGGCAAAGTTATTTAACACTAGATTGTTATCTTCAAAAAGCTTGTTACTGTTATCGTTGTGTTTGTGAGATCACATGACGTAGTTTCAAATATTAATGCATTTAAAAAAAAAAGCGATATTTTTGGGGAATGTAGTAATTATCAAGATTTTTGCCTTTCATCACAAAAACTAAAAAAATATATATAACCAAATTGGCGTCTTCAAAGACGCTTTCGCAACCAAAAATAAAAGTAACTATATCTTACAGATAGTGTTAATTGGTGTGACATTAATTTAATTTTCACAAGATTAGAATATAGATGTTGATAGTTGAGACTTTAATGTCCTCATGTCTGTCTTATCTTGAAAATTTGTTAATATCTAAAGGATATTACGTTAATATACAGAACACTGAAATTATTTCACATACCTGTATTTTCCCCGTGTGCCTGCTTGATTTGTGGTGGTGTTATTTTTTTATTTTGATCACTAGTTTTTCGTAGCAAAATCATGTGAGGAAAACACTGCACCGTCGGCCATTGCTTTGCTTTGCATTAACGTATCGGCGTAAGCACTGAACTGCTTGGCTAGGTTATGCGCATGCGCGAAATAGCGCTGTTCTCGCCAATTCATTTGGCGCGCGCCAATGCGCTGTAAGCTATAGGGTTCGGATATTAGCCACCGGGATATATATTTGGCGCCAAAAGGGTTATTTTTTGCCTAGGCAACAGGACGATTTTGGCGAGATTTTGCTTCGTACGGCAACCCGGTAGAGCAGATTGCGTGCATTTTATATTAAATTAAATATTATATGTTTTATAATAAATTGATCATTGTGTATGTTTTATGATAAAATAACCATTCCGTGTGTTTTATGATAATAATTTTAAAAAAATGGGTACTTACGTATTATACGGAAAGGTAAAATATAATTGCGCCAATTAACTAATTATAGTAACCCTTATTTTTCGATAAGTATGTAATTTATGGTACTTTTTGGTTAGCCGGGTGCCAGTGAAATACACACACACACACACATATATATATAGTTTTTTAAGCTTTTATAGTATCACACCCATTGACATCACCGGTTTGTTCAATACTTTAATATATTGGTACTTCTCTATTATCCCGTCGATCACTTTCTATAACAAAAAACTATCGCCAAACTGTAATGCCAAATAAACGGGAGAACGTTACCATTGGAATATATATAAAAAAAATAATTCAAGGACACAAATGTTATTTTAATTAATGAAATAACTAATAAATCAGTAAAACATAATGAAAAATACATGCAAATGTCGAATGAAAAAACCACTTGATGACATAACAAACACGTATAATGCTTTTGAAATCAAGTAAATGGGACTGCATTTTTGGCTGTTTAATCTTACAGTTTGGCGATAGTTTTTTGTTATGAAAAATGGTCGACGGGATAATAGAGAAGTACCAATATATTTTATTTATTTATTTATTTATTTTATATTATTTACCATTTTTAACAATGTTATGTATTTAACCAGTTGACCCGTGCGAGGATTTCGCACTGCTGTCTAATAATTTTTAGCAATCCTAATAATATTATAAATCCGATTGTGCGCAAATGTTTGGCTGAAGCCAGCGTCAAAATGGAGAATTTAATTATCCTGTATCTTTGCATATAGGTTGATTATAACCCATAAATGAACATAGGCTAGATTTAATTTATTTTATTCAAATATTTTCTTCAATAATTAAAAATTTCATTATTTTCATAGAGAATAAATGGACATTTTTCCATACAATTTAACCATTTTACTTTATCGTTGCTAGGGCTTTGATCGTTGCCAATAAATAAAAACACGGGAAAATAATTTTTCCTCAACAATTAATTTTCAATTGAACGATTTTCACGTGAAAACAGAAAATTAAAAAAAAATTCTAAAGAAGAGGAATTTTCGTGATATTTGGAACAAAAATATGGAGTATTTATTATGATACATGAAGTATGAATATCGGTTACATTAAAAAGATTTTTTTTCCTGTCAAAACTGCGTTATAATAAGAGGGAAAAATTAACAATAATTATATTATTAAAAATATATTTCGCTTGAACCATGGAACTATGAAAAAGAACCTCCTCGACTTGGACAAATATGACGTCATAAATAAAACATGTATTTTCAAATATTCGTAATAATACAAGGAGCATGAACATCAATGTATAATGAAAGTAGATAGATAATGAACGTAATATTTAAGATGAAAAACTGAAATATTTTTTATCAATACTGATTGATAATTAGCTTGAATACCAATCACATTCAAATGTGAGTTTTCCGCTAAAATTTACGCCCTGATTGCCAGAAAAAGAAATTAACAAGAATTATGCCATTAAAAAGAGATTTCTCTGAGGAAAAGGTGACGTCATATTTGAAATAAAATGGGAATTTTCAAATGTGTTTTACAAAGAGCGTGAATCAATTCCTTACATTAATAATACGAGGATCGGTAAATTTAGAAAGTAGATGAGTTTCACGCCATATTTAAAACAAAAAATTTAAATATTCGTTTCTATCTATACCGATTATTAAGCATGAATACCAGTTACATACAGATGCGATTTTTTTGCCAAAAACTACACCATTATTATTAGGAAAAGAAAAATAATTACGAATAATATAAATACTATTAATTTATAATAAAGACTAATATATTAAAATCTAACCGCCTGTTTGGATTTCGCAACTACTCCTTTCAGATTGTCGAACACAACGCGATTTACTTAACAACGGTTATCATTGATCCGAGGATGTCATAAACTCTCAGAATTAAAAAAAATGGTTTAAATTCCGAGATATCATCATCATTATTATTATTATTTTGTAAATGTTAACGAAGTTTCACTAAAAATGACAACTAAATTATTCCAATTTTGTGCATAAAAAAGAAAAAAAAGGATTAATATATTTTTTCTCATTAAAACTGAAAAAAAAGAATTTATTTTTAATTTGAATAGATGGTGAAAGAAAAAAAACCTTGATTACAGAAAACTTCTTGAAAAATAAAAACGTATTTTCACACATTCAAACTTCAGGAATCAATTTATTCTGGAGATATTCATTTAGAAATAAATGAATCTTCATTTAGAAATAAAGATTTTTTTTTCAGTTATAGATTAAATAAGGGAGGCAAATTTAAGCACCTTGCATTTAGGTCTACAATTATTGCTGCCCTGTCACAAGAATTGAATTTAATGAAAAGGAATATACTATTTCCATTATCTTTGAAGGATGGCTATTAAGACGTTTCACAAAGGCGTTAAAAGTAAAATGGTTTACCAGGTAAACTTGACATATGTTTTTACACAATTCGCCGATTTCCACGATTTTATTTGACCCGCCTTTTTTCATTGGTTGCAGTTTCCTTTTCGCGAGTATTTGTCACAAAATTTCACTTTTTTTAAAACGTAGTTATGTCAAGGCCTCTATAAATACTGTATTGTCTCCTATGGAATGTGATAAAGAGTTAGTTAATTATTTACGTTTCTAATTATCCGGAATGAAATATTTTGCTTAATTAACGCATTTCTTCTTCTTTTAATGATACTTCAACAAGTCACGGGTAACAGCTAGTATCTAATATTTTCCAGATGTAAGTTTAAACTTCTAAAGAAAAATTAAGGATAAAATATCTTCAAACAGCATTAGTCAAACGAGAATATCATCTCATTTATTCCTAACAATAAAATCCCATCGAAGATAGAAAAAGGCAAACGCGAGAAAGGAAAAAAAAATTGTATTTTAACTGCATTAGAGGATGACGCCATCTTCTTCGGGAAAAATACGGGACGAAGAAAAATAACTTGAAATATACTTAAATTACAATTCAATCTAATATAACAAATCATACCTTTTATGCTACACGTATAAAATACCACAGCTTCGATCAATCAATAATATTTAATTTCTTCTAAAC
The DNA here is from genome assembly GCA_963931845.1 of Maratus michaelseni. Classification (NCBI taxonomy): domain Eukaryota; kingdom Metazoa; phylum Arthropoda; class Arachnida; order Araneae; family Salticidae; genus Maratus; species Maratus michaelseni. The sequence goes on from OZ007596.1 coordinate 53,660,810, forward strand.
ATTTCAATTTCAATTTTAGTTTTAATCATAAATATAAAATAAGCACGTGAGAAAACGACACTTTTTACCTCTTTTGTACTATTTATTATTATTCTTTATAATCACTGTTGAGCATCATATTATGCGGTATTTTATTTGTGTGGCAACATTGATTTGAAAAAAGCTTTCATTTCATTTATGAGAAAGCAATCCAGATCATATATATTACTTCTGTTGTCAACATCCCTTTTTCTATGCACATACAAAACATACAACGATGAATGAGGTGTCATTCGAAAAGTTTTTGAACAGGCTTCTGACATAGTACACTCACATTTCGTTAAAACGCGTTGTTGGATATAAAAAAAAAAATTAGTTAATTAAAAATTCATGCTAAAACGTACCAGGAAATAATCTCAAAGATTATTGCAGTGCGAAAGTTTCGCACGGGTATATATATATATATACACACACACATGTATATATATACATATACACATATATATACACATATATATGTATATATACATGTACTATATACATATACTAGCTGACCCGCCCGGCGTTGCCCGAGCCCTGGTAATAAACTTAAATCTCTTACAAAAACGGAACTCTGGCCACGGTCTACGATAGCTTCGGAACCGTATACCCGGCATGCTCGTACGCTCTAGAAAATCTTTTATTTCCCCCTACCACCGCCAGGGGAGCATTCTGTTCTAAACAAACCTCTTTCCGAACGAACTTCTGAGACAGGTCCCCACTGCCTACGTTACTGTATAGTAAGCGCACTACAAAATTGAGCTGGTTTCGAGAAGATTGGAACATTATTAGCCCAGTTATTGCAATAAGGCACAGTTAGAGAAAATAACCTTGAGTGAGGTGCCGAAGGGAGGAGATGTTCGAGTGTCCTTCAGAAAATGACTAATTAGGAGGCCCACTATGCAGTCATAAATATTCGTTCGTTTTGTTAAGCTAGGAACTTAATTACAAAGTTGGCTTAAACTCTTATTTGTAAATAGTGGTAACCGCTACTCATACATTTAATTTAATGTTATAAAGGGTGACTATTAAGTTAAATATAATGTTTGGAATCACTTGCGTTGAAATCGGAAAGATAGTTGCTGATATATAGAAACGGGGCATAGTTAGAGAAGAACCTTGAATGAGGGGCCGGTGGGGGAGGGTTGTTCAAGTACCCTTCAGCAAATGACTAATTAAGAGGAGCACTATGCATCTTTCGAAATTCGTTCGTTTGCTTAAGCTAGGAACTTAATTACAAATTTGGCTTACCCAATTATTCGGAAATAGTGGTAACCGCTACTCCTAAATTTAGTTTAATGTTATAAAGGATGACTATTAAGTTAATTATAATGTTTCGAACCACTTGCGTTGAAATCGGAAAAATAGTTGCTGAGATATGGAAACGGAGCATAGTTAGAGAAAAAACCTTGAAGGACGGGCCGGGAGGGGTGGAGGTGGGGGGGAGGGGATGTTCAAGTGGCCTTCAGAAAATAACTAATTAGGAGGACCACTATGCATCTTTCAAAATTCGTTCGTTTCCTTAAGCTTTGAATTTAATTACAAATTTGGCTTAAACTGTTATTCGTAAATAGTGGTAACCGCTACTCATAAATTTAGTTTAATGTTATAAAGGGTGACTATTAAGTTAATTATAATGTTTGAAATCACTTGCGTTGAAATCGGAAAGATAGTTGCTGAGATATGGAAACGGAGCAGAGTTAGAGAAAAAACCTTGAAAGACGGGCCGGGAGGGGTAGAGGGGGGGAGGTTTTTCAAGTGGCCTTCAGCAAATAGCTAATTAGGAGGATCACAATACATCTTTAATGATTGATTCATTTGGTTAAGCTAGGAATTTAATTTGAAATTTGGCTGACACTATTATTCGGAAATTCTGGTAACTGGTTTCTAGAAATACACCTTGAAGCTTAAATGTAATTAGACCCTTGCCCCTCTTCATTCCCGCAAATATAAAAAACAATCTGTTAAATAAAGTTTTAATCTCCATCATAATAATAAATGTCATGTAAAAAAAAAAAAAAAAAAAAAAAAACTTAACCCGACTAATTGTCATGAAGAAAAATATGCCTGCAAAATATTTCAATCAGTGGGACGTATGTGTAATTTGTCATGCACAGGTGGCGCGACAATCGCATGGATCCCCTACGTTGATAACTTCAATCCATGTTCACACTATTTAGTTAGAAATCCTTATTTATGCTTCGCTACTCTGGTTTATTTAATTACTTCTGTGAAGAATCGATGTAACCAACCAGTGAACCAACATACCCAAGATAATAAAAGCGTATTTTTAATGAGAGTTCTTTGTGCATTTTAATTAATATTTCAGAAAGTAATTAAAATATTAAAATTCTGAAGTAATGTTGCAACAGGAGAGGGTTTGGACTACTTAAATCTAAATTTCCAACCTTCTAGGTGGGCCAGATTTTCCTAGCCATCGCCAACAGACACACACACACACACAGGCACACAGAGCGAAACTTTCTTTTATTAGTTTAGATATATGTGTGTATATATTTGTATATATATCACTGTTGCCCGGCTAACATAAAAGTACCGCGATTTTTTTTCGACTCTTCTTTACACACAAGTAGGAAATTTAAATTCACCAAAAAATTAAAATTATTCGGTGGAGCATACGAATTGCTATTCAAAACATCGTGACTTTGAAACGTGGAAAACACCTATCTTGGAACTGATCATTGTACTAATGAAAATGGAAAAAATAATAAACAACGGCAGAAAGACCATTGTCTAATTTGTTTCGAATGAATATCTTGAGATAATATCGTGAGATAATAATAATAATAATAATAATAATAATAATAATAAAACTGAGAAAACCCATTTAAATAGAATTGGTAAAATCTAATATAACATTTTTTACCTTTATAAAATTCAATGCTTCAAAATATTTCACAAAGTACGTGAAATTATTTTAATTGTTCAAAAATACATTTAGATAGATTATAAAGACAACAACAAACTTTATGATCTGCTCGAATACAAACAAAGTCATTTTATTTTTAATTCGATATCCATAAAGATTAAACACAAATAATACTTTGATAAATTTCCCGAATCCGAGTAGAAAATAATATTTGATAATGAGTCAAAAAAGTATAATATCTATTTTTGGGTAGTAATTGAAGACACAAAGCATAAAAGATTGTGTAAAAGTTAAGATTAACACGAGCTTCTCTGAGTGATTGCTCATTTAGAAATTAATTTATTATTATAGATACAGAATAAAACAACATCTGAATTTGTTACAGTGTTCAAACTATATATAGAAAGAAAATCTAAATATGAGTTTTGAAAGTTCAAAATTGTGAATTTTTATGAGAACTGAGATAAGCTAAATTCATGATAAATTATGTATTCAAATATTTTAAATTTACCCAATAACTAAACATTTACGCCTAATGCAATCAATTAAAAAAAATTCTTTAAAAGACAAAAGAATTATTTAGTTTATTAATGAGGTATATTATTAAATCAAAGAGAACCAGTGAAACAAAAACATTACTAAAAATAGTACAAAAAATGATATGATAAAAATTAGCTTAAATTTCGCCTCATTTCAAACAAGTTCTTAAAATAAACACAAGAAGGAATGTGTAAAACTGTATATTTAAACTGTCATAACTGTAACGTAACAAACTTTGGAGTAAAAACAATAGTCAAAGAGAATGATAAGTAAAGATTTGTCAAAGGTAATCACAGGTACAATCATGTCTTAACAAGGTCACCAGACAAAAAACAGGCATTCTGAATAATCTCTTGTAATTTACTAAATGTATAGTATGCATCTTGAATAATTATGCTAATATGTTAAAAAGATTTTGAGAAAGTATAGAAACATTATATAATAGTGCGGAAGGAATTGGACTAAATAATTCAAACACCACATATTTATGAAAATAATCTCAAGACATTGTGAATTCGTACAATAAGATCCATTATCTTTTTGTATTACCAGTAAAGTAAATTATGCTGTCAGTAACAAGAAATGTTTCAATAGCCATAACGTGTTTTTTTACACTTGTGAAGTCACGTATCAAATTTAAGGGTATTTCAAACAATGAATGTGTTGTTGCACCCTCATTCCCTTAATTTGAATATAGTGTTTTTTTCTACTGTATCCTTGATGATATCTCAGTATGCAATAACAGGCAAACATACTCAGACAGATGCAGTTATTGTCGAAAGCCAGAGCTGAATGCTAGGGATAGAAGAAAACTTCTCTGAAATGTGACAAGAAAATATCAAACAACGACAATGCAAATCATTTCAGAATCTAATGCAATTCCTAGAGAATAAATTTCATTGAAAACTGACAGGCCTGCACTACATGCAGAGAAACGTTTACAAATAATTTGGCATATTCATACTTTTCTTATCACCATAAAATATTCAAATCAGCGTAAACAGTGGATCAGTGTGTAGTGTGAAGCACACTCTAAAAAATAATTTCGCTAAAAAATGCAAAAAGTACTACCAGCACGTTTTGTTCAATTACTTGAACCCACAACATTTTTTTAAAGCATCAGACCTGGTTCTTCTGTGTTGAGAGTATTGACATACTTAAAAAGTACTTGGTGAATTATGGAAATGCTTTCAACACAATAGAGCCAATACTGATTTCTTTGTAGTGGATCCAAGTCATTCACCACGGCCTAGATAACCTACCAGGATCCAAGTAACCTCAATTTACAGTATAAAAAAATTGGTAAATGTGAAGTTTTTTTTTTTTTCCAAGGAGGGAACTTTCTTACAAGGAAGTGTTATATTGAAAAAATCTAAATAAGTAGCAATCGAAAGAGCATAGCGAAACATGTTTTTTGAGACATAAATCATTTGCCCTCGTCTCTCCGTTATCGAGACATAAAGTCTTAAAATTTGCTAATTTATTAATTTAATAAGATGAAAGGAGCAGTCGTTTCGTTATGTTTTCAACGTAAAAACTTCAACAAACTGCAGTAATTGTCCATTTCCAGTTTAGCGCGTCGCAACACTCCAACATGATTCAGTATGCTTGGTATAAGTCTGGGTTAGTGCGAACTGGGCCACTTCCATTTGAAACGCCCTTGCAATTTCGTTTTTCACAGGAGCTGGACCATTGTAATCATTGCACTAGAATTAAGTTCATGAAATGTTCTTGGTGTCACTATTTTCTATGCTTCAATCATATTTTGATTCAGATTTACCATATTTGTCAATAGCATTTTTTTGGCGGGCTCCTTTCATTTTTATATTACTATATCTAAATATGTTTTATATTTTATATTAATCTGATTATTAAAATTTTTGAATCAGAACCACGCCTTTTCTCCCTAAATTAAAAAATAAATAAATTAGCAAACTTTAAGACTTTATATCTCGATAACGAGGAGACGAGGCCAAAATATTTATGTGTTAAAAACACATTTCACTATGCTCTTTCGATTGCTGCTTACATAGATTTTTTTCATTATAGCACTATGGCGTGGTTTCCTGGTAGAAATAGAAAATGGTATTCAGCTGTTTTAAGAATTCATCTTAGCATTATATTACAAAGTAGCCGAAATTACCCTCAGAGGCTAGTGTCTTACAAGAAAATATAACGGTTAAAGGTGGTACAAGTGGTTCCAGGAGGTGGAGTATAAACTAAAAAGAAAGAAACCAGAGAAGGTTTTTATTGAATCCACAGTGGATTTCTTTGTTCAGGTTAAACAACTGTCTTTTTTAATTCAAAGCCGGGAATAATTCTTGCTAAAAGGAGATTAAAGGAAATACTATATACAAATGTAGCAGCAGGTGAAAAAATGAACTTGACTGTATTATTAATAGCAAATTCTTTTACACCACAAATGATAGGTTAAAGCTACGTAATATTTACAAAAATAATATTACTCAGTACATAAATTGATTTAATTAGTTGTTACATAACGGTAAAATACAAACAATGAATGGTAAAATATACTTTTATAAACTATTGATATTATATATATTTTTTAATTTTTAAAAATATAATTGCGCATCGACTAATTACACGTATGCCTTTAGATATGCCGTACAGGAAATAAAACAAGAACGAAAAATCATGCGTCAAGCATTGATTCTGAAAAACTTTCCAACACATCCAGAAAACTGTAACAAAACTTCACCGTTAAATAAGATGAAAGAAGATATGTAAGTAAACAGTTTAGAAAACATATAATACGATGAAAAATGGAGTTTTCGAAATTACCTTCCATTGTCAAAAAAGTAGTCTAATTATTTTGTGTAGCCCTGTGTATGATCTATAGATTTGGATATATACTGCATAGCATGATAAAATTTAGTTGGGTTAGAAAATTCACAGTTAGCACTTTTCGTCAATCGATGGAAATGCACTCGAAATCTTTTGTAGAGCTCTGTATATTATTTAAAGACTTTTGTACACACCGCATATTAAGCTAAAGGGTAAAAAAAAGCATTCAAGTAAAAAACGCATAAGGCAACTTAAAACTCACTTCCAGCAATTACCAACCATAAACGACAATGTACTTTGTTATTTGCGTAGCCCTGTGTATGAATTTATTTATATTCTACGAACTTCTATTAGTCTACTAAATATAGTTCAACAGGAAAATGCGTAACACAGTTAAAAACTACCCTTAAGCAATTTACTCCCATAGTCTGTACGAATTCTCTTGCGCAGCCCTGTATATGATCAACCGAATTTATACACTCCACGTATTATGAAAAAAATTAGTTAAACTTGAAAACTCAAACCAAAGTTGAAAATGCACTTATCACACATAGACTGTAATTATCGCACGTATATTGTAACCGACATCTTTTGCGTGTCTTTGTATATTAACGATAAAGACAATACACACCATACTTTTAAGTGAGCAACTTATAGTAAAACCTCATAATATCAATTTCATTATGTTTGAAATAGTGAAACATCATTAAATTACACTGCAAACGATTTTTCCCCTTAGAACAATGTGCAATGGAATACATTTGTGTGACCCTGTAAATGAATAATACATGCTTTGCACCCCATATTCTACAAAAAGCATGTTTTAGTGCGCTTCATAATTGTGTATCAATTTAATCATGTTTCAAATAGCGTAGCATCATGAATGCACCTGAAACGATTTTTTTCCCATTGACTGTAATGTAACGGAATACTTTTGACTGTCCCTGCAAGAAACCTATAAGTGCCACACACTTCATTTTCAATAGGAAACACGCTGTAGTAAACGCGAATAACATACAAAAATTTCAAGGCAATCCGAGTATATTTACGGGAGTTAGACCACGGACAGACGGCAGACAAACCGAAGTCATAAACACTTTTCAACTAGGTTCGAAAGTGTTAAAAGAGGATGAATAATTAAAGAGACATCTTATGGGTAGATTACAAGCCTACAAGCATTTCTGATCTGCAGTCAATGAAACAAGGAATACCTAAAAACCTGTAGTACTATTCATGGATGACTTTTTTAGGTGCGTTCTTAATTATATAATTATGTAGCACCTATAGTCGTCGTCTGGTCCGTCCGTCCACATATAAAGCGCAAAAACTACCCAACCGAATAGTTTGAAATTTTCTATAGATAATTGTTGCCGAATTTTGTCGAGTCATTTAAAATTTTATGAAAATCGAATCAAAACTTAAAAAGATATTAATAAAAGTTTTCTTCATTCTGTTAAATACGCAATTTATATAGTAAAAGAGCAAGTCATGTGACTCAGGAAAACAAATACGGGCTAACCACATCTTTTTCCATATGCCAAGCGGCCATTTTTATTCAATATAATTTTTCCGAATAAAATTACATAAAAGTTACATTTTTAGAAAGATCGTTCAAAAAAAGTGTTTGCTTGAGGGATGAGTTACATTCAAAAATGTATAGATTCTGAGATAACATCAATGAAAATTAGGTTAACAGCAAAATATCTCAATCCATTAAAGTAAATAAACAAAATATTCATTCATCGTGAGTCATAGATATATTAAACCATGGAGGTAATCATTCGCAAAGCAAGATCTCCATGGTGAATTTTACAGCGCTGTCTGGTGCTGAGAAAAAAATTCGCATCTGTAAACATGGCATACGTAACAAGAAAAAAAAGGCATCCTCATTTCGCTCATAGCAGACGATATAATTCATTTCACTGAAATAATAACGATGATCTTTTACATTGTAAAACTAGTTATAGCACGAAACGAACGCACTTTATTTGTCACGTTTAACGTACAATATGCAACTTATGAAAACTGAATCAAAACTTAAAAAAATATTAATAAAAGTTTTCTCCATTCTATTAAATCCTATCATACGTAACATATATATAATAAAAGAGCAGGTCATGTAAATGAGGGAAACAAATACGGACTAACCGCTTTTCTTTTCATATGCCAAGTAGCCACTTTTATTCAAAATTATTTTTTCAAATAAAATTGCATAAAAGTTACATTTTTAGAAAGATTGTTCAAAAAAATTGTTTGCTTGAGCGATGAGTTACAGTGAAAACTGGATAGAAACCTCAATAGAAATTATGTTAACAGCCGAATATCTCAATTGAATCTGTAAACGTGGCATACGTAATAAGAAAAAAACCGGCATCCTCATTTCGTTCATAGCAGACGATATAATTTATTTCACTGAAATAATAACGATGATCTTTTACATTGTAAAACTAGTTATAGCACGAAACGAACGCACTTTATTTGTCACGTTTAACGTACAATATGCAACTTGTTTCACTCTTATCTTTGATTCTTTTATGCGTATTTTGTACAAACCACGGAAATGATGTGGTAGCTTTTTTACTAACAACTATACATTTAAGGCTTGCTTGACTAAAATTACTCGATCGCGAAATCCCATGTTAATCTATGGGAAAATGTATATTCGTGATAACTTATTACCTAATATAATTATCGAAATACAGTTTTCACCATCAGAAAGTGCATCTCAGATGCCGACGAAGTACGTTTTTAAAAAAATTCTCCTTAAATTTCAAATATTTTTAAGACGATAATAAAATTTCATCAAATGAGCATTTAGAAAAACTTTTTTTTAGACACTTAAAATTTAAAAAGACATTTTTTAAGCTCACCTCACCGAAATTTGACGTCTACTTTCTGATAATGAATTCCGTATTCAGTTATTTATATTAAGCAATGAATAATCTCTTATAAAGTTTTTTCCATAGTTTTACACAGGATTTCGCGATCGCGGAGTTTCAATGAAGTAGCCCCTCAATTCAATCAGCGGAAGTGGTTGTTTTCGACACCTTGAAAATAACGTAAGCAAATACCAAATACTAGGACGGAATTGCGAAATATTGGGAATTGTGAATACCATTATTTCGAAACTAATCGTAACAAGTTGGAAATTGTACGTCAAACGTTACAAACGAGGCGCGTTCGTACGCACGTTTTAGAATTAAATTCATGATATCCCGTGCGTAGAACGGGTTAAACAGCTAGTTAAGTATATATTTTATGACACTGTTCATACAAATATCTTAACTAGTTATATAAATATTCAGATATATATGTATCAGCTAGTTATATAAATATTCAGATCTTGATGATTTTTAATTCTGTGAAATGAATTATATCGTCTGCAGATTAATTTCTGTCATAAAATAAGTATCTCGGTCGCTTGACGATTTAACATCCATCGGAAGCTCCTATAATAAAAAAGCACCGATTTAAAAAAAAAAATCAAATTTCTTAATAAATATTTTTATTAATATCTCCTAAAGTTTTGATTCGATTTTAATAAAATTTGAAATGTCTCGACAAAATTCTGCAAAGATAATATATTTTAAATTGCAAACCATTTGGTTGGGTAGTTTTCGCGTTGTTATATGCGTACAGACAGACAGACAGACGGACGGACAGACAGACGGACAGACAGACAGACAGACAGACGGACGGACAGACGGACGGACCAAGCGACGACTATAGGTGCTACGTATTTATATAATTACGAACGCACCTAAAAATAAAAGGTGAAATGCATAATAAATAAATCTGCGAATAGGACATTGTAATTGGAGAGACTCTAAAAAAATATATATATTCTGTCTTTTTAACATTCTACTCTAGCATCAGCAATATAAGAAGAAAAAAAAGGAAAAAGATCATTTGCCCTGCTATTAAAGCACGCATATGTTTTAAAGACTTGCAAAAATATCGTCTTCTATTGACCTCATAATGAGACGCACAACAGTGTATTTAATCTTTGGATGTCAGCCCGTTGGGCAATACATGTGTTATAAGCGTGTATAATTGCTACGTGTTTAAAATTTAAAACCTGCACAGAATTTCACAAATACAAATTTTAGGCGAATTTTCTTTCCAAGAAAAGTACAATTTCTTTGACGTGGTTAAATTTGTCTCCCGCCAATGTTATTGTACTGGATTTGGACGAATTTTGTCTTCTAAAGAAGCTTTCGCTTATTATTACGTCAAAATAGAATATTGAAGATCACAAAGAAAAAGAGGTATGAAAAAATATTATTTTCCCTGTTAGCTTTTCATTAAATTATATCGTTTTCAGTTACTTTCATGTAGTATTTTACAAAAGTTAAATATTTCCTTTAACATTTATCAGTTTAATAAAGTTTATTAACTTTAATGTTTATTTTGTTAAAATAAATAACAGTATGTCAACGATTTTAATCAGATAATTACTGTCACTATTTAATTTCCTGAATTATTTTATAGTTATAAATTTCAAAATATGTGTACATCATTATAAAAGAATTATTATTAAAAGGAACATGTTCTTTATAATTATCATCTAATCCTGTAAAAAAAAAAAAATAATAATGAACCAATGTGTGGTTCCACTTTATGTGGTGATCTGAATTTTTATATTTTATTCACATTAAAAACTGGTTAAATATTTGAAACTATGTTCATATTTTTTAATATTTTTTTTAGGTTATGTAACTATGATTATCTAATTTCAAATAGACTTTATACCTAAAATTTTCGCCACACTTTATTCTAAAACTTGTACGGTAGATTCTGTCAAATCTGCTTGTTCTATTTATGATGAACAACAGGTTATTGTGATTATTGCCTAGTCACGAAACATCGAACCAAATATATCTTTCATCGGCGTCATATGATACATTATATGCGTCATTATCGATGCATCTTTTACAATGTCATAAATAAAAATATAAGTTTGACAATAAATTAGTAAAATTATATTTTTAATAACCAAAATATTATTTTTAAGTATGATTTTTACTGCAGGCAAATCCTGATGCAAAATGAATTAACACTTTGTATCACCGCGTTGCATATATCTAAACATACCAAAAGTCAAAGTAATTTACAGTGGGGTTAAAAAGACGATTTTCTTTATTACTGCTATCTTTCAACACAGTAGTTAATATAAATTGTTCATAGAATCCTCAACATACGACGATACTGAGTTAATTATTTAAAGTTTTATTTATCATTTAAACAGTTTCATAGTTTCATTAATAAAATGAACTTTGTTGAATTTAAAAGTATGGAGATGTCAAAAATTAGATTTTTTACAAAAGTAAGTTCGTACACTTTACAATTTTGTATTAAAAATTTGACAATATTTATGAGAAGTAACTATATAATTTTCTGTTTATTGTAAACATGAAAAAGTATCTTTTAGTAAATATTTTTTATTTTTATGATTTAATTTTTTAATTATTTTTTACTTGCTTAAAATGATATATTCTAACATCAGAGTAAATATTTTTCAAACCGATGTTGTTGAGTCACAAAGGGTTAAAATATAGTTATAAAATAAAGGTTCCATGTATAATATCGCATTTTAATCTGTAAGTTAAATTTTTGATTTTCTCCTTCAAAAACGGCAACTTTTATGAAATATTTTTCAAAAATCCTTCTTAATAAATTAAAACGTACAGTTATTTTTCTTTTAAATATGATTTAAAACCTGCACCTCGATATGAATATTATGGAAAAATACATTATTGTAATATTTTCATTAATTAAATATATAAGATACTGTTTAAAAACTATTGAAATAGTTAATAAAAACTACCCTTTAAAATTTCAAGACTTAAAGACTGTATCACAGTCAAAATATCGCTTATTTTATTATTATTTCAAATTACAGATCTAAACTTTTTATACATGATGGTTTAAATGTCAAAACTTTATCTTTAATATTACTATATACATAATATGTACACGATTGCCATTCAAGGGTTTTTCACACATAAAAACTATATAAATGACTTTTTCTCAAATATTGCTCTTTTGCTTGTTCTTATATTTTTTTAAGTTCTTTACTTCCTTTAGTATTTCAGTTTATAATTTTTTATACATATTTTTTTATTAAGTATATGATAAAACCGTGCATGGAATTAGTATTACGGAATTTTTTTGTTTTATATATATAAAATCACACGAAGAAGAGTTAAATTTCATAGTTCCTCACTATATAGAATCATAATAAATTTATATAAAATCTAATATTAATTGAACATAAAAATCTATGGACAGTAAGAATAACATATTTTAGTAATTGTAAAAAAAAGAAAGTAAAGTAAAGTAAAGAAAAAAAATGTCAATACTTGTAAAAATAGCAAGAATTAAAGTATTAATTTATTTTAATTTTGTAAACATTTTAAATAAATGTATAGTTTATTTTTTTTTTCAAAAATGTGTTTTTAACTGACTATTAAAATGTACTGCAATAACAATTTTTATCAAAATTCTGAAAATTATAAATAATATTGAAAAGTACCGTTTCCCATTACCAGCAAAATCACATAGTACTTATTTGCTTTATTTAAAAACATTTCTCTAAAAATTTAAAATATCGAGCTGAAAATACAAAAAAGTTGCATTTATATTATAGAACAGAATTTTAACACGTTTCACCATTTTATATAATTAATTTGAAAATCAGCATATCTACATTTTTCTATTTAATGTGTAACCAATGGTAATGATTTGGGTTAGTCTGAAATCTGGTTACCTCGCTCGATTGCAGGATTTTAATAAAATCGTCTCAAAATCGTGTTACCCGACCTGATATGGTATTCATCTAAGAATTGGAACCCAAGCAAAAACTAAACTAAATAGACAGAATAAAATAAAATAAATAATTTAAAACCTCGACTGAAGTCCTGCATCGGGTTGGATTATCCGATTTTACCCGCACCCGACATGACGTTCTGATTGAGCCGAGTAAGAATAGCAATAATAGTTTTTTTTTGTTATTCTGATTTGGGTTAAATTGATTGTAATTTTTTCGTGTTCGGGTCGATTTCGGGTTGAGATTTTATTCTTGCAGCTCAGGTTTGGATTAATCTGAAAAACTAGAATAAAAGAATAACTTGATCTAAAGAAAAAATAGAATATTCTTTCAAACCTGTAATTAAAAAAAGAAAAGAAAGAAAGATAGAAAAAAGAAAAAAAGAAAAGAAAAAAATTACCGATCTGTAATTTTAGGGATCGAATATGGGTAAAATATGGTCACCCGACCCGATTGAGAATCGTCACAATTGTCAAAAACCTGCCGCCAAACCAAAAAAAACAAACCAAAAAAAATATATATATCCAAACTTTCCGGGTCGGATTCTGTTAAAATGTGGTCACCCAATCCGATGCAGAATCGTCACAAACCTCTAGCAAAGAAAAAATGTCGATCCGAACAATCCGGATCGGATTCGGGTAAAATCTGGTCACCCTATCCGATGCAGATTTGTCACACTTTTCACATTGAAGTTGCACGGTGACTTCACAAAGTAGTCACGTTGTGAGGTCACAAAAAGGCTTGAAAACGGCTATAACGACTTCACATTCAGGTCACAGTGACTTCACATCAACGTCACAGTGTGACGTCATTGTGAAGTCACCGTGACGTCACCATGCCTTATAGGAAAGAGGATTGTTTTATATTGTGAAACTAGTTATAAAATGAACCTCATACGTCACGTTTAACGTACAATTTCCAATTTCTTAAGGTTTACCATGGCATGTTTGGTATTGAAAGTAGAGTGCGTAGCATTTATAATTCCGTTAAATAATGTCTATTAAGAAAAGTCGTTTGCAATGTATTTTATTGGTATTACGCAGTTTAAAACATTGAAATAGGTACAGGGTGATCAGAAAATGAATATACATTTGAAAAATTAATAATTCACGGAATAATGCAGGTAGAGAGGTAACAATTGACACACAAGCTTGGAATGGCATGGGGTTTTATTGTAACCACACAAAAAAGTTGAAAAAATGGCCGACAGATTGCGCTGTACAGCAAAACGTCAGTGACGCTGCCTGAGAATCGTATATAAAAGGAGCTGTAATGAGAGAGATAATCAGATGCACCAGCAATCGCAGCATGTTGACGTTACCAGAAAATGCAATATTAGTGAAGCTCTACTATCAAAATGGGGAATCTGAAATACTACAACTTCACGATCCTATTGCCATAGGAAGGGTATTCGAACGGGTAAAGGTCCTATAACAATTGAAACTGTGAAGTGAATGATTTCGAAGTTCGAAGTCACGGGTTGTTTAGACGATGGGCCCCGTAGTGGCCGACCGAGCACAAGTGCTAATGTTGCTCAGACTGTTCAGGAAGAAATGGAGATTGTAGCGGGTTCGTCTACACATGGGGAAGTGAGCGCTTGTGAAGTCGCACGTTGCACTGGCATTCCATACAGTACTGTTTGGGCAGCACTAAAGCTCCGATGCTATCCGTACAAAATCCAGCGTCATCATGAACTGTTAACTAGTTATTTTGTGAAGCTGAGAGCATTTGCAGTGTAGGCGTTTCAAAAGATGGCGGAATATGACGATTGGTTGTCTAGCGTGTTGTGGACCCACGAAGCCCATTTCACACTCCGAGGATCTGTCAACACCCACAACTGCAGATTTTGGGCTACCAAAAATCCTAGAACTTTCGTGCACACTTCATTGCACGACGAGAAAGTCATGGTGTTGCGTGGATTTACCACATCTACCGTTATCGAGGCTTTTTCTTCCAGGAAATGCGTGATTTTGGTTTTGTAGCTGTTAGCGTGACGGGTGAGAGGTACGCCGATATGTTACAGAATCACATCATGCCTAGCCTGGCTGATAAACACCTGCTGGAAAGTACGATTTTTATGCAGGATTGTGCTCCACCCCATATTGCTAGACGTGTGAAAGATCTCTTGCGCACGTCGTTTGATGATGATCGCGTACTGAGCCGCCATTTTTCTCATGCGTGGCCTCCCAGGTCACCAGATCTTATTCCGTGTGATTTTTGGCTCTGGAGTTACATGAAGTCGCGAGTCTACCGCGATCGACCGACGTCAATAAAGATGCTAAAGACAACATCCAATGCCAATTTCTCACCATAACTACAGATACGCTGTGCACAACATTGTCCCTCGACTACAGCTATTGTTGAGGGATGACGGTGGACATGTTGAGCATTTGTTCTGAAGAACATCGTCTTTGCTTTGTCATAATTTGTTATGCTAATTATTGCTTTTCTTATCACATGAAGCGCCATCTGTCGGCCATTTTTTGAACTTTATTTGTAGTTACAATAAAACACCATGCCATTCCAAGAATGTGTGTCAATTTTTACCTCTCTACTCACATTATTTCGTGAATTATTAATTTTTCAAATGTATACATTTTTTCTGATCCCCCTGTATATATCACTGAGTTGCATTACAAGATGCTTATAATTGAGGGGGGATATATAGAGTGCATATATATATTTCCCACATATATATATAGAGTTCATATATATAGAGTAATATAGAGTGCATAGCATTTGTTGTTCATTTACAGGAACACTCAAAATAATTCGGTTACACAGTACTGTTTATGAGCGATAATTGCTGTAAGTGCGTTTTCAATTCTGGTATGAGTTTTTAAATTTAACTAATTTTCCAGCGTTGAGATGATTGCAGCAAGAGAGGAGAATAGTTTTAAGTAACATTTACATTTGTTTTGCACGTTCTGTGCTATTTAAAAAATATATATATTCCTTAAATATTTACACACTTATTGCCTCATGTATATTTTATTATTTTTCCGAAAAATACTTGCCAAATAAAAGCTGCAAAACAACTTTTTTTACAATTTTCTGTTAGAAAAATCTAGATAGTGTAATGATATAATTTTTCATATACTGGGTTTCTTTTACAAAAGCTGTAAAATTGGCTTTTCTAAATTTGTACGAAATTTCTCTCTGTTTGTAATTTTTTCAAATCAATTTTCAGAAAAGCAGGAAATTTAGTTGCAGAAAAAAGGAGCATTTAGCTGATATTAAGTATAACAGAAAAACTACAGCCCTGGCAAGAAGAAACCATTCAAATAAATTTCAATGAAAATAAGATAATTTTTACCTCCAATCTATACTATCCATCCATTATAATGAGAAAGCATATACATTGCAACACGTAAAAATACAATATGTAACTATGCAACATCATTTAACTTATCAAAATTGTGGCTCGAGTTACTCCATGGTTAAGAATATGGAAATAAACATACAAGTAAAAATAAAAAATAACGTGCGTAATTTGAAAAAAGTACGTGAAAAATTAAATGATGGCGTTTCAAATAATAACATCGTAGACCGTGCAATTGTAGAATATTCTTATTTGTTTCGATAATGGCTCGAATGGAGCCGAAACATGTCAACAGTCTAATAAAACTTATTTTACTGTTTATAATGTTTTTATTTTACGCCTTTTAGCAGTTAAAAGAAGTATGTCATTTTCAACTTTTAAATGTTTATACTCAAGGAATTTATGAAAATACCTGTTGTTATATTTTATTAAGTTCCTTCAAAAATGAGATTCGGGATAAAAAGAAAAATATTATTAATGATTAAATATTTTTAACTTCATTTCATTAAAGTGTACTCACATTATAAGTAAAGCATATGAAATTATTCTGTTTATCTTCAGAGCAACCTGTTTTAATTTTCAATTTTAATTCTTTAAACCCTTAAGAGCCTATTTTATATAAGGATACTTTCACTTTCAGAACCGGTTCCAACCGGTTTCAAAATTAAAAATGCCCTCTTATAAAAAATAAAAAAAACTGCAACAAAAATCGAAAAAGTAAAAACTAACAAGGTTGGAGATTGACCTCAGCTATCCTATGCAAAAAAAGCATTTAAAAATATTAAAATGATAGCGAAAAATCGCACTAAAACCTTCCCATAGACTTAACATTAGCTTGAGGGTTTCTTCCCGTGAATAGTGTAGGCTCTTAAATAACAACAACAAAGTGATATTTTCAGATTCTTATGAAAATGTTCCTTATAGAAATATACGGCTTCTTATAAAATAAAAATTCTTAATACTTCAGCAAAACTCACACGCACACACAAAAAAGGGCTGTATATTTAAAATTCAGGTACATAGAGAAAAGGTTTTCAACGCATTCGTGTATAGAATACTTACTGCTTATCATAAAATAAGTTAACAAATTACCTTTAAAAACCATGAGCAAATGTTGATTTCGAGATGTTTTCCAAGGAAGGAACTAGAAGCATGTGTTGTGTACGACTTTAAAAATGTAAATGCGTATTATGGAGCCCCATTTCAACTTTAAAGTTGATGCAAATGTTAACATTTGATAAGATTTGTCTCATTCGTCAATTTGTGACTTCCCTCGCAAACACTAAAACATTGCAATGACGTATAAAGACACGTGTCGTATCAATAAAATATGGAACAAGTCTGCAACAAACCTGCTGTGGTTTGGTTTAATTAGTATACTATTTCTGCCTTGACCTTGTTTAGCTAATGTTGTCGGTTTAATCACCGTTCTCCCTGAAAATGATCTCTGCATCATAGGACTTTTCATTTTTTTTTTTTGCTTCTTAGTTATATAAATGAATTTTACTATGTCAATCATAAAACAATCAAAACAAAAAGTTAGATTTTTCTACAGCTGTTCAGAAGTAAGCTAGCGTTCAGAAGCAATAAATAGTTTCAGGACGTTTATAATTTAAAGTTTCCGTTCCATTATTTTACGGGGGAAAGTCATTAAGTAAGTTGCAAAAGGTAATTAAATAATAACTTACAATGATATTCACTTCAAAACTATTTTTATTTCTCAACATATTCTCCACCAATATTTACGCGCTTATATCACCGTTTTATCAGTGCCCCAACACCAGCTGCATAGCATTCTTTCGGTTGCTGTCTCAGCCACATTAGGACTTCAAGTTGAACAATTCAACAGTTTGTTCGGCAACTTTTTCAACATCGACCATACAGCTTCGAGTTAGCCCCAAGCGATTTTCATCTGCTTAGTCCACTAAAAAACCATCTTGGAAGCAAGATGATGTTCACAGATGATGAAAAGGTTCAACTTGAAGTCCTAATGTGGCTGAGACAGCAACGCGAAGAATGTTATGCAGCTGGTGTTGGGGCATTGTTAAAATGGTGATATAAGCGCATAAATACTGGTGGAGAATATGTTGAGAGATAAAAATAGTTTTGAAGTGAATATCATTGTAAGTTATTATTTAATTATATTTTGTGACTCACTTAATGACTTTCCCTCGTATTTTCTAACGATTTTAGAGTATACGTAATCCGCTAATCCGGTCGATTAAAAAAGAGATGATTTTATACGAATAGAAGAAATGGGTAAATAATTTTTAATTGTAATATTAAGTAGGGATCTCTATATCCAATATCTCAATGATTATAAATAAGGCTGCAGAGGGTTTTTCCTTTTGATATATATGTATAAGTATTATAATATAAAAGTAAGACTTCTGTTTTATTTTATTGACTACGTATACTTACATGATATTAACAGTAAAATGAAAATAATTATTATGATCATAGTTTACATAAATATTATAACATGGAGATAGGACCTTTCTTTCCTCTAATCGACTAGATCTAGATTTCAAGGCCAAGATTGAGAAACGTTATCTTGCCTAGTAAAAACTCTAATTACTGTGTCAATATGTATTTTTTTAAAGAAAAAGAGATTTCGATCTCTTTCTCTAATAAATGTTTCTCACTAAGAACCACGCTTATTCACAGCGACACCTAGTTGTCTCTGGTTTGATTGTATTAGTCAAAACCCTATCGGTGGATTATTCTTCATCTCCCCAACCTAGCTTTTATACACAACTAGCTGACCCCCGTCCGGCGTTGCCCGGGACAGTGATAATAATAATAAAAAAAATCAAGTTTTTATTATTTTATATCTTTAACCCGATTTTGTATGAAATTATATTTTAAAATGAAAAATTCGCGAAAAAATATTGATATTTAGTGATAAAAGAGCTCATTTTCTTGTTTTTTAACGTAGGGTCGTTTCATAGTTTTAAAATAAAAAGTTTTTTTTGTCCGAACTCTTTGAAATCTTTATCGGTTATAAATAAAACGGTTTTACAGCCCGTGTAAAAATTTCGTGAAAAAATATTGTTATCTAGTTGTAAAAAAATGTTTTCTTCTCGCTTTTTTGTTTGTTTGTTTGTTTTCGTGTCGGTTCTTTTAATATAGCAATAAAAAAACAGTTCTCATCTTCCGAACTCTCTGACATTTCAATCGGTTATAAATATAACTGTATCCAAGCTTCCTTTAAAATTTTGCGAAAAAATATGCATATTTAGTAGTGAAAACATGAGTTCTTTAAAAAAAGGCTTTAGTTTTCAACCTCACAGCAAAAATAAATTAGAAGGTATATGCTTTCAATGCAATGGTACGCCTCCATCCGTTTGCAATCTCAACACTTTTCAATCCTCTAGGCTAAACAGGTGAGGGCAAATCAATCAAGTTTCCCATTTCTGAGGGTAGAAGCTTTCAAAAAAGTTTAAGGATGCGCAAAGAGACCCTTTTCGTGTGGAAAAATAATGTTGCAATTTGACAGAATGCGCTTTTCGTTTTAAACATATAGATTGCACCCTTCTACGGAAAGAGACGCCAAAACAATTCCCATACCTTTAGCTTCATTCTTCAGAAGTCTTGTAAAAGTAATTCAAGAGTCTATAAAGTCGAGAGAAGTAGTTCATCACGTTGGCTGATAGCCTTATATCTTTGAAATCATGCTTTAGGACGGCTGGAATTCGGATCACTATCTAAGAGTATATAATACATATATTTATATATATCATATATGTTAAACGAATAAACAACTTTCATGATTACGGTGATATCGAAAACGGCTCGAACGATTTACACAAAATTTGGTTTATATACTAATTCGAGCACGAGAAAACGATCTAGCTATTTATCTAATTCGGGAAGATTATTAATCAATTATTGTCAATTATCATGAATCAATTGTCGTGTATTAAAATGAACAAGTGTACTTAAATGGCAATGCGTGAATAGCCAACTTTTATCTGCTGTGTTTTGGCAACGGCAGAATCTTTAGAACTGGGATAAATGTTGTGTAGGTAGAATTAAGTTTATTCTTATGTGTTTTGTTCCTGTGTAATTTAGTAATAAATAATGTGTGTTAAAGAAACGTATATTTAATAAGTAATTATAGAACATATAAAGCTATATTACACCAGCAAAGAAATGTCACACTGGCGACGAGGATAACTTTGATTCATCTAGTTTAGTAATCTTGCGACTATGGAATACTACTTCGATTTTGGAAGATTGGAGTAAGATATAGCTTATTATTCTATTAAAATGGAACAATTAGTTCAAGAATTAATTTTAAAAATAAAGCGCTAATGGATGCGCTAAAGGAGGATAGCACCCTACAGAATATTAAGGTTTCTGGTGTACAATTTGAGAAATATGATGAATCATTAGAAAGTTTTGAGACTTTCATGGATAGGTTTGAAGCTTTTTTAGATATACAAAATGTACATATGGAAAAACGTGCAAAAACACTAATATCAAGTTTATCACCTAAGCTATATAACTTGTTAAAAAATCTTCTTGCTCCACAAAATCCTAGTGATCAGGAATATGAAACGATTAACAAATTTTGTAAGAACATTTGAATACGAAACCATTAATAATACCTAGTAGACACACGTTTTTAAACAGGAAACAAAATGAAGGGGAAAGCATTAATTCTTATCTTGCTGAACTTCGCTCTTTAGCAATTCCTTGTAAATACACTCAACTTATGTTGAATACTATGTTGAGAGATGTTTTCGTTAGTGATTTACGAGATAGGACAATCCTAAATCGGCTATTAGAAGAAGACGATATCGATATCGATAAAACCGTTAAGATCGCTTTAGCAATGGAACGCGCTATACTAAAGGAGTTAATGATATAATGGGTAAGCCACAAGGAATTAAAGCCGTTGGTGTATATAAAGGAAAAAATAAAACACCACAACCTAAGAGCACACAAAAGAAAAATAACATGGTATATTGTTCTAGATGTAACAGATCAAATCATAATAAATCTAACTATAAGTTTAAAGCAAGTAAATGTAGAGTTTTTCAGCGTATAGGCCATATTGAACGAGCTTGTTATTATTCTAAGGAGGCTAAATCAAACAAAATGGTGAAGCAAAAACAGTTTCATGTAAATGATTCAGAAGTTCAAAATTCAATTCCACTTCATAGTTTAGAAGTAAAGAACATTTGTAACAAAGAAGAATTTCCTAAGAGACGTTCCTTAAAGAAATTTAAAGAGATTTCGAGGAAAAAAATCTGTCCTATAGACTTGACATTTAAGACCTATAACGGTGAAACCCTTAAACCGCTGGGTTACTCGACAGTTAAAGTAAAATATAAGAATCAAACAGAGTACTTACATTTATATATTGTTAAAGAAGACTTAGACACTATCTTGGGTCGAGAATGGCTGTATACAATCAATTTAGATTGGGTAAGGATAAAAGCTCTTACAGTTGTAAAACAGGGAAATCTTACAAAACTGTTAGAAGAATACGCAGACATATTTGATGAAAAATTGGGCGAAATAAAAAATTATGAATCTAGTCTTAAGTTAAAACCGGAACCGTTCCAGTTTTTTTGCAGACTGAGACTATAGAATTTTAAGTACTTAGATTAAAGAAATTACAGCAGCAACATTATTAATTAGTCGAAGTGGACTTTAAAGAACTTTAATTTACATACTATCACAAACACGTACATCGAACAGATACATTTTACACACACAACAATAAACAACTTTTACCGGTAATTGACAGAATTTCCGCAGTGGTGCTGCCATCTATTACTTACATTTGTAACTAAACATCATAGTTTTCCCCTCCTTAATTTGGGAATTTGCAGGGAGCTTTTCTTTTCCTGGTGGATCTTCTAGGTACCTGTTGGGAAAAAGAAGAGTTAATTAAAGTATCTTTAGCATCATCAATAGAAGTATTGGACACCATGGGTTTTGGAGCTGAAGGTATCCCTTTAGAGTCTACTGGAGCCGGACTTGGAGTATTTGGGAGGACACAGTCATCTGGTTTAGGATTTGGAGTAGATGGAACAACAGAGTCATCTGGTTGAGGATTTGGAGCAGATGAGACAACTGAGTCAGCTGGTCGAGGATCTGGAGTACTAGGAGGCATTAGCTGAGAATCACGTTGATTAACAACTGCATTATCACTTTTGTGACTTTCTGTACCACTCTCTTCAGAATTTGAATCATTAGTTAGATGTATCTTCGAACCGACATTAGTTATCTGATCAAAATGCCTTTTCCAAATATTCGAACCAACTTGAATTCTATAATGCAACTTGCCCTTTCTTGCAATAATGCGACCAATTTTCCACTTGGCTTCTGGAGTATAATTTCTTACAGCCACTTTCTGGTTAAATTGAAATTCGTTTACTTTAGAATTGGCCTTTCTCGCATTTTGTTTATCATGCACAAAATTTGTAACGCTTGAAATTATCAAATCTATTTTCGTTCTTATATTTCGTTTTAGAAATAGAGATGCAGGACTTTCCCCCGTAGTAACATGAGGCATCTTTCTATACTGTAAAAGAAAGTTATTTATTTTCATCTGTAAAGTACCAGATTCTGAAGATAAGGCTTTTAACCCTTTTTTAAGAATCTGCACATATCTCTCTGCCTGACCATTTGTAGCTGGATGGTATGGTGCACTAAACCTATGTTTAACCCCATGATTCTACAAAAATGTCTCAAATTCTTCAGAAGTAAATTGTTTTGCGCTATCAGATACCAGAAATATAGGATACCCGTATCTGGCAAAAAGAGAAGAAAGACAAGTAATTGTATGTTCTGAAGTTGTATTAGGGACAATAAAAATTTCAGGCCATTTTCTATGAGCATCAATCACAAGCAAAAGCATTTTACCCATCACAGGACCAAAATAATCTATGTGAATTCTTTGCCATGGAGCTGTAGGCCATTCCCAATGATGAGTATCTACCTTAGGAGGATTATTTTTTAAATTGACACAAGTAGTGCAATTTCGTGCAAGATCTTCAATATCTTGGTCAATCCCTGGCCACCAAACAAAACTGCGAGCTAAGGACTTCATTTTCACTATACCAAAATGTCCATAGTGCAAATCACGTAAAATTTGTTTACGGTGAACTCCTGGGATAATTACTCTACATCCTTTTAAAATGCAACTATGTTGAAGAGTAAATTCTTCTTGTTTGCCACCAAAAAGTAAATTTTTAGGAATTGGAGAACCAGAAATTAGATGATGAAAAAGTTGACGTAATAAAGGATCAGATTTTGTAGCTACAGCAATTGATTTGGCGTTTAAAGGCAATGTAGAAATTTGGTTAATTTGAAAAAATTCAGATTCATCAATTACATTACTTGAATTTAATTGTGGGGGTAAATTTTCACTGCGTAATGGAAGTCGTGAAAGAGCATCGACATTTCCATGATCAGATGTTTTCTTATAGTGAATATCATATTTAAACGCTTGTAAGTATAATGCATATCTTTGCATCCGAGCAGCTGAAAGAACAGGAATACTTTTATTTGGAGAAAATATGGACACAAGTGGTTTGCTATCTGTAAATAAAGTAAACCTATTACCATATAAATATTGAAAAAATTTCTTTACTCCAAAAATAATAGCTAGTGCTTCCTTATCCACCTGACTATATTTTTTTTTCTGCATTCGTAAGCGTTCGGTCACAAAACAAATTGGTTTTTCCACGTTATCTGGCATCACATGCGAAAGAACTGCAGAGATACCATATGGAGAAGCATCTGTTGCTAACACTAAAGGCAATTTAGGGTTGAAATGAGTAAGAACTCTTTCTGAAATAATTTCATTTTTTATATTTTTAAATGCTTGTTCACAAACAGGAGACCAAATAAATTTTACATTCTTTTTGAGTAAGTGATTTAAAGGATGAGCAATTGTAGATAAATTTGGTACAAATTTAGAATAATATGTGATTAAGCCTAAAAAAGCTTTAACTTGCGACACATTAATTGGTCTAGGAGCATTTACAATAGCCTCAATTTTATCTTGCGTTTTATGAATACCTTGCTTATCAATTTTATAACCACAATATGTAATATGATCAGTCAGAAAAATTGATTTATCTTTATTTATCCTAATATTATATTCACGTAATCTTTCTAAGACTTGTTTTAGTCTTTTTAAATGAATTCCATCCGTTTCCCCTGTAACACCAATATCATCAATGAACACAGTGACACCATCAATACCACTTAATATTTGTTCAATCGATCTTTGCCAAATTGCTGAGAGCTAGTAAGACCCATTGGTAACTTTAAAAATTGAAATAAGCCCTTCGGAGTATTTATAGTTAACAATTCCTGTGATTTTTCGTCTACAGGTAACTGAAGATAAGCTTGATTTAAATCTATTATCGTAAAATGTAAACCACCACCTAAAGTAGCTAACATGTCCTCTACCCTAGGTAAAGGATATTTTTCCGCCTTCAAAAATTTATTTACTGTAACTTTAAAATCTCCGCATAACCGAATTTTACCATTTGGTTTTACTACTGGAACTATAGGAGTTGCCCACTTATTACTGGTGACAGGTTTAATAATACCCTCATCCTGTAACCTTTGAATTTCATCATTTACTGCATTACGTAGAGCATACGTGACTGTTCTAGCTTTACAAAATATGGGCGTAGAACCTTTTTCTAGATAAAGTTCTGCTTTCAAACCTTTTATTTCCTCTACTTTATTCGAAAATAAATCAGAAAAATCATTTAATAATGCTTTCAATTTATCTGTAGAATTTGCAATTTCATTGACATACACAGACTTAAAATTAGTGGGAAACAAATTAAATGCAGCTACCCAGTCTCTGCCAAATAAAAGTGGGAAATAATCTTCTTTAATCAAATACAATTTAAGATTTTTAGTAATATTTGCATAAGAAACATCTACTGTTACATACCCCACAGGTGTAAACACCTCACCCGTTGCCGTTCTCAACTGAACGTCTGGTGGAAAAATTTTATTATTCGGAAAAATTCTCCGAAAAATTTACAGGTACCGCAGAAATTCCTGAGCCCGTGTCTACCTCCATTTCAGCTTTAGCTTTATTTTCAATTAAAACCCACACTTTTATAGGTGTAGAACTTTTATCATGACTCACGGATAAAATATCAACCGTCTGCAATACATTTGCTTGTTTCTGAGAACTACTTTTACATACTTTACCTAGTATTTTTTTTACAAATTTTACAGATAGTGTTAATGTGCTTACACTTATTGGCTAGATGCGATGGATTTCCACATCTATAACACTGTAATTTATTTTTATTTACTTCAAAATTTCCCTTATTTACACTGTTTATTTTCGGTTTCTGGAAATTATTTGAAATTTTATTCGGCTGAACATTTTTAGAATATGTCAATTTATTGTCTGAGTGCAACGAAGACTCATACAGAGCGCCGTATTACTTTGCCCCATATATAGCTACGATGGATATTAAAACCTTTCGTCAAGCATAACTCAAAAAATATTTAACGGATTTCTTTCAAATTTTTACAGCAGGTACCTATAAAGGTGACAACGACGTCTATTTATTACCAAGAATAAATGTCAAACCGTTTGGAAATTATATTAAAAAAATAGATAAAAAAGCACAATTAAAGTACATACGTCACGAAAATTTTGTGCGTACGTCATTTTCACCGGCGGCAGATTTTCGTAGACAATCGGAATTGAAAATTTCATGGAGTACATGGAGCAAAAAAATATGCACGCCCTAATATTCAGCACAATAAAATATATTTCAATTTAGTAGAAATCGAAAATTAATCTGGATTTTTTTCTGTTTGAAAGAAAAACCCCGCAATAACTTGGTAGACTTGGTATTAGAGATTTGGCGCAAATCTCAGCAATGGCAGCTTTTTTTATTTCGCGTGTGTAAATTAAAAAAAAAAAAATCTTTGGTGTTTAAATAAAAGGTTTCGATTTATGGCATTATTTCTTTTTTTTTTCTCTTTTTACCATTTTAAATGGGATTAATGAAAGTCATGTATTTTAAATTAAATGAGTGAAAGTTTTATATTTAAATGAAATGAATTCAATATGAAAATGTTATAGGAACAATATTTGGCGATTTATCAACTGCGCCAGGATAACATAAAAGTACCAATATATCAAACGGTATGTAGTATGTGAAATGAAACAATTATATTATAATCACCCATAGTACAAGAAAAAAAAACTAATATTCTGCATTCAGAGGGAAAAATCCATCTCCTGTGCCATAAGATTTTGGCGAGCTCTTTTTTGGTAATAAGTTTTTCGATGTGATTGTTGGGGTCTGCAGGATTTGGATTACTTTTTCTAAATCTTATTTTTTTGCAGATGTAGTATTATGTAAATATATTTTTTTTTGCAGATATTTTTCTATTTTGTATATATACATATATATTAAATTGTAATGGCATTTGGAAAAGAGATTTTTACCTTTTTATCCCGAAATATTAAAATATATATATATATTTACATATATCAAGCGTATAATGTTATGTTTTGCATTTTTATACGGACCACTTCTCCATTTTTAGATTTTAAATGCTATTTATTATTTACTAGCCGTTTATTATTTGTTTACAATTTACCCCCCTGACAATAGCAATTATTTATCACAAAAATGCCTCTTAGGTTTGTTAAATAAGTTTGTTTATGTATTTTCGTTACTTATTAAAATATCGAATATGGCGACAAAATTTTATTTTAGCATCGTGCTTAAATTTTTAAGATGGTGCAAAAACACGCTTTAATAAACGTATGTTTGTAAATATTTGAAAAACATGTTTTACCGCTCTCTTGAAAAATTTTGTAAGATGCTAAAACTACCTTTTGGCACCATTTAAAATTTTTTTCGCCAACCGACATTGGATACGAAACTTTTCCCTTTTCAGATACACAGGCAAGGCTGGTCTCAAACAAGAGTAAAGCTAGCAACAATATTGTTTTAACTCTATAAGAGTTACAATAATGATATTAAATGCTCCGATTGGCTTTGGGCCCAATTACGAAAATTTCTCCTAAAAAAAACTGTAGAAGAAGTCTTTTACATTTGTTTCAAATGAAGCTCGGTCTACAAGGTATTAGTTAATAATACAAACAACACTAATGGCATGGAGGCAAAAGTTTTAATTTAAATGTATATATTTGAAACCATCCCCCCCCAAAAAAAAAGAAAGAAAAGAAAAGAAAAGAAAGTTACAGTAATGATTTTAAAATGGCGTTAAGCCACGCTTTGTGACATAAGCATTTGGCTGCAAAAGCGATAACGAAACTTTCACTTAACTTAATAACATGTAGCTAATATAGCCCTCAGGGTACCTTGCAGTTATACAGACCTTGTGGTTTTTTTAAAAAGCTTGAGACAATTCAGGTTTAAGAAGTTGAGATTTACTGTCAAATGATATAAACAACTATGAACACAAAACTGATGAATTATTATTCAGGTTTATGTATGTATTAAAAAAAAAATTGCATATGATTACACTTATTAGATGAATTACTTCTGTTTGCATTTAATAACTGATAAACGGTTTCTGTATATTAAATGAATTGTTTAAATATTGGGAAGAGGTGGCGAGAGGTAGAAAGACGAGTAAACAAAGGGTAGACAGACGGGTAGTGAGATGGGTAGAGAGACGAGTAGCGACATAGGTAGGCTGACGGGTAGCGAAACGAATAGCTTGGCTAGAGAGAAAGGTAAAAAGAGGGTTGACAGAGGGGTAGCGAGATGGGTCAAGAGACGAGTAGCGACACCGGTAGACAGGAATATAGCGAGAAAGGTTGCGAGACGCGTAGCGTGGTAGATAAAGAGACGAGTGGAGAAATGAGTACAGAGACAAGTTGACTGACGGGTAATGATATTGGTAGCGAGACGGGTAAAGAGTCGGGTACAAAATCAGACGAATAGTGAGACGGGTATACAGACGAGTAGAGAGACAGTAGATGGGTACGGAGATGGGTAAGAAGATGGGTAAAGAGGCGTATAGTCAGACGAGTAGAGAGACAGATAGACAAGTTGTGAGATAGATAGACAAATGGGTGGCGAAGTGGATAGAGACACGGCTAGACATACAAGTAGTTAGAAGGATAGACAGACGGTTAGAGAAATAGATTGGCGGGTAGCGAGACCGGTAGAGCAATATAGAGACAGGTAGCGAGACGTGTAGTGAGATTGACAATTGGTTAGAGAGACGGGCAGAAGAACGGATAGGGAAACAGACAGATTGTGGAGAAACAGACAGACAGGCAAAAGAAAAGTCTGCGGATTGGCGCAGTAAAGGCGCAGGGGGCAGGGCCTCCTAGGGAATAATCAAGAAGTATCTGTTAAGCTTAACTTTGAAATATATATAATTTTTCAATTTTAACGATATGGAGTTATAATGTAAAAGTTATTTTACAAAAGTCATCGAAAGATTTTTTGTATACTTTAATAGTAATTTAGACTATTGTTTTGCAATCTGGTTTGTAGCAAAGTATGCTATCAATGTGGTTTAAAGTGTAAGAGTTTCTATAAACAGTTATACAAATAATAGATATATAATCAAGGAAGAAAAATTTTAAATTCACACACAAAAAAGGTGCAACAATGAAATTAAATTTGCGTTAAGCCACGCTTGATAGAATAATCTATTGGCTGCAAATCCAATTATGTAACTTTAAAAAGCTTGGCGTTTTAAAAAATCCGGTGTTTTTTTTTTTCAAGTTTTGCGCAATACGCGCTTAAGAAAGTGAGATTCTTTGCCACATGTTAAAAAAAATATATGACAACACATCTGATGAACGGTACTTCTTTTCTATATTTTTAACAGTGTATATGAATTTATATATGATATTTTGTAATTCTATCATTTAATTTGCTCTTTTTCTTTATATTGTAATTGTTAACCCTATGTTCTCAGCAATATCACTCAGACTAATCCCTTTGAGGGAAGTCCTAGTTAACATTTACATTTTTATTTTTCAATTCAGAAATATCATGTTCGTTATTTTGCAAGATAATTGCTTTTTCAATAGCTTTTTCAAAAGTTAAATCATCTATTTGTGAGAGTAATTTACTTTGGATAGTTTCATTTTTTAAACCTCGCAGAAATTGTTCCAATAAATTTTCATTAAGTGTTTCACCAGCAAACGCACAGAATGTAGTTAACTTCTTTAATTTTGAAACAAAATCTTGTATCGATTCGTTTTCATTTTGATAAGAATTACGGAATTTAATTCTAGAACAAAATTTATTAGGGGCGGGGCTTAAGTGCTTTAACAGAATATGAACTATTTCCTCATATTTCAGTGCTTCAGGATTTTTCAGAAATGTTAAATCTGACAGCAAATTATACAATTTA
Organism: Maratus michaelseni; assembly: GCA_963931845.1. Classification (NCBI taxonomy): domain Eukaryota; kingdom Metazoa; phylum Arthropoda; class Arachnida; order Araneae; family Salticidae; genus Maratus; species Maratus michaelseni. The sequence goes on from OZ007596.1 coordinate 53,690,585, forward strand.
GGCCCCATACAGGAAATAATTGTAGGTGCCTTTTTTTTCCTCAACATCATGTAATAAAAAACTCTGTTCCAATCTCTTAACGTATGATTGGAACGTTTCAATGGAATCATTGTATTCCTTAAAATTAGCAAACATTATAAACTTTTATTTATTGCAGAGAAGGAAAAAAAATGTCAGCACTTACGACCCTCGAAATGATGTACGTATTAAAATATTAATACAGCATATTCTCTTGTAGATGCAAAACACGAAGTATCGCCATTTTGCGAATCATTTGGAATTTCTTTTCAATTGAATTCCGGTAAGAAACTTGATTTTCTCGTCGCCATTATATCATATATTCTAATACGAGCAAATCTTGTGGGTGGTTATATATATATATATATATATATATATATATATATATATATATATATATATATATATATATATATATATATATATATATATATATATATATATATATATATATATATAATTATAATATCTATGAATTTCAAAAAACATATCAAGTTCTATTATCATTCTACTTAAATATATATATATATATATATGCAAAAATTATCTTAAAAACGGCTCTAACGATTTTGACGAAATTTCGTTTCCTACCGTTTTGGGACACCAGAAAACCATTGGGCTAGGTCACATGTTCGAGAAAATTCGATTAGTGGGTCATTTTGGGTTATTTTGGGTCATGGTCTAGCTTATTGTATCTAAAAAACGGTTCAAACGATTTTGACGAAATTTTGTATCCGATCATTTTCGGGCACGAGAAGTCTAATGGGCTGGGTTACATGTTCGAGAACTTTCGATTAGTGGGTCATTTTTGGGTCAACGCGGGTCAAATTAATTTTATCTAAAAAACGGCTCTAACGATTTTGATTAAATTTTGTGTCCTACGAATTTCGAGCACGATAAAAGCATTGGGCTAGGTCGCATGTCCAAGAAAATTCGATTAGAGGGTCATTTCTGGGTCATTGTGGGTCAAGATCTAAAAAGCGGCTCAATTTACACTAAATTTTGCATCCAATGGTTTTCGGACACGAGAAGACTGTTCGGCTAGGTCACATGTTCGAGAAAATTCAATTAGTGGGTCATTTTGGGTCATTTTGGGTCATGGTCAAGCTAATTGTATCTAAAAAATGGTTCAAACGATTTTGACGAAATTTTGTATCCGACTATTTTCGGGCACGAGAGCTGGGTCACATGTTCGAGAACTTTCGATTAGTGGGTCATTTTTGTGTCAAAGCGGGTCAAATTAATTTTATCTAAAAACGGCTCTAACGATTTTGATTAAATTTTGTGTCCTACGAGTTTCGAGCACGATAAAAGCATTGGACTAGGTCGCATGTCCGAGAAAATTCGATTAGTGGGTCAATTCTGGGTCATTGTGGGTCAAGATCTAGAAAGCGGCTCAATTTACACTAAATTTTGCATCCAATGGTTTTCGGGCACGAGAAGACTGTTGGGCTAGGTCACATGTTCGAGAAAATTCAATTAGTGGGTCATTTTGGGTCATTTTGGGTCCTGGTCAAGCTAATTGTATCTAAAAAATGGTTCAAACGATTTTGACGAAATTTTGTATCCGACTATTTTCGGGCACGAGAAGACTATTGGGCTGGGTCACATGTTCGAGAACTTTCGATTAGTGGGTCATTTTTGGGTCAAAGCGGGTCAAATTAATTTTATCTAAAAAACGGCTCTAACGATTTTGATTAAATTTTGTGTCTTGCGAGTTTCGAGCACGATAAAAGCATTGGGTCAGAGAAAAGTCGATTAGAGGGTCATTTCTGGATCATAGTGGGTCAAGATCTAAAAAGCGGCTCAATTTACACTAAATTTTGCATCCAATGGTTTTCGGGCACGAGAAGACTGTTGGGCTAGGTCACATGTTCGAGAAAATTCAATTAGTGGGTCATTTTGGGTCATTTTGGGTCATGGTCAAGCTAATTGTATCTAGAAAACGGTTCAAACGATTTTGACGAAATTTTGTATCCGACTATTTTCGGGCACGAGAAGACTATTGGACTGGGTCACATGTTCGAGAACTTTCGATTAGTGGATCATTTTTGGGTCAAAGCGGGTCAAATTAATTTTATCTAAAAAACGGCTTTTACGATTTTGATTAAATTTTGTATCCTACGAGTTTCGGTCACGCGAAAATCATTAGGCTAGGTCACATGTTCGAGAAAATTCGATTAGTGGGTCATTTCTGGGTCATTGTGGGTCAAGATCTAAAAATCGGTTCAATTTACACTAAATTTTGCATCCTATGGTTTTCGGGCACGAGAAGACTGTTGGGCTAAGTCACATGTTCGAGAAAATTCAATTAGTGGGTCATTTTGGTCATGGGTCATGATATTTGATCTCAAATATAATTTTGACCGAGCATAGCTCGGTCTTCCCTGCTCGTACCCTGCTCGTAGTATTTTAAGTACTTAGATTAATGAAATTACAGCAGCAACATTATTAATTAGTCGAAGTGAACTTTAAAGAACTTTAATTTACATACTATCACAAACACGTACATCGAACAGATACATTTTACACACACAACAGTAAACAACTTTTACCGGTAATTCGACAGAATTTCCGCAGTGGTGCTGCCATCTATTACTTACATTTGTAACTAAACATCATAGAGACCATTACCGTTTGCAATGAAAAAGCGTGTTGAAGAGGAATTAGAACGACATGAGAAAGACGGAGTTATAAAAAAATCTACTATTTCCGATTGGGCGACTCCAATAGTACCAGTAGTTAAAGCAAATGGGAAAATTCGGTTATGTTCTGATTATTCCATCACTTTTAACAAAAATCTACGAATTCAAAGACACCCTTTTCCAAAAACAGAAGAAATTTTCGCTTCACTGAATGATGATAAGATATTTTCAAAGATTGACTTTAGTCAAGCGTATTTACAAATGAAGGTTCACCCTGACAGTAAAAAATTATTAACGATTAATACGCATAAGGGACTTTATGAATGCAAAAGACTAATTTTTGGGATTAATTCAGCACCTGCTATCTGGCAGAAATATATAGAAAGTGTATTGCATGATTTAGAAGGAGTAGAAGTATTTTATGATGATGCACGGATCGCAGCACCAGATTTACAGACACATTTGTCAAGATTACGGAAATTTTTCGATAGATGTCGTCAACATGGATTGAGAATAAATAAAGATAAATGCAAATTTTTCCAGAATGAAATTGAATTTTTGGGATATAAGATAAATGCACAAGGATTATCTAAAAAAGATGAAAATATTGCTGCAATTAAGAATGCTAAAATTCCTGAGAATGTTCAAGAAGTTCAATCTTTTATGGGATTAGTTAACTTTTATTCTAAATTCGCAAATAAACTTGCTACTTTAGCATATCCATTACATAACTTGACTAAAAAAGGGGTTCCATGGATTTGGGATAAAAAGTGTCAAGAAGCAATCCAAAACATAAAAGATGAAATCTGTTCTGATAGAGTATTAGCACACTACGATCCAAAACTTCCTATTTTCCTTGCAGCTGATGCATTTCCAGTCGGCTTGGGTGTAGTGCTCTCCCATAAATTTCCAGACAGTTCCGAGAGGCCTATTGCATTTGCTTCAAGAACACTTTCACTAACTGAACAAGGCTACTCACAAATTGATAGAGAAGCTCTATCTCTAGTCTGGGCTGTGAAAAAGTTTTATCTTTACCCAAAAGGAAATCGATTTACTCTCATTACAGATCACAAACCTCTCGTGGCAATTTTTGCTTGCAAAAAGGGTTTTCCAATTTTGTCTGCTACAAGACTTTTGCATTATGCTCTAGTATTGCAGGCTTATCAGTTCGATATAATTTATCGGAATACTAAGGATCATGGTAATGCAGATTGTCTTTCACGATTACCCTTAAGATCTGAAGATTTAGAATTAAAGGATGACGTTTCAGTTTTCCAACTTTCCCAAATCGAAACACTTCCAATAACAGCAAGAGATTTATCTAAAGCAACTGCAAATGACAAAGATTTGGCACCCTTACTAAATGCTTTAAAAAAGGGAACTTTTCTAAAAGGGAAGGAAGTAGAATATACTCTCCAGGATGGTTGCATTATGTACGGGCAAAGAGTCTGTGTACCTAAAAAATATCATGATAAGGTTTTGGAAGAACTTCATCAGGGACATTTAGGAGTTGTTAAAATGAAGACAATAACCAGATCCTATGTAAATTGGAAAAACATAGATAAAGACATTGAAGATGTTGTTAAAAAATTAACAGATTGTTCCAGGGTTAAAGATTATCTTCCAAAGTCTAAAACACACCATTGGGAGTACCCAAGTTTTCCATGGGAAAGAATTCATGTTGATTTTGTAGGACCAATCTTTGAGCATATGTTTTTATTAATTGTGGATGCACACTCAAAATGGCTTGAAGTCTATCCTATGAAATCGACAACTGCCCTGAAAACGGTAGAATGTCTAAGAGATTGTTTTGCTCGTTTTGGATTATACCAGTCATGTTAGTCAGTGACAACGGACCACAGTTTTCCTCATATAAGTTCCAAGAATTAATGCAAAATAATGGAGTTTTTCATAAAACAAGTGCACCTTTCAAGCCCTCCAGCAGTGGTCAAGCAGAAAGATATCTACACACTTTGAAACAATCCCTTCAAGCAATGCAAAATTACCCTGGTAATATCAACCAAAAAATCAACTGTTTTTTGTTACAATATCGGAAATCACCCAATATGACTACAATGCAGTCTCCAGCAAGTATGTTCTTAAAAAGAGAGCTTCGTATGAGAAATGACCTCTTAATTCCTAATAGTAAAGAAAGAATTCAGAATAAGATTAGAAAGGATATATATTTCAATGACCGGTATTTTAAAGTGGGTGATAAAGTAGCTGTTCGAGATTACACTACAGCTAATTTCAAATGGAAATTCGGTCGTATCATCAGCCGAGATGGTGAAGTACATTATAACATAAATGTTCAAGGCAATTTAGTTAGACGACATGTTGATCAAATTCGATCATCAGGTGAAGAAGTGGACAATGATATTCAACATAGACCAAGAGTAACAAATATGAACGGCCCATCTGATCCAACAATGACATCAACGGAGACAGATGCAGCATCGACGGAGCCACCTACGACCTCCAAGGATATCGCCAAAGATATGCCTCCATCACTGCCAACAGTCACATCTCCTCCAGTTAGCACACCCCAAGTTGTCCAAAATCCAATGCAACTAAGACGATCTGAAAGGATCCGGAAGCCTTCAAATAAACTGGAGAGTCAAAATACGTCCATTAGAATTAATTTTTAGCACTTTCCAACCTAGTTGAAAAGTGCTTATGACTTCGGTTTGTCTGGCCGGATGGCCGTCTGTCCGTGCTCTAACTCCCGTAAATATGCTCGGATTGCTCTGCAATTTTTATATGTTATTGTCGTTATCTATGGCACGTTCCCTATTTCAACTGAAGTGTGTAGCACTTATAGTTTTCTTACAGGGACACTCAAAAGAATTCCGTTACATTGCGGTCTATGGGGAAAAATCATTTGCGGTTTATTTTAAAAATGTTTCACTATCGTAAACGCATTGAAATTTATATAGATCACTAAGATGCATTAGAAGAAGCTTAATATGGAATAGTAGGTGTATAGCACTTAGAGTTACTTTACAGGGACAGTCAAAATAATTCCGTTACATTACGTCTATGGAGAAAAATCGTCTGCGGCTTATTTAAATAATGTTCCACTATTTTAAACGCATTGAAGTTTATATATATTACTAAGGTGCATTACAAGAGGCTTACTACAGAATAGTGTGTGTATAGCAGTCATCGTTCATTTACAGGGACACACAAAAGAATTCTCTACTGTCTGTTAACAATAATTCCTGGAAGTGCGTTTTAAGTTACTGAACGCGATTTTAATCTTAACTAGCTTTTTGTCTATTACGTGGTGTGTATAAATTCTGTAGATCCTATACAGGGCAGCACAAAAGTTCGCGAACACATTTCCGTTTATTGACAGAAACTCCAGAAGGAGAATTTAAACTGTGCTACGCGTTTCCTAACTAAACTAAAATTTAGCATCCTATGTATATATACAAATCTATAGATCATATACAGGGCTACATAAAAGTATTCTGATATTTTTCCGAATATTGTATATATTGAAAATTCCTGAAATTACGTTTTTAAATATGTTATGCATTTTCCAAATTGTTTACTTAGATGTCATCTTTCAGCTTATTAAACGGTAATGATTTGTAAAATTATTTTAGAAGCGTTGGAAAGTGCTACATAATCTATGCTTGACGCATGATTTTTCGTTCTTGTTAAATATACACTAAAACACTTTTATTTTGCTTAAAAGACGTCAACATAAACATTAAAGATGTTAAAATTTAAAATTTACATGTTTCGATTTGTTCATCAAATCGTCATCAGAATAGAATATACACAAACCACAAACACAATGTACATAAAAACCAGAGATTAAATTAATTAAAAACCAGAGAGTCTGAACAGTCACTATGTGAAAGAAGGTACAACGCCCTCTATACTTTTAATTTTAACACCGCTCTTAGATCCATCTACAGACCGCATCCCACTATTATTCAACTACTCAAACCAAATCTTCGGAATATTAAATGACAACGTATCATTACATGCTTTCGAGCTGCTTAAATAAATTTCAATAGATTCCCTCACAAAACATTGAAAATAAAAACTGGAACTATAAATCAATTTAGCTTCATTAAATAGGATGTTGATGCTCTCTCTATTATTTAATCTTGATAAGGCAATATTCCCTTTCCCATACTTAATATCTGCAACATGCTCTTTACATCTAACATTGAATTTCCTCTGTGTCATACCAACATAATAATTCCTAACACCCCCCTCCCTAATAAATGGAATAACATAAACACCCGAAACGTCACCCTTACTGACAGGATCAATTCTCGTGCTCAAAACCGTCTTTAACTTCGGGGGAGCCCTCGCAACTAAACCCAAACCAAACGCTTTTAAAGGAAATTTTATAAACTTAAATAAACCCGGTTAATAACTCATAACCACTCTCTTCAATTTAACACCAACTTTCTGCAGAAAATTTGGGGGTGAATTAGATAAAATTAGACTTATCGCTATTGGTAACGGGTATCGCGTGAATTTGGTTAATAAATTAATACAGACCTTTATCACTAAAAGGAACAAAGGTATTGGGGAATATAAAGCGGATAGTGATGTTAAGTTGACGAGAGTGGTTATGAGTTACTAGCAGACTACACCCGCTGCGCTGATCGGTTTCTCCAAAAGAACCTTGAATCAAATGAAATATATCGGTGAATTTAACCTTGTATTTTAAAGTAACCTGTACCTAGATATCCTATAATAACATAAAAACGGATACTTATTTCACTAAGTTATGTTTTTTTAATACGGTTTATTATTACGTTTACAATTTATTACCTACCGTTTTCCATTGATTTATATGTTTTAAAGCTACATTTTTTAATAACGTGAAATAACCTATATTATTCCCAACTAAATAGAAATGGCGCATCTAGTATTTGTCGAGAATTTAATAAAAATCATGCACTCGTGACATCATAATTCACTTTTATATTTTAACAGAATAATACGGTTACTCGTGCTGACACATTGCTGTTATTATTTTTTTACGCGTAAAGTTTTCGCTATGGTACTCCATTGTGAAATTTGGTCATTTTTGAAATTCAATATTTGAAAAATGGCATAATCAGTGGATTTGAAATTTATATCAAGAAAAATACAATTTTTTACCTATCTAACGCTGTTTGTCTAACAATTTTCTGACAAATACTTTTCGAGCAACTAATTTTTTCAGTAATTTCAAATGTTTCATTTTCTGAGATTAATCTGTGGCAACGATCCCAGTCGTCAGCAACACATACCTTTTTATTAAAGAGGATTATCCGGGTTTATTTGAGTTTATAAAATTTCTTTTAAAAGTGTTTGGTTTGAGTTTAGTTGCGAGGGCTCCCCCCGAAGTTAAAGTCGGTTTTGAGCACGAGAATAGATCCTGTCAGTAAGGGTGACCTTTCGGGAGTTTATGTTATTCCATTTATTAGGGAGGGGGCTGTTAGGAATTATTATGTTGGTATGACACAGAGGAAATTCAATGTTAGATGTAAGGAGCATATTGCAGATATTAAGTATGGGAGAGGGAATACTGCCTTATCAAGGTTAAATAAAAGAGAGAGCATCAACATCCTATTTAATGAAGCTAAATTGATTTATAGTTCCAGTTTTTATTTTCAACTTTTTGTGAGGGAATCTATTGAAATTTATTTAAGCAGCTCGAAAGCATGTAATGATACGTTGTCATTTAATTTTCCGAAGATTTGGGTTGAGTGGTTGAATAATAGTGGGATGCGGTCTGTAGATGGATCTAAGAGCGGTGTTAAAATTAAAAGTATAGAGGACGTTGTACCTTCTTTCACATAGTGACTGTTCAGACTCTCTGGTTTTTAATTAATTTAATCTCTGGTTTTTATGTACATTGTATTTGTGGTTTGTGTATATTCTATTCTGATGATGATTTGATGAACAAATCGAAACATGTAAATTTTAAATTTTAACATCTTTAATGTTTATGTTGACGTCTTTTAAGCAGAATAAAAGTGTTTTAGTGTATATTTAAAAGTTTAAAAGATCCGGAAGCCTCCGAAAAGATTGTGCTGTTAATTTGAAAGGGCAGGAAACTGTCGTGTATAAAACAATTGTACTTAAATGGCAACGCGTGAATAGCCAACTTTTATCTGCTGTGTTTTGGCAACGGCAGAATCTTTAGAACTGGGATAAATGTTGTTTTGATAGAATTATGTTTATTCTTATGTGTTTTATTCCTGTGTACTTTAGTAATAAATAATGTGTGTTGCACTCTTCGATTTTTCATGACCCTGTATTTCATCCAAATTTCACTTCAAAGATATATTTTAATTGGAAATTTGACGCTTAATCAGATGCAATAAACCGCTAGTTAATAGGATTATTATTTTTTGAGTTATAAGGAGGTTTCTTTCAAGCAATTCTGTAATCGAGCCTTTAAAGTTTAGGACGTCATCAAGCCACGATCGAGGCTAACGAAAAAGAAAGGCTACCGCGGTGCTTTACGCTTATCGTTTTTTACAGACCGCGGGAGTCACGTGATGCTCGAATGCAACAATGCAGGTGTACGAAAAGAGCATCACGTCACCCTAGCGGTCTGTAAAAAAAGATAAGTGGAATGCACCGCGGTAGCCTGTCTTTTTCGTTAGCCTCGGCCACGATTTTATGTGAATTGCAATGCATTTTATAAGTAGTTTACACATTTTTATTTTAATATTTTACATTATGCATATCCATGATGGGTAAGTATTACGGTGGCCCCCAACGACTAGAGGCGAATATTTTAGTACGGAAAATTTGTTGTTTCGTCCCTATTTTTTAGGGTTCCGCACTTAAAAAGTAAAAACGCTATCTATAAAAGATCACTCTTGTGTCTGTCTGTCCGTCTGTCAGCGGCATTTTAATCGTAAACTATGGGACGTGGAAAGTTCAAACTTGGGAAAGTTATAAAGTTTATTAACCCACATATTTTCAGATTATTAGCCATTCACAAATTATGTTTAGGAAAAATTTACGGTGGCTAATTAAGTTACTTGAAGAAACAAATTTTCGTTTGTATATCGTATGGGGTATCGTGTGAAAGATATCGTTACATCGAGGACAAAAACATATTTGTTTTAATTTTGGGTATTGCATTTTTAGAGATATCGTCGAAAATGCACTTCAAAAATATCCCCCCCCCCCTCCCATCTATTTCCGAATTTAGTAGTATTATTAGGAGTAGACGAAATTAGGTTTTAGACGAAATTTATAGACGGATTTAGGATTAAGAAATTAGGAGTAGTAGGAGGTTATTTAAACCTTGTAGGAAAACTATAGCAATTTTCCTAGGTCACATATTTTTTGAGAAAAACGCATTTTCCCCGTTACACACAAACTTTACTTTTTGAGCGGTCAGCGGGGAACTTGACGGGCGCTCCAGGTATTTATCGCACAATCATCCTCCGATATTCGATAATGATTTTCGAAAAAAATTGTCGGTAAGTAGCCGATATATTAATTAAGTTACTTGACAAAGAAAATTTATTTTTATATATCGTGTAGGGTACCACTCGAAAGATCTCGTAACACCGAACTGAAATATATATTTGTTTTAATTTTGATATTATATTTTCAGAGACATCGTCGAAAGTGTACTGCAAAAATATATCCGCCCCTCTCCTATTTCAGAATCTACTGAAACGGAAATTATGAAAAAAAATTAGAGATAGTAGGAGTTTTTGTTAGTTAATTAATAAATAGTAATTAATAAATTTAATTCAAGGAACAATTTGAGCACGATTTATGCTCGCACTTGACCGATTTATTTGTTTATTGTGTCAAAAAAAAGAAAGAAAAAAAAAACGAAATTGTTAAGGGGTTAAACTGCTTGAAAGCATTAGGAATCACTGATGGATTTTAAACAACCTCGGCTTTTTACAAGCATCAATCGCATGAAAACAGGAATTACTCACTTTGCATTGTAAAATATGCAAATGGAAAACTCTACGCTACCGTGTTCATTGGCTGTTTGAAGCGAATCTAAAAGGCGTGAGTGTATAATTTTTCAATTTCATAGATATCACAGCTGAATCTCATTGGACTGCTGTTCTTCCGCCATTAAATGGTGATTGGCGAAAATTAAGTCGATCCTTCAGATAAAATATATATTGGTAAGGCTCGTCGAATTAAAAACTGGTTTATGCTACAACAAACATGATATCCGCTTGTCTTCTAAATGAGATTGCAGAAAGTACTTGTAAGTTACCGTATTGATTCGCATTTTTACCTTCATTTATTGCTATTTGTTAATACTACAATTAGGAGTATAAAAATACGTAATAATAAATTAAACTAGTCGCGGGGGGGGGGGGGGGGCACTGTAATACTTACCCATCATGGATATGCATAATATAAAATATCAAAATAAAACACGTGTCAACAACTTATAAAATGCATTGCAATTCGAATAAAATCGTGCCTTGATGACGTCATAAGCTTTAAATGCTCTATTACTGAATTGCGCACAAGAAGCATCCTTATGACTCCAAAATTTATAATCATATTAACTACCGGTTTACTACCGGTCGCGGATTAAGCGTCTCATTTCCAATTAAAATATATCTTTGAATTGAAGTTTCAATGAAATACAGGGTCATGAAAAATCGAAGAGTGTGGGAAATATGATTCCAAATATCTCGGCAACTCATTATCCGATCGACTTCATTCTTTATCCAAAATCTATGTCCTTTTATTGTCTTTTATATTCACCCCTTAAAATAAGCAATTTCGAAAATTTTTATATACCTTTTATCAGTACGAATATTTCGAGAGTCCGGAAAAAATAGTTCCGGATAATCGAGGTTACTGAAATTCAATAAGCTTCTTCCCATTAATACATACTAAGTACGTACCAAATTTCGAGTCTCTATTTTAATTTGTTCGGGAGATAGAGCGCTCACAGACACACAGACGGACGGCAATTTTTTTTTTCTAAAAATATGTGTTTCGGAATCTCCAGTGTCTGAAACGTGTAAATCCGTCAATTTTTTTTTTTCAATTTTCAAAACGATCACAAGAGTTACCATTATACTACATATGATGGGTAAGTGAAAAAGTTTATGCCATAACAAAGACATCATCCACTCGTCTCCTAATGAGATCACACAAAAGAAAAGTGAATAAATCTTAAATTTACTTTATTGATTCCCAACTGTATCGTAACTTGTTGCTTTTTCTTACATGCAAAAGTATTAAAAGTGCCGTATTATTAAAAACTGATACTCATTCCTTTTTTAAATGAGACCACACACACACTATAAAAGAATAAGAGATTAATTCATAATATTGATTCGTATTTTTATCATTTTATTGCTATGTATTAGATTTTAAAATTAAGAGTATGAAGTTACCAGGAAATTAAATTAAAAATGGGTTTATGCCATAAACACAATCTTTAATCTTTATTACATAATCTTTATGCTATCATAATCTTTATGCCATAACTTTAATCGTTATGGCATCATAATCCTTATGCCACAATTAAATTTTATGCCATAACAAAAAGATTATCTTCTCGTTTTGTAAATGAGATCGCACAAAACAGAAGTAAATAACTCTAGAATTCACGATATCGATTCGCGTTCTTATTTTATATATATAAATTATTGCTCTTTCGCACACGTTAAAATTAGGAGTATGAAAATACACGAAATTAAATTAAACTAGTTGTTGGGGGCCACCGTAATACTTACCCATCATGGATATGCATTAGGTAAAATATTAAAATAAAAATGTGTAAACTACTTATAAAATGCATTGCAATTCAAATAAAATCGTGGCTGGATGACGTCATAAACTTTAAGGGCTCGATTACTGAATTGCTTGAAAGAAACCTCCTTATAACTCCAAAAATAATAATCCTATTAACTAACGGTTTATTGCATCTGATTAATCATCAAATTTCCAATTAAAATATATCTTTGAAGTGAAATTTGGAGGAAATACAGGGTCATGAAAAATAGAAGGGTGTGGAAAATAGGATTCCAAATATCTCTGCAACTCATTATCCGATCGACATCATGCTTTATGCAAAATTTATGTTTTTTTATTGTCTTTTATATTCATTTCTTAAAATAAGCAATTTCGAAAATTTTTATATATCTTTTATCAGAACGAATATTTCGAGAGTCCGAAAAAAATAGTTCCGGTTAATCGAGGTTATTGAAATGAAATAGGCTTCTTCCCATTATTACATACTAAGTACATACCAAATTTCAAGTCTCTATCTCAATTGTTTCGAGAGATAGAGCGTTTACAGACACACAGACGCACAGACATACATACACACAGATGGAAGGCAAAAATTTTTTTCTAAAAATATGTTTTTCGGAATCTCCAGCGTCTGAAACTTGTAAATCCATCAAAAAAAAATTTCGATTTTCAAAACGATTACAAGACTTACCCTATATAGTATACCCCGTATGATGGGTAAGTAATATACTACGTATGATGGGTAAGTAAAATGGGTGTATACCGTAAAAAAGATGTTATCAGCTCACCTTCTTTTTTAAACAAAAAAAGTGAATAACTCTGGAATTTATTGTATTGATTCGTGTTTTATTTAAATTTTTTGTTTATTTTTACAATATGAGATTAAAAGAAACAAACTTACGCGAGGAAAAATTAAAAATTGGTTTATGGCGTAACAAAGAACCTGCTTCTACGTAAATGAGATCGCACAAAACATAAGTGAATGTGTCTTGAATTTACTATATTGATTTGTGTTTTTATCGTAATTTGGTGCTAGTTCTTACATACGAAATTTACGAATATGGAAATACGCTAGATTAAATTAAAAACTAGTTTATGCCGTAATAAAGATAATATATCCGTCACATAAAAACATAAAAGTATAATTCTAAAGTTTATCGTATTGTTTCGTATTTTTATCGTAATTTATTGCTATTTTTTACATGCTAAAATTAGGACTAAGAAAATACACAACATTCTTAATTTTATATATATACATATACATATTTATTTATTCTTATTAGATGAGACCATTGATTAATGCAAGAAAGAATAATCCGTAAAGCAAATTAAACGTTTCGATGAATAAAAAAAAAAAGAAAAGAAAAGAAAACGAAACATCCTGCTTTATGCATACATTATAAAACACTTTCCAACACTACTAGTTTATTGTTAAGAAACTCCATTTCCTTATACAACGAAATGAGATATCTAAATAAACAATTTAAAAAACATACACTCTAAAAACGACATTTTAAAAACTGAGCAAAAAATACTCAAATCTGAGTATGTCGCATAGTCAAAATTACTAAAGTTTGAACCATGTATATACTAATCAAATTTTAATTGCTCAATAGGTGTAAAGCCAACACAGTGAAAAAGTACCCAGGGTCATCAGTATAGCGTATTGATGTTCTACCAACTGAACCACTTGGGAACGATACTCAGCCTGGAACTTTCTCACTATGTTGGCAAGGCTACAAATGCAGCACAAGATGGAATATTTTCCGTGAGCCACCAACATGGGGCAAACACGAAATCAAAGAAAATCCAGCATCGATAATTGAATATATTCATATTTAATACTTTGGAAATTTTTCAATAGAAAATTTCACACGCCTTGCATTCTGAATAATCAAATTTTAATTGCTTAATAGGCTGTGTTTTTCACTGTGTTGGCTTTACGCCTATTAAGCAATTAAAATTTGGTTATTATGAATGCAAGGCGTGTGAAATTTTCTATTGAAAAATTTCCAAAGTATTAAATATGAATGTATATACTCATTTCTGAAAACAGGCACACACTCAAGAATAAAACATAATGTGCTCCTATTCGAGTATGTCCATATTTCAAAAATGAGTATGAACTGACTTCTATGTGCTCATTTTTGAGCATTTCCATGTTTCAAAAATGAGTTTGAACTGATTTTAATCTTATTTGAGTATGTCGATGTTTCAAAAATGAGTATAAACTGACATCTATGTGCTCAGCTTTGAGTATGTCCATGTTTCAATATTCTGAGTATTTCTGGTATTTCAGAAGTGAACGCATTGGGTTGTCCTATTTGAAAAACGAAAAGTTTCATAACAAAATGAAAACATCGATTTACTCAGATTTGAAAGTGTCATTTTTCTCAATGTATAACGCAGTAAATATCCATTATCAGCAATTGTTGTCCATAGCGCGTAAAATGCGCACGTTCTTTCGTGCATCTGTATATGATCTATAGAATTTATAAACGAAACGAAGAGACTAAAAATGAGTTACGTTTAAATCACTGAAAATGCACTTCTTCTAGTAATTATCGCTCATTGTCAGACCTTTTAACGAGTTTTTTTTGGGTGTGTTTCTGTATATGAGCAATGTATGCTACGCACTCCATATTCTATAGCAAACACGCAGTTGTGCAACTCAGTGATGCGTATCAATTTCATTGCATTTGAAGTAGTGTAACATAGAAATACTTTGCAAGCTATTTTTTCCCAGCGAATATACTGGAATTATTTTGTGCATCCGTGTATACAAAGTTTAAATGCTAGTTACTCTATATTCTATATAAAGTATATTCTTGTTGTTAGGATAAAGAAAAATAAATTGGGCATTTTAATTTAAATTTTGCTTTTTAATTATAAATATAAAATAAAACCGTGCAGAACCTATGTTCCAATTTATCTTTATTGAATTTTTTTTTATAATCATTGTTGCGGTATTTTATTTTTGTGGCAACACTAATTTGAGGAAAACCTTTTATTTCATTTATGAAAACAATGCAGATTTAATTTTTAATTAATTGCAATTTTTAATCAAAATACATATTTTAATGAAATATGAGTATACTACGTCAGAAGTCGCTTCAAAATCCTTTCATATGGTATCTTATTCATCATTCTGCGTTTTTTAGTTGCTTAGAAAAAGAGATGTTGACAACATAAATAATATATAGTATGATTATATAGAAGATAGCGATGAAGGATCAAATAAATGTTTTTACTAAGTGAATTTATAGTACCTAGTGATTAAAATATGAGGTAAATTATACAGTTTAAGAATGATTATAACCTTCGTAAAAGCAAACCACGACAAATAACAAAAACACGTTGTTACTTATAACACCTTATTACTGCGGGACAGTCACAGTAAAAAATACACATGAGACCATTCTTTAATAGTGTTATACAATTATAAATAATCATATTATGGTATTCCATGCACAGATATTCTACGGCCTCGAACTTCCTTGTGATCTGTTTTCCTTTGAATAAAGTTTTGCTTTCAACTGAGCGGGTTGTCTTAAGGTAATGGACACTCCCAAAACATAAAAACAATCAATTCAGATCAATCATGTCGAAGGTTACAAAACCTTAGTATTCTGAGCACTTTAATAATAAATTACAGGTTCCCGTAGTTTGCAGCCTTTTTTAACATTTCTCTTATGTTCTAACTAGCTGTTACCCGTGACTTCGTTCACGTAACATTAAAAAGAAGAAAAAATGCATTAATTTAGCAAAACATTTCACTCGGTAATTTAAAACATATATAATTAATCAAATCTTTATCACATTTTATACGGTATTTCTTTGCTATAGGGGCCTTGACATAACCCAGTCTTAAAAAAGTGAAATTTCATGCCAAATAACAGGTACAATCGCGAAAATGAAACTGTAACCAATGAAAAAAAGGAGGGTCAGGTAAAATCGTGAAAATTGGCGAATCCCTCTTCATGAAACGAAAAACAACACTGGGAGAATTCTTCTATATAACAGTGCATTTTAGGTGGTATTTGGTGTGAAATTTGTATATGTATGCATTACTAAATGGACATTATTATATTTTTTATTTGTATAGACATATGTTATATATTTCTTATTGCATTATTATTTTATGTCTTGTTTATGTATATATTAAATAAAGTGCTTCTCCCTAGGTAGTGTAAATAGTTAAGATACTGCTTGTGGATTTTATACAATGATAGATATTTCATAAAGATATAACTATCTGATGCGATTCTAAAATGTAAACAAAGGTTGCTAGAAAGTACTTTTAATTCTGCCCAATTGAACCTCGATATTTTCTCTATCGCGTCAAGGACACTATAAACAAATAAATACCGACAACACCAATCTGATTATCTAAATTTACATATTTTTGTTAGTATATATAGGTATATTTTAATTTATTTCGTGCCCTTGAAATTTTTTACGCTTTTTCTAGAGTTAAGTGTCGAATAAATGTACTTTCTTGTTATTTTATTTTGCCATTTCTATTTATTCTATTTTCCATTCAGTCCAATTATGGATATTGATTTAATTTACTTATTCGTGTCAAAGAATATTTTTTAAAGTTATTATTAGGATTAGGATAGGATACAATTAGGGTTAGTATAAGGAATAAAAATTGGACGACAATGGTATGACTGATTCAGGTTTGAAGGATGAACCAGAATGTCTATTTATATCATGAAGTAATAAGAAAATTAGAAAATTATCGGCTGATATTTTTTAATATGTTTTACAGTGATAGTTGGCATCAAAAGTGAGCGAAGAAATGATCATCTAAAATATCATTAAGTGTTTACCACGCAAAAAACAAATCTGTTTACAACAATGTATTTAATTTTGCGCCAAATTTCACTTGATTAAAAAAAGCAAATTGGCTATGGACCCGATTACAAACCCTTAAGCTTCCAAATTCTCTGAAATTGTCTACCCATATGTGAAAAATTTTCTACTATATACAAAGCGGTTTCACGTTTATAACATTATGAATTGGCACGATGGGCTTGTTCGAGTTTACACAATTCGGCTGGAAGAAAAGTTTCATTACTTTTTTATTTCTTCTTTGCTTTTGCATTACGCGAATTTGTCGGTAAAATTGACTTTCGTTTCGATAACATTGTTCTTTTTTGAGTTTTTAAAAATAATGTAATTTTACTTAAACATTGCTTTAAAATCTATGCCATTTTTCTCATCCTACAAGATTTTAGAAAAATCTATTATGAGACAGAACTTAAAAAAAAAGCTATATTTAAAAATGACAAATTTTTTTTTTACTATTTTAAATCTAAAAGAAATGCAAAATTAAATTCCGGTTCGAAACGGCCATTTAAAATTTGTTTCGATTGTGGGAAAATGATAGAGGAAAAATGCTGTTACTTCAACGCAATCATATTACATCTTTAGCTTTTATGAAAAAAGGCAACTTTCTTTTAAAACATAAAGTTATTTTTATTAAGATTTTCTGATTTTCGATACGGATAATTTTGCGGTCCATATCATTGACATTTGCCGTCCAATATCTTTTCAAACGTTCTTTTTAAACTTTTTAAAATTTAAAGTGAAAATATGATATCTTTATGTTAGCCGTGTGCAGACGATAAACCGCCAAGTATTATTCATATCACCATCATTCGTATTGAATTCATTTAAAATATAAATCTTTCCCTCATTTCATTAAAAACACAGAACTTTAATTTACAACACATACATTTAAAATATATATATTACAAACATTTAAAATAATTCATTTCATGTGAAATAGAAAAAGAAAAAAAGAAAGAAATTAATCACAAGTAATTTGATAACCCAAGATCATTTTATTTCAAAATCAAAGCAAATCTGTTTTATTTTCGATATATGACATCATATTCGCTTGCTTTCCATATTTACTCGCATTTATGCACCTTGTATTATTATCAAATATTTGAAAACGCACGTTTGATTTCTAATATGACGTCATTTCATATTCCGTTTAATCCTTAAATAATTCATTTCATTTTCATTTTTCATTTTAAAATAAATTGTTGAGTAAAATTTATTACTCCGGGGATTGATTAACGATTGGCAACGATAAAATATTAGCAACGGTAAAGTAAATTTAACCATAAATTAAAGTCTAATAATGCTTAAAGCGATAAAAACATAACACGGAATATTTAAAAATACCTTTTTAATGTAGATTACATATGTTTCGTTCACTCTATCGGTGACATCTTCAGATCTAAATGATAAATACAATATTCTCGCATATTTTTGAAAATGGTAAACATAAACCACGAGATCGCATGTCCAAGGCTAGCAGGTGCTTAAATTGGCCAAACTGGGAAACGTGAAAAGTATTATTTGTTTTTATTTTTATTGCTTTTTCAATCTATCGATCATCGCGTGCCAAATTTTGGCTAATTCAAAAGAAGCGGTTTCATTGCAAACGCTATCTTTTCGCAAATATATTTCTATAGATTCACGGATAATGGATAGGAAATGAGCTCTTGATTGAAAAATTATTTTACTATTCTTGAAATCAATCTGCAACTGCTCCTTTCTATATTGTCTGGCTAAAGCAGTGGTTCTTCTGTCATATTTGATATCTGCCATATGTTATTTTATTCTTGTTTTAAATTTTCTGTTTGTCATTCCTATATAGTATTGTACTGTACCATCTGCCCTGGTGAATGGGATTTCCTAAACACCGGAAAGTTGATCAGATTCTATTGGATCTGTTTTTCTACATACTATGTTTTTTAATTTTGTGGAAGGTTTTGCAATAAGGCAGATATTACATTTTCTAAATTTATATTTTAATCTTTCAAAGAATCCTGTAAAATATTGTAAAGTTGATATTTTTGAGTTTCGTTCATTAAAAATTTTCTTCTTTTTATTATCCATGCTCGTAATTAATTTATTGATGGTGCTGTCTTTGTATCAGTTATTTCTTGCGATGTCACGTATTTTATTTGTTTCATTATTTAATTGATTAGGGGTACAGACAGTAAAGGCTCTTCTAATAAAATGTCTAAAGGCAAAAACTTTATAGGAAAAAGGTGCTTGAGCGTTATTAGGAATAGTGGATTGATTAGTTATTGGTTTTCTATATACCGTACGTTCAATTCCATGGTGGGTTTTGATTAACAGCACATCCAAATAAGGGAGTGTGTTATTTTGTTCAATTTCCAAAGTGAATTTAATCATAGAATCAAAGCTATTGATCTGATCAAGAAATCTATTAAGTGAGATATCCATGTGAAACCAAATTATGAAAATATCGTCAACGTATCTGAGCCATGTATGAGGGGTATAATCTAATTTATTATAAATATCGGTTTCTAAAGGTCTTAATATGAATTCAGCTAAAAGTCCAGATATAGGGGATTTTTTTTGCTTATAGATTTTATTGTCAAATGTAAAATAGTTATTATTAACTATAAGATTAAGAGCACTCTTTAATGTTGTTTTAATATTGTCATTAATGTTCCATAAGTTGTCAATACAGTTATTTATTCTTATAGTGACTTGTTGGGTGTCAACAGATGGGTATAGAGAGATGACATCTAGACTAGCTATTATATATATCTTCGGAAACTGGATGTTATCCAAACGTTGAATAAATTCATTCGTTGCATTAATAGCATGATCTGAAGGAGGTAATATATTTTTCAATAAAATCACAAATGCTTTTTCTTAGTAATAAGTAGGAACCGAGCACTTTGTTACTATTGGTCTTATTGGCATATTTGCTTTGTGATCTTTAAGTCTACCTACAATTGTTAGGATTACGGCTAATTTATTCACTCTAACAACAACTTTCATATCATCAGGCGAATTACCTTTATTTACTAATTCAGTATAACTTTTTTGTTAATTGTGTTATGAGGGTTCTTCTTGACTTCTATACAGTTCATATTATTAATACATTCAATCATTTTATTTTTATAGTCATTTGTATTTAATAGAGCTAATTTATTGGATTTATGTGTCTGAATCAAGTTAATCTCTGTATCAAGTTTTAGGGACTTCATGGTGTTTAATTCATCATTAGATAGTTTTGTAGGTCGTTTTATTAATTTGTTAAGTTCATGGTACATAACGTTGCGGATTTCTTCTTTATATTCACTATGTGAAGTTTGTACAACAGTTTCAAGTTACAGTACAATACTATATAGGAATGACAAACAGAAAATTTAAAACAAGAATAAAAGAACATATGGCAGATATCAAATATGACAGAAGAACCACTGCTTTAGCCAGACAATATAGAAAGGAGCATTTGCAAATTGATTTCAAGAATAGTAAAATAATTTTTTAATCAAGAGCTTATTTCCCATCCATTATCCGTGAAACTATAGAAATATATTTGCGAAAAGATAGCTTTTGCAACGAAACCGCTTCTTTTGAATTAGCCAAAATTTGGCACGCGATGATCGATAGATTGAAAAAGTAATAAAAATAAATACAAATAATAATTTTCACGTTTCCCAATTTGGCCAATTTAAGCACCTGCTAGCCTTGGACATGCGATCTCGTGGTTTATATTTACCAGTATCAAAACTATGCGAGAATATTGTATTTATCATTTAGATCTGAAGATGTCACCGATAGAGTGAACGGAACGTATGTAATCTACATTAAAAAGGTATTTTTAAATATTCCGTGTTATGTTTTTTATCACTTTAAGCATTATTGGACTTTAATTTAAAGTTAACAAGTGATTGTATTATATTATTTGTAACATTTCATCGATGCTGGATCGAAATGTCTTATGTATTTGATAAGAAAGTATTTTCGCATTTTAAATACGAAAGACAACGACTTGAATTTAACGACTTTTGAATTTAAATTTTCTTGTAACATGCTGTAATATGAACATTATTCTATCATTTTTGAAGAATCGAAATAAATTTGCGAACTTGAACCTTACTAGTCTTAATAGACAATTTGAACAAAAATGCTTGGCATTGTGTATTAGGAAGAAATACGCCTATATTAACTGTCTACAAAAAATCACTTTTGATTTATATTTTGAATTTGTGTCATCAACTCCACCGTATATTTTTGATATCTTAATGCAAAGTCTAGAAAAATATAGATATGGAAAAAACATCTCTAAAGAAACAATAAAATATTATAAAATTCAAAAACTTTGTAGCACTCAAAATAATTATGTTAAATGTCGTAGCAAATCATTGGATTTTCTGAACTTATCTAACAAAACATTAAATGAAAAGGAAATAAATGTACTAGAGCATGGACTTAACTATATTTTTCCGACGAAACTTAATCTAAAATCTGTTATTACGGAACTTGAAACTGTTGTACAAACTTCATATAGTGAGTATAAAGAAGAAATCCGCAACATTACGTACCATGAACTTAATAAATTAATAAAAGGACCTACAAAACTATCTAATGATGAATTAAACACCCTGAAGTCCCTAAAACTTGATCCAGAGATTATCTTGATTCAGACAAATAAATCCAATAAATTAGCTTTATTAAATACAAATGACTATAAAAATAAAATGATTGAATGTATTAATAATATGAATTGTAGGTAGACTTAAAGATCACAAAACAAATATGCCAATAAGACCAATAGTAACAAAATGCTCGGGTCCTACTTATTACATAGAAAAAGCATTTGTGATTTTATTGAAAAATATATTACCTCCTTCAGATCATGCAATTAATTCAACGAATGAATTTATTCAACGTTTGGATAACATCCAGTTTCCGAAGATATATATAATTGCTAGTCTAGATGTCATATCTTTATACCCATCCGTTGACAACAAACAAGTCAATAGAAGAATAAATAACTGTAATGACAACCTAAGGAACATTAATGACAATATGAAAACAACATTAAAGAGTGTTTTTAATCTTATAGTTAATAATATGTTTTTTTTTACATTTGACAATAAAATCTATAAGCAAAATAATGGGGCCCCGATGGGTTCCCCTATATCTGGACTTTTAGCTGAATTCATATTAAGACCTTTAGAAACCGATATTTATAATAAATTAGATTATACCCATCATACATGGCTCATATACGTTGACGATATTTTCATAATTTGGCAACACATGGATACCCCACTTAATAGATTTCTTGATCAGATCAATAGCCTTGATTCTATGATTAAATTCACTTTGGAAATTGAACAAAATAACACACTCCCTTTTTTGGGTGTGCTGTTAATCAAAACCCACCATGTAATTGAACGTACGGTATATAGAAAACCAATAACTAATCAATCCACCATTCCTAACACCGCTCAACCATATTTTTCCTATAAAGTTTCCGCCTTTAGACATTTTATTAGAAGAGCCTTTACTGTCTGTACCCCTAATCAATTAAATAATGAAAGAAATAAAATACGTGACATCGCAAGAAATAACGGATACAAAGACAGCACCATCAATAAATTAATTACGAGCATGGATAATAAAAAGAAGAAAATTTTTAATGAACGAAACTCAAAAGTATCAACTTTACAATATTTTCCAGGATTCTTTGAAATATTAAAATATAAACTTAGAAATTTTAATATCTGCCTTCTTGCAAAACCTTCCAAAAAATTAAAAAAAACATAGTATGTAGAAAAACAGATCCAATAGAACCTGATCAACTTTCCGGTGTTTATGAAATCCATTCACCAAGGCAGATAGTACAGTACAATACTACATAGGAATGACAAACAGAAAATTTAAAACAAGAATAAAATAACATATGGCAGATATCAAATATGACGCAAGAACCATTGCTTTAGCCAGACAATATAGAAAGGAGCAGTTGCAGATTGATTTCAAGAATAGTAAAATAATTTTTCAATCAAGAGCTTATTTCCCATCCATTATCTGTGAATCTATAAAAATATATTTGCGAAAAGATAGCATTTGCAACGAAACCGCTTCTTTTGAATTAGCTAAAATTTGGAACGCGATGATCGATAGATTGAAAAAGCAATAAAAATTTAAAACAAATAAAAATTTTCACGTTCCTCAGTTTGGCCAATTTAAGCACCTGCTAGCCTTGGACATGCGATCTCGCTGTTTATGTTTACCATTTTCAAAAATATACGAGAATATTGTATTTATCATTTATAGATCTAAAGATGTCACCGATAGAGTGAACGAAACATGTGTAATCTACATTTAAAAGGTATTTTTAAATATTCCGTGTTATGTTTTTATCATTTTAAGCATTGTTAGACTTTAATTTAAAGTTAACAAGTGATTGTATTATATTATTTGTAAATTTAACCATTTTAAAATTTTATACGAAAAAATGTCCATTTATTCTCTATGAAAATAATGAAATTTTGAATTATTAAGAAAAATATTTGAATACCATAAACAAAATACAGCTTGTGTTTATTTCTGGGTTATAATCCAACTATATGCAAAGATGCAGGGTCATTAAATTCTCCATTTTGACGCTGACTTCAGCCAAACATTTACACACACAATCGGATTTATAATATTATTAGGATTAGGATGTTCAACTATTGTTGATGGATATGTTTATATTAGAGAAAAGAAAATTATGAAACATATATACCTTTCTAGCAGTTTTGTAAATGTATGAGAAATGCATACATAAATACCTGGGTGATGAATGAAAAAAACTGTTTTGTGTTTTCACTAAAATGTAAATTATTCAAAGCTTCCTTACAGTGAAAAATACAATTGTTTCTTAATATAACAAGGGGACCACTTTTGGTGCAGTTCGCACCTCGCATTGAGACCTGATGCATTTTAAAGCCCTATATTACAAAATTTGTGAATAGATAAAATTTTTCTGTTAAAATCATATATATATTTTTTTAACAGCAGGAGAAGTTTCTGAAAATACAATTTGCAAGACCACTTATCAGACTATTAACATAGGTTTTTTTTTTTTTTTTTTTTTTTTTTTAAAGCAGTTAAAAATATAAATTAGTCAATAATAAATATAAAATATTGAAAAAAGTTTAAAAATTCCTTCAAGAACCTAAGAATTCGATTTTGAAATATTACAACATTATATTTACATTTTTGGAGGGAAAAAAGTTGGCTTTATTCATTACCTTTGAATTTTTCCCGGCAACCCTGGCCGAATGTCATAGCCGTCTGCTGTGTGTGAATAGTGGTTTGGATTGGTAGCATCCTATTTGGTGACTTAACTCACTTTTGGAATGAAATTAACAATTAAAAATCCAATAATAAAAAATTAAAAGTATAAAAATATATATAAAATATGATTTTAACAGAGCAATTTTATCGGTTCTCTAATTTTTATGTATAGGGCTACAAAATGCACCAGGTCTCGATGCTAGGTGCGAGCTGCACCAAAAGTGGTTCCCTTGAAAGGAAAATATAATATATACACAAACGAAAATATACAATAACCTCTTCCAAGTGACCAGGATTTTGAAAAGTGATTTTTTTTTATACTTTTGTGTACCTGAGAAAGTAATATATTTTCGAGATTCATCGAAATATTTTTAAAAACAAAGTTCCTGTAGCTGCCACCGACTTTCGGAAACGTTTTTGAGTAGCTTTTATAGTGAATTAATCAATTTCCTCAACCTAGAATATAGATTTTTCACATGCTATCAATTCTCAAGTAAACATTTTCATGTTCAACAATCATGTTTTACAGAAAAACATGGTAAATTAACAACATTAACATTATTATTAATATCATTTTGTTGCTCTTGGATGTATAAAATCAGTTACTCAGCTGAAAAGATTTGATTAAAAATTGAAAACATCCTAAAAACCGATATTGCGGTTGGAGAAAACAGATTAATACACTATAAGATCTTTTCGGAAACGTTTTCGGAAATCAGTGGCAACAAAACAAAAACTTTGCTTTTATAAATGCTTTTTCAAAACTCGAAATATATTAGTTTCTGAGGTAGGTTTCTAAAAATAAAGAACGCTTTTAGGATCCGTGGGTAAATTCGGAAGATGTTATTGTATATTTTCGTTCGGGGTTATATTATATTTTCGTAGCTTAACAAACATTTTACTTTTTTTACAGTGTAGTTTAGAGATTTAAAAAAAAAAATTCTCAGTTTCATGTTAGAGAAACAGATAAAAGCAACTCTGAAACCTTTCATAAATTTAATACTAAGACATATTAATTATATTGCTAAAATTTATTACTACTACATGGTGTGTAGTGTTCTACCACTATTTTTGAACGGAATTTTGTCTCCAATCATTTTCTCCAATTTCATCGAAGAAAACAATTAAAAATTCTACGGTTAAATAAGGCGATTAAAAATCTTGCTATTTTAAAAAGAAATTGAACATTTCTTATCCGAAACAGTGATCTATTCCTTTGAAATTCTAAGCCGTGTAAGCATCTTGCTACTAATACTTTCAGTAAGGAAAATATTTTCAATAAAGTCAGACAGATATTTCGGCTTACTTCGAATTTAAGGAATATATTTTTCCAGATTCGCATATTCTTAGTGACATATCTATACTAATAAAAATAAGATGTTTGTCTGTGCGCCTGTATGTGTGTATGTATGTGTGTTGGCGATAGCTAGGAAAATCTACCGCTGATAGAGGATAGTCCAAGGCTCCGAATGCACCTGCAGCTGATATTTTTCACTTTTGTTGATTAAAAGATTAAGAACATGGCAAAAGGGCGCATCGCCGCTGATCCCGAGGTTTTCAAAACATTCCGAAGTTCTGATGCTGAGAAGAAACTGGAGGGGAAAATAACTCGTTTTTTTTTTTTCGAATTTTTACAAGCTCGCGTCGGCTTAACACATCAAAATACGAATAAACAAGATATATTCACTTAACTATCGCACTTTTTCCTTTTTAACGGTGTTGTCTGTTAAAAAAGATATTAGTATTTGCTCTTTAAAAAAATTATTTTGAAAATGTCTATTTTTCTTTCTTCTGGATCTTTACAACACCACATACGGCATCGTGTTCGAAATAGAATTAAAAAAAAAAATAGATGGTAATTTTTTCTCTCTAACGACATCCTCATCCTTAACAAAATATTAATGGGTACTTTTCCGTTATACCAACATCATGCCAAAATGTAGGTTAATTCGCCACTTATTTCAACATTGATTGTCCAAAGGATTTGTATTGCAAACAGTGCTAAACATTGTGATTCGCTATTTATTAAGCGAGAGCCTTTTTTTTTTAAATTATTATTTTAATTTAATCAACACCCTGCCAAAATGTATGTTGATGCACGACTTATTTCAACCCTGACCGTCCAAAGGATTTGTATTGCAAACAGTGCTAAACATTGTGATTCGCTATTTATTAAGCGAGAGCTTTTTTTTTAAAATTATTATTTTAACTTAATCAACACCATGCCAAAATGTATGCACGGCTTATTTCAACCCTGACCGTCCAAAGGATTTCTATTTCAAACAGTGCTAAACATTGTGATTCGCTATTTATTAAACGAGAGCCTTTTTTTAAAAAAAATTATTATTTTAACTTAATCAACACCATGCTAAAATGTATGTTGATGCACGACTTATTTCAATCCTGACCGTCCAAAGGATTTGTATTGCAAACAGTGCTAAACATTGTGATTCGCTATTTATTAAGCGAGAGCCTTTTTTAAAAAAATTATTATTTTAACTTAATCAACACCATGCCAAAATGTATGTTGATGCACCACTTATTTCAACTCTGACCGTCCAAAGGATTTGTATTGCAAACAGTGCTAAACATTGTGATTCGCTATTTATTAAGCGAGAGCCTTTATTATTATTATTTTTATTTTAACTTAATCAACACCATTCCAAAATGTATGTTAATTCGCCACTTATTTAAACCCTGATCCTCCAAAGAATTTGTATTGCAAAAAGTGCTAAACATTGTGATTCGCTATTTATTAAGCGAAAGCCTTTTTTTAAAATTATTATTTTAACCTAATCACTACCATAAAAGCATTTTAATTTGCTATTTTTTTTAATCTAAAATATTTTTTGTTAAGTTATAAATTTTTCGCTGACGCCGAGATGGTTTTTATCACCTGACAGTTACCCGATGAGGAGGAAACTACAATAAAATTATTTAAGTGCTATGGATATACACACAGAAAAAAAAATTGCGCGAGATGCCGTCAATGAAAAATTAACAATATATCACAAATCTCGTCTACCCAACACTGAATGTCATATCTAATCTGTTGAAAGATTATGGAGGCATCGCAAAATGGCGTAATAAAAGACAACACGGTTTAAAATTTTATCCTGTCTATATATTTAAAACGCTAAGCGTTTTCTTTCGACAGGCCGTGAGAACAAACTACTGCATCAAATTACACCATTCATTTTTTAAATGAAAGATATTTGGAAACAGATTTGTTATCGCACATTCGTTTGTTGGAAAATTTAATTAATTAGCCGTAATTTTAAATTAAACTTTTATTTCTGCGTATGACGTCACAAAGTCGGCGTTCGGAAAACTTTCACTGTTGCGAGGCACAGAGTAACGAGAAACTCTGTGGTTGCGACGATAAAAGAGGAGAAATATTAAATATTAAAGGCACGTGGTTTTTAGGCTGAATTTTTTAATTTGCAAGTTAAATTTCGGTAAAAATATTTATCCGCGTGCACTTTACATTTATAAGGGAATAAAAATTCCTATTTATCGTGACGTCACGGGAATATTGTGCATTGGGTTTATTTTATCATTATGCATTATAACTTTGTTGATGCCATTTTTTCATTACAATTAAATACAAAATATATTTTTACTTCTATACATGGTGTTTCAGCATAAAAGTAACGTATATAAAGTACGTGTGAAAAGTTTGCGCCTGTGAAAATGACGTTATGCTTAGCTTGAAATGAATTTTAATATTGATAAAACTAAAGAGAAAAATTTATATGATTGTGTCAACATGACTTAATTTTAACTGGTTTTTCCATTCTTAATTATAAAGAATAGAATTGGAGCCTTTTTTGATTGCTTCATCTTGATTGCATACCTTGAATACATGCTACCAATTACTTTTTTTTAAAATTATAGGTTAGAAGATTTCATTTTTGAATAAAAAAATTCACAAAAGATTTCAAAAAATTTAAAATTATTAAAAGTAGTGTTATGATAGAAAAAAAAACTTGAAATAATGATTGTATTTTTAGTTAGAATAAACAATGTAAGGCTAATATTTTATAGGAATTATTTTGGTAGGTTTATTATAAGTTCATTTAACAGTTCCTTATTAGTGGCAAAGTTTTATTTCTTTCACTGTGAATTTCTCTTTCGATGTCAAAAAATGGTAGTCTACTTTTGGACGCCAGCGAAAACACAGTGACAATTTTTAGAAATGTAATATAATGGTTGTGACAACAAACGGCGCTATCGCTTTAGCTATCATCACGCTTACATCACTTCTAAATACTACAAATTTCAATTTTTTACTACATTTTACGACATTTTACAATTTCAATTCTTACATCATCAATTAGAAAAAAAAATAGCTTTCGATTGAAATTTATTTGAAAATTGCCGCTTAATTTAACGACTTTTTAAATAATTTTCAAGCATGAAATATTTTTCAATTAATTCTATCTCAACAATGACCATCAGTTTGCTTCAATAATGTAAAATAGCCCTGGGAAAGTTGCCACAATTGAAAATAGATTTCCCTAATCATCATAAAAAGTAAAAAAAAAAAAAAAAAAAAGAAGAATAAAAAACCCTGATAAATCATAAGATCAGATTATGCATAAGATAGAGCATTTTGGTGCTAAACTAAAATCTGTCAAAAAAAAAATAGTTTATGTTTAACATAAAAGTGATATATTGAATTCGTTGATGTATATGTTGCATCAGAATATGCTAGGAATTGTATTTTATTATTTTTTTAAAGATCCATTGGGGATTTAACTGTATAAGAGGGAAAAGATCCCCGACTGTGATGGAAAATTGATAATCATCCTAATTATGTAATGAACCAAAGAAACCATACCAATAAATTACACTTGAAAGCATTAAAAATTATTATTATTATTTATTATTGTAAAAAAAAAATTCATCTTTACATAAAAATTGATTAGGTTAAAACAATGGATGCGTTTTAGAAGATATGGATTTGAAACGAACAATAATTAAAGAGGACATTTTAAAACTTTTAATTTAAACATTTAAAAACTTTTTTTAACGTCGAATTTTGACAGTGCCTTTGGGCAGATGCAATGCACATGCACATGGGAGCTCATTCAGTTGCATTATCACAGGAGCGGGGGGAGATGTGTGCTTTATTTACTATGTTATTTTAGTTACTGAATATGAGATGAACGTAGGAATATACTATTTGTATGATACTTCATAGGTCCATGAATGTCAAACTGAATTTCATTACACAGTTGTTTACGGATTGTTTGTTTGGAGTTTGCATCGGAAATAGTACTGTATTTCACTGGGGGAAAAACTTCTAAAATAAAATATTTCAAAGACTGTTACATACGCACCACTTCTTAAATAATAAAGAAGCTTATTTTACTGATATTGTTAAAGTAATTTTCTTCCGCCAAGTTTTGACGGGTTCCATCTAGTCATATTTAAAATCCTATCTCTTTGAGTTCATATGGCGACGTGTTTATTCCAAAAATGGAATGTTTATACTGCAATGCTAAGAGACATTTACAACTTCATGCTTGCAGTTTAAATTGAGTTTTATTTTAATATTTCTTTGTATACTATATAGTTCTTTAAAGTCTGTAATTTTGAAATGTTATATTTTTTAAATGATCACTTTCGCACCAATAATGTTTTTTTTTTCGAATGTTTCACTTAGCACTGACTATTACGTATGGCGACAATGATGTTGATATAACGGAAAAGTACCTATTAATGTTAACCTTTTCAATAAAATTATTTTCGTAATTCCGTTCTCGCATTTTTCGTTTTCTTTGCACTATTTAAAAGTCTGCATCCGCTCATCTGATCAAAATACGAAAAAAAAAAAAAAAATCCACTTAACCAGCGTATATTTCCTTTTCTAACGACGTCTTCGTTAAGAAAAGAAAAAAAAAAACATTAATTTTTTCATAAAAATCATTTTCCGAATGACGATTTCGTGATTTTTGCTTTTTCTGCAATTTTTAAAAATCAATCTGCACCCGTATTGCAAACCGAAAACAAACAACTAATCTGGCAATATTTTCTTTTCTAATGAGGTCTTCAGTTAATATATACATATTAACTGAAGACTCGAATATAGTATATAGATATTTTTTTTTTCTGGTAATCCTTCCATGCTTTCTTTTTTCTCAGTGCCTTCTCAGAATTAATTTCTCTTTTAAAGAAAATAATTTTGTTTTGAAAATTTTTGGAATTAGAATGAGAGTTATATCATTTCATGTCTTAAAAGAAGGAGAGGGGGTGCGGAGGACGTTTTTCCCGATTAAGTTTTCCTCGGAAACTTTTGGACAGAATTGTAAGTTTAATACGTCTATTCTCAGAAATTGAGACAGCAATCCTTAGATCATTGACTCCTTACTTTGTTTCGAAAGATTTTCTTTTAAAAATACAAATCATGCGAATTCGATGTTGTACGCTGCCGAAGGCAGTTGGACCTCAACGTTAGGTTAGTTTGAAAGGATATTTGTGTAAAAATATTATATCAAAACATATCGGAGCATGCGTAGCACGCCCGGTGTACCTTGCCGAAAGCAGTACGGTTTTCAACTCTAGCTTCGTTTGGATAGATTTTCATTTAAAGTAAACAAATATCATACCATTTCGACGGTGTACGTGGCTAAAGGCATTGGGGCCCCAGCATTATGTTCATTTTAAAAGATTTTCATTTAAATATATAAAATCACTGAATACTCAGTTTAGGTATATTTAAAGTTATTATCACAGGCCCAGGCAACTCCGGGCGGGAAAGCTAACACGTGATTATACATAGGATTATCACGTGTTAGCATACACAGGATTGGAGTCTACCGTTGATACATAGGATTCCGTAAATTACGTTCTCTTTAGCACTCCCCTTGTGTTCTTTCTTTTAAGGGGTCACAGGACTCTTAAACCTTTAAAATTTTCGAATTTTTAATTTTTATATATATTAAACTCCTATCTTTTCTGAACATTTTAGAGCAAATGTTTTCTTGAAATTCCCATTAGAACACACGTTATAGCTTTTAGAATTATACCCACTCAAAGCTGAAGCAAAACATCATTTTTCTCAAAATGATGTTTTGGGGCATAACGCGCATGGTATCTCAAAAACTAATGAATATTTTTTCATGAAATTTTCCAAAAATAGGTGTCTACATAAATTGAACCTAAAATTTCATTTTTATTATTTAAAAAATTTTTTTAAGTGGTTATAATGTTGAAAAATTAAAAAAAAAATGTTTTAGCTCAATACAACTTTGCATTAAAAATATAAAAATGCTTTAAATACAAATTTATATAGGTTCAGTGTAATTATTACAATATGAAGTATAATTAAGCTCCAAAATTTTTATTCTAGATGCAAAAGTTATTTTGTAATCGTGCGCGTAAGCTGTCATGTCAATTTTCTGTTCGACAAATGTCTGACAGTTTGAAGCCCCCTATAAATATTAATTCTGCATCTTGTAACTTTTTAAATATGTGAAATGAAAGAACGCGCTTATATCTTTTCATCCCTTCAAAAATTGTGTTTTTATACATTTGAAGATATTAAATGTTTAAAATGGTCATTTTTTTTTCATTTTTTCCAATTTTAAGAGTCCTGAGACCCCTTAAGAATTCTTGATGGATATATTTATATTAGTGGAGAAAATATATGAAACATGTTTACTTTTCGAGCAGTTTTTCTGCCACATGCCACATGCATAAATGATTAGGTGTTGATAGATGCAAAAAGTTTTCCTCAGGGTGTATTCAAATCCAAACTGCTTATTTTGAGACACATTTTTAAATTCATTTTTGCTCTAAAATGCATCCAATTGGCAGGTTCTCTTATTCAGAAACTTTATAATGTCCGTATTGTCTCGAGTTTTTGATAAAGGCAGAGTATATTTCAAAAAATGCTGTCAAAGTGGACATTTTGAACCGAATTTACCGAAGCGATAGCGCTGGAAACAAAACAAAACAAAAATATCGTACTATGAAAATAATTGTTTGTAAATCCATTTCTAATTAATTGAACGAAAAATAAAAACATGGGTCCCTTATAAATCTCTTCATAAATCACGCCGCCAAGTTTCATGTGTTTATTTTTAAAAATGAGTCTGAAAATGTGTCTCAAAATTTTGAGTTGTTGAGTGTGGAAAAATATTTTT
This sequence comes from Maratus michaelseni, assembly GCA_963931845.1. Taxonomy (NCBI): domain Eukaryota; kingdom Metazoa; phylum Arthropoda; class Arachnida; order Araneae; family Salticidae; genus Maratus; species Maratus michaelseni. The sequence goes on from OZ007596.1 coordinate 53,723,283, forward strand.
TTTTTAAATATCGCCTTAAAGGTAACTTTATCAAACCTTTCAAGTTCTGATTTAAAAAAAGTCAATGCATTTTTACTTTCTTTTAGAGAAAGCAACTGAAAATAATTCTAAAATCTTTCATAGAATAATTGCTAACATAGGCTCCCATAGTTTGTAGCGTCTGTATTATTCCCTTTATAATCGTAAATAGTTAACTCCTTATATCATTTTACATACACTAAAACTTGTGAAAACGAATCGCTAGAACTATAATAAAATTCTGTTTTAGACAGGTTTTATTTTAGCAGGTGTAACTGTATGGTTTTCCTTCCGTCGAGACTACGCCAATTTTTCGTTTAAGACACTTTTCCGTTATAGACAGGTACCAGTTTCACAGACTTTACTGTATGAATTAACCAGTAAAAATTATTACTTATCGCAAAAAATATAATCGTAAAAAGTAACTCATTATATCATTTTATATACACTAAAACTTGTGAAAACGGAAAAGCTAGAACCATAATAAAATTCCTTTTTAGACAGGCTTTATCTTAGCAGCTGCAACTGTATGTTTTTCCTTCCGTCGAGACTATGCAAATTTTTCGTTTAAGATAGTTTTCCGTTATAGGCAGGGACCGTTTTTATAGATTTAACTGTATGAATTATCCAGCCAAAATTATGACATCATCAACAGTTATCGCAAACAACATATTCGTAAACAATAACTCATATCGTTTTACATGCACTAAAACGTGTGACAACGGAATCGCTAGTACCGGAATAAAATTTGTTTTTAGACAGGTTTCGTCTGAGCATTTGCAATTGTGTGTCGAGATCATGGAAATTTTCCAGTTAACACAGAATTCTGCTATACTATTCAGGTTTGTTATCACATTTAATACTTTACAATATAATGACGATTATAAATAAATATGTATGCCCCCCCCCCATCCCCAAAAGACTCTCTGGATCCACGCCTGATCATAATGTGGTTCTCAATGATCTGCTCAACAGCGTAAAACTTTCTGACACATTTTTAGACTCATTTTTAAATGCAAAGGCATAAAATTGGCAGGTCTAACTATTGAAGCGATTTCAAATCGAAATAAGTTTTCCATTTTTTGATAAATAAATTACTTATCGAGTTATAAACGATTCTGGTCGCATGACGACACGTTTTTTCCGATTCTCGGGCTGCCGCGTTGGGAATTCGGTTCAAAACGTCGAATTTGACAGTATTTTCATGAAAGATCTTCTGGCTTTATCCAAAAATGTAAAACGTGTTTCGATTACATAGTTTCTGAATAAGAACACCTGCCATTTTCATACGTTTTCGAACAAAAATGAATTAAAAAATGTGTTAGAAAGTAGCCCATTTGGATTTGAGAACACCGGTAATCGAGTACTTTCAGTTTAGCACTGCTTGCAGATAGACATATCAATCAACAGTAACCCTTTTAAACAACTGTCTCTTCCCCAACGAGCTAAATCCTTTTGACTTATTCGAAAATTTACCTCTGAGAAAATAAATAGGTGTTCGTGAAATAGGGTTACACACAAGAAGTCGGAAGTAGTTAAAAGCTCGAATTGTCTGAAATTTTATTTTGTTATTATATTGTTATTTTATTGGTTAATCTTACCCTTTTGTTCATCTATTTTTCTTTACCCATTAAGCTTTTAATAGAGATAAATTTTGTCTCAACAGGTTTTCTGAGACAAAATCAAAATACAGTGAAATCTGAGAAAAACAATCTCTCTAAACAACTGTCTCTTCCCCAACGAGCTAAATCCTTTTTACTTATTCGAAAATTTACCTCGAAAAAAAAAAAAAAAAAGAAAAAGAAAACTGCCCAGTTAAACTGAGGGCATTGAGCTCACAGGCTATTCACACTAATTGTATATTATACTCGTATTTCAAAGAATTTGAAATAAGCCCCTTGAAAAATAAAGAAATCGACAATATATTAAGGGGGGGTTATCCCCCCGTTACCCCCTCATAGTTAACTAATGAACCCCTTAAACTAATCAGGAGAGCCTCTTATTACAATGAATATATATATACAAAATTTGAAGAAAATCGGATAATGCTGCTTGAAAAACCCATTTATATAAATTAAGGGGGGATTGGCCCCCCGTCCCCCCTTTATACTTAACCAATCAATCCCGAAAACTAATCAGGGAAGCGTCTTAACCCAACGAACTTATAAACAAATTTTGAAGCAAATGAGATAATTCTGCATGATAAACCCATTTATATAAATTAAGGGGGGAATTACCCCCCCGTTCCCTCCCTTTATACTTAACCAATCAATCCCGAAAACTAATCAGGGAAGCGCCTTAACACAGTGACCCTATAAACAAAATTTGAAGGAAAACGGAATAATTCTGCAGGAAAAACCCATTTATATAAATTAAGGGGGGATTAGCCCCCCGTCCCCCCCCCTTTATACTTAACCAATCAATCCCAACAAAAACTAATTAGGGAAGCCTCTTATTACAATGAATATATATATACAAAATTTGAAGAAAATCGGATAATGCTGCATGAAAAACCCATTTATCTAAATTAAGAGGGATTAGCTCCCCCCCTTCCCCCTTTATACTTAACCAATGAACCCCCAAAACTATTCAGAGAAGCGCATTATCACAATGAACCTATATACAAAAGTTGAAGAAAATCGGATAATTCTGCTTGAAAAACCCATTTATATAAATTAAGGGGGGATTGGCCCCCGTCCCCCCCTTTATACTTAACCAATCAATCCCGAAAACGAATCAGGGAAGCGTCTTAACCCAATGAACCTATAAACAAATTTTGAAGCAAATTGGATAATTCTGCATGAAAAACCCATTTATATAAATTAAGGGGGGGGGGGTTAGCACCCCCCGTTCCCCCCCCCTTTATACTTAACTAATCAATCCCGAAAACTAATCAGAGAATCGTCTTAACCCAATGCACATATAAACAAATTTTGAAGCAAATGGGATAATTCTGCATGAAAAACCCATTTATATAAATTAAGGGGGGGATTAGCCCCCCGTTCCCCCCTTTTATACTTAATCAGTCAATCCCAAAAACTAATCAGGGAAGCGTCTTAACCCAATGAACCTATAAACAAATTTTGAAGTAAATGGGATAATTCTGCATGAAAAACCCATTTATATAAATTAAGGGGGATTAGCCCCCCGTTCCCCCTTTTTATACTTAATCAGTCAATCCCGAAAACTAATCAGGGAAGCGTCTTAACCCAATGAACTTATAAAAAAATTTTGAAGCAAATGATATAATTCTGCATGAAAAACCCATTTATATAAATTAAGGGGGGGATTAGTCCCCCGTTCCCCCCCTTTATACTCAACCAATCAATCCCGAAAACTAATCAAGGAAGCGCCTTAACACAGTGAACCTATAAACAAAATTTGAAGGAAAACGGAATAATTCTGTATTAAAACCCCATTTATATAAATTAGGGGGGATTACCCCCCCTGTTCCCCCCTTTATATTTAACCAATCAATCCCGAAAACTAATCAGGGAAGCGCCTTAACACAGTCAACCTATAAACAAAATTTGAAGGAAAACGGAATAATTCTGTATTAAAACCCTATTTATATAAATTAGGGGGGGATTAGCCCCCCCCCCCTGTTCCCCCCTTTATATTTAACGAATCAATCCCGAAAACTAATCAGGGAAGCGCCTTAACACAGTCAACCTATAAACAAAATTTGAAGGAAATCGGATATTTCTATGAAGAGTTATCGCGTTACGTACGTACATACGTACATACATACATACATACATACATACATACATACAGAACCGGCGGGCACATAAGCTCTCAGGCTTTGATAGCCTGTGAGCTAAAAAAGTGGTCAAGAAATGGGTTACACACAAGAAGTCGGAATTAGTTAAAAGCTCGAATTGTCTGAAATTTTATTTTGTTATTCTATTTTTTTAATCTTGCCCTTTTGTCAATCTATTTTTCTTTACCCATTAAGCTTTTAAGAGATAAATTTTGTCTCAACAGGTATTCTGAGGCAAACTGGAAATGCAGTTCAAATCTCAGAAAAACAATCTCGCTAAAACGCAATCCTGTCTTAAACGGAAACATTTCACGATTCCGACGAAAGGAATATCATACACATTGTGGCGGTCAAAAATGGGATTTGTTCCAGGTCTGTAGTAATTCCATTTTAGTAGGTTTTACAGCAAAGTACAATAATTAAAGTGTAAAGTAAAACAGTCGGCTAGATGATGAGCTTGAAGCTGTTTCTCGGCTTCATAAAGGAGTTACCTTTCTTTTAGAGAGGATTGCATAGGTGGAAAGAAAAATTGCGGCTCCAAAATAGTATGCTGCTGCTGTTTTCTTTTTCTCTTTTATATTGCATTTTATTCTGAAAGAGTCCTTGTTATGAATCTTTAAAACCACTTGACGCAAATTTTTTAGTTATTTCTGTTTTTCTTCACGTAACTCATACATTAGAAGACGAGTTTTTGTACGTGCTCTTATAACCCCTAAATCCCTTCCCTTCCGCTTTTTTTTGCTGCGCCAGTGTAACTGCGCGAGGCTCTTACAGTATTCGAAGGAGCGTTCATAATATAATTTTTTTTTCAAAGTTAAATGTTTTAATAACACTTATTAATTTTCACAAATAATTATTAATCATCCTAACGAAAACATTTTTTTTTCCTAGGAATGAAATCAACAAAACTGGACAGCTGCCAGATTTCATACCAAAAACGTGCCGATAATTTAAACAGCAAAATAAATAAAAAGAAATAAAATAATGGGAACATGGAGCTAGTAAAAATGATATGAAGTTGCTTTAAATTGCGTAATCGAGTGACTGTATTTACTCCCCTACCAGTAACAAACGTTACGTTAAAAAAAAAAAAAAAAAAAAAAAAAAAAAAAAAAAAGTAGGAAAGTATAAAACATACAGAAAAAAAATATATGCAAAATAAATACAATTTTACAATTATTCAAAATATTTACATAAAAAATGGTTATCCCATCAAAAATATCACCTGTAAAAAATGCTGCCAAGTTTCGTGACTCTTTTACCGTAAAAAGTTCTGAGATCGTGTAAAGCCAAGTTTAGCTATCTTATTAACTCTGAAATTTTCATTCACAAATCACTCCTATGCTCTACATCTTTAGTTAATTATTATTTTGTGACTTGGCAATTACGCAGCACAGGGAAGTTATTATACCTTACTATGTTATGGGATGGGATGGTCTTATTCGATTAAGGCTAATTATATACATTAGATTAATTTTAACACAATTATTCAAATTGGTAAAGAAATCATATGAGTTGTAATTTTCCAACTGGACCAGAGTTTACTGGAGTTCCATTATCTGCGATCTATTCTGTTGAACTGATTCAAATAGCAGACCATATGCTATGATCAATAAGGTTAACTGGGTGAATTATGCCCTCTAGATTCGACCGGAATAGCTCAGTTCGTAGAGCATGGCAGCTTCAGTCAAGAGATCCCAGGTTCGAATCCTGGCCCGGACATTTTTCGTCCAGTTGGAAAATTACAACTCATATGATTTCTTTAGCAATTTGAATATTTGTGCTAAAATTAATCTAGTGTAATCACGTATCACGTTTACTGGAGCTCCATTACCTGCGATATATTCTGTTGAGCTGATTCAAATATCAGACCAGATGCTATGATCAATATGGTTAACTGGATGAATTATGCCCTCCAGATTCGACCAGGATAGCTCAGTTGGTAGAGCATGGCAGCTTCAGCCAAGCGATCCCAGGTTCGAATCCTGGCACGGACATTTTTCGTCCAGTTGGAAAATTACAACTCATATAAATATATACATCACATTCTCATGCTACGTAATTGCCAAGTCACAAAATAATAATTAACTAAAGATGTAGAGACTAGGAGTGATTTGTGAATCAAAATTTCAGAGTTAATAAGATAGCTAAACTTGGCTTTACACGATCTCAGAACTTTTTACGGTAAAAGAGTCATGAGACTTGGCAGCATTTTTTACAGGTGATATTTTTGATGGGATTTCACTTCTTTTTGTAAGTAATCCTCCTTTTCTTGATTTTGGGCTCATTTTGGAGATCATCCACTGTTTCTCGTTAAGCCCACACTTTGTCCCTATTATTTGTAGGTACCAAAAATTTGAAGCTTTAGTTTCATTTGCAAAGTACTGTAGATAAAAAAGAAGTTTCAGGTTCCTAGGGAAGCACTAAGTTACGGGAGGTGGGAGTCAAACGTACTCTCAATTGCTTCAAGGAAAGGTGCTATCCATCTGAGATATCACTTGCAACCCTAGATACTTGATATTTAGCGTAAAAGTACTGTTTAGGATAAAAAGAATGACAAAATTAAAATTTCCGGAAATTTCCAATAAATCAAACTACATTCAATTTTTCGATTTTTTTCTTTTTTTTATTATTATTTCCGGATTTTTAAATTTCTCCTAATTTTTATCCTAAACCCTACCTTTCTGCCAAATGTCTGGGACTACAAAATCAAATTATTTCAAACTCAATTTTTTATAATTTTTTTTAATTTTTAAATTTTACTTGTAAGTTTTCTAATTGGCATGCCAATATAGTAATTCTTTGATCTGTCTTCTTAGGATCATTTAGGTTCAATTTAGAGATAAATCAAGATAATCTTAGAGTCATCATGATTTTATTTAGAAAGGACTATCAAGTCATAACCAGCCAGTAATGTCCGGAAGAGAGGGGGAGCTGAGAAAATTTTTATGAGTTAACATCATTTAACAATCCGCATTTCATATGAAAGTTAAATAGAGTATAACACGTGAAAGAAAACGAACCTGTCTATACAGAAGTCGCCCATAAAGTAGCCAGTCTATAGCGGAACTTTTATATAACAAAATTCGTAAACGAAAGAGAAGAAAGGCATAATCCACGGAAAATAACATAAAACAATTAGGGGCGGTGTACTAGATAATTGGATCTTAAAACTCATGTTTGTAGCACTACAAAATCAAATTGTATTTGAATTTTCGATTTTTTACAGATATTCAGATTTTTTTTTCGAATTTTACGAATTTCTTAATTGTTCTTTTTATTGAATCGTAAATACTACCTTTACACCAAATTTTAAGTTTCTAAAACTAGAAAATCGAATTATTTTTAATTTTTTTTGGAATTATTGAATTTGTTTTCGAATTTTCCGGATTTTTTTCTATTTTTCCGTATTTTTCTTTTTTTTAGTTAGTATTCTAAATATTACCTTTATTCCAAATTTCAAGTTTCAAGCACTATAAAATCGAATTATTTTCAAATTTTCCTTATTTCTCGATTTTTCTATTTTATTTTCGAATTTTATTGTGTTTTTAATTTTACCTTATTCTGAATCCTAAACACTACCGTTACGCCGAATTTTAAGTTTCAAATTATTTTATTATATAACAAAAAATCAAATTATTTCAATTTTTAAATTTTTTTTCGAATTTCTCAAATTTTTGAATTTTCCGGATTTTTGAATTTTTCCTTATTTTGTATCCTTAATATTACTTTTATTTCGAATTCCAAGTTTCTAGCGCAACAAAATCAAATTATTTTAAAATTTTCGATTTTTTCGAATTTTTTGATTTTTTTTATATTATTTTCGATTTTTATTGTGTTTTTGATGCTTTTTTTTCTAAATTCTAATCAATACCTCTACACCAAATTTTAAGTATCTAAGATTACAAGATCATATTATTATTAATTTTCAATTTTGTTGGAATTTTTGGAATTTTCGAATGTTTTTTTTTCGAATTTCCTGGATTTTATAATTTTTTTTTCTTTGTATCGTAAACACTACCTTTATTCCAAATTTCAAGTTTCTAGGGCTGCGGGATCTACCTTATCTTTTGATGATGCGTGAGTGAGTGAGTGACAAAAAATCGAAATTTTGAGTTCATGTAGCGTCTGAACTAGAAAAGACAGAAATGAGAAATTATAAATTATGGTCCTGTGCGCCACATACTCTGAATAAACGAAGTTTCAGGTTTTCGGGCTACTCCAGTGCAAAGATATGGGTGGGTGGGGGGGGGGGTCAAAATTGCCCTGAGTTGCTTCCAGAAAAGGATGCTTACGGCTGTGCTTTCTCGACTTGGCCTCCAGATATCAGCTATATGCTCTATTTTTCTGCAACTAAATTTCCTGCTTGTCATGCCATTATAGTAATTCTTTGATCCGTTTTCTTATGATCGTTTATCTTCAATTTAGGGATAAATCAAGAGAATCTTAGAGTCACCATGATTTCATTTAGAAATGACTACCAAGCCATAACCTATCAGTAATGTCGGGAGGTAGGGAGAGATATGAAAATTTTGTTGCGGCTAATATCTTTTAATAACCCATATTTCATATATAAATTAAATAATGTGAGTAAAACCTGTGAAATAAAATGAGCCTGTCTATAAAAAGTCTATAACGTAGGCATTCTATAGCGGAAATTTTCTATTACAAAATTCGTCGAAAGAAAAGAAAAACATAATCTGGAGAAAATAACACAAAACAATAACGGAAGGTGTACTAACCTAATAGGACAATTATCATAAAACCTATCTAAAACAAATTTTCCCCATCCTATAGGATTTGTTTTTCAATTTTTTATTTTATTGAATGCAAAACATAGATTGCATATCCGACACCTCATAAAAAATTAACCCTTCAAATTTTAATAAAGAAAAATGGTACATTGCACACTGGTTAGCGTGTATTTTCAATTTCTCAAAACCCATCACTGTTTTCAATTTATTGAACATATTTTAGAAAATGTAGTATAACTACAAATTATTGCTTTTCTTTCTTTAATTATACTACATTCAATAACCACATATCTAAATGCTTAAAGACATAAGAAAATCTTACCTGAGAAATTTAGAGTGTTTGTCCTTTGGTAAGTATATATATATTGTTATGATTTGTGTATATATCTGTAAATATTCCATTTGTTTAAATTTATTTTATTTGATTATTGTGAAAATTGCAGTATTATTAATGTATTTCCTATTGAGCATCATGTAACTCAATGCTAAAGGCCTCAGATGGTTTGCAAGGAAAACAACCTTACACCCTCATCTTTATAATGGAAGTCTATTGAAATATCGCCAAGGAATGGGTTTATCGCCAAGTTGGCGATGGTTTTGGCGACTTATTTTTGTCGCCAAATTTGGCGATATATCGCCAAATGTCGCCAAGTTGGCGACGGATTTGGCGACTTTTTGTGCAACCACACCCCCTTATACCTATACATTGGGATCCTTTCTTGCTTGGGTTCTCTATCGAAAGTTAAAGCACTTTCTGGTAATTTCTAGCATCTGAAGGCTCTGGAATAATCTGGAAAGATCTCTGAAACCTATATAAGGACCTCCATCAGTTCAGTTAGTGAGTTGTCTGTCAACTGCGATTGAATTCATACCAGAGGCTTTGCATTGAGAACTGTGTTACTCTGATCGATTTTGTCGTTGATACGTCGTATTGAACGCATTGTTTCTGTGTGAAATTTTGCTGCGCTTTTATTGGATTTGAAGATTACTGAATATCTTGTAATTTTCAGAAGATATTTGTGATCGTATTGCACTGTTTATAGTGAATAAAGCCTTTTTATTGTTCTTATATATTGGCATCAGTCCTTTCGAACCCCGAGCTCACAACATTTGGTGTCAGGAGTGGGGTTGAATGCCGATTACCAGAGCAATGGAGGCGCAACTGACTAAATTATTGGAGAAATTAGAAGAGATGGATGAGAAAATGACTGCGAATCAGGCTGAAATGAAGAAGGATATGTCAAAGATGGATGAGAAAATGACTGTCAACCTTGGCGAGTTGAAAGAAGAAATGAAGAAGGAAATGACTGAGATAGATGAGAAAATGACTGCAAACCAGGCTGAAATGAAGGAAATGTCGGAAGAAATGAAGAAGGAAATGTCAGCGATAGACGAGAAAATGACTGCCAACCTTGGCGACTTAAAAAATGAAATGAAGAAGGATATGTCAACCAACCTTGGAGAGTTGAAAGACTTAATAGAGGATAAAATAACATCTTTAAATGACAGAATTGACGGCGTGGAAAACAAAGTTGAAGGAAGATTTCAACAAATAGAAGGAAAAGTAGAAGAAATTCAAAGGACAGCCAATACCGTAGAAGAAAGAGTAGAAGAAAAAGTTCAAAAGATCGCCGAGACCGTTGAAGAAAGAGTAGAAGAAAAAGTTCAAAAGATCGCCAAGACCGTCGAAGAAAGGATTGAGAGTGTAGAAAAAGAGTTGGAAAATGTGAAGAAACAAAAGATCACTGCCGAAAACTATCCCGAAGATGTCAAGTATCAAGCTATGCTTCCTCGGGCCTCTATTAAACTCTCGACCTATGACGGAAAATCCTCATGGCCAGTTTTTAAGACACAATTTGGGATCGTAGCGGACGCCAATGGATGGGATTCCCAGACAAAGGCTTGCCAGTTAGCTGCTTCTCTACGAGCTGATGCTGCCGACGTCCTACAGACTTTGCCTGCAAATGAACCGGTGGATTTTGAAACGCTCGTCAGTGCTTTAGAATTACGCTTTGGCGAGAAATGCATGAAGGAATATAGCAGACTCCAGCTCAAATCTCGACAGCAGAAATCCACTGAATCCCTGCAAGAGCTTGCTACGGATGTCGAGAGACTTTCACATCTTGCTTATCCTGACTGTCCGACTGAAATTAGAGAAAGCTTGGCTCTGCAGCATTTCATCGATGGTGTGCGTGACTTTGAGATCCAGAAACAACTCCGGATTGCAGATCTCAGTGACTTAAAAGGGGCTTTAGTTTATGCCCTGAAATTCGAGGCAGCCCAGCAAGCTACAAGGAAAGATAGGCACTTTGTGCGAGTAGCCAACATGCCTGAGACATCGGATAGAGCTGTGGAGTGCTTACAGCAGCAGATGAATGACATAATGAGAAAGATGAATTCCTTAATGGCCAACAAACCTTACAGGAAGATCAAGTGCTGGAAATGCGGTGGAGAAGGCCATATCCAAATCGACTGCCCAAGACGACCCAACACCGAAGGTAATAGCTCACCCGCTAACACAGGAGCATTTAAATTGATTAATGGCCATCTTGCGGGGCGGAGGTTTCCAGATCTTAAGAAGCCTCATTTTCAAGTATGTGAAATTTCTGCAAGAAGTTGCGGCGAGAACGGAGTTTTTCTAGTCGGAAGTGTGAATGATTTGCCCTGTAATATGATCATCGATACAGGAGCCAATGTGACCATCATTCGGAAAGATCTAGCTCAGCGGCTGAAAGAAAAACTCTCCTGGACCCCGCCACGTGTTATCCTTCAAACTGTGACCGGAGATAAGATCGACATACATGGAAGAATGACACTGAAAATAAAGTTTGGGAACGCCGCTTACCATCATACAGTCTATGTGGCCGATATTTCAGACCCTTTCATACTCGGACTGGACTTTTTAAAAGAGCATGGATTTACACTGGACTTTAAGAATAATGAGTTACGCTCTGCTCAAGAAGATGTCACTATTTTCAAACTTGGAAATGAGTCCGGGTCTATTCAACGGATCACAGCCAAGGCAGATGTTATCATCCCTCCTCGAACCGAAATGATGATACCTGGATTAACTGGAAACGAAAGAATTTTCCAGTATGGCTTGACTGGATATCCTGAGAAGAGCCCAAAAGGAGTGCTAATAGCATCAGCGCTGGTAGATCTGTCGAGAGATGTCATACCTGTGAGAATTGCGAACGTAAGTGAAAAATCTAGAATTATCCAGAAGGGTGAAGTGCTTGCAACCTGTTCTCCAGTCACCTGTGTCTGCAAAGACCCGAGCTTGACGTTGTCGGAGCCGCCTACAAGTTTAACACCTGAAATTGGACGAAATGAGAATTTATCTCCTGAGCAGAGACATGCCGCAGAAAGACTGTTCCAGGAGTTTAAGGATGTGTTTTCACAAAACGAGAGTGATATAGGTCGCACTTGTCTGACACGTCATAGAATCGACACTGCCGACCATCCACCGATTAAACAGCATCCAAGACGCTTGCCGTTCGCAAAACAAGAAGAGGTTTCTAAGCTCTTACAAGAGATGCAGGATAGTGACATCATCGAACCGTCATCAAGTCCGTGGGCCTCTCCCATCGTGTTGGTCCGAAAGAAAGATGGCTCCACAAGATTTTGTGTGGATTATCGTAAACTTAACGATATCACGAAGAAGGACAGCTATCCTCTACCAAGAATAGACGACACGCTAGATACTCTTTCAGGACATAAATGGTTTTCCACGCTGGATTTGAAGAGTGGATATTGGCAGGTAGAGATCCATCCTGATGACAAAGAGAAGACTGCATTTACTACTGGACAAGGACTTTGGCAATTTAAAGTTATGCCGTTCGGACTCTGCAATGCTCCAGCAACGTTCGAGCGCCTAATGGAGACAGTGTTAAAAGGCCTGACTTTTGAGGCTTGTCTCATCTACCTAGATGACGTCATCATTGGTGGCCGCACGTTTGAAGAACATCTTGGAAATATTCGAAAAGTGTTAACGAAGCTAAGAGCGGCGAATTTAAAGCTGAACCCTCTGAAATGCAAGTTCTTCCAACGCGAAGTAAACTATTTAGGACACATCATCTCAGCTGAAGGTGTTCGAACAGATCCTGAAAAAGTGTCTGCAGTAAAGCACTGGAAACGTCCGGAAAATGTCCATCAGTTGCGAAGCTTTCTGGGACTATGCACTTATTACAGAAAGTTTGTACAGGGGTTCTCCAACATCGCAAGACCCTTGCATAGGCTCACTGAAAGCAAACAGAAGTTTCTATGGACACAAGAATGCGACAATTCATTCCAGCGGCTGAAAGAAGCTCTCACATCCTCTCCAGTCCTTACCTATCCAGACCCCGACAAACAATTCATTGTGGACACGGATGCCAGTCAGGAAAGTGTCGGCGCTGTACTTTCCCAAGAAATAGGTGGCCAAGAACGAGTCGTAGCATACTGGAGCAAATGTTTATCGAAACCAGAGCGGAATTATTGCGTCACTCGTAAGGAGTTATTAGCTATAGTGAAAGCCATAGAACACTTCCATCACTATCTCTATGGCAGGAAATTTCTCCTTCGTACTGACCACGCATCCCTAAGATGGCTGATGAATTTTAAGAACCCAGAGGGCCAAGTAGCCAGATGGATACAACGACTCCAGGAATACGACTTTGACATCAGGCATCGCAAAGGCTCATCGCATGGAAACGCCGATGCCCTATCAAGAAGACCGTGTCCCGAGAGCTGTCGCTATTGTTCCAGAGCGGAGAGCAAGTATAATCCCGAATATGTCATACGCCAAACGAAGACTTCACTATTGACGCCACCAGATCCCTGGAGTGATGAGAAGATTCGAGAAGATCAAATGGCAGACTCTGAGATCAAACCAATCTTGGAGTTATTAGAATCTTCTAGCACGAAGCCCAGTTGGAAAGACATCTCGACTTACAGTCCTACGACGAAGCAATATTGGGCTCTTTGGAACTCTCTCCACGTCAGGAATGGTGTCCTGTTCCGAAAATTCGAATCGGAAGATGGGAAGACATCTCGGTGGTAGTTTGTACTTCCTCGATCTCGAATCCCAGAGGTCCTCGAAGAATTACATGGCAGTCCCACTGGTGGCCATTTTGGAGTCATGAAAACATTACACAGAGTCCGAGAGCGCTTCTTCTGGGGAAAAGCGAGAGCTGACGTCGAACGATGGTGCAAATCTTGCGATGCATGTGCAGCTCGAAAAGGACCAAAGAAACGTAGCCGAGGAAGACTACATCTCTACAATGTAGGAGCACCTTTCGAACGCATCGCCCTTGACATCCTAGGCCCTCTGCCAAGAAGTGCTGATGGCAACAAATACCTCCTTGTTGTCATGGACTACTTCACGAAATGGCCTGAAGTTTATGCCATCCCTGATCAAGAAGCTTCTACGGTTGCGGATGCCTTGGTACACCAGTGGATATCAAGGTATGGAGTCCCCCTTCAAATGCATTCTGACCAGGGGAGAAATTTCATCTCTGCTGTGATTGAGGGTCTCTGTCAACTTCTCGGAATGGACAAAACTAGGACGACGCCTTTACATCCACAATCGGATGGCATGGTTGAGAGATTTAATCGTACCATCCTCAACAATCTCTCACTGCTAGTCTCAAGAAATCAACAAGACTGGGACCAAAAACTTCCCTTGTTTCTTCTCGCCTATCGCAGCGCCGTCCATGAAACAACCGGCTATTCCCCGTCTCAGATGCTTTTCGTTCGTGATCTTCGTCTACCTTGTGATCTGATTTTTGGTCGCCCTCCAGATGCGCCTTCATCGCCAGAGGGATACGTGCAGAATCTCCAGGCACGATTTGAAGACGTCCACAACTTGGCTCGAGAGCGGATCAATATACAGACGGAGAAGATGAAGACCAGGTACGACACGAAAGCCACGGGACATGAATTCAAAGAAGGTGACAAGGTTTGGTTTTATAATCCGACTCGACGTAAAGGACTTTCTCCCAAACTGCAATCGCACTGGGACGGTCCTTATACAGTCCTAAACAGACTGAACGATGTCGTAATTCGGATCCGAAAGTCACCAAATTCGAAGCCTAGAGTCGTTCATTACGACAGGCTAGCTCCATACTATGGCCATAGTACATAGTTCCCATAGTACATAGTTCCCATAGTACTTAGTTCATTGATTGTAAATAGTGCAATGTAAATAATGTAAATTAGTATGACCATGGTCTTGTATATAAATTAATGTAATTATTTATTTTGCTTAGCATTATCATTATTATTGTTATTATTATTTAAATACTTGTATGTAATGGTGTCTATGCTTTATAATTCAGCATTATTAATGTGTTTAATTGTTATTTTCCATATTTGCTTTAAGTGTTTTGAATAGTATAGCATTTGTTGGTAACGGGTTTGCTTTCCGATCAAAGGTTGAACTGCCCGGGACGTGCAGTCCTTGAGAGGGGGGCAATGTTATGAATTGTGTATATATCTGTAAATATTCCATTTGTTTAAATTTATTTTATTTGATTATTGTGAAAATTGCAGTATTATTAATGTATTTCCTATTGAGCATCATGTAACTCAATGCTAAAGGCCTCAGATGGTTTGCAAGGAAAACAACCTTACACCCTCATCTTTATAATGGAAGTCTATTGAAATATAGCCAAGGAATGGGTTTATCGCCAAGTTGGCGATGGTTTTGGCGACTTATTTTTGTCGCCAAATTTGGCGATATGTCGCCAAATGTCGCCAAGTTGGCGACGGATTTGGCGACTTTTTGTGCAACCACACCCCCTTATACCTATACATTGGGATCCTTTCTTGCTTGGGTTCTCTATCGAAAGTTAAAGCACTTTCTGGTAATTTCTAGCATCTGAAGGCTCTGGAATAATCTGGAAAGATCTCTGAAACCTATATAAGGACCTCCATCAGTTCAGTTAGTGAGTTGTCTGTCAACTGCGATTGAATTCATACGAGAGGCTTTGCATTGAGAACTGTGTTACTCTGATCGATTTTGTCGTTGATACGTCGTATTGAACGCATTGTTTCTGTGTGAAATTTTGCTGCGCTTTTATTGGATTTGAAGATTACTGAATATCTTGTAATTTTCAGAAGATATTTGTGATCGTATTGCACTGTTTATAGTGAATAAAGCCTTTTTATTGTTCTTATATATTGGCATCAGTCCTTTCGAACCCCGAGCTCACAACAATATATTTTATATATATATACGATTCGCTGATGCAGGTAACTTGATTGATACACCTGATTACTCTAAATTCATATAGTTTAAGAACAAGAAAATTTTTCAGGTTTATGGGCAAAAGTATCCGGAGTTACTTTCAGGAAAGGTGCCATCGATATGAGGTTTTACTCGCAGATCTATATACTTGATATTTAAAAGTACTGTTTAAAATAAAAAGGAATATAAAATAAAAAATTCCGGAAAATTCCAACAAATCAAATTTTTTCAATTTGTTTTTCGATTTTTTCAAATTTTCGAATTTTCTGGATTTTTTATTTTATTTTTATTTTTTTTTGTATCTTAAATACTACCTACATTCCAAATTTCAAGTTTCTAACTCTACAAAATCGAATTATTTTCAAAGTTTCGATGTTTCTCGATTTTTTTCAAATTTTTTATTTTATTTTATTTTTGAATTTTTTTTTTCGAATTTTCTGGATTTTTAAAAATTTTTCTTTTTTTGTATCCTAAATACTACCTTTATTCCAAACTTCTAGCGCTACAAAATCAAATTGTCTTAAAATTTTCGTTTTTTTTTTTTCAATTTTTTCGTTTTTTTCAATTTTGCTTTCGATTTTTGTTGTGTTTTTGATGTTTTCTTTTTAGGGTTTCGTTCATCTCACGAAACCCTATTAGTCCCGCTCCGTTGTCTGTCCGTCACAGAGCCATTCTCAAAAAGTATGTAACTTACAGAGTTGAAACTTAGTGTATAAATCTGAATAGCAGCTGTGAAGAGCTCAAAATATTAAAGTTTGAAAAATTCGTATTATTTTAATAAATAGAGATAAAAAACCAAAATTCTAACAGACTTTTCCTATTAAATTGAAACATTTTTCGTTATAGCAGATGCCAAAGATTTAAAATCCACAATGAAATTCTTTCTACAATAATTAATTTTCTATCAGACTATTTTCACGTGAAAAATGAAAATGAAATAAAAAGTTTCACCCATTGAAAAAAAGATAAATATGAAATAAAATTGACTGACGTCATAGTCGTAATAAAACGGAAAATGTCTAAGATTTCTCAATAATACAAGGAGTATGAGTATGTGTAAGTGGACAAAGCAGATTAGAATCACGTCATTAGAGAATTAAAAAGAAAATCTGACGTCATATAGGAAGTTTAACTAATTTTTCAAATGTTTGAGAATAATACAAAGCGAGTATCAATATAAATAATAGAGAATAGTAAATATATGAGTTTGAGAAACATATTGAATCGTGATAAAAATCCGATTATGGAAATATTCGCATATTTTAACATTTTGAAGGTGTACAATTTGTTTAATTTTGAAATTATTTTTTTAAATATTGCATTTAGTCCGTATGACGGATATTATTATGACAGAATATAATAGCGGGCTTGGACCGCTATCCGGCTGGTTTAGATATTCGAAAAAAGGAAAAAATAGACCGGAAAATTTTTACTTTATAAAAAACATGACTTTTTTTTGTTGTTGTTGCTAAATGAAATTTGTTCGAATTTATTAAAGAAAGGATAAAGTGTTTTGAAAGGAATATTAAACGAAACCCTTTGAGCGATCTTCGATCACACTTACCCACTTGTTTTGAATTGTAAACACTACCTTCACACCAAATTTTAAGTTTCTAAGACTACAAGATCGTATTATTTTCAACTTTCAATTTTGTTGGAATTTGTTGAATTTTCGAAAAAATTTTTTTTTCGAATATTCAGGATTTTATAATTTTCCTTTCTTTGTATCCTAAACACTACCTTTATTCTAAATTTCAAGTTTCTAGGGCTACGGGATCGACCTAATCTTTTTGATGACGCGTGAGTGAGTGAGTGAGTGAAGGACAAAAAATCGAAAGTTTGAATTCATATATCGTCTGAACTAGAAAAGAGAAAATCGTGAAATTTTAAATTTTTGTTCAGTGTGCCAAATACTCTAGAAAAACGAAGTTTCAGGTTTTTGGGAAACTCCCGCGCAAAAATATGGGGGGGGGGAGGGGATCAAAAGTGCCCTGAGTTGCTTCTAAAGGATGCTTACGGCTGTGCTTTCTCGACTTCGCGGAGGCACTACCGTTCCTCCAGATAAAACTTTTCTGTTAATTCTCTAGACTCTAAATTTTACTGGAAGTTTAATTCTTCTACCTGTTCATGATTGTTTCAAAACAGGAACAGACTTTTCCGCTGTTTTACCAGATTGAATAAAGTTGCTATTGTTCATATTTCGTCTGGATGAAGGCTTCACTGGTAAATGGATTGCTTGTTCACGGTGTGAAACTATTTAGGGGTCATCTGAGAGAATATATGCTGGTTTCAGTCTATATATACATTCACATTATCATTTTTAATTTTTATAGTGAAATATTTCGAAGAGCGATTAATTACTTCGTAAGGATTTCATATTTTGGTTCTAGTTGTTTGCGTACTGTCTATCCTTAGGAAAACGTGTGTACTGGATTCCAAATCCCTAATAACAAATACACTTCTCAAAACAATTAACGGAGCAAGCAAATAAGTGAAGAGAACCGTGCGAAACAGTCATGCATGGTCATAAAGTGGAGAGTACACGTGTATAAATGCGCAATAAAGAAACAAGTGGGTAAGTGTGATCGAAGATCGCACAAAGGATTTCGTTTAATATTCCTTTCAAAACACTTTATCCTTTCTTTAATAAATCCAAACAAATTTCATTTAGCAACAACAAAAAAAAGTCATGTTTTTTATAAAATAAAAATTTACCGGTCTATTTTTCTCGTTTTTTCGAATATCTAAACCGGCCTGATAGCGGACGAAGCCCGCTATTATACTCTGTCATAATAATATCTGTCATGTGGACTAAATGCGATATTTAAAAAAAATAATTTCAAAATTAAACATGTTGTACACCTTCAAAATGTTAAAATATGCGAATATTTCCATAATCGAGTTTATATTATGATTCAATACGTTTCTCTAACTCATATATTTACTATTACTCCTATTGATACTCGCTTTATATTATTCTCAAACATTTGAAAAATCCGTTAAACGTCCAATATGACGTCAGATACAAACAAACAAACAATCTTTACTACTTTATAATATTAGTACTAGCAAGCTACACCCGCTACGCTGGTCAATTTCTCTTAACGAACCTTTATCAAACAAAATATTGACATTTCATAATTCACTTTTATATTTTAACAGAATAATAAGGCTACTGTAATTTGTGACTCGTGCTATAGACAACATACACGTCAGGACACGTCGCCCTTATCATTATCTTTTTACGCGTGAAGGTTTCGCTATGGTACTCCATTGTGAAATTTGGTAATTTTTCAAATTCAATATTTGAAAAAGGGCATAATCATTAGATTTCAAATTTATATCAAGAAATATACAATTTTTTATCCTTCAAACGCAGTTTGTCTAACAATTTTCTGACAAATATTTTTTGAGCTATTCATTTTTTCAGTAACTTTAAATGTTTCATTTTCCGAGATTAATCTGTGGCAAAGATTAGCTAAAAACCCAGTCGTCAGCAACGCATAGCTTTATATTAAAGAGGATGTTGGAGTAGGGATTGACACCATCACTTTTGAAATTGGTTCTGTAGTTCCAGAGATTCCATAGAAATTGCAATTTAGAATGATTTTAGAACGCTTTTCGCTCGTTTCACCCTTTTAAATTTCGAATTTTTTTTAAAATTTATTCAGAGAGAGCATTTACATCTTATAAGTAACTACCATGCCAAATTTCATGTTTCTAGCTCCTTCAGTATAAAAAAATCGAAATATTAGAACGTTTTCCGCTCCTGCACCCCTCTGGGGGTAGTAGCACCGACATAAGATATAGCCTATGCTGGAGCAGGGACTGTTGCCATCATTTTGCCACCATCACTTTTGAAAACGGTTCTGTAGTTCCAGATATTCCATAGAAATTGTAATTTAGAATGTTTTTAGAACGCTTTTCGCTCATCTCACCCTTTTAAATTTCGAATTATGTTAGAATTTGTTCTTAGAGAGCATTTACATCTTATAACTAACTACCATGCCAAATCTCATGTTTCTTGCTCCTTCAGTATGAAAAAAATCGAAATTTTAGAACGTTTTTCGCTTCTGCACCCTTCTGGGGTTAGTGGCACCGATATAAAATATAGCCTATGTTGGAGCAGGTATCGTCACCATCAATTTGCCACCATCACTTTTGAAATCGCTTCTGTAGTTCCAGAGATTACCCCCTACAAACAAACAAACAAACAAAAAAACAATCTTTACTGCTTTATAATATTAGTACAGATTTTTAATTGTTGGCATCTGCTATAACGAAAACTGTTTAAATTTAATAGGAAAAGGCTGTTAGAATTTTGGTGTTTTACCTCTCTATATTAAAATAATACGATTTTTTCAAATGTTAATATTTTGAGCTTCATAGTAGGTATTTAGCTATGCGTACACAAATTTTCATGCCTGTCAGTTGTATAGTTTCTGAGAACGGCTCTGTGACGGACAGACAACGGAGCGGGAGTAATAGGGTTTCGTGAGGTGAACGAAACCCTAAAAAGACGCAAAACGTTATGCAAGATAGCTTTAATTCTTTGAAACTATAGAAAGAACATAAAAAGCTGGTTTAAGGCAACAATTTGGTTACACGTAAATATAAAAAAAAGTGTTGTTTAGATATGATTCAAGATGCTTAATTTGGAGAGTGGTCTCATCGAACAGCTAAGAAGCTGCACACCTGTTTTCCTTGGATTCGATGAGGTTTTCGGAAAGATTTTGGGGAATACTGTACCACTCCTCAAGAATTGCAATATCCAAGTCCCGGACAGAAAAAGATGTTCTTGTTCTCGCTGCAATGCTTCGCCCGAGTGTGTCCCAAACGTACTCGAACGGATTCAGATCAGGAAAGCATGCTGGCCATTCCATACGCTGTATTGTTTCAACTTCAAACCTGTTCTCTACCGGACGATCTGTATGCGATCTGGCATTACCAAGCATAAAAACAAAGGAATCACCATGGTTGCAGCGTAAGTTACGACATGAGGTCTCAGTATCTCGTCTGCATAGCTTTGAGCCGTCAGTCATTTCTAATGATATGCAGGTCCGTACATCCACCAATGCTGATTCCGACCGATACCATCAACCCACCTCGTCTGTAATGTGATCTTTCACGAACGAATGTTGGGTTATTTAAAGTGCCCCTTTCCCTCTATACTAAAACACGTTGGATGACACACTCCAGACGGAATCGGGACTCATCTGTAAACAGAACTTGACTCCAATCACTTTGTCTTCAATCTCGATGTTCAACAGCCCAACTTCTTCGGGCCCCACGGTGGTTTGGGATCAACGAAATACAGACCATTGGCCTACATGCATAGAGACCGCCCAGATGATGCATATTCCGGACTGTTTCGCTGGACACCCTTCGTCCTGTTACCAAGAGCAACTGTCTTTGCAGCTGAGTATCATTGCCTGTTCTGTTTCTTCAAGCTGTTAACAGGATATATCGGTAATCCGTTCCTGTGGCAGCACGTGGCCGGCCTTGCCCTGGTAGATATCTAACATATCCTGTTTTCTGGAATCGATTCCACAGCTTTGCAATGACATTTCTTGCAACTCCAATAGCATTCGCTACACTTCTTTGTGTTTGCTTGGATTCAAGTCTTCTGCTAATAGGCCAAGCCATGGATCCCGGTAAATCACGTTGTTGGGACATTTTCAAGTCACGTTTTCTCAAAACAAAAGCTGAGCAATTGAATTTCACAACTGAGACAGTGAAACAAACATTTCTGCGAAATCCCGATTTCTGCACTTATCTCCTTTTTCTGGTTTTTGACATCATAAGCTTTGATTTACTTAGGAAGTTTTATTTTTATGCTTTCTGCTACGCTTTAAATTATAGATGTTTTAATTTAAGTTACTTATCGGTGTAAGTATTTGCGTAATTTCATTAAAACCATGTGCTCTCCTAATTGTTTTGAGCAGTGTATATTTGGAATATATTTATGTTGAATTTTTCGAGGTCCTCTTGTAATTTATGTATAAACCTTCCTGGTGATAGTTGCATGGTACTTGGCTGAAAAAATTCACAGGGCAACCGAAATTTCTCCCCATAAAGCATTTCTGCTATTGTATAGAAAGTATCTGTTCGAATCGCTGTGTAAAGGCCCAAGAGAACTGTAGGTAAAGTCAAGTGGTTGAAACCTCAAACAAGGGCGACACTTGACGGCGTCGAAGTTGGCGAAGCGATAAATGAGATTTTCTTGCTACTAGTTCGTTTGTTATGTTTCTTCCACGCCTACTGTGGTTGATTGGTTGGTTTATTGTTGTTTGTTCTGGAGATTGGATTGTATTTTGAGCTGAATGCAAATATGTAAGAATTTTGATTGGATTATTGTGTGTCGGATTTCTTGAATTACGTTTGTGGAATGCATTTTGTGAAGTTTAATGATTTGACGTTTTGTGGTATGTTATAGAAGGATAATTCCTGCGAAATAATTAAGAAAAAAACGAAAGATGAGAAATATGGGTGTTTATTATTGTAGTGGCAACACTATTTTTCTATAGATGTTTTGGCAACAAGACAGTTTATTTTTGTATTCGATACATGCCGCTACGTTTGCTTGTATATGTTTATTAATGCTAATTAAAAGATGGATTAAATACAAACAAAAGGTAAGTGAATTTTTGTTGATTTTATTGAAGTATGAGTGTCGTATATTCTAGAACCGCTGCACCTTGAGGTTCGTGCATCCAGAGGGTTTTTTTTCGGAAAATGTACGCGAAGCGTTCATATATAAGTTACTAATCGCTGCTTGTATGAGTTTTGTATATTCTAGAGACCGCTGCACGTTGAGTTCCATACATCCAGAGGGGTTTTTTTTTCGGAAAATGTACGCGGAGCGTACATATGTAAGTTAATAACCGCATGTTTGTAAAAATTGAAATATCCGGAGGAAATATTGCTAAAAGTTTGTAAAAATAGAAAAATACGGCGGAAAATATTGCTAAAAGTTTGTAAAAATAGAAAAATACGGAGGAAAATATTGCTAAAATGTAAAAATACGCAGGTAAATATTGCTAAAAGTTTGTAAAAATCGAAATATCCGGAAGAATTATTGCTAAAAGTTTGTAAAAATATAAAAATACGCAGGTAAATATTGCTAAAAGTTTGTAAAAATCGAAAAATCGCGAAGAAAATATTACTAAAACTTTGTAAATAGTCGAAAAAATGAATAAAATCGATGTTTACTTTGTGAAGAAGCTTGCCGTATGAAGCATGCGTTCTGATTGGGTAGAATTTGGAGGTTGCCGAGTTTTGGGTTGGCGCCCGTCAGTGCTTGGCGTGCGTCAAAAAATCGCCAAATCGGGGGTCGCCCTTGTTTGAGGATTTTGCCAGCTTATATTCGGAAGATTCTTTGTTTTTGCATTCTTTGTTTTGTTCGGAAGATTCTTTGTTTTGAAGCAGTAGCAGCTCGTGACTGTCTGTTTGGGGGGCACTAAAGCCATGCTTGAAACGCATATTATTTTCATACTATTATTTTTTACAAGAAATCTTTTCCTTGTTTAATAGAAGAACAGGAAACAATAAACAGTTTATCATTTCAAGGGGATACCCAGTTGCAAGCAACTCCACTCCCTGTATATGAGTAGTTGTATATCACATCTTAACCCATTCGGGACCATGGGTGCATATATGCACTCTCAAAAAGAGCATACAGAATTTGATTTAGGCACCAGTAAAAAATAAAAGTAATATTTGCTTTTTCTAATTAGAGCATTTTTGTGATAGTTTAAGTAAAGGTAGCCTTTTAAAAAAAAGTGGTGCCAACCGAATAAAATTTGTGTAAAAGCCGCCGGTTCCGAAGGTGTTAAAGGAGCCATGTAAAAAAAGTAGAAAAATAGCAAAAATGCACTGAAAAGAGAAAAAAGAATCTATGGATTACGCCGTCAACTTCAACAGCCAATCCGAAATTAGTAAGCTACTCAATAAAGATTTAGCTTGCATAGAGCAGCCAATCCAGAATTACTTGTGATTTAAGATCGAAAGAGAATCATAATAATGAGTAGGAAGAGCAAATTGAATTTAAAAAAAAAGGATAATTTTGAAAAGCAACAAGTGAAAAAATGAAGAGAAAGATATGTTTAACTGTTACAAAAGGATATTCGTTCGCTAATAAGTAAAGTGAAGCAAAAAGAGAGTAAAGCTACCCCAATTTTAAAAAAAGGCAGTTTTCACTGCCATACATTTAAATACAGTTAAGTAAAATTCAGTATATGTATAAATAAGAAATATACAAGGTTTTCTTTTAATTATTTTTTTTTAAATAAGAAAGACAAAAAACAACAAGTGGGTAAGTGTGATCGAAGATCACACAAAGGGTTTCGTTTAATATTCCTTTCTAATCACTTTATCCCTTCTTTAATAATTCCGAATAAATGTCATTAAAAAAAAATCATGCTTTTTATAAAGTACAAATTTACCTGTCTATTTTTCTCGTTTTTTCGAAAATCTGAACCGGTCCGACAGCTGGCGAAGCCCGCTATTATACTCAGTCATAATAATATCTGTCATGTGGACTAAATGCGATATTTAAAAAAAAATAATTTCAAAATTAAACATGTTGTACACCTTCAAAATATTAAAAAATGCGAATATTTCCATAATCGGATTTTTATTATGATTCAATACGTTCCTCAAACTCATATATTTACTATTCTCTATTACTCATATTGATACTCGCTTTGTATTATTCTCAAACATCTGAGAAATCCATTAAACTTCCCGCTAACGAAAAAGAAAGACTACCGCGGTGCTTTATGCGTATCTTTTTTTGCAGATCGCGGGAGTCACGTGATGCTCGAATGCACCAATGCAAGTGCACAAAAAGAGCATCACGTCACTCTAGCGGTCTGTAAAAAAAGATAAGTGGAATGCACCGCGGTAGCCTGTCTTTTTCGTTAGCCTCGTAAAGTTCCGATACAACGTCAGATTTTCTTTTTAATTCTCTAATGACGTGATATTAATCTGATTTGTGTGCATACACATACTCATACTCCTTGTATTATTGAGAAATCTTTGAAAATTTCCTTTTTATTACCACTATGACGTCAATAAATTTTATTTCATATTAATCTTTTTTTTCAATTGGTGAAACTCAAGTGGTGAGCTCTTTATACCTGATATTCATCTACATACACGAAGTTTCAACTCTGTAAGTTACATAGTTTCTGAGAATGGCTCTGTGACAGACAGACAACGGAGCGGGAGTAATAGGGTTTCGTGAGATGAACGAAACCCTAGAAAGTATTAGCACCAGAGGACTACTCCGGTAATATAGTAGTATACCGAGGACTTTTTTGTTTACTTGGACTATGAATATCGTAGTCAAGTAATTCATATACAAGCTCGTTCGGGACTTTATCTAAGTTATTGTAGAATTTTTTGGAGAGGAATTTGATGTGGTTAGCAAGTGAAATAGTTTTAAGGTAATTTCTGATAGTTGAGTTACGATAATATCTAGAGCCGTTACGGATTATGCAAAGAGTTTTATTATGTGATCTTGAGAGGAAGTCTATATTAGTTTTGCAAGCACAGCCCCAAATGGGACAAGCGTAAGTAAGAATGGGGAGTACGCATGCGTTATAAATAAGCATTTTATTATGAAGAGAAAGTGAAGGGCCACGGAACAGTGGTGAAAGACATTTTGTGATTGTGGCAACTTTAACACGTATAGTAATGATGTGTTTTTTGAATATAAGACGTTTATCGACGATAACCCTCAGATATTTCGCATTATTTGACCAAGGGGATGGTAGTATTGTTAAGAGTGAGTCTATTAGGAAGGGAACAGGTGCGAGAGAAATAAACAGCAGTAGTTTTACT
This sequence comes from Maratus michaelseni, assembly GCA_963931845.1. Taxonomy (NCBI): domain Eukaryota; kingdom Metazoa; phylum Arthropoda; class Arachnida; order Araneae; family Salticidae; genus Maratus; species Maratus michaelseni. The sequence goes on from OZ007596.1 coordinate 53,748,892, forward strand.
TTCATTTAGTTTTATACCCCATAGGTGGCACCACTCTATGAAGGTATTGAGGTAGTTTTGGATATTTTTATACAGGAAATATGGGTGATGTACAGAGGCATATATAGTGGTATCGTCCGTATATAGAGCAAGTGAAATAAATAAATTACGAGAAATATCGTTAAAATAGATCGGAAAGAGGGTAGGTCCAATGAGGCTGCTGGTGGAAAGGATGCACCACCTTTTGGCTTTTGTGTTACACTCTTCGAAACGTGTGTTATTGTTTTTTTTAAATTCTATAATTAATTAGTAATTACTGTGTTGTCTTTTATATACATGTTTATGCATTTTTATATATATAATTATTTACATATCAAGAGTGGTACAATGGTTGATAGCAAGTTAGCTAACAAGGTGATAGACAGTTTTATGAGCGCTGTCTGGCGAAGAAAAGTACACTGGAGCCAGGCTGTGAAGCTTTTATGACTTTAAATTTACGAGGAGTGTCAATCACACTTCGTGTGTGGTACCGGGCGTTCGAAGTTAGAAAACTCAGAACAGACACATTGGTGCCTGGTTAATTTTAGGGGGCCAGACAGCGTGTGATCATTGGCTGGTCAGTTCGCCTATGAGCGACGAAGTTAGGTGTGGTCATTGACACATTGGGCCATTTAGGCACAAGGTTGATAAATAGTCAAGTAGAGGGGAGGGGCCACCACCAACGAAAAAGAAAGCCAGATCTTAGAGAAGAAAGCAGTCGATGGAAAAAAGTTGAAAGTGTGCGGTCGAAAAAGAAGTAGTTGAAAAAAAATATTATGAGAGAGTGCTGCAAATTAGTTACTGAAAGAAGATACCACCGGGCTTGTAAATGAGGGTATGCCCATAAGGAGTCACTCTCCCCAGCCTGCATCAGGGTCCAACCTGGGACCCGGGAATTCCCCATAAGGAATTGAGTCGATCTGTAACGACTCAGGTATGAGATTTTATATTATAATTACCAACCCTCTTCTGTTTGTACCGCTCGAATTGAATTATAATTTTTGTTCGGCAGGAGAACTTGTTCATATAGAGATTAAAAATGTGTAAGGCTTAATTTTAATTGTGAGAACGAATCATTTGGTAAATGATATTTTTTTAATGAATAAATTAAATTGTAGAAAGAGGATTGATATATACATATCCTTACTAAGTCTCTGATATGTTTATTTTAAAAAGGATTGATTTATATCTCCTTATTATGTTTTTTTATATGTTTTTATTGTGTTTAATGTAAATAAAGTAATTGTTTTTAGTTTAAAAAAATGTTGTCTTAATTTAATGGTTGCATAATTAATTCTTTTAACCTAAATATTTCTCTAGAATTTTCTTAACTTAAATCTTGGAATGTTTTTATTTAAAATTATCTTTAGGGTTGTTTTGGGTAATTATTTTATGGAACTCTATACATTCCATTCCCAAAATCTAACTGCCATATATTAGATACTCTACACACAACGCAACAATTAATTTTCTTTAATAATAATTCTCTAGTATCTAATTAGGTAACGATCACGGAGTCTTCTGTAATCAGAAACCCCTATAGATAATTAATGAGTGATGGTAAAGGTACACCCCACACCTTATTTTCTTTATGTGTAGTGATAGTCTTTTATTGACAGTGGTAACCGGTCTTTAGTAGGAGCTGTCTGCAAATCACCATTTTAGAGAGCCATTAACTTAGTTGGCGCATGACCATTTAACGTACGTGGGTTAATTTAATCTCATATAGGTTACATTTTGGGGTAATTTAACTGTATTAAAATGGGTTAAAATTAAAACTATTTTTTTTATATATAGTTAAGTATTCTAAGTTAACATTATTTAGGTTGTAATTATTATGCTAGTAATTTAAAAATAAATAATATATACATTTATTTTTCTTTGATTGAGGTAAGATTATTTGCAGCATATTTAAAAATAAACAATTTATATGAAAATATTTTTTTTTATGATAATGTTCTCCTGCATTTTTAAGCAAAGATTAGCGCAATTTTCACAGAATTCAGTCATGACTAATTTTTAGGGAAAATATTGTTTACTATATTCTATGTCTGCAAAGTGTATTGTTTTTTTTTAAATATTTTTATGTGTATTTACGTATTTTTTTACAAATATGTTCAGTTATAAACAAGTAGAGAATAACAGGATGAATTTTTACAACATCGTGTAATTTTGGGGGAAAAAAATGATGATGAATTTTTTTACAAATTCTTGAAAAAAAAAAAGTAATTTAAATTATTTATAAAGATAAATAAGGTTAAGTTTGCGTTTGAAACCAAACAATTATTAAAGACATTTACAGCTAGTACAGATTTAATGTGTATTTGAAAAAAAAAAAAAATTCCAATTTTGGTGCAGAAAAAATAGTTTTAGTGCTTAACACTGCTGAAAAAAAATATTGAGTGTGAACTTTATTTTTTTTTCTTTTCCTTCTTTTCTTTTTCTGTGATTATCATGTTCTTTACTCTTCTATATTTTGTATCATAGGGGTTTTTGTGTAGATAAATTGTGAATCTTAGATGAAGAATATTTCAGTAGCGGAAGTTTAGCATTTGAGTTGTGTAGCATTATGTTTATGTATGGGAAATAGAGGTAGAAGGGCTAAGCGTAGTAGTAAGGATTTTGGAGAATTTATTGTTCGAACCCGGGCACAACTGCAGAAAAATTGTGAAAATCCGAACGAAAATACAACCAGCATTAAAATGGCTAATACGGATAATTTATTAAATGTAATCCCTGTTTATGATGGAAAAAGGGAATCTAACATACAATATTTTATAGCAGAATTTGATCAGGCTGCTTCAAAAACGCAATTTACGAATGACGTAAAATTAATAATATTACGTTCTAAATTCGTGGGTGGCGCACGCGAAAGATTACAGGCAGATGTCGAATTAAACTCAGAAACCGACTATGCACTATTTAAGGATAAGGCAATAAAGGCGTTCGGGGTTAAGAAAACCTTCAGCAATTCTCACAACGAATTTTATAAAATAAAACAAAACCCGAATGAGAGCATCGCGGACTATATTGTGCGATTCAACCTTGCTGCGGCGAAATTTTTTGAAATTTCGGGTCTCTCAGATAAAACTGACGCGAGAAAATTATTTGATCTTATGAAATTACATAGATTCTTAGAATCAATGAAATGTGATATCGCGTTAGAAATCAGAAAAAAGGGGTTGAAAAATTTAAAGAGGCAATAGAAACTGCGGTTTTGATGGAAAACGCATTCTCTTCGGTTAAATACGAAGAAATTAACGCGATCAATGCAAGCGCGACTAACGAATTCTGCGAAGCATTGCTAAAAAAAATGAAATACAAGCTAACGAAGTTATTCAATTGCGAAATGAAATCGAAAAACTAAAATTAAAACAAAACGAGAAAACACAAAATAATTTTAGTAACAACGTAAGATTTTGTGAGATTTGTAATTTAAAAAATCATGAAACTGCATTCTGCCGATATAATCCCAATAATAAAAAGAATTTTAAGTCCGAGAATTATAAAAGGAATTTTCCTAGGTACAAGTATAATATGCAGGGAGGTAGTTATGCGAATAATGGACTTGCAGAACATCAAGGCTATGTGAATATGAGTAATAATGACATGAAGTATCAGAGTTATGGAAATTTAAGGGATAATACCCAGTATTTGCAGGGTTTTGGAGGTGTAAACAACTGGAATTCCCCCCCTCCCCCTCCTCCTGGACAGTTAATGGGACAAAATTATGAGTATAATTATATTTTTCCTGGTCATAATTCAGGTTCTCATAATAATAGCTTAGGGAACTACTCTGCAAATTTCCAACAGGGGCAAAATTTTCAGCAGGGTCAAAATTTTCAGTCGATTCAAGGCCAATTTTGCCAACAGGGGCAAAATTTTCCTCAGGGACAAAATTTACAGCCGATTCAAGGGCAGAACTTTCAACAGGGTCAAAATGCTCAGACAAATTATGGTCAAAATTTTCAGCGAAATGAAGGGCAAAATTTCCAGTCAATTCAGAATCAAAACAATCCCCCGGAAGCTTTTGCAAATTCGGAATATGTAAATAAGAGATATAATGCGTCAAATAATTCAAGGGGACGTAAGATAACAGGTAAGAGAAATCAGGGAAACGGTTAGAGGGGTCTGTGGATAGTAGGGGAAAATCTAAAGATTCGCTTCACAGATCCCATCAGACTAAAATTATTGCAAGCGTTAATAACAAATATTCCAATAATATGCCATTAATTCAGTTTGAAATTAAAGGGGTACAAGTTACAGGACTTGTAGATTCAGGAGGAATGGTTTCTTTAATTTCAGCACAATTATTTGAGCAATTAAAAGAAAATAATGTAAAAATTAAATATATTGGAAACAGCATTAAAATTCAATCGTTCAGCGGAACTGCGATTCCTTTCAAACATAGCATTAAATTGACTTTTAAATTAAATAATGCATTCACATCGGGAACTTTCTATGTAACAGAGAATAATTTTAGTAATTCTTATAACATGCTTTTAGGCTACGATTTTTTGCAAGAAAATAAAATGATTTTGGATGTGAATGAAAAATTATTAAAATTTAAAAACGTAACTATCTCATTAGATCAATTGGAAAATAAACAGATGGAACAAGAGATTAATTATATAAAAAGTGAACAGGTCAAAAATAATAGCAAAAACAAAAAAATAAGAAAAAAGAGAGAAGTGTTTGTCAAATTGGCTAGGAAAATTTACATAGCACCAGGGAAAGAAAAGATTGTGGCTTTACTTTGCCCAGTTTTTTTGGAGGAAAATTCTACGGTACTTTTTGAGCCGGAAATGGGTCAGGAAGGAATTGAATGTTTTCATTCAATACACGAAATATCAAAGAGTAGAATTATCAATGTCATAATGAAAAATTTAACCGAAAAGAAAATTATTTTGCCGAAGGGAATTAAGGTAGGAAATTTAATAGTAGACTTTGATTGTGACACTAAAGATATGCCTGACAACATTATTGATGGGAGTGTGCATAAAATCAATGCGCTAAATATTGAGGAAATACGTAAACTTAGGGAAGCAGAACTGTCAAAAGAGGATTTTGATTTAAAATATCTTCCCCCAGACCTACAGGAAAAGTTAGAGAATGTTTTATTTCAACATGCACATGCTTTTTCGAAGTCATACAATACAATTGGTGAATCTTCGTTGGTGCGCCCACAAATTAAACTTGCACACAATTTTGCGATTCAATCGAAACCATATAAAACTCCCTATACAGTGAGAGAGTATGCACAAGCGGAAATTAGAAAATTATTAGAAGCTAACATTATTGAAAAAAGTACTTCTTCTTACTCCTTTCCAGTGTTGTTTGTGAAAAAAAAGACTGCAGATCCTCAAAAACCCAAATTTAGAATGGCAGTCGATTATCGCTTATTAAATGCAATTTTGGAAGGTTACTCTTATCCGATTCCGGATATTCGTGAAATATTACAACGAATTAGCGGTAAAAGGTATTATACAGTATTGGATTTACATAGTGCATTTTTACAGATTAATTTACAACCTCAAGACAGACAGAAATTGGCATTTATTACTGAATTTGGGAAATATCAGCCAATTCGAATGAATTTCGGATTAAAAATCAGTCCGACTACATTCGCTGAAATGATAGATACAGTGTTGGGAGATTTTAATAAGGAGGAAGTCAGTTATTATATAGATGATGTTCTAATAGCATCGAACTCTATCGGAAGGATGTTAGCATTACTTACAGAAGTCTTGCAAAGACTAATTGATTATAACTTAACAGTGGAACCAAGCAAGATGCAAGTGTGTAAACAAGAAATAGATTTTCTGGGATTTAAAGTACATCAAAATGGGTATTCCCCCTCAAACAAAAACATTGAGAAAATTCAAAAATTGGTAAGACCGAAAACCAAAAAAGGGGTGAAATCACTATTGGGGTTAGCCAATTATTTCAGAAATTTGGTACATAAATATGCTGAAATTGTTAATCCTCTGGTCGAATTAACGAAAGAAAAGGTAAAATTTCAGTGGAGCGACGAAGCTGAAAAAGCGTTTGTGGCGATTCAAACAGCTATTTTAGATAACCCAACACTAAAACCTCCACAGTTAGATAAAGAATTTTTTTTAATAACGGATGGTTCTAAAATTGCATTGTCGGCTATTTTAACACAGAAACACGGCGAAGAGTATGTACCTATTGAATTTTACGGTAGAAAACTGAGAGAGGCGGAGAAAAATTATCCCAGCCTTAAGTATGAACTGTTAGCTGCCCACGATGCGTGCATTTATTTTGAAAGATTTTTGTTAGGGAGGAAGTTTACAATTTTGACAGATTCAAAGGCTTTGACAGAACATATAAATTTAGAGAAACAAGGAGATATAGTAGCACGATGGATGTTGCGATTAAGTAATTTTGATTATGAATTTAAACATATTGCGGGAGAACAAAATCCGGCGGATTACGTATCTCGTAATATTAATAATATTTTAACTCTAAATGAAATACAAAATGAACAGTTTAAATTAAATGTTAATCTTACAGAAGAGAAGATTAGGGAAGCACAAAGACAAGATTCCAAACTTAAATTAATAATTGATAAAATTGAAGAAAAAAAAGAAAATAGAAATACCAGAAAATATAAGTTGAATGAAAATAAGGTACTAATTTTAAAACAGAGGTATAAAGATAAGCAATTAATGATTGCTCCGAACAAATTGATTTTTGAAATAATTCAAGAGGCGCACAAAGCTCATTTTGGGTTCCCAAAAACGTATGAATTAGTGAAATCACGTTTCTTTTGGTTCGGTATGCATAGAGATATAAAGAATTACTGTGCAAGTTGTATAGCTTGCATTAAAAATAAGCAACATAAGACTATCAAAGTACTTTTGGAGAAAGTGTCTAAAGATCACCCTGTGGGAGCAGCTATTCATATCGATATTGTCGGAAAACTACCGTTAACCCTGAAAAAACATGCTTTGATTTTAACTATCGTAGATGTTGCTTCGAGGTTTTTACAAGCAGTGCCATTACGGAGTGGAGTCGCAGACTATTATAAATGTACTCACAAATTATTTTAGTTTGTTTGGATACTGTAAACAAGTAACTTTAGACAACGGGCCCTATTTTAGAGGGGAACTTTTCCGTGAATTTCTGAAAGCAGTGGGAGTGAACCCCCATTTTTCATCTACGTACAAACCTTCTACGAACGGGATTTTGGAAGTCACTCATAAACAACTAAAGTCTTCTATTCAGGCTATGTCTAACAAAACGATCGAGTGGGATATCCGTTTACCATTTTTTATATTATCTTATAATACTTCAATCCATAGAGCCACGGGGTTTCGCCCAGATAAATTATTTTTCGCTAGAGAAACGGCTAATCATTTTACAGCTCTAAATGAACCAGATGTTCAATATACTAAACAGTTTGTGAAAAAACGCATTGAACATATGAAGGAAGTATGGAAAACAGCTTTAGCCAATCAAGAGAAAATAGAAACGGAATACGTTGGCAAAGAGTTTGAAAAAGTAAAAACTCTTGAAATAGGGGATCAAGTGTATATAAAGGTAATCGGAAAGCCTTTGATATTACACCCAAAATATGACGGACCTTTCGAAGTCATTAGGGTTTTTCGACACAATAACTACCTTCTAAAACACTTATTGGAACAATCCAGAAGCACCATAAAAAGACACATTAGTCATATGTGGCAACCATCGGCAAAAATTGTGCTGGGGGATAACTCGAATTCAAACAATGAATAGTTACTAGAAGAGAGTTAAGCGGTGGGAACCTCAGTACACCCCTACTAGCGTGTATGTGGAATTTTTGCGTGTATTATAGTTGTAAATATAAAAGAAAAAATATTTAAGTATATTGTATTAACCGCGAGTATTTATGTAGGTATATTCTAAGGTGTACCTACACCCTCGTTTCACCTCTACTAAAGTTTAGGTATTTTAAATTATAATCAGTATAGGGTAGGAAGACGTACATTTGTCGGGATGTTTCTGTGAGGAGATGTTTTTCTCGAAAGTACGGTTGGGAAATTATTCAAATTTTAGAAATAATATTTTTGAAAAAAAAAATTTTTGTTGGAAAAGCATTTTGAGTATAAGTATCTCTCAAACTGGTTAAACGAGGTTGAAACTGTAAAATAGCAGATTCACAGCGAATTAGAATATTAAATTGAATATTTTTGGATAAAATTTTAAAATAAAGTTTTAATTATATAAGCGCATTGTAAAATCAAATATTGAGTAAGGAAAGGATAATAATAATTTTTTTAATCAAAACTTAATCCATGGGTAACGATAATAAATAAGAATAATAATAAATAATAATAATAATAATAAATAAATAAATAGAAATACAATAAAAGTATTATATTTTTAGGACTATTAGTCAATAAATTGAAAAAAAAAAAAAAAAATCAGATATAATGACGATACAGTGATACAGTGATTTTTTTTCTTAATGGATAGAATTCAAATCAAATATTATTTTACAATAAATAAATCTGTGACTAATAAACGATGCAAATATTACGGAGTAGGAGAATAATTTTTTTTCCCTGTCACTCCACGCATTTCGAGGGATTGTTATTAGTACAGATGCAGTTTAATGAAGGAGGCTCGCATCCCCTCTTTCCCCTTAAAAAGGGGAGCGATTGTGCGCATCTTTACAACAAGGCGGAGAAGAGACAATCTATTGGTATATCTCAAAAAACAAGGTTGCGATAATGATATGCCAGCATAAAATTTACGGAATAGAGACAATTTTTTTTTCACTTTTCTTTTAAACAAAGCGGTAGAAAAATAAAATATATATATATATATATAAAATTTTTAAGGAAAATTTAGGGAAAATTATTTATAGTATATTTCTTTTAGGAAAAAAAATTTTTTTTTAAGGACAATTTATGGGAAATTATTTACTTTATATTCTTTTAGAAAGATTTTTTTTATAATAATAACAATACCTATAAGTAAATAGATAAGTGTAGGAATCGTATTTTAGAATCAATTTTAAATAAATAAATAAGTGAAACTTCTTTGGCTATGAAGCAAGAGTTAAGACTTAATATTTGAGAGAAACAAAAATTAATAATAATAATAATTTTGTAAAATTTGGCCTGGGAAAAAGTATAAAATATGTAGATTTTATATAGCAAGACAATCCTCATAGTAAAATCAAAGGATAAAATTTCAAATGCTATGCATACAAAGAAAAAAAAAATATAAATATTATAATATAAAGGAAAATACAGAGGGTCTGTAACATAAATAAAATTTGTAATGGTGTAAATAAGGGTGACATTCATCTACTTCTCTGTCCTAGGGAATAATATGTTAGTAACAAATACAAATAGTCATAAAATAAATGTATAAGGAAGTTAGACGTATAAAACTAGGCGTTTTGTCAAGGTAACAATTTAAATATAGGTAAATGCTTAAATATATTCGCATGCATATGTTTATCGGGGGGTTAATAACAGAAAAAAAATATAAATAAAGAAACAAGCATTTATTATAGAGTTATAAAATATGGTTGGTCTAAAATGGTTTTCTCATATGACATTTATTTTCATTGAAAAAAAAAGTAATTTTAAAATAAAGGAATATATATATATAAATTCAGCAAAAATGTAATACGGGATATAATATATGGGAAAGGTTTTGGTATCCTATAGTGTAAAAGGAATATTGGAAAAAGCGTATGAAAAAAAAAGTTTATATATAAAGTAAACAAACGTATATTTTGAGAAATATTTTAGTTATGTGCAAATTAAAAGGCATATTAATGTCTGCCTTATTATTATAAACTTTTAGATATACTTTGCAGGTGTGTATTATAATTTGAGGGCGAGGAAATATATGTATTTCCGTAATGCCGGATAGATTTGTTGTCAAACAAAACTGGCTACGCCATCTAGTTGGCAATCATGCAACTACCAATTTACATGCAAGGCAGGGTCATGCAGAAGATGTCGTGAGTAAATAATACTTACCGACCTTGAGATAAGCTGGTGAGTCACAGAGAAAGAGGGGACGATTTCATCGAAAATAATGGACAGACGTCTATATTCTTTACATCGTGTCACTGCTGAAATGACCCGAATATCGTTTAGTATTGTGTAAAGTTATTACATGATATATACAATTTGGTCAATTTGGTTAAAAAATTGTGTAATACAGTTTTAGATAAGATACTGTGATAATTAATTGAAATTTGAGTAAGAATAGTAGCGATCAAAAAGTTGTCAAGAATGTTTAAAGGATTATAGTGGGAAATATTCCCCCCCCCCCCCATATTAGTATAAAGGTCCTAGATAGATTTGTTTAAAATACAAAATTGTGGGGCCTAGGCAGGCTGCGGATTTCTTTTTTTCTCGGAGAGAGGAATTTTTTTTTTTCTCTTTTGCATTATATCGCGACAATTTTCCTTGAGAGAAAAAAAAGAGAGTTAACAGCAGTACTGTGCCATAATTTAAAAAATATATAAATTGAAGAGAAATTACTTCAATTCGGGATTAGCGGGGCGTGGATGAGAACCCCCCCCCCATCCTCCAAAATTGGTTGGGTAAATTATTGTGGTGTCACAAATATACTAAATGGGTATACATATATTTTCTTTCGTTGGCATTTCTTTTTACAAGTTATTGGGACGGAGAAAGTTTCATTAAGTATCACAGACTCAGTATTAGGACATTTAAGGTTTTTCTAACAAATAAATAATAATGCAAATGAAATAATTTTTAAATTTTTAAAACTTATTAAAGTTCTAAAACAAATAAATTTTTCAATAAAAAATAATAATACATGATAAAGGCTTTTACCAGAGCTCGAGTTTTTTTTTTCTCGAGGACCCTGTTATTAAAATAATAATAATAAAGAAGAAACAAAAAAAAATAATTAAAAAATATAGTGGACACGTAATTTTTGGGAATTCCCAAAATTTAATTTTAATATTAATTAATAAAATATGCAGTAATATGATTAGTACTTACTTGTAGTGGTGATTATAGATGACTCCGGGTGTCCAGCGAGGGATGTTTGCAGGCAAACATCGTCTAATCCTGGCCAGGGCTGAATGCAAGGACTCTCATCATTTTTACACCTACAAGGGAAGATGCAAAATTGTGTTAATATAAGGAATTGATTTACAAGGATTTTTTTTTTACACATTCATAAACAATAGAAGGTTGAGTGCACATTACAGCAGTATTTATTTTAATATAGTTTTGAGGAATAAAAGTGACATTACTTATGTATTATGAAAATGGTAATTTATTAAAGGAATGTTTATCTACATATAAACTAAAAAATTTTTTTTTAATTAAATTTCTGTTAATGTTGGGTCAGTGACGTTAAAGTTAAAAAAAAAAATTAGATTTTTTTTGGTAAAAGATAGTAATCTATCTATTATTTGTATTTTATATCGGTGAGAATGGTTACATAATTTGAGCTCGTAAGATATGGGGTTCATCGCCTCGGGGCTAGGATGTTAAAATTCGGAGAATTTCTAGCACAGTGATTTTCGAGTATTTGGGACGAGGTATTGGAATGATGGCATGTAAATATGGGCAAAATTTTTACGGTATAAAAGAAAGTAAGAGTGGAAACAGATATAAATTAAATTTACGCCGTGGGGACGCATCTCACTAGATGCCACTGGCATGTATTTCGGTTAACGAGAGGCATCGCAATGACAGTATCAACGCCAACAGAAATATTCCACGTGTCTGGATTTTCTTTTTCGCGTAATTACACTATTAGTGTACAGAATTTTTTAATTTTTATGTGTATGGGTTGCATTTTGCACACGGGTTTTATTATGATAAATTTCATAGCATGTAACTATCAGTATATTATATTTGAATGAGGAATATAGGCTTACCTCGTTTTATGGATTCTAGCAACAGTTCTAGCGACGCTTATCTACGACAGAAACTGGGGATTTCTTTCTTTTCCTCCCACCCCCCTTAATGGGATCGTTTAAAATCCCATTAGCGAGGGTTGATGTGAGTAATTCAGCTTGCTAACTGGTTTTTCAGATAGGGAAAGTGACACGTTTTTTTTTTCTTCTTTTTCTTTTTCTTTCTTTCTCTTCTTCGGGTTTCTCAGGAGTAAATAGAGCGGGTTACGGTATGGTTTGTTCACTTCACTGTATGTGGAACCAAGGAAAGCTCGCATTGAATCTTATGTTTATACAATGTAATGCAGATAGAAACGAAATTAGAAAAAACAAATTACAGGATTAAAATGTACTGAAGACTGTACTTTATAAAATTTCTTCTTTTTTCTAAGTAATATTGTTTTCATTGTAATATTGATTTTTTTTGGAAACCTCAAGATGAAGTCTGGGTCTTGGTTTATATATATTTCTTTTTCTTGTTAGTTGGAGGTCATGTACATCTTATTAATTAATATGTATATATATAAGCAAAGTAAATAATAAGAATAATAATTAATAAGAGAAAAGAAAAAAAAAATTTCTTTAAAGTTCAATGTCCTAAATTGAAGGAAATTTTACTATTTATGTACATAGATTTTTTTGTTCAAAATATGGGTGTCTGTCCCATGTGTACTAAGAACAAGTGTTTGAAGATTGAAATGTATAAATAATTCATTAAAACTATCAAAGGCAGAGAAGTAAATCTCTTCCGATATTTGTCAAGGGTGATACATTGTAACTGTAACAATTCAGAGAGTCATGCTGAATATGACCACATCAGTTTTGTGTACTATACTGTGGATTTTAAGGGATGTTAAATAGTATGTAAATTTAGTGTATATTGTTCGTACTTTTTGTATCCAGAGTAAATATTTTGTAAGTCATGACTGAACTCTTGTTGTGTGTAAGAAAAATGTATTAATCTTTGCTGTTATGGTAGGATTTTTGTTTTTTGTTTTGTGGCTTTTCTTTTCTTTTAAGAATTAAAGAATTTAGTTCTATTACTTATGGAACATTTTTTTTTTTTTGAATAACAAAAAATTTCTAAAAAAAATATTAACTATTGGTACAATACATAAAGGTTGGTAATAAAATGACAAGGAGCTGGATTCCACAATGGAGATCCAGAGGACTTAACGAAAGTGTCAAGTTATCTGACATTTTGGCAGACAAATTAGATCAAGGCAACACCCTTGAATTATGAACTGGCATCAAAGGATATCCTTATACTACGACAAAAATAATTTTTTTTTTCTGTGTACAGTTCCTGATCTGTGAACATTATGCTACAAAATACTAAGAGTCTGTATTTTCCCTCTGGACATTCTCAGCGAAAGTAAAATAAACTTTTCTTCATGAGGGTCTGTATTTTGCCGCTGGACTTTCTCAAGCGAAAGTAAAATAAACTTTTCTTCATGAGGGTCTGTATTTTCCCTCTGGACATTCTCAGCGAAAGTAAAATAAATTTTTCTTCATGAGGGTCTGTATTTTGCCGCTGGACTTTCTCAAGCGAAAGTAAAATAAACTTTTCTTCATGAGGGTCTGTATTTTCCCTCTGAACTTTCTCAAGCGAAAGTAAAATAAACTTTTCTTCATGATGCAAGGACCCTTCTATATCTCTAGAGCAGGATCTAGCCGAGTAAAGTAATACTTGTGGGAGTGGTGCGACTACGTGGACTTTCGAGAGGTAGGGGGTACTACAGTTGAAATTTTCCACGTTGTACGTGGACTTTCAACTGATTTGCATTCGGGGGAAGAAGATGGTGGAAAGGATGCACCACCTTTTGGCTTTTGTGTTACACTCTTCGAAACGTGTGTTATTGTTTTTTTAAATTCTATAATTAATTAGTAATTACTGTGTTGTCTTTTATATACATGTTTATGCATTTATATATATATAATTATTTACATATCAAGAGTGGTACAATGGTTGATAGCAAGTTAGCTAACAAGGTGATAGACAGTTTTATGAGCGCTGTCTGGCGAAGAAAAGTACACTGGAGCCAGGCTGTGAAGCTTTTATGACTTTAAATTTACGAGGAGTGTCAATCACACTTCGTGTGTGGTACCGGGCGTTCGAAGTTAGAAAACTCAGACCAGACACATTGGTGCCTGGTTAATTTTAGGGGGCCAGACAGCGTGTGATCATTGGCTGGTCAGTTCGCCTATGAGCGACGAAGTTAGGTGTGGTCATTGACACATTGGGCCATTTAGGCACAAGGTTGATAAATAGTCAAGTAGAGGGGAGGGGCCACCACCAACGAAAAAGAAAGCCAGATCTTAGAGAAGAAAGCAGTCGATGGAAAAAAGTTGAAAGTGTGCGGTCGAAAAAGAAGTAGTTGAAAAAAAATATATTATGAGAGAGTGTTGCAAATTAGTTACTGAAAGAAGATACCACCGGGCTTGTAAATGAGGGTATGCCCATAAGGAGTCACTCTCCCCAGCCTGCATCAGGGTCCAACCTGGGACCCGGGAATTCCCCATAAGGAATTGAGTCGATCTGTAACGACTCAGGTATGAGATTTTATATTATAATTACCAACCCTCTTCTGTTTGTACCGCTCGAATTGAATTATAATTTTTGTTCGGCAGGAGAACTTCTTCATATAGAGATTAAAAATGTGTAAGGCTTAATTTTAATTGTGAGTGCAAATCACCAGCAGCTGCCTTGAATAATACCGCATTTAATGAAGCGTAAAAGAAATAATGTGGTATTTATTGGAACGAAAAAATTACGATCGACAAGATAGGAGTGTATGATGTGTATAAGTCCGGATGGCGTATTGAGCAGAATTAGTTTGTATGAAAGGCCCTCATGCCAGACTTTATCGAAAGATTTGGCGATGTCTAAAAATATAGCGGCAGTAGGTTTCTTCGCATTGAAGTTTTCAGTAAGAAATTCCACAACTTCGAAGAAGTTGGTGTAATGTAGAATGTTTTGCTCGGAAGCCAAACTGTTCGGGAATGAGAGTATTGTTGTTGGTTAAAAAATCGTTGAGTTTAGTGCGGATGACACGTTCAATAATTTTGGATATAGATGAGGGAAGGCTGATAGGGCGAAAGTTAGTCGGGTCATTAACATAACCGGCAGATTTAGGGATTGGGGAAATAATAGAATTTTCCAAGGCTTTCGAAAGTAGCAGAATTTAAGGATTGAGTTAGTAAGGTGTGTTATATAAATAGTACAATTAATAGAAAGTTGTTTAAGGATGTAGTTGGAGATATTATCATACCCGGGGCTTTACGGGTTTTAAGTTTTGAAATAATATTATAAATATATACGGGTTGAATATCAGGGAGATGCTAGGGGGGTGTGGTAAGAAAGTTGCGTACGGTATCATTGACGTCATTAAGGTGTGATTGGTTACCGACGAATGGGTTCGGAGAAAATTGATTTTCGTAAAATTTAGCTAGACAGTTAGCTTTATCATTATCAGTATAGACAGTGGTATTATTGACAGTTAAAGGGGGAATGGGTGTGCAGTTATTTATTATTATTATTATTTTTAATGTGCCAGAGAGAATTATCATGGGTAGAGAGATTTTGGAGGAAGTTAGACCAGCTTTTTTCTTTTTCTTTTTGAATAAGATTTTTAATTTTATTATTGAGTCTGTTGATAGCAGTTTTAAGTGCAGGGTCTCTGGTAGATTGAAAGATTCGACGGAGGATGTTGCGTTGGTTACAAACGTTACGAATATGAGTGGGAAGAAAAAAGAGTTATTATTTTTGAATTTGGAACAGGTAGCGTGTCTTTGGGCTGCATGGATGAGGTTATTAAGATGAGTTACATACAGCGTTATCAAAATCAGTACGATTATTGATGTTAGGATAGGATAGATCGGCGTTATTGAGATAATTTTTGAATTTATTCCAATCAATTACAACAGAGTGGGGAGATGTGATAGGATTGATTAAATCAATTTTAAAAGAGACAGGTAAATGATCGGAACTAAGAGCATTAATAACAGAAGTAGTAATGGGATAAGTGAGGTTTTTGGAGATAGCAAAGTAGATAATAGAGGTTAGATGTCGAGTAGAAGTAGGTATGTGAGTGGGGGTGTCAGAGGCGTGCAGACTGAGATGGTTATGAGTAATAAAGTTGTGTAATGATGTACCACGAGGAGATGTGACGTGACAGTTCCAACGTCTATTGTGTGCATTGAATGGAATATCTGTAAGTATACGGTACTTTTTGTATATTTGAAAATTATAATAATACTGTGAATTTTGTTGAACTACTTTATCTGTATGGTAAAATATTATCGAGTATTTATGGCAATACAGCATTGCTTGAATTTGCATATAATTTTACTTTTCATCTAATCTTTGATAGGTTAATTGCATTATGAAGATACCTGAATTGTGGTAGATAACATATTAAACAACAGTCATTTAGTTTTATTTGTACAGAAAAATATAATTGCGGTTAGTTCTAATATTGTATAATTTTGTATAAAGTTTTGTTTTAATTTGCTTAGCACAAGGAAGTATTTGAATATACAACAAACATTGTATTGTTCATTTGTATACGATACTTTTTATACATTTAAAAATTATAGTAGTTCTGTGAATTTTTTTAAACTTACAATGCATTTATATAACATACTATTGTGTGTTTAGGAAAAAACAGCATCGCATTTTTTTTTCTTCTTTAACTCTTTTCCGCGTAATGGAAATTGCATTGTCACATAAGTTTAATGATGTAGCTAACAATTTAAGGACACCAGTGATGTATTACTAGTATTATGTTATTTATTCTAATAAGATATACCAGTGGACCCACACATGCGAGGATTTTGCACTGCAGTCTAATATTTTTTTAGCAAAATCTAATATTTCTGAGATGCAGGTTTAAACTCTTAAAGAAATATTAAGGATAAAAAATATCTGCAAACATTAGTGAAGCCAGAATATCATCTTATTTATTACATCAAAGTTATAATAAAAACTAATCAAAGTTAGCAAAAGGCACGCGCGAGAGAAAAAAATATAAACAATCGTATTTCAAATGCATTAGAGGATGACGTCACTCTCTTTGGAAAAACTGAGAAAAACCTTTCATTTCTTTTATAAAAACAATGCTTATTTAAATTTTAATTAACTGCAATTTTACTTCGATCGATCGATGGTGTTTTTTTTTTTCTTCTAAACATTTCAATTTTCTTTTTTAATCATAAATATAAACTAAACCCGTGCGCTGGCATCATACTTTATACTTGTTATACTTATTACGTATTCTACGCATTATGTATTACGTAAATAATGTACTCTTATTACGTATGCCACGGTTGCACTATTTTTTTTTTAATAATCATTATTGAGCATCACATAATGCGGTTTTTATTTTTGTGGCAGCAATAATTTGAGGAAAACTTTTCATTTCAATTATGAAAACAATGCCGATTTAAATTTTAATGAACAGCAATTTTTAATGAAAAAACATCTTTTAACGAAATATGAGTGTACTATGTCAGAAGCTTGTTTAAAATCCTTTCACGTGGTATCTCATTTATCGTTCTGTGTTTTGTATTTGCTTAGAAAAAGGGATGTTGACAACAGAAATAATATATATGATTGTTGAATTATAGCTTGTGTAATGGTTAGAAAATTTTAAATTACCTTGTACAATTAAAAATTTCGAACTGCCTGAAATGGTAGATTTAGTGGTCAGAATATAGAAAGGTGATATATATATATTTGCATTTTTAATGTTGTTAATAGAATTAAGTTTAATGAATAGCATATCTCTGCCTAGTGTAAAGTAAACTGAATCGCGAATTATTTTATATAATAAAATAGTGAGCAAATTAACATAAAGAAAATTTAGTTGTAAATGAAAGTAGTAAAAAGTAGTAGAAAAGTAGTAACTATGTGAAACTAAAACTGTATTTTAAATACTGTATGAAACATTATTATGACGTAAGTAATTCTATGTAAATTACAAATTGTATTCTATGTATAGATAATAATTTAGTGTGTGATTCATTTATATATGTAAAATTTGCTGTTTAATGAATAGCATATCTCAGTTTAGTGTAAAGTAAACTGAATCGCGAATTATTTTGTATAATAAAATAGTGAGCAAATTATCATAAAGAAATTTTAGTTGTAAATGAAAGTAGTAATTATGTGAAACTAAAACTTTATTTTAAATACTGTATGAAACATTATTATGACGTAAGTAATTCTATGTAAATTACAAATTGTATTCTATGTATAGATAATAATTTAGTGTGTGATTCATTTATATATGTAAAATTTGCTGTTTAATGAATAGCATATCTCAGTTTAGTATAAAGTAAACTGAATCGCGAATTATTTTGTATTATAAAATAGTGAGCAAATTATCATAAAGAAATTTTAGTTGTAAATGAAAGTAGTTATTATTTGAAACTAAAACTGTGTTTTAAATACTGTATGAAACATTATTATGACGTAAGTAATTCTATGTAAATTACAAATTGTATTCTATGTATAGATAATAATTTAGTGTGTGATTCATTTATATATGTAAAATTTGCTGTTTAATGAATAGCATATCTCAGCTTAGTGTAAAGTAAACTGAATCGCGAATTATTTTGTAATAATAAAATAGTGAGCAAATTATCATAAAGAAATTTTAGTTGTAAATAAAAGTAGTAATTATGTGAAATTAAAACTGTATTTTAAATACTGTATGAAACATTATTATGACGTAAGTAATTCTATGTGAATTACAAATTGTATTCTATGTATAGATAATAATTTAGTGTGTGATTCATTTATATATGTAAAATTTGCTGTTTTATTTTTTTCACATCAATATGTTTTTTTATTTCATATAGATAATAGCATGCTAAATATTAAATAGAATGTTTAGCATTCTATTTAGTTATTATACGGATTAATAAAATTATTCTAAAGATTTTCAATAATTTAGTTTGTGTAAGAATACGTTCTATGAGAACATCTGAAATGTACATATAATGTAACAGTTTTCAGTAAGAATAGCTGCTATGTAGATAAAGTTTATGAAATTTAGTTAGTAACTGCTTACACAGGTCCTTTCAAGCGAGAGCTTAGAGCCTACGCTAGTCACGTGAAGAAACGCCCAAGCTAATGTTAAGTCTATGGGAAGGTTCTTGCGCGATTTCTCGCTCTCATTTTAATATTTTTAAATGGTTTTTTTGCATAGGCTAGCTGAGGTTGATCGTTAACGTTGTTAGTTTTTACTTTTTTGATTTTGGATACAGTTTTTTTATAAGCGGACATTTTCAATTTTGGAACCGGTTGGAACCGGTTCTGAAAGTGAAAGTACTCTTATATAAAAAAAAAAAAAACTGGAACCAAAATAGAAAAAGTAAAAACTAACAACTTTAGAGATCGACCTCAGCTAGCCTATGCAAAAAAAAATCATTTAAAAATATTAAAGTGCGAGCGAGAAATCGCGCAAGAACCTTCCCATAGACTTAACATTAGCTTGAGCGTTTTTTCGCATGACTGATGTAGGCTCTTAAAGCAGTTGCAGAATTAGTCCAAAAATCTATTGTTAGAATCTCGCATGTATAATTGGTATGAATATTTATAGAAGAATTTATATATAGGTAAAAATTATTTCAATATTATTAAAAGAAAAGGTTTTAATAATACTACATTCCAGTAAACTCTTTAGCCGAGTTTTCTTTTTACAATAACGTGATTCATTTTATGAATTCGGAATTTATAATTCTTGAATTTGTAAAATACAACAATGCAAAATATAAATGCTATTTTAGTGTTTTCCTCTTGAGATTTTGAAAAATAAAATGTTAAATAAACAAGTTCAAAAGTTTTGATGCATTATTTCTGTTGTTTATTTTAAATGTTACGCGGGTTCGTAATTCACGGATATTCTTATTTTACTATTGTGATCTACTAAATACAGTATTCATTATGCAAGTAATAAACATTCATTTGTGGAAGTAATTTTTGTGCGTAGCTAAATTATAAATTTTTTTGTCGCTTTTTACGTTATAACTCATAATTTAAAATAATAGAAAAATATTTATATTACATTTAGACTAATGGATATCTAGACAGGGTAAATTTCGATTGTCCTTTGCGTGAGATTACTGAAATCGTGACTATTTAAGACAAAGATTTTGAATACCTAAAATCTACAGATAACAGGTTTAGAATACGGAATTCAAGAAATTTACGAGTAGGAAACTAACGAGACAACGGAGGATTGAAAAGGGCAGCCCCTCTAAAATGGTATAACACATATATATATATATATATATATATACAGTTTTCGAGTATTACTGCAAATAGTTTTATTTTATGTTGCTATTTCTAAGGTTGAAATCTCCTCTAACAACCTGAAATCTTATCTGGAGCAATCTGGCCCTGACTATCGCACGGGCACCCGGGGCCCATGCCCTGGCACGAAAATTTTCATAATTTCATCTAAATTTTCATTAAAAAAAAATCATAATTGTGTCAACGTTTTTATTTCTTTTAGGACTTTTGTTTGCCCTGATTATCAGTTTGGTTTTATCATTTAATATCAATAACATCATTAATAAGTAGTAATAAGTAATATCATTATTTTCTAGTAATTGATGTACTGTATTTATCAAGTCATTCAATTTTATCATATTCCAAATGTATTCGAAAAGTGACACACCTGAAAAAAATGTGATAATTGAGAAATTAATACGGTAAAATGACAAAAATATATCTCAATCTATGGTTAAAAGCACAATTCAATAAATAATAGAAAAAATATTTTATTTTTATAAAATGTAATATCAAATCTACTATATATATAAAACACAAACGGAAATTTCGTTCCGTTCCTTTATAACTCAAGTTCCGCTAAATGGATTTTGATGGAACTTGCACTGTTCGATAGATATTTTTTCAGGGAAGGTTTTAGTATATAACATATAGTTCTACGTAGATTAGTTATAGAATTATGATGGGAAGTTCTGTTATTTTGGACGATAAGGTTACCATAGGTCATTTTTTTTTGGCGACCGTTATCGTTGGCGAAAGAATTGAAACGGCTATATCAGAAAATAATTCAAACACATAGAAAACTAAAAGAAAAATTCTCTTATTAATTTTATTTAAAATCCCCCCCCCCTCCCCCCCGAAAAAAAGAAAAAGAAAAAAAAACTGTTTTAATGAGGGATAATATTATAAAGCGAAAATATTTAATTTAAATCCAAAGGAATGTTTGTAATGCTTAAAAATATTTAATATTTGGCGATTTATCGTTTGCGTCATGTTAACAAAATTTGATCATTTGATTAGATATTATGTTAGTGGCAATTTTTTTTTCCATTTTTTTTTGTCTTCTGTTATTTTATATATATATATATATATATATATATATATATATATATATAACTCCCCTATAATGTGACTTACAGAAGGAACTAGCACATGTAATTGTAAAAATGACTGCATTTATGAGTTACATTTTATTTATTTATTTATGATTTTGATTTTACCTTTGGCGCCAAACAATGTGATTTTAAGCCAAAAATGCATAAGCGTGACATCAGCTTGATCTTTATTAGCAATAATAGTGTTTTTTCAGGTATACAAGATCCTTTTTGGAGTAAATGTTTATATTCAAATGCAAATTATATAAATAGCAGTTATTGTTATAAATATGCGATCAAATATTTAAATTTTAGTGAATGTCTGCCACCTAAACACATATTGTAAAATAGTTAAATTTTAGACATTTAAAAATTTACTACGGAAACATGCCGGTTTGTTTTCACCAAACATATGATTTTTATAGCCTGGAATTCAGATCAGTGAATATTGTCTGTTCTTTTATTTTTGTTTTTTTAATATATCGCCAATTTCACTTTTAGAAATATCCACTACGTCAAAAGTGAGGAACTAAAGAATATATTTAAGGAGATGTGTGCAATTATGCGTTATTACTATCACAAAACGCAATATTTTGTAATAAAAATTGCTTGCTGAAATAAATTTTCGATGCTCTTTTTGATTCGTCATTGTTTTTAAAAGATATTGGACTAATCGTCCGTATTCCGGTCACCTGCCAGTTGGCATTTTTACTATATTGTCGGAAGTTTCGTTTATGTTTCAAAGTTACTCTGGACGACGATTCAGATTACAGAAGATTAGACGACTTTTGAAATTAGCGATTGCTAAATTTATGGGGGTTTTTCATTATGAAATAAAGTTTTACCAAAAAAAAGCAATGCTTCAAATCAATGTATGGAAAAACTTTGGAATGTCAGTGGTGGCGAATGGAATAAATAATATTTGTCGATTTATGATTTTAGCCTGGATAAGAAAAACCAGTTGCTGAAATTCTGATTAGATAATTTTTCAATCATTATAAAGCATTTTCGACTTGCACACAACCCTAACAGCTAAACATAGTGGCAAATGAATGTATTTCTGCGTGTTATTATGCTCTTTAGTGAAATGCAAAGAAAATATTCGGTTTAAGTATTCACTAAAAGGATTATTACTAAACATTTTGCATAACTAACTTTATCCTTGTCAGTTTTGTAAGGTATGGAATTTTGCTAATGAAAGATCTATAATTAAATTAACAGTAATTTGACAATATTTAATGGAACATAGTTTGGCGTGTCAATAACTTCGTTTTGTAAGTAACTGTGGTCAGGGCCGGTGAGAGGGTGGAGCACAGGGGGTAACTGCCCAGGGGCCCGGGAGCAAAGGGGGCCCGGACCGGACAAATAAAGAAAGGTACAAATAGGAAGGAACAAATAAAGAAATTATATATTGTTCCAAATCTGAACTTGCGCACATTTTCTTTCTTTTACAAGCTTACTGAAAAAAAAAAAAACATTTCTTAGACGTTAGAAGATTTTTAACGAAGTCATTGGAAACTCGGGTCTTATCTCTTGTCCAGTATCGAGGGAACAAATTGTCACGTCCTTGACGGAAATGTATGTGCCATTCTTCTCACCTTACAAATAACCAGGAATGGGGAACTTTGTTTTCCTAGAAAGGGCCAACCGCAGCCTATAGCTCGAGGCAAAAGAGCGTCTGGAATAGAATAGAAACATCACTCATGCCTGTTCTATAATATCCAAGTCTCATTAGGCAGTCGTTTTTATTAGGGATTAAGTTTCACAGGACTATATCCGGACACTACGCTGAAAAGGGTGCCGTAAAGACGGATTTTGCATTATCTATATACTTGGGAGGGGAAGGGGCCCCTCAAACATCTATACCGTACCTGACAAAAGTCTACACGAGCCTAAATTTCAAAACCCGGACCCGGCCCTAACCGTACAAAAGGGGCGAGTCCGTAATTTTTTTTTTCGCTCGGCCCGGTTTGACTGAATTTCTACAAAAAATGCCTATCTTTCTGAAGCTATGTTATTTTAAAATAAAAATTATGCAAAAAACACACTTATGCATAGATTTTATTTTCAAATTTTGTTCAAAATGCATACAATGCGAAATATCAACAACATTAATGACCTTTTAGACAATTACGTACCTGATTGACACTGATAAAAAAAATTGACCTAGACAATTACGTACGTGATTGACACTGATTCAAAAAATTGACCTAGACAATTATATTCAAATGAAGAGACTCAGTAAAAGGAGAAAAATCGGTTATAAATAGGTTCCATTCTTAGCAGAAAAGCTTCCATTCTTGTAGAAAAGCTTGCAATCTGACAGCTTTTTTCTTGTGTTTGATTAGGAGTCAAAATTTTAAAAAACAACAGACATAAAACTTCTATTCAGAATAAAAAATAAAGACACACATTGATTTCCTGTAATGAAATGATATGTCGTTCAAAGTATTTCTCTCAGATCCAAGCCCACCTGCTTGTCTAGTGGTTGGAGTTGGTGCGCTGTGCTGAGTTTGAATCCTAATCAGGCATGGATGTGTGTACTGAGTCGAATTCCACTTTAAACGGAGGTCCCGGTTTGTTTAACCCACGTGTGCAAAAGATGACCATAGCACCTCTAACCATCTCCCAAACTCTGTGAAAATTATTTCCATAATTATACTTAAAGCCTTATACCATAATTATATTTCCAAAGATAATAAAGAATCTTTCAATAAAACCTTTAATTTTCAATATTGTATAGCTTTTCCGTTTTGTTTCTTGGATTGATTCAGTACCATAGCGACCACCACCCATATCCCCATTTGCGAGGGCCACCATAGCCACCATTCTTTATAAAAGTCCTCCGATAGAAAAAAAAAATTGGAGGCTCTAAATTATATTAAAAAATAAAATGGTATTTTAGTGTATTAGAGGGGTACCTAAACGCGCGTGAGAAAAATGTGGGACCCAAGGTTCAAAATTTTAATGCTTCAATTTTTTTATTCAAAAGTTTAAAAAATGCTTTTCAATTTCGTTTGAGACCCCAATATGCGGGGCCCCGCGTGATTGCGCTTGCAGCATGTCCCCTTATGTTCAATCTGTTGTTCTTTTTTAATAGGTTTCTTTTATCTCTATAAATTACTAATCTAATTATATAAATTATATTTTGTAATTATTTGATCTACTAGCAGAGCAGAGCTGGCCAGTTTTTCCCAAACGAACCTGGGTTTGGGGGCCCCACTGCCTTCGAAAGTGTAGACCCGTGTGGGCTATTCCCGCTCCTATCTCGAATATAACGAACTTGAATTATTGCGATTTATCTTTTGATCCAGATTAAAATAAAGATATTCAGCATCGTCGTTCACGTTGTCATAGGATTCAATTTCTTCGTATGATAGTGTCAAGTTGTTATTCTTCCAACTTCAGTTTAATTATGGAAGTAGCTAAATCTACCAAAGAATTCTCAAGTTTCAGAAAATAATGTGAAAAAATCGCTGCAAAATGCGAAAAGAGGTAAAAATTACACAACAAATTCAAAAATCGTAGAGAGCAAAATTTACTATATTGGGCAAAAAATTTTAAACTGAATTCATTTGGCGAATGTCAAAAAACAGCCACAAAAAGCTAAAAATTGCATAAAAAATTCGCAAAATATTCAAAAGACACAGAGGACAATTATATTAAAAAAAAGCTAAACGATTGAACCCAAATTCCTTCTACAGATGTCAAAAAATCGCCGCAAAATGGGAAAAAAACTAGAAAAATTCAAAAATCGTAGAGGACAAAATTTACTATAGTCAGTTAAAAGAATGTTCCTTTTACGAATGTGGAAAAATACGCACGGAATGCAAGAAATCGCATAACAAATTCGTAAAAAATTAAAAATTTCAGAGAACAAAATTTACTATATTGGGCTAAAGATTAAAACCGGATTGCATTTATGAATGTCAAAAAATCTCCGCGAAACGTGTAAAAAACTAAAAATCACACAAGAAATTCGCAAAAAATTCAAAAATCGCAGGGGACAAAATATATTATACTGGGCAAAAAGATTAAAACCGGATTCCTTTTACGAATGTACAAAAAAAAAAAAAAAAAAAAAAAAAAATCACGATAGATTTAACGCGAGAAAAAGATAAAATCACGAAAAATTCGGGATAAATTCAAAATTTGCCGAGGACAAAATTCATTAAACTAGTCGATCCCGCGCAGAGCATCTGCGCTCTAGTGTCTACTCTTTTAAATATAAGCATATTAGAATACGAATTCCAGCATTATATGTATAAATACTACGCATAAAAACTTCTTCACTTAGGACTGGGTACTTTGAAATTAAAAAAAAATATATACACATCATAAGATACGGACGCCATTTAGAAATATGAAAACAGAGGTACTTTTTCAGCATCATGCATATAAAAACCTTTGTATGCACACAATAGTTACTGGATACTCTTTAAAATTAAAAAAGTGTATACACATTATATTGAATGTATCTACACCATTCACAATTATCAAAATATTTTTATCTTTTTTTTTCAGCATCGAAAACTTCTTTATGCACGCAATTGTAAATTTCAAAGCTCACAAATACTACAGTAACTGAATCAAAAGATCTAACTCTTGAAAGACCAACATACAACTTACAATTAGCTAAAAACTGGATTTGACAAATCTAAGCAATTTCTTTCAAAAGTTTGGCCCTGGGATTTATTTATAATAATTGAAAAAACTAATCGGATACTAAATTGTATACGCTTAAATGTAAAAGGCATATTATTCTCTGATGGAATACCAGGTATTCGAGGGGTAAGAAAAGTTTCATTAATATTGAAATCAATTTATTTTGCTTCAATATCATTATTCTGTAAGTTACTAACTATAAGTCTTGCACAGACCTTTAGAA
Organism: Maratus michaelseni; assembly: GCA_963931845.1. NCBI lineage: Eukaryota > Metazoa > Arthropoda > Arachnida > Araneae > Salticidae > Maratus > Maratus michaelseni. Next base: position 53,775,108 of record OZ007596.1, read on the forward strand.
GGTACTAAATTTCTTGATAACATTATGATGGCCCCTGGCCTTCATTTCAGTTTATGAGGTGGCATTCCAATTGGTGTTAAACTGTTTAAAAATTCTCCAGTATATGCAAGTTGATCTTGTGGATCATAATTTATGATCATGTCAATGCTTTCATAAACCCTTTCCGTTCATAGCATACATTGTAAAACACGATTTTTAATTTCAAGTGACAAATTATTTGTCGCTGTTAGTGTGGCTCTTCCTTTAAGCTTTTGAGGTGTCACTGTCCTAAAACCGATGTCACTGAAAAGTTGATGCACTGGAACTGAATCATGTATATCTGGATAGCAAATTGGGGGCAACTTAATAGTTTCCCCAACCTCTTTGACATTCGCCAAACTGTAACAGCCACCTTGCTAACTCTCTCTCTGTTTTAAGGGTACATATATTTTCTGTAAGTTTCAAAATTTAAAATTTAGAACAAAGTCTATGCATCTTTATGCAACGCTAAACTGTTAGCGATCTTGAATCTCTAAAACTGAGAGGTAGGACATGACGGAAATCTCCACTCTATAAGATTATTTTATTCATTTATTATTATCGATTCTATATTATAAATCACAAATATGTGCATCAGTAACATTGACGTCATAAAGATGCGGACAACAATGAGGTTAAATTGCATAAGGTAAACAATGGAGCTAATGTTTAAATTGGTAATAAAATGGCGCGTTTTTTGGTTTGACTTCGCACTTTATTTTCTTTCCTTTTTAGAAAGTAGCTAGTTTTTTTACAAAAAGTAAGAAAAAATACAGCCCCATTTTTACAAAAATCGCATTTTCGATGCACAGAAAATTTTTCCACATAATGTGTGATGAGTTTTAAATCGATTCCTCAAATACTTTTCTTAATATTTGTAAATAACAAAACACTTGTTGCCACCGGCAAAAAAGAAATAATCGCGATTTCTGTGCCACGTACGATAGCCTAATATATATATAGATTGAGCTAAAGGATTGACGGTGTTGTTTATTACGGCCGATTATCTACGCGAGGGATACGCCGAGGATGATGTGCCCACCATGTGGGTATTTATAATGGAAACTAACCCGTATTTACACAAGGTTACCCAAAGTCCGAAGAAAACCGCAGAAAACTCCGAACGATGCGGCCGATGATCGCGATGGGATTCGAACCCTATGAACCTCCATGTCTACCAGCTTTGAGAGCAGAACCTCTCAAGTGCTGATGGGTGGCTAAAAGACTGAAACCTCTGTATCTGTAGTTATGCTCATCAAAGCTTGATTTTGGATTTTTTTATTATATTTTTTTTAATTTAACTTTTTATGCGACTTTTAGCTTTTTTCGCATTTTGCTGCGATTTTTGACATTGATAACAGGAATTCGGTTTCAAACTTTCAGCCTATAGTAAATTTTGTCCACCGCAATAATTGAATTTTTAGCAATTTTTAATTCGATTTTGAGCTTTTTTTCGTGTTTTGTGGCGATGTTTGACATTCGTGATTGGAATTGTATTTCAAACTTTTAGCCTAATATAGTAAAATTTGTCCTTCGCGATTTTTGTATCTGTAGCAATTTTTAATATGAATTTCAACGCGATTCTTAACGTTCGCTGTGATTTTTTGACATTCATGAAAGATTTTTGGTTACAATGTTTTAGTCCACTATACTAAATTGTGTCCTCTGCAATTTTTGATATTTTAGCGGATTTTTTTTTTTTTTTTTTCGTTTTGTAGTGATTTTTCCACATTATTACAAATAAATCCGGTTTCAATCTTTTAGCCCAATATAGTAAATTTCTCTTCTGTTCAATATGGTTTATTCGGAATTCGTACAGCGATTTTTTAATTTTTCGTGAATTTTTTATGCGATTTTTACATAGTTTTCGCGTTTTGCGGCGAATTTTCGTCATTCATAAAATGAATCCTCTTTCAATCTTATGGCTCACTATAGCAAATTTTGTCCTCTTCTATTTATTTTTTTTTTCGATTATTTTTTCGCGATTTGCTGCGATTTTTCCGCATCAGTAAAAGTTTATTTCTTCCAGCTGAATATAGTAAAATGCCCCCTTTTTAATAAAGTTTAGTCAGAACTCGTGTAGCAATTTTTTTAATGTTTGCAATTTTTAGAGTTTTTTCGCGTTTTGTATGAATTTTTGACGGGTCTGGGCAACACCAGGCGAATCAGCAAGTATGGATGATAAAGACAGTTGTTTGTGTATCTGACTGTCCATTCAGAGATTTCTGAAGTGACTGTAGCATGCAGAGTTACAAGGTTTGAGAGGAAGATAACTGTATGTCTAAAGAAATGCGCAAAAAAAAAGAGGCCAGTTTTGTGTGTGTGTGTGGGGGGAGGGGGGGGGGTCATTTATGTTTTTATGCGATTTTTAGAGGGTTTTTTTTCTCGTGTTTTAAGGCATTTTTTTATATTCGTAAAAGGAATCTGGTGTTTCAATATTTTACGTACCCTAATATAGGAAAATTTGTCATGGGCGTTTTTTTTTTAATTTTCCGCGAATTTTTTGTGCGATTTTTAACGTTGTCTGTTTTTTTTTCGTTGATTTTTTAACTTGTAAGAGGAATCTGATTTCAATCTTTGTGCTTAGTATAATAACATTTAATCTCTCTGATTTTTAAATTTTTTGTGAAATTTTAATGCAATTTTCAGTTTTTATTTTAGTTTTTTTTTTATGGCGATTTTTTGAAATTCGCAAAAAAAATTCAATCTTCTAGCCTACTGTAGTAAATTCTGTTCTCTACGATTTTTTATGCTCTTTTTTGACAATTTTTTCTGAAACAGAAAAATTGCCGCTAAATTTTGCTAGTGTCATGATTAAATACAAGTTATAAGAATACGAAATCTGTTCTTATAGCGATCTATGAACAAGATGTTGAAAATTTGAATTTAATCTGGGTCGAAATAAAAAACCACAATAACTCAATGTTCATTTGATTCGAGACCAGAGCGGGTGCATCTCGCACGGGTATATGTTGCCAAAGGTATTAGAGTCCCCTATAGAGAACCCCAGGTTCTTTTAGGAAAAACTGACCCCCCACCCCCAGGTTTTTTTAGGAAATCTGATCAGTAAAGCGTGCGAAGCTCCGTTGGTATTGTTACAAATGAAACTCATATGGAAAATTCAGTATAAATATTTCTCAAAAATCTGAAAGGGGTTGGGACGAAAAAACATTTTTTTGGAGTGGGGGGGGGGGGGGAGGGAGGAAGTCAGAACACTTTCCTACAAAGAAACAAACAGACAAAAACCGTTTTTTTTTTCAAAATACTTTTACTTAATGTAAATTTATTATATTTTTATAAATAATTATATAGTATTTATCATTAGTATGAACATAACAGACATTAACCCCTTTCGACAAACGTCAAATTTTTAATCTTTTATCCCCGATTATTCAGAAAAGAAATTCTTGTCCAATTTAATTGCAGAAATTCTTCGATTGAATAAAACAAAATTTTCTATTCAAATTTACTGGTATCGATAATCAAAGATTTTGAGAACGTTATACGTCACCTATACGTGACATTCGTCGCGAAGTCATTCATGGCTGCTTAATATAAGGTTGTATTGATTTTATATGTCCGTTATGAGTTTTGACGTTAATATTCGAAATATATATATATATATATATATATATATATATACCTATGAATACAAGTGCAGTCAAGATTGTGTTTCAAAGCAATTTTTGAGATATGAAAAGTTGGTCATGAGGTACCAAATTATTATAATCAAAGATGCTTCACATTTATAGGGGGAGGGACACATTTGGTAATTCTTCAACACCTGATAGAAATTAGCTGAAATTTCCATTTTTGTTTGCAAACGTGTCAGAGACATTGGGTTTGTGAAGTGGGTAAAATGTAAAATTGTAGAATAAATTATTTTATAGCAAGATTCGATCAAAATTTGATAACCACTTTTTAATTTAATCATCTTTGTAGCGGAGTCTGATTCAATTAAAGGGGGTGGTGATTCAAATAAGCAACAAGTGATGCTCTTTTTTCAATTCTAAAAAAAAGAACACTGATTTGATTATACAGTGATTCATATAAGCGGCGGATTTCCACTCCTTTTCTTGTAGAGGGCCCGTACTGTTGGTCTGCCCAGGGGCCCGGTTAAACCTCTCACCGGCCCTGACTGTGGTACATTAGTAACCATATCGTTTCAAGCACTTCTAATGTTGGGCGTCAAACTTGGATATCGACAAGATTATGGAAGATTGGGAAGATTTTATTGATGCAAACTAGAGGTTTATTCTTCTACCGTAATCGTTTTTTTTTTAGGTTAAAAGTTACACTAATGCAACTGGTCAAAAAATGGAAAGACAGTGAAAATGGTGTCATTTTAATTTTATTCAAACTATTCAGCTTTAAAAATGCACTTTTTTATGTTTCACCAGTTTTTTTTTTTTTTTTTAAATAGGAAAGTTAAACACTGTTCTTTATGTGCAAACAATTTACTACGTTTTTGACTGTATTTACTCTGCTGGAAATGAAAGTTTAAAAACCGTATAAGACTTACCTGAAGAGGACGTATATTACGAAATATAACGTAACATAGAGTGAGATTGTACGTATGTTACCAGAACCTCAAATAGAGCCAAGAAAGAGAAACGGAGTTCAAGAACTTACAGACGAAAATGAATCACCCGAACATTATTTAAGTTCAATGGTCAATCTATGCAATCGTTGTAATGCTCTCTTTTTAGTAGTAGGGGAGACCGGGCCAAATGACTATGTTAACAATTTTTGTTGTTTATTAATTTATTTTGAAGTAATAGTAAAATTAATTTTACATGAACTGATAGAGTATACCTTTGTAGTATTAAATACATTACCATTTAATTTTTCAAATAAAAAATATAAAGGATAATTTTATTTTTTTATAACATTAACAAATCGTCATCTTACCCCAGTACTGGGGCAAGATGACTTTGGCCTTGGGACAAGATGACAACACTCAAAAAGATTTAACATATTTTATCTTTTGAATATGTTACATGGTTTAACAAATGATAACTGTGTTTTTACATCTTACAAAGTATCAATCTAAGCATAATGCATTGATTGTAACGTAATTTTGAAGTGTTTAGTAGTGCAGCTAACAATAGTCACAAATAAAAATGCCACTTTCATAATTGGAACATTCTTCATGCCACCACTTTTGGCATTTACAGCACTGGATCCATTCTTCTGTTGGTGGGTCACAATGCTGGAAGTTGGCCTTAAACGCTTTTTGAATTTTTTGGGAGGAGGGAGGTCTTGACCCCGTCGAACGGTACTCTCCTCGTACCGATCGGACGCTTGGAAGTGGAGATACGGACCCCGATAGGGTTTTTCTTTCGGGAGGCTAGGGGGGGGGGGCTTAGCGGATGGCAAAAATGTTTTCCTCTGGTCGCCCCCCTTTCGAACGACACCTTCCCCGATCCCATGCGCCCCTTAGCCCCAGAGGAGATAGAAGCGAAAGGTCGTGCGAACAAACACACAGACAAACAAGCGTTTACATGATTTAAATAGAATGGACAACATAGTTAGTTTAATAACTTCCGTAACACAGGGCCAGATGACGAGCTCGTCATCTTGCCCCGGACTGCCTGTTTAAAAACATTCGTTTTCATTGCCATGAAGGAAGGCGATTAATTGACATTTATTCATGGTAATAGGTAGTATTTAAACTAAGTTACTCATAAATATTAAAGAGAAACGATATATCTTACCTGTATCTGTAGCAGAGCTTATTTACATATGCATAAAAGTTATAACGTGGCAGCGTAAAACAATCAAAGCTTCACAACTGACACAAAAATGGCGATTTCAGCGTCTCTATAGTATTGTTTAACGAATGGCCGATAGGAGAGCCAGTAGTGTCCGGTTGATGCTGCCACCTAGCGGAAAACGGAAAAATTAAGACATTCGTCATCTTGCCCCGGTCTCCCCTATGTTGACTAGAGAACATTTTAGTTCCTGTTGCCATAACCTCATAATAGCCTCATTACCCTACCAAACTCTACTACAAATGATCAACTAAATGAGATGCTTCTTATTAGCCCAAATTTTGTCCAATGTATGATATAATATAACGCAATGTCGTTCGCATCGTTTACAGCAATATAGAAGGAAAAACCAGGTGAACGTCCCTATTGCTTTAAAATACATGCTCAAATCCATTGATATAATTCGTTTGAAAATTTTGACTAGGGTAGCATCCGTAGGTGAAGATCCATATTCCTTTAAAGTAAAAAGCCATTTCGTATGATTTAAGGTGCATTTAGAAAAATGGCCCAGCGCAGCGGGCGTAGCATGCTAGTATAATATATATAGATAAAAAGTATTCCTGGAACCTTTTTTCGATTTTCTGGAAAACGTAGTTTTTTGAGTTGACACTTTTCGAATAAACGTGCAATATGTAAAAAAAAAAAAAAAAAAAAAAATCTAGTATAAGTAAATCAACCAATCTAAGGGGGCACGAAAAACTGAAACTGCCCTGGGCACAAAAACTTACTAGTCGGGCTCTGGCAGCAATCATACAATTCAAGTAAATATAATTGAAAGTAAATATAATATGCAAAACTTAAACTGCTGATTAAAAGTTTCATATATTGAATAAAATAAGTTCGAAGTAAAAATCTGACTTGCATAACTGACGTTGAGGCCCCTGATCTGTAGATTTACTAGTTAGAGACTCCTGATTTTTCTTGTAATTCAGTACCTAGGAACAGGACCGTGCGAAGAGAAAACTGCGCCCGGGGCAAAGTTTCAATCCCCCCCCCCCCCTCCCATTCTTTTTGTGACAGGTAACACAAGACTGATAAAGTACAGAAACAGAAATAAATTCTATTAAATAAACATTTCGCGTTTATGTTGGAACTTTAAAAGGTTTAATTTTAATTCAGAAATTGCAAACAACTAAATAGCATAAGAAAAAAATGCACTTATTTGTTGGAGAGATCATGATATTTTGAGACAGAAAAAAAAAAAAGAATGATGAAAAGAGAAAAAGAAATTCCCCAGAAAATGATAGATGACCAAAAAATGAATAAATAAATAAATTAAACCGTGGTTGGTAGTATGAATTTGGCACCCCCTCAATTTCCGCGCCCTGGGCGAAGGTCCTCCTTCGCCCCCCTCTTCGCACGGCCCTGCCTAGGGAGTTGGATGTTGGATATTGGATTTATGAAAAAATAACAGAATTAAACATTTGTGCTCTCAGAAATGTGTGGTGGCGCCATCTCTAATTTATCGTCGATATTAAAAGTCAAGTATTTGCATCACGTATTTTATATATAAAGACAAGTCCATTTCGCTGAAAACCATGTAAATAGCGAAGCCTGACTTGTTTTAGCACAATTTTGGTTAAGATTGTCGCTGGTTCAAATTACTTTTGTTTATATTTTGTAGCTATCACATGGATTAACCAAGATTGCCCGGATAATGTATAGCTACTCGCACTCATTCGAAAATTGAGAAATATTAATAGTTCTTTCAGATTAATAATTAATCACACGCCTCAATTACAAACGATTTATTAAAATATTGTTCGATAGATTGTAGCACTTTACTTTTACATTAATGAATTATTTACATCAATAAATTACTGATAGATTCGAATAACTTTTAAATTTGCTGAATTGGTATTTGTTTACTTTTTCATATGATGCATTAATGAAGATTTTTAAACTCTGTTAATCATTTTAAATACCCTATAGTTATATAAAAAAATATATACGTCATATATTGCACATTGTGAAATTAAAGTTATTTAACCTACCAACGACACCTGTGTACACCGCCGACCATGTATCTCGATTAGGGAAGGTTGCTGAAAAAATATAACTCGATTAGTCATGGTATAGAATACGATTAAATGTTGACGAATTTTTTTATAGAAAAGTTGAATCTTATTCCCAGTCTCTTGTAAAAAGTTCTTATATATTTTCTTTATATATTAAGATTATTTAGATAAAATAAAATATCTTTAACTTTCCGGATTTCCTCAAATATTAGTAAAATTTATTACCATAGAGAGATATTTTACTTGACGTTTAAAAAAATATGACATGATGTAAGGTCGACTGACTCCACCCATTTGACAGCTAAATAGGTTCCCCATTGAGCATTTATAAGTAATGAATTTCCCTCAAACTTACTGTTAAGATAATCCCAGGAAATTATTTACTACTTCTTCCCTACCTCACCAGACTATTTGGCAACTTTTTCTTTAACAAGTATGAAGAATTTTCTGATAAAAAAAAAAAAAAAAAAAAACTATCTATAAAGAGAAATGAATAATATATTTTGTAAACATGTAGATTTTGTAGTTTTACATTCATGTACACAAGAAGCTTTTCTCAATTTGTCTTTGTAATTTTGCAGAAAATTTAATTTTAAATATAAATATAGGGTAAATGTACCAATAGTCGGCCATAATACGCTTTTCCACTGCGGGATTCAAAATGAACTCGTATACTAATAAACTACATACTAAATAAATATTATGTTCAAAATTCATAAAAATGTTAAAACAACTAGATCGGAATGCCGTGATGTGGCAGTTGGGACCGCCCCTTCGCTGATGCACGAATGTATGCATATTTGCTTTTCAATTCTGTTGAAAAGTGTTAAAAGCAACTCGATTAGATGCGGCAGTTGGTACCCCCATTATTTGCTTTTCAATTCTGTTGAAAAGTGTTAAACAACTAGATTGGAATGCGGCAGTTGGGACCGCCCCTCCCTTCGCTTTTGCACTGCGGGATTCAAAATGCATAATTCGATTCAAAACCCACTTTAATCTGAGCGTGACCAGAAGGGGTATCAGCGTTTATTTATTTATTTATTTTATTTATTGATTTATTTATTTATTTTTGCAGTCGACTGTAGCATACAAAATTTAGTCAAAATCGCTTAAACCGTTTTTAAATGCAATTTGTTTGACCCATAGTGGCCCCCAAATGACCCACTAATCGAATTTTCTCGAACATGTGACCCAGCCAAATGGTCTTCTTGTATCCCAAAAAGGTAAGACATAAAACTTAGTCAAATCGTTAAAGACATTTATTAGATAAGATAAAATTACCTTGCACTCTAAATAAGAAAGAGTGACTATTCACTCCGGAGGAGTGGATATTCACTCTATCGCAGAGTCAAAATTTGCCCAACCTCTTTAGAGTGACTATTCACTCTAGGCAAAAGTGAAATTGTTCACTCTCTGAAAGAGTGAATACTCACTCCCGAGAAGTGAATATTCACTCTAAACAGGGGTGGATACTCACTCTTTCAGGGGAGTGACTATCCACTCTTGCAAAAAGAGTGGGTTTTTTCACTCTGATAGGAGTGAAGAGTCACTCTTTCATATGAGTGGCTATCCACTCTTTCATAGGAGTGACTATTCACTCTTGCAAGAGGAGTGGGTTTCTCACTCCTGACAGGAGTGAATAGCCACTCTTTCATAGGAGTGAATGTTCACTTTTTATGGAGTGAATTATTTTTTGCGGAAGATTAAATGTATTTGGATAAATATATTTTTTCTTATTAATCTTATCCTATACTAAAAGTTCAAAATCTTCAGTACAATTTCGAAAGAGATTTAAAATATCTGCTTTATGAAAATTGCTTACCTTTTTTTGGGGGGGGGGCGTTCATAAATCCGAGGCGGGGACAGGGGAGGGGGGGGCACGGCCCGGCTTGCCCCATGCTGTAATCGATTCCGTCTTCTAGAAGCAACCTAACTCTTCTTTATACTTCGCTTGAATTGAAGTTGTCCGTTATAGAGGTTTTACTGTATATATCTACAGTAAAACCTCCGTAACGAACATTCCCGAGTAGTGATGGACTTACGTTTATTTAGCGAAAACCTTTTTCAACCCACAACACATAGAAATTTATGTACCTTTACCTCTGAAAAGCGGGTGAATTCCATGGTCTGGAGGTGTTCGCTATTGAGAGGTTTCACTGTATATATTCATATTTATAAATCAATTTATATGTGTATTCGAAAGCAGTAAAAGGGTATAATTTTTTGTGATAGGAAATGTACTCCAAATAAATTCCACGTCCAACGGCTGATATTAATCACTAACATTTTGTAAAATTACTTTAAAATTACATGAATCTAAACACACATATATGCATACTAACCAATCAATTAATTACGACATGATCAGTTACACCCTTTAATTTGTAGCATCACAATGCACGTTATTATTATTATTATTATTATTATTATTATTATTATTATTATTTTGCCATATAAACAGACTAAATTTAAATGCAACGAAGATGACGTGCTTTGAGATACTGCATTATCAAACACAAAATATGAAAAGATTTTTTTTTTCTAAATCTGATTTTCTTTTATTATTCACAATTTTTTCCTCCTTAGATACATAAAAAGTGCCTTAAGAAAAAAATAAATAAAAAACGTATTTTATTTCTGTAAACATTGCACTAAAAATAATTATTTAGAAATTTTAAAAGTAATAATAATATGGAAATATATACATAGATTAAATATAATCATAAGAATAATTATATCTCCAAACCATATTACTTTCTGAAAATATTAACTATCAGGCATTACTGGCATTGCCTGTTTGGAATGATAGATTACAAGTATGCTTTAAGAACTTTCTGTTTTATAATATCCTAAATTTTATTACAAAAATTAAAACTTCTTAGTAAAGTCCCTGTCATGTTCCGAAGATGGGTCTTATCTATACCCATCTGTTTTTTTTCTCTTTATATATATAGTATATATACAGGATAATATTTGACTTGATTTTTTAAATATTTTTTAACGCATATGGGATTAAAATATCGATTTTTATTCTCTGTGGTGTATTTTCAATAATATCCCTGTGTCTTGTAATTTAAATATGTTATTGAGATGATACACAGGTTATACATATCAAAGTACTTTTTGTATTTTTAAACCAGTATTCATAAGGATTATTTTACAAAAATGATAGTATCGTCGTGCAATTGAATACTATATGAGAGATTTATTTTCCATTAAAAAAAAAAAAAAAAAAAAAAAAAACTAAAAATTCGTATATAGATTATTTAGAAATTTACGATAACTTACTTCACTCTGATGCTTTATTTTCATAGTCTGTATCCATTATATAAATCAAAAATATTCATAACCTTTTTCATACATAAATTTCAATTTGTTAATATTAAAACATTTGCTTCGAAAATTTACTCTGTAAGACAATTAAATGATATTCTTGTCACAAAAATGAAAATTAATGTGTAAAATGATATCAATAATACAGAGTTACTGGAAACTGGAGGGAAAGAACTTAATAATGCAACATTTGAAAACAATTTGAAAATTATATATATGTTTTTTTTTTAATTATTTATATTGCCATATGAGTGACTTTTTTAATATGTGGATTAGATAATAACCTCAATCTATAGCTATCCTTAAAAAATTATTTAGCTATCCTTAAAATTTATTTAGGTATCCTTTAGAAAATAAATAAATAGTATTTTTAATAACATGCAGGAAAATTAATTCTGGTTTAAAAACTAATTTTGTTTTAAATTTACATCTCAATTTTATATAAGTAAAAACATTAAATCTAGCTTTTTCTCATTTCAATTTTAAATTTCAAATAACTTTTTTACAATAAATAAATAAATAAATAATTTATTAAATTATAATTAAATTAATTTATATTAAAAAAATTGTTTTGTATAACCTAAAGCAACAATTTAAAACAGTAAACCAAAAGTATAATAATCATACATATAATATATATACAAAAATATACAGTGCAATTAAAATTTATTTTCAAATTTTGCATTCTTCATTTGAAATTATTCTGAAATCATATAAAACTAATTCTGAAACCTTGTCAAATTAAGTTCCACATATTACTACCATGATTTGAAAACAATTATTAAAAAATATTCCATTTTATACAAAATTGAAGGTCTATAGAAATATTAAGCAAATTCATTAATGTTAAAATGATATGTATTTATTTATTGTAAACACACAAATGAACACACACATTTTTTAACGCTAAACATCTTTATTGCATATAAATAAGACGGAACAATGCAAAATAAAAATTATTCTAATAAAAGTAATTTAAATCATAAATAAATAATACTGAATATGTAATATATGATATTGAGTTTATATAATCATACAAACCTTACTTTTGAGGAAATAATAAATCCAATTCGAAGAAAATGAAATAACATATTCCACAATCCCATAAAAACGCCATTTGAAAAAAAAAATTGTAAAACCTTTATATTATAAACTTCATACTTTATGTATGATCACGAATAATGAAAATTATTAAACAATATCAATGAAGTATTTGTCACTTCAAAATCTAATATTCTGTTTCATAAACAAGCGCACAAATCACAATTGATAATCCGTTGCACAAGAAGAATATTGCTTTCATTCCGTAATAATAATATCATACTCCTATGCACAAAGAAGTGCATCGTGTAGGTGGTTCCATTATTGTAATAAAAATTATTACATTTCACAATAGTTTAAACTAAAAAAATCACAACTTCAATCACATCTTCAAATTCATCACTCGTTCAAAGAACTTTTAAATAGTAATGAACTAATAAACTTACACACTTCTTCACAAAGAAAGTGCTATGTCAGCAAATTCGTATCCGTTAAAAATGATTCATCTAATCAGCAGACGGTGGGTGTCTCTCACTTTCGGTTTGCAGTGTGTTAGACTTCAAATCATTAGTGCTTTATCAGCAAGAAAAGAAACGAAAATAGCCTAGTTGGTACATTATTTTAGTATAATTGCCGGCAGGAAAGGGGCATGGCCCCTCCCTAGATTTTGAAATTTAATAAATGATGTATTTCTGATTCTTAAAAAAATATGATAAAATTTATACTTCCAAGTGATCATCGAAAATTAAACGCTAAAATAAGGGGATCTAAGAATTTTTCGTCAGGGAAGCCCGCTCCCCTCCCACCCCACTCTTGAAGCCCCTCGTAGAAAGCAATTTATATATATATATAAATTTTTCTCTTTTTTTTTTTGACATCCATGTGTGTTTAATTTATCTTAAGCAGGGAGTTTGAGAAAACAGAATCTCCTGATTTTTTTTTTTTTAACTGTTAATGTGCATTTTTTATGTTAATGTACAAAAATGTTGTTAAAAACATTTTTTCAATATTTGATGTTCATAATTATAAATTTTTGCATTGTTTTTTAAGTTTATATGTTTAAAAAATATCTTGCACGATGCGGTTTGTCAAAAACATCCTAGCCTATTTAAACATTATAATATGCATTTAAAAAAAATCGGTCTAGGCTGCGGACCACAGGCATATCTGTCCCAAAATCTTGTCCCTCCCCACATTTCCTTCTGCCGGTGTTCATGTCTCTCTGAATTTCAAATTATATATCTTATTATGTTCAAATATTTAAAACAGGGGGTAGATTTCGAAGACGCAGACCGTGGGGCGCCTGTTTGTTGGGAATTGCGGAAGAAATAACATTTTTGCCATGATTCGGCATTTGGAAACGCCCACTTTGAAACCTAACTTGTTCGCAGGCGGAGCCGGCAGGGATTTTTTTTTTCTTTACTATAAAGGTTGGCCCTATAAATGACTTGTCAATATAAAAGTTGTAGATAATATTAAGAGGATTTATAATAAATTTAAGCGGATTGGATATCTTGTGAATTGACGAAGTTATGAATTTTTTTCTTCTAAAACCCCCCCTCCCCCCACCCGGAGCCATTTTTAATTATATAAAAAATCTGTCATACATAAATTTTCGACCCTTTTCCTAGAAGTAATAATAGCTTTAGACGGATTTGATCCGTATCATAATTAAGAAGTCATGGTGGTTTTTTTTGTTTTCACCCCCCCCCCCCCCCCCGCCATTTCAATTTTGCCCATTGACGAACTTGATCGAGATTTTATGTCACTTGATTATATGTATCAGTCTGGAAGAGATTTGTGCAGAATTATTGAAGTTATCGTGTCCATAAAAAATATGATATAGCTATATAGACAGATAAATAAAGTTTTGAACTGGGGGGGGGGGGTTCTAGGGGTCATAATCGGCGTAGATCTGCAAAAAATTTCAGAAATTCCAACATAGGGGAGAATGTAATAGGTAGTATTTCTTACCAAATCTACCTAAAAAGAAAAAGAAAAATATATATAATTTCGTTTCTCCTCAATAAATAAATAGAGACAAAATTATATAATGACAGGCTTTCACTCTTCAACGGAGTGAAATATTTCACTCTTGTCAAAGGAGTGAGACAGTCACTCTCGACAACGGAGTGACATATTTCACTCCTTTCTAGGGAGTGGAAAATTCCACTCTTTAAGGAGTGAATTTTTATAAAATTCACTCCCAAAAGAGTGAAAATGCCTCTCACTCTTCCAAAGAGTCAACTTCTCACTCCTCCCAATTTTAGAGTGTGGACCTTTACATGTGACCCTTAACGTGTGGCCCAGCCCAATAGTCTTTTCGTACACCAAATCGGTAGGATACAAAATTTAGTCAAAATCGTTTTAGTCGTTTTTAAATAAAATTAGTTTGACCCGTAGTGACCCTAAAATGACCCACTAATCGAATTTTCTCAAACATGTGACCCAGCCCAATGGTCTTTTCGTACTCCAAAACGATAGGATACAAAATTTAGTTAAAATCGTTAGAGCTGTTTTTTAGATAAAATTTATTGGACCCATAGTGATTTCATATGACCCACTAATGAAATTTTCTCGAACATGCGACCCAGTCCAATGGTCTTATTGTATCCCAAAAATGTAGGATACAAAACTTAGTCAAAATCGTTAAAGCCATTTAGCAGATAAAATAAAATTAACTTTACCCGCAGTGACCCTAAATGACCCACTAATTTAATTTTCTCGAACATGTGAGATAGCTCAATCATCTTCTTATAACCGAAAATGGTAGAATGCAAAATTTAGTCAAATTTGTTAGAGTCGTTTTTCAGGTAAAACAAAATTCTGAAGTGGCCGACTATTGGTGCAGTGATGGCCGAACATTAGAGTAAAAGTGGCCGACTATTGGAGAACTTGCCCTTTTTGAACTTAACTTTGTCTAAAAAAAAACTATTACCGTGTTTTTTAAAAATAATTGCTGAAACATAATAAGAAATGTATGTTTTAACATATATCATGATATATAGTGCACTGTTAAAAATGTTATGTCGTTTTTTAAAAATTCTACGTTAAGATTTATATATAAAAAAAACAGTTAAGTGGCCGACTATTGGTATATTTACCCTATTTTACGCATGCACTCAGAAAAGAAGTTTGAAAATTTTACGAATTTGTAAAAAGATTATTATGCATTAAAAAACTAATTTATTTTAAACAGAAAAAAATATCAATTATGATGTTGGAATAGCTGTCATGATGCTGAAAATGTTCGAATTTTTTAAGCAGCTTATTTTTTTACGAAATGAAGTGTGATTCGTTTCTCATCTAAAAGTAAAAGAATTTTAAAAAAGATATTGCTATAAATTCTGGCCCTGCCACAATTTAAATTTTAAAAGGTTTAAGAAATTTAAATAAAATTCAATATCTGAATATTTAAAATAAGACTGTGCTAATCAGATACAGTTTTAACATTTTGTCACATGAAACCCCCCCCTCCCCCCCCCCCAAAAAAAAAAAAACCTTTAGAAATTGCCAGAATTTTAGATATGTAGAATAATTTTAGAAAGTGCCAGTTAAAAAAAACTCATATAAAAATGGCTTTTAGGCTGGAATTTTTATATATATTTTTTAATGGATTGAAATTATACTCTACTTAAACAGTAAAATTGGCGGTGTCAGGAACAAAATGAAAAGAAATTGTGTAGAAAATAGAGATTTTTTTGTTTCCTTATTGCAGAATTTTCAAAAAAATTAAACATTTAAACATTATTTTGAATAATAGAATTGCAAATAAAGAAAACTTCTTTTGTTATAAGCCACAAATATCTGTATAGATTTATAGTGAAATCACGAAAATTTAGCATTTCACAATTTTTTTCAATGTATGCGATGTGTAAAGAAAGTTTCTTGCAGAACATTTAATTGAAATATAAGATTGAAAAGAAAGGGTTTAAATCAAGCATGTCAAACACGCTTACCGCCGCGGGCCAAATTAAGCATTATATACAAAGCCGCGGTCCACATAAAAAAGTAGGTAATATTATTACCATTGCACAGAATAAAATTTGTACGTACAAAACACAGCCATGTTAAAGACATTGCAAAGTTCAACAATTATTATTATATATAGTTTATTTAATTTTATTTTAAAAAATATATGTACTCTAAATTACTTTCCATCAACCAAATCTACAAAATTTAATTGAATTTTCTAAATTGTATTTATTTTAAAATTGATTGTACTCGCTGGTCTATTAATCTTGATCTAGCAAAGGCATAGCCGGATAGTCTTCCGTGTTTTCTTCTAATAAAAAATATAAACATATATTGACTCAGAAAATTTATTCAGTAAAATTTCTCTTGTATGTAAGCGCTACTTATATTTTATTTCATTTATTAAATACATTTTCTGATTCAAATTATGTTTATTTGACTAAAAAAATAACAAAAGGTTGGCGGCTACGCAAAGACGTCGGATAAAATCACGCTATCGAACATAGCTAAAATATGCCTAATTGCACAGTAGACATTAAAAAATCTGTCGATTGCTGAATAATTACAGAAATTTTGAAACCCCATATCCATATATTTCCCCTCTAATTTGGAATCATACTAAATTTTGATTAATTGCAGTAATCAATTAATATTGATTACTTTGACTATCAATTATTGATTTCAAGATCAATCATTAAATGTGAAGTATATAGATTAAACTGATTTTTATACTTCTTGAAATCTAAAAAACTTCTTTTGAATTCATTTTTAAATATATTTTTAATATATTCTAAAACTTTCCTTTCCGATGATTTTTTTTGTAATAATGCCCGGCAACATTTAAAATGAAATACCCTTTTTAAAATCGTTTTATCAAAGTAATAAATTCTATTTGAAAACGCTAATACTATTAAATAACAAGATAGCATTATGAAAGTTGCCTAAAAGTTGAAGTTTACTCTCAGTGGCGTAGCGAAAAGGGGGGAGGGTTGATCACTTTACTACCAGTATTTTCATATACTACATTTAGTTTTATTTAATTCGTAACGTTCAAAAATTAAATAAATGTGGTATATAATTATACTGGTAGTAAAGTGATCGAGACCCACCCCCCTTACGCTACGCCACTGTTTACACAGGTACTTTGTAATATCAAATGAAAACTTAGAGTACTTTGTCTGTTGGTAGTCTTTTAATAATCCAGATTCATAATTTGTCGATTTAAAATAAAAAATCAACACTTTATGATGGAAAGCCGTCAAATATCTGTATAAGAAGGTAGATCTGCTTTTCTTCACTACCAATATTTTCAAGACATTTTCTATATTGACGATGATTAAGCATACGAATAGGAATTATTATAAATTTATAAGCGCAATAAGTATTTAAGCACATATCCGACTTTTATAAATCTATCCGCTATTTTCGAGTATATTAATCATTTAAATCTTTCTAGTAATGGCACTTATACTTATAGTTTTTCTTAATTTTTTTAACTGCTCCAGACATCATTTCTTTAATTTCGTAGTGAATGGTTTCGACTCGCGAGATATTTACAATTTTAATAAAGACAATAATTGGTTTTTAAAGCAAGTGTATTTTCTTCAATAGGCTTGCTGAAAGTACTTTGATTCTGTTTTAAGAAGTATTAGTTTCAATTCTGACAGTTTACCTTTCCGAAGTACAGCCAGATTTTTCTGAGTTTTCTTTATCCTTTCTGCTGTAGCCCATCTTAATGTTACATTCTTTTCAAACTCCAACAGTGTCTACACATCAAACATAAAATTTCAGTTTTCCTTTGAATATGATTGTATTGAAAATCACCTTTAAAAAAAAATCTATGATGTTCATCATATTTATTCATAATAGTAAATAGCTTTAACATTTTTCTTATAGAAATCCTTAAATCTATGAGAGTATGTCGATAAAATGTGTATATCAATAAAAAATGAAAGAAAAGAAAGAAACACCACGCAGGATTCATTAACAATGACACAATTACTAACCTAAGTAATGAAAATAAATAAAGAGTCTAAATTCAAAATCCATCTGTTCAACTAAAGCCCAAGTACAGAACTTGGATGACATATTCGGGGTTTTGTGTCATGCACAAAAGTGATAATTTGTGTCACTTTCAAAGCGACTCATTTAAAGCTATTTAATTTATATTTTGAATTTTGTTTATTGTAATTGTTCTTAATTAGCTGTAAATTTTATTAAATTTATAATCCATTTCTTTGTATTTAATAAATACAGCATAATATTTTGTGAAGCAGTGTAAAATCGAAGAGGGTAGTAAAATAAAGTATTAGTTTTGACATAAAACAAATAAAAATCATAAGTAAAATATTGTAAAAATTTTTGTAATTGTTAAATTTTCAGACTCATGATCCGACGCTTTGGAACTTTCCGATTATCTTTGTAATCATAATTTTTTTCTGCTAAAATATAAAATGGAGTTACATCTGTTTATATACATCACTGTTGGCAGATGAGCGCGATTTTTTAAATTAAGAATACTACCACATTCTGAAGAGAAATATTTCCCTTATTTAATGACAGAATAAATAAGACAAATATCACTATAAAAAAATAGTGGGAGTATTCTGAATTAACTAAAACAACACAACAATTAAAATAAACACAGATAAAATGCCAAAGGCTTCGCGGGCCACTGATCAATTGTTGGATGGCCACGTGTTTGACTTGCCTCGTTTAAATCATAAAAAAATATTAAAATATTTTTAATATTTTAATAAATTGTTATGAAAACCAAATTGTTGATCAGAAAAACAAAATCGCTAAACTCTGATATATTTACGAGGTAACGTTCATTCGTAAATGTGTTCAATTTTCAGATGTTCTTATTAAGATAAAAAGGAATCGAAAAGTTTTTTTCGTTTTATTAAAAAAGCAAAGGACCTTCCAGAAAATACCTTAAAATTTAGGGATTGATTAGTGATTCAGTCAAAACAAGTGTAAAATAATTTTTTTCATCTGTTATTAACTGTATCGTTCTGTAACAAATAACTTTTACTTCTGACAGTGACTTTTATAGCCGTAAAAGAAAATTATTTTACATGTTCGAAGCGGAATTTTTAAATATAGAACCAATAATTATTTGAGGAGAATATCAACTTAGAGCATCCATTGAAAGATAAACTGTCTAATTTAGATAACCAGTAATTTCAAATTCATTAGAAAGAATCTTTTCTGGTTTTAGTTTAGTTCAGTTTAAACTGCCAAACAGATTAGGGAATGAAAATGCAGACCACCTTACATTTATGTTCAAATTTTTCAATAAGAAATAAATCATTTTGTATTTAAAATTGTTTTGTATAAAACATATAACATTTTCATGATACGTGATACTGAATGCTATAGTTTTTTTTTTCCTTAAGGTTGTTTGAAAATTGCAATTGAAGTATTAGAAACGCCTGAGATTAGTGAAGCTTTACTTTCTGTGCCTGATAAGGGAATTCGAAATTACTTATGTAGAAGTAAACTGCAATTAGCTGATAGACCATATGGAGATTCAAAATATTTCCGATTGTCTATTTTGATAGGCAGTGATTATTATTGGAAAATGGTAACCGGAAATTTTCGCTAACTTTCAGAAGATCTTGTACTTTCTGAAACAATTTTAGGATGGACAGTAAAGGGTTCACTGCACCTAGAGATGCCACCATTTTACAAACTTCGATTAATGTTATGAAAATCATTACCGAGCATGATAAGTTTGACAGGGATATCGAAGTAAATGCTACTTTAAAGACCTTACGGGATTTAGAAACCCTGAGAATAAAACCAGAAAAGGAACAATCTGAAATAGAGAATACAATTTTGGAAAATTATAATAAAACAGTTAAATTTAAGAACAATATGTATGAAGTGCGATTACCCTGTAATGAAAGAGCTGTTGAATTAACGGATAATTATGACTTAGCGAGAAAAAGACTGTACAATTTAAATAAGAAATTTCAGAAATGTCCAGAATTTTATGAAAAATATGCTAGTGCAATAGGTAATTATGTAGAGAAAGGAATGGCAGAAGTTGTTAATTTCAAACCAAACTCTGTATCTTACTATATGCCACATCAAGCAGTTATACGTGAAGACAAAACAACTACCATACTTAAGCCGCTATCAGATTCACCAAATTTTCGAGCAACCAATTTTTCAGCCAAATTTAACCCCAACTTTTTCGCGCTCAAAGTGAAAGAAGGGTTGCAATTGTCGTTGATAAAGTTGGAGGAAAAACCGGTTACTACGAGTACCAGTTGTTACTATTTATCACTCTTTTGTTGGCGTAAATAAAACGCTCCGTACTATCGGACTTGCTGCAAAACACGTTTTGTTTTCTTCAAATTGTTTTTTCTTTCTTTTGTTCCAATCTTTGTATCGACAATATGGTAAACAGCAAATTTTTATCGTTGAAGGATAAAAAAAAGTTGTGTTTAGCAATTTTATTATTAGATTCAGATAGCAGAAAGAAGAAACAGAAAAGAGAAGTTTGGATTAGAAGTTGTATGTAAATTGTAAAATGGAAAAAATGGAAAAATTATTCTCATGTGCCCCCCCCCCCCCCTCTCCCCTATTATTAATTTGAAAAACTATCATACAATAGCTAAAATGCTTTTAGCAGTTTTCATATTTATTCATTTTTACAATAAGTAATGCACTCGGAATTTGCAAATACCTGATATCTTTTATTCAATTCCTACTATTAGTTCACACACTCTATATATTTATATATCTTGTTCCAATTTTCAATCGTTAATAAAAAAAATTTAGCTCACAGGCTAACAAAGCCTGGGAGCTAATGTGCCCGCCGTTTCTGTATGTACGTATGTATGTACGTAACGCGATAACTCTTGATAGAAATATCCGTTTTGCTTCAAATTTTGGTTTCATGTTTATAGTGATAAGGCGCTTCCCTGATTAGTTTTGGGGGTTCATTGGTTAAGTATAAAGGAAGGAATGGGGGACTAATCCTTCCCCCTTTATTTTTGTAAATGGATTTTTCATGCAGAATTACCCAATTTGATTCAAATTTTGTATATAGATTAATTGTGGTAAGGCGTTTCCCTGATTAGTTTTGGGGGTTCAATGGTTAAGTATAAAGGGGGGAAATAGGGGGCTAATTCCCCCCCTTAATTTATTGTCGATCTCTTTATTTTTCAAGGGGCATTATTCTTTGAAATAAGAGTATAATATACAATTAGTGTGAATAGCCTGTGAGCTCAATGCCATCAGTTTAATTGGACACTTTTCTTTTTATTATTCATTCACTCAAGTTCAAATACATTTTCTTAAACTTGTAGTGGATGACACTTCATGTTAATACAGTTTTGATAGGCAGTGATTATTATTGGAAAATGGTAACCGGAAATTTTCGCTAACTTTCAGAAGATCTTGTACTTTCTGAAACAATTTTAGGATGGACAGTAAAGGGTTCACTGCACCTAGAGATGCCACCATTTTACAAACTTCGATTAATGTTATGAAAATCATTACCGAGCATGATAAGTTTGACAGGGATATCGAAGTAAATGCTACTTTAAAGACCTTACGGGATTTAGAAACCCTGAGAATAAAACCAGAAAAGGAACAATCTGAAATAGAGAATACAATTTTGGAAAATTATAATAAAACAGTTAAATTTAAGAACAATATGTATGAAGTGCGATTACCCTGTAATGAAAGAGCTGTTGAATTAACGGATAATTATGACTTAGCGAGAAAAAGACTGTACAATTTAAATAAGAAATTTCAGAAATGTCCAGAATTTTATGAAAAATATGCTAGTGCAATAGGTAATTATGTAGAGAAAGGAATGGCAGAAGTTGTTAATTTCAAACCAAACTCTGTATCTTACTATATGCCACATCAAGCAGTTATACGTGAAGACAAAACAACTACCATACTTAAAGTCGTGTTTGATGCGTCTTCCCTTTCTTCCGAATCTATTTCCTTGAACCAATGTTTGCATGCGGGTTCAAATTAAAATCCCGATATACTTAGTGTTTTACTTCGATTTCGATCGTACAATATTGCAATCGCTGGAAACATGGAGCAGGCATACCTCCAAATCAGTCTAGATCCTGCAGATAGAGATGCTGTTAGATTTTTATGGATTGAAAATCCTCCTAATCCAGAGTCAGAATTAAAGTTGAAAACGTTAAGAATGAACAGATTTCTATTCGGAGCGAAGCAACGATAAAACATCACATCAATAAATATAAATCCACATTTCCAGAAACATTTAACCTACTTAATGATTGTCTGTATGTCGACGATTTACTCGTTGGTGTGAATGAAGAATCTCAAGGAATCAAATTATACATTGAAGTTAAGAGCATTTTTAAAGATGCTAATTTTAATATGCGAAAGTGGACTACAAATTCCCAAAATCTTCAGTCTCAGTTTGACTTAAAAGAAGAACCTATGCATCAAAAATCTGCTTATAAAAAGATTCTAGGTTATAAATGGAATACAGAAGAAGATTATTTGAAAGTTGAATTGCAGAATCTTTTTAAATATGACGGTAAGAATAATAGAGTAACCAAAAAAGAAGTTTTAAAGAAGATTGGAAAATTATATAATTCCTTAGGCATTTTAAACTCTTTCACTGTAACTGCAAGAATTCTTATGCAAGAAATTTGGAAAATAAGTCGAAATTGGGAATATGTGTTAAATAAAGATATGCATAATAAATGGACTAACACTAAACGAACTAAATTTCATCGAAACTATAAAGATTTCTAGACATTATTTTGGTGAACATTCAAAAGATGTGCTTCAAGATTTACAATTACACTGTTTCGATGTTGCAAGTGCTAAGACTTATGGAGCTATTATTTATGTAAGATATCGTATCAACGAACAGATATTTAATAGTTTTATCATTTCCAAAGCATGAGTAGCACCGATAAAGAAATTATCTCTACCTAGATTGAAGTTAATGAGCACAGTAGTAGGGACCAGATTAACTGTCTTTGTTGAAAAACATCTTCTCAAAGAAGAGGAAATTAGCCTACACTTTTGGACAGATTAGATGATTTTCTTGCAGTGGATTAGAGGCGATGCTCAGGAGTGGAAGCCATTTGTTCAAAATATAAGTCGAGAAATTCAGCAGAAAACAGATCCAAACTTGTGGTCGCATTGTCCTGGTTCAGAAAATCCAGCAGACCTGTTAACAAGAAGTGAAAAAGTAGAATTATTTTTGATGAATGACGCATGGTTTAAAGGTCCAATGTTGCTGCAAGAAAATGAAATACTTTGGCCTCAAGGAACGAAAGAAATTAATATCAAAGCTGATGAGGTAGAGAAAAGATTATTGAAAAAGACAAAACTTCTTCAAGCTAGCTCTGTGATTCGGGAAGAAGATATAATTTTTGAAATTGAAAAACACAGTACATTGTCTAGAGTGCTTCGCATTACCTCTTGGGTATTAAGATTCGTGAATAATACGGAGAGATGTGCAAGTAGACTTTCAGGACCTTTGACTGCTGAAGAAATGATAAACGCCAAGAAATATTGGATAAAACCGACGCAAGAAAAATACTTTCCAGAAGAAAGAAAAGCACTGTTAAAGAAAAAATTAGTTCCACGAAAATCAAAAATGCTAAACTTAAACACTTACTTAGATGAAAATAGAATCATGAGATTAAAAGGAAGATTACAGAATTCAAATATAAGTTATTCAGAAGCCCATCCATTTATACTTCCAAGCAAAAGTTCATTTTCCAGATCTTCAGATTAGAAAAGCACATGAAGAAGTAGCTCATGCTGGAGTTGCCGAAACACTTGCTCAATTAAGAGAAAGTTTGTGGATTATAAAGGGTAGGCAATAAGTAAAACGAATAATAAGGCGATGGATCGTCTGTCAAAATTTCAGCACTAAACCCTATTACCAAGATATTTCATGCCTTTCTCCGGATAGAGTTAAGGAAGAATTACCGTTCGAAGTGACTGGAACAGATTTTCTAGATCCTCTATACCTTCAAAATAGTAAGAAGATTTAAATTGTTTTATTTACCTGTGCAGTAGTTAGAGCGGTGCATCTTGAAATCGTTATGAATTTAACAACAACAGAATTTTTTATGGCTTTTCGAAGATTTATTTCACGTCGTGAAATTTGAAAGATTATTTGCATCGATAATGCTAAGACGTCCAAGAGAGCTAAAAAGATATACAGCAAATATAGAATTTGATAAAGAACCCGGAAGTACAAAATTATTTTAATGACAAAAGTATTGAATGGAAGTTTGTCGTAGAGAGAGCAGCATGGTGGGGGGGATATGTCTCAAGAAAACCCTTGGAAGAAATTCATTGGAATATAGGGAACTTGAGACTACCTGGCAAGAAGTAGAAGATATTTTGAATTCTCGCCCATTAACCATTATATCGAGCGATACAAACGATCCAAGCCCTTTGTGTCCAGCGAACTTCCTTGTAGGGACTTACAGCTTTGCTACCAGAAAGGATACGAATCATTACTTCTACGAAAAGTGAATGCACTCGCAAATATAGATATAGACTGAACTTAGTGCAACAATTTTGGTTAAAGTGGAAACGACTTTATTTAATGGATTAAAAATCTGCCCATCATACAGAGAGCTCCAAAAGTATGCAAGTGACAAAGGGAGCAGTTGTTCAAATTAAAGAAGATAATCAGCCGAGAATTTTTATGCAAGCTGGGCATTGTTAGAGATATCCATCTTGGTTGAAATGGGAAAGCTCGTGCTTGCACCTTAAGACTTGCGACAGGAACTTTTATTCGGCGAGCAGTGCAACACTTATACCCACCGGAACTTGACAACTATAAAGATAAATAGCTTATCTTGCTGGGCCGGAGGATGTTGTGGTTTCCTGACTCTGTTTCTAGACTCTTTGGTGCAGACGATATAATGCGAATTGAACTGAACATACTTTTTGTTTATGAAAGAAATTTGTTCGATGGTTTTGTGAGCAAAAAGACGACGTAGGTTAAAAATGAGTAGAAGATTTTAGGGTGAAACCCCCAGTTATTGACACCTAACCAGTAACTGACACTTGAGCAAAAATCTAACTCAGATAAGCATTTTGTTGTAAAACTCTGCAAAGTAATGTCATCTAGGGGCAAATGAGACACTTATTTTTTTGAGTCGATTTATTCACCACTAGGGGGCCAAGAACATATTCAGTGAGGAAGAAACTTTTGAGAATACAAAAATTTTTGAAGCAACCATCTCTTTTCTAAAATTAAGGAAGTGTTTTTCTAATCTATTTGTAATGCAACCATCCTAATTTTTTTCTTAAAATTATACTTGTAGAAATTAGTTTAAAGATTCATAATATATCAGGGCCATGATTTAGGGTTTTTAGTTATTTAAATTAGCTTAATGGGGAACGGGGGGGGGGGGTGCCAGTTATTGGTTCTTAGAATTTCATTTCACCAGTCTCTAATAACAGAGGTGTGTTAGTTATAGTTATATTAAAGAAAGTTGAAATCTATTATTTGAACTGTTAAAAAATGCATAATAATAAATTATGTTTATCTTGTAGTAAACTCCATTAAAATTTAAGTTGTTTTACCGTTGTCTGGCACCAGATGTCAGTTACTAGTTCATAAATGTCAGTTATTGGATATCTGCATTACTAATAATACAGTACAGCATACTAAATCCCACATTTTAAATTAAATATTAACGTATTATGTTTTTATAATAAAGAATAAACTTTTTTTAAAGCATTTTAATCTTTTAAAATAAAGAATCAGTCACTGGTTCACTTTGTGTCAGTTATTAGTGTTCCAAAATAGAGATGGTGTCAGTTACTGGAGTTTTTGACCCTATTTGTGAATAAAATTACTTTTTAATAATAAAATGTATAATTTTTCAAAATTTTGCCAACAATATTTTTGTACTATATCTCTATTATAATTTCAAAAACAAAGCTAAGTATAAAATAGATTTAAATTTTTGTAATAGTGATTTGAAGAAGAAAGAATCCTTAAAGTATCAGTTACTGGGGGTTTCACCCTATATGTAAATATTCTGTTTATGTTTTGTGTACGTCTTTCGTGAATTAAATGTTTCGTTTTTTTTAAATATTGCATCTTCTATTTGAGTAAATACTGTCATCGAGATTCTCCATTTAAAAGCTTTCCTTCGAATCCACGTTCCGATGCAAGAAACCTTTCTGAGATTTACTGAGTTACGTAAGATAAAGAGAACTATTATATTTTTTATTTCAATATATAATCGTTGCAGAATGTTGTCGAGTCATTTCAAATTTTATGAAAATCAAATCAAAGCTTAAAAAGATATTAATAAAAGTTTTCTTCATTCTACTGGATCCTATCACACGTAATTAATTCAGTGATATTCCGTGACAGGTAACGATTCTAGGTTGCCATGGTGATTACGTCCTATTTAAGATGGAGCCATGTTATTTCCGGTTTACTGAATTTAAAAACCGAATTTGTATGCTAAAATTGTTTAATTATAGTAATCCAATAATCTATCGACTTTTTTTGGTAAATGTTTTCGAAGAAATATATTATTTAATGGAAAAATAGTCTAAATTTCAAGTTCTGAAAATTTCAAAGCTATGCTTAAGTTTCCCATTGAAATTTTCAGTAAATGTCAGCAAAAGATAAAATGCTGCTAATTTAAAATGTACTTATTTTATTACGTAAATGAATCATATTATAATAACAGACGATATAATTTATTTCACTGAAATTAGTTATACTACGAAAGCACCTCATTTGTCACGTTTGACGTACAATTTCCAACTTGTTTTCATTTAAGTTTAATTCATAGAGACAGCCAAAATCTCGTTAAAAAATGTGGGAATAACCATTGTAATTTACAAACATCTTTTAATTAGTATATTAAATACTAGCGGCCAGTCCCGGCTTTGCACGGGTAGACAATGTGTGGACTACAATGTAGGGTACAGAAGTGTAGGTACTTTAAAAAAGTTGTTCTAAATTGGATAAAAGTGGGAGTGAGACAAAACTGCAGTACTTAGAAATTTTGAGCCTTAATTAAAAGTTTGTGAAAATGTGATAAATAAATTTTTCTGTTTATGTACATATTGAAAATAATAAATTTATTTTAATATTTTTGAATATACAACATTTTTTGTACTATTTCTTGACTTAATCATAATATATTGATTGTCTGCATTTCCAGATCTCGATAAGCCGATATCTCGATATTTTTATTCCACCCCTTTTAACCCCTTCTCGGGGAATTTCTAAAATCGCTGAAATATATGTTTAACCATTTTTTAGTATATTTGTTTTCCTGAATTTCGCGCTCATACCTAAAACTGCTGCTGAGATATGACGAAATTACCTAAAACTTTCATCTAACTCAGATCGGGGAGGGGGGATTTCTAAAACCGCTGAATTATATGTTTAACAATTTTTTTAGTAGATTTGTTTTCCTGAGTTTAGCGCTCCTACCGCAACTGCTGCTGAGATACGGCGAAATGACCTAAAACTTTCGAATCCCCCTTTAACCACCTTCGAGGGGGGGGGGGGGGGATGGGATTTCTAAATTCACTGAAATACGTGTTTAATCATTTGTTTAGTAGATTTGTTTTCCTGAATTTCGCGAACCTACATAAAACAACTGCTAAGATAGGGCGAAATGGCCTAAAACTTTCGAAACCACCCCCTTTAAAACCCTTTGGGAGGAATTTCTAAAATCACTGAAATGCGTGTTTATCAATTTTTTTAGTAGATGTGCTTTCCTGAATTTCACGCTCTTACATAAATCTGATGCTGAGATATGGCGAAATGACCTAAAATTTTTGAATACCCCTTTAACCACCTTCTGGGGGGAATTTCCAAAATCACCGAAATACGCGTTTAACTAATTTTTTAGTAGATTTTTTTAAATTAATTTCGCTCTCCTACATAAAAGCTGAGATATGGCGAAATGACCGAAAATATTCGACCCCCCCCCCTCTTTGACCACCTTCTGGGGGGAATTTCCAAAATTGCTGAAATACGTGTTTTATTCAATTTTTAGTAGATTTGTTTTCCTGATTTTCGCGCTCCTAACTAAAACTGCTGCTGAGATATGACGAAATGATCTAAAACATTCGATCCCCTTTTAACAGCCTTTGGGGAGAAATTTCTAAAATCGCTAAAATAGGTGTTTAATCATATTTTTAGTAGATTTGTTTTCCTGATTTTCGCGCTTTTACCTATAACTGCTGCTGAGATATGGTGAAACGACCTAAAACATTCGACCTCCCATTAACCCCCTCCGGGAAGGGAATTTCTAAAATAGCTGAAATACATGTTTAATCAATTTTTTAGTAGATTTGTTTTCCTGATTTTTGCGCTCCTACCTGTAACTGCTGCTGAGATATGGCAAAATGAACTAAAACATTCGACCACACCCTTTAACCCCTAGGGGGGGGGGGGGGGTTTCTAAATTCGTTGAAATACGTGTTTAATCATTTTTAGTGGATTTGTTTTCCTGATTTTCCCGCTCCTACCTGTAACTGCTGCTGAGATATGGCGAAATGACCTAAAACATTCGACCTGCCCCCTTTAACCCCCTTCTGGAGGGGAATTTCAAAAATCGCTGAAATATGTGTTTAATCATTTTTTAGTAGATTTGTTTTCCTGATTTTCGCGCTCCTACCTGTAACTGCTTCTGAGATATGGCAAAATGACCTAAAACATTCGACCACCTCCCTTTAACCCCCTTCTGGGGGGAATTTCTAAAAACGCTGAAATAGTTGTTTAATCATTTTTTTAGTAGATTTGTTTTCCTAATTTTCGCGCTCCTACCTATAACTGCGGCTGAGATATGGCAAAATGACCTAAAACATTCGAACCCCCTTCTAACCCCTCTCTTCGGGGGGGGGGGGGGATTTTCAAAAATCCCTTCTTATTGCTTGCCTAGGCCATAACAGCAATCTACAGTCCAAATTTCGTGACCCTGACTTTAGTAGTTTCGGCTGGGCGTTGATGAGTCAGTCAGTCAGTCACAGTTTCCTCTTTATATAATAGTATAGATAAATTATTTTTTTTAAAAAGAATATAAACTATACCGTTTTCCGGGATTTTTTTGTCCAAGGTACTCCAAAAAGTGTCAAAAGTGGATGCTTTAAAAAAAAATCAAAGTTGGTGCAGTTTTTAATAGGACCTATATTTAAGGGGAAACAGGACTTTTAAACTTAACAAAAAAAAACAATTTTCAGTTTTGTTTTATACTGAATTTGTAAACATGTCTGAACAATATGCGAAAAAAAGCATTAAAAAACCTACATTATTTCTTGAGTTTAATCATTTATAGACGAGTGAGTATGATTGAAGATAAATCGATATTGAATGTGTAAGTGGCGTTTTCTCAGATTAATAAATTTTGAGTTTGCATGCACTGTTAATTTCAAACTATATAAGTTACATCAGATGTAATTTTTCCAACTGGGCGAAAAAATCCGGGCCAGGTTTCGAACCAGGGATCTCTTAGCTGAAGCTGCCAATGCTCTACCAACTGAGCAATCCCCGACGAATATGGCGGAACTAATTATTTAGAAAAATTACATCTCATATGATTTCCTTACCAATTTGAATAATTGTGTCAAAATTAACTTGAAAAATAGGAATTAATTTTTTTTTTTTTTTTTTTTTAAAGATAAAACATTTCGTGTTAAAATTACATTAAAAAAAATACAGGGTGATTCATAAGAAAGTATACAACTTCTAGATGCTGTAAAATGAGAACAGTTTAAGGCATGTTCCCAAATTGCAAACCATAAGGTAGGTGTAATCATAAAGTTCTTTTCCCATTGCTGTGCGAAGTGGCATAGGCGATAGCTAGCGTGCCACGCGAATATCAGTAGAAATGGCTGCGTCTGCAGTGGGAGAAGGCGTTTTGTGTTCTTGAATTGAGCAAAACGGAATCTATCCCCATTGTGCAATGGCATTTTTGAACATGATTTGGAAAAGAACCTCCAACCAGAATATCCATTTATGATTGGTTTAAAAATTTCAAACTACGGGCTGTTTGTGCAAAGTTGACGAAAATGGTTTAAAGTTTGATGTGTGTCATGCGACTAAGGGTGCACAAATAAAACGTATGTGAATATTTTTCTGGTTAGAGGTTCTTTTCCAAATCGTGTTTGAAAATACTGATGCACTGTTGATAATTTATTGCAGTGTATTTTCTACTCACAAGAGTAGATAATATTTGACAGTTCTACGCCAGCTGCACGGCTGCACCGGAAGTTGAAGGTGAAGTTCAAGGTCACCGGATGTAGCAGGTGGGGATAACAGGCATGTTGAGACAGGAAGTGAACAGGAAGTGTAGATAGGAAGTTTAACAGGAAATGTGACAGGAAGTGAATGCGATAAGGGAGAGAGGGGGAGGGCTTATTTTTGTGGGGGGCTTAATTTTTTTTGTTGGTTTTAATCCTTCTAGTCGAGTGGAGTTGAGTTGTAGGAATCCTGCTATCAGAATGAATTTAGTTTGAAAGTAATATTAGCAAAATATTCGATTTTTTTTCTCACCTGAAATAAAAATTTTATTTGCTAACTAACACCTAATATAAAAATGGAAATCTTTCTGACTTTGTTTTACTTTATAAAAGTTTAACGTGAAATTTATATTAGGACTGGAAACGCGACAGGAAATAAGATCGGAAACGGGATTAGACATGTTTATTTATTTATTTATTTTCCAAAAAGGGTTTTCAGGAAGCAGTAAACATGTTTTGGGAACATGTTTGGGAGCGTGTTGCAACAGTGGCAGTATTCTGCCCTCAACGGAAGAAGCCGACGGGGAAACAAACGTTAACGTAATTCATAACGAGATTCAAGAATTTGCAATTCTGCCCTCCGATCGGTATTCGCGAGTGATCTTCAAACTCACTGCGTTCGAGTTAACATGTTTCGACCAATCAAAGACAAGGTCACGCTTGGTTTGTTTATTTACGCGAGATGTGAACGCGTGTTTTACTGTGGTGTTTGCGATGCTATTAAAAAGGGGAAAAAAGATTCGTCTCGTTTACTTAATTTGAAAAAAAAAAGAAAAATCCTTGGATCAGCAGATAATAAATAGATCTAAGAGAACAATAATTTTAAATCATGGTTGATTTTATCACCAATCATAGGCAGATAGAGAATAGAAAATCTGCTCCTAGTTATACAATATTTTAATTTTTTTTTTTTTCGGGATATTGATTTTTTTTTTTTTTTTTTTTTTTTTTTTTTAGCGTGGCGGAATTTTTTTTTCGTAGTTAAATTTGCGGGAATTATTTAAAAGTCAATGAAAAATTTTATTTATAAATATTAATAAAGAAATAATTTTAAAATACTAATTACTGATGGGACTTTTTGGAAAAAGATTTAAATATTTTGATGAAATAAAGGAGAATACACCAAATTTTATGAATATTTTATGCGGTATCTATCTATATTACATAAATACACATTGTTTTTAAAATAAATACTACATATTCTGATGACATACAGCAAAGGCTTTATTGCTAATTTATAAATTATGTATATATATTTTTTACTGTTCAATTAATTTGAATTGTTCTAACCCATTTTTCATTGTGATTCAGACTTGAAATTGAATAAACATTTTCTATTGAAATTAAATATTCGTAGCCATGTGACACTTCCCTCTCTCCCCCCCCCTTTTTTTTTTATTTATTCAGTGAATATGAATTGTTCTTGCGCATTTTTTATTGTGATTTAGACTTAAAATTAAATAAATATTTTCAATTGAAATGAAATATTCATATTCATATGACACTTTCCCTTCCCCACCCCTCTTTTTTTTTCTCGTGTAATACACCTTTTACATTTCATTTAAAAAATAGAATTACATTATGTATATACTGCAAATAATGTATTTTATTTCCACAATTTGAACTACATGCTGCATAAGTATGAGGGCAGTAAATATATTTCAAAACTAATAACATTTTTATGAGGTGTTTATCTAAATTCTATAGCTATACAGGGTTGTTTAAATATATATATTATATTTTCTTATGAAATGCAACAAAAACTTTCGGGAAGCGAGTTTTTTTTTTCTAGTGGGTGATTAATAATGATGAGGTTTTTAATTGTGTATTAACATGTTTTAAATCTATTACACACAGCCCGGTTGCATTAAAATATCGCCAACCCCCTCCTTTTTTATTATGTTTATTAGTAAATTATCAGGGATCTGTTTAGGAAGAAATTGGGTCCTTTAAAGAACCTTTCACACAATTTTTTTTATTTCATAACAGGACCCTTCACACAATTCTTTAATTTCAAAACCGAACCCTTCACACTTTTTTTAGGTAGATTTCGTAAGAAATACTACCTATTACATTCTCTCCTAAGTTGGATTTTTTTTTTTTTTTTCATGACACCCAGAACCCAAAACCACCCCCAGTTCAAAACTTTATATATATATGTGTGTGTGTGTCACTTTTTTAAGGACACGATAACTTCAATAATTCTGAACAAATCTCTTCCAAACTGATACATAAAATCAAGGAGCATAAAACCTCGGTCAAGTTCGTTAATGGGCACAATCAAACCAGGGGTGGGGGGGGATGGGGGCTTCTAGTGAAAACAGAAAACCCCCGTAGCTTCTTAATTATGATACGTATCGAATCCGTTTAAAGTTATTATTACTTCTAGGAAATGACCGAAAATTTATGTATGACAGATTTTTGATATCATTAAAATTGGCCCCAAGGGATGGGAAAAAGGGGGGGGGGGGTTAGAAGAAAAAAATTCATAACTTCGCCAATTCACAAGATAGCAAATCCTCTTAAATTTATTATAGGTTATTATTATAACCTATATAATATAGGTTATTATATAGGTTATAATATAGATTATTATATAGGTTATAATATAGGTTATTATATATTCTTCTTCTTAATATTATCTAAAACTTTTATATTGACAAGTTTTTTATAGGACCAACCCTTATAGCAGAATAAATAAATAAATAAAAACAAAAAAATCCCTGCCGGCTCCGCCTGCAAACAAGTTAGATTTCGAAGTGGGCGGTCCCAACTGTGGCATCATGGCAAAAAAGGTTATTTCTTCCGCAATTTCCAACAAACAGGTGCCCCAAGGTCTGCGTCTTCGAAATCTACCTGTGCCTGTAGGCCGAGCCGTCAGGGATTTTTTTAAATTTTAAATTAAACCCTTCACAAAATTCTTTCATCTCAAAACAGTACCCTTCACAAAACTTTTTACATTTAAAACGGACTCTTGACAAAATTCTTTGTGTTTAAAAAAATCTTTCACAAAACTTTTCCTCTAAAAACTGAATTTTTCATAAAATTAATAATTTAAAGGTAAAATCTGGCTGTCACTTTTACATATAGAAAGTATTCATATTTTACATACACATATCTTCTTAAAAATGTTTAAACAAGAACCTGAATAGGACGATCCTTTCAAATTCACAAAATTATGACTAGATTTTTCACTAATGTAAAAAGCTGTTCATAATTTACAAAGGCAGGACCCAGGGAGTAAAGTCTGGACAGACCCCTGATTATGCTAACTATGTTATGAGATGTTGGAAAATTTTAATGCTGTTAGTGAATAATTAATCTATATACATTTTTAATGTTGTTTGTGAAATATGATTTAAACTAAAAAAATTTTTAATGTTGGCAAAATCTTTCATTAAATTGATTTTTTTTTTTTTTTTTTTTTTTTTTTTTTTTAACGAATTATTTTTTTAACGAAATGTGTTAATTACATTTTGGAAACTGTCAACGAAATAAGAAGTAATGCTTTCCTTTATTAGTTTTCAATAGAGAATATGTTTCAATCTTTATATGTATTATGACTCAGACACTATATTTCATACATAAGCAAGACAGTGCAAGACAAATCAGGTAAATTTCATTAGTATATAATTTCCATCGGTAGTGTAAAACTGTTTTCTCGTAACATGCAAAAATAATTTCGTGAGCAAAAAAACTTTTTTCCAATCTAGTGAACTTTTTACTAATTATAATTTAAATAGTACTATTGGATTAGGGCTTTTATTTTTATTTTCCTAACGGGTGTATAATACTGTATTATTTACAATTCAAAATAGTATTAAAATAAATTTTAACTGAAAAATAATTTATGTTTAAAAATTTCGTGTAAACTGTATTCATTAGAAAATGTACCTATTCTAAAACACTGTCTTTTGGAACTGTATTCTCATATACAAAAGCGCTGCTTATACACGCGCCATCTTAAAACGACAAAGCGAAGGCTTTCCGGCTGCCTAAAGCAGTCGGAAAAATTCCCACAAAACAACCCCCAAATACCGAAACGAATTCCGAGACGATAGGGGCAGAATGCGAAATTATCAATTCGTCGGTGCATTACGAGAAAGTCACCCTTTCCGATGAGGGCAGAATACTGCCGCAGGACGGGTAGTTTAAAAGACCGGAAGTGATTAAGATGAGAGAGATAAAGAAGGTGCATGATTAGACATATAGATTTTGTTCTTTGTAGAGGGTGAAATTTTATTTTTTTTTTATTTAAAGTGTTTTCATTTTTTTTAATTTAATTTATTTAAAGCGTTTCAAATTATTTATTTATTTATTTTATTTTATTTTATTTTTTTTTGTAGTGGTTTACGTATTATTTTAATTTTTAGTGACATTAGAACCTGCAATTTTCTGTATCACACATGTCTTATCTTAGGTTACCAAGGACGTGTGTGTGTGTTGTTATCTCTTTAAATGCGAGAGATGGGGACTTCAGACCTGCGTTGAGATATCTTTATCATAGTTTTAATGAACTGCAGGAAATTGTCTTTAGCTATTGAGTAATTCGCGAGTTTTGGTTTAATATGAATGCTATTACATCTGTTTGTTTAATTTACAAGCACATTTCTCTTACAACATTCTGTCAACAGATCATTTCCATATTCGAAATAATAATTTAGAAGGAAAATTTTTATATGAAAATACTATGAAATGTCATTTATAGAGATTGACAAAAATAGCATGCTTGATTCTTTCTTGTATTAACCTTATAATCATTTATTTTAGAAATATAGGTTTATAGTTTTGTTACGAAAAATAACGTGTTTACATATTTTAAAAACGAAAGCAAAGTGATTTTTACAAATGTAACTATAAGCTATACACCCACGCATTTGTGTTATTGAATTAAATTACAATGCTTAATATTGTATTCACTGTACTATTTTCCTGCAAAAGCCGTTTCACAAACTTGTGTACTGAAATTAATGTGGCATTTTTAGGGAAAAAATTAATTCAAGTCTTTGTGACTAATCTTTCAAAGGAAAAAAAGATTTGTCATACTTTCTCTTACATTATATCTTCCATTTTTAAGTTTACAAATTTGTGGAGTAACTTAAATAATCGTTTTTATGCTAATTAAACAATATATTTTTTAATTATATGTTTGTTTTTTTAATTAACTTGTAATAGCTTCTTTTTTTTCTTTTTCTTTTTCTTAAAAGGGTACTGTAGAATAACTTATGTCACAAATACTACATCCTTCTTTAGTTAAATATGTTTCACTTAAGACATGACAAAGTCTCTTAGAAACATTTCATTTTGGAGTTAAGTGATTAAACAAGAAAAATATTATTTATAAAAACACAACACATAAGACTAGCGGCTGAGAGGTTCTACTCTCAAAGCTGATAGATGGAAGGTGTTAGGTTTAAACCTCTCTCACGGTCGTCGACCTAACCGTTCGAAGTTTTCTTCGAAACTTGTCAATATGGGTAAGAACACCTTAGAAAGACCTACATGGAGACACTTATCCCTAACGCAGATAATCAACCCTATATTTAACCAACCAGTCACAACACGCAAGACATAATCATTACATTCAGTTAAGAAGTGATTTGACGTGCAAAATTTGATTTATAAAAACATACAATATGATATATCACATTAAACATACAATTTGAACGATTTTTTCCCTTTCATATGAAAAAATTTTAACAAGAATTTAGTGACTATTTATCTTATTAAAGAGAGCGGTTATTTTGTTTAGAGTTATACGATTAAAATAAATTTTCAATAGATTTGACTTTATACAAGCAACATTTAAAAAAAGAGAATGGAATCTAGTGTTTATAAATTAACGTATTTCAATTTTACAAATACTTCACACACCCCTCTTTTTCCCCTATTTTGGTAGACTTTATACACATAAGACATAAAAGATGTTTTAGAATACATCATTTAGAAATTAAGCAACTTGATAAGTAAAATAATTATTTATAAAAGCAATAGATACGAAAGTAATAAATATTTCTACTTACAAATGTACGAACTTCTGATAGGTAAGACCTTCTCAATCATTGTGCAAGAATTAAGTGGTGGTTGAGCTTATAACATTATAGGATGAAATAATCACGTGACGTATTTTTAAACCAATAAAATATTAGTATTTTAAACCAATAAAATGTTAGTATTTTTACACGAGCGCCCTCTATCATTATATAAATTTCAATGAAATGAGTTCATAACATTATACTGTCCCTTCTCATCGGTGTAATAGGTTGCATTTTTCGTTTAAGTTAGTTTTTTTTTCATTTAAGCTATTATGGAATGAGTTATGAATTCTTATGTTGATGATCTAACCAACTTGAAGTGTCAACCCTCATCACCAGAATTAAATAATCAAGAGATGGATTCTACAATTTTATCCAAAGAAGGACCCGTTTCGAAGTATGGCGTGAAACCCACCTCATCAGGACTAAAGAAAGAGTTTGTGTGTTTTACTTGTAACAAAGATTTTTTCCGAAAGGATCATTTAAAACAACATTTGATGACCCATTCAGGAGAAAAACCTTTTGTGTGTGTCATCTGTCGAAAAGCTTTCTCTAGAAAAGCTCTTTTGAATCGCCATAAATTGTCTCATTTAAAAGAACCTACACAACATAAGTGTGGTGATTGCAACGAACTGTTTTCAAGAAAGTACGACTTATTGAAACATGAAAAGATTCACAAATCACCCAAACAATATAAGTGTATTAAATGCAATGAACTGTTTTCGAAAAAGTACGACTTATTGAAACATAAGAAGATCCATAAGCCCCGAAAGCAGTATAAATGCATCCAGTGTAGTGAAATATTTAATCGGAAATATGATTTATCACGTCATATAGACACCGCGCACAAAGTACTACCCAAAGTTGTCAAATCGACATCTTTAAAAGATTCGTTATATGAAAAAGTGAAGCATTTTAAAAGACAAAATGCTTTAAATGTATTTACTAAAACTGTAATAAATTCTAATGAGGAGAATGATCAAGATTTTCACACGTTTTTTAACAGTATTCGGTCGGACGTTTTGAATGAATTAAATTATCAGATAGAAGTAAAAAGGTCAATGAAATGGTATGCAACTGCAAAAGTTGTTGTAAGCCGCCAAACACCGGACGGTGATATAGATACTATCACCCCATATTTTCATTCAAGAACTGTACTGGAATTGACGAATCAAAACATACCTGTACATGTTGAGGATGCCTTTACGAAAATTATTAACTCTTTTGAGAAATTCACTCAACAAGGATCTAATTGGGCATTGCAACAAATATTAAATCTAGAACTGTCTACAGCTAAATATAGAATGGTTTAAAATGTGTGGACTAGTTTTGAAACATGTATATTCATGTTTTTGCTATTGTAGTTATTGAAAATGATAAATAAATAGTCTTTGACTAAAAAATCATAAGTTTTTTATTATTTTCATGGTAACTATTTTATATAAATTACTTATAACAGTGTGTCAATGCTACATAAACTACTGTTTAACATTTTGAATGTCTTAAACAAAATGGGAATGAATTTGTTGAAATTATGTAAAACATGATGAAATAAATGTGATGTATTTATTATATGTTACTTAAACTACAAGAGAATGATTGGAAATGTGTTATTTTAAATCTATGATACTTTTAATCACTAACAAGGTAAGACGTGACGTTATGAATCATCGATGGGTTTTCCTTTGAATATGTATTAATCTTACTTATTGATAAGAAAGTTGGAAAAATAGACTTAACACATTGTTAAAGGTTTTGGAAAAATGTATAGTTGGTTAAAAATTTTAGAAAATTTAACATAAAGTAACAAATTTTAGAAAATAAACGTTTCGATAAATAAAAAAATTACATTTTGGTAAACTTTACACTTAGACAATATTTTAAACTAAGGAAAAATTAGACTTAACGCATTGTTACAGTTTCTTTGAAAAATATCTAGTTGGTTATAAATTTTAGAAAATTCGACCTAACGAAATTAACACACTTAAAAATATCTAGGTTATACATTTTATAAAATAAGCAACAAATACACATTTCGATACATTGACAAAAGAAAATAATTAAGTTTAAGTAAACTTTACACTTAGACAATATTTCAAACTAAGAAAAATAATAAATTTACACTTATACAATATTTTAAACTAAGAAAAATAATAACTTTACACTTATACAATATTTTAAACTAAGGAAAATTAATAACTTTAAACATCAGACTTAACACATTGTTAAAGTTTTTTGAAAATAACTCGACATTTTCAAAGCAGTGGAAATAGTATACCTGTAAAAAAATTCAACTTAGTGGAATTTAATATTGAAATTTTTTAACCGCACTCATTTAAAAAATAAAACTTTATAAAATATTCACTTTTTTTAAATAAGCAACTGTTAAACATTTTGAATGTCTTAGACAAAGTGTGAATAAATTTGTTGAAATTATATAAAACATGAAAAATTTCATAACTTTTAAAGGAAATTTTATTTTTGGTGAAATAAACTCGAGCTATTTATTGTATGTAACTTAAACTACTATAGAGAATCGATTGAAAATGTGTTACTTTTAAGCACTCACAAGATAAGACACGATGTTAGGAATTATAGATGTGTTTTTCCCCCACAATTGACGTCACTTGTAGCATATTTACTGATCAAGTCATAAAATCATAGTTCAGGGTATGTTTATGAGCACGGCGTTTAGTTGAGATTTAAGATATTTGAGAAATATAAACTACAACTTTGACTACTTTTTGAAATTTCCCCCTACATAAGAAAAAGGACATAGGAAAATAAAATGAAAAGTTGTCTTTGAATGGAATCGAACCATTATCTTTTCACTTAACAGCTGAATGCGTTGACAATTACATCACAAAGGCACTGATAACAACTGGTTGAATATATTGGGTTTCTTTTTTAAGGTTAAATTCATTTAATATTCAAGTTATTTCTTAATGATACACTTAAAAACAATAAATTAAATTAGCATTCAAAAAACAAACGATCACATTATTGTGTAAAAAAATCAAATGTTTTGAAAGTCACGAGTTAAAATTGTGGAGGGCGCGATAACTTGGAAGTGCATTGCAGAAGGGGAGTTAAATTTTTGAAGAAGTTTAATCTTAGAAGACTAGAGTAAAATTTGAAATGACTTAGAATTTAATTAGAATTTAGATGTGAACCTTTTAAAATGAAATAATAGTTTTTTTTGTATCGCCCTCTATCGGTGGGTAATGGAATTAAGAGATAATTAAAAGTTTTAACTTGGATTCGAACCCACAACAAAAATTATTTTACGGTTTGATAATTTAGGGTAGGTTTAACTAAGAAAACCATGATATTATAGTATTTAGAGATGTTTTAAGATATTCGATAAAGGAAATCATCTAAATTTTCAATTTAATTGAATGGTTTACTGCTTAAAGTACTACAAAATGAATAGAACCCGATACATAGTTTTTTTAAATTAATTATATTTTTCGAAAGGTTAAATTGACTTATTGATAAACTTAGGATTTATGTTTAAAGTGAATAAAGTTGATATGTTAGGTTTACTTAATAACAGAGGGTTGAATAAGTTATTTTTTTTAAATTAAAATTTCATAAAAATAAAGTTTACTAAAAGTTTTTAATGTTAAAAAAATTGTAAGTTACGTTAAAAAAGTTAACAAAAATATAGTTTAAAATAATTAAAAGTTTACAAAAAGTTTAAAATTCTTTAAATTAATTAAAATTAACTTTTTAATTTTAACTATTGAGAGACTATAATTTAATTGTTAATCCTTGTAACCAACTGGTGCATATCAAATATCTGCACATGTGCAGAAAAAACATACACTTTTACACTAACGTGAGTTCGATTTTAAATTATTTGCTAATTTTTATACAACTCGTTTACCTTTCAGAAACAAAATAGAATTAAATACTTACCGAAAAACACGTCCACTTCTTGTGCTTTCTTTCACTAGACTAACCTATCTCTCTTAACTTTGTTAGGGGGCGCTGCAATCGACGTAGAGGCGCTACCAGTCTTCCGGTTTGTGACGTCATTTCCGGTTTGAGATAAGAATAAACTTTAAATACAAACTACACTCGCTCGGTCATTCTTCCTCCACTCTTACTTGATAGCAGTTGTTAGTTTCTTATATTGACGTGTTGAATGACGTCATCACGTGTTTGTCTAAACTTGTCCAGTCTTGTTTCTGTGCTGCACGTCTGTTTTGCTAACTCATCTCTTACTCGTCTAGACTTGTTTCGTCTGCTTTGATGATTCATCTTTTGCTTTAACTGTTTGGCCTTGCTGGTGTCAACCACCTCATGTGTTTTGTCATAGCTTGAATATACTTTACACCAATCACTTAAATATAAAAGTCTTGTCACAACTTACTTAAACTTTGATAAAAATATTAATTATTCATAAACTTTATCAAATTCTTATACATTTACTAAGTCACTTTCATTCAAAAATATGGTAAAGTCCGATTTTAAATCGAAGTCTAAGATAAATTCCCCAAATTTGTAACATTTTAACACTAATAATAAATATCGTAAACACCCTGTACATACAAGTTTTGTAAACATAATATTACTTATAGCTAACTCGATCAGTCTCATGATAAATAATATAAGAAAAAGTTAGAATAGTTCACATATTTTTGTAATTAAAAAATGTATGCACAAACACACACACGCAATATCTTACAAGGTTACAATACTCAACACACAGTTCACCATACTTAAAAAAACGATTCACGATAAATTTATAAATTTAAATTTGAATATTTTATTTATAAATGAACAATTATAAATAAAAATACTTCAGTATTTTTCAAATATTTAAATTTAAATTTATAAATTTATCGTGAATCGTTTTTTTAAGTATGGTGAACTGTGTGTTGAGTATTGTAACCTTGTAAGATATTGTGTGTGTGTGTTTGTGCATACATTTTTTAATTACAAAAATATGTGAACTATTCTAACTTTTTCTTATATTATTTATCATGAGACTGATCGAGTTAGCTATAAGTAATATTATGTTTACAAAACTTGTATGTACAGGGTGTTTACGATATTTATTATTAGTGTTAAAATGTTACAAATTTGGGGAATTTATCTTAGACTTCGATTTAAAATCGGACTTTACCATATTTTTGAATGAAAGTGACTTAGTAAATGTATAAGAATTTGATAAAGTTTATGAATAATTAATATTTTTATCAAAGTTTAAGTAAGTTGTGACAAGACTTTTATATTTAAGTGATTGGTGTAAAGTATATTCAAGCTATGACAAAACACATGAGGTGGTTGACACCAGCAAGGCCAAACAGTTAAAGCAAAAGATGAATCATCAAAGCAGACGAAACAAGTCTAGACGAGTAAGAGATGAGTTAGCAAAACAGACGTGCAGCACAGAAACAAGACTGGA
This sequence comes from Maratus michaelseni, assembly GCA_963931845.1. Classification (NCBI taxonomy): domain Eukaryota; kingdom Metazoa; phylum Arthropoda; class Arachnida; order Araneae; family Salticidae; genus Maratus; species Maratus michaelseni. Next base: position 53,816,995 of record OZ007596.1, read on the forward strand.
CAAGTTTAGACAAACACGTGATGACGTCATTCAACACGTCAATATAAGAAACTAACAACTGCTATCAAGTAAGAGTGGAGGAAGAATGACCGAGCGAGTGTAGTTTGTATTTAAAGTTTATTCTTATCTCAAACCGGAAATGACGTCACAAACCGGAAGACTGGTAGCGCCTCTACGTCGATTGCAGCGCCCCCTAACAAAGTTAAGAGAGATAGGTTAGTCTAGTGAAAGAAAGCACAAGAAGTGGACGTGTTTTTCGGTAAGTATTTAATTCTATTTTGTTTCTGAAAGGTAAACGAGTTGTATAAAAATTAGCAAATAATTTAAAATCGAACTCACGTTAGTGTAAAAGTGTATGTTTTTTCTGCACATGTGCAGATATTTGATATGCACCAGTTGGTTACAAGGATTAACAATTAAATTATAGTCTCTCAATAGTTAAAATTAAAAAGTTAATTTTAATTAATTTAAAGAATTTTAAACTTTTTGTAAACTTTTAATTATTTTAAACTATATTTTTGTTAACTTTTTTAACGTAACTTACAATTTTTTTAACATTAAAAACTTTTAGTAAACTTTATTTTTATGAAATTTTAATTTAAAAAAAAAAAACTTATTCAACCCTCTGTTATTAAGTAAACCTAACATATCAAATTTATTCACTTTAAACATAAATCCTAAGTTTATCAATAAGTCAATTTAACCTTTCGAAAAATATAATTAATTTAAAAAAACTATGTATCGGGTTCTATTCATTTTGTAGTACTTTAAGCAGTAAACCATTCAATTAAATTGAAAATTTAGATGATTTCCTTTATCGAATATCTTAAAACATCTCTAAATACTATAATATCATGGTTTTCTTAGTTAAACCTACCCTAAATTATCAAACCGTAAAATAATTTTTGTTGTGGGTTCGAATCCAAGTTAAAACTTTTAATTATCTCTTAATTCCATTACCCACCGATAGAGGGCGATACAAAAAAAAACTATTATTTCATTTTAAAAGGTTCACATCTAAATTCTAATTAAATTCTAAGTCATTTCAAATTTTACTCTAGTCTTCTAAGATTAAACTTCTTCAAAAATTTAACTCCCCTTCTGCAATGCACTTCCAAGTTATCGCGCCCTCCACAATTTTAACTCGTGACTTTCAAAACATTTGATTTTTTTACACAATAATGTGATCGTTTGTTTTTTGAATGCTAATTTAATTTATTGTTTTTAAGTGTATCATTAAGAAATAACTTGAATATTAAATGAATTTAACCTTAAAAAAGAAACCCAATATATTCAACCAGTTGTTATCAGTGCCTTTGTGATGTAATTGTCAACGCATTCAGCTGTTAAGTGAAAAGATAATGGTTCGATTCCATTCAAAGACAACTTTTCATTTTATTTTCCTATGTCCTTTTTCTTATGTAGGGGGAAATTTCAAAAAGTAGTCAAAGTTGTAGTTTATATTTCTTAAATATCTTAAATCTCAACTAAACGCCGTGCTCATAAACATACCCTGAACTATGATTTTATGACTTGATCAGTAAATATGCTACAAGTGACGTCAATTGTGGGGGAAAAACACATCTATAATTCCTAACATCGTGTCTTATCTTGTGAGTGCTTAAAAGTAACACATTTTCAATCGATTCTCTATAGTAGTTTAAGTTACATACAATAAATAGCTCGAGTTTATTTCACCAAAAATAAAATTTCCTTTAAAAGTTATGAAATTTTTCATGTTTTATATAATTTCAACAAATTTATTCACACTTTGTCTAAGACATTCAAAATGTTTAACAGTTGCTTATTTAAAAAAAGTGAATATTTTATAAAGTTTTATTTTTTAAATGAGTGCGGTTAAAAAATTTCAATATTAAATTCCACTAAGTTGAATTTTTTTACAGGTATACTATTTCCACTGCTTTGAAAATGTCGAGTTATTTTCAAAAAACTTTAACAATGTGTTAAGTCTGATGTTTAAAGTTATTAATTTTCCTTAGTTTAAAATATTGTATAAGTGTAAAGTTATTATTTTTCTTAGTTTAAAATATTGTATAAGTGTAAATTTATTATTTTTCTTAGTTTGAAATATTGTCTAAGTGTAAAGTTTACTTAAACTTAATTATTTTCTTTTGTCAATGTATCGAAATGTGTATTTGTTGCTTATTTTATAAAATGTATAACCTAGATATTTTTAAGTGTGTTAATTTCGTTAGGTCGAATTTTCTAAAATTTATAACCAACTAGATATTTTTCAAAGAAACTGTAACAATGCGTTAAGTCTAATTTTTCCTTAGTTTAAAATATTGTCTAAGTGTAAAGTTTACCAAAATGTAATTTTTTTATTTATCGAAACGTTTATTTTCTAAAATTTGTTACTTTATGTTAAATTTTCTAAAATTTTTAACCAACTATACATTTTTCCAAAACCTTTAACAATGTGTTAAGTCAATTTTCCAACTTTCTTATCAATAAGTAAGATTAATACATATTCAAAGGAAAACCCATCGATGATTCATAACGTCACGTCTTACCTTGTTAGTGATTAAAAGTATCATAGATTTAAAATAACACATTTCCAATCATTCTCTTGTAGTTTAAGTAACATATAATAAATACATCACATTTATTTCATCATGTTTTACATAATTTCAACAAATTCATTCCCATTTTGTTTAAGACATTCAAAATGTTAAACAGTAGTTTATGTAGCATTGACAAACTGTTATAAGTAATTTATATAAAATAGTTACCATGAAAATAATAAAAAACTTATGATTTTTTAGTCAAAGACTATTTATTTATCATTTTCAATAACTACAATAGCAAAAACATGAATATACATGTTTCAAAACTAGTCCACACATTTTAAACCATTCTATATTTAGCTGTAGACAGTTCTAGATTTAATATTTGTTGCAATGCCCAATTAGATCCTTGTTGAGTGAATTTCTCAAAAGAGTTAATAATTTTCGTAAAGGCATCCTCAACATGTACAGGTATGTTTTGATTCGTCAATTCCAGTACAGTTCTTGAATGAAAATATGGGGTGATAGTATCTATATCACCGTCCGGTGTTTGGCGGCTTACAACAACTTTTGCAGTTGCATACCATTTCATTGACCTTTTTACTTCTATCTGATAATTTAATTCATTCAAAACGTCCGACCGAATACTGTTAAAAAACGTGTGAAAATCTTGATCATTCTCCTCATTAGAATTTATTACAGTTTTAGTAAATACATTTAAAGCATTTTGTCTTTTAAAATGCTTCACTTTTTCATATAACGAATCTTTTAAAGATGTCGATTTGACAACTTTGGGTAGTACTTTGTGCGCGGTGTCTATATGACGTGATAAATCATATTTCCGATTAAATATTTCACTACACTGGATGCATTTATACTGCTTTCGGGGCTTATGGATCTTCTTATGTTTCAATAAGTCGTACTTTTTCGAAAACAGTTCATTGCATTTAATACACTTATATTGTTTGGGTGATTTGTGAATCTTTTCATGTTTCAATAAGTCGTACTTTCTTGAAAACAGTTCGTTGCAATCACCACACTTATGTTGTGTAGGTTCTTTTAAATGAGACAATTTATGGCGATTCAAAAGAGCTTTTCTAGAGAAAGCTTTTCGACAGATGACACACACAAAAGGTTTTTCTCCTGAATGGGTCATCAAATGTTGTTTTAAATGATCCTTTCGGAAAAAATCTTTGTTACAAGTAAAACACACAAACTCTTTCTTTAGTCCTGATGAGGTGGGTTTCACGCCATACTTCGAAACGGGTCCTTCTTTGGATAAAATTGTAGAATCCATCTCTTGATTATTTAATTCTGGTGATGAGGGTTGACACTTCAAGTTGGTTAGATCATCAACATAAGAATTCATAACTCATTCCATAATAGCTTAAATGAAAAAAAAACTAACTTAAACGAAAAATGCAACCTATTACACCGATGAGAAGGGACAGTATAATGTTATGAACTCATTTCATTGAAATTTATATAATGATAGAGGGCGCTCGTGTAAAAATACTAACATTTTATTGGTTTAAAATACTAATATTTTATTGGTTTAAAAATACGTCACGTGATTATTTCATCCTATAATGTTATAAGCTCAACCACCACTTAATTCTTGCACAATGATTGAGAAGGTCTTACCTATCAGAAGTTCGTACATTTGTAAGTAGAAATATTTATTACTTTCGTATCTATTGCTTTTATAAATAATTATTTTACTTATCAAGTTGCTTAATTTCTAAATGATGTATTCTAAAACATCTTTTATGTCTTATGTGTATAAAGTCTACCAAAATAGGGGAAAAAGAGGGGTGTGTGAAGTATTTGTAAAATTGAAATACGTTAATTTATAAACACTAGATTCCATTCTCTTTTTTTAAATGTTGCTTGTATAAAGTCAAATCTATTGAAAATTTATTTTAATCGTATAACTCTAAACAAAATAACCGCTCTCTTTAATAAGATAAATAGTCACTAAATTCTTGTTAAAATTTTTTCATATGAAAGGGAAAAAATCGTTCAAATTGTATGTTTAATGTGATATATCATATTGTATGTTTTTATAAATCAAATTTTGCACGTCAAATCACTTCTTAACTGAATGTAATGATTATGTCTTGCGTGTTGTGACTGGTTGGTTAAATATAGGGTTGATTATCTGCGTTAGGGATAAGTGTCTCCATGTAGGTCTTTCTAAGGTGTTCTTACCCATATTGACAAGTTTCGAAGAAAACTTCGAACGGTTAGGTCGACGACCGTGAGAGAGGTTTAAACCTAACACCTTCCATCTATCAGCTTTGAGAGTAGAACCTCTCAGCCGCTAGTCTTATGTGTTGTGTTTTTATAAATAATATTTTTCTTGTTTAATCACTTAACTCCAAAATGAAATGTTTCTAAGAGACTTTGTCATGTCTTAAGTGAAACATATTTAACTAAAGAAGGATGTAGTATTTGTGACATAAGTTATTCTACAGTACCCTTTTAAGAAAAAGAAAAAGAAAAAAAAGAAGCTATTACAAGTTAATTAAAAAAACAAACATATAATTAAAAAATATATTGTTTAATTAGCATAAAAACGATTATTTAAGTTACTCCACAAATTTGTAAACTTAAAAATGGAAGATATAATGTAAGAGAAAGTATGACAAATCTTTTTTTCCTTTGAAAGATTAGTCACAAAGACTTGAATTAATTTTTTCCCTAAAAATGCCACATTAATTTCAGTACACAAGTTTGTGAAACGGTTTTTGCAGGAAAATAGTACAGTGAATAAAATATTAAGCATTGTAATTTAATTCAATAACACAAATGCGTGGGTGTATAGCTTATAGTTACATTTGTAAAAATCACTTTGCTTTCGTTTTTAAAATATGTAAACACGTTATTTTTCGTAACAAAACTATAAACCTATATTTCTAAAATAAATGATTATAAGGTTAATACAAGAAAGAATCAAGCATGCTATTTTTGTCAATCTCTATAAATGACATTTCATAGTATTTTCATATAAAAATTTTCCTTCTAAATTATTATTTCGAATATGGAAATGATCTGTTGACAGAATGTTGTAAGAGAAATGTGCTTGTAAATTAAACAAACAGATGTAATAGCATTCATATTAAACCAAAACTCGCGAATTACTCAATAGCTAAAGACAATTTCCTGCAGTTCATTAAAACTATGATAAAGATATCTCAACGCAGGTCTGAAGTCCCCATCTCTCGCATTTAAAGAGATAACAACACACACACACGTCCTTGGTAACCTAAGATAAGACATGTGTGATACAGAAAATTGCAGGTTCTAATGTCACTAAAAATTAAAATAATACGTAAACCACTACAAAAAAAAAAATAAAATAAAAAAAATAAATAAATAAATAGTTTGAAACGCTTTAAATAAATTAAATTTAAAAAAATGAAAACACTTTAAATAAAAAAAAAAATAAAATTTCACCCTCTACAAAGAACAAAATCTATATGTCTAATCATGCACCTTCTTTATCTCTCTCATCTTAATCACTTCCGGCCTTTTAAACTACCCGTCCTGTTGCAACACGCTCCCAAACATGTTCCCAAAACATGTTTACTGCTTCCTGAAAACCCTTTTTGGAAAATAAATAAATAAATAAACATGTCTAATCCCGTTTCCGATCTTATTTCCTGTCGCGTTTCCAGTCCTAATATAAATTTCACGTTAAACTTTTATAAAGTAAAACAAAGTCAGAAAGATTTCCATTTTTATATTAGGTGTTAGTTAGCAAATAAAATTTTTATTTCAGGTGAGAAAAAAAATCGAATATTTTGCTAATATTACTTTCAAACTAAATTCATTCTGATAGCAGGATTCCTACAACTCAACTCCACTCGACTAGAAGGATTAAAACCAACAAAAAAAATTAAGCCCCCCACAAAAATAAGCCCTCCCCCTCTCTCCCTTATCGCATTCACTTCCTGTCACATTTCCTGTTAAACTTCCTATCTACACTTCCTGTTCACTTCCTGTCTCAACATGCCTGTTATCCCCACCTGCTACATCCGGTGACCTTGAACTTCACCTTCAACTTCCGGTGCAGCCGTGCAGCTGGCGTAGAACTGTCAAATATTATCTACTCACAAGGGAACCATTTTTGGTGCAGTTAGCACCTAGTATCGAGACCTGGTGCATTTTGTTGCACTATAAATAAAAGTTAGAGAATCGATAAAATTTCTCTGTTAAAATCATATTTATATATATTTTATACTTTTATTTTTTTATTACTGTATTTTTATTTGTTAATTTCATTCCAAAAGTGAATTAAGTCGCCATATACGGTGCTATGAATCCATCACATACAGCGGACGATTATGGCATTCGGCCAAGGTTGCCGAGAAAAGTTCTACGGTAACAAATTAAGCCAACTTTTTCTACGTCAAAAGTGTAAATATGATGTTGTAATTTTTCAAAATCAAATTCGTAGGTTCATGAAGGAATTTTTAAACTTTTTTCAATAATTTATACATATTGTTAACTAATTTATACCTTTAACTGCTTTCTAAAAAAAAAAAAAAAAGAAAGAAAAAGAAAAAGAAATGAAATTCGTAGGTTCGTGAAGGAATTTTTAAACTTTTTTCAATAATTTATACATATTGTTAACTAATTTATACTTTTAACTGCTTTCTAAAAAAAAAAAAAACCTTCTATGTTAATAGCCCGATAAGTGGTCTCGAAATTTGCATTTTCAGAAAGTTATCCTGCTGTAAAATAAAAAAAATATTATTTTAACAGAAAAATTTTAGTGCTTCTCAAACCTCGTCATACAAGGCTTTAAAATGCACTAGGTCTCACTGTTGGGTGCGAGCTGCACCAAAAGTGGTTCCCTTGTCAGTATAGATGTTTAAATTTTTAATAATTTTAATAATTTAGACATTCAACGAACACAAAAGTAACAGAATAATGAACAATATGAAAAAAAAAAAAAACATTAAGAAATCTTCTCCATTTCTTGAGTTTAATCATTTATAGACGAGTGAGTATGACTGAAGATAAGTATAGATATGGAACGTGTAAGTTGAGTTTTCTCAGATTACTAAATTTTGAGTTCGCATACACTGTTAATTTCAAACTATAAAAGTTACATGAGATGCAATTTTTTCAACTGGGCGGAAAAGTCCGGCCCAGGTTTTGAACCATGGATATCTCGGATGAAGCTGCCAATGCTCTACCAACTGAGCAATCCCGGACGAATATGGCGGAACTAATAAGTTAGGAAAATGACATCTCATATGATTTCCTTACCAATTTGAAAAATTGTGTCAAAATTAATCTAGTACATAAATTACACACTTAAAAATGTATCCACGTGTGCGCTTCTTCATATTCTACATTCTTAAAAAAATTTAAAGATATATTTTGTTTTTATTTCTTAACTTGAAAAATATGATTTTTTTTTGTTTATTAAAAAAAATAAAACATTTTGTGTTAAAATTACATTTTAAACAATACAGGGTGATTCATAAGTAAGTATACAACTTCTAGATGCTGTAAAACGGGAACAGTTTAAGGCATGTTCCCAAAATGCAAGCCGTAAGGTATGTGTTATCATAAAGCTCTTTTCCCATTGGTGTGCGAAGTGGCATAGGCGATAGCTAGCGTGTCACGCGAATATCAGTAGAAATGGCTGAGTCTGCAGTGGAAAGGCGTTTTGTGTTCTTGAATTGAGCAAAACGGAATCAACCCCCATTGTGCAACAGCATTTTCGAACACGATTTGGAAAAGAACCTCCAACCAGAATATCCATTTCTGATTGGCTTAAAAATTTTGAAACTACGGGTTGTTTGTGCAAAGTTGACGGAAATGGTTTAAAGTTTAATGTGTGTCATGCGATTAAGGGTGCACAAATAAAACGTATGTGAATATTTTTCTGGTTAGAGGTTCTGTTCCAAATTGTGTTCGAAAATACTGTTGCACAATAGTGACAGATACCGTTTTGAACAATTCAAGAAAAAAAAATGCCTTCTCCACTGCAAAAGCAGCCATTTCTACTGATATACACGTGACACGCTAGCTATCGCCTATGTCACTTGGCACAGTAGCGGAAAAAAGGTTTATGAGTACACCTACCTTACGGCTTGCATTTGGGGAATGTGCCTTAAATTATTCCTGTTTTACAGCATCTGTAAGTTGTATACTTACTTATGAATCACCCTGTACTTTGTGTGTATATTTTGGTTTTAAGTTAGAAGTGTATTATGAGTTTATTTTGGTCAAAAAAAATGATTTTTATATGCATAATTTAAAGATTTTATCATGCGTGCAGCGCTTAATAATTTTCATTCACGTATTACTGATATGATTTAAAAAAAATTAAAATTAAAATATTATTTTTGGATATGAAACATTTATTTTCTGCGTAACATACTTAAGAATGGATACTTTTGACAGAAAGGAAATAAAATCTTTATTGTATAGTATTGGGGTTTTGATAGTTTGAAAATGGTGACGTTTCTGATAGTTTCGATAAATTCAAAGATCCTGTTCTCCCTTAAAAACTTGCATTCATATTCGGAAAGTAGACCCATGCAATTCCCTATCAAAGAGTACTTCACACAACTGTTTGAGTAAATTTCCTAATAAAATAATATGGGCTTCTGCACTGCAAAAAAAAAAAAAAAAAAAAAGTGTTCATTTTACAGTATAGTACTGGCTTCCCAGCTGCCAGTATTATACCGTAGGCAGCTGGTGTGCCAGTTTTATACTGTAATATCAACACTTTTTTTTGTAGTCTCTCTCTCTCTTCCTTTTTTTGTTCTTTTTTTTTTTACTACTGTACCTTAACACATATTTTGGCAACGTGCACAAAGTTCAAAACACAGAAGTAATGTCTTCATTAAATAATCATTTTATAAAACTTAGAAGAAATGCCTCTGTTCGTTTTTTCCCCCACAACAGTTAAATTAATGAGGTCAAGTAAAATCGAATTTAAAATAATTTATTGCAGTGTATTTTCTACTCACAAGGAAACCATTTTTGGTGCAGTTAGCACCTAGTATCGAGACCTGGTGCATTTTGTTGCACTATACATAAAAATTAGAGAACCGATAAAATTTCTCTATTAAAATCATATTTATATATATTTTATATTTTTATTTTTTTATTACTGGATTTTTAATTGTTAATTTCATTCCAAAAGTGAGTTAAGTCGCCATATACGTTTCTATGAATCCATCACATACAGCGGACGATTATGGCATTCGGCCAAAGTTGCCGAGAAAAGTTCTACGGTAACAAATTAAGCCAACTTTTTCCACGTCAAAAGTGTAAATATGATGTTGTAATTTTTCAAAATCAAATACGTAGATTCATGAAGGAATTTTTAAACTTTTTATAATAATTTATACATATTGTTAACTAATTTATACTTTTAACTGCTTTCTAAAAAAAAAAAAAAAAAAAAAAAAAATGAAATTCGTAGGTTCATGAAGGAATTTTTAAACTTTTTTCAATAATTTATACATATTGTTAACTAATTTATACCTTTAACTGCTTTCTAAAAAAAAAAAAAAAAGAAAGAAAAAGAAAAAGAAATGAAATTCGTAGGTTCGTGAAGGAATTTTTAAACTTTTTTCAATAATTTATACATATTGTTAACTAATTTATACTTTTAACTGCTTTCTAAAAAAAAAAAAAACCTTCTATGTTAATAGCCCGATAAGTGGTCTCGAAATTTGCATTTTCAGAAAGTTATCCTGCTGTAAAATAAAAAAAATATTATTTTAACAGAAAAATTTTAGTGCTTCTCAAACCTCGTCATACAAGGCTTTAAAATGCACTAGGTCTCACTGTTGGGTGCGAGCTGCACCAAAAGTGGTTCCCTTGTCAGTATAGATGTTTAAATTTTTAATAATTTTAATAATTTAGACATTCAACGAACACAAAAGTAACAGAATAATGAACAATATGAAAAAAAAAAAACATTAAAAAATCTTCTCCATTTCTGGAGTTTAATCATTTATAGACGAGTGAGTATGACTGAAGATAAGTAGATATGGAACGTGTAAGTTGAGTTTTCTCAGATTACTAAATTTTGAGTTCGCATACACTGTTAATTTCAAACTATAAAAGCTACATGAGATGCAATTTTCTCAACTGGGCGAAAAAGTCCGGCCCAGGTTTTGAACCATGGATATCTCGGATGAAGCTGCCAATGCTCTACCAACTGAGCAATCCCGGACGAATATGGCGGAACTAATAAGTTAGGAAAATGACATCTCATATGATGTCCTTACCAATTTGAAAAATTGTGTCAAAATTAATCTAGTACATAAGTTACACACTTAAAAATGTATCAACGTGTGCGCTTCTTCATATTCTACATTCCTAAAACAATTTAAAGATATATTTTGTTTTTATTTCTTAACTTGAAAAATATGATTTTTTTTTTGTTTATTAAAAAAAATAAAACATTTTGTGTTAAAATTACATTTTAAACAATACAGGGAGATTCATAAGTAAGTATACAACTTCTAGATGCTGTAAAACGGGAACAGTTTAAGGCATGTTCCCAAAATGCAAGCCGTAAGGTATGTGTTACTATAAAGCTCTTTTCCCATTGATGTGCGAAGTGGCATAGGCAATAGCTAGCGTGTCACGCGAATATCAATAGAAATGGCTGAGTCTGCAGTGGAAAGGCGTTTTGTGTTCTTGAATTGAGCAAAACGGAATCTATCCCCATTGTGCAACAGCATTTTCGAACACGATTTGGAAAAGAACCTCCAACCAGAATATCCATTTCTGATTGGCTTAAAAATTTTGAAACTACGGGTTGTTTGTGCAAAGTTGACGGAAATGGTTTAAAGTTTGATGTGTGTCATGCGATTAAGGGTGCACAAATAAGACGTATGTGAATATTTTTCTGGTTAGAGGTTCTGTTCCAAATTGTGTTCGAAAATACTGTTGCACAATAGTGACAGATTCCGTTTTGATCAATTCAAGAATAAAAAATGCCTTCTCCACTGCAAAAGCAGCCATTTCTACTGATATTCGCGTGACATGCTAACTATCGCCTATGTCACATCGCACAGTAGCGGAAAAAAACTTACACTTACCTTATGGCTTGCATTTGGGGAACGTGCCTTAAACTATTCCTGTTTTACAGCATCTGGAAGTTGTATACTTACTTATGAATCACCCTGTACTTTGTGTGGATATTTTGGTTTTAAGTTAGAAGTGTATTATGAGTCTATTTTGGTCAAAAAAATGATTTTTATATGCATAATTTATAGCTTTTATCATGCGTGCAGCGCTTAATAATTTTCATTCACGTATTACTGATATGATTTTTAAAAAATTTAAATTAAAATATTATTTTTGGATTTGAAACATTTATTTTCTGCGTAACATACTTAAGAATGTATACTTTTGACAGAAAGGAAATAAAATCTTTATTGTATAGTATTGGGGTTTTGATAGTTTGAAAATGGTGACGTTTTTGATAGTTTCGATAAATTCAAAGATCCTGTTCTCCCTTAAAAACTTGCATTCATATTCGGAAAGTAGACCCATGCAATTCCCTATCAAAGAGTACTTCACACAACTGTTTGAGTAAATTTCCTGATAAAATAATATGGGCTTCTGCACTGCAAAAAAAAAAAAAAAAAAAAAAAATAGTGTTGATTTTACAGTATAGTACTAGCTTCCCAGCTGCCAGTATTATACCGTAGGCAGCTGGGGTGCCAGTTTTATACTGTAATAGTATCAACACTTTTTTTTGCAGTCTCTCTCTCTCACTTCCTTTTTTTGTTCTTTTTTTTTACTACTGTAGATTAACACATATTTTGGCTACGTGAACAAAGTTCAAAACACAGAAGTAATGTCTTCATTAAATAATCATTTTATAAAACTTAGAAGAAATGCTTCTGTTCGTTTTTACCCCCATAAAAGTTAATGAGGTCAAGTCAAAATCGAATTTAAAATAATTTATTGCAGTGTATTTTCTACTCACAAGGGAACCATTTTTGGTGCAGCTAGCACCTAGTATCGAGACCTGGTGCATTTTGTTGCACTATACATAAAAGTTAGAGAACCGATAAAATTTCTCTGTTAAAATCATATTTATATATATTTTATACTTTTATTTTTTTATTACTGTAGTTTTAATTGTTAATTTCATTCCAAAAGTGAATTAAGTCGCCATATACGGTGCTATGAATCCATCACATACAGCGGACGATTATGGCATTCGGCCAAGGTTGCCGAGAAAAGTTCTACGGTAACAAATTAAGCCAACTTTTTCCACGTCAAAAGTGTAAATATGATGTTGTACTTTTTCAAAATCAAATTCGTAAGTTCTTGAAGAAATTTTTGAACTTTTTTCAATATTTTATATTACTTATTATTAACTAGTTTATATTTTTAACTGCTTAATAAAAAAAAAACTTCTATGTTAATAGTCCGATAGGTGGTGTAGAAATTTGCATTTTCAGAAAGTTATGCTGCTGTAAAATAAAAAAAAATATGATTTTAACAGAAAATTTTTATCGATTCTCAAATTTTGCATATAAGACTTTAAAATGCACCACGTCTCAATGTTTGGTGCGAGCTGCACCAAAAGTGTTTCCTTTGTCAGTAGAGATGTTTAAATTTTACAGATTTAGATATGCAATGAACACAAAAGTAACAGAATAGTGCTTATGAATAAAATTAATGAATTTGCTATTATACATTGTGTTTGTCATCTGCAAAGCTCACAATTCTAGTTTTCATTCTTCTCCATTTTATCAAGGGATACATAATAATATCCACTAACATTTCGACGAAATCAAACAGCGTTAGGAGAGATATCCCGAGCCACAATCCCATGTATCCGCCAATACGACTGAATAATTCTTCGCTCTAAGTTAAGAAAGAAAAGAATGCATTTAAAAAGCGGGAAATAAATTATATATTTATTGAAGTACATGATACTCTGGCAAGACCACATAAACTGTGCAGAGCGACATACTCACTCCAAGTGCATAACAAGAACGTCAATTCACGTGTCAGGCACAGATTATGAAACACTTTCCAACACAGCCAGAAAACTGTAACGAAACTTCACCGTTAAGTAAGGTGAAAGAAGATATGTATGTAAACAGTTTAAAAAACATATAACACATTGAAAGATACAAATTTCTAAATTATCTTCCAGTGTCAAAAAAGTAATCAAATTATTTTGTGCAGCCCTGTATATGATCAATAGATGTGGATAAATAGCATGATAAAATTTAGTTCAGTTCGAATATTCACATTCAGCAATTTTAGCGAATCGATGGAAATGTACTCGTAATGTTTTGTACAGCCCTGTATATTATCTGAAGATTGTTGTACACACCACATATTAAGCTAAAAGGGAACTTAAAACTCACTCGCAGCAATTTTCAACTGTAAACCACAATGTATCTTTTTCTTTGCGTAGCCCTGTATATACATTTATTTATATTCCACAAACTTTTATTAATCTACTAAATATAGTTCAGCAGGAAAATGCGTAACACAATTAAAAACTACTCTTAAGCAATTCACTCCCATATCCTGTAATACTTACGAATTCCTTTGTGTAGCCCTGTATATGATCAACCGAGTTCATAAATATACGCTCTATTAAAAAAATTAGTTAAACTTAAAAACGCAAACCAAAGTTGAAAGTATACAAAGCACACATAGTCTGTAAATATCGCACATGTACTGTAACCGATATCTTCTGTGTGTCCCTGTAAATAAACGCAATGCACACAAGAGAGCAATTTATAGTACACCTCAGTAATGCATATAATTTTCATTATGTTTGAAATAGTAAAATATCACTAAATTACACTGCAAACGATTTTTACCTATAGAACGATGTGTAACAGAATCCTTTCGTTAGACCCTGTAAATGAATAATAAATATTTTGCATCCTATATTCTAGAAAAAACATATTTTAATGCACTTCGTAATTATATATCAATTTCATCACGTTTTAAATGACGTAGCATCATCAAAATGCACTTGAAACAATTATTTCCCATTGACTGTAATGTAACGGAATACTTTTGACTGTCCCTGTAAAAAATCTATTACTGCTACACACTTCAGTTGAAATAGGGAACATGCTATAGTAAACGAGAATAACATAAAAAAAATATCAGGGCAATCCGAGTATATTTACGCGAGTTAGAGCACGGCCAGACGGCAGACAAACCGAAGACATAAACACTTTTCAACTAGGTTGGAAAGTGTTAAAAAGTATCTAAACAATCGTACAACATAAGATCCTTAGTTTTTGAGGAAAATGCGAAAGAAAAAGTTTGACGTCATGTTCTTTGCACATATAATAAGCTTTATTCGAAGTATGAATATAAATAATTGCAAATTAGATATCACATGATGTTCGCGTGAGAAGATGCTCCAAGTAGTCACACATACCGAAGAATGTTTGAGCGTAATGTGTATTACGCGAGTGAATACAAACCATCAATGTATATAGTACCCAAATGTTCGTACGCGATTCTGGTGCATCAAATTTTGTTAAACGTTCATCGACATTTGGTAGTATGTTTTAATACATACAGAGTTTATTTAAAGTATTTACTAATTTAAATATATTGGGGTTGTTCGGAAAATTCGTATCGGTTGGGAAAATCAATTTCTTACCGGAAAATTCTGCCCGTTAATTATTATACATCAGATATCGGAATCTGTATCTAAACCTTAATTGATAGGATTTTTCGGTATGAATAGATTTTTCTAATCGGCACGAATTTTCCGAACAACCCAATAGTATCATGATAATAATGTTCATTTTTACAATGAAGCATATCTTTGATGAATAGGATGCGATATTTTTTCCTTTGCAGTTTTCTGGAAAACGATGTATTGTAGATATATGGAACATTGGTCAATTTTTATGAATTGCGAGAGAGAATTTTGTCTATGATCAGTTTCTTGATAGAACTTCGTGAATATTATAACATATTTAATCTTTTTTCTATAACAAAAACATACACGTTGCATGTTTCTCATTGTTTTAATACAGTACTATTAAAATAATACATTATAAGTATTAAATTATTACATTAAGTATTAAATAAGTATTAAATAATACATTATAAGTTCCATAAGTTGAGAATCATAAGTTGCATGTTAAAAGTGATTAGATTCTATATAAATTACTATTAATTAATTTTTTTAAACATAAAAAAAATTAGGTAATTGTATTAGCTAGCTCCAAATCAATTAATTAATATAAATATGAATTATAGTTTCAAAATCGGGTTTTCATTTATAACTTTTTTTCTATTTAGACTACTGATTATTAGTCAAGCGAATATGTATTTAGGGGGACTTTTAATCTTCGGGCAAAGAGACCTGCTACTGAAACACAAGCGAGACAAGTAGAAAATTGAGGATACATCGAGAGAGATACGCATATAGGACACAGAAAGAGAGATGCAGATGCGATAGTGCTGTATATAAAAAGCAGACTATCGATTAGAAAATGTTAACTTGAGAATTATAAAAAGAAGAGAGGCAAAAATTAAATAACACGACAAATCAGAAAACAAAGAAAACAACAACAACAACAACAACAACAAAGTTAAAGTTTGTAGATTAAAATATTACAGAAAACAAAAATCAGAGCTTACAATATGTATAATATTTGTAATGGAAATATTTAATAGAAAATTGAAAGAAAAAGAAAAGTACCCAGTTAAACTGATGGCATTGAGCTCACAGGCTATTCACACTAATTGAATATTAAACTCTTATTTCAAAGAATAATGTCCTCGAAAAATAAAGAAATCAACAATAAATAAAGAAGAGGGTTATTTCCCCGTTCCCTCTTTCTTTATATACTTAATCAATTTACCCCCAAAACTAATCAGGAAAGAGCCTCATCACATTGAACCTATATACAAAATGTGAAGCATGTCGGATAATTCTGCATGAAAAATCCATTTATCTAAATTAAAGGAGGATTAGATTCCCTTTCCTCCATTTATACTTAATCAATGAACTCTCAAAACTAATCAGAGAAGCGCCTCATCAGAATGAACCTATAAAATTTGTAGCAAATCGGATAATAATTCTGCATGAAAAACCCATTTATCTAAATTAAGGGGGATTAGCCCCCGTTCTCCTCTTTATACTTAACCAATGAATCCCCAAAACTAATCAGAGAAGCGCCTTATCAGAATGAACCTATATACAAATTTCGGAGCAAATCGAATAATTCTACATTAAAAAATCCATTTATCTAAATTAAAGGGGATTAGAACTTCGTCCCCCCCACTTTACACTTAATCAAAGAATCCCCAAAACTTACCAGGGAAGCGCCTTATCAGAATGAACCTATATACAAAATCTGAAGCAAATCGGATATTTCTACCAAGAATTATCGCGTTACGCACATACATACGTACACACATGTATACGCGTACATACAGAACCTCTGGGCACATTAGCTCACAGGCTATCAAAGCCTGAGGGCTAAAAAAAAAGAAAAAAAAAGTGCCCAGTTAAACAGATGGCATTGCGCTCACAGGCTATTCACAGTAATTGTATATTGTACTCTTATTTTAAAGAATAATGCCCCTCGAAAAATAAAGAAATCGACAATAAATTAGGGGAATTAGCCCCCCGTTCCCCCTTTTACACTTAACCTATGAACCCCCAAAACTAATCAAGGAAGGGCCTTATCAGAATAAACCTAATACAAAATTTGAAGCAAATCGGATAATTCTGCATGAAAAACACATTTATCTAAATCAAGGGGGATTAACTTCCCGTTACCCCATTTATACTTAACCAATAAGCCCCAAAACTAATCAGGGAAGCGCCGTATCAGAATGAACCTATATACAAAATTTGAAACAAATTGGATAACTCTGCATGAAAAACACATTTATCTAAATTAAGGTGGGATTACCCCCCGCTCCATCCTTAACCATAATGAACCCCCAAAACTAATCAAGGAAGCGCCTTATCACAATGAACCTATATACAAAATTTGAAGCAAATCGGATAATTCTGCATGAAAAACCCATTTATCTAAATTAAGGGAGGGAGGATTAGCCCATCGCTATCCACTATCTTTTCCCATCTTCCAAGCAGCATTTAAATTCCACGTCGGAGAATCGACACGAGACACTATCCAAGAGTCGACACATTTTTTGGCATCTTCATAAGAATGGAAATGCTGCTCAGCCAGGCTATGTGCCGTCGATCGAAACACCCGATAATCGGAAGGGGCAAAGTCTGCTGAATATGGCGAGTGGCGTAGGTCTTCCCATTTAAGCGTTTCCAAATAGATTTCTACCAGTTTTTCAACATGTGGCCGATCTTTGTCATGTTGCAAAATCACTTTGTCGTGTATCTGCTCATATAGCGGCCGTTTTCCGTTCAATTCTCGACTCTAACACATAAATAGCATCTATTGTAGTTAATAACAATCTTTCGTAGTGATTTCGTTCGATTTCAGCGGCTCATAATAAACTATACCCAGCTGATCTCACAAAATACGGAGCAGAATCTTGGACCCATGGATATTTGGCTTTACCGACGATGTTGATGCATGGTCGGGCGGCTTACTCTATCATTTTTTACGCTTAAGGTTATCGTATTTTATTCATTTTGCATCGCTAGTCATGATACCATGCATAAAACTCTACCTTTTTTGCCACTGAAGCAGTTGTTCACACGTGAAAAGCTGCCTTTCAACGTCTCTCGGCTTCAACTCATACGGCACCCGATGTCCTTACTTTAGAATAATTTCTAATGCTTTCAAACGCTCAACTAGCATCTAACATGAGTCTTCGTGAAATAATACCTCCAATTCTCTATCTTTAAACTTTTTCTGTTTGCCAGAGCCGTTTTCATCTTCAATATCAAAATCATTATATTTGAAGCATCTAAACCAAATTCTGCATGTTGTTTCCAACAGAGCATGGTTGACATAAGTCTCAACAAGAATTCTGTGTTCTTCATCTGCAGATATACTTTTTTAATAAGATTGTGCAGTAAAATCCCCCGCAAATACTCTTTTGACATATTTAACACTATGAAAAATATGTTGTTTACACTTTGGAGAAATGACATACGCGGAATTTTAAGCTTGCTTATATAGTATTTCTTTATAGATGCGTTACCATCTTAAACTGCACGCAGTTCTGGTAACGCCATCTGTTGGAAAACATCGAAAACTGATTCAGCATCCCAATAGATTGAAAAACGAAATACTTTATAGGAAACTGATTAAGTTGAGATACGAAGCATTGGTAATAAAACGATTAAAATATTTAAAAACTATAGGTTAATTTTAAAGGAAAAAAAGTTTTTACACAGGTGGAGCGCTCTGTACACGTCTGTAGGCAATTTTAGTAATTTTTGGATTTGCTGAGTGATTCCAGATAGCATCTGCGGAGATAATAAATAAAAATAGAGGAGATTTTTTTTAAAAAACTTGTACAAGATTAAAAAAATTCAAATCTCTTAAGTAAAATATCAAGAAAATAATGTTAACAGAAATCGTCCATATATAAAGTAAATTAAATAGGAGCATTTTGAATGGTGATAACAGTTTAAAAAATAGTGGAGATATAAAAATCATTTTCATACAAACAAAATAATTGTCATCATACCAATAGTAACACTTTAATTAATCTTTAATTCATAATTATCAACTAATAATCATAATGAATCAGAATAATTATAAACTAATAATTATTAACGAATAATTATCAACTAATAATTATTAACGAATAATTATCAACTAATAATTATATTTCAACATAGTGCAGACCGCTTAAAAGTTTCTTTTTGTTTTCTGACTGCGTTTTAAAAATTTAATTTGGTAGTTTATACATTATGATCAGCTGAGTATTCAATAACTGGCAAACAGTAGATAATAAAATCTGGTTATATTTTTAGTTGAATGTACGCAATTTTAAGATAACTATTTAATTGAATTTATTGCTTTCCAAACGTTTATATTTAATGCGTTGTTTTATATACGACAGTTGTCTGCAAAAAAAAAAAAAAAGATTATTTTCAAAAGGGAAAAATGTTTATGGTTAAAGATTATTCGTTATATCAGATGTAGAAAATCAAATTCTTAATTTAAGTAAATAATTTACATTATAGGTTCTTTCAGTTTAATGAAAAACAGTTATTGCAACAAAATGTGATGTTAATTTCAATTCATTTGCTCTGTTTTTGTTCTGCTATGTATATTTTGAAAATGCATTACCACATTAAAATAACTGGGGAATTCATTAATAAGTTTTTGGAATTTTTATATAGTATTGCAGCTTAGCTTTTATTATGAGTCGGAAGTTTACGATAAATTGTTCGCTTAGCTTGAAGATTTTTATTATAATTTATAATTATCAAGTAATACACTGTCGATTTTTAACTTTACTGCAAATACCGAGATATGATTATAAATGTACCGAGAATGTCTGAGAAAGGTCTTTATCATTCTAAACATGAATAAAAAAATACTAATAGGTGATATGGAATGCAGTTTGCTGCAAAAGAATGAAGAAATCTAAGAGTTTTTCTGGTATCAATTAATAGAGTGTTTCTCGAACGATGCATCGGTCGTGGGAGACCCATACCTTGGTCACCACGATCGCCCGACATAACATCACTGGATTCCTTTTTGTGGGGCTGTGTTAAAGACAGGGTTTATCAAACACCTGTTTCTGATATATCCGTTTTAAAAGAAAGTATACAATTAGCAATCCCCACTGTTACACCGCAAATGTTAAAAAGCACTTGGAGGGAAATCAAGTACAGGCTCGACATTCGTCGTGCTACTAACGAAGTTCACATGCAGCTAGCTACATTGAAGGTAGGGGAGATAGAGAATGAATGGGACATTTTCACAAAAATATTTATTTTAAATGTTTTACTTAAGTTATTATCAATATTATATATCACATGTCATACATTAAGTGTTTGAAATTTAAAAAAAATGT
Organism: Maratus michaelseni; assembly: GCA_963931845.1. NCBI lineage: Eukaryota > Metazoa > Arthropoda > Arachnida > Araneae > Salticidae > Maratus > Maratus michaelseni. Next base: position 53,837,505 of record OZ007596.1, read on the forward strand.
TCTTCTATGTCTCATTCATCCCCACAGCAGGGATGAATGGGACACAAACATTTTCCTCCCCGTATTAAATGTTAAGGACTAAAAGCTGACAAAACCGCCTCCTTGGCAAAAGCTGAGAGATTATAAATTGTAATATTATCTCCAAGATTATTTGTTAGCCAATCATCTTGGACTCATCTCAGCTTTGCCTTAAAATGCCCATAAACGGAAGCATTCAATGACTGAAGACAATGGCTACAATGAGGATGAAATGTTAAAAGACTAATTACCATAAAGTATTAATTTATCAACCTATATAATATTATTTAATTAATAAATATATTTTTCAGCATCCTCTAGTGATGAATGAGACAGTTCCATTCATCCCATTTGAAATGTCCCAATCATCCCCATGATGCATATATTCAATTGTCAGCCATTTTATCTCAAAAATTATTTTGTCACAATGGTTAGTATGCATTCATTTTAATTACCAATATTGAGCCTTGAAATAAAAAACTACAACATATCTTAATTGTTTATCTTGCATAAGATATTTAAGTAACTTCAAATGTAAAAAAAATTACTTTTAAGCAGAGTTTTCCGGAAATGCAAATTTGAAGAAAACTGAAAACAGCCATGTGCTCTTGCTTTTGGTTCTGAAGTACACTATGGTAGTGAAATTTATGTGGATAGGAAGCAACTAAAAAAAAAGTTTATTGCTTGAAATATTGAGAACATCCCATCCATCCCTTGTCCCATTCATCCCCCACCTCCCCTACTGTAAAAAAACCCTTCGATCTCTTCATTCTTTTGCAGCAAACTGCATTTCATTTCACCAGTTCGTATTTTTGTTATTAATGTTTAGAATGATAAAGACCTTTCTCGGACACGCTGTATTGTTATGTGACAAAATAAATCTGAAAACATGTCTTGTTTCAACCATTTTTTAAACTTTTAACTTCCACTTTGAGATTGTTGAAAGCCCGTAGCTCTTTTTATTTGTTTTAAAAAGAATTTCATTGAGTTTTAAAACCGTTATCGAAATCGTTGAAAAGCAGTAAAGAAGCGAGACACCTTTTTAAAACTATTAAATTCAGAAGAAAAGTTTTTTCTTAACGAAATATAATGTGTCTTTATCAACTGCTTATACACAAAAGGACGTAATGCCAATTTTAAGGTTCTATTTGGGGTTTTTGATATGCAAGAAAAATTTAAAACGAAGACAAAATGTGGCAAAGTGGAAAATTTTCACGTCAATTTTGGTTTACCTCAGAAAATACATTTATTAAATAAGTATAATGACCTTTAAAAAAAAAAACATGCTTTCTTATTGTTTTATTGCACTTTATAGAAAATAATAGGCTATGCCAGTGGAAAATCATTATGAAAGATTAATGGATTTAAATGGGAATTTCACCAATTTAGCCTGATATCGCCAAGTTGGCTTCATATATGGCAACTTATTTTTGTCGCCAAATTTGGCTACACTTCGCCAAGTTAGCCAAAATTTAGCGCTATTCTGGTAACCCTGTCAATAATACTTTTCAACAAATACTCACGTATTCATATGTATTCAATAGATAGTCATTCATATATATTTCATATAAATGCTGACGTCGTAATGATGCGTACAACAATGTGATTAAAATGGATGACTGTTGCAACAATGGAGCTATTTTTTAAAAATTAATGTTAAACAATCGCAACGGTATTTCTATGGGTAAAATACAAGTTTTGGGCCAACGTTGTCCTCCCTTAATTTCGAATAATAATAAAAAAATGCCCAATTCATGTATTGCCTTCAGGAATACATTTATATTCCAAATTACATAGCTCTAAGTCAACAGGAAGTGGGTGAAAAATGAGTGACAAGATTTGACTGCCACATTCATACATAATTTTAAAATAAAAGAAAGCATGTAAAAAGAAACACTTTAAATTTCACAATAAGCGTTTGAATATAATGTAAGCACATACTTAAAATCACCCACACACACGTACAGAAATAAGCATGTAAAAATACATATGTAGTTTAAAATTTCTTATATCCGACAAATATATTTATATATTTAATTGTAGTTATTACTACGTTTCTTTTTATTATATAGAGTGAGTACACCATTAATTGACCACTGAAAAATAAAAACTGCAGAAAACAAGAATTAATGGGTATATATTTTAACTTATGTTATTAGAAATCATATCAAGCACTTAAAGAAATGCCTTTTTATAAGTTTACAGTTGCCATTAAAGATATGATTGAATGTTAGCGTGAAAAACATGGAAATATTTGCATTTTTCTATTTTTATTAATTTGTGAATTATAGCTTTTTAAAATGTTTCTATTGTTTCAGATTAGCTGGTATACATGTCTTTTAGCAGTATTTTTAATACGAACATTCGTTTTTGATTGTTACACAGAAAAATAAGTGGTAAATTACAGGTGCAATGTGATTTAATACTGTACGTGGTAATTTAAATTCTACCTACAGAAAATGCGAAAATGTTTCCAGATTATAAATCCTCCTACCCAAATTAGTATTTAGGGAAGTCTACAAAAGGGTGTCCGAGAAAGATCCGTACAACTTCAAAAATTTATTGAAAAAGAAACAATAGGGTTACAGCGCAACTAATTAGTACATTAGATAGAATAACTCAAAAAGTTTTTTTTCCTATAACTTAAGTTATTACCTTAGGAAATTTCTACATGAGACCCTTTCGTAGCACGAACAATATCAAGACGATATTCCAATTCCATCCACGACCGTTTCAGCATGCTAACATCAACAGTAGCTACAGCTGTTTGGATGTTTTGCTTTAATTCTTCGAAACTGTTAACTTTCGTTCGGTATACAGTATCTTTAACATAACCCCAAAAGAAAAAATCCAGTGGTGTTAGGTCAGGAGACCGGGGTGGCCATGCAATGGGACCATCCCTGCCAATCCAACGCTGTGGAAAAGAATTATTCAGCGACTCACGAACTGTCAATCCCCAATGAGGAGGCGCACCGTCTTGTTGGAAAAGGACATTCGGTTGAAGGTCTTGCAGTTGTGGGAATGCATAAATCTCAAGCATATCTAAGTAGGTACTTGAGGTCACAGTCGTTTCTGAGAAAAAAAAAAGGTCCAAGGATGCGATCGTGAAGCAATCCGCACCACACGTTCACCTTTTCACTGCTCCGTTGGAGTTCACGTACGGGATGTGGTTGTTCGGAGCCCCAAAATCGAACGTTATGTTTATTGACCATTCCGGACACATGAAACGTTGATTCATCGGAAAACAGTATTCGTTTCAGAAAATGTTCATCGGCATCCAAACGATGCAGCATGTCAACTGCAAATCCATAACGCTTCGCATAATCATCCGGTTGTAACGCATGCAGAATCTGAACTTTGTAGGCTGTAAGTCGCAATCGTTTATGAAGCACATCGTGTACAGTGGATCTTGGCATTTGTAGCTCCCGGGATGCTTGTCGAACTGATTTTGTAGGGCTCCTACGAAATGTTTCACGTATTCGTTCCACACTTTCTTCGCTAGTTCTAGGGCGACCATATCCTTTTTTATGTTCCACACTACCCGTTGTCATAAATTTGTGATACCACTCACGAATGCTTGACCGAGATGGTGGCGATTCCCCATACGTCGTTCGATAATTCCGTTGTGTTTGCGTATCGGATTTTGTTTCGATAAACCACGCAACACATTGTGCTTTCTTCACGCGATCTGCCATTGAAATAACTAAAATGCTTTAATATTCCTTTGCATGACATGTAGCGCCATCTATGGTCAGAAACATATTGCAGAAAAAAACTTTTTGAGTTATTCTATCTAATGTCCTAATTAGTTTCGCTGTTACCCTACTGTTTCTTTTTCAATAAATTTTTGAAGTTGTACGGATCTTTCTCGGACACCCTGTATATCTCAGTGATTTTTTTCATACGAAATTCTTGCTAAATGGGCTTTAATTATTGGTGCACTCACCTTAGATGAAATAAACACTTACGGCGAACATTGGTTCCGATTTCAGTGCTTCCACTGTTAATCGATTGAAATTAATTTCCAAACCCAAATATGAATGTCTAAAAGGCAAAATACAGAGTTAGTCAAAATATTATGCAAGTGCTGTTTAATAGTAGTCATATCCAGAAATAATGCACTTAGAAAAATACACTAGATTGCATTGAAAATACAGTATTGGAAACAAACACGAATATGATGAAATAAAAGAAATCCATTGTCAAATTTTGTTTGTACTATAAATTCATCGGTAACTCTGTTAATCTCACATGCAGTTTTAGTTACAATGTATACCAATCATACGTTTCAGCATGTGAATGTTACATTAACCCAAAATAATTTACTTATGTAACATCTGACGCCACATGTTTAAAAGGATAATTTATTAGGAAAAGTGAATCAATTTTTCCCTTATACGCGCAATAAAAGTTAGAAAACTTATATTATAACCCACTCGGGCCACTAGACTGTGTAATATCAAACAATAATCTTTATTTCTTACAACAAAATTAAATACTGAAGTGTCTAAATATTCATAAATACAAGTTCCTTATAATATCGGAAATATCTTCCGTTTACTTTCTGTCATTTCGATAAAAGACAACTCGAAATAAAAATAAAAATTCCGAAAAGCATGGTCATGAAGAAATCTGTGAATTGAACGTATTTTTCCATTGATTATATTTCGTGAAAAAAAAAACGAAAATTCTTACTTTGATTTGTTTATATAACATATACGTAAAAAAATAACTTTATATTTTTATAACTGACACCCCCCATTTCTTTTACTTTTTTGTTAGAGTGTAATTAGTAAAAATATTATTTTAAATGTATAAATGTAACCAAGGAGATTGAAAATTTGAATAAGTTGTTAATTCCTATGTTTTTCACAATAACACTTTTATTATTTTCTCTTTAAATTTAAAAGAAATGCCTGGGAATTAAAACATTTGAAATATTGCTTAAACCTGCTTAACTACTCAAAAGTTTTTATTGCCTTAAAATTTCAATAATTAAAGTTTTAAGGAGATTTTGATAAAGGGCTTACTTCTACATAAGCAAGATGAAATTGGCTCATACAGTATTTTACAAGTTTCATTATGTATTATTTTTGCTTTACATCTTGTAATAAAACGTTATTGAATTCCTCTATAATCTTCACATTTCTTTCTCTGTTATCATTGACAGCTGCAAGATATTTGACTACGGGAAGGCTATATTGATAATCAGAAAGAAAATTCCATGTCATAGGATATAGAGGAATAAAATCGGATGAAATTTTGAACCATTTTAGAAATAAGTGGATGTGCTTTTCGTCTGTTGTAAACTGATACATTTCCTCCAGTAGAACATTTAACTGCTTACTGTCACAGTTGAGTGGTTGTTTTTATTTGAATGCTTTTGCTATTTTTACTTTTTGTTCAACGGGAATTGCATCGTCAAACAATCCTAAAGCTACAATTTTTTTCGGTAAGACAAAATAAACGACCGCAAAAATGTATTTGTTGTTGCTTGGACTGCTTAGGAGGGACTGCTCAGACTGAGATGCAGATCTGTAGAGCAAAGATTTCCTACCGATCACTTTATTAAGGTCTTAAAAAAATACATATTTCAGCCGAAGCTGAACCCGCCGAAAAACGCAACAGTGGGCGGAGTTAAAAGAGACATATTATGGTCAAACTAACTCAAGGAAAATCTTTTTATTTACATAATTTAAAATATATAAGTCCTTTAAAAACAGTATATCCTGGGATGAAATCCTGATGTTTGGCAAGCTAAAGAAGCATTCTACCAAACTTTAATAGGGTGGGTGAGCCAAAGGTGGCTAGTGATCCTAAGGTAGCCCATCCCTCAAAAGTAGAATTAATTTAATTTTGAATCACAAAATGGTGCTACTGCATTGTCAATCATGTATCTGCAGTGCACGTGGCTGTATTTAAAGAGATCACCTTGATCCTACGACATTTTATGCAGTGATTTCACTTTTGAAGAGGAGGCGTTCTAATTTCCAGGTATGAAGATATTTTAATTTACACATGTTTAAATTCTTAAAACTTTGAGTTATGGTACGTTTTTTGAAAGCTTATTTCTTCCTCTTTAACCACATTTACCTAGATACTACTAAATCTAAGAAATGTATCAGACAAATACTTTTACGTCGTGCAAATGGCGACCATATGCATGGTCCCTAGGTGGCCCCCTTAGAAAACAAATGTAAAAATAAGTATAGTGAATGTGATTTTCAAACTTTCTACATAAATATCTGAAAAAATCTTATTACCGTTTATTGTTAACACCAGTGATCACTTAAAAGAAGTCAGTAGCTCCCAGAAGAAAATCCCTGTACTACCGCGCACAAAAAGTGCTTCAAGATCTTTTCGTGTCATCAGATAAGAAGATTAAAGAGAAAAACTCGAAATATATCCAAAAAAAGAAAGGATGATTAGAGCATAATAGTAATGATCAGAGCATAATAGTAATGATCAGAGCATAATAGTAATGATCAGAGCATAATAGAAACAAAATAGTTTGCAGAGTATTTTTTTCTCATTTTAAAAGTGATTTCATTACATGGGCCACCTTTAGAACACTATGTGCCAAAGGTGGCCCACAATCTACAATTTTGAAATTGTATTATAAAAGTGATTAAATTTTATTTTACAAACAAAAGTATACATGATATGTGTTAGAGATAAGTGTAAAAGTTTACAAACAAAAATTAAGCCACAAACACCCAACCAAAAAATGATAAAAAATCTTCAAAGCTTAATTACCTTTACCAGCCACCTTTGATTCGTTTACCTTATATAGCATTACAATAAATAGAAAAATATGACCCAAACCTTGTTACTCCTGTGAGTAAAAAAAAATACATTAAAAATAGTATTTTAAAGCAATAAGTAGCTTTTACCATTCGTCTGTGATGGTAAAAAGCGCAAAATAATCGACATGCAATGGTTTCGTCATCCTAATGTCCTATAAATATAATAACTAACTGCAGGAGCTTTTGATAGTCGTCTGTTGAAATCTCTGTTTATATTTTAGCAAAAAGGGGTATAATATTTTTGTCTTTGCCGATACTGCTCATGGCAAGTTGCTCATCAATTCCAACAGCATACTTTTAAACGTTTGTAGTGTCGAAATCATTGAAACTTCCATCCTCTGTTTCAGGTCTTTCAGACATAGAAATGAGCGCTTCAAAAGTGGATTTTAAAACTCATTCATTATATGGATTTGCAATGCAGGTAGAGCAAGTTCGGGTATTATGGTATACTATTTACATTTGGGGCAATGCAACATCACGATATCGTTTAAAATCCGAAAACTGAATATAATTACAAACTTCACCTACGAATAGGTTTTATGGACATAAATTTCAAAAGTGGATTTTGAAACTCATTCATTATATGGATTTGCAATGCAGGTAGAGCAAGTTCGGGTATTATGGTATACTATTTACATTTGGGGCAATACGACATCACGATATCGTTTAGAATTCAAAAACTGAATACAATTACAAACTTCACCTACGAATAGGTTTTATGGACAAAAATTTCAAAAGTGGATTTTAAAACTCATTCATTATATGGATTTGCAATGCAGGTAGAGCAAGTTCGGGTATTATGGAATACTATTTACATTTGGGCCAATAGAACATCACGATATCGTTTAAAATCCGAAAACTGAATACAATTACAAACTTCACCTACGAATAGGTTTTATGGACATAAATTTCAAAAGTGGATTTTAAAACTCATTCATTATATGGATTTGCAATGCAGGTAGAGCAAGTTCGGGTATTATGGTATACTATTTACATTTGGGGCAATACGACATCACGATATCGTTTAAAGTTCAAAAACTGAATACAATTACAAACTTCACCTACGAATAGGTTTTATGGACAAAAATTTTTATACGAAATTTCATCACAACATTTTTGCATTCAAATGCAAACAAATAATTATAATAATAAACTTATTTTGAGGGTATTGTGAAATAGTCGGGAAATATGGAATAGGGAATCGTTAAAAATGAAGAAAACGAACGAAATTTGGCAAAAAACAAAACAAAAACAGATTTAATAAAATCAGGAGAGCATAATCAAAATATAGTGTCTAGATAGGCAGCCAATGTACTTCAGTTCATATTTCAGATTTGCACAAATCACAAATATAAGGATATGTCTTTGTGCCACCATAATCATGGAGTATTATGAGATATTGGTATTCCTTGTAACCTGACGTAGCCGGTTTTGGAAAAAAATATCCTATGTTTATTGATGTGAATCGCGAACTAAAAAACGAATATTACATCATAAACTGTTAGTATTTTGATATACATTATGCTTTATTCCAATTATAAAAAAATTACTTCTAATAATGAATAAAAAATATTGAAAAATTATCTGCTGAAACTTTCCAAACACGAAAAACTAATATTTATTCACACAACGTGTTCTGACGAACTGCGCGCTCTGGGGGGGGGGGGGGGGGCATTTTAGAAACATTCGTAAGTATTTTATGATACACCGCTTGGTGACAGAACTTTACCAAACAGAAATCTTGGTATTCCATATTAACCGATTATGGCATATTACCCGAAGTTCCTCTATAAGAGATCTTTTTTCAATTTTCTTTATCATTTTATGATTCTTATATTCGAGGCAGTGATATCACAGCATAAAACTCTTACTTTTTTTTTAAGTTGCTAAACATCAAGTAAGTTGTAAACAGCTGCACTGCTGATTTCATCAAAGCCCCACACCACAAACTATTAATTTTACCCTTTTCTTCTGAGAGAGAAAAAAAAACATAGGCTGTTTTCTTCCATCTATCTATATTATAAAGGACAAACGTGTCCGTGCGTAACGCTGACGTCATTTTGCAAATGGCAACACTTGACGATGAAATTTCGGTTTCGAGATTTTTGCTACTGCAATTTTTTAATTTCTAAACATCGTTACACCGTTATATAGAAAAAAAATCTACTTTCAAATGCAATTTTTTCATTTATTATAGCATTTAAATTAAATTCGAAGCATGATTTTTTTTAAAATCTGTCTCTATCGCTTGCGGACGATACAAAATAGAAATCCTTTTGCACTTTAAACAATATAAAAAAGTTCAGCATTTGTTTCCAGCTCATATTCCATAACGAAATTAAAACTTCATTAAGCAATCAATAAAACACAAATTTAACAGACATCTAATCGAAATAGGCGCTTAAAACCGCTGAAATTATCAGAATAAACAACAACTGCTGTTTATAACGAAATTTGTAGCGATTTCTTAGGCTATTAACTTCTGGCACGCGGCCAATACGAAATTGTCGTTTTTAATAAATTTCAAAATTTTATTTGAATATAGAATTGACATATTTCATATAAAAATGCTCTTTGGTGTTTTTAGGGTGCAATCTAAAAAAAATATTAAATGTAAAATATCTATAAGAATTTCCAATACAAAAAATAAATGGTTTTCACCTATATTCTCTATCCCGGGAAGCCCGGGTTGGATGCCCTAGTTTATATAGTTTCCATGTCATCGGCGTAAGCAATATCAAATAGGTATTTCAAGATTTTCTTTAAAAGTGTAATTTTAGCTTATGGGGTTGGTTTTGAATATGAGAAGTTTTTAAAGAGTCCTTTATTCATTATACAAGGCTTCCAGTTTCTCAATGCAATGTTATTCTTGCTTTTTGACATAAAATAACGGTTACAGAAATCAATAAGTGAATACTTTCGCGCAAATTTAATTTTACCCATTTATCTTTTAGAATAATACCTAAAGCACTTTTTTATTAGACGTTAATTTTGCTACCGAATACTTCATTTTTTTCACTTCCAGTCAAATATATCTCGTTGCAAAATATACTTTTTACACCATTATTAACGGACCACATTACTGGTGTGGGTGCAGGAGGACGCAGTACTGACTATGACAGAATTTCACGGATAATTTGTATGTATTAAATATTTATTTTTGTAGTTCCAAAAAGTGGTATTTAAATACTTTTTAGGTGCTTTCTTAATTATATAGATTCGTATCACCTGTAATCATCGTCTGGTTCTTCTGTCTGTTCGTCTGTCCGTATATATTTGTCGTGGGATTTTAGTTTGATATGCCACACATATTATCACAATTAAGTAATATTCAATATCAGAAATATTTCTGACATTATTAGCAGACCCCGAATAGTCTCTTTTTAGGCCACCGTTCCTTTTTAGGTGCGTTCGTAATTATACAAATATATAGCACCTATAGTTGTCGTTTGGTCCGTCCGTCCGTCTGTCCGTAAGTCCACATATAACAGCCTATAAACTACCCAACCGAATGGTTTGAAATTAAACATATATAATCGTTGCAGAATTTTGTCGAGTCATATCAAATTTTATGGAAATCGAATCAAAACTTAAACCATATTAATAAAAATGTTCTTCATTCTATTAACTCCTATTATGCGTAATTTATATAATTAAAGCGCAAGTCATGTGACTGAGGAAAACACATATGGACTAACCACTTCTTTTTTCATATGCCAAGCGGCCATTTTTATTCAAAATTATTTTTTTGAATAAAATTGCAGAAAATTTACATTTTTAGAAAGATTGTTCAAAAACTGTTTGCTTGAGATGAGTTATATTCAATAATGTATAGACCAGTGGTCACCAATTAGTTTGCCCGTGGGTCCGTTTGAAAACATAGTCAAACTTCGCGGTCCAGAAGACTTAAGTGTACCCTTACTCCCTCCCCCATTCATCACGCTACCAATATTTTATTAATCTAGGCCACTTACTTTGATTAGCAAAACTTTTCTTTGAAATTATTTGTTATCTTAAGTGTTTAACATAATACATACCGGTGAAATGAAGTGCATTAATACCAAATCAATATTTTTTTCTAATGATTTTCAGAATTCACGACGATCAATACAAAGTACATATAAATTCAAAAAAGATTGTTCACTAAAGTCCGTTGTGATTGATGTTCAATGGGGAAAATGGCACGTTTTATTTTATAAAACTTGCCTGAAATTTGGAGTCAAGTTGTTCTAACTGATTCTCATCAAACTCTTAAGCTGGTTCTCTGTGAGTCGAGATGTGTACCGATTCTTAATGAAGTTCATTTTTGAAAATGCTGCTTCACACACTGAAGTTGCTAAGTTGAGCCAAACATGGTACACAATTTTATGACTAAAGCCATAAAATTGTGCCATACTACTGAATAGTTCTTTTACATTCATTTTTAATTCAAAATTCGTTATTCCCAAGAGTGTTTGGAACTTCATTAAAACTGTTATTTAAAACATCTTTTTGGAACTCAATTATTTCCAACTGTAAAGCAGATTTGTTGCTCTTGGAAACATCCGCCGCTTCACTCGCCCATACGCTATTAGGCATAAGTAAAAACCAGCTGCACAACGTTCTAAATTTTTCCAAAATCAGAAAATCTTTCTTAAAATTCAGATTTTTTTTTTAATTTTTCGAATTGGTTGATGTCAGTACCCTCATTACTGTCATAAACTGACTTAAGGTGTGAAAAGTATAAACGTTCTCCTCTAATATCATCGGAGAAGACGTCAATCATTTTTGAAAAACTTTTTATTTCTGAAAGAAGTTGACTCGCAAGTTTACCATTGTTTGAGGTTTAAGAGATTCAGGTGCCGAAATAGATCAGTCAAAAAATACGATTGTTGCTAGATTTTCATCAAAGACATTCAGGAAACATAAATGTTCACTTGCTACTTCTTCCACATCAGTTGAAAGAAGTTCTTTGATGTCCTCCAGTACGGAAAAGAATCTTTCAAGCAGCAAACCTTTACTTAGCCATCTCACATTGTTGTGAAAAAACAAGTCGTCAAACTGAGCATCAGTCTCTTCAAGAAGTGTTTTAAATTGTCGGTACTTAAGAGATGAGATAATTTTGACCGCATAAGTTTTATTATTCGTATCACCGTTTTCATTTTATTTTGAACACTGTGATTCAGACTTCAACACAACACAATTTGATGAATGATACAATGATAGCACATCAAATTTTCATTGAATTTTTTATTACTTCTGAGTCACTGAAAAAAGCCTTTCCTATACACACAAGCATTGGCGGTGCCCCGTCTTTTGTTATCGTCATACCGTTTTTTATGTCTAATCCAGCTTGGTTGAAATTCTCTGTAACAGCCTTGTACAATCCTCTCCTGTAGTAGTTCACGACACAGGCGAACTAGTCAGTAGTTCTTCAAAATATTGTTCAGGGGTTCTGTCCAGATAGCGCAGGAAAATAATTATCTGTGTTGTATCTGTAATATCGCAAGATTCGTCCAAAGCCAATGAATAGCAATCTGAGGTAGCTAAAGTTGGTTTCAAAGTTGTATAGTTTTCCTCTGACAAAACTTGTTATTTGTGCTTGTTAGTATATCGTATCGTAATTGTAATCGTAGCATTACATCTTAAATTTTATTGGATTATACTTTTGTGTAAGCTTTCTCGCACGTCCGGGAACATGACTGGCAGAATCCCAGACGAATTTATAAATATAAGTGATGTTCAATTTTCAGTTCAGTTACTATGTTTTTGTCATTGTGTAACGTTCTTTCGTAACTCAATATATATATTCGATTCAAGGCCTCGTCTGTTTATTTGCTTTGTTATTTCATCAGCAGAGCGTGGTTTAAATCGCAGACAGAGTGACGCTAGTCCCTTTTCATATTTATTGCTGTGGTTTTGAGAGAGAAAATTTATTTTTCTTTTGTTTCTGTTTTTTTTACCCAGCGATGGAAAGTGAAAAAGAATTATAGGAGTTGCTCTTTTTGACGGCGACGGTAGAAATTTTTCTGATTGGAAAAGGCGTGTTAAAGCCATATTTACGGCGAAAGATTTGGATAATTATTTAGACAATGAAGCGACAACTGAAACTGCGGAAGTTGTAAAATCGAAAAAGGCTTATGCTTTATTATTATCGCTTTTAAGCGATGGGGTTCTTGCGTTATTGCAAGAAGAAAATATTGCGCTTAAGATATGGAATAAATTAGAACGAACATATGATACAAAGCGTGCAGTTAATCAAATTTTAATTAGAAAGAGGTTAGCAACTATTAAAAAGGATCGTGTTGTGTCTATGAGAAGTCACATTGATGAAATAAATAAATTAATTTCGGAATTTAAAATTTCCGGTGCTGAAGTAAGTGAAACCGATACTATTGTTTATATTCTAATGTCGTTGCCTCAAGAATTTGAAAATGTTAAAACTGCGTTAGAAAATTAAGCGAATACTGTTTTAACTCTAGATTTTGTCACACAACGGCTGTTAGATGCTGAAGCACTTCTGCTCGACTCTAAGAAAGAAAAATTGCAGTCCTAAACTGCTCATGATAATACCGCGTTTGTATCAACTCGCAAAGAATATGTGTGCAAAATAATTCAAAGGGGCAGATAGCTAAATATTGTAGAAAGAAACTTACTTGTTTCAAATGTGGACTTCCTGGCCATTTTAAACGAAATTGTAAAACTGTTAAAAATTCAAATGAGGAAAAATTTGCTTCTGCAGCGGTATCTTTTGTTGCGGGGAACGTTAAAAAGAATGAATTTATAGTGGATTCTGGAGCGACTTCCCATATGTGCTCTAATGAGAAATATTTCACGTCTTTACAGCCATCTTCAGGAACTATTAAGTGTGCGTCGAAAACAACGAATCTTGAAATTAAAGGTGTTGGAAATATTATTGGAAAATTATCAAACGGAATGGAAATTACACTAAATAATGTTCTTTACGTACCAGATTTAAGTGGATAGTTGATTTCCGTTAGAAAAATCAAAAACGCAAATTATGCAGTTATTTTCAAGAATGAAAAGGTTCTCATAGAAAAAGGAAGAAATAGTTTTTGTTTTGGTGAACGTGATTCAAATGGACAATATGTTAGTTAATTTGTCCCAAATTATGAAACTGTTCTCACATCAAAATAAAGTGATTCTGAAGTTTGGCATCGCAGAATGGGCCATCCAAGCGCCAAAGTGTTGAAGGAAATGAAACTTCCGATACCCTTTTCTTTTTGTGATGTTTGTGTTCGAGCAAAACAGAGTGCAACTCCAATGGGAAGAGGACCTAGGAAAAGAGAAAGTACTCCAATGAGTGCTATTCATTCTGACATATGTGGCCCTATTGTTCCGAAAACTTTTTCTGGTGAATGCTATTTTATGACTATCATAGATGATTTTTCACGATTTACTGAAGTTCGATTATTGAAGCATAAAAGTGAAGCTTCAGAGGAATTGAAAGTTTTCTTAAAAACTAATCCTACAGTAAAGAAAATCAGATGCGATAACGGAAAGGAATATTTAAGTAATGATTTAGTGAATTTTACTCGAAATCTTGGTATAGTGATTGATCCCGCTCCTCCATACACTCCAGCTTTGAATGGAGTTGCTGAAAGATGCAATAGATCGCTCTTGGATATAGGAAGGGCTTTAATTGCTGAATCACATTTACCTAAGACTTTTTGGGGTCAAGCTATTCTTACAGCAGCTTACTTGAAAAATCGAATGCCAAGCAGCTCCATTGAGAACTTAACGCCGTATTTCTTAAAATTTGGAGAAGATCCCGATTTGAAGCACATACGTGTTTTTGGATGCAGTGCCTACATGCTAGTTCCTTCCGTTCATCGTAAGAAACTTGATGATAGGTCTTAACATATGATCTTCATAGGTTATTCTTCAATGGGATATCGATTGCTAGATCCTGAGACGAAACGCATAATTATTTCAAGAAATGTCAAATTTGATGAAGAGAAGAAGCATACCATAAATTCAAAACAACACATAGTGGAAAATTCAAAATTGACTTATTGTGAAATTAACCCAGATTCTCAAGAAAGAACTAGTGAAGAATCAGAGGATTCTGAAGAGAAAGAAGATAAAATGAGAAAATCCGAGAGATCAAGAAAACAACCTATTCGGTATCCAGCTCCTGAGGTGTATGAAGCATTACTTTGCCAACAAGAAACTTTATCCTTTGATGAGATCAAATTTCTCCGTGTTGATGAACAACGTTTATGGAAGGAAGCTATGGATGCAGAGATAGAAAGCTTGAAAATCAACGACGTCTGGGATCTCGAAAAATTACCACCTGACAAACGAGCTATTTCCTGCAAATGGGTGTATACCCTCAAAAGAGATGGACGTTATAAGGCTCGCCTTGTAGCCCGTGGATTTATGCAAAAAGAAGGACTAGACTATAGTGAAACTTTCGCCCCTGTAATAAGTATGCCAGCTTTACGTTTAGTGCTTTTTGTGATTTTAAATGAAGACTTACATGCATTTGTTTTGGATGTAAAAACAGCTTTCCTGAATGGTAAGTTAAATGAACTTGTTTTTATGGATCAGCCGAAAGGCTATGATGACGAAAGTGGGTTAAAATGTAAACTCAAACGGAGTTTATATGGCCTGAAACAGGCCCCACGACAATGGTTTGAAAGGTTTCTTGAATTTGTTTCAAAATTAAAATTTAAATCTCTTGATAATGAACCTTGTATTTTTATTCGCTATAGTAATGGTCATAAAATAATTATTGCTCTGTATGTTGATGATATGCTTATAGCAGGTTCAGATTTAAATGAAACTAATGTAGTTATTTCTTTACTCTCTAAAGAGTTTCATATGTCAAAATCAGAATGTGTTTCAGAATTTCTGGGTATTCAAATGAAATTTAAATCTGATAGTTTAATAATGGATCAAGAGTCTTATATAATTAAATTGTTAAGAGCCTACATCAGTCACGCGAATAAACGCTCCTGCTAATGTTAAGTCTATGGGAAGGTTATCGCGCGATTTCTCGCTCGCATTTTAATATTTTTAAATGATTCTTTTTGCATAGGATAGTTGAGGTCAATCTCTAACGTTGTTAGCTTTTACTTTTTCGATTTTGGTTCCAGTTTTTTTATATAAGTGTAATTTCACTTTCAGAACCGGTTCCAACCGGTTCCAATATTGAAAATGTCCGCTTATAAAAAAACCGTAACCAAAATCGAAAAAGTAAAAGCTAACAACGTTAGAGATTGACCTCAACTATCCTATGCAAAAAGAATCATTTAAAAATATTAAAATGCGAGCGAGAAATCGCGCGATAACCTTCCCATAGACTTAACATTAGCTAGAGCGTTTCTTCGCGTGACTAGCGTAGGTTCTTAAGTAAATTTAATATGCTAGAATGTAAACCTAGTGATATTTCTATTTCTCCTAAATCCACTCCATCTGATTTCAAAAATGGAAAACCATTTAATGGTCCATACTGTGAACTTGTAGGTTGTTTACGATATTTAGCATATATTTCACGACCTGATTTTTTATATAGTGTTAATTGTTTGAGTCAAATGCAGGAAAATCTTACTGAAGTTGCATGGATTGCACTAAAGAAAATCTTAAGATATTTGAAAGGAACTTTGTCCTTAAAACTTATGTATAAAAAGCAAAAATCTGATCCTAAATTATCTATGTATGTTGATTCTGATTGGGGGGCTAATACAAATGATAGAAAATCAGTATCAGGTTAAATTTTAATGTTTTGTAACATGCCTGTTCTCTGGTGTTGTAATAAACAAAAATCAGTTGCATTATCGTCAACTGAAGCTGAAGTTATTGCCTTAACTTAAAGTTTGCAAGACCTGTTGTGGTTCAAAAATATTGCTTGTGAAATTGTAAGTATTAAGGATTTAGTTATTTTAGAGGATAATCAGTCTTGCATAAAATGTATCAGTAATGAAAGTAGTTATGGTAGAATGAAACATATAGATATAAAACTAAAATTTGTTCGTGATGTTGCAAAAGAAAATAATATCAAAATTGAATATATTCCTACAAATATGCAAATTGCTGATATGTTTACAAAGGCATTGCCTAAAGTTAAATTTTATGAATTGTTGGTTCTTTCCTGTTTGTATAAGTAATGTTTTAACTCTGTCATACTTTTAATGTTTGTTTATTGTAATTTTTATTCTGTGTTTTCAAATGTAATGCTAGATTATGGGCGGGTGTTAGTATATCGTATCGTAATTGTAATCGTGGCATTCCATCTTACATTTTATTGGATTATACCTTTGTGTAAGCTTTCTCGCACGTCCGGGAACATGACTGGCAGAATCCCAGACGAATTTATAAATACTAGATGGAACACGTCAAAACTTGACGAAAAAAAATACTATAACAATATCAGTAAAATAAGCTTCTTTATCATTTAAGAAGGGGTGCGTATGAAACAGTCTTTCAAATATTATATTTTAAATGTTTTTTTTCCCAGTCAAATACAGTACTATTTCCGATGCAAACTCCAAACAAACAATCCGTAAACAACCGTGACATTATCGACTTATTCCCCATTGCAAAAAAAAAATTCATGGACCTATGAAGAATTATACAAATAGTATATTCCTACGTTCATTTCATATTCAGTAAATAAAAGAACATGTATATAAAGCACACATCTTTCTCCCCCCCCTTGCCCCTGTGATAATGCAACCGAATGAGCTCCTATGCGCATGAGCATTGCATCTGCCCAACAGCACCATCGAAATTCAGTGTTAAAAAAGTTTTAAAATGTTTAAATTAAAAGTTTTAAATTGTCCTCTTTAATCATTGTTCGTTACAAATCCATATCCTCTAAAACGCGTCCATTATTTTAAGCTAAGTTTTCAAGTGTAATTTAATTTGTTTGTATGGTTTCTTCGGTTCCTTTACATAATCAGGATAATTATTCCTTTTCCATCATAGTCGGGGATATTTTCCCTCTTATACAATTGGCAAATGGATCTAAAAAAAAAAAATGCAATTTCTAGCATATTCTGATATTTGCTGGAACATATACATCAACGAAATCACCATATCAATTTTATGTTCAACATAAACTAAAATTAGTTTTATTTTATTTTTTTATTTATTTTTTGACAGATTTTCGTTTAGCGCCAAAATGCTCTATCTTCTGGATAATCTGATCTTATGATTTATCACTGTTTTTATTATTATTATTATTTTTTTTCACTTTTTATGATGGTTAGGGAAATCTATTTTCAATTGTGGCAACTTTCCCAGGGGCTATTTTACATTATTGAAGCAAACAGGTGGTCACTGATAAGATAGAATTAAAAAACTTTTCATGCTTGAAAATTATTTAAAAAGTCGTTAAGTTAAGTGGCAGTTTTCAAATAAATTTCATTTGAAAGCTAATTTTTTTCTAATTGATGATGTAAGAATTGAAATTGTAAAATGTAGTCAAATGTAGTAAAAAATAGAAATTTGTAGTACTTCGAAGTGATGTAAGCGCGATGAAAGCTAAAGCGATAGCGTCGTTTGTTGTCACAACCGTTGTACATTTCTAAAAAATTGCCACTGTATTTTGGCTGACGACCAAAAGTAGAAAACCATTTTTTGACATCGAAAGAGGAATTCACAGTGAAAGAAATAGGACTTTGCGCTAATAAGTAACTGTTAAATGATTTATAATATATTTACCAAAATAATTCCTATGAAATATTAGTCTTACATTGTCTATTCTACCTAAAAATACAATCATTATTTCAAGTATTTTTTCTACCATAACATTATATTTAATAATTTTAAATTTCCTGAAATCCTTTACTTTTGTGATTTTTTTAAATTAAAAAATGAAGTTTTCTAATCTATAATTTAAAAAAAAAGTAATTGGTAACATGTAATCAAGGTATGCAATCAAGATGAAGCAACCAATAAAGGCTCCAGTTCTAATCTTTAAAATAAAAAATTGAAAAATCAGTTAAAAATACGTCATGTTGACACAATCATATAAATTTTTCTTTTTACTTTTATCAATGTTAAAATGCATTTCAAGCTAAGCATAACACCATTTTCACCAGCGCAAACTTTACGTATTTTCTTTTGTATACGTTACTTTTATGCTTAAACACCATGTTAAGAAATAAAAATATATTGGTATTTAATGGTAATGAAAAAATGGCATCAACAAAGTTATAATGCATAATGATAAAATAAACCCAATGGACAATATTCCCGTGACGTCACAATAAATATGAATTTTATTCGCTTATAAAACACGCGGATTAATATTTTTACAGAAATTTAACTTGCAAATTAAAAAATTCGGCCTAAAAGCCACGTGCTTTTAATATTTATTATTCCTCTTTTATCCTCGGAACCACAGAGCTTAGAGAATAAACTCTGTATCTCGCAACAGTAGTCGTTAACAGATTATGACGTCATTAGCGGATGTAACGAGGCTAACGAAAAAGACAGGCTACCGCGGTGCATTCGACTTATCTTTTTTTACAGACCGCTAGAATGACGTATTTCTCTTTTCGTACATCTGTATTGGTGCATTCGTGCATCACGTGACTCCCGCGGTCTGTAAAAAAAGATTTGCGTAAAGCACCGCGGTAGCCTTTCTTTTTCGTTAGCCTCGAGATGTAAAAGGTTAATTGAAAATCACAGCTAATTAATTAACTTTTCGAACAAACGAATGCACGATAACAAATCTGTGTCCAAATATCTTTCATTTAAAAAAAAAGAATGATGTAATTTGATGCAGTAGTTTGTTCTCACGGATTGTCGAAAGAAAAAGCTTAGCGTTTTAAATATATAGATAAGTGATGTTCAATTTTCAGTTCAGTTACTATATTTTTGTCATTGTGTAATGTTCTTTCGTAACTCAATATATATATTCGATTCAAGGCCTCGTCTGTTTATTTGCTTTGTTATTTCATCAGTGCTTGAAGAAGTAGTTTATGGAATATGTCCAATAGTGTCAACGATATCCTTTCTGTTCTCAAATAACGCATTTCCAGCATCCAGCATGCACTATTTTACAATATCTGCATCATTATATGGCTTCATATGTTTCGTATGGCTTCATATGGATTCATATGCTCGGGCTTGGGCTGAGCCCACCTCATCTCTAAAATTTACCCGTTTCTAGCTGCGTCCGTGATTACTGCCTGTATATTACGCGTTGCACGCAGAAACATAAACATTTTCTATTATGCGCAACTTCGCCGCGGTCCGTACATAACTTGCCGGCGGTCCGGATCCGGACCCCGGTCCGCCATTTGACTCTGGGATATAGACTCTGGGATATAGACTCTGGGATATAGACTCTGGGATAACTTCAGTGGGAATTAAGTTATTAGCTGAATATCTCAATCCATTAAAGTAAATAAACAAAAGAAATTAAATTCATCGCAAGTTAAGAAAATATCAAACCATAGAGGTAATCATTCGCAAAGCAAGATATCCATTGTGAATAATTTTGCTGTGTTGTCTGGTGTCGAAAAAAAAATTCGCATCTGTAAACGTGGCATACGTAATAAGAAAAAATAAGGCATGCTCATTTCACTCATAACAGACGATATATAATTCATTTCACTGAAATAATAACGATGAATTTTCACATTGTAAAACTAGTTAGAGTATGAATGCACCTCGTTTGTCACATTTTACGTTCAATTTTCAACCTGTTTATACTTGTAAAATAAATTTTAATTTTCCTAAGATGATAGGGCATTGTCATATTGTCCGGCACTGCTGATTCGTTATCAGAATTTGATTTATTGCTTGAAAAGGCACACGATGTGTTGAAACAGGTAAAGGTTACTTGAATAAAAATAAAATATATAAAGATAAAAGTTAAAATTAAAATCAAAAGACCAGGGAAGAACGGAATTTATTTTCGTGTCTTCAAACAAATTGGTCACTCATGGAGGGAGTTCCACGGAAAATGGTCTCTTAATGGAGGTAAAACTAGCATTGAGCCTATAGGATTAAATTCCTTTCCATGGAAAAATGGTCGCTTAGAGAGGTGGTCGGCCAATGGAGGTAGTCGCACAGGGAGGTTTCACTGTATATATATATTGAAATTTCACTGACTTCTCCTGTGCAGTCATGAAAAAAATATATATATACATATACGCATCATCCCCCTGCTATTTTATTCCCAAATTTTTACAAAGAGATGGAAGAAGTACTATTCGACAGGAAATCGTGTCTACTATCTGCATTTTAAAGAAATTCATGAAATAAAGATCGACTGCTTATTAAAAATTGTACTGATTTGAAGTTTTGAATGGTAACACCAAATTTTGATACCATATTTCCGATCTTTGGATAAAGGTAAGTCCTGAAACATGTATAGTTGATATGATCTATCTTAAATATTCTTAAAGTTAAAAAAAAAAAATCTAAGTTTGAAGATGTTAATATTAAATCCACGTGACAAACTTTAAACATATAAACAAATTCTTCCTGGAAAAAAAAATCCGATTTTTTTTTATTGAGAATTTACGAACATATTTTTCGATAAAAAACCTCTTTAATTATGAAAATTATTCATGAATTTATATTAAAAAAATCTTTTTAATTTTTAAATAAATTGAGCAATTATTGTAAAAAAAAAAAACATAGTTGTTTAGTTTTTACAGCTTATTCCAAACATTAGTCTTCAATATACAAAGTAAATTTTACATTTCGTATAAAGAGACACATCTACTGTTATAAAAACATTCACAGAAAAGAATAGTTTATAAAGTAACCGGAAGACGTTGGGAGTTTTTTTTTGTATGTAGTGAATTTAACGTATACTTAAAAATTATGTATATATTTATGTATCATTTTTCTAATTACTAATTTAGTGTTCCCGGAAATTTTTCTTGTAAAATCTTAATTTTATTTTTCGAATTTCACGTGTAAACACCTAGCACATTTTCATTTATAACTATATGAAGGTTCAATAAAAAGTGTATAAACTATAAGTTTATCTGTACTGTTTTGATAAAAGGAAATGAAGCATCGTATTAAAAGTGGAAATTAGTACTTGTAAATTCAATGTTGGTACGAGTTTTAAAGCGTAGACGACTAAAGATAGACGACTAACGTAGACGACTAACTAATAAAACAAATGTTTACAAAATTATGAAAAAATTACATTTATTTCCCTTTTTTTGAGAAATTATAAATTCCAATCAATATTAAAACATACTACAAAGTAATAGAAAACCAAATCTTTACATTCTATTTGAGTAATTTTTATTCGCGTTTATTTAGTGCTGCCGTCTAACTTTACGTTAACTTTACGTAACTTTACGTTAATGTAACTTTACGTTATTTAAATGAATTATAATGGTTGTTATCATACAAAAAGAAGAGAATCTTTAAATAAAATAAAATGACTGAGTTAATATTAAAATTAAACATTAGTAAATATAAGATTTAAATAATAATAATAATAATAATAATAATAATAATTTAAGACAGTGTAAAAAATAAATTACATAAAATTGAGGTTATTCATACCTATAAAAATTATATTATATAATTTACAAGTAAGATAACAACTTTTGAATCTAGAAATTAAGCTCATAATGGTAATTTGAGAATGCAACCTAAATATAGTAAGATTATATTTTATGTAAAATAAATAAATGAAAGATGTATATTGCTGTATAATCCTTTGTATAAACATATCCCTATAATAACGCAATGCTTATAATCGTATATATTATTTCTCCTGTCAACATCCCTTTTTCTCAGAAAATACGAAACACAAAACGACGAATGAGATACCATATGAAAGGATTTTGAACAGGCTTCTGACATAGCATACTTACATTTCGTTTAAACATGCTTTTTGATCAAAAATTAAATCGGCATTGTTTTCATAAATGAAATTAAAGATTTTTCTGAAATTTGTGTTCCCACAAAAATAAAATACCGCATTATATCATGTTCAACAATAATTATAAAAAGAAATAAATAGTACAAAAAAGATAAAGTATGATTTCTCCGCCAGGTTAATTTAATATTTACCAGTGGGCCCGTGCGAGGATTTCGCACTGCAATCTAATATTTTTTATCAATATGTAATATTTATTAGATGCAGGTTTAAACTTCTAAAGAAAAATTAAGGATAAAAAAATCTGCAGCAACATTTAGTGTTTTGTTAAGCCAGAATATCATCTAATTTATTCCATCAAAGTTAGAGTAAAAATTGATTCAAGATTGCAAAAGGCACGCGCGAGAAAAAAAAATTAACAGTCGTATTTTAACTGCATTAGAGGATGACGTCGTCCGCTTCGAGAAAAACATGGGACATAGAAATATAAATCTAAGCATTTCAATTTCGCTTTTTAATCATAAATATAAAACAAACCCATGCGGTGTTTTTTATAATCTGAGCATCATATAATGTGGTATTTTACTTTTTCGGCAACAGTAATTCGAGGAAAACCTTTCATTTCTTTTATGAAAACAATGCCGATTTAATTTTTAATTATCAGCAAATTTTAATCAAAAAACATGTTTTAGGAAAATGTAAGTGTACTATGTCAGAAGCCTGTTCCAAATCCTTTCATATGGTATCTCATTCGTCGTTCTGCGTTTCGTATTTTCTGAGAAAAGGGGATGTTGACAGGAGAAATAATATATATGATGATTGTTAAAAAGCAAAATTGAAATTAAAATAAAACTAGTCGGATGTGCCAATCCCAAAACTTTCTTCTATCTCAGTCATGTTAATACTTCAAAATTCGCTATCGCATCGCCAATAAAATCAATATTTTTTGTCATTCTGTTGTACGTCAGCTGCTTGCGAATCGTCGGGTTACAGGGATGCGAACAACCGATGTATACTAAACTACGAAAAGTCCTTCTGGCCTGAACCTACAGGAACAGATAGCCTCCCCATTCCTTGGTTTTACGATTTTAGCTAATTTTACTGGAAAACACGAAGGTAAAATGCGTGGAACCTAAATAAAGGAGATTCAATCCCAGTTTTAGTCAACATTGAATTTGAATGAGGATATCGCCAAATTAGTCCTCTACAGCCAAGTTGGCTTCATTTATGACAACTTATTTTGGTCGCCAAATTTGGCGATATTCCGCCAACTGTCGCCAAGTTTGGGTAGAATTCAACGTTGGCGAATATAAATATATGGTGATAAGCATGTGATAGGATGAATGGTGTTACAACAATGAAAGAAAATTTGCCGAAATCATGTTAACTAAAACTCATAAATTAAACCCGTTTATGGATGAAATTCCGCTGTCTTGTTTGAAAATGTCAGCCACCCTAAAATTTCAAACCGCTATATCTCAGCTATTTTTTAAGATAGAGGCAAAACAAAAATTGCTCCGGATTCTCCGGATCAAGGCCGAACATTTAACGAAAGAAAGTTTCAGGATTTCTAATTTTTTTGAATTTTCACATCTTTTTGAATTTGAAATCTTTAAATGGCTATCACAGCGCCCCCTTTTGTCGAAGTATCCCCAAATTCTGATAGAACCTGCTTGCTATAGCCAAAAACCTAGAAAAAAAAAGTGGTTCAATTTGAAGCATAACTTCCCACACTTTTAGATGGTACAATAGTGAAAATGGAACAAAAATATCGATCACAGCGCCCCCTTTCGTCGAAATAAACCTAAATTCTGATAGAACCTGCTTGCCATAGCCAAAAACCTAGAAAAAAAAAATGTTGTTCAATTTGAAGCATAACTTCATACACTTTTAGATGGTACAATGAAAAGACACACAGACGGACAGACGGACCGACAGACAGACATTTTGTAAAAACATGTTTTTCGGAATCTCTGACCCCTAAAACGTGTAAATCCGTCAAAAACCGGAAGTCGAAAAAAATTCCGATTACAATACTTTCTTCTATTATAGATAGAAGAAAGTAATAAATGGTTTATTATATTAGAAATGCATTCAATTTATTTTTCTTTGTTTCATGTTTTTCAAGAAGCGGATGACGTCATCTTCTAATTCTAATGCAGTTAAAATACGATTGTTAATTTTTTCTCGCGCGTGCTTTTTGAAAAAAATATCGAGGCTTTAACCGGGTTTTTATTTAATTTTTATATGTGCGTCACTATTGTTATATTTATCATGTTTATGTATATGCCTACTGTAACGGAGTAATATAGTACATTAACTTATTTAAGGATTATCTTGGCAAAATAAACAAAATGACATTGGCGAGAGAAGAAAATTTGCCAACATATTTTTTGGCAACTTATTCACACAAATTATTTCATCATAAAACATATTTAATGATCAATATATTATAAAACAAACAATGTTTAATTTAATATGAAACAGACGCAGTCTGCTCTACCGGGTTGCCATACGAAGCAAAATCACGCCAAAATCGTCGGGTTGCCTAGGCATAAAACCGGCACCAAAAAGATACCTGTGCATCTGCGATATCTGTACCTTATTGAAATATACAAGCAGAAGTAAATTGTATATAAATAATATTGGCATGTCACAGACGCACCGGGATATATATTTGGCGCCAAAAAGGTGATTTTATGCCTAGGCAACACGACGATTTTGGCGAGATTTTGCTTCGTACGGCAACCCGGTAGAGCAGATTGCGTGCGTTTTATATTAAATTAAATATTGCATGTTTTATAATAAATTAATCATTGTGTGTGTTTTATGATAAATAACCATTCAGTGTGTTTTATGATAGTAAAAAAAGGGTACTTACGTATTATACGGGAAGGTCAAATACAATTGCGCCAAGCATGGCGCCAATTAACTAATTATAGTAACCATTATTTTTCGATAAGTATGTAGTTTATTTATGGTACTTTTCGGTTAGCCGGGTGCCAGTGAAATATATATATATATATATATATATATATATATATAGTTTTTTAAGCTATTATATTATCACACCCATTGAAATCACCGGTTTGTTCAATACTTTAATGCATTTTATTTATTTTATATTATTTACCATTTTTAACAATGTTATGTATTTAAGCAGTGGACCCGTGCGAGGATTTCGCACTGCAGTCTAATATTTTTTAGCAATATTTAATATTTTTTTGATGTAGGTTTAAACTTCTAAAGAAAAATTAAGGATTAAAATATCTTAAAACAACATTAGTCAAGCGAGAATATCGTCTCATTTATTCCTAACAATAAAATCCCATCGAAGATAGAAAAAGGCATGCGAGAGGGTAAAAAATAAAAAATTGTATTTTAACTGCATTAGAGGATGACGTCATCTTCTTCGGGAAAAATACGGGACGAAGAAAAATAAATTAAAATATACTTAAATTACAATTAAATCTAATATAACAAATCATACCTTTTATGCTACACGTGTAATAATATTTAATTTCTTCTAAACGTTTTAATTTCAATTTTGTTTTTAAATCATAAATATAAAATGAACCCGTGAGAAAACGTCACATTTTACCTCTTTTGTACTATTTATTATTCTTTATAATCACTTTCAGCATCATATTATGCGGTATTTTATTTTTGTGGCAACATTGATTTGGTAAAAAGCTTTCATTTCATTTATGAAAAAACAATCCAGATCACATGTATTATTTATGTTGTCAACATCCCTTTTTCTATGCACATGCACAACATACAACGATGAATGAGGTATCATTCGAAAAGTTTTTGAACAGGCTTCTGACATAGTACACTCCCATTTCGTTAAAACGCGTTGTTGGATATAAAAAAATAGTTAATTAAAAATGCATGCTAAAACGTACCAGGAAATAATCTCAAAGACTGCAGTGCGAAAGCTTCGCACGGGTCCTTCTGGTTAAACATAACATAATAATGGGAGAAAAATATTGTAAATAACTTTAATTATCTAGTAAAAGTTTAGATAATTTATAGATTAAAATAGATTGATGTATATAAGATATTGTAAGATATATATAAGATATATATTAATAAAATTAATAAAACCTAATTAAAAAATAGGACGATCCTTAGTCGAATGGTACCTTTGCATCTCTCTGTGACGATTTGTTTATACATAACATGGCATGGTGCGTTTTATTCCACGATTCTACATACAATAAGAAAGACTCAGATGCTACGGTAGTCATAATTTATAATGATAATTTCTATTTTGATGTCCACGAAGCAGTTAAGAAATTTATTAAACCGAGAATACTCGCATGGGGTATGAAGTATCCCAGTTGCGTACCGTTATTACGTTTGTCACCACCTTTGTTAAAATCATATCACTCGGGTTATTTTATCGTACAATTTAAAACAATTATCTGCGATTAAATAAGGCGAGGATAATAATTTGTAAATATCGGTAACAAAAGGAAAATCGAAAGCAACCTAAGTAAACGCGAGTGTTCCCGTGTTAATGCAAATGTAAAAATATTAACTTAAATACTTTAAAGCATTTTTAATTTTAAAAGTTTCTTATTTTGAAAATATCAGACTAAAAGAGGTAAGCTACTGTGCCCTTTATCTTTCGACGCTGCCACATTTATTTTCTTTATAGATTTGCCATCACTGCGACCTTTTAAATAATTATTTTTTTCTCTCACTTTTAAGCGTTTATAATAAGCATCGCAGTCGACCTCTACCCAATGGTGTATCGGTGTCTTGCACGTTCACGTTCACCTGCTGTTTCGTCTTTCGCCCATAGCCGTTCAACGCTTCGTCCGTATGCAAAGCCCTGATTTTTCCTTGGAGGACTTTTTGAAGCTTATAAAGCGGTATGACAAATGTCTCAATGTACTTGGTACTTATGTGGAATAATAAAGTTATGTTTTATTTTAATGTCTAATTACATTTTTTGTCTTTCATACACACCTCTGTCCACGGTCGCTAGGGGAAACTTATTTTCCGACTGACCCTCGTATTTTTCTACGAGACTAATTATTACCACATTAAATAAACGACAATATTTTAGCGATGTGTAATATAGCTTGTTTCGAGTTGACATTAATGAATAGAAATTAAAGAAACACAAAAAATATGCGAATTTAAAAATAATGTAACCAGTCAAATAAACAATATAATGACAATACGTAAAGAAAAACCGATTTATTCTCTCCATTTCTGTTCACTATCCATCTAAAATGAATCAATTTAGAATGAAAAGAGATGGAGAATTGCTTTTACTATTTATAAGCTTTTTTATTTCTATTAAAAATTCACAATTGGGAGAAAAATGAAGCATTTTGTATTAATCAATAGTCTGGAATACTTACCGACAGTGTACGTCAGTTTCATTGCACTGAAAAAATACATAACTATAATCAGTACACAATTTAATGCAGTCGCAAATTTATTGAAATTTTTTTACAATTATTTGCTTTACAAATCGCTTAATGGGTCAGATACCCTTTAAAGTGTCAAAAATTCGATTTTTTGTTTGTTTATTAGATTACAATTAAATATTATTCTTTAGAAACATTTTAAAATAAACCCCATGCAAAAATTCACTTTAGAAGAGTGTATATAGTGCCGATAGTCTTCTCGTTCCCTAAAACTGTAGGATACTAAATTTAGTTCAAATCCTCTGATCCGTTTTTAAGATAAAAATAGCTTGACCCATAATGACCCATGACCAAAATGACCCACTAATCGAATCTTATCGAACATGTGACCTAGCCCAACAGTCTTCTCGTGCCCGAGAACCATAGGATGTAAAATTTAGTCAATATAGTCTGAGCCGTTTTTTAAATAAAATTGGCTTGACCCACAGGGACCCAAAAATGACCCATTAATCGAATTTTCTGGGACATGTGACCTAGCTCAATGATTTGCTCGTGCCCGAAACTCGTAGAATATAAAATTTAATCAAAATCGTTAGAGCCGTTTTTTAGCTAAAATTAACTTGACCCGCGTTGACCCAAAAATGACCCACTAATCGAAAGTTCTCGAACATGCGACTCAGCCCAATAGTCTTCTCGTGCCCGAAAACGGTAGGATACAAAATTTAGCCAAAATCTTTTGAACCGTTTTTTAGATACAATTAGCTTGACCCTGACCTATGATGACCCAAAATTACCCACTAATCGGATTTTCTCGAACATGTGACCTAGGCCAATGGTTTTCTGGTGCCCCAAAACGGTAGGATACAAAATTTTGTCAAAATCGTTAGAGCCGTTTTTAAGATAAAATTTGCATACATACGTACATAAATATAAATAAATAAATATATATATATATATATATATATATATATATATATATATATATAGCCACACACACAAGATTTGCTAGAATTAGAATATATGATAATCTGGTGCTGAGTACTGAATGGGTTGCTCATCTAAACAGAACAGATAATCCTCTACTGTTTTGCCCGTTACCCTAATTTTATAAATAATTATCATGCATCATCTACCATCTATCTATATTATAAAGAACAAACGTGTCCGTGCGTAACGCTGACGTCATTTTGCGAATGGCAACACTTGACAGATGAAATTTCGGTTTTGCGATTTTTGCTACTGCAATTTTTTTAATTTCTAAATGTCGTACATTTTCAATTTTTACACCGTTATATAAGGAAAAAACCTACTTTCAAATGCAATTTGTTTGAAAACTGTATCGCAATTTACTCATTTATTATAGCATTTAAATTAAATTTCAAGCACGATTTTTTTTATTCTATCTCTACCGCTTGCAGACGATTACAAAATATTAAACCGTTTGCACTTTAAACAATATAAAACGTTCAGCATTTGTTTTCAGCTAATATTCAATAACAAAATCAAAACTTCATTAAGCTATCAATAAAATAGCATAAATAAAACACAAATTAAAAAGACGTGTAATCAAAATAAGCGCTTAAAACAGCTGACATTATGAGAATAAAAAAACTGCTGTAGATAACGAAACTTTTAGCGATTTCTTTGGTTATTTATTAACTTCTCGAAAGAGGCCAATACAAAATTACCCCTTTTAATAAATTTCAAAATTTCATCTATACTAATAAAAGAAAATTTCGCTCTGTGTGTTTGTTTATTTGTCTGCGATACCTAGCAAAATCTAGCCTACTTAGAAGTCTGAAAATTTAGGTGTGGATAGTCCAAGGTGGCCATATACACCTGAGTCTTAGAATTTTAATATTTTGATAATTACCCAACATATTAATTATAATCTCATTAAACGTCGTATCGAAAATGCCATCTTTTAAATCAAAATGGCTAAAGAAAAGAACAGCTTTTCTGGATTTTCAAGCGGAAATGAACGAATTCGAAATCATTTTATTAATTAGCGAATTTTAAGAAAACTAATTAAGATATAAATTTGAAAATTTCTGAGCATATGTAAAAAAAAAATTCTGCATCCGACTATGCGATTTTTGAAAAATTCGGCCGGTAATTTTTCTTAATTTATGCAAAAAACTGCGAAAAATCTGCAGGCGCCACTGAAAAACAATCCGAGAAAGTTACAGACAGGGATCTGCTTTCATTAAAAACTGAACTAGAAAGAGATTTGTTTCTCTGGCCGATCCCTCCATTTAGCTTGCGAAAATGAAATGAAATAATTGTCAATTTTTACTAATGAATAAAAATTTAGATAACTAATTAGATATAGATTTGAAATTGATGATGGGAAGGGGTATCATCTGCCGGCTATTTTAGCGTAGCGTCTTTGTAATGTTCTAATTATCAGAAAAATTTAATTATTTTTTTAATGATCGTGTTATTGTAGGTGAAGGTGGTTTTCTTGAACAAATTATTCATTATATTTGCCGGTATGGGGAGAGAGGGGGTTAACGCCTTGCTCTAAGATTGCTATTATCTTGGGCCCGGGCAGCGCGGGGCGGGTTAGCTAGTTTGTATATATAATTGACATATTTCATATTAAAATGCTCTTTGGTGTTGTTAGGGGACAATATAAAAAATATTAAATGTAAAAAATCTACTAGAGTTTCAATAAAAAAATAAATGGTTTATATCTATATTCTCTATCCCGTGAAGCCCTGGTTGGATACCCTAGTATATATAAAATTTAAATGGAAATTTCATTCAGACGGCTTATAACTCAAATTCTACTAAACGGATGGAACTTGCACTGTTCGATAGATAATTTTTCAGGGAAGGTTTTAGTATATAACACATTGTTCTACGTAGATTAGTTATGTAATTATGATGGAAAGTTGAGTTATTTTGGACGAAAAGGTTACGACTGGTGACTTTTTGGCGATCATTATCGTTGGTGAAGGAATTGAAGCGGCTATATCATTAAGAAAATAATACAAGGACCACAAAAAAACACTTTTATTGATTTTATTTAAATAATAAAAATAATAATAATAATAAAAATAAAAATAAAAACAGTTTTGATGAGCGATATTGTTATAAAACGAAAATATTTAATTTAAACACGAAAGAGATTGTTCATAATGCTTAAAAAATTATTCAATGTGTAACATTGCAAATGAAACAATATTTGTTGACGATTTATCTTTTTGCGTCAGGTTAAAAAACTGCATCTGAAAATTTAATTAGATAAAATCTGAGTAATAATTTTGTTTTTGATTTATATATATATATATATATATATAATATACAGGCCCGTATTTTGGATATGTGACGCCCATGTGCCATCAGTCATGTTACGCCCCACCCGCCCCCCCCCCCCCCCACACACACTAGAGGTGATTTCGTGTTTTCTTTACGGAGCGGTTTTAAATCCAAGGCCTGACGGTTTTAAATCCAAGCCCTAAACATTTTGTTTCATCAGAGTCTAAGCACTCCCGAACCCGATACCAAAAGTATGCATTAGAATTAAAAAAATATTTAAAAGTTCTTTTCAAAAATAACATCTCATTTTTAAACATTTTAAAAATATACTGTTATTTTAAGAACATTTTTTTTTTTTGGGGGGGGGGAGGAAATTTGCATTGGATCTTATCAAAAGAAAAGTTTGGTATCAAATAAAATTTTCCTTCCTTAAAAATATAATCATATTTTTCTCCCCCCAAAAGAAAATTTGATGGACCAATTAGCGAACTGCGTTTTACGAATAAATGCATAATATTTGCAGAAGTTACTATTAATATGCTGAAGAATCGAACAATGCTTTCTTATTACCTATAAAAGGTATAAATCTTCATTTATAATAGATTTCTTTCTCAAAACAATGTTACGCGATTCTTGTGTCACTGAAAATCAAGTTAAAATAAAAACGCTGTAATTGACATCGTTATCTGAATAATCCGATGCCTTTATAGGAAAAGAGGAAACACTGCTCGATTGCTTTTTTTCAGAATAACAATGTATGTTAATTATATCTATTTACGAATGAAAGTGACTTCTAGATCAGAGCCGCAGCATAGAGTTCATGATGAAAAATAGATATGAGAATCACTAATATTATTTTCATATGCAGAGAGATAATGATTCGAAGACAATAGAAGGCTAAAAATTTTAAAACATTAATTTAATATGGTTGACTTTAAACAAAAGAAAATGTTCATTTCACGATAGATCTCTAAAAAAAATAAAATAAATAAACGCTCCAATTAAAGTATTTCACACTGTCACAAACAAATAACAAACATCACATTATTCCCGCTCTTCCTATTAGCGTCAATATGTCGGCGCAATCGATGCCAGACATAAATAAATCTGCAAATATGACAAATTGTCTTTTAAATAGCATAGGCGCTAGAAAAGAAAAACAAGATTTCTGTTTCCCGCATTAAAATAACTTGAACTGCAATCAGTAATTTTTTAAGAAAAAATTAAATAAAAGTTTTTTTTTTTATACGAGAAAAATAAAATTTCCAGTTTCAGAAAGAATGAGCCCGAGCCCCTTTCATTTTATTTCGCAATAAATAGAGTATTATTTAATATTTTTTAACGAAATATCTACTTGGATGGGTGGGAGGGGGGTGGGATTTCTGTTTATGCTGATATCTTACTAGTGCGGGTTCGATTAGTTACGCAATTTTGAAAAAAAAGCGTTTTTTTTTTATTTTCTTTACTTTATTTTTTTTTATTTTATAAAATGATCAACATTAGCCGTTTTGCATAGGATTTTGCAACTGCTATCGGCTTCTTAATTCAGCTTAAGTGAAAATTTCAAGCCAGGGACAAATTAAGGCATACGAAAGGGTCACAGGCACGTTGTAGCACTATTTTTCATTGGCCTTTTCCATAGGATAATTTTCCTCATAAATAAAACAATTACTATTTGGAAATATTGGTGAATGTGTGCCGCTGACCTCAAAAGTGTTTAGTCAGTCTTTGTTATGAGCTACTGTGTCTGGCCTTAGCTGCATTTTACAATTTTAAATCATTCCTGGAATCAGATAGGCTGGTTTGGGAATTTGAGCAGGCGCAAATAATAGACCAAGAGCCGGCCGTCGATTTTCCTATGTATAAGATACAAGAGCAATTCGGCCGGCATAAGTAAGCCCTAACAAAGACCTATAGGAAGCGACCATTTTTAATTATTTATTCCTGCCGGGTCATGTATTTTTTGAGTCACTTCCGGTGTCAATTTTGAGTAATTGCCTATGTATCGAATACAAGGACCGTACATACATCACAATGTAGGTATCAAAATGTACATTAAGAATATACCGGTCTGCCAAGTCTAATCCTGCCGGAACCAGGTGGCAGATTTACTTTATGACGTCAATTTTGAGTGTTTACCTATGTATCGAATACAAGGACCGTACATGCATCACAATGTATGTTTCAAAGTGTACATTAAGAATATATTGGTCTGCCAGGTCCAATCCTGCCGGAACCAGGTGGCAGACTTACTTTTATGACGTTAATTTTGAGTGTTTTCCTATGTATCGAATACAAGGACCGGACATACATCACAATGTAGGTTTCAAAGTGTATATTAAGAATATATAGGTCTGCCAGGTCCAATCCTGCCGGAACCAGGTGGCAGACTTAGTTTTATGACGTCAATTTTTAGTGTTTACCTATGTATCGAATACAAGGATCAAACATACATCACAATGCAGGTTTCAAAGTGTACATTAAGAATATATTGGTCTGCCAGGTCCAATCCTGCCGGAACCAGGTGGCAGACTTACTTTTATGACGTCAATTTTGAGTGTTTACCTATGTATCGAATACAAGTATCTGGTACACATCTGCATGCACACTTTGAAACCTGCATCTAAAAATATACATCACAATGTAGGTTTCAAAGTGTACATTAAGCATATATTGGTCTGCCAGGTCCAATCCTGCCGGAACCAGGTGGCAGACTTACTTTTATGACGTCAATTTTGAGTGTTTTCCTATGTTTCGAATACAAGTATCAAACATACATCACAATGCAGGTTTCAAAGTGTACGTTAAGAATATATTGGTCTGCCAGGTCCAATCCTGCCGGAACCAGGTGGCAGACTTACTTTTATGACGTCAATTTTGAGTGTTTACCTACGTATCGAATACAAGGACCGGACATACATCACAATGCAGGTTTTAAAGTGTACATTAAGAATATATAGGTCTGCCAGTTCCAATCCTGCCGGAACCAGGTGGCAGACTTACTTTTATGACGTCAATTTTGAGTGTTTACCTATGTATCGAATACAAGTATCAAACATACATCACAATGCAGGTTTCAAAGTGTACGTTAAGAATATATTGGTCTGCCAGGTCTAATCCTGCCGGAACCAGGTGGCAGACTTACTTTTATGACGTCAATTTTGAGTGTTTACCTATGTATCGAATATAAAGATCAAACATACATCACAATGCAGGTTTTAAAGTGTAAATTAAGAATATACAGGTCTGCCAAGTTCAATCCTGCCGGAAACAGGTGGCAGACCTACTTTTTCAAAAGTTGTATCACTAAAATCAATGATATCATCTGTTTTTACACAAAGAAAACAATGTTTCATATTTCTTAAAAAGTTCTTGAAAAGAAAAGAACAAATCAGAAAATTTTGATCACATCATCAGTAAGAAATGCTGATAAAGATATAAATAGTTGCCATCTGATTTCATAAATTTAAAATAATTAAAAAAATACAGACGATAATTCTTTAGAAAAGGGTTGCCATAGAAATAGCAGTTAGATGAGATCAAGGTATTTTGGTGTTATCTGTAATCATTAGTATCAAAATTAATTGGCATTTTAATTTTCAACACAGGCTAAAAATAATACTTAAAAAAAACAAAAGTAAATTTCAAAGGTGACTTTATATGCTCAATATATAAAAAAATCATCCTCTTTCTAATTTAATCTGTAAATTCTATGGATAAGAAAAAGATAAAAAAGTGACACATAGGTAAACACTCAAAATTAACGTAAAAAAAGTAGGTCTGCCACCTGTTTCCGGCAGGATTAAACCTGGCAGACCTGTATATTCTTAATGTACACTTTGAAACCAACCTACATTGTGATGTATGTACGGTCCCTATATTCGATACGTAAATAAACATTCAAAATTGACGTCATAAAAGTAAGTCTGCCATCTGGTTCCGGCAGGATTGCAACTGGTAGACTAATATACTCTTAATGTACAGTTTGAAACCTACATTGTAATGTATGTCCGGTCCTTGTATTCGATACATAGGAAAACACTCAAAATTGACGTCATAAAAGTAAGTCTGCCACCTGGTTCCGGCAGGATTGGACTTGGCAGACCAATATATTCTTAATGTACACTTTGAAACCTACATTGTGATGTATGTCCGGTCCTTGTATTCGATACATAGGAAAACACTCAAAATTGACGTCATAAAAATAAGTCTGCTACCTGGTTCCGGCAGGATTGGACCTGGCAGACCTATATATTCTTAATGTACATTTTGAAACCTACATTGTGATGTACCGGGTGTCCCACAAATGACTGATGGATTTTAAAATTCAATAACTTGCAAACGGAGGCAGATATTAAAAAAATTCTTGCAGGAGGGTTACGTATGATGTCGGGAGTTTTTTTACTGTGATTCTTGATTTTAGTTCGAATTTCAAACAATAGATGGCGCTGACAACGGTTGGCGCTCATTCGAGGCCGAAACTGACGTCACTCATCATTGACTTGAAGGAAGGAGATTAAGGCTATGGAGTGGGTCTCATTCGCCAGTACAATCTTGCTCTTAGGACCCGATTCTGAACTCAGAGGATATGATTTCAATGGAATGCGTTGTTGCCATGGAAACAATAAACTCTTCGATAGTAGAATACAGCTTTCAGAACTGGGCATGAATTTAACAAGCAGTGTTCGAGTTGCAGGCGATTCTACATTTATGAAGTTTTATTTTCTCGGATTAAATTACTTTTTATGGCCTGATTTAAAGAATATTTTATTCATCGTATTTTAAAACTAGTAGGTGAAATAAACCATTTTCAATAGTGTACACTCTTTTAAAAGTACTCACTAGCAGATTGCGTAGCAAAATAACGGATGAAGATGTGACGGATTCGATTTCTGTACAGCTCTCACATACCTGCATTGCCGTCATTTCGCGAAACTAAATTTTCATATTGGTTAGATAAAATTCCCATAAATACTCATGAATGTAAAATCGCCTGCAAACTCGAATACTGCTTGTTAAATTCATGCCCTGATATAAACGCTGTATTCCACTATCGAATAATTTGTTGTTTCCATAGCAACAACGCATTCCATTGAAATCATATCGAATTAGTTCAGAATCAAGGCCTAAGAGCAAGATTGTAATGGCGAATGAGACTCACTCCATAGCCTTAATCTCCTTTCTTCGCATCAATGCCGAGTGACGTCAGTTTCGGCTTCGAATGAGCGCCAACCGCTGTCAGCGCCATCTATTGTTTAAAATTCGAACTAAAATCAAGAATCACAGTAAAAAAACTCCCGACATCACACATAACCCTCCTGCAAGAATTTTTTAAATATCTGTCACCGTTTGTTAGTTATTGAATTTTAAAATCCATCAGTCATTTTTGGGACACCCGGTATGTCCGGTCCTTGTATTCAATACATAGGAAAACGCTCAAAATTGACGTCATAAAAG
Organism: Maratus michaelseni; assembly: GCA_963931845.1. Classification (NCBI taxonomy): domain Eukaryota; kingdom Metazoa; phylum Arthropoda; class Arachnida; order Araneae; family Salticidae; genus Maratus; species Maratus michaelseni. The sequence continues at coordinate 53,874,254 of OZ007596.1, forward strand.
TATGTCTGCCATCTGGTACCGGCAGGATTGGACCTGGCAGATCAATATATTCTTAATGTACACTTTGAAACCTACATTGTGATGTATGTACGGTCCTTGTATTCGATACATAGGTAAACACTCAAAATTGACGTCATAAAAGTAAGTCTGCCACCTGGTTCCGGCAGGATTAGATTCGGCAGACCGGTATATTCTTAATGTACATTTTGATACCTACATTGTGATGTATGTACGGTCCTTGTATTCGATACATACTCAAAATTGACACCGGAAGTGACGCAAAAAATACATGACCCGGCAGGAATAAATAATTAAAAAAGGTGGCTTCCTATAGATCTTTGTTAGGGCTTACTTATGCCGGTCGAATTGCTCTTGTATCTGATACATAGGAAAATCGACGGCCGGCTCTTGGACTATAAAGTAAACTTGGTAGTAGTATTTCCCATTCATTGAGAATTTTAAGCTTAAGTGATCGTAGTTCCGAAAGGTTCTGCGCTGAGAGCTACTTATACAGAAGGGGTGCACCAAAAACAATACTTCCATAATGAAAAAAATCTTGTGTGGATAAATATACTAAAAATACCAACGTTTGACACACAATAACATCGTATAATAAACAGACGCACGTTTCATGAGTATCCTGGACTCACTTCCTCAGTGTAAATAAACTTAAACCCTATTGTATCCCCCCAAAGACATGAAAATGAATCTAAAAACCCAAATGAAAAACAACAACACACCGAGAAACTCCTCCAATCTGATTAAGTCGGTTGGTTGGTTGTAGAGGATTCACTATGACAAAGTAACTCAACCCAGAAAGGTGAGATGTACGGTACACTTGAAAAATCATTAACCAGGGAGTTACCAAATTTATGAATATAAACTGCCTCAAAGAAGTCTAAATCTAATGGAGTGTACTAATATTTTAAGGCAATATGATTTTAAGGTTGTTTTTAAGCCAGTTAATAAACTAAATTTTTCACAGTTAAAAGATAAAATTTCACATCAAAACTTTTGGGGCATTTACAATATCCAATGTCAATATGGTTTGTCCTATATAGGACAGACTAAACGACAACTCCGTTTCAGACTCAATGAACACAGAAATTACATTAAGAAAAAAGAATTACAAAAGTCCTCTATTGCTTGTCACTGTTGGAGTGAGGGACATAATTTAACTTCGACTCAGCCACTATTATTAAGAAATGTAACACTCCATTAGATTTAGACTTCTTTGAGGAAGTTTATATTCATAAATTTGGTAACTCCCTGGTTAATGATTTTTCAAGTGTACCGTACATCTCACCTTTCTGGGTTGAGTTACTTTGTCATAGTGAATCCTCTACAACAAACCAACCGACTTAATCAGATTGGAGGAGTTTCTCGGTGTGTTGTTTTTCATTTGGGTTTTTAGATTCATTTTCATGTCTTTGGGGGGATACAATAGGGTTTAAGTTTATTTACACTGAGGAAGTGAGTCCAGGATACTCATGAAACGTGCGTCTGTTTATTATACGATGTTATTGTGTGTCAAACGTTGGTATTTTTAGAATACTTCCATACTATCTCAATTCGAGGCTGCTGATCTACAGAGAATTTTATAAGAAAGAAACACAGCAAAAGTTAATCTGTTTTTAGTACTAGCAATATTTTGCAGTCCTCAAAAAAAAAAAAAAAAAAAAAAAAAAAAAAAGTAAATAATTTTTTTTTTCATTGTCAAAATTATGCCGCCCATGATATATATATATATATATATATATATATATATATATATATATATATATATAACTACTACATCATGTGCCTTACAGAAGAAACTAGCAGATGTAATTATAAAAAAGACTGTAACTGTGCGTTACATGTTATTTGTTTATTTACGATTTTGATTTTACTTTTGTCGCCAAACAATTTGATTTTAAACCAGAAAAGGATAAGCATGACATTGGTCTGCGCGAATGTCACTATAATGGTATTTTTTCATGTGTACGACAGCATTTTTGGAGTCATGTTTTATATACAAATGTAAATTATATAAACTAGGGCATCCAAACAGGGCTTCACGGGATAGAGAATAAGAATATAGGTGAAAACCATTTTTAGATGCGTTCGTAATTATATAAATACGTAGCACCTATAGTCGTCGTCTGGTTCGTCCGCCTGTCCGTCCGTGGTCAATCTCTGCAATAATTGTAATTTCTTCAATCTCTTTTTTAATAATGTGGTGACTAGAGAACATTTTAATTTCTGTTGGTCACAACGGCCACATTTCTCTACCAAACTCTACTATAAATGATAAAACAAAAGAGTTGGTTCTTATTAGTCCGAATTTTGTCTAACACGTAAGATAATATAATAGCGCAATGGCGTTCGCATTGTATTCATCAATGCGGTAGGACTTTCCAGGTGAAAGTGCATATTACTTTAAAGTACAAGGTCAATTTCACCATTTTGTTCGATTCAAGGGTCATTTGGAAAATGAACCAGCGCAGCGGTTCTGCCTGCTAGTATTAGCCTGCTAGTATTTTATAAATAAATATCATGCTAGTCTATAGTATTTTATTCTGACTAAATAAATAAATAAAACGAAATATTCAAGGAGGAAAGGGTATCGTTTATTTCTTATGAAATAAACATAATAATATATGACAATTCATGAAATAAACAGAAATGAAACGTTGCGAAAAATCTGATATCTGCGCACATTTAGAATACAATAATCTGGTGCTGAATAAATGAACAGTTCATCTAACCAGAACAGATAATCCTCTACTGTTTTGCCTGTTACACTAATTTTGTTTAACAGCGTATACGAATTTCTATATGATATTTTGTAGTTCTGACATTTACATTTTACTCATTTTCAATATTTGAATTTGTACCTCTAGCAAATTAATCATCGCATGTTAATCACTTGTCAAAATAATTATTATCTGGAGGCACGGCAGTGCCTCCGCCAAGTCGAGAGAGCACAGCCGTAAGCATCCTTTCTGGAAGCAACTTAGGGCACTTTTGCCCCCCCCCCATATCTCTGCGTTGGAGTTTCCCCAAAACCCGGAACTTCGTTTTTCTAGAGTATTTGGCACACAGAACCAAAATTTAAAATTACAACTTTCTGTCTTTTCTAGTTCAGACGATATATGAACTCAAACATTCGATTTTTTGTCACTCACTCACTCACTCGTTCACGCGTCATCAAAAATATTAGGTAGATCCCGTAGCCCTAGAAATTTGACATTTGGAAAAAGGGTAGTGTTTAGGATACAAAGACAGGAAAAATTACAAAATCCGGAAAATTCGAAAAAAAAAAACATTCGAAAATTCAACAAATTCCATCAAAATTGAAAATTGAAAAAATTTGGTGTGAAGATAGTGTTTAGCATCCATAAAAAGAAAACATCAAAAACACCAAAAAAAATCGAAAGCAAAATTTAAAAAATCGAAAAATTGAAAAAAACCGAAAATTTGAAGTCAATCCGATTTTGTTGCGCTAGAAACTTCAAATTTGGAATAAAGGTAGTATTTAAGATACAGTTAAAGAAAAAAACAAAACAAAAAAAAAACCCCAGAAAATTAAAAAAAAAAATTCGAAAAATTCGAAAAAAATTGAAAAACTGAAAATAATTTGATCTTTTAACCTTAGAAACTTAAAATTCGGCGTAAAGGTAGTGTTTGGAATTCAGAATAAGAAAAAAATAAAAACACAATAAAAATCGAAAATAAAATAATAAAATCGAAAAAATCGAAAAACATCGAAATTTGAAAACAATTCGATTTTATAGTGCTAGAAACTTGAAATTTGGAATAAAGGTAGTATTTAGGATACAAAAAAAGAAAAAATCCAGAAAATTAAAAAAAAAAAAATAAAATAAAAAAAATAAAAAATTCGGAAAATTCGAAAAAAAATGAAAAATTGAAAATAATTTGATCTTTTAACCTTAGAAACTTAAAATTCGGCGTAAAGGTAGTGTTTGGAATTCAGAATAGGTAAAAATTAAAAACACAATAAAAACCGAAAATAAAATTAAAAAATCAGAAAAATCGAAAAACATCGAAAATTTGAAAATAATTCGATTTTGTAGAACTAGAAACTTGAAATCTGGAATATAGGTAGTACTTAGAATAGAAAAAAAAATTTAAAAATCCAGAAAATTAAAAAACAAATTTCGAAAATTTGAAAAAATCGAAAAAAAAATTAAAAAATGATTGATTTATTGGAATTTTCCTGAATTTTTAATTTTGTATCTGGAGGCACGGCAGTGCCTCCGCCAAGTCGAGAGAGCACAGCCGTAAGCATCCTTTTCTGGAAGCAACTGAAGGCACTTTTGACCTCCCCATAGCTTTGAGCTGGTATATCCCAAAAACCAGAAACTTCGTTTATATAGAGTATGTGGCAAATAAGACCAAAATTTAAAATTTCACATTTTTGTCTTTTCCAGTGCAAACGATATATGAACTGAAAGTTTCGATTTTTTGTCACTCACTCACGCGTCATCAAAAAGATTAGGTGGATCCCGTAGGCCTAGAAACTTGAAATTTGGAATAAAGGTAGTGTTTAGGCTACAAAAAAAGAAAAAAATATAAAATACAGAAAATTCGAAAATTCAACAAATTCCAACAAAATTGAAAATTGAAAATAATACGATCTTGTAGTCGTAGAAACTTAAAATTTGGTGTAAAGGTAGTGTTTAGAATTAAAAAAAAAAAATGTATATCAAAAACACAATAAAAATCTAAAATAAAATAAAAAAATCGAAAAATAATCAAAAGTTTGAAAATAATCCGATTTTGTTGGGCTAGAAACTTGAAATTCGGAATAAAGGTATTATTTAAGATACAAAATAAGGAAAAATTAAAAAATCCGGAAAACTCGAAAACAAAATTCGAAAAAAATAAAAAATTGAAAATAATTCGATCTTGTTAGAGACTTAAAATGTAGTGTAAAGGTAATATTTACGATTCAAAAAAGAAACTTGTAAAAAAAATTGTAAAATTCGAAAATAAAATCGAAAAATCGAAATATCTGTAAAAAATCGAAAACAATTCAATTTTGTAGTTCTAGAAACATGAGTTTTAAGATAATTGTCCTATTAGCTAGTACACCGCCCGTAATTGTTTTATGTTTTTTTCCCACGGATTATGCTGTTTTTTCTTTTTGTTTACGAATTTCGGTATAGAAAAAATCCGCTATAGACCGGCTACGTTATGGGTGGTTCCTTTATAGACATGTTTGTTTTCTTTCACAGGTTATACTCTATTTAATTTGCATATGTTGCATATGAAATATGGAGTGTTAAATGATGTTAGCACCAAAAAAATCTTCACAGCTCCCCCTCTCCTGCAACATTACTGGCTGGTTATGGCTTGATAGTCCTTTCTAAATAAAATCATGGTGACTCTAAGATTATCTTGATTTATCTTTAAATTGAACCTAAATGATCCTAAGAAGATGGATCAAAGAATTACTATATTGGCATGACAATCAGGAAACTTAGAAGTAAAATGGAAAAATCAATAAATTTATAAAAAGTCGAAAGTTTGAATATAATTCGATTTTGTAGTCCTACCAGCTTGACATTTGGCAGAAAGGTAGGGTTTAGGATACAAAATAAGGAAAAATTTAAAAATCCGAAAAAAAAAACCTTTAAAAAATCAAATATAGTTTGATATATTGAAAATTTCCGAAAATTTTAATTTTAGCTTTCTTTTTATCCTAAACAGTACTTTTGTGCTAAATATCAAGTATCTAGGCTGCGAGTAATATCTCAGATGGATAGCACCTTTCCTGGAAGCAGTTGAGAGTACTTTTGACTCCCCCTTCCCATAACTTAGTGCTTGCCTAGTTACCTGAAATTGCTTTAAGGTAACTTCGTCGAAAATCAGTGGATGATCTCCGAAAAGAGCCCAAAATCAAGAAAAGGAGGTTTACAGAGCTGCCAACTGCTACGAAAAAATCGTAGTTGCTACGATTTTGAACCACAAACTACGATGCTACGAAAATCTGTCTAAAACTACGATTTTCTGAAAAAAAAAAAAACGCGAATTTTGTCACAGGTTCCCACTCGAAAAATCACGAATTTCGTCACAGGATCGCGCGGAAAATCACGAATTTCGTAACAGGATCGAGCTAAGAAATGCGAATTTCGTAACAGGATCGCTGAAAAAACGCGAATTTCGTCAAAAAATTGGCGGGAAAAAGCAAATTTCGCCAAAGTATCGCCAAAAAACGGGAATTTCGTTCAACTGATTGCTGAAAAAATGCGAATTTCGTCAAAAGATCGTTCAGGGGTGATTCTGGTCCGAATTTTCCGAAAAATTAAGGCAATGATTTCCGAAAAAAATGTATATATATCGGTCATAAATTCGGACATTAAATGTATCGGTATTTCGAAAAATGATCGCCGAAAAAAAATCAATCTTGTCTTTCGTTCGAAGAAAAATCGCCAATTTTGTCAGAGGATAGCGGGAAAAACGTGACTTTCGCCAGAGAGTCGCGAAAAAATGGCAAATTTCGTCAAAAACATTGCGAAAAGCGGCAAATTTCGTTAAAAGATCGCGAAAAGCGGCAAATTTCGTTAAAAGATCGCGAAAAAACAGCAAATTTTGTCAACAGATCGCGGGAAAAACGTGACATTCGTCAGAAAAATCACGAAAAAACGGCAAATTTCGTCAAAAACATTACGAAATTCGGACTAATCATATTCGGACTTAATTATGTTTAATCAATCCCACCCGCAACAAAAAAATTAGCAAAAAAAAAGAGTCTCCTACTTTGTGTGCTTATGTATATACACATGCGTTTAATTGATTAGTATTTGCCCGCTTAAAATTTACAGCATAAAAAACAGCCACCAACCAACCAACCTTCAGATAAAAAACGGCAAATTTCGTCAAAAACATTGCGAAAAACGACAAATTTCGTCAAAAGATCGCGAAAAAACGGCAAATTTCGTCAAAAGATCGCGAAAAAGCGACAAATTTTTGTCAACAGATCGCGGGAAAAACGTGACTTTCGTCAGAAAATCGCGAAAAAACGGCCAATTTCGTCAAAAACATTGCGAAAAAGCGCAAATTTCGTCAAAAGATCGCGAAAAAACGACAAATTTCATGAAAAACACTGCGAAAATGGCAAATTGCGTCAAAAGATCGCGAAAAAACGACAAATTTTGTCAACAGATCGCGGGAAAAACGTGACTTTCGTCAGAGAATCGCGTAAAAACGGCAAATTCCGTCAAAAACATTACGAAAAAGGGCAAATTTCGTCAAAAAATATCAAAAAACGCAAATTTTATCAACAGATCTTGAAAAAAACTGCAAATTTCGTCAAAAGATCGCGAAAAAACGCAAATTTCGTCAAAGGGATTCAATAAAAAGTGGCGGGATTGGACACCCCCACTCCCGGTTGTATCAGCTTACTCGACCTGATGAAGGACTCTAACTCAGACATTTTTCTTTGGAAGATATACCCGTAGTTCCATCACCCCCTCCCCGCAACTGCCTTGGAATCTTTCAGAAAATCCACTGTGAAGTTCAGAAATTTGGCTTAGGAGTGGACAGAGCATTAATTGAATAAGAATAATTATGTTTAATCAATCCCACCCGCAACAAAAAAATTAGCAAAAAAAAAAGAGTCTCCTACTTTGTGTGCTTATGTATATACACATGCGTTTAATTGATTAGTATTTGTCCGCTTAAAATTTACAGCATAAAAAACAGCCACCAACCAACCAACCTTCAGATAAAATTGAATTTGGTGTGCTACTATTTCTCATTTTCAAAGGTTGGCAGGTCTGGGTTTACTTACAAAAAGAAGTGAAATCTCATCAAAAAGTCACCTGTAAAAAATGTAGCCAAGTCTCGTAACTCATTTGCCGTAAAAAGTACTGAAATCGTATAAAGCCAAGTTTAACTATCTTATTAACTCTGAAATTTTCATTCACAAATCACTCCTAGTCTCTACATCTTTCGTTAATTATTATTTTGTGACTTGGCAATTGCATTGCACGAGAATGTGATGCATATAGTTAATCTTAATCAAATAATACTATAACATATTAAGGATTAATAACTTCCCTGTGCGTATATAATTTGCCTTAATTAAATTATCCCATCCCATCCATAACATAGTAAGGTGTAATAACTTCCCTGTGCTGCGTAATTGCCAAGTCACAAAATAATAATTAACTAAAGATGTAGCGTCTAGGAGTGATTTGTGAATGAAAATTTCAGAGTTAATAAGATAGTTAAACTTGCCTTTATACGATTTCAGTCTTTTTACGGTAAATGAGTTACGAGACTTGGCTACATTTTTTACAGGTGACTTTTTGATGAGATTAATATTGTCAAATCTATGTTCTTAGTAATATTGCTCAGACTAATCCTTTTAAGGGAAGACCTAGTTTCAAAATTATATTTGTTAACGATGTTAAAGATTGATATAATAAATACTTTCAAACAAATTTTCATCTCTGTGTATACTTTTCTAAAAATAAATAAATAAATAAACAAGAAATAAGGCATTTTTCCGGTATGACAGGTAGCGTTAACCCTTAAATGTTCTTTCAAAGTAATAATAAAAAATTATTAAATGATTTCACTTTAATAACCAGACTTTTTAATGTTATATGCTATATACACTGTAAAAAATGATCAATGTTTCTTATTTTACGAAAATATACCATAACAACGAACGAAAATATAATATAATCTTCTGAGTTATCCAAAATTACGAAAAGCGTGATCCATTGTCTTTTGAATCTCCAGAAACCAATGCATTTCCAAAATTTAAAGAATTTTTTAAAGAAGAACGAAAAATTATGCGTCAAGCATAGATTATGTAACACTTTCCAACGCTTCCAAAATAATTTTACAAATCATGCCGTTTAATAAGCTAAAAGATAACAACTAAGTAAACAATTTGGAAAACGCATAACATGTTTAAAAACATAATTTCCGGAATTTCCAACATATACAATATTCGGAAAAATATCCGATTACTTTTATTCAGCCATGTATAGGATCTATAGATTTGTATATATACTACATAGGATGCTAAATTTTAGTTTAGTTAGGAAACGCGTAGCACAGTTTAAAATTCTCCATCTGGAGTTTCTGTCAATAAACGGAAATGGGTTCGCGAACTTTTGTGCTTCCCTGTATAGGATCTACAGAATTTATACACACCACGTAATACACAAAAAGCGAGTTAACATTAAAATGGCTTTCAGTAACTTAAAACGCACTTCTAGGAATTATAGTTAACAAACAGTAGATAAATCTTTTGTGTGTCCCTGTAAATGAACGATGACTGCTATACACACAATAATCTGTAGTATGCCTCTTGTAGTGCACCTTAGTGATATATATGAATTTCAATGCGTTTAAAATAGTGAAACATTATTTAAATAAACCGCAGACGATTTTTCTCCATATACGTAATGTAACAGAATTCTTTTGACTGTCCCTGTAAAGTAACTATAAGTGCTATGCACACCCTATTCCATATTAAGCTTCTTCTAATGCACCTTAGTGATATACATAAATTTCAATGCGTTTAAAATAGTGAAACATTATTTAAATAAACAGCAAATGATTTTTCCCATAGACCGCAATGTAACGGAATTCTTTTGAGTGTCCCTGTAAAAAAACTATAAGTGCTACACACTTCCGTTGAAATAGGGAACATGCTATAGATAACGACAATAACATATAAAAATTGCAGAGCAATCCGAGCATATTTACGGGAGTTAGAGCACGGCCAGATAGCCAGACGGCCAGACGGCAGACGGCCATATGGCCTGACAAACCGAAGTCATAAACACTTTTCAACTAGGTTGGAAAGTGTTAAAAAGCAAAGTATTTTTTACTGCCTGTATTTTTCAGAAACGTTTCCGAATAGTTTTTATAGTGTATTAATCAGTTTCCTCAGCCTGGAATACCTGTTTTTCGAATGTCATCTATTCTCAAGTAAACGTTTTCAGCTGCATAAGTTAATTTATACAGAAAAGAGTAAAGAAATAATCTTAATTTTAATGTTAATGTTAACGCTGTTAATTTTGCATGTTTGTCTGTTAAACATATTTGTTGAACATGAAAATGTTTACTTGAGAATGGATAGCATAGGAAAAACTATATTCCGGGATTAGAAAACTGATTAATACACTTTAAAAGCTACTCGTAAACATTTTAAAAATTACGGGCAACAAGAGAAATTTCGTTTTTATAAATGATTCTTTGATGTCTGGGGTTTCTAAAGATAAAGAAACATTTTTCAGAATCATGGTTAACAAAGATGAGTTTATATTATAAATTTATTCGTGATTATATTATATTTTCGTAGATTAAGAAACATTTGTCATTTTTTATAGTGTAGCCAAAAGGCTAAATAATATAAACAATATCAATAATTTCAATCATCAATACTTTTATCATTAATATCAAGAATTTTTGAATTAAAAAATAAGCAAAAAATAAGAATACAGAAAATCACAGAAATATACATTTGATTCGTGAAGAAAAAATACAATTTATATGTATAGGGTTGTCATAAAATCTTTCCCTGATTTACGAAATAACCATTGTAAAATGTTTATTCTGGAAAATACATGTTCTTAAGTTTTTTTAGACTAGTCTGTACCGTCGTTCGTGAGTTCCTTGATGACAAATTTTTTGGAAGATGGATCGGACGGTATGGATCAACTCCTCTAAATTTTTTCTTTTGGGGGTACATAAAGGACAGAGTGTTTGCAACACCAGTAAAATACATTGAAACACTCAAGATCAGGATCGCAGATGCTGTGCCTAGTGTGACAGCCCAAATGTTGGGCAATACGTGGCGAGAAATGGAATACCGCCTTGACATTCTTCGAGCTACCAAGGGTGCTCACATCGAAACTGACTGACGTAAGTACTTGTATTAAAAACTTCATAGATGTCTTTACAATATATTGAAACAAGTATATGCCTAATTATATTAGTTTTTCCCCAATATATTACTGTAATCAGGGAAAGACTTCCTGGCAACCCTGTATATGTATTCAAATATTTATAAAATTATTATTATTATTATTATTATTATTGAAATATTTATAGCAAAATAATAAAATATTACTGTGTCTACGGTTTTTATTTAAATATATTTTATGTAAAATTATTATTCTAAATATACTTTATATTAAAATAGTATTATAATTTATTAGTATGAAAATGCTTACCAATTTATACTGGAGATTGTTAATGATTTCAGAAGAAGTTATAAAATATTCAGTGACTCTAAAAAAATAATGGAAAATAAAATTGCAAAATAAACAGTTAAAATATCAATGCAATATGCTGAAGAATCTGTATTTAATCGCCAGTAGAATAACTTTACTTTCTTGTTTTTAAATTATAATGAATATTAAAAAAATGTCCTCTTAATTCACACTCTGCAGAATTATTTTCATCTATGAACAGCTCACTAAAGAAAGAAAAAGAGTGGTAGAAAAAAAGAAATACATATATTTTAATCACCAGATGAACCAGAAAGTTAAAAACAAAAATATTTATTTGACTGGAAATAATGTGTTCTTTCAATTCATAATAAAAAGCCTAAATTGAAAATTTATGTAATCTTAGGAAGTTGTCTTCATGCTGATATTGTAGGAAACTTTGAAATTTTCAATTACGAATACCTAATTTTGACATCATATTTGGCATTTTTGGTGAATTGTATCTTCGGATACCAAACAGGAAGACTTTATTTTAAATAGTTTAGGAATTATGAAGATTTAATTTTGGAACTCGTAATGTTAAATTCATTTGTAATAGTTGCAAAACAGATTGAAATGCCTGTAGTTTTTTAGGGTTTCGTTCATTTCACGAAACCCTATTACTCCCGGTCTGTTGTCTGTCCGTCACAGAGCCATTCTCAAAAACTATATAACTTACAGAGTTGAAACATTGAGTATATAGCCAAATACTAGCTATAAAGAGCTCAACATATTAAAATTTAAAACATTCATATCATTTTAATAAATAGAGATAAAAAACCAAAATTCTAACAGCCTTTTTCTATTAAATTTAAACATTTTTCGTTATCGCAGATTCCAAAAATTAAAAATCCACGATGAAATTCTTTCCACAATAATTAATTTTCTATCAGACGATTTCCACGTGAAAAATAAAAGTGAAATAAAAAGTTTCACCAATTGAAAAAAAGGTAAATATGAAATAAAATTGATTGACGTCCTAGTGGTAATAAAACGGAAAATGTCTAAGATTTCTCAATAATACAAGAAGTATGAGTATGTTCATGTACACAAATACGATTAATAACACGTCATTAGAGAATTAAAAAGAAAATCTGACGTCATATAGGAAGTTTAACGAATTTTTCAAATGTTTGAGATAATACAAAGCGAGTATCAATATGAGTAATGGAGAATAGTATATATATGAGTTTGAGAAACATATTAAATCGTGATAAAAATCCGATTATGGAAATATTGGCATATTTTAACATTGGCTGGTTTAGATATTCGAAAAAATGAAAAAATAGACCGGTAAATTTTGTTTTGAAAGGAATATTAAACGAAACTCATTGAGCGATCTTCGATCACACTTACCCACTTGTTAATTATAACTCACGGACTACTTGACACAAAGAGCTGTAATTTTGGATTAGCATATTTTAAGCTTTTAAAAATCGATTTCTTTTAAAAAAAATTCCTATGTTCCAATTCATATTTATTTGGAATATTTTTAACCCCTTGCCTGTGGAATATATTTGAGAAAAACGTGCCAAAAATGGATATATTTTTGTCTTTAACCCCTTGCCTGTGACGCACGAACTCAGTTCGGGCAACGCAAATGCGTCAATTTTGGAATGCCCGAGCTGAGTTCGGGCAAGAGAATCAATTTCATGAAGCCCGAACTCAGTTCGTCCAATGCATAATATGTAATTTTCCATTTTCCCAATAGATGGCGATACTTTCCCGCGAAAAGTTCGACAGTTTCGAACCAATTATCCCATTTTTGTAATTTTGCATTTTTTTCCAAATTTTATTCAAACCACATTATGTTTGACAGGCAGATATATAAATTTTTTTGGAAGTTAAAAATTTCTTTGCATTGTTTTTAAGCATTGGTCGAATTGAGTTCGGGCTTCACGGAACGGAAACACCGATTTTTTTCTTGCCCGAACTCTGGTCGGACATTCCAAAATTGGCGAATTTGCGTTGCCGAACAGATTTCGGGCGTCAGAGGCAAGGGGTTAAATATATATATTTCCTAAACAAATGTGAACTGTAATTTACAAATAATTTAGCAGAAATCGGTTTCTAGAAGATTTAAATATGCGAATCCAATATTACTCCTCATTCCATTATGTACGTTTTAAGTTATATTTAAAATAGTCGGATGTGCCAATCCCAAAACTTTTTTCTATCTCACACAGGTTTCACATACACTAAAAAGAAACATAAACTAATTTATATCAAGTTCTAACTGAATCTATAGTTTTATTAAATTCCGTGCATTAGTTCTTGACATATGACTATTGCTAAAATCGTATAAATCCTGAAAAATGCAGGATATCAGCGCCACCTGTTAAGAGATTTAGACCAAAACATAATCAACACAACTTATGTCAACGTCTAACTGAATCTGATGAAAATCCGTGCATTAGTTCTTGAGATATAGTTACCGTGATAATAAGGAAAAAAGCAGCATTGCAGCGCTACCTGTTGGGCTATTTACACCAAAACGTAAGAAGCATCTGTTTATGTGAGATCTAACAGAATCTGAAGTTTGATGAAATTCCGTGCATTAGTTCTTGAGATATAGTTATCGTAAAAATTGAGAAAAAAGTGGTATAGCAGCGCCACCTGTTGAGATATCTACACCAAAATATAAACAGCATCTTCTTTATGTCAATGTCTAACTGAACCTGAAGTTTGATGAAAATTATTGCATTAGTTCTTGAGACAGAGCTATTGCGGAAATCACAAAAAAGCAGCATAGAGGCGCCACCTGTCGGACAATTTTCACCAAACACTAATCAGCACTAATTTATATCAGGGACTAACAGAATATGAAGTTTTATTAAATTTCGTGCATTAGTTCTTGAGGTAGAACACACAAAATTTATGTCACATACAGACAGACAGATACATTTATAGACTCACAAACAGACATTTTCTAAAAATGATCAAATCGTGTTCAGGACCTTCTAAAACGTATAAATCCGTCGAAAACTGGAAGTCGAAAATTTTCATGAATCCAATACTTTCTTCTTGTAAAGATAGAAGAAAGTAAAAATTACCTACATAGCAATCTGTTTTGCAAAGGATTACAAAATAATTTAACATTAGAAATTCCACAGATTAAATTTTCACAATACCTAAACTACTTGATCGCGATTGACTTCTCGTTTGATAGCTTAAAGTACAATTTACCGAAAAGGCTCAATTTGATATTAATATTAGGTGTTCGCACTGAAAATGAGCTTGGTACAGTTTCAGAATGAAAAAATAAATTTATTTTTTTAAGATTAATTGTAAATTAGTCGTTGGGGGCCATTGTAATACTTACCCATCATGGATATGCATAATATAAAATATGAAAATAAAACATGTGTAAACTATTTATAAAATGCATTGCAATTCGAATAAATATCCTGGCTTGATGACGTCATAAACTTTAAATCGAGGCTAACGAAAAAGACAGGCCACCGCGGTACATTCCACTTATCTTTTTTTACAGACCGCTAGAGTGACGTGATGCTCTTTTCGTGCACCTTCATTGGTGCATTCGAGCATCACGTGACTCCCGCAGTCTGTAAAAAAAGATATGAATAAAACACCGCGGTAGCCTTTCTTTTTCGTTAGTCTCGCTTTAAATGCTGTATTACTGAATTGCGTAAAAGAAACATCCTTATAACGCCAAAAATGATAATCCTATTAACTAAGAGTTTACTGCATCGGATTAAGCGTCTCATTTCCAATTAAAATATATCTTTGAATTGAAATCTGAATGAAATACAGGGTCATGAAAAATCAAAGAGTGTGGAAAATATGATTACAAATATCTTGACAACTCATTATCCAATCAACTTCAGTCTTTATGCAAAATTTATATTTTCTTTATTGTCTTTTATATTCACTCCTTAAAATAAACAATTTCGAAAATTTTTATATAGCTTTTGTCAGAACGAATATTTCGAGAGTCCGAAAAAAATAGTTCCGGGTAATCGAGGTTACTGAAATTCAATAGGCTTCTTCTCATTATTACATACTAAGTACATACCAAATTTTATGTTTGTATCTCAATTTGTTCGGGAGATGGAGCGTTTACAGACACACACACACAAAGACAGACGGACGACAATTTTTTTTTCTAAAAATGTTTTTTGAATCTCCAGAGCACGTGTAAATCCGCGATTTTTTTTTTCAATTTTTAAAATGTTTACAAGACTTACCCTATACTACGTAAGATGGGTAAGCAAAAACACAGAATTTTAAGTCAAATGGCTATTTCTGTTTTTTTCTTTTTCTTTTTTTTTTTTTTTTTTTAATTTTTGGACAATTTAGTGATTAAAATAGAATACTATCTTTTTTTTTTTTTTTTTTTTTTTTTTTTTTGGGGGGGGGGGGGGTGACTGTACTAAGAAATAAGTACCAGATACGTGAAGATTTGCGACTTCCCCCCTTTTTTCGATGGATTGTTTAATGTCTGAATACGATTTTTCTGGTTTTTGGATAATGTCTGTCTCTCTGTCTGTGTTTGACACAATTATTCTGGTCTCAAAACGGAAGAACACATGCATGGAATTTCGCCATACTTCATATTCAGTTAGAAATTGAAGTAAATTGGTGATTGTAAAAATTTTGTCTGTGTCACCAATCGGATCTGTATGTACACTACTGGCGATCCAAAATGCTACACCATGAAGGAATGCAAATAACAGAATGATATTTATTGGACAAATCTATACTAATATTATAAAGGAGTAAAGATTGTTTGTTTGTTTGTAGGGGGTAATCTCTGGAACTACCGGGCAAATTGATGGTGACAACCCCTGCTCCAACATAGGCTATATTTTACGTCGGTTCCACTACCCCAGGGGGGTGCAGGAGCAAAAAAGTTCTAAAATTGCGATCTTTTCTATACTGCAGCAGCTAGAAATTTGACATTTTGCGTTGTAGTTACTTATAAGATGTAAATGCTCTCTAAGAACAAAATAAAAAAAAATTCGAAATTTAAAAGGGTGAAATGAGTGAAAAGCGTTCTAAAAACATTCTAAATTACAATTTCTATGGAATCTCTAGAACTACCGAACCGATTTGAAATTTGGCGTTATAGTTACTTATAAGATGTAAATGCTCTCTAAGAACAAAATAAAAAAATTTGAAATTTAAAAGGGTGAAATGAGCGAAAAGCGTTCTAAAAACATTTTAAATTACAATTTCTATGGAATCTCTGGAACTACCGAACCGATTTCAAAAATGATGGTGGCAAATTGATGGTGACAACCCCTGCTCCAACATAGGCTATATTTTATGTTGGTATCACTAACTCCAGGGGGGTGCAAGAGCAAAAAACGTTCAAAAATTGCAATTTTTTTTATACTGCAGGAGCTAGAAATTTTAAATTTGGCATTGTAGTTACTTATAAGATGTAAATGCTCTCTAAGAACAAAATAAAAAAAAAATCGAAATTCAGAAGGGTGAAATGAGCGAAAAGCGTTCTAAAAACATTCTAAATTACAATTTCTATGGAATCTCTGGAGCTACCGAACCGATTTCAAAAATGATGGTGGCAAATTGATGGTGACAACCCCTGCTCCAACATAGGCTATATTTTACGTCGGTTCCACTACCCCAGGGGGGTGCAGGAGCAAAAAAGTTCTAAAATTGCGATCTTTTCTATACTGCAGCAGCTAGAAATTTGACATTTTGCGTTGTAGTTACTTATAAGATGTAAATGCTCTCTAAGAACAAAATAAAAAAAAATTCGAAATTTAAAAGGGTGAAATGAGCGGAAAGCGTTCTAAAAACATTCTAAATTACAATTTCTATGGAATCTCTAGAACTACCGAACCAATTTGAAATCTGGCGTTGTAGTTACTTATAAGATGTAAATGCTCTCTAAGAACAAAATAAAAAAAAATTCGAAATTTAAAAGGGTGAAATAAGCGAAAAGCGTTCTAAAAACATTCTAAATTACAATTTCTATGGAATCTCTAAAACTACCGAACCGATTTGAAATTTGGCGTTGTAGTTACTTATAAGATGTAAATGCTCTCTAAGAACAAAATAAAAAAAAATCGAAATTTAAAAGGGTGAAATGAGCGAAAAGCGTTCTAAAAACATTCCAAATTACAATTCCTATGGTATCTCTAGAACTACCGAACCAATTTGAAATTTGGCGTTGTAGTTGCTTATAATATGTAAATGCTCTCTAAGAACAAAAAAAAAAAAAAAAAAAAAAAAAAAAAAAAATCGAAATTTAAAAGGGTGAAATGAGCGAAAAGCGTTCTAAAAACATTCTAAATTACCATTTCTATGGAATCTCTGGAACTACCGAACCGATTTCAGAAGTGATGGTGGCAAATTGATGGTGACAACCCCTGCTCCAACATAGGCTATATTTTATGTCGATATCACTAACTCCAGGGGGGTGCAGGAGCAAAAAACGTTCAAAAATTGCAATTTTTTTTATACTGCAGGAGCTAGAAATTTTAAATTTGGCATTGTAGTTACTTACAAGATGTAAATGCTCCCTAAGAACAACAACAAAAAAAAAATTCGAAATTTAAAAGGGTGAAATGAGCGAAAAGCGTTCTAAAAACATTCCAAATTACAATTTCTATGGAATCTCTAGAACTACCGAACTGATTTGAAATTTGGCGTTGTAGTTACTTATAAGATGTAAATGCTCTCTAAGAACAAAATAAAAAAAAATTCGAAATTTAGAAGGATGAAATGAGCGAAAAGCGTTCTAAAAACATTCTAAATTACAATTTCTATGGAAACTCTGGAACTACCGAACCGATTTAAAAAGTGATGGTGGCAAACTGATGGTGACAACACCTGCTCCAACATAGGCTATATTTTATGTCGGTGCCACTACTCCAGGGGGGTGCAGGAGCGAAAAACGTTCTAAAATTGCGATCTTTTCTATACTGCAGCAGCTAGAAATTTGAAATTTTCTTTTTGAATTTTGAAATTTGAAATTTTGTGTTGTAGTTACTTATAAGATGTAAATGCTCTCTAAGAACAAAATAAAAAAAATCGAAATTTAACAGGGTGAAATGAGCGAAAAGCGTTCTAAAAACATGCTAAATTACAATTTCTATGGAATCTCTAGAACTACCGAACCGATTTGAAATTTGGCGTTATAGTTACTTATAAGATGTAAATGCTCTCTAAGAACAAAATAAAAAAATTTGAAATTTAAAAGGGTGAAATGAGCGAAAAGCGTTCTAAAAATATTTTAAATTACAATTTCTATGGAATCTCTGGAACTACCGAACCGATTTCAAAAATGATGGTGGCAAATTGATGGTGACAACCCCTGCTCCAACATAGGCTATATTTTATGTTGGTATCACTAACTCCAGGGGGTTGCAAGAGCAAAAAACGTTCAAAAATTGCAATTTTTTTTATACTGCAGGAGCTAGAAATTTTAAATTTGGCATTGTAGTTACTTATAAGATGTAAATGCTCTCTAAGAACAAAATAAAAAAAAAATCGAAATTCAGAAGGGTGAAATGAGCGAAAAGCGTTCTAAAAACATTCTAAATTACAATTTCTATGGAATCTCTAACTACCGAACCAATTTGAAATCTGGCGTTGTAGTTACTTATAAGATGTAAATGCTCTCTAAGAACAAAATAAAAAAAAATTCGAAATTTAAAAGGGTGAAATAAGCGAAAAGCGTTCTAAAAACATTCTAAATTACAATTTCTATGGAATCTCTGAAACTACCGAACCGATTTGAAATTTGGCGTTGTAGTTACTTATAAGATGTAAATGCTCTCTAAGAACAAAATAAAAAAAAATCGAAATTTAAAAGGGTGAAATGAGCGAAAAGCGTTCTAAAAACATTCCAAATTACAATTCCTATGGTATCTCTATAACTACCGAACCGATTTGAAATTTGGCGTTGTAGTTGCTTATAATATGTAAATGCTCTCTAAGAACAGAAAAAAAAAAATCGAAATTTAAAAGGGTGAAATGAGCGAAAAGCGTTCTAAAAACATTCTAAATTACCATTTCTATGGAATCTCTGGAACTACCGAACCGATTTCAGAAGTGATGGTGGCAAATTGATGGTGACAACCCCTGCTCCAACATAGGCCATATTTTATGTCGATATCACTAACTCCAGGGGGGTGCAGGAGCAAAAAACGTTCAAAAATTGCAATTTTTTTTATACTGCAGGAGCAAAAAACGTTCAAAAATTGCAATTTTTTTTATACTGCAGGAGCTAGAAATTTTAAATTTGGCATTGTAGTTACTTACAAGATGTAAATGCTCCCTAAGAACAAAAAAAAAAAAAAAATTCGAAATTTAAAAGGGTGAAATGAGCGAAAAGCGTTCTAAAAACATTCCAAATTACAATTTCTATGGAATCTCTAGAACTACCGAACTGATTTGAAATTTGGCGTTGTAGTTACTTATAAGATGTAAATGCTCTCTAAGAACAAAATAAAAAAAAATTCGAAATTTAGAAGGATGAAATGAGCGAAAAGCGTTCTAAAAACATTCTAAATTACAATTTCTATGGAAACTCTGGAACTACCGAACCGATTTCAAAAGTGATGGTGGCAAATTGATGGTGACAACACCTGCTCCAAGATAGGCTATATTTTATGTCGGTGCCACTACTCCAGGGGGGTGCAGGAGCGAAAAACGTTCTGAAATTGCGATCTTTTCTATACTGCAGCAGCTAGAAATTTGAAATTTTGTGTTGTAGTTACTTATAAGATGTAAATGCTCTCTAAGAACAAAATAAAAAAAAATTCGAAATTTAAAAGGGTGAAATGAGCGAAAAGCGTTCTAAAAACATTCTAAATTACTATTTCTATGGAATCTCTAGAACTACCGAACCAATTTGAAATCTGGCGTTGTAGTTACTTATAAGATGTAAATGCTCTCTAAGAACAAAATAAAAAAATTTGAAATTTAAAAGGGTGAAATGAGCGAAAAGCGTTCTAAAAACATTTTAAATTACAATTTCTATGGAATCTCTGGAACTACCGAACCGATTTCAAAAATGATGGTGGCAAATTGATGGTGACAACCCCTGCTCCAACATAGGCTATATTTTACGTCGGTTCCACTACCCCAGGGGGGTGCAGGAGCAAAAAAGTTCTAAAATTGCGATCTTTTCTATACTGCAGCAGCTAGAAATTTGACATTTTGCGTTGCAGTTACTTATAAGATGTAAATGCTCTCTAAGAACAAAATAAAAAAAAATTCGAAATTTAAAAGGGTGAAATGAGCGAAAAGCGTTCTAAAAACATTCTAAATTACAATTTCTATGGAATCTCTAGAACTACCGAACCAATTTGAAATCTGGCGTTGTAGTTACTTATAAGATGTAAATGCTCTCTAAGAACAAAAAAAAAAAATCGAAATTTAAAAGGGTGAAATGAGCGAAAAGCGTTCTAAAAACATTCCAAATTACAATTCCTATGGTATCTCTAGAACTACCGAACCAATTTGAAATTTGGCGTTGTAGTTGCTTATAATATGTAAATGCTCTCTAAGAACAAAAAAAAAAAAAAAAAAAAAAAAAATGAAATTTAAAAGGGGGAAATGAGCGAAAAGCGTTCTAAAAACATTCTAAATTACCATTTCTATGGAATCTCTGGAACTACCGAACCGATTTCAGAAGTGATGGTGGCAAATTGATGGTGACAACCCCTGCTCCAACATAGGCTATATTTTATGTCGATATCACTAACTCCAGGGGGGTGCAGGAGCAAAAAACGTTCAAAAATTGCAATTTTTTTATACTGCAGGAGCTAGAAATTTTAAATTTGGCATTGTAGTTACTTACAAGATGTAAATGCTCCCTAAGAACAAAAAAAAAAAAAAAATTCGAAATTTAAAAGGGTGAAATGAGCGAAAAGCGTTCTAAAAACATTCCAAATTACAATTTCTATGGAATCTCTAGAACTACCGAACTGATTTGAAATTTGGCGTTGTAGTTACTTATAAGATGTAAATGCTCTCTAAGAACAAAATAAAAAAAAATTCGAAATTTAGAAGGATGAAATGAGCGAAAAGCGTTCTAAAAACATTCTAAATTACAATTTCTATGGAAACTCTGGAACTACCGAACCGATTTAAAAAGTGATGGTGGCAAACTGATGGTGACAACACCTGCTCCAACATAGGCTATATTTTATGTCGGTGCCACTACTCCAGGGGGGTGCAGGAGCGAAAAACGTTCTAAAATTGCGATCTTTTCTATACTGCAGCAGCTAGAAATTTGAAATTTTGTGTTGTAGTTACTTATAAGATGTAAATGCTCTCTAAGAACAAAATAAAAAAAAATCGAAATTTAACAGGGTGAAATGAGCGAAAAGCGTTCTAAAAACATTCTAAATTACAATTTCTATGGAATCTCTAGAACTACCGAACCGATTTGAAATTTGGCGTTATAGTTACTTATAAGATGTAAATGCTCTCTAAGAACAAAATAAAAAAATTTGAAATTTAAAAGGGTGAAATGAGCGAAAAGCGTTCTAAAAACATTTTAAATTACAATTTCTATGGAATCTCTGGAACTACCGAACCGATTTCAAAAATGATGGTGGCAAATTGATGAAGACTACCCCTGCTCCAACATAGGCTATATTTTATGTTGGTATCACTAACTCCAGGGGGGTGCAAGAGCAAAAAACGTTCAAAAATTGCAATTTTTTTTATACTGCAGGAGCTAGAAATTTTAAATTTGGCATTGTAGTTACTTATAAGATGTAAATGCTCTCTAAGAACAAAAAAAAAAAAAAAAATCGAAATTCAGAAGGGTGAAATGAGCGAAAAGCGTTCTAAAAACATTCTAAATTACAATTTCTATGGAAACTCTGGAACTACCGAACCGATTTCAAAAATAATGGGGACAAATTGATGGTGACAACCACTGCTCCAACATAGGCTATATTTTATGTCGGTGCCACTACCCCAGGGGGGTGCAGGAGCGAAAAACGTTCTAAAATTGCGATATTTTCTATACTGTAGCAGCTAGAAATTTGAAATTTTGCGTTGTAGTTACTTATAAGATGTAAATGCTCTCTAAGAACAAAATAGAAAAAAAAAATCGAAATTTAAAAGGGTGAAATGAGAGAAAAGCGTTCTAAAAACATTTTAAATTACTATTTCTATGGAATCTCTAGAACTACCGAACCAATTTGAGATTTGGCGTTGTAGTTACTTATAAGATGTAAATGCTCTCTAAGAACAAAATAAAAAAAAATCGAAATTTAAAAGGGTGAAATGAGCGAAAAGCGTTCTAAAAACATTCCAAATTACAATTCCTATGGTATCTCTAGAACTACCGAACCGATTTGAAATTTGGCGTTGTAGTTGCTTATAATATGTAAATGCTCTCTAAGAACAGAAAAAAAAAAAAAAAATCGAAATTTAAAAGGGTGAAATGAGCGAAAAGCGTTCTAAAAACATTCTAAATTACCATTTCTATGGAATCTCTGGAACTACCGAACCGATTTCAGAAGTGATGGTGGCAAATTGATGGTGACAACACCTGCTCCAACATAGGCTATATTTTATGTCGATATCACTAACTCCAGGGGGGTGCAGGAGCAAAAAACGTTCAAAAATTGCAATTTTTTTTATACTGCAGGAGCAAAAAACGTTCAAAAATTGCAATTTTTTTTATACTGCAGGAGCTAGAAATTTTAAATTTGGCATTGTAGTTACTTACAAGATGTAAATGCTCCCTAAGAACAAAAAAAAAAAAAATTCGAAATTTAAAAGGGTGAAATGAGCGAAAAGCGTTCTAAAAACATTCCAAATTACAATTTCTATGGAATCTCTAGAACTACCGAACTGATTTGAAATTTGGCGTTGTAGTTACTTATAAGATGTAAATGCTCTCTAAGAACAAAATAAAAAAAAATTCGAAATTTAGAAGGATGAAATGAGCGAAAAGCGTTCTAAAAACATTCTAAATTACAATTTCTATGGAAACTCTGGAACTACCGAACCGATTTCAAAAATGATGGTGGCAAATTGATGGTGACAACCCCTGCTCCAACATAGGCTATATTTTACGTCGGTTCCACTACCCCAGGGGGGTGCAGGAGCAAAAAAGTTCTAAAATTGCGATCTTTTCTATACTGCAGCAGCTAGAAATTTGACATTTTGCGTTGTAGTTACTTAAAAGATGTAAATGCTCTCTAAGAACAAAATAAAAAAAAATTCGAAATTTAAAAGGGTGAAATGAGCGAAAAGCGTTCTAAAAACATTCTAAATTACAATTTCTATGGAATCTCTAGAACTACCGAACCAATTTGAAATCTGGCGTTGTAGTTACTTATAAGATGTAAATGCTCTCTAAGAACAAAAAAAAAAAAATCGAAATTTAAAAGGGTGAAATGAGCGAAAAGCGTTCTAAAAACATTCCAAATTACAATTCCTATGGTATCTCTAGAACTACCGAACCAATTTGAAATTTGGCGTTGTAGTTGCTTATAATATGTAAATGCTCTCTAAGAACAAAAAAAAAAAAAAAAAAAAAAAAAAAAAAAAAAAAAAAAATTGAAATTTAAAAGGGTGAAATGAGCGAAAAGCGTTCTAAAAACATTCTAAATTACCATTTCTATGGAATCTCTGGAACTACCGAACCGATTTCAGAAGTGATGGTGGCAAATTGATGGTGACAACCCCTACTCCAACATAGGCTATATTTTATGTCGATATCACTAACTCCAGGGGGGTGCAGGAGCAAAAAACGTTCAAAAATTGCAATTTTTTTTATACTGCAGGAGCTAGAAATTTTAAATTTGGCATTGTAGTTACTTACAAGATGTAAATGCTCCCTAAGAACAAAAAAAAAAAAAAAAAATTCGAAATTTAAAAGGGTGAAATGAGCGAAAAGCGTTCTAAAAACATTCCAAATTACAATTTCTATGGAATCTCTAGAACTACCGAACTGATTTGAAATTTGGCGTTGTAGTTACTTATAAGATGTAAATGCTCTCTAAGAACAAAATAAAAAAAAATTCGAAATTTAGAAGGATGAAATGAGCGAAAAGCGTTCTAAAAACATTCTAAATTACAATTTCTATGGAAACTCTGGAACTACCGAATCGATTTAAAAAGTGATGGTGGCAAACTGATGGTGACAACACCTGCTCCAACATAGGCTATATTTTATGTCGGTGCCACTACTCCAGGGGGGTGCAGGAGCGAAAAACGTTCTAAAATTGCGATCTTTTCTATACTGCAGCAGCTAGAAATTTGAAATTTTGTGTTGTAGTTACTTATAAGATGTAAATGCTCTCTAAGAACAAAATAAAAAAAAATCGAAATTTAACAGGGTGAAATGAGCGAAAAGCGTTCTAAAAACATGCTAAATTACAATTTCTATGGAATCTCTAGAACTACCGAACCGATTTGAAATTTGGCGTTATAGTTACTTATAAGATGTAAATGCTCTCTAAGAACAAAATAAAAAAATTTGAAATTTAAAAGGGTGAAATGAGCGAAAAGCGTTCTAAAAACATTTTAAATTACAATTTCTATGGAATCTCTGGAACTACCGAACCGATTTCAAAAATGATGGTGGCAAATTGATGAAGACTACCCCTGCTCCAACATAGGCTATATTTTATGTTGGTATCACTAACTCCAGGGGGGTGCAAGAGCAAAAAACGTTCAAAAATTGCAATTTTTTTTATACTGCAGGAGCTAGAAATTTGAAATTTGGCATTGTAGTTACTTATAAGATGTAAATGCTCTCTAAGAACAAAAAAAAAAAAAAAAAATCGAAATTCAGAAGGGTGAAATGAGCGAAAAGCGTTCTAAAAACATTCTAAATTACAATTTCTATGGAAACTCTGGAACTACCGAACCGATTTCAAAAATGATGGTGACAAATTGATGGTGACAACCCCTGCTCCAACATAGGCTATATTTTATGTCGGTGCCACTACCCCAGGGGGGTGCAGGAGCGAAAAACGTTCTAAAATTGCGATATTTTCTATACTGTAGCAGCTAGAAATTTGAAATTTTGCGTTGTAGTTACTTATAAGATGTAAATGCTGTCTAAGAACAAAATAGAAAAAAAAATCGAAATTTAAAAGGGTGAAATGAGAGAAAAGCGTTCTAAAAACATTTTAAATTACTATTTCTATGGAATCTCTAGAACTACCGAACCGATTTGAGATTTGGCGTTGTAGTTACTTATAAGATGTAAATGCTCTCTAAGAACAAAATAAAAAAAAATCGAAATTTAAAAGGGTGAAATGAGCGAAAAGCGTTCTAAAAACATTCTAAATTACAATTTCTATGGAATCTCTAGAACTACCGAACCGATTGGAAATTTGGCGTTGTAGTTACTTATAAGATGTAAATGCTCTCTAAGAACAAAATAAAAAAAATCGAAATTTAGAACGGTGAAATGAGCGAAAAGCGTTCTAAAAACATTCTAAATTACAATTTCTATGGAAACTCTGGAACTACCGAACCGATTTCAAATGTGATGGTGGCAAATGGTTGGTGACAACCCCTGCTCCAACATAGGCTATATTTTATGTCGGTGTCACTAACCCCAGGGGGGGGGGGTGCAGGAGTGAAAAACATTCTAAAATTGCGATTTTTTTTATACTGAAGGAGCTAGAAATATGAAATTTGGCATTGTTACTTATAAGATGTAAATACTCTCTAAAAACAAAATAAAAAAAAATCGAAATTTAAAAGGGTGAAATGAGCGAAAAGCGTTCTAAGGACATTCTAAATTACAATTTCTGTGGAATCTCTAGAATTTCCGAACCGATTTCAAAAGTGATGGTGGCAAATTTGTCGTGACAATTCCTGCTCCAACAGCCTCTTTAATAAAAAACTATGCGTTTCTGACGACTGGGTTTTTCGCTAATTGTTGCCACAGATTAATCTCGCTAAATGAAACATTTGAAGTTACTGGATAAAAATAGTAGCTCGGAAAGTATTTGTCAGAAAATTGTTAGGCAAACTGCGTTTGAAAGGTCAAAAATTCTATTTTTCTTGATATAAATTTCAAATCTAATGATTATGCCATTTTTCAAATATTGAATTTGAAAAATTACCAAATTTTACAATGGTATACCATAGCGAAACCTTCATGCGTAAAAAGATAATGATAAGGGCGACGTGTCCTTGCGTGTATATTGGCTATAGCACGAGTCACAAAATATAGTAGCCTTATTACTCTGTTAAAATATAAAAGTACATTATGAAATGTCAATATTTTGTTGGATTAAAAGTTCGTTATAAAAAATTGACCAGCGTAGCGGGCGTAGCTTGCTAGTATATTTATATATCTTGTTCAAATTTTCAATCGTTAATAAAATAATTTTTATGCATCCATTCAAGCTCAAATACATTTTCTTAAACTTGTAGTGGATGACACTTGATGTTAATAGAGTTTTTTCCAAATATTAATTCATTAAAGTTATTTAATTAATTTTAGTTTTATATTTATATAAAAATCGGTGCTTTCTTGTACATTATAATGGGATTGGCAGGTGATTACATTTTCAGAAAATTACGAGATATAGATCCTGATAAAACACTACCCAAATCACCCACCTCTGGCCGCAATAACAGCATTTATCTGCCTAGCCATGTACTCGAACAGAGATTGGATGTCATGTACGGGTACATCAGTCCAAGCAGCTTCAACACTATGCCACAGTTCATCAACCGCAGTGACGGGCGAGTGGTGGCGGGCCAGTCGCTCAGAAGCCATTGACAGGACATTTTCAATTGGTGAGAAATCAGGAGAACGTCCCGGCCAGGGCAACAGTCAAACATGTTCTCTATCAAGGAAGGTCAGGATAGTACGAGCAACATGCGGTCGTGCATTGTCCTGCTAAAAAGTAGAGTTGCGGAGGCACCGAAGATATGGCAGAACCATGGGCCGTAACACATAAAAAAATGTAACGACTGCTGTTGAAATTTCTGGCAATGCAAACAAGAGGTTACCGAGACGTGTATCCAATGACACATTATACAGTCACTCCAGGTGATATGACAGTATGACGATTCGAATGCAAGCTGGCAATGTGCGTTTTCCACGATGCCGCCAAACATGAATGCTGGCATCATGATGCTGTATATGACGCAGGAATGGCGTCTAACGTCGCCTTTAAATGAACCCAGGATCTGTATGCAGCATCATGATGCGATAAGTCTTGACAGAAATATACGATTTCCTTCAAATTCTGTATATAGGTTCATTCTGATAAGGTGCTTCCCTGATTAGTTTTGAGGATTTATTGGTTATGTATAAAGAGGGGAACGGGGCTAATACCCCTTTATTTAGATAAATTGGTTTTTCATGCAGAAATATCCGATTTGCTTCAAATTCTGTTTATAAGTTCATTCTGATAAGGTGCGTCCCTGATTAGTTTTGGGGGTTCATTGGTTTAAAGGGGGAAACGGGGGCTAATTCCCTCCCCCCTTAATTTAAATAAATGGATTTTTCATGCAGAAATATCCGATATGGTTCAAATTTTGCATTTAGGTTCAATCTGATAAGTCGATTCCCTGATTAGTTTTGGGAGTTCATTGGTTTAGTATAAAGGGGGGTACGGGAGGCTAATTTCCCCCCCCCTTTATTTAGATAAATGGGTTTTTTATGCACACATATCCGATTTGCTTAAAATTTTGTATATAAGTTGATTCTGATAAGGCGCTTCCCTGATTAGTTTTGGGGGTTCATTGGTTAAGTATAAAGGGGGGAACGGGGGATAAGCCACCCCTTAATTTAGATTAACGGGTTTTTTATGCAGAAATATCCGATTTTCTTCAAATTTTGTATGTAGGTCCATTGTGATGAGGCGCTTACCTGATTAGTTTTGGGGTTTCATTGGTTAAGTAAAAAGGGGGGAACAAGTGGTTATTACCCCTCCCCTAATTTATTGTCGATTTTTTTATTTTTCGAGGGGCATTAATCTTTGAAATAAGAGTATAATATGCAATTAGTGTGAATAGCCTGTGAGCTCAATGCCATCAGTTTAACTGGGCACTTTTCTTTATTTATTAGATTTATTTTGCATTTAAATTTATTTTTCAATTTATTTAAAAATTTAGAGATTATTATTTGCTTTATATCTACATATCAAAGGGATTTTCCTTATGTCAGGCTGGGATGATATTTCTATTACAATATACAGAATGTTCTTAATTTTTTATATTCAGTCATACTTTTATCATTTATTACATTCAATGTTAATTGGGCCCTGATAACGCTTATTCTTCCAGAAAACCAGTGAAATTAGCCACAATGAAATAAATTTTTTTGCAAAGAGTTAGTGTGTAAAAATTTCACTCGCTATTTAAAACGCGAAATGTGATAGATATATTATGTATTTTATTAACTAGTGTTGCACTGCTTCTTTACTTACAAAATTCAAATAATCAGAAAGAAAAATACTTTTATACATATAAACATCACTATTTGTACTTATTTAGACCCTAAACAATCTAACATTATGACAAACTTATGTGACCCAACAAAATGCAATTTAGAATTGAATTACTGTTAAGAGATTTTTTAAATATACTGAATTAAATATTTCTAATATTTTGAATTGAATATATTTAAGGCTGTTTTTGAAAAAATAACACTATACCTGCAGAGTCTGAATTTTTATTAAGAAAGTCAATTTCATTATATCAATGTCTACTGCATACTGCAAGTTATTTAAAACGAAATTATGTGTAAGTTTAATTGATTATTAAGTTTAAAGCATTGGCACCATTACACCATTGGCATCTTAGTGTAAGTTTTTAGGCAGATAGCTGATGGATTTACTTTTGATGTAGGTTTAAATAAGGGATAGCAACGGATGACCACCCCGGGAACCCATATAGTAGGTTTAAACATTTAGAAAATCTTTTTTCTTCTCACCTGAAATAGATTAGATATAGTAGGTTGCCAATGATATTACATTTAGAATCATAACATGTCCCGCTGGAAAGCAAATTGAATGGTGTCCCGATTATGGAAGCCTGTTCTGGCCGTGGCACTCTTCCGTAATTTAGATCATTTCCATACCTGTTTCTGGTAAAAAAATTTAAATGCTTCAACCTTTTACTAATACTTAAATAAGTTTTTTCACCAGCTCTCGGTTTATTTGGTTAATGAATATTTTTTCTGTATCTTTTATTTTATTTCATTTCCTTTTTCAGAGTGGTGGATTTCAGAGCATTTACTGTATTCAAATATCTAAGATATTTGCAGAATATGGTTTCTAGTACCAATTTTCTATATATAAGCTGCCTAAGCATCCTATTTTGTTTTTCATCGTATGAGTTTGAGATGAATAAAACTGTTTTTTATAATTTTCTGTGTTTGTTGTATTTAGTGATTTTTATTTAAATTTATATACACTGTGTCAACATGCATCAGCTTTCATAGTTGGTACTCGTTATATAAAAGGATTTGGTGGAGGAGCGGAATAAATGTCGTTAATTAAATGTTCAAAAGAAGATTTATAATATTTTAAAGAGTATGAATCAAATATTTTTTAGTCTTAGATTTCCTTAATACACTTTTTTTTTTATTTTATCTTACCCAAGCTTTGAAGAATTAAAAAAATGCATTATGTATCTATATTTTTTACTTTTATGTACTGTATTAAATAAATATATTTAATCGAAACATGTACTGTATTAAATAAATATATTTAATCGAAACATATTTGTCAGGAAAAATATTTTTTTTTTGTAAAATTAAATTCATTTGTATACACTTTGATTCTTTGAATAGCGAGTGTGCTTTGACTAAACTAAATACATTTTGTGGTATTGTTTGCGCATTTCAGTGGTCCTTCACAAACTTCCTGTTAAATATTTCCCAAAATTAATCTTAATAAAGCAGGACCTTTTCACAAAATTGCTTCAAGTAACGCGAACTCATTCTTTTAATTTAATTCATTTTATTTGTGCTAGGATTTCACTTGAAAATATAATTTGTATGTAAAATAAGCTCATCCTTATGGGAAGCAGTTTGGGTTTCTGTATCTAGATTTAGTATTTTGTTACAAAATTTTCATTCAATTTTATTTTTTGTTTCAAAATTTTTAAGACTTCCCACCCTTCTGCTCAGATTCTTACATTTAATTTAAACCTCATTATTGTCATCATCACTGATATTTAACGTGCAATGGACGGTCATGTATCCAAATGCTTGAAGTGTCTTTAAAAAACCTGTACACACAATATGACTATTTTTAAAATGTAAAGAATGCCACTTTCAACAAATAGTGTAACTTAAAAAGGCATTTTTAATCATTTAATTCTCTTATTGCTAGAAATTTTAAACGTTTTAAAGGAGTTTTAAAAAGTTGAAAACAAATTATCATTCAAACAAAGAATAATTAATCTTTTTATGAAATTAAACACTGTTTACAAAATTCCATAAATATGTGGATATTGGCAGCATTGGTTTCTGGTATGCTAATAGAGAAAGTTGCTGTTTGTAAAAAATGCTCCTATTTTATCACACCAGAAATTTGCGCTATAGTGATATACTGCCAATGTTTAATGGATATTTAATGAGTATAGAAATTATTTTTCTTTCAAATAGATATGGAGCTGTAATTTTTTTATGTGCAATAAAATAAATTTATTATAAGCCATATTCCATGTGATATTACATACTTTCAAACCTCCCGTTTTTCTTAAATACAAGAAAACCAGAAATTTTATTTAATGAATGAATTCAAATTGATTTCAAATGACTACCAGATAGAAACAATATACATTTAATTGAATAAATATTCTGGTTTAAAGTATGTTTTTATTTTAAAAAAACGGGTGATTGGAAGTATGGATAGAATAATTGAGATTAAAATTCTGCATAATACAGATTATTTCTGTACCTACTACAGAACAAATTAATGCAGAACTTGCTCACAAGATATTTTTGTACATACGGGAAAAATCTCTCTGCATAAGTTGCCAGAAAATTTCTATATCTACAGAAAAAATCAATGTATACGAATTTTTTTATATTTTCTGTCAATGTTTGCTGCAAATTTTTCATACGATTTTTTTATCAGTGAAATTTGATTTTTTGGGAAATACGAATAATTATGTTAGTTTTATATAAATTGTTTCCTTTGCTGTTGCATTAAGCATTTTTTATATCATCTGGAAATGCTTACATTTTAAATAGCTTAGAAAAATAATAAAAAGAGTTGCAATGAAAGCAATTTTAGTTGCTCTCATTTGTAATTTGAATTTTCGCTTTTTTGGTACACTTTTTTTTCTTATAAAATATAATAAAGAAAATTCGAATGATTGATATGTTTACTTACAGGTTGAAAACTTCTTTAGAACTTTCAACTTTGCACAGTCGAACACATTGAGTTACCGAAAGAGCTTTAAAATAAGCAATTTTATTATTAATACCTCGTTTCACAGAACAGACTGATCGATTACAGAGTAATTTAGACTGGTCGGCAGACAAACAAATTCTACAACTTATTTTTTTCTAACATTGAATATTCTTCTTTCATTATCTGCATCCACCTTTCGACTTCATAATTTTTTCTCTCTGAGTTATAGTTACGTATGTGAGTTAGTTATGAGTGTCGTGACTGAAATTTCCTTCATCTGAGTATGTATTTTTTACACTAAAACTAAAGTCAGACTTGTTGTGCATAATACAATGGGTTTTGCAGTAATTTACAACGTTATAATTTTATTTTAGTCTGATAGGATTCACTTAACTATAGGACAGTTATCTACTTGAGACAGCTTTGTGATTCCATGCAACAGGTTTCTTGGGGAGATCTTCAAAATGTGATTCGTCTTCCGATTCCAAATTTTCCAATTCTGAATTTCCCAATTCTGATTCTTTCTGGTCTTCGTTTTCAGGAACTTCTTTAATTAGAAAATCATCTTCTGCATCGGCATCTGATTCATTATCATTTTTAAGAATTACTTCCTTGGCTTCAATTTTCTTGCATGGACAATTCAGACATTTGGGCTCCCGTACACTTTCACCAGTGCTTTCCCCTTCAATTCTTATAGCAATTGTCTTAATTTGTTTTACGTTTTCAGAAATTCAAACTCTGTATCCTCTAGTTTTCATAGCGTAAACAACTAAAATTGCTTTCATTGCTCTCATTCGTAATTTGAATTTTTGCTTTTTTTGGGATACACACATAGATGATAGTACCAAAAGATTTTAGATGTTGCACTGAAGACTTTCTATCTGAGTAAATTTAAAATTGTGTTTTTGACTCTCCATAACGAAATACTCTGTTACGTGTGTTAGTAAAATAGAGATATGTTTCAGCTCAAAAATCATCAAAGAGTCAAGAGTCTAAAAAGGTTTTTTACAGCATTCATAGCAGAATAATCGAATCATTCACTAATACAATTCTGCTTGGGAGGTATACTTGTTTATGCGTTCATGATTTATACCTTTTACATAGAGAGCTGCAATATTTGAGACCATTTTCAGATCGCACGTTAATCACCTTTTTGATTTAAAAATATCTCTGCTCTTACCTAAAACGTCTTAACTGTTTTTAAAACGTCGGTTTGCTATTGAGAGTTAAAATAGTTACTTTCGGCAAAAAATCATCAATTATCGTACTGAAGTATCAGTGTCCTTCTCTAGACTGTGAAATAAGAAGTCTACACTAATCAGTACGCAACAATTCTAAGTGTTTAGTGGACCGTATTCCGGAAAAAGTCTTTTGAGATACTCTTCGTGACTTAGCTATTTTGCATTCTTCACACATTATATCTTCATGTTTTAAGACTGATAAACTTCTAAGCCCATTCTTTCTACTTCCACTAACTATTTGCTTTCCGTTAATATGGGCAAATCTTCGGTGTTATTCATTTAAATCCATATTTTATGCAACATGTGCTTATTGTCTATTTAATTGGGTGCATTTCAAAGACAAAAAATATAAGCCTTGAATAAATTTGGGTATAAACTGTACGTTGAACAGCCCTGGTGAGAGAAATACGTTTTGATGTATTTAAAACCGTGATATCGCAGCATTTCCTTGCAAGTCCAAACAACTATGCATTTAATCTTACAGCGTAAAGCCTTTATTTTTCTTTAAAAATAAGTTAGTTACTTATAAATGTTAAAATGTTATAATGCTTAGTTTTAAAAGGAAAATAACAATTAAATAAAGTTTGTTTAGGTTTATCTTTTGTTTAATTTTCATTTTTAGTATATTATACGTTTATTAGTTGTATATTTGAACAAATAGGTACAGAATAATTGATTTATGCCAAAATTTACAAAATGTTCAACAAGGAAATTTTAAGCGAATTTGTTCAGCATGCAAAATAAGAGTATTTGGACTATACTGAGATATATTTTAATGATGTGTTTTGTAGTAATTTGAAAGTATAATAATATTTATTTTACTGAAAAGGTGCAAATATAAAAAAAGGTTTTTTAAACTTAAAAATCCGTCAAAAGATGTTAAAAACATGTTAAATACCCGAACGCTTTCAACTGCTCCAAACAGTCATCATCAGGGGAAACTCGGAAAGCGTTTCCGAAGCACTTTCTGAGATGCCCCTGATATTGACTGTTTGGAGCAGTTGAAAGCGCTCGGGTTTTTAACATCTTTTTAACATCTTTTGACGGGTTTCTACGTTTAAAAACCTTTTTTTTTATATTTGCACATTTTTAGTAAAATAAATATTATTATATATTTCCTTTAAATTTCAAGGTGAACATGACGTTTTGAAAACTTATAGTTTTACTATATTTTATATTAATTTGAAAGTGGTGACTAGATGTAGATAACTGAGTTAATTTTAAATTTAAAGTTTGTACTTCAGTTAGCAGGATTTATACAAGGGATTTATACAAGAAGATAATGATTCTCACAAAGATAGAAATTTGAATCACTATTTTATACTAATGGGAATAGTTAAATTATTAAACCAATATCATTAGAAAGAAAAATATAATGTTTAAATCTAACAGTTATTTGAGTAGACAATATTTGTAAGTTTGTAAGTAATATCTAAATACTTACTCACAACCTTCAGAGCAATTGAATTCACAAAGTTTCATCGTATTTTCTAGAATATTTCCTAAAAAGGAAGATATATTTTTTAAAATACGAAACATTCTATATTTTACTGATTAACATTTGTTAATATATCTTTAAAAATTCAGGTAATTCAATTACAGTATGTTTTTATGCTGCTGAAAAGAGTGTAAAATTTTTGAGTCGGTTACCTTTGTAATATATTACAATGGATTGTATGATCTTATATGTTTGATTTTTTTAATTAAAAATGAACGGTAATAAAAAACTTTCCTGGAAATAACGAAAGTTTTTTCCCTCAAATTTTATAAAAAAATAATTTAAATTTTTTAACATGTTCTTGAATTAATATATTTCGGAGAATAACACGTTTATTAACCCATTGTTGTCATAAATAAACTTAATAGAAAGATTACGACATTAAAAAAATCATAAGAATAATTCATAAAGAAAAAAAAACGTCTGGAAAATCCAAATAAGCAAAAAACAATCTTGAAACGGCAAAAGCCCTTCTTCTTTTTATCAATTGAAAAACCGCTACTCATATCTTCAGCAAATCCAACCAAATTCTTGAAATATTATATGACATGTTATCGTTGCACGCTTTATCTCTTTAAGATTTTGATGGATTCACTTTTTAAAAATTTTTGCAATATATTACAAGGCAATTTAAAAATTTCAATTTTTACTTGTACCATCTCTTAACCATCAATACTGTTGTTATCTAGGCTTGGAATTTAAAATTAATTCCCATATTCAATTTAACTCATAAATTCATCAACATAATATTCTCACAACTCCAAAAATTATTCGCAGAATTTTTCACTCACCACGTGCAAAAAATATATACGCAGAATTTACCTTATCACGTGCTAGGGTTACAAAAAAGGAGCTCTGCGAAACTCTAAATAACTTAAAAAAATTTCCATATGCTAAACAACGATTCCAATTTTCCTGAAACTCGCAACCTAAAAAAGTTTCACTTCTACTATAACAATATACGCATACGTTGCAGTTCCTTATTCCATGTGCAAGCTCAAACTCACAAATTTGCATGATGCCTCAAAGATTGTAAGTTAAAATGCCAATACACTGTATTGGGATTCACAATAGCAGAAACTTTGTAATTCAACATCTAAAAATAAATGTAAAATTTAAATTTCAATGATATATTTGATTAAGTGTAAATATAGAAAATGTTCACTAGAGTTCAACGTAAAAGGATCGCTTTCGCTGAAATAAACAACTTTAATACATAAATGTAATTTTTAGCAAACATAATTCATAAAAAGCTATTCGCATTCACTTGTAACGCCCTTTTTCAGACAATTCGAAATCTTCAATAACAAAGGTTTTACGAAAAACGGAAGCAACATCCGAAAGACAAGTGAAGTTTATTAGCGTTAACAAGATAGTAGAAACGTTTTACGTGTCAAGGTCAGCTTGGGTGCAAGCCCTTCTTATGCTCGTTTTCACCACCCATTACAATCTCGAAAACCTCGGCCGAACGCTCAAATGGTACTCATCATTAAATTGAATGGACTTCGACTTGATCAGGTCCAATCAGGTTTATCTTCAATTTCATTTGAGCGTTCAACCTGACCTTCTTATGCTCGTTTTGACCATCCATTACAATATCGAAAACCTCGGCCGAACGCTCATATGGTACTCATTAAATTGAATGGACTTCGACTTGATCAGGTCCAATCAGGTTTATCTTCAATTTCATTTGAGCGTTCAACCTGACCTTCTTATGCTCGTTTTGACCATCCATTACAATATCGAAAACCTCGGCCTGACGCTCAAATGGTACTCATCATTAAATTGATTGGACTTCGACTTGATCAGGTCCAATCAGGTTTATCTTCAATTTCATTTGAGCGTTCGACCGAAGTTTTCTAGATTGAAGTAGATGTTGAATACGAGCATGAGTGGTCTCGACTAAACCCGGTTTATGCGCTGGAGCAGGACAGGGTGTTCAGCTATGGAAGCCGTGGTGGTAACTTCTATTTTCGGAAGAAGATTAAAGCGAGGACGGGCAAGTGCCGATGAATCACCATTCACATGGCAGAAAAGAGATAAACTTATTACAGCGAATCCCTCTCTGTCGTGGGTTACCCAACACTCCACCTAGATTAGTGCCAAGTCTATTTTCATACTTCAGTAATAAATGATAATTGTCAGAAATACTTTTATATGCTCGCATTTTAATAAACACCTCTATAGTTACATGAAATAGAGGTGATAAAATGTCCGAAACCTGCTTAAAAACAAAGTCTAGTCCAACTTATACTAAGTTTTAATTTATGCAAGAAAAAGTAGCAGATTTTTGAAAAACGTTCTGATGATTACTATAAATTTGCTGTGCGTAAAACACTTTTACCACGTACAGCTGAAAAATTCTTTCTTAACGCTACAACTTTCTGCTCATGTCTTTTCGATTCATCATTTCTGAAAAATCTGCTAATCTTTTTAAGCTGAAAGAGAGTATTCCTTTTTAACGAACAATTTGACAATAAATATTAATTTTTATCAGGAATATTATTGCATAAAATATAATTTTCGAGTAATTGGCATCTTGTTCACAACTAAAATAGACGCCGTACACAAAAAATAGTAGGTACATCATTTTGTTTCAAAATCTTTTCGGGCGACATTAAGGCAGTGCACTTAAAATGAGCCATGATAGCGATCTTAACAAAAAACCCAACAATTTATTTAAAACTAAAACAGATTGATTGGCTTTGGAGTAGGCAGATTTAAATTTTGGCGATCAGAAATAAGCTCAAATTCACTGAATAATGAGAGAAGGATCTTTTCTCAAAATACCTATTTAACTCTATACCTTAAATAGCATGGCTTTACTATCCTCTCTGCCAGATCTGAGACAAGCACTTTAACTCACTATAAAACATCTCTATAATTATTTTAATAGCATCATAAAGCTATCACAATGATCACTATAACTTCACTACAAAATGCTATTAAGTGGATTCCAATGAACCTTTAATCCTAGATGCGAAGTTAAATTTCTTTCCACAGTGGCGAAACTCACAGCCGTAGATTGTATGAAGGGGTTAGAATGACAGTGGGGTAAGTCAAAAATTTGAAAAATCTAGATAACCTTATTTTCTCTTGTTAGCATATATAAAGCTTTCCTTGATCACTTATATAATATTCAAATGCTTTCATTTCTTTTCCTTTAAACTCCTCTTTAAACCCTAGTCTAACCAGCTGTTTATTTTCCATTCAAACCTCAGTGTTTATCTAGATCGATCTTTTCAGAGATCGCAATTATGTCACTTTGTTTTTCAAAACGTCATATCAGCTTGCTGTTTCTTTTTTTTCTCCAACGTCATTAGCTTATCTGGATTGCATGTTTGTTATCTTTAACCACAAGAGGGCTTCTATGAATGAATGACGTAACGTGACACCCTTTTGAGTACTACAACTTTCATTCAGCTGTTAGTTTGGACTAGGGTATAAATGTTGTAACACCATGTTATCATTCTGTGTGTTTTTTTTCTTTTGATGAGTCAAGAGACCATTTTGCCTTGTCAGCATAATGGAGTTTCATTTTATTAGACCAGATGTTTATTTCATTTCAACGATATGTCAGCTGTTATTATTCATTTTCTTTTTGTTTGGTTGAAAGTAGAAGATGTTTTTACAAGTAGTGAAAGATGTTTGTGCTACATATGTTATGTAGAGTTATCAAGTGTATTACAAGTTTATTTAAACATCGAATTCTGAATTATATGTTGCTAATGGAGATTATGAAAATGAGACTGAATATTTTTTTGCCATGTTGTCATTGTCCACCGGCCATTTAATATTTCGTTATGTAAGTTTATTTTTCTTACTTTAAGTTTATTTATATTCTGTTTGAATTTATTTTTAAACGTTTTTTTGTTAATAAACGTTTTAGTTTATATAAAACTTAACTTGTTTTCTCATTGTTTATTTTACATTCTGCCACACTCTGCCATTTATTTTTTTTTCAGCTTCCAATACTCTGCTTATAATTTAATTAAATTTTAGAAGCCAGCATTTTTGGTGCATGCACCGGCTGCCCGATATACCGGGTCTATCACGGGTTACGGGCCCAGAGCAGAGGCTTTTATTTTGTTAATTTAACCCTTTAAGGGACATAACTTTGGCAGAATACATTGGCAGAAGTGATTAGTTAGCGCCCATTAAGACCTCACAGTAAATTTTAGTTGGGGGGGGGCGCATTTTTTCTTACATTTAACGAATATTAGTGAACATTTTGTTTTATTTTAAGTAATTTAATGTTTATTTTGGACTTAAAATAATTTGGAAAAAAAAAATTACTTTCGTACGGTTTTATAATTGTTTCGTACGTTTTTTTTAAAATGAAATTGAAGTCTTTTTAAAGGCTTTATTTAGAATTAGTTTTTTTTTTAAACTTAAAAAAAAAAATCTTAAATTTCTGAATTTGTTTTTTTTACTATTCCAAAATTTTTGGCGGCAATGGCAACCATTCAAGTCAGCATTACAAAATTGAATGCTCACAATTATGGAAACTGGGCATCTGATGTTAAATATTGATTATTGGATAAAAATGCATGGTCTATTGTGGTACAGAAACCAAACCAGATGCATCTCAGGATACTGCATTGAAAGATTATGAGACAAGAGAGCGTTATGCCTTAACAATCATTTATTTAAATGTTGAAAATGAATTTAGACGTATCATCGAGAATCTTGAATACCCAAAAGA
Organism: Maratus michaelseni; assembly: GCA_963931845.1. Taxonomy (NCBI): domain Eukaryota; kingdom Metazoa; phylum Arthropoda; class Arachnida; order Araneae; family Salticidae; genus Maratus; species Maratus michaelseni. The sequence continues at coordinate 53,913,259 of OZ007596.1, forward strand.
TGCCTGGGATAAACTGAAGCTGCACTTCCACCCGGACAATAGAGCGAGACATATGCAGCTATTTTCGGAAGTCTTATCCTGTCGAATTGAGCCCGAAGAGTACATCGACATGTTTGATGCTAGAATACAAAGAATTTCAGACCAATTAACAGCTATGAAGCAGCCAATGAAGGAAGATTATTTATCGTTCCAAATTTTGCGGTACTTTCCACCTAAATTTGACAACCTCGTTCAGTCTATCCTACGCTGTCCGGATGATAAATTTAAATTCAAAGACATTTTAACTGAGCTGATAGCAGAAGAGTCCAGACTGAAATTGATAGACAGTGACCGGAATGGAGGATATAGTGCCCAAGCTAATTACACCAAACCTAGACCACGCCAGAAAGTCACCTGCTTTCGATGTGGAAAACCTGGACACTATGCAAATCGGTGCAAATCTACCAGGTCTAGACCTGAACCTCCGTCAGTATCCAGTACGACAGCTTCTCGTGACTCCTCTTGTTCCAGTACTTCTGCATCCCGTGAATCATCCCCATCTAGACGCAATCCTAGGAAGCCTCGACATCGCCTGCAGAGAAACCTAAAACCTGTTAACCGGAACAAACCTAAGCCAAACCTCAAGGATGATAAAGGACAGGTACACTATTTTGTTCAATCAAATTTAAGTAAAGTAAAGGAGGATGAGAGTGCCTGGATTTTTGATACAGGTGCCTCTCATCACTTCTGCAAAGACAAAAGTCTTTATGTTAAATTTAAACCTTTAAACAATCATGAGTTGGCGGTGGCAGTTGATGGTGCTACTTTTCCCATAAAAGGAACTGGTCTGGTTGACTTAAAATTAGAGGGGAAAAATATTTGTTTCATCGATGTCATGTGTTGGGGAACCGTCGGTAGCGTAATAAATTTTCTTATTTTTATAAATAGTTAAATCAGTCTTCAAATTTAACATACATTTTCATCTTTTGATATGTTAAAGAAGTTTGTTCAGCTTACCTGAGATTTTCCTTTTTGCGCTGAATATACCCACAGTAGTAATCCAAAGTGTTGTAGCGATATTTATCTGATCCATTGATTCACTTATATTGGAAGAATAATAAGTATTAGTAGAAAATGACAATTGTGTAAAATAAACAGAAGATTCATTTTCCTTTGAATATAATATAATTCTTGGCTAGATGTACATGTTTTAAGTCGCGTTTGGAGGCTGCGTATAAGTGCTCCAATTTTACATTATATTAAATATATTTACATCATATATGTACAAGAGCGTCTTAACTGCTCAGAAACATTTTGGAAACTGAAGGGAATGTTTTTAAGTTCTGTGCACACGCGCGGGATAAGACAGCTGTAGTTTGAAGGAGGGAGGTCTGCAGAGTTTCTCCAATTAGTTAGTTTCGACAGTCTCTGGTTTTGTCCACTATGTTTTTCAGCTGCGGCACTTGAAGTACTTATTGGTAATTGGGGTCTGGTTTTTAACATGTTCTTATTTCAATCGTTCGCTGCACGTGGAGATTATTCACTGCATAAAAAAGGTTTCTCCGTCACTCCCCCGTAATCTCCTGTGTGGGGAATGGTTGAAGATTCAGTTTCTTACGGTGTTTCTCGTACGCAGGTTTGGGGGTGGGCTTCGTGAGAGTGTCGGCTGTCATTTCTTCAGTGGGGCAGTATTGTAAATCAATTTTTCCTTCTTCTTTCATAAGTTTGATGTTGTGGAAACGTATGATGTGTTTGGATCGCTTAGTATCTTTATCGTTTTCAGTCATTTTTATACAGGACATATTATCCTCAAAAATCGTGATGGGTAATTTTTGTGGAATGTTGAGATCGTTAAGCAAGTTTGTTATCCAAGTTAATTCTTGTGCTGCGTTGCTAGCTGAAACGTATTCAGCTTCGGCTGACGAAAGTGCAATGCAATTTTGCCTTTTTGTAATCCAGTAAATCGGCGATTTTCCTAGCATGAATAGATTTCCTGATGTTGATTTACGTGTTTTCAAGTCACCTGCCCAGTCTGCATCGGCGTATGCTGTTAGGATGGGCTTGCTGTTTGCGTTAAGAGTTAAATTCAAATTTTCTGTAGTTTTAAGGTATGAAATGATTCTTTTCACTGCTGTCCAGTCCTTTTGGCGTGGTGTTTCATTTCTACGACATAATATGTTGACTGCTGCGGATATGTCAGGACGCGTGATTGTTGATATGTAAAGTAATGTGCCTGTGGCTTGTCGATATTTCGTGTTATTAGGTAAAAGATTATCATCGTCTTCAAGTCTGTTGAATCCAGCAATCATTGGTGTGTAATGAGGTTTCATGTCGTTTAAATTCAGTTTTTTCACTAGTTCCTGTATTTTATTGTTTTGATTTAGGTAATATGTATCATTGATTTTATTAATGTTTATTCCTAGGTAATTATTCACTTCTCCTAAGTTTTTTAGTTCATATTCTTTCTTAAGTTGGTTTATTGTTTCTTCGATGTCACTGTCCTTTCCTGCTATCAGGATATCATCTACATAAATGATGATGTATATCGGATTTTCTTGATTTGATTTAAAGTACAGACATGGATCATTTTTGCTCTGTATGAAATTATTGTTTGTGAGTGTTTCCGATATTTTGGTGTACCAGGCCTTTGCGGCTTGCTTAAGACCGTGGATGGCTTTTTGAAGTTTACAAACTTTTCTTTCATCGCCGGGTTTAATATACCCGTCTGGTTGACTCATATAAACAGTTTCAGTTAATTCACCGTGCAAGAATGCTGTGGTAACGTCAACATGTTTAACGTTCAAACTTTTGTGCAATGCAGAGATGAGAAATGCACGTATTGTAGCGTGCGAAACTACAGGTGCGAAGGTTTGATCATAGTCAATCCCGAATCTTTGACTATATCCTTGTGCTACTAGACGCGCTTTATAGCTTTGAATATTTCCTAAATTGTCCTTTTTTAGTTTAAAAGTCCATTTTGAGCCGATAATTTTTGTTCCGGGTGGTGGATCTGTTAAAGTCCAAGTGTTATTTTTTCTTAGGCATTGGAATTCATTTTGTGTTGCTTTTATCCAATTTTGTTTATCATTAGGATTTTTCATTTTTTCGATATCTTCCCAATTTTCGGGAATGTTTTCAGATGAACTATTTATGAGACAAACATATCTGTCAGGAGGAACGCCTCTATTTGTCCTATTAGACCTTCTTGGTTCAATTGGTTGCTGTTTGGGCACGGATGGTGTCTCTTCGCTGTCAAGTTTTATTTCTAAGTGATTTTCATGTCTATCCGGTAATTGTGTATTGTCATCGGATGTTTTTGTGGTGATTTGTATCTCCTCAATGTTATCTGAGTGTACATTTTCATTCTCAAGAAATTTCACCGTTCTCGCTATTATAATTTGTTTTCCTTGTGTGTGAATTCTATAACCAGTCGATCGTGTATCATAACCTACAAACGTTCCGGTTTGAGCCCTGTTATCGAGTTTTCCTCTATTTACTTTATCGACGTAAAATAGCGCTTTACAACCGAATGTTCTTAAGTGTTTTAAATTCGGTTTAATTCCTTTCCATAATTCGTAAGGTGTTCTGTTGTTGTTTGCTTTAGTTGGGAGTCGGTTTTGTAAATATGTTGCGGTGTTTATGGCTTCACCCCAAAAATGTTTGCTTAATTTTGCTTGTGATAGCATACTTCTAGTCATATCTAATAAACTTTTATTTTTTCTCTCCGCAACTCCATTCTGGCTCGGATTATGCGGGACAGTCAATTGGTGTAAAATTCCGTTCTGTTTTAGGTATTCATCGATCTCTTGATTTACATACTCACGACCGTTATCCGATCTAATTTCCTTAGGTTTTTTACCGAACTGATTGTATATCATCGTTACGTACTCTTTTATCTTTTCAGCAACTTCGCTCTTTTTAGATAATAAATATATCGTAGTATATCGGGAATAGTCATCAATAAGAGTCATAAAATAAATTTTTCCGCCTAAGGTCGGTGTATCTAGAGGTCCACACACGTCACTGTGGATCAAATCCGCAATATTAGTAGCTCGATTTGTTGCTGATTTAGGATACGGCATGTTAGTTAATTTAGTTTCGATACAAGTTACGCATGTTTTATTTTGATGTTTACATTTTCCTATCTTTATTCCGTCCGCAATTTGATTTGTTATCATTGATTTAATCGCGTCATAATCTCTGTGACCGAGTCTGCGATGCCAGAGATCTATGCATTGTTTGCTGTCACAGTTATACGTTATGTTTACATAATTTTGTGGTTCTTCCACATCGTCCATTTCCTCAATAATGTATAAGTTTTTCTCATTTTTCGCCCTAATATATATTTCTTCATCAAAGATCAAATCGCATTTATTATCGTCGAAGATTAGTTTACACCCGTTTTTAGCGGCTTTACTAACCGAAATTAGGTTCGACTCTAAGTCTGGGACATAAAGCACTTCGCGTAATTTCGTTAGTTTTTCTTTTCCTTCGGGGGTTAATGTTTTTATAAAAACTTCTCCTGAACCTAACGCTGTCAGTTTATTACCATTCGCGATCGTTACTGAAGTTTTATTATAATCAATAAATTTACTAAATAGGCTTTTATCATTACAAATGTGCGAGGTAGATCCTGAATCGAGAATCCAGTTATTTTTTCCTACTTTTTGAGTGATTAATGCTTTATTTTGCGTCTGATCATTTGCGTATTTTCTTTCGTTTGGAACTTTGTTTTCCCTATGAGTTTCGTTTTTTTCATAACATAATGAAGATGAGAAATTCTTTTTATTTTTGAATTGATTGTTACGAGGATTTCCGGATTGTACCGTGTTTCTGCTCTTGTAGTGCCAGCATTCGTAAGTCGAATGATTTTTCATTTTGCAGTTGTTACAATATTTTTGTTCTCTTCTATTTTCAGTGTGTGTATATCTCCTATTTCTTTTAAATGCTCTCTCATTGTTGTTATATCCGCTATGTGATTGTTCTGACATTTCATGTCTACGATTATATTCATCAGTTAATTTGTTTTTGATAAAATCAGGGGTGAGCTCATTTTCCGGTCTCGCCTCCAACGCAGTTATCAAAGTATTGTAACTGGGGGGAAGAGAACACAGAAATAGCGCGGAAATATGTGAATCGCTAATATTTTCTCCAATGGCATTAAGTTTATCTATAATTTGCAAGATATTAGTGATATGTGAGATCATGTTTCCGCCCTCCGCTAATTTAGTACTGTATAATTTTCGTAACAGGTAAAGCTTACTAGATAAATTGCTTCTCTCATGTATATTTTTCAGAGCTTCCCATGTTAATTTGGCAGTATCTAAGTTTTTTACATTTACGATTTGAGAATCATCGATGCTTAGGTTAATTAAAGCTCTAGTCTTGCGATCTTTTTTGTGCCATGCGGGATCGGGTGGAGCTGGTGGATCTTGTACTATAATATCGTCGAGTTCCTCTTTAATCAGGAACATCTGCATCTTGAACTTCCATGTACTATAATTTGTAGAATTGAGTTTTTCAATAAATTGAGTATTTTCTTTTATCGCATTCATTTTTTTCTTTTTTTTTTAGTGTTCTTTTATTTATTATTATATTTTTAGAAATTTGTTAAATTATCGTTTTTGATACTGGGATAATATTCTTTTTTCAGAATCAGTCTTTCATAATCTTTGTTGGGGAACCGTTGGTAGCGTAATAAATTTTCTTATTTTTATAAATAGTTAAATCAGTCTTCAAATTTAATATACATTTTCATCTTTTGATATGTTAAAGAAGTTTGTTCAGCTTACCTGAGATTTTCCTTTTTGCGCTGAATATACCCACAGTAGTAATCCAAAGTGTTGTAGCGATATTTATCTGATCCATTGATTCACTTATATTGGAAGAATAATAAGTATTAGTAGAAAATGACAATTGTGTAAAATAAACAGAAGATTCATTTTCCTTTGAATATAATATAATTCTTGGCTAGATGTACATGTTTTAAGTCGCGTTTGGAGGCTGCGTATAAGTGCTCCAATTTTACATTATATTAAATATATTTACATCATATATGTACAAGAGCGTCTTAACTGCTCAGAAACATTTTGGAAACTGAAGGGAATGTTTTTAAGTTCTGTGCACACGCGCGGGATAAGACAGCTGTAGTTTGAAGGAGGGAGGTCTGCAGAGTTTCTCCAATTAGTTAGTTTCGACAGTCTCTGGTTTTGTTCACTATGTTTTTCAGCTGCGGCACTTGAAGTACTTATTGGTAATTGGGGTCTGGTTTTTAACATGTTCTTATTTCAATCGTTCGCTGCACGTGGAGATTATTCACTGCATAAAAAAGGTTTCTCCGTCATCATGTATTGTCCAAATCTCAGGAGAAACCTTATCTCCGGGTCCCGACTAGATTCTAGGGGGATTAAGTTCAAAGGAGGCAATGGTAGAGTAAAGGCTTACAGGGATGATTACACACTGTTCAGGGCAAACCTTAAAAACGGGATTTACTAAATTTACCCAGAGTCACAAAACAAACACAAAAAAGTACAATTTGAGGCATCCACAGTCCACAAAGATGATTTAAAAATATGGCATAGACGTATGGGTCACATTAGTCCTAGTTTAATTGAAGGTACATATAAGTGTAGTGGAGTTAGGGGGCTACCACGTATCACAAATAAAGAATTTCATTGTGAGACCTGTAGACTAAACAAACACAGGCGTGTATCCTTTAAACCAATAGGACAAATAAGATCCAAACACCCTCTTGAGCTTTTACATACCGATGTCTGGGGTCCTAACAACATATCAGGTAGAGGAGGGAAGCGTTTTTTCTTAACGATAGTGGATGATTTTTCAAGAAAAACCTCAATTTATCCTTTAAGACACAAATCAGAAGTATTTAGAGTTTTTAGAAACCACATTCAAAGAGCAGAAACATTTTTAAATCGTAAAGTTAAGTCAGTTCGTAGTGATAACGGTAGAGAGTTCAAAAATGAAAATTTCACAAGATATTTTGAGGAACGTGGCATACATCACGAATTCACGAACACGTATAGCCCACAGCAAAACGGCGTTGCGGAACGTTTAAATCAAACTATTGCAAACGGTGCTCGTGATATTCTAAATGAGAGTAAATTGAGTTTAAAATTTTGGCCAGAAGCAGTCCTGCATTTCGTTTATACCTGGAATCGTGTATGTCATAAGTACCAAAATAAAAGCCCATTCGAATTGTACGGAGGTCGAAAACCTTCTGTTCGTCATTTGAGACCGTTTGGTACAGACGCATATGCAGGGATCCCAAAACAACTTAGAACATCAAAATTTGATCCAAAAGCAAAAAAGGGAGTTATGGTGGGATACGCCATGTCTACGAAAGGTTACAGAATTTGGCTTCCAGATTCAAATAAAATAATTGAAACAATAAATGTTTCATTTAATGAAGAAGCCATTATTCCCAAATATCGTAACAAAACTGAACAAGGACCAGCTTACACCATAAACTCACCTGACAATGACCACTTTTGGTATTTCAGATAATCGCAGTGGAAACGACATGGGCCCTACTTATATCTTAAACCCTACTACTCCTGAAATTGATCCTTACAGCGAAAACCAAGACGAATCTCTCACAGGTCCTCCTCAAATTTCAGATCATTCTTCCGAAAGTGAAGAAGGTGAGGAAGAAACCCGCACACTGAAGGAAGCTGTTTGGATAAGAGAAGCTAAAACTAGACCAGTAGGGGGACGAACAGATATTTATTACTATGAACAAGGAAAAAGGGAAACACTAAGATCAATAAAAGATGTGAGGGAGTACTGTCTTCGTAACGGTATCAAATTTGAACCATATCTATTTTCTTTTAAAGGGGCAGACAAATATGAAGGCCTAGTTCAAGGTAAATCGGGAAGTTCATGTTCAAGCTCCAGTCCTTATTATACAGAAACATATGGTCAAATTCCAGAAAATAACCAAACTGATATATGACTAGAAAACCTAACTATACCTAACACATATAAACAGGCACTCAAATCACCACAATGGGAACAGTGGAAAGGTGCAATGGGGGAGGAGATGGCCATAATGTATAGTAGAAAAGTATGGCATTTAACAAAATTACCAGATGAGATACAACCTCTTGGATGCAGATGGGTATACACCATAAAACATGACGAGAAAGAAAAAATGCAAGATACAAGGCTAGATTAGTTGCTCAGGGATACAAGCAGGTTAAAGGAGGAACATATGAAGAAACTTTCAGCCCAGTAGTCAACTTCAGCCTAGTTAGATTTTTCTTTTCAGCCTTAGTTTCAGGTCAAGGGTGGACTCATTTGCAGTGCGATGTAAAAGAAGCATACTTGTACGTTCCATTAACAGAAGAGGTTTACATGAAACAACCCCCAGGTTTTATACAAAAAGGTAAAGAAAATTTAGTTTGTCGGCTACTAAGGGCGATTTATGGCTTACATCAAAGTGGCCGTGTATGGTTTTTAGAATTACATAAGGTTTTAATCAGTTTAGGTTTTATAAAATTAAGTTGGTGCAACTGTGTCTATACATTTAATGAAAATATTGTTTTACTATTATATGTTGATGATTTCGTAATCCTAGGTAACGAAAAGAGGCATATTGATAAAATAGTTAACCTCCTAATGAAGCATTTTGACATAAAAATTTTAGGAAAAACCAAAAAATTGTTAGGAATAGAGTTTGAAGAAAACGATGGTAAAATATTGATCCATCAGTTACAATATATAAAAGAGGTATGTACCCGCTTCAAAGAATTTAATTTTCCTATATCTTCCTTACCAATTTGTAAGGGTATGGTTCATTCCAAAACTCAATGTCCTCAAACAAACGATGAAATTAATGAAATGCTTCAATATCCATACAGAAGTGTCTTAGGATGCTTGGCATTCATCACAAGTCGTACTAGACCTGATATATCGTATGCGGTCAATATTTTCAGCCAATTCCAAAGTAATCCTGGAATTGTACATTGGAATGGATTATTGAAATTGCTGGGTTACGTAAATCAAACAAAACATCTAAAACTTGATTTAACATGTAATAAAATCAATCTAATTACATATACAGATGCAGATTTTGCATCAAATCGGGACGATAGAACCTCAATGGGTGGGCAAATGGTTTTATTAGATAAATCACCAGTGACATGAAGGGCATTTAAGCAGAAGTCCATATGTTTATCCACAATGGAATCAGAATTTGTAGCCTTAACCGAGGCAACTAAAGAATTCTTGTGGTTCAGTAGGATTATCAATGAATGTTACGAAAAGGGCATATTTTCAGGTCAAAACATTAAACCTACACTTTTAGTGGATAACATGGCTGCTATCGACTTCATTAAATCCCCCATTGAGAATTACAGAACCAAACACATAAACATAAAATTGTTCTTCGTCCGTGATTTACTTAACCAAGAACTTTTCACAGTTAAACACATAAATAGCAAAGCTAACCTAGCTGATATTTTCACTAAGAACCTTACAAAATTTGATTTGAATAAATTTATTGAAGCTATATTTAATTCTAAATCATAAATTTTTTTTTGGTCTCTGGCATTGTCATTTCCCTAAAGTCCTCCTTTGAACATCACATATTATTTAAGTATAAACACATACTTCGTTATGAAATTTTTTTGTGTTAAACTTTGATGTTTAACTTTTTCTGAAACCTGTGAGTTTCAATTTGCAAAACATATTTTTTTTTCCTATAAATTGTTTGAATTTAAGGTGTTTATGCAAAAGTTTTTCTTCAAAGAAAAAAAAAGTTTTTTTTATTACTCTCTTTCTTTCCAATGAGCATTTAATTTCCCGCTGGAATGTGGTTCAGACCCCATGTTAGTTCATCCTCCGGGGTCCGAGCTGCCCCAGGAAGCGTCTCGCAGGGGTGAGAAATGTAATCAGCCGGAGTGGCCTGCAGGGGGTAGCGGCTTTCGTGGGTGTTCTGGCCACAGGAAGGCCTTATCGCGGGCACGTTTTCTTTATTTTGTAAGTCCCTCCTTATATATTATGGAAGTGTCACATTTAGGTCCCGCTCATATGGAAATTTTGAGATGTAATAAGTTGTTAATTGTTAAGTTTATTGTTAAGTTTGTTGTGTATTGTTGTTAAATTTTTGAATTAGCATGCTATTATTACTAAAAGTCTTTATACACAAAATTTAAACTTGCCTGGTATATATATATATATATTTCTTATATGTATTGAATTATTTAAGATTAACCTATATCTTTATTTTTACCTGTATCATATTATTGAGTGTTTGGTATGAAAAATGTGGGCCCACATATGAAAGCTGAATGGATTGTATGTCTGTTGAAATATGATATCCGTTTACATACAAATATTAGTCATTATTGTTTTTTTTAATGGCCATTAATTACTTGATCTATTTTTACATATATATATGTCATATGATTGCTTGTATATGAAAGTGTTTATTTCAATAATCTTTATAGTATATGTGTAACTTTTCTTCAGTGATTTGCATAATATAATGTAGCCAATTTTATGGTGAGATAAGGTAAAAGGTGTAGCCATTTTTAATGGTGAGGTAAATCTGTTGTTCAATTTCAAGGTTCAAAGGTCAAGACAATATGTACAAGATCACCATGTAATTTACTCTTCAAAATGTGATTGCATTTACTAATGTTAAAATTCAACTTGAAATATTCAAATTTATTTGCATAAATATTGGACTTTTTAGAATTTCTTATGCATTATTTTTCTTAATTGTATATTTCTGAATCTATTATACAAAGCTCATAAGAATTGAGTTTTCAGAATAAAGTTGTGTGTTTCATTGTAAAGTTAGTTTTCTTTACTTAAGTACATTGTTATACTGTATTGTCTTATATATATTTGTTGTTAATGTTGAAAAGTATTTTTATATGAAAAACTTTAATTATTGGAAATTGTGTTTATACATCTATCAAAGGTGGTAGATTTAAATACTTGGTATGTGGAGCGAGAGTAATTTTTTTTCTTTGTTTCTAATTTGAATATGATTTTAGTTCTAGTATAAGTGACAAGTGGGGGGGGGGGGGGGGCAATGTTAGCATATATAAAGCTTTCCTTGATCACTTATACAATATTCAAATGCTTTCATTTCTTTTCCTTTAAACTCCTCTTTAAACCCTAGTCTAACCAGCTGTTTATTTTCCAATCAAACCTCAGTGTTTATCTAGATCGATCTTTTCAGAGATCGCAATTATGTCACTTTGTTTATCAAAACGTCATATCAGCTTGCTGTTTCTTTTTTTTCTCCAACGTCATTAGCTTATCTGGATTGCATGTTTGTTATCTTTAACCACAAGAGGGCTTCTATGAATGAATGATGTAACGTGACACCCTTTTGAGTACTACAACTTTCATTCAGCTGTTAGTTTGGACTAGGGTATAAATGTTGTAACACCAAGTTATCATTCTGTGTGTTTTTTTTCTTTTGATGAGTCAAGAGACCATTTTGCCTTGTCAGCATAATGGAGTTTCATTTTATTAGACCAGATGTTTATTTCATTTCAACGATATGTCAGCTGTTATTATTCATTTTCTTTTTGTTTGGTTGAAAGTAGAAGATGTTTTTACAAGTAGTGAAAGATGTTTGTGCTACATATGTTATGTAGAGTTATCAAGTGTATTACAAGTTTATTTAAACATCGAATTCTGAATTATATGTTGCTAATGGAGATTATGAAAATGAGACTGAATATTTTTTTGCCATGTTGTCATTGTCCACCGGCCATTTAATATTTCGTTATGTAAGTTTATTTTTCTTACTTTAAGTTTATTTATATTCTGTTTGAATTTATTTTTAAATGTTTTTTTTTGTTAATAAACGTTTTAGTTTATTTAAAACTTAACTTGTTTTCTCATTGTTTATTTTGCACTCTGCCACACTCTGCCATTTATTTTTTTTTCAGCTTCCAATACTCTGCTTATAATTTAATTAAATTTTAGAAGCCAGCATTTTTGATGTATGCACCGGCTGTCCCGATATACCGGGTCTATCATCTCTGAACGTATATTAATTTCTATTCAGTGTGACAATCAAATAATTCATTGTTCACTTAGGGAGTCGCTAGAGGGAGAAAGCAAGTTGGACCACTTAATGCAATGTCAATACGACAAGTTTCACAAAACCTTTCCTTTCTCAACTTACTAAACATTGACTTACTCCACTGTCATTCTAACCCCTTCATATCTGAAACTGTTTATGGGAAACTCCGCTTACACACAACACGTCGAGAATTCGACGCTCCAATCCATAGCTAGAGTATCTTATGGAAGGATGCGGTCAAATTCCCGGAACTCAATTACCTTCAAGTACATTCAAGATAATTTCCAAATCCTTACAATCCAACTCTGACCGCAGTATATTTAGCAACTACACAATCACGGATACCTACTTATTATATCATTGAATCAAATAATCGTGACAATCAAGGAGATTCGGACACACTTTGTTAAACTTCAGAAGTGACAGAATTGGCAGCTCATTCATGCATAAATGTTAGGATTCAGAACACCACGATCAAACGGAAAATTTCACAATGCACTTGACTACTAGTATACCTTCATAAAAGAGTAAGTAAGTTATATGTTACAACAGAACATGGTTACATATTAGCATAAAAAATTAGGCAACAATAACTTAAGGTTGTTGCCACTTAGAAGTTCTAAAACTTACAATGAAAGTTAAAGTTTTAATCATCGCGATTAAGGTAATATTTACTTCCCCTCAACCTATTTAATCTATACTCAGAATTCAGGTTGCACTTCTGAGGTGCATTTTTTCTAGGAAGAGTCTTTTTGTAACAGATATTCTTTGATTTGAGTACCAGGTCTTATCCAGTACCAAGAGGTGCTGGTGAAACCCCTTTGTGCATCAAGTTGAATATTCAGTTTTGTGAATTCGGTTCTTTATGAGCGGCATAAACACCAGCTTTTAGCGTAAATGGGTGAACCATTTTTATATCTTTAGGCACGAAAAGTATCCTACGAAACACCCTATAATAACTTGGTAATGACTGCATTTTACCTGACGTTCAGTTAGTTATCTTATGACAAAGTTGGTAACATCATAGAGAAATCTAACGACCATCAACTAATATTCTTAGGAGAATATATATTTCACGATCAACTACAATTTTCACATAGTGATCTCTTTTAGATTTTGCGCAATACATATCTCTTTCAAAGTGTAAGTGCATAGTTGACGCATGGTAGCAACTGCAAAGCACCTTCAAAAGGTATATCACCATATTTTTGACGATATGACTCTACAAGATTCTGATTATAACTGAGACATGAGTGCCGTTCTGAAGTCCAATAACCATACCATATCAGCTTCCTTGACGTGAAACATTTGTTATTGTTTGAGTAAGTAGGGCTTCATATTTCGGGAAGATTATATCCACCAAAACCCAAAGTCCGTTTATGCGAACTTGTACAGATTCAGTATATGCCCTTTATTGCTTAATAACCGCAATAATCAAGCTTTTATTTTTTCGTGGAAGCTTTTTGTGTAATTTGGGATTTTACTTCCAGCTATTACAAAATTCAGGGGTCTAAAAATATAGGACATCTTTGACGGAGGAAATTGTTATTTCTTGGCCCTACTTGGGCTTAATCTTTTACTAAGAGTATATCCACTAAAACTCAAAGTCCATTAATGCGATCCTCTACAGATTCAACATATGCTCTTTTTCGTTTATTACAACAATAATCTCGCTTTGATTTGGCGAGGGAAATTTCTGTTTAATTTGGGATTTTACTTCCAGTTTTTATATAATTCAGAGGACTAGAAATATATGACATCTTTGACGGAGTTCTATCCAATAGGGAATTGTTATTTCTTGGCCTAACTTCAGGACGAGGTATAATCATAAATTGGTCTCTAGGAGTTTAATTACTATAAAGTAGTCTTCCAGAGCATTTTTTTTTTGCATAGTAATCTCTTTCAAAGAAATTGTTGTATTTGCGGAATTTATTTGTCATTGTATGGTTAGCTTCGCAAAGATGCTGAAGTCCTTTTCAAAGGGGTGACACGAATATAGGAGACAATTTAATATTTTCCATAGCTTCCCCTGATCTGAAGATATTAGAAAAACAACTCTTCTCGTTTATTACCAATTTTAACTCTTTTTTCTTCAAGGAGGTGTTTGTCTTCATTTTTGCTAAGATGCAAATTATTTTTTGTGGCAGATTTCTCAGCGGTTTTATTCAGAAGTCAAAAGCTATCTTCTTCGAAAGTAAACTTTTCTTCAGAATTTCTGATTAAGTACAATATTTTGTTAGCAACATCTGAAAAAATTACAGCTTTTCTTAAAAAGTTAGTTACAGTTAAAGTTCGATTCTCTTTTCAAGATGTCAAGGCAAATAATGCAGTTCTAATGGAAAGGCGTTGCATATTTATGTACGCTTTAGTTCTGTGAATTTTAATATTTATTTGTAATCCACTAGGGGGCTCTGCCCCCTGCTCGCTACGCTCACCAACCCCCGTTCTGATTTCACAGAGTCTTAAAACCTGGTAATGTATCCTGTTTTAAAAAGATAATGATGATGATATCACGAACGGCGACTTTCTTCTGTAATCAGGTTATAATGCCTTTTCATTTAACTGGTTATAATGCTTTTTCACTTAATTCATCTTTTTTATTTTTAATATTCATGTGGTAAACATAATTTTTATGACGTAATTTTCTTCATTTCTTGCTTTCAACACGTGATCATTTAATTATTATTTTAAACTTTCATTATTGTTTTTAATAGTCTCGCGCAAATACATTTTTTATTTCAGATAAAACATAATCCTTTGCGCTTATTTAGAAATTGGCAACAATATAACAAAATGACTTTTTCAATAAAAGATTTTTTACTCGATTTTTAAGGATTTTTTGAGTTTTTATTGTCCGACCGTGATAATATTTTTAAGTTCTGAAAGCTTGTTATATTTCGCGCCTGGTGGTATGATTTTCGAATCCGTAGGATGGCTAGAAAAAAAGTAATAACTCCTCAAAAAAGTCCCTAGTAAAAAAGCGATGAGAATAACCTGGAATATCTACGCAGAATTTGATTGGTCCATTTCGTTTTTGGCTCAGTTCCAGGTTACTTTTTTTTAATATAGAAGGATTAGACAGGATCATGTCCATCTGTATGTTTTCAAACGCAGTTCTTTTTTCTTTTAAAAAGTGATAGAGGGATTCACAGACTATACAATGCGTAGAACTAGTATCAGCACAAGATATATGCCATTCATTCTTTTTATTCTTATTTTTAGCAAAGGTTATTTTTCGATTTATGGGGTGAAAATGGGAAGAGTTTTATAGTTGCAGTTGATGCTATTTTAACAAAAAGAGAACAAGTTGGCCTAAATAATACAATCACAGCAGGTTAGAAAGGAGATCTTCACTATTCGCAGAAATTTTTTTCATGGAATTAGCATTCCAAAAATCTTCAGTTTTCCTTTTAAATTTTCGTACAAATCAATTTTTTCCGCTAGATGGGTCGACAGGATCAGTCGACTAAGTAATGTTGTTTATAATCATATAGGAATTTCTTCTTCAACAGTTCATTATAATTAGTTCTTGTAACTTTTTGAATGTATCAATATTAAATTCCGCGCTCCAACCCTAAAAATATCTTCTAATTTCATAATAGAAGTTTTCTATATACTTTATGTTCTTTTTTGACGATAACTTGAAAGTTTTCTAAATTTTTCCACTATTAGATTAAATCATTTTAATAAATTGTTACAAAATTCATATAGTCATGAAATTTATATTTGGGTTCTAGAGCAATTAAATTTCCCAATTGATATTCTGCATTTCTGATCAAATAGGTGGCCAACATATCCGCACAGACTGTTAATAATTTGATTCATCTTTCAAATAATATCAAATATAAACCCATATTATCTTTTTCTGAATAAAATCAGGTAATAGTTTTTAAATAAACACTGAGTAAGGTCGAATCTAATTGATTATTATCTTCGGTCAAGATACTACATGATTTTCACTGCTCAGTTTAAATTTTTCCATTTCAAATGCTCTTTCATGTGTTCTTTTCCTTCTCTTTTAATGTCTCTTTTCTCTGGTCTATAATAGTTTCTAAAATACCTTTAACAAACTCTAAATCTTCCTTAAATAAGCCGCATTTTGTTATATGTTCACGTAATTTAATAAATTTGTCATGTGAACTTATTTTAAGTCCCAATTCTACTACCTGTTTTGCATAAATCTGTTTCTTATCTTTTAAAAGAAATTCCAGAGATCGAAATAGTTTATTTTCTGACATTGCTTATTTATTTATTTCTTTATTTATGCAGGCAAAAAAATCAAATATTTAAGAAAAGCCTTTTAATTTTTCAAATTATATCAAATATAAACCCACGTTATCTTTTTCTGAATCAATATCCGGTAATTGTTTTCAAATCAACACTGAGTAGAGTTGAGGATATGTTTCAAAATAAGCCATTCATTAATTTGTTTAAAAAAAAAATCATGTGTATTGCTTTAGAAACGAAGCTGCCATTGAATGAAAATGAAAATGGAAAGGAAATTTGAATATAATAAATATGTTTAAATTCACTTAGTTAGTTTGCAGTAAAATAATATCTAGATGTTCAACTTTCTGTGATTCTTGATGAATTTAGTAGAAATTTTTATATAAATGCAACGTTATAACTCCATAAATTACAGGATAAAATACAAAGTATAATAGCACTCTGCTAGTGTGGATTAGACACCTATGTTCGGCACCATTTTAACCCAGCGCTGTCATTTCAAAAAACCTTACCGGGAAATTTCGGATGATATATTATTCATTCAAACTCTGCATATAGTTAAATACCCAGATACTGTATACAAAGTAACACGATGTTCACTAAAACAGCGAGGTTAAAAACTTTTAAACAACGAGGTTAAAAACATTTTTTTTTAAAATCCCCTCAAAAATTGTATGAACATGGTACATAAAAAACTTTGTCTATTTGTGAGACCTGGTGGGGAAACCGTGTAAGAAAAAGGGATTAATGGAACGGTTATTCTTTCATAACGTTTCATTTGGAATGGTTGTAGTTTAAGTTATGGACTCTATAATGAGGTAAATAGATACAATATAACTCACCCACTTGCTGTTACAATACAAACTTTCAAAATTGCAAATGGTAACCTTCACCTTTTTTCACTCGCAAAATGATCTTTATAGTGAAAACAAGTTGGAAATTGTACGTCAAACGTGACAAATGAGGTGCGTTCGTACTGTAGCTACTTATATAAATATTCAGATCTTGATGATTTTTAATTCTGTGAAATGAACTACATCGTATGCAGATTAATTTCTGCCATAAAATAAGTATCTCGGTTGCTTGAAGATTAAACCTCGGAAGCTCCTATAACAAGAAAGCACCGATTTAAAAAAAAAATTCAAATTTCTTAATAAATATTTTTATTAATATCTTCTAAAGTTTTGATTCGATTTTCATAAAATTTGAAATGTCTCGACAAAATTCTGCAAAGATAATATATCTTAAATTTCAAACTATTCGTTTGAGTTGTTTTTGCGTTGTTACATGCGGATAGACGGGCGGACGGACAGACAGATGGACGGACCAGACGACGACAATAGGTGCTACGTATTTATTTAATTATGAACGCATCTAAAAAATAAATGACTCTGAAACACTAGCTATAGTATTAGAAATGGCGACTGAAAATGAATGCGAAAAAAGAGCGTGTTGCCTTCCACATTTAGTGAAAAAAATCTTTGGAGTTATTGTTATCTACAGCCATTTCGCGTTTTTGTGATCACTCAAACAAGCTCAGTGCCTTTGTGTCTCTTGTGGTGTGTAAATGCAACGCAATTACCCATTGCGTATTACATGAAAAATACCATTAAACCGGAGATACCGCATTGCCTTTATGTCATGATTTATTGCTGCGCACAATCTTCCACATGCGATGTGCATCACCTGTGAAGAAGCCAACTGTGTATTTCGGAAGCCGATTAAACTGATTTGTTTTCTGTTGTTTGCATGGGGTCATTTGTTGTTCCCACTGCTCTTCTTTCTTTGCATCCGTTTACAGTCGCTGTTTCTAGTATTACAATTACCGTTTTCATAGCATTTAGCGAATTTGATTGTGTAAGCTATTTGCAACAAAAACATTAGGTGTTGACATTGGAATTTTTCGAAATTTTGTCACTTTAACCGTAAATGTGAGAACGCACTTGTTGGTCTTCGTCTTATGCTCGTACCCATATCTTGACGTATCCAGATCTCAAATGGCATCTTATTTCTTTGAAAGCTAGATTGAAGAATATTTTTAATTCAAAATATGTATAAATTTTTAGCACTAGCAATTTTCGCTTAAATTAATCTTGAAATTTTTGTCTTTAAGGGGGCTCAGGGCTTGATAGATACTGAAAAACATGTAAACAGAGCTCTCGTTTCGAGTCCATATAAAAACAAAAGTATTCAATGTAACTAATTTAAACTTTCTGATATTTTTAAGATATATTTGTAGTCTTATAAAATTATAAAATGAAGTACTTCAATGTAATAAAATTAAAAAATAGCACAATTTATATAACACAATTTTCGAAAAAACTTTTTCACTATCCACAAGATATCTTAACATTGAATTGACCTAACAATCTAATTTTTGCTTTAAAATGATCAAGAAACTTTACTCTATAGAATTAAATAAGGATATAAACACCACTCAAAGGAAACATTATTAAAAAAACTCTCAAATTTTAAAATTTTAAAAACTTTAAAAAAATACAATTTTTTTTCATAAAAAATATTCAAAATATTAAACTATCTAAAATATATTAATTCATTCTACAGAGTAAAGTTTCTTGATCATTTTAAAGCAAAAATTAGGTTGTTAGGTCAATTCAACGTTAAGATAGCTTACGGATAGTGATATGACACCTAAAATTTTTTTCGAAATATAATTTTATAAGACTACAATCATACCTTTAAAATGTCAGAAAGTTTAAATTAGTTACATTGAATACTTTTGTTTTTATATAGACTCGAAGCGAGAGCTCTGTTTACATGTTTTTCGGTATCTATCAAGCCCTGAGTCCCCTTAAATAAAGTGAAGATTTCTTTATACTAAAAATGTGGTAGATATTTCGAATAAAATGACTTTCCAACAAGGGAACATTGCGTAGAAAGGTACGTTCGATAGTGGCTCCCATATCGCCAAAGATTTTTTATGACTACTGTTGCTTTTATCGATGCTTCCATGGTCTTCTCTTTAATTGTGATCTTTTTAATTTCCACCATGGGCAAACGATAGTTTTTGTGTTTGTTGATGACGAACAGCCTTGTTAGAAGTCTATGAATTTGAATGTGATTGACATGTTTCATATTTATTATTGTCTTAGTGATGGAATGATAATGCTATCAAATATTATATATGTATTTGTTACGTTTTGTAAATATATGCTTGTGCCATATGTTTGTGTTTTGAGTTTGTGATTATTCACTGAATATTGAGAAAAATTGCTAAAAATGCTTTAACCCTTAATTGCATGATTTTTGCTTTTACAATTGTGTTTTTTTATACATATATTAAATATTAGACACCAGAAATTTTAAGATAGATTTTTAACATTGTTCAGCAACATAGTTCATGGGAAATTTACTGGATTAATATTTCTATATAAAAATAGTAGTGGCGAAGAAGTTGCTTTATTTATTAAAAATTAAATAAAAAGTGATGGAAATTTACATCACTATGCAATTAAGGGTTAATTCATCTCCAATCGACAAGAGTCTAGGTAAGCCTAATCCATTTCATTTAAATAAGCAGTGATAGTATATTATAACACGAGTGAATGTTGATATTAAACTATCGATATATTAATATTGAATATAGAGAATTTACATTAAGTTCGAGATTCAGTAAACATTCTGTATATTAAAGTGGGATGTTCTATGCATTTTGAAATATATAACGTTTTGTTTTAGATATAGAGAAAATACTATGACTTAATTAAATTATGAGTTTAATTAATACCTTATATTTGAAGTAAATTTTTCACAAACTTACTTCTGTTTTCTTGACACATAGGGAAATTATTCGGATACAAAATAGTGGAATGAACACATCCAAGTCGATCCATCATTTCACCAAGCATGCAAACTTGTATGCAATCCTATAAAATTACGAATCGCAAAATAGAAAATACAATTCAAATATAACAAAATGGAAATAAATCACATTTTAATTTTATGCTACATATATTAATTGCTATATTTAAATTAATTGATACACAAATGAGTCATTGTTTGAGCTATTTACTCTGTTATTTTATTTATTACTAGAAAAACGCGCGGTTTTGCTCGCGTAATTGCTGAAAAATACCAAGTGGTATTCGTGGGCCAATTTTCATTAGAGGAAATTATACTGCCACAGATAATTAAAAAAATTACTAATTAAGCCACATTTTGAGTAAACTGCATTCTTATACTGCATTAGGCGAACATAAGACTTAAATAAATGAGAGAAGCTAAAATTAATTCCAAATAATGGTAATTTAGAACGTATTATGAAGGTTTCCTGAATTACATTTTGCATTTGAAATTTAGAAATTTTTAGAAACAGTATTGGAAGCGAGTATTTACATCTTAAAAATAAGCATCATGCCAAATTCCAAAATTCTAGTTAAGCAAATTTCTGCAATAACTACACTGCTGGCCATCCAAAATGCAACACCATGAAAGAATGCAAATAACAGAATGATATTTATTAGACATATACATTATAATGGGAAAGACAAATGATTACATTTTCAGAAAATTTGGAGGTATAGATCCTGAGAAAACACAACCCAAATTAGCCACCTCTGGCCGCAATAACAGCATTTATCTGCCTAGCCATGGAGTCGAACAGAGATTGGATGTCATGTACGGGTACATCAGTCCATGCAACTTCAACACTATGCCACAGTTCATCAACCGTAGTGACGGGCGAGTGGTGGCAGGCCAGTCACTCAGAAGCCATTGACAGGACATTTTCAATTGGGAGAAATCATGAGAACGTGATGGCCAGGGCAACTGTCGAACATGTTCTATATCAAGGAAGGTCATGATAGTACGTTCAACATGCGGTCGTTCATTGTCCTGCTAAAGCGTAGAGTTGCGGAGGCATCGAAGATAAGGCAGAACCACGGGTCGTAACACATCAGAAATGTAACGGCTGCTGTTGAAATTGCCGGCCATGTGAACAAGAGGTTACCGAGACGTGTATCCAAAGAAACTTCATACCGTCACTCCAGGTAATATGACAGTCTGACGATTCGAATGCAAGCTGAAAATGTGCGTTTTCTACGATGCCGCCAAACATAGATACTGGCATCATGATGCTGCACACAGAGCCTGGATTCATCAAAGACGACTTGAGACACCATTCCTGCGTCATATACAGCATCATGATGCCAGAATCCACGTTTGGCGGCATCGTGGAAAACGCACATTGCCAACTTGCATTTGAATCGTCATACTGTCATATCACCTGGAGTGACAGTAAGAAGTGCCATCGGATACACGTCTCGGTAACCCCTTGTTTGCATTGCCGGCAATTTCAACAGCAGCCGTTACATTTCTGATGTGTTACGGCCCGTGGTTATGCCTTATCTTCGATGCATCCGTAGCTCTACGTTTTAGCAGAACAATGCACGACCGCATGTTGCTCGTACTATCCTGACCTTCCTTGATACAGAACATGTTCGACTGTTGCCCTGGCCGGTACGTTCTCCTGAATTCTCACCAATTGAAAATGTCCTGTCAATGGCTTCTGAGTGACTGGCCTGCCACCACTCCCCCGTCACTACGGTTGATGAACTATGGCATAGTATTGAAGCTGAATGGACTGATGTACCCATACATGACATCCAATCTATGATCAACTACATGGCTAGGCAGATAAATGCTGTTATTGCGGCCAGAGGGGGCTGCTTTGGGTAGTGTTTTCTCAGGATCTATGCCTTGAAATTTTCTGAAAATGTAATCACTTGTCCTTCCCATTATAATGTATTTGTCCAATAAATATCATTCTGTTGTTTGCATTCCTTCATGGTGTTGCATTTTGGATGGCCAGCAGTGTACATCTCAAAAATTGCAATTTTAAAACTTTTTTGTTCCTCATACGCACACAGTAAAATTTCTAAACTTTTAAAAACTGCTCTGTGAATGAATTTGTGTCTGTAACGTAACAGCCATGTAAAATTTCCAGTTTCTATCCCTTGTAATTTCAGATAAATCCAAGTTTATAAAGTTTTTGGAACTTTTCCAGCTCATTTCACTCTTTTAAATTTAGATTAAAAAAAAAAAAAAAACGTTATTTGCAAGCACTGAATTCCTAAAAATAGCCACCATGCCAAATTTCAACTTTCTAGACCACCAGCATCAGTAAATTCGCAATTTAAAAAAGTTTTATGCTTCTGCACTTATTTTTAAATTCAATGTTTTTAAAAATTGTTCTGTGCGAGCATTTATGTCTTAGAAATAACAGGTATGTCAAATTTTAAGTTTCTATCCCTAATAATTAAAAAAAAATCGTAATTTATAACGATTTCCGCTCATTTTGCATCTTTAAATTTCGAATTATTAATAAACTGTTTATACCGAGCGTCTACATCGTAAAAGTTTCCACTATATTAAACTTTAATTTTCTAACCCGAATAAATCCAATTAAATCATAATGTAGAACGTTTTTACAACGTTTTCCGCTCATTTCAGCCTGTTAAATTTCGAATTGTTTAGAAACCGGTCTCTTCATTTGCATTTTAAGAGCCAACCATTACAACCATGCCAAATATGAAACTTCTATACCAGCTGTACCACATAAGTTACAATTTTAGAACGTTTTATTTTTGCTCCTGCCCTTTTAAATTTCGGATTGTTAGAAAACTGTTCTGGGTGATCATTTACGTGAGTAACAGCGATACAAAATTTCAAGTTTATAGCCTTAACAGCTTCAAATATATCGTAATTTAGAACGTTTTTAGAACGTTTTCCACGGTTTCGTACTTTTAAATTTCAATTTCTTAAGAAACTCTTTTGTGCGACCAGTTACATCTTAAAAGCAACAACCATGTAAAACTTCCAGTTTCTATCCTTAACAACTCCATAGATATCTATCTCAATTAAGAATTTTTTAAATTGCTTTTCACGCATTTCACGCATTTAAATTTCGATTTTTTTATATTGTTCTGTACGAATATCTATGTCTTAAAAGCAACAGTCATGCCAAATTTTAGGTTTCTATCCCTAACACTTCCATAGAAATCGTAAGAACGTTTTTAAAACGCTTTTTGCTCATTTCGTCCTTTTAAATTTTGAATTTCTTTACAAACAATTGTTAGCGAGCATTTGTATGTTAAAAGTAACCGCCATGCCAAATTTGAAATTTCTAAACCTGGCAGTATAAAACAAATCGTAATTTACAACGTTTTTTCTTCTTCACCCTTTTAAATTTCGATTTTTTTAAAAAACTGTTCTGGGAGTGCACTTGCGTCTTAAACAAAATCAGCCATGTAAATTTCAAGTTTCTGTCCTTAACAATTCCATAGAAATCGTTATTTAGAATGTTTTTATAACATTTTCCCTTATATAACCCTTTTAAATTTCGAATTTTTTAGATACTGTTTTAAAAGAGCATATATATCTTAAAAGTAACTAACTACTTTACCCAATTTCCAGTTTCTAATCTCTTCAATATCACAAAAATTGCAATTTTAAAACGTTTTTCGCTCCTGTAACCCCCTGAGGATAGTGGCACTGACATAAAATATAGCCTATGTTTAGAGCAGAGACTGTCACCATAAATTTGCAACCATTACGTTTAAAATCAGTTCGGTAGTTTCAGAGATTCCATAGAAATTTTAATTTAGATGTTTTTAGAACACGTTTAGCTCATTTCACCCTTTTAAATTTCGAACTTTTTATAAACTGTTCTTACAGAACATATACATCTTATAAGTAACTACCATGGCAAATTTCAAATTTCTAGTGCCTTCATTATTACAAAAATTTCAATTTTAGAACGTTTTTCGCTACCACACCTCTATGGAATATTGATACAGACATGGCATATGGCCTATGTCAGAGCAGGTACTATCACGATCAATTTGCAACATTACGTTTGAAATCCGTTCGGTAGTTCCAGAGATTCAATAGAAATTGTAATTTAGAATGTTTCTAGAGCGCTTTTCGCTCCTTTCACCATTTTAAATTTCATTTTTTTAAATTTGTTCTTAGAGAGCATTTTCATCTTATAAGTAACTACCATGCCAAATTTCAAGCTTTTAGCTCCTACAGTGTAAAACAATCTCAATTTTAGAACGTTTTTCGCTCCTGCACCACCTTGGGGGTGGTGGCACCGACATAAAATATAGCCTATATATGTTACAGCAGGGACTGTCACCATCAATTTGCTACCATCATTTTTGAAAAGGGTTGTGTAGTTCAAGAGATTCCATAGAAATTGTAATTTAGCATGTTTTTAGAACTCTTTTCGCTCATTTCACCCTTTTAAATTTCCATTTTTTTAGAATTTGTTCTCAGAGAACATTTACATATCGTAAGTAACTACCATGCCAAATTTCAAGTTTCTAGCTCCTACCGTATAAAATAAATCGCAATTTTATAACGTTTTTCTCTCCTGCATCACCCTGAGGGTGGTGGCTCCACCATAAAATATAGCTTATGTTGGAGCATGGATTGTTACCATCAATTTGTCACCATCACTTTGAAATCGGTTCGATAGTTCCAGAGATCATACAAACTAACAAACGTTACTTCTTTATAATATTAGTATAGGCTAGGAACACATGCTCCATTGCACACGTGGTTGTTGAAAATATTCAAGTGGTATTTGTATTTTTATTAGGAGAAGTTATACTGCTACAAATAGTTTAAGTAACGCTAATCACTTCACTTTTTAAAGAAACATTTTTCTTGTACTTAATTAGTTAAAATTATAGGTGACTTGTTAAGAATAACTCAAAAAATACTTGGTGGAATAAGCTATTTTTGATTCGCAAATTTAAAGCTTCTATACATCGATTTCTGTTTTAATAAATTCATTTATATTTCGGAAACAATTTTCGAAAAAATACAACATTTAAGTTTTAAATATTTGTCTAGGTGAAGAGAGAACTAAAACACGGCGCAATATTATTTCGGGACTAACATATACTACAGGAAATATTAAACCATTTCATGAAGCATAGAGTTAAAAAAATTTTGAAAGATTTTCTTCTAATTTTTACACAAATGGGTTATGATGGCGACAACGAGAGTAGCCTATTACCAAGAATATATTTCCAACCATTGGGAATTTAGACAAAAAATATAATAAAAGCTCAAATAAATATTCGAAATAATCGTATTTTTGACTTAGTCACAAAAGTGTGACTATGGTCTCACCGGTGACAGTCTTTCGGTGTCATTTTCACCGATGGAAGATTTTCGCAGACTACCAGATTAGAGCACCAGAAACAAAAAAAAAAACAAATAGGTAGGTGTGATCGAAAATAGCTCAAAGGGTTTCGTTTAATATTCCTTTCAAAACACTTCATCCTTTCTTTAATAAATCCAAATAAATTTCATTTAGCAACAACAACAACAACAACAAAAAAGTCATGTTTTTTATAAAGTAAAAAAATACTGGTCTATTTTTCCTTTTTTTCGAATATTTAAACCAGCATCTGTCATGCGGACTAAATGCGATATAATAAAAATAATTTTAAAATTTAACATGTTGTACACCTTCAAAATGTTGAAATATGCGAATATTTCCATAATCGGATTTTTATCATGATTCAATATCTTTCTCAAACTCATATATTTACTATTCTCTATTATTCATATGTATACGCGCTTTGTACTATTCTCAAATATTTGAATAATCCGTTAAACTTCCAATATGGCGTCAGGTTTTCTTTTTAATTCTCTAATGACGTGATATTAATCTACTTTGTGTACATACATATACTCATACTCCTTGTATTATTGAGATATTTTTGAAATTTTCCGTTTTATTACACCTATGACGTCAATCATTTTTATTTCATATTAATCTTTTTTTCAATTGGTGAAACTTTTTATTTTATTTTAAGTTTTCACGTGGAAATCGTCTGATAGAAAATTAATTATTGTAGAAAGAATTTCAACGTGGATTTTTAATTTTTGGCATCTACTATAACGAAAAATGTTTAAATTTAATAGGAAAAAGCTGTTAGAATTTTAGTTTTTTATCTCTATTTATTAAAATAATACGAATTTTTCAAATTTTAATATTTTGAACTCTTTATAGCTGGTATTCAGCTATATACACAAAGTTTCAATTCTGTAAGTTACATAGTTTCTGAGAATAGCTCTGTAACAGACAGACAACGGAGCGGGAGTAATAGGGTTTCGTGAGATAAACGAAACCCAAAAAAGAAAAAATTCGCCCGCACTAATATGCGATTAATAAGTAAGTTAATGGTATTTTTGTTGAGTTATCATTTTAATCTAGCCTTTATATGTACAGCTTACTTAAATAATAATGAAGTATCAGTTAGACTAGGCTTTGAAAAAAAAATTCCATTTCGCCGATATGGAGATTTATTGTAAAATTAATTTTGACAGTAGTCATCGAAGGATTATGTACACGCATTATAAATAAATTAGGCTACAATTCCGCAAACGGATTTGCAAAAAATGCGGGTGTGAAACAATACTGGGTAGCAGCAAAGTCGTTTAAACTGTATGAGTTTATATAATTAGTTATATAAAAATTCAGGCAAAATTCAACATCCAAATGTAAATATTTGTCACAAAGTAAAAAGTCCTTCCGGCCTGTACCGGGAGGAAAAGGTAGCTTTCCTATATCTTCCTTTTAAAATTTTAGCTAATGTTACACGAAAACAGCAAGTTAAAATGCAAAGAAACGGTTACAAAAGAGTCGTTAATACTGAATTTGAATAAGAAATTCGCCAAATTATTGAGCAATAGCCAAACTGGCTTCATTTATGAAGACTTATTTTGGTCGCCAAATTTGGCGATAATTCTCCAAATGCCGCCAATTTTGGCGAGAATTTGGTGCTAACGGATATAAATATATAGTTTTATGCGTATTATTGGGAAGATTATTACAACAATGAAAGAAAATAATTTGCGAGTAATCGCGTTAATGTGCTGTTCTGTTTCAAAATGTCAGCCACCCTAGAAGTTCAAACTGCTCTATCTCAGCCATTTTTTAAGATAGAGGTAAACCAAAACATGCTCTGGAATCCTCGTATCAAGGCCTAACACTTAATTAAAAAATAAATTTGAATTTTTAACTTTTTTGTATATCTATTTTAGATTTAAATTTTTAAGTGGCCGCCATCTTGAAACAAAAGGGCGGACCAAGCTGGCCAACGAACTCGGTCGAGACATTGGTGAGCTTAATACACACAATTAGTTTCATCAAAATTTATTTATAAATACGAGCGTTATCGTATGACATAGCTCAGATATATCCTATCCTAATAATATTATAAATCTGATTGTGTGCAAATGTTAGGCTGAAGCCAGCGTCAAAATGGAGCACTTAATGATCCTGTGTTTTTGCATATAGGTGGATTATAACCCTCTTATGAACATAGGCTTGTTTTTGTTAATTTTATTCAAACATTTTTCTTAATAATTCCAAATTTCGTTATTTTCATAGAGAATAAATGGACATTTTTTCGTATAATATTTTAAAATGGTTAAATTTACTTTACCGTTGCTAATACTTTATCGTTGCCAAAACTAATTAAAAACCTGGAATAATAGATTTTACTCTACAATTTAGATTCAATTGAAAAATTTTCACGTGAAAAATGAAAATGAAATAAAAAAATTAAAGAATGAAAAAGATTAAATAATATTATTAGAAATAAAACGTACTTTTTTTAGTTTTTGATAATAATACAAGGTTTCAATATGCGTAACCACAGGAAACAGGCTAATATGACGTCATACATGGAAAATAAAGCGGATATGCTTTGATTGGTGAAATAAATTATCTTAGGGTTTTTTTTTCTTCAATTTTTTTCTTTTTTTTTTCTTTTGTATGGTAACAATACGTGGTGTTTTACCGTCTGCCCACAGCTAATATAACTATACCGTATTTTTTATTTAAATTTTAAAAAAGTAAAAAGAAATTTCAAAAGAAAATGGTTAGCAAATGTCAATAATATGCTCCGATATATTATCCATGTCGAAATTTATGTCATGGATGGCGATAAAAAAATATTTTCATTCTTAAAACTAAAAGAAATACCTCGATTACCTAAAAAAAATGACGAATGTTAATAAATCCATTTTTGTTGATAAAACCTAAAGATTTAATATTATTTCGTTAAAATAACATAATTTCCCCTATGCCAGTATTGAAATTAATTGCCTGGAAAAGAAAATTAACAAGTATTATGTCATTTAAAAGGGATTTCTCTGGGGAAATATATATTTGAAATAAAACGGGAATTTTCCGATATGTTTTAAAATGGATGTGAATCAATTCCTTACATTAATAATACAAGGATCAGTAAGTATAGAAAGTAGATGAGTTTCACGCCATATTTATAACGAATAATTTAAATGGTTTTTTTTTATCTACACTGGTTATTAAGCATGAGTATTCATTATATACAGATGAGAGTCTTCTGCTAACAATCACATCATAATTTTAAGAAAAGGAAAATGAACACGAATCTATTATATTAAAATCTGACCGTGTGTTTGTATTTCGCAACTACTCCTAGACTATCGAACGCAACGCGGTTCTTAATAACGCAGGTTCTTAAGTAACGCAACGCGGTTACTTAATACCGGTTATCATTGATCCGAAGACTTAACTCTCAGAATTAAAAAAAAAAAAATTAGATACCAAGATTTTTTTTTTTTTTTTTTTTTTTTTTTTTTGTAAATTTTAATAAAGTTTCTCTAAAAACGGAAAGTAACATACTCCATATTTGTGTATAAAAAAGGAGAAATAAAACAGATCAGTATATTTTTTACACCATTTTCTCATTAAAACTGAAAAACAGAATTTATTTTCACTTTGAATAGATAGATGGTGAAAACAAAATCTTGATTTCAGTAAATTATCCAAAAAATAAAAACATTTTTTCACATATTCAAACTTCATGAATCAATTTATTCGGGAGAACAAAAATTGCCTGTCAACATACTGTCATTTAGAATACAAGATTTGTTTCAGCTATACATTAAACCACGAAGGCAGAATTGATTTTAAAGAAAAAGCATATACTAATTCCAATTAATGTTTTTTTGAAGGATGGCTGTTAAAACGTTTCACAAAGGCGTTAACCCTTTGAGGGGCGGTGGTATATATTATATACCATCTAATTTTAATCTGATTCAAACAAGAAACTTTTAATTAAATATTACTTTTTTAACTTTGACGATCAAAAGTTGAAAATTTGCTTATTCTTATTTTGAATTAAATTCTTTCCTAAATTCCGGTGGGAATTCAACGTTACAGGAACACAAGTGCCTGCCCCTAAAAGGGTTAAAAGTAAAATTGTTTATCAGCTAAAATTCACAGTTGTTTTTATCCAATTCGTCTATTTCCACTATTTTATTTGGTCCTCCTTTTTGCATTGGTTGCAATTTCATTTTCGCGATTATTTGGCACAAAATTTCACTTTTTTAGGACTGAGTTATGTCAAGGTCCCTATAACAAAAAATACTGTAAAAAATACCGCAAGTAACTCCTATGAAATGTGATAAAGAGTTAGTTAATTATTAACGTTTTTAATTATCGGGAGTGAAATATTTTGCTTAATTAATGTATTTATTATTATTTTAATGTTGCGTGAACGAAGTCACGGGTAACTGCTAGTATATATATATAAATCAACATTTGAACGGAGGGTGGTTTTGGGGTCTGGGGGTCATGATAGGTGAAAATATATCGAAATTTTCTGGACCTGCTTTCCTCCGAACGGCTGCAATAGGTAGCTTTATACTTTTTTGTATTGAAAGCTACCTAAAAGTTACAATCTCAACAAACGGTTTTCTGTCAAAAGAAACTAGTCCGATATGTCAATCCCAAAATTTTCTTCTATCTCATACACGTTAATGCTTCAAAATGCACTATCACACTGCTAAAAATAATCAATATTTTTCGTCAGCTTCTTGCAAATCGTCGGGTTACCTGGATGCGAGCAGCTCTATGTATCATACTATACTACGAAAAGTCCTTCTGGCTTGTGCCAGCAGGAAAAAAAATAGCCTCCATATTGCTTGGTTTTGAGAATTTAGCTAATTCTACTGAAAATACACGAAGCTAAAATGCGCAGAACCCGATTACAGAAAAATCATTCTCAGTTCTCGTCAATATTGAATTTGAATGAGAATATCGCCAAATTAGGCAAATATACCCAAGTTGGCTTCATATATGGCAACGTATTTTTGCTGCCAAATTTGGCGATATTTCACAGTTATCGCCAAGCTTGGCGAGAATTTGACTTTGGCGTATGTAAATATATAGTGTTAAGCATGTAAGTGTTGAAAGGAAGGTTACAACAATGAAAGAAAATTTGGCGAAACCATGTTCACTAAAACGCATAAATTAAACCTGTTTATGGATAAATCCTGCTGTATTGTTTCAAAATGCCAGCCACCATATAATTTCAAACTGCTATATCTCAGCCATTTTTAAGATAGAGGCAAAACAAAAAATGCTCTGGAATTTAACGCCCTAACATTTAACAGCCCTAACATTTAACGCATTTTTTTTTTTTTTTTTAGGATTCCTAAATTTTTTGTGCATTTTTTGAAATTGAAATATTTAAAGGGCTATCACAGCGCCTCCTCCATGCGCAGTATTCCCAAATTCAACTGGGACCTGTAGCCTATAGTCAAAACATATACAAAAAATTGGTACAATTATCTGCGTAATTTCATACACTTTTCGATGATACAATAGTGAAAATGAAATACAAATCACAATCGCAGAGCCCCCCTTTCGTCGAAATATCTCCAAATTCAACTAGGACATGCAGACTATAGTAAAAAACATAGAAAAAAAAATGGTTCAATTATCTGCATAACTTCATACACTTTTCGATGATACAATAGTGAAAATGGAACAAAAATCGTGATCACAGCGTCCCCTTTCATGGAAATATCCCCAAATGAAAGTGGGACCTGCTGGCCATAGCCAAAAACATAGAAAAAAATGTAGTTCAATTTGAAACATAACTTCATACACTTTTCGATGATAGAATGAGGACAGACAGACGGACAGACGGACAGACAGAGATTTTGTAAAAACATGTTTTTCGGAAACTCTGACACCTAAAACGTGTAAATCCGTGGAAAACAATTTCGATTACAATACTTTCTTCTTTTATAGATAGAAGAAAGTAAAAAACACCAAGTTATCTTGGTTTCGGCCATCACAAGTACTGATATCTGAAGTTCCCCCAAAGTTAAAATTGAAACATCCCAAATCTTTTATTGAAATTGGCTTCCTGCGACTTGGCCATTAATGAATTCTAGTGTGTTTTCTTTTTTTCATTTATCTGGTAATCTCATACAAGTGAAAATTTCAATAATTTCTAAAGAACTTTAGAGAAATGCAATACTGATAAAAATAAATTGGAATACGTAATGCATCTTGATTGATGTTAAATATATCGAAACTGTCATTTAAAATAAACAATTACGTCCATAAATCAATTTGAAATTAATGATTTGAAATTATGCATTTAGGAATTATTTGAATATTAAAAATAATATTAGAATGTTAAGAGGCAAATTCATATGAATACATTGTAACTAAAATCTTTTGATAAAAACCATTCAGTTTCATCAGTTACGATTAAGAATCACCTATTCCACTTAACGGTGTATGGTCATTAACGTGAATCCTAAAGTACAATTTTTATATTGAATTTTTACATTTGAGAACAAGAGTGGACCATCCCCGCCAACTGTGATTTCAAAATTATGCTTGTTTTGAAATGCGTATTCTATTTCAGTACTTTGTGCAACAAGATACCAGAAAATGCTAAAAAAATGTAGTAGATATGTAGATTGTACATGTACATCTTTAGAATTTGAAAAACGTCCTAGAATGCATTAACGGCCAAGTCTCTGGAAGCCATTTTCAAAGAAAAATTAGAGATGTTGACTTTTAACTTGGGCGTAATTCAGATATCAGTACTTTTTGTTACCGAAACATTAAGGAGAACTGGGCAATTTTTTTCGGGGAGGGGGGTAACTCTTCTTTTTGTCCGTTTTTCTAAAGGATATGTATATTTAAAAATCTCTCTATTCTAAAAAAAAGGTAACTAACACTGTCCGCGCTGTAAATGAATTTTTTGTGACCGGAAGACTTTCTCGGCTAATATTAAAAAATTATCACAGATAAAAATATGTAAATTTTTAGTATTATTTTGACTCTTAAACACACTGAAGGAGATAGTTTCTAAATCTAAGAATTATTTTAAGAGCAATTTAATGTTGATATTGGTCAAAATAGTTCCATTAAAAAAGTTTTATAGGAACAAAAAACATGCGTAGTAATTTAACCATATTTTGCAGGGACGCCTTTGACAAGGTTGCGGTGTGCAGTGTTCAATAATTTTTTCTTTCGATTTGACTAATTTTTTAGGGTTTTTATTAAATTTTTTATTCAAATTCTCATTATTTCAATGAAGATTTATTTCATATTTAGAAATGGCCATATTTTAAGTTGTTACCAAATTGTCAAACAGCGCAAAGAGTAACATTTCCTTTCTATATAAAAATGTGTTTACACGTGGCTATTAAAAACAGAAATAAAACTCTAATATAATATTCAAGTAATCATGCGTTAAAAGCAGAAGATGGAGAAAATTACGTCATAAAGATATATTTCGATGTGAATATTAAACAAGAACGAAAAATCATGCGTCAAGCATAGATTATGTAACATTTTCCAATGCTTCCAAAATAATTTTACAAATCATTACCGTTTAATAAGCTGAAAGATAACATCGAAGTAAGCAATTTGGAAAACGCATAACATATTTAAACACGCAATTTCAGGAATTTCCAACATATACAATATTCGAAAAAATATCCGAATACTTTTATTCAGCCCTGTATAGGATCTATATATTTTTATATATACTACATAGGATGCTAAATTTTAGTTCAGTTAAGAAACGCGTAGCACAGTTTAAAATTCTCCTTCTGGAGTTTCTGTCAATAAACGGAAATTTGTTCGCAAACTTTTGTGCTTCCCTATATATGAGCTACAGAATTTATACAAGCCACGTAATAAACAAAAAGTGAGTTAAATTTAAAATCGCGTTCAGTAACTTAAAATGCACTTCCAGGAATTATTGTTAACAGACAGTAGAGAGTTCTTTTGTGTGTCCCTGTAAATGAACGATGACTGCTATACACACAGTATTCTGTAGTAAGCCTCTTGTAATGCACCTTAGTGATGTATATAAATTTCAATGCGTTTAAAATAGTGAAACATTATTTAAATAAACCGCAGACGATTTTTCTCCATAGACGTAATGTAACGGAATTCTTTCGACTGTCCCTGTAAAGTAACTATAAGTGCTATGCACACACTATTCCATATTAAGCTTCTTGTAATGCACCTTAGTGATATATATTAATTACGATGTGTTTAAAATAGTTACACTTTATTAAAATGAACGGCAAATGATTTTTCCCCCTAGACCGTAATGTAACGGAACTCGTTTGAGCGTCCCTCTAAAAAACTATAAGTGCTACACACTTCAGTTGAAATAGGGAGCATGCTATAGATAACGACAATAACATGTAAAAATTGCAGAGCAATCCGAGCATATTTACGGTAGCTGGAGCACGGAAAGACGGATAGACGGCAGACGGCAGACGGCCATACGGCCAGACAAACCAAAGTCATAAACACTTTTCAACCAGGTTGGAAAGTGTTAAAAAGAAAGAATAATTAAATTAGTACCCGGGAAATGCATTTAATGATGAAAATTATGTAATACATTGAAACGGTGCATTTAAAATGATTTTCTTATCGGCAATATTAAAGTGTGAATCACATGGCATAAGTAGCGCGGCTATCAAGTTTGTTATATTTAATAACTTGATGCAGCATAAATACAGAACAGGTAAATGGAAGCGCAAAATACTTTAGATTAATTTTGTACGAATTACTATTAGACAAATACATATTAGAAAATTCGTATGTATACTTATTAATTAAAATAAACAATTTACATTTTAAAAAGAACATGTCGTAATAAGAATCCGATTTTTTACTTCACCCTTTTATACAAGATGACTTTTAAATATGAAATTAATTTTATTTATCGATCCCAAAAAACAACCGTCAGCTGTCGAGACAGCGGTGGATAAGGACCATGGGTACCGAAAAATGCTCCAGTCAAACGGAAAAGTGTGGCAACCCGATTACAGAAGACCATCGCTGTTCGTGATAATATAACTCAATCTTCCGTAACCAGTTAATAATTTTAAAAGAGAGCTTATTATCATGTTTTTAGAGGCGGCGGAGTATAAGCGGGGATTGTAGAGAGTTTTTTATATTAAAGGCTGTGCCCCCTAATATAAAAAAGAATGCCGCCAAATACTGACTGTTTGCCGCAAATACTGACTTGGACAACGACTGGAGAATAATAAAATTTTTATGAAAAATTTAAAATATAACTCAAAGACTGCCTCACAGGATCTCATTCATCAGAAAAACTTTTTTTTTTTTTTATAAATGACAGTCCAAATTCCTTGCCATATGCGAAGTATTTTTTTTAAACTATAAAAAATGTTCTTTACGTGGAGTGAACGTTTTGGAATTCAACATTTAAGTTCTACATCCCTTTTAGAAACTAAAAAGGTTATTTTTCTGTAGAAATGAATAATGAATAATTATCTTTTACTTAATCCTAATAATATTATAAATCCGATTGTGTGCAAATGTTAGGCTGAAGCCAGCGTCAAAATGGAGCATTTAATGATCCTGTATCATTGCATATAGGTTGATTATAACCCTCAAATGAACATGGGCTGGTTTTTGTTTATTTTATTCAAATATTTTTCTTAATAATTCAAAATTTCGTTATTTTCATAGAGAATAAATGGACATTTTTTCGTATAATATTTTTAAATGGCCAAATTTACTTTACCGTTGCTAATATTTTATCGTTGCAAAAACTAAATCAAAAGCCGGAATAATAATTTTTACTCATAATTTAGTTTCAATTGAAAAATTTTCCCGTGAAAAATGAGAATGAAAAACATAAATAAATAAAGAATTAAAAAGAAGATTAAATAATATTATTAGAAATAAAATGTACTTTTGATAATAAGTGATAAGTTTTTGATAATAATACAAGGTTTCAATATGCGTAACCATGGGAAACAGGCGAATATGACGTCATACATGGAAAATAAAGCGGATATGCTTTGATGGTGAAATAAAATGATTTTGGGTTTTTTCTTTACTTTTTTTCATTTTTTTTCTTTTGTATGTTAACAATACTTGGTGTTTTACTGTCTGCGCACGGCTAATAAAACTATACCGAATTTTTATTTAAATTTTAAAAAAGTAAAAAGAAGTTTGGAAAGAAAATGGTTTGCAAATGTCAATAATATGCTCCGCAAAATTATCTCTGTCGAAAATGATGTCATGGAAAGCGAGAAATAGTTATTTTCATTCTTAAAACTAAAAAAAATGAACTCGATTACTTAAAAAAAATGACGAATGTTAATAGTTCCATTTTTGTTGATAAAACATAAAGATTTAATATTATTTCGTTAAAGTAACATAATTTCCCCTATGCCAGTATTGAAATTAATTGCCTGGAAAAGAAAATTAACAAGAATTATGTCATTAAAATGCGATTTCTCTGGGGAAAAAGAGACGTCATATTTGAAATAAAATGGGAATTTTCCAATATGTTTTAAAATGAGTGTGAATAAATTCCTTACATTAATAATACAAGGATCAGTAAGTATAGAAAGTAGATGAGTTTCACGACATATTTATAACGAAAAATTTAAATGCTTTAGGTAGCTTTCAATACAAAAAAAAAGTATAAAGCTCCTATTGCAGCCATTCGGAGGAAAGCAATTCTGGAAAATTTCGGTATATTTTCACCGATCATGACCTCCAAACCCTACAACCAACCGTTCAAATGTTGATATATATATATATATATATATATATATATATATATGATCTATGTCATACGATAACACTCGTATTTATAAATAAATTTGGATTAAACTAATTGTCAGTATTAAGCTCACCAATGTCTCGACCGAGTTCGTTGGCCAGCTTTGTCCACCATCTTGTTTCAAAATGTTGGCCACTTAAAATTGTAAAACTAAAATAAACATACAAAACAGTTCAAATTTATTTTTTACGTATAATTTAGGCCTTGTTACAAGGATTCCGGAGCATTTTTTGTTTTACCTCTATCTTAAAAAATGGCTGAGATAGAGCAGTTTGAAATAATAGGGTGGCTGATATTTTGAAACAAGACAGCACATAATAAAAAACCAACGATTAATTTATGAGTTTTAGCGAACGCGATTTCTCGCAAATTATTAACTTTCATTGTTGTAGTCATTTTCCCAATCATACGCATAAAACTATATATTCATATCCGTTAGCGCCAAATTCTCGTCAAACTTGGCGACACTTGACTGAATATCGCCAGATTTGGCGACCAAAAGAAGTTTTCATAAATGAAGCCAACTTGGCTATAGTTGAATAATTTGGCAAATTTCTTATTAAAATTCAGTATTAACGAATTTTCTGTAATCGGGTTCTTTACTTTTTAGCTTGCTGTTTCGTGTAACATTAGCTAAAATTTTAAGACGAAGATATAGGAAAGCTACCTTTTCCTCTCGGTACAGGCCGGAAGGACTTTTTTTATCTATACTGATTATTAAGCATGAGTATCCGTTATATACAGATGAGAGTTTTCTGCTAAAAATCACATCATAATTTTTAGAAAAGGAAAATGAACACGAATCTATTATATTAAAATCTTACCGTGCTTTTGTATTTCGCAACTACTCCTAGACTGTCGAACGCAACGCGATTTGCGTAATACCGGTTATCATTGATCCGAGGATGTCACACAAACTTTCAGAAAGAGAAATGCAAAAAAATCTTCGGTTTAAGTATTCACCAAAAATAATACTACTTAACATTTTGCATAACTAACTTTATCAAAGGTATTTAAGGTATGGAGTTTTGTTAATGAAAGAGCTATAATTGAATTAACAGTAATTTGACATTATTTAATGGAATATAGCTTGGCGCGTAAATAACTTCGTTTTGTAACTAACTTTGGTACATTAGTAACCATATCGTTTCAAGCACTTCTAATTTTTGACGTCAAACTTGGATATCGGCAAGATTATGGAAGATTAGGAAGATTATATTGGATACAAACTAGAGGTTTATTCTTCTACCAGAGTTAATCATTGGGGTTATTTTTCAGATTAACGTTTACACGAATGCAACTGGTCTAAAAAATTTAAAGACTGTGAAAATGGCGTCATTTTAATTTTATTCAGATTCATCTTTAAAAATGCACTTTTTTATGTTTCACCATTTTTTTAAATATAAAATTTAACCACTGTTCTTTATGTGCAAACAATTTATTACGATTTTTACTGTATTTACTCAGCTGGAATCGAAAGATGAAAAACCGTAGTAGACTTACCGTAGGACGTATATTGCGAAATATAACGTAACATAGAGTGAGATTGTACTTAAGTTACCAGAATTTCACATGGAGACAAGAAAGAGGGACGGAGTTAAAGAAATGACAGACGAAAATGAATAACCCGAACATTATTTAAGTTCAATGGTCAATCTATGCAATCATTGTAATGCTTTCTCTTTTAGTAGTATATAGACTGGAGAACATTTTAGTTCCTGTTGTCATAATCTCATAATGGCCTCATTTCCCTACCAAACTGTACCATAAATGATCAACTAAATGAGTTGCTTCTTTTAGCCCAAATTTTGTCCAATGTATGATATAATATAACGTAATGTCGTTCACATCGTTTACAGCAATATTGAAGGAAAATCCAGGTGAACGTCCCTATTGCTTTAAAATACACTACTGGCCATCAAAAATACTACACCATGAAGGAATGCAAATAACAGAATGATAGTTATTGGACAAATACAGTATAATGGGAAGGACAGGTGATTATATTTTCAGAAAATTAGGAGATATAGATCCTGAGAAAACACTACCCAAAGCATCCACCTCTGGCCGCAATAACAGCATTTATTTGCCTATAGCCATGAACAGAGATTGGATGTCATGTACGGGTACATCAGTCCATGCAGGTTCAACACTATGCCACTGTTCATCAACCGTAGTGACGGGCGAGTGGTGGCGGGCCAGTCGCTCAGAAGCCAATTACAGGACATTTTCAATTGGTAAGGAATCAGGAGAACGTGCCGGCCAGGGCAACAGTCGAACATGTTCTGTATCAAGGAAGGTCAGGATAGTACGAGCAACATGCTGTCGTGCATTGTCCTATTAAAACGTAGAGTTGCGGAGGCATCGAAAATAAGGCAGAACCATGGTCCGTAACACATCAGAAATGTAACTGCTGCCGCTGAAATTGCCGGCAATGCGAACAAGAGGTTACCGAGACGTGTATCCAGTGACACCTCATACCGTCACTCCAGGTGATATGACAGTATGACGATTCGAATGCAAGCCGGCAATGTGCGTTTTTCACGATGCCGCCAAACATGAATGCTGGCATCATGATGCTGTATATGACGCAGGAAGGGCGTCTCACGTCGTGTTTGATGAATCCAGGCTCTGTATGCAGCATCATGAAGCCATGGCGGCATCGTGGAAAACGCACATTGCCAGCTTGCATTCGAATCGTCATACTGTTATATTACCTGGAGTGACAGTTTGAAGTGTCATTGGATCAATTTGAAAATTTCTGAGCACATGTAAAAAAAATTCTGCATCTGACTATGTGATTTTTGAAAAAATCGCTCGGTATTTTTTCTTAATTTTTGCAAAAAACTGCAAAAAATCTGCAGGTGCCAGTGAAAACAATCCCAAAAAGTTTCAGACAGGGATCTGCTTTCATCAAAAACTGAACTACAAAGAGATCTGTTTCTCTGGTCGATCCCTCCATTTAGTTTGCGAAAATGACAGGAAATAATTGCCAATTTTTACTAATGAACAAAAATTTAGGTAACTAATTAAGATATAGATTTGAAATTGAGTTCGGGAAGGGGTGTCATCTGCCGGCTATTTTGGCGTAGAGTCTTCGTTATGTTCTAATCATCAGAAAAATGTAATTATTTTTTTAATGATCGCGTTAATGTAGGTGACGGTGGTTTTCTTGAACAAATTATTCATTATATTTGCAGGTATGGGGGGGGGGAGGGGGTTAACGCCTTTCTCTGAGATTGTAATTATCTCGGGCCCGGGCAACGCCGGGTGGGTTAGCTAGTTATTAAATATTAAATGTCTATTAAAATATTTCCAAAAGGCTTTCGTTCTTTTTTTTCTACATAAAAGATTCATTTTCTTCTTTTTTTTATTGCGTATTAAATTCGAAGTTTTAATCACAGTCTCAAAGCAGAGACTTTGATTTGTTGACAGGTCATTC
This sequence comes from Maratus michaelseni, assembly GCA_963931845.1. NCBI lineage: Eukaryota > Metazoa > Arthropoda > Arachnida > Araneae > Salticidae > Maratus > Maratus michaelseni. The sequence continues at coordinate 53,952,950 of OZ007596.1, forward strand.
ATCTGGTACGAGATTTCGAAGCCTGTAGAATTTTTTTTTCCGCGCGGGAGCTAAATCGCCTCAAAATAATTGTCCCGGAAATGGGAATGAAGTGCCTTTACGGCCCTTATGATTCAGAGAGTCCGCGTCACGTGACGTATGTTGTGGTCTTGCGCCAATGCGGTTAAAACCTGAAACAGACTCGATTTCAGTGGAATTTTTGACGGGCGGCGTTAATTAAAAAGAGCGACTGTTCGATGATGGAATTTTTTGACATTTGGTCTGAAATGAATTTTATCAGAGCGTTTCCCCGAAATCTAAAGATGATTGTTTTATAATAAATGAATTCGGGTCCATCGTGTTCTTTTTTCCTTCATTCTACATAATGCTCGACTTATTACTGCTTAAAGTTCCTATTGCGACTGCATTAATTTTGGAGATGTTTGTCATCTTTTTTCTTTGACTGCTGTTAAGTTCAGAGTGTGTCCGAAATTCCTCAATTTTGTGACACACACACACACACACACACATATATATATATATATATGTTTGTTAAAAAAATAGTTAAAAGCAATATACTTGTTTTGAAAGAGGCCCCCGTCCACCATTTCTTTTCCATAAAGCCACATAATCAACGCAGTTAGTTTCATATGGAGGAGACAAATTCTGGCGATGTTGCTGAAATAATTGTAAATAAGTTATGAAATTCTGAAGAGGCTTAATGAAAAGTGTACAGTAATAATAATTAAATGTAAACAAAAAAAAACAAAAAAACATACTTTCATTAAAATTCACAAAGAAGTCAACTTATATTATAAATCGCAAATGTGTGCGTCGCTCAATGCTGACGTTATAATGATACGGGCAACAATGTGGTGAAAATGGATGAAAGTTGCAACAATGCAGCTATTTTTTCAAGTAAAGAATCGTAACATTATTTCTATGGGGAAAATGCAAGTTTTGGGCCGACGTTGACCCCCACCCCCCTTAGGGATCGAAGTTAAAAAAAATGAATGTCTAATTCATGTATTGCCCTCATGAATACATATATATTCCAAATTTCAAAGCTCTACAACAACAGGAAGTGAGCGAAAAATGAGACAAAAGATTTGACTGCCACATACATACAGAAATGTAAGTTAAAATAAAGTATATCATAAATTTAGTTTTTATGAGTACAATACGGTGTAAGGGAAAGTAGGATAAAATCGGATGACATATTGATTAGGTGCTTCTTGAATCCAGATTTTCCAACAAGTATAATGAAACATTGTGAAAATACTCTAAGTTTATCCTGATTCTTAAAGAAAAAAAGTCAAAAATCGTAAAGAAGTGGAGGTAGCAAGTTTCCGAAACCTGCTGCCTGCGGGATATTTTTTTCGCTATTTGAAGAAATTTCCGTCTAATGACTGAAGAATTTCAAAATATTTCCAGCTTAGATTCGCATTTTTGTTTTTGGCTTTGAGGAACAAGTGATATACGCAAAAATTTCATTTATAGTATTAACAAGAAAGAAAAATCATTCGCCAAGCATAGATTAAAAAACACATTACAACACATCTAGAATACTGTAACAAATCTTCACAGTTTAATAAGATGAAAGATGGTATTTAAGTAAGCAAGTTCAACTAGATAAGAAGGCTAAAGCTACACAAACCCCACACAGTGATGTACCTCAGATATCATCCACCATACATAGGCAAATTACAAAGGATTACGTTGTCTTGATTAATAAACGAAAAGAAGATTTTGCTCTTATGCGAGAGGTAGTTACATACATTATGCTTCCATTGTACTTTTCATATCCAAGTTCTATGGACTGAACGGATAATTATTTTCTTTACAGAGAGAATACGTTCACATAGTCTGTGGAGGTTGTAATGAAGAATTAAAGCATTAATAAAACTATTGTAATACGTAGTCAATGCGCTGCAAGACATTTCGAAATATACCGGGTGTCCGAAAAAGGTTGGACTGATTTGAAAGAATCATAACTCTAAAAATAATTGAGTAAATGGAATTATTTTCTTTTCAAAGTACTCGTCAAATATCCAAGATTTGTTAGATGTAGCTGTTTTAAAGTCGTGACAGTCAGACGATGCGCAGAATCGATGATATGTAAATGCAAATCGCACCACACATTCGCAATTTCTTCGATGATTCCGGAATGGAAAGCGTATAAGTCTAAACCTATTGGAGTTATGCGGAAAATGTCAATTAGAAAGTTCTTCATATCTTCGATTTAGTAGGAAAGGATCTACTATAAACACAAATAACCTAAGCAAAAAGTTAAAATTGGGAATATGTGGTGCGATTTACATTTTCCGATCATCGATTCTGCGCATCGTTTGAATGTCCCAATTTTAAAACAGCTACATCTAACATATCTTGGATATTTCACAAGTACTTTGAAAAAAAAATTGCATTTACTCAATTATTTTTAGAGTTATGATTATTTCAAATCTGTTCAACCTTTTTCGGACATCCTGTATATTGATTATGTTCAATTAGTCGAATACAATCTATTGTATTTTGGAGTAAGTTTAGCTTTTTTAACATTAAGGAAAAACATGTGTGATAGTGAGGTTTTTTGTGGCTTTCTTGGGTGAAAATGTGAGATTAAGGTGCAGTTTAGCATAGAATGCAATGACGTGCTTATTTGGGCACAGGTGCAGTGAGGAGAGAAAACCCTATCAGAATTGTAGAGGTATGAAGCGAATGGCGAGTGATTTGTGACATAACAGCTGATTAGACACTTTTTGGAGGTTGCTGTATCTATGTATAGCGTCCCGTTTGGGCATAATGCCATTATTATTGCCATTTTTTCAGTAGAGATATTCTGTTTTTAACACTTTCCAACCTAGTTGAAAAGTGTTTATGACTTCGGTTTGTCTGCTGTCTGGCCGTGCTCTGACTCCTGTAATTATGCTCGGATTGCCCTGAAATTTTTGTACGTTATTGTCGTTATCTATAGCATGTTCCCTATTTCAACTGAAGTGTGTAGCATTCACAGTTTTCTGACAGGGACAGTCAAAAGTATTCTGTTAAATTACAGTCAATGGGAAATAATCGTTTCAAGTGCATTTTGATGACGCTACGTCATTTAAAACATAATGAAATTGATATATAATTATGAAGCGCATTAAAACATACTTTTTGTAGAATATGGGGTGCAAAGCATTTATTATTTATTAACAGGATAAAAAAAAAAAAAAAAAAAAAAAAAAAAAAACAATGGCACTCCGGGAGTGCCGACAGAAGTGAAAACTTGAACAATTACGTGTGTATTTTTTGAATCGTCAGGAAACGTTTTATTGCGCAGGGAATACTTATAAATGAAGTGTTTTTTTTATTCATTATTATAAACTACTACTACAAAAATTATATTACATTTTTCATTTAATGCGCTATTGAAAAATAATGCATATTATTTTACATACAAAAATTGCAATCTATTGCTTAAAACGTAAATTTACAAATAAATGAAAGATAAAATTTAATTAATTGGTATTCTTTGAAATGAATACCAATGGAACTTATGAATTTTCATCCACAATTTAAACAACTCTCAATACATTCATCATTTCTTCCATGAGATTTAGTTCCATATCTTTTGTAATAACATTTATCTGCAAAATAGGGTTCCCGCTTCCCATCACTCCAAAAATGACTTCTTTGATGCCTGTCTTGTTTACGGTATTCGTTAACATTATGCTTTTTTCTATCTTCATACTGCGCGTATTGTTTGCAGTATCTATAATTTCTATCAACAAACTTTTCTTTTCTATAAAATGATTTCACTTCATTTCCGTATCGGTAACCACGTTTCTTAAAACTTTCGTGAAATATTTCATTAGTTTCATTTTTTTTATATTACTTCCGTCTATTTTTCTCGTGCTCGTTAAATTATAATATTTTCCGTGTTTTGTTATTTCATTTTCATCTTTTGATTTGCTCTCGCAAGTTGAGTCACTTTTATCTGTTTTCATCGCGCGTGCTAAATTTATCTTGAAATTATTTTCTGAATTATTTTTATTCATAAGACCAATCATTTCGCTTTCTGCACGAGAACTATTTCCTTTTGATACTTTCGTTTCATTGTATGAATTGGCAACATATACAGAGGTGTCGGTAACAGTGTCGCGAATTCAATGGTTTTTTCCCATCTCAAAAAATGCCCAACGCGCCTAAAGAAGTTTTCACTTTAAAAATTCTGTTAAACATCGTTCTATGGAGGAAAATCGTTTGCAGTGTAATTTAATGATATTTCACTATTTCAAACAATATTAAAAAAAATTTCGTAGCTTAACGAATGGTAGAATATGGTTTGATATAGATGAATCAAACCATATTCTAACCATTCGTTTAGCTAAGAAAATTTTTCTAATAAATTGTATTAATCAAACAAAATATTCATTAATAGTAGAGAGTCTTTAGTAACAAATTAACCTCATTAACTAAAGGTAAGTAGTAATAGTAACAGCGCCGATAAACTGCCACCCTCCCTATAAAAAATATCAACACGCAGCCAAATCATTCCATTACTTGCATTTAGAATAAAATTCTGGCGTGGGTTTCATAGGTAACATCGATAGAGCTTTGGATTTCTAACGCTTAGATGCTTTTTTTTTTTTTTTACTTAAAAAAAAAAAAAATTCCTAGTTGGATACTGTTTTGGTAAAAAATGGCGATATTTCAGACGTTTCCAGGGTTTCAAATTCAGACATAAACAAGTTGGAAATTGTACGTCAAACGTGACAAATGAGGTGCGTTCGTACTATAACTAGTTACATAAATAGTCAGATCTCGATGATTTTTAATTCTGTGAAATTAATTATATCGTCTGCAGATTAATTTCTGTAATAAAATAAGAATCTCGTTCGCTTGACGATGAAACTTTGGAAGCTCCTCTAACAAGAAAGCACCGATTAAAAAAAAAAATTCAAATTTCTTAGTATGGGAGCACGGCAGTGCGTCCGCCAAGTTCGCACAGGCCGTAAGCTACCTTTTCCCTGACCATTTCGGCCTACTTTTCACCCCCTCATAACTGCGTTTTGGGGAGAGCTAGAGAGTTTTCCTTTTAAACACACATTAGTACAATCAAACTGAACTAGGTTCCAAGATTTCTTATTTCTGTATTTAATATTTTTCGAAATATGAGATTCCGAAAAAGGGCTTTTTTGTAACTGACTCACAGGGGATCATCAAATAACTAAAAAAAAAGTTGGTGATCATCAAATAACTAAGGTACTTCTAACAGTCGTAGAATAATAAAATTTTACAAGTAAGTAGGTTTTGTCACACAATTAACCAGAAAAGTCTGAAAACATAGAATTTCTGCCTTTAAACCCTTCAAATAGGGGGTGCTGATTTGGCTATATACAGTTCGTAACACATTCAATTGGCAAATTAAATTAATTGCATTGTTGCAACCATTTGTCTTTTAGTTTATCTGTCCGTTTTTCTATTTTTTACTTCCTTAAAATAAATTTTATTATAAATGTCGGTATTCTATAATCGCAATAGCACTCATTCAATCTGGCAAAATTCCAGTGGGTTGTTAGTTCTTATTTAAGTGCATTTTAATGATGTTAATAAACTTTATATATATATATATATATATATATATATATATATATATATATATGCACACTGGATTTTATTTGAAATATATATATATATATATATATATATGCACACTGGATTTTATTTGAAATATATATATATATATATATATATATATATATATATGCATATGCATCACATATATCCTAATCCTATCCTAATAATATTATAAATCTGATTGTGCGCAAATGTTAGGCTGAAGCCAGGGTAAAAATGGAGCCTTTAATGATCCTGTATTTTTGCATACAGATTGATTATAACCCTCATTTGAACATAGGCTGGTTTTTGTTTATTTTATTCAAATATTTTTCTTAATAATTCAAAATTTCGTTTTTTCATAGAGAGTAAATGGACATTTTTTTCGTATAATATTTTAACATGGTTAAATTTACTTTACCGTTGCTAATACTTTATCGTTGCCAAAACTAATTCAAATTCCGGAATAATAATTTTTAGTCAACAATTTAGTTTCAATTGAAAAATGTTCACGTGAAAAATAAAAATGAAATAAAAAAATTAAAGAATTAAAAAGAAGATTAAATAATATTATTAGAAATAAAACGTACTTTTTTTTAGTTTTTGATAATAATACAAGGTTTCAATATGAGTAACCATAGGAAACAGGCGAATATGACGCCGTACATCAAAAATAAAGCTGATATCTTTGATTGGTGAAATAAAATGATCTTGGGTTTTTTTTCTTCGCTTTTTTCTTTTGTATGGTAATAATTCTTGGCGTTTTACCGTCTGCGCAGGGCTAATATAACTATACCGTATTTTTTATTTAAATTTTAAAAAAGCAAAAAGAAGTTTCAAAAGAAAATGGTCAGCAAATGTCAATAATATGCTCCTCAAAATTATCCATATCGAAAATGATGCCATGGATAGCGAGAAATATTTATTTTCATTCTTAAAACTAAAAGATTAACTCGATTAACTAAAAAAAAATGACGAATGTTAATAGTTCCTATTTTGTTGATAAAAACTAAAGATTTAATATTATTTCGTTAAAGCAACATAATTTCTCTTATGCCAGTACTGAAATTAATTGCCTGGAAAAGAAAATTAACAAGAATTATGTCATTAAAAAGGGATTTCTCTGCGGGAAAAAGAGGCGTCATATTTGAAATAAAACGGGAATTTTCCAATGTGTTTTAAAATGAGTGTGAATCAATTCCTTACATTAATAATACAAGGATCAGTAAGTATAGAAAGTAGATGAGTTTCACGCCATATTTATAACGAAAAATTTAAATGTTTTTTTATCTATACTGATTATTAAGCATGGATATCCGTTATATACAGATGAGAATTTTCTGCTAAAAATCGCATCATAATTTTAAGAAAAGGAAAATGAACGCGAATCTATGTTTGTATTTCGCAACTACTCCTCACTGTAAAAAATTGCTGCAGTAAAATTACTGCAGCAGAGATTCCAGGCAATGTCCATAAGAAAACCGGTTTTGTGACTAGATAAACGAGCTTTGTTATTAGATAAACGGTTTTTGCCCGTAAAAACATGAAATTTACCGAAATGGACCGTTTACCTTGAAAAGGGGGCATTTCCCGTAAAATTACGGCAGCAATTCACGGAGAATGCCCGTGAATTTACAATTTTCATTTACAGTGCCAGAATATCGAACGCAACATGATTTACTTTATACCGGTTATCATTGATCCGAGGATGTTACACAAACTGTCAGAATTTAAAAAATTAAATTAGATGCCAAGAATTTTTTTTTCTTTTTTGTTAATTTTAACGAAGTTTCTCTAAAAACGGAAAGTAAATTACTCCATATTTGTGTATAAAAAAAGGAGAAATAAAATAGATCTGTATATTTTTTACACCATTTTTTCATTAAAACTGAAAAACAGAATTGATTTTCACTTTGAATAGATGGTGAAAACAAAATCTTGATTTCAGTAAATTATCCGAAAAATAAAAACATATTTTCACATATTCAAACTTCATGAATCAATTTATTCTGGAGAACAAAAATTGCCTGTCAACATACTGTCATTTAGAAAATACGATTTGTTTCAGCTATACATTAAACCAAGGAGGCAGAACTGAATTTAAAGAAAAAGCATGTACTATTTCCAATTAATGTTTTTTTGTAGGATGGCTGTTAAAACGTTTCACAAAGGCGTTAAAAATAAAATTGTTTATCAGGTAAAATTGACATTTGTTTTTACCCAATTCGTCTATTTCCACGATTTTATTTGTCCCTCCTTTTTGCATTGGTTGCAATTTCATTTTCGCGATTATTTGGCACAAATTTTCACTTTTTAAAGACTGAGTTATGTCAAGGTCTCTATAACAAAAAAATACCGTATTGTCGCCTATGAAATGTGATAAATAGTTAGTTAATTTTAACGTTTTTAATTATCGGGAGTGAAATATTTTCTTAATTAATGTATTTATTCTTCTTTTAATGTTGCGTGAACGAAGTCACGGGTAACAGCTAGTAATATTATAAATCTGATTGTGTGCAAATGTTAGGCTGAAGCCAGCGTCAAAATGGATCATTTAATGATCCTGTTTCTTTGCATATATGTTGATTATAACCCTCAAATGAATATACACTGGTTTTTGTTTATTTTATTCAAATATTTTCTTTAATAATTAAAAATTTCATTATTTTCATAGAGAATAAATGGACATTTTTCCATACAATTTAACCATTTAAATTTATCGATGCTAGGGCTTTGATCGTTGCCAATAAATAAAAACACGGTAAAATACATTTTCCTCAACAAATAATTTTCAATTGAACGATTTTCACGTGAAAACAGAAAATTAAAAATAATTCAAAAGAAGATGAATTTCCGTGATATTTGAAACAAAAATATGGAGTATTTGTTATTATACATGAAGTATGAATATCGGTTACATTAAAAAGATCTTTTTCTGTCAAAAACTGCGTTATAATTAGAAGGAAAATGAACAATAATTATATTATTAAAAATAGATTTTGCTTGGACCATGGAAATATGAAAAGGATCCTCTTCGGCTAGGAAAAATATGACGTCATAAATAAAACATGTATTTTCAAATGTTCGTAATAATACAAGGAGCATAAATATCAATGTATAATGAAAGTAGATAGATAATGGACGTAATATTTAAGATGAAAAACTAAAATATTTTTTATCGATACTGATTAATAATTAGCTTGAATACCAGTTACATACAAATGTGAGTTTTCAGCTAAAATTTACGTCCTGATTGCCAGAAAAAAAAATTAACAAGAATTATGCCATTAAAAAGAGATTTCTCTGAGGAAAAAGTGATATCATATTTGAAATAAAATGGGAATTTTCAAATGTGTTTACAAGGAGCAGGAATCAATTCCTTACATTAATCATACAAGGATAGGTAAGTTTGGAAAGTAGATGAGTTTCACGTCATAATTAAAACGCAAAATTATTATTATTTTTTTTATCTATACCGATTATTAAGCATGAATATCAGTTACATACAGATGAGAGTTTTTTGCCAAAAACCACACCATAATTAATAGAAAAATAAAAATAAATACGAATCTATTATATTAAAATATGACCGCCTGTTTGTATTTCGCAACTACTCCTTTCAGATTGCGAACGCAATGCGATTTACTTAACACCGGTTATCATTGATCCGAGGATGTCACAAACTCTCAGAATTAAAAAAAAATTATTTGAATTCCGAGATATTATTATGTTTTTTTTGTAAATTTTAACGAAGTTTCTCTAAAAATGGCAACTAAATTATTCCAATTTTGAGCGCGTTCAGAGACCGAAACACGGGTTACTCGTATAGTTGGGAAATAACGTCATCTGATTTTCTGAGGGTAAAGTTGGGTTAAAACGGCTGTGAACGCTTTTGGGTAAAGTTATGGGTATATTTACAATCAAACACTTCCGTCAACCAATCTACCATTACATTTTGATTGTACGAACATTTCAGGAACCATCCTAGCCGATGTTGGCCAATTATATCATAGTCCTGTTAAATGTAGACCAATCAAATGTTCAGGACTCAAGTGTACAGTAGGAGTCATAAAGAACAACAGTTAAAAATTGCAGTTATAGCTATAAAGCAAACAAACAAATCAGATTTCCAACCACGTGATCACTTTACCCAACAAAATTCTCCAGGTAATGTGGGTTACCCGAAGTCTGAGTAATTTCCAGCTCTGAACGCCACGGGTAACACGCAAAAAGTCACGTGATATCGCTCTCTGAACGCTTCGGGTTACCCATGTGTTACCCTATGTAACTCGGGGTTCGGTCTGTGAACGCACCCTTTGTGAATAAAAAAGAAGAAATAAAACGGATTAATATATTTTTTCTCATTAAAACTGAAAAAAAGAATTTATTTTCAATTTGAATAGATGGTGAAAGAAAAAAAAATCTTGATTACAGTAAAAATTTTGAAAAATAAAAATTTTCACACATTCAAACTTCGTGAATCAATTTATTCTAAAGAACAAAAATCGTCTGTCAACATATTTTCATTTAGAAATAAAGATTTTTTTTCAGTGATAAATTAAATCAAGGAGGCAAATTTAAGCTTCTTGTATTTAGGTCTAGAATAATTGGTCCCTATTCACAAGAATTGAATTTAATGAAAAAGAATATACTATTTCCATTATCTTTGAAGGATGGCTATTAAAAGTTTTCACAAGGTGTTAAAAGTAAAATGGTTTACCAGGTAAACTTGACATATGCTTTTACACAATTCGCAGATTTCCACGATTTTATTTGGCCCGCCTTTTTTCATTGGTTGCAGTTTCATTTTCGTGATTATTTGTCGCAAAATTTCACTTTTTTAAAACTTAGTTATGGCAAGGTCTCTATAACATAGAAATACTGTATTGTCTCCTATGGAATGTGATAAAGAGTTAGTTAATTATTTACGTTTCTAATTATCGGTAATGAAATATTTTGCTTAATTAATGCATTTATTCTTCTTTTAATGATACGTGAACGAAGTCACGGGTAACAGCTAGTAATACATATGCATCATTATGACGTCCACATAAACATAGGGTATTTTTGTAGCCAAAATTGGCGATATTTCATTAAGTGTCGCAAAGCTTGGAGAGAATTTGACGCTAGAGGCTATTTTTCATTGCGAATTTTTAGAGCGAGTAATCATCTATTAATATTATGCGGTTAATTAAATGGCATAACGCACGTATGTTAATAAAGTCTTTCGTCACTACACAAGACCTCTGCTCTTGCTATTATATTGTACGGTTATTATACGTACTCTTACTATATTGTTAGTCTTTACTCTCTTAAAAGTTTATTATAGAAAGAGAATTTTCAGAATTAAAGCATCGAAACTGCCAGTTCTAGATTATTATAATTTTATAACATATATCCAGTTTATCAATATGTACGTTAGAATAAATCATCTATAATGGGGTTCCTCGCATTTTAGCTTCAGGTTTTCGAGTAAATTTAGCTAAAATCTTAAAACCAAGACATATTGACATATTATCTAAGACGATTAGATGGGAATAATGGTAGATTTTCTAATGGAAGAACGGCAGTGCGTCCGTAGATTTTCTAATCTTCCTCAATCGTTCCAGTGTTAGAATGAAAGGAAAAAAAAATTAGCATCAATATGGTTTATTGTAAATATCATATATTCTAATAGATCAGTTTCAACTGACCTAGCAACTACTTTAGCAACTAGATTTGTTTTTTGTTTGCCCGCCAAAGATAGTGGATTGTGATTGGTTGGCTCGTAATACAGGCTACAAATCCACGATTATGATTGGTTGATAACTTTTGGTGGGCTGGTAATCACGTGGTTGAAATTGATCTATACGAGCAAATCTTGTGTGTGGTTATATATGCAAATTTTATCTTAAAAACGGCTCTAACGATTTTGAAGAAATTTCATATCCCACCGTTTTGGGGCACCAAAAAACCATTGGGCTAGGTCACGTGTTCGAGAAAATTGGATTAGTGGGTCATTTTGGGTCATGGTCTAGCTAATTGTATCTAAAAAACGGTTCAAACGATTTTGACGAAATTTTGTATCCGACCATTTTCGGGCATGAGAAGACTATTGGGCTGGGTCACATGTTCGAGAACTTTCGATTAGTGGGTCATTTTTGGGTCAACGCGGGTCAAATTAATTTTATCTAAAAAACGCCTCTAACGATTTTGATTAAATTTTGTGTCCTACGAGTTTTGAGCACGATAAAATCATTGGGCTAGGTCACATGTTCGAGAAAATTCGATTAGTGGGTCATTTCTGGGTCATTGTGGGTCAAAATCTAAAAAGCTGCTCAATTTACACGAAATTTTGCATCGAATGGTTTTCGAGCACGAGAAGACTGGTGGGCTAGGTCACATGTTCGAGAAAATTCAATTAGTGGGTCATTATGGGTCAAGCTATTTTATCTTAAAAACGGTTCAGAGGATTTGAAACAAATTTAACACCCTACAGGTTTAGGGAACAAGAAGACTATTAGGCTAGGTCACATGTTCGAGAAATTTCGATTAGTGGATCATTTTGGTCATGGGTCATTATGGGTCAAGCTTTTTTATCTTAAAAACGGCTCAGACTATTTACACTAAATTTTGCATCCTATGGTTTTCGGGCACGAGAAGATTGTTGGGCTAAGTCACATGTTCGAGAAAATTCAATTAGTGGGTCATTTTGGTCATGGGTCATGATATTTGAACTCAAATTTAATTTTGACCTCGGTCTTCCCTGCTCGTGGATAGCTTAACAGGCGTTTAACAAGAACCACTTCACTTCAGTGTAAATTACAGAAGATTACTTAACAGGATTAAAAATCTCCGTATTAGAGAGTGTAACGATGCAAACGGACATGAAGCGTAAATTCCTAAGTAAATTAAGCGGTAATTGTCAAGAAAGATGAAATGGATAACAACACAAAATATAAGATATGCTGCCAATGATCGCAAAGAGAATTTCTCTAACAGAAACTTCCGATTTGGCGAAGGATTCAGCAAGTAAATCTAATACATGAAAATGAAAATCTGTTTGTCTGTCTGCACTTCTATACAAATCAACAGTTTGAAAGCCAGAATTGTGAAATGCTACGTGTAGGTGTATTAAAACACGACCGAGCCAACTAAAGTAATCCGGAATCGAAATATAATGTAGAGTTAATTTTTAAATAATAAAAAAACCAAAAATCTATCAGCTTTTCCGGTAAGAGTTCCACATCCTGTGCTGGTTCGCGCGATTGGCAAAAAAATCCAAACTGCTGCGAAAAGTGGTGTGATGTCACGTAGATAAGGTCAATTCCAGTTGTTAAGTTAAAACTCCAAAGACTGAATATCGCAACAACCAAATCAAAGATTTATTGCCAAAAACAACTCGCCAAACCTACCAGCACAGGATATTGAACTCTTCACGCCTTTTCCTATTAAATTTGAACATTTTTCGTTATAGCAGTTGCCAACAATTAAAAATCCACAATGAAATTCTTTCTACAATAATTAATTTTCTATTGAAAGATTTCCACGTGAAAAATGAAAACAAAAATAAAAAGTTTCAGCAATGGAAAAAAAAGATTAATATGACGTCATATTGGTAATATAACGGAAATTTTTAAACATTTCTCAATAATACAAGGAGTATGAGTATGTGTAAATAGAGAAAGCAGGTTAATATGACGTCATTCGATAATTAAAAAAGAAAATTAATATAATGTCACATTGGAAGTTTAACGGACTTTTTCAAATGTTTGGCAATTATACAAAGGGGCCGTTCATAAATGATGTAACGCTTGGAGGGGGGAAGGGAGTTCATGAAATTGTGACAGTTTGTGACAAGGGGGTTGGAGGGGGTAAGAAGAAGTGTGACATCACACATTTTGGTTAAAATAAAATCATTAAAATCAGCAGATTAAATTTTGAAGTTATTTTGAAATTGCCAGAATTTGAGTGTATTTTTTTAATCGGACTAAAACAACTTTCACGTGATTTGTTTTCACTTATATTCCTTTCTTTTCGAAAAAAATATAAATATTTTATTACTAATTGTATCACTTTATTGTATATTAATTATGTTTTTGTCGTAAACCTTAATCTTATTTTATACAAAATAAATACACGAATAATTTTTATTGCTATGCTCACAAATGTCATTAAAACTTATAGTTAAAGTTGAAAAATAAAGTTTGAAACATGATCTATAACGTAGTGCTTTGTTTCTGAACTCCAAGTATATGTCTATGTAATATAGCGTGACATGTGACAAGGGGGGGAGGGGGTATGGTGAAGTGTGACACTTTGTGACTAAGGGGGGGAGGGGATAAAAATATTGAAAAAAAAGCGTGACATCATTTATGGACAGCCCCAAAGAGAGTATCAATATGAGTAATAGTGAAAGCAAGTAGGTAAGATGTCAGCAGGTGAGTACAACGTCACACGAGTTTGAGGAACGTATTGAATCATGATAAAAACATGATTATAGAAATATTGGCATAATTTAACATTTTGAAGTTATCTATACAACATGTTTAATTTTGAAATTGATTTTTCTACACAAACATTCTTAAAATCTCAAACAGCACCAAGTACTTTGGCTAGTTATGAATAAAAGTAATATGATGAAGTGCTTAGCATACATATTAGAAAGAACATATTGTTTGCCTGAAACGGCTAGTATTTTGATATAAACTACAAATAAAAATATAGATTTGTAAAGCATAATAAAATAATTTTAAAATTCTTTGACATTTATACATTTATTATATTTATATCCTTTATACATTTGATAAAACTTACAAAAAGCAGTGATATCCAATCAAAAAACTTTCTGTAAAAAAAAAGCGCCAAGTTCTCCTTAATGTTTCGGCCATAAAAAGTACTGATATCTGATGTTCGCCCAAGTTAAAAGTTAAACATCCGAAATCTTTCATTCAAAATGGCTTCCTGCGACTTGGCCGTTAATGCATTTTAGAAGGTTTTTCAAATTCCAAAGAATGTATAATGATCTACATGTCTACTACATTTTATTGAACATTTTACGCATTTTGTTGTACAAAGTACTAAAATATAATACACATTTTTAAAAACATAATTTCAAGCTCACAGCTGTCGAGAATGGTCCACTCTGGTTCTCATCGTCTCATATAATGTAACACAATGCGAAATTTGATGAAAAAAATATTCATTGGAATTCGTGTTAAAGACAATAGACCGTACAAAATGGTCATTAAACCATGGTAAAACTAAATGATGGTTAATCAAAACTAATGTTTCTTGAAACTCAATGGTATGTATCACAAAGATTTTAATTACAGTGTCATCATACGAATTTGCCTATTTGCATTCCGATATTACTTTTGAATGCATAATTTCCAATCATTAATTTTGAAATGATTTATCGACGTAATTATTTATTTCAAATGAAAGATATGGCATGTTTAACATCAATCAGGATGTATTATGTATTCTAATTTATTTTTCTCAATATTACATTCTTCTAATGTTTTTAACCTAGAATGCATTAACGGCCAAGTCGCAGGAAGCCATTTTGAATGAAAGATTTCGGATGTTTGACTTTTAACTTGGGCGAACATCAGATATCAGTACTTTTTACGGCCGAAACATTAAGGAGAACTTGGCGCTTTTTTTTTTTACAGAAAGTTTTTTGATGGGTAAATATTTTTATTAATATCTCCTAAAGTTTTGATTCAATTTTAATAAAATTTGAAATGTCTCGACAAAATTCTGCAAAGATAATATATTTTAAATTGCAAACCATTCGGTTGGGTAGTTTTTGCGTTTTTATATGCGGACGGACGGACAGACAGACGGACAGACAGACTGACGGACCAAGCGACGAAAATAAGTGCTACGTATTTATATAATTACGAACGCACATAAAAAATGACTGAAAAAATAAGACATTTGAAAACGTCTTAAAGGAACACTCTATTTCATTCCCCATTTGTCTGAATTTTAGACATTTTATTTTATAGTGTACTTTGCTAGTAGTATATATAGACTGTAAAAAAAAAATGGGTCGATCTACTAAAAATATTTTAGTTTTTCTCATTGATTTTTGCAATTACTAAAAATTTTTTTGTATTCTTACTCAGTTACAAGAAAATCTGCAAGAATTACTAGAAAACAGCTAGCAATGATTCCGGTTTATACTACCGGTTACTAAAAAAAATATGTGGAATACAAATATACTAAAAAATATTTAGTAACCTCAGGATTTTTTTTTACAATGTAGCTATATCCAACCCTATGTTGTATAGTTATTATTAGAAATGATTTTCTGTTTTAGAAATGATTTTTTTGTACTATTGCAGTTAGTAATTAATAAATTTAATGTACCTAGTAATTAATAAATTTACCTTTTGAGCGCGAGTAATATTCGCACTTGACCGATTTATTTTTTTATAAGTTCTACTCTTATACTATATAATTTTACGTCAGTGCGAATGCCTGCATTGCAACTTTAACTTTAGAAAAAAGTATTAATAATAAAGAGATAATTTTATTACAAACTACAATGTTAATAATTTAACTTTCATATGAATGTACAAATTTCGTGTGATTACTCGTAATTTTTCAAGATTGATATGTTACATAAGAATTAACATACGGCCTTTCCATTTTTTATTGTAGCGAAAAAAAAAAAAAAAACTGCAATATCATGCGGCATTAGATCTCTGCCAAAAAAATTTACAACACTTTAAAGAATATTACTCAACTCTTTTTTTTATTACATATTATGAATAAATTAATTTCCTTACCATTGTTACGTACAGTCTGTAGCTATACCCGGATACAAATTCCATATCTTCGGCAAAGGGATTCCTTAATCTGCGAGGATCGTGTACAGATACGTAAACAGAGTCTCTGCCTTCACTCCAATCTATGTCTTCCTCTGGATGCACATTTAGTCGAAAACTATAATCTAGACAAAATAAAAGATTTATTATTTATCATAAACTTTATTATTCTGTAACTAGTGGAGTGCAGTCTCTAAGATAACTTACAAGATTTCCATCTAAAATATTTTAATGAAAATGAAATCTTGGTGTAAAAATGTGTTTTCTGAGAAAATTTATTTCTTTGAAAACTGATTTTTTCAAATTTTTTATAGTATTTTGGAGGTTTAAGGTATACATGTTTGAAATATTTAAAAGTGTTAGATTTCTTGGCTTCATAAATAAATGCGGTCTCTCGGACCGCACGTCCTCTGTTAATATATTACATTTTCACCACCTTTGTTACGGGATACCACTTATAAATTTACACTTTCCAGTGCAGTATCTAAGACTACTTAAAAATTTTCTGTGTAAAAATCTTTTAACGAAAAAAAAAATCTTAATCTAGATATTAATTTAGTGCGATAATTTAACTTATTATTATTATTATTTTTGTAATTTAATTTTATTATTATTGTTTTAATTTTAGTAATTTTGAGGTTTAAGGTATACATGTTTAAAATTTGGAATATTTAAAAGAGTAAGTTTTCTTGTATTCATAAACAAATTATGTCTCTTGGACAGCATTTCCTCTGTTATGTATTGTAGGATTGGTTCCTATTTGAGGGCGCCATTTGGCGAAATCTTGCCAAATCGTCGATAGTCAGCCACATGTAGCTCTTTTATTGTTGGAAAGGCTGAGCTATGATATTTTTTGTGATGATGCGTTTGTTACGTATGACGTATTTGTTACGTCATCAAGTGATTCTTTATTCAATGTTTATTTGTATTTTAATGATGTTTAATGATTTATTATTTATTTAAACCATTTTTAATATAATTAAATAACACTTACGTCATTAAATGGATATGTCATGATATTAAAAGAAAAAAAGTATTGAAAAAATTTCATCATCTGCTTGTTTATTTAAAGCTTGATTTTTTCTTCTTTTTTTTTAATGTTTGTGAGTGGTTACTCTTGTTACTTTAAACAGTACGAGCAGGGAAGACCGAGCTATGCTCGGTCCAAAATTAGCTTTGAGTTCAAATATACCTGACGCATGACCAAAATGACTCACTAATCAAATTTTCTCAAACATGTGACCTACCCAGCAGTCTTCTCGTGCCAAAAACCATTGAAGGCAAAATTTAGTCTAAATAGTCTGAGCCGTTTTTAAGATAAAATAGCTTGACCCATAATGACCCATGACCAAAATGACCCACTAATTGAATTTTCTCGAAAATGAGACCTAGCCCAACATTCTTCTCGTGCTCAAAAAACATAGGAGGAAAAAAATTTCGTGTAATTAGTCTGAGCTGTTTTTAAGTTAAAATAGCTTGACCCATGACCAAAATGACCCACGAATCGAATTTTCTTGAACACTTGACCTAGCCTAACAGTCTTCTCGTGCCCCAAAACCATAGGATGCAAAATTTAGTGTGAATAATCTGAGCTTTTTTTTTAGATAAAATTAGCTTGACCCAAAGTGACCCCAAAACAACCCACTAATCGAATTTTTTCGGACATGGGACTTATCCCAATGATTTTGTCGTGCCCGAAACTCGCAGGACACAAAATTTAGTCAAAATCGTTAGAGCCGTTTTTTAGATAAAATTAATTTGACCCACGATGACCCAAAATTGACGCACTAATCGAAAGTTCTCGAACATGTGACCCAGCCCAATAGTCTTCTCGTGCTCGAAAATGGTCAGATACAAAATTTTGTCAAAATCGTTTGAACCGTTTTTTAGATACAATTAGCTTGACCCTGACCCTTGATGACCCAAAATGACCTACCAAACGAATTTTCTCGAGCACGTGGCCTAGCCCAATGGTTTTTTGGTGCCCCAAAACGGTAGGGTACAAAATTTCGTCAAAATCGTTAGAGACGTTTTTAAGATAAAATTTGCATATATATATATATATATATATATATATAACCACACACAAGATTTGCTCGTACTAGAATATATGATAAAAATTAATTGAATGCAGTTTTTATGGAAGTCTGACGTTCACGAAGCGATCATACATGCGGTATAGTGATCACCGCATTTACAAATTTTGTGAATTTTTTGTGATCGCTATACAACGAGATTGTTGCATCCAGAGATGTCTTTTTTCGGTTTCATGTTCGCGAAGCGATCATTCGTGCGGTACAGTGATCTCGGCATAAACGAATTTCATATATTTTTTGGGATTTCGATACGACGAGGTTGCTGTATCCAGTAATGTTTTTTTTTCTGTTTCATGTTCGCGAAGCGATCATACGTGCGGTACATTGATCGCGGCATTAACGAATTTCGTGTATTTTTGGGGATTCCGATACGACGAGGTTGCTGTATCCAGTGATGTTTTTTTTTTCGGTTTCATGTTCGCGAAGCGATCGTACGTGCGGTACAGTGATCGCGGCATTAACAAATTCCGTGTATTATTTGGGATTCCGATACGACGAGGTTGCTGTATCCAGTGATGTTTTTTTTCGGTTTTGTGTTCGCGAAGCGATCATACGTGCGGTACAATGATCGCAGCATTAACGAATTTCGTGTATTTTCGTTTTTTCAACTTCACATTAATCGTTAACTTTTATGTAATGTCGATGAAATGTGTATAAAAACGTTGTTTTTTACTGCTCATATTGTCTTTTTCATATGTATCCTATTAAATTTGTCAAATAAAATATTTTACTTCACTCATAAATGCAGTATCTAAGAAAAATCAACTGTGTATGGTTTAATTTAATGATTCTGTATTTAAATTATCATTCTTTTGTCCAAATTGTTTTGAACGAATAAAATTTTACATTCGTTACATTGTTATTGTCGTATAAATAAATGCAATCTATTTTTCAGTTACGTTTTTATCACTAAATTTATTACTTTCCTCTGTATAACTATTTAAAAATTAAGAATGGCAACATTTTACCACTTGCTTATTGTGGGTTACAATATGATAAATGTGAGTAAACAATTTAGAAATCGCCAATGTGGCATCATTTTTAAAAAGCGCCAAATGGTGCCTTGAAATAGGATTAAACCGTAGTTATGGGGTGCCATTTATAAATTTACACTTTCCAGTGCAGTTTCTAAGACTACTTAAAAATTTTCTGTGTAAAAATCTTTTAACGAAAAAAATTATCTTGATCTAGATATTAATTTAGTGTGATAATTTAATTTATTATTATTTTTTTTGTAATTTAATTTTATTATTATTGTTTTAATTTTAGTAATTTTGACGTTTAAGGTATACATGTTTAGAATTTGGAATATTTAAAAGAGTAAGATTTCTTGTATTCATAAACAAATGATGTGTCTTGGACCGCATTTCCTCTGTTATGTATTGTAGTCTTAACACCCCTGTTACGGGGAGCCATTTATAAATTTACACTTTCCACATAACAAGCAAATATGTACATAATAAGCAGAAACAACCAGGAAACTTTGTATAAAACACTTACAAATTATCAAGTTGTCGTTTGTGGGTTGGGTATTGTGTACAAGGATTTAAAACCAATGTACTGTTACCTTTAGTCTACGATTTGAAATTAAAATAAAACGCATCCGGAAAGAGCACGTTGCACGAAAAATGGATGAGAAGATTATACTGACAAATAAAAAATACTGAAGAAATCTTAAAATTCATTTTCAAAACTCGGACAAACTTAACATAGATACAGTACAAAGAGTAAGAAGACTACCTGTGCACTTTCAAATTTTTCAATAAAAACACAGAAAAGAAACTAATTTTGGAAAAGTTACTCAGGTTCTGGATTAAATGAATTTCATCAAGTTTCTTGATCATGAAATCACAGACATTACAGCCATAGAAAAAATTATAAGGACACGTTGAAAAATGAGTAATATGTATTAAAATAATCATCAACTGAAAACAAAATCAAGCATAATTTACTACTCGTAATTAGGAAACATTAGGAATCTATTAATACGAAATTAAATTATAATGAAATTTATAAAGCACATATTAGTAGAAATACATGACGCGAAACATGGAAAAAATTATAAGGACATAATTAAATATGTTTGGAAATGAATTAATATTTTACAAAATCAACTTTTTTTTCATGATCCTTATTAATCGTTATGTCATTAACTCAGAAAGTCTAGTTAAAGTTTGTTTAGAAATGTTTTTCCACGCTAATTTTATGGATGATGTCAAATCGTCTGTGTTTGCATATTGTGTACCATGCTTATATACTTCACTAGCTAAAATGCCCTATAGATTCTCTGTGGGGTTTAAATCAGGGATTCTTGGCGGCTAATCCAAAAGTTGGACAAAATTGGCCTCGAACCATGAACGTGATGCCCGACACACATGCCAACTTGCATTGTCTTGTTGAAACAAATAATCACCACCGGTGAATCTGACTCATTTTCTGCCATTTCTCTGTCCCTTGTCACGTGGAGGTCACTGACCTGGAAGGGCCGGCCACTTGGCTTAATATGTATAGGTCTAATTTTTTTCTCTCTTTAGCCCAAGGCCATTGCACTGTTCACCCCGTCCCTTGTCGCGCTTACCGGCGGGTTCAGCTTTGGCTGATTTTGTAAATTATTATTATTTTTTTTTTATAAAACTTCAATAAAGTTACCGGGAGGGACATCAACCCTCTACAGACTTGGCCTCTTCGTCTGAGAAGTCCCTCTTAGGCAGTAAATAATCACCACCTGTGATAAGGGGTGCTTCAGGCAATAACGTTTCAGCTAGTATATCCACATATGATTCTGAATTCATGCGTCCTCAAATGGACAAGACTTTTGTTGTTCCATTGGCTGCAAAACCTGGTCACACCATCACAGAACCTCATCCGAATTGGCGATTGGAGAAAACAGATTTATATTTTCGCAAGTCATACCAATAATAGAGAAAACCATCTGGTCCGTCCAAATCAATTTTTTAAAAAATACCACATCTTTCCAGCAACATCCAAAATAAACGTGTTTCTTAGAAAATTCCAATATAATCTTTTTATGTAGTTTTGTAATTGGTGGACATGACCATAGTTTAGCATATCTAACATTGGGATTATTTTCCAGAACATTACGAACTTTTCGGCTAGTGCATGGTAGGTTCATTTCTGTTTTAATTTGAGTATAACTCTGTGTTTTTTAAGCACGCTCGACGCGCAATTCCACGTTTCTGACGCATAGTCAGAGAAACAGACCTAACTGTATTCTTCTTCTTGCCATAATCTTTTGGATTCTTCAAAAAAGGATAAATTACTGTTTTAGATTTGTTTATATTCCTTCCAATTTCACGTCCACTCTTTCCACATTTTCTGTAAGCAATGATTTTCCCTTTTGAAATTTAGATAGTTGTGTTCACTTTTGCATGATAAAAAACGAGAGAAACTGAACAATCTTACTGCGCAACAGTTTTAGACTATTCTAAACAATCCTATCATATTACCAAGTATGCAAAATTTTGTTTGCGATTTCAAAAGAAATGCGTGTCCTTATAGTTTTTTTCGAGCAGCAAGATATTAAAACCTTTTAAATTCATGCCTTTTAATGATTTTCCAAATTTTCAACTTAAAGTTCGTTTCGAAATGTTCCGTTTTAAGCCTTTTTATCATACAAATATTTGCAAAATTTCTAGCCAAGTGGCTGCTACATTTGGCGGCTTTTCGCTTGTCCTTATAATTTTTTTCATGGCGGTATTTGGTTGAAGAAATTAGTGTTTGTACCGGAAATTTTTTACAGGAGAATATACCAGGTTTAATCCAATTACTTGTATTTTATTTTTTTATGTAAATAGCTGGAAATAAATAGATTTTTTTGTTATTCCTGTGGCTTTTATACCACTGTTTGTTTTCCTAAATTTTATTCCTGGTCTATACAAACTAGTGATTAACTTACTTTTTTTTCTTTCTTACCATACATCTATACTTAATTGTTTTTTCCCCTTCTAACTTATTGTATTACTCTTTTCATTATCTATTATTTCTGTAACTTCTTCTGTGAGAAGATCTGCTTTATCCAGGCATGTCTTTTTACTCAAGTATATATATATTTCTTAATCTGAGTTTAAATTCTTACAGAAATTAGGCAAGAACTTTTTGTTTACTTAGGTAAAATGGCATGCTGGTGTCCATGAAATAGCAAATCCTTTCACAGAAGAAGCTACAGAAATAATAGATACATCTCGACAGAAATTCTTAACTTACACACTCATTTCTAAACTTTGATTGCGACTGGAAACAGTTTTTATTTTCAATTGTACCACATTTCATAAAAATTTTTTCTTTGTGGTAGCTATCGCTTGAAAATAGATTAATATAAGTGTATTATTTTTCTAAAAGTATCGAGAGTAGAATAAAGAAATATTCTTTGGAACTTACCATATCCTAACTACGTAATCAAAAAGTTAAAGAAACAGCTGAAACAAGAAATGAAATAGCAGATCCTTTCACAGAAGAAGCTACAGAAATAATAGATACATCTCGACAGAAATTCTTAACTTACACCAGGGTTGGCAAACCTTTTTATTGTCGCGTGCCATGTTTGTTCAAAAAAAATTTTACATGACCATGACGTGCCAACTAAAAAATAAATTTACTGGAAGGAAAAATAACAAATCAAAATTACTTTAATTACGATTTTAATAAATGTGGGTAACATACATGTAGATATTACATTGTAATAATTCTAGAAACAAACATATTTTAGAAATTAATAATAATAAAAAAATGGGATTTATATTGTTGCATCTTTGATGGAAAATATTTAATAAAAAGTTAATTTTAACACAATGCAAACTGAGTTATATGACAAGTGCTTTTTTTCTAGTTGAGTTTTTATATTATTCATTTTCGGAAATAACGACTCGAAAGCATATACGGATGGAAAAAAAACTGTTAAAATGGTAAACGTCGGTTTCTTTAAATAGCTCTGAAATTAGATTCCAAGTAACCATAATTTTACCGACCGACATTTTTACTAATGTCTAATAATCTCTCTATATCGACAGTTTTCAAGTATTGTTTTTGTTTTATAACTTTCTGGGACCTTATTCAATTAGTTTAGCTTTTAATATGCTTACATTAAAAATTTCCAATTTCCATTTATTCGAATTTAGAGAAGATCAGCTCATCTAAGTGCATGAATTTTGTGTAATTTTACTGTATCTTGATATAGAGTTATAAGCAATGCCGTGCCAAAATTATTCTTTCGCGTGCCAAAAGTGGCACGCGTGCCATAGGTTCGCCGACCCTGACTTACACCCTCATTTTTAAATTTTGATTGCAACTGGAAACAATTTTTATTTTCAATCGTACCACAATTCACAAAAAAATTTCTTTGTGGTAGATATTTTTTGCACCACTCTTGGCTTCTAATATCGCTTGGCGATAAATGAGACTCAGAAGTCGATTTGTTCTTGTTTCGTTCGGTTGTTCCATGGGGAGCTCCGAAGTAAATAAAAAATGGTTCGTTACTCGTTAGTAAACAAAGTTGAAATTTTATTCATAGTAGTTGAATAATTTACAGTCCACTAAATATCGTAAGCGTCGACATGGTTCCGCTCGCGGAGAATAACCAGCCATCATAGGATTATATTTCGTTTTTGTTTAAAGAAAAAAAAAAGAAATCGGAACAATAACAATGGATATAAAGGTGTTGAATCGAAGGAGGGGCAATATCAAAGCCCAAATCACGAAGTTAACAAATTTTATAGCCTCATGTCGACGCTTACGATATTTAGTGGACTATAAATTATTCAACTACTATCAATAAAATTTCAACTTTGTTTACTAACGAGTAACGAACCATTTTTTATTTACTTCGGAGCTCCCCATGGAACAACCGAACGAAACAAGAACAAATCGACTTCTGAGTCTCATTTATCGACATTAATCGGCATTTCAACAATAAACCTTCCGGTATCATCTCTTTTGTGCGTTTTTTGAAATTTAGAACATTGAATCTAATCTTAAAAAATTTTGGGAAATAGAAAATATTTCATCTGACCGTTTTCTAAGTAAAGAAGAAGAATTCTGTGAATCTCATTTTCAAAAAACGCACAAAAGAGATGATACCGGAAGGTTTATTGTTGAAATGCCGATTCAAACTGATCAATTAAATTCATTGGGAAATTCGAGAAAATTAGCAGAAAGGCGTTTACATCAAACAGTAAAGAGATTGGAAACTAATAGTGCTATGAAAAAACTTTATTGCGAATTTTTAAATGAATATGAAACATTGGAGCATATGGAAAGAATTTCAGTCGAAGATTCTCGCTCAGTAGTTTATTACATGCCTCATCATGGCATTTTTAAACCAGATAAATCCTCTACAAAATTAAGGGTTGTCTTTAATGCCTCTGCACCTACCACAACCGGAAAAAGCTTGAATGATATTTTGCTTTCCGGTGAAGTTAAGGAAGATCTTTTTGATATTTTGTTAAGATTTCGAAAATATAAGATTGCTTTAACTGCGGACATTAAAAAAATGTTTCGGCAGATTTTGATAGATCCTTCGCAAAGGGACCTTCTACGCATTCTTTGGAAGAATTACGAAAATAATTCCACAATTGCCTTTAAATTGAACACGGTCACTTATAGAACTAAATGCGCCCCTTTTTTGGCCATAAGTTGCATCAAACAATTGGCTTTAGATGAGAAGGATAAATTTCCTCTTGCGGCAAAAGCTATTCTTTCTGATAGCTATATGGACGATATCGTGACTGGATCCCCAAATTCAGACTCGGCAATAGCCCTGAAAAATCAATTAATTGACATATTTCGTTCTTGTGGAATGGCTTTGCACAAATGGAATTCAAATTTGAATGAGCTTTTAAATCATGACGAAATCGAAGATGTCTCCTTTTGCACTAAGTCTGACACTTCAGCTAAAACTCTAGGTATGGTTTGGCAATCCAACAAAGACCAATTTGTGTTTAAAGTTTCGGTGAAAGAGCAAAAATCATACATTAAAAGACAGGTTCTTTCTGTCATAGCAAAATTGTATGATCCGCTTGGGCTCATTGGCCCAATTATTTCAAAGGCTAAGTGTTATCTTCAAAAATTGTGGTTGTGTAAACTCGAATGGGACGAGAACATTCCGGAACCTCTTGCTAGTGATTGGTGTAACTTCGTAAGTCAACTAAAAACTATAGAAAATATAACAATTAATCGATACATTTTAACTCCTTCCACAGAAGCAATATTTGTTCTTGGTTTCGCTGACGCTTCCATAACAGCTTATGTTGCTGCAGTTTATATATATTGTTTAAATCCATCCAAATCGACCACATCAAACCTCATTGCAAGCAAATCAAGAGTGTCACCTCTAAAGACCATTTCTGTGCCAAGGTTGGAACTATGTTCCTGTTTGCTTCTTTCTCAACTTGTCGCCAAAATTCTCCCTTCCTTACAACTAGACATTCAAGGAGTAATTTTATTCTCAGACTCAACTATAGCATTGGCATGGATAAAAACCTCTGCTCATCTATTAAAAACTTTCGTAGCGAATAGAGTCTCAAAGATTCAGTCTCTCACTGAACAATTTTTATGGAAACACATTCCTTCTAGTGATAATCCAGCTGATATAATATCTCGTGGAACATTTCCTCAGGAACTCTCAGATATGGAACTGTGGTGGAAAGGTCCATTATTGACTAATAATATCTTGGACTGGACAGAAAAAGAGGAAAAAACTGACTTTCCAAATGATGATGCATATTTAGACGAACTTAAATCGAACAATACTATTAATTTGCCTCTTATTTCTCAGGACTTTAATCATTTTCTTAACAAACTTTGTAATTTAAGTAACAGTTATTTTAAGTTAATTTGTATTTTAGTTTATATTTATAGATTTATTTATAATTGCAAGCACAAAGAAAGGATAGTAGGGCCTATTAAAAGGCAGGAATTTTACCAAGCAAAGATTAATTTGGTCAGATTGGTTCAGGTAATGTACTTTGACAGAGAAATAAAGGCACTCAAGAAGGGTGAGAAACTAAAGGATAGTCGAGTAAGTAATTTAAATCCTTTTCTTGATAGGAATGAAATTATTAGGGTTGGTGGTCGTTTAGATAAATCAAATTTATCTTATGATGAAAAACATCCGATTCTTTTACCGAAAGATCATAGGCTTACCCTTATAATTTTCCAGTATTTTCACTTAAAAAATTTGCATGTTGGTGCTCAAACCTTGCTTCATTTTGTGAGACAAGAATTCTGGCCTTTAAATGGCAGAAACATAGCTAGAAAAATCGTGCATAATTGCATTGTTTGTTTTAAAAACAAACCTAAAATTGCAGAACAAATCATGGCCTCGTTACCTAAAGAAAGGGTAAATATAAACCCCCCTTTTACAAATTCAGGCATTGATTTATGTGGCCCATTTTTTATAAAATACAAAAACCAACGTAAAGGAGTTTTTAGTAAAATTTATGTCGCAATTTTCGTCTGTTTTGCTACTCGTGCAATTCACTTAGAAATAATAACAGATTTAACTTCTGAAGCCTTAATAGCTACCTTAAAAAGATTTGTAGCTAGGCGCGGAATTTGTGCCACCATCTTTTCCGACAATGCCTCTAATTTTGTTGGTGCGAATTCAGAATTGAAAAAATTGCATAAAATTGTAAAAAATCAATCCGAGGAATTGGCTGCTTACTTATTGGCTAATTCAATTTCTTGGAAATTCCTTCCTCCTAGATCCCCTAATTTTGGTGGCTTGTGGGAGGCAGGAGTAAAATCCTTTAAGCACCATTTAAAAAGAACTATTGGAGATTTAAAACTAACTTTTGAGGAATTTTTAACTGTCGTTAATCAAATCGAAGGTATTTTAAACAGTAGGCCTCTAATACCTTTATCTTCGGATCCAAATCACTATGAAACGTTAACCCCAGGACATTTTTTAATCAGCCGCCCTATAAATAGTATCTGTGAACCAAACTTGACTGACCTTGCCAATAATAAACTTAGTCATTGGCAGCAAATTATAAAAATTAATCAATTAATTTGGAAAAAATGGAGTAGAGATTATTTAAATAATCTTCAACAGCGAACAAAATGGTTATTTGAAAAAGAAAATATTAAAATTGGAACTATGGTCTTATTAAAGGATAGTAATTTGTCCATGTGTACTTGGTCAGTCGGTCGCATTCAAGACGTTATTTATGGGAGCGATGGTAAAATTAGGGTTGTGCTTGTAAAAACCCCTAATGGTACATTCAAACGAGCAATTTCTAATGTTAGTATTTTGCCCATAAATGATCCTTTATTATAATGTAAATATTTATTTTCTTGTATTTCTGTGCATTTATATTTGAAAATTTTTCAGTAACTTTGTATTTTAATATTATAATTGAATTGAATTGTATATTTGTATTATTGATTGAATTGAAACTTGTATTATAATTGAAGATGTATTGTTAAAAAAAAATTAATTGTTCACAACGAAGGATATTTGTTTAGGATATGTTGCTGAAATAAGTATTTCAGTGGTGGCCGGTATGTTGTCGCCACTCTTGGCTTCTAATATCGCTTGGCTCAGAATTCGATTTGTTCTTGTTTCGTTCGGTTGTTCCATGGGGAGCTCCGAAGTAAATAAAAAATGGTTCCTTACTCGTTAGTAAACAAAGTTGAAATTTTATTGATAGTAGTTGAATAATTTACAGTCCACTAAATATCGTAAGCGTCGACAGATATCGCTTGAAAATATATTAATATAAGTGTATTATTTTTCTAAAAGTATCGAGAGTAGAATAAAGAAATATTCTTTGGAACTTACCATATCCTAACTACGTAATCAAAAAGTTAAAGAAACAGCTGAAACAAGAAATGTCCCATAAACTGTAAAATGATTGGAATGTGATGATAACGGGAGATATACTTACAATTTATTACCAAAAGTTTCCGAAAACCGTCTACTGCGCAGCAGGAATTTGTGTTTGTTTGGAACTAATAACGGGCCCTGTTGAAGCTATTGATTCAAATTAAATAGAATCCTATTGACACTTTGTGTATGTGGGCGTATGCCAATTTCTATAAATTATTCATTAAATTGTCATCTAACCTCTACATTCCATAGAAAGAAGCCATCGGACCACATGTTATCATGACGCTTTCCAAATACATTTACAAAGAAATTATGTAATACACAAAATAATTGCCTGCATCAAAATAAGAGAAAATAGCCAACACAATTTCCATAATATGTCTCAATTTCCTGTAGGTACTTTAAGTGATCTTTTATTTCTTCCAGAGACCGAAATTTAATCTTAATGGACAAATACCATACACTGCGTGAAAAAGTAGAAGGACACTATACTTTTTTCTAAGAAAGCACAACTGATTAAATTAGCGCAAAATTCGTCATTTGCGTAACATTTTAGACCTAAATGAGTATAAAATCACAGTTATCAAAAATAAATTGCGAAGATAATTTGTTTTTCATAATACAGTTTGTGTTGTTTACATGAAACTCTGTAAAAAAAAGTAGAAGGACACATAAGTATTTCATATGAAAATTAAAGTATTAGTAAGTCGTTTTCTTTTCATTTGCCTTTATCACTTGAAAGCCTCTGTTTGGCATTGAATCGTAGAGTTCTTGTATTTCACTTTGGCAAAAATTGTCCCAAACATCGTTAAGTGCATTCTGAAGCTCAACAACAGATTGATACTGTTTTCCTCCACTGTATACGCGACGAACTAATGTCGCCCATATATTTTCAACTACGTTCAGATCAGGGGTTTTAGCTGGCCATGGCAAAGCACGGACCTTATTTGTGTGGATCTAACTTTTAACACCAGTAGCTGTGTGCATCGCTGCTCCGACTTGTTGAAATATCCAATCTTCTCCTCCTAATTCTGTATCATAGGGAAGAAGTTCAGATTCCAACAATGATTTCTCGTCCAAGAAAAGCGGTTAACTATATGCATTTTTGTCCACTTTGGATGGTGTTGTCTCTTCTTGAAAATGATGACTTTAGATTTTTTTAATATAGTTATATACAGTTTTACGTGACACATGTATTAACCCTGCTTGTATTCGGACCTTTGAAATTGTAGAATCTTTCGTTTTCAACTCTCGGGTAATGTTTTTTCATCACGAAGCGTCAGTCTTCCTGTCTTTTTTTCTAGTACCGTGATGCTCTAGATTTCTAAGATAATTTGATATTGCAGTTTTACTAACATTAAGAAATTTAGCCATCTGTCTGATGCTTTTGCCCTGTTTTCTAAATGCTATGGCTTGGCAGTTTTGAAAATTATTTAAATGTATTCCTTTAGGCATTCTGAAAAAAAAATCTAAAAAGGAAAGTATGTTTTTCTTTGACAAAAACAATAAAATAGTAATGCTTACTTACCTTATCTATAGCAGAAGGGTGCAATAAATTCCATTTTCCACAGCTGTCCTTCTACTTTTTTTTACAGTGTGATAGTTAGCTAAGTTCATTTTTCTATAAAATAATTGTGCGAGTAATTTATTTTTTATTTCATAACAAAAGGATGAGTGTAAAGTGACACCCTTAAAAATATCAGTCCGTAAATGTAAGTCACAATTAAGTAAATTAAAAAAACAAGTGTCCTTCTACTTTTTTTACAGAGTGTATCAACATTCACAAAAGTTATCATGCCTTGACTGTCTGCATGTCCATTATAGAATTTTTGTTGGCTTATATGTTTAGAAGCCAAGTTTATAAGTGTAAAATCATATACAGGGTGTCCTAAAAGCATTGACATCGACTTTTATTCCTTAAATATTGATCATAGACACATATTATCAGTTACAAAGTTACGTAAAAAAAGGGAATATAATTCTATGAAATCGATTAAAATTTTCAGGGTATTAAATTTGAAGAAAAACAAAATTTAAATGTTTATACGGCCCCCCGTAAAAAAATTTTCCACAATGAGTAAAATGTGCCCCATACACTAATAAGGTCATGTACAAAATTTCCGCATTTTATCATAAAAAGTTGCAGATATGTTTAAACAAAGTTGGTGAAGGGTTAATCATAAATTAAAATGTAAATATTTACAGCTAGAGCGCAGATGACACGACGCAGAAATGCAACATAAGTAAGTAATGTATGGCTCTTATCTTTAGTTTTATTTACAGATTTACATCATCAGGCTTTCTGAAAAATATCTTAAAATTGTACATGATGAATTATAGAATGAAACTAGGAAATGGCACAGTCAATGAATATTAAAACAGTTTAGAAATGTTTGCATATGAAATATCTGCCTCTGATCAGTGTGTCACATAACCGCAACAGAAGCGTCATTATAGAGTATGCCCATTAAAGTCCCTTGCCACCCTCATAACTTCGGAACGGCTGCTGCTATATTCATAAAAGTGGTGTCTAGGTATAGTAAAGTAGCCATGCGCTACTGAATGAAACCCCCTATGGCGGCACCTGGTGGAAAGTTAGCATTTCTATTTCGAAATCGGAAAGAGATAGAGAAAAAAGGTGATTTACAAAGTTGTAGAGCATCATCGATTTAGTACGAAAAGACACGTTGTGGACATTAATGCAAAGAATACAACGGTTAAAACGCGCATTTGATTTTTCGTGATTTCCTACATTGTGACGTCACGAAACTTGAACGGAAGGAAATATGATTATCTTTCGGACAAAACACGACACCGCAATGTGCCACAGTGATATCGCTTGTGATTCCCAATTAAAACGACGCATTACGGACGCTTGTGGAAACGTGTCACGCTCTATGCTCCAACGTGTGCAACGTGAAATTCAAACAAGGATCCAAATATGCATTGCAGCAGACGGTGAGAAGTTTGAACATCTCAAATAAAGGTATATTGTTTCAACTAGTTGTTTTTTTCTTCCTAAGATCGTTTTGCCACGTCATAGTATAGGAAATCACGAAAAAACAAATGCGCGTTTTAACCGTTCTGTTCTTCGCATTAATATCCACAAGGTGTCTTTTTTACTAAATCGATGATGCTCTACAACTTTGTAAATCCCCTTTTTTCCCTATCTCTTTCCGTTTTCATGATAGGAATGCTAACTCCGCAGTTTTCCACCAGGTGGCGCCGTAAGCGATTTCATTCTGTAGCACATGGCTACTTTACTATACCTAGACAGCTGAAGCAATCATCTTTCCCCTTTCATCGCCAAAAAACGGCGAAAGGGTGCCGTAAGTAACATATCTACAAAAACAACTTTTCAAAAGTAAAAAAAAAGCCAAGCGTAAAAAAAAAAAGTTGTGGCTAAAAAATGGTGTGATATCAAATTTCCAAGCTATTATATTACTTTTTTAACTTTTTTCCATTAAATAAGTTATCATATATATAAGTCGAGTGCCTACGTATATGTTAATAGAAATCGTTTTCTCCTGTACTAAATACATCCTAACGAGTTTCTGAAAATTCAATTTTTTTCAAATTATGCATGATGGGCTTGGCGGCCATCTTTGCATATTATTCACAAAATTCTAAGCATCCAAATCCGTAGTTAAAATCCGAAGTTCAAAATTGTTATTTAAGCAAATATTTTAAGCGTTTCATTTATAGATTTGTATGATCTGAAAATTGTGTCTTAAGATAATGATGACTTATCTTAAAGATTCATCTTATGATTTATTTTTTACAGTAATTAATAATTTCAAACTAGTAAAAATCAATTTCTCAAAATATCAGACTTATCTAATTTATCTGTCCGTAGTTAAAATCTGAAGTTCGAAATTGTTATAAACATATTACATTGCAAACATATTACGCTTTTACTTTAGAAATTTGGGTGCTTAGAAATATGAAAAGATGGCCGCCAAGCCCATCATGCATAATTTGAAAAAAATTGAATTTTCAGAAACTCGTTAGGATGTATTTAGTACAGGAGAAAACGATTTCTATTAACATATACGTAGGCACTCGACTTATATATATGATAACTTATTTAATGGAAAAAAGTTAAAAAAGTAATATAATAGCTTGGAAATTTGATATCACACCATTTTTTAGCCACAACTTTTTTTTTTTTTACGCTTGGCTTTTTTTTACTTTTGAAAAGTTGTTTCTGTAGATATCATTTCTTTTTTTTAAAACAGAATAAACATAATTTAAATAATCTAAACATGAGGAATAATTTAAAATTACATTTTACTTTCAGTCATTGTTTAAAAGGTTAACTAGAAATACCAGTAGATTTTTAAATTAAACTAATAACAACATACTAAATGTGGCTTGTTATAATACTTGTTATCCCCCGTTAAAAAATATCACTGACTTATCGATGAAATGAATAAAAATGCAATACGTACATAGCGTGTCAGCGCTGCATTTGAAATCAAACGTGATATCACGCTCTTTTATTATTAGCACTAGCTGGCTTCGCCCGCTAGCGGACCCCTAATTTATATCGGGGCCTCGAATCTTGTAAAACCTCGAATAAGATAAACCTCGAACCGAACGAACCTCCGACCTGGTTCTCCGCTGTCTTCGGCACCGGATAATCCCTTAATTTGCACATCGAATAGTATAAACCTCTAACCAAACTTCCGACACGGGTCCCCGCTGCCTTCGGCACCGTATAGCAGTCGTGCTGCGCACGCTCAAGTTCCATCTTCCACCACCAGGTAGCGCAATCTGTTCTGTATGAACCTCGGGCACTGAAATCGTTAAGGCTATAGATGTCGAGTCGAATGAACTGTACCCCATCGTGATCTAGCCCATAGAACCAGAGATAGAAAAGTGCCCCCTGGTGGTGAAAAAACGAACTAAAATCGGAAAGCTCTATTGATGTCGAGTCGAATGAGCCATACCCCGTCGTGATCCGACTCGTAGGAACAGATATAGGAAAGCATCCCCTGGTGGTGAAAGCTAATCGCGCTTGGGGGGCCAAAGAGGGGATGAACACCGGAGACGCATAATAGGATTAAGCGGTCACAGACCTTTCCAACGATGTATCACATGAGGGGTATGTGCAAAATTTAGAAAATACCCCCCCCCCCTGCATATTATGATTAAGCGTTCACAGACTTTTCCAACGATATATCACATGAGAGGTGTCGGCAAAATTTAGAAAAGTGCCCCCTTTGGGTGGGAGGGCTGAAAGTGGGAGGATGGACCCCGAAGATACATAATATGAATAGCGGAACAATTTTTAGAATTTCTGAAAGCTGATTTTTATTTATTTATTTATTTATTTATCTATTTTTTATTTTTTGTTTATTATTATTTTATTTTTTTTGCGTTGCCCTGTGCATGTTTGGAATTTCTTAGCAATTTCTTAGATTTACCTTATTTTATTCAATTAAACATTGTACTGTTACAATAAATTTAAATGGAAACTTCACTTCTAAAACAAAAATAATTTAACAACTGGATTTCATTAATTTATAGGAAAACTAGCAAGCTACGCCCGCTGCGCTGGTCGGCTTCTACAAATGAACCCTGAATCAAACGAAATATATCGTTTAATTTGACCTTGTATTTGAAAGCAATCTGTATATTTACGTGGAATATCCTTCCACATTACTGAAAAATGACGCGATTGCGCTATTATATTTTCTAATGTGCAGTCAAAATTTTAGCTGTTAAGGACAAACTCTTTTATTTGGTCATTTACAGTTAGGGTTTGCTAAACAATGATAAAACTATATGCAATATACTAAAACCATCACTAAAAATTATCGAAATAACAATGCAAACAAATTAACTAACAAAATCCATTCAGAAGAAGTTTTTATAAAGGCTAATCTTTGATAATCTGATTATTGAACTTTTCCACATAATTCTAAAACAACAAAACGATATAAAATATACTAAAACAATCCTTACAAATTATCTACTTAACAATGCAAGTCGCAAAAAATACGCCCAGTAAAAACTATCAAAAAGGCTAATATTTCGGAATCGGGTTCACTTGACTATATAACCTTCACACATAACTGTTGGACTAAGCAACGTAGGACAATATATAGTACATTAACACCATTTCTGAAATAGCATCTAACTAACAATACAATTCTCATCAAAATCCGTTCAGTAGAACTTTTTTAGAAGGCTAATCTTTCATAATCGGAATCAAATATTGAAAAGGCTAATATTTGATAAAAAAAATGGTCACCCGATTTTCGAATTTCCCCCTATAATTCTAGAACTAAGCAACGTTATATAATAAAACGTTCCCTAGAAAATTATTTAACAGTATAGGTTCCATCGAAATACATTCGGCAAAATCTTTTAAAAAGGCTAATCTTTCATAATCGGATTGATCTGATTATAGAACTTCCCAGAATAATTATATAACTAAGCTACGTAGAACGATATGTTATACATTAAAACCTTCCCTTAAAAATTATCTTAGTTTAAGTTCTACGAAAATGCATTCAGCAGAACTCGAGTTATAAGCAGCCGGAACGAAATTTCATATATGTAGAAGTAAATAGAAGTATATTGCCATTAATATAGTTTGCATTTGAATAAAAAAAGGTACTTTTCGGTTAGCCGGGCACCAGTGATATATGAACACACACACACACACACACACACACACATATATATATATATATATATATACATGTATTTGTGTAGATATATGTGTATATATGTGTGTGCATATATATATATATATATCACTGGCGCCCGGCTAACCAAAAAGTACCAAAAAAAAAATACTGCGAAAATGCAGTCGTACACTTGAAAAAAAAAACACCTTTTGGCCTAAAATCTCTCATCAAAACTGTTTTTCTTTTTTTTTCTTTTCTTTCTTTTTAAAAAAAATAAAATTAGTAACAGTTTTTTCTTTTATTTTTCCAGATGTATAGCCATTTCAATTCTTTCTGCAACAAAAAAAGACACTTTTTGGCTTAAAATCAAATTGTTTGGTGTCAAAAGTAAAATCAAAATCGCCAAAAACAAAAGATAAATCGCCAAATTTGTTTCAATAGAAATCTTGCCCCTTGAATAATGTTTTAAGCATTATGAACATTTCTAATCATGTTTAAATTAAATATTTTCGTTTTATAATATTCTCTCATCAAAACTCTTTTTTTTTTCTTTCTTTCTTTTTTTTTTTTTTTTTTTTTTTTTTAAATAAAATTAGTAACAGTTTTTCTTTTATTTTCCGAGATGTATAGCCTTTTCATTTCTTTCTGCAACAGTAATGATCGCCAAAAAATTAGCAATGGTAACCTTTTCGGCCAAAATAACAGAACTTTCTATCATAATTCGATAGCTATTATACGTAGAACGTTGTGTTACATACTAAAACCTTCCCTGAAAAATTATCTCTCGAACAGTGCAAGTTCCATCAAATTCCATTCAGCAGATCTCGAGTTATAAAGGAACGGAACGAAATTTCCGTTTGTGTTTTATATATATAGCGAGGCTAACGAAAAAGACAGGCTACCGCGGTGCGTTCCACTTACCTTTTTTTTACAGACCGCTAGAGTGACGTGATGCTCTTTTCGTACACCTGCATTGGTGGATTCGAGCCTCACGTGAATCCCGCGGTCTATAAAAAAAGATACGCGTAAAGCACAGCGGTAGCCTTTCTTTTTCGCTAGCCTCGTATATATAGTAGATGACGTGAAAGGTATTCCTGCGAACGAAATGCCTGTCCTTTACCGTGTTTTTTTATTTTTAGAAATAAATGAATCACATTTAATTCATTTCAAAATTTTTGTTTACGTTTGGAAAGAAATTTTAAATGGCGATAACTCTTAATGTATACATTTTAGAAGGTACATCTTCCCTCAAAAACTAATTTATTTTTAAAGATCTTTCTAAAAACGTAAATTATATATTTAAAATATTTTTAAAGCATAAACACTACGTCTGATTACTTTATTTTACAATATTTAAAAGAACACGCATTTTATCAGACAATTAAATACACTAAACAAACATGAGTGAAAAATTGACCTGGGCCTGGACTCGAACCTGGGACCTTATGCGTACCACGCCGACGCTCTGCGACTGAGCTACCCAGATCCATATTCGTAACCGGCAATTTCTCATACTTATTCATGTTAGAAACAATCATCTGCCACAGTTTGCAGTCGTATTTAATTATTTGACAAAATATGTGTTCTTATAATTGTGAAGTTTTATTTAAAAAAAAAATATCTTCAGAAGAAAATGGCTGACTTGCAGATGAAATTTGATGTGGTTATATTATAACCTGTAACTGATTTGTGCTATTTTAATACAGATGGTACATGGTCGTTGGCGGGTTTTATCTCTGTTTTGGCATAATTTTTTAATCGCCAAGTTAATTAACAGTTTTTTGCTAATTAAGGATAGAAAATAATATTTTTTTTACACTGAATTTTATAAAAGCACATAGATTACGTAATTACTTGTCCAAAAATGCAATCCTTTTTTTATTCTGCCGAATATTAAGGTCTGTAGGTTGTTTGAAAAAAAAAGTTTGACGAAGAAAAAAGTGATCATTTTAAGTAACTCGACGTTTTTAAAAAAAATCTATATCTCTGTTTATAAATCACTTATGAAGATGAGTTTGGTCTTAAATTGAAGAAATTCTTCATTAGATTCTTCTAGTTTTCGTTTTTTATTTCGGCGACTCTTGGTTTATTATATATCTGATATTTTAATCTGGCATGTTTTGTCGATTTAACATTGCGAAGTTGATTCCTGTAAATAAGCAGTAGCGGTCTAGTTCAGTTCTTGGCGTTGTTTGTGTGGCGTTTTTTTTTTTTTTTTAAGCTTGGCTTGGCAGAGCGACCGCCCTGCTTGATCTGGAAAAGCAAGCTGTCGCGTTCACAAGGAGAAAAAAATTAGCATTTTATTTCCACTAGTCTGCGAGTCTTTTTGAGTCAAATCCACAGCCAATCGAAAGAGATAAAATTAAAGATAAAATTAGAGTAACCAATTTATCTTTTATAATAATTTAATTCATATTAAATCCATTTTTTATTTTACTTTATGATCTGTAATTTCAAAATTATCCAATGAACAAGACCGACTTTTTTCGTTTTAAAGAGACTCTGGCACAAGAAAGGTTCTGAGACCCTAAGTTATTTTGTAAAAGGTTTAGGGAAAAAAAAGACAGTTTTAAATATTGGGTGGCAATAATTTTGCTGATCTAATTTTTTTTCAAATGATAAAGAAAGGGCCTGATTACCAACGGTGCACACTTCCACAAGTAAAAAAGAATAGATTTTTTTAAGACGTTTTAATAAGACGAAAATTTCGATTAAATTTTACTGATAGAAGTGTGCTCCGTCAGTAATCAGACCCTGGGACCGGATACATTATATACATCGCACTCCCCCTCCCCCCACCTAATGCAAGTTACTTAAAAAACACTTTATTGGTAAGATAGTCCAAAATGGTTTAAGAATTCTGTTTGAAAAGCAAAAATTTGACAAGATCATTTCATACGGTGTCAAATTCGGGGGTGGCCGGTTGTGAATCCCCCCCTTCTCCCGTCTAGAAGTGCAAGCTGCAGGAAGACCTTCCTGAGAAAAATGCCTGAATTCAACACTGATTTCATGAATTATCAGAATATTAATGTCATACCTAACATTTTAACGTGATAAATTTCATGGGATAACTGAATATTTTAAAAATATAGAATAAAATATTTTAGGAAAATTTCTATTAAATTGTGCTGGTGGAAGTGCGCCCCATGGGTAATCAGGTCCTGGGACCGGATGCATTATATACATCGCACTAACCCCCCATCTAATGCAAGTTACTTAAAAAAAACCTTTATTCGTAAGGTAGTCCAGTTAAGATAGCGGTGGAATTCGAAAGACAGTTTGACGGGAAAAAACCAGTTTGGCGTATTATTCTCCCACCATCACGTGATGGTGGGGAGGGAGATGGTTGCTTCAACAAAGGGTTACTTGTCCGCTGTCTATTTATATTAGATGTCTATGGTTTGAATCTCACATCTTCTTTTTATTCGTAACTTTTCTTCTAGATTTTTATTTTTAAATGTTTTATCAAAATATTCTATTTCAAGGTTTTTTATATTTTTATTTATAAATGTTTTATCTGTGAAATATTCTATTTCAGCTTTATTTTCAACATTTTTAATTAAAAATATTTTATCGATTGCTTTATATTTTTCATGATAAATGGAATATTTTTAATAAAAGTAAATTTTGATGTTAATAACAATTAAAGATTTATTTTTATTTTTAAAATAAAAAATTTACTTCAATATCCTATTTTATTTTTTTCTACCTTTTGATTTTAAAATGTAATACAAGGAATATTTTAATAAAAGCTAATTTTAATATTAATAACAATTAGATTTATTTTTATTAATAAAATAAAATACTTATTTAAACAGGGTAAAATAGGCTTAAAATTTTACATTAAAGCGCCGTTTAATATTTAAAGTTTCATATCAGCGCAATACTATCAAATACTTTATTTTCCGAAGCAAAGCGTATTTAAAGACGTAAAAGGACAGGAATCTAAGTATGGTCACGCGATGTCTACCGCTAGACACTTGTGTTTATTTGTCACCTCCCTAAATAAAGCAGAATTGCAACAACGTATTCAAGATGTTTGTCGTGACATCACCGAACAAGAACTTGATCAAGTGCACAGAAGTTATCAGACGAATGCAGCTTAGTATTGACATAAATGGAAAGCATTTTAACAAGCTTTGTAATCTTCGCGTAAAAACTAATAGCCCCTATGATTCCCATCCATAGTTGAATATTATCGGCCATGCGGTGCACAAACCTGAAACCTAACCGTCACGACAGTAACCCAAACCATGGGTACTGGAGGGGCCGGAACAGGTTCGGTTCTCAAAAAGTTGACCGCAACGTCATTATCCCCGGGTTTTCCTGGAAGTTCATAGGAACGACCAGAGCCTAAAGACTAGTCAGGGGCTCCCTCCTGAGATATGCTATTCCCCCGGTTGAGTTCGAGGAATTCCTATAAAGGAGACCTCTAGTTCTCTTTCAAGGGTGGGGGGTATCTTCGCGTAAAGTTATAATTTCTACACAGTGTAGATAGAAAGGGTACTAGGAAAGTTTTGCAATATAGATTTATTTATCAAACTGTTTCAAAATTACTTCCGTTACAAGCAATACAGTTCTCCATCCTCCGAAACCACTCCTTAAACCAGCTCTGCCAAGTTTCACTAGGAAGTAAGGCACACTTGTTATCCCACGCCCTCAAAAGTGCCTCATGACTGAAAAACCGAATCCCTTTCAGCTTCATTTTCACATGTCGGAACAGTGCGAAGTCACAGGGGGAAGATCTGGACTGTAAGGAGGGTGTTCAAGAGGTTTCAGTACTGTACCCGCATAGCATGCACAGTCACAGTGACGTCATTGTGACGTCAATGTGAGTCACGTACGTCACGTCACATCTGTGACCAAAATGCCACCACTTTGTAACGTCACACTGTGACCAAAATGTGAACGTCTTGGAGATCTAAAGAAAACTTAAAATAAACTTTAGAACATCTTATAACATAGAGAAAATTACTTTTTGACAGCTTTAGAAATTTTTGTGACGTTGCAATGACGTCACTGCAAGTCACATAAGTCACGTAAAAACTATGACCAAAATGCCAACACTCTGTGACTTCACG
This sequence comes from Maratus michaelseni, assembly GCA_963931845.1. Classification (NCBI taxonomy): domain Eukaryota; kingdom Metazoa; phylum Arthropoda; class Arachnida; order Araneae; family Salticidae; genus Maratus; species Maratus michaelseni. Next base: position 53,993,012 of record OZ007596.1, read on the forward strand.
GTGTGATCGGAGAGTGAATTTGGAAAAAAAAAAACTCATAAAATATAGATTTGAATTATGTCATGTACCTAAATCATTAATAAAAATATTGTCACACACTATTTAAATATATTGAGTATTTCCAAAATAAAATAATAAATAAATATCTGTCTACATATATGAGGCAGATAATTTTTTAAAATTTTCATTACCATTTTCATGAAATTTAACAAAATATACTATATAATACACAGGTAAAAATCCTTAAATAGAAATTTAGTTATTTATCAAGTTATAAGCAATTCGTGTCACGTGACGACCAGTTTTTCTCCTGTCTTTCACTGTCACGTCGGATATTCAAATCAAAACGCCGACTTTGACATTCTTTTCTGAAAGATCTTCTGCTTTTAACAAAAAATGGAAAAGGTTTTTCAATAACATAGTTTCTGAACAAAACACGAGCCAATTTCGTGTATTTCCGAGCAAAAATGAATTAAAAACATGTCATTCCTATAGCAATTTATCCAAAACTGGCCAGTGCTTAGTAAGATGTCACCTCTATTAAATATATTGCTCTTTTCGATAGAGTGTAAAAAATAAAAAATTTGTACTTAGGAAATTTGATTGCAATTTAAATTTATATCGAAATTACTGTATAAAGCCTATTAAATCAATTATTATTTAAAATTTATCTTTACTTTTGACGTCTAAAGCAAATGCAATGGATTAAAAAATATATAAAAATGTAACTTTTCACAGCTTATTTCTAAGAAAACAAAAATCTCTCATATAAAAAAAGAATATTATAGCATCATTAGAAGTTCATTTTTCAGCCATACAAATTATAAAGGTTTTGAAATGTCTTTATTTAAATTATTTTCTTTCTATATCATTTGCGGTAAAGTTGGAAACATCTGCTAGCTGTTATTTTGTTGTGTTTAAACAATACTGCGCGCGCATATTGAAGGCAGACGACTTTTTCTCCTTCGAAGCTAGGATTAGCGTGTGTTGGGTTCTTTGAAGTTTGTAGATTTATACTGTGTAAGTAAATTAACGTTTTAAAGTGAACAATCTCCATTTTAAAGTAAACCATCCATTTTAACATCTCCCTGTGTCTAGCCGGGTGCATTCATAAGGCCTGAGTGATATTTGATTTCTCAGATCTATGAACACACCTCTCTGCTGGAATAATTTGAAAATTATTGTAGTGGATGTACAGTCTAATTTTTCAATGAAAGGGAAGCAGATAAGGAGCATTCAACAATAACACCTTTACCTATAGATCAGCAGGTAACTTTTAATGTCTTCGCAGTTTTGTTAATAGTGCATGTTTAGTACTAGTACATTTAATATTGCATTATTTAAAAATTAAGATGTTTAAATTTTCTTTTAAAAAATCACTTCTATTAAATTTTATCTTTGATGTTTTAAATTTTTTTAAATAGACTATTTGGAAAAAAGCTTAAAGAGTTTACTAACAATATGTATTCTAAATGTAAAGTGTTATGTAAAAGGAGGCATTTATTTAATGTTTTGCGTTTCTTAGTTCAATTTTCATAGTTATTCATTATAATTAAAAACATTGCAATTTTTAAAACTATTAATATTTGATTTGCAATTTAATAATTTCGTTGCTAGTGTAGGTTTCCAGAAATAATTTTCCGGTATATTTGAAAAAAAAATGTGACATTTTAATGCATTGAATAATTTATTTGTCGAGATATGTCAATGTTAGATGCACAAAAATTATAAATATTGATGAAACAATAAAATAACTGTTTAGTTAAGGTAATTTTTTCAGCTGTGTTATCGAATGTTTTTACTGTAAAAATTGATATTTAAGTTCTGCATTTAGTATTCTATCAAAAACTATAAATAAAATAATTTGTAAAGAAAAAAAAATATTTTTTTTTGGCATTTATGATCTTAAGTTCTATATTTCATTTACAACGAAAACTGTTTTACTGCTTGATACAATGTTTATTATTTAATAATATCGCACAATAGGTATATATCTATTATTTAAATTGATTCCTAATATAAATTTTTCAGAATGTTTATTTGAAAATGTATACTTATATTTTCTTTAAAGTTGTTCTGAAATCCAAAATAGCTAATTTCTGGCATATTTCTGAATTCATTTTTATTCGGAAATACATGAAATTGGCAGGTGTTCTTATTCAGAAAAGGGTAGATGTGCCAGTAATGGACCGCCTTCTAGTAATGGGACACCTTCAATGTTTTTGGTTTATAAAAAAATAACCAATAAAAATTCAGCTTTATTTATTTCATTAATATGCTATCTTTAAATTCTAGTTTTAAATAGTGCTCGCGATTATACGTATAATACGTATAAAACGTATTGTAACAGGTAACGATTTTTAATAGAAATCATATGGAAAAAAGGCTTGACTACGTATACGTTTAAACGTATATAAACGTATAATCGCGAGCACTAGTTTTAAATGCAATCATAATATCATTTATCTATTACTTTTTGTGAGGTGTCCATTACTGGAGTTTAGGGTGTTTTGATTTATTTCTGTTATTTACAATTAAATTTAGATTCACATTGGGAAATGTGACTATGAGCATGGTTAAATATTGTTGGTAGAGTAATATAATATTAAAAAATGTTGAATATAACAATTATAACTGTTAATTAAAAAATAATTGTTAAAGAAATTCCTTAAGGGTGTCCATTACTGGCACATCTACCCTATATATAATCGAATGGCGTTATCCATTTTTTGGTAACGGCAGATGATGTTTCAGAAAACACTATCAAAGTCGGTGTTTTGAAACAAATTTCCGACGCGCAGCGTCAGAAACGGGTAAAACGTGACCGACATTGATCTTAAGTATTACATTTATCTAAAAATGGAAAACGCTATTCATTCCAAATAGCTTTAATAATCAGGCATGCAAGTGCCATGCGTTTAAAAGTTTTTTCATAAATGTGTCAGAAAGTTTCGTGTTAACCGGTTTCTCAATCAGATGCAAAGTTTTAATTTGAATACGAGTTGCATCAATAAAAATGATTTCCGATCCAATCCTTATCGTCGATCTTATCCTTATTTGGTGAAATCTTGTTATCCGAATCTATGCGAAATCATTTATCAGGTTCGGTCGGGTTGTGGGCTTACAGATTTTTTGTTGTTGTTGTTGTTGGGTTAGGATAAGAATACGGGTTGAATCAAAATATAGTTTCAGTCAACCATCATTCATGTTCAAGTTGACATTCAATCATGTTCAAGAAGTATATAACCGGATTCGTGTATGACTCTAGATCCGAGCCGACATCAGAAATTGTATCGTAACACAATTTCTGATAAAATCTGGTTACTCGGTCTTATGCAAGATTCTATTCCAAACAAGACTTACAGTAAAAACATTATACTCGACTCGAGTCAAATCGGGTTCACGAAAATCAGGTCACACGACAACTAATCTAAATCTATTCTGTAGCCAAACAAATCCAAAAAGATCGATCCGAAGTTTCTGGATTGGATTCGGGTAAAATCTGGTCACCCGACCCGGTGCAGTGTCGTCACAAACGTCACAAACTTGAACCATAAAAAATTTTTGATCCGAACAATCCGTATAGGATTCGGGTAAAATCTGGTCACCCTATCCGATGCAGATTCGTCACATTTTTCACATTGAAGTCGCACGGTGACTTCACAAAGTAGTCACATTGTGAGGTCACAGAAAGCCTTGAAAACGGCCATAACGACCTCGCATTTACGTCACAGTGACTTCACATCGACGTCACGTGACGTCACGACGACGGTCACAAAGTCACAGTGTGACTTCACAGTGACGTCACCGTGACGTCACCATGCCTTACGGGTAGTGGCCAAATATTCAGTACAGGCTTTCATCCGGTGAGCTGGAGCGTTGAAATGATGGAGGAACCATGTGTTCATTCGTGACTTTGGTCGCAGGTTCTTCAAAGATTCCATGACTTTAGGGAGGCACTGTTTAGTGTACCACTTAGATGTAACTGTCTTCTCTGTGTCCAAAACGATACGCTTAACAATTGTATTCGATTTGAATACAGCTATCATTTTCTTCTTGACAGATCGGGATTTTCTGACAGCTATGGGTGGGTCGTCATCATCAAAGACCCAAACTTTGTTTTGAGACTTAGTCGGCACATCATAATAGTATAGCCAGGTTTCGTCACCTGTCACAACGCTGTTCACATACCAAGATTTCACTTATCAAACATTTTTAGCATCTCCCGGCGCCAAGTCACACGTCGTGTCATCTGCTCTTCAGTCAGTCTATGTTTCACGCAGAGACAACACAGTTTCTTCATGTGCAAATGATCATTTAGAATTGAATGAATTGCAGGTTCAATTAAGTCTAAGGTATCCTCTATCTGCTGCATTAACATCATAGAAATAAACCGCACGTGATTTTACCCCATTGACCGTAATGTAACGTTTTCTTTTAAGTGTCCTTGTAATGGAACTTTAAGTGCTATGCATTTCATTTTAAATACCGAACATACCATAGTAAACTTCAATAACATATATCAGTTGCATGGCAATCCGAGTATATTTACGTGAGTTAGAGCAGGACATATAGACAGAACGCAGAAAGAGACAGACCGAATTCATAAACATTTTTCAACTATGTTCGAAAGTGTTAAATACAGTTGTTTTTTTAACCCACTTATAGGAGGTGGCTGAGAATGACAGGTTAAACCTTACAGAATTCAAAACCTCTAAAATCCAACTTTTACAAATATTAGCCTTTTCTGAAGTTACTTAGGGAAACAGAGTTCCACTCAAAAACGTCTGGTAAAGTTGACTGTATTCCCGAATGCAACTGAAACATGTAAATTTCATTTTTTAATCTAGTTCACATCCCCAAGTCCTATGCTATCTCAAGTTGGACAGTATAAAATTTAAACCCTTTATCAATGCAAATTATCACAGCAACTCAAGCAGTTCAATTAAATTGAACGATTGTGCAAAACAGCACTTACCTTTCAAAGAAGTCAGCTTTTAATATATCGAACAGCCGCGTGCTAAACTTGCATTTACATAAATTATATTCTTCCCCAAAACCCTAACTCTGCAGAGGCTAAATCGCATCTTCGGAAAGTTAGAGAGCTTGATAGGACAGCATATATACATTTACAGAGTCTGTGTTAGTTGCAAGGTTATCTATCCACCCATGAACCCAAACAAATCCATTGATGGTAGGTTTTCCCCATTCTTTTCAAACTTTAACATAATTTATATTTTTGTTTGTCATAAAATCAACAATGCAATTAATTAGATACTAAAGAGAAATAAATATAACCAAATTATAATAAAAAAGCAACTAAACATTATTACACGATTGATGTTATAAAAAGTATAATATTTCAGTTTAAATTTCATTTTAAATTTCTTCTTCTTCTTCATATTCTTTTAATTACTTTTTACTTTTTAAAAATGTGTGCACTTTTATTAATTTTTGCACTTTTTTACAACCCAATCTGTTACTAAGTTTAGACCATACTAATCTACAGGTGGAAAACACGCTTTACTATTAATGCTGAATGAGTTGTGAAACTAGTCAACCCATTCAAAAATTTGCAGAAAGCCTTGAAATTCTCATTTGTTGAATATTTTTCCAAAATATTCCACCACTGTACAGATTTAAAACTTTTAATTACATCATCCACGAACATTGATGGTGGATATATTTTATTTTAAATTTTACAACGCCATTCAGGATGTTTGTTTGTTAACCAATATTATGTATATTTTTCTTGCTCAGGAGATAAACGTTTCCATGCATATTTTGGATGCATAATATTTGGTAGATAATGATTTGGCAAAAGAGCTTCACACATCCTTCTCTGGATATAGTTTTTATGCATTGTAAGACCTGAACATTCTGCTAAATCCAGCCAAGTTTCCACAGCATCGGAAATATTTGTGTTTTCAGCTTGCATACGATCAAATATTTTTCTTATCTATTTCAACTGTGTTTGCATGTGGATAATTTCTCTATAAACAAGCATATTTTAAAAATTTCTGGTAATATTTTTTGGAATTTCAGAACATTTCTCATGCTGTATTTCTATATATTTAGTATCATTTTTAGAAAATGTGTCTATACAATCAACCTGAGAATTTCAGTGTGTAGCATTTGGTATCTGTGGTATTAAATCTCCCTTTTTTCAGCCATCAATGAGGTTGATGGTGATTGTGGAAAAACTCATAAATCTCAATAATATATCCAAGAATTTTTTTATTTGAAATTTCATTTACTAAAACATTCATATGATGGGCTGAATATCCATATATTATCATATTTTCATGTGTTTTATCTAAAATTTTTCTCATTTTCCCCATTTTGTTTTCATTATCTGTGCATACTGCAAAAATTGTAACTCCAAATTTCTTCTGACAGTAATCAATACTTTCAACAACAATCTGTGCACAGAATTCAGGTGTTTTCCTGTTGCTTTCACAATATGTAGCTTTAAAATAAAAGAAATTTTTCTATGTGAATTGTTGTAGCAATAACCGCTTCATTTTTTTTTTTTTTTTTTTTTTTTTTTTTTACATTTGTACATCCATCCAGTAGCAAAGTTAAACTATTAGCAGTCCCCTGAATTTATTTTTTTATTAAAACACCATCTTCTGAAGATCTTCTTCTAACAACTTACCACTTAAATCTGCACTATATTTGGGACCAGAATATCCGGGATGCAATGATTTCATAATTTATTTTTATTCATTGCTTGATGCTGCATTAAAAGCAATATTGCTCGAATAAAAAAACTTAGCACCCTTCAAATCCATGTCGCATTTTTGAAGATTCGTAGTTGTAATGGTAAAATAAGACAGTAACTTTTGACGTTTCAATGACGCTGTTGAATTTACACTGTTGTCCTGTTTCTCACAGTTGGCTGCAGAACTAGTAGGTTGAGTTTTCAACATACTGAAGTGATTTATTGAAACTGAATTTGAGTGCAAAGCATACCTTTTTTTTTTGCATTTATTGAGAAGAGCCTTTATCCTTTCAATTTTAGCACTTATTTCAGTCCTACAGTGATCACATGTAACTTTGTTTTGGTCAGTGGGCACTTTGCTAACTTCGCACCATTCTGGTACACTTTTTCTACCACTACCTAATGTGTGTGTGTAACACACAAAAAGTAATTACTATGTTTAAAGATATTTCAAATAAATATATATAGTGTGCAAATCCGATTTAACAGAATACTAATTCTTCACCTACACAGCAAAATGACATACAATTATTACACAGAAAAAATGTGCAGCTTTTATTCTTCAACCAGTAATCAGTATCTTACTTAAGGTAAGCATCCAAGGAACAGTGTTGTTCTCTCCTATTTACTAAATGGTTAAAACAAGTTTATTGCTACTGGAACGGGTTAAAACGAGTTTTTTCTTTCTTACTTCCTTACAGGAATATGAATACAATATGAAATTCTAGTGCATTCACTATTATTTTATGATGATTTAATAAGAATTCTGTAAATTAATATTTAAATTATTATTTTTTTATAATAAATGTTGTCTTTTCTCTCTAAAATATATATTTTTGTTAGAACAATTTTTAAATGCTAGAAAAAAATGTGTTAAAAAACCCATCTTTTTTAATAACGGCGAAAAAACTCCAGGTTTTTTTGGGGTTTTATTAAAAACACCAAAAGAGCCCCATAACTGGATTATTTTACAAAATCCCGGATTTTTTAAAATACTGGTTCGCTGTGAAATGAAAATGATCACATTGAAACAGATGATTAATGACGCCTTTATAAGAAAAAGTATGAACTCACTTCTCATAAGATAACTATAATTATAATAATGTACAAGTTGTTTAAAGTAAATTTATATGAATGACGAACTATAAATATTTATATACTTACAATCTGACAAAGATAAATTCTCTTGATCTTTATTAGGTTCGTCAATTAAAGAAAAAAACGTAAAACACTTGTGCGGTTTTCCTATGCGTGAAACTTGAATCATAATGCTGTCACTAAAAAGGACAAAGTACATTAAAATAATATTCACTCATTAGTAGATGGAAAAAATAATTTAAAGTAATTTCTTCTTTGTGATATCTATAGTAAAAGTAATCTATTAATTAATATAATTTAAATGTGCATACGCATTTTCACATTCCTGTTGCAAACTTTGTCTCTGTCTCTTGTGAGCTATTAAATTTACAGGTATGAAGGTATTAAATTTACGGGTATGTCAAAAATATTTAAAACTTTAAAAATTAATTAAAAAAGAAAGACTGATGATAAAACTAATGCAATCAAGAAAAGTTTTGTTTAATAACAACAAAATAAGAAATGATATAAATCAAAAACTCACACATAGGGTGATCTGACATGAAATATATGGAAGTAAATTTAAGGAAAACATATCGCCAGACAAACGATTTAACCTCACAATATCGCCAACACAAATATCCGCCGCACAGTGGAGTATTTGAGACAAAATCCTGGATGCGTTTAAAGATATAACCATCGCTGTTAACTTATTATTAATAAATACACTTAATTAATGTTAATTACACATAAATGTATGCATTTATTTAAAACATAAATGTATAACACAAAGTTCATTTACTTTTTTACTGTTTATGAGAGAAAAGTATAACTGTTGATAGATTTGTTTTATTTACAAGTAATGTTTATTTAAATGTGGTTAATTTTATTACATATATAAGTTTAATTATTAATATAAACCAATGTATATAATATATATATATTATTTGCATTTAGTATTTCGCAAAGTTGAGTCTCTATATTATAGATATGCTGGTTTTGAGTGTTTTTAATAGATTACAAGGCCATCCCAGAACATTTATGCATAAAAATGGCAACTATATGCGGAACATTACAAAAATAAATTGCCTTCAAAACTATAAACAATACAATTATATTAAAAGAAGGGATTCAACAAATCCTGACACACCTTTAAAAAAACTTTCCATTAGAGCTAAAAAAGGTTAAAAAACTACCCATTTTTAATTTTACGGAAAATTGAAAATCTGTAAACATCTGAAAATTGATTTATTATTGTAAAAAAAATTCTTCATCTTTACATAAAAATTGATTAGCTTAAAACAATGGATGCGTATTTAACGTCGATTTTCGACGGTGCTTTTGGGCAGATGTGATGCACATGCTCATAGGAGCTCATTCAGTTGCATTATCACAGGGGGGGGGGGAGATGTGTGCTTTATTTACTGAATATGAGATGAACGTAGGAATATACTATTTGTATGATACTTCTTAGGTCCATGAAATTTTCTTTCTGGCCGTGGGGAATATGGCGGTAATGTCAAAGTGATTTGCATTACACAGTTGTTTACGGATTGTTTGTTTGGAGTTTGCATGGGAAATAGTACTGTATTTCACTGGGGGAAAAAACTTTAAAAATAAATATTTGAAAGACTGTTTCTTAAATAATCTCTTCTTAAATAACGCACTCTTCTTAAATAATAAAGAAGCTTATTTTACTGATATTGTCATAGTATTTTTTTCCGTCAAGTTTTGACGGGTTCCATCTAGTTATTTTTATTTTCTCTGCAACAATGGAAGTAATCCGATTGCCACCATTTTGATAAAATTTCATAAAAAATCTTTCAAAATTAAAATTAAACATATAAAGGGGAATATTTTATAAAATAGTTTGTGTGTACAGTACACATCTACAAATTGGTAGCTTTTATTTAAGAAAATAATTATTAAAATTGGTTCAGTAAAAAGCTCATTGCAGATGAGTATAAAAAAAACAGTCTTGTGTTTTAAATATATAGATGACAATAGTGATTATGATAGTAGCTATTTATTTCGTGTATAAAATTTTTCGTTAGAGTTTAATATGTCTATAGTTAGAAAATACGTCTGATAATGCCCTCCCGACTATCCGTTGATTTTGATTTTACGATCCATATATTTAAAGCTGTTTGGTAATTCTGTCAAATCTATTCCATCGAAATTCGATCGAATACGCATGCGTCAAAAAATCACCGGCCAATGAGGTGAGGGTCTATGACTGTCTCTACAAACGTGTTTGGGATCGTATCATCTGTTGTTTTTTTCTGTTGTCACGTTGCGTTAAACCTAGGAAGATATTTATCTAGAACTCACTGTGGAGTGTTTAGAAGGTATTTATTTTATTTATTTATTTTATTTATTGTAATTTGTATGAATACTTAGATGTCCATTTCGGATTTACTGTTTAAAAATGAATTTAGGCTCATAAGTTGGCGAAATCCCGATGGAAATTTTCTTTTTAGATCTCTATCATTTTGTTTATATAGTACAGAAAATAATTATTCAAACGTGTAGAACACGTAATACAAAATTGGACCACTTATGGTCTGTTTATTATCGGGAATGAATCTTATGGTGTTCCGATTGATAATGAATTCGATTATGTAAATATAATGTCAAAAGACAGTACGCACGGTAGTAATATTTTTATTATTATGTGTTCGAAAAAAGCAGAATCTGAGCATCTGAATATAAGTTATAAAATAAACAGAAATATATTATCTCTATTCGATTTAAAAGTTTTGTCATTATATAACTGGCCTATTTTATTTGTAAAGAGTATGTCTGCATTATATTGTTTGTATGTATACAAATCTTTAGAATGTTTTGATTTGCAAACTCTTAATATTTGAATAATGTTTACATTATATTTGTATGTATACAAAGAAGTATATATGCAAACAATGTATATAATGTATCATGTAACAATATTAATATTTACATTGTATTGTTTGTATATATACAAATCTTGAATGTTTTAAATGGGCAAATTTGTAATGTTTTTTTATGTTATTTTTTTTAAATGTCAAAAAAAGATAAATTTTCAAACTTGGTATAAAAAACTTGAGTACTTCTCTATTATCCCATCGACCACTTTTCATAACAAAATACTATCGCCAAACTGTATGATTAAATGCCAAAATTGCAGTCCCATTTACTTGATGTCGAAAACATTATAGGTGTTTTTTTATGTCATCAAGTGGTTTTTAATTCAACATTTGCGTGTATTTTTCATTATGTTTATTTGATTTATTAGTTATTTCATTAATTAAAATAACAATTGTATCCTTAAATTCTTATATTTTATTTATTTATTTTGATATTCCAATGACAACGTTCTCCCATTTATTTGGCGATAGTTTTTTTTTTTTTATGAAAAGTGGTTGATGAGATAATAGAGAAGTACCAAAACTTAATTACGTATATGAGTATATTCTTTGACAGTATTAATCATTACTCGATATTTTAAAACTGCATCATATTTGTAGAATTATATTAATTTAAACAATGCTTCTATTGAAGTGTGAAGAACCATATACCTCTATGAAGAACCATATATTTACATAATTGTCTTCATTAGCAATCGGAACACCATAAGATTCATCCCCGATAATAAACGGACTATAAGTGGTCCAATTTTGTATTACGTGTTCTACGATATTTTTACATACATTTAAATAATCATTTTCTGTACTATATAAACAAAATGATAGAGATCTAAAAAGACAATTTCCATCGGGATTGATTTCGCGAACGTTAAAAGAGCCTAAATTCATTTTTAAACAGTAAATCCGAAATGGACACCTAAGTATTCATACAAATTATAATAAATGAAATAAATAAATACCTTCTAAACACTCCACAGTGAGTTCTATATAAATACCTTCCTAGGTTTAACGCAAAGTGCAAGAAAAAAACAACAGGAGATGATCCCAAACACGTTTCTAGAGACCGTAATAGACCTTCACCTCATTGGCCGGTCCTACCGGAAGATTTTTTTTATGCATGCGTATTGGGTCGAATATTGTTGAAACATTTGACAAAATAAGCAAACTGTTTCCACCTAGGTATTTATACACAATACAACAAATAAAATAAATGCCTTCAAAACCCTTTTGATCATCACATCAGCGTGCAAGACAATTTTTTTACCGGAAACCGTTTGATGAATTTCATTATTTTTCCGTTATCGATTGACAAATTTTACGATTTTACCGCTAACGATTGCTGAATTTCACAATTTATCGACTATTGATTAACGAATTTCATGATTTTTTCCATGAACATTTGTCGAATTGCACAAAAAAAATTAAGAATATCGTCAAATTGTCTTGGGTAAAATAATTTTGAATATTGTCAAATGCCATCGAGAAAAAAGTCTCTTTGTCAAATGATTTTGAAGAAAAAATCGGGAAATTCACAAAATGGTTTTGGAAAAAACTTCACCAAATGGTTTCAAAATTCTTTGAGTGACAGCGGGAAAAAAAAATTTCATTTTACATTCAATCATCGCAATTGGCGAGTGTGACTAAGTTTAGCCAGTGGTGGCAATAACATCAATCACCAATTTCCAGTATTACTCGCCGATTGGTGAATGTTAATTTTGTCTTATATCACAAACTGTATTTACATATACTACTAGATATAATGATTATGAACCATGATTTTTCTGTTATTGGGCGAGATTCGTGTTTTTTCAGCAATTCTTTGACGAAATTAGTGTTTTTTCAGCGATCCTTTGAAGAATTTCGCATTTTTCTCACGATCCTTAACGAAATTCGCATTTTCCAGCAATTCTTTGATAAAATACATTTTATTCCGCAATTTTTAGACGAAATTTAGTAAAAAAGCGTGATCTTTTGGTGAAATTTCCTTTTTTGCGATTCTTTGACAAAATTTGCTTATCTTTCGCGATCCTTTTGCATAATTACGTTTTTTCTGTGGTCTTTTAACAAAAGTCATGTTTTCCCATTATCCTTTGATAAAGTAGTGTTTTTTCCTCAATCATTTGACAAAATCTGTTATTTTCCCCCCGCGAAGATTGGTTAGATGTTTTTAGTCTGCAGGTGCCCTAAAAAGTCTGTGACGCCCGTTGCTGCATCGCACACATTCTTCCATGGGGCATCGAACGAAGTAAATTCAACCTAAAGAATCATTGTTTCATTCCTGACATTTCTCGAAAGAAACAACGTTCAACTCATTGACTGAATTGTAAAGGGCGAAATGTGTCAATTAGCAGAAAGTGCGCAATTTGTTCGTTCATGGAAAAAATCGTGAAATTCGTTAACCGATAGTCGATAAAATTCGAAATTCGTCAATCGATAGCGGAAGTGCAAAATTCATTAATCTACACAGTGGAAAAATCGCAAAATTCATCAACTGGTTTCGGGAGAAAAATTTTTCGAATATCGTCGAATTTCTTCGAGAAAAAAATTAACAATCTGCCAATTTCGGGGATGAAATTTACCAAATGGTTTCAAAATTTGTCGCGCGACAGCAGAGAAAAAAAATCTTTTTCCATTCAATCATCGCAATTGGTGAGTGTGACGATTATGTTTGACCAGTGGTGGCAATAAAGTCCATTGCCAAATTTTCAGTATTACTCGCTGTTTGGCAAGTGCTAATTTTGTCCTATACTTCAAAACCCTTTTGATCATCACATCAGTGTGCAGGACAATTTTTTTTACGGGAGACCATTTGATGAATTTCGTGATTTTTCCGTTATCGATTGACCAATTTTACTGCTATCGATTGTTGAATTTTATAATTTATCAACTATTGATTAGCGAATTTCCTGATTTTTTCCATGAACGTTTGACGAATTACGCAAAAAAAAATAAGAATATCATTAAATTGTCTTGGGTAAAAAAAAATTTAATATTGTCAAATGCCTTCGAGAAAAAGGTTGCAAGTTGAAACGGCTGTGACTTCTTTTTCATGTTATGCATCTCCGGTGTCCATCCCTCCCCCCCCCAAGTGGGACACTTTTCTAAATTTTGCACATACCCCTCATGTGATATATCGGTGGAAAAGTCTTTGACCACTTATTCATGTTATGCATCTCCGGGGTCCATCCCGCCCCATTGTTGGAAAGGTCTGTGACTGCTTAATCATATTATGCATCTCCGGTGTCCATCTCCTCACTTTGCCCCCCCCCCCCAAAGGGTACTTTCTAAATTTTGCACATTACCCTCATGTTATATATCATTGGAAAGGTCTGTGACCACTTAATCATTTTATGCATCTCCAATGTCCATCTCCCCACTTTGCCCCCCCACCCCCCCCAAGGGATACTTTTCTAAATTTTGTTGACACCCCTCATGTCATATATTGTTGGAAAGGTCTGTAACTGCTTAATCATATTATGCATCTCTGATGTCCATCTCCCCACTTTGCCCCCCCCCCCAAAGGGTACTTTCTAAATTTTGCCCATTACCCTCATGTTATATATCATTGGAAAGGTCTGTGACCACTTAATCATATTATGCATCTCCGATGTCCATCTCCCCACTTTGCCCCCCTCCCTCCCCCAAAGGGTACTTTCTAAATTTTGCACACAACCCTCATGTTATATATCATTGGAAAGGTCTGTGACCACTTAATCATATTATGCATCTCCAATGTCCATCTCCCCACTTTGCCCCCCCCACCCCCCTAAGGGATACTTTTCTAAATTTTGTTGACACCCCTCATGTCATATATTGTTGGAAAGGTCTGTAACTGCTTAATCATATTATGCATCTCTGATGTCCATCTCCCCACTTTGCCCCCCTCCCTCCCCCAAAGGGTACTTTCTAAATTTTGCACACAACCCTCATGTTATATATCATTGGAAAGGTCTGTGACCACTTAATCATATTATGCATCTCCAATGTCCATCTCCCCACTTTGCCCCCCCACCCCCCTAAGGGATACTTTTCTAAATTTTGTTGACACCCCTCATGTCATATATCATTGAAAGGTCTGTGACCACTTAATCATATTATGCATCTCCGATGCCCATCTCCCCACTTCCCCCCCCCCCCGAAGGGGTACTTTCTAAATTTTGCACATTACCCTCATGTTATATATCATTGGAAAGGTCTGTGACCACTTAATCATATTATGCATCTCCGATGTCCATCTCCCCACTTTGCCCCCCTTCCCCCCCCCCAAAGGGTACTTCTAAATTTTGCACACAACCCTCATGTTATATATCATTGGAAAGGTCTGTGACCACTTAATCATATTATGCATCTCCAATGTCCATCTCCCCACTTTGCCCCCCCACCCCCCTAAGGGATAGTTTTCTAAATTTTGTTGACACCCCTCATGTCATATATCATTGGAAAGGTCTGTGACCACTTAATCATATTATGCATCTCCGATGCCCATCTCCCCACTTCCCCCCCCCCGAAGGGGTACTTTCTAAATTTTGCACATTACCCTCATGTTATATATCATTGGAAAGGTCTGTGACCACTTAATCATTTTATGCATCTCCAATGTCCATCTCCCCACTTTGCCCCCCCCCCAAGAGATACTTTTTTAAATTTTGTTGACACCCCTCATGTCATATATTGTTGGAAAGGTCTGTAACTGCTTAATCATATTATGCATCTCCCCACTTTGCCCCCCCAAAAGGGTACTTTCTAAATTTTGCACATTGCCCTCATGTTATATATCAGTGGAAAGGTCTGTAACTGCTTTATCATATTATGCATCTCCGATGTCCATCTCCCCACTTTGCCCCCACCAAAGGGTACTTTCTAAATTTTGCACATTACCCTCATGTTATATATCATTAGAAAGGTCTTTGACCACTTAATCATATTATGCATCTCCGATGTCCATCTCCCCACTTTGCCCCCCCCCCGTACTTTCTAAATTTTGCACACAACCCTCATGTTATATATCATTGGAAAGGTCTGTGACCACTTAATCATATTATGCATCTCCGGTGTCCATCTCCTCACTTTGCCCCCCCCCCAAGGGGTACTTTCTAAATTTTGCACACAACCTCATGTTATATATCATTGGAAAGGTCTGTCACCACTTAATCATATTATGCATCTCCCGTGTCCATCCCCCCACTTTGACCCCCCAAGGGTGTACTTTTCTAAATTTTGCATACACCCCTCATGTGATTTATCGATGGAAAAGTCTGTGACCACTTAATCATATTATGCTCCCCACTATGAAATTTGTCAAGTTAAAGCAACTATAAATTTTACTTTTATGGTATTATCAAGTTGTTTGCCGTCAAATTTTGACGGTTTCCATCTAGTATGCATTAAGCTTAATTCAAAATCTTCTATTCTCTGGGTCTATTACACTGGTAATATCTTTTATCTGTTTCAATGACTATGTCAGTTGCTTTATTTTATATTTTTCTGGTAATGAAAGTTATTATTATTTGTTATGTTCTTGATATTGGTTATTGTTGGTAACATATTTTTCGATCTAGCATCTTCTCTAAGATAATAAGTAATGTCAGATACAATTTGTTGCTAGCATAAGTAATGGCTTGATTTCTGAATTTTTCTTCTTTGAAGTCTTCAACGTGTTATCAATATTTTTTATTTCACAGTGCGTGGGCGTCATTTTTCAACAATAAACTGAATAAATGAAAGTAGTTTCTAATGAGTCCTGTAAGGCTTCTTATTATGTTCTGTACTATTGTCACCATTAGGTGACAATAGTACAACATATAAGAATTCCTTAATCTGTATCTCAAACTGCTCTAATGTGTTTGCATCATAACTGTCCGTGGAAATTTTAATACTATTCGTTATAATTAAGAAAAGGGTACATTTGGCTATATGTGACTTCATTCGTTATATTTTTACATTTGTTCCTACTAAACGAATAGCACTGATGTTTCGTCTGTGGTTTTTAATATGTTCTTACAGTGTGTCTCAAAAATGACTCATGAATTTTGAATGTCAATTAAAAAAATAAAATAAAAAGGAATGTGATAGAAATGTACCATTTGTGGCCTTATTTTTGGGAAATCAGGGAATTTTATCCAACAAATTTGCAAATTTAGTTAACATTTTCGCCAAAAGATGGCTCAGCAGGTATGCGAGAGTTGCAGAGAAGTTGAATCCGGCACATCTTCGTTCGGTATTTTTCTACGCAATCTGTTAGTGACTTCATTTTAAAGAGTTTACACTGCTGAAAACAGCTTATTCGTTGGTACAGCGGATATTTCTTGTTTTGGAGTATCACCGCCTGGAACAATGCGCCATATTTTGGCGAAAATGTTAACTAAATTTGCAAATTGGTGAGATAAAATTCCCTGGTTTTCGAAATTCTAAGGCCACAAACGATACATTTCTATCGTGTTCCATTTTTTTTTATTAATTTTCAAAATCCATCAGTCATTTTTGGGACACATTGGCGATTTTCTTATATCATTTAATAGTCATTTTCATCGTCAGGTAAATTTTTAACTTTTCCCTTTCCTTTGCTAGTCTATAACTTTGAAAATAATATATGTTTCTCTGTAGCGCTTTAGAAAGGATTTTACTTTATGTTAAATCTGTTTAACAGTATTCCACAGAAGATAAAACAGGAAGACTAAAGGTTACAGTTTTATCATCTGTGGAACAGAAAATCTTTGTAGAGGAATTTCTATCCTTGTATAAATTATTTTGCAGATGTCTCATCCAAGTTATTAAATCTATTTTTTCTTTCATTTGTAAGTATTTTACAGTTGTACTTCTCTAAATAGTTCGTACAACAGTTCACGCAGGAATTTAAGCAGTATCATCTTCCTGAAATTTTAGTGCTGCTTTCTGCATATTTTATTCTATTACTGTCTTTTCTAAAGCCCTAAAAAGAAGTATTCCTGAGCAATAAACAAATTGCGGAAACTTAAATATCGATTTGGCATTTTTCGAGTTAAAAGTTTATTAAGGTAATCATTGTTCATAAAAAACAAGATTACTATGTTATCATTTCTAAAGTACCATATATGGTTAAGTGTATAAGTTTTTGAGAAATATATTTTTGTAATCAGGGAAAGACTGTTTGCGCACAATGTTTGTATATTTACTAGAAAGAGGGAATATTCTGTATTTTGAAATTCTTGCCACTTTCTGCTGGAACTTCTCTCCGGCTAGATTACTGCTAGCACATCGCGTGGCTTCGCACGTGCTAAAAGAATGAAATTGTCTTTCAAACGCATTTCTTCTTTTGTAATTTTTGTATAGAAATGTATATCATTGTACTATATTTTAGAGCAGTTTATGAAAGATTTGTGTTTGATAGAAATTTATTATACTTACTTGCACGCTATGGACTCTGAACTTTTTTCTATAGTGCATTTTTCTAGTAAATCTCGCTGCGACTGCGGTCCAAAAGCTTCTAGAAGTTCATTAGTTTTGTTATCTACCTTTTGATTGTTGAGCGAAGGAAACTATAACATAAATTCACAAAATACTTAAACATAAATGCTGAAAATAAATAAAGAAAGAGAATAAAATTTTCTGATAATAAGCAACAATTTGTTTTTTATTCGCTGGTGAGATGTGTATCACCTCTAACCTTAAAAAGGCGAATTAATGAGTATGATGATGCCATATATATAGAAATGTTGGAATATCCTTTCATAAAACAGAAATATTTTACACTTTTTGTAAAAATGAGATATTTTACACCTTTAACATTTCGTTTAAAAAAATTTTTTTTTTGATTTGATTTAAAAAATTTAACTAAGCAAATCTTCGTTTAAGAGCCTACTCACATGTCGATATTCGCAAGCTATTGTTAAAGGAATTGAAGAATCGTTTGCGAATTTCTCGTTCGCATTTCAATATTTTATGTATCAAGTGATTGTTTTTGTATAGGAAATCTGTGATCGATGGCCAATATTTTTCTTTATATTTTTTCTATTTCAGTTGCAGTTTCTTTCAATATCGGAACCAGTCAACCGTTGTAGGACATTGACTTCAAATATACTATGCAAAAAGATAAAAAATTTAAATAAATAAATAAAATAAAAATTATATAATCCATCGGTAAAAATGAGGTCATTAAAGCTGAATCTCTATTTGTGTTTATGTATTTGATACATTTTAACAATAATTAAATATTTCGTCCATGTCTGTTAATAGCTTAGACACTGCGATGACTGGCCGTAAATTTATTTAAGAAGTCAGAGATATCAATTTATTTAACCATCAACCACTCGCATTGCGCTGACGGTTCTGGATTTTGCTAAAGTTCACTCAAGCTTTCACCCCTTTTGGAGTCTATAAAATGTGGGCAAAACTATACTCTAGAACATTCATACTCAACCTGCGGCCCACGGGCCACAGGTTGCCCGGCGACCTTTTATGTGCGGTCCGAGACACGTAATCATTAATCCATATTTATGAAATGAATTTATAGTAAAATGATGTGAAAAAAAAGTACATAAGATCTTCATTGTTGTTTTATATATTTTATTTTCATGGGAAGACAAAATATGCCCTGTTTCTTATAAAATTATGTTCAAATATGTCAAATATTATTTTCATAGCCAAAAGTTATTACTTACCCATCAT
Organism: Maratus michaelseni; assembly: GCA_963931845.1. Classification (NCBI taxonomy): domain Eukaryota; kingdom Metazoa; phylum Arthropoda; class Arachnida; order Araneae; family Salticidae; genus Maratus; species Maratus michaelseni. The sequence continues at coordinate 54,012,362 of OZ007596.1, forward strand.
ACGTAGTATAGGGTAAGTCTTGTAATCGTTTTGAAAATCGAAAATTTTTTTTTGATGGATTTACACGTTTCAGACACTGGAGATTCCGAAAAACATATTTTTAGAAAAAAAATTTTGCCGTCCGTCTGTGTGTGTGTCTGTGTGTGTGTCTGTAAACGCTCTATCTCCCGAAAGAATTGAGATAGAGACTTGCAATTTGGTATGTACTTAGTATGTAATAATGGGAAGAAGCCTATTTCATTTCAATAACCTCGATTAACCGGAACAATTTTTTTCGGACTCTCGAAATATTCGTTCTGATGAAAGGTATATAAAAATTTTCGAAATTGTTTATTTTAAGAAATGAATATAAAAAACAATAAAAAAACATAAATTTTGCATAAAGCATGAAGTCGATCGGATAATGAGTTGCCGAGATATTTGGAATCCTATTTTCCACACTCTTCGATTTTTCATGACCCTGTATTTCATCCAAATTTCACTTCAAAGATATATTTTAATTGGAAATTTGACACTTAATCAGATGCAATAAACCGCTAGTTAATAGGATTATTATTTTTGGAGTTATAAGGGAAAACCTCTTTCAAGCAATTCAGTAATCGAGCCTTTAAAGTTTGTGACGTCATCAAGCCACGATTTTATTTGAATTGCAATGCATTTTATAAGTAGTTTACACATTTTTATTTTAATATTTTACATTATGCATATACATGATGGGTAAGTATTACGGTGGCCCCCAACGACTAGTTTTTACATCTAGTCCTATTTGTGCTACAGTGTAGTATACATTTCTTAAACTGCATTACTAATAAATATTATTCCAAATTAATTAAATTTGCACTATAAATTAAAGAAAAATAAAATTTCTGCATTGAGCAAAATATTGATTTACTAGAGAAAAGCTCATGAATTTTTTCTTTTGAACTTAGAAATTCTGCATTGTTATAAAATAACGTTTTATTACTTATACCATGTTACTTATTAACTAATACTGCTTTTTAAGGTTGAACGCTTGTCGTGGAAAACCATTGTCCCCCAAAAAATTTTTACACCTACTATTTCTAAACAACAAATATCGTGGCCTATTTCTACAACATTTCCAATTGCTACCACAAAGTTTATTGTTTGGAAATAGCGGTGTTAAAATTTTTGGTAATATTTCTTCTGCGACAAACGTTTAACTCCACTGATTTCTTATACTAATTCTATTTTAATTAGCCTATTTTAGACTCTTATAAGTGTCTTGTGGACCGCGAGAAAAAATGTTGAGTGGCTGCTCTAGAATCTAGAGATTCTAGATGTGTCGAGTAACATCGTCCACAATGAAAGCCATAGGCCTACATACATGTATTGTAGCACTATGGAGTTTAGTTTAGTTTTATAAAATAACTTCAACTTAGTGCTAGTTTCCTACTACAAAATAATAAAAAATACCATTAAAAATAATACGTATGTATGTTAGATATACAGTAAGTAATGCTTCAAAAAACTGTAAGAAATTTCTATAATAGAAAAGACAAGACATTAATAGCTAATTTCAAACGGATTTTTCATAAAATGTGAAAGCGATATTTTATTTAATTTTTAAAAACTATTCATAAAACTAACACAATTATTCTAATTGGTAAATAAATCATGCGAGTTGCAATTATCAAACGGAGTGAAAAAATGCACAGACGGGATTTGAACTCAGTTGGAAAATTACAACTGGTATGATCTATTTACCAATTAGAATAATTGTGTTACAATTAATGAAGTGCAATTACGTTTACTTGGAGTTCAGTTGCCCGCGATTTATTCTGGTGAGCTATTGCCGATATCAAACCAAATGCCATTATCAAAAGGTTGCCTGATTGAATAGCTTCCACCGGATTTGTCGAGGTTAGCTCAGTTGGTAGAGTGTTGTAGTTGAAGCGTAAAGTCTCTATTTCAAAACCTGACCTAGCCATTTTTTTCACTCTGTTGGAAAATTACAACTCATACTTACTAAAGTTTAAAAAGAAATAGAAGTATAATTTATTATTTTTTTTCTTTTTAAACAAAACATAAAACTTCTCTTTTCTATGTACTTATTCAGCGTGATGAAAAAAAAATATTTAAGCATGTTAAAATTAAAGTTATAAAAATTTCATATAAAATTAAAAAAATATCTTTTATTAAACTAAAAAAAAAGAAAAAAAGAAAAGAAAAAAAAAGAAAAATTTTATTTTTATTTCTGAAGACAAACTTCTTTATATTTTGGTATTTTCTGCAAGAAATATTCTAATTTTCCTGATTAACATTATCCTGCCTAACACAACAACGAAACTTAAAAAAAAAAAAAAAAAAAAAAAAAAAAAAAAAAAAAAAAAAAAGTTGAAAATGTGTCAAACGTGACAAATGAGGTGCGTTCGTATTATAACTAGTTTTATAAATATTCTGATCTTGGTACAATAACACTCTTACGGAAATTTTGCACTCTTATGCAAAAATGACTGAATACAAAATTTATTTTATGCGTAGATTTTCACATTATAGATATTAATTTTATTTTATTAAATTAAGTTTCATAAATACATTTACAAAAAAATAATTACAGTTCTGTTACATTAAATTTATATATCCAATAAAAGACAATGTGAAAAAAAATCATCATTATTTTTTGATTTGATGTTTGATTATTTGATGATTAATTTTTACTTACTACAGTCTCAAAATTAAAATCCTAATAATATTATAAATCAGATTGTGTGCAAATGTTAGGCTGAAGCCAGCGTCAAAATGGAGAAATTAATGGCCCTGTATCTTTGCATATAGGTGGATTAAAACCCGGAAATGAACATAGACTGGTTTTTATTTATTTTATTCAAATACTTTTCTTAATAATTCAAAATTTGATTATTTTCATAAAGAATCAATGGACATTTTTAGATAAAATTTAACCATTTTGCTTTGATCGTTGCCAATAAATAAAAATGCGAAAAAATAATTTTTCCTCAACAATTAAGTTTCAATTGAGTGATTTTCACGTAAAAAATGAAAAAAATTCAAAAGAAGATGAATTTCTGTGATATTTGAAACAACAATATGGAGTATTTGTTATTATACATGAAGTATGAATATCGGTTACATTAAAAATATCTTTTTCTGTCAAAAACTGCGTTATAATTAGAAAGAAGAATTAACAGTAATTATATTATTAAGAAAAAGATTTCGCTTGAACCATAGAACTATGAAAATGATCCTTCTTGGCTTGAACAAATATGACGTCATAAATAAAACATGTATTTTCAAATATTCGTAATATTACAAAGAGCATGACTATCAGTGTATAATAAAAGTATATACATATTGGACGTCATATTTAAGATGAATAACTGAAATATTTTTTTGATACTGATTACACTGATACACTGATACACTGTACTGATACACTAAAAGTTACAAATATGAGGTACAGTGCATAAGATTGAATATCAGTTACAAACAGATGTGAGTTTTCTGCATAAATTCACTTCATTATTGCCAGGAAAAGAAAATTAACAAGAATTATATCATTGAAAAGAGATTTCTCTGGGATCAAAGTGACGTCATAATAAAACGTTATTTTTTAAGTATGCTTCAAATGGAGCGTGTATCAATTTCATACATTAATAATCACTGAGTACAGTGAAAGAATAGAGATGTAATGAACAGTAAAATCGGCTTGCAATATGAAGCCGGTTATCGCTCAAATCATTAGGCACAAGGGCTGACATCATTGGATGGAGAGAGGCTGCACGTGGAACAATGACTGGATTCATTGGACGGGGAGAGGTTTTCAAAGCAAGCCGCCAGTTGTTTGGGCCGACTGTAGGGTTGCATTTTCAGCATTACGCCAAACATGAACATTTCATCTCTATTTATTCTCTGAACTCTGTGATTAATAATACAAGCATCAGTAAGATTATTAGGAAAAGAAAATTGAACACAAGTCTATTAAGTTAAAATCTGACTGTGTGTATTTCGCAACTACTCCTCTTAATGCAACGCGATTTACTTAACCTGTAGCTTACGGGAAACGAATACTTTAAATACCCTCCGATTACGGGAAAAACTTGACCGTTTCATCCCCCTTTCTTCAGAAGCATCACACCCCAGGTGACGGTAGAACATCTGGAATCATTAGGCGCGTCCGCTAACGACTTTCAATCGTGAGAAATTTCGGGATTTACTTTTCCCTAAAGGAAACCTTTTCATCTGTCAAAAGTAATAGCTTATCGTTATAAATAAGGTTTAAATGTTATACGGACATGAAAATTGCACTTTTTTTTCTGTGAAGTCATTAAATTCAAGAGATTAGGTTTTGAAATAATTGAGTGATGTCTCTTAAAAATAAGCAGAAAAACACTTACAATGAACGTTTAAATAGTGGTTTATATTTTGAAAAGGAGAATATAAAAGAAAATGTTATGTTACAAGCAAAAAAAAAAAAAAAAAAAAAAAAGAAGAATTTTTTGTGCTAATATAAAAATACTTTATTTAAAAATAGCTTTAAACTTTCAGATACTTTAAAAATTAAATAAGCAAATAAAAAATAATTTCCTTAAATAAACATTTATTTTCTTTTTATCATGATTCTGATTATAAGAAAAAATAAATTCCATGATAAGAAAAATGTAAAAATAAATATATGGGTATCGCAACAAAGAACAGTAAGGAAAAATAAAGTTTTATCCAACGGAATTAGTGTTCCCAGTAAGGCATTAACTTTTTTCATTCAGAAATAAACTTACACTTCCAGTGTTTTATAATTTATTTTGTACTTAAATTAGCGAAAATTCGGAAATTCGAATAGTGACAGAAATCTGAATAAAAACAATTAAACTAATGTGATAAGCAAAACATTTACATACTCATTTTATAACACAAACAACTAGGCACAATACTATTTAAAAATAGCTGTAAACTTTCAGATACACTTAAAAATTAAATAAGTAATACAAAAATAATTTATTTAAAAAAAAGTTTTTTTTCCCGTTACAATTTAGATTATAACTAAAAAAAAAAAAAAAAAAAAAAAAAAAAAGAAGAAGAAAAAGGTAGAAATAAATACATAGAAATCGGTATAAACAGTAAAGAAGAATAAAGTTATATGCAACGGGTTTGGTGTTAACAGTTGGGCATTTACTTTTTAAATTAAAAAATGAACCGCTATTTCCAAATTGTATTATAATTTATGTTGTACTTAAATTAGTCGAATATTACTATACAGAAATAGAAATAGTAGTAGAAATCTGAATAAAAATTTTAAGCAAATGTTACAAGTAAAATAAGAAAAAAAATTGTATGCTAATACAAAAATACTTTATGTAATAATAGCTCCAAGCATTCAGATACATTTAAAAATTAAATAAGTTTAATAAAAATAATTTCCTTAAATAAGCATTTTTTTTCAATGTGCAAAAAATGAGAGAATATAACTAAAAAATATCTAGCTCCTCTAAACTGATGGTCGGTTGGTTAGTTGATTTATGACGGCCAATTATTTACACAAGGGGGGATGGCATCAGTGGGGGTTTTTCTAAGGGATCATAACCCGTATTTACGGCAAGGTTTGAAGAAAACCACGGAAAAATCCGAACTGTTAGGTCGACGAGCGTGACAGGGGTTTGAACCCAGGACCTCCCGTCTACCAGCTTTGAGAGCAGAACCTCTCAGCAACCAGTGGGGCGTCCTCTAAACTAAATGTTAATACACACGCACACACACACACACACACACACACACACACATATATATATATATATATATGTATAGCTTTTAAGGAATAATAATAAAAAAAAAAACTAAACATGTACATTTTACGTGTGTGCTGTGTATTTTCTAACAACTCAATACTATATTTCCCGTACGTGGAATTTAAAACCGCTGTGTTGAAATTAAATTATGCCTTGCTAATTTATGAAATGTGCTTTTTTGATTTTGAGTCTCTCTAATTTTAATGCCCCCCCCCCAAACAACCTTAGAATAATAATACTAAAGCAAGCAATAACACTAGAGAAATCATATAGAAAATAGCTGGGAGTAAAGTTCATTTTTCTCGAGAATTACTGAAACGATTTAAAAGAAATTCCTTTTCATATTTTTGACGTTTATTAAACAATAAATGGTCATTCGGCAATAAATGAAATTAAAAAGTGCAACAGTTGTACGATTTCACAAACTAAACATTCTACTTTATTTTGAATGTGGTTCTCAAATGTTCTGCTGAACAACGCAAAACTTTCTGACGCATTTTTAAACGCAAAATCATAAAATTTGCAGGCCTGACTGTTGAAGCAATTTGGAATCGAAATGAGTTTTCAATTTTCTGATAAATAAATTAGTTGTCGTGTTATAAGCTATTCGTGTCACGTGACAACAGGTTTTTCTCCTTTCGTGCGATGAAGAATCAGGAATTCGGTTCAATACGCGGACTTTGACAGTGTTTTATAAAAGATATTTCTGCCTTTACCAAAAAATAGAAAACGTGTTTCGATTGCAAAGTTTCTGAATAACAACATCTGCATGTTTCATGCGTTTCTGAACAAAAATGAATTTAAAAATGTATATGATAGTAGGCCCTTTGTATTTGAGAACAGCGTTAATTAACTTTGTTGAAAATGAATGAATTTTGAGAGACAATCCTTATTTATATATAAGTATAATACAAAGTTTAATAAACATAATACTAATTATATAATAAGTATAATACCTAAGTATAATACAAAATAAAAATAAAATAAAGTATTGAATTAGCTTCAGAAGTTTCCGAGAAAAAAGTACGGCAATAACAATTGTTTTCCGAAACGATTTTGGAACAGCTATTGCCTCTTTGAACATAGCAGAAAAATGCTTAGGACTTACATTTGTACGACATTTATATTTGTTTATAATCATATGTTTAAAAAATATGTAAAGAACAATTAATGTAACTTGTATTATTTTTTGCATAACTTCAATTACTTTTTTTTGAATCAGATGATTGCGGAGTAAATTAATTGTAAATATTGTTAGAATTTCATTACTTATTAATATCATTCTGAAACAGACAAAGTTCAATTCCATGCAAAGAATATAAAACATGATTATTAAGTTGTGTGTGAGCATAAAACTAACTATTTTCTACTGTGTAAAAGTAATTAATTTTACAAAAAAAATTATACATAAAAATTTTACAAAATTAACTGTATTTTTGTTAGATACTAATATATATAATAATTTCATTTTTGTTGAGTTCAATAAATAAAGTTACGTATATTATTTTAAGATATTTAGTGTACTATTGTCGAAATAAAAAAAAACCGCAATACTTAACATCCTAAGAAGAAAAATTTAATCAAAATCAGCGATACTAAAATAATAAAACAATTTACTGAAAATAATCTATTCTCTTCATATTAATATCACAAACAAAAATTATCTTCCACTAATTTGGAGGAAGTGAGATAGAAACAGCTTCAAATCGTGCGCTTGAACAATGTTTACTTTCTTTGCTGCATAAGTTTTCCCTGTATTTCCCTATCATAACTAATATATTCCCTATAGAATTTCCCTTCTCCAATACCCAATGAGACCCCCGTTGAGCGAAACGCTATTAAGGATTTCCTGCACTCCATCTTTGAGGGGTGGAAATTTTCGGGATGACGATAATCCCAACCCCGTATTTTTCAACAGTGTTTTTCTTGGGACTACGGTAATCCCACCGTAAGCAAAAGGTTAACACCGGTTATCATTGATTCGAGGATGTCATATAAACTCTGAGAATTTAAAATTTTGAATTAGATTCTGAGATATTAATATTTTTTTTGTAAATTTTAACGAAATTTCTCTAAAAATGGTACTTAAATTACTCCATTTTTGTGGATAAAAAAGGAGAAATAAAATGGATTAATATATTTTTATGCATTTTCTCATTAAAACTGAAAAAAAATTATTTTATTTTCAATTTGAATAGTTGGTGAAAAAAAAAATCTTGATTACTGTAAAATTTCCAAAAAATAAAAACATACTTCCACATATTCAAACTTTATGAATCAATTTATTCTGCAGAGCAAAAATCGCCTGTCAGCATATTGTCATGAAATCAAGATTTGTTTCAGCTATAGATTAAACCAAGGACACAAATTTGCTGTTACATGCAAACGTAACACTTGCAATTTCAAAGCCTTTTCCAACCCCAAATTACATGCAAACGTAACATTTACATGTAATTTGCACCCAAATTAATTTTAATTTGAACCGTAATAAATGTTAATTTGCAATGAAAATTACATGCAAAAGTAATGTTTACATATAATTTTGGGTTGCAAAAAGCTTTGCAATTTAAATGTTACGTTTGCATGTAATTTTGGGCTGCAAAAAGCTTTGCAATTGAAGCTCTTTGCATTTAGGTGTAGAATTATTCCTCCCTATTCACAAGAATTGAATTTAAAGAAAAAGAACATACTATTTCCAATGAATTATTTTTAAATGATGCCTGTTAAAACGTTTCTCAAAGTCGTTAAAAGTAAAATGGTTTATCAGGTAAAATTAACTTTTCTTTTTACCCAATTCGTCGATTTACCCGATTTTATTTGGCCGTCCTTTTTCCATTGGTTGCAGTTTCCTCTTCGCGGTTATTTGGCACAAAATTTTACCTTTTTTAAACTGATTTATGTCAAGGCCCCTCTAATAAAGAAATATCGTATTTTCTTCTATGAAATGTGATAAAGAGTTAGTTAATTATTTACGTTTTTAATTATCGGGAGTGAAATAGTTTGATTGATTAGTACATTTATTTTTCTTTTAATGTTACGTGAGTGAAGTCACGGGTAACAGCTAGTATATATATATATCAATATATAGTATTTTCTAATTTTTTTTTTTTTAAATTACGCGATCTTTAAAACTTTTCATTAATTTTATTTTTATCATCCTGACTCTAAAACCCAGATAAACCATGGATATCAATGTGATTACTTTTATAGTTCTTATACGGTTGGTTGGGGTAAGTGGGTCACCCCCTTCAAACTAAATTATGCACAGGATATTTCACACTTATTTTTGCATTTATCAATAGGGTGGTGCGAAAAAAGTCAAGTTGATATTTCCGGATCGCTATAGTGCGGAAAATTTGCGATTGGTAAATACAAGAAAAACGAAAAAAAATCTTTTTCTCCCTGGACATTATCTTCCGATCGCGCAAACCGCCTAAAAAAAAAAAAAAAAAAGAAAGAAAAATTCCGATTTTTTTCAGAAAAAAAAATTACGTATATATTTTTTTATCGCTATAGTGAAAAATATTTGCAGATTGTACTGTTTAATAATAATAATAATAATAATGAATCGCGTTTAGAGAATATCTTCCTTTCGCGCAAACTCAAAAAAAAAAAAAAAAAAAAAAAAAAAAAAAAAAAAAAAAAAAATCGGGAAAAATTCAATTTTGAGTGAGTTTGATGAATTAAGAAAATAATCACCTGAGGTCAGTTTGCGTTCCAATGTTAACATTTGCATATAAATTTGAACAGCTCTTTCTGTTTTAGATATTTGATACTATTTAAATAATCCAGAACTCACCACGGAGAGGGGGCTGCACTTCGAGTCTCACCCACCCACACCCTTCCCTCCATCCAACCAATGAGGGTGTTTGCTACTTACATTACTTAAATTCAAAATAGGTTATTTCATCTGTTTAAGTCTGACTTTTAGACGCAACTGTGTACTGTGATTTGGTGGTAAAGATTGATATCATGGACCTTGATTTCAGTGTGGTCGTGATAAATCCATCTCTGGATTAGGGCCCACATAACTTAAGTAATGCTTCCGTTAACAATTTGAAGCACAGAGCGACATCTTGCGTGTGGCAAGGAAATTTTTTAGCATCCCAGTCTGGGATATCACCTAATTGTACGAATGAACATATTTTTTCATTGGTTACTCTTTGTAAAGGAGTTGGAGTTGATAATTTTACTACATTCTAATCAATTAATTCTGTATAGTCTGCCGCATCGAAGTTTAAAATAGAAGTGATAAAGTTTCTGATGCCTTAACCTTTTGAAATAGTCTGCCTGGCTTTTGACACTCTTCTTAGCCCTAGCTCTCTATGTGCCTCCTCTTATCAAAGATCATTGCCATCAGTAGGTTTTCCGGGTGGGCAAAGAACGAGTTTCGTTCATTTACAAGGAGTACCACTTTCTTGAGGTCGTCAGGCAAGTATCGAGATGTTTCTACTGCTCTGTATATCTCTGACTGAATAGGCCCATCTGAAATGTACTCACTGCATTTTATTTCAAACCCAACTGGCATGTGAAATTTTAAAATAAATGTCACTATGGCTGTTAAGGATTCCGATGGGTTTTCCACGTTCACGTAAAGTCAAAACGCTCTATTTGCACCAGTGAGCCATCTGGCATGTGAAATTGGGTCGGGGTCACGCTTTGATAAGTCATTTGAAAGCTGTCACTTTTAATTGCTTGACTTACGTCAAAAAGATATCTTTGGTCCTTGCTCAACAGTTGTCTGCCTACTTTTTTCAAATTCCACAATCAATTAATTGAGAATTTATCACTGAGAGCTTTTCACAACCAATGAGATTCTGCCTAATTTGTCCACTTAATGATCTTGGGCCAGTTGTTTCACAATCCAAATATTGAAAAAGATGGCGGAAAGGTAATTCAGCAAAATGGAATAAACAAACAACCCACTGAAGTGGTCATCCGAGATGCACTTCAAGCTGTCTGATAGCACCACCTTGCCATCCTGTATTGGCATTTGCACCACCAGAGTCTACCAAATCTAAGTATTCTAGTGAGACCCCTTGTTCAGTAATCAGCTCAATAGTTCAGCTCAATTGTATCAATTTACATTTAAATCTTATCCTGAGACCAGAAACTAACCTCAGGGGATTATTTTCTTAATACATCAAAATCACTGAAAATTGAATTTTTCCCGATATTTATTGAGCTTGCGCGATCGGAATATATTCTCTAAACGCAATTTATTATTATTATTATTATTAAACAGTACAATCTGCAAATAATTTTCACTATAGCAAAAAAAAATATATACGTAATTTTTTTTTTAATTCTGAAAAAATCGGGAATTTTCAATTTTTTTGAATTTTTAGGTGGTTTGCGCAATCAGAAAATAAAGTCCGATTTGAATAATTTTTTTTTGTTTCCCTTGTATTTACCAATCTCAACTTTTCCGCACTATAGCGGCTCGGAAATATCAACTTGACTTTTTTCGCACCACCCTATTGATCATGGTCACATTTCGTCACACGAGGCTAACGAAAAAGTAAGGCTACCGCGGTGCTTTACGCGTATAATTTTTTACAGACCGCGGGAGTCACGTGATGCTCTAATCCAGCAATGCGGGTGTATGAAAAGAGCATCACGTCACTCTAGCGGTCTGTAAAAAAAGATAAGTGGAATGCACCGCGGTAGCCTGTCTTTTTCGTTAGCCACGTCGTCACACTGATAAGCATATATTTGAGCTTTGTTTCATTTATTTTTCGTGTCATAGAACTAATGTAAAATAGATTTTTAGATTTTAAGAATTCAAGCTACATTTTCCTAACAGGTGTTTCAATGTTAGTATTCATTATCTTTTAATGTTTATTAAACTGTTGTGCAAAGTTTAACCTAAAATACATACTGCAATTTGAATTATTATAAAAACTGTTATTAACCCCTTAATTCTCGCTCCCGTCATATTCACGGACTGTGTATTCTACATTTTTTTAATTCAGATTCGTTGATTCCCACCAGTTTTTTAAAAGAGTGAAATTAACTTTATTCTCGCATCATTTTATCAGCCATTAAAGAAGGTGAATATTTCTACATCAAAAAAGTGGTGGCAATCAAACAATTTGAAATTTAAAAAAGTAGCCTATACAAAAATATAGCGACGCTGAAGGGGTTAAGAAGTGTTTAAGTGGAGGGGACCCACTTACCCCGTAATTTCAGCCTACTTGGGGGTAATTGGGAACTTTCATTATAGGGTAAGTTGGACATTCTAGTCCCACTTACCCCACTAAGTAAATTAAAATAAATTTCTGCATTATGGGTTAAACAAATTGCCTTAAATTTCTATAGTGCTTATGGTTATGTTTAGTTTTTCAAATTGAATATAGAAAGTGTGCCACCTTTACGTGTACGTCTCCACCTGCAAACACAATTCCATCAAAAAGATCTAAAGCATCTTCGAATGAAGAATAATGCAATTAAGAGACAAAGTGGTGGAAATATAAATAGTAAAGAGAAAACTCAAAGTAAAAAAAAAAATAAAACTGAATATTTAGAAAAATATAGAAGATATGTGGAAGACAGTGACGATTTTGAAATGAAAAGCAACTCTGATAAAGCGATTTCTATGGATGAATTAAAAGACAATGAAGAACTAGAAGGAATTAATAGTTTAGCTATAAAAAACTTCTAAAGCTGGTGACTATGTATTTTTGAAACTTGCATTAAAAAAAAAGTATTATGTAGCTCTTATTTTAGAAGTTGATGATACAAATGAAAAAATAACTGCTAAATTTGCCAGAAAGAACAGAAATAGTGAGACTTTTTATCGGCCGGGGGCAGATGATGTTGGAATTATTAGTGAGGGTAAAGTAATAATGATTCTCAATCAGCCAACTTTAAGTAGAGTTTCCAAATTATTTTTCAACTTACAGTGTTTGAAAATGGTCCAAAATTAATCATAATCAACCTTATTATGTTTCTTCAGCACTGTTGTATACGTTACATATGCCTTTAGGCTTTCAAAAAATTTCATAGATGTACTTGTTTTGTTTTCCATTCTCTAATTACCTGTCATAATGATCTAAATGTGAGTAAATATCTCGTACATGGATACATTTGCAATAAAATATTTCAAATAGGAAATTTCAATACTTTATCAAGTAACACCCACTTACCTCTTATTTTGTTATGCTTGCTTTAAATTTAAATAAAGAGCGGTGGGCCAACTTAACCCTTATTATGGAGTACTACCTGACATGCCGTGACGGGCCCGTGATAATAACCTTAAAAATTCCTTAAAATTAATGTTGAATGATTTTATATTTTTAAATGAAAATCTATCCAAACGCACTAAAGGACAGTCTTTATAGTTATTGCCGATTTAATGTCGATTCAATTTCTGACGTTTTGATATATTAAACTTTCAATTCTGACCAAAAGTTCCTGAGAAACCTAAATAATAAAAATTGCTCCCCAACCTTTCCTCTTTTAAACTCAAAATAATATACAGTATTGGCCAATTTATTAGTCTTATTCGAAAAAAAAATTCCATAACCTTGTTTCTAAGATGATTATATTAAAATTAAATAAAAATCATGCACTCGTGGTGTCATAATTTACTTTTATATTTTAACAGAATAGTAAGGCTAATATAATTTGTGACTCGTGCTATAGCCAGTTATACGTCAGGACACATAGCCATTATCATGATTTCGCTATGGTACTCCATTGTGAAATTTGGTAATTTTTGAAATTTAATATTTGAAAAACGGCATAATCATTAAATTTGAAATTTATATCAAGAAAAATACAATTTTTTACCTTTCTAACGAAGTTTGTCTAACATTTTTCTAACAAATACTTTTCTAGCTATTAATTTTTTCAGTAACTTCAAATGTTTCATTTTCCGAGTTTAATCTGTGGCAACGGTTATCGAAACTCCCAGTCGTCAGCAACGCATAGCTTTTTATTAAAGAGGAAGGATGTGGGACACCAACCTGATTTTTTAAAAGAAACGCAATTAAAAATATTTAAAGCATTATTTTAGAAACAAATGATAAACTTTTATTTATTAATGTAGTCTATACCAGGGTGATGCAAAATTTTAATTAGATTAACTATTGAAAACTAACGATTAAAAGTTTAATCATGACTAAATATTGAAGATAAAGTTCAATGGTCAATCTTTAGTCATGATTAAACTTTTAATCGTTAGTTTTCAATAGTTATTCTAATTAAAATTTTGCACCACCCTGGTCTATACTAATAAAGAAGTAACGATTGTTTTTTTGTTTTTTCGTTTGTTTGTTTGTAGGGAATAATCTCTGGAACTACCGAAGCGATTTCAAAAGTGATGGTGGCAAATTGATGGTGACAATCCCTGCTCCCACATAAACTATATTTTATGTTGGTGCCACTCCCCCAGAGGGGTGCAGGAGCGAGAAACGTTCTAAAATTTCGATTTTTATTATACTGAAAGAGCTAGAAACATGAAATTTGGCATGGTAGTTATTTATAAGATGTAAATGCTCTTTAAGAACAAATTCTAAAAAATTTCAAAATTTAAAAGGGTGAGATGAGCGAAAAGCGTTCTAAAAACATTCTAAATTACAATTTCTACGGAATCTCTGGAACTACAGAACCATTTTCAAAAGTGATGGTGGCAAATTGGTAGTACTAGTCCTTGCTGTAACATATGCTATATTTTATGTCGGTGCCACTACACCCAGGGAGGGGGGGGTGCAAGTGCGAAAAACGTTATAAAATTTCGATTTTTTTTTATAATGAAGGAGCTAGAAACTTGAAATTTGGCATGATAGTTATTTATAAGATGTAAATGCTCTCTAAGAATAAATTCTAAACAAATCCGAAATTTAAAAGGGTGAGATGAGCGAAAAGCGTTCTAAAAACATTCTAAATTACAATTTCTATGTAATCTCTGGAACTACAGAACCATTCACAAAAGTGATGCTGGCAAATTGATAGTAACAGCCCCTTCTGTAACATTGGCTATATTTTATATCAGTGCCACTACCACAGGAGTGTGCAAGAGCGAAAAACGTTCTAAAATTTCGATTTTTTTATACTGATTGAACTAGAAACTTGAAATTTAGCCTGGTAGTTATTTAGAAGATGTAAATGCTCTCTAAGAACAGTTTATAAAAATTTCGAAATTTAAAAGGGTGAAATGAACTAAATGTGTTCTAAAAACATTCTATATTACAATTTCTGTGGAATCTTTGAAACTACCGAACCGATTTTAAACGTAATGCTCGCAAATTTATGGTGACAGTCTGTGCTCAAACACAGGCTAAATTTTATGTCAGTGCCTGTACCCTCAGGGGGTTGCAAGAGCGAAGAGCGTTCTAAAATTGCAATTTTTATTATACTGAAGGGATTAGAGACTTGAAATTGGGCAAGGTAGTAACTTATAAGATATACACGCTCTCTAAGGACAGTTTCTAAAAAATTCGAAATTTAAAAGAGTGATATGAAGAAAATGGTTCTAAAAACATTCTAAATTACGATCTCTATGGAACTGTTAAGGACAGAAACTTGAAATTTGACATAGCTGATACATTACGATTTTTTTTTTAATTATTATTATCAGGATTAGAAACTTTAAATTTGGCATGACAATTACTTTTAAGATACAAATGCTCGCTAACAATGTTTTGTAAAGAAATTCAAAATTTGAAAGGGTGAAGCGGAAAGCGTGTAAAAACGTTCTAAATTGCAATTACTATGGGATTGCTAGATGTAGAAACTTAAAATTTGACATGGCTGTTGCTTTTAAATTGTAAATGGTCGCACGGAACAATTTGAACAAAATCGAATATTAAAAGAGTGAAATGGGAGAGAGGCGTTCTAAAAACGTTCTAAATTACGATTTATTTGGAACTATTAAAGCTAGAAACTTAAAATTTCGCCTGGCTATTACTCACGTAAATTATCACCCAGAACAGTTTACTAAAAATGCAAAATGTAAAAGGACAGGAGCAAAAAAAAAAAAAAAACCTACTAAAATTGTAACTTATGTGGTTCAGCTGGTATAGAAGCTTCGTATTTGGCATGGTGGTTACTCTTAAAATGTAAATACTCGCTAAGACCGGTTTCTAAAAAAAATTGAAATTTAACAGGCTGAAATGAGCGGAAAACGGTCTAAGAACGTTCTACATTATGATTTAATTGGATTTATTCGGGTTAGAAACTGGAAATTTAGTATAGTTGTAACTTTTAAGATGCAGACGCTCGGTACAAACAGTCTATTAAAAATTCGAAGTTTAAAGGTGTAAACTGAGCGGAAAACGTTATAAATTAAGTTTTTTCTAAATGTTTAGCGTTAGAAATTTAGAATTTAACATGCCTGTTATTTTTTATACGTAAATGCTTCCACAGAACAGTTTTTACAAAATTCGAAATTTAGAAAAGGTGCAGAAGCAAAAAACATTCCAAAATTACAATTTTAGTTATGCTGCTGGTATAGGAAGTTGAAATTTGGCATGGTGGCTATTTTTAAGATTTCAGTTCTCGCTAAAAACAGTTTATAACAAAATAAATAAATAAATCGAAATTTAAAAATGTGAAATAAGCTGGAAAAGTTCTAAGAACCTTCTAAACAATGATTTATCTGAAATTTTTAGGGATAGAAATTCGAAATTTTACATGGCTGTTACGTTAGATACACGAATGCATCCACAGAACAGATTTTAAAAAATTTGAAATTTTAATGTGAGCAGGAGCAGAAAAGATTTAAAATTGCAATTTCTGTGATATAGTTATTGCAGAAATTTTCTTAATTAGTGTGGCTTAATTAGTAATTTCTGAATTATCTGTGACAGTAAAATTTACGAAAATAGGCCAACGAATACCACTTAGCATTTTTCAAGAATTACGCGAGCAAAGCCGTGCTATTCTTAAATAAAATAAGTTGATAAGTTCAAATTAAACTGTTTTAATTTTTTGTATAAGGCTTCAAAAATGAAGTAATCCAAACAGAGGTTACACTTACCCCAAGCAAACTTATAGGTATTTTTGCTTCTTTCATTTTTCTCTTCTTTTATTTTCATTTTATTTTAAGGAAAAAATCATATACTTTCCTTAGTTATACATACATGTCTTAGTAATAATGTTCATACAAGATATAGATCAAAGTTTAGATTACTTTATTTAAACGACAATTACATGCAAAATCTTTGAATTTTAATATTTATAATATAAAATAAGGAATTACAAAAATATTGTCGGTTGTTAAATCTTATTTACCATAGTCACAATATTTTGAAAAAATAACAGCATTTAGTGTTTCTAATATATATTATATTTAACTACACGACCTTAAAATTTTTCATTAAATTAATTTTTATCAGTCTGATTCTAAAACTCTGAATTTAAACTTTGCTGTTTGCAGCTAACGATTTATAATACATATTTTTTAATTATTTGAATTTATATGTTACATTTTCACATATTGTTTAATTGTTAAATCATGGATATTAAGATAATATAGATTTCTTGTATGAATATTTTTCCTTCTTTTTGTTTTCTATCCTTTTATATTTCCTTTTTAAGAAAAATTAATCACATAGTTATGTTATTAAATGTATATGACATCTTGATAATGGTCATACCAAATATAATAAAAATTGTATGAAGACCAGTTCAATTTATTTAATCGATAATTATATGCACGATCTTTTAATTTAAATAATTTTAATATAAATTTAGAAATTAAAGCAAAATATTCTTGGGTGCTAAATTTTACTTAATTATAAAGCATTCTAACTAAAAAAAATACAAATTATATAAGTTTTTCTCCTGAATGAAATATGGCATTATTAAAATAAATTATTGCCAATAAAATAAGAAAAATCATTCTGTCAAGAACGGGTTTCGAACCGACACGACGATCGGAACAGAGGAGTACCACGCCTTATACAACTCGGCAACCCCCCTCCCCTCTTTCGTGTTCGAGTTTATTCTAAAACTGGTTAGGTTCAAGATTTAATTTTACGCATGCGCAAATGGGTCATTTTCATGTGAAAACTGGATTTGACGAAAAACACTTTTCGTTTTAATATATAAGATAACATTTCTATTTCTTATTGGACTCATTTGGCATCTGCCCTCTGCTGGAGTAAAAGAAATGAAAGTTGGTCACCGTTTGTTTTTAACCTGGTGTCAGAAATTCGTTCATTAAGTTATCCTAAAAATTGGAATTTTATTTTTTGTCAGTTAAATCCAGCTGACCTGCCCTAGAGGTGCTGTACCGCTGCGGATTTAGCAAAAAGTAAATAGTGGGAGGGATGAAAAAGCCGGTAGAAGAATGGCCGAAGTTAGAATGATTCCCGGATTTTTAAATTGTTGATGCGGAAAGAAAAATAAATCTGTACTTAGTATAGTTATTAAATCTCAACAAATTTATGATAGAATTTCTTCTTACGATAAGTTAGTAAGAGTGATTGCTTGGATATGCAGAGTTTTCATATATTCCTGGAAAAATAGAGAAAACAGAAATTCTGATTTATTAACTACGGAGGAGCATAAGGAAGTTGAAATTGTATTGTTAAAATTTGTTCAGCAAAAATCGTTTACTGGTCCCGACAATAAACGTTTAAGGAAATTACAGATCATGATAGATTATGCTGCAATTATGAGGTTGAAATCACGCATACGTTTGAGAGAAGACACTATGAATTTTAGATTCTCTGTAATATTATCAAATAAACGTCTCGTAGTTGATAAATTAATTCAGTCAAGACATTTTAACGTCGCTCATGCTGGAGTACAAATCATGATGTACAATTTAAGAAAAGGCTTCTTCTGGATCTTAAAATTCAGAAAATGCATAAGGAAAATTATTAGAGGCTGCGTACAATGAAAAAAAATATTTTAAGCTAATAGAAATTTCCACCCCACCCCTGCCGGAAAACAGAGTTAGAGAAGCAACTATATTTGAAATTGTTGGAATAGATTATGTTGATCCTCTTATTCTCCAAATAAAAAGAGAAGATTTAGTTTGGCACGTATATGTATACTTGTGCTATTTTTTGGGACATTCATTTCGAGTTAGCGACTTTATTGTCAACTGAAATTTTCTTGCAAACTTTAATAAAATTAAATAAATAAAAATTGTACGATTGCACCATAACATTAATATAAAATACTTTGTATTGAAACTATACAAAATATGCTGAATGGTACACGAGATTTACATCTATATGACATTATTTATAAAAACATTAAAATTTCAATAAAATCGATGTTTCGTATCAACGTATTTCGAATATTACTCCTCTAACAAAGGACTTCGTTAGCTTTGATAAAGCTGAAGTTATAATCCCTTGTAATAACCCCTATGCGAGTAAAATTATAGAGTCACTTGAAATTATTTAGCGTGGACAGTATGCATGTAATGATAATCTGTCTTTTTAACATTCCATGAATATGGCAAAGTTTGTTAGAATAGACTTGATGCCAATGTGTTCGTATGTTATTTCTCACTCTTCTCCATTTCTTCTGATGTGGTTTACTGTATTTTGTAACTATGGTAACTGAATGTCGCTTTTGCTTTCTTCACTCAGATGACAAGTCAACATTGGAGATGATATTTTTCTGAGCTCCCAGACGTAACTTTTCTTTTTTGGACTTTTAAACTGTCATGACCTCACTTATGTTGAAGATGATCACAGAAGTGCTACGAAACGTCGATTGTATTGAAATTTTAATGTTTTTATAAGAAATGTCATATAGATGTATTAATTGCGCACCATTCAGAAAGTTTTGTATGGATTAAATACAAAGTATTTTATTTTAAGATTCAAGGCTCGTAGTGGTAAACCAGGTATTACATATTTGGACATTGGAAAATATTTTGTTTGAGCCGAAAATTTGTTAAAAAATATTTACTGGAATTCAGCGTCAAATAATAGTATATCTAGTAAAATTGTTTGCAAATATATTCATCTTCATTTCCTCGGTGCTGGAAGGTGGGAGAGACTAATTTGAATAACCGAAACGATCCTCATACATGTTTAATAGAAAATCTCTCTCAATTGTAAAGAAATAGAAACAGTATTTCAATCTATGATCTTCTCTAATGTCATTTTTTAATCAATAACTCTTCAAACTACCTGTTATTTCAGACATTATTTTAATCTTTAACACATATAGGCAGGCACTGTACATTCTCAAAAACATATTTAAAAACGCATAAAACCACACTGTAAAAAATGACCAATGTTTCTTATTTTATGAAAATATACTGTAACCACGAACGAAATAAATTATATATAATTTTATGAGTTATCCGAAATTCCGAATAGCGTGTTCCATTGTCTTTTCAATTCCCAGAAACCAATACATTTCCACAATTTAAAAAATTATTTAGAAAAACAAAGTATTTTTCGCTGCCCGTATTTTTCAGAAACGTTTTCGAAGGCTTTTTATAGTGTATTAATTAATGTCCTCAGCCTGGAATACCTGTTTTTCGAATGCTATCAATTCTCAAGTAAACATTTTCATGCTCAAAAAATATGTTTAACAGACAAACATGCAAAATTAACAGCGTTAACAATAACATTAAAATTAAGATTATTTCTTTACTCTTCCATGTATAAATTAACTTATGCGGCTGAAAACGTTTACTTGAGAATTGATGACATTCGAAAAACTGGTATTCCAAGCTGAGGACACTAATTAATACACTATAAAAACTATTCGGAAACGTTTCTGAAAAATACGGGCAGCGAAAAATGCTTTGTTTTTATAAATAATTCTTTAAATTTTGGAAATGTATTGTTTTCTGGGGATTCAAAATACAATGGAACACGCTATTCGGAACTTCGGATAACTCAGAAGATTATATTATATTTTTGTTCGTGGTTATAGTATATTTTCATAAAATAAGAAACATTGGTAATTTTTTACAGTGCAGTCCACATGTAAAAGTAGAATACTACTGGAAAAACTTAATTAATGCGATCAAAATATTCAATTTACTATAGAAACAGAAAAAGATAACGTACTAGCATTCCTGGACGTACAACTCATTCGATCAGAAGATAAACTACAGACAACAGTATTCAGAAAACCAAATGCAAATGTTCACATAATCTCAAAATACTTCAGAACTCCCTTCCCATACAAGATAGCTGCAATAAATACATACATTCATAGAGCCTTTAAAGTATGTTCAACAGAAGACCTCTTTGACGCAGAAATAAATAAAATTAAAACAATAGCTAAGTATGCAGGATATGCCACAAAACTATACAGAAGTTAATCGAAAAAGCGGCATCAAGATATAATAGAATACAACCAGCTCAAAAAGAAATAAAATTTACGAACTCAATTCCGTTTATAAAAGGCATTTCCCTAAAATTAAAAAGAAAATTTAAAAAACTTGGAATAAATACTCCTATCACTCCAGATGCATCCATTTTCAAATTAATCAGATCAGATATGGAAAAGCTAAATTATCACCAGACATCAGGGATACACAAAATTAATTTCAAAGATAACGAAGGAAGAGATAATTCATATATAGGCATGACAAAAAGGAAAATCCAGGAGAGAATTAAAGAACACAGAAGAGACATAAATTTAGGTAAATCAACCACCGCAATAGCCCGATTAAACAATACATTCCCAATTAAAATAGACTTTAATAATGTTGAAAAGTTAGCTAATTACAATAATCTAAACTATGCATTGCAGAGAGAGGCGATAGAGATATACACATCAGATACAAAAACAAGCAACGACCTAACCCACGCCAAGATTGACACCAGATAGCGCCAGATGCTGTTAGAAAGGGGCAGAGGGGGAGTTTCCGAAAAATTGGACTGACAGAGCAGAAATACGAGACATCAGTATTGAAGATGCCTGAGCAAACGGGCGAAAATATTCTACTTTTACGAAACTTTTAGCGTGTGGACTGGTTTTATGTGTTTTTAAATATGTTTTTGAGAATGTACAGTGCCTGTCTATATGTGTTAAAGATTAAAATAATGTCTGAAATAACAGGTAGTTCACAGTTATGTGTGACATAGAAAATGTCATTAACAATCGTCCACTGACATACGTGTCGGAAGATTTAAATTACTTGGTCCCTCTCACCCCGTGCATGCTTTTACAAGAATTAAAAGAAAATAGTACACCCAATTTTTATATTTTAGACGCCGAATCATTAAATAAAAGTCATATTTTAACGACAAAAATTAAAAAAAGATCTCCGTAAATGATTTCAATTAGAATATTTAGGTAAATTACGGCAGCCCACTAGACGTACTAAGATACCGATTGGTGATGATTTTGGTATGATTTGGTGATGATTGGTATGATTTACACGCAATTGGTGATGTATATATTATGTATGATGTATGATTGCATCCATTAACAATAGCAAAATAATTGACTGGCCTCTAGCAAAAGAGACTAGCTAAAGATGGACACATTCTTCTAATAAATATCAAAATGAAAACCGGTCAATTTTTACGACCGACTAGCAGATTGGTATTTCTAGAGGTATCCCAAGATAGTGATGTTCTGAGAAATCAGTTTGCGAAAATTCAAAAGGAACAATGCTCTGAACACTGTGAATTAAAGTCCAATGAAAATTAAAGAGAAAAATTAGAGAAAATTAAAGAGAAAATGAAAATTAAAGATTTTAAAAAATCAGGAGACTAAGAGACTATGTGCTCTTATTTTTCAATTGCATTTTTTTTTTACAGAATACTTACCCTTAATACATAATCATCCGGTTTCACAGCTACGCAGTATTTTCTAAAATTTTTGCAAATATATTCCCATAATTTACTATCATCTTCATTATCATCTCCATAATCATCTCCAAAATCCAAATAATGCTCATTTTCAAAGGCCTGTATATCAGAATTACATTCACCAGGTAGTGACCGGCAGAAGAGTTGACGTTTTAACCTGAAATTTAAACACGATTTCTTATGAATATGCAATAAGATTCTTCACAATGCAACAAATAATATAGATCTAGAACGATTTTTTACTTTCTTCTATCCTTACAAGAAGGAAGTATTGGATTCTTGAAAATTTTCGACTTCCGGTTTTCGAAGGATTTATACGTTTTCAAAGGTCCTGACAAGATTTGACTGTTTTTAGAAAATGTCTGTCTATGACTCTGTGACATTGTCTGTCTGTCTGTATGTGACAAAAATTTTGTGGGCGGTCTATCTCAAGAACTAATGCACGAAATTTAATAAAACATTAGATTCAGTTAGACCCTGATATAGATTGGTGCTGATTAGTGTTTGGTGAAAATCGTCCAATAGGTGACGCTGTTATGCTGCGTTTTTCTTGATTTCCGCAGTAGCTCTATCTCAAGTACTAATGCACTCATTTTCATCAAACTTCAGATTCGGTTAGACATTGACATAAATAGCCACTGATTATATTTTGGTGTAGATATCCCAAAAGGTGGCGCTACTATACAACTTTTTTCATGATTTTTACGATAGCTATATCTTAAGAACTAATACATGGAATTTCATACAACTTCAGATTCTGTTAGACCTTGACTTAAATAGATGCTGCTTACGTTTTAGTGTAAATAGCCAACAGGTGGCACTGCTATGCTACTTTTTTCCTTATTATCACTATAACTGTACCTCAAGAATTATGCAAGGATATTAATAAAACTTCAGATTCAGTTAGACGTTGACATAAGTTGTTGTTGATTAGGGTTTGATCTAAATCTACCAACAGGTGGCACTGCTATGCTACATTTTGCAGGATTTACATCATTTTAGAGATAGTCCTATCACGAGAACTAATGCACGCAATTCAATAAAACTTTAGATTCAGTTAGAACTTGATATAAATTGGTGTTGATTCTATTTAGTGTATGCGAAACCTGTGTGAGATAGAAGAAAGTTTTGCAATTGGCACATCCGACTAGTTTCTTCTTAAAGTTAAACTGTTTGTGATTAATTTTTACTGCTGATTGTGAGGGGAAAAAATTCAAAATAGCTGACACGTACAAATTCTATATAAATGGAAAACTGGTTGGTATATTGAACAGTTAGTTTTAAAACCATCAGAATATGTAATTGGTAAATTATAAATTAAATCATAGAAGCAACAGATACCACTGAACATCACTGAAGAATAGCCGTGTTTGCTGCATCACACATTGCCCCAAGTAATGTACGAGACAAAAGCTTATAAAAGGGTCTGGGTGCACTTTCTTCGGGGTGAATAAACACAATTGTAATAACTTTCCAGATTGTGACAATTACAGTAAACGTAACAAAGTTAAACTAGTCGTTGGGGGCCACCGTAATACTTACCCATCATGGATATGTATAATGTAAAATATTAAAATAAAAATGTGTAAACTACTTATAAAATGCATTGCAATTCAAATAAAATCGTGGCTTGATGACGTCATAAAAAGGCTCGATTACTGAATTGCTCGAAAGAGGGTTTTCCTTATAACTCCAAAAATAATACTCCTATTAACTAGCGGTTTATTGCATCTGATTAAGCGTCAAATTTCCAATTAAAATATATATTTGAAGTGAAATTTGGATGAAATACAGGGTCATAAAAAATCGAAGAGTGTGGAAAATAGGATTACAAATATCTCGGCAACTCATTATCCGATCGACTTCATGTTTTATGCAAAATTTATGTTTTTTTATTGTCTTTTATATTTACTCCTTAAAATAAACAATTTCAAAAATTTTTATATACCTTTCATCAGAACGAATATTTCGAGAGTCCGAAAAAAATGTTCCGGTTAATCGAGGTTATTGAAATGAAATAGACTTCTTCCCATTATTACATACTAAGTACATACCAAATTGCAAGTCTCTATCTCAATTTGTTCGGGAGATAGAGCGTTTACAGACACACACACAGACACACAGGCACATACACACAGACGGACGGCAAATTTTTTTTTCTAAAAATATGTTTTTCGGAATCTCCAGTGTCTGAAACGTGTAAATCCTTCAAATTTTTTTTTTTCGATTTTCAAAACGATTACAAGACTTACCCTATACTACGTATGATGGGTAAGTAAAATTGTAAGATAAATCTTGTTGGCAAGGGTTTTTTCAAAAAGGTTATAAAATTATATTAGATCTGTGAGCCTTTCCTTGTAGAGTGGTGCGAAAAAATCGAAATATCTATTTCCGATTAGATATAGCACGGAAATGTTGCCTTTTTCAATGCTAAGAAAAACAAAATAAAACAAAAAAATTTTGTATTTGGATAACATCTTCCGATTGTAATTACAGCTTAAAATTTCTGAAAATTGCCGAATTTCAAGTTTTTTTCGTAATAAAAGGAAAAATAATTCCAGTAATATATTCACACGCTATAGCGTGAATAAGTTGCCTACAGCATTATTAAAAAATATTTTTAAAATATTTTTGAAATAGGATAACACCTTTCAATCGCACATATACTTTAAACTTTATAAAAAATGCGACTTTTTTAGTATTTTTCAATTGCTTTTTTAAAAATAAAATGCATTATATTTTTTATCAGTATTGTTTTCAGCTAATCTCCACACGTCGTAGGCAAATAGGGCATCTCTTGGTCTCCGTTTTGAAACTTAAAAAATGATGAATCGTTTTCGGTATTAACAAATCAACCCAGAACACACCACAGTATAGTTTCTGCATTTTAAGTTCCACTAACATTCTTCCTACATAACACGCTAAGAGCACTTGAACAGTGCGTGTTATCTCTGTATATAATATATAACATGTAGTATATACTCTTTCGCTTCCAGTAGAAAAATAATCAATAATCATAAAATTGTCACATTTAAAGCCACCGGTATCGCCATTTTAAACTATCTTTTTAACAAAACTAACTTTATAATGTGTTTCTTGGGAAACCTGAATTATGATTCACATGGATTTCCTTGACCCTGGTCCACAAACTTTTGTGATGCTCTCTGAAATTACTTTTCCTTATATTTACACAGATTAAATGTAGCAGGTTAACTCTGTTACATTACACTTTGGTACGTTACCAGTTTGTATGAAAGATTTGATATCATCATCAATTATGTTGCAAAGTATAATTTGACTGAGTTCCAATCAATGAGTTAACTTTTATCTCAGATCTTGCAATTGAGAGTTAGAGTAACAAAGCTCCTGATAGTTTTCTCTATAAAAATAAATTTTCTGGCTTTTAAAACTGTTCTCAGAACAAAGTCTCTTAATGTATGATTTTGTGAAAATCATAGTCGTCAGTATATTTTCATTGTTAGAAAAGACCGCATTCCGTTCGATGACGGATTCTGTAACTTGTTTCAGGTTATGAAGCAAATAACAAGAAGTTACAATGTCCCTCTAAAAATGAATAGGGTTTGCCGTAAAGATGCTTTTAACTTTAATTTCGAACCAGACTGGCATCTAAGATTTAGTTATAGCATTAACTATGTCTATAATCTCATATTAAGACCTTGCTGCACTGACATTAATTGAAAGGAGTATATTGGCTTTTGTTAGCCATCTGGAATACAAAATAGGATGAGAAAACTCATTTGGATAGTTGCCTATTTTGGTTGCAATGCAGATATGTAGAATTGTTTTATATCGATTCACTACGTGGGTTGTACAATCTGTTGATTAAAAGTCTAAAACTGGCAGTGTTTCACACCTTAAGAGTTGCTGTCCAAGTAGTCCTCAAAATGAATTAGGTTCCGTAATCGTTCTTTGTATCTGCTGTAACAGGTGGTGGAATAGTAACTTGATGAAACACGGAAATAGTTGTCTCATTGCTACACTCTCAGAAAAAACTGTAAATTTATGAGCATTTGCCCTTCAATTTTCACGGGCAACAGCCTTATTTGATGAAAAACAGTCTGATCCAGTAAATAAACGGCCTTATCCCTTAGATACTTTGAAAATTAAGGGCAATCCACATATTCTTACAGTTTTAGCCCATCTGTTAGCAAAAATACGGTACGACCCCATACATTTTCCTCCGCTAGGGTGCAACCCTTCATTTTAGTCATGTTTCGAAAAATAATGTCACTTAACCACGACCGTAACTTATTTTTTAACCCACCAAAAAAGCGATTATGTTATCATTATTTAACGTGCTACGGAACAGTAAGTAAAGTGTTATTGTATTTTAACGAGCATTATATCATGGTTTAAGGGAAGTAAATTACGGGCTATACAAAATGATGGGCATTGTTTTATTGTTTACGGGGTATGACTGGAATCTCTGCTGCCGGCCGCTGCCCGTAATTTTACAGAGATATTTTTAACAGTGTATAGACGTGTCTAACATACATTTCAATTTGATTTTTATCAGCCATTATTAATGTAGCATCTAACACCGCGTTATCGTAGCATCCAACAACGTCTATGTGACTAGTGAAAACTTGTTTTTATTCAGGCATGACAGCATCCTGGGTGCGGTTTGTCTGCTAATGAGTAAGTATTATTTTCAATACGTTCTGAGTTTTCGTTATGATTTCATGCTAGCGACGTACCGCCCTCTGTGGTGGTTGAGTGTAATAAGAACTATTCTTACCATGTAATTCGTGAAAACTCTAGAAATGTAAATATTGAATAATCACGGAACTTTCTATATTCTGTAATAATTTCAAGAGCTTCTTAGTACTTCAAAAATCGTAAAAGAGCGTCAAACGAATAATATATAATAAATTTCTTTAAAATCTTTTCTTTAACATTAAAAAAAAAATTAAATTTAAGGTACGGTGCACGATCGAATTATACTATTCAATTTCAACAATCTCTGTTAATCATTTTTTCAATATCATATACAACTTTTGTATGTTATAGTGATTGAAAATATTACTGGAATTATTTTTGTTCAACACAAAAAATCTTGAAATTCGTCAATTTTTTCAAATTTCTGGCCGCATGCGCGATCAAAAGATGTTATCTTATTTCAAAAATAGTTTTAAAATATTTTTTAGCAGTGCCGTAAGCAATCTACTCACTCTATAGCGTGTGAATATATTATTGTAATTCTTTTTCTTTTTTTGTATGAAAAAAACCTCCATATTAGTCAATTTTTGGAAATTTTAGGATATATGCACGATCGGAGATATTATCAGAATTTAAAGAAATATATATATCTTTCTTATCAATGGCAAAGGCAACTTTTCCGTGCTATAGTGAATCGGAAATAGATATTTTTATATTTAACTAGGGGGCTCTGCCCCCTACGAGCTACGCTCGCCAACCCCCGTTCTGACACCACAAACTGTAAAAACACTCTGATTTGATCAACCTTAAAACGATTGCGGGAGATTGAATTATAATTAAACGACCTGCTATAATCGGTCTTATGTAATCGGCTGCTCGCTGTAATATCTGTAATAATCGGGTTTCCATTCATTTTCCTTTGACCAAGGGATTTTAAAGCCGAATCAACTGCTGTCGAGACAGCTAACAACTGTTGATAAAATAAGGTTAATTAAACATTTGAAAATCAACTCGTGCAAAATGATTAAGTAAGCAATGTCATGGCATCGGGAAATTTTATAACGATGCTATAGAAAATTGGGTATTACTCCATTATCCCGACTACTACTTTCTATAAAAGAAAAGAACTGCCGACAAAATACAGGATTTAAAGACAAAAGTGCATATCTGTGGCGTCGCATTCAATTGATACCAGATGCGTTACGCGTGGTAGTTATGTCATCGAGTGATCTTTAATTCAACGTTTATCTGTATTTTTAATTATATTTTACCAATTTATTAGTTATTTCGTTGATTTAAACGTAATTATTAAACGTAAAAATATAGCTTTTAATTGAAGGGAAATATTATTAATTACGCTGTTTTAAAATTTGCAATAATAGATAAAATATTTTGTCGAAATAAATTAATCTTACCCTACTTAATGCTTTGAAAACGCGGAATAATTTAATTATTTATCTTTTTAATATTCACGCGCAAATATATTTTTTATTCCGTTATTTTCTACATTTATTGCTTTTAACACGTGATCATTTAATTATTATTTTAAAGTTTTATTTCTGTTTTTAATAGTCACGTGTTAATACATTTCTTAATTGAAAGGGAATATTATTACGTGCGCTATTTCACAAATTGGCAACGATTCAAATAATGGAATTTATGAAATATGAAATAAATCTTCGTCAAAATAATGAAAATTTTGAATAAAAAATTGAAATATAACCTCAAAAAATGAGTCAAATTGAAAAAATAATTGCAGTCTGCACACCCCAACCTTGTCAACTATATCCTTACAAATTATGGTTAAATTCCTGTGCATAGTTTTCGTTTCTATAAAACTTTTATAAGAAAATTATTTTGACCAACTTTAATATTAAATATCTCTTAAAATAATTCTTCGATTTAAAAACTGTTTGCTTCAGCGTGTTTATAGAACATTTCTTTATAAAACTACCAATGTTTAAATTTTTATATGCAATAGTTTTCTGGATATTGGTCCAGAAAGACTTCAAGGCACAAAATCTAAATTGACAGCGGTGGCCGCGGTGGTGGTTACTTTTTTTTTAATATAGAGAGACTATTTATACTTTATATTTATTCAATGTTTGACTTTTATGATCTCAGAAAAACTAAGCGAAGAAAACTTTTAGATATCATTAGTGTTAAAGTTCGAGGGGCCGTACAAATGCTGAAAAAAAAAATCCGTCTGCGACAGCTGCCATTTTTGTCAGCTCTCAGGCCTTGTATTCAGGGGGCGGTGCATCAATACTGAGGGGCGTCAGTTTCGGCCTCGACTGAGCGCCAATCACTGTCAGTGCCATCTGTTGTTCGAAATTTGAACTAAAATCAAGAATCACAGTAAGAAAACTCGTGACATCATACATAACCCTCATGCAAGATTTTTTTTTACTATTTATCACCGCTTGCAAGTTATTGAATTTTAAAATCCATCAGTCATTTTTTGGACACCCGGTGTCAGGAATTTCTTTTTTTATTCAGAAATTCCGAATTCATACCCTAAATTCTGCAAAAATAATATTTGCTTTCTTTAATGACAGACGTTCCGTGATTACATAAAGTAAAAATTCTTCTTTCGGAATTTTTGAGTGAAAAAGAAATTTCTAAAATGCATACATATATGTGGAAATGCGTTAATCTGATCATCTGCTACGATAATCTTTTCTGTTGACCATAAGATAAATTGGCGAAAATCATGCATTTTCAAAGGATAAGGAATTTTCCACTCAAGTTATGAGATAGATGTACAATAATTTAAGTAGTCCATAAAATACGTTTTTGCTTGATTTAATCATGTCTGTGTATTAAATTATTATTCAAAGAAGAGACGACCCCATTAATAAAGCAAGAAATTTTACCTCCGCCCCCGATTTTTAAAAATTCACATCTTGATTATGGAAATGCGGAACAGAAAAGAGAGTAAAAAATTACGGTAATAATCGGTTATTCTATTCCGATACTTATCAGTTATTCCGGATACGTGAGTCAGTATACCTGATAATTCATTTAAATTTTGAAATATCTACATCCATATTTGAAAATATCTCTGCGAGATGTACTCAAATCGCAGGCAAAGATTATCTCGCAGAGATATTTTCAAATAGGGATGTAAATATGAGTACATGATTTGAGTACATTCCATTCCGGATACGTAAGACAGTATACCTGATAATTCATTTAAATTTTGAAATATCTACTTCCATATTTGAAAATATCTCAGCGAGATAATATTTGCCCGCGATTTGAGTACATTCCATTCCGGATACGTGAGTCAGTATACCTGATAATTCATTTAAATTCTGAAATATCTACATCCATATTTGAAAATATCTCTGCGAGATAATCTTTGTCCGCGATTTGAGTACATTGATTTGAGTACATTCCATTCCGGATACGTGAGTCAGTATACCTGATAATTCATTTAAATTTTGAAATATCTACATTCCTATTTGAAAATATCTCTGCGAGATAATCTTTGCCCCGCGATTTGAGTACATTCCATTCCTGATACGTGAGTCAGTATACCTGGTAATTCATTTAAATTTTGAAATATCTACATCCGTATTTGAAAATATCTCTGCGAGATAATCTTTGCCCCGCGATTTGAGTACATTCCATTCCGGATACGTGAGTCAGTATACCTGGTAATTCATTTAAATTTTGAAATATCTACATCCGTATTTGAAAATATCTCTGCGAGATAATCTTTGCCCGCGATTTGAGTATATTCCTGCCAATTGCGTAGCTTCCATAATCTTAAATTTTAACACCACAATCGATATGGCAAAACTTATGCATAATTGAGGTGCTTTTCTAATAAATGACTTATATCTTTTTATGGATTGAAAGCAATAAGCAACTCTATTGCCTAAAACATAAGCATTTAGGCTTTGAGAGTCTTTGGAGCGTGATAAACATTTTGACATTATTGGTAGTTCTACAAATGTGAAAAATAAGGCACTGTGAAATAAAAATGCAGTAATATATAATAAGAATTAAAGATATTTCTTTTAAATGCTAAAAGGTGTAAATTAACAACATAATAAATACACAGTAAAATAACTTTTATTAGGTTGTTTAACATGTTTCGGCTCACTCCGAGCTATTTTCAAAAACAAATGAGAATATTCCATAATTGAATGGTCTTTGAAGTTATTACTTAAAATGCTAGCAATTAATTTTCATCAACTTTTTAAAATAAATTACGCACGTTATATTTTATTTTTACTTGGTTGCTTATTTACATATCTGTAATCATGGAGTAATTCGAGCCACAATTTCGGTAATTTAAAAGATGCTGCATCGTTACATATTGTATATTTTCGTGTTAGTATTTCTATGGTTTCTCCAGTCTATAATATCCATCCATAATAAGAGAAACCATAGAGATACTAACACGCAAAAATAAATGCAATATGTAACGATGCGGCATCTTTTAAATTACCGAAATTGTGGCTCGAGTTACTCCATGGTTACAGATATGTAAAGAAACAACCAAGTAAAAATAAAAGATAACATGCGTAATTTTTAAAAAATACATGCAAATTAAAGGATAGCATTTTAAATAATAATTTCAAAGACCGTGCAATTATGGAATATTCTCATCTCTTTTTGAAAATGGCTAGCAGTGAGCCGAAACATGTCAAACAATCTAATAAAAGTTATTTTACTGTGTATTTATTATGGTGTTAATTTACACCTTTTAGCATTTAAAAGAGATACATTATTACAAGGTGTTTTAATTTATTATTTTGTTAAGAATTAAAGATTTTATTTTGTTTGTTTACTATTTAGTTTTACAATTTTATGCTTAACCAAGTTTCATTTTCTTTTTTAACTATCACATGTCTAATTTTTTGTTCAAAGTATGAATTGTTATGGTATAGAAACTGAATGTTGTAAGTTAATTTTTCGAGCATTCTAATAACCTCAAAGTCTTGTTAATTAACACGCTTGTTTATTAATAAATTTCTTCAAAAAATGTTTACTAACCTAGTCACTTTAAACGATAGTCTCTCACACGGGAACATAAATCAATATCCATGAGCAGAATAATTATCAAATAAAATACATACAAATAATAAAATAGAATAACAAGTAAGTAAATCAAGGCACCCTGGTATCAAAGGAACGTGATGGAACACTGAGCAATGTATCGTGTAGACAAGATTCTATTGCTATCATTACTGAAAGAAAATAATAGAGTTTCATGCTTTTACACTCTTGTGAATAAAGCAAGATCGATCCCACATTCAGAATAAATGTACAATTGAGTGAATTTTTTTTTTAATTTACGGAAATATACAGGGTGGTTACAATGTCTTTCCCTGATTACAAAACATTATCACGAAATAACCATTGAGTGCAATACTGTAAAATGTTTATTATGGAAAAGTCATGTTCTTAAGTTTTTTTTTTCATCTGGATGGATGATCAACTAGACATATGGCTTGGTCATCCCAACGCCTCATTGAAAAGCAAACTCAACATGGTTTACACAAAAGTCCTTCATCTGACACACTCTGATAAATCCAATTATTAAGTTTTTAATATTTTTGAATATTTAGGGGATATCCGCTCTAGGTCAGGATCACAGACCAGGATCACCCGTGACAGCCCAAATTTTGGGCAATACGTGGCGAGAGATGGCCGCCTTGACATTCTTCAAGTTACCGAGGGTGCTCACATCGGAATTTACTGACGTAATTACTTGTATTAAAATCTTCATAAATGTCTTTATAATATATTGAAGCAAGCATATGCCTAATTCTGTTAGTTTTTCTGCAATAAACTATTGTAATCAGGGAAAGATTTTATGATCACCCTGTATATCTTTAGCAGTGTCTTATGAGAAACACGTTCTTAGTTATTTTTCTAATGTCTTTTAAAAGGAAATTTTTATTTAAAAACAAACATTAAGTAAATAAGAATCTTGGCAAACTAACTTACCTATTTTTGTTACACAAAGTGACTGATGGAGCACTAATTACTTCAGGATATTCTGTTGTGATATGTTGAACAACCGGATATTCGAGGTAAATTTCTAGAAAGTCGTAGGTCTGCCAGAGAAATCCAGTTATGCTCACGAGAAATACGATCAATTTGAAAGATTTCTTTCGAGGATTCGTTGCATTTGCTATTGCAGATATACCTAAATTACGTGAAAGGAAATGAAAAAATTTGCTTGAATATTCATTTTTCAAATAAACAATAATTCCGAATTTCAGGGTTTAAAAATATTCATGAATATATAGAGTACATTTACGAAATGAATATTTTAACCAATATTAATTGTTAATTCTAAACTTGATAGATAAAGAGCCAATGTCCATAAGCGTCATTCATTATGTAGTATTATGTTTGTAAAAATACTTCTGGGTGTCTTTTGAAATAGTGTAAATTCAAACAGGCCGAATTACCCAAACATCCTTTCTAATAAGATTTAAATAAACTATTTGTTACTGATAAACTTCCTTTACTTCATTGTTCATTTAGTCTATCATCGTGAGTTTAAACAGATTTAGATGTTTAAATTTCATTTTCAGCAGGTAGCATTTTCAAACAAATATTATTCAGTGAGTTATGTGTAATCGTGACTAATTTAAAGTTAATGAAAAATCTTATTCCACTATGCTCTCTGTAGCTTGGAAAAACTTGTTCAGCTCAACCATCTAGTTTTTTCTTTTATTTGTTTTTTTCTTGTATTTATTTTTTTTTTAAATATTTATAATTTTTGGCATTTAATTTATCAATTTTTAATCTCTATTTTACCATCATTAATTTTGCTCTAAAAAAAATATGGTTTTATGTAATTTGTTTTTAATTCTTCATTTTATTTTATTTTTTTTTCTTATTGTGGTTGTTTGTCTATTATATATATTATATTTTCTTGTCATTTCCTTATTTTTTTTCTGACCCTGTTTTTATCCAATTTGCGTCATAATGTTTTCTTCTGTTCTGTATCCATTTAATTATGTAATTCTCGTCTGTGATTGGGTGATGCTTCCTGCTCCTCTATTGGCTATTTCCTTAACTTGTTTCCTATTGCTTGTTCCTTAACTTGTCCCCTTTTCCCTGGCATTACCTTTCAGTCTTGCTTCTGCCTTCAAAGTAGTAGCTCGTCTTCTTTGCGCCTGACGAAGAGAAACAAAGTTCTTTCGAAAGGCCTAGCGCAATACTTATTTTATGGTGTTTTAAGAAGTTTTTATGCTTTTAGAGTTCTGTGGTAGTTTGTACCCCTGGCGATATTTGTTTAATGTATAACATTTTCTGAAGGCTACAGATAATTCAATGAATGATTCGAATTTTGCAGAATATACATGGTTTCATAAAATGGATGATTTGATATTGCTTACCTATAATTAAAGAGTTGCTCAGTCTTTTATTGCAGTATTTACCGAAGCTAGTATTATTCCGGTACATGTTTCATTTCTTCAGAAACTTGTAAAATTTCTTGAAAAAAAATGACAAGTTTATGTGTATAGTCATGCAGATTTAATTTACAAATTAGTACAGTTATGTGCGATTTATATATTGCACAAGCATAAAAGGAAACATGTAAAAGTAAAACTAGGAAAATATGAATCGAAATTTATTTTTTAAATATACATGTCCAATATATTTATTGCACATGTATGTTATTGAAAAGGAAACATGAAAACGTAAAACTAGGAAAATATTAAAATAAATTGATTATTCAAATATGCATGTGCAATTTATTTATTGCACATGTATGTTATTATAAAGGAAACAATGAAAAAGTAAAATTAGGACAATATTAGACGAAATTCATTTTTTAAATATACATGTGCAATTAATTTATTGTACATGTATATTATTGAAAAGGAAACATGAAAAAGTAAAACTAGGAAAATATGGAACGAAATTAATTTTTTAAATATCCAGAACATATTGAAAACGGTAATAGCGTTTTTATATGTAGGATGTCTTTCATAACTGTGTTTGGCTTTAATTGCTATTGTGGCTTAATACGTCATTTTACATTTTCAAACGGAACCCCACGTCTAAACATTCTAAACAACATGATATTTCTATTCACTTTTAAATTTATTATGCCAAAAAAAGTGGAACTACAAATTTACGCCAGTTTTAATTGATTCTTTTTAAAAGATATGTGCATTTTTTAAAAAATAACGCAACAATATTAAAGAGAAATGTCGGTTATTTGGAGATAATACAAACAGTATATTATATATTGGACTAGTGGACCCGTACAGTAATTTCGCACTGCAGTCTGATATTTTTCAACAATATCCAGTATTTTTTAGATGCTCGTTTAAACTTATAAAGTGAAAGTAAGGATAAAAATAGCTGTAAACAATATTGATCAAGCCGAATTTATCACCTCCTTTCTTTCATTAAAGTTGCATTAAAAATTGAGCAATGATAGCAAAAGGCACGCACGAGGAAAAAAAAAAGAAATAACAATCTTATTTTAACTGCATTAGAGGATCATATCATCCGCTTTGGGAAAACATGGAACAAAGGAAAATAAATTAAATACTTATAAAATATAATTTAATTTAATATAATAAAGCATATATTTTAGGCTTCTTGTAAAAAACTACTGCTTCGATCGATCGACGGTGTATTTTTATTCAAAACTTTTGAAATTGAATTTGGCTTTTTAATTATAAACATAGAATAAACACGTGCGGAGAGGTCTCAATTTATATTTTTTGTACTATTTATTTTTATGAGCATCGTTGAACATTATATAATACGGTATTTTATCTTTGTGGCAACTTGAATTGAAAAAACCCTTTCATTAAATTTATGAAAACATTGTTGATTTAATTTTTACAGCAGTTTTTAATCAAACAACAATTGTGAAGTTTCGTTACAGTATTCTGAATGTGTTGGAAAGTGCTTCATAATCTATGCTTGACGCATGATTTTTCGTTCTTGTTTTGTTTTGTTTTTTACTCCGTAAGTCCGTGTATAATATATTGAGAACGGATATACGTTCTCAAGATGATTGGATTGTTATGAAATCTGATAAAGATATTAAAGAACATATGTATCTACAAAAACAACTTTTCAAAAGTAGAAAAAGCCAAGCGTAAAAAAAAAAAGTTGTGGCTAAAAAATGGTGTGATATCAAATATACAAGCTATTATATTACTTATTTAACTTTTTTCTATTAAATAAGTTATCATATATATAAGTCGAGTGCCTACGTATATGTTAATAGAAATCGTTTTCTCCTGTACTAAATACATCCTAACGAGTTTCTGAAAATGCAATTTTTTTCAAATTATGCATGATGGGCTTGGCGCCCATCTTTGCATATTATTCACAAAATTCTAAACACTCAAATCCGTAGTTCAAAATTATTATTTAAGCAAATGTTTTAAGCGTTTAATTTATAGACTTGTATGCTCTGAAAATTGTGTCTTAAGATAATGATGACTTATCTTAAAGATTCATCTTATGATTTATTTTTTAGAGTAATTAATAATTTCAAACTAGTAAAAATCAATTTCTCAAAATATCAGTCTTATCTAATTTATCTGTCCGTAGTTAAAATCTGAAGTTCGAAATTGTTATAAACATATTACAGTGCAAACATACTACTCTTTTACTTTAGAAATTTGGATGCTTAGAAATATGGAAAGATGGCCGCCAAGCCCATCATGCATAATTTGAAAAAAATTGCATTTTCAGAAACTCGTTAGGATGTATTTAGTACAGGAGAAAACGATTTCTATTAACATATACGTAGGCACTCGACTTATATATATGATAACTTATTTAATAGAAAAAAGTTAAATAAGTAATATAACAGCTTGGATATTTGATATCACACCATTTTTTAGCCACAACTTTTTTTTTACGCTTGGCTTTTTCTACTTTTGAAAAGTTGTTTTTGTAGATATCATTACTTTTTTTAAAATAGATTAAACATAATTTAAATAATCTAAACATGAGAAATAATTTAAAATTACATTTTACTTTCAGTCATTGTTTAAAGGGTTAACTAGAAATACCAGTAGATTTTTCAATTAAACTAATTACACTCTTAAAAACAACATACTAAATGTGGCTTGTTATAATACTTGTTATCCTCCGTTAAAAAATATCACTGACTTATCCATGAAATGAATAAAAATAGAATACGTACATAGCGTGTCAGTGCTGCATTTGATATGAAACGTGATATCACGCTCTTTTATTATTAGGACTAGCGGGCCCTTAATTTACATCGGGGCCTCGAATCTTGTAAAACCTCGAATAAGATAAACCTCGAACCGGATCATCCCTTAATTTGCACATCGAACAGTATAAACCTCTAACCGAACGAACCTCCGACACGGGTCCCCACTGCCTTCGGCACCGTATAGCAGTCGTGCTGCGCACGCTCCAGTTCCATCTTCCACCACCAGGTAGCGCAATCTGTTCTATATGAACCTCGGGCACTGAAATCGTTAAGGCTATAGATGTCGAGTCGAATGAGCTATACCCCGTCGTGATCCAGCCCATAGAACCAGAGATAGGAAAGTGCATTTTATGTCCTGGTGAAATCTCTCACCTTGTTCTTCACTCATTTCACCAAGATTTTCAGGAAAACATTCAAGATAGGGGTGCAGAAAATGCATTTTTAAACTCATGTTACAACCTAGTTTTTGAAAGTTTTGAACCATTTTTTTCAATGATCGTTGCGTAGTTAGGATCTTTGTAATTTCCTAAACATTTCTGAGTTACGTGTTTGAAACTAACCCATGCATCTTTCTCGATTAATTTAATTTTTCCCTCAAAATTTTCGTCCTTCATTAACCATCTGATATCTGGGCCAACGATTGATTTTACCTTCCGATAAATGTGGAAAAACTTCATTTAAATATCGAAAACTATCCCCTGTTTTATCTAAGGTTTTTACGAATTGTTTCATTAAACCTAATTTAATGTGCAGGGGAGGCAAGAGGACTTCTTTTGGATCAACTAAGTTCTGCCGAATCACTTTTTTTTATATCCTGGATTTATACAACCTCTTGATGCCATATTGCTATAAGAAACTGACAAAACAAACGTAAGATATAAATAAAGGAACAAAATAAATGCATGTTCTCACTACAAATGCGCCTTCTCAGGCAAATATCAATACATAAAGTGGCGCCATCTATATTTATATTTCACATCCTTTAGTGCAGTATTGTATTTTAACATTTATTAATGTCACTTTACTGAGAAATTAATTTTTGTTTTTATTAAAAATGTATCTTATTTAATAAATATTACACATTGATTTTATTAAGAGGCACCCCCTTCTTTTTTGTTTTGTGAAAAAACTGTGGGTGTTAGAAAAAAACTAATGTCATATTTGTGATCAGCGTGACTGATTTACTAAGAAAAAAGTGCCATTCTTCAAACCCCAGATTTGTGTTGAGCTGTGTAATTTAACAACTGGATTTCATTAATTTATAGGAAAATGACGTGAAGGGTATTCCTGCGAACGAAATGCCTGTCCTTTACCGTTTTTTTTTTTTTTTTTTTTTTTTTAAGAAATAAATGAATCACATTTAATTCATTTCAAAAATCTTGTTTACGTTTTGAAAGAAATTTTAAATGCCGATAAGTCTTAATGTATGCATTTTAGAAGGTACATCTTCCCTCAAAAACTAATTTATTTTTAAAGATATTTCTAAAAACGTAAATTATATATTAAAAATATTTTTTAAAGCATAAACACTACGTCTGATTAATTTATTTTACAATATTATAAGAACACGCATTTTATCAGACAATTAAATACACTAAACAAACATGAGTGAAAAGTTAACCGTGGGCAGGACTCGAACCTGGGACCTTGTGCATGCCTTGTTGACGCGCTGAGACAGAGCCACCCAGACCTGTATCCTTGAGCGGCAATTTCTCATACTTATTCATGTTGGAAACAGTCATCTGCTACAATTTGCAGTCATATTTAATTGTCTGATAAAATGTGTGTTCTTATAATTATGAAGTTTTATTTTTTTTTTTAAATATCTTCAAAAGAAAATGGCTGACTTGCAGATGAAATTTAATGTGGTTATATTATAGCCTGTAACTGATTTGTGCTATTTTAATACAGATGGTACATGGTCGTTGGCGGGTTTTATCTCTGTTTTGGCATAATTTTTTAATCGCCAAGTTAATTAACAGTTTTTTGCTAATTAAGAATAGAAAATAATTCTTTTTTACACTGAATTTTATAAAAGCACATAGATTACGTAATTACTTGTTCAAAAATGCAATCCTTTTTTTATTCTGCCCAATTTTAAGGCCTGTAGCTTGTTTGAAAAAAAAAAGTTTGACGAAGAAAAAAGTGATCATTTTAAGTAACTCGACGTTTTTTAAAAAAAGCTATATCTCTGTTTATAAATCACTTTTGAAGATGAGTTTGGTCTTAAATTGAAGAAATTCTTCCTTTGATTCTTCTAGTTTTCGTTTTTTTTTTTTCTACGACGCTTGGTTTGTTTGATATCTGATATTTTAATCTGGCATGTTTTGTCGATTTAACATTGCGAAGTAGCTTTCTGTATATAAGCATTAGCGGTCTTTGTTCCAGTTCT
Organism: Maratus michaelseni; assembly: GCA_963931845.1. Classification (NCBI taxonomy): domain Eukaryota; kingdom Metazoa; phylum Arthropoda; class Arachnida; order Araneae; family Salticidae; genus Maratus; species Maratus michaelseni. The sequence goes on from OZ007596.1 coordinate 54,052,148, forward strand.
TGGCGTTGTTTGTGTGGCGTTTTTTTTTAAGCTTGGCTTGGCAGAGCGACCGCCCTGCTTGATTTTAAAAATAATCAACAAGGTATATATGATCTATAGGTCAAAAGTATTTCATTAACCACGTAAAAAAATATTTTTGTAAAATAATTACAAAATTTTATATTTTTAATGAATAAAAATAGTCATAGCTGAAATTATTATCATTGTGAATACTTAAAAGTAGATCATTTTGAACACACGTATGTGCTTATTATCTCTATCAAATTTCATAACAATCCACACATACCTTCTCAAGATATCAAGCGCAATGACTTACTTTATAGTCAGAAAGTACTTTACTTTATAGTCAGACTTAGAAAAGGAGTTATTTTAATTTCAATAATGCACAAATTCTGTAAAAGGCTAGTCAGTTTTTAATGCTATTATGCTCAATCTGTTTAAGAAATAGTGAAAATTTCACGTTTATGCATAAAACGTTTTGAAGATACACTAATTCATACATTGATTGTTTTTGTTGATTTTCGTCGTGTTTAAAAGGTACAAGACCCCTTAACGATAAATATTTGTGTGTTATAATAAGTAAAGTAACATTTAAATTTTCTTTAGTTTTATGTTACAGTGTCATAAGTAAAAACTGGGCAAATAATAAATTTTGTATAACAATCCATTAATTTAGACCCCTTAATACATCGTTTGCACATGGGAATGCGTCGTCTTAGCAAAAACATGAATTCTCGTTAATAAGACAATAATTTTAAATTCAACGTATTTGTACTTTAAAGTAACGTAATAAAAGTGACTTTTAAAAATCCATTTTCACTGCTATTAATTATAATTATTTAATAATGAGATTATTAAAATTTCCTATTTTTATTCCTTTTTTGTCCATTCGTTGTGATGTTATCTGTAAACACAAAGCAACGGCAACTTTTAAAAGATACTTTGAAATTGAAAATTCCCTTCTTGACTACACATGTGTGCCAAATTCTATTATGTAAACGATATATATTTTGACATTTTGATATTTTTATAGACACAATTTCTATATACACTTTTACCTGTTGAGATAAATACACTTTTAATAGTTTTAGCCACAAAATAACTTAATCTTCAAAATACTCTTCTCAACATTGACGCGATTCCCGTAACCATTTTAATGCACATTTAATGTATTTTTCAAGATGCTGGAATGGAATTACTATTTTAAAAGCGCATAATATATTTGAAAACTGAATTTTCGCATCTGCCGTTCTATAGCCAGCGAGATACTCGAATTCTTTTGTGAAGCCCTGTAAATGCGATCTATAGATTTGTATATATTCATCATAGTATGTTAAAATTTAGTTCAGTTAGAAAACACATAACACAGTCGAGAAATTACTTTCAGCAATTTTTACCAATAAATGGAAATTTACTCGAGTTATTTTGTATAGCCCTGTATTTTATCTACAGAAAGCAAAAATTTTATTAAAGCAAAAAAAAAAAAAAAAAAAAAAAAAAAAACTGTTAAATTCACATTTACAGAATTTAGCATCCACAGGAGACAACATATTCAGTTCTTTGCGTAGTCCTGAATATAAATTTATTTAAATTCTACAAACATATCTTAGTATACTAAATATAGTTCATCTTGAAAATGCATAATTCAAGTAAAAGTTACTTTTAAGCAATTTACGCCCTTACTCAGTAATTTTTACGAATTCTTCTGTATATGATCTATAGAATTTCAACAGACCACGTGGTATTCAAAATTTTAGGTAATGTTAAAAACGCTTACAATAACTGAAAGCCTAATTACTTCAATTATCACTAATAGACAGTACTGTATTCGATATATTTTGTTTACCTCTGTAAGTGAACGCTACATGCTGCGTGCATGATATTCTACCGTAAGCATTGTGTAGTAAACCTAAGTAATGTATATTATTTTCATTATGCTTGAAACAGTGCAGCGTAATTAGAATACGCTTTAAACAGTGTTTTTGTGATATACTATTATGTAACCGAATTATTTTATGTGACCCTGAAAATGAATGATAAATGTATGTTTTAGGGCAACTCACAAATTCATATGCGCATAGCATGCACAGTCACAGTGACGTCATTGTGACGTTACTGTGAGTCACGTTCGTCACGTCACACCTGTGACTTAAATGCCAACGCTTTGTAACGTAACACTGATCAAAATGTGATTGTCTTGGAGATCTTAAGAAAATTTAAAAGAAACTTTAGAACATCTAATGACATCCAGAAAACTACTTTTTGTCAGCTTTAAAAAAAATTGCGACGTTGCAATGACGTCACTACAAGTCCCATATGACCAAAATGCCAACCTACACCTAAACCTGCCAAAAACACCTATGACCAAAATACCAACACTCTGTGACTTCACGGTGTGATCGGGGAGTGAATTTGAAAATAAAACTCATAAAATATAGAATTGAATTATGTCATGTGCCGCCATCTTTCACATTGTCACTAACTATTTAAATAAATTGAGTATTTTCAAAATAAAATAATAAATAAATATCTGTCTACATACATGAGACAGATAACTTTTTTCAATTTTCATTACCATTTTCAAGAAATTTAACAAAATCTATACTTCTAAAAGAGTAGCTAAATTTTCTCATAATGAACGCCTAGCCTCAACCGTTTGTTCTAGAACAATGAAATTTGGAAGACACGTGCTTTACACAATGTAGGCACCCATTAAGAAAGGATTTTTGAAAATTCACATCCTAAGGGGTTTAAATGGGCGGTCGAAAGTTTTAGATAATATCGTCTTTTCAGCATATCTCAGCAGTAGTTTTAAGTAGAAACGTGAAATTCGGGATAACAATTCTACTAAAGAATAGTTAAACATGTATTTCAGGCGATTTTAGAAATTCAACCACTAAGTGGGTTAAATGGGGGGTCGAAAATTTTCGGTGATTTCACATTTTCGCCATATCTCATCAGCAGTTTTCGGCAAGAGCGTGAAAATTCAAGATAACAAATCTACTAAGAAAATAATTAAACACGTATTTGAGCGATTTTAGAAACTAAACCACTAAGGGGGTTAAATAGGGGTGGGGTCTAAAGTTTTAGGTCATTTTGCCTTTTCGCCATATCTCAACAACAGTTTTGGTTAAAAGCGCAAAATTCAGGATAACAAATGTAATAAAAGTTAAACACATATTTCAGCGATATTAAAAATTCAATCACTAAGAGGGTTAAATGGGGGTTTGAAAGTTTTAGGTCATTTCACGTTTTCACCATATCTCAGCAGCAGTTTTAGGTAGGAACGTGAAATTCAGGATAACAAATCTACTAAAAAATAATTAAATACATATTTCAGCGATTTTAGAAATTCATCCATTAAGGGGGTTAAATGGAGGGTCGAAAGTTTCAGGTCATTTTGCCTGTTCGCCATATCTCAGCAGCATTTTTAGTTAGGAGCTCGGAATTCGGGATAACAAACCTACAAAAAATATAGATAAACGTGTATTTCAGCAAATTTTAGAAATTCAGCAACTAAGGAGTGTTAAATAGGAGGTCAAATATTTTAGGTCATGTTGCCATATCTCAGTAGAAATTACAGGTAGAATCATGAAACTCAGGATAACAAATCTACTAAAAAGATAGTTAAACATGTATTTCATAGCTCGGTTTTCATAGCTCGGAACATAGCTCGGTTTTCCCTGCTCGTATATATAACCACACATACACACACAAGATTTGCTCGTATTAGAATATATGATACGTGACGTTCTCATGAATATTTGATTATCTTTGTTTTTTGACATAATAAATTGATTGTGACTTCAGATTCCAATACAAAAATAGTTTGCTGTAGTGTGCTGTACTACATTTAAAAGTTTGTATTTGAAGTTCTCATGAATATTTAATCATCTTTGTTTTTGACTTAATAAATTAATTTTGACTCCAGATTGCAATACTAAAATAGCTTGTTATAGTGTTCTCTACTACATTTAGAGGTTTGTATGTGAAGTTCTCATGATTATTTAATCACAACAATTGTATAAAACTCATAAATCTAGAACTTGAGCGCAATCAGTTTTATATGTTGAATAATAATATACGAGTAACAATGAGAGATATCACCCTTGATGGTTTTGTTTTGTACTGTACATCAAGACATATGACGTAATCAGGGCTTCCACTGGTCCGTTTATTCGAAGTTTTTTAGAAGAATGATTTTCCAAGTAGGTGTGTGCAAAAAGTGTTTGTAGAATATTTAGTTATATTAATTTATACGAAATAGTTTTTAAATTTTTCTTTGAAGCTCGATACTTAAATTACATGAAGGAAAATAATACTTTGAATTATAGAAAATTATAATACAAAAAATAAATAAATAAATAAATAAAATAAATTTTTTTATCTTCAAATGTATAGAAGAGAACTTCGAGATATGTAACAAGAAAGAAAAATCACGCGTCAAGCATACATTATGTAACACTTTCCAACACATACTGAATACTGTAACAAATTTTCACCATTTAATAAGGCGAAAGATAATATCAAATTAAACTATTTGGAAAGCGCGAAAAACATTTGAAAACACAGTTTCGTTAATTATTAATCTATAATCGAAAAATAATTACAATTATTTTGTGAATCTCTATATACGATCTATTGATTTGTATGTATGTTACTTATCATGCTAAAATGTAATTAGAAAACGTTTAACACAGTTGAAAATTCCCTTTCAGAATTTTCCGTCATTACTGAAACGTATTTTAATTATTTTGTACAGTCTTGTATCTGAACAATTTACACACACAAACTAGGGAAGGTCCCCAACTGCCAGATCGGTATTTTTTCGAGAGTGGTGTCATTGGGAAGCTCTTACCTTGGGATTCAAGGAAATGCACACAACTACCCATCCGAATGCAACTAGTAAAGAGTTATAGGCCGATGTATTTCTGTCATTTATTGATTTCTTCACGTCGTTAGCTATGCAGAAAATAGGAAAGACACTCTGTGTGGTAGAAAAGACAGCTTACAGTCCAACCTGTTGTTGCCAGTGTGAAGTTGATAAAGGTTCAATGTTCCCTCTAGTAAGAAACCGAATATTGTGACCATATTTTTACAATGCGTGCCACCTCCTCTGTACCAGCGAGCCTAGAACGCGAGCCACAGGTACTGCTAAAATTTTCATGGTTGAACGCCTCAAGAGCCTTCCCCATAGGCCCTGCCCATGCCCTCTTTACATCCCATAGGATCAGGCAAGGAGTTAGTTACTGATGTTCTTTAAAGTATACTCCAAGTCAATGCAGTCCATTTAGTTATATATGATTGTGAAAATGTGGTCACGATTTTTTGTTTCGTACTGGGGGGAACATGGAACCTTCACCAACTTTACGCTGGCAACAACAGTTACATAACTGTAAGCTGTCTTTTCTACCACACAAAGTGTCTTTCCTGCATAGTTAGAGACCTGGAGAAATCAATAAATGACAAAAATACATCGGCCTATAACTCTTCACCTGTTGCATTCGGACGGGTAGTTGTATACATTTCCTTGATCCCCATGTTAAGAGCTTTCCAACCACACCACTCTCGGCAAAATCCTGATCTGGTAGTTGGGGACCTTCCCTAGTAAGTTATATGCAAAAACATTGTTACATTAAGAAATACATACCAGAACTACAAATGCATTTTCAACAATATTTGTAACTGAATACTTTTGTGTGTCTCTGTATATGAACGATAAATGCTATGTGTATGATATTCAACAGTAAGCATCTTGTTAATTTTAATACATTGGAAATAGTATAATATTATTAAAATGCATTGCAAATCGATTTTTCCCCCATGGGCCGTAATGTAACGGAATAGTTTTGAGTGCCTCTGTAAATGAACTATGCTACACACTTCATTTTAAATACCGAACATGCAATATGAAATCTCAGTAACATATATCAATCACATATAAATCATATCAATCCCACTATATATACTCGAGTTAGAGCTCGGACAAACAGACGGTCAGAAAAACCGAATTCATACACACTTTTCAACTATGTTGGAATGTGTTAAAAATAGAGTGATACACATTAGATACAAAGAATTGTAGCTACTTATAAAGATTTTACAGTAATATTTCACATTAATTTATTTTCATAAAAGGTATATTGCATATTAACTAGCTATTTAACGTACCTTTCGTTGATAAATTCGTTTATAAATCCTCAACATCTACACGTTTGAAATTCTACGTTTACTTCAGGTTATAACGATAAACAATAGCTTAAAAAATCCATACAGGCGAAAATTAATCCAAAATTTATTTATATATATATTTATACGGCACTTACTTGGTGACGTTTAATATACTGGCGTGTTGTGATTTTCAGTTTGCGTAGTTAAGCGAATAATTATTGCGGAAAATAACAAAACAATGTTTTCAGTTGTTTTTAATGTCATTTTTTCTGGATCGGAAAATTAATACATTTTTAGTCATGTCTGCTCTTTGAAGTTAATGATAATACAAATAACTCAATATATTTTGAAATAAAATAATGTGATATTTTATTTTTCATAAATAATTCAAACCATAGATTCAAAATTTAATTACGGCTATGTAGAAATTTCCCGATATCTTTAGCGGGAATATATTTATTAAATCATTTGATCGGTTCGTAAAAATAATCGAACCTATCGTCGAAATTGACCATTAAAAATGATTTTTCAGATATTATGGAAACATGCAATCATTTAAATTAGCATAATAAGTGAAATCTATATTTAATACTTGGAAATTTTTCCATAGAAAATTTCTCACGCCTTGCATTCATAATATTCAAATTTTAATTGCTTGAAAGGCGTATAGCCAACATAGTGAAAAAGTACCCCAACAGTGGCTGAGAAGTTCTGCTCTCAAAGATGGTAGACGGGAGATGCTGGGTTCAAACCCCTGTCGCGCTCGTCGAACTAACCGTTCGTAGTTTTCCGTGGTTTTCTTCTAATCTTGCCGTAAACACGTGTTAGGATCCCTTAGAAAGACCCTCACAGAGGGCACTCATTCCCTTAGGGCCTATATCCTTGTGTAGATAATCGGACGTCGTAAAATCAACCAACCAACCAAGTCGGGACTCGAACCCGGGTCATCCGTACAGCGCACTGATGTTCCTAAGTGGTTCAGTTGGTAGAACGTCAGTGCGCTATATGGATGACGCAGGTTCGAGTCCCGGCTTGGGTACTTTTTCACTATGTTGGCTATGAAATGCTTTGCCCGGTTTTATTATGATTTGAATCGTAAGAACACAGATCCTGCCGGCTGATGAAATAATTTAAAATTTCATAGTGAATTATATCAACATATTAATTCTGGCAAGCGATGAATTTGTAGAATAATATATGTTTTGCAGTCGAAGGATCTAGATTAGGGGTGTCAAACTGTGGCCGGCCGGATACCACCAATTTTTTAAAGAAATAGATCTCTTCTTGAATTGCAGAAATTTGAATATTAGATAAGGCAACGTTTACTGTAAAGTTTTAGTGGTATCCATTGATACCCCTGCTCTAGATGGAATACGATGTTTATGAAATACACTAGGGCTTTTCCCGTAAAAATAACAGGAAGCTGCATTACCATCAATAAACTTATTGACACTTCACAAAGCACAGACAATTCCACTAATTATCAAGTTGAGAATTCATAACTGAGTTGTGTTACGCAATAGACAAAAGTATGAAAATGTTACATATTATTAGATATACACCGATTTAAAGACACTTCTCCTCCAAGTGACGGGTTTTACTTAGCAAGTTAAAAAACGTAAAAATTCTGAGCTCCAAGTTTTTGTAACGCGTTTTATACTCCGCGACGCGTAGGAATCTTTCGCCAATGCAGGGTTTAATTTAACCAATGAGCGGGTTGCGAGGCTGTGGGTCTCTTTATTATACTCGGCATAATTTTGAAGTGAAAAAGTTAGACGCGGGAGTTGCAATGAATTATGGAATATTGAATGATAATTTTAATAAAAATAAAAATGATATTAAGAGACGTTCTAAAGAAATAAAAATTTAATGTCTCAAAATATGAAAGAATAAATTAGAGGTTTTTATAAAGAATTAACAGATTTTTAACAGATTAAAGTTTTTAGAATAAGAATTAAAAATATGTTGATTAAAGATATGGAATTAAAATATAATTTATATTTAAGATATTATTAAAAGACAGGAAAAAAAGTAGAATTTTAAGAATTTAGAATAAAGTAATTAAGGTAAAATGGCGAAATTTTTTATCATTACATATACATATATATATATATATATATATAAACTTATTGCAAAAATTAACCATTGAAACAGAAATAACTGACCAAATGCAATGAAATTATTACCCCAAATAGCTATGTCAAATTACACATTATAAAACATAGTCCTAACAAATGAAGTATTTATTCAAAAAGTGAAACATAAGTAAAAAAAAAAAAAAAAAAACACACAAATGCAAGCTTATAATGTAATTTACTTTTTCATTATATATACACACATATATATATATATATATATATATGTCATACGATAGCACTCGTATTTATAAACTGATCTGGATGTAACTAAGTGTGTGTATTAAGATCCCCAATATTTCGACCAAGTTCATTGGCCAGCTTGGTCCAATATTTTGTTTAAAAATGTCGGCCACTAAGAGATTTAAAGCTTAAAAAATTTACAAACAAACAGAAATTATTATTATTATTATTATTATTATTATTATTATTATTATTATTATTATCTTGTATAAGTGTTGGTCCCTGAAACAACGATTCCGGAGCATTTTTAGCTTTACCTCTGTCGTAAAAAATAGCTGAGATATAGAAATTTGAAATTCTAGGGCGGGTGACATTCTGAAACAGGAGAACAGATTACAAAAATCAGGGATTAATTTTTGAGTTTTGGTGAACGTGATTTCTCGCAAATTATTCTTCATTGTTGTAGTCATTTTCCCAATCAAACGCATAAAACGATACATTTAAATTCGTTAGCTTCAAATTCTCTCCGAGCTTGGTGACATTTGGGGAAATATCGCCAAATTGGGCGACCAAAAGCAGGTCTCCATAAATGAAGCTATTTTGGCTATAGTTTAAAAATTTGACGAATTTCTTATTCAAATTCAGTGTTAACGAATCTTCTGTAATCGGGTTCATTGCATTTTAGCTTGCTGTTTTCAAGTAACATTAGTTAAAATCTTAAAAGGAAGGTATAGGAAAGCTATATTTTCCTCCTGGTACAGACCAGAAAGACTTTTTAGAATAGCTTTTGAATATTAGTGAAATAAAATCAAAATTTACATTCTACGGATGTGGGAAAAGTTTATATAAACATACAAAATCGAATACATAAAATTTTCTCAAAAATATTTTAAAATAATTTAAAATCTTAAAAATTTTAAACATTTTTTTCGACAAAGAAATAATTAAATTTTAACAAAGAAATTTTTGCTGTGAAGTTCACAAAATTTGAGAGGAATATGCACTGTAAAAAATGATCAATGTTTCTTATTTTATGAAAATATACTGTAACCAGGAACGAAAATATAATATAATCTTCTGAGTTATCCGAAATTCTGAAAAGCGTGTTCCATTGTCTTTTGAATCTCCATTAAACAATACATTTCCAAAAGTTAAAGAATTATTTATAAAAACAAAATTTCTCTAGCTGCCCGTATTTTTGAGAAACGTTTCCGAATAGTTTTTATAGTGTATTAAACAGTTTCTTCAGCCTGGAATACCTATTTATCGAATGTCATTCATTTTCAAGTAATCGTTTTCAGCTGCATAAGTTAATTTATACATGAAACAGTAAAGAAATAATCTTAATTTTAATGTTAATGTTAACGCTGTTAATTTTGCATGTTTGTCTGTTAAACATGTTTGTTGAACATGAAAATGTTTACATGAGAATTTATAGTATGGAAAAAAACTATATTCCGGGCTTAGAAAACTGATTAAAAGCTACTCGTAAACGTTTCGGAAAATGACGGGCAGCTAGAAAAATTTTGTTTTTATAAATGATTATTTAAATCTCAAAATTCCATTGATGTCTGTTGTTTCTAAAGATAAAGAAACACTGTTCAGAATCATGGTTAACAAGGATGAGTTTATATTATAAACTTATTCGTCATTATATTATATTTTCGTAGATTCAGAAACATTCGTCATTTTTTACAGTGTGCTAATACGATCAAAGGATTGGGAGATCTGTTTTCCCCAATTTTGCGGGTATTTAATTCAAATCTTCTACCAGTATATCAGACTATTAATTTTTGTTTTACTTAATTACGCAATGTCTATCGTTCAATAAATAAAAAATTACTTTTTAAAAATTTTGGCAGGTATTTTGAATAAAAAAATGAGGTAAATCGGTATAACACTGATATGCGCAATTTTCAAATATTTAGATCCGGCATTCAATTATAAGTAGAATAGATTGATCAATAATAACTGAATTAATAAACGTCATTTAACATTCTCGTTCCGAATGTATAACTTAAAAAAATGTTTACTAATTGCTTTCGCTCGCTTTGTTTAATGATAGTTTACGTTGTTATTAACTTTTGTTTTAATATTCTGTATAACGTTCTTTTGTAGGCATAGAAAACGTTAAAATGATATCAGAAAGCTTTATTGATCCACACAATTAAAAGTAATTGCGCTTAGAATACAAATGTATCTATTAAAGAAACTGTATTTGTTATAGACCAAAAAGATCAATATAACTTATTAAAATAATATCTAGTTTCGTGTATAAGTTTTCATCTGTGGTATAAACGGAAATATATAATTAGCGTATTCAGAGATTCTGACAATATTTTCAAATATAATAAATTTCTCAGTTACCCAGCTCACAGTGTAAATAGAATTCACTTGAACTTGTAATTTAAAACAAAAAGTTTGCCAGAGTATGTCTGAATAAATGCCGCTCTTGGTTTTAGCAAATTTGAACTATAGGTTAAAAAAACAAAAACAAATTCTGAATATTATAAATACTAAATGCGACTCTTTTGGCAATTAATTTTTTTTCTCACTTTCTTAGTTAATAGCAGTGTTAATAACACGAATTAACGGTAAGTTACATTGTATTTTTTAATTACTTTAAAAGTTTGCGTTGCATGACTATTAAACGAAGAAAAAATATTTTTAAACCGGCAAAACTTGATACCATCTCTGACGCACGATTTTTTTTTATTAAAATATTTTTGAAAAATAATCTTTCTTTCTCTCTCTATGTATATATTTGTGTGTGTAAATGTATATTTGATTCTTTGTCCTGATGTCTCTTGCATTCTTGAATGCGTTTAATGCGAATTGCTTGCGTAATCAGCTAGAAACATAATTATATATACTATCACATGAACGCTATGATTTTATATTTTGCATTATAATATCAAATCCATAATAAAATGACGTTACAATAAATGATTTCTCTTTATTTTCGGAAATAATTTTAGTTGTCAAAAGGTTTAGCTATTAATTTTCAAGTAAAGACATCTATATTTATGAAATTTAAATTTCACAGATGAATAGAACAATCTTTTGAATTGCAGAAACTGTCACACTATAAATTTTTTAAATGCTTCTTTAAGAAAAAACTGTAAGAAAAGGAAAATTACTCACTTCCAACAGTGTACATAACTGAATTTTATTTAAAGTATTTCTTCACATACTTTTATTCCAAGGATTAATATGCGACGCGGCTCGTTAATTAATTTCGCATACCCATTAAATTGTTCCAGATTTAAACATCTATATTTTGACATTTTTTTAAAACTGTTAATGCATGTTACAGTAATGTTGTTGTTATATATATATTTTTTTTATGTATAACTATAAAAGACGTTTCCGGTAAATAACTCGGTAAATTCGCTTTTTACAGAAGTGAATGTGATTCTGTTTTCTCCCTTTCTTACGTTCTTCTATCTATAATAGAAGAAAGTATTGTAATCGAAATTTTTTTCGACTCCCGGTTTTCGACGGATTTACACGTTTTAGGGGTCAGAGATTCCGAAAAAAATGTTTTTACAAAATGTCTGTCTGTCCGTCTGTCCGTCCGTCCGTCTGTCCGTCTGTCCGTCTGTGTGGGTCTTTTTTGTACCATCGAAAAGTGTATGAAGTTATGCTTCAAATTGAACCTAATTTTTTTCTATGTTTTTGGCTATGGCAAGCAGATTCTATCAGAATGTGGGGATATTTTGACGAAAGGGGGCGCTGCGATCGATATTTTTGTTCCATTTTCACTATTGTACCATCTAAAAGTATATGAAGTTATGCTTCAAATTGAACCACATTTTTTTTTCTATGTTTTTGGCTATGGCAAGCAGATTCTATCAGAATTTGGGGATATTTCGACGAAAGGGGGCGCTGCGATCGATATTTTTGTTCCATTTTCACTATTGTATCATAGAAAAGTGTATGAAGTTATGCTTCAATTTGGACCAGATTTTTTTCTATGCTTTCGGCTATGGCAAGCAGGTTCTATCAGAATTTGGGGATATTTCGACGAAAGGGAGCGCTGCGATCGATATTTTTGTTCCATTTTCACTATTGTACCATCTAAAAGTGTATGAAGTTATACTTCAAATTGAACCAGATTTTTACTTTCTTCTATCTATAATAGAAGAAAGTATTGTAATCGAAATTTTTTTCGACTTCCGGTTTTCGACGGATTTACACGTTTTAGAGGTCAGAGATTCCGAAAAACATGTTTTTACAAAATGTCTGTCTGTCCGTCTGTCCGTCTGTCTGTCTGTGTGTCTTCATTGTACCATCTAAAAGTGTATGATGTTATGCTTCAAATTGAACCAAATTTTTTTTCTATGTTTTTGGCTATGGCAAGCAGGTTCTATCAGAATTTGGGGATATTTCGACAAAAGGGGGCGCTGCGATCGATATTTTTGTTCCATTTTCACTATTGTACCATCTAAAAGTGTATGAAGTTATACTTCAAATTGAACCAGATTTTTACTTTCTTCTATCTATAATAGAAGAAAGTATTGTAATCGAAATTTTTTTCGACTTCCGGTTTTCGACGGATTTACACGTTTTAGAGGTCAGAGATTCCGAAAAACATGTTTTTACAAAATGTCTGTCTGTCCGTCTGTCCGTCTGTCTGTCTGTGTGTCTTCATTGTACCATCTAAAAGTGTATGATGTTATGCTTCAAATTGAACCAAATTTTTTTTCTATGTTTTTGGCTATGGCAAGCAGGTTCTGTTAGAATTTGAGGATATTTCGACGAAAGGGGGCACTGTGATCGATATTTTTGTTCCATTTTCACTATTGTACCATCTAAAAGTGTTTGAAGTTATGCTTCAAATTGAACCACATTTTTTTTCTATGTTTTTGGCTATGGCAAGCAGGTTCTATCAGAATTTGGGGATATTTCGACGAAAGGGGGCGCTGTGATCGATATTTTTGTTCCATTTTCACTATTGTACCATCCAAAAGTGTTTGAAGTTATGCTTCAAATTGAACCACATTTTTTTTCTATGTTTTTGGCTATGGCAAGCAGGTTCTATTAGAATTTGGGGATATTTCGACGAAAGGGGGCGCTGTGATCGATATTTTTGTTCCATTTTCACTATTGTATCGTCGAAAAGTGTATGAAGTTAAGCTTCAAATTGAACCACATTTTTTTTTCTATGTTTTTGGCTATGGCAAGCAGGTTCTATTAGAATTTGGGGATATATCGACGAAAGGGGGCGCTGTGATCGATATCTTCGTTTCATTTTCACTATTGCACCATCGAAAAGTGTATGAAGTTATGCTTCAAATTGAACCTACTTTTTACTTTCTTCTATCTATAATAGAAGAAAGTATTGTAATCGAAATTTTTTTCGACTTCGGTTTTCGAAGGATTTACACGTTTTAGAGGTCAGAGATTCCGAAAAACATGTTTTTACAAAATGTCTGTCTGTCCGTCTGTCCGTCTGTCCGGCCGTCCGTCCGTCCGTCTGTCCGTCTGTGTGTCTTCATTGTACCATCTAAAAGTGTATGATGTTATGCTTCAAATTGAACCAAATTTTTTTTCTATGTTTTTGGCTATGGCAAGCAGGTTCTATTAGAATTTGGGGATATTTCGACAAAAGGGGGCGCTGTGATCGATATTTTTGTTCCATTTTCACTATTGTACCATCTAAAAGTGTATGATGTTATGCTTCAAATTGAACCAAATTTTTTTTCTATGTTTTTGGCTATGGCAAGCAGGTTCTATCAGAATTTTGGGATATTTCGACGAAAGGGGGCGCTGTAATCGATATTTTTGTTCCATTTTCACTATTGTACCATCTAAAAGTGTATGATGTTATGCTTCAAATTGAACCAATCTTTTTTTCTATATTTTTGGCTATGACAAGCAGGTTCTATTAGAATTTGGGGATATTTCGACGAAAGGGGGCGCTGTGATAGCCATTTAAAGATTTAAAATTCAAAATGATGTGCAAATAAAAAAAATTAGAAATCCTAAAACTTTTTTTCTTTAAATGTTCGGCCTTGATCCGGAGAATCCGGAGCAATTTTTGTTTTGCTTCTATCTTAAAAAATGGCTGAGATAGAGCGGTTTGAAATTTACTGGTGGCTGACATTTTCAAACAAAACAGCAGAATTCATCCATAAACGGATTTAATTTATGAGTTTTAGTTAACATACTTTCGGCAAATTTTCTTTCATTGTTGTAACCATTAATCCTATTATATGCTTATCACTATATATTTATATTCGCCAACATCAAATTCTCGCCAAACTTGGCGACTGTTGGCGGAATATCGCCAAATTTGGCGACCAAAATAAGTTGCCATAAATGAAGCGAACTTGGCTGTAGAGGACTAATTTGGCGATATTCTAATTCAAATTCAATGTTGACGAGAACTGGGACTGAATCTTTTTTATTTATGTTCCACGATTTTACCTTCGTGTTTTCCAGTAAAATTAGCTGAAATCGTAAAACCAATGAATAGGGAGGCTATCTGTTCCTGTCGGTTCAGGCCAGAAGGACTTTTCGTAGTTTAGTATACATCAGTGGATCGCATCCCGGTAACCCGATGATTCGCAGGCAGCTGACGTACAACAGAATGACGAAAAATATTGATTTTACTGGCAATGTGATAGCGAATTTTGAAGTATTAACATGACTGAGATAGAAGAAAGTTTTGGGATTGGCACATCCGACTAGTTTTTCTATGTTTTTGGCTATGGCAAGCAGGTTCTATCAGAATTTGGGGATATTTCGACGAAAGGGCGCGCTGCGATCGATATTTTTGTTCCATTTTCACTATTGTATCATCGAAAAGTGTATGAAGTTATTCTTCAAATTGAACCACATTTTTTTTCTATGTTTTTGGCTATGGCAAGCAGGTTCTATCAGAATTTGGGGATATTTCGACGAAAGGGGGTGCTGTGATAGCCAAATTCAAAAGGTCAAAATAGCCAAATTCAATTTCAAATTCAAAAAGATGTGCAAAAAAATTAGAAATCCTACAATTTTTTTCGTTAAATGTTCGGAGAATCCGGAACAATTTTTGTTTTGCCTCTATCTTAAAAAATGCCTGAGATATAGCGGTTTGAAATTTTAGGGTGGCTGACATTTTCAAACAAGACAGCAAAATTCATCCATAAACGGGTTTAACTTATGAGTTATAGTTAACATGGTTTTGGCAAATTTTCTTTCATTGTTGTAACAATTAATCCTATTATATGCTTATCACTATATATTTATATTCGCCAACGTCAAATTCTCGCCAAACTTGACGACAGTTGGCGAAATATCGCCGAATTTGGCGACCAAAATAGGTTGTCATAAATGAAGCCAACTTGGCTGTAGAGGACTAATTTGGCGATATTCTCATTCAAATTCAATGTTGACGAGAACTGGGATTGAATCTTCTTTAATTAGGTTCCACGCATTTTACCTTCGTGTTTTCCAGTAAAATTAGCTAAAATCGAAAAACCAAGAAATAGGGAGGCTATCTGTTCCTGTCGGTTCAGACCTGAAGGACTTTTCGTAGTTTAGTATTACACATCAGTTGATCACATCCCGGTAACCCGACGATTCGAAAGCAGCTGACGTACAACGGAATAACGAAAAATATTGATTTTATTGGGGATATGATAACGAATTTTGAAGTATTAACATGACTGAGATAGAAGAAAGTTTTGGGATTGGCACATCCGACTAGTTTCCATTTTATCTGCTTCCTATGATGTGAATTTTTAATCCATTGATTGATATTCTGCAGCGTAATTTTTGAACTGAGTTAAAAATAGTCCATATCAGGATTCGAACCAGGGACCTATTGGCATAAGATGTCAATGTTCTGCCAGCTGAGTTTGTCCAGGTAGCTCAGTTGGCAGAGTATTGATATCTTAGGCCGAAAGGTCACTGGTTCTAATCCTGTACTGGGCACCTTTTCATTTACTTGGAAAATTACAGTTAATGTTATTTATTTACCAATTAAAAATAATTGTGTTAAAATTAATAAAGTCAGTCATTTTCTATCTGAAAAAGTTTGTATGCAGGATCAAATATTAAACATATTGTGTAGTACTATTCTACAAATATTTTGCAAGTTAAATAAACATTTATAAAACCAGAATTATGCAAACAAAAATTTGCTTTAATTTTTGTAATGGGAAAGAGATGTAAAGAAATTTAATTTAGCTAATACTATTTAAAAAAAATTAACATATTTATTCTATCTTATTAATATCATTTGAATACTTTATTAATTAACAAGTTGGATGCTTTAATTAAAATTTTATTAAATAGTTTGGTGTAACGAATTTTTTTTGTTGATATCACCCCCCCCTTCCCCCACTTCTTATTTTTTTTCTCTCCATCTTTAATGAATTCTTATTTTGTATTAAATGTGAAAATATAGATGGCAGTAATATGTCATTTTATTTTTCTTTATGATTTATAATAATTAGAGAATTATTTCAAATAATTGTTATTCACAATATCAAATAGGTTTTTATATTTATTATTATTATATATATATATATTTAATGGTTTCAGTGAGTTTTACATCTAATAGTTTTGTCTGGTAAAATTATGGGTTTCTATTTTGCGAGCTAAATAAACATGTATAAAACCAGAAGTGTATATTTAAAAAATGCATGTTATCTTTATGTGGAGCATATCAAATTTTGTTTATAAAATAAAATTTCTTGTACAAAATATGGTTTATTTACTTTGAAATAAATATTAGCAAAAATAATTTGGTTAATGTAATCAAACTAGTCATTGAAATACGAAACACGTATTGTAAAGAATCCACGATGTTGTGTGTTTTTGAAATGGGGTAGCGTGGAGCCGTTTCACAATTGATCACCTTCATTAAATATTTCAGAACAAATTTTATTTAAAAAGCGTTCTTGAAATTTCTAGAGGTAAAAATTATTTTCAACAATTTTTTTTAGCTGAGTTCGCTCGACTTGTAATTTATAGCAAATCACCAAATAGTCCAGTCTTTTACAGTAGTTTTAGAATCTTAAAGTCTTAACTAGTGCTACTTTTCACTCTCCCCGAAAGGTCAAATCCAAGGCTGTTGCCTTGACTTCAGAGAGATCACACTCTCTCATTCAAAAATCTGTCAGCAAACCTGTCCTTCCCTACTAAGAAGGGAAACCGTCCTGAGATGAGTGTTTTCCACCAACACTCGTTCTCCTGCCGAAACTCTCGCTAACTTCCCCTCGATCCTCTTCTCCGGTCCGTTTCTCGAACAAAAGATTCTCCGATCACCAATCAAAAAAGTTTTAGTTTACGTCATTGGATAAAGCCTTTTTTAGGGAGGTCTTACTGAACTTTTAAATGTTCACGCAGGAAATTCCCACGATCTGAGACCCCACATATAGACGGTCAGATCAGAGAAATATTTGCTGTCTAGCAATTTCAGTTTCACAAGATTGATCGAAGCTCATCTTTTCCTATTGTAGTACCCGGCATTCTTGTCACCCCACAGCTAAGCGTGAGAAAAGTTTTCCAACTCTTGGGAACTTCTATCTTTGATTACTCTGCCTAATTAGCAGACTGTGAGAGATTTACTGAAATTGTTACAGTATTAAAGTCAAGTTTTAAAAAGAAAAAAACGTCCTCTTCCACATAGATTGCGCTGAATGTTGCCGGGAAATTTGATTGTGTGTAGTACTTTTTAAAAAAGAGGAGGAGATTAAGTCTGTCATTCAATTGACATCAGCCAATAAGTAGGTACTCTTTCATTTCATTCTTTCGTGCAAAATGACCAATAGATGATATCGTATTGCCGTTTTTCACTTAGTACCATATGACCAAAAATTTTTTCGAGGAGGGGGGAAGGGGCACAAATGTTTATTAAACACGCATGCACACATAACCATATACATTCTTGGTTAAAAAAGGCCTCAATTAACGACGTTGCGGCAATTTTTTCACATTGGGTAAAAGTAATTCAGTTTCGAAATATAATGAATTTTGTCTTCGTTTCAAAAAAAGTTTATTCGGATATCGTACAGCAATTTTTGAATTTTTCGCGAAATGTTTGTGACTTTTAGCGTTTTTTCGCGTTTTGCGACAATTTCTTAACATTTGTGTTAGGAATTAAGTTTCAATCTTTTAACTCAATTCAGTAAATTTTGTCCTCTGCATTTTTAAAATTTTTCGCGAAATTTTTATGAGATTTTTTGCGTTTTTAGCTTTTTGCGGGGATTTTTTAAACATTCGTAGGAGAAATCTGGTTTCATTTTTTCAGCAGATATAGTAAATTTTCAATTCTGATATTTAGTAATTTTTTGCAAATTTATTATGCGACTTTTCGCGTTTCGCGGCAATTTTTTTCACATTCGTAAATGGAATGCAACTTTAATCTTTTAGTCTAATATAGCAAATATTGTGATCTGCGATTTTTAGATTTTTACGAATTTTGTATGCGAATTTAAGTGTTCTTTAGCGTTCCGCGACGATTTTCTTAAACATTTGTAAAATACACCTGCTTTGAACCCTTCAGCTCAATATATTAAATTTTAATCTCAGCGATTTTGAAAAATTTCGCATATTTTTTATGCGATTTTTAGTATTTTTCCGTGTTTTGTGGCAATTGTTTAACATTTGTAATACTAATCTGGTTTCAACCTTTTAACCCATTATAGTAAATTTTGTCCTCTGCGATTTTTAAATTTTTTCATGAATTTTTATGATATCTTGCCGTTTTTTCGTGTTCCGCTGCGATTTTGAAACACTCATAAAAGACATCCAGTTTTAATTTTTCAGCCCATTATACTGAATTTTGTACTTTGCGATTCTTTATATTATTTATATTAAACTTTAAGAGATATAGTAAAATTTCTATTCTGATATTTAGTAATTTTTTGCAAATTTATTATGCGATTTTTCGCGTTTCGCGGCGATTTTTTTTACATTCGTATTTGGCCCCCAATTAGTAAACTAACTCATTAACCAATGAACCCCCAAAACTAATCAGGGAAGCGCCTTATCACAATGAACCTATAAACAAAATTTGAAGCAAAACGGTTATTTCTGTCAAGAGTTATTGCGTTACGTACATGTATACATATAGATAGTTTAGATAAATGAATTTTTCATGCAGAATTGTCCGATTAGATTAAGTTTTTTATATAGGTTTATTGTGATAAGGCACTTCCCTGATTAGTTTGTGTAGTTCATTGGTTAAGTTTAAAGGGAAAGGGGGGGGGGGGATCCTAAATCTGGCGACTTTTTTTTTTTTTTTTTTTTTTTTTTTTTTTTTTTTTTTTGCGTTTCGCGGAAGGTTTTAACATTTGTAACGTTATCCGTTTACATCTTTTTAGCTAAATATAGTAAATGTTGGCCTCTTTTCAATAAAGTTTATTCGGAACTCGTATAGAGACTTTTGAATTTTTCGCTAATTTGTTAAGTGTTTTTTAGCGTTTTTTCGGGCTTTGCAACGATTTTTGACGTTCGTAAAAGGAATCCAGCTACAATCTTTTATCCCCATGCAGTAAATGTTGTTCTCTGCGATTTTTGAATTTTTCGTGAATTTTTTTATGCGATTTTTTATTTTTTATTTTTTTCACGTTTCGTGGAGATATTTTCTCATTCGTAAAAAGAATCTGGTTTCGAACTTTTTAGCCCAATAGAGTAATTTTCTTTCTCCTTTCAAAAAGTTTATTCGGAATTACAAAAATGATTTTAACAATGACTTTAATTTTTTATGCGATTTTAACGTTTTTTTTCGCGTTTCGCGGCTTTTTTTTTTACATTCGTAAAAAAAATTCTTGCTACAATCTTTTAACTCAATATAATAAATTTTGTTCTCTGTGATATTTATGTTTTTCGCGAATATTTTTTGCAGCTTTTACGTTTTTACACGTTTTGCAGCGATTTTCCTAACATTAGTAAAAAACTCTAATTCAGTCTTTGAACACAATATAGTAAATTTTGTCTTCTGCGATTTTTGAATTTTTCGTGACTTTTTTTAGTGGGATTTTTTTTTTTCACGTTTTGTGGAAATACTTTTACATTAGTAAAAATAATCCGGTTTGAATCTTATAGTCCAATATAGTAATTTTTTCTGTTTTCAAAAAAGTGTATTCGGAATCCGTACAATGATTTTAATTTTTCATGCAATTTTAACGTTTTTTTGCGTTTTGCGGGCAATTTCTGGCTCAGAGGCTATCAAAGCCTGAGAGCTACTGTGCTTGCCGCGCCAGGTCTGTAGGTATGCATGTGGGCAACGCGATAATTCTTGACAGAAATATCCGTTTTGCTTCAAAGTTTGTTTAAAGGTTCATTGTGATAAGGAGCTTCCCTGATTAGTTTTGGGGATTCATTGGTTAAGTATAAATTGGGTAACGGGCGCTAATCCCCCTTAATTTAGATAAATGGATTTTTCATGCAGATTTATCCGATTAGATTCAAATTTTGTATATAGGTTTATTGTGATAAGGCACTTCCCTGATTAGTGTGGGGGGTTCATTGTTTAAGTATAAAGGGGGGGAACGGGGACAAATTCTTCTTAATTTTTTGTCGATTTCTGTATTGTACAAGGGCATTATTCTTTGAAATAAGAGTATAATGTACAATGAGTGTGAATAGCCTGTGAGCTTAATGCCATCAGTTTAACTGGGCACTTTTCTTTTTATTTAACATTTGTTACAGGTATCGGGTTTCAACCTTTTATCCCAATATAGTAAATTTTGTCCTCCGGGATTAAAACAAATGAGATTTATAGCTTTTTTTCGCATTCCATGGTGGCGTGTTTTAAACATTCCTAAAAGGAATCCGATTTCAATATTTCAGCCTAAATACAGTAAATTTTGTCCTCTGAAATTTTTGAATTTTTCGCGATTTAAATCGCATAAAAAATTTATGCGATTTTCTGCGGTTTTACGCGGTTAGCGGCAATTTTTTAACACTTCATTTTTTAACACATGAATCCGTTTTCAAGCTTTTAGACCAATATAGTATATTTTGTGAATTTAGTATATTTCGTGAATTTTTTAGTGTGTTTTCTCTTTTTGCGGCAAACTTTTGACATTTTTTTCCCGAAACGGAAATAACTAACTCTCTGTTAAATTTTGATCTACTGAGATTAAATTAAAGTTGGAAGAATACTAAATCCTCGTAACACGAACTACGATTCTCAAAATATTAAACATATCTGTGTCGAAATAAAAAATCACAAAAATTCAAGGTTAGTTTGAATCGAGACCAGATCAGACGTAGCCTGCACGTGATGTGTACGCTGTAGACGGCAATACGCTGTAATGGGCCCCACTACCAGGTTCATATAGTTCGAGGTTCACTTGGGAAAATAACCGACAAAAGAAATGAGGAAAGCTCCACTAGTTCATTTCATTGAAATTAATATTTTTGTAACAAATATAATAAATAAAAGAAATTTATCAAATTTCAACACATTTTAAATAAGTTAAATCAGCACTTTTAAGAAGTACTAATCATTTAACGCATATGTGCCTGTAAAATTGCACCTTGGATAGCAACGCTATTGCTTATATCGGTTAATCTGGAACGGATTACCATCGTTTACCAAGGTATGGCTGTATATTAACTTCAAAACATCTCATTCAAGAAGGCTCACACTTTGAAAAAAAATCATTACCATTGCACCTAAAAAATGCGAAGGTTTAGTAGAAGATTATAAGTGCCGTCAATAAAATAAATAATAATAAATAAGAGAGATGAACATATTAATTATGCACAAGACATACTACCAATAGTGGAACGCCTTTATAGTAGAGGTTTGCACTGGCCGGAATTTCCAGGACCGGGCCGATGTAAAAACTAAAAGTTCGGTTTGGTCCGTGCAAAAATCAATGCAATCAGGACCGGCTCGTGTCAATTTTTACAAAAAATTCTGATTTTTCTTTAAAAAAAATTAAGATTCTTTTAAAGAATACTGCATAGATATTTATGGGGAAATACAGTATATTTCTGACTACATCTCCACAAGTTATATATTACAGGATAGCAACATTAATGATTACTTAGATTCTTATGCTACACTGCTCAAAACAATTAAAGGATATTGCAGTTTTAGGTGGATTTTGTATCTGGGAAACTTTTTAGCTGATTGATACATGGTCGACAGACATAGTAGGTTATATGAGAATAAATTACACATGTTTGGCAGAAAAAAATGCATTTTATTGCGCATTTGTGTACAAAAGGAAAAAAACACTGTACATATGAGAAAAAAAGAATAAGAAAAGGTGTTTTCTTCAAAGAAAATCATTTTCAGTAGGGGGTATGGTTTCCACCTCGGGCGGCCAGCAACGTTGAACACCTTTGAGGCATGGACTCAATGAGGCTATTAATGACGAGTTGGGGTATTCTGCCCCACTCTTCCAGAAGAACTCTTTCCAGTTCTTGGAGAGTTTGTGGGGGTTGTTGGCGGCCAGAAACTCGTCTTCCTAGAGCGTCCCAAACGTGCTCGATTGGATTCATGTCTGGAGAACACGCTGGCCATTCCATTCGAACGATTCCTTCCTCGAAAAGGAAATCCTCCACCAGGTTTGCACGATGTGGCCTGCAGTTATCGTCCATTAAAATGAAGTTATCTCCGATTGCTGCAGCGTAAGGGACTACAATAGGTCTGAGGATCTCATCCCTATATCGGCGACCAGTCAGAGCTCCATCTCGAACGATGTAGAGGTCAGTGCGCCCGTCAATGGAGATGCCACCATACACCAACACCCCTCCACCGCCAAATCTGACACTTTCGTGCACGAACGCAGGATTATTCCTACTGCCACGGTCCCTCCAGATGAAAATACGCCTATTATCCGGATGCACAGAAAAACGGGACTCGTCAGAAAACAGAATATTGCTCCATTCATTTCTCCTCCAGTTGACATGCTCGGTTGCCCACTCCCTGCGGTCGCGACGATGCCTTGATGTTAATCTAACACATACCATCGGTCGGCGAGCATACAGACCTACAGCATGGAGCCGGTTTCGGACAGTCTGAGTTGAAATCGTTGTTCCTGTAGCCGAGCGAAGGTGTTGTTGGAAAAGAGTAGCGTTCATGTTTCGGTGTTTCCGAGCTGTTAACGCTAAATACCGATCTTCATTGGGCGTTGTTGCCCGTCTACGACCTTGCCCTGGTCTTCGGCCTGCACATCCACTTTCCAAAAAACGGTTCCAGATCCTGGAAATGGCACTTTGTGACACTCCAATGGCTTGCGCTACTTCGGCTTGAGTTTGGCCCCCTTCTAACCTACCAACAATTCTCCAAGCTTCTGAATCTGCCAAATGACTTCGCTGAGACATCGTACTCATCGAAACAAAGCAATCACTGAATGCCGATCATCCTTGTGTTCATTCTCTTTTATCCAGTTGAAAGTCAAATTTCATTCGCTGCCGCTGAAGCGACGTTTTTGACGTCGAACTCAAAATTTGCATACTCCACAGTTTGAAAACCAGAAAAATTTGCATTTGTGATTCTCTTCTTCTATTTTCGGCAAAAAAAATTTCGTTTATATCTTTATTTTATATAAAACTTCAAATATCCTTTAATTGTTTTGAGCAGTGTATTATTACATTCAAACATATACTCATTAAAAAAATCAGTGTAGTTTAGAATGAAAGAAAAAAGATGATTAAAAACATAACGTTTGAAACTGAATATTAAAAAAATGAAGATTAAAAAAAATACTTCTGTGAAGTTTATTAAAGTATATTTCCAGAGATTCCGTTAACAAAAGTTCATCATCTCTATTAATTTAAAAAAACATATCCTCCTAGACACGTCCTAGGAACAATTAAGTCACCATTCGGCCGGGAATTTAGAAAAAAAAATTCTCCGCTTTGTCCGACACTTTAAATATTTGTTATATTGTGTCAGTCGACCAGTTAATTTTATTTCTCGGCCTGTCCCGGTTCGTTTATTTTTTTCTCTGGCCGGCACGTTAAAAAAGTTATCTTTATTGTGCTGGCCGTGGACAGGATAGCAACAAGTATAATACAGAATAACATGCATTATACCCGCCACGCGCCGGGTACGGGCTTCGAGCCAGGCCTGGGCTCGTGTAGACTTCAACTTTAGAAGAATTTTTGAAGGGAAATGTCTTGATTTTTTTCATTAACGAACGAGTCAATTATGAAAAACTTTCCCTCATCCCATTTCGCCCAGCTCAGATTTGAACCAGCAATTTTTGCAACCAAATGCATTACTTCAAAGAAAAAGAACTGAGCTGTTTATTGATCTGACATCTGAGTAAGTAAAAAAAAGTGGGTAAGTGTGATCGAAGATCGCACAAAGGGTTTCGTTTAATATTCTTTTCAAAACACTTTATCCTTTCTTTCATAAATCCAAATAAATTTCATTTTCAAAAAAGTAAAAAAAATCATTTTTTTTATTAAGTAAAAATTTACCGGTCTATTTTTCTCGTTTATCCGAAATTCTGAACCGGTCCGATAGCGGGCGAAGCATAATAATATCTGTCATGTGGACTAAATACGATATTTAAAAAATAATCAATTTTAAAATTAAACATGTTGTATAGAGACCTTCAAAATGTTAGATGTCAGATTAATTTTCTTTTAATTCTCTAATGACGTCGTATTAAGCTGCTTTCTGTATTTACACATACGCATACTCCTTGTATTATTGAGAAATGTTTGAAATTTTCCGTTTTATTACCAATATGACGTCATTTAAATCTTTTTTTTTAATTGGTGAAACTTTTTATTTCATTTTCATTTTTCATGTGGAAATCTTTCAATAGAAAATTAATTATTGCAGAAAGAATTTTATTGTGGTTTTATTTTTAATTGTTGGCAACAGCTAGAACGAAAAATGTTTAAATTTAATAAGAAAAGGGTGTAAGATTTTTGGTTTTTTATCTTTATATATTAAAATAATATGGTTTTTCACATTTTATGATTTTGAGCTTAGGTATTCTGCTATGAGTACACAAAATTTCATGACTGCAAGTTATATAGTTTCTGAGAACCGGCTTTGTGACAGACAGACAACGAAGCGGGACATATAGGATTTTGTGAGATGAACGAAACACTAAAAAGGAAGAAATATAAAATGAAAATAAAAATAGTTATTTCATTTTGATTTTGTGTCAATACAGGACAGGACATAATTGACTGTATCATATTTTAGTAATTAATGTTCAGAAAGTTGGGAGGGGGGTTATGTGCTCCCTCGTGCCCTCCCCCCCCTCCCGAGGCTACATCTATGCTTAGTACCTAAATATAAGCATTCCATGAAGTGTCGTTACGGAAAACGAGACAATAATCAATGAACGAATTTTTAATGATTGTATGATTTATTAGATGTTCTTAAAAAACAATAATGAGTGTAGATATATATGCAAATACTTGTAAAGCATAAAGCTGATTTTTGAAAATGAAAGGAATGTTTGCAAAAGTAAATGCGTGGGAGGCAGGGGGGCACAGGGAGGACAAGTTTTCTTCTCAAGTATAATTTTATTAGTACTACATATAAATAGAACTGTAAAATGTATGTCCTAGGTATTATAAAATATTTGACTTATTCTTGTAACACTGTTTCATATACGTTTTATTTAATAATTTTTCTGTACTCATTTATTGCGTAATTTATTGCCTGTGTTCTAATTAGTGTATATGAGTTCAAAATTAATTATTGATATTTCATCTTTCGTTTTGGAAATATTTACATATTCATTTTTAAACAAAGCATGAAACTTGTAGGAATGACTATTAAAATGATTTGTAATCAAACTGTTTGTTGCCGTTTCAAGACAAATTCCTTTCATTTTAAATTATAAGAGATTGTTGTCTCGTAACAAAAGTTTTTTTTTCCTCTCCTACATTGTAACATCCGGAAATTCGGTTCAAAACGTCAACTTTGACAGAATTTTCTGACACCCACTGTTCCACTAATGCATTACGCTACAAAAACTAATAGATAACTGTTTTTGTGATTTTATTTAGAAGCAGATTTTAGGATTTTAATGAAAGCATACCAATGGAACGAAACAATAATTTTCAATTAAATTTAAGAATTAGGGTATCATTAATAATTACAGTGCTTATCAGAATAATCAATTGTTCAAATTAAATATTGTCATTATCACAAGATCAATATTTTAATTATTTTAGATTCCAGATCTAAAATACTGAATTTGAGAGAATCACTGTTATCAAATTATTGTGACAATTTGGGGAAGGGGTCCTAATAATAAAAAAAAAATCAGGAAAATAATTCGAAATATCAGAGCATATAATCGTATTCACTGACACAAAGTTTTAAGAGTAGCATTTGCTGAAATTGTTTGATATATTACTTATATTAATTAACTAGCAATCTACGCCCGCTACGCTGGTCAATTTCTTATAACGAACTTTTAATCCAACAAAATATTGACATTTCATAATTCACTTTTATATTTTAACAGAATAATAAGGCTACTATAATTTGTGACTCATGCTATAGCCAATATACACGCCAGGACACGTCGCCCTTATCATTATCTTTTTACGCATGAAGGTTTTGCTATGGTACTCCATTGTGAAATTTAGTAATTTTTCAAATTCAATATTTGAAAAATGGCATAATCATTAGATTTGAAATTTATATAAAGAAAAATACATTTTTTTACCTTTCAAACGCAGTTTGCCTAACAATTTTCTGACAAATACTTTTCGAGCTACTATTTTTTTTTCAGTAACTTCAAATGTTTCATTTTCCGAGATTAATCTGTGGCAACAATTAGCAAAAAACCCAGTCGTCAGAAAGGCTTAGTTTTTTATTAAAGAGGCTGTTGGAGCAGGGATTGTCAGCACCAATTTGCCACCATCACTTTTGAAAACGGTTCGGTAGTTCTAGAGATTCCATAGAAATTGTAATTTAGAATGTTTTTAGAACGCTTTTAGCTCATTTCATCCTTTTAAATTTCGAATTTTTTAAATTTTGTTTTTAGAGAGCATTTACATCTTATAAGTAACTACAATGCCAAATTTCATATTTCTAGCTCCTTCAGTATAGAACAAATCGCAATTTTAGAACGTTTTTCACTCCTGCACCCCCGCTGGGGTTAGTGACACCCACATAAAATATAGCCTATGTTGAAGCAGAGGTTGTCAAAATCAATTTGCCAACATCACTTTTGAAATCCGTTCGGTAGTTCCAGAGATTCCATAGAAATTGTAATTTAGAATGTTTTTAGAACGCTTTTCGCTCATTTCACCCTTTAAAATTTCGATTTTTTTTTATTTTGTTCTTAGAGAGCATTTACATCTTATAAGTAACTACAACGCCAAATTTCAAATCGGTTCCGTAGTTCTAGAGATTCCATAGAAATTGTAATTTAGAATGTTTTTAGAACGCTTTTCGCTCATTTCACCCTTTTAAATTTCGATTTTTTTTTTATTTTGTTTTTAGAGAGCATTTACATCTTATAAGTAACTTCAACGCCAAATTTCAAATTTCTAGCTGCTTCAATATAGAAAAGATCGCAATTTTAGAACGTTTTTCGCTCCTGCACCCCCCTGGGGTAGTGGCACCGACATAAAATATAGCCTATGTTGGAGCAGTGGTTGTCACCATCAATTTGCCACCATCACTTTGAAATCTGTTCGGTAGTTCCAGAGATTACCCCCTACAAACAAACAAACAAACAAACAAACAATCTTTACTCCTTTATAATATTAGTATAGATAATACAAATATGAAAGAACTACAAGTTCGTGTTGAATATTTTAAATACTAATTTTTTTTTTCAAAATAAAACTGTGATTTGACGTTTGAGGTTCTTGATCTGCAGATTTACTAGTTTCATTACTAATATAAATGTAATTAATTTTTATAGTATTTTTTAATGCACAAATATTAATTAATCAAAAATGGAAGAAAAAAAGTAAAATAAATAAATAAATAACAACTCGCGTGACTTAAAAAAATTGTCTTTATTTGGATGAATAGGGCATCTTCCTCGCCTTTTCCTATGTCCTTGAATTTTTTTCTCTGTAAAGATCTCGTAAATAAAATTATTGGCGAGTTAAAAAATGTACCTCACTATGTATTTGGCAACCAGTCTTCCAATAAGCAATCTTCTAAAACTTTATTATAAACACATGGAATTGGCAGATTATCTTATTTATATAATATATTTATATTGCAGATTGTAGGCTATTGCATGTTATGCAAAGTTTGATTAAAAAACAATGACATGCAGAGGAGACGTTGAGGCCTCTGACCTGCAGATTTATAAATAAAAAATAAAAATATTTTTAACTTTACATTTGTTGTTATGTAATGTAATAACATATATCTGCTAATTTTCATTAAAATTATTAATAAATGTTGTTTATGATAAATAGAAAAAAGACTCCACAGCAAGCGCTCAATACCTGAGGTGGGGGACGATAAAAAATAATTGGACCATACAATGGACTGGCAACATCCAGAATATTAATATTTGGGCTCTTTTGAGCTTATATGAATTGAGGGAATGCAGTAGTCCTATATTGCGTACTTAAGTCTTTCGAGAATTTCTGGACTATCCTATCAGATAAAAGGGAAATTGCTTTTTCTTCTTCAAACCTGACCGTGACCAGCAACTGGGGCATTTTCACACACAATCGATTTCTGTACCGGTCACCCCTAAAGCTTCAGGCAATGAGGAATTTGCACACATGAGGTAATCGATCAACATTATATTTTTCTGATAATTCCAGGCTCATAAATTTAAAAAATGTTCTCAAAAATGGAAAAAAAAAGTTCAATAATTGTTAATTTAAGTTTAAAGTTACGAGAAAACCACACAGCTTCAAAACGCTGCGTAATTGGCTATGACGTCACTGTTCACGATGTGCCAATGTTTACATTTTGTTAGCAAGCGGCGTTGGTTCTCGGCTCCGGTTTTGCAAGCATTTTCATTTTTTTCTTTTTACCTCGAAATTTATTTATGCTTTGGTCTTTACGATATCGTTATCAACCTCTCATTTTCTTTGTATCTCACTATTATAAAAAAAAGTATTTAACTAAATGTTGATGCCCCTGACGTGATTGAATTTATTGCGACATTTTCACCGTCTCCGCTCATAACAAAGAAGCTATTGCATATAAAAACATGAAAACTTGCAGTTTTATAGAGAAATGTATAATAAATACGCTGAGTTTTAAAATCGAAGAATTATTTTAAGAGCTATTTGATGTTAAAATTGGTCAAAAAAGACAATTTAAAAAGTTTTATAGGATCAAAAACTGTGCATAGCAATTTAATCATCTTTCGTAGGCATACTTGACTAGATTGTGATGTGCAATGTGCAAACATTTTTTTTTAATTTGTTAAATTTTTAATCATTGAAAATTTTATTATCTAAATAAAGACTTAATTCATAGTTTGAAAAAATATTTTATTACCCACTGTTACCAGATATAAAATAGCCTAAATATGTAATAACATTTACAAATACGTTTCAATCAAAACATTTATTTACATGCGATTTTTAAAAAAATAAAGAGACCTTTAAAATAATTTACATTATTACGTGCGAAAAGCAATGAATGGTGAAAATGACTCATAGTTAAAACGATATATATTTAATTCGTCGTATTTACGTCATATAAACGATTTTCTTATAGCATGTAAAATAAAACTTTTTTCTAAACATTATAAAACTTTGGGAGGTAGCGACAGTTTTAACTTAAGGCTGTTCTCAAATCCAAAAGAGCTACTTTCTGACACATTTCTGAATTCATTTTTGTTTGGAAACGCATGAAATAGGCAGGTGTCCTTATTCAGAAACTACGTAATCGAAATATATATAGATAAATTAATACATGAATTTTCTATTATTTCGTAAAACATAGTACATGTGCTATGTATTACGAAATAATACATAGATAAATCTTGTATTAATTTATCTATATATATTATACAAATCAATTAGAGGTAAATTGTTAATTGCAATTCGTAATTGGTTCTTTTATGACCTAGTCACGTGATCTCTGACGTCACTGGTGACATATTGAATGATACCACATGGTCACTTGATAGCACTTAATCAGTGACGTCACATGTCACGTGATCAAATCTTATCAGTGATTATAATAGCTGATAAGGCCCTGAACAAGCATTCACTTTTCTCAGAGTCTTGGTGTGAGTCAGTTGGGTGCTTAGCTAGCTGGCGTGTTAGGTAAGAATAGTATTTGTGTATATATTTTTAATATGACTTTAAATTAATTTGATACCTACTATGTAAAACGATATGAATATGTTTTGAATATTAGAACTAAAAAATAATACTTCGAAATAATAGACTTACTAAACAGTAAAATTTAAAGCTATGTAGATAAATATCCTAAAACTAAGTTGAAATTAAAATGGTAAAAGTTTAGTCAGTCTCATGTTAGTGTTTATTATATTAACTCTACAAAAGAAATTTTTAAGTGGGAATACTAATAATCCAAGTTACCATATAGATATTATAAGTTAGTAGCTTCATAAACTAATGAGAATGTATATAATTTTAATAAACTATGCTGATTTCTACAGATATTTAATAAAATAGAAGTGAGTTTTCGAGAGAAATGTACAGAGTTTACCAATTTACTTCCCAGCTTTATCTTACCATAGGCAATGGTCTAAATCAAGTTAGGACATATACCTTGGAAATCATATTCATGCGACTAAATAACCTGGGGCTTACTCAGCCCAGTAGTTAGTGTGATGGCTATAAAATACCTGGGGCTTAATCAGCCCAGTAGTTAGCGTGTTGACTATATAATAAGCGGTGGCTCACTTAGCCCTGTGATTAGCGTGGTGGCTATAAAATAATCGGGGGCTCACTAAGTCCAGTAAGCGTGGTGGGTATAAAATAGCCTGGGGCTCACTCAGCCCAGTAGTTAGCGTGGTGGGTATAAAATAGCCTGGGGCTCACTCAGCCCAGTAGTTAGCGTGGTGGGTATAAAATAGCCTGGTGCTCACTCAGCCTAATAGTTAGCATGGTGACTATAAACTAAGCGGGGGTTCACTAAGCCCAATAGTTAGCATGGTGGGTATAAGTTAGCCTGGGACTCACTAAGCCCAATAGTCAGCGTGGTGACTATAAAATAAGCGGGGGCTCACTTAGCCCTGTGGTTAGCGTCCTGGGTATAAAATGACAAGTCTGATTATATGTTTGTGGGTTCGAAACTTGTGCGGTTTAGACGATGTGGTTTTGAATACTTAGAGAAGTTAAAGAAATCACGATATTGTTCTATATCCTTATAAATATTGTGTGTTTGAATATGGTAAGTATGGTAAAGATACCATATATATCTTTTTCAAAAGTTAAAGAAATCTATATTTTAAGTATTTTATTAAATATACTTTCCCCTTTCTGCATTATCGTAACTTATATACATTCCCGGCTGTTAAAACACGCACCTTTTTATAATTATCTTTCAACGACAACTTTTAGTCAAAATCAGACATATTGTTTGTAAATTATCATTAACGTACTTTATTCGGTCTCCCACATATCAAAGTAAATGAAATTATACAAGGCATAAAATGTTTCCTTTCTCATGGTAAGTTTTGACTTCATAATGAATCCAGATGTTAATTCCGTCTGAGTGACGCCTTATAACATATTTCTGAAATATCTTTCCTGCATTTTCTCAAAACAACTAACCACTAAAATTCTATTTCATTCTCTTTTTTTGCCAAAGTGCAATCATCGCCAATAAAGATTTCCCTACCAATGACGTCAATTATGAAGTTGATATGATGTATATGTAACGGTTACAATTCCCACGCAAAATACAATACTCTTGGCTCTAAAAATGTAAATGGTTTGGCATACTTTCCAACGCACGCTGTCATTATCAAAAATACACTTTCCTCTCTGATCTCCGCGATGTAACATCTCTAAAAATATTCTGGCCCCTTGGCCACCCTATGGTACTCTCCTAAAACATTTTCCCACTTTTTAAAATTCGGATATGCAGCCTAAGTTCTCGATATTCTTACTTCGCTCCTCTGTCAAAAATTTGGATTGTCACCCCATCATACAAGATGTGATTTCTCATACCCTTGGATTATTAACTGTGGAATAACTTCATAGATATGTCTTATTTTCATCGTTTTAAAATAAAGAAAAGATGTTTGTCAAATACTTCTTTATTCTTCCTCGTCGAAACAAAACTTTTTCCAGTTCTCAGCAGGATGTCGTCAACTTGAGTCATTGCGGGAAACAACATGTGAATTCACTATACGTCTCTCGGGATCTAAGTGCCTATGTCCCACCGAAAACAATTTTCCTATATTTCAGATGCCTACAAATTCTTCGACCATTCCCATACTCCGCAATAACCCATTCTTGATTTTACTCCGAACCTTCACCGGTTCTTTTCGATAGTAAGTTAAGTATTCTTTATAAAGTTATAATGGAAATCATACATGCAAAGTTTAGAGACCTCTAGTATAGCAAACCCAAAATATATAGGCCGATTCAATAAAATACTAGTTTTCAATCTCTCCACAAGAATCAGGTCTTTATTGTAGAAGAAGCCTTATAATTATATCTAAGTGAAAAAAAAGAAAGAAACGAAGTCTGTAATTTTTTAAAAATACATTTCCAGTATGAATTATTTAATCTAATTCACATATTTCAATAGTTTTTCAAAGTATTAACGATAGTCCCATTTGGAAAGTGGTTCATAAAGTATACCATGACGCATGATTTTTCCTTCATATTTATTTATAGTCACTTACTGTAGATCCTATTTTTTAATTTATGTTAAAATTCTTCATTCATTCCAACCCTTTTTCTGGGCACTCTGTATATATTTTGTATGTATTGATAGTCTAAATTTTATCGAAGGTATTTCTGTGATAATATAAGTGGGGTAATGCATTAATGCAGTATAATTAGTGTGTATTATAGGGGATCCTCTATTTTCACTATAATCTCTATTTTAACACGACTGGTATTGAATTAGATTCATTAACATCCATATATTTAAAGCTGTTTGCTAAAAATGTCAAATAATTCCATCGAATTTCGACCGTATACGCATGCGTCAAAAAAGGACCGGCCAATGAGGCCGAGGGTCTATTCCTGTCTCCAAACGTATTTGGGATCAAGATCAACTCCTGTTGTTTTGATGGCTTTTTCCGCGTTGCGTTAAACCTAGGAATATATTTATATAAAAAAACTGTGGAGTATTTAGAAGGTATTTATTTTATTTATTGTTGTATTTATTGTAATTTGAATGAATACTTAGGTATCCATTTCGGATTTACTGTGTAACATGAATTTAGGTTCATTTAACGTTCGTGAAATCAAATCATTTTGTTTATATAGTACAGAAAATAATTCTTCAATCGTAAATAAAAATATAGTAGAACATGTAATACAAAATTGGACCACTTATATTCCGTTTATGATCGGATATGAATCTTATGGTGTTCCGATTGCTAATGAAAACGATTATGTAAATATAATGTCAAAAGACAGTACGCACGGCAGTAATATTTTTATTATTATTTGTTCGAAAAAAGCGAATCTGAGCATCTGAATATAAATTATAAAATATTATTTCTGTATTTAGCAACTAAATATTTAATAAATATGCAGGAATGTGACTAGCTTTATGTGAATGTATAATATATATAAGTCTGAACTTTAGCATTATTTTTTAGCAGAAATATACTAACTCTATTCGATTTAAAAGTTTTGTCATTATATAAGTGTGCTATTTTATTTGTAAAGAGTATGTATGCATTATATTGTTTGTATGTATACAAATCTTTAGAATCTCTTAATATTTGAATAATGTTTACATTATATTTGTTTGTATGTATACAAACAATATATGTATAAAAAGAAGTATGTATACAAACAATGTATCATGTAACAATATTAATATTTACATTGTATTGTTTGTATGCATACAAATCTTGAATGTTTTAATTTATTACATTCATTTTTTACCAGTTTGCATGTCCGTTCATGGGCGATTCATATGAAACTCATAATTTGTCACAAATTGGTGATTTTATTGATTTAGTGCTTTGCCCAAGAATGTGGAAAAAAAAAACTTTTTGACATCGGGTGAAATGAATGAGGTTATTTCGGTTTTTCTTTTGTATATAAAAAATGTTATATGTAAAAAAATCCTGGCCATTAATCACATTGTTTTTTGTATATTTAAAGACGATTACTTATTCTTTGTAATTATTTTTTTGTTGGGGGTTTTTGAGCAAAATAATATTACTTCATAGCTAGAACCAGTTCCGCTAATCATTAATATTTATTTATTTACTTAATCCTTTGACCGCTGAGCAAATGGGCAAATTTGTAATGTTTTTTCTGTTATTTTTTTTAAATGTCAAAAAAAGATAAATTTTCAAACTTGGTATAAAAAACTTAGGTACTTCTCTATTATCCCATCGTCCACTTTTCATAACAAAATACTATCGCCAAACTGCATGATTAAATGCCAAAAATGCAGTCCCATTTACTTGATGTCGGAAGCATTATACGTGTTTGTTATGTCATCAAGTGGTTTTTAATTTAACATTTGCGCGTATTAATGACAACGTTCTCCCGTTTATTTGGCGTTACAGTTTGGCGATAGTTTTTTGTGATGAAAAGTGGTCGATGAGATAATAGAGAAGTACCAAAACTTAATTACGTATATGAGTAGATTCCTTGACAGTATTAATCATTACTCAATATTTTAAAACTGCATCATATTTGTAGAATTATATTAATTTAAACAATGCTTCTATTGAAGTGTGAAGAAGCACATACTTCTATGAAGAACCATATATTTACATAATCGTTTTCATTAGCAATCGGAACACCATAAGATTCATCCCCGATAAAAAACGGACTATAAGTGGTCAATTTTGTAATACGTGTTCTACGATATTTTTACGTACATTTGAATAATTATTTTCTGTACTATATAAACAAAATGATAGAGATCTAAAACCACAATTTCCATCGGGTTTGATTTCGCGAATGTTAAATGAGCCTAAATTCATTTTTAAACAGTAAATCCGAAATGGACACCTAAGTATTCATACAAATTATAATAAATAAAATAAATACCTTCTGAACACTCCACAGTGAGTTCTATATAAATATCTTCCTAGGTTTAATGCAACGTGCAAGAAAAAAAAAACAGGAGATGATCCCAAACACGTTTCTAGAGACAGTAATATACCCTCATTTTAATGGCCGGTGTTTTTTTTTTACGCATGCGTATTGGGTCGAATATTGTTGAAAAATGATTTTGAAGAAAAAATCGGTAAATTCACAAAATGGTTTCGGGAAAAACTTCACCAAATGGTTTCAAAATTCTTTGAGTGACAGCGGGAAAAAAAATTTCATTTTACATTCAATCATCGCAATTGGCGAGTGTGACTATTAAGTTTAGCCAGTACTGGATACTACTAGATATAATGATTATGAACCATGATTTTTCTGTTATTGGGCGAGATTCATGTTTTTTCAGCAATTCTTTGACGAAATTCGTGTTTTTTCAGCGATCCTTTGAAGAATTTCGCATTTTTCTCGCGATCCTTAACGAAATTCGCATTTTCCAGCGATTCTTTGATAAAATACATTTTATTCCGCAATTTTTAGACGAAATTTAGTAAAAAAGCGTGATCTTTTGGTGAAATTTCCTTTTTTGCGATTCTTTGACAAAATTTGCTTATCTTTCACGATCCTTTTGCATAATTCACGTTTTTCTGTGGTCTTTTAATGAAAGTCATGTTTTCCCATGATCCTTTGATGAAATTAGTGTTTTTTTCTCAATCATTTGACGAAATCTGTGATTTTTTCAAAACGCGAAGATTGGTTAGATGTTTTTAGTCTGCAGGTGCCCTAAAAAGTCTGACGCCCGTTGCTGCATCGCACACATTCTTCCATGGGGCATCGAACAAAGGAAATTCATCCTAAAGAATCATTGTTTCATTCCTGACATTTCTAGAAAGAAACAACGTTCAATTTATTGGCTGAATTGTAAAGGGCGAAATGGTGTCAGACATTAGCGGAAATAAAGTGCGCAATTTGTTCGTTTATGGAAAAAATTGTGAAATTCGTTAATCTATAAATTGCGAAATTTGTCAATCGATAGAGGAAAAATCACAAAATTCATTAATCGACGGAAAATTCATCAACTGTTTTGAAATTTGTCGATCGACAGCAGAGAAAAAAATCTTTTTCCATTCAGTCATTGCAATTGGTGAGTGTGACTATTATGTTTGACCAGTGGTGGCAATAAAGTCCATTGCAAAATTTTCAGTATTACTCGCTATTTGGCAAGTGCTAATTTTGTCCTATACTTCAAAACCCTTTTGATCATCACATCAGTGTGCAGGACAGTTTTTTTTTAGGTAGACCATTTGATGAATTTCGTGATTTTTCCGTTATCAATTGACCAATTTTGCTGCTATTGATTGTTGAATTTTATAATTTATCAACTATTGATTAGCGAATTTCATGATTTTTTCCATGAACGTTTGACGAATTACGCAAAAAAATTAAGAATATCGTTAAATTGTCTTGGGTAAAAAAAATTTACTATTGTCAAATGCCTTCGATGTTATGCATTCGAAATGTTATGCATTTCTGGGACCCCCCAATGGGCCCCCCCCAATCTTATGCCCCCCCAATTGGGACACTTTTCTAAATTTTGCACACACCCCTCATGTGATACATCGCTGGAAAAGTCTTTGACCGCTTATTCATGATATGCATCTCCGGGGTCCATCCCGCCACTCCGCCCCCCTAAGGGGGGCACTTTTCTAAATTTTGTTGACACCCCTCATGTCATATATTGTTGGAAAGGTCTGTGACTGCTTAATCATATTATGCATCTCTGATGTCCATCTCCCCACTTTGCCCCTCCCTCAAAGGGTACTTTCTAAATTTTGCGCACAACCCTCATGTTATATATCATTGGAAAGGTCTGTGGCCACTTAATCATATTATGCATCTCCGATGTCCATCTTCCCACTTGCCCCCCCCCCCCCAAGGGGTACTTTCTAAATTTTGCTCACAACCCTCATGTTATATATCATTGGAAAGGTCTGTGACCACTTAATCATATTATGCATCTCCGATGTCCATCTCCCCACTTTGCCCCCCTCCCCCCAAGGGATACTTTCTGAATTTTGTTGACACCCCTCATGCCGTATATTGTTGGAAAGGTCCGTGACTTCTTAATCATATTATGCATCTCCGATGTTCATCTCCCCACTTTGCCCCCCCCCCCCCCCAACGTACTTTCTAAATTTTGCACACAACCCTCATGTTATATATCATTTGAAAGGTCTGTGACCACTTAATCATATTATGCATCTCCAATGTAAATCTGCCCACTTTGCCCCCCCCCCCCCCAAGGGATACTTTCTAAATTTTGTTGACACCCCTCATGTCACATATTGTTGGAAAGGTCTGTTACTGCTTAATCATATTATGCATCTCCGATGTCCATCTCCCCACTTTGCCCCTCCCTCAAAGGGTACTTTCTAAATTTTGCGCACAACCCTCATGTTATATATCATTGGAAAGGTCTGTGGCCACTTAATCATATTATGCATCTCCGATGTCCATCTTCCCACTTGCCCCCCCCCCAAGGGGTACTTTCTAAATATTGCTCACAACCCTCATGTTATATATCATTGGAAAGGTCTGTGACCACTTAATCATATTATGCATCCCTGATGTCCATCTCCCCACTTTGCCCCCCCCCCCAAGGGATACTTTCTAAATTTTGTTGACACCCCTCATGTCGTATATTGTTGGAAAGGTCCGTGACTGCTTAATCATATTATGCATCTCCGATGTTCATCTCCCCACTTTGCCCCCCCCCCAACGTACTTTCTAAATTTTGCACACAACCCTCATGTTATATATCATTTGAAAGGTCTGTGACCACTTAATCATATTATGCATCTCCAATGTAAATCTGCCCACTTTGCCCCCCCCCCCCCAAGGGATACTTTCTAAATTTTGTTGACACCCCTCATGTCACATATTGTTGGAAAGGTCTGTTACTGCTTAATCATATTATGCATCTCCGATGTCCATCTCCCCACATTGCCCCCCCCCCCACAAGGGGTACTTTTCTAAATTTTGTTGACACCCCTCATGTCATATTGTTGGAAAGGTCTGTGACTGCTTAATCATATGCATCTTCGGGGTCCATCCCGCCACTCCCCCCCCCTTAAGGGGGGCACTTTTCTAAATTTTGGGCACAACCCTCATGTGATATATCGATGGAAAGATCTGTGACCACTTAATCATATTATGCATCTCCAATGCCCATCTCCCCACTTTGCCGTTTCCCCCCAAGAGGTATTTTCTAAATTTTGCACACAACCTCATGTGATATATCGATGGTAAGGTCTGTGATCGCTTAATCATATTATGCTCCCCACTATGAAATTTGTCAAGTTAAAGCAACTATAAAATTTAATTTTATGGTACTATCAAGTTTTTT
Source organism: Maratus michaelseni (assembly GCA_963931845.1). Lineage (NCBI taxonomy): Eukaryota > Metazoa > Arthropoda > Arachnida > Araneae > Salticidae > Maratus > Maratus michaelseni. Next base: position 54,091,106 of record OZ007596.1, read on the forward strand.
GCCGTCAAATTTTGACGGGTTCCATCTAGTATTTAATTAAAACCGATCTGTTCTCCCAAAAATTTTATAAGTCCGAACATTAGCATATCTCTTAATTAATATTTGTTAGTTGTTATTTTTCATTGAATATTCAATGATGCATTTTAAAACTTAACAGATTTAGTATATACATACATGTATATATGGTGAGTAGAATCTATACAGGGCTATACGAAAGAATTCACATATATTAATGGTTTTGAGAATCAATCTCGCTTTAGATAATCACGTGACATACATTTAAAAAATTCCCTATGTGCATGGTAAAAGAAAGAACGTATGTGATATATCTTAAAGTCTGCATGAATATAACTAAAAGGATGTCTGCGTTTCTGTAAGTGTAAGTCTTTATATTACTAAAGATTAAATTTAATATTTTATGTTTTAATTTTGACTGCCCTACGTAAAGAAAAAATAACCATTTCTTTTAACATATAATAAAAAGTACTTTAAAAATATATTACTACTAACCTACTATATATATCTACATACCTAGACCTTACAACCAACTCGTATACTTGCTTTAGAAGAAATGAATTGAAATGTGTTTTTATCAGTGAATTATCAGTGAATCTTATCTAGAATGTTATCGCGATCCGTGATGTCATCGAACCACGTGGTGAAGAATCTAGTTGAATTTGGGTGAAGTCCAGTAAATCGTGTTTGAAATTTTTAGGTAACGATAAATTTTTATATATATATTTCTATATATATATGTTTTATATAACCAATATGTTTTAAATCATGTATTAATAGTTCATGTCTTCTCAATATATTTTTACAGGACTTGTTAATATATTTTATGCGATAAGAGAAATTATATTTTGCATAAGTAGTAGTACATATTGAATTCATATCCTTCTTGTGTGTCACTATGTATTTTTTGAAGTGAATATTGTTAGCCTAAATTATATTGAAGCCATTTCTATGAAAATAGGGGAGGGTGGTATTAAATTTAGTGCAGTGTAATTCATATATATTATAAGGGACTCTTTATTTTTAGTGTAATTTCTATTTTAGCAAGACTTGTATCGAATTAGATTCATTAACCTATTTAATTAACACCAATGTCTTATCCCAAAAATTCTTAATGCTACCTTTTAATTACTATTTTTAATTTTATTTCTTAGTTATTATTTTTTATTGAAGCATATATAACGAATCGAGTTGAAGCTATAGAGGATAACATGAAGGAATTCGTATACATTAATGGTATCAATCTCGCTTTATTGTATGAATCTAACTTTGGAAAAATATTTCAAAAACTATGGCATAATGTATAAATATAATCATGGGTTTTCATAATGTATACAAAGTTGTAGTTGTGAATATGTTTAGGAATAAATTGTCCGTTCTTAAGTCATTTCAAAACAGGGTCCTTCAAACTGACCCCTTTACGAAACTTTTAACCTTAAAACAGGGCCCTTCACACACTGTTTCGTCTTAAAAATAGACCTTTCGCAAACATGTTACCCCTAAATTCACAAATTTAAACATTCGAAAGTAAAATCTGACTTACAGTAGATGGTAAAATTATATTTAGTTCATATAATATTGCAATAACGTTGGAAAGGGAATCATGAAATATGTTGCTACGCATGATTTTTCGTTCTTGTTTTATTGTTCCTTACCGCAGATTCTATTTTATATTAACATTTGAATTATTCGTATTCTTTTTGTATCACTCTGTATTCTTTGAAGAGTATATTGTTAGCCTAAATTATAACGAGGAGCTTTCTGAGGGAAAAAAGGGTTGGGGGCGCCCCTTGGGAGGTATTAAATTTAGTGTAGTAGTATAATTCATACGCGATCCTATATTTTTATAATCTCTATTTTAACAAGACTGGTATCAAATTCATTAAAACCCATCTCTTATCCCAAAAATTCTTAAGGATATCTCTTAATGGCTGTTTCTTACTTATTATTGTTCATTAAAGCATTTTAAAACTTAACAGATTAATAACTATATAGCTAATTTCATATATTTTGCTACAAAAAATGTGCCAGAAACTGTGAGTAACAGGTATTTCTTATCGTGAGTGAATCATAATCTAAGAAAGAGAACAAGTCAAAACAAGGTCTTTGCTTATCTGCTAATATGACTCATTGTGATTCAGCATTCCGTCTGTTGAGGGGATAAGGGATAGCCTTCCGTTTTTCTTAATTTCAATTCTAAAAAATATATATTTTAAACGTTAAACTAAAAAGGCATTCGTGTAAAACCTATTTTTACATCGTATGAATATGTACTCATTTGAAAATAGCAGTCTATTTCTTAAAATATCTGTGGAATCATAATATTTTTACAGGGTATAATGTGAAGGGGCCTTTTCATTCAAACAGTGATGTTAGATTTTTATGAAAGGTCAATATCCCTCGTATTTCTATCACCGTAATATAACATGAATCTATTGAATTTATTTTGTGAAGGGCCGTTTATTCGAATAGGGTTACATTATTTGTGAAAGGATAGAGGGATAGAAATAGTCCCATTATTTTGTGAAGGTAGTTTAATATCTATAACTATGTATTTTGAACATATCGATGCGCAAGCTGTAGCCTAACTTGAATTGAAAAAAAAAGGCGAAAGTGTAAGTTATCTTATTTTAGGAAGGGATCTTATGCATAATTGGATTTTTTGTGAAGGATGCTTTTTTATTCTAAAGAGGATCTGTTCACTATTTTAATTAACTATGTACTATATGGTAAAAATATATTTTGTTCACATAACATTTCGGTAATGTTGGAAGGTGATTCATAAACTATACCGCTACGCATGATTTTTCATACTTGTTTATTTTATATACACGTTAAAATTCTTCTTTTTATATCACTCTGTATTTTTTGAAGTGCGTATTGTTAGTCCATCGAAGGACCCCTCTGGGTAAAAATAGGGAGGGGGAGGGGCCGAGCTATTAAATTTAGTGCTGTATAATTCATACGGGACCCTGTATTTTTTACTATAACCCCCGTGGTGATTCCTGGGACCAGGAAGTTTTGACTCTAGGTCACTTCTAGCTAAAAGCTCACACCTTAAGGCAAAATTCATTTCAGTTGAGAGTTTATATCTTAGATTACTTTCAGCTGAAAATCCTACTTTTGGCGACTTTTAAAACTAAAAATTCTATTTTTTGTCAATTTTTAAAACTAAAAATCGCAAAAATTTCTTACGTTCTAAAATTAAAATTAATTAATGAACCTTTTTAATTATTATTTTTAATTATTCATTCACTTCTACTGCATACACTCTTATTCAAACTGCGTACTCTCGTTTAGAAAAAAATGCTTCAAAAAATTTTTAAGTTCCCCAATTAATTAATGACCATTTTTAATTATTCATTCACTTCTACTGCATACACTCATATTCAAACTGCATACTCTCGTTGAAAAAAAAATGCTTCAAAATTTTTCTAAGTCTTGCAATTAAAATTAATTAAATTTCTAATTTACTAAAATAAATCCGTTGAAACACACCTCGTACTCTAGTTGAAAAAAAATGCTTTAAAAATTTTCTAAGTCTCGCAATTAAAATTAATTACATTTGTAATTCGTTAAAATTCACCTTGTACTGTAATAGATATTTCTACGTGAAAAAAAAATTGCTTCGAAAAATTTCTAAGTTCCCCAATTAAAATTAATTAACATTAATCCCCTTATCTTATCTTAGGTGGTGGAGGGCACTTCGAGCGGTGGGCAGGTGCTGCAGTTCGAGTGGAGGGCTGAGGCCAGGTGCTGCACTTCAGGTGGAGGGCTGAGGGCAGGTGCTGCACTTCGAGCGGTAGGCATGTGGGCAGGTGCTGCACCTTGCACCTTGCCCACATGCCCACCACCTGGGGCCGGACCGCCACTTTTCCTCTATTAGTATCTTAAATGGATGGTCACATTTTAAGTGAAAAAAAAGTGTCTTACTTTTTAAGACGCCTTTTTGCATCTGAAGTTAAGACATTGGAAACGTCTTAAAACGCCGCCATTTTTAAAACCCTTGAAATGTCTTAAAAAACCGCCATTTTATTTACATTCAAAACATCTAAAATGCTGCCATTTTTAAAACACTTGGAACCTCTTAAAAAGCCGCCATTTTTTAGACATTTAAAACATCTAAAATGCTGCCATTTTTAAGACATTTAACATCTTATATGATTTTTTATTATTATTTACACTGGCTGATTGACAGCAGGCTTACAGCAGACTTAAACATACAGTCAAGCTACAAAGCAAAATAAATGGTTGTCAATTATGGAAGACTACTACAACAGCCTGCATTATACTGTCATAATTTATTTTGTATTGCAGCAAGTCATGTGCAATGTTGCCAAGTATATTTTTAAAATACTGTTAACCTTTTATATTAATTTTTAATGATGAGAACGTTAAGCATAGAATTTTTTTCAAAATTACAATTTTAAATTAATCTATTTTCTTACATATCTGTAGCAGCACATTATTCTTTTGAAAGAACCCAATCTGCCAGGATATTCATGTAAAAACTCATAAAACTTTTCAAATTTGTTGTTGATATATATTTTTTCCTACGTCCCCCCCCCCCTTTCTCCATTTATTGTTTATCTTATTTTTTTTCTTATTTTAACCTGGGACATATTTTAAAAACTTTCGACACTAAATATTATCTTTTTGTTGTCTTATATCGCTGTTTTAATATAATTATTATACAATCAATTCTGTCATACATATGTAAGGTACAAATTTCGTTTTTTGGTCAGTTGTAAAAACAGGACAAAAAATTTTAGTCATTTGTCTAGAGAAAAAATATTTTTCAAAAAATTGTAACAAAGGTAGATTTTATTTGTTTATCTACCCTTTAATCAATTTAATGTATTATTCAGTATTTACTTACAGGACTTTTATCACAAATACATATATGAAAAAAACATATACTGTGGAATGTCACATTCACCTTAATAATATCGAAAAATTTAAAGAAGACTTGCTTAAAAGGTGCATTTAATGTCACAAATATAAAAAAGATGTCACAAATATAAAAGATGTTATTACATGTGATTGCATCTTAAGTAAGGTTTTTAACTTTTATGTGCAACTAACGGTAACATTAAAATTTAATGAGTTTGATGAATTTTTAAGAATTATTGACATGTACAGGAATATCCAAAGCCAGAGTAAAGACAGGATTATGTATAAGAAAATAAACTCTCTCAAAGGTTCAGTAACTAAAAGAACATTAAAGAAACCAGTTTCATATATAAATTTATCTAATAAAATTTTAAGTGAGGTAGAGCACACATTTTTAACTCTTGGTCCAAAGTATATTTTGTGGGGTAATTTTAATATAAAAACAGTGATCGCAGAAAGTGAAAATAATATTTAATTGGTTGAACCAAATGCGAAAGATGAAATACGCGGTATCCTCCATAACAATATTAAGAAATTTTCAAAAGGGCCTCTAAATTATAAAGATAAATATCATAAATCAATCAAGTAACTTAAATCTGATCCAAATATTACGATTATCCAAACCGACAAAACAAATAAACTTGCAATTATTAACAAAAATGACTATGTTATGAAAATGCAGAAATGCATTACAGAAATGGGTTGTAAACAATTAAATAAAGATCCAAATACCACGATAGTAAGAAAAGCAAAGGAATTAATCAAAAATGGTAATTAGCCTATAGATATGAAGAATAGGATAAGAATTAACAAAACCGCAACAACGGCTAGGTTAATAGGACGCATGAAAGATAATAAAGACAATTTACCTCTTAGACCTATTGTTACTAAATGTTCAGGAACCACGTACAGTATCGAAAAGGTTTACAGCATTCGTGCACATTAAGTTTAATTTCTTAACACAATCCTTCCACCTTCTAACCATGCTTTGAAATCAACCACTGATTTCATTAATCGAATCAAAGATATTAATTTGAAATAAAATAGCATAATAGCAAGTTTGGATATTGTATCGTTATACCCCTCCATTGATTTAAACGAAGTGAAGAAGTTTGTTATAGATTCCATAGAAGCCAATAGCATAATAAAAACAACTTTGAAATCTGCATTCAATTTGATTACAGAAAATAACGTATTTTTATTTAACCAAATACAATATTATAAGCAAATAAAAGGCGCCCCATTGGGATCACCTATATCGGGATTATTAGTGGAAATTAAATTAAGGCCATTAGAGCAACAGATCTTGAATACCTGTAAGTTAAAACCTGAAGTAAGACTGAGATACGTTGACGATGTGTTTGTTGTATGGGATTACAGTACTGAATAACTAAAAGAATTTTTACAGGATATCAGTTCAATTGCCGATAACATTAAATTTACTTTGGAAATAGAAAATGAAAAGACCTTACCATTTTTAGACGTTCAATCGACTAGAAATGGTGGAAAATTAGATAGAAATGTTTATAGGAAACTCAATAGGTCAAATCACACCATACCGTATGACAGGAAATATGCAAGCCATTGAAATATGCACTGACATTTTTCTAGTTAATGAAATAAATAAAATCAAATGCATCGCTAAGGAAAATGGTTTCCCCCTACATTTTATTAACAAACTGGTCTACGAAATGAAATATAAAGCACATAAAAGCAATCCAGTTAATAAACTTAAATTTTGTAACTTTAGCTATGTTCATGGTTTATATGAGAAGCTAAGATATGCAGTAAAGAAATTTAATATTAATCTGGTAGCTATAACAACAAGAAAACTGAAAGACTTAATACATAGTAAGATTGACCTTATTCCTAATAATGAAATCACAGGTATTTACATAATTCCATTGGTAGCTGAAATACAAGAAGAAAAGGTATATATTGGGATGACCAGACGTAAATTTAAGAACAGATTGAAAGAACCCGTTAGTGATATTAAGTTTAGTAGACAAACCACAGCGTTAGCAAGACTTAACCTACAGCAAAATGTAAATATCCGTTTTAATGAAGCAAGAATCATCATTCCTACCTACAATTATCATATTTCGTTAATAAAAGAGTCCACAGAAATTTTAATAAAGGGTAATAAGGCTATTAATGATAACATGTCATATAACATTCCGGATATATGGTTAAAGTTTTTAAAATAAAAGGTGTTTTCTTAAAGTTTGGATAGTAATGTTCAGTTTTCTGCCTACCCTTCTCTTTTCTTCTCCCCCCCTCCACTGTAAAGTAGATTCACCTGATTTCCCAGCCGAAGACGGTGTAAGGTTAGGAAATTTTCCAGTATGCAATCAAAGCTGCTCTGACGACGACTAAGGTCTGATCGAAAGCACTCGGCGCGAAATGTCGGAAGTTTTTAAGGTTTTAAAAACTATTTTATAATGTCATTGTTAATAACATCTTTTATATTTGTGACATTTTTTTTATATTTGTGACATTAAATACACCTTTTAAGCAAGTCTTCTTTAAATTTTTCGAGGACTTTTATCTGTATTTGAAAATACCTACTAATTTAAATCATGAATATATATTTTTTTCCAACAATTTTAGTTATATTTTCTGCATCTATTAAGATTTTTGTTTATTGAATGTAATCATTATGCCCCCTCCTACAGATCTAGAAAACTTTCTGGTATTTAAACTATCAAACATAAATAATTAATAACAATACCTTATTGTACGCAACTTTCTGATACAGAAACTTTATTGATAAGAAACTTTTTTTATGCTAAGAAAACTTTATAAATCAACATTTAATTCTATAAATATCGTCAGATTCTATTAAGAAATGAACTCAAGACAGAGAAAAAAATACGAGGTTAAGAAACTGTTATAAATCTCTTAATTATAATTAAGGAGAATAAATAATAATATTTAAGAAAAAACATCTGTTCTCATAAAAACCTTAAAGAAGGAGAGATAAATATTATGAACAAAAGCAATACGCACAAGTTGCTGCTAATTTATACTCCGATACTAGTAAACAAGCTATTTGAATATGTTATGAATTAATAAATTGGTGCAATCGCATTAATCATAATAAATTATTTGTAAGTTACATATAAGAATATCGAAAATAAATCACTTGCCGAAACTCAACTTAGTGGCAATAAGACTTGAAAATTTAGTGAATTATAATAATACTTATTCTAGGCAAGTGACTTGAAAGCTATTATCTAAATATACACGTGGCTTGAAAACTAAATTAATTTCTTATAAATATATAATAGAATTTATGTGACGTTATTAAAACAAAGATATAAGAAAACGTAAAGATAAAACTTACTTTTATTCTTTCAAATATTTTCTTTTATAATCCAAGGAGCTGTTGCATTTATTATATTTGTGAATGGATTACGCCGTCATGTAATGGCTGCGTCCCTATCTCTAATCGTCATCACTGCACCCACCTGCCCTTCCCTTCCTTTCCTTCTCATTTGAGATGTGATAAACAAAGGCAATGTTTTAATTTAAGATATTTTACCATATTAAGATACTTTATATTAGTTCATTTCTTACCCCCAGTCCATTAAGACAAACAAGTGTCTTAAATTAAGGTATCTATTATGTCTAAGCTCTATATTAAGGCATTTACGTGTTTTAAATGCTTTTACTTACCCATCATACGTAGTATAGGGTAAGTCTTGTAATCGTTTTGAAAATCGAAAAAAATTTTTTGACGGATTTACACTTTTCAGACACTGGAGATTCGGAAAAACATATTTTTAGAAAAAATATTTTGCCGTCCGTCTGTGTGTCTGTGTGTGTGTCTGTGTGTCTGTAAACGCTCTATCTACCGAAAAAATTGAGATAGAGACTTGCAATTTGGTATGTACTTAGTATGTAATAATGGGAAGAAGCCTATTTCATTTCAATAACCTCGATTAACCGGAACAATTTTTTTCGGACTCTCGAAATATTCGTTCTGATGAAAGGTATATAAAAATTTTCGAAATTGTTTATTTTAAGAAATGAATATAAAAGACAATAAAAAAACATAAATTTTGCATAAAGCATGAAGTTGATCGGATAATTAGTTGCCGAGATATTTGGAATCCTATTTTCCACACTCTTCGATTTTTCATGACCCTGTATTTCATCCAAATTTCACTTCAAAGATATATTTTAATTGGACATTTGACGCTTAATCAGATGCAATAAACTGCTAGTTAATAGGATTATTATTTTTGGAGTTATAAGGATGTTTCTTTCAAGCAATTCAGTAATCGAGACTTTAAAGCGAGGCTAACGAAAAAGAAAGGCTACCGCGGTGCTTTACGCGTATCTTTTTTTACAGACCGCCGGAGTCACGTGATGTTGGAATGCACCAATGCAGGTGTACAAAAAGAGCATCACATCACTCTAGCGGTCTGTAAAAAAGATAAGTGGAATGCACCGCGGTAGCCTGTCTCTTTCGTTAGCCTCGCTTTAAAGTTTCTGACGTCATCAAGCCACGATTTTATTTGAATTGCAATGCACTTTATAAGTAGTTTACACATTTTTATTTTAATATTTTACATTATGCATATCCATCATGGGTAAGTATTACGGTGGCCCCCAACGACTAGTTTCAGTCGTTTTTTTTTTGTCTTACTTTAAGACTCCTTTATTTGCAGTGTGGAAGGAAATCTGTGTTTTGCCAAAGATTTTCCTCGGAAATTTTCAAAGTTAGGGGTCTTTCGTGAAACACACGGTATGTTAATTCACTTATTTTTCATGCAATTATAATATCTGATTGCATATGTTATTTTAATCTTTCAGGGGTTTATCAACATGCCTAATCTACGAAACAGACACCAGTGTAAAAGTGTTAGACGTTATGTCAATAAACGGATGAAGAAGTCCTTAATAACAGGTAAATTAGGATACCATGCTTTAAAGTTATGCCTTATTTCCTTAATTTGACGTATAAGATCACATGGAGTTGCCTCACATTAAATTTTAGAAAAATTTTAAAAATAAAGAACACATAGCTGAAAACTTGTAGGATAGTTTTTTATCACTAAAGTTTTAAGGTAAGGTTTGCCTAATCTAAGCGCCGAAATCCAACGATCTTTAACTATTAAATAAAAGAAAATTTCTATTATGTTTTACGGTACTTAAGTATTATCCGGGTCAAGTGATATATCGCAAAAAAGGTTTCACAATTTCCAATCTTGTTTATCATGGCCATTCCCGCTCAAATACATATGTTTATTAAATACATAACAATACTATAAATGGTAAATAAAATTAATTTAGTAAAATTAATAAATGGTAAATAATATAATTTATATGAAAGAATAATAAAGAATACTAAGCGGCTTTGCCTCCTACACGGTATGCTCGCCAACCCCCGTTCAGACACCACAGACACTAAAAATAGGCTAATTTTATCTACTTTAAAATGACTACGGAAGATTGAATTATAATTAAATGACCAGTGGCGATCTCCTGTAATCCGGTTTTCTTTCATTTCTTTTTGCTAAACGATAATCAACTGCTGAATCAACTGCTGTCGAGACAGCTAACGACTGTTTTCGTGATTTATTAAATAAGGTCAAATAAACATTTGAAAATCAGCTTCTATAAAATGGCTAAGTAAACAATATCACTATTTTTAAAATTAACGTAAAAATACGCTTTTTAATTGAAAGGAAATATTATTAATTCCGCTGTTTATAAAATTTGCAACAATAGGTGAAAGTTTTTTCAAAAAATAAATAAATAAATAAATAAATAAATAAATAAAATAATAATATCTTGTGTAAATATATTTTTACATTTAAGCTGTTGAAAATATTATTTGAGACTTTTAAATGTGGAGAAATTTTCCCCATCTACTGATTTTAATGCATAATAATTTAATTATTATTTTAAGTTTTATTTCTCTTTTTAATATTCACGTGCAAGTAAATTTTTTAAGACGTACTTTTCCCCATTTACTGCTTTTAACACGTGATCATTTAAACATGAAAATTTAAATAAACAATTTAAAAAATACCCTCAAAAATCAGTCAAATTGAAAAAAATAATTGCACACTATACACCGCAAGTTGGTCAACTGTGTACCAATTTATATATTTTTATATACAATAGTTTTCTTATAATTAGCCTAGAAAGACTCCCGGACACAAAAAAATCATTATCAGCGGTAACAGCATTAGTTACATTTTTTAGAATAGAGAGATAAGCAATTGTAAATAGTATAATATTAAACATTAATAACTAAAACATTAATTTAGTACATATTTACGAAATTCATAGCATCAGGTTGGTAGTTTAGCCATAATATATACCAATATAATACAAATGTCTATAATACGAAATAATAATTTCGTATGATTTTTAACTCTTTAACTAATTACTATAAAATAAACTAGTTCATCGTGCTAAAATTCATCTCTGTAAAACAGTATAAAAATACACAAATAATGTGATCAATTACCTAAAAGATGACAAAAATACTTTAATAGATGCTAAAATTTTACATTAGTTACATTTTTACAAAACGCTTCAGCTGTGAAGCGTGCCATTTACGAGTGAGATCCAGACAGGCGACATTAGTAACATCGTTTTAAATCCTGTGAAGGTTGGGTATGTAGCCGAAAGAGTACTAGATGATTTAATCTAAATTTTCAATATCTATTAAAGTATTTTAGTCATCATTTAGGTAATTGATCACAAATAATTACTAGTTGACAAAAGGATATAAGGTGACATTTTGTTTTCTGGCGAAAATATTTCTGAAATAGCCTTTAACATGGCATCAAAAGTATTGTTTCTTTGTTCATCATGAAGAAAGAAAAAAAATAAGGGTCACTGTAATTAGTATTATAAGTGTCATGAAATTGTATCTGAACTAGTCCGGTTAATACGTAGGTACAAATGTTAGTGGTAACAGAAAATCGTACAAGTTGGTACATCTGAAACTAAGTCATATTTACCTTTAATTCCAACTCCTTTAAGGGCCGTGTTATATTATTTATGCAACTAAATTGGAATCAAAATTCAAAACAGACTTTTTCAATAAGATTTTATTTTTACGATTTTGGAGGAGAAACATGTAAAATTGCATTTTTTAAATTTTCAAATGCAGTCGGACTGATACCGTTTCAAATTTTAAAGTTTAGCATATGCATATATAAATTACATAGGGACACATGATCGAAATTTACTCAATCAATCAAAACGTACCTGAGAAACCAAGCCTTTCTCGGTAATTTGTTCTACATTTAGTTTGGATGTATGTGAAGACACAATTTTATTATTTACTAGCAGAAGCACCCAGTTTCGCTCGAGTTAAACTTGGGGGGGGGGGGGCTTCCGGATAAACTAAATAAAATTGAAATATCCTAAAACTACGGCGATTACAAAAACGAAACTCCATGCATTCACGCCCATAAATCTTTAAAATGATAATCTGGAGGAAAAGTGACGTTACTTCGATGCATTTATTGTGAAATCCCGAAGCTTTAAAGATGAGAATTCAGTGTTTGTGTATTACATGTAACAGAACAATAAAAGATTTTCATGACAAAATGGATAAAATGCAAAAAATACATCCAAATTCCATAGCATTTATTGAAATTCAATTTCAGATGCTTGACAGTAATGCTTTATAGATAAGTCGCTGTTACCCGTGACTTCGTTCACGCAACATTAAAAGAAGAATAAATACATTAATTAAGCAAAATATTTCACTCCCGATAATTAAAAACGTGAATAATTAACACATGGGCTGATAAGTTCCCAGTCTAATAAAGAAAACACAACTTTTTAACAAAGCTTTATAACTTTATGACTTTATAACTTTATAACTTTAATAAATAACTTAACTTTAATAATAAATAATAATAATTTAATAGTAATAATAATAATTTAAAAATATTAATTTTATAATAATAATTAAATAATAATAATTTTAAAAATAATTTAATAATAATAATTTTATAATAATAATTTAATAAATGATTAATAATAACAATTTAATAATAAATAACATAATTTTATAAAGAAAAAGCTCCATACAGTGCTCAGAACTGGTTGTTGTTTTTGGTCAAAAGTCAACACGCGCGGCAGCCACTTTGACAACAGCTTTTTCATAGACAAATGTTCATTCAAAATAAAACCTACACATTCCTTGGATATCTTCAGAGTCTCAGCTATCTCCTGCAACTTCACTTTACGGTTCCCCAAAACGATTTTGTGGACTTTTTTTAAGTTTTCCGGAGTAACCACCTCTTTTGCGTGGTGCATCTAGAGCTCCTATAATACCTTTAATATCCTATAATATCCTTTATAGGAGCCTTAGTGTCCGTACGACCACGTTTAAATTCAGAAAACCAGTCAATAATGGTTGATTTACCAGGTGCAGTGTCCGGATAACGCTTATCTAGCCAAGCTTTTGTTGTAACGGTATTTTTTCCCCATCAAATAACAATTCTTGAAATTCTTGTTATCCCTTTTTTTGTTTATAAACAAAGTCGTTCAACTAAAACCACTCTAACATTTTATACACGACGAATCGTCATGGCATTTTTCTACTACCTTTTAAAGGTTAGTATTTACTAAAAAAACATCGGTTCGGCGATTGCAACGCCATCTGTGTGCCAGACCGGGAACTTATCAGCCCATGTGTTGACTAACTATTTATCACATTTCATAGGAGACAATACGGTATTTTTTGTTATAGGAAAAATAACTCAGTCTTAAAAAAATGAAATTTTATACCAAATAAACGCGAAAATGAAATTGCAACCAATGCAAAAAGGAGGGTCAAATAAAATCGTGGAAATAGACAAATTGGGTCCAAAACAACTGTCAATTTTACTTGATAAACAATTTTGCTCTTAACGCCTTTGTGAAACGTTTTAATAGCAATTCTTAAAAAAAAAAAACATTAATTGAATATAGTACATACTTTTTCTTTAAATTCAATTCTGCCTCCTTGGTTTAATGTATAGCTGAAACAAATCTTGTTTTCTAAATGACAGTATGTTGACAGGCAATTTTTGTTCTCCAGAATAAATTGATTCATGAAGTTTGAATATGTGAAAATATGTTTTTTATTTTTCGGATAACTTACTGAAATCAAGATTTTGTTTTCACCCTCTATTCAAAGTGAAAATAAATTCTGTTTTTCAGTTTTAATGAGAAAACGGTGTAAAAAATATACTGATCTGTTTTATTTCTCCTTTTTTATACACAAATATGGAGTAATATACTTTCCATTTTTAGATAAACTTCGTTAAAATTTACAAAAAGAAAAGAAAAAAAAATCTTGGCATCTAATTTAATTTTTTTAATTCTGAGAGTTTGTGTGACATCCTCGGATCTTTGTTAACCGGGATTAAGTATATCGCGTTGCATTCGATAGTCTAGGAGTAGTTGCGAAATACAAACACACGGCCAGATTTTAATATAATAGATTCGTGTTCATTTTCCTTTTCTTAAAATTATGATGTGATTTTTAGCAGAAAACTCTCATCTGTATATAACGGATACTCATGCTTAATAAGCAGTATAGATAAAAAAAAACATTTAAATTTTTCGTTATAAATATGGCGTGAAACTCATCTACATTCTATACTTACTGATCCTCGTATTATTAATGTAAGGAATTGATTCACACTCATTTTAAAACATATTGGAAAAATCCCGTTTTATTTCAAATATGACGTCTCTTCTTCCCCAGAGAAATCCCATTTTAATGACATAATTCATGTTTATTTTCTTTTCCAGGCAATTAATTTCAATACTGGCATAGGGAAAATTATGTTACTTTAACGAAATAATATTAAATCTTTAGGTTTTATCAACAAAAACGGAACTATTAACATTCGTCATTTTTTTAGGTAATCGAGTTATTACTTACCCATCATACGTAGTATAGGGTAAGTCTTGTAATCGTTTTGAAAATCGAAAAATTTTTTTTGACGGATTTACACGTTTCAGACACTGGAGATTCCGAAAAACATATTTTTAGAAAAAAATTTTTGCCGTCCGTCTGTGTGTGTGTGTGTCTGTGTGTCTGTAAACGCTCTATCTCCCGAAAATATTGAGATAGAGACTTGCAGTTTGGTATGTACTTAGTATGTAATAATGGGAAGAAGCCTATTTCATTTCAATAACCTCGATTAACCGGAACAATTTTTTTCGGACTCTCGAAATATTCGTTCTGATGAAAGGTATATAAAAATTTTCGAAATTGTTTATTTTAAGAAATGAATATAAAAGACAATAAAAAAAACATAAATTTTGAATAAAGCATGAAGTCGATCGGATAATTAGTTGCCGAGATATTTGGAATCCTATTTCCCACACTCTTAGATTTTTCATGACCCTGTATTTCATCCAAATTTCACTTCAAAGATATATTTTAATTGGAAATTTGACGCTTAATCAGGTGCAATAAACCGCTAGTTAATAAGATTATTATTTTTGGAGTTATAAGGAAAAACCTCTTTCAAGCAATTCAGTAATCGAGCCTTTAAAGTTTGTGACGTCATCAAGCCACGATTTTATTTGAATTGCAATGCATTTTATAAGTAGTTTACACATTTTTATTTTAATATTTTACATTATGCATATCCATGATGGGTAAGTATTACGGTGGCCCCCAACGACTAGTTTCTTTTAGTTTTAAGAAAGTAAATAACTATTTCTCGCTATCCATAACATCATTTCGACATGGATAATTTTGCGGAGCATATTATTGACATTTGCTAACCTTTTTTTTCATTTTTTTTAAATTTAAATAAAAAATACGGTATAGTTATATTAGCCGTGCGCAGACGATAAAACGTCAAGTATTGTTACCGTACAAAAGAAAAGAAAAAAAAGTAAAGAAAAAATACAAGATCATTTTATTTCACCATCAAAGCATATCCGCTTTATTTTCGATGTACGATGTCATATTTGCCTGTTTCCTATGGTTATGCATATTAAAACCTTGTATTATTATCAAAAACTAAAAAAAGTACGTTTTATTTCTAATAATATTATTTAATCTTCTTTTTAATTCTTTAAATTTTTTATTTCATTTTCATTTTTCACGTGAAAATTTTTCAATTGAAACTAAATTGTTGAGTAAAAATTATTATTCCTTGTTTTGATTTAGTTTTGGCAACGATAAAGTATTAGCAACGGTAAAGTAAATTTAACCATTTTAAAATGCTGTACGAAAAAATGTCCATTTATTCTCAATGAAAATAACGAAATTTTGAATTATTAAGAAAAATATTTGAATAAAATAAACAAAACCCAGCCTATGTTCATATGAGGGTTATAATCAGCCTATATGCAAAGATACAGGCTCATTAAATGCTCCATTTTGACGTTGGCTTCAGCCTAATATTTGCACACAATCAGATTTATAATATTACTAGCTGTTACCCGTGACTTCGTTCACGTAACATTAAAATACACAAGGTAAAAATACACAAGACGTAAATTCTCCCCAGAATTTATTTTTTCATTACGAAATTTAAAAGAATGCAAGAGTAAGAATCATTCTAAAATTGCGATTTATGTGACACAATTGGTATGAAAACATGAAATTTGGCATGATGATACTTTTATGTAGTAATTGCTTATAACATTTTTAAAAACATTTAAAAATTTAAAAGGACGAAATGAGCTGAAAACTTTCTAAAAGCGTTCTAAATTATGATTTAGTTGAAACTGTTAGTGTTAGAAACTTGAAATTTAGTATAGAGATTACTTTTAAGATGGAAATGCTTATTGGCATAAAGAATTTATTATAAATGGGAAATTTAAAGGTGTGAAACAGCTGAAAGCATTCTAAATTACGATTTATTTAGAACCTCACGTCATATCGGGCCTTTCGAAGACGATCTTTTTTCTATTCTAAAAGTAACTAAACGTCTGTATTTCGACTAAACCCATTAAAAGCATCTTGGAAGATCAAAATTACAGCGCCTACAAAAATTTGGAAACGCTCTGATGAATAAAAGTATTTAAAAAAATCTCAGAATTTTTCGATGACAATGCAAAAAGAAATTTGGGTATTTTGGCGTGGGTTTGCTCAGCGTCGGCTCATGTTTTCAATATTAAATGTGACTAAGTCTGTGACTTAGTCTTTTTTGACGTAACTCTGTGTTTCTGTGACTCTGTTCTCTTCGACTTTAGTCAAAGACAGACTTTTTTCACGGAATTTTAAAGAGGGGTGGGATACAGTTATATTGACAATCGAATAAAATTTCAGAGAGTTCGGACAATAACTTTTTTGTGTTGTTATTTTAAAGGACACGTCGCAAAAAAAAAAAAAAAAAAAAAAAAAGAAGAAGAAGAAAAAAAAAAGACGCGAGAAGAAAGCATTTCTTTTACAGCTAGATATCAATATTTTTCCACGGTCTCTAAAACCATTATATTTATAACCATGGCTTTACAAATTTGATAAAATCTGGTAGCCAGTAAAAAATTCTAGTTACCAGTAAAAAAATATAAACGGCTCCCCTCCGAAGTCACTAATTTTCAAAAGCACAAAAGTTTTTTATCAATTAATTGAGAAAAATAATAAGCC
This sequence comes from Maratus michaelseni, assembly GCA_963931845.1. Taxonomy (NCBI): domain Eukaryota; kingdom Metazoa; phylum Arthropoda; class Arachnida; order Araneae; family Salticidae; genus Maratus; species Maratus michaelseni. The sequence continues at coordinate 54,108,600 of OZ007596.1, forward strand.
TATTGTCGGATTATTAGTTACATAGTTTAGAATAGTTACATCATTTAAAAAGATGGTATAAACAAAGTTTTCTAATGAAATTTATCAAAATTATTTATCTATGAAAAAAAATGTAAAGGCTGCATTAACCGGTATGTTCTCGGAAATGCTGATTGCCGAAGGTTTCAAATGTCTGGATAAGTGAGTGCTGCAAAATCTATATCTGATGAGGGGGGCATGGATGAAACAGTGAAACAGGAAAACAATTTCTGCCTGTTTTCGTGTCGAAGTCAGTCAAATAATTATTTTTTATTAATTTAAAATTTGCATTTGTTAAACTTATTTTTACCTAATTAAAAATGCCGAAAATGAGAAAAAATGCCATTTATGGTCATTTCTTAGGTCAATTTTTGTACAAAAAATTATAATAATAATAAAAAAAAATCAGGTTAAATAACTTGGAGGCTGGATAGAAAAACTAGGTCGCCAGTGGCAACTTGGCGACTGCATTTGTCAAGACCTGTTTATAACTGATGAAAAATTTATAGAATTCAGACAACTGGGGTTATTTTTTTTTTAAACTATGAAACGAGAGACCCTTACGAGAAAAAAGAAACAAACAAAACACCCAACCAAACAAGAAGGTGTCTTTAAAAAATGCTTTTCTGTCTAATAATCAATATTTTTTTGTGAAAATTTCATTTAAAAATATAAAATTGATATAAGATAGATAATCATACAAATTTGAGGTAATTATCATGAGCCCAGGCACCGCCGGACGGGTCAGCTAGTATAATTTTAATGACATGCAGATAGCATTCGTTAAAATACAATAAGTGTAAATCGATGCATAACTAATTTATTGCTGATCAATTTAAATTAATGCATGGTTAACGTAAAATTGTGTGTAATTATAGATAGTATTTTTCTAAAAAAATGCATTTAGCGCACATTTAACGCCTTTTTTTTTTTCAAAATCCATATTCACAGGCAGGGCTTAAATTCTAGGAAAAAAGAGTACCGGGGCTCTAATTTTCAGCAGTAACAACAACCATCAACCCAAACCCCCTTTCATTAGAAGGAGGTATGCATTATGCTTGTTATCCCACCCGCATATTTATATTTCATACATTATTTGTAAAATTTAAAGCAATTTTGTCTTTTGTAAAAAAAATAATAATAAATTTTGACTTTTAATAATGAAATTTAATAAATGAGTAGAGCAGAAAATAAGCAAAAAAAAAAAGTGCCCAGAAATAGAGAAAAAAAAATAATGACAGAAGAAAATTTGTTAGGGAGAAACACATTCTATTTTTTTTTTTTTTTTTTTTTTTTTTTAACGCAAACCACGAAACCACATTACCATATCAGCATCTTTATAACAACAGAAAACTAACTGTCCGAACTTAACATCTGCAGGAATTTTAGCATGCAGATGTATTGAGAAATAGACATGCATTTTATCTTTCTTTATTTATTCTGTGATCCAAAACGTATGCATTAGGAAGCACGCAGATGCCAAACTGAAAATGATTTCATTTCTCGTATTAAAACCGCAAGCACATACGAAAGAAATTTAGACATGTACATTAATTGAAAAGAATCACTTCAAGCTGCGATAAAAGATTCTGCCAAGGCGTAAAGTCCAAAAAACTTAATTTTAACTTTAGCAGTGTTGATTCATATAAGCGGCAATTATAGTAATTTTTTCAGCTGGGGGGGGGGGGGGGGTAACCCCCAACCCCCCCCCCCCCCTTGGCTGCGCCACTGTTTGGGATAATTTACAGAAATCAAGGCGTTAAAAGTAAAATTGTTTATCAGGTAAAATTGACATTTGTTTTTACCAATTCGTCTATTTCCACGATTTTATTTGGCCCTCCTTTTTGCATTGGTTGCAATTTCATTTTCGCGATTATTTGGCACAAAATTTCACCTTTTTAAGACTGAGTTATGTCAAGGTCCCTATAACAAAAAATACTGCATTCTCTCCTATGAAATGTGATAAACAGTTATTTAATTATTAACGTTTTTAATTATCGGGAGTGAAATATTTTGCTTAATTAATGTATTATTCTTTTAATGTTGCGTGAACGAAGTCACGGGTAACAGCTAGTAATATTATAAATCCGATTGTGTGCAAATGTTACGCTGAAGCCAGCGTCAAAATGGAGCATTTAATGATCCTGTATCTTTGCATATAGGTTGATTATAACCCTCAAATGGACATAGGCTGGTTTTTGTTTATTTTATTCAAATATTTTTCTTAATGATTCAAAATTTCGTTATTTTCATAGAGAATAAATGGGCATTTTTTCGTATAATATTTTAAAATTGTGTATTTTTAACACTTTCCAACCTAGTTGAAAAGTTTATGACTTCGGTTTGTCTGGTCGTATGGCCGTCTGGCCGTGCTCTAACTCCCGTAAATATGCTCGGATTGCCCTGTAATTGTTATATGTTATTGTCCTTATCTATAGCATGTTCGCTATTTCAACTGAAGTGTGTAGCACTTATAGTTTTTTTACAGGAACACTCAAAAGAATTCCGTTACATTGCGGTCTATAGGGAAAAATCATTTGCGGTTTATTTTAATGATGTTACACAATTTCAAACACATTGTAATTGATATATATCACTAAGGTGCATTACAAGAAGCTTAATATGGAATAGGATGTGCATAGCACTTATAGTTACTTTACAGGGACAGTCAAAAGAATTCTATTACATTACGTCTATGGAGAAAAATCGTTTGCGGTTTAATTAAATAATGTTTCACTATTTTAAACACATTTGAATTTATATACTAAGATGAATAATCACTCACTTTTTGTCTATTACTTGGTGTGTATAAATTCTGTAGATCATATATAGGGCAGCACAAAAGTTCGCGAACACATTTCCGTTTATTGACAGAAACTCCAGATGGAGAATTTTAAACTGTGTTACGCGTTTCCTAACTAAACTAAAATTTAACATCCTATGTATAGTAACATATACAAATCTATAGATCATATACAGGGCTGAATAAAAGTATTCGGATAATTTTCCGAATATTGTATATGTTGGAAATATATGTTGGAAATTCCTGAAATTACGTTTTTAAATATGTTATGCGTTTTCCAAATTGTTTACTTAGATGTTATGTTTCAGCTTATTAAATGGTAATGATTTGTAAAATTATTTTCGAAGCGTTGGAAAGTGTTACATAATCTACGCTTGACGCATGAATTTTCGTTCTTGTTATTATGATGGACATAGTTGAATTTTATAAATTTTATAACCGTCTTCATACCCCCCCCCCCCTCCGTCTGATTTTTCGTTCTTGTTGATTGAACAAATGGATTCCAACTATGTTATTTTTTACGTAAAAATTATTTGCTGTACTGTGCTCTTCCATCTTTAAGTTTACCCCTCATCATTTTTAAACACTTTATAAATCTAACCTAGTTTTGTGTTATTTCATTGGTGCATTTTATAGTTTGTAACTCTAATATTGTAAATGCTGTTTAAATGAATCATAACCAACGTAATTGCGGAGAAAAGCATTATGATTTCATTCATTTAAAAGACTGATTACATTAACCGATGATTCATATAACCGGCGAAAATCTTTATTATAAACTCAAAACCCCCCCTAGAACCGAATTCTGGCTGCGCCACTGATCCCAAAAATAAAAACATATTTTCACATATTCAAACTTCATGAATCAATTTATTCTGGAGAACAAAAATTACCTGTCAACATACTGTCATTTAGAGAACAAGATTTGTTTCAGCTATACGTTAAACAAAGGAGGCAGAATTTAAAGAAAAAGCATATACTATTTCCGAGCAGTAACCCAAGATCATTTTATTTCACCAATCAAAGCATAACCGTTTTATTTTCAATGTATGACGTCATATTCACATGTTTCCTATGGTTACGCATATTGAAACCTTGTATTATTATCAAAAACTAAAAAAAGTACGTTTTATTTCTAATAATATTATTTAATCTTCTTTTTAATTCTTTAATTTGTTTGTTTCATTTTCATTTTTCACGTGAAAATTTTTCAATTGAAACTAAATTGTTGAGTAAAAATTATTATTCCGGGTTTTGAATTAGTTTTGGGAACGATAAAGTATTAGCAACGGTAAAGTAAATTTAACCATTTTAAAATATTATACGAAAAAAAAATGTCCATTTATTCTCTATGAAAATAACGAAATTTTAAATTATTAAGAATAATACTTGAATAAAATAAACAAAAACCAGCCTATGTTCATTTCAGGGTTATAATCAACCTATATGCAAAGATACAGGATCGTTAAATGCTCCATTTTGACGCTGGTTTCAGCCTAACATTTGCACACAATCATATTTATAATATTACTAGCTGTTACCCGTGACTTCGTTCACGCAACATTAAAAAAAGAATAAATACATTAATTAAGTAAAATATTTTACTCCCAACAATTACAAGCGTTAATAATTAACTAACTATTTATCACATTTCATAGGAGACACTACGGTATTTATTATTATAGGGACCTTGACATAACTCAGTCTTAAAAAAGTGAAATTTTGTGCCAAATAATCGCGGAAATGAAATTGCAACCAATGCAGAAAGGAGGGCCTAATAAAATCGTGGAAATAGACGAATTGCACAAAAACAAATGTCAATTTTACCTGATAATCAATTTTACTTTTAACGCCTTTGTGAAACTTTTAAACAGCCATCCTAAAAAACAAAACAAAAAAAAAAACATTAATTAGAAATAGTATATGCTTTTTCTTTAAATTCAATTCTGCCTCTTTGGTTTAATATATAGTTGAAACAAATCTTGTTTTCTAAATGACAGTATGTTGACAGGCAATTTTTTGTTCTCCAGAATAAATTGATTCATGAAGTTTGAATATGTGAAAATATGTTTATATTTTTCGGATAATTTACTGTAATCAATATTTTGTTTTCACCATCTATTCAAAGTGAAAATAAATTCTGTTTCTCAGTTTTAATGAGAAAATGGTGTAAAAAATATACTGATCTGTTTTATTTTTCCTTTTTTATACACAAATATGGAGTAAGTTACTTTCCATTTTTTAGAGAAACTTCGTTAAAAAAATGGCATTTAATTTAATTTTTTTAATTCTGAGAGTTTGTCTGACATCCTCGGATCAATTATAACCGGTATTCGCTAAACCGGTAGTAAACTAACCGGTAGTAAACTAACCGGTAGTAAATCGCATTGCGTTCGATAATCTAGGAGTAGTTGCGAAATACAAACACACGGTCAGATTTTAATATAATAGATTCGTGTTCATTTTCCTTTTCTTAAAATTATTATGTGATTTTTAGCAGAAAACTCGGATACTCATGCGGAACAAAATAACGAAATAACGGATACTCATGCTTAATAATCAGTATAGATAACAAAACATTTAAATTTTTCGTTATAAATATGGCGTGAAACTCATCTACTTTCTATACTTATTGATCCTTGTATTATTAATGTAAGGAATTGATTCACACTCATTTTAAAACATATTGGAAAATTCCCGTTTTATTTCAAATATGACGTTTCCTTTTCCTCAGAGAAATCCCTTTTTAATGACATAATTCTTGTTAATTTTCTTTTCCAGGCAATTAATTTTAATACTGGCATAGGGAAAATTATGTTACTTTAACGAAATAATATTAAATCTTTAGGTTTTATCAACAAAAATGGAACTATTAACATTCGTCATTTTTTTAGGTAATCGAGTTATTTCTTTTAGTTTTTAGAATGAAAAATCACTATTTCTCGCTATCCATGACATCATTTACGACATGGATAATTTTGCGGAGCATATTCTTGACATTTTCTAACCATTTTCTTGTCAAACTCCTTTTTACTTTTTTAAAATTTAAATAAAAAATACGGTATAGTTATATTAGCCGTGCGCAGACGGTAAAACGGCAAACAAGTATTGTTACCATACAAAAGAAAAAAAAAAAAGAAAAAAGTGAAGAAAATACCAAAGATCATTTTATTTCCCTAATCAAAGCATATCCGCTTTATTTTCGATAAATGACGTCATATTCGCCTGATTCCTATGGTTTCGCATATTGAAACCTTGTATTATTATCAAAAACTAAAAAAAGTACGTTTTATTTCTAATAATTTTATTTAATCTTCTTAATTCTTTATTTTTTTTTATTTCATTTTCATTTTTCCCGTGAAAATTTTTCAATTGAAACAAAATTGTTGAGTAAAAATCATTTTTTCGGGTTTTGAATTAGTTTTGGCAACGATAAAGTATTAGCAACGGTAAAGTAAATTTAACCATTTTAAAATGCTGTACGAAAAAATGTCCATTTATTCTCAATGAAAATAACGAAATTTTGAATTATTAAGAAAAATATTTGAATAAAATAAACAAAACCCAGCCTATGTTCATATGAGGGTTATAATCAGCCTATATGCAAAGATACAGGCTCATTAAATGCTCCATTTTGACGTTGGCTTCAGCCTAATATTTGCACACAATCAGATTTATAATATTACTAGCTGTTACCCGTGACTTCGTTCACGTAACATTAAAAAAAGAATAAATGCATTAATTTAGTAAAACATTTCACTTGATAATTAACAACATATATAATTAACCAAAGCTTTATCACATTTTATAGGAGACCATACGGTATTTCTTTGCTATAGGGTCCTTCACATAACCCAGTCTTAAAAAAAAGAAATTTCATGCCAAATAATATATACAGTCGCGAAAATGAAACTGCAACTAATGTAAAGAGGAGGACCCAGTAAAATCGTGAAAATCGAGGAATTCCTCTTCTTAAACCGAAAAACAACACTGGCAGAATTCTTCTATACAACAGTGCATTTTAGGTGGTATTTGGTGTACAATTTGTATATGTGTGCATTGCTAAATGGGCATTATTATATTGTCTATTTGCATAGACATATGTTATATATTTCTTACTACATTATCTTGTTTATGTATATATTAAATTAAGTGCTTCACGCTAAGTGGTGTAAATAGTGAACAAACTTCTTGTGGATTTTATACATTGATAGATATTTCACAAAGATATAACAATCTGAGGCGATTCTAAAATGTAAATAAAAGTACTTCAAATTCTGCCCAAGTTAACCTCGATATTTTCTCTATCGCGTCAAGAACACTATAAGCAAATAAATACCGACGACACAAATCTGATGATATAAATTTACATATTTTTGTTAGTATATATAGGATTATTTTGATTTATTTCATGCGCTTGAAATTTTTTTACGCTTTCTCTAGGGTTAGGTGTCGAATAAATGTACTTTCTTGTTATTTTATTTTGCCATTTCTATTTATTCTATTTTCCATTCATTCCATTTATGGATACTGATTTAATTTACATATTCGTGTCAAAGAATATTCTTTAAAGTTATTATCAGGATTAGGATAGGATACGATTAGGGTTACGATTAGGAATAAAAATTTAACGACAATGGCATGACCAATTCAGGTTTAAAGTATGAACCAGGAAGTCTATTTACATCATGAAGCAATAAGAAAATTAGAAAATTATCGTCTGATATTTTTTAATATGTTTTACAGTCATAGTTGACATCAAAGGTGAGCGGGAAAATGATCATCTAAAATACCATTAAGTGTTTACCACGCAAAAAACAAATCTGGTTACAACAATGTATTTAAATTTGCGCCAAATTTCACTTGATTAAAAAAAAAAAAAACGCAAATTGACTATGGACCTAATTACAGACCCCTAACCTTCCTATTCTCGGAAATGTTCTATCTATATGTAAAAAAAAAATCTACTATATAGAACGCGCTTTCACGTTTATAATGTTATGAATTGGCACGATTGGCTTGTTCAAGTTTACACAATGCGGCTGGAAGAAAAGATTCATTACTTTTTGATTTCTTCTTTGCTTCTGCATTACGCGAATTTGTTGGTGAAATCGATTTTTTTTTCGATAACATTGTTGTTTTTTAAGTTTAAAAAATATTGTAATTTTACTTAAACATTGGTTTAAAATCTATGAAATTTTTCTTATCATACAAGACTTTACAAAAATCTATTATGAAACAACTTTAAAAAAAAGCTATATTTAAAAAAGACAACAAAGTTTTTCCTATTTTAAAACTAAAAGAAATGTAAAACTAAATTCCGGTTCGAAACGACGATTTACAAATGTGTTTTGATTGTGGGAAAATGATAGAGGAAAAACGTTGTTACTTCGACACAATCATATTAAATCTTTAGCTTTTATGAGAAAAGCAACTTTCTTTAAAAAAATATAATTATTTTTATTAAGATTTTCTGATTTTCGATACGGATAATTTTGCGATGCATATCATTGACATTTGCCATCCAATATATATATATATATATATATATATATATATATATATATATATATATATATATATATATATATATATATTTACTTTTTAAAATTTAAATTAAAAATATGATATCTTTATGTTAGCCGTGTGCAGACGATAAATCGCCAACCTATTCCATCATTCGTATTGAATTAATTAAAAATATAAATCTTTCACTCATTTCATTTAAAACACAGAATTTTAATTTACAACACATACATTTAAAATACATATATTACGTACATTTAAAATAATTCCTTTCATGTGAAAAAGAAAAAGAAAAAAAAGAGAAATTAATCACAAAGAATTTGATAACCCAAGATCATTTTATTTCAACATCAAAACAAATCTGTTTTATTTTTCTCTATATGACATCATATTCGCTTGCTTTTCATACTTACTCGTATTTATGCACGTTGTATTATTATCAAATATTTGAAAACGCACGTTTTATGTCTAATACGACATCATTTCATATTTTATTTAATTCTTAAATAATTCATTTCCTTTTCATTTTTCACGTGGAAAATTTTCAATTGAAAATAAATTGTTGATTAAAAATTATTACTCAGAGGTTTATTTTATATTGGCAACGATAAAGTAATAGCAACGGTAAAATAAATTTAACCATTTAAAAATAAGCTGCAAAACCGGACCCTTTGGGCCAAACCAACCAAACCAACCAACCATTTTAAAATATACGAAAAAAATGTCCATTTATTCTGTATGAAAATAATGAAATTTTTAATTTTTAAGAAAAATATTGATATAAAATAAACAAAAACCAGCCTATATTCATTTGAGGGTTATAACCGACTTATATGCAAAGATACAGGATAATTAAATGCTCCATTTTGACGCTGGCTTCAGCCTAACATTTGCACACAATCAGATTTATAATATTATTAGGATAGGATTAGGATTAGAAATATTAACAAACGTCAATTTTACCTAATAAACAATTTTACTTTTAACACCTTTTTGAAACGTTTTAACAGCCATCCTTAAAAAAAAAACATTAATTGGAAATAGTATATGCTTTTTCTTTAAATTCTGCCTCCTTGGTTTAATGTATATCTGAAACAAATCTTGTTTTCTAAATGACAGTATGTTGACAGGCAATTTTTATTCTCCAGAATAAATTGATTCATGAAGCTTGAATATGTGAAAATATGTTTTTTATTTTTCGGATAACTTACTGAAATCAAGATTTTGTTTTCACCCTCTATTCAAAGTGAAAATAAATTCTGTTTTTCAGTTTTAATGAGAAAACGGTGTAAAAAATATACTGATCTGTTTTATTTCTCTTTTTTTATACACAAATATGGAGTAATATACTTCCCATTTTTAGATAAACTTCGTTAAAATTTACAAAAAGAAAAGAAAAAAAATCTTGGCATCTAATTTAATTTTTTTAATTCTGAGAGTTTGTGTGACATCCTCGGATATTTGATAACCGGGATTAAGTATATCGCGTTGCATTCGATAGTCTAGGAGTAGTTGCGAAATACAAACACACGGCCAGATTTTAATATAATAGATTCGTGTTCATTTTCCTTTTCTTAAAATTATGATGTGATTTTTAGCAGAAAACTCTCATCTGTATATAACGGATACTCATGCTTAATAATCAGTATAGATAAAAAAAACAATTAAATTTTTCGTTATAAATATGGCGTGAAACTCATCTACATTCTATACTTACTGATCCTCGTATTATTAATGTAAGGAATTGATTCACACTCATTTTAAAACATATTTGAAAAATCCCGTTTAATTTCAAATATGACGTCTCTTCTTCCCCAGAGAAATCCCTTTTTAATGACATAATTCATGTTTATTTTCTTTTCCAGGCAATTAATTTCGATACTGGCATAGGGAAAATTATGTTACTTTAACGAAATAATATTAAATCTTTAGGTTTTATCAACAAAAACGGAACTATTAACATTCGTCATTTTTTTTAGGTAATCGAGTTATTTCTTTTAGTTTTAAGAAAGTAAATAACTATTTTTCGCTATCCATGACATCATTTTCGACATGGATAATTTTGCGGAGCATATTATTGACATTTGCTAACCTTTTTTTTCATTTTTTTTTAAATTTAAATAAAAAATACGGTATAGTTATATTAGCCGTGCGCAGACGATAAAACGTCAAGTATTGTTACCGTACAAAAGAAAAGAAAAAAAAGTAAAGAAAAAATACAAGATCATTTTATTTCACCATCAAAGCATATCCGCTTTATTTTCGATGTACGATGTCATATTTGCCTGTTTCCTATGCTTATGCATATTAAAACCTTGTATTATTATCAAAAACTAAAAAAAGTACGTTTTATTTCTAATAATATTATTTAATCTTCTTTTTAATTCTTTAAATTTTTTATTTCATTTTCATTTTTCACGTGAAAATTTTTCAATTGAAACTAAATTGTTGAGTAAAAATTATTATTCCTTGTTTTGATTTAGTTTTGGCAACGATAATGCATTAGCAACGGTAAAGTAAATTTAACAATTTTAAAATATTATACGAAAAAATGCCCATTTATTCTCTATGAAAATAACGAAATTTTGAATCATTAAGAAAAATATTTGAATAAAATAAACAAAAACCAGCCTATGTTCTTTTGAGGGTTATAATCAACCTATATGCAAAGATACAGGATCATTAAATGCTCCATTTTGACGCTGGCTTCAGCGTAAAATTTGCACACAATCGGATTTATAATATTACTAGCTGTTACCGTGACTTCGTTCACGCAACATTAAAATAATAATACATTAATTAAGCAAAATATTTCACTCCCGATAGTTAAAAACGTTAATAATTAAATAACTATTTATCACATTTCATAGGAGAGAATGCAGTATTTTTTGTTATAGGGACCTTGACATAACTCAGTCTTAAAAAGGTGAAATTTTGTGCCAAATAATCGCGAAAATGAAATTGCAACCAATTCAAAAAGGAGGGCCAAATAAAATCGTGGAAATAGACGAATTGGTAAAAACAAATGTCAATTTTACCTGATAAACAATTTTACTTTTAAGGCCTTGATTTCTATAAATTATCCCAAAAATAAAAACATATTTTCACATATTCAAACTTCATGAATCAATTTATTCTGGAGAACAAAAATTACCTGTCAACATACTGTTATTTAGAAAACAAGATTTGTTTCAGCTATACATTAAACAAAAGAGGCAGAATTTAAAGAAAAAGCATATACTATTTCCGAGCAGTAACCCAAGATCATTTTATTTCACCAATCAAAGCATAACTGTTTTATTTTCAATGTATGACGTCATATTCACATGTTTCCTATGGTTACGCATATTGAAACCTTGTATTATTATCAAAAACTAAAAAAAGTACGTTTTATTTCTAATAATATTATTTATTTTTTTTTTTAAATTCTTTAATTTGTTTGTTTTATTTTCATTTTTCACGTGAAAATTTTTCAATTGAAACTAAATTGTTGAGTAAAAATTATTATTCCGGGTTTTGAATTAGTTTTGGGAACGATAAAGTATTAGCAACGGTAAAGTAAATTTAACCATTTTAAAATATTATACGAAAAAAAAAATGTCCATTTATTCTCTATGAAAATAATGAAATTTTAAATTATTAAGAAAAATACTTGAATAAAATAAACAAAAACCAGCCTATTTTCATTTCAGGGTTATAATCAATCTATATGCAAAGATACAGGATCGTTAAATGCTCCATTTTGACGCTGGCTTCAGCCTAACATTTGCACACAATCAGATTTATAATATTATTAGGATTAGGATGAACGTTAATTTTAGAAGGGAAAGTGGTCTCCACTGCTGATGAAACATTATTGATTTCCATATAGTGTAAGGAAAAGACTGTAATCATGATAAAAACCCAGTGTTGGAAATTTTGAGGATATCTAAATCCGTTTTCACAAATATTTCATTTCCTATTTTAAAATATAATTCATATGTATGTATATATGTATTCTTGTATGTTGGTGTTTGATAAAGTTTTTAGGTCCCAATTGTCTGTTTTTTGTGTTTTTACGATAATGTCGGTATGTATGTGTGTGAGTGAAAACCACAGACACCTGTACTCTTAATTGAACTCCCAGTTGTCTGTTTTTGTGTTTTTACGATAATGTCGGTATGTATGTGTGTGAGTGAAAACCACAGACACCTGTACTCTTAATTGAACTCCCAGTTGTCTGTTTTTGTGTTTTTACGATAATGTCGGTATGTATGTGTGTGAGTGAAAACCACAGACACCTGTACTCTTAATTGAACTCCCAGTTGTCTGTTTTTGTGTTTTTACGATAATGTCGGTATGTATGTGTGTGAGTGAAAACCACAGACGCCTGTACTCTTAATTGAACTCCCAGTTGTCTGTTTTTGTGTTTTTACGATAATGTCGGTATGTATGTGTATGAGTGAAAACCACAGACACCTGTACTCTTAATTGAACTCCCAGTTGTCTGTTTTTGTGTTTTTACGATAATGTCGGTATGTATGTGTGTGAGTGAAAACCACAGACACCTGTACTCTTAATTGAACTCCCAGTTGTCTGTTTTTGTGTTTTTACGATAATGTCGGTATGTATGTGTGTGAGTGAAAACCACAGACACCTGTACTCTTAATTGAACTCCCAGTTGTCTGTTTTTGTGTTTTTACGATAATGTCGGTATGTATGTGTGTGAGTGAAAACCATAAACACCTGTACTCTTTTTAAGGGCTCAATTGTCTGTTTTTGGTGTTTTTACGTTAATGTTGGTATGAATATGTATGAGTGAACACCATGGAGATCTGTACTCTTGATTGAGATCCCATTTGTTGAATATGTTACTCGCCTCTGTCGAAACACCTGTATACATTTTCTTGAAAATCGTTTGGTTTCAATCATATTTAAACCCTTCTCTGTTGAGAACTGATAAACATTTTTTTTTTTAAATCTAACTCATTCAATTATTTTTTTTTAGTTGTTCACGTTAATTTTATGTCGATACCACAATTATGTTGCACCTGAAAGTGACTTAATTTGGTAAACTCTTTTTTTTTCTTAAAAAATAAAGGAAACGCTGATAAAAGCCTATAGACATTTATGTATTGCGTGTTTTAGAAGAAAAAATAGGAAAATAGCTACATATAAAACAACTTTAAAGTCCCATTAACATAACTATGTAAATTCAAATTCCATATTTATTTTAAATTAAAAACTTTAATCTCAGCATCAAGGAATTAAAATTCATTGAAAATTACGTCATAATTTTAGCTTTATCAATTAAAGTGGAGGTATTCTTTAGAACATAAATAAATTTTCATCAGTAGAAGCAATTCACTTTTGTAAATTTAGGATCTAAGTTTTTATTTACTTGTATATTGCTTATTTGCACGAACAATATTCTGTAAAGTGATCGGAAAGTAGAATGAAGTCCCTACAGATTTTTTTTAATGGAAACTTACGTTTCCATCTATAAAAATTAATTCTACAGTGATTAGATGAAAATTATATCAATTTCAATGCGCTTTTAGTAGTAACATTTTGTTTTAAAAAAGGACTCTCTTGGTGGTCAGATATGAGCCACCTCCCAATTTCTGACTAAATTAGTTTACTTTTATTATTTTAATAGGTATTTTTCATGTATATATATTGTATAACCAGGAATTTCTGTGGACTATTTATTTTATATACTTTTATTTTTTTAATATGTATTTTTTATGTATATATATTGTATAACCAGGAATTTCTGTGGAGTATTTATTTTATTAGTGTACATAGTTTCTTTTTCGTATGGGAAAATAGAAACGACCACCCAGAGTAGTTTTATTACCTTCGGAGACACTGGTCTGCGATCTAACAAGGACATCTTTTACGGAGAAAAAAATTTACGAGCTGAAAAATTTATAGCCGTTTGGAAGTGCATAGCAAATTTACAATTTAGGACCCCATCTAGGTGGTCCTGAATAACATTTAGCGAAAACCAATAAGAGATGAGGGGGGAGACGTCTTTACAAAACCACTGGAGCCAATAGACGGCCGAGTGACGAGGGAAAAGAAAAAAGTGAGCCCCAAGAGAAAATCTGGAAGAGGACTAGAACCTGACGTCCTGTCCGAGGAAGTAACATCTAAAAAGAAAGAGTAGAGTGTTGATAGTGGGTAAAAACGAAGATAGTTCCAAAAATGGTGTAGTGGCGACAAAAGACAAAAGAATGACCTAACAGATGATCTTTGCCTATCCCGTGGAGGTAGATTATTGCTAACAATGCAGACCAAAAGTACTCTGAAGGTACAGGTATCTGTAATTTACTATTCCCTCATATTGAATGTGTATAATGATAAATAAATACTGGTAGAGGTACTTTAGTAAATGTAGAGAAATTGTTCCTTCTCTGAAATATAATTAATGCACGTAAGTGCGGTAGTGCGAGTCGGAAAAAGACTCACTAACTCTTTTAATGAGTATTCAATTGTTTCATCTTATTTTTTTATACTTAAAATTTAACATTCTGTTAGGGATGTTTTTATTTTTTATTTTTTATGTCTTTGTAAATAGATATGTAAATAAATGTTTTTTCGTTTACTTTTAACTCTTTGTATTTAATTTATATGGGTTAACACTCATATGTCATCGAGTAGTGTTTTTCTTCTTTTTCTTTAATTTAATTGTTTATTAATTTTAGTTGGTTTATCAGGAGGACTAGTTTATAATTTATGAGAGGTTAGGGATTTATATACTCCGGGAATTGTATGGTGACGTGACCTTTGCCAACTTTAAAGCCTAGGTTATTATTTTCATTAATTTTATGGTTACAATACGGGTTTTTTTTCTATTATTATTATTACTAGTATTATGATTATTATTATTATTATGAATATTCTGAGATTATAATTTTAATACTGTATTTAAAGTAATTTTTTTTTATATGTTTCAAAATTTAACTATTATTTTATCTACTCGATGTCTAAAATTCTTGATTTTAGTTTTTTTTTTTTAACATAAATAAATAAATTAAATAATTTTTTTTTTAAGGACAATTTCTCTCATTTTCTATGTCAAGTATAGCTGGCACATAGTTCCACAGTCATGACAATATTTATTGAAAATTACTGAGTAGTACAAATGATACTTATATACATATATATATATTTTTCATAAATAAAATATGTTAAGTAAATAGATAAGTTTGTGATCGCAGTACTACAAATTGGGGGTAATTATGCTATTTTGAAAAAAAAAATAATAATAATAATAATTTCTGTTTACAAGTGTTTTTACAAATAGTAAAGGAAATGACAAATAATAAAACAGGTAGTGTAATGTAGTGCTTGGCACACAAAACAAATAATTTAGGTAATATTTCTGTATTTATATATTATTCTAAATAATATTTCTGTAGTACAGATTGCTAGGTGCAAAAGTGAAATTACTACTATGAAAGATTTTTTCGGTATCATAAGTATTTTGTGTATTTGTATTTCTTGAAATTTGTAGAAGCTATTTATATGCGTAAAACCTTGAAATTTGATCAATATAAATTTTGTGTACAAGTTTTATGGGTAGCAAATTTAAGAGAAATAAGCGTTCTTCTACGGAGTTTAACAGTTTTTTGTATAAAGCAAGAACACGACTTCAAAATTCTCAAGTTCTAAATACGGATAATAATACCCCTAAAATGGACAATTTACTAAATTGTATCCCCGCTTTTGATGCAAAACGGGAAAATGATATAAATTTCTACGTTACTCAATTTGATGAAGCGGCTGTACAAGCAGCAATTCCTGTGGAAGCCAAATTAATTATCCTAAAATCTAAACTAACCGGCTTAGCTCGCGAGAAACTAATATCAGATGCGGAGCTACATACCGAAACTAATTATGAAAAATTTAAAGAAAAACTTCTGAATGCTTTCGGCTCAAAACTTTCCTTTGGTGAAGCCCACGAGAATTTTTCAAAATTAAAACAGGGTCCAACGGAGTCGATAAGTGATTTTATTCTTCGTTTTAATATAGAAGCAGCGAAGTTTTTTGAAATTTCTGGATTATCAAATAAGAATGACGCGAAAAAACTTTTCGAACTTATGAAATTGCATAAGTTTATGGATGCAGTCAAAACCGATATTTCTTTTGAAATTCGAAAGCGTGCGGTAAAATCTTTCTCTGAGGCAACGGAAGCAGCGTTAATTATGGAAGCCGCAATTAACTGTACAAATTTTGCAGAGGTAAACAACGTAAGTAAGGATGGGACCGCGGAGTTTTTGTAGACTATTGGTTTTTTCCTCCTCACCTATTTTAACAGTATTGTAAGAAAATAAAAAAAATATATGTATATAATAATAATAATAAGTGTATATATAGACAAAATTTTACAAATAGTTGGGGGCCTTTCAAAAAAAAAAAAAAAAAAAAAAAAAAAAAAAAAAAATGTAATAATGAATGCACTATTAATAATATATAGGTAAAATATGTTTAGATGACATATATATATATATATGTATATATATATATATATACAGCATATAAAATAATAATAAAGAAAAATTTCTTGTACATTCTTAGCCGTATAGACAGACATCTGCTTCTGAGTGCTGTGAGAAAAAAACTACATTTTATTAGATTAAAAACAATTATCATTTATTATTACGGCGAGGAATGAGTAGGGTTGGCGTTTACAGAACTGTATTTCGGATAGAGCGAGCTCAGTATTCAAAATTGCGATGCAGTTTTGTTTTCGTTTCTCTGGGCTTTGAGAAAAAAAAAAAAAAAATCGCACCGGAGAGGCAGGCGAATTTGGGGCCATCATCCTCTTTCCTCCCTCCAGGTTCGCAGAGCAGTAAAAGGAGAGAAAATTAGTTTGTTTTTTTATGCAAATGCACAGACTGGTTTTCGTGCGCCGTTCTTCTCCGACCTCCATTGTTCGGGGAGAACCCTCTTTTTTTTTGCAAATGTGTTAGCAAGGGTTTGCAGCCAGCGGAGGGGGGGACAGAGATTGAAGAGGGAAGCCAAGAGCGAATCCTCTTTCTGGTTTCCGTGACTTATAGAACAACTATAACTTATTATTTATGTGGACATATACTTTACATAATGTTTTCTCCAGTGTACAAAGATTGTACTTAATAATAATAATAATAGGTAGTTGGATATTGCTTACGCAGGTACTTCGGTTAGTATATAAACAATAGTAAGCATATGTACATATGTAAAATAGTTTTTACTTCTTTTATGGCATAATGAATAAGTGTCAGGTACTTCTTTCGTGTATAGAATATTTACGTAAAAAGAAAGCAATGTTTTTTTTTCTTGGATTTGCAAAATTGGGTACGATGTGTGAAGATATTGATACATATTATTGTTGACAGGAGGAGATTTTTGGATAGTAATTAGGGACTAAAACATATGAAAAAAATAAATAAATAAATAAAAAGTAGATTTCTTTTGAAAATCGAAATTAAATAAATCAATACGGTACATGATTAGGTACGGAGTAGGTAAACAAACATGATAGTTTATCGATCAACACGAAGAAGAGTTTATTAGCGGAGAGTCTTAAAACTACGGTTACATATTTTTATTTTCAAAATTCCTTCAAAAGTACTACGACGGGATAGAAGGTAATGATTATTGGTATTACGAAGGGTATTTATGAAAGAGTACAATTTTTTTGGGGGGTTTGTAATGTCACTGAATCTAGGTAAAAAAAGTAAACATATAATAGTGGTTTGGATGCAAGATTGTAGCGATCAGGATAAACATATAATTTTCTTTTCTCTTTTATAAAGAGATATTATATACAATAGAAAGATAGGTAAATATGGTATTTAAATATCATAGCACAACACCGCGGGTGTAGGTATAATTAATTCTTTTTCTAAGTATAGAACAACTTATATCATAAAAACATACTTTTTTTACGGTATAAAATATATTTATTATAAGTATTTTCAAAAAAAAAAAAAAAGATTACATTCTACTTGTAAATTGCATAGTGTTGTACAAATATAATACTGGTATTTTATAAGAAAGTATTGAAATTGACATTGATTTAGTGGTAATACTAGGCTAGTATACGCTCTGCACACTTCTTTAATTTTCCGAAAGGTATAGTATTCGGAGATTTTTGAAAACAAAAAAAAATTAAATAAATAAATAAATATATATATTTCCTTTTAGTGCACATTTTTATAAATATATACAATAGTAACAATTAAATTTTGGAGTAGAAGATGTCTTACCCCTCTTTTGTAGCAGCGTTGGTGGGGCTCCCTGGGTTTTATTTTTTTTATCCTTCTGACTCCTGGTTGCTGGTGAACCGGGGCCTTTTTTTTTAAGCTTGTGGCCACAGGCGACTCGGGTGAGGCTCTGCACAGCTCAGTGTTCTTGAGGGGAGATAAGCATTTTTCTTGTTTCATCTGTCCTTAAAATGATAAAACAAACAAAATAATAGAGGGAATTCACAATAAATGATTTATATAAATTGACATAAAACATATGAAGACACTTAAGTAAAATTGATGTACACAAGTTTTAGCTTATCGAAATTAAACCATTAATAATAATAATAATAATAATAATAATAATAATAATTGTTTGTCTTAGGTCGATTTGTTCTTTTCTTTTTTTTTCTTTTCCTTTTTGTTTCCTACGGTTACAGCAGGTTTCTACAGCCTTTTTCATCCATTTTCTTGCGGGTCAGTATCGAGAGATAATAATATATTTTTTTTTTCCTTTCTCTTTCTTCTTGGCCATATTTATGGGACCTTTCCGTTTCCAATACTTTTTTTTTTCCTTGTTCGCAGTAATTCTTCTCTAGGCAGGGGAAGCATACGCTTTAAATTTCGGGAAGGAGTATTTTGGGAATGGCAGCAAAATGCGTTCCGTACATTCAGACAGAAGTATTAAATTTTACAGCTGTAAATAAAATTGTACCATTAGCTATAGTTACCAACAGTCCGACCACGCCAAAATGTGATTTCTTCTTCTTCTGTAACGAGTCAAGGAGATTTCACGGTAGCCGGTGAGTCCCCTGTAACGAAAGAAAGAAATTTGGATAGCATTTCACATAAATTCTATTCGTAAAGTCGGTTATTTTTGCAGTAATTGTCTCAAAATTTAGGTACGGTTAGAGTTAAGTTTAGGGCTCTTTCTAGACAAGAGTTTGGGAAAATTTATTCAAAGGTTTTACGACTAAAGGATAATTTATAAAGGCAAAATGGTAACGTACCTTTTATTTTGCGGCGATCCGACGTCTTTCACAGGATGAGATGACAAAATTTTCAGACGGAAGCTGGCGCCAAGTGGTCATTTCCTCTTCTAGCAGGGGTTGGAGCAACTCATTATCGATGGGATAGTGTTGAGTCGATTAGCGATTTCACACGACCCCCGGTCAAGCGGTTGCTAGGCAAGAAGGGAGGCGCAGAGTCTCGATGTGTTTCTTCTTTTTCCTCGTTAGCGAAGATAGAGCGAGATTTTTTTTCTCTTTTTTTTCTCCACGGATCCTTCCTCCACTTGGGGAGAGGATGGAGAGCATGATTTCAGGTGGTCGATTTCGTTGTCATGTGTAGATTATTCCCGCTGGATTTTGAAGTCGTTACTCTTGATTGCGGTCATATAATTAAGTGAACTAGAGTTCACATGTATTTCTCTTGTGTTTTTCACTTAGGTGATAATTTAAAAAGAAAATTTTTAAGTAATATTAAAGTGGGAGAGAAGGGAACATTCTCTCGGTAGGACATGTATATATTTCATAAATGTAATTTCTATCATACAATACATTTTTTTTTTCTCTAATATATGAACGAAATTTTGTTGTAATGTGTTGTACGTGTTCATATACTTAGCGTTAATGTATTATGTGGATTTTCACTTTTCTTTTAAATGTTACAATGTATAGAAGGTTATGCAGTACAAACTCTTTTCTGGGTATCACGTCCTTGTATATATATATAATTTTTAGTGTATTTGGTGTATATTAAGTCATGACTGATATGATTCCAATGTAAAAGTATGTGCCAGCCGTATATTGTTCTATGTGTTGAAGCTTTTAGACTTTAAAAGTTTAGTTCAAAATTGCGTTTGCTTTGTATGGATTTTGGCTAATTTTTAAAAGTGATTATTTCAAAATTGGTTATACACAAAGGGGAATAGGGTACGTGAATGTGTTCACCTGTCTTCGACTCCACAAGCGACTGTAAATCTGGTCGACAGACAAACCGTTCTGTGGTCCCACCTACAGATTCAAAAAAAAAAAAAAAAAAAAACTTTTCTGTGTGCCCGTCTCTGCCCAGTTTATAGAGACAACTCTTGAAAAACTTTCCTGTGTGCTCGTCTCTGCCCAGGTTTATAAGAGACAACTCAAAAAAAACTTTTCTGTGTTCTCGTCTTTGCTCAGTTTTATAGAGACAATTCTGGAAAAAAACTTTTCTGTGTGCTCGTCTCTGCCCAGTGTTACAGAGACATTTCTTACAAACTTTTTAGGATCTCTTCCGGTCTTTCGGAGGATGGAGATTGTCCTATGGATCTACACAATGGACTGAATTTCATAGTGTGTTCCTGACAGCTGACGTGAGCCGTTCAGCTCTCTGTTTGGGGGGGAGGATGGTGGTCAGATATGAGCCACCTCCCAATTTCTGACTAAATTAGTTTACTTTTATTATTTTAATAGGTATTTTTCATGTATATATATTGTATAACCAGGAATTTCTGTGGACTATTTATTTTATATACTTTTATTTTTTTAATATGTATTTTTTATGTATATATATTGTATAACCAGGAATTTCTGTGGAGTATTTATTTTATTAGTGTACATAGTTTCTTTTTCGTATGGGAAAATAGAAACGACCACCCAGAGTAGTTTTATTACCTTCGGAGACACTGGTCTGCGATCTAACAAGGACATCTTTTACGGAGAAAAAAATTTACGAGCTGAAAAATTTATAGCCGTTTGGAAGTGCATAGCAAATTTACAATTTAGGACCCCATCTAGGTGGTCCTGAATAACATTTAGCGAAAACCAATAAGAGATGAGGGGGGAGACGTCTTTACAAAACCACTGGAGCCAATAGACGGCCGAGTGACGAGGGAAAAGAAAAAAGTGAGCCCCAAGAGAAAATCTGGAAGAGGACTAGAACCTGACGTCCTGTCCGAGGAAGTAACATCTAAAAAGAAAGAGTAGAGTGTTGATAGTGGGTAAAAACGAAGATAGTTCCAAAAATGGTGTAGTGGCGACAAAAGACAAAAGAATGACCTAACAGATGATCTTTGCCTATCCCGTGGAGGTAGATTATTGCTAACAATGCAGACCAAAAGTACTCTGAAGGTACAGGTATCTGTAATTTACTATTCCCTCATATTGAATGTGTATAATGATAAATAAATACTGGTAGAGATACTTTAGTAAATGTAGAGAAATTGTTCCTTCTCTGAAATATAATTAATGCACGTAAGTGCGGTAGTGCGAGTCGGAAAAAGACTCACTAACTCTTTTAATGAGTATTCAATTGTTTCATCTTATTTTTTTATACTTAAAATTTAACATTCTGTTAGGGATGTTTGTTTTTTTTATTTTTTATGTCTTTGTAAATAGATATGTAAATAAATGTTTTTTCGTTTACTTTTAACTCTTTGTATTTAATTTATATGGGTTAACACTCATATGTCATCGAGTAGTGTTTTTCTTCTTTTTCTTTAATTTAATTGTTTATTAATTTTAGTTGGTTTATCAGGAGGACTAGTTTATAATTTATGAGAGGTTAGGGATTTATATACTTTATCTAGTCCGGCTTCATAAGACGTAGGGTGGCGTAAATAATCACAACGTAATAATCTGATCTTTTTTTTTACTAGAGTAGTTAATTTAATTCAATAATATGGGTAACTTTTATGGGATCATTATAAATTTTCACCGACGTCCAGAAGCCACGATCACACCTTTAACCTGATAATCCAACACCCAGCGTTTCCGGAAGAAGCATTAACCCGTGCTTCCTTTAACTAATGTAGGGAGTTTATGTAATTGGGCATTAGTAACCATCTCCAATTAGGAGGCCCAGAACTTACCAGCATCTCTATTTATAATAAATCGTAGAAAATGTGAACACTGCTTATAAAGTATGAGAACACTTAGCTATAAGGCATGGCTGTAGTATAGAAAGAAAATAGGAAATAAAACATATCATCATTTGTTTGGATTCAGTTGACGTCAGGCTGAGAGCATTTGTAAGAAAGTGACGTCACATTTAAGATTTATTTATTGGTTTTCTGCGAAATATTTTCTTGAAATATCTGTATTATAGCAGCTGTTTTAACTCCATATACGTTAAATGAAGCTACTACGTCAATTTAATGCACTTCTAATATATTTTTTAAATTATTATCCTAGGGGCTCTGTCCCGTGCGGCTTACATGCGCAAACTGTCGCTTACTGTTTCTCAATTTGTTCGTAATTCATACATTGGTGTAAACATATTCTAATCCGCAAAATAACGAATTAAAATTTCTTGGATTAAGAACATTTTAAGAAATTATAAATTGTGTATGGATTGACAGGCCGGTAGACCGATTAATTGCATACATTTTGGGTCTTTGTGTTTTGTGTAAAAACTTAGGTGTTAGTTTAGTATCAGTAATGAATATCAAATTTTTATTTATTTCTATAATCATAACTTAAAAATTTGCTTTATAAAATAAGTTTAAATTCAAAATAATCACCGTAAATGTCATTACACAGTAAAACATAAAAAATTAACTTTATTTAAATGTAGATAGCATATATCCCGCCAGTGGCAGCTACAAATGCAACACAAAATTGTCTTGAATGAGTGCTACCTATTTTTATCTAGAGTACTACCATCATACAGTGAAACATAAAAAAAAAAACACTTTATTTTAAACTTGGTTAATTATGTTTTTTGCTAGGGAGTGTTAAAGAAATTTGCGCTGTCTAATTTTATCATGGTTTATGGTTGCTAGATGAAAAAACATAAAGAATCCATTTTAAAATTTTAGTTATGCAGTTCCTTACCAGAGACAATACTAACGTATAATTCCATCATGTAAATGTTTAATCAAAGCATAAAAAATGACTCGCCAGATGCTTATGAGGAAGATTTTTTTTAAACATAAAAATCAGTTTTATTAAATGTAGTTACCCCATTTATAGCCATGGGACGCTATAAACAAAAGAAAATTGTGTTGAATGTCACGTAATTTTAACTTTGAGTATGATTAATGTATGGAAAAACTCTTAAAAAATCCTTTTTAAAGTTTTAGATGTGCATTTTCCCACTGTGAAATCTATCATTTGAAATTTATATTTATATATATATTACAGAAATTAACCGAAGCAGAAACTTGTTACAAAGATTTATTAAAAAATAAATAAATAAATAAATAAAATAAAAAATGAATTTTATTTAAATTTGGTTATCCTATTTCCTCATAGTTGCTCTATAAACGCAAAGAAATGTTGAATATGTATTTAATAATTTTAACTTGGAGTGTGATTGTGATATGAAAAAACATAAATATATTTTTCTAATCCATACATATTATTATACTAGCTGTTACCCGTGACTTCGTTCAAGTATCATTAAAATAAGAATAAATGCATTAATTAAGCAAAATATTTCATTCCCGATAATTAGAAACGTAAATAATTAACTAACTCTTTATCACAATACAGTATTTCTATGTTATAGAGGCCTTGACATAACTAAGTTTTAGAAAAGTGAAATTTTGTGACAAATAATCACGGAAAGGAAACTGCAACCAATGAAAAAAGGCGGGCCAAATAAAATCTTGGAAATCGGCGAATTATATAAAAACATATGTCAAGTTTACCTGGTAAACCATTTTACTTCTAACGTCTTTGTGAAACGTTTTAATAGCAATCCTTCAAAGATAATGGAAATAGTATATTCTTTTTCATTAAATTCAATTCTTGTGAATAGGGAGCGCAATTATTGTAGACCTAAATGCAAGGAGCTTAAATTTGCCACTTTGATTTAATCTATAACTGAAAAAAAAAATCTTTATTTCTAAATGAAAATATGTTGACAGACGATTTTTGTTCTCCAGAATAAATTGATTCATGAAGTTTGAATATGTAAAAATACGTTTTTACTTTTCAAAAATTTTACTGTAATCAAAAATTTTTTTTTCTTTCACCATCTATTCAAATTGAAAATAATTTTTTTTTCAGTTTTAATGAGAAAAAATATATTAATCCGTTTTATTTCTTCTTTTTTATCCACAAAAATGGAATAATTTAGTTGCCCTTTTTAAAGAAACTTCGTTAAAATTTACAAAAAAATAAAAAAATAAATAAAAATAAATAATAATAATATCTCGGAATTTAAATCATTTTTTTAAATTCTGAGAGTTTATGACATCCTCGGATGAATGATAACCGGTGTTAAGTAAATCGCGCTGCGTCCGACAATCTGAAAAGAGTAGTTGCGAAATACAAACAGGCTGTCATATTTTAATATAACAGATTCGTATTTATTTTTCTTTTCCTAATAATCATGGTGTGGTTTTTGGCAAAAAACTCTCATCTGTATGTAACTGATATTCATCCTTAATAATCGGTATAGATAAAAAAAATTTCAATTTTTCGTTTTAAATATGTCGTGAAACTAATCTACTTTCTATACTTACTGATCCTTGTATTATTAATGTACGGAATTAATTCCCGCGCCTTGTAAAACACATTTGAAAATTCCCGTTTTATTTCAAATATGACGTCACATTTTCCTCAGAGAAATCTCTTTTTAATGCCATAATTCTTGTTAATTTTCTTTTTCTGGCAATCAGGACGTAAATTTTAGCGGAAAACTCACATTTGTATGTAACTGGTACTCAAGCTAATTATTAATCAGTATCGATAAAAAATATTTCAGTTTTTATCTTAAATATTACGCCCATCATCTATCTACTTTCATTATACATTGATATTCATGCTCCTTGTATTATTACGACTATTTGAAAATACATGTTTTATTTATGACGTCATATTTGTCCAAGCCGAGGAGAATCCTTTTCATAGTTCCATGGTCATAGCGAAATCTATTTTCAAGAATATAACTATTGTTCATTTTTCCTTCTAATTATAACGCAGTTTTTTGACAGAAAAAGATCTTTTTAATGTAACCGATATTCATACTTTATGTATAATTACAAATACTCCATATTTTTGTTTCAAACATCACGTAAATTCATCTTCTTTTGAATTCTTTTTCATTTTCATTTTTCACGTGAAAATCGTTCAATTGAAAATTAATTGTTGAGGAAAAATTTTTTTTCCGTGTTTTTGTTTATTGGCAACGATCAAAGCCCTAGCAACGATAAAGTAAAATGGTTAAATTTTATGGGAAAATGTCCATTTATTCTCTATGAAAATAACAAAATTTTGAATTATTAAGAAAAATATTTGAATAAAATGAACAAAAACCGGCCTATGTTCATTTGAGGGTTATAATCAACGTATATGCAAAGATACAGGATCATTAAATGCTCCATTTTGACGCTGGCTTCAGCCTAACATTTGCACACGATCAGATTTATAATATTATTAGGATAGGATTTCCATACATATACATACATATATTTTTCTAATCCTATAAAACATTACAAAAAAAGAAAAGGAAAGGCCATTTTTAAAAATGACAATAAACCTTTTTTTTCTTAAAAGCTGAAAAAAGCTGAATTAAAATCCAATTGCCAAACCACGATCTACGAACGTGTCTCGATTATACCTATGTACTTCAAGTCCTCGAGTCTTAATTTATTAGTATGTTATTAAAATTAGTATGTTATTGAGTAGTATGTTGTTATTAATATTAGTATGTTATTGATGGTTTGTGACGCAAAAAGATTCTGTTGTGCCACTTCCGTTCTCTGTATATAAGGACTTAATCAATTTTCAACAGAGAACGACCATTTCAATGGCCCCGCCTCATCAAAGAATTCAAAATTTTATTATTGTATTCATTTGTGCTACGTTTGAGCTGCGAAAAGTTTCGTTTGTGCCGCTTCCGTTTCCTCGTTATAACGATTTTTTACATTCCAATGTCATGTGAAGAAAATCGGTTATGAAAATAGTAAATTACCACATATCAGTAATTAAAATACTTAATCCTATATTGGTATGTTAGTGCTGGTTTGTGCCACAAAAACTTTCGTTTGTGGCTTTCGATATAACGAATTGATCATTTTTCAACAGAGTCCGACCATTTCAGTGGCCCCGCCCCATAAAAGAATTCAAGATTTTTTGTAGTATTCGTTTGTGCTACGTTTGTGCTGGTTTGTGCCGCTTCCGTTCTCTCGTTATAACGAATTTTTATAATTCAAGGTCAAATAAAGAAAATTGCAAAAAGTACGTATCAGGAAATACGTAAACCTATATTGGTATGTTAGTGGCGGTTTGTGCTGCCAAAAGTTTCGTTTGTTCCGCTTTCGTTCCCTCATTATAGCGAAATTTCCATTTTGCAGTAAAGGGTGACCATTTCAGTGACCTCGCCCTATTAAAGAAATCAAAATTTTATTATTGTATTCGTTTCTGCTACGTTTGTGCTGCCAAAAGTTTTGTTTGTCCCGCTTCCGTTCCCTCGTTATAACGGTTTCTTTAATTCCAATGTCATATAAAGAAAATCGTTTATGAATTTAGTAAATTAGTACATATCAGTAATTAAAATACTTAATCCTATATTGGTATGTTCGTGCTGGTTTGTGCCTCATAAATAATCCCATAAAATCATATTAGAACAATGGATATTTAAACTTTTAATAAAACTTACATTAAAGTGATTTATCTCAAAATACAGTTTTTCAGAATTGTGAGGAAGATATCTTAAGAACTTCTCGATATTTTTGCATGATATTTTAAAGCATTATCACATTCATATCTTTAGACTATATTTAAATATCTTAGTTTTTATAACCTATAAAAAATATTGCATAACTTTGCATTTACTTTCGCATTGATCAAAATTCCTACTCCTTTCAACTCTATTTTTTGAATATGAATTTTGCTAAAATTCTGCTAAACACATTCATAGGTTCGGTGTTACGATAAAAGTAACATCTCTAAATCAGTGAAGATTTTATATAAATATACATTTGACGTTCAATTAAAAAAAAAAAGCACACATTTATCATTTTGAAGCATACAATTTAAAAATATTCTTTTATGCATTGCTTGCAAAGGAATTGTGTTTTGTCTTAAGTAATGTAATTATAGGAATTTTTTCATGCAAATCATTTCAAACTAAGCAGAAAATGCTGTTGCTTTATTCACATGTTCCTAGAAAAATTGAATTTTTTGAACATTGAAGAGAAGTATGCCTCTTTAAGGATAGGATTGAAAATTCATTTAAAACTTTAATTTTATTATAATATGATAAATCATGATTATTCTTTTTCCTTTTCCTTTTTTTTCTGTTACAACTTTTTTTTTCTTTCCAAAAACTAAATCCATTTATTAAAAGCTGGTTTTTAAATTCGTTGACTGTATTACTTACAACCATGTAAAAAAACTATAAAAAATAAAATAAAAGAGGAGTAGCATTTTAAAATATGTATTTGAACTTGACTGTTTAAAAATTTCTAAAAATTGCAATTTATTTTTCTTACATTAAATATTTTTCTTGCATTACTGGATTTTAAACATTTCAAATCATTCATCGCTTTTAATTAAAAATATTTTTTTTTTCATTTTCTTTGAATTCCTTTAATGAACGAGGACTATGTAAAGTGAGCCTTTTGAATTCAAGTCAATTTGTCTAACTCTGTATACGGGAGTTTCTTTTTTCACTTTATATGTTACAAAATTTCTCAAAAATATACACAATATTCTTAGTTATACAAATAATGTACTATAAATATAAATACATCACTTAGAAACAGTAACTTTATCTATTATGTATAACAATGGTGGATTCAAAGGAGCGGCGATGTGGCGATACAGCCTTGGTCGCTGATAAAAGATCTCCAAGTCAACATGTGCAGGTTTGTTTTAAAGTCTTAAAACAGAACTGCGGTAATGGGTCATTGATAAGAATCATTACCAAATAAATTCACGTCGATTCATACCAGAAAACTCTTTATAAAATAAGTATAAGTTAAATGTATGTTTCTTAGGTTCAGCTAGGTCAGGAGGTCTACCCAAGAGCTAAAGTTTAATAATCGTCAACCATGTATGCTTTACAAAATTAAATTCAATATGCAAGTTAAATGGTTTTAAATACAAATTCTGATATAAAATCTATATATTTAAAACGCTAAGAGTTTTCTTTCGACAATCCGTGAGGACAAACTACTGCATAAAATTACATCATTCTTTCTTTTTTAAATGAAAGATATTTGGACACAGATTTGTTATCGTGCATTCGTTTGTTCGAAAATTTAATTAATTAGCCATAATTTTCAATTAAACTTTTACTTCTGCTAATGACGCCATAATCGGATAACGCGCACATCTTTCTCAATCTTGATTATATATATATATTAAGTATTTTAGAGCATTTGGACGTTACAAGAATTAACATTTACGATTAGTTTTAGATGATAAAGCATTATATTCTCTTGTTGACATCTTTGAGCTTATTCGCTCTACATGTTGCATGTTTTACATTTTGTTACAGGACTGAAGAATTAAAGTCATGAAAGCAGAGTTCAGAGTTTTTCATTGCGTCATTCTTACGTCAGTGGCAATTACATATGTTGCAAGGTTTCTGCGTAAGACCGTAATCGGAGTAACAATGTTTTTACTTCCTGCTATAATTATTGTTCCAATGTCTTTAACATATTTCATATAATAATAGTTCATCAATTTAGAAAAGCTTTTGATCATTTACTTGAAATTGAGTGGCCATAAATCTCATTTTGTAATTCACTATGCGTTGAAAGAATTGTTGATTACTTGACGCTATATTTTCTCTTTATAGACGATCAAGGTCTTTTTATTTTTCCCCATTGCAAGAAGAAATGAAAATTAGGTTTTTTGTTTATTAATTTCTCGGATGAGGTTAATATTTACAATATTCCCCCTTAAGCTCCTCCGAGGAATTGATCATATAGAGTTTCATTGAATTTCTATGTCTTTCCTGTGCAGGCTTGGGTAAGGGCTTCGTTAACGCGTCAGCTATCATCTGTTCTGTCGGACAATATTTTAATTCTATAATACCTTCTTCTTTAAGCTATTTTATGGCATGGAATTTGACATCAATATGTTTGGTACGCTTACCAAACTTTTCGTTGTTATCATCTTTATGCAGCTTTGGTTGTCTTTATGCATTATAAATGGATTTTCTTGAGTTAATCCTAAATCTTCTAATAATTTTATTAGCCATAAAGTTTCTTGACAAGCGTTTGCTGCAGCTATATATTCAGCTTCAGCAGATGATAAGGCGATGCATGTCTGCCTTTTTGTGATCCACTGTATTGGATTGTCTCCCAACATGTAAATACTGCCAGAAGTTGATTTTCTCGTTTTTGTATCTCCCGCCCAATCGGAGTAGGTATACACTTCTAATTTTGGTTTCTTTTTTGTATTTAAAACTAAATTGAGATTTTTGGTACAGTGCAAATATTTGATTATTCTCTTCACTGCATTCCAGTCCTTGTTTCGCGGGGCTTCATTACGTTTACTAAGGATGTTGACTGGTGCTGATATGTCGGGTCTAGTAACTGTCGCGATGTAAAGAAGTGAACCTATAGCTTTTCGGTATTCTGTGTTATTTGGTAACAAATTTTCGTCATCTTCTATTTTATTAAAACCGGGTTACATTGGTGTTCCGTATGGTTTTGTATTTTCTAGATTAAATTTCTTAGCTAATTCTTCAATTTTTGAGTTTTGGTTTAGTGCGCAACCGTCCGGTATTTTTTCTATTTCGGTTCCTAAGTATTTCTTTATTTGTCCTAAATTTTTCGATTCATATTCTTCGTTTAGGGTTTTTACGATTTCTTTTATTATTTCCGGTTTACTTGCTATAAGAATATCGTCGACGTAAATTATTACGTATGTGAAATATTCTTTTCTTTTCTTATGAATAAGCATGTATCGGCTGTGCTTTGCGTGAAATTAAGTGCTTTTAATGAATTTTCTATTTTTATGTGCCAGGCTCTTGCTGCCTGTTTGAGACCATATATGGTCTTGTTTAGTTTACAAACTTTATAATTAGAGTTTGCTTCTATGTAACCCTCTGGTTGTTGCAAGTAAATTTCCTCTTGTAACTTTCCGTGAAGAAATGCCGCATTGATGTGAATATGGTGTACTTCTAGATTTTTATAAGGTGCTGCGGATAAAAATGCACGAATGGTGGTGTGTTGCACTACTGGTGCAAAGGTTTCATCATAAAATCTTCACCAAATTTTTGGCTAAAACCTTTAGCAACTAGTCTTGCTTTATATATGGGTGATTTTCCTGAGCTATCGACTTTTCTTTTAAAGATCCATTTTGATCCTATTATTTTTCTATTTGGTGGTGGTTCTACCAGTTCCCATATTTTGTTTTTCATCAGTGCTTCTATTTCGGCATCTGTGGCTTTGAGCAAATTTTCCTTTTCTCTAGGATTTTTTATTTCGTTGATTTCTTTCCAATTTTTCGGTTCGATTATTTCATCGTTTTTTACTATACAAATATAACTGTCAGATGTATATCTATCAGGTGGAACTCCCCTGTTTGTCCTTTCTGACCTTCCTGATGTAGGAATGTTTTGATCGAGTTCTGCTTGTGTTTGTTCCGTATTGTTTATTTCCGTTTCAATATAATTTTTGTTATCAAGCAGGTATTCTGGTTCATTATCTTCTTCATTCAGAATGTGTGTGTTATTCTCTAAGAATTTTATTGTTCTCCCGATAATGATTTCATTAGTTTTAGTGAATATTCTATAGCCCTTTGAGTGGTTATCACATCCCATAAATATTCCTTCCCTAACTGCGTTATCTAATTTTCCTCTATGTATCCTGTTTGTGTATATATAAGCTTTATAGCCAAATACTCGAAGATAATGTAAGTTTGGTTTTCTCTTGAACCAAATTTCATACGGAATTTTATTTGTAGCCTTTGTCGTAGTCTGTTTTGGAGATGTGTTGCTGTATTTATTGTTTCACGCCAGAATCTGTGGGGTAACCCAGCTTCTGAGAGCATAGCTCGGGTCATTTCTATCAAGCTCCTATACTTTCTCTCGGCAATTCCGTTCTGACTCGGGCAGTGTGGAACAGTAAATTGAAGTTTAATTCCTCTTTTTCTAAGAAAGTCCTCCGTATTTTTACCTATATATTCGCCCCCGTTATCCCATCTCAATATTTTGGGATATCTCCCGAATTGTGTGTGAACCATTTGTTTATAGTCCTTTATTTTGTCTGAGACCTCATCTTTGTGAGATAGTAAATATATTACAGTAAATCTTAAGTGGTCGTCAATAAATTTGACGAAGTACATTTTTCTCCCTAAAGAGGTTGTTCTAATCGGTCCACAGACGTCTGTATGTATCATTTCGAGTACCTGTGTTGTTTTATTTTCAGATAATTTCGGATATGGTGCATCAGTAGTTTTTGTTTTGATGCATGTTTCGCAGTGTGTAGTGTGACTGCAGTTGTTTATTTTATGCCATTGGCCAAGTTGTTTTTCATCATTTGTTTTATACTTTCGTAATTCCTATGACCTAGGCGTTTGAGCCAAAGTTCTAGACATTCTTTATTTTTGCAGTCGTTTGCGATATTTGCTTTGTTTGGGATATCTTTTTCTGAGAGAATTACCTCATATAAATTATTTTTCTTTTTCGCTTCCAGGTACGTTTTGCCGTTACAGGATAGCATGCATTTTTCGTCTTCAAATATTAATTTGTAACCGTGTTGAGTTGCTTTACTCACAGAAATTAAGTTTGTTTCCAAATCTGGAGCATATAACACGTTTTTTAATTTTATTTTATTTGTGTCCCCGTTTGATGTTTTTGTTGTAATCATAACTTCACCGGATCCGTAGGAATTGAGTGTGTTTCCGTTCGCGATTATTACGGATGATTGTTCGGTGTTGTTTATTTCAGTAAATATTTCTTTTCTGTTCGCAATGTGGGAAGATGCTCCGGAATCAATAATCCAGGTTGGTTTTCCGGGCTTTTCGATTATAAATGCTGCATCTTGATTTTTTTTATGATTTATTTGTCCGTGTTTATTTATTTTTTCTTTTCGTTTCGTACCTATCATTTTCACTATCACCGTTTATGTTTTCAAAGCCGAGCGACGATGTAAACTTCTTTGGTTTAAATGTTTGTTGTTTTGGTGTAGCTTTTTGTGAATTTTTGTGTTTTAAGTGCCAGCATTATTTATAGTTATGATTATTTTGCTTACAGTACGTACAATATATATTATGATTTTTGTAATCATTA
This sequence comes from Maratus michaelseni, assembly GCA_963931845.1. NCBI lineage: Eukaryota > Metazoa > Arthropoda > Arachnida > Araneae > Salticidae > Maratus > Maratus michaelseni. Next base: position 54,141,342 of record OZ007596.1, read on the forward strand.
TTTACGAACTTTTTCTGTATTTTAAACGCTTTTGCCGAATTTTCGGTTTGTTCCGAGTTTTCTACTCGTTTATTATATTCGTCAACAAGTTTATTTTTTATATATTCTGTTGTTAACGCATTTTCCGGCCTGGCATCCAGAGCCGTTAAAAGTGTTATTATAACTAGGTGGAAGTGAGCACAGTAGTAGTGCTGAAATGTGCGAGTCACTAATATTTTATCCAATTGCGGATAGTTTGTCGATGGTTTCAAGAATATGTGTGATGTGGCGTTGCATGTTGCAGTGTTCTTGTAATTTAGCTCCATATAATTTTTTAAGTAAATATAGTTTACTTCAAAGATTTTCTTTTTCATGAATATTCTTTAATGTGTCCCACGTTTCTTTTGACGTGTTTAAATTTCTTACAGGTACGATTTGACAGTCCTCAAGACTTAAATTTATTATCGCCCTGGCCTTTTTATCTTTCTTTTGCCAATCTGGTGTAATTGCGTTTGGTGGTTCTTCAGTTATTAATTCTGATAAGTCTTCTTTTATTAATAACATTTGGACTTTGAACTTCCAAATGGAATAATTATTTGTATTTAATTTTTCTATTAGTTGGGTTTCTTTTGAAAGCGCCATTTCTTAGATTGATTTTTCTTTATTGTTTTTTATTAAGTTTTATTTAATTAGTTCTATAAAGATGTTTCTATTTATTTTCTTTCTTTCGAATTTGTTCTAAGTGATTTCTAAATTAGTTTAAAAATGTTTTCAGTTTTTAAGCTTAAAATCACACCTTCCTTCTGAGACAATTTTCAGTCTCGTAATATTTGAAGGAGGAGTTCGTGCAACGCAAAAAATCTCAAAAGTTGAAAAATGATAAAATAAAATTCTCTTACCTTTTCTGAAGGTGCATCTTACTTCTGTGTGTAATCCAATTTTATAATTAAATTACACAGTTGTATACGGATTGTTTGTTTGGAGTTTGCATCGGAAATAGTACGCTGTATTTGACTTGGGAAAAAAAAACATTTAAAATATAATATTTGAAAGACTGTTTTATACGCCCCCCTTCTTAAATAATAAAGAAGCTTATTTTACTGATATTGTTATAGAATTTTTTCCGTCAAGTTTTGACGGGTTCCATCTGAAGGAGGAGCTCGTGCAATGCAAAAAAGTCTCAAAAGTTGAAAAAGGATAAGATAAAATTATCTTACCTTTTCTGAAGGTGGATCTTACTTCTGTGTGTAATCCAATTTTATAATGGTAATCCAAGGTTGAAGTCGATCGCACTGCATATATCACCTTTTTGCTGAAAATCTAATTTATATATTAGTATGAGGCTAAATAAATGCGCACATCTTTCTCAATATTGATTATATATATATATATTAAGTATTTTAGAGCATTTGGACGTTACAAGAATTAAGATTTACGATTAGTTTTAGATGATAAATCATTATATTATCTTGTTGACATCTTTGAGCTTATTCGCTCTACGTGTTGCATGTTTTACATTTTGATACAGGACTGAAGAATTAAAGTCATAAAAGCAGAGCTCAGAGTTTTTCATTGCGTCATTCATACGTGAGTGGAAATTACATATGTTGCAAGGTTTCTGCGTAAGAACGTAATCGGAGAAATAATGTTTTTACTTCCTGCTATAATTATTGTTCCAATGTCTTTAACATATTTCATATAATAATAGCTCATCAATTCAGAAAAGCTTTTGATCATTTACTTGAAGTTGAGTGGCCATAAATCTTATTTTGTAATTCACTATGCGTTGAAAGAATTGTTGAGTACTTGACGCTATATTTTCTCTTCATAGATGGTCAAGGTCTTTTTATTTTTCCCCATTGCAAGAGGAAATGAAAATTAGGTTTTTTGTTTATTAATTTTTCGGATGAGGTTAATATTTACAATACCATCTAGTATTTTTATAAAACTTTAGTAAAATTGCCCGCGGTTCTAATAATAATCTTCGAATGCTAAAACGGATACTTTGGTCTTTCTGATTTTTTACTGCATAAACAATTCTAAAATTTGACTAATACTATAGAAGTATAGAATACTATACTAAAAGAAACAGGAGATATGAAGCGAAAATATAAGCATAGTACGAAATGTAAACAATCATGACGATCTCGAATAAAAGTAACTTTTAAATTCATTGCTATGTTAACTTACGCCGGCCGTTTAATTTTAATTAATGTACTTGTTTGCTTCAAAATTAGTACAAGTGGTGTGAATGTGAAGCACAGCTTTTGTTAATATATTTTATCAAATAAACATTTACAATGAAAGATTTAATTAATTTTTAAAAATTATAGGTGCGATATTTTGGAAATAAAAATTTAAAAGGCTTATTAACAACTGATATATAAAAAATGAAAACATAAAACTGATTCCCATGGATAGAAAACCTTTTTAATTACATAAATAAAATGGCTTTAAAGGGCCAGAACGCGTTGCATTCTCATCAGAGTATAAGTTTTGTTTTCATTTTTTAGACAAAAATGTCTGTTAATTACAAGAATATCTAAATTTGGAAGAAATTAATAAAAAGTCGATCTGTAGTTCTTTTCTTACATATCAATTCAGTTATTGTATAGAAAAGGAGATTTTTAGAACAGAAATAATACATGTAAATTATTATATGGTGTAGCACGTATAAAAAAAAACAAGTAACTTGGTTGCTTACCTTCATGAATATCGCTCCGCTTAAACCATGTGTACATATTAAATGATAGCTGTGAAGCCACCTCTTCTTTTTTTTCTAGCCTTCTTCCTGTAATAATCACCCGAATGTCTTTTATACATAACCAAAATAAAATACTGCACACGCTGTAAAACAACATAGAACAGTGTCGGAAAAGAAATGACGCAAAATCTTTGAATTTTAAATAAATAAAAAAATTCTTAAAAATACGTGTGGCAATGTGATATTTTATATAATGTAATACAAATTAATTTATTTTTTATTTCTGACCCTTATGCAACGAAAGTAAGCCGCCCTTTAACAAAATAAAATTGAATATCTTTTCAAGTGAATTTTTAATTTTCCTCTATTCTTAATCTTGTATGATTCCTCATTTTTGCGTCCTTCCAAGTCTTGCACCCAGGGCAGCTGCCACGGCTAATCCCAACCCCCTCCCCACCTCAGATACTTCACTGGCAGAGCCTCTTAGTAGAAAAAAGAAATAAAACGCTAATAGACAATGATGTAATTAATAATGGGAATAGGTATTGTTAATAAAGAAGGGGAGAGGGGGGAACTACTTTTTTTTTAAATATCGCGTCCACATGACAGATATTATTATGGCAGAGCATAATAGCGGTCTTTGCCAGCTACCGGGCCGGTTCAGGTATTCGGAAAAAAGAAAAAATCGACCGGTAAATTTTTAATCTATAAAAAACATGACCTTTTTTTTTTTTTTTTTGAAAATGTATTTATTAAAGAAAGGATAAACTGTTTTGAAAGAAATATTAAGCGAAACCCTTTGTGCGATCTTCGATCACACTTACCCACTTGTTTGTTTTGACTTCGTCAATTATTTTCCTTCATTTTCAGAAAAAATAACTAGTTTTTGTAGAAAAATAAGCAAAATTACCGCTGATTTTTACAAAAATTGGATTTTCGGATGCAAAAATTTTTTCTACATTCATTCTACATTTCAAATACTTTTCTTAATATTCGAAATTAGTCAAAAGAAATCACTCGTTGCCATCGGTAAAAGAGAAATAACTGCTCTTTTTCGCCGCTACATACATTAGTGTTTTATGGATATAGATACTGCAGCAGAAAGTAGTAAAGTTCAAGAAAAAATGAGAAGTTTTTGGGTTTCCCAGGTATAAAATTGCCTTTAATCTCTTTGGATAAAAAAACCCTCTACAGATCGTACTACTACGATCATAACTACAATGTTTTTCACTTACATGTTCTTACACCTGGCTTACTTTAAAAAACTCAAATAAACATTAATTTACAAAATGAAATATTTTCATGGAAATCTAGCTGTTACATCCTTATTGGATTTCTAAAAGACAAATAAAACAATTCAACAACATTGTGGAAAACTATTTTTATCCCATAATGTCCCCTCTTTTTAATTTTTTTATGATATTTCAGGTATGCCCGAAATAGTGCGTTCTAAAAGTAGATCCAGAAGAGCTGTAAAATCCATTATGTTTCTTTGTTGCACAGTTGGCTTCTTGTATCAGACGTATACTTTTCTAGAAGTTTTCATAAAGTATGAAACTATACAGAATATGAGAATAGAGCATCCAATACAATTTATGGCTCCAGCTATCACATTCTGTAACAAAAATAGGTAAGTAATTTATTTATGTGAAGAAAAGTTACTTTATAATCTTTATTACAATGTTAGGTATTTCAATACGACACTTTTCAGAGAAAGAACCATACAACAAGGAAACTGCGATGTCAATCGGATAACTTGTGTATATAAAAATGTATATATCGTCGCTTCAGAGCAACTGTAAGGCATCTAATAATAACCGAAAACGAATTAGCTGATTTACTGGTATGAGAAATTGTATCTGCATCTAGTAGAACAACTTTTGTTTCTCTCTATATTACAAAAGTAACCGCCACTGCTCTCAATGAAGATTTTGTGCCTTGAGTCTTTCTGGACTAATATTTAGAAAACTGTTGCATATAAATTATGAAAATTGTAGTTTATTAAAGAAATGTTCGATAAACAAGCTGAAGCAGACAGTATTTAAATCGAAGAATTATTTTAAGAGATATTTAAGATTAAAGTCGGTCAAAACAGTTCTATTAAAAAAGTTTTATAGGAACAAAGAAACATAAGAATTTAACCATCTTTTGAAAGGATATAGTTAACAAGCTTCCGATGTGCAGAGTACAATTTTTTTTTTATTGAATAATTTTTGTGATTTTTTTTCAAATTTTCATTATTTTGATGAGATTTATTTCATATTTTAAAAAGTCCATTCTTGAAATTATTGCTAATTTGTAAAATAGCAAAAATTATGTATAGGAATTTAATAATATTTTGAAAGAATATACTGGATAAGCTTACGGTGTGCAGAGTACAAATATTTTTTTAATTTAATGAACTTTTTTAGGTTTTTTTCGATATTTATTCAAAATATCATATCTATCATATTAATTAATTATTCTATCATATTAATAATATCATACCTATCATATTAATTAATTATTCTATCATATTAATAAAATCATACCTATCATATTAATTGAAATTTAAAACGATAGCATATTTATTTTGCAGCTAGATAATAATGCTTTTTGATGTAATTTTTCCACGAGCTGTAAAACCGTTAAACTTATAACCGATAAAAGTTTCAAAGATCTCGGACAAAAAGTTTTTATTTTCTTTTTTAACTATGAAACAGCCCTACGAAAAAAACAAGGAAATGTCTTCCTACGAGCGCTTTAACGATAAAATATTAATTTTTTTTCGCGAATTTTTAATAAAAAATATAAATTCATACAAAATCGGGCTAAAGATATAAAATCATACAAATTTGTGGTATATTTAAGTTTATTATCATGCCGGGCGGGTCAGTTTGTTGTTATTAAAAACAGCACAGCATTTTTAACGGTGATATGTATTAATGCATAGTTTTCTTATGATGTCTCAGCAATTATTAAAAAATATATGTTTTTGTTTTTTAAGTGGAAATAAAAATTTAAAGTAGCAAATTCATTAGTAGTCGGCTCTATATGTATCATATACAGAGTGTCTCATTTATTAAACGCGAAGCAAATGAACAACACGAGTGCACACGCGACACGCACACCGTTAGTGCAGGTAGCGGTATGGAGGTGCGTGCCAGCAACACTACCAACACGCTAGAAAACCGCACGAGACACTTAAGTGCTAAGGAGAACGAAGTGAAGGGTAGTTTTGCGTCATGGTGCTATGTGCAGAAAAACGCGCGTTTATTATTGAACCCTATTTTCGAACGTCTTCTTACAAAACAGTCAAGGAACGATATGAAAACAAGTTTCCAGACTCGGTGGGGCCGAATAAAAGCACAATTAAGCGAATCGTAAACCATTTTTTAACAGAATGGACTGTCGAACCGAAAAGAAAGAACCGTCTGTCGTTTGTCCTAACTGGCCACAAAATGAAGGAAATCGAGACGAAGCAGATGCAGAAGCATGTTGGAAGCAAATGAACGTTTCGTTTGGTTTCAACAGGATGGAGCTCCTGCTCATACGGCCAACGACACTCTGTCATTTCTCCTAGAATTTTTTGGTGATCGGCTAATTACAAAAGGACTATGGCCTTCACGTAGTCCAGAGATGTCACCGCCCGATTTCTTCTTGTGGGGCTATTGAAAAATCGCGTGTTCCGTGAACCGGTAGCCTTTTAAATTACTGAGATTACCTTTTAGATTGTAGATTACTGAAACTGGTCTTACGGAAGATATAAACGCTATCACACCAAACACATTACAGAATGTGTTCGAAACCTCCTCAAATTTACTCGAAACCTCCTCAAATGGGCCCAGATATGTAAAGATGAAGACGGCGGTCACTTCCAACAGCTTTTGTAATCGTTTAAGCACTTCTGTAAAATAAAAATTTATGTTTGTACATTATTCTTTTTTTGGGGTTGCAAAATAAATGAGACACTCTGTATGTAAGGATAGGCGTACTCCATATCCTGAAATGTCCAACATGCCACTTTGGTTCTAAAATTTTTCATAATTTATTTTCTAAAAATCCATTTTTGGAACAATGTACTCAATCTTGGTGAATAAAAATGATAAATGAAACTATGTTGGAACTGTTGAAATGTTTTTAAATTCTTATTTAGATCTTTTTTTATAATTCCAGAATGTAACAGAACCTTCTAGAACAATGTAGAAACATCTGGATAATTCCAGAGTGTAACATAATCTTCAAGTACAATATGGAACTATCCAGATGATTCTGTGTGTTTGTCGTAGCCTATAAAAAAGGGCACATGAATCCACATTTCAGTTGTCAACAGGCGAGCAAGGAGAGAAAGCAGTTTTCCAAATTTGTGGTCAAAAAGTATGTTTACAAGCTTTTGTGAGGATGGTTCTGTGGTGTTTTATGGAAAGGACTGAGATTGGAATTTCGTCAGATTGTGGCCACAAAAGAGTGAAGTGTGCTGACTACTTGTTGGGCTGTACATATATAACGTTATAAACTTTTTGCCAATTTTGGACGCCACCCCCCTTGCGCTATTATACGTTATCATTGCTCGAACGTCGCTCCCCTAATGATATCGTTATCAGGGTCTAAAAATTATATTTTATTTTAGAATTTTTCTCTTTCCCTTTTAGGTAGATTTCGTAAGAAATACTACCTATTAGATTCTCCCCTACGTTGTAATTTCTGAAAAATCTTTGCAGATCTACGCCGATCATTACTCCCAGAACCCAAAACTAACCCCAGTTCAAATCTTTATCTATCTATCTATCTATCTATCTATCTATCTATTGATGTCACTTTTTTATGGAAACGATAACTTCAATAATTCTGCACAAATCTCTTCCAAACTCATATATAAAATCAAGGGGCATAAAATCTCGGTCAAGTTCGTTAATGGGCAAAATCAAACCAGGGGGGATTTTGGAAAACAGAAAAAACAAGTTGGAAATTGTACGTCAAACGTGACAAATGAGGTGCGTTCGTACTATAGCTAGTTACATAAATATTCAGATATTTTCTGATTTTTAATTCTGTGAAATGAATTATATCGTCTGCAGATTAATTTCTGTAATAAAATAAGTATTTCGGTCGCTTGACGATTAAAGCTCCTATAACAAAAAAGCACCGATTAAAGAAAAAATTCAAATTTCTTAATAAATATTTTTATTAATATCTCCTAAAGTTTTGATTCGATTTTAAAATAATTTGAAATGTCTCGACAAAATTCTGTAAAGATAATATATTTTAAATTGCAAACCATTCGGTTGGGTAGTTTTTGCGTTGTTATATGCGGACGGACGGACGGACGGACAGACAGACGGACGGACAGACGGACGGACCAAGCGACGACAATAGGTGCTACGTATTTATATAATTACGAACGCACCTAAAAACCATAACTTCTTAATTATGATACGTATCGAATCCGTTTAAAATTATTATTACTTCTAGAAAAAGGGCCGAAAATTTATGTATGACATATTTTTTATATCATTAAGAATGGCTGCAAGGGGGGGGGGGAAGGGGGCGTTTAGAACAAAAAAATTTATAACTTTGCCAATTCACAAGATATCAAATCCGCTTAAATTTGTTATACATCATCTTAATATTATCTAAAACTTTTATACTGACAAGTTTTTTATAGGACCAACCCTTATAGAAAAATAAATAAATAAATAAATAAAAATAAAAACAAACAAATCCATGCCGGCTCCGCCTGCGAACAAGTTAGATTTCGAAGTGGGCGGTCCAAACTGCGGCATCATGGCAAAAATATCATTTCTTCCGCAATTCCCAACAAACAGGCGCCCCACGGTCTGCGTATTTGAAATCTACCTGTGCCTGTAGTCCGAGCCGTCAGGGATTTTATTTTATACGTTTGCAGTTATATACAGATACGTGATTATACATTTATTATTCGCATACTTTACTAATTTAAATGAAGAGTAGAAGTTAATAAAGTAACACTATTATGTATCAAATAACTTTATAAAAAATAACATTTTAAAGAAATACCTACTATTTAAAAGTATTTAATAATAGCTTTATGTTACATAATGAATTCAATAGTAATAGTGTCTTTTTGCACATGCCCCCTGCACGGGGATAAGCAGAACTTCTAATAAACAAGACAAGTGGGAAACATTCTACCCTATTTTTTACTAGTAAACATAAATAAGTGTCATTTCGAACTTGAATTCACTAACAACGAATTATATGAGCATATGGCAAACGTTGTCATATTCCAGTTTTTGGAATGAAATGATTCTATAATCATTTAAATAAGTTTAATAATAATTTTGTATTTTCATTAAAATATATAACATATTAAAAAAAAACAGGTGTAAACAAAAAGTTACCAAAAAAAAAAAAAGAAAGAAAATTTTGGTTGGATTAAAAACGATAACGATATCAAAACACAAACACCCCCTTCCCTAGCGATATCTTACGATATCGTGCCAGACCCCCCCCCCCCCCTAAAGTGATAAAGTTATATATATGCAGCCCCTTGCATATTCATAAAAATGTAATATATTAAACTAGCAAAAAAAAAAAAAAAACTTTTTTCAGGTTGGGAATATGAATGTTCATTTCAAGGCTCTGTTTTAAAGTAAACATGTTTTCAGTGTTGACTTTCTGCGTTCTAAATGCTTTGACAGAATATCAAACATCACACTTACTGAACTTCAAAAAGAAGTTTCTCATGGTCATTTTGTATCTTCAACAGAAGAATTAAACTCCCTGAATCAGTGAGCTGAAGAGTGTTAGTCTTGTTAAAAAACCATAGCCAGTGAAGTCAAGCCATAAGCTCAATGCATCAAGAAAGTGCATAGAAATTACTGAAGCTGTGGGTGAGTACATCAAACGAAAACTGACCTAACTCTTCAGTGTTGAAATTCCATCTTCAGAAGAAAATGAAGATAAAGAAACTTTTGAAACTTGCCAGGATTTCATATCAAATATTAATTCAGCTGCTGAATTGTGTGAATCATACAATGAAAAGGTGCAACTTCTAACAATTATCTTAGCATCAGTTTCAAATGTACAAATTTTGCACCACATTCCATCTGCAACAAAACGCTTGGTGGAGAAAACAAGACAATTGAAGGCTGTAAATGAAGTGTTTGGAAAAGTGGATCCCTATTATGGTCGCCTGTGAATGTAGCTGATGTTTACATTGCTCAGTCATTTTAAGTGCAGGATAAATGGGCTGTTCTTGCCAGAGCACTGGAAAATATATACTATCACTATAACAGTTGCAGGTGAAAAAATGGTGAAAGTGAAAAGATACATGACCCGCAGTGTTAAGGAAACTTTTGCTATTTATATGAAGGAACATCCCTGATTCCACATTGGAAGATCAGACTTTTATGCACTACGATCTAAGTGAATGGTTACACACCCCTGGTTATGTGTGTATTGTGCCAATTTTGAATTTTGCTTGTAACTTTGAAGAACGTACTCGCAGGCATGACATACGACACCTTTGTTGGCCACGTGATGTCTTTAGTTGTCTGTGATGTAGAGCGAGAGACCTGTTTGTTTAAGGAATGTGGTGACTGTCCTGCAAAAGGATTACTCTCGTAACAGACACTTGGATTGAAAAACTTCAGAAGATGACTCTTTTGAAGTAATATAAGCAACATGGGAGGAAAGTAAACTCATTAAGAAAACTGTTGTCATTGATACCTTCATTGATAAGCATGGAAAATGAACAGTGAAAGCAACAACACACCAACATCTCAAGAAATCACAACAAAAACACATTGAAAAAGTGAAGGGACGTGTAGAGGTTGAACAAATGTGTTTCGTGCTTCAATGTGATTTTTCTGAGAACTGCTCCTTGATTCTGCCAACAGAAGTGCAGGGATATCACTGGAGTAATGACCAAATTTCAATTTTCACAGGAGTCATTTTTTTCAAAACAAAACCACAAGGGTTACAGTTGTAAGGGAAGACAAAGGAAATGACTCAGTACATTCACTGCTGGAAATACGCAAAATGCAACAATAGCTCCAGTTACAGCCAGAAAAGATCATCATTATTTCTGATAGTGCTCTTAGTCACGTCAAAAATCGTTACCAACTGTTTGAAGTAAATAAGTCACTTGTGCCAATGAAGGGGTATACAGCGCTACTGGACATGGGAAGGGGCTTCGTTATTATGTAGGAGGACTGCTGAAAAACCATGCTATAAAACCTAATCTTGCCAGGCCAAGTACAGAGGCAATTCAGAATGCCAAGGATTTTAATTCAGAGGTGAAGTCATACACAACAACAACCCTCATCCTGTTACCCAAAGAGGAAGTGGAAAAATTCCGCCAGTTATAAATAGAAGAATAGTCCAACACACCTGTCCCTGTAAAAGGAATTCGGAAGACACATGTGTGGACTCACAGTGATGGGCGAACCAATATTGCATGAACTTTAAACAGCAAGAAAGAAGAAATTTCATTTGTCCAACCAAGATCTCTGAAACGACAAGAGATTATTCAGATTCACAATTTACAAAAAGGGATGTTTCTGGTCTGTATATATGACTATAACTGGTGGATTTCATAGATATAAGTTGTGAGTTAAATGAAATCGTCGGGAACCTTATGCTCTCACACGAACCGGCTGCTAGATGTAGATTTCCAGCTACAAGACAGCAACACGACCAGCAGTACTCACTTTTAATTCCCAATGTTTAGAAGATTGTAAATGTCCCAGTTCCAAATGGTTTAACAGGAAGGCATCACTGAATATCAAAGAAAGATATTGATGCAATTCCAAAAATTTTCAGTTCATTGAATTTCTGATTTCAGTTCTAAGCAGAGTACACAAGAAGTGGTATGTTTTGGAACTTGCACATATATTTTGTAAGATTTAATATGTTTTTGATTGTAATATATCTTTTTGTAAGCTTTTTTTTTAAAGTCGTCTATTTCTTATATTTATTAAGAATTAAAATGGCATGTCAAAGGAGACTAGATGTTGATTTCATGAGACTAATATGTGACTATGTCGTAACGGAAGCTGATAAAAGGCAAAATTTTACCTTGTTTCTAAAACCTGTCAAACTCAAAAGTGGAAGTTTTCCTTTACAGGGAATGCAGTACTCAATAGTGTTGATCAACAGTAAAAAAAATCAAGAGTTTTGGGATAGGCATTTTGGAAAAAGAAAATTGTTTTTTTTTAAAATCCGAAGGCTGCAGTAAGAAAAGTTGATCACATTTCAAAATGAAGTATATCGTTTTAAACATAGATATGCTATATTTAAAATAAAAAACAACACAACAAAATATCTTGCACCGTTCCATCACTTTAAAATGTTTATCGAAAATCGTAAATGTGAAATAGTTCCCGGGACACCATTTTTTGGGCCAGGAATTGTTTTGGGCAAAACAAAGATATACAGGTATCTTACTTTTCCCTGAATTTTAACATATGTCCAATTCAAAAGCTTCAGAGGCTATGAAGGTAAGATATTTTCTTTGCCTGCCTGAATTGACATGGCCTATACCCTCCACTTTTTTAACTTTTTAAATTTTGTTTTTTATTTTTTAACTGTCCTGATTGAGCATTTACGTCTTAAAGTAACAGTCATGTAACATTTCAAGTTTATATTACTAACATTTCCACACAAATTGAAATATAGAACGTTTTCAACTCATTTCACATTTTTAAATTTTGAATTTTCTGGAAAACAACCATCATACCAAATTTCAGATTTGTAGCCCTTTAATATCATATAAAGAGCAAGTTTAGAATATTTTTTTATACGTTTTATAAAACATAAGATTTTAAGATTTCTATTTTTTTTATTTTAGAATATAGAGACACTTTAACGTGTCTTAATTTTTAAACACTTATTTGCGTCTGAATTGCAGACATTTGAAACGTCTGCATCGCGGCTATTTTTGTGTTCCGATTTATCGGCATTAGGTAGCCATTTCTGACCACATTTATTTATTTATTTATTTTTAAGCATTAAATGCAGCCATATTTGACCACATTAAATCCTCAATAAATGGTAAAATATTTGACAATAAAGTAAGGCTGGGGATTTCACCAGAAGCAAAATCTGATTAGCTTTTTCAAAATCTTGTCCCCCCCTCCACTACATTATTTTCTGCCGGCGCTCATGTCTCTTTGTAATTCAAAATGTACAACTTACAGTTTCCAAATATTTAGATGGGGGCGTTCTTCATGCACCCCGTGCGTACATCCGTGAGTGCAAGTAATTTTTGGATATTTTTGTGAAAAGAATTCTTAATTACTGCACAATAATAGCTTATTTTTAAGATTTATAATCAAAATTATAAAATTTTGACATACATCTCATTGTCTAATTAAACTGCGTGTGAAAAGTAATAATAGTTAGTAAACGGGAAGTAATTTTAACTCCTTTCATCAATAAGAAAACTTTCTTTGATGGTGATGGTGATGGCATATATATAATGATACAATGACATAACGGTCATCATATGTAAAACATAACGGTATCAAATTCGTACACTTAAATGTCTAAATTTCTAAAGGTCTTACTTTCAGACATATCGTCAGTATTAAGACATTTTTCTCAGCATGTTTACATCATGTTCATAGTAAGCCACTTGTGTGTCTTAAATTCAGAAATCTATGATGTCTGAAATTTCACATTCAGACACTTCAGTTTCTGAATTGCTTTTTCAGACATATATGTGTCTGAATTCAAGACGCGGCTATTTGCAGTGAAGATATTGAAAAGTAATAAAACAATTCTTTAATTTTTTCAAAATTCAATAATGTCACTTGTCATTTCATGTCTAAAAATGTCATTTTTAGGATAAATCGAGAACTTTTCTGTCCAGCATTTCCAGAAGAATGTTTCTGGTATAAAAACAAAAAGGATTTCTGCAATGCGGCACCTAGGTTATGTGCTGTAGGTACAAAAACGTTTGCAGTAAGTTACATCTTTTTTCAGTAATTTTAAAGTACATGAGATTGGCGATGATTTAATAAGTGCATTTTTATTTTCTCTTTGTCCATTACTTAACTTTTGTAAACCACTTTTAACTCTCAACAATCCCGTTTCCTCAAATTTCTATTCATTTTTCCTAATTGGTTTGCAATCAATCGACTTCTGCGAATGTTTTTCAAAGTTTGAAAACTCCGCGAAACTTCTAGTGCATAATCGCAATTTTGATAAAAATGTTTCACCAGTAAACCACGAACTTGTCAACTCCACGACTTTTTCACGTAGAAATATGAGAATGACAAGAGAATCATTGCGCTTTTTTTATGACGCATTTCCATTGAGTGCAAGCAGATACATCATCTGGTTGCTAAAATTTTCACATATTCTGAAAATTTATCAGAAAACGCTCAGTGAGTGCAATTTTTGAAGTTATTTTTTTCTGCTAAAATGCAAGAGATAGAGATAGATTTAAAAATAATTCATACTTCGAAATTATAAAAAATCAGTAAAAATCAGTTCGATTTTGGTTCCAGTTTTTTATGAGCGGACATTTCCAATTTTAGAACCGGTTGTGAAAGTACCCTTATATAAAAAAACTGGAACCAAAATCGAAAAAGTAAAAACTAACAACGTTAGCGATCGACCTCAGCTATCCTATGCCAAAAAAAACCCTTTTAAAAATATTAAAATGCGAGCAAGGAATCTGTCAAGAATATTTTCATAGACTTAACATTAGCTTGAGTGTTTCTTCCCGTGACTAGTGTAGGATCTTAAGCTAACACTAACTATTAAATGAAGTGTGTGGAGAATTGTAACGTTTTAAGGGGACAGTTTACCCTTTCAACTTTTATTTTAATTAAAAAAATATGGTTCAAATGAGGAATTCACTGCATTTCAATGTTCAACTAAAAGTACATTTTGAAAAAAAATTAACTGCATATTTAATTAAAATATTTAAAAAGTTTAAAAAAAATCATTTTTTAAAAACCCTACTACTTTTTAAAATATTAATATTTTTGCCCATTTTTTTAAATAATTTGAAATATGTATTACACAAGACTGCGCATGGAAATTTAGATTCATCTAATATTACATTTAATATATTTTTATACTAATATGCATAGTATAAAATGATGAAATCTAACGCATCTTCATATACTTTTATTTAAAAAAAAATCTGAAGGCTAATTCTATGCGTAGCTTTATTCACATGAGGTCTGTCTCAAAAGTTTACGCACAAGCATAAAATATTGATTTTCAAAGAATTATAAAAAGTTAGAATGAATAACATTTGTTTATTTGCAGATTTCGTAACATTATTTAAATAAATGATATCAAAAGTAGAAAAAAATAAATTACATAATTGTAAAAAACATAATTAAAAAAATGTTAAAAAAAACTGTCTCAAAAGTTTATGCACAATGTCAAAAACAACCAGATTTATAATTTTTACAGAACTTTTACTTACAAATTATTTTTCCGTGATTTTGGATTAGTACAAATAAACGTGCGTCCATCGAAATTATTAGTTTTTGTAGTGTTTCTGGTGGCAAAGAGTACCATCCTTTCTCAATAGCCTCTTGGAGTTTTTCAATAGAGTCATACTGCTTTCTATTGCCGTAAACCTGGCGGGTTAAAATACCCCAGACATTCTCAATTGGGTTTAATTCTGGACTTAAAGCTGGCCAGTCAAGAACTTTAACATTTTTCTGAGAAAGCCAAAGTTTTGTAGAATGTGATATGTGAATTGAGGCATTGTCTTGTTAAAAAGTCCATTCAGAACCCCCCAAAATGTCACCGATTGGAAGAATGTTGGTTAGCGTCTCTTGATAATTTTTTAAATCTTGTCTTCCTTTTAGAAAAGCCAGAGAGGTCCGGCTAATGAATCCAAATACCCCAAAACCATAACAGATTTACCGCCTTGCTGCCTGCTAAAACATGCCCTTGGTTCATTTCGTAAATCATGCCAATACGCGTTCCACCATCAGGGCCATTTAAGTTCCACTTTTTCTCATCGCTGAATAAAACAGTAAGCCATTTGTTCCCGTAGGACATGTGTTTTATAGCCCAGTTCATTCTTGACTGTTTGTGATGTAATTTGAGAGACGGTTTGCGAGCCATTTTCTTTAGTATGATGTAATCACACTCTTTAATACGTCTTTGTACAGTGTCTTTGGACACCTGTACACTGAGATTACTTTTTATTTGTCGTATGGACATATTTTGTCTAGATACCAATCTCCGTATTCTCCGATCAGTCTGAACAGTGGTCATACGTGATCGTCCACATCTTGGTTTCCGCTTAAAATTATCAATTCTAAAGAGTACTTGATATATACCTTGCTTTGATCGATTTAAAACTTTTGCAATTTCAGAAACAGTTTTATTTTGCGATTTCAATTTAAAAACTTTCAAAATCTCACATTTTGTGAATTCTTTACTCTTTGGCATTTTTAAAACGAGAGGAAATAATTTCTCCACCTTTTATACTTTTATAAAGTGCAATATGATGTCATACAACTTCATTACACACGGCCAATCCCGTGTTTCTAAAAAAATTTGCATAAAGTGCTTAAACTTTTGAGACAGCGTTTCTTCAAGAAAAAAGAAAAATTAAGTAAAAATAAATATATTTTTTTAACCACCTAAAAAGGCTTATTTTATTTTATTTTGATTAAATGTCGAGTATTTATTGTAAATTAGCATAAAATATTTTCTTCTTCAATTATTTTAAACTAGATTTGCAGAGTGCTTAAACTTTTGAGCCAGACTATCTATAATAAAGAACATGTACTAAAAAGTTTAAATCTCTATCTCAAATATGAAAGAAGCCTTAGCATTATAATTACATGAAAGTGAAGAAAATACGAACATGGAGAAAAAGTCATTTCAATTTTTGTTTGTGAAAAAGTATCCTTAAACATCAATCCTGTACATATTACACAGACAGTATTGCAAACTGTATAAATGTAAGTATATATAAAACGTTTCATTTAGATATCATTCATAAAAAATTTTCTTGATTGAAAAAAACAAATATCTGTAAATGAAAGGAAATAATCGAGAAAGGCGTATTTTTCTTTCCTTCTATATTAAAAAAAAGTAATCTGGAACTGAGCCAAAAACGAAATGGACCAACCAAATTCTGCGTAGATATTCCGGGTTATTCTCATCGCTTTTTTACTAGGGACTTTTTTGAGAAGCTATTACTTTTTTTCTAGCCATCCTACTACAGATTCGAAAATCATACCACCAGACGCGAAATATAACAAGCTTTCAGAAATTAAAAAAATTATCACGGTCGGACAATAAAAACTCAAAAAATCCTTAAAAATCGAGTAAAAAATCTTTTATTGAAAAAACATTTTTTATACTGTTGCCAATTTCTAAATAAGCGCAAAGGATTATGTTTTATCTCAAATAAAAAATGTATTTGCCCGAGACTATTAAAAAACAATAATGAAAGTTTAAAATAATAATTAAATGACCACGTGTTGAAAGCAGGAAATAAAGAAAATTACGTCATAAAAATTGTGTTTACACATGAATATTAAAAATAAAAAAGATGAATTAAATGAAAAAAGATTATAACCAGTTAAATGAAAAAGCATTATAACCTGATTACAGAAGAAAGCCGCCGTTCGTGATATCATCATCATTATCATCTTTTTAAAACATTATACATTACCAGGTTTTAAGAGGCTATGAAATCAGAACGGGGGTTGCTGAGCGTAGCGAGCAGGGGGCAAAGCCCCCTAGTAGTTTAAAATTTAAATAAATTAAATGTTAAACTGTCACATCAATGTGTCACATCAATGATGTGTCAACTGTCACATCTATCTGTCACATCAATGAAAGCATAAAATGTTTCATAAATTATTTAAGTACAAAAAAATGGAACTTTTTATGTCTTCAAAATAATTTTAAAATATGAAAAACAGAAATAATCATTGCTGTTGTAAACAAACCGATTAGTTGTAAATTCTCTCTTTCAAAAGACGTAAAAATGAAAACCAATGAGGGAAAATCCAACAAGTCTCACAAAAATCAGGAAGTTTTAATAGATAGTATACAAATCAAAATCACAGTGAATGACAAACGGATGGAGCGCGCATCAACTGGGAATGTAAACAAGGGATTTAAAAGGTGTTTCTGGGTAATTGCGCTAGGTGCATTAACAAAATTTACAATATATCGCGACATAATTGCCGTATGGGTAAAAATGAGGTCTCATAATATTCACAATTACACAGGCTCTCATTTAATATTTTAAAAAGAAAATTGATTATTTGATCGATTTTGAGCGAAATTGTCCATTTAATGTCAAAGAGTGATAAATGGACGGCGATGGCTCTGTTGTTTATGAGGTGTTGCTCGTCACCTGGGATTTGATTGTTGTGTGTAGAATATGTTGATGAAAATTTGTTTTTTTTATGCTGCTTGAAATCCTGCTTTGCAGCACTGCCTCGTGATAAGTATTAGGACAGTTTTTCACGAGGTTCGTATGAATTCGAGGCCCCGATGTAATTACAGCCCCCCTAGCGGGCGTAAGTCAGCTAGTTTTAAAAATAAGAATCATCATCATCTTTTATAAAAAGCTATGCGTTGCTGACGACTGCAATTTTTGATAATCGTTACCACAGAATAATCTCGGAAAATGAAACATTTGAAGTTGCTGAAAAAATTAATAGCTCAAAAGTATTTGTCAGAAAATTGTTAGATAAACTTCGTTAGAAAGGCAAAAAAATGTATTTTTCTTGATATAAATTTCAAATCTAATGATTATGCCGTTTTTCAAATATTGAATTTCCAAAATTATCAAATTTCACAATGGAGTACCATAGCGAAATCTTCACGCGTAAAAAGACCTCTTTAATAAAAAACTATGCGTTGCTGACGATTGGGATCTTCGATAATCGTTGCTACAGATTAATCTCGGAAAATGAAACATTTGAAGTTGCTGAAAAAATTAATAGTTCGAAAAGTATTTGTCAGAAAATTGCTAGACAAACTCTGCTAGAAAGGTGTATTTTTCTTGATATAAATTACAAATCTAATGATTATGCCGTTTTTCAAATATTGAATTTCAAAAATTACCAAACTTCACAATGGAGTACCATAGCGAAATCTTCACACGTAAAAAGATAATGATAACGGCCATGTGTCCTGACGTATACTGGCTATAGCGCGAGTCACAAATTATAGTAGCCTTACTATTCTGTTAAAATATAAAAGTGATTTATGATGCCACGAGTGCATGATTTTATCTTATAAACAAAGTTTTTAAATTTTGTTTCGAATGGGACTAATAAATTGGCCAGTACTGTATATTATTGTCTGAGTGCAACGAAGACTCATACACAGCGCAGTATTACTTTGGCCCATATATAGCTACGATGGATATTAAAACCTTTCGTCAAGCATAACTCAAAACATATTTAACGGATTTCGTTCAAATTTTTACAGCAGGTACCTATAAAGGTGACAACGACGTCTATTTATTACCAAGAATAAATGTCAAACCGTTTGGAAATTCTATTAAAAAATAGATAAAAAAGCACAATTAAAGTACATACGTCACGAAAATTTTGTACGTACGTCATTTTCACCGGCGGGAGATTTTCGTAGACAATCGGAATTGAAATGTTCATGGAGTACATGGAGCAAAAAAATATGCACGCACTAATATTCAGCACAATAAAATGTATTTCAATTTAGTAGAAATCGAAAATTAATCTGTATTTTTTACTGTTTGAAAGAAAAACCTCGCAATAACTTGGTAGACATGGTATTAGAGATTTGGCGCAAATCTCAGCAATAGCAGCTTTTTTTATTTCGCGTGTGTAAATTTTAAAAAATGATACTTTGGTGTTTAAATAAAAGGTTTCGATTTATGGCATTCTTTCTTTTTTTTTTTCTCTTTTTAGCATTTTAAATGGGATTAATGAAAGGCATGTACTTTAAATTAAATGAGTGAAAGGTTAATATTTAAATGAAATGAATTCAATATGAAAATGTTATGGGAACAATATTTGGCGATTTATCAACTGCGCCAGGATAACATAAAAGTACCAATGTATCAAACGGTACGTACTATGTGAAATGAAACAATTATATTATAATCACCCATCGTATAAGAAAAAAAAAACTAATATTCAGCATTCAGAGAGAAAAATCCATCTCCTGTGCCGTAAGATTTGGCGAGTTCTTTTTTGGTGATAAGTTTTTCGATGTGATTGTTGGGATCTGCAGGATTTGGCTTACATTTTCTACATCTTATTTTTTTGCAGATGTAGTATTACGTAAAAATATTTTTTTGCAGATATTTTTCTATTTTGTATATTTGGCATTCTATTTTGCATATTGTCTATTTGGCATTTGGAAAAGAGATTTTTACCTTTCTATCTGTGCCTTCGGAAATATTAAAAAATAAAAAAAGATTTACATATATCAAGCGTATAATGTTATGTTTTGCATTTTTATACGGACCAATTCTCCATTTTTAGATTTTAAATGCTATTTATTATTTACTAGCCGTTTATTAATTGTTTACAATTTACCCCCCTCACAATAACAATTATTTATCACAAAAATGCCTCTCAGGTTTGTTAAATAAGTTTGTTTATGTATTTTCATTACTTATTATAATATCGAATATGGCGATAAAATTTTATTTTAGCATCGTGCTTAAATTTTTAAGATGGTGCAAAAACATGCTTTAATAAACGTATGTTTGTAAATATTTGTAAAACATGTTTTATCGCTCTCTTGAAAAATTTTGTAAGATGCTAAAACTACCTTTTGGCACCATTTAAATTTTTTTTCGCCAACCGACATATAGGATACGAACCTCTTCCTCATTCAGATACACAGGCAAGGCTGGTCTCAAACAAGAGTAAAGCTAGCAACAATATTGTTTTAACTCTATAAGAGTTATAATAATGATATTAAATGATCCGTTTGCCTTTGGGCCCAATTACGAAAGTTTCTCCTGAAATAAAAACTAATATTCAGCATTCAGAGGGAAAAATCCATCTCCTATGCCGTAAGATTTGGCGAGTTCTTTTTTGGTGATAAGTTTTTCGATGTGATTGTTGGGATCTGCAGGATTTGGCTTACTTTTTCTCAATCTTATTTTTTTGCAGATGTAGTATTATGTAAATATATTTTTTTGCAGATATTTTTCTATTTTGTATATTTGGCATTCTATTTTGTATATTGTCTATTTTGCATTTGGAAAAGAGATTTTTACATTTCTATCTGTGCCTTCGGAAATATTAAAAAATAAAAAAAGATTTACATATATCAAGCGTATAATGTTTTGTTTTGCATTTTTATACGGGCCACTTCTCCATTTTTAGATTTTAAATGCTATTTATTATTTACTAGCCGTTTATTAATTGTTTACAATTTACCCCCCTGACAATAACAATTATTTATCACAAAAATGCCTCTTAGGTTTGTTAAATA
Organism: Maratus michaelseni; assembly: GCA_963931845.1. NCBI lineage: Eukaryota > Metazoa > Arthropoda > Arachnida > Araneae > Salticidae > Maratus > Maratus michaelseni. Next base: position 54,162,436 of record OZ007596.1, read on the forward strand.
AGTTTGTTTATGTATTTTCATTACTTATTAAAATATCGAATATGGTGATAAAATTTTATTTTAGCATCGTGCTTAAATTTTTAAGATGGTGCAAAAACATACTTTAATAAACGTATGTTTGTAAATATTTGAAAAACATGTTTTATCGCTCTCTTGAAAAATTTTGTAAGATGCTAAAACTACCTTTTGGCACCATTTAAAACTTTTTTCGCCAACCGACATATAGGATACGAAACTTTTCCTAATTCAGATACACAGGCAAGGCTGGTCTCAAACAAGCTAAGCAACAATATTGTTTTAACTCTATAAGAGTTACAATAATGATATTAAATACTCCGATTGGGTTTGGGCCCAATTGCGAAAGTTTCTCCTAAAAAAAACTGTAGAAGGAGTCTTTTGCATTTGTTTCAAAAGAAGCTCGGTGTACAATGTATTAGTTGATAATACAAACAACACTAATGTCATGGACTCAAAAGTTTTAATTTAAATGTATATATTTGAAACCCTTCCCCCCCTACCCCCCAAAAAAAGAAAATAAAAAAAAGTTACAGTAATGAATTTAAAATGGCGTTAAGCCACGCTTTCAGACATAAGCAATTGGCTGCAAACGCGATAACGAAACTTTCACTTAACTTAATAACATGCAGCTAATATAGCCCTCAGGGTACTTTGCAGTTATACAGACCTTGTGGTTTTTTTAAAAAAGCTTGAGACAATTCAGGTTTAAGAAGTTGATATTTACTGTCAAATGATATAAACAACTATGAACACAAAACTGATGAATTATTATTCAGGTTTATGTATGTATTTAAAAAAAAATTGCATCTGATTACACTTATTAGATAAATTACTTCTGTTTACATTTAATAACTGATAAACGGTTTCTGTATATTAAATGAATTGCTTAAATATTGGGAAGAGGTGGCGAGAGGTAGAAAGACGAGTAAACAAACGGGTAGACAGACGGGTAGCGACATAGGTAGGCTGACGGATAGCGAAACGAATAGACAGACGGCTAGACAGAAAGGTAAAAAGACGGTTGACAGAGGGGTAGCGAGATGGGTAACGAGACGGGTAGAAACACCGCTAGACAGGAATGTAGCGAGAAAGGTTGCGAGACGCGTAGCGTGGTAGAAAAAGAGACGAGTAGTGAGATGAGTACAGAGACGAGTTGACTGACGGGTAATGAGATTGGTAGCGAGTCGGGTACAAAATCAGACGGATAGTGAGACGGGTATACAGACGAGTAGGGAGACAGTAGATGGGTACGGAGATGGGTAGAGAGGCCTATAGCCAGACTGGTAGAGAGATAGATAGACAAGTTGTGAGACAGATAGACAAATGGGTAGCGAAGTGGATAGAGACACGGCTAGACATACAAGTAGTTAGACGGATAGACAGACGGTTAGAGAAATAGATTGGCGGGTAGCGAGACCGGCAGAGAAATATAGAGACAGGTAGTAAGACGTGTAGAGAGATAGACAATCGGTTAGAGAGACGGGCAGAAGAACGGATAGGGAAACAGACAGATTGTGGAGAGACAGGCAGACAGGCAAAAGAAAAGTCTGCGGATTGGCGCAGTAAAGGCGCAGGGGGCAGAGCCTCCTAGAGAATAATCAAGAAGTATCTGTTAAGCTTAACTTTGAAATATATATAATTTTTCAATTTTACCGATATGGAGATTTAATATAAAAGTTATTTTACAGAAGTCATCGAAAGATTTTTTGTATACTTTAATAGTAATTTAGACTACAGTTTGCAATCTGGTTTGTAGCAAAGCATGCTATCAATGTGGTTTGAAGTGTAAAAGTTTCTATAAACAGTTATACAAATAATAGATGTATAATCAAAGAAAACAATTTTAAATTCACACATAAAAAAAGGTGCAACAATGAAATTAAATTTGCGTTAAGCCACGCTTGATAGAATAATCTATTGGCTGCAAATCCAATTACGTAACTTTAAAAAGCTTTGCGTTTTAAAAGATCCGGCGTTTTTTTTTTTTTTCTTTCAAGTTTTGCGCAATACGCGCTTAAGAAAATGAGATTCTTTGTCACATGTTAAAAAAAAAATATGACAACACATCTGATGAACGGTACTTCTTTTCTATTTTTTAACAGTGTATATGAATTTATATATGATATTTTGTAATTCTATCATTTAATTTGCTCTTTTTCTTTATATTGTAATTGTTAACCCTATGTTCTCAGCAATATCACCCAGACTAATCCCTTTGAGGGAAATCCTAGTTTTGAGTTTAAAAGAGGAAAGGTGGGGGAGTGTTTTATATTTTTTAGGTTTCCTCAGGAACTTTTGGTCAGAATTGAAAGTTTAATATATCAAAACGTCAGAAATTAAATCGGCAATAACTATAACTTTCCTTCAGTTCGTTTGGATAGATTTTCATTTAAAAATATAAAATCATTCAACATTGATTTTAGGTATTTTTAAAGTTATTATCACGGGCCTGGGCAACGTCGGGCATGTCAGCTAGTATAAAAATACACATAAAATTGCTAAATGGTACACACAATAAGAACCTTTATATGCACTTGTATAAATATATATGATTGCAAAAATATAAAATTTACGCTTCGAACTGCTTCTGCAGTCGTATTCAGGATAGTATATGATGTTGAAGGGAAAAATCCAGAAACGAAAGCTTCTTGCATGAGAGACAATTTGTTGAGTCATTGACCAATTACATTATTGAAAAATTGCAGCGGTGCCATCCAGTGAGTAATACCAGAAAAATTAAAACAAAAAAAGAAAGAGATGAATCGAAAGTTCAATTGAAGATCATTAAGTGTCACCATCAAAGACACTAGTGAGTAATGCCATATATACAGGGTGTTTTACAAAGGACCCCTAACTTTAAAAATTAATAACCCGGAAACGGTGATTGATAAAAACATGAAACCAGTGGTATGTTTTTTAAAAAAATCGTAAGATTCTTATACATAAATCTCAAAAATTAATTAAAAATTGCGCCGATAGATGGCGCTACTTTAAATAGGCGTATCACATTAAAAGTGATTCAAAATGTGCACCTTTTACACAACAGACATGTCGCAAACGATGAATGAAATTGTCAATGACTCTCTGCTGTATGTCGCCGGCCTATCTGTTGATTTTTTTTGAAAAGCTCACGAATTTTTTTTCCCATCTGGGCCTTTTGCGACTTGAAATCGCTTTTGAAAACTTCTCCTTGTGGCAGTAGGACTCAAATAGGACCTCAAGTAGGATTTAATCGGTGGTACTTCAACACAATAAACACGCGTTCCTCCACGGTATACGTCACTTTCGGAATTATTTTCACTATACGCTAGTAGCGGTCAGATTAAAATAGCGAAATCTTCGAATGCTAGTCTTTCTATGCTTCTGAACTCTCTTTAAAAGGATTCGTAACACTCTCAGCGCCATCTGTTGGTGCAATTTTTAACTAAATTTTCAGATTTATGTATAAGATTCTTAAGATTTTTTTAATAAAATAATTTTTTTAATAATTTTTCTCTTTCCCTTTTAGGTAGATTTCGTAAGAAATACTACCTATTAGATTCTCCCCTACGTTGTAATTTCTGAAAAATTTTTGCAGATCTACGCCGATCATTACTCCCAGAACCCAAAACTAACCCCAGTTCAAATCTTTATCTATCTATCTATCTATCTATCTATCTATCTATTGATGTCACTTTTTTATGGAAACGATAACTTCAATAATTCTGCACAAATCTCTTCCAAACTCATATATAAAATCAAGGGGCATAAAATCTCGGTCAAGTTCGTTAATGGGCAAAATCAAACCAGGGGGGATTTTGGAAAACAGAAAAAACAAGTTGGAAATTGTACGTCAAACGTGACAAATGAGGTGCGTTCGTACTATAGCTAGTTACATAAATATTCAGATATTTTCTGATTTTTAATTCTGTGAAATGAATTATATCGTCTGCAGATTAATTTCTGTAATAAAATAAGTATTTCGGTCGCTTGACGATTAAAGCTCCTATAACAAAAAAGCACCGATTAAAGAAAAAATTCAAATTTCTTAATAAATATTTTTATTAATATCTCCTAAAGTTTTGATTCGATTTTAAAATAATTTGAAATGTCTCGACAAAATTCTGTAAAGATAATATATTTTAAATTGCAAACCATTCGGTTGGGTAGTTTTTGCGTTGTTATATGCGGACGGACGGACGGACGGACAGACAGACGGACGGACAGACGGACGGACCAAGCGACGACAATAGGTGCTACGTATTTATATAATTACGAACGCACCTAAAAACCATAACTTCTTAATTATGATACGTATCGAATCCGTTTAAAATTATTATTACTTCTAGAAAAAGGGCCGAAAATTTATGTATGACATATTTTTTATATCATTAAGAATGGCTGCAAGGGGGGGGGGGAAGGGGGCGTTTAGAACAAAAAAATTTATAACTTTGCCAATTCACAAGATATCAAATCCGCTTAAATTTGTTATACATCATCTTAATATTATCTAAAACTTTTATACTGACAAGTTTTTTATAGGACCAACCCTTATAGAAAAATAAATAAATAAATAAATAAAAATAAAAACAAACAAATCCATGCCGGCTCCGCCTGCGAACAAGTTAGATTTCGAAGTGGGCGGTCCAAACTGCGGCATCATGGCAAAAATATCATTTCTTCCGCAATTCCCAACAAACAGGCGCCCCACGGTCTGCGTATTTGAAATCTACCTGTGCCTGTAGTCCGAGCCGTCAGGGATTTTATTTTATACGTTTGCAGTTATATACAGATACGTGATTATACATTTATTATTCGCATACTTTACTAATTTAAATGAAGAGTAGAAGTTAATAAAGTAACACTATTATGTATCAAATAACTTTATAAAAAATAACATTTTAAAGAAATACCTACTATTTAAAAGTATTTAATAATAGCTTTATGTTACATAATGAATTCAATAGTAATAGTGTCTTTTTGCACATGCCCCCTGCACGGGGATAAGCAGAACTTCTAATAAACAAGACAAGTGGGAAACATTCTACCCTATTTTTTACTAGTAAACATAAATAAGTGTCATTTCGAACTTGAATTCACTAACAACGAATTATATGAGCATATGGCAAACGTTGTCATATTCCAGTTTTTGGAATGAAATGATTCTATAATCATTTAAATAAGTTTAATAATAATTTTGTATTTTCATTAAAATATATAACATATTAAAAAAAAACAGGTGTAAACAAAAAGTTACCAAAAAAAAAAAAGAAAGAAAATTTTGGTTGGATTAAAAACGATAACGATATCAAAACACAAACACCCCCTTCCCTAGCGATATCTTACGATATCGTGCCAGACCCCCCCCCCCCTAAAGTGATAAAGTTATATATATGCAGCCCCTTGCATATTCATAAAAATGTAATATATTAAACTAGCAAAAAAAAAAAAAAAAACTTTTTTCAGGTTGGGAATATGAATGTTCATTTCAAGGCTCTGTTTTAAAGTAAACATGTTTTCAGTGTTGACTTTCTGCGTTCTAAATACTTTGACAGAATATCAAACATCACACTTACTGAACTTCAAAAAGAAGTTTCTCATGGTCATTTTGTATCTTCAACAGAAGAATTAAACTCCCTGAATCAGTGAGCTGAAGAGTGTTAGTCTTGTTAAAAAACCATAGCCAGTGAAGTCGAGCCATAAGCTCAATGCATCAAGAAAGTGCATAGAAATTACTGAAGCTGTGGGTGAGTACATCAAACGAAAACTGACCTAACTCTTCAGTGTTGAAATTCCATCTTCAGAAGAAAATGAAGATAAAGAAACTTTTGAAACTTGCCAGGATTTCATATCAAATATTAATTCAGCTGCTGAATTGTGTGAATCATACAATGAAAAGGTGCAACTTCTAACAATTATCTTAGCATCAGTTTCAAATGTACAAATTTTGCACCACATTCCATCTGCAACAAAACGCTTGGTGGAGAAAACAAGACAATTGAAGGCTGTAAATGAAGTGTTTGGAAAAGTGGATCCCTATTATGGTCGCCTGTGAATGTAGCTGATGTTTACATTGCTCAGTCATTTTAAGTGCAGGATAAATGGGCTGTTCTTGCCAGAGCACTGGAAAATATATACTATCACTATAACAGTTGCAGGTGAAAAAATGGTGAAAGTGAAAAGATACATGACCCGCAGTGTTAAGGAAACTTTTGCTATTTATATGAAGGAACATCCCTGATTCCACATTGGAAGATCAGACTTTTATGCACTACGATCTAAGTGAATGGTTACACACCCCTGGTTATGTGTGTATTGTGCCAATTTTGAATTTTGCTTGTAACTTTGAAGAACGTACTCGCAGGCATGACATACGACACCTTTGTTGGCCACGTGATGTCTTTAGTTGTCTGTGATGTAGAGCGAGAGACCTGTTTGTTTAAGGAATGTGGTGACTGTCCTGCAAAAGGATTACTCTCGTAACAGACACTTGGATTGAAAAACTTCAGAAGATGACTCTTTTGAAGTAATATAAGCAACATGGGAGGAAAGTAAACTCATTAAGAAAACTGTTGTCATTGATACCTTCATTGATAAGCATGGAAAATGAACAGTGAAAGCAACAACACACCAACATCTCAAGAAATCACAACAAAAACACATTGAAAAAGTGAAGGGACGTGTAGAGGTTGAACAAATGTGTTTCGTGCTTCAATGTGATTTTTCTGAGAACTGCTCCTTGATTCTGCCAACAGAAGTGCAGGGATATCACTGGAGTAATGACCAAATTTCAATTTTCACAGGAGTCATTTTTTTCAAAACAAAACCACAAGGGTTACAGTTGTAAGGGAAGACAAAGGAAATGACTCAGTACATTCACTGCTGGAAATACGCAAAATGCAACAATAGCTCCAGTTACAGCCAGAAAAGATCATCATTATTTCTGATAGTGCTCTTAGTCACGTCAAAAATCGTTACCAACTGTTTGAAGTAAATAAGTCACTTGTGCCAATGAAGGGGTATACAGCGCTACTGGACATGGGAAGGGGCTTCGTTATTATGTAGGAGGACTGCTGAAAAACCATGCTATAAAACCTAATCTTGCCAGGCCAAGTACAGAGGCAATTCAGAATGCCAAGGATTTTAATTCAGAGGTGAAGTCATACACAACAACAACCCTCATCCTGTTACCCAAAGAGGAAGTGGAAAAATTCCGCCAGTTATAAATAGAAGAATAGTCCAACACACCTGTCCCTGTAAAAGGAATTCGGAAGACACATGTGTGGACTCACAGTGATGGGCGAACCAATATTGCATGAACTTTAAACAGCAAGAAAGAAGAAATTTCATTTGTCCAACCAAGATCTCTGAAACGACAAGAGATTATTCAGATTCACAATTTACAAAAAGGGATGTTTCTGGTCTGTATATATGACTATAACTGGTGGATTTCATAGATATAAGTTGTGAGTTAAATGAAATCGTCGGGAACCTTATGCTCTCACACGAACCGGCTGCTAGATGTAGATTTCCAGCTACAAGACATCAACACGACCAGCAGTACTCACTTTTAATTCCCAATGTTTAGAAGATTGTAAATGTCCCAGTTCCAAATGGTTTAACAGGAAGGCATCACTGAATATCAAAGAAAGATATTGATGCAATTCCAAAAATTTTCAGTTCATTGAATTTCTGATTTCAGTTCTAAGCAGAGTACACAAGAAGTGGTATGTTTTGGAACTTGCACATATATTTTGTAAGATTTAATATGTTTTTGATTGTAATATATCTTTTTGTAAGCTTTTTTTTTAAAGTCGTCTATTTCTTATATTTATTAAGAATTAAAATGGCATGTCAAAGGAGACTAGATGTTGATTTCATGAGACTAATATGTGACTATGTCGTAACGGAAGCTGATAAAAGGCAAAATTTTACCTTGTTTCTAAAACCTGTCAAACTCAAAAGTGGAAGTTTTCCTTTACAGGGAATGCAGTACTCAATAGTGTTGATCAACAGTAAAAAAAATCAAGAGTTTTGGGATAGGCATTTTGGAAAAAGAAAATTGTTTTTTTTTAAAATCCGAAGGCTGCAGTAAGAAAAGTTGATCACATTTCAAAATGAAGTATATCGTTTTAAACATAGATATGCTATATTTAAAATAAAAAACAACACAACAAAATATCTTGCACCGTTCCATCACTTTAAAATGTTTATCGAAAATCGTAAATGTGAAATAGTTCCCGGGACACCATTTTTTGGGCCAGGAATTGTTTTGGGCAAAACAAAGATATACAGGTATCTTACTTTTCCCTGAATTTTAACATATGTCCAATTCAAAAGCTTCAGAGGCTATGAAGGTAAGATATTTTCTTTGCCTGCCTGAATTGACATGGCCTATACCCTCCACTTTTTTAACTTTTTAAATTTTGTTTTTTATTTTTTAACTGTCCTGATTGAGCATTTACGTCTTAAAGTAACAGTCATGTAACATTTCAAGTTTATATTACTAACATTTCCACACAAATTGAAATATAGAACGTTTTCAACTCATTTCACATTTTTAAATTTTGAATTTTCTGGAAAACAACCACCATACCAAATTTCAGATTTGTAGCCCTTTAATATCATATAAAGAGCAAGTTTAGAATATTTTTTTATACGTTTTATAAAACATAAGATTTTAAGATTTCTATTTTTTTTATTTTAGAATATAGAGACACTTTAACGTGTCTTAATTTTTAAACACTTATTTGCGTCTGAATTGCAGACATTTGAAACGTCTGCATCGCGGCTATTTTTGTGTTCCGATTTATCGGCATTAGGTAGCCATTTCTGACCACATTTATTTATTTATTTATTTTTAAGCATTAAATGCAGCCATATTTGACCACATTAAATCCTCAATAAATGGTAAAATATTTGACAATAAAGTAAGGCTGGGGATTTCACCAGAAGCAAAATCTGATTAGCTTTTTCAAAATCTTGTCCCCCCCTCCACTACATTATTTTCTGCCGGCGCTCATGTCTCTTTGTAATTCAAAATGTACAACTTACAGTTTCCAAATATTTAGATGGGGGCGTTCTTCATGCACCCCGTGCGTACATCCGTGAGTGCAAGTAATTTTTGGATATTTTTGTGAAAAGAATTCTTAATTACTGCACAATAATAGCTTATTTTTAAGATTTATAATCAAAATTATAAAATTTTGACATACATCTCATTGTCTAATTAAACTGCGTGTGAAAAGTAATAATAGTTAGTAAACGGGAAGTAATTTTAACTCCTTTCATCAATAAGAAAACTTTCTTTGATGGTGATGGTGATGGCATATATATAATGATACAATGACATAACGGTCATCATATGTAAAACATAACGGTATCAAATTCGTACACTTAAATGTCTAAATTTCTAAAGGTCTTACTTTCAGACATATCGTCAGTATTAAGACATTTTTCTCAGCATGTTTACATCATGTTCATAGTAAGCCACTTGTGTGTCTTAAATTCAGAAATCTATGATGTCTGAAATTTCACATTCAGACACTTCAGTTTCTGAATTGCTTTTTCAGACATATATGTGTCTGAATTCAAGACGCGGCTATTTGCAGTGAAGATATTGAAAAGTAATAAAACAATTCTTTAATTTTTTCAAAATTCAATAATGTCACTTGTCATTTCATGTCTAAAAATGTCATTTTTAGGATAAATCGAGAACTTTTCTGTCCAGCATTTCCAGAAGAATGTTTCTGGTATAAAAACAAAAAGGATTTCTGCAATGCGGCACCTAGGTTATGTGCTGTAGGTACAAAAACGTTTGCAGTAAGTTACATCTTTTTTCAGTAATTTTAAAGTACATGAGATTGGCGATGATTTAATAAGTGCATTTTTATTTTCTCTTTGTCCATTACTTAACTTTTGTAAACCACTTTTAACTCTCAACAATCCCGTTTCCTCAAATTTCTATTCATTTTTCCTAATTGGTTTGCAATCAATCGACTTCTGCGAATGTTTTTCAAAGTTTGAAAACTCCGCGAAACTTCTAGTGCATAATCGCAATTTTGATAAAAATGTTTCACCAGTAAACCACGAACTTGTCAACTCCACGACTTTTTCACGTAGAAATATGAGAATGACAAGAGAATCATTGCGCTTTTTTTATGACGCATTTCCATTGAGTGCAAGCAGATACATCATCTGGTTGCTAAAATTTTCACATATTCTGAAAATTTATCAGAAAACGCTCAGTGAGTGCAATTTTTGAAGTTATTTTTTTCTGCTAAAATGCAAGAGATAGAGATAGATTTAAAAATAATTCATACTTCGAAATTATAAAAAATCAGTAAAAATCAGTTCGATTTTGGTTCCAGTTTTTTATGAGCGGACATTTCCAATTTTAGAACCGGTTGTGAAAGTACCCTTATATAAAAAAACTGGAACCAAAATCGAAAAAGTAAAAACTAACAACGTTAGCGATCGACCTCAGCTATCCTATGCCAAAAAAAACCCTTTTAAAAATATTAAAATGCGAGCAAGGAATCTGTCAAGAATATTTTCATAGACTTAACATTAGCTTGAGTGTTTCTTCCCGTGACTAGTGTAGGATCTTAAGCTAACACTAACTATTAAATGAAGTGTGTGGAGAATTGTAACGTTTTAAGGGGACAGTTTACCCTTTCAACTTTTATTTTAATTAAAAAAATATGGTTCAAATGAGGAATTCACTGCATTTCAATGTTCAACTAAAAGTACATTTTGAAAAAAAATTAACTGCATATTTAATTAAAATATTTAAAAAGTTTAAAAAAAATCATTTTTTAAAAACCCTACTACTTTTTAAAATATTAATATTTTTGCCCATTTTTTTAAATAATTTGAAATATGTATTACACAAGACTGCGCATGGAAATTTAGATTCATCTAATATTACATTTAATATATTTTTATACTAATATGCATAGTATAAAATGATGAAATCTAACGCATCTTCATATACTTTTATTTAAAAAAAAATCTGAAGGCTAATTCTATGCGTAGCTTTATTCACATGAGGTCTGTCTCAAAAGTTTACGCACAAGCATAAAATATTGATTTTCAAAGAATTATAAAAAGTTAGAATGAATAACATTTGTTTATTTGCAGATTTCGTAACATTATTTAAATAAATGATATCAAAAGTAGAAAAAAATAAATTACATAATTGTAAAAAACATAATTAAAAAAATGTTAAAAAAAACTGTCTCAAAAGTTTATGCACAATGTCAAAAACAACCAGATTTATAATTTTTACAGAACTTTTACTTACAAATTATTTTTCCGTGATTTTGGATTAGTACAAATAAACGTGCGTCCATCGAAATTATTAGTTTTTGTAGTGTTTCTGGTGGCAAAGAGTACCATCCTTTCTCAATAGCCTCTTGGAGTTTTTCAATAGAGTCATACTGCTTTCTATTGCCGTAAACCTGGCGGGTTAAAATACCCCAGACATTCTCAATTGGGTTTAATTCTGGACTTAAAGCTGGCCAGTCAAGAACTTTAACATTTTTCTGAGAAAGCCAAAGTTTTGTAGAATGTGATATGTGAATTGAGGCATTGTCTTGTTAAAAAGTCCATTCAGAACCCCCCAAAATGTCACCGATTGGAAGAATGTTGGTTAGCGTCTCTTGATAATTTTTTAAATCTTGTCTTCCTTTTAGAAAAGCCAGAGAGGTCCGGCTAATGAATCCAAATACCCCAAAACCATAACAGATTTACCGCCTTGCTGCCTGCTAAAACATGCCCTTGGTTCATTTCGTAAATCATGCCAATACGCGTTCCACCATCAGGGCCATTTAAGTTCCACTTTTTCTCATCGCTGAATAAAACAGTAAGCCATTTGTTCCCGTAGGACATGTGTTTTATAGCCCAGTTCATTCTTGACTGTTTGTGATGTAATTTGAGAGATGGTTTGCGAGCCATTTTCTTTAGTATGATGTAATCACACTCTTTAATACGTCTTTGTACAGTGTCTTTGGACACCTGTACACTGAGATTACTTTTTATTTGTCGTATGGACATATTTTGTCTAGATACCAATCTCCGTATTCTCCGATCAGTCTGAACAGTGGTCATACGTGATCGTCCACATCTTGGTTTCCGCTTAAAATTATCAATTCTAAAGAGTACTTGATATATACCTTGCTTTGATCGATTTAAAACTTTTGCAATTTCAGAAACAGTTTTATTTTGCGATTTCAATTTAAAAACTTTCAAAATCTCACATTTTGTGAATTCTTTACTCTTTGGCATTTTTAAAACGAGAGGAAATAATTTCTCCACCTTTTATACTTTTATAAAGTGCAATATGATGTCATACAACTTCATTACACACGGCCAATCCCGTGTTTCTAAAAAAATTTGCATAAAGTGCTTAAACTTTTGAGACAGCGTTTCTTCAAGAAAAAAGAAAAATTAAGTAAAAATAAATATATTTTTTTAACCACCTAAAAAGGCTTATTTTATTTTATTTTGATTAAATGTCGAGTATTTATTGTAAATTAGCATAAAATATTTTCTTCTTCAATTATTTTAAACTAGATTTGCAGAGTGCTTAAACTTTTGAGCCAGACTATCTATAATAAAGAACATGTACTAAAAAGTTTAAATCTCTATCTCAAATATGAAAGAAGCCTTAGCATTATAATTACATGAAAGTGAAGAAAATACGAACATGGAGAAAAAGTCATTTCAATTTTTGTTTGTGAAAAAGTATCCTTAAACATCAATCCTGTACATATTACACAGACAGTATTGCAAACTGTATAAATGTAAGTATATATAAAACGTTTCATTTAGATATCATTCATAAAAAATTTTCTTGATTGAAAAAAACAAATATCTGTAAATGAAAGGAAATAATCGAGAAAGGCGTATTTTTTTTTCCTTCTATATTAAAAAAAAGTAATCTGGAACTGAGCCAAAAACGAAATGGACCAACCAAATTCTGCGTAGATATTCCGGGTTATTCTCATCGCTTTTTTACTAGGGACTTTTTTGAGAAGCTATTACTTTTTTTCTAGCCATCCTACTACAGATTCGAAAATCATACCACCAGACGCGAAATATAACAAGCTTTCAGAAATTAAAAAAATTATCACGGTCGGACAATAAAAACTCAAAAAATCCTTAAAAATCGAGTAAAAAATCTTTTATTGAAAAAATATTTTTTATACTGTTGCCAATTTCTAAATAAGCGCAAAGGATTATGTTTTATCTCAAATAAAAAATGTATTTGCCCGAGACTATTAAAAAACAATAATGAAAGTTTAAAATAATAATTAAATGACCACGTGTTGAAAGCAGGAAATAAAGAAAATTACGTCATAAAAATTGTGTTTACACATGAATATTAAAAATAAAAAAGATGAATTAAATGAAAAAAGATTATAACCAGTTAAATGAAAAAGCATTATAACCTGATTACAGAAGAAAGCCGCCGTTCGTGATATCATCATCATTATCATCTTTTTAAAACATTATACATTACCAGGTTTTAAGAGGCTATGAAATCAGAACGGGGGTTGCTGAGCGTAGCGAGCAGGGGGCAAAGCCCCCTAGTAGTTTAAAATTTAAATAAATTAAATGTTAAACTGTCACATCAATGTGTCACATCAATGATGTGTCAACTGTCACATCTATCTGTCACATCAATGAAAGCATAAAATGTTTCATAAATTATTTAAGTACAAAAAAATGGAACTTTTTATGTCTTCAAAATAATTTTAAAATATGAAAAACAGAAATAATCATTGCTGTTGTAAACAAACCGATTAGTTGTAAATTCTCTCTTTCAAAAGACGTAAAAATGAAAACCAATGAGGGAAAATCCAACAAGTCTCACAAAAATCAGGAAGTTTTAATAGATAGTATACAAATCAAAATCACAGTGAATGACAAACGGATGGAGCGCGCATCAACTGGGAATGTAAACAAGGGATTTAAAAGGTGTTTCTGGGTAATTGCGCTAGGTGCATTAACAAAATTTACAATATATCGCGACATAATTGCCGTATGGGTAAAAATGAGGTCTCATAATATTCACAATTACACAGGCTCTCATTTAATATTTTAAAAAGAAAATTGATTATTTGATCGATTTTGAGCGAAATTGTCCATTTAATGTCAAAGAGTGATAAATGGACGGCGATGGCTCTGTTGTTTATGAGGTGTTGCTCGTCACCTGGGATTTGATTGTTGTGTGTAGAATATGTTGATGAAAATTTGTTTTTTTTATGCTGCTTGAAATCCTGCTTTGCAGCACTGCCTCGTGATAAGTATTAGGACAGTTTTTCACGAGGTTCGTATGAATTCGAGGCCCCGATGTAATTACAGCCCCCCTAGCGGGCGTAAGTCAGCTAGTTTTAAAAATAAGAATCATCATCATCTTTTATAAAAAGCTATGCGTTGCTGACGACTGCAATTTTTGATAATCGTTACCACAGAATAATCTCGGAAAATGAAACATTTGAAGTTGCTGAAAAAATTAATAGCTCAAAAGTATTTGTCAGAAAATTGTTAGATAAACTTCGTTAGAAAGGCAAAAAAATGTATTTTTCTTGATATAAATTTCAAATCTAATGATTATGCCGTTTTTCAAATATTGAATTTCCAAAATTATCAAATTTCACAATGGAGTACCATAGCGAAATCTTCACGCGTAAAAAGACCTCTTTAATAAAAAACTATGCGTTGCTGACGATTGGGATCTTCGATAATCGTTGCTACAGATTAATCTCGGAAAATGAAACATTTGAAGTTGCTGAAAAAATTAATAGTTCGAAAAGTATTTGTCAGAAAATTGCTAGACAAACTCTGCTAGAAAGGTGTATTTTTCTTGATATAAATTACAAATCTAATGATTATGCCGTTTTTCAAATATTGAATTTCAAAAATTACCAAACTTCACAATGGAGTACCATAGCGAAATCTTCACACGTAAAAAGATAATGATAACGGCCATGTGTCCTGACGTATACTGGCTATAGCGCGAGTCACAAATTATAGTAGCCTTACTATTCTGTTAAAATATAAAAGTGATTTATGATGCCACGAGTGCATGATTTTATCTTATAAACAAAGTTTTTAAATTTTGTTTCGAATGGGACTAATAAATTGGCCAGTACTGTATATTATTGTCTGAGTGCAACGAAGACTCATACACAGCGCAGTATTACTTTGGCCCATATATAGCTACGATGGATATTAAAACCTTTCGTCAAGCATAACTCAAAACATATTTAACGGATTTCGTTCAAATTTTTACAGCAGGTACCTATAAAGGTGACAACGACGTCTATTTATTACCAAGAATAAATGTCAAACCGTTTGGAAATTCTATTAAAAAATAGATAAAAAAGCACAATTAAAGTACATACGTCACGAAAATTTTGTACGTACGTCATTTTCACCGGCGGGAGATTTTCGTAGACAATCGGAATTGAAATGTTCATGGAGTACATGGAGCAAAAAAATATGCACGCACTAATATTCAGCACAATAAAATGTATTTCAATTTAGTAGAAATCGAAAATTAATCTGTATTTTTTACTGTTTGAAAGAAAAACCTCGCAATAACTTGGTAGACATGGTATTAGAGATTTGGCGCAAATCTCAGCAATAGCAGCTTTTTTTATTTCGCGTGTGTAAATTTTAAAAAATGATACTTTGGTGTTTAAATAAAAGGTTTCGATTTATGGCATTCTTTCTTTTTTTTTTTCTCTTTTTAGCATTTTAAATGGGATTAATGAAAGGCATGTACTTTAAATTAAATGAGTGAAAGGTTAATATTTAAATGAAATGAATTCAATATGAAAATGTTATGGGAACAATATTTGGCGATTTATCAACTGCGCCAGGATAACATAAAAGTACCAATGTATCAAACGGTACGTACTATGTGAAATGAAACAATTATATTATAATCACCCATCGTATAAGAAAAAAAAAACTAATATTCAGCATTCAGAGAGAAAAATCCATCTCCTGTGCCGTAAGATTTGGCGAGTTCTTTTTTGGTGATAAGTTTTTCGATGTGATTGTTGGGATCTGCAGGATTTGGCTTACATTTTCTACATCTTATTTTTTTGCAGATGTAGTATTACGTAAAAATATTTTTTTGCAGATATTTTTCTATTTTGTATATTTGGCATTCTATTTTGCATATTGTCTATTTGGCATTTGGAAAAGAGATTTTTACCTTTCTATCTGTGCCTTCGGAAATATTAAAAAATAAAAAAAGATTTACATATATCAAGCGTATAATGTTATGTTTTGCATTTTTATACGGACCAATTCTCCATTTTTAGATTTTAAATGCTATTTATTATTTACTAGCCGTTTATTAATTGTTTACAATTTACCCCCCTCACAATAACAATTATTTATCACAAAAATGCCTCTCAGGTTTGTTAAATAAGTTTGTTTATGTATTTTCATTACTTATTATAATATCGAATATGGCGATAAAATTTTATTTTAGCATCGTGCTTAAATTTTTAAGATGGTGCAAAAACATGCTTTAATAAACGTATGTTTGTAAATATTTGTAAAACATGTTTTATCGCTCTCTTGAAAAATTTTGTAAGATGCTAAAACTACCTTTTGGCACCATTTAAATTTTTTTTCGCCAACCGACATATAGGATACGAACCTCTTCCTCATTCAGATACACAGGCAAGGCTGGTCTCAAACAAGAGTAAAGCTAGCAACAATATTGTTTTAACTCTATAAGAGTTATAATAATGATATTAAATGATCCGTTTGCCTTTGGGCCCAATTACGAAAGTTTCTCCTGAAATAAAAACTAATATTCAGCATTCAGAGGGAAAAATCCATCTCCTATGCCGTAAGATTTGGCGAGTTCTTTTTTGGTGATAAGTTTTTCGATGTGATTGTTGGGATCTGCAGGATTTGGCTTACTTTTTCTCAATCTTATTTTTTTGCAGATGTAGTATTATGTAAATATATTTTTTTGCAGATATTTTTCTATTTTGTATATTTGGCATTCTATTTTGTATATTGTCTATTTTGCATTTGGAAAAGAGATTTTTACATTTCTATCTGTGCCTTCGGAAATATTAAAAAATAAAAAAAGATTTACATATATCAAGCGTATAATGTTTTGTTTTGCATTTTTATACGGGCCACTTCTCCATTTTTAGATTTTAAATGCTATTTATTATTTACTAGCCGTTTATTAATTGTTTACAATTTACCCCCCTGACAATAACAATTATTTATCACAAAAATGCCTCTTAGGTTTGTTAAATAAGTTTGTTTATGTATTTTCATTACTTATTAAAATATCGAATATGGTGATAAAATTTTATTTTAGCATCGTGCTTAAATTTTTAAGATGGTGCAAAAACATACTTTAATAAACGTATGTTTGTAAATATTTGAAAAACATGTTTTATCGCTCTCTTGAAAAATTTTGTAAGATGCTAAAACTACCTTTTGGCACCATTTAAAACTTTTTTCGCCAACCGACATATAGGATACGAAACTTTTCCTAATTCAGATACACAGGCAAGGCTGGTCTCAAACAAGCTAAGCAACAATATTGTTTTAACTCTATAAGAGTTACAATAATGATATTAAATACTCCGATTGGGTTTGGGCCCAATTGCGAAAGTTTCTCCTAAAAAAAACTGTAGAAGGAGTCTTTTGCATTTGTTTCAAAAGAAGCTCGGTGTACAATGTATTAGTTGATAATACAAACAACACTAATGTCATGGACTCAAAAGTTTTAATTTAAATGTATATATTTGAAACCCTTCCCCCCCTACCCCCCAAAAAAAGAAAATAAAAAAAAGTTACAGTAATGAATTTAAAATGGCGTTAAGCCACGCTTTCAGACATAAGCAATTGGCTGCAAACGCGATAACGAAACTTTCACTTAACTTAATAACATGCAGCTAATATAGCCCTCAGGGTACTTTGCAGTTATACAGACCTTGTGGTTTTTTTAAAAAAGCTTGAGACAATTCAGGTTTAAGAAGTTGATATTTACTGTCAAATGATATAAACAACTATGAACACAAAACTGATGAATTATTATTCAGGTTTATGTATGTATTTAAAAAAAAATTGCATCTGATTACACTTATTAGATAAATTACTTCTGTTTACATTTAATAACTGATAAACGGTTTCTGTATATTAAATGAATTGCTTAAATATTGGGAAGAGGTGGCGAGAGGTAGAAAGACGAGTAAACAAACGGGTAGACAGACGGGTAGCGACATAGGTAGGCTGACGGATAGCGAAACGAATAGACAGACGGCTAGACAGAAAGGTAAAAAGACGGTTGACAGAGGGGTAGCGAGATGGGTAACGAGACGGGTAGAAACACCGCTAGACAGGAATGTAGCGAGAAAGGTTGCGAGACGCGTAGCGTGGTAGAAAAAGAGACGAGTAGTGAGATGAGTACAGAGACGAGTTGACTGACGGGTAATGAGATTGGTAGCGAGTCGGGTACAAAATCAGACGGATAGTGAGACGGGTATACAGACGAGTAGGGAGACAGTAGATGGGTACGGAGATGGGTAGAGAGGCCTATAGCCAGACTGGTAGAGAGATAGATAGACAAGTTGTGAGACAGATAGACAAATGGGTAGCGAAGTGGATAGAGACACGGCTAGACATACAAGTAGTTAGACGGATAGACAGACGGTTAGAGAAATAGATTGGCGGGTAGCGAGACCGGCAGAGAAATATAGAGACAGGTAGTAAGACGTGTAGAGAGATAGACAATCGGTTAGAGAGACGGGCAGAAGAACGGATAGGGAAACAGACAGATTGTGGAGAGACAGGCAGACAGGCAAAAGAAAAGTCTGCGGATTGGCGCAGTAAAGGCGCAGGGGGCAGAGCCTCCTAGAGAATAATCAAGAAGTATCTGTTAAGCTTAACTTTGAAATATATATAATTTTTCAATTTTACCGATATGGAGATTTAATATAAAAGTTATTTTACAGAAGTCATCGAAAGATTTTTTGTATACTTTAATAGTAATTTAGACTACAGTTTGCAATCTGGTTTGTAGCAAAGCATGCTATCAATGTGGTTTGAAGTGTAAAAGTTTCTATAAACAGTTATACAAATAATAGATGTATAATCAAAGAAAACAATTTTAAATTCACACATAAAAAAAGGTGCAACAATGAAATTAAATTTGCGTTAAGCCACGCTTGATAGAATAATCTATTGGCTGCAAATCCAATTACGTAACTTTAAAAAGCTTTGCGTTTTAAAAGATCCGGCGTTTTTTTTTTTTTTTCTTTCAAGTTTTGCGCAATACGCGCTTAAGAAAATGAGATTCTTTGCCACATGTTAAAAAAAAAATATGACAACACATCTGATGAACGGTACTTCTTTTCTATTTTTTAACAGTGTATATGAATTTATATATGATATTTTGTAATTCTATCATTTAATTTGCTCTTTTTCTTTATATTGTAATTGTTAACCCTATGTTCTCAGCAATATCACCCAGACTAATCCCTTTGAGGGAAATCCTAGTTTTGAGTTTAAAAGAGGAAAGGTGGGGGAGTGTTTTATATTTTTTAGGTTTCCTCAGGAACTTTTGGTCAGAATTGAAAGTTTAATATATCAAAACGTCAGAAATTAAATCGGCAATAACTATAACTTTCCTTCAGTTCGTTTGGATAGATTTTCATTTAAAAATATAAAATCATTCAACATTGATTTTAGGTATTTTTAAAGTTATTATCACGGGCCTGGGCAACGTCGGGCATGTCAGCTAGTATAAAAATACACATAAAATTGCTAAATGGTACACACAATAAGAACCTTTATATGCACTTGTATAAATATATATGATTGCAAAAATATAAAATTTACGCTTCGAACTGCTTCTGCAGTCGTATTCAGGATAGTATATGATGTTGAAGGGAAAAATCCAGAAACGAAAGCTTCTTGCATGAGAGACAATTTGTTGAGTCATTGACCAATTACATTATTGAAAAATTGCAGCGGTGCCATCCAGTGAGTAATACCAGAAAAATTAAAACAAAAAAAGAAAGAGATGAATCGAAAGTTCAATTGAAGATCATTAAGTGTCACCATCAAAGACACTAGTGAGTAATGCCATATATACAGGGTGTTTTACAAAGGACCCCTAACTTTAAAAATTAATAACCCGGAAACGGTGATTGATAAAAACATGAAACCAGTGGTATGTTTTTTAAAAAAATCGTAAGATTCGTATACATAAATCTCAAAAATTAATTAAAAATTGCGCCGATAGATGGCGCTACTTTAAATAGGCGTATCACATTAAAAGTGATTCAAAATGTGCACCTTTTACACAACAGACATGTCGCAAACGATGAATGAAATTGTCAATGACTCTCTGCTGTATGTCGCCGGCCTATCTGTTGATTTTTTTTGAAAAGCTCACGAATTTTTTTTCCCATCTGGGCCTTTTGCGACTTGAAATCGCTTTTGAAAACTTCTCCTTGTGGCAGTAGGACTCAAATAGGACCTCAAGTAGGATTTAATCGGTGGTACTTCAACACAATAAACACGCGTTCCTCCACGGTATACGTCACTTTCGGAATTATTTTCACTATACGCTAGTAGCGGTCAGATTAAAATAGCGAAATCTTCGAATGCTAGTCTTTCTATGCTTCTGAACTCTCTTTAAAAGGATTCGTAACACTCTCAGCGCCATCTGTTGGTGCAATTTTTAACTAAATTTTCAGATTTATGTATAAGATTCTTAAGATTTTTTTAATAAACATACCACTGGTTTCATGTTTTTATCTATCACCGTTTACGGGTTATTTATTTTTTAAATTAGGGGTCCTTTGTGAAACACCCTGTACAAGATCTCCTTGCAATATTTCAATTTTGTCCCCTTCTTTCACCATCAACTTGTTTGAACGTAGTCCGCTTCCCTGGTCATAAACGGTGACACTTAATGCAAAAAGCATTCGTTTTCTGGACTTTTAGATCGCTTCAACATTATATTTTGTCCCGAAAACGACTGCAGAAGCAGTTCGAAACGTAGATTTTATGTTTTTACCATCATATTCATCTATACAAGTGTATATAAAATTATTTTTGTACCATATAGCAATTTTATTTGCTTTTATGATTATATTCTTATTTATAACTTTTCCTAATATTCGAAAATTACTGAAAACAAACCACTCGTTTCCATAAGCAAAAGAGAAGTAACCACCGCGTACCTTAGCGTTATATATATATATATATATATATATATATATATATAGGGTGTCCAAAAAGTCTAGAAACGATCGAATAACTCGAGAAATATATATCGGATTGAAAAACGGAAAATACCTGTTCAATATTTTTGAAAAATATAATTAGGGATATTAAAGTTGCACCCCAACTCTGCCCTCTGGGTTAAAAGGGGGGAAACTTTGAAATCTTAAATGATAACCCCCCCCCCCCCCCTTTTTTATTGCATATTCGGATTCTACAGGAATAAATACGTAACTTTTATTTTTAACATTTTCTTCGGAAAATCGTAGATGGCGCTGTAATCGAGTAAAATGCAGTGAGAATCGTTTCTATTGAAATGTCAGGAAACGTCAAATAACTTGAAAAATATACATCGGATTGAAAAATGAAAAAATGCATGTTCAATATTTAAAAGAAAACCTATTTAGGCATATCAAGGTTGCCCTACCAACTCTTCTCGCTAGGAGGAGAGGGGGTGGTAATTTGAAATCTGAAATGATAACACCTTTTTATATTGCAGATTCGGATTCTACGGGGAAAAATACGTAACTTTTGTATTTAACTTTTTTTTTTGGAAAATCGTAAATGGCGCTGTAAACGAGTGAAATTCGTAGAGAATCGTTTCCATTGAAAAGTCAGGAAACGGTCGAATAACTCGAGGAATATGCATCGGATTGAAAAAAGGAAAAATACATGTTCAAAATTTTAGAAAATCTATGTAGGGGTATCAAAGTTTCCATTTAAAAAAAATATTGAACTCGTATTTTTCCGTTTTTCAATCCGATGTATATTTCTCGAGTTATTCGACCGTTTCCAGACTTTTCGGACACCCTGTATATATATATATATATATATATATATATATATATATATATATATATATATATATATATATATATATATAGAGAGAGAGAGAGAGAGAGAGAGAGAGATAATTTAAAAAATCTAATTATTTTAAAACTAAACTTGTCAGATATGCCAACCCCAAAACCTTATTCTACCTCATACAGGTTTACATTAAAAACGAATTAGAATTATTTATAGCAAGGTCTAACTGAATCTAAAGTTTTATTAAATTCCGTGCATTAGTTCTTCAGATATGACTATCTGTAAAATCGTGTAAAATGTATCATCCTGAAAAATGTAGCATAGCAGCACCATATTTGGAGATTTTCACCAAAATCTAATGAACAACAACTTATGTCAACGTCTGAATCTGAAGTTTGATGAAATTCTGTGCATTAGTTCTTGAGGTATAGCTGTCGTGAAAACCATGATAAAAGTAGCATAGCAAAATCTAATCAGCACCAATTTATATCAAGGTCTAACTGAATCTAAATTTTATTAAATTCCGTGCATTAATTCTTTAGACAGAACGTCCAGAAAATGTTTGTCACAGACAGACAGACAGACAGATTCATGGACAAACATTCCATAAAAACAGTCAAATCCTCTTCAGGACCTTCTAAAGCGAATATATCCGTCGAAAACCGGAAGTTGAAAATTTTCATGAAAACGATATTTTCTTCTTGTAAAGCTAGATGAAAGTAACTAAAGTCCAAAATATAACCAGCGTGTATTTATGTCAAGGTGTAACAAAATCTGAAGTGTGATGAAATTCTGTGCATTAGTTCCTGATCAACAGCTATCGTAAAAATCGTGAAAAATGTAGCATAGCAACGCCACATATTGCGCGATTTATACCAAAAACTAATCAGCATCAATTTATATTAAGGTATAATTGAATCTATTTTGTTTTTAATTCCGTGTATTAGCTCTTGAGATACGCTCACAAAATGTTTGTCACATACATACAGATAGACATACAGATTCACAGACAAACATTCTCTAAAAACAATCAAATCCTATTCAGGATCCTCTAAAACGAATAAATTCGTCGAAAACCGTAAATGGAAAATTTTCATGAATCTTATACTTTCTTCGTGTAAAGACAGAAGAAATTAAAAATGTTCTATAACAAGGTACACGTTATTCGTTTGTTACACATAGCATAATATAATACAAAAGGAAACTAAATTATAAAGCAAACTAGGACTTCCCTCAAAGGGATTAGTCTGAGTGATATTGCTGAGAACATAGGGTTAACAATTACAATATAAAGAAAAAGAGCAAATTAAATGATAGAATTACAAAATATCATACATAAATTCATATACACTGTTAAAAAATAGAAAAGAAGTACCGTTCATCAGATGTGTTGTCATATTTTTTTTTTAACATGTGGCAAAGAATCTCATTTTCTTAAGCGCGTATTGCGCAAAACTTGAGAAAAAACAAAAAAAAACGCCGGATCTTTTAAAACGCCAAGCTTTTTAAAGTTACGTAATTGGATTTGCAGACAATAGATTATTCTATCAAGCGTGGCTTAACGCAAATTTAATTTCATTGTTGCACCTTTTTCTGTGTGTGAATTTAAAATTGTTTTCCTTGATTATACATCTATTATTTGTATAACTGCTTATAGAAACTTTTACACTTCAAACCACATTGATAGCATGCTTTGTTACAAACCAGATTGCAAACTGTAGTCTAAATTACTATTAAAATATACAAAAAATATTTCGATGACTTCTGTAAAATAACTTTTATATTAAATCTCCATACCGGTAAAATTGAAAAATTATATATATATATCAAAGTTAAGCTTAACAGATACTTCTTGATTATTCTCTAGGAGGCTCTGCCCCCTGCGCCTTTACTGCGCCAATCCGCAGACTTTTCTTTTGCCTGTCTGTCTGTCTGTCCACAATCTGTCTGTTTCCCTATCCGTTCTTCTGCCCGTCTCCCTAACCGATTGTCTATCTCTCTACACGTCTCGCTACCTGTCTCTATATTTCTCTACCGGTCTCGCTACCCGCCAATCTATTTCTCTAACCGTCTGTCTATCCGTCTAACTACTTGTATGTCTAGCCGTGTCTCTATCCACTTCGCCACCCATTTGTCTATCTGTTTCACAACTTGTCTATCTGTCTCTCTACCAGTCTGGCTATAGGCCTCTCTACCCATCTTCTTACCCATCTCCGTACCCATCTACTGTCTCTCTACTCGTCTGTATACCCGTCTCACTATCCGTCTGTTTTTGTACCCGACTCGCTACCAATCTCATTACCCGTCAGTCAACTCGTCTCTGTACTCATCTTACTACTCGTCTCTTTTACTACCACGCTACGCGTCTCGCAACCTTTCTCGCTACATTCCTGTCTAGCGGTGTTTCTACCCGTCTCGTTACCCATCTCGCTACCCCTCTGTCAACCGTCTTTTTACCTTTCTGTCTAGCCGTCTGTCTATTCGTTTCGCTATCCGTCAGCCTACCTATGTCGCTACCCGTCTGACTACCCGTTTGTTTACTCGTCTTTCTACCTCTCGCCACCTCTTCCCAATATTTAAACAATTCATTTAATATACAGAAACCGTTTATCAGTTATTAAATGTAAACAGAAGTAATTTATCTAATAAGTGTAATCAGATGCAATTTTTTTTAAATACATACATAAACCTGAATAATAATTCATCAATTTTGTGTTCATAGTTGTTTATATCATTTGACAGTAAATCTCAACTTCTTAAACCTAAATTTTCTCAAGCTTTTTAAAACAAACCACAAGGTCTGTATAACTGCAAAGTACCCTGAGGGCTATATTAGCTGCATGTTATTAAGTTAAGTGAAAGTTTCGTTATCGCGTTTGCAGCCAATTGCTTATGTCAGAAAGCGTGGCTTAACGCCATTTTAAATTCATTATTGTAACTTTCTTTTATTTTCTTTTTTTGGGGTGTAGGGGGGGTAGGGGGAGAAGGGTTTCAAATATATACATTTAAATTAAAACTTTTGAGTCCATGACATTAGTGTTGTTTGTATTATCAACTAATACCTTGTACACCGAGCTTCTTTTGAAACAAATGTAAAAGACTTCTTCTACAGTTTTTTTAGGAGAAACTTTCGTAATTGGGCCCAAAGCCAATCGGAGTATTTAATATCATTATTGTAACTCTTATAGAGTTAAAACAATATTGTTGCTTAGCTTGTTTGAGACCAGCCTTGCCTGTGTATCTGAATGAGGAAAAGTTTCGTATCCTATATGTCGGTTGGCGAAAAAAATTTTAAATGGTGCCAAAAGGTAGTTTTAGCATCTTACAAAATTTTTCAAGAGAGCGGTAAAACATGTTTTTCAAATATTTACAAACATACGTTTATTAAAGCATGTTTTTGCACCATCTTAAAAATTTAAGCACGATGCTAAAATAAAATTTTATCGCCATATTCGATATTTTAATAAGTAATGAAAATACATAAACAAATTTATTTAACAAACCTTAGAGGCATTTTTGTGATAAATAATTGTTATTGTCAGGGGGGTAAATTGTAAACAATTAATAAACGGCTAGTAAATAATGAATAGCATTTAAAATCTAAAAATGGAGAAGTGGCCCGTATAAAAATGCAAAACAAAACATTATACGCTTGATATATGTAAATATTTTTTTTATTTTTTAATATTTCCGAAGGCACAGATAGAAAGGTAAAAATCTCTTTTCCAAATGCAAAATAGACAATATGCAAAATAGAATGCCAAATATACAAAATAGAAAAATATCTGCAAAAAAATATATTTACATAATACTACATCTGCAAAAAAATAAGATTTAGAAAAAGTAAGCCAAATCCTGCAGATTCCAACAATCACATCGAAAAACTTATCACCAAAAAAGAACTCGCCAAATCTTACGGCACAGGAGATGGATTTTAACCTCTGAATGCTGAATATTAGTTTTATTTTCAGGAGAAACTTTCGTAATTGGGCCCAAAGCCAAACGGATCATTTAATATCATTATTATAACTCTTATAGAGTTAAAACAATATTGTTGCTAGCTTTACTCTTGTTTGAGACGAGCCTTGCCTGTGTATCTGAATGAGGAAGAGTTTCGTATCCTATATGTCGGTTGGCGAAAAAAATTTTAAATGGTGCCAAAAGGTAGTTTTAGCATCTTACAAAATTTTTCAAGAGAGCGATAAAACCTGTTTTACAAATATTTACAAATATATGTTTATTAAAGCATGTTTTTGCACCATCTTAAAAATTTAAGCACGATGCTAAAATAAAATTTTATCGCCATATTCGATATTTTAATAAGTAATGAAAATACATAAACAAACTTATTTAACAAACCTGAGAGGCATTTTTGTGATAAACAATTGTTATTGTCAGGGGGGTAAATTGTAAACAATTAATAAACGGCTAGTAAATAATAAATAGCATTTAAAATCTAAAAATGGAGAATTGGTCCGTATAAAAATGCAAAACATAACATTATACGCTTGATATATGTAAATCTTTTTTTATTTTTTAATATTTCCGAAGGCACAGATAGAAAGGTAAAAATCTCTTTTCCAAATGCCAAATAGACAATATACAAAATAGAATGCCAAATATACAAAATAGAAAAATATCTGCAAAAAAATATTTTTACGTAATACCTGTATCTGCAAAAAAATAAGATGTAGAAAAAGTAAGCCAAATCCTGCAGATCCCAACAATCACATCGAAAAACTTATCACCAAAAAAGAACTCGCCAAATCTTACGGCACAGGAGATGGATTTTTCTCTCTGAATGCTGAATATTAGTTTTTTTTCTTATACGATGGGTGATTATAATATAATTGTTTCATTTCACATAGTACGTACCGTTTGATATATTGGTACTTTTATGTTATCCTGGCGCAGTTGATAAATCGCCAAACATTGTTCCCATAACATTTTCATATTGAATTCATTTCATTTAAATATTAACCTTTCGCTCATTTAATTTAAAGTACATGCCTTTCATTAATCCCATTTAAAATGCTAAAAAGAGAAAAAAAAAAGAAATAATGCCATAAATCGAAACCTTTTATTTAAACACCAAAGTATCATTTTTTAAAATTTACACACGCGAAATAAAAAAAGCTGCTATTGCTGAGATTTGCGCCAAATCTCTAATATCAAGTCTACCAAGTTATTGCGGGGTTTTTCTTTCAAACAGAAAAAAATACAGATTAATTTTCGATTTCTACTAAATTGAAATACATTTTATTGTGCTGAATATTAGTGCGTGCATATTTTTTTGCTCCATGTACTCCATGAACATTTCAATTCCGATTGTCTACGAAAATTTCTCCGCCGGTGAAAATGACATACGTACAAAATTTTCGTGACGTATGTACTTTAATTGTGCTTTTTTATCTATTTTTTTAATAGAATTTCCAAACGGTTTGACATTTATTCTTGGTAATAAATAGACGTCGTTGTCACCTTTATAGGTACCTGCTGTAAAAATTTGAACGAAATCCGTTAAATATTTTTTGAGTTATGCTTGACGAAAGGTTTTAATATCCATCGTAGCTATATATGGGCCAAAGTAATACTGCGCTGTGTATGAGTCTTCGTTGCACTCAGACAAGGAAACTAAATTATAAAGGAAATAATATTGTTTCAATAAATTTATTTTACAGGTACTTCGTAAAATAAGTCAAAAGCACCATAATAGCAGTAATGAATTTTTGGATGTTTATGGATCACACCTCATTGGGAAGTACGACAACTTATTTTTCTGCAAGACATATAGAAATGGTGAAGTCGAATATCGCCGGTAACTAAATTACGTTTATTAAGATTAAAAAGTATCTGCCTGCCTGTTATATATCTACATGTGTGTCAGTCTATCTAACTGTCTGATATATGCATCTCTCTCACTCTCTCTCTATCTGACTGTCTGTCTCTCCATCTACCTGTCTGTCTGTTTTACTGTATGTCTGTCTCATTATCTGCTTTGTATACACTATATTGCCAAAGGTGACCGGTCACTTGCGATTTTAGACGTTTTGTTAACTATCTAGAAAAATACATGAGGTATTAACTTGAAACTGCAGGTGTGTAAACATCATAGTATAGATTATATATTTCCGTGAAGATTTTTTCACGAAACCCCATAGGGGATTGTCCATAAATTGAAAAAATTGAATATCTTTTGGATAACCCTGTAAAAACTAATGTAGTAAAGGCGTTCAAACTCGAGATTATTAATAATTGGCTTATTGCAATATACTGTGTTCCTTTTTATGAGGATAGCATGTATACTCGTAGAGAAATTAAGGTTTTTATAAAAACAGTCCCAAATTTCGCCTAGTTTTTTGCTTATAACTTGCAGAGTTCTTAATATAAAAAAAGTTCTTTTCAGAAAATATGACAAACAACATTGTATATAATACTCTGGAATCACAATTAATAAATAATGAAAATTGGATGAAAAATGAACAGGTTTACTAAAAAATGTTTCACTGCGCTTGCGCGAATGCAATCAAAATATAATATGCATTATGTATTAGCTAAGTATATAAAGCAACTTTTGAAAGTCCCAAAATTATAGCTTGAAAATTCTGAAAATTATCGTCGATAAAATAAGCTCGAAATCTGTTGTTCCCAAAAGGAAGCAAAAATATGAGGGGTTGTATCCAAACGTGCAATATTGTGTACGCTATCTTGGCACTAATCAACAGATATTTGATCCAACCCCTCATATTTTTGCTTCTTTTTGAGAACAACGGATTTTGAGCTTATTCTATCGACGATAATTTTCAGAATTTTCAATCTATGGTTTTGAGATTTTCTCAAAAGTTGCTCTATATACTTAGCTAATACATTATGACAAACATACAAACATATGTTGTGTCTCTCTATCTAATTGTCGGTCTGTGTTTCTATCATAGGTCTGTTTGTATGTAATCTATCTATATGTGTGTCAGTCTATCTATCTGTCTGTCTCTGTTTGTATAACTGTCTGTCTGATGACTATATGATGTCTATCTATCTGTCTATCTATCTGGCTATCTATCTGTTTATATTTTTATCTGTCTCTCTATCTATCTGTGTGTATTTGTCTGCCTGTGTCACTGTCTGTGCGTGTATCTGTGTCTCAATCTGTCTTTCAGTGTGTCTACCTATCTTTCTGTTTGTCCATCTGACTTTCTATCTGTCCGTCTGCATCTCTATCTACTTGTTTTTCTATCTGTATAACTCTATATATGTGTGTTTGTCTGTATGTCTCTCTATTTTTCTGTCTGTATGTCTGTCAATTTGTATATCTATATATCTATTTGTATGTTTGCCTGTCTATCTATATACCTTTTTCAGTCTATTTATCTGTCTGTAAGCGTTTCTTTCTAATTATATGTCTATTTGTTTGTATGTATGTCTGTCTAACTGTCTGTCCGTCTCTCTATATAATTGTCGATCAATCTGTCTATCATTTGTCTGTCTGTATGTCATCTATCTATATATGTGTCAGTCTGTATATCTGTCTGTTTATCTGTCTCTCTCTGTTTGTCTAACTGTCTGTCTGATGATTATACGGTCTCTCTAACTATCTGTCTGTCCATCTGTCTATCTATGTATTTATCTTTTTGTCTGTCTCCCTATGTATCTGTGTGAATTTGTCTGTTTATTTATCTATCTATCTGTGTATCTAATTATATCTCTGTCTGTTTGTTTGTCTGTCTATCTATCTATCTTTCAAAATTATACAAAAACAGTGTTTCATTCATATTTTAATTTCAATTATTAGTTTCATGCAATCAATTTATTAAATCGTTTTATAAATTGGGTCATAAAATCGGTTCATAAAATCGTTTTATAGGGATTTTATATATATATAAAGTAGATAGATTTTCTTATATATATTTTTATTGAGCATGAGACTAATACAAGGCATGTTTTTAAGTAAGTACCGTTTTGATATTTAAAATATACAAAGTCATTTTGGAAACAATTTTATTTTTACATGAAAGCCTGGACCTTTATCTGGATTTCAACATATCTTCTGTTTATATTAAGGCTCTCATCGTATCGTACTACAATCTTTTGTAACCCGTTCTCATAGAAATCTGCTGTTAACTGTACTAACCACTGCATAACTACCGTTTTGATATTGTCATGTCATCGTCGTAAACTGCGTAGCGTAAGCCAAAACAAAAGTCGTGACATGCTAAGTAGAGGGATCGTTTAGATTCATGACCTTGTTTATACACGGATTATGGAACACAGGATGTCATCGCGTCATATGGTTCTGAACAATTTAATCACCCACCATATAGCACAGAACGAGCGCCAAGTGACTGCTAATTTCTCATGCATTTAAAGAAGCACTTTGGTGGTCAGCGCTACAATGACGATGACGAAGTCAAAATGTCAGTTGCAGTGGTTAAGCACAGCAGGAGGCAAATTTGTATAAGAACCGGTTATAAAAGATGGCCGTAGGACACGATAAGCACCATAATATATGCAGAAATTATATTGAGAGGTAGACTAAGGTCCAGGTTTTCATGTAAAAATAAAATTGTTTAAAAAAATGGCCAGGTGTTTTTAACACTTTCCAACCTAGTTGAAAAGTGTTTATGACTTCGGTTTGTCTGGCCGTCTGCCGTCTGGCCGTCTAACGTCTTGAACGTCGTAAATAGGCTCGGATTGCTCTGCAATTTTTATATGTTATTGTCGTTATCTATGGCATGTTCCCTATTTCAACTGAAGTGTGCAGCACTTATAGTTTTTTACAGGGACACTCAAAAGTGTTCCGTTACATTACGGTCAATGGGGAAAATCATTTTCGGTTCATTTTAATGATGTTACACAATTTCAAACACATCGTAATTGATATATATCACTAAGGTGCATTACAAAAAGCTTAATATGGAATAGGGTGTGCATAGCACTTATAGTTACTTTACAGGGAGAGTCAAAAGAATTCCGTTACATGACGTCTATGGAGAACAATCGTCTGCGGTTTATTTAAATAATGTTTCACTATTTTAAACGCATTGAAATTTATATATATCACTAAAGGTGCATTACAAGAGGCTTACTACAGAATAGTGTGTGTATAGCAGTCATCGTTCATTTACAGCGACACACAAAATAATTTTCATAATTTTCTACTGTCTGTTAACAATAATTCCTGGAAGTGCGTTTTAAGTTGCTGAACGCGATTTTAAATTTAACTCACTTTTTGTTTGTTACGTGGTGTGTATAAATTCTGTAGATCATATACATGAAAGCACAAAAGTTCGCGAACACATTTCCGTTTATTGAAAAGAAACTCCAGAAGGAGAATTTTAAACTGTGCTACGCGTTTCTTAAATGAACTAAGATTTAGCATCCTACATATGTAGTATATATACAAATCTATAGATCATATACAGGGCTGAATAAAAGTATTCGGATATTTTCCCGAATATTCTATATGTTGGAAATTCCTGAAATTACGTTTTTAAATATGTTATGCGTTTTCCAAATTTTTTACTTCGATGTTATATTTCAGCTTATTAAACGGTAATGATTTGTAAAATTATTTTGGAAGCGTTGGAAAGTGTTACATAATCTATGCTTGACGCATGTTTTGTCGTTCTTGTTTAATCTGAAAACAGTAATTTAAAAAACACTTCTTGTATATCATATGTATATTTTGTTCAATACATATGTTTATGCATCAATTCTAAAAACGCATTTCAAATAAAAACTTTAATTTACTGTAAAAAAATAATGCGAATGTTGATAAAAAATACAAAACATTTATTAATAATTTTTAAATAATAATATGTTTATAATTTAATTATATAAAACGTTAGAAGAAATGTAAATTTCAAAAGTAAAAAAAAATGTTTTAAATTTATTCGTGTGCATTAGATAAACTATTGTGGTTTAAGAAAGATTAACCCCTTGCCTGTGGAATATATTTAAGAAACAAGTGCCAAAAATGGGAAAAAAATATTTACCCCTTGCTTGTAACGCCCGAACTGAGTTCGGGCAACGTAAATGTGTCAATTTTGGAATGACCGATCTGAGTTCGAGTCAGATAAAAATTGATGTTTCAATTCCGTGAAGCCCGAACTCAGTTCGTCCAAGGCATAATATGTAATTTACCATTTTCCCAATAGATGGCGATACTTTCCCACGAAAAGTTCGGCAGTTTCGCGCCATTTGTCGGATTTTTGTAATTTTGCAGTTCTTTCCAAATTTCATTTAAACCACATTATGTTTGACAGGCAGATATATAATTTTTTTGCAAGTTAAATGTTTCTTTGCATTAGACGAACTGAGTTCGGGCTTCACGGAATTGAAACATCAATTTTTATCTGACCCGAACTCAGATCGGGCATTCCAAAATTGACACATTTACGTTGCTCGAACTCAGTTCGGGCGTTACAAGCAAGGGGTTCAAAGATAATATTTGAATAACATTCTTTTTTATAAATTAAATTGTAATAACTTGTAAGCAAATTTAATAGAAAAATTATTTTTTTATTGACTTTAATTTTTTTAGGGATAATGACAGTATACCAATTCATGTACCCAGTGATGGATTGCCCTACAAATGTTTTAGCTTTTATTCGTTATTTGATAAACCGAATGCAGAGACAAGTAAAATGAGCATCTTTGATAGTAAGTGTCTTTATCTTATGCAGAAAACTTGGAGTTTTGTTAAACCATTTTTTTAAGTGTTTTGATTGACACACGAACAAAAGATCATGCGTTGCACGCCCGTTGTTAAATATTTTCCAACTTTATGTTGAATTACGTAACAACACAAGCAGCACCAAGACGCTCTTTGAACGTATAATGAGGGAGACGAGTGTTCGTTTACCATGATTAGTGTTAAATGAACATTCCATTAGATGTACAACAAGTGTAAAAAGAAATGTTAGATCCCAACTACCTCTGCTGCAAATCATGGTATAAAAATGCGACTAATATCAATTGATTAGTAATAACATCTACTGATGAATAATATTTCTAATTTTGAGCTGTGTTTCGCCTACATATAGAAAATGTTACAAACTCTAAACGTTTTTATATTAATACTAGGGGGCCTACCCCCTGCGAGCTACGCTCGCCAACCCCCGCTCCGACTTCGAAGCCTCTAAAAACATGACAGCGTGCTTTGTTTTAAAAATATTGGTAAATCTGTAATTGGGTTGCCATGCTTTTAACGTTTTAATGGGGCATTTTTTGATTACCATGGCCTCATACACAGCTGTTGCGACAACTGACGACTGTTTTCGGGATTGATAAGTAAAATCAATTACAACTTGAAAACCAGCTTGTATAAAATGGTTAGGTTTAAATTGTGGCTACCTCTCGGACTTTTATAACAACGATCTGTATTCTATTCTTCCTTTGCGTTTAAGGATGAGAAAAATTCCATCTGCTTGTGAATAACATTAAAAACCACGGTATTGAAAAGTACTGTTATAGACATTTTCAGTAACAGGTTTTAATTTTCTCTCTATTTTAGTGCACCATCATGCATATTTTCATGCTATTTTAAATATGTAAATTATTTATTTTAATGAATATGTATATACGAATTTTCTAATAATTATTTATCATACAAAATTAATTAAATATTTTGTGCATGCATGCCTGCATTTATTCGGCATCAATTGATGACATATTTAAACAAATTTGCTATCCGCGATAATTTTGCACCTTGTTATGTCACTTGAATATTGTCCATAAGAAAATCGGGTACTTTTCCAGTATAGGATCCTTTGCTTTTAGGTTTGGCGTAATTCGAGCTTCGAAAAGGGATAGATTCGTTAATATACATGATTTGTTGCCAAAAGTTATGAAAACAAACCCAATGAGCATATTACTTTTAAATGCTAAAGGTGTAAAATTAACAACTATAATATAAATTAAAATAACTTTTATTAGTTGTTTTACATGTTTCGACTCTTTCCGAGTCATTTTCAAAAACAAAATGAGAATATTCTAAAGCTTTAGAATATTCTCATTTTGTTTTTGAAAATGACTCGGAAAGAGTAGAAACATGTAAAACAAATAATAAAATTTATTTTAATTTATATTATAGTTGTTAATTTTACACCTTTAGCATTTAAATGTAATATACTATTACAAGGTGTTATATTTTATTATATTGTTAAACCCAATGAGCTTTTGGTGCTTTTCTATTGTAGGGGTCTTGACGCTTTTTTAAAAAGCTTGGCGCAATTCGGGCATCAGAAAGTGAGATTTGGTGCCAAATGACATAAACAGCCATGGAAACAAATTCGACGATTATTTTGTTTATACGCGTATTTTAATTATACATATATTATTATTGTTTTTTCTATACAAATTACTTCTGATTATATATAAAATAGGATAAATGGCATTTTACGCTAAACAAATTGTATAAATATTTTTTTGCTCCTTTTTTTTGCGTTTACATAAATGACGTCATTTGGACAAATTTATTCAAAATATTTTCAGTTTATAAATTAAATTAAATGCTGACATACGATTGAATCCTGACGATAGAAATGTGATTTTTTTTTCAAATTTTCCTGAAAAACATAATTTAATCACAATCTTGTCTTCGTTATCGATTGAAATAAAAGATAAATTCAATTTCAATTTGAAAATGACGAATAAAAAGAAATCAATAATCCCTATCGGGATCCTTTTCAATTTTTTTCCTTTTTTTGTCACAAAAAAACTGAGTAATTAGTTGCCATCATTACAGAAATGTCATTAAAATTAGAAAAAAATTAATATCTCGAAAACTAATTCCAATTTCAAAATTCTATTACCAGTTTTGACATCCGCGGATTTTTATGGACAATTGGTATTAATTTCACCATCAAGCGTTTAATATTTTATTAAAAATATCCCTGAAACATAATCAGTCGTTTCATAAAATCGTTTCATAAATTCGTTTCATAAAATCGTTTCACAAATTTGTTTCATTAGGATTTTATATATATAGGGTAGATTTAATTTTGGCATCATGTTTGGATTTTCAGTTAGCTTGTACCTTTGGATATAAAATGGGAAGAGTCTTTTTGTAGTACTATTACCTAAATAAGTGAATTTTCTGAAATAAGATGAAAAAGGTAGTGACAAATTTTACTACAATGAATTAAAATGAATGCAGCATGCACAGCTGCCAATCTTTGTTTTCTGTCAGAATCAGATAAACATGATTGATTAAGAAATTTTATTTTTTAGATGAAAGCAAAATGAAATAGAATGACTATTACATTGAAAGAAAGCACGCGTAATTAAATACATGGCACGTGTAATAAAAAACATTTTATGTTTCAAGGTAAGTTTATTTTATTTTAAAAACCATGGTTATTAAAATGCTATATATACAGAAAATATTTGAAAGAAACTCATTGTTCCAGATGACTAGTTTCATTAAAATTTTTGTTAACTTGAGTGTACAAATATATTATGAACACGAATCTGCATAGTTTTAATTTTCGAACACCACAAAATAAATTTACATAAATATATTAGTCGTTTCATGAAAAAAAGTGAATGTTGATGCTCATTAAATTTCATTTTAAATATCTCTCATCATTACAATCAATATCTTTATGGCATTTTCTGACATTTTCAGTATCAATTTTCAATACTTTTCATTTTTAATTTTCACACAATTAGAGTTATTGTGCTGTTAAATAATTATCACATCGCAGCACTAATGGTTTTATCAACAATATATTTAATTAATGACATCACAAAAGGCTCACCAAAAGGTTTAACATGGAGGCAGTTACGCCGGGTATGACATACCCAGGGAGAGTACGGTTTTTACAAATGTCACCACTATTTTTCAAAAAGTAATCTCCCACTTACTTTATCGCAGAATTTGTAAATGCTAAAATATTATTATTATTCTCCTATTACATATTGCGGAGTGATATATATATATCACTATATCACACATAGCCGTAATTTTTCGAACACCACAAAATAAATGTACATAAATATCTTAGTCGTTTCATGAGCAAAAGTGAATGTTGATGCTCAATAAATTTCATTTTAAATATTTTTCTTCATTACAATCAATATCGTTATGGCATTTTCTCACATTTTCAACTGTGCATAGCATTTCTTCTTCCAATGTATTACTAGTTTTCTCATACCTTAATAACTTATAGGAAGTTACTGAAGACCTATATATCTCTCTTCCAAATAGTGGTAACATCTCTAAGTTGGTGGTCTGGTCTAAATTTTATAGCCCTGTGTAATTATTCGTCATAAATAGTATTTTGTGTGCAACACAAACCAGCTGTCACATTCGGCGACCCGAGGATTTTATGACGTTTGTTTGTCTGAAGAACTGCTGGACAACTGACGCTGTTGTTTACTTGTGGGAAATTTCTCTATTTAATTAGAGGGTTTGCATTACATTGCAAAATGTGGGATATGACTCCGTCATTCTGTCCAGCAGGAACAATTAGTTTCTATCAATTTTCTAAACGGAACATAGCCACAACTAAGCAAATATCCAGTCTTTATTGAATTTAACAACACATTTTTCAGAAAAAATATTCAAAAGATTTTAGGATGCAATCATTACACCATTTATTAAGCTGATTATCGTCTTTTTTTTTCAAATGATCATTTGTTTCTTTTCGTTTTGGAGAGAAAATTCAATTCAACTATAGTGAAATATTTTCATTAACTGTAAAATAGACATCTTCCATATGGCTATTTTCTTTCTCGATACATGTTCAGTTCAGTACCATCTTTTTGTTTAATTTTATCATTACGAATTATGAAATTGTGAGAAAACTCTCACATTGTTTTTATTTGGGCGTATTTAATTTGCCGTTTTTGTGCCATTTTTTAGCAAGAACGATCTATGGGCAATTCCTACATGGGCAATTCCTTCACGATGTCGGCGTTACCATCGCTTCTACGGTTCCCGAGGTAGGCTTAGCATAAGAGCGGTGATGCGTGTATGCTCTTTGTGTAAGATATATATATATATATATATATATATATATATATATATTCGAATGCGTGTGCCGCAGGACTGCCAGTTTGGCCTTTTTTTCCTTCAGAATTTCCAAATTCATACCGGTAATTTCGAATAAACAAATTATTACCTTGAGAAGTCAGAAAATGTCTCTCATTGAATAAAACAAAATTTACACCTAATAATTTCTGTTGTCAACTCAAAATTCTGAATTTTAAAAAAGGCCAACCTGGAAACCCTGGTGTGCCGTGTTTGGTGACCCGGAGTGGATAACTTTGTTTACGGTATCTCACCTATTAGGAGGCACGATTTCCGCTCTATTCGTATGAAATTCGATTTCTTATTCTGAAAATTCATTTATTTGTTTCTAGATAATTTCATCATTAATTAATTAAATAATCATTACAATACATTTCAAATAATTTCACTCATTAACTTTAATCGTACTCATTTCATTCGTATTTATACAGATGTAACCCAAATTTTAGTTAGAAGAAAATTTATTTGACGATAAAGTATCTGCGTAGATTTTTCCTTGCAGCCGGCGTGAGTGTCTCTGTTGGCTTGCATTTATATGCCGAAAATCAAAAGTTGCCTGGATGTTTAAATTTTTAGATATTTCTGAGGCTTGAACCTGATCGTATATCCCCTCAATACTCCTGTCCAAGCTCAATAATATTCTTTGGAATCTACAGATTTCTTTTTTTAAATTTTAGAACGGAATACAGTGACCAAGGAGAAATAATTAAAATCCATCTTCTTCTACTTATGATGTTTAATTAAGATGGATTAATGCAATTCAAGATTCTGCATTTCCGATCTTCATTTATTGTGTTCCATAGCATTTGAAGTAAAATCAACTTCAAAAATAATTGTTTATTCAATTTCTATCTTCTTTACTTAAATGACCCAAACGAACCATAATTCAAGTAATTGTGCTCTTAAATGGTTATCACATCGCAACACTAATAGTTTTATCAACAATGTATTTAAGAGTCATTCCATTTAAGAGTCACCCAGGCTGTGATTAAATGGTAAACAGATTCATGTGATTTTTTTTACTCAGTGAGATGACCATTAGAAAGAAAGAAATCCAGAATATTAATGCTGTGGGACCATTGGTATTGATTTGGTGGGGGGTCAAAAGTCAGTGCCCCGCCTGAAAAGTTCAAAATTTATGTTTTGCATAGTATTTCTTACAGTATGCATTAAAGTTATCTCACAAAACAAATTACATGGCTGTATTATATAAGGTTGGCCCTTTGCTATTCAATAATAAAAATTATGGGATATGTGTAATGCTAGATGGCCATAAAAATTGAATTTTTTTCGAAATTTCACTATAGTTTTGACACCTGTAGCTCTTTGCATTGAAATCATCCCATCATTTTTAACTGCTGTATGCTTCCCTATAGGGAAATGAAACACAGAAAAGTAGGCCCCACCATGGGCAAACTTTAATGCATTCCAAAATTTTATGCCAAATTTTCAGAAAAGCGTATTTTTACCTATTTTAAGTGAGGTATACCAGACATGCATTAAAGTCAGAAACCTGTAAAATAATAATAGAAATGTAGAATAGCTATTCACCTTTCAAAATCACCAAACAGAATCATGGGCACTAAAGCATTTTGCATAGGGTAATGAAAATCGCATTGTAATATAATTAGGAACTACGCTTCCCACGACCATAGCCTTCAATCATTGCCAAGAATAAAAACACTTCAGAATTATTTCTGAAATGCATATATTTTTTATTTTAACATGAATTTCCATATGTATAACAATAAATATTTTTAATATGTTTTTGTTACAGGCAATGAAGAAGTTTTAACCCTTTAACGGATAAAGCACTTCAATTGCCAAAATGTTGAAATAAATAATTGACACCGGAAATTATGAACAAATTTATTTGTATATTTATAGACAAATAAATTTGTTCCTAATTTCCGTTGTCAATTATTTATTTCATCCGTTAGAGAGTCCTTTATCCGTTAAAGCAGTGGTTCCCAACCTTTTTTTAGCCGCGCCCCACCAAAACATCTCTAAAATGATGATGCCCCCCCCCCCCTCTATAACACATAATTCTTATAAAATTTTAAAAGAATTTACTCCTGATAGAGTAAAAATCATTTAACATTGATCCTGAAATGTGCCGAAGGTAATGTATGAATCAAATATTTTTTATAATCATCTGATACTCCTCGTAGTTTACTGGCACATGGTTGCCACGTATGCGTGATGCATAGAGTGCTCAGAATCCTTGATTAGAAAAATCGATAATTTTGAATAAAACAATTTTTTTCTTATTTAATCACAGAATTTCTGCGATTAAATTACGCAACAATTTCTAATCAGAATAAAACGTGATAAAAAATTCTGTAAATGAAGGTCGTCAAGCAATTGATAAATATACACTTGAATAGTGTCATGTGTAAAATTGATTTTTATGTGACATATCGCAGTGCGACTCATTCAATAAACAATCGAAAAAGTTGTTTAAAATTCTAAAATACTTATAAATCAGAAAAATTATAAAGAATTTTTAAATATATAAAAGTATCTAAACATCTTTAAAAGTTTAATCTATAATTATTGTGGTAGAATTGTATTTAAAACTTTTGAATGGATACTTTTTAAAAACTGAATAAAAAACTTATTTTTTTTAATTTTGTTTTTGAAATTTGAATGTGTAACTTTTATTTTTAGTCTACAACATTACTATTAGAAAAACAATTCAGAAAGTATGGGTTCACAGATATTCTGAATTGTCTCCTTGAAAAGTTAAATTGCCCCACTGAAAAGTCAAATTGCCCCCCTGTGGGGCGTACGCCCCCCGTTGGGAAACACTGCGTTAAAGTGTTAAAACATCTTCACTGCATGTAACAAAAATATATTAAAAATATTTATTGTTATACATGTGGAAATTCATGTTAAAATAAAAAAATATGTGCATTTCAGAAATAATTGTGAAGGGTTTTTATTCTTGGCAATGATTGAAGGCTATGGTCGTGGGAAGCGTAGTTCCTAATTATATTACCATGCGATTTTCATTACCCCATGTAAACTGCTTTATTGCCCATGATTCTGTTTGGTGATTTTGAAAGGTGAATAGTTATTCTACATTTCTATTATTATTTTACAGGTTTCTGACTTTAATGCATGTCTGGTATACCTCACTTAAAATAGGCAAAAATACGTTTTTTTGGAAATTTGGCATAAAATTTTGGAATGCATTAAAGTTTGCCCGTGGTGAGGCCTACTTTTCTGTGTTTCATTTCACCATAGGGAAGCATACAGCAGTAAAAATGATGGGATGATTTCAATGCAAAGCGCTACATGTGTCAAAACTATAGCGAAATTTCGAAAAAAATTCAATTTTTGCGGCCATCTAGCTCACTGCATTACCCATATCCCAGAATTTTTATTCTTGAATAGCAAAAGACCAACCTTATATAATACACCCATGTAATTTGTTTTGTGAAATAACTTCAATGCATACTCTGAGAAATACAAAGCAAAACATAAAATTTGAATTTTTCAGGCGGAGCACTGACCTTTGACCCCCCCACCAAATCAAAACCAATGGTTCCACAGCATTAATATTCTGGATTTCTTTCTTTCTAATGGTCATCTCACTGAGAAAAAAAATCACATGAATCTGTTTACCATTTAATCACAGACCCCCTAATTCTGGGTGATTCTTATATGGAATGACTCTTAATTATTTACATCACAAAGTGTTCATCAAAATGTTTAACCCGGAAGCAGTCGCGCCGGGTATGACATACACGTTTACATTAAGGGCTCACTATGGTCGATGCATTTCATTGGGAATGAAGGATGAAACAGTTACTAAATTTTTGAATAGTGGGTAGTAAACGAAATGCTATGTTGACTATATCTCGCCAAATTCGGTGATATTTGGGGAATGTTTAGTGACATAGGCGAGATTTGGGAGAGAAAATCGACTTTCTATCAATACTAAATTACACGCTTGGGGCCAAATGAAAGAATGTCGCCAAGTTTGCGACTCTTCCAAACTTTTGGGAATATTTGGCAAAAAAATTGGCTTTCACAATCTGAATGAATTTTCTGGAAATTTTTAATAGGAGCAGAAGTACATGATTCAACCAGAGTACATATCTCTTTTGAGAAACACAGACGTTGTTTTGTGCAACGAATACCTGCTGAATAAGTGCAACTATCACATGAACGTCGATGTTAAATCGAGTTGAACACAAAGTTTATTTTAACCAAACGTAGCTCGTTCTTTTCATCTGGTATATTATAATATGAGTGATTCTTGTGTCTATTGTGTTTTTCTGCAAATTTTATCTAAAAAAGTCAATAACGATTTTGACTAAATTTTGAATCCGTCCGTTTTAGGGCCGAGAAATCCATTGTGATAGATCACATGTTCGAGAAAATTTTATCTCTGGGACATTTTGGGTCACTACGTGTCTCACCATGGGTCAGGTCAAAGCAAATTGTATCTAAAATAAGGCCCTAACGATTTTGAATAAATTGTGTATCCTACCGTTTCATATTAAGAAAATACCATTGGGCTTGGTAACATGTTCTAGAAAATTGAATTAGTGGGTCATTTTTGGGTCACTTAGGGTCTCATAATGGGTCAGAGTCAAACAGGTATTTTATTAAATACTAACCACAACCAGGTATTTTATTAAATACTAACCACAACCAGGTATTTTATTAAATACTGATTCCAAATTGGCAGCATCATTTTCCCCAACTTCGAATGAATGTATGCTGTTGTAACAATTCACAAGCTTTACTCATCATGTACATACAGTCTTTTATAGTCAAGGATGTCTAAAATTCCACAAGAGAAGTTTCATTACAATCGTCCTTCAAAAAGCAATTTTCTAATGAGCAAGTTCCTATAATTCCATCTTAAAGATTCTTAGACCCCTTGGTCCATGGGTTGAAAAATTGCCGTTGTATTCCCACAGTAAAAAAATGCATCGGATATCCCCATCTTTGAAAATTGAAATGTCTGGATGAACAGTAGCATTGTCGATAGTTAAAATTGCGCCATGTATTTTTTTTTAATTTGTTCCTTTCTAATTTCAGGATCAAAAGAATAAGAAAATCCATAGTTTAAACAGTTCCATGTCCATCCATGCAGATTTTTGATTAAAATAGTGAAGAGGAAGTGCTGATCTATTAATATGTTTGAGGCATCTGGCTTTCTTAACCTTCCCTTCAAATCGATGAGAGCCAGATGCATAGGCACATGCAAAGATTGTAACACGGTCTTTCAAAAGGTTTCTTGCAGGAGCAGTAGCTT
The DNA here is from genome assembly GCA_963931845.1 of Maratus michaelseni. Lineage (NCBI taxonomy): Eukaryota > Metazoa > Arthropoda > Arachnida > Araneae > Salticidae > Maratus > Maratus michaelseni. The sequence goes on from OZ007596.1 coordinate 54,204,840, forward strand.
CATTTTCTGCAGCTTATTTTTGCACCGTAATTGCTTTCCAATATACGCTTGTTTCATCACAGTTATAAATTTGATCCTGTCAGATTTTCTTCAGCAATTAACTTTCCCAGCTCTTTAATAATTGAGTGCTGCATTTGATGATAATTTCTCACCTTCAATGCCAGTTCCCAAATTTTATGACGATGCTTGAATTTTTCGAGCCACCCAGCGCTGGCTATAAAATAATCGGAACCACCAAGTTTTGAATTTAAATTAGAGTTTTTCTTTAATTATAGGCTCAGAAAGCGACACACATGCGCGTTGGGAAAACCACTTGAACAAAGCAGAATCCAATTCTGTATCATCTGCTGATTTCATTTTTTTAGACACTTGACGGAATTTCCGTTGTTTATTTCTGTATAAACCTTTTTTATTTTTGCAACATCTCTCTTCCCATGCCTAACCATTGCAATACCAAATGCCATATTCTTGAGCTAATTTTGTCATATTCACACCCAATTCTACACGATTTATGATTGGAAATTTTCATTCTATACTTAAAGTAATGCATTTTCTTTTTGTAGACATGATAAAAATGATTTTTTTTTTACTCTTGTAAAAATCTCGCACTTATTTTTGAGTGAATAACTTCAACAATTATCTTTCACATATGTCGCTGACTAATACCAGTGAGAAGCAGGACAGTTGTTTGGCACACTCTCGAATTCTTTTTCTACTGCTTTCTCCCCCACAATACACATGTAATCTTCTGGTGATTCAGAAGAAATACCTGATAGACCACATTCACATATTCCGGTTCTCCTTCCTCCTACTGTGTTCATGTCCACGCCGGGGGATCAGTTAAATTCAGGGAGATCAGTTAAATTCAAAGGAATTCTAAGTAAGGAGATTCAAAATTTTTATCTGTACTCGTGGTTCGGAAAGGACCGCTTTCACACAAGAAATGTCATAGTGAAAAATAATAAAAGCTTTAAAAAGGGATTTTGCACACAGGAAATGTAATAATAATAATAATAATAATAATAATAATAATAATAATAATAATAAAGCTTTAAAAATTGATATTGGCTAAAAGAGTTTCGTATAGAAGAGATTGTACTGTACATGGAAAAATTGCCTTTATTTGGAAATTATTAATATTCATTAGAGTGTTCGTCATTCAATCTTATTATATACATTTAATATTCATCTTATAATATGATAATCTTTTCAATTTAACCGCGTCTTAGAATCCAAAACAGCATTTTACCTTAAAAAACGCTACTTTTCCTACTAGGGAGCGTTCGAGTCGGTTTCTGAGGCGGCAGTAGCAGGGCCCGCGAAAACACGGGAAACTGCGTTCTGCGGCGGAGGGACGGGTGTGTTCCCGTACTGTCGTTTTCACCCTACATTTTTTTGCCGCTATTTTCATGATCCGGAATGTTTTTATTTTTATTTATAATGTGAACAGCATTTTAGCTTTCATGCAAATCATGGAAAATACGGCTTTTTGCCTGGAGATTTAATCTCCACTCTCTTAAAAGGAAGACAACAGTTGTAAAATCACACGTAAAACAACTGACGTTGATATAACTTTTTCTCCGAAGTACTGAAGCAATTTTATACTTTTATAAATATTTTTAGCGGTAGCTAACTATAGATTAATCATTGAAAAATATTACAATTGTTACATGAGTTTGTAAAAAAAAAAAAAAAAAGTAAAATTGATACCATTTATTTTCTTGTTTCTGGAGAATTTCTATAGCAATTTCAATACATTTTTCAATAATTGTGGCATTAGCTAAACTATAAATTGACCATATGGTATAAAATAAAAAAAATGTAATAGCTACGTTAATATAAGAAAAATAGATTTCAATTGTTTTCAAAATTTTGTATTTCTTCCGAATGACCAATTTATAGTTTAGCTATTGCAGAAAATATTGAAATCGTTTCAGTTTTTCTGTAGAAAAGCATATCAATGTAAGAAGTTTTGCATATCATTTCTCGAGTGTTGTATCACCCATAAATAATTTGTTTCATGAATAATTTAGTATAGAATTTTATACATTATTTCTTGAGTTACAGCACAAAACATTTAATATTACACAGATGGTAAAATAATAAAATACAGTCCATAAATAATAAAGTAGCGTTCCGGCTATACCAAAACACGTACATTTATCAAATCCAGAAGTCGAAAATTTTCAGGAATCCAATTCTTTTGAATATAGAAATAAAAAATTAAAACTTGAAGTTGACTCATGTTTAAAACGATTTACTTGCTTTACCTTCTTTGAGAATATTGTACAAGGGTAAAAATTCTCAAAAAATTCCTTTTTTAATCTTTAAATTTTTTTTGTTTGCTAATACATTATTGTAAAGTTGATAAATTAAATCAAAGCAACACGTGTATTTTTACGAGGATTGCATCAGCATATATAACAATTTTTGTGTTGTACTATCAATCCTGCTCCGTTGACAACTGAAACTTGAAGTCAAATTATCTCAGAATGGATTTTTTTCATAATTTGTCATGTTTAATTTGATATACAATATATTTCAATTATGTGCGCTGTCTTTTATGCGTTATTTTTCGCGGTCCCGGCCAGGAATAAAGGAAAACCAATGATAATTCTTACTCATGTATGCATCGCACGGAAAAAGAACCTCTCACTTATGCGCGACCCAAAAATTTTCAAGTTTTTTACCCTTTTTGTTCTGCTTCTAAGAAAGCATATCCACGCTCTTCTCCTATATTCAGATTCCAGAAACACATTCCTGTACTTTATACACTCGGGTGTACGTCGAGGGGTGGTTATTGTGATTGACGTCAGTAAAAGTCGCAGCCAATTACAGAGTTTAGTAAGATATGTATCACGTGGCGTTGATCTCTAACGGAAGAAATATCATTGTTGTTTGGCAAAAAGAAGGAAAATGGCGAAAAGAACGAAATTGTCGCTTTCGTTTAAAATGAATAATATTTTTAAAAATGGAAGAAAAATCCTTGCTCTTCGACTTAGCACAATTTGATGTCCCAGAATCAAAATTGTGAGGGGTTTTTAAAAATCTGGAAGTGATAAGTGTAGCTCATCCAGAATGTAGAATTTAATCGAAGAAAAGAAGTAGAATTCAAGGCGGAAAGTTCGAAGAATTTTAGTGCTGCTATGGATTAAAGAAACTCGTGCCTCGAACATTCCAGCTAATATTGAGATTCTAAGGGAGAAGGCCGTACCGTTGTCAAAGAGTTTTGAAATGGGAAACTTTTCTGCATCACATGGATAGATTAAAAAATTCAAAAATAGGCACGGCTCGGCAACTCCTACCCTTTCTGGAGAAAGTACGACTGTAGATGAAGAAACTACAGAACAAGGGAAAGGAGACTTGGTTACTTTAGTAAACGGATATGAACCGAAAAACATCTACAATTGTGACGAAACTGGATTTTTTTTATAAAGTGTTTCCCGACGGAGACTTAACATTCAAAGGAGAACCATGCCATGGTGTGAAAAAAGTAAAGAAAGACTAAATGTCTTGCTATGTTGCAACGCACATGGTTCGGAAAAATTCTCGCCATTGGTCATTGGCAGATCAAACAAACCTCGCTGTTTTAATAACTTGAAGAAGCTTCCTCGGGACTACATTATCAATAAAACTGCATGGATGACTTCGCACATTTTCTTGGATTTTCTTCATAAATTCGACAGGAAAATGGAAAAAGAAAAATGGAAAATTCTCTTATTCATGGATCAGTGTCCTGTTCACCCATAAGATCTTCCTACTTTCAGCAAGACGAAAGTTGTATTTTTCCTGCAAATTGCACGAGCAAGATTCAACTTTTGAATCTGAGTGTCATTCGTTGTGCGAAAGTGTACTACAGAAAAACTTTAATCCGTCGACTTCTAGCTGCGTCAGAAACTAAACGTGCAACGAAAGACGAATTGAAGCAAGTTACCGTCCTTGATACAAGTCATATGTTGTGATCATCATGGAGAAACGTCACTGATAAGTGCATTAAAACCTGCTTTAAGAAAGCAGCATTTCCGTTTCCATCAGAAAAAGAAGAAAATGAAAGTGAAAATGACATAAAGGAAGAAGATTGTCATTCTGTATCTGGTGGGCTCACTACGTGTACTTTCAACGAATTCGTCGATGCAGATGAAAATTTAATCACTGCGTAGTTGCGGCTTAAATAAATGGTGGCGACAAAGATCAAGAAGAGGACGACGATGACGAAGATGATGCGGCAAAATTTCTCGCAACTGACACAACAGCGTTAGAAGCATTAGAAACTCTGCTTGACTATTTTCAGTTCAATTCCGAAAGTGAAGGAACATTTTTACGTCTTGATGAAAATGAAAAATCGCTTTTTGAAAAACCACGAAAACAAAAACAATCGTCGATTGTAAATTTTTTTGTTAGAAAATAATAAGAATAAAATGAAATTTTTGTATGTAAGCATATCCATTTTCTTAATGTTCTTATAAAAGTAATTAAAGGAAAGTTCTATTCGTATTTGCATTTTGAAACTAATCTTATTTACATTTCTCAGCAATATATACATAGTATTAATTAATAATGCATTGTACGCTTTATTGATGTTTCAGGTATATCTCTCTTTTGTGTTTTTTTTTTATGCGCGTCTCTCACTTATGCGCATTTTTTCGCTGTCCCGTACGCCCGCGCATAAGTGATGACCACTGTATCTAAACTTTCTTCCAAGATATGTGTATGAAATTTCGTACGGAGATTTTATGTTATGTTTTTAATAAATTGAGTTTAGGAGTTTTAATTTTATATAACATTTTTGAAAATATATTTCTTCAAGTAAAAATCATTCTCAATCAACTTTTTTTTTTTAACTTTTATATGTAGTAAAAAATTTGTAAGTAATATTTTTGTTGTAAATTCTGAAGACAAATAGACATGCAACCTCTTCTACGCACAATAGTGAAAATAGTAATAAAATTGGGCCAGTGTCCATGTGTTGTATATAAAATTAAATAAGTTTAAAATTTTAATTTTTAATTAAAAATAATTTAAAGTTTTCAAGAACTTTTTATCTGAAAGCTAATTTTTATAGAATTACACATTTCAAGGGAAACAAAATTCTTACAATATGCCTATAAATAAATAAAATAAAAATTTGACTCCCAGACCACCTTAAGATTCAATTGTTCTTATTTTATGTGCTTTATTGTGCAGGGTGTTCGTGATAAATTGGACATTTTGTAAATGGTAAACAATTATGTGTTGCTGTGAAAAATGTGATATATTTTACTTATATTTATACTATCTGGTTTAAGATAAACATGTTATGTCAATTATAACGGAAAGAGATGAGTGAAAGCCTTTGGAGTGTTTGAAAAGAGTAACCTGCATCATGATGATTCGAGGCAGTAAACCCAATTTCGAAATCAAGATTCAATGAACTCATTGCTTCCTAAACACCTTAAAAAATATTTGAAGTGCAATGGCAAAGTACAACGGAAATTACGAAATTTGTGATGGCATTTTGATGTGACAATTGTCAGGGGGATATCCAGATCCCAAGATTTATCCCTTAACACCCTTGATTGAAAACCCGTGAAGTATTATGTGGGGCGATTAAGCAATTAACCAATCGAACTCTTTATATTACTAAAATCCAACTGATGGACAGAATTAGGGACGTGTTGTCAAACTTTACGTCCTATGTTCAAGTGGTAAACTCAGCAGTCACTCGAGACCGTTACGCCTGTTTGTGGTGGCTTCGTTCATTAAATACACTTTGCATTGTTGTAATATTTATGTCACATATTCATTTTTCCATTAAAATGTCTTTTTAACTAGGATATTTCATGATTTTGTATTTCACTAGCAACTGTCAAATTTATCTCGAACACCATGTATTATTACAAAATTTTTGATAAAATGTATGTTTACAAAAGATATATATAGCATGAATTAGACGTATTGCATTTTGCATTAAACATTTACCATCTCTGTCTTCAGATATGTAACCAAACTTTTTTTTTCCAACGTCTACTTGTTTTGTTTGCACATGCGCATAATTTTAGCAAAAATATCTTACCTGCTAAACTGTACTAAATGTTGTTATATCAATATATCAAAGAATAGCCCCTTGTAATTATATACTTCTTTTTAATTGTTAAAAGATGTAAAATAAAAATATTATGAACAATAAAATAGATTTTATTAGATTGTTGACATATGTTTCAGCTCAATCTGAGCCATTATCAAAACAAACAAAATTTTCTATAAATGCATGGTCTATGAAGTTATTTGAAACGCAATCCTCTAATTTTTCACTTACTTTATACAAATTACGCACGTTATTTTTATTGTTTACTTGGATGTTTATTTCCATATTTGTTACTATGGAGTAACTCGAGCCACAATTTTGGTAGATCAAATGATGCTGCATTCGTTGCATACTGTACCTTTACGTGTTACAATCTCTATGGTTTCTCGTATAATGGATTGATAGTATAGATTGCAGGAAAAAATATTTTACTTTCATTGAAATTCATTTGGACGGCTTCTTCTTGATATAATCTTGCCAGGGCTGTGGTTTTTCTATTATACTTAATATCAGCTATATACTCCTTTTTTTAGTAACGCAATTTCCTGCTCTTCATGCCAATATAGTAAGTTTTTATCCGACTTCTTTAACAAATTGTATTTCCTATACTCCTGAATAATTCTCAAAATGTATTGGGTCAATTTTACTTCAAATGATATTCTTTAATTACTGAGGGGGTTTGACTATTAAAAAGATATTGAAACGTTTAAGTCTGTATTTTAATTTTTCAATAAAGTTTCAATAATATTGAAGAGTATAAAGTTTATATTTTTGCGAATCAAATTTATTGTCAGGTTTCTTAGAATTGACAATATCCACGATTAATTTATTAATCTGTATACCTTAAAACCCTTAGTACAAGCAATTCTACGAATATTATCTAATTCATTATTCAATTTATTTTCACTATATACTAAAAAGGTCTGTCTTATAAAAAAATCTGCAGGCTGAAATTTTATACGTAAATGAAGAACGTGTATTATTTGGTATGGTAGATTAGGCAGTAAGATTGGTTAGATCCTATTTCAAGTTTAATAGCTGAATATACTCTTCGCCCATTGAAAACAAAAGTTTTTAGTACATTTGACTTAACGCCCCACACTTGGCACAGATATGTGGATGATATTTGTATAATTTGGCAGTATAGTCTTGATGAATTTAAAATATTTATAAATCATCTAAATTCAATTGACAATAACATTAAATTCACTGCCGAATTCAGCATAATAAAATCTTTGATTCCTTGATGTAATGTTAACCAGAACATATAATTCTATCGACAGATCTGTTTACAGTAAAAGCATGGCTAACCAATCTACCACACCAAATAATACATGTTTTCCATTTACATATAAAATTTCGTCCTACAGATTTTTCATAGGACGGACCTTTTTAGTATGTACTGAAAATAAATTGAATACTGAATTAGATAATATTCGTAGAATTGCTTATAATAATGGTTTTAAGGTACACCATATTAATAAATTAATCGTGGATATTGCCAATAATAAGAAATATAAAAACTGATTTGATTCACAAAAATATAAACTTTATACATCTCAATATTATCCAAGCTTTTTTGAAAAATTAAAATACAGCCTTAAACGTTTCAATATCTCTTTAATAGCCAAACTCTCTCAGAAATTCAAGAATATCATTTGCAGTAAAATTGACCAAATTAATTTTGAGATTTATTCAGGAGTATATGAAATACCTTTTATTAAAGAAGACGCACCTAATAATTACTATATTGGCATGACAAGCAGAAAATTTATTTACAGAAAAAGGAGCATGTAGCTGATACACTGCTCAAAACAATTAGGGGAGCAAGCAATAAAGTGAAGAGAACTGTGCGAAACAGCCATGCATTGGCATAAAATGGAGAGTACACGTGTGTAAATGTGCAATAAAGAAAAAAAAACTCAAAAGAATTTGCAAGGTAGCTTTAATGCTTTGAAACGATGGAAAGAACAGGAAAAGCTGGTTTAATGTATCAATTTGGTTACTTGTAAATGTAAAAAAAAAGTAATGTTTAGAAATGATTCAAGATGTTTAATTTGGAGTGTGGTCCCATCGAACAGCTAAGAAGCTGCACACCTATTTTGCATGAATTCGATGAGGTTTTCGATAAGACTTTGGGGAATACTGTTCCACTCCTCAAGAATTGCAATTTCCAAGTCCCGGACAGTAAAAGTTGTCCTTGTTCTCGCTGCAATATTTCTTCCGAGTGTGTCCTAAACGTGCTCGATCGGATTCAAGTCAGGAAAGCATGCTGACCATTCCATCCATACGTTGTATTGTTTCAACTTCAAGCCTGTTCTCCACCAGACGATCTGCATACGATCTGGCATTACTATGCATAAAAACAAAGGAATCACCATGGCTGCAGCGTAAGTTACAACATGAGGTCTCAGTATCTCGTCTGCATAGCTTTTAGCCGTCAAAGTGTTATTCCTAATGATATACAGGTCCGTATGTGCACCTATGTTGATTCCAACAGATACCATCAATCCACATCGTCTGTATGGGAGATCTTTCACGAACGAATGTTGGGTTATTTCAACTGCTCTTTCCTTCCATACCAAAACACGCTGGGTGTCACACTCCAGACTGAATCGAGACTCGTCTGTAAACAGCACTTCACTCCAATCTCGATGCTCAGCAGCCCACCTTCTTCGGGCCCCACGGTGGTTTGGGGTACACGAAATACAGACCATTGGCCTACATGCATAGAGACCACCCTGATGATGCCTATTCCGGACTGTTTGGCTGGATACCCTTCGTCCTTTTACGAAGAGCAACTGTCTTTGCTGCTGAGTAGCATTGCCTGTTGTGTTTCAACAAGCTGTTGACACGATATATCGGTCATCAGTTGCTGTGGTAGCACGTGGGCAGCCTTGCCGTAATAGACGTCTAACATATCCTGTTTCTTGGAATTGATTCCACAGCTTTGCAATGACATTTTTGCGACTACAACAGCATCCGCCACACCTCTTTGTGTTTGCTTGGATTCAAGTCTCCCGCTAATAGTCTAAGCCATGAATCCCGGTAAATAACGTTTTTGGGACATTTTCAAGTCACGTTTTCTCCAAACAAAAGCTGAGCAATTGAATTTCACAACTGAGACAGTGAAAAAGACGTTTCTGCAAAATCCCGATTTCTGCACTTATATCATTTTTTAGGTTTTGGACGTCATAAACTTTGATTTACATATGAAGTTTTATTTTTCTGCAGAATCTTTTTTATCTTTTTTATCTATCAGAATCTTTTTTTTTTTTAGTTGCGGAATTCCTTCAGCTTCACCCGTTTCTACTTCCATATCTATATCCGTATCTTGTGTGCATTGCTATGTTTTCTTTCTAGTCTCAGAGGATGATGCTACTGCATCTTCAGCTGTATTCTTGTTTAATGTAGTTTTCCTTTTCTTTGTTGATTCTTTTTCATCTTTTTCACACAACTTAATGAAATCTTCGTTGGTGATAACTGCTGCATTTGTTTCTATTTTTCTCCTTGCACTGGATTTACCTGTGCGGGTACAATTTGCAGACGTTGACTGAGAAGTGAATGAAATTAACCCCAATATCTCTTCAAGAAATGGATAGACAAAGGTTCAGTTATTTAAAATGTATTTTGTGTTATGAGTTGCTGAAAAAATGAAAACAATGTGGTTCACTCTTAAAGTGTGATCATGAACTTGAAAAAACTTTTGAATGCAGACGCTGCCATCTAAAACTGACAAATATTAAACATTTCTGCACTGTTTGTGAGTTTATAAGTAATTTTTAAGCTAAAATTACATGACCAAGAATCACCCCATGCTGACCAATATTCACCCCATGTTGACCAAGAATCACCCCATGTATATAGGGTGATGTTTAGCCCTCTATTTCTATAATGTATATACTCATACGGTGTTCATATGCATACATACATATTCTATGCATATTTCTCTTTCTATATAACCCTTCTAGATCATTATGTAGCTAAATTTCATATTACAGCCACTTTATGAAAAAAAGCATGATTTTGTAATCCCTTATTTTTTGCTCAAGTTTTATACGTATGTCTAGTTAAAATATTTTTTCTCATTAAATTATGTTTTGAACCAAAAAATCGTTTGTGATACTGAATAACAATGAAATTGTCTAACATTCAGTATTTTTTTCTTTTGGTTCTATCATTAGTATTAATGAAAATTTAATTGACCAATAATCACCCCACGTTGCAAGTGACCAAGAATCACCCCGGTCTGCCCTACGCGAAAAATTATATAATTGTGTTTCAAATAACTTCATAGACCGTGCATTAATATAATATTTTTGTTTTTTTTTATAATGGCCAAGATTGAACTGAAACATACGTCTACAGTCTAATAAAATCTATTTTACTGTTTATAATCTTTTTATTTTACATATTTTAGCAATTAAAAAGAAGCATGTTGTTATACCAGATAAACTTTCAAATTCTGAAAGATTCATAAAAGACTAAAGACTTTCTATTAAAGACATTTTAGTCACTGACATAGCGTGCATGTTAATAAAAAAAATGAGAGACTGTTTAAGTGGTTAAAAGCAAGGTTAACTTTTTTATTAACTTTTAATAAGCTTTATTGATTGTTTTTTTTATGTTTTTCAGGTTATTTATTTCATATTTTCACGCATCCGAAGTATTTAATGAATGACAAAGACTCTTCTCAGGTTGATATGTACTTTCACGATCCTCGCCGTTTAGTAAATCCTATAGCTGAAGGAATCACTCTAACTGTTGGTTATCACTATACATTTTCTTTGACAATGGTAAGAAATAACTAAACATTTGTTTAAAAAATGCCTTTTTCAGTTTGATGTTTGAAACGATTACTCGTATTTGGCATAATTTTTTAATGACATTTAGTGTTATTGGAGCTGAAAAATGGCGCGATAAATTACAATGTAATTCATGTAAATTACTTGATAATTTAAATAGATTGTACAAATTATAAATGACATTGTAATTTATAATTTCATGATGAATTACAATATAATTTATGTCAAATAGTATATTAGTAAAATGGGGGGTACTTACGTATTTTCCGGGCCAGGTCAGACACAACTACGCCAAGCATGGCGCCAATCATTCTAATTACACTAACCCTTATTTGTTGACAACGATAAAGTTTATTTATTTATTATAGTTTATAGTTTATTTTTTATTACTAGGGGGTTCTGCCCCCTATGAACTACGCTCATCAATTCCCGTTCTGACACCACAAACTCTAAAGACATACTAATTTGAACGACGAAAAATTGAATTATAATTAAATGGTAAGTGGCGATCTGCTGAAACCGGGTTTCCATTCATTTTCCTTTGACTGAGACATTCTAAGGCCTAATCAACTGCTGTCAAAACAGCGAACAGCTGTTTTTGTGATTGATTAAGTAAAACTAATTAAACATTTGAAAATCAACTTGTTTAAACGTCTAAGTATACAATGTCGCTGCATCGGGGAATTTTATAACGATGCAATAAGAAAATTGGGTACTTCTCTATTACCCATCAATAGCTTTCCATAAAAGCAAAAAAAAAAAAAAAAACTGTCGCCAAAATATAGGATTCAACGCCAAAAGTGCATGACCGTCACGTCACTTTCAGTTCGCATCAGATGCGTTACACGTATTTGTTATGTCGAGTGATTTTTAATTCGAGGTTTATCTATATTTTTAATGATGTTTTACCGATTTATTAGTTACTAGCTTACCCGCCCGGCGTTGCCCGTGCCAACAACCTTAAATGTACCTGAAATCAGTGTTGAACATTTTTTTTAAAACAAATCTAATGTTGGGGACCCCACTACCTTAGACAGCAAACACTGGGCGTGCCATACACACTCCCATATATTACCGTAAGTCGAGTCGAAAGAGCCATACCCCTTCATGATCCAGCCCATAGAACCAGAGATAGAAAAGCACCCCTGGTGGTGAAAATCGAAAAGCTCTATCTATGTAGAGTCGAATGATACATACCCCGTCGTGACCCAGCCTATAGTACCAGATATAGGAAAGCACCCCTTGTGGTGAAATGCCGAACTAAAATCAGTCAGCTCTATCGATGTCAAGTGGAAAGAGCCATACCCCATTGTGATCCAGCCCATAGAAACAGAGATAGGAAAGCACCCCTTGGTGGTGAAATTCAGAACTGAAATAGGTAAGCTCTATTGATGTTGTGTCGAATGAGCCAAACCGTGTCGTGATGTGACCCATAGAACCCGATTTAGCTGCAAAATCCTTTAGTTACACCTTCCACCGCCAGGGGGCACAATATGTTCTATACGAACATAACTGAATTCATTAAGGTTATCGATGTCGAGTCGAATGAGGCATACCCTGTCATGATCCAACCCATAGAACCAAAGATACGAAAGCGCACCCTGTGGTGAAAATCCGAACTAAAATCAGTAAGCTCTATTGATGTCGGGTAGAAAGAGCCATACTGTAATGACTTAACGAACTCCAGTGATCCAAGGTGATGATTAACATCCAGCACTTTTTATTAGGCATCGTTGATACACAAGTTAAAATAAGATGAACAATTAAAAAACATTACACTCTGCCATCAAAACCCCAGCGTACACAACCATCATATACTGTTCACGCGCACACATCATTTTCCGCTCACCATTGTCTGTTCAACTCTCTCTGCATCTCTCTTAGCGTAGCTCGGTTCACTTCTTTTTGACCTGCCAACTAACATCTCTTGCAGTCTCTTTGCATATAGAAAACTGTCCTTTCGATACTATTACACGGCTTACACGGCAGTCAACCTCCGAAGCTAGGCGATAAAACCATGGACAAAAACTGGACAACTCTAGGCCAGCAACTCACGAGTCAGGCTAGGCCATAGATTTCTTCGGTCGTTACACTGCTCTCATTGGCTGGCTGCTTTGTTGCCACGGTGGCGTTGCCGAGGCTATTTCATGGGAGGAGCTTGAAATAGCCTCGAACCCAAAATTCCATATACACGTTTTAATTTTTAAAAAAAATCTAAATTGAAATTTAAAAATCCGGCCGCGAGGTATACTGTCCGGTGACAACATCTACACATGACAAAAATTTCTGAGTCCTAGGTGTTATAATTACGGTGAAAACCGCGGCAGGCAGACAGACACCTACTGTTTTATAGAGATAGAGATTTCGTTAATTTATTTAAAATTTACGACCTTAAACGGCGACAAGATGATATTAAAAGAGAAAAATCGTTGAAAAAATTTTGCTATGCATAGTTACGCACAACAGATCTGTTTCAACTGATGTCATAAACACTTATTCGCCAGTCGATTGGGATAATTAATATAAACATTACAAATAAATAAATATTTAAGATTACTTTTTATCTTTTTTCATAAGTGCATTATAAATTTTATTGTTTAAAGTTACTGATAGTTGACACATTCTTCCATTTGTTTTTTGGGTGTTAGAGTTCGGAAAATAGCTTGGCGACAGTTTTTTTAATGGAAAGTGGTCAACGGGATAATGGAGAAGTACCGAACATTGCTTTCAATAAGACGTCTGAAATGTATCGTGACCAATATGACGAAATCACCCTCTTGTGGAGATCCAGCCGTTAAGCATAGGAACTTTTCTCCACTAGGGGAAATGTTTATTGAAAATTCCTATTTTAGAGTACAGATGTTGAATATTACATTAGAGATTAAAATAAAATTAGTACAAAGTTACCTTTTACAATACTGGTTGAGATCACAACATTCTTAATACTTAAAAAAATTATATAAGAAAAAGTATAAAAGAAAGTAAATAATACTATGTGATACAGCAATAACACTACCATAATACTGAATAATACTGAACTGAAGTAGATAATAATATTGGATAGCAGTAAGTACGAAATGAACACTAATGAATGAATAATAAAACAGAGTAAACACGCATAAAATATCAGTCCAATATGACGTAATTTTCACTAAATTTTTTTCCTAGTATTAAACGTAAAAATATCATTTTTAACAAGACCCCCTTATCATACTTCTGACCTCACAATCCGGAGAAAATATATGTTGTGAAAATGTCCGCGGTAATTGCCAACTTATTAACTGACTTTCTCCGGAAAGTATCGTCACCTGGTGCATACTACAGATACTAGTTCGTAAACAGTTGCGTAAGAAAACAATGAAGCTCTAAAAAAGCATTGTGATGATGCAAATTAAAAAAAAATATTTTTTTTGAATTCCACTAAAAACAACTACCTAAAAACATATTACGCACAATTTCTAGCCTTCGAAAACATTGTTGAAATTGAAGATTTAAATATAAACTTAAATATTATACAATAAAATATTTAGCTAATCTTCTGTAATCAGGTCCACAGCCAATGTTAGCGCCAAATACGAGCGATGATGGAACAATGCGGTACACTCAAAAATTAATTTGCCTTTGTCATTTCAAACTACTCGAATAAAAATTTAATTATGCTTTCTTTCATTCATTCAGCTCGACATTTTTAGAATTTCTAGCTTGGTAAAATCCTCAGCACCAGTAGAACGGAAGGCAATTTTTTTTAGAAATTTTTTGATAAAGCTGATACTTTACATTAATAAATGAAAACATGGATAATCTTTAGTAATCAAGTCCACAGCCAAAGTGAGCGTCTAACAGGAGTGATGTTGCGAACAATGTGTTTTGGAATGTATGTGAGTTGCAACAAGGAAATATATTATGCGCCAAAACATGCCCACCCAGATATGCCATTTGGCTCTGATCTCGATTATGGAACGTTTCACAGAATAATATATACAAACTTTCTATCAAAAAACAGTGAAGCTTTCAACTAAGGCATTTTGAATTGAAATGATCCCTTATCACTTCAAAAATAAATAAAACGATAGACCAATAAATAAATAATAAAATAATGAAAGTATGTGTTTAAAAAATTGAAAGATCGATGTTAAATTTATAATGTAATACGAAATTCTAATTGTGAAAAAAAATTAAAATGCTAATAATAAAGTTATTCATTTATATCGAAATATAAAAGAGAAAACATATTAAAATATTTATTTTTTACGGATCTAGATGCTATTCATTTACTTCGAAGACTAATATTACTGAGAAATTCGTGAGGGGAAAAACCCGGTTAAACCCTATAACAAGCGAGACACTTAGCGGCGTCGAATTTGGCGAAGCGATAAATGAGATTTTCTTGCTACCGGTTTTTTTCTTACACGCCCATTGTGCTTGGTTTTGGCACGCCCAGAATGCATGGTTCTGGAATTTGAACTGTTTTTTGAGGGATTTAGTTTGGATTGGTTGAGTGACAAACTAGAATATTCTACAATAGGGTTCTATTGTCTGTGGGTTGGATTGTTGTGTGTCGTATACTCGGATTTGTTGAATTACGTTTCTGGAATGTGTTTTCTAAAGTTCAATGGTTCGACGTTTTGTCGTATGTCTCATAAAGGATAATTCCTGTGAAAAAAAAAAAGAAACATGAGAAATAAACGTAAGTGCATTTTTGTAAATTTTATTTGATAAGATGTATTTTATGCACTTTAGAGATTGCTGTAATGGAATTCATGCATTCTAGAGACTGCTGCACAACGAATTTCATGCATCCAGAAGGATTTTTTCGGTTGATGTACGCTTCGCGTACATACATATGTTAGCTTTTTATGAAGATGATTTAATATTTCACGAGAAAATGACAGTTAGTTACAGATGAAGAATTATTGCAGTCGTTATCAAGAATCATGGCGAGGAAGTTAGGCAATGAGGAAACACCATAAGAATTTCTCCAATAATGTGCAGCCATTTGCAGATAAATTGTTTATTAACGCACAGCAGCGATGCCAATAACAGTTCCCACAGTATCAAAGTGTAATCATATATCTCTCAGGCTTGACGTTAACTCACTACATTATTTAATGATCTTAAAGTTCTGTTTCTGTTCAAAATTCTATGTCACCGAACACCAGATAACGCTTTGGTCAGCAATTCCAAACACGACAAAAATGTGCTCTCCAAATGCTTGCTAGCGAGTTTTGTTAAACTCCGCGCAAAGTTACAGAAGCTACGTAACGAGAGCACGAGCCAATTAGTGAGAGGCGAAAATAAGCTAACCGAATGAGGTGCGATGGAGAAGATTTAACAAAAAATAATCCCAATCCCAGCTGCGCATTGATTTTGACGTTAAAAATACCCAGCGCGCGAAGCAAAGCATGGAATAAAATATTTAAAAAAATGACTTTTAAAAACATTCGAAATGACAACAAATGTCTCTCTCAGAATATTATAGATTGGGGGGTTGATAAAAGTTACAAATGAACTTACAGATTTAGATTAAGATTTGGAAAAAGATAATTATTAATATACGTGTTATTTTACTTTTAAAAGTACATTAAATGGGAATAAATATTATTAAGAATTAAGGAAGTAATGAATATGTCAGAATTTAGAATAATTTAAAAGAATATGCGAAATAAAATTTTTTTATAACATATATAAGTTTACTAACTGCTGTTTGAATGAGTTTCGTGCATTCTAGAGACTGCTGCACAGAGAGTTTCATACATCCAGGGATTTTTTTTAGGTTAAAGTACGCGAAGCGTACATATATATAAGTTACTTACCGCTGTTTGAATGAATTTCATGCATTCTAGAGATTGCTGCACAGGGTGTTTCATGCATCTAGGGGATTTTTTTTCGGTTAATGTACGCGAAGTGTACATATATATAAGTTACTAACTGCTAATTGAATGAATTTCATTCATTCTAGAGAATGCTGCAAAGCGAGTTTCATACACCCAGGAATTTTTTCGGTTAATGTACGCGATGAGTACATATATATGTTACTAACCGGTGCTTAAATGAGTTTCGTACATTTGAAAAATCAGAAATCTCGAGATTCTCCCCAATCATAACCTGTGTGCTTTGTGGCAGCGAACTCACTACTTACACAGTTCCTATGAAAATTTCTTTCACGACATAAACATTGATTTTATTCCGCGTTGTCACAATTTACAAAGTTTCAGCAAAGAGAAAAAAATATTTAAATATTTATAAAAGTAGAAATATCCGGAGGAAATATTGCTAAAAGTTTGTAAAAATTGAAAAATCGTGAATAAAATTGCCAAAACTTGGTAAATAGTCGTAAAACGAAATAAAATCGATGTTTACTCTGTGAGAAAGCTTGCCGTAAGAAGTGTATCTCTTTGGCTACCAAAAGCATGCGTCCTGATTGGGTAGAATTTGGAGGTTGCCGATTTTTTGGTTGGCTCGTGTCAAACAAAATCCCCAAATCGAGTGTCTTGCTTGTTCTAGGATTTTGCCAAAAATCCTCTTTATTATTATTTTTCCCTTTTTTGATTTATATCACGGAATACAGCAATAAACCATTTTTGTTTAACAGTAAAGTAAGTTCTTATTATAATAAAGAAAAGTCTCGAACATGTGAAAAATGCAAAGAAAATCATTCTTATATGAAAACGTAAAGAAAATGAGAAAACACGTATGGAAAACAAAATGAAAAATAGTCCTGTTACGTTAGATGGCGCTAGTAGCAGGATAACCATGTGATTTGTAACCACGTGTGTACAGAGGTCAAAGGGAACTTAGCGATTGTGAGAGCGGAAGTATGATAAAGAGGACTTAATTTTTAATTGAAAGAAAATATTATTAACGCTGTTTTGAAATTTGCAACAATAGGTAAACGATTTTATCGAAATAAATTAATTGAAACTTTTTGAAAATATTGTTATTTGAACATTTTAAATATGGCACAAGTTTCTCCATTTAATGGTTTGAACTCGTAATAATTTAATTATTATTTTCAAGTGTTATTTTCTTTTTAATATTCACGCACAAGAACGTTTTTTATGACGAAATTTTCTCCATTTACTGCTTTTAACACGCGATCATTTAATTATTATTTTAATGCTTTATATGTGCTTTTAATAGTCACGTGTAAATACATTTTTTAATCGAAAGGTAATATTAATATGTGCACTATATAAATTAGCAATATAAATTATATATAAATTATACATAAATTCTAGCTTATAAATTAGCAATAATTTCAAGAATGGACTTTTTGAAATATGAAATAAATCTCCATAAAAAAATGAGAATTTGAATAAAAAATTGAAAAAAAATCACCAAAAATTAGTCAAATAAAAAAATTATTGCACTCTGCACAACGGAAGCTCGTCAACTACATCCTTTCAAAAGATGGTTAAATTCGTATGCATAGTTTTTGTTCCTATAAAACTTTTTTAAGAGAACTATTTTGACCGAATTTATTATTAAATATCTCTTAAAATACTTCTTCAATTTAAAAACTGTCCAATTTCACGTGTTTATCGAACATTTCTTTATAAAACTGCCAATTTTCATATTTTTGTATGCAAGAGTTTTCTGAATGTTAGTCCAGACAGACTTCAAGGCTCAAAAGATTTATTGACACCAGCGGCGACGGCAGCGGTTGAGATAATTTATTGTTTATTCTTTTATTATAGCTTATAGTTTATAGTTTATTGTTATTTATTTATGATTATTCATTTATTATATTATATTTAGTTAGTTAGTTTATACTATTTACTATTTTTGACAATGTTATGTACAGGGTGTCCATAATTAAACGACCCTACTTTAAAGTTGTCTACAGATGAAACTGTTGGTCAGAAAGTTGTGAAATTTTGTGAAGGACATAATGAAGGAACGGGAATTTGTTTAAGCGAAAAAAAAAATAGTTCAAAATTTCGCCACCAGATGGCGTTTTTAATGAGTCAATCGCATTTGAAACATTTTGTAAGTCACGATAAACCAAGAACTTTACCTGATCTTAAAGACATGTTCACGACATGTTTTTAGCATTTTCCAGAACACTCTGTTGTCAACTGTGGAACATGCTATCCTACGATTCCAGATGGTAGCTGAAAATGATGGACGTCATGTGGAACACGTTTTGTTGCAACAAAATGTGTAAACTGTCTAAAATGTATGCTAAATCTATAATTCATTAAATGTTCTTGGTTTATCAGTACTTACCAAATGTTTCAAATGCGACTGATTTATTAAAAACGCCATCTGGCGGCGAAATTTTGATATATTTTTTTCCGCTTAAACAAATTCCCATTACTTCATTACGTCCTTAACAAAATTTCACAACTTTCTCAGCAATAGTTTCGTCTGTAGAAAACTTTAAAGTAGGGTCGTTTAATTATGGACATCCTGTATTTAATAATGTTAAATTACTGTTTTGAACATCATATGCAAGTTTGGCAATTGACAACCCTTTTTGGCGATCTATCTGCTTACCAGGATAATACGTAAGAATTGAACGAGGTAATAACGTAGACCAATTTTTCAAATTTGATCTGTTGCCTATGTAAATATATACAAAAGTAAACAACTACGTGTGATTTCGATAAACCTATTCTAGCACAAGAATTCTCGTCGAAACAATACGTGAATAGGTGATAGCGAACTCAACTCAATATTTAATGGCGTAAATAATACAATAGAAATTATGCAGATGTAAAGTTTTGATGTTAAATTCATTTTTAATTGTTGCTAAACAGATTTTAATTCGGGTAGTTCATCAACTCTAAAATTACTTGGCAAAATGGTATTAAGTCTTGAATTCGTATGTCGGAATAAATGCACCTATATTTTATATTTTTTTTATAGTCTGTTAAAAATTGTCATGAAAATTGTTAATAAATGTTAATGTTAAATAAAATAAAATAATAAATTTAATCGACTTTGAGGATAAGGGGAGTAGTAGAGGTTGCCAACATATGAAATATTTTCAATGAGATGCGCTCCGAAAAATTAGCTCTTGTGTGGTTGCATGATTTGTGGATTTTACACTAGTGTACAAAACATAAGCAACAAACACAAAATGCTAATTTCTGAACACGTGAGTACTCAAAAAGAAATTATATAAAGAGCAAGTTCAGAAAATTAGTAGTACCCTAAGAGCACAGCTAGTCGATGCGAAGTCACTTTGACGTCACACATGGTCACAAATGTCACAGTCACTACAATGAACTGAAATGTGATATCATTCATTCGGCTCATTTATACTCTCACTTGGTCACCCCACTGAAAATTCACCATGACTGTTGCTTTTTGACGAGTCACCAGGTGACTTTATAAGAAAGTCACCTGGTAACTCTCATGTAACTGTCATTTGAACACTCCTTTGTAAAGTTATCATGATTGCTATTCTGTGACGAGTTCCCGAGTGACAGAAAATGAAATCATTTGGTGACTTTTCACAAACGAGCGCAATGATGACTTCACAGTACAGTGTCGGTCACCTGAAAGTCACTGTGCGTCTTGAGTGTGGCATTAGTTGGTGACTCATCACAATGCAATGCTCACAATGACTTCAAAGTTGAGTCTTTAACTAACAGTCACGTGAGAATCACAAGGTGACTACATTGTAACGTCAGCTAGTGACCCATCACAAAGCAACAGTCACAGTAACTTTTCTGTGGAGTCACCTTATAGCAATCATTTGAGAGTAATAATGAGATGAGTGAAAGATCCCATATTTTGATTCACCGTAGTGATTGTGACACTTGTAACCATGTGTGCGCCAAGGAGACTTCACACCCACTGGCTGTGCTGTTAGGGTAGTACCTGTTTTCTATTCTTGCTCTTTGTAGTATTTCCTTTTGAGTACTCACGTCTTCAGAAATTACCATTTTGTGTTTGTTGCTTAAGTTTTGCACACTAGTGTATTTAGAGTGGCTTTTATTTAGAACTTATCATTGTTTATTGGTAATCGTGTTAAATATGCATCTCTTATAATTTTCTTTTCGTGTTACAATTTTAACGCGATTTGTGCAATGATGTAACTCTTAGTTTTCACCAATTCCCCGAAAAAGTAAATACATTTGAACTAATGTATTGGGTTATCCGGAAAGTTCGCCCCGGTGTTGAAAATCAATTCGTACTGGATAATTCTGCTCGGCAATTGTTAGACATTAGATATCGGAATCAAAGTCTAATAATCAAATGATAGAATTTTTTCGGTACGAATTGATTTTCCCAACCGGCACGAAATTTCCGGAAAACCCAATATTTAAAAAATTACTTTAGTTTCGATTTTGTTTTATGATGCAGTTTCTAAAAAAGTCCTTTAATACTAGGCCAACGTGCTGACATAAAAATGTCATCTGTCGCAGGTAGATTTTTTCCATTGTTTGTATGGTCTCTTGAATTTTAGTACTAGTATGTTCTAATATCATTCTTTAAAACAGCATTCAGTTTTTGCAATTAAAAAAAAATTTAATTCAAATCGAAAAATATTTTTGGAAAATATTGGTATTAAAATTCAACGGAACTTGCAAACGCTGCGAAAAATGACTTTACGGCAGCCGCCATTCTTGTGTCAACACATAAACCTAATACTCTGAGGTCAGGGTTTTTTTCGTTGATGATAACAAACTGTTACTTACTTTTGATTTTGAAGGAGATGCACTTCAAACTTATTCATTTCAATAAACATTTTCCAGTTAAGCGGCTTTATGAACCTATTTATTTAATTTACATGCTTAACCCCTTAATCGTCGCACCCGATACATTCACGGGCTGTGTACGCTACTTTTTAAAGTTCAGATTGTTTGAATCCCACCAGTTTTTAACACTTTCCAACGGAGTTGAAAAGTGTTTATGACTTTGGTTTGTCTGGCCGTCTGGCCGTCTGCCGTCTGGCCGTCTGCCGTCTGCCGTCTGGCCGTCTGCCGTCTGCCGTCTGGCCGTCTGCCGTCTGTCCGTCTGTCCGTGCTCTAACTCCCGTAAATATGCTCGGATTGCTCTGCAATTTTTATATGTTATAGTCGTTATCTATAGCATGTTCCCTATTTCAACGGAAGTGTGTAGCACTTATAGTTTTTTTACAGGGACACTCAAATAATTCCGTTACATTGCGGTCTATGGGGAAAAATCATTGCCGGTTTATTTAAATAATGTTTCGCTATTTTAAACGCATTGAAATTTATATATATCACTAAGGTGCATTAGAAGAAGCTTAATATGGAATAGGGTGTGCTTAGCACTTATAGTTACTTTACAGGGACAGTCAAAAGAATTCTGTTACATTACGTCTATGGAGAAAAATCGTCTGCGGTTTATTTAAATAATGTTTCCCTATTTTAAACGCATTGAAATTTATATAGATCACTAAGGTGTATTTCAAGAGGCTTACTACAGAATAGTGTGTACAGCAGTCATCGTTCATTTACAGGGACACACAAAAGAATTCTCTACTGTAAGTTAACAATAATTCCTGGAATTGCGTTTTAAGTTACTGATCGCGATTTTAATTTTAACTCGCTTTTTGTCTATTATGTGGTGTGTATAAATTCTGTAGATCCTATACAGGGAAGCACAAAAGTTCGCGAACATATTTCCGTATTATTTAACTCCAGACGGAGAATTTTAAACTGTGTTACGCGTTTCCTAACTGAACTAAAATTTAACATCCTATGTAGTATATATACAAATCTATAGATCCTATACAGGGCTGAATAAAAGTATTCGGATTACTTAGATGTTATCTTTCAGCTTATTAAACGGTATGATGTGTAAAATTATTTTGGAAGCGTTGGAAAGTGTTACATAATCTATGCTTGACGCCTGATTTTTCGTTCTTGTTTAAAATAGTGTAATTATCTTTATGCTCGCATTGTTTTATCTGCCATTAAGTAATCCGAATATTTCTACTTAAAAAAAAATTGGTGGCAATCAGACAATTCGAATTTTAAAAAAGTAGCCTACGTTTATCGGGCGCGACGATTAAGGGGTTAGTTATGGGTAAACATATTTAAACGGATGTATTTTTTATGAGGCAGTAAAAAAGTTATATGTGATACAGATGTCCCAACACTTTTTAGAGCTTAATGTTTAGAAAACTATGTGCAATAGAAAATACGGTTTTCACAGAAATATTCAGAACACATGTGGGGTTTTTCGTTTATAGTGGAAAAATAAAAGTTATAATGCAGTGACCTCTCACTTATACGACTCTCAGTTATACGACTCTCTCAGTTATACGCCGAATTCTCTTGGTCCCGTCCACGCTTTATGAGAAATAATGCGAAACTTCTCTCAGTTATACGACCGCTTCTTTCACTTATACGACGCTTTAAACGGTTCAGGCAATTTTACATTTCTCACTCAAGAATTCATTTTTAAAATCATTAAAGCACAAATCATTAACGTTTCTTACCTTTATCCTTTTGACTATTGTTAAAGTGTTTATGAATAATGAATAATATTTCTTATGTACTTTGGTGCGTTATTAACAATGAAATCTATGGAGGGAAAGTGGTTGTATGGAATTTTCGTGTGCCTGCCGTTTAACAAATCCGTTTAACAAAAACCAAATGACCACTTGCAGATCACGTCTGTATAGTACTGAGTGAGAAATCAGGGTATTTTAAAATGCACTTTCCTGGATCAATGTTCATCACATCCAGATATAAAATATTTACCATTTCTGCAACAAATTAAAGTTCGATTTTTGCCGGCAAACTCTACAAACAGATTAAAGCTATTATATTTAGGGATTATAAAATATTTCAAGTAAACTACAGAAGGAGTTTGATTTGTCGTTTTATTTTTGATCGGGAAAACAAAAAGGAAGCTAAAGCAATTTCCATTTTAAATGCTATGCATCTTACAGCATCTATATGAAAAAATGTGACATCACAGACAGTTAAGAATTGTTTATGAAATGTGGTTTTTCACAAGACTGTTAGGTCAACGGATGAAACTGATTTTGAGAGCGTATGGGAATCCTTTGATGAGAAATATTTGAGAATAGCAATTATGAAGACGTGAACGAGGAGGGTGACGAAGATGAGAACAATGTTCCTGCTGTTGGAAAATTTTCAGAAGCAAATGCCGCTTTAAATGCATTAAAGAATTGTGTCCACCAAAATGATTATTCCCAAAATAGCTTAAAAGCTTTAATAGACTTAGAAAAAGACATTTTCTCTTTTCTTTGACGACAGAGACAAATTAATATCACTTCATTTTTTGAAAAAATATGATCTGTTAATCTTCAAAGTAAACATAGTTGTGAGTGAACTATTTTGTGAACTTTTTAAAATATATTAATGTTTTATTTTTTAATATTATTTTATAAATTTTATTAAAATCTGTTCTTAGTACTCAAAACGTATCGTTTTTAATATATGTAAAATAATTAATGCGTATGAAGTTTGAAATTTGTAAAATAAGTCTCTCACTTATACGACTCTCTCAGTTATACGACTTTTTTCTACGGTCCCCTGAAAGTCGTATAAGTGAGAGGTCACTGTAGTTACATTTTTGACGAACAGGTGGTGCTAATGTACAACGCTATTCTTCTGAATATCTAAACCATTTAAATCAAAATTAATTCATTGACAATCTTTACTAAAAAGGTGCTTGATATGTACATTAAAATAAACCGAAATATAAAATATAAAATATCTAAAACCTAGCATTTTCAAGCATAATCATGCTCGTCCTCATGGTTGAAAAACAGACATACAAAATCCGAGAGATTGTTTCTTTTTCGAAATCGGAGCACAAAGGACCTTTCTAAATTGTACCGCAGGGTAGATGGTGGGTTGGTTGGTGTAGACTGTTCACTTAGTAAATTAATCCAAATCTTGGGGATATTGTATGACAAGACATCGTTACAAACACTATAATCTCTGGATATAATCTCTAAAGATTCTCTAATGGATGTGTGCAGTCGTTTGATTAGCTATAGGCTATTTGTAGCATTTCTTTCGAAGCCCGCCATATTTACTGCAAAGTAACAAATAGGAAAGAAGGTTTTTATATTTTTTCAATGGGGCTTTGAAGACATTAAACTGTATACTGAGGGGGAGGGGGGATATAAGTTTAAATCAAGGGTCGGAAAAACTACTTTTTTATTGTAGCGAACTACAACTACAACTACTTTGTCGAAAATGTAGTTAACTACAACTACTTGTTTTAAAAAATAGCGACTACAAACTACATTTCAAAAGTAGTCACTACTTTGCTACTTTCAAATTTGTCAAAGTGTTCAATTTACACTAAAATATTGAAGACACGGATTAAATAATAAAGTGACCCCTCGTTGTATCGAGTGTGCCGGCATACAATTAAATAAATGCGACATAACCAAAGGCATTAAAAATTAAGAAAGATACCATACAAGGCAATGTTTTGTGTTCATCTCGAAAACGTTAGTTTATACACACTTAATAAATTTCTTAGCAAAAAGACAAACTTTGTGATTTTATCGTATTATCTGTGACTGTAAAATAGTGAACTTTTCAGAAGTACCCCTGATGAAGTAACTCTTCTACTTCTGACTCTCACAGTTTGTCGATGCCCAATTTTATACCAATGAAACCTTATAAAAGGTATTTGTACGTAATTTTGAAATTGCAGCAAAAATAAATGGGATCGAGCATTTACCATATCCAAATTTAGGAATCTGGATAGGAAATGACTTTTTGTGATACAAACTAATACATTGATGATATATACATATGATATGATGATATAGACCTGATGATTTTCAATACTTGCTTTTTGCGAGTTATCCCTTCGTAACCGCATCGCCTCGTATATGCTAAAGAAATTTTCTTACGATTTGAAAAAAAGAAAAAAAATTTTTGTAGAAAAATATGTTTATTTTTCTTTTATAACTCATACATTTTTGAAATATTATTGTTGATATATGTACTTTAAAAAAAAAATAATGTCTAAAGATTTCAAAAAATAAATTTCAGCAACAAATGCAGAATTTGCCGCCACCCTATGATACTAACTGTATGGATTATATGAAAAAGTGGAAAGAAAATGGAGGACGAGGACCACTCACAAAAAAGGTGAAATTCGTAATAAAATTTATTTCATCGCTAAACTCCTATTTATTAAACATGTTCTTAATATGAAATTAAAAGCAAATATTAAGACTTTTTTCACGCACAGTTACAATTATGAACTGTTGTTTATAAAGGTAAAATTAATGTTCGAGAAGTTTTCTTTTGTTTTAAGACATCTTATGCGGGAAACACGAAAACACTTCTTTTGGATATATGTAATATCGCCCACGGGCAACACCGGCTTTTGTATTTTATGTGTTACATTATTTCTCAAAAAACTTACACGATATTCGTATTTTTTGCAATTAGACAAGTATGCGTATAAATACTTTTTAACACTTTCCAACCTAGTTGAAAAGTGTTTATGACTTCGGTTTGTCTGGCCGTATGGCCGTCTGGCCGTGCTCTAACTCCCGTAAATATGCTCGGATTGCTCTGCAATTTTTATATGTTATAGTCGTTATCTATAGCATGTTCCCTATTTCAACGGAAGTGTGTAGCACTTATAGGTTTTTTACAGGGGCACTCAAAATAATTCCATTACATTGCGGTCTATGGGGGAAAATCATTTGCGGTTTATTTAAATAATGTTTCACTATTTTAAACGCATTGAAATTTATATATATCACTAAGGTGTATTAGAAGAAGCTTAACATGGAATAGGGTGTGCATAGCACTTATACTTACTGTACAGGGACAGTCAAAAGAATTCCGTTACATTACGTCTATGGAGAAAAATCGTCTGCGGTTTATTTAAATAATGTTTCCATATTTAAAACGCATTGAAATTTATATGAGGTGCATTACAAGAGGCTTACGACAGAATATCGCGTGTATAGCAGTTATCGTTCATTTACAGGGACACACAAAAGAATTCTCTACTGTCTGTCAACAATAATTCCTGGACGTGCGTTTAAAGTTGCTGAACGCGATTTTAAATTTAACTCACTTTTTGTCTACTACGTGGTGTGTATAAATTCTGTAGATCCTATACAGGGAAGCACAAAAGTTCGCGAACACATTTCCGTATTATTTAACTCCAGACGGAGAATTTTAAACTGTGCTACGCGTTTCCTAACTGAACTAAAATTTATTATCCTATGTAGTATATATACAAATCTATAGATCCTATACAGGGCTGAATAAAAGTATTCGGATTACTTAGATGTTATCTTTTAGCTTATTAAACGGTATGATTTGTAAAATTATTTTGGAAGCGTTGGAAAGTGTTACATAATCTATGCTTGAAGCATGATTTTTCGTTCTTGTTTTAGAAATAATGCCATTATTATATACATTCATTTATAATGTAAACACGAACAGAAAAAATAGTTTTGCTAGAGTAACGCCCACAGGCGGAGCTTCCTATTTAAATGATGAATACTAGCTGCAAAAGTTGTGTAAATAATGCTACTTTACATTTTTCCGCTTTTTCATCAGTAGAAAACAGTTCTGAAAATACTTTATATGTAATTCTAAAAATTCAAAATTATGACAAAACTATAATAACAGCTAAGGAGAAAGCGTATCATACTTAAAGGAGAGCAATCTCGTTTCTTTCTGTTAGACGATACAGAGTTGTACACAGTTGTATACAGCGATACACAGGTGTGCATAGTTCTACACAGCGATACACAGGAATACTAGGTATGTAGTCCGACAGTCTTGTTTTTGGAGCTCGAGTCCGAATACTATTTGAAATATGAGCCTGACAGAGCCCGGAAATTTTTCGCATGATTAGAGCTCGTGTCTGATACGAAAAGTTAAAAGTATTCGATACAAAAATGTGAATAATGCTTTAAAAATATTTCAAGAGAAATTTTCTTATTTTAAATTTTATTTTTACATAGAAATAACTATTGCGTCTATTTTAACTAATTTAACTTAATTTGGTATTAATTTTATGTATAACATAAAATGAAAACATCTTTTCGTTGGCTGATATTACTTTAATGCCAAACTATATTATCAAACAGTCAATCTTATGGATAATATTTTTATTATTATTTTTTCACTTTTTCACGACAATCCAATGGTAATTGTAGTAACACCCCCATTAGTTAACTTACATCACTACAGCATAAAAAATATTCTTTGTTGCGATAAATTTCATAAAAATGTTCATGCTTCAAAATTATTTAAAAATGCGTTAAATTGAGCTTTAGATTTCAAACGAATTTCATTTATAAGTACATTTTTGTTCCTATTTGATGTTTAAAATTTTTAAATTATGCAATACTTAGATGTGATTTGAGAGCGATTTGCAGAAAAACCAGTTTTTCTGCAGGCGTGCGAAAAATGCCTAAACAAAATAAAAAAATACGTATTGAAATAAATCGAAAGTTCGTCAACTAATACCTTTAAATAGCGATTGAAGCATTTACATATTTTGAGATATGGAAAACAAAACCATGAAAAGCATCTTTTTTCATTCCAAATATTTTTGGAGGATTTAGACTTGTGTTGAATTTTCTAGGACTGTATAGAATTTTGCAAGATTGAAAGAATGATGGAACAACATAGCTGTGTTGGAAAAAACATAACTTATCCCCACATTTTTCCTATATGCTCGGAAAGTAAGTGGCTGAAATGTAAAATGTGTTTGTTTATTATGTCCCTATAATACAAACTTTTAAAAATATGTATTAAATTATTATTCCATTTTACCATTTTAAATATTCATTTAAATTGTTCAAACTTTTTATTTTAATGAATTTATAAAACTACTGTAATGTATTCCATTTTTGTTGCAATAACCACAATGCATGTTTTTAACATGTATTTCAAAATTTTCCATCATCCTCATAATGTGATCAAATACACTTTATCATTTAGCGCTTATCACTATGAGGATAATTTTCCAGCTAGAAAAAGTTTGCACTTTTTTGCAAAAAGTAATGTATTGTATGCAATTTGTGTATTAAAAATTAATATTTTTGAATATTTCAAAAGTATACACTTCTTGTTCTAATTAGCTGGAATTTTTATTCAAACAAAAAAGGTGCATATTCCATGTTTTAAAAACCTGTGCACATTTTTTGAATAAAATAAGAGCCTATTCCATGTTTCCAAAAGTTGTGCACTTTTTATGCACAAAGAAAAATCTGTATATTACAATTTTGAAAAAAATATGAATTTCTTTGTGGATGTAAAAATTTGTATACTCCAAAATTGCCTTATTTTTGTGCATGGTGCCCATTCAAAATCTGTAATATTTTTAAAGGTTCATTGTGTGTATTTCATATGCTAGTACAAAATTCTATAAAATGAATTTCTACCCACTGGAAGAGATGAGGGGGGGGGCGACAAATAAGGCATCACACTTCTTGTTGTATTTCTTAAACACGTAAAGATAAAAATAAAAACTAAACTAAATATTAATTGCCATGGAGAATCATGGAGGGCACTACTCCCCCTTTCCCTCCTCACAAAAGATCTTAATTTCTTTTTCTCTTAGTGTTTTTAAGTTATTCGAAAATAAAAAAAATTAGTAGGGTAAAGTGCCCAAACATGGTATAGTCGCCTAATATGGCAGTACCTTATATCTTGTAGAGGAAAAGTCGCACTCTAGTGAGAAAGTGCTCAAATAATAGTTTTTCAAGTTTACTCAACAGAGTGCAGTGCGTTCGCATTCATTCTATCGATTTTAGTATTGATACTCCACCAGTTGTGTTTCCAAGTGTTAAAAATTTTTAAGGTTACATTTTCAAGAGTAACTTTTTTGAAGAAAGTAAGCGATTTTGAAATGTTTGAACATATCTATAATTTCAATTTACTTATATTAATGCTTGCTAATTATTGGTTTGGGTTGACATTCATTTTCTTTTTGTCAGTAACTAGTATTAGCAATCCATGTGGAATTCCCAATATGGCACTACCAAGGATCCCCAAATATGGGTATAGTGCCATATTTGAGCCTCATTTTTTTTTCGTATATTACCTATTTACTTTATCTTTACATATTGTTAAGGATTTTGTAAATAGTTAGTGTGTGTGTTCAAAAATAACGTAAATAGTTCAATTAAGCTCTATTTGAAAGCTAATATTAGTTTTTGTTGCATTAAAATATCTCAATTTGTTGATTTTCTGCAAGCAAGTAAACCCTTTTGGATTACAATGGAAGTCTGGGAATTTGCGAAATGTTAGAGATATCGCCAAGTTGGCGTAACTTTCGGCGGCAAACTTGGCGAAATTTGGCGACAGAAACCCCCCAATGGTAACCCTCCTTATAGGTATGGAGATGCATTAAATGCTGTTCCATGTTTTTCAAGGGGATTCCAGAAAATTTTAGCATTAGAAAATCGTGGAATGTTTTCAAACATCCTCTCGCTCCCGTATATATGGAGGCGGGGCAGAGTTAGTAGTCAGTGAGTTAGTTAGACGCCGAAATGCTATTCACATTGAATCTACTGATGATAGTCTCGATGAGGATAACTTCCGCTGATCGACACAGACTCTGACATGGACTTGGAATCGTTCAGTGAAACAGACGATGACGTTGAGTGTCCCCTTTGTACATCAAAATTCTCTGATGATTGCATGGGAGAAAAGTGCATGGGAGATTACATGGGCTAGATGCACCCAGTGTGTTGGGTGGTCTCACGAGGATTGTAGGGAGAGGACTTACTTCAGTGCATCCCATGTTTTGAACTTTCTTTTATCTAATATATTTTCGTATTTTTTTTTTTTTTACTTTTATGTAAATTATTTGTTTTCTTCTGTTTACTTTTATTTCTTCATAACTGCTCATTTGAATATTTTTGATTACCTATCCTAGGCTAGTTATCTTAAGTTAGGAAATATTTTATGCGATTCTTTGCACCAGCTTTATTTTATATTTGAGAAAAAATACCTTTTTTGTGACTAAATATTATAGTCTAATAAATTTATTTTACGTGAAACATGTGTCGTTTTATTTTAATACCCTGACAGAGTTGCCAAGTCTCCGGCTTTTTGAACACCAGTATTTTATTAGAGAAAATGTTGTTCTTTTAAATCGCAGAGTGCTCCGATTAAATAAGTCAACTTTTTCTCTAATAAAATACTGTTATCCAAAAAGCCGGAGACTTGGTAGCTCTGCCCTGAAATCTAGATTTTCTTTGACATTTTTGGAGTGGGTGCCGAATATGGCACTGGGTGCCATATTAGGGACCCAGTGTATACCATATTATGAACCCCTTTCGCTGAAACCTGCAAATGACATACCACACAGAATTTTTTTTTTCTCAAGCTGTATTAAATTTTGAACAAACTTGACCCCAGAATCTTATAGGGAGGAAATGGATCTACAACTGCTAATTTTTTGGTCAAAAAAGAGAATTTGAAAATAATCAAATAATTACATGAACAAAAAGTGGTTCATATTTGGGCACTTTATCCTATGTCTCTCAAAATCGGGAAAAAAATATGTAATTAAGCTTTAAAATGCCGCGGCAAATTTTACAATTTAGGGGTGCGGATGCCTTCTTCGCCCCTAAATTTTACACCACCCTGAATCCCACGTTTAAAAACTTTTAAACAAATAAACATAAAAAGGAAAATATAACTAAAAGGGAATTTCCATGGGGGATTTAGGGAGAAACCCCCCCCCCTACACACACACTTAAAGGAAAATTCTTAGCTGTACTTTATCTTAGTGATTAATTATTTTAATCGATTATTTTGATCGTATTTTAATCGCATTTTAAAGAAAAAAGCATTATGTCTTTTAAAGTCGGAGAAAAAAAAATTAGTTTATTAAATTTTAAAATCTGGGAGAGGGGGGATGTCCCCGCTGAGCCACCGCCACCTGAATTCAACACTGTCTTGAACCACCCGTTTGAGAAAAAAATTAAAATATAAACACAACAGAACAGAACTAAACATTAATTTCCGTAGGAGAAATCAAGGGGAAAACTCAAAATAGACTTATAATACTTATTTATGTTCCTTTATGTTCCTTCGTAATAAGAACATGTGCGTTAAACTCAACGACATTTTACTTCAGTATTTTAATAGATTTTTCTCTTTTTTAGTTATTACCATTTCAGATAAAGTTGTTGAAGATTGTTCATCAGGCTGCAGAGAGGCTTGTGAGTAAGTAATTTGAAGAATTATTGAAACTACTTTTTTGAAAAGAACTTTCTTTTAAAAAAAAACTTCACTGAAAACACTAATTTAATGCATTTTTTCAGTTATTCATAAACATTTCTATAAGGCATGGAAATATTCCGATTATGGTATTCAATATAAGACATCGTTGTTAACAGTATTGTTTTTATGAATAATATTGGGTTTTTTTGCTCAATATTTCTTATCATCTTTAGACAAATTCGTTTTTGAAATAAATAACACCTGTAGAAATAAATGAGTGTAAAAGTAAAAGTAGTTTTTAATAAAACACGCTTTTATATATATTTAATATTTTTCTTTAAACTTATGCGTAATTTCATAATTGAAATTCGTGATGGTCCAAAATATTTCCGATGCATCACTTAAACTTATATTCCCCCAATGATAAAAAATTCACCACTTCTATTTATACTTCATTTAAGAGAAAACTAGTGAATTTAATATATATTTTTTCAAATGCATTTTTAAATGTGATAACACTCAAGAAGTAAAGCTTTATTTAAACTATCTATTCAAAATGTGTAACTTGTTTTCTCAACATATAATCATAGTTTAATGAATACTATTCTATTAAAAGAAATCAAAATATGAAAATAATGTATTGTCATTGTAAACACGCAACTGCACATATTTTCTAGAACTGTAAAATATCGTCGATTGAGTGTAAAATGAATTAAAAAAAATCAGGCCTAAATAAATGTAAGTTAAAAGAAGTATGGAAAAGTGGAAAAGCAAATTTTATTATGTTTAATATAAAGTATTGTTTTATAATAATATATATATATATTTAAATGCTGATATCTTTTTGTGCACTTTTATCTTTTTTAACAATTTCCAAAATAGTTGAAAAGTGTTTGTGAATTCGATTTGTCTGGCCGTGCTTTAGCTTGCATAAATGAACTCGGATTACCATGCAATTGATATATTTTGTCGCGGTTTACCATGGCAGGTTCGGTACTGAAGATGAAGTGTTTAGTTCATTTAAAGTTCATTTAAAGGAGCATTCAAACAAATTCTGTTACATTATGTTCTAAGGAGAAAATTCGTTTGCTATGTATTTTAATAATGTCTCTTTCAAAGATATTTAAATTGATATGCATCACTGAGATGCACTACAACATGCGTACTATTGAATATGATGTGGTTAGAATTAATCGTTTATTCAAAAGTCCGATACTGATAAAATAAATTTCAAAAAGGAACATAACTCATCGTTGTCAGACTCCTTAGTAAAATCCGTAACTTCAGATAATTTGAACTAAATTCCTGATTTAATATTACCTTCTCACGCAATCCGAAGCTTCAACAGTGATATCTCAATTAATATGAATGCTGATTCAGGCACAGAAGTAGAACTCTCGATGATATCTGAAAACAGTCTATCAATCAAGCATAGCTTAAAAAAAAAATATTCACGAAGATGTCTTAGGCTTAGCAAATTCTATCATAAAATAATGTATAAAATCCATTGAAACTAGTCAGGTGTGTCAATCCCAAAACTTTTTTCTATCTCACACAGGTTTCGCATACACTAAAAAGAATCAGCACCAATTTATATCAAGGTCTAACTGAAACTCAAGTTTTATTAAATTCCGTGCATTATTTCTTGATATATGACTATCGCTAAAATCGTGTAAATCTTTCAAAATGCTGCATAGCAGAGCCACCTGCTGGACGATTTTCAACAAAAACTAATCAGCACCAATTTATATCAGAGACTAACTGAATAATAAGTTTTATTAAATTCTGAGCATTAGTTCTTGAGATAGAGCTATTGCGGAAATTGCGAAAAATGCTGCATAGCAGCGCCACCTGCTAGGCGATTTTTACTAAAAACTAATCAGCCCCAACTTATATCAGGGAATAACTGAATATAAAGTTTTATTAAATTCCGCGCGTTAGTTCTTGAGATAGAGCGCCCACAAATTTTTTGTCACATACAGACAGACAGTGTTACAGAGTCACAGACAGACATTTTTTAAGAATAGTCAAATAATGTTCAGGACCTTCTAAAACGTATAAATCCGTCTAAAACAGGAAGTCGAAAATTTTCATGAATCCAATACTTTCTTCTTGTAAAGATAGAAGAAAGTAAAAACGTCAAATTCACAAATTGTTTAAAAGAATGCTATATTGATGTAAATGGATATTTATAAGGATTACATTTAGAAGAAGGAATTATATGAGAAAGTCGATGAAATAAAGATACCTATTCAGCGTTCTCTAACAGGCGAATGAAATTCGCCAACATTTAGCGGAATTGGTATATCAACATTCTTCTAAAATAACCGAAATAGGAACTGCAAAATCTACGTACGCGGAAACGGATTCGCAATTCACAACACCACCGACCACTACTTCAAAATCAACAATTTTAGTGAGATGTAAAATTTCATCTAAAATGTCAATGAGTAACCTCAGAAACCTACTAAATAGATATGCTCTAAAAGATACCTAGCTACCAAATATTTCATGCACTTTATCAAGATATATACTTGTATTATTCAAAGAGAAGAAGAAGAAGAAATCGGACCATTGGCAGATAAGTTCCAGAATTACAAAAATCTACTGTACATAATTGAAATTGAACTAAGAACTGCCATCAGATGAAAACTCATAATTCTCGGCATTCGAAAAGAAACGCCAAAGTAAGATGTTCTTGCAAAATTAAACACTGATCTAAAGACATATACTAAAGCATGTATTTTCAAACTGTTAGAAAAAGATATTGGCAAAAACATACAAATTGTTGTCAAGGGAAATTTCCTAATAAGTTTCAATTCATGTTAGATATAAACGTACTTTCCAGTAATAAGCTGCAATAGTTGTCAGTGTTAGAAATGTGTAATCACACATTACATCCTTTAGTTCATTATTTTATTAAATGTTGATGGTTCTCTTTTCAACAATTTCTATTGGCTGTCTTATTAGATATCCTGATTGGCTCTTTTCGAATTCTGTCTAAATGTTATAAATAGGAGTGATTTTCTCTTTATACTAACTGTGTTTCTTATTTTCATGCATGATAGTCCTGCTGTAAATAAAAGCTTTAAAATGTAATGCATCAACTTCTTCAATGAACGCAAATCACGAATATTTAACAGCAGAGCGGTGGTTTATCTCTGTTTCGCTTTTATGCGTTGATCGGAAAGTACGTCATCATATTAGGACTTTTTATTTTGCTCGGGAGTTTTTATTTCTTTCTGTGAGATTTTACGAGCAATGGCTGTGAACAGTAGGGGATATGCAGTGATTCCATTTGAAGGTAGTAACTTTCCCATATGAAGTAGAAGAGTTACGGCTGTTTTTTCCGCAAAGGACATGGAATTTTTCTTGAACAGAAAAGCCGACGAATCTAAGAAGGAAGAAGAAACGAAATCTAAAAAGGTTTACGTGCTACTATTAACGCTTCTTGATGATAGAATTTTGGTTTCTCTTCAAAGGGAAGATACCGCTCGTAAGATTTTCAGAACTCTTGACCGAAAGGTACTGCCAATCAAATACTGGCGCGTAAAAGACTATCTACAATGAAAAAGAATAAAGACATTCTAGTGAGACAGCACATAGATGAAATTTTAAAACTAATTACGGATTTACGGCTATCTGGTGCTGAGGTAAGTGACATAGATTCGATTGTTTACATTTTAATGTCATTACCTAAAGAATATGAAGCAGTCAAAGTTGCTCTAGAAAATCAGCCCTGTATAAACTTAACTCTAGAATTTGTTACACAAAGACTAATTGATGCTGAAACCATGATGAATACCTGTAAAAATAGTGAAAAAAATATTCTATTAAATATACGCTGGATAATGTAACGTTTTCTTCTGCACACAAGAAACACTTTTATAAATTTTGTAAACGAAACGGACACACATCAAAATTTTGCAGATTGAAAAATTCTAAATGTTACAACTGTGAAAAAACGGGCACTATTAACGTGATTGTAGATCTTCAAAGACTAGTACAACAAATCATGACGAAAAACACTCTGCTTACGAAATAGCTTTTGTTGTAGGAACTTTAAATAGTGATGAAGTCATCACATATTCTGGCGCTACTTCCCACATGTGTTCTCGAAAACAATGTTTCAGCTCGCGAAAACCAGCATCAGGCACTGTTAACTGTGCCTCAAAATTTGAAGTTCTATAAATTACAGGTATTGGAGACATTCACGGTGAAATATCGAATAACGTTCATATAATTTTGAAAGATTTGAATGGACAGCTCATCTCAGTGAAAAATATAAAAAGTCCTGGATTTTGTGTAATCTTCGAAAATGAGGAAGTTTTTATTGAAAAGGAAATAAGCGTTTATTGTTTGGCCGTTGGAAAAATTGCGGTCAATATGTAAGTGATTTTGCACATCAAAGTGAAATTGAACTCTCCACAAATATTGATGTGAATGATCTGTGGCATAGAAGATGCGGACATTCATTCAACCAAGCCCTGAAGCTGTCCGGTTTACCATTTCTCTCTTCCTTCTGTGGACTATGCATGCGGGCTAATTTAAGTGCAACACCTGTTAAAAAAGTTTCTAGAAAAAGAGAGACTCAAGCAATGGTGATGATTCACACTGATTTGTGTGTACCGACAGTACCCAAAACTTTTACAGGTGAACAATATTTTATGAATTTAATAGATGATTATTCGCGTTTTACTGAAGCTCATTTACTTAAAAGAAAAAGTGATGCAGCAAATGAACTTAAAACCTCCAGTAAATTAAATCCTCTAGTCAGGAAAATTCGATGTGACAACGTGAAAGAATATGTTGAAGGTGAATTTCTAAACTTTGCAATTGAAGCTGCTATACTAATAGATCCTTCACCCCCGTATACTCCATGTCTGAATGGTTTATCAGAACGCGTAAATAGAAGTCTCTTTAAAAAAGGGCGGGCAATGTTATTTGAAGCTAATTTGCCTAAGAATTTTTGGGGCTTTGCAGTCCTCACTGCAGCTTATGTAAACAATAGATTACCCCATGCAGCCATTGACAATCAAACTCCATACTATTTAAAGCACAAGCAGCATCCTGATTTGAAGAATATCAGAGCATTTGGTTGTGATGCCTATACGCTGATACCCAATACTCAAAGAAGGAGGTTAGATGAAAAATGCAAGAAAATTTTATTTGCAGCCTATTCATCAATGTGATATTGCCTATTAGATCCTACAACCAAGCGTATCATTATATTAAAAAATGTTAAATTCAATGAAGAAAAGAAAACTTCAAATGAATTTAAATACGTTTTCCAGAATATCGATGAAAATGAGTTTGATGCTGAAAATACATTTCAGGAAGGTATAAATGATAGTTTAGTGCCAATTAATGAAGAATCTGATGATACGAAAGAAGAAAATATGAGAAAATCTTCTATATAAAAGGAACTTTCTATTAGGTTTCCAAAACCGTAAATATATATAAAGCTATACTTACTTTAGAAGACACATTAAATTATGATGGCATTTCTACCTTGCCCCACAATAAACAACAAAAATGGAAAGAAGCAATGGACGAAGAAATGGAGTCAATGAGAGAAAATGAAGTTTGGAATTTAGAAGAACTACCAATGGATAGGAATGCTATTTCCTGCAAATGGGTGTTTAGGAAAAAGAGAGACGGTAAATACAAAGCAAGATTTGTAGCTCGCGGGTTCATGCAGAAAGAACTATTGGACTATACTCAGACTTTTTCACTTGTTACAAGTATGCCTGCTCTATGTTTAGTTTTAATTATTGTGTGAAATAAAAATTTAATTTTTTTTTGTTTTGGATGTAAAAACTGCATTTCTAAATAGAGAATTAAATGAAGTTATCGATATGGATCAGCCAAAAGGGTATGATGATAGTAATGGTAAATAGTAATAATAATAGTAATAGTATTATTAATTTAAAAAGCGTTTGTATAGCTTGCCCCACGCAAGTGGGGCAAGCCATACAAACGCCAAGCAAGCCAAGCAAGCCCCACGTCAGTGTTATCAAAACTTTATAAATTTGTAATTAAGTTAGGTTTCAAACAATTTAATTCTGAATCATGCTTTTTTGTGAGGCATGTAAATTCAAAGAAAATATTTATGGCTCTTTACGTAGATGACCTGTTGATTGCAGATTCATATTTTCGAGAAATTAATGTTATTATTGATATGTTACCTGAAGAATTTCAGATTTAAAAATCAGAAAAGGCATCCGAGTTCTTGGGAATCCGAATGGAATTTAACTCTAACAAGTTATTCTTAGATTAAGAATCCTATATTTTAAGACTGTTAAAAAAGTACAAAATGCTTTATTGTAATACGTGTTCTATTCCTATTGAACCTAAATCAACTGCTGCAGATTTTGGAAAAGGTAAACAATTTAATGGGCCATATCGAGAATTAGTGTGATCTTTATTCTATTTTGCATATGTATCTAGACCTGATATTTTGTTTGCAGTTAACTGCTTAAGTCAACTTCAGGAACATCCTACTGATTCTGCCTGGTGTGCTTTAAATAAAATATTCAGATATTTAAAAGTACTGCCGAATAAAATTAATTATAAAAAGGATAATTTAAGTGATTCAGATTTATCTATATATGTCGATGCTGATTGGGTCTAAAACTCAAATGATAGAAAGTCTGTGTCTGGTGATATTATTATGTTCTGTAAATGTCCTGTATTATGCTGCGTCAAGAAATAAAAGAGTATTGCATTGTCAAGTACAGAGGTAGAAATAAATGCCTTGAGTAAAAGCATTCAACATATTTTATGGATCAACGGTATTGCCAATGAAATTGTAGGTATTAAAATCTTATAGTGTATAAGATAACCAATCATGTATCTAGTGCATTACAAATTAAAATAATTTTAGCATATTGATATTAAGTTGGAATTTATTCGCGATGTTGTCAGCAGAAGTTACATTAAAATAGATTAAATTTCTACTGAAGATCAAATTGCTGACATACTTATAAAAGCACTTACTAAAAAAAATTTCATGAGCTTTTAGAATTATGCAATCTCAAAATTTGAATTTTAGAAATTAAGATTTAATGTGCGATTAAGGGCGGGTGTTAGAAATGTGTAATCATTACATCATTTAGTTCATTATTTTATTAAATCTTGATTGGTTCTCTTATCAACAATTTCTATTGGCTGTCTTATTAAATACCCTTATTGGCTCTTTTCGAATCTTGTCTAAATGTTATAAATAGGAGTGATTTTCTCTTTATAGTCACTGTGTTTCTTATTTTCATATATGAAAGTCCTGCTGTAAAAAAAAAAGTTTTAAAATGCAATGCATCAATCTCATCAATTAATGCAAGCATATCTCCACGGATATTTAGCAATCAGTACTATAGTCCCTCACAAAATAAATGCCCATTTACAAACACTACCTGTGTCTATAGCACGAAAAATCACTCCTTCAATTCATGTCCCATTAAAAATGATCAACAAAAGCAGTTTTGCATAAATTGTCGAGATGGAGCAGGCATCGACGGTAAACCACTAGATTACCATCATAGTGCAAATTCTAACACATTTCATCTTTTCCAAAGAGGAATTCAAAACAGAAACTAGGCTACCGATTACATCCAAGCCCTTCATGCAATTAAATACTTCAGTTAACCATCTCATGCAGACTTCTTCTCATCCTCTTCGAATTCAAGATACTCAGACCTTGTCATCTTCTGACATGAAAGGAATCAAAATAGTTCCAGTAAACCTTAACAATTGCAAAGTAGCCAATACAGAATTATTAACCTTCATCCGAGACAATTAATTAGATACAGCATTAATCCAAGAATATCTAAAAACTGAAAACGTTTTTACATGCCTCCCTCTGGGATGAACATTCTACATCTCCCTCGAAAACACAGCTGGCATATTAATAACCAAGCCATTCCTCATCCATATACAGACTTTGAAAACAGATAACAGTATATTTATAAACATAAATACGTCATCGCACTATTTAAAGTTTGGTTTTCACTATTCATCCCCATCAGAAAATCTAACAGAAGATTTTTTATCATGGTCAAAGCAGATCACAAATTGCAACAATCTGATACTTGGGGGTGATTTTAATGCATGCTTATAAGCATGGCGATATAAAATGATAACATAAGAGGCGCGATATTATTGGTCTGTATTTCACAAAAAGATCTATGTATAGTCAACGATCCAAATACTGAATTCACTTATCATCAAAACAATAAATCGGGAACACCCGATCTAACACTCTGAGGCCGATCTTCAAGAAATGTACTAGATTCATGGCTAGAGGGTGACAGTCATAATTCCTTAAGTGATCATCTATAACATAGAAAATTAAATGCTGAACCTACTTTGCGAAATAAGTATCATTATAAGACGAAATATAGAAACTTAAAAAAATTCAACAGTATATTAAAGAACTGCGCCAACAATCTGAAACTTGGCTATGGATAAAATTGACACCCTACAGGATTTAAACATCTGGGTGAAGGATTTTCAATAAATAATAATTTTTATAATAAACTTAACACTAAACAAGTTATATAAAAAGTTTTAAAGCCAATTCCTATTTGGTGTAAAATAAAAAAATTTCCAGCGATCTACACGCTTCGTCACTGACGGTATTTATTCCTAAATTTATATCCTGTTAAATATCTTATATAAGAGAAATTTATTTTCGAATACGAGAGAAATTCCTTCCGTCCCAGGCGAGGCTCGATCCTGGGACCTTGTGGTTACGAGCTCAGAGCTTAACTGACTGCGCTATCAAGACTTGTGAGTGAGTGCTTTTAAATGGAACTAATGTCTGAAATAAGTTGACTGCGTGTTGATTTTGTTTCTCCCATATAAAACTAAAATTAATTAATTTAATTTAATTAATGAATTAATATTTGAAAAACTGTATTAACATCAAGTGTCATCCACTACAAGTTTAAACAAATGTATTTGATCTTGAGTGGATGAATAAAAAGCATTTATTTAACGATTGAAA
The DNA here is from genome assembly GCA_963931845.1 of Maratus michaelseni. NCBI lineage: Eukaryota > Metazoa > Arthropoda > Arachnida > Araneae > Salticidae > Maratus > Maratus michaelseni. The sequence continues at coordinate 54,245,856 of OZ007596.1, forward strand.
ATTTGAACACGATATATAAATATATATAGGGAGAGTGTGAACTAATAGTAGGAATTGAAAAAAGAAAATAATAATCATCTAACTTAAACATCAGCTGTCACTCAGACAAACTAAGAGTTCAGCACAACAGGCTTAACACGTTGTATAAGAGGAGTAGACACCAACTAGATAACTTTATATATAGAACAGAATATAATAAGGCCAGAGCACTATATACACAAGACATCAAAAAGGTCAAATTATCATCAAGGCAAATATTTTGCTCTACAACAAATAGTATATACGGCACGGCATTTAAACTTCTAAAACAAAAATACTTGAAAAACATGGATTTAATCCACTCAGTACTGGAACCGTCAACACAAGTGTAGTTTAATTACATTTCATGTAATTAAACTACACTTAGTAGACCACCACTTTGGAACACATATTCCGAAAAACACCTACACATTCGCCAATGACCAGTTTAAAACACCACATGATAAATCAATATATCAGATTTCATTAAAAGAATTCAAATATTGCACCCAGAATCAAGTTAACAATAAAGCAGCAGATTACGATCAAATTTACATAACAGTAGCAAATAATCTAATAAAAATATTTCCAGATCGAATGCTGAACTCATATAATAAATGCTTTCTGCTAGGTTATTTTCAAGATGTAGGGAGAAAAGTCTACTTATATTCTTTAGAAAAAAGAATAAAGATTCACAACTAGAAAAATCTTATCGCCTAAAAACTTTACTACTAATGTTGGAAAAACTTCTCAAAAGACTAATAAAAACAAGTGAGTAATTATATTATTGAAAAACATAGCCTACCTAGATAATGTTCCATTCTGTTTCCAAGAAAGAAGAACTACTGTCGACACAGTAAACTTTTTAAAATCTGAAAATAACGGAAACAATTACTTCTAAAATATATTGCTGTCATATTACCATATCAACATTTGGTAAAATCAATTTGATTTAGCCTTATATGTTTCAGCTAGTTAAAACGAATTTTACAGTATTCGGGATAAAGATAGACCAGTATCTCGCGTTCGACTTAGGATAGAAGGTAAACCATTAGCGCCATCTACGAGATCATCCTTTTTCAGGTTAATGATCAATGACTAATTGTATTGTCCAGAAATCTGATTTCGGAAGATTATATGAAGACAAAATTCTTGAACCTATCAAAACAAATTTTCCCGAATTCGAGACTTTGTTGGGTGGTTTCCTTGTATTTGAATAAACTTATTTCATAAAGTATCAGAATGATTTCAGATAAATTCCCCCATTTTGACTAATGACTTTGTTTTAACCATATCAAACGAATTTTCTCTAATTAGAGACGTAGCTGGATAGCTTTCTCGTGCCCAAATTAGTATAGCAGTCAGGTTTTGTGAAAAGCGATGGTGCCGTTTTCAAATTATAGCAGCATTTTCATAGAGCTTTTTAGTATAATCTGCCAAAACGAATTTTCCTAAATTCGGAACCTAACTAGATCATTTTCTCGAGCTCAATTTATAATAAGAGGCAAGTTTCGCGGAAATCGTTTGAGCATTTTTCGATTTATGGCAAGCAGCATTTTCAACGCTGAATTCCTTTTAATCTCTGAAGACGAATTTTCTCGAATTTAGGACCTAGCTAAAACATTTTCTCGTGATTGATTTAAGCATAGTAGCAGATTTCGTGAAAAACGACCCAACCGTTTACGATATTATCCGTAATCAGGAAAATCGCTTGCTCGTTTAACATATATGATATATATACCGGAGCCCCATAAATTTGTTAACATATCAAAAATCCATATATAGTGCATTAATTAGTGTATTTGAATGAGGTTTGCAACAAATTTTAGTGAAAATATTTGTCAATATAGGGAGCTTCAATATTTCAATTACAAATGTGAAAAATTATGTTTATTTGCATACAAATATTCAGAATCTCATATCAGTAAATTTTCTACGTGACCACCACCACCACCACAAGAAATTAACTTTGCTAGCAAATACGAATACTGTTAACTGAGGAAAGTAGCATATTCGGATGAATTCAGGAGACTTCATGGTGTATGGCGTGTTTCAACTCCGCTAATGTAGATGGATGACTATGGTGCACTACAAACTTTGCGAAACCCCATAGATGAAAATCAATCGGTGTCAAGTCCAGTGAACGAATCGTCGTACAGCTTCGATAGGTGATTCCTGGCTAAGATAAAACAGCTTCACCAGTAATGACTTATCCATCAATATCAATTGAAAGACATACATCTGCGCCAGTAACGGCAATATTTTAATTAGGTTATTTAAAGTGCACTCGGCATTTTATAGGAATTTAATTTGAAATTTTTCTGTAATTGTAATCCTTAAAGCACCCTCTATTAACAGAAATGTTCACTATTTCTCTTTTTACCAAAGAAAAAAAAATAATAAATAAAAATCCGCATGAAAATAATTTTGACGCACAAATAGTTCAAATAAACCCATTCCTTCGCTTTTAAAGAATTTTTAAATTATTACCAAAATTATGGGAACCCGGTAAAAATTCATTTCAAGCCAAGGTATATTCAGAATTCAAACATGACTTAGAATTTTGTTTATTACGTCTATCCAATATAATAGATCTTAAGCTCGCTGTCTTCAATTTAATTATTAATTATTTTCTTTGCGTTAGTCAAATTATTTTTCTGTTTAAAATTTTTTGGAGCATTGTTTATCAACTCATTATACTAGAGAGCATAAATATGGGGGGGGGGGGTAAATATTCTTTTCTTACAAAAACCAAAATTTGTATATAAATATTGCAGTTACAACTTTGGTTTTAATATTGAATCACACTATATAAATAAACTTAATGACAGCGGAGAGCGAGTTTGCTTTCATGAAAATAGGATTTTTGTCATAAAGATATAATTATATTCAAATTTATGAAAATGGAAATTCGAAACACACTCCTATTTAGAAACAAATCCGGCATTGGGCTTATCTGAGAGCAGAAAATGAGGTTAGTTTTAGAACAGGGATACTTCTTAGAGCTTGTACTCGAAGGATGAAAAGATTGTGTCGGTTGAAGACATTTATTTAAAGTCTAGATCACGACGAAAGAACATCTTCCATGCTAATGATAGACGTCGTTAGAGGCATTTTGCAGTTTTTCATCCTGAATTTATTGCAAAGGTTGCAAATGGAAACTTAAGGATTTACTGTTTGGATGGACTATTGGTATAAATTTAAAAGATTCTGGTATTTTTAAATGGGTTTTCTAAATATAAAACACATAAAATTTCTTGATAAACATGGAATGCAACAATTTAATGGACCTAAACTTCCCTTATTTCAATCACATTAAAATTCAGCGAGCTATCAGTAAATACAACTCTCTTTAAAAAGTATTGAATCAGTGTTATGGAACGGAGAGTCATTGTTGTGAATTTGTGGGATAATATGTATTCATTACCTTTGGGGTAATTGCTCGACGGTGTTGAAAAGAAACTGTTTCAACAGTGTATTTCCAGAAATGGTGCAAAAATGAAAAAAATAAACGATTATATATTTTGTAAATAAAAGTTTCTTAAATTAAATAATGTAAGCTATGTTATAATAAATGTTTTCCTAACATAGCTATTTATATTTATATGCTTGCTAATTTTTCTGCTCTATAGTATAAAATCGTATAAATATATTTTTTCTAGAAAATCTTATGCGAATATTTTCTGCGGGATTCCTCATAATATTAAACTTATATAGTGAAAATGGTGTTCGTCGATACATCTGCTTGACTAAAATAATCTTTAATTGCAATAACATAATGCTCTACATACTATTGACAAAATATTTTGTTTAAAAATGTCTTACAAGAACAAGTATTATAAGTATTATTCTCGTAAATATTTCAGTGTTACTCTCTACACAATTGCTGGAAAACATAAAGAAGACAAAAAGTTTAAAACGTAAGTTTCTATGCATACCTATTTACACTTTTTCAATTGTTTAAAGGTTTTTTCTTCTGCTTTTTTTGCAGGAAAAGCGATAAATAAATATATATAGTTATAATGGTTTTAAGTCACGAAGGCTATAAATCGTCAAAACAGTTAACAATATGGGAAATTAAAAAATTGTTACAGGGCTGGCACTACGTCGTGCGGCACCCTGGAAAAGCAGTCAGTAGGGTCCCACGTATACTGTAAAACTGGTGGAATAAAGTTTATTTTTAAATTGTATTTATCTTAGAATAATATATAATACTGGCAAAACCTGCAGCTTTGCTCCAGTAATAATTAAAGAGTAATCAAGTAAATTTTTAAGAGAAACATTTTTACGCTTATCATGCATACAAAATCGATATTGATGTGAATTAGAACCTTGTTCAGTTTAGCTTGTAGTATTGTGAAGTGCGTAAAATTCAAACCGAACACTTTGGAACCTGTTTGACGGGGTAAGGTTGAAGGGGGAAGGAAGGCTCGGAATGTTGTTTGTACAATAGACTTTCATCTGTACTTTATCTTCAGCTGTATTCTCTATGCCAGATATGCTTTTTTAGGCCAAATCTAAAAAATACGGCCTTTTTCCAAACTCGATTGGCATCAAAAAGTTAGTTTGTCTTTTTGGCTGGCCTTTCTTTTTCTTTCTTTCTTTCTCTCTCTCTCTTTTTTTTTTTTTTTTTTTGGCATTTTGAAGTATTTTTGACATTTATTCACCTTTTAAGTAGATAACATGATGATTAGTGATTATTTGCACAAATTATTTCACCATAGCTTTTATTCTTGCTCACCAATCAGCAATCAGCTAGCCTGTGATGGGAACAGAGCTGAAGTGAAGAGCGATTAGCGAACACGAAGCAAATAAGGTAAACAAACTACGTTTTGGCAAAGCAAGAAGCAAGATTGTTGATCCCGACTTGAGCGAGTGCTTGTGATACTCCTTCTGCAAATCTGCTTGCACGTGTTCTTTTATTTTTATAAAACATCAAACGCACGCAAAAATATGAGGGGTTATATCCAAATATAGTAGTACGTGCAATATTGTGCACGCTAGCTTTGCAAAAATCAACAGATATATGATACAAATCCTCATCTTTTTGTTTCTTTTTGGGAACAACGGATTTCGAGCTTATTCTATGGACGATAATTTTCAGAATTTTCAAGCTATGATTTTCAGACTTTCACAAAACTTGCTCTATATACTTAGCTAATACATTATGCATATTATATTTTGATTGCATTCGCGCATGCGCAGTGAAACATTTTTTAGTAAAACTGCTCATTTTTCATCCAATTTTTATTATTTTTTAATTCTAATCGCACAGTATTATGTACAATGTTGTTTGTCATATTTTCTGAAAATAACTTTTTTTTTTATATTAAGAACTGTGCAAATTATGAGCAAAAAACTATGCGAAATTTGGGACTGTTTTTATAAAAACCTTAATTTCTCTACGAGTATACATGCTATTCTAATAAAAATGAACACAGTATATTACAATAAGCCACTTATTAATAATCTCGAGTTTGAACGCCTTTGCTACATCAGTTTTTACAGGATTATCCAAAATATATTCGCTCTTTTTCAATTTGTTGACAGTCTCCTATGGGGTTTCGTGAAAAAAATCTTCGCGGAAATATATAATCTATACTATACTGTTTACACACCTGCAGTTTCAGGTTAAATCCTCATGTATTTTTCTAGATAGTTAACAAAACGTCTAAAATTGCAAGTGACCGGTCACCTTTGGCAATACAGTGCATTCTTAGGTAGTACTCAAATGATAAAGAAGAGACAAACATTTTATGCAGTTAAAATAGTTTCATGTGTAACATGTTATCAACATTTATGTTTACATATATTGGGGGGGGGGGTAAAAATTCGGGCCAAAATTAGGCCACCAAAACGATAATTGTTTTAGTAACACTATAAGAAACACTGATTTTTTTTAGAAACAAAATCCTACATATATATTCAGTTGTATGTACGTGTGTATGCAGCCATTGTATGCATTCAGTTAAGAAACATTTCTATAGCGTACGTCGCAGCAAAAAAAAAATAATATTAATATTGTTTAAAAATAAACGGAAATATAAGAAATATAATGTTGTCCCCATTTATAGATAGTTAATATATATATATATATATATATATATATATATATATATATATATATATATAATATATATATATAATATATATATATATATATATATATATATATATATATATTAAATTTAGATTAATTTAAGTTTGTATCAATCGTAATAGATCATTACTTTGCATTAATTTCAAATAGCGTATAACTTGAAAATTAGTGAAGTGAAATACTTTTTTAAATGAATAATATTGCATAGACTTTTTTCCAAAAATTGAAAAATTAAAAGAGGTTTTTCTTTTCTTTTCTTTTCTCTTCTTTTTACAGCATTATAACATTATCTTTTAAATTTAGTCGGGTGAGTGTACAAAGAACTTTCAAAGAGCCAAAATTCCAGGTGAGTATTTAAATTCAGTGATTTAAAAATTATATATTTTAAATTCATATAAGATTACTTCATGTCTTCTAATGAAACTATTTCCATATATAGGGTGTAAAAAATTACCAATGTTTCTTATTTTATGAAAATATACTACAACCACGAACGAAAATATAATATAATCTTCTGGGTTATCCGAAATTCCGAATAGCGTGTCCCATTGTTTTTTTAATCCCCAGAAACCAATACATTTCCAAATTTTAAAGAATTATTTATAAAAACAAAGTATTTTTCGCTGCCTGTTTTTTCATAAACGTTTCCGAAGGGTTTTATAGTGTATTAATTAGTGTCCTCAGCCTGGAATGCTGTCAATTCTCAAGTAAACATTTTGATGCTAAAAAAATATGTTTATATGTTTAGACAAACATGCAAAATTAACAGCGTTAACAATAACATTAAAATTTGAAAACGTTTACTTGAGAATGGATGACATTCGAAAAACAGGTATTCCAGGCTGAGGACACTAATTAATACACTATAAAAACCCTTCGGAAACGTTTCTGAAAAATACGGGCAGCAAAAAATACTTTGTTTTTATAAATAATTCTTTAAATTTTGGAAATTGTATTGGTTTCTGATGATTCGAAACACAATGGAACACGCTATTCGGAATTTCGGATAACTCAGATGATTATATTATATTTTCGTTCGTGGTTATAGTATATTTTCATAAAATAAGAAACATTGGTCATTTTTTACAGTGTATATATGTGTGTGTGTGTTTAGTATATCGTATAAGCAACAGATGGGCTGTATAAGCTGTCATATCTTCCATACCATAATAAACTATCCAATATGAAATAATGCATTTTCCATTATTTGTGAAAATGGGCCGATTTTCCCCACTATATATATATTTTTAATTCTTCGCCTGGTAAAAATTTTAATAAAATTTATGTAAAGAACAGGCTTGCCAGTTTGGCCTTCTTTTTTATTCCGATATTCTGAATTCATGCCGAAAATTTTTAGAAACAAAATTTATTTTAAATAATTACGAAATGTCTGTCATTAATTAGAGCAAAAATTTCTACTTGAAATTTCTGGTATGGACTCGAAATTTCTGAATGAAAAAGGAGGCCAAACTGGCAACCCTGTTAAGAATACAATTAAAATTTAGTGGTGACAATAGGCCCATTTTTAAAAGTAGTGAAAAATGCATTTTATCACAACTTATTGCACCCAATGGGGGGGGGGGGCTGCACGCCGGCCGTGTTGGCGCCAATCTCAGCCGCCCACGTGATTCGCAACAATCAGTGTTTATAGATAAAAAGAAGTCACCTCCCATTTATATAGAAAAATGAAATCATTCGTCCTGTACAATATCTGCTAACTTCCACACACAAACATATCACGTTGAGTAAAAAAAAAATCCGCCAAATTTTTTTTTATTGGAAAATGATAAATACATACGGAATTATCAAAGCTAATGAGGATAGTAATCTCTGTTTAACTTTATAGTCGTTTGCCAACGTTTTGGCAACTTTTCAATCCCATCTGTGAAAAATTGTGGCGTGCGCGAGTCCAGAAAGAGATCGACCTCATTTATGACCTCCTAGTTTGAATGGAAGATTGTACCATCAAGATGCAGCTGCAGATGTGAAAAGAGATAGAAATCTGAAGGGGCCATGTCAGGGCTGTATGGTGGATGTTGCATAAAATCCCACTCCAGCTTCTAGAGCGTCCAGCCGGTCACTAACGTGTAGCCGGGCGTTATCTTGATGAAAGAGAACCACTTTCCTTCTGAACTCATTTCTTCGTTTTTCGCGAATGGCATCGCGAACTTTGATTAGCATGTTGCTGTATATTGCACTTTTGATAGTCTGTCCGCTTTTCAGGTACTATTTGTACAGAATTCCACGACAATCCCACTAGATGACGAGGAGCACCTTCATGTTAGTTAAGTCACGTCTTGCAACCGATCTAGCTAATTCCCCAGGTGCTGGCTCGTTTATGGCTTGTATTATTGCAGTGCACCAAGTTTTCATCACAGGCACAATTCTGTCAAGAATGATCTCTTTCTTTTGATCACTGAGCAGAGCCAAATAACAGTTTTTCTTCTGAGCTTGTTTTCAGCAGCCAATTCGTGAAGCACCCAGCGGTTGAACTTAAACGTTAGGTTTATGCGTTTTAGAGCGTTAACTATTGTTTTTTTTTTTGCAAACGTTAAGCTCTAACGCAATAGTTCGTGCTGAAACATTTCTGTCTTGATCAATAACTTGCTTTAACTAGTCACAATCAACTTAAATAAGGCGACCGGAACGTGGTTCATCTTCACTGTCAAAATTTCCTGCTTCAAACTTCCGAAACCAAACTTTGACTGTATCAAAAGAAACAGTATTGATTCCTTAACTTTCACACATCTTCCTGTGGCATTCAATCGCACTGCGTTTATTACGGAACTCATAGTAAATAATCGTTTTGATCTGCTGACGTGATAGCTCCATTTTAAACACTTTTTTGAAACACAAGATAATTAATTTTTAACAAACAAATTACACAGTCATGTAGTTTCTGTGCTCTACTTTCGAATGCAAATATTGGTTGGCTGAAAAGATAACAACCGCACAAATGACAGCTGTTTGCGCGAAGGAAATTCCCCTTGGCGGAAAACTTTTTACTCAACGTAATATTATGGTGGAACTGTAGTGAATAAGTTGAAATAATCAAAATATCTGTCAATAATATTTTACTCATATTACTGCAGTTTGGAAACCAGAAAAAAAAGCATAAATGGATTTCTACACGCAGTGGATGTTTCCCGAAAATATAAAAGTTTCGCGCCATATGTAGACGAAAACTCTTTAGTACAGTCTTTATATTGTTACGTGAGACTCTCTTATAAAAACATAATACACTTCGAGATCCTTCAAATGTAAACGAGATCTTAAGTAAATAATTAAAACAAATTCTAGCAATTTAGTAATTAGAAACTCTTTTGTAAAGCTTCAAAAACATTAGGACAGATGATAACACAAAAATCTGAGTTCCGAAACCGTGCGAGGTAATTTAAAGCCAACGCGTAAGCTACATAATTCCATAAAGATTGCTGTGTGCAAAAGTGTCTAAACCAATAAAAAATCGAGAAAAGCGTAATAGCTGCGGATTTTTAAAAATTGTGTACTTTGCTTTCCCAAAACGCGGGAATAAATGTTCTGAAAGTTTCCTGTGATGTATGGATTATGGTGAAGTTATTTATTAGGGTGGAATGATATTCATATCTTAAATAAAGACAACCACAGGTTCTTAATATAATTAAAGAAAAACTCCAAACCTCCTTAACAAGGAAATTATTTTTTTGTTTCAGATCGTAAGACAGTGAGGATAGGTACTGAGGAACAGAGGAGCAACACAGACGTATCCTTTACAGTAAGCAGTCAGTGCGTGAGTGAGTAAAGGCAAAAATATCGCCAGACGCCTTACACTTATTTTTGGCGATTAGTTTTTGGCGATTTTGCAAAACATTTGGCTTTATATTTGAAATGACAAGACACTTTTTGGCTGAGTATGAAAATTCCCCTAAAATAAAATAATTATCACCATGTTTTGTCATACTCTTGAATTTGATTGGCAGATACATTTTCTACCATCAAAGACCGTTACATAATAACTTAAATAATAACGTTGATATGAGAAAAGTATTTCTTGAGTAATCAAATTGGGAGATGATTAATTTATGGTTAATCAAAAGATGCGACAGTAACAATGTGGTTTATATATGATGTAATGATGGATCTCATAATATCTGAAATTGATTCTTCCGTTACTAATAATAAATTTGAAACTATAAGCTTATTTATTGTGATATTCAAACTGGAAAAAGATTGCATATATTTACTGCAACTCAAGGTTGATGCATATTTATGTTTAATCTATTTCACATCTGAAAAAGAAACTGTTATCTAATGAGATGAAAAGATATTTATTTGAATTAATGTTTACAATAATTTTAAACTGTCAACATTTCTATGATTAATTAATAAAAAATGAAAAATAGATTATTTTTTGGATTATTTATGAGATTTGAAATATTAAGTAATGAATTTATTATATTTGTCATAAAAGAATTACTTTCATTTCTCCCTTTTTTTATTTTTTTATGTTACTGCAACGGAAATCTTTTTGAATAAGAAAAACCTTGCTAAAAACGATATTGTTTATTGAACAGGGAAATAAAATTTGTAATCTTTAACCAATGGATTAATGTAAAGAGATAATTATTTAAATAAATTAAAAGTGAGAAATTATATAAGATATTGAACATATGGGAAGTATAATTTATATAAGCTTTGAAACCAAGGTGTGGGGAAATTAAAAAAATAAATCCAAGTTGAATATATATAAAAAAAACCCTCTGTTTTATGGATCAAAATAGAACGTTCAAAGCGAATCCATTGAAACTGAAGAAACAATTACAGGCTTCGGATTAGAAAATTTTGAAAAAAGAAAAAAAGTATGACGCGTTGAAAATAATTACTATTTTAAAAGTGAAAGTAGAAGAAAGTTATTTAAGATAAAATATAGGAAAAATAACAGGGGTGGGGAATTAAAAATATAAAATTATATATTATATCATCCCCCTCCAAAATAAATTATACTGATGAGAATTGGAGGCTTACAAGCTCAGGAAAATTTGCAGGAGATCAGATTACAAGGTGGCGTACATCAGATAGTTAACTTACTATTAATTTTACTCACATGATAGAGAAAAATAACTGTTACGTTGTTAAAAGTTATCACATTTAATCAGTCACTACAAGACTAAAAACACACAATTATATAAAACAATAAAATAGTGAAACACACGTTACAGGTGACGATCGAGACACTCATCAGGGCAATGCCAAACGACATCCAGACTATTTCTTAACATGTTTACAGTCAAAAGTTTTACCAGTTAATTTCATGAAGAAATACACAGGTTATGTTAAGGTAAGACTGCACATTCAGACGACTCATAGAAGACTCATTAATCGTTGAATTTTGCAAAGGCGTTAAACAACCTTCACGAAAAACTCTACATTTATCGTTATTACAGCTGGTTCTAATTACTACGGTATCTGCGAAATCAGGAGTATGGTCAGTGTCTAAAGAATGCTGTGCCAGTTTCGATTGAAGGCTTTCTGATTTATAGAAACCCTTATGTTCGGCAAGACGAATAATGCAAATACGACCTGTTTCACCAACATAAACCGTGTCACAGTCCTTACAGGGTATACTGTTCACGCCACCAGTTTTAATTAAGGGGGTACTTAAGTTTTGGATTTACATAGCATATCATTTAAAACATTTTGAGGTTTGAAAGCTGTACTTTTTATTAGACTGGATAATACTGGACATTTTTTTGCAAGATCTTTGTAATAAGGAATAGATACATAACTATTGAGGCTGAATTATACAGTATGAGGCGCGATGCTCACAAAAAATCCTTTTCAGCCTTCATAAAGAATAATCATTATGTCTAAAGTCAGTAATTATCTTATCTTTTTCTGATTCAAGGGTTGCATCAGTAGTATAATAAATTTTTGCTCTATGTTCTGACAACCGCGATTGTATGGGAAACTGGGTTTACAGATTTAAAATTTAGATATTGTCCAGAAATCCGTACGATAAACAGATATTAAAATTTATTAACAGTCACCATTTTTCTGTGTTTTCAACCATAATATCAAGGAAAGAAACTTACGATAAGTTTCAGTTCCGAGAGGGAACTGGATCGCCAGACAAAAAGAGTTCGCACTCTCTAGAATTTCGCTCAAATCCTCATGCTTGGCAACAAGAAAAACTTCATCAAAATATCACTTTCAAAAACAGAACTTATGGCCTAAAATGGAAATTATTTCACACTCCAGTAACTGCATCACGATGTGAGCTATCCAAACAGAGATTGGGGATCTGTGCCGTACCATTGTTTCGTCTTTAAAATTTTTCTTCAAAAACGAAGCAATTCAATGTAAGACAAAACTTCACAAGATCAACAATGTCCGTAACGTCCATAGAATCCATAGCATAATTAGGCCGTACCTTCTAAACGATTTCATATGCAAAAATAATAGATATAGATGTAAATAGGAATACGACATACAGCGAAGCCATGACACAGTTCGGTGAAAATTGGAAAATTCTAAGATTGTCCAAAAATTGATAAGCAGAAGTTAGACTATGGATAGACAATATTGATAGTCTATTATTGGGTGCAAATGGTTTGTTGAGTGGGTTGATTATTGACGGCCAATTATCTACACTTGGGATATAGGCCCGGGGGGAGTGCCCTTCGTGAGGGTCTTTCTAAGGGAACCTAACCCGTATTTACGCATGGATAAATCCATGGCTCGAAGAAAACCACGAAAACTCCGAACGATTAGGCCGACGGTCGCGATTGGGATCGAACCCAGCACCTCCCGTCTACAAGCTTCGAGAGCAGAACCTCTCAGCCACTGGTGGGGCTGGGTGCAAATGGAAACCAGCCTTATGTACTTTAGACAAACCGTAAGAAGTTGGAACATTACCAGTATAGCATCTCAGTTTCTTAACCAGATCAAGGGAGAGTTTCTTCAATTTCTCTAATTTGCTGAGCAGAGTATTTAGATTTCTCTGGATAGCACAAACCGATGTTAAAATTAACATCTGTTTATATTTTAACATCTACTGTTTAAATATATTGTTCATCATTCCAACATCTAACTATCTACATACATTGTGATAGAATAAACAGATGTTAAAATTTCTAGACTGTCAGTTTTTTCTATTCTTTCAATCACAATATGCAGGAGAGGTAGCTTATACTGGCTGTCTATACTGACCATACTCCGGATTTCGCAAGTATCGTAGTAATTAGATCCAGCTGTAAGAGTACAGTTTTTTAAGGTTAGTTCACGCATTTGCAGAATTTGCCAATTAAAGAGTCTTTTATAATTCCACCTGAATACACAGTCTTACTTTAACGTAAGGTCTGTATTGTTTCATGAATTTAACTGTAAAACTTTTGACTGCAAACATGTTTTGAAATAGTCTGGTTATCGTATGACATTATTTGTGGAATAAGACAGCTATATAGTAATAAAAAGCTGCTCACCGGGCCCTCGGGTCGAATCAACAACAACAACAACAACAACAGTATGACATTATAATGATAAGCTTTGAGTCTTTTGCTTCACTATTTTATTGTTTTATATAATTGTGTTTTTTTAAGTCTTGTAATGTCTGATTAAATGTGATAATTTTTAACAATTTGATTTTATATATCGACGTAAAATGTTTAGTTATTTGGAATTGTTACTTTCATTACCAAAATAATTTTTCTAAATGGCTGAAAGCGAGATACAAAGAAAGGAAAGAGGGTAACAGAGAGTCCTTTATAAGCTAATTCCAAAATTACTTATATTTTGTAAGTATTGGTGTAAAAAATTATTGTAAACAAATAGGAGAAAAAGTAATAAAGAATAAATAGCAATTAATTGTTTCAATTCAAAGAAAAAGTTAATTAAAATCTAATGAAATTTTCAGCAGCATCATAACTCAGAATGTTCTACTAGTAAACACAATCCTGTAAAATTGTTCTACAAAAAAAAGTAAAAGTTTGCCACTATGCTATTTATAACTTTAATAGAATTAATTACAAATTTTAGGATTTTTCTTTTATTTGTCATTCCTGCTGTGAATAAAACTACTGTACTTTTATTTTAGTTTGTTGCTCTTCATGAGATATTTAAATTTATCAGGAGAATTATAAGAACGTAACTTAGATACCTGGATATTTTCAGTACTACTACCTCTATGGTAGTTAGGACAAAATCTATCCCATGATTTATATAAAATAATTTACTAATAACATTATACGGACTATCAAAAATTGGAGCTAACTTAATTTCATATATATATAAACTATTCATTAATAACTAGGTCTCCTACATCAAATTTTGGTTCTATTATAGTGATAATCATATAGTGTTTTGTTTTTAAAAAGGTTTATCTAATGATACGTGTTTTTGAAAATTTAAGAGTTTCACCTAACGGAAGATAACAATTTTGTTTAAGAGGAGAGTGATAGAGTAATTGCCCGAAAAATGGGTGAGCAGGGAGAAAATGTGTCACTGCATGAGGAAATTATAGTCTAATAATTTAGTCCAATGAATTTTCGAAGTACCAGAATTTACTTTACATTTTAATCTAGTAACTATTGACAGATTCCACCGCTCACGCTGGCCATTCGTTTGTGTCTGGTGGACTGAGGTCAAAAGTTGCTTAATTTTATAGTTACGAATGAATAACTTAAATCTAGAAGAAGTAAAGACTGTATTCCTACACCTAAGTAATTTGTGCTGGGCTGGTGTATTAAAACTTTGCTTTACACAATAAACATAGGTCTCAATTTTAACACTTTTGTAAGGAAAAGCCCAAATATATCTAGTAGCATTGTCTGTTATTGATTGGAAACATTTTTCGTAGAATTATGGTAAATAAATCCACCAACAGTATCAATAGAAAGAGATTCAAAAGGTTGATATTAGACAGGCATAGAGCCTAACAACCCAATTTTTTTTTGCTAAAATTTTACATATTCTTTGACTAACATCATAACACTCAACATATTGAGTTACAACCTGAGTCCTGTTGATCCAATAATAATTACCGAAAATAAAAAATAACGTTTTTTGAATACTTGGGTACCAAAATTTTCATTAGCAAAGATCTAATATATATTTTTAAAGATATGAGAATAATTACTTTTAGAAATGCTTTTAGTTTTTACTATAAAAATACCACTTTCAGTTTTATAATATTTTTCTTGCATCTTAATAATTTCACTATCAGTCAAAAATAAACTATCAGTTCTAATAAATTGAGACTTAGGATTTCTAGATAACATGTCTGCTTCGACATTTGTGGATCTCTTTTCATATTTTACTTGCTAAAATCAAACATACTAAGTTTCAATAACAATCTGAGCAATCATCAAGGATTTTAACATATTCTTTAAAACAAAACTAGGAATGCATGTTCAGTTTTAATAGTAATTTTTAACCCTTTCGCTACTAAACTGCCCATGACGCGCAACAAAGCAAACTACTGGCAGACCACCCGAACATCTGCTCCAATTTCTCCCCCTCGTAAATATCCAGCTATTGTAGCAGAGCAGCAGATTATTGCAATCAACGGGTGGGGAGTATTTTGTACTAGTTATCTTAGGGAGGTAGTTGTTTTACCTCTTATTGTCCTGCTGACAAGTAGACACATAGAAGAAAGAGGGATAGATAATCTTAAAGCATAATTCAGCGTTCGGGCGCTTGCCGTATTTTGTATGCTATTGAGCTTTCTAGAAGGGTAGATATTAGAAGCATGGAGGGGTGGGTTAAATTCTACTTTTTGCTACGGTTCGTGTTCAGGTCAAGTTGAGTTCTACGTTTTAAATGCGAGTCGTGTTAGAGTCGGATTTGCTTACACTTTTAGAGTTCAGTTTGGGTTTTCAATCTTGCGAGTCGAGTTCGGCTTGACACAATTTTTCTAAAGAAAATCTAATTTTTTTAAAGATATAGACTAGATACAGACTATATATATATATTTCCCCGAAATTGCTGTCAGAGTAGGCGATTTGTTCCAAATTTCCGGACGCGACAGCCCGATAAGTAAGGTAAATGTAGGAGAGTCTGTGCACAATTAAAAAAAATAACAATAAAAAATCTAAATATTAATTTTTTGCTAACCATCCATGAATAATTTTTATTTCATTTGTTTTTATGCATTTCCATTGCTATTTTGTTGTTATGTTGTAATTTAATGGAACAGTTGTAATAAAACCAAGAAAATTATTTTGCGCAATCTGTCCTTACAGGGTTGGTGTGATTACGCACATGGGTAGAAGAGATTGTCACTAATAATAGCTACAATTAAATAGTTAACAATAATAATCACACTTAAATGACATTGTTGTAAGGGTTTTGTGAACAAATATTATTGTATTAGGAGTGATTATTGCAACCTAATGATTAAGGAATCAGAGAAAGGAAATAATTTTGAAAGCGATTAAAAAATTTTAATTAAAGGAAAAAAATAAAGAGTCAGAAAAAGTAAGTCCAAATAAGATTACAAAATAACATTAAGTTACTTGATAACACGTTTAACTTAAAATTGGTCCATTTTAATTTTTCATTTTTTATACAAATTTCCCAATAAGCTGCGCAATCTCTCCTAGCATGGAAACTAATGGGAACAATGCGCCATCTCTCCTAAGTAGCAGATGCGCAAACTCTCCAATTTCGGTAGGAGAGATTGCGCGACCTTTTATATAAACATGGACGCTACTAAAACGAACCGTTGATGGTCACATTGTTAGTCTAGGTTAGTAGCTCATGAGAAATCGTTTAAGTTTAAAATATTTTGTACTACTGACATTGTATAGAAATTCTGATGAATAGCTATGAAAATTCAAGCACTTACTTTGGGAAAACAAAACAAAATAGCAATGCTTTATCTTAGACTCTTAAAACAATCAACGTGCACTTTCACGTAGACACTCCACTAAGCTGTTGTATAACTACCTGGAGTCGCTGTGCGCCCACTCTGCTCATTCTCTTCGAATTTCCCTTATATGCGCAATCTCTCCGAACGCGCCATCTCTCATGGCTTTACCTTATCGTAAATATCAATCAACACTAATAACGCAAGTTGTAATTTATTTATCAAAAAATGAAAAAAATCATTCCATTCCAAATCACTTTAAACTTCATGTTTTTACGTTTTTAAAAGGAGTCTGTAAACGTAGGAGTAAATCTAGTGCACCCAGAAAAAGGAATTGATTAAAACAACAAAACATGTTTTGTTGAGTACATTTTGGTTGTTTTAGCAAAATTTTTAGTTGAAGTAAAAAAATTGGTTTTGTCGCTTGGACAAAAAAATATTGTTAATACTCTTAGAAAATTTTAACAAAATTTCCTCAATTTTACTTGAATTAACAAAATTTGTTTTTTTAATTTTAAAATAATTTTGTAATTCCAGCAAAATTTTGTTGTTTTTGCAAAATTTAAATTCTTTTCAATTATCCATAACTCTTTCACGTAACTCGATTTATTTGACTTATATAGCTATATAATTAAAGGATTAGCATAATTTTTGGATAATTAAAACTTTTTTTCATTGGGAAGGACCAAGGAAGTTTTAAAAATCCCACTGTCCCATTTATTACTTTCTTCTATCTTTACAAGAAGAAGGTATTGGAATCATGAAAATTTTCGACTTCCGATTTCCGACAGATTTTAGAAGGTCCTGAACACGATTTGACTGTTAAAATGACTGTCAACGACACTATCTGTCTGATGTGACAAAAATTTTGTGAGCGCTCTATCTCAAGATCTAATGCACGGAATTTAATAAAACTTTATATTCAGTTACTTCCTGATGTAAATTTTTGCTTATTAGTTTTTGGTGTACACCGCGCAACAAGTCGCACTGCTATGCTGCATTTTTCGCGATTTCTGCAATAGCTCTATCACATTTTCAGCAGTGAATTACGCGTGCAATTTTTGAATAATAACCAGTGAATTTTTATCCTGCTTTTTGCAGGCATAATTCACTGCTGAAAATGAATTAAAAATTAACTATGTGTTGCCGTATGCTGGGCTTTGTATTGTCGTCTCATGTTTGCCGCAGAAATTTGCGTGCTCCTGATGAAATTTGTATCTTGTGCTGGAGGTTGCAGCCGGTCCGACATACGAGGGGTGATCCAAAAAAAAGTTTACAAGGCAAAGGAAAAAGTATTTATTAACAATAGAAACAAGATACAAATGACAATCAAGAGACACATCTGGCCTTTACTTTTCCACATAGTCGCCAAACCTGTTTAGGCATTTCTCAGAACGTTCGACAAACTTATTTATCCCGTCTTGGTAGTAATCAGGGCCCTGCTCATTGAGCCATTTCTCGGCAGCTGTTTTCACTGCATCGTCTCAGGTGAACCGTACTTCCGGATAAGTTTCGCTTCAACGCTGGAAAAAGGAAATAGTCACTTGGAGACAAAACGGGGCTGTATGGGGGTGATTCCAGACCTCCCACTTGAACCTTTGCAGCAATTCCTGAGTCTGGCGAGCTGTATGGGGCCTCGCATTGTCATGCAGAAGAATAATGCCTTTTCTCAGTAATCCAGGCTGTTTGCGTCGGATCGTTTGAATCGAATTACGGCTCGCACCTCTATGCGAGACCACTTTTCTAGACGTCGTGCCATTACTGTCGCTCTTAAGTGTCTGCGTACTGACGCTACTTACTTGTAGAACCGCTGTAGGACAACTAGCGCCATCTGTCAACCACCCTGGGTGGAAATATTCGCTCCACAATTATTACGTTTCAAATGCTTCTGCTTGTAAACTTTTTTTTGGATCAACCTACGTATATAAGAGTGAGAAATGCCGAGTTCGGATATCGTTCTTTGTAGTTCAGTGGTAGAGCCTCGGAGCGCTGTTCTGAGGACCCGGGATCGAGTCCGGATAGGTGCATTTTTCACTCTCTCGGTTTGCGCTTGGAAAAAAGCAAGATAAAAAATTCGCTTGTTATTATTCAAGCATTGCAGGGGTAATTCACTGCTGAAAGTGAATTTAAAAATAGTTAAAATTGCTTATTTAGATTGGTTCATTTACAGAAGTTTTTGTAGTATAAACAAAACAAGTTCGTAATACAACATATTTTATTATTTAAACAAACAAAATATATTTTGTTCAAAAAAGAAAATAGATTGTTAAAATAACACATAGCATATATCTATGTAACAAAAAGAATTTTGTTAATTCAAATAAAATTGAACCATTTTACTTGAATTAACAAAACCTTTTTTTTGCTTACGGTACAAAATTTTCTTTTGGAATAGAAAAAAAAATCAGCAATATTTTTTTTTTTGTTGATTCAAACAAAATTTCCATTGACCCACATTTAAACGAAAAGTTTTGTTGGGTCAACCAAATTTTTGTTGATTCAACAAAACTTTTTTCTGGGTGCGATGTTCAACGGTGTGAAAGGTAATTTTTTTAGAACCATCTTAAACACACCTTAAGCTTTTATTATCATTTTTTTTAATATACTAAATAACTAAACAAAAAGAATGATAAAACTATATTTGTAATTTTATTTTATAATCCAACTTAAACATTGATGCTGCTTCAAAATTTTTAAATGTTAAAAATGGGTGAAAATCGATTGTAATTTAAGACGGACATGAAAATAAAAACGCCATTTGATTCCATAACATTTGAAAATTTCTTTCAAATTTGTATTGATGATATTTGTTTTTTGATATTTTGATGATGCACCATTTTAAACATAATGGAATTGATATACAATTATGAGCCGTGCTAAAAAAATACTTTTCGTATAATATCGGGTGCAAAGCATTTATTTCCTGATTTAGTCCTGACGTATTAATTATGACTTTATTATTGTAGTTTGCTTATCGGGAAAATTGTTTGGGTTTGATCAGTTAAGGATGTCATATTCTACTGTAGGAAAGTCAGATCTAGTTAATTTACATATTAATTATGTGGTGAGAAAAATCTTTTGCTTTATTCCGGCCGGTGTAACTAAACCATTCTTTGAATAGATAAATGCTTATTTACCATAAAAAAAATCTTACCTGTGTTTTCCAATTTCACGGGTGCAGCAGAGAAAACGGATTATCACACCATACAAGTTAACATGGTATGAGAGAAATGACGCAGTTTTTAAGATATATAAAAAAAAAAGTTGTCACAATTATATTAAATAAAATCTTGATGCGAAACAATTTAGAAGACCCATTTGCATTTAAAACTTTCCGGTATAACTTTAATTTAGAGAAACCTTTTTTTCAATATAGAGGAAACTATTAAAATGGAATCGAAAATTATGTTAATATTTTATATTCAAAGCTAGTGAAAATATGATATTTTTGTTTGTGTATTTTATCAATTAAGTTATTACATAGCTGTTAAAGTTTAACTCTTTGAGCGTTAATTTTCTTACATTTCTTTCTTCATTGTAGGACATAGAACTCTTCAGTTACATCGGTGGTTTCATAGGAATATGGCTGGAAATCTCCCTTGTTACGTTCGTTGATTTCCTAGAAACAGTGTCGGATATCATAACTTTTGCTGTGATGAATTGGAAAAAGATGCATGAAAAGAAAATTGTACGTCGCAGATTTCGATATTGAGTTTGAGAGGTTTAAATTGCTTTATCACATTCCATTTCAAGTACACTAGTGTACAAAACTTAAGAGCCTACGCTAGTCACAAGAAGAAACGCTCAAGCTAATGTTAAGTCTATGGGAAGGTTCTTGCGCGATTTCTCGCTTGCATTTTAATATTTTTAAATGATTTCTTTTGCATAATATAGCTGAGCCCGATCCCTAACGTTGTTAGTTTTCACTTTTTTGATTTTATTTACAGATTTTTTATAAGCGTACATTTTCAATTTCGGAAACGGTTGGAACCGGTTCTGAAAGTGAAAGTACCATTATATAAAAAAAAAACTGGAACCAAAATCGAAAAAGTAAAAACTAACAACGTTAGAGATCGACCTCAGCTAACCTATGCAAAAAATATCATTTAAAAATATTAAAATGCGAGCGAGAAATCGCGCAAGAACCTTCCCATAGACCTAACATTAGCGTTCGCGTTTTTTCGCATGACTGATGTAGGCTCTTAAGCAACAAACACAAAATGCTAATTTCTGAACACGTGAGTACTCAAAAAGAAATTCTATAAACAGCAAGTGTAGAAAATAAGTATTACTCTTACAGCACAGACAGTCCATATGAAGTCTTCTTGACATCACAAATGGTCACAATTGTCACAGTCACTTCAATGAACAGAAATGGGATATCTTGCATCAGTCTCATTTTTATTCTCATTTGGCCACTCCACTGAACAGTCACCATGACTGCTGCTTTTTGACGAGCCACCAGGTGACTTTACAATAGAGTCATCTTGTGACTCTCTTGTGACTATCATTTTGACACTCCATTGTAAAGTCATCATGATAGCTGTTCTGTGAAGAGTTCCCAAGTGACAGAAAATAAATCATCTGGTGACTTTTCACAAAGGAGTGCAATGATGACTTCACAATAGAGTGTCAATCACCGGATACTCACCATGCGACTTCATTGTGACATTATTTTGCGACTCATCACAATGCAATGCTCACAATGATTTCAAAGTACAGTCTTCAACTGAAAGTGACTTGAGAATCACTAGGTGACTTCATTGTAATGTCACCGAGTGACCCATCACAAAGCGACAGTCACAGTAACTTTTCAGTGTTAACATTCATTTGAGAGTAATAATTAGACAGTGAAATATCCCATATTTTGATTCACCGTAGTGATTGTGACACTTCTTACCATGTGTGACGTCAAGAGGACTTTGCACCGACTGGCCGTTAGGGTAGTACCTCTTTTCTGCACTTTCTCTTTATAGAATTTCCTTTTGAGTACTCACGTGTTCAGAAATTAGCATTTTGTGTTCGTTGCTTAAGTTTTACACATTAGTGTAATATTTATGATAGGATATCATCATGAATATGTCTGAAATTGTCTTGGCAGATATGAAGAATAAAATTTTTAAATGTCTACTGTGTTTGTGCTATGATTTAACACTTTTTTTTATTCATATACGGTGTTCAAACAATAACTTGGCAAACTCAGAGGAGTGATGGTACGCGTCGAGGTAAACAAATTTTGAAGTGGAATTCAGGGTCGCAATTCAGCCAAAAATATAGAGTGTTGTGAGTTCGGTTACCGTAAAACATCACAGTTTTACACTAGATTAATTTTACCACAATTATTCCAATTGGTAAAGAAATCATATGAGATGTAATCTTCCAAACTAGGCGAAAAATTGATTATTATTAACTGGGTGAATTAGTTCAGCCATATTCTTCCGGGATTGCTCAGTTGGTAGAGCATTGGCAACCCTGGTTCGAATCCTGGCCCGGAATGTTTCGCCCAGAGTTGGGAAGATTGGATCTCATATTATGCTTTTAATTCAATTTAATAAATGGATTACAGTACCCACCGTTATTAAAAGTACTGGCAAACATAATCAGCCACTTATTTAAATCAATGTAAAGTATTGTAAAATCGCCATCTAATAAAACAATGCACTGGCTTTTAAAAATCTAAGTTTCAGATACTTCTATCTATTACTACGTGAAAAAAAAACAAGTCCATGAGGAGCTTCTCAACCTTATTTTTTTGTAGATCAAATTATCAAGGCGAGAGTTTCCACCGAGGAGTTTGTAGTCGTGGCGCCGAGAATCCAAATTATGTTGTACCTACTGAAGGCAAATAATAGGCAGTCGGTTCCAATCCACATTTTGTTAGGATCCAGAGAAAAGTTGAGGCCATCCTTTACTATTTTAAGATGATAATTCCATAAATAATGATTTTTAGTACCGTGGAGAGACTTGGTGAAATAATTCAATGTTTGAAAAAGACCTTAGATCTGAACAGGCAGCGTCGTCTTGGCTATCGGCAGCCAAGGAGATTTATTCCACAGTCGTGAAGTACGCGCTGGGGTTACATGTACATCCGACTCCAGGAACAATCTGCTGCTACGTGGGAAAAATAAGCGGATAACTATTATCTAACGCCCGAAAATACAGTGCCATTAAACAATCTTTCAACCAGTCAGCGCTATGGAACTAAATTTTCTGGCGCTATGATTTTGAAGCTATCAGACCGCAGGCTAAAAAGTGCGGGAAAATATATTTCTAGAATATTACGGAACAATCTAATTCCTTCGAACAAATAATAAGAAAAAAATACGTAGGTTTTATCGAGTATGGGCAAGATGCCAAGATAAGATTTTACATAACATAGTTGAGAAGACAAATGTCTACTCTTTTCTTTTCTGAACAATATCGCACATTTTTATTTCGTATTCAGAAACATTCTTTATCACCTTCCCTCGAAAATAAATGCCAAAAGAACAAAGGAAAGGAAAAATAAGCAAAAGCACTAAAATATTTCTTGAAGAAGACAGTTATGGTGAGGGGAGTAACAACTGCTTCTCACAGCTTTCAAAGAGATTTTTCATCAAATGATCATTTGGAATTCTGTCAGAAATGAGTGAACATACCTAAACGCAAAGATTTAAGTATTAGAGAAAAGAAAGAAATGCTGAAAAGACAGTATGATATGACAAGATATAGCAAACGAGAAGCTTCGTCAAAACTGGGGATTTCAAAAACTGTCTTATTGAACTTGATGAAGCAAAAATACGAAATTTCGGATGAAATAAAAAAATGGAAACTTATACAAAAAAAAACGCAATGGAAAGGCTGATGACATAAAATGTATACTTTTAAACTGGTTTGAGTATGCGATAATACAAAAAAAAATCTAATTTCTCTTTCAAGTCAAACTGAAAAAGCACAACAATCTCCTAGTGTATTTGGAGTGGAAAACTTTACCAAACTGTGGATAGATGACTAACCCGATGGAAGGAACGCAACAACATTGTCTACAGAGAATTAGTCGGCGAGAAGCAAGGTGCACAGGTAATGAGGCAGCTGAGAATACGGAGGAAGAAAAAGTGATTAACGATTACCAACCTGATCAAATTTATAACATAGCTGAAGCTGGGTTATGTTACCGAGAGCATCCAGTACACATTTTGATAAGATGTAAACTTCCCAACTGGGCGAAAAATGTCCGGATCAGGATTCGAACCCGGGATCTCTTGACTGAAGCTGCCAATGCTCTACCAACTAAGCAATGCCGGAGGAATATGGCTCAACTAATTCACCCGATTAACCTTAATGATCAACGCATCTGGTCTGATATCAGCACAACAGAATAAATCACAGGTAATGGAGCCTCCAGTAAACGCTGGAAACGTGATTACACTAGATAAATTTTACCACAATTATTCTAATTGGTAAAGAAACCATATCAGATGTAATCTTCCCAACTGGGTGAAAAAAGTCTAGGCCAGGATTCGATCCCGGATCCCTTGGCTGTAGCTGCCAATGCTCTTTTTCGCCTAGTTGGGAAGATTATATCTCATATGATTTCTTTACCAATTAGAATAATTGTGGTAAAATTAATCTAGTGCCGTTTTGATAGTTGAAAGTTAATCTGCAGTACAAATCAAAATAGTTAAGCAAAGATTAATTGTGCTAATAACATACAACCTCACAGGAACTGTTAAGAAACCGTCTTTTGTGGATTGGTTACAGGAAAAACCCTTGTTGTTTTAATTGTGTTAATAACCTTCCAGTCAATTATTCGCGCAGTAGAAACTCAGGGATGACCACAGCTATCGGCCGTTCTTCTTAAATGGCACGACTATCTAAAAAACGAAAAAAATCCTACTCTTGTGAGTATATTGTTCCTCTCATCCAAATGATTTGAAATTTGAAAATATTAAAATCATTTTCTATCCCACAAATACCTTAAGCATCATTCGACTTTTGGATCAAGGGATCATACGACCATTTAAATTTTTTTATAGTAAGACATTTGTTAATAGAATTGTCAAAGAAATAGATTCTGTCAGTTCTAACTCCGACTGACTCGATAAAAAAGAAGATTTCAAATTCAACTAGTTTCATGGATTCAGTCCAAATCATTGAAAGTGCTAAATAAACATTTACCTCAACATCAATCTTTAATTGTTTTAACCCTTTGCGGCGCAGAGCATTTCCATTGTTTAACTATTGAAATTCATGAATGACACCAGAATTTGAAAACGAACTTTCTTGTAAATATGAAAAAGCTATATTTCACGCAACTAATAAACCGTATTTTTTTTACCAAAATTCTGGTACCAGTGAGGGTTTTAGGAATTAAAATTAAGTGGTTTCATAGACATACCACCGCGCCTCAAAGGGTTAAAGTTTGTGGCTCCGGCATGCAAAATTCTATCACACAGGAAGAAATTTCTTTTTAGGAAGATGAACTGACTGAAGACTTTTTAAAATATGTTTCTATCAACGATGATTTTCCAACGTCATTTGCGATATTGTACAAAAAATTGCAAAATTCAAATGAATCATCCTAATGATATTCATTCAGAATCCGAAGATTAAGAAAAATAAACGAAAATCCGCCAAATTGTATCTGAAGCCCGAAAAGAGTTGGATATTTAGCGTCGAACTTTAAGTAAAAAATAAAATTACGGTTCATTTAACGCATTTTCTAACACTATTGAACATTTAATTTCTGATTCATCGAAACAAATCAGAATTAGTCAGTAATTTATAAAATTACAAGCAAAAGTTTAAACTTAAAAGAAATAATGTAGTATGCAAAATGTACTGAATTTAAGTGCCTGATTCCTTCTTAGCTCAATGGTTATCAAAACCTGAGCTAATGTGCCCGCAGGTTCTGTATGTACGTAACGCGATATCTCTTGATAGAAATATTTGATTTTCTTCAAATTTTGTATATACGTTCATTCTGATAAGGCGCTTCCCTGATTCGTTTTGGGGTTTCATTGCTTAAGTATAAGGGGAGGTAACGGGGAACTAATCCCCTCTTAATTTATTGTCGATTTCTTTATTTTTCGAGGAACATTATTCTGTGAAATAAGAATATAATACACAATTAGTGTGAATAGCATCTGACATCAATGCAATCAGTTTAACTGGGCATTTTTCTTTATTTTCATTAATAAAATATTCTAGTATGAAACACAAAATTTATTTTAAAATAATTTAATTTTTACTCGCCGATTTTTAAAATCAGCCGCCTTATAAAATCAAATCCTTGCAGATGAATTTGATTTTATAAAGCGGCGGATACTGTATTACCCAGTTCTATTGTAATTTTTTTTTATGCATACTATCTCACCTTAAGTTACTCTTCATATTAATTGTATATCCCGTATATGTTAAAAACTTAAAAACACCAAGCTCCAACATAATGTAAATTTTGTAATAGTGCTACAAGAGGATAATGCTGCGCGTAAAAATCTATCGAAAAATCCCCAAAAAAAATTTCCATTCAGTCCACTTTTTTGTTATATTTTCGTTGGAAACGTATCCTTGAAAATAGGCCCGCATGATTATACAAAAGGTACACAGGTTTATTTATCCGTTGTCTATCAAAATTACATTCTAGTGTCGGAGCACAGTTCAGACTTCAATTCAAAAACAAGAACGCAAAATCATGCGTCAAGCATATGTAACACTTTCCAACGCTTCCAAAATAATTTTACAAATCATACCGTTTAATAAGCTAAAAGATAACATCTAAGTAAACAATTTGGAAAACGCATAACTTATTTAAAAACATAATTTCAGGAATTTCCAACATATACAATATTCGGAAAAATATCCGAATACTTTTATTCAGCCCTGTATAGGATCTATATATTTCTATATATACTACATAGGATGCTAAATTTTAATTCAATTAGGAAACGCGTAGCACAGTTTAAAATTCTTAGTCTGGAGTTTCTGTCAATAAACAGAAATGTGTTCGAGAACTTTTGTGCTTCCTGTATAGGATCTACAGAATTTATACAAACCACGTAATAGGCAAAAAGCGAGTTAAAATTAAAATCGCGTTCAGTAACTTAAAACGCACTTCCAGGAATTATTGTTAACAGACTCTGCACACACTCTTCTGTAGTAAGCCTCTTGTAATGTACCTTAGTGATATATATATAAATTTCAATGCGTTTAAAATAGTGAAACATTATTTAAATAAACCGCAGACGATTTTTCTCCGTAGACGTAATGTAACGGAATTCTTTTGACTGTCCCTGTAAAGTAACTATAAGTGCTATGCACACCCTATTCCATATTAAATTTCTTCTAATGCACCTTTGTGATATATATAAAATTAAATGCGTTTAAAATAGTGAAACATTATTTAAATAAACCGCAAATGATTTTTTCCCATAGACCGCAATGTAACGGAATTCTTTTGAGTGTCCCTGTAAAAAAACTATAAGTTCTACTCACTTCCGTTGAAATAGGGAACATGCTATAGATAACGACAATAACATATAAAAATTGCAGAGCAATCCGAGCATATTTACGGGAGTTAGAGCACGGCCAGACGGGCATACGGCAGACGGCAGACAAACCGAAGTCATAAACACTTTTCAACTAGGTTGGAAAGTGTTAATTACAATTATGTCAATGCGAAAATATGACTCTTATTGACATTCAAATTGGACTGGAAGTCGATAGTATAAATATCCTGCTTACGATTGAAAATCAAAAATATTTGACAACCCAAATGCTCCGAAAATTCGGCCAAAAAAGTGGCACTTTCGTCATAAATATAACATTGCGGCTGTTTAAATTTTATTTAAAAGTTAACTCTATTGTTGTAACTCAACCACGTTGCTTCCCGTATCTTTATAATGTCAGCATTACTGATACGAACACTGGTGCTTTATAATAGATATAGTATGTATATATTGACTTTTAGAAGTTTCTTTTCTACGGTACGTGGCGACTTTTTTTTTTCTTTTCTGAAAGCGCAAGCCCATTCGTATCCAAATTACACATTACATTTTTCATTATTTCCAAATCCATATAATTTAGTTTTGATTAATTTTTTTTTCTTTGTACATACAGTAATTACTCGAAGTTGGGTACATTCGTTTTAGTCTGTAGTTAATCACCAAAGAAATCGACAAAAATTTCTTGTCGTATATGTATTTATGGTATGTATACATGTATTCATATGTATGTATGTATATGGGGAAAAGAGTTTGCAGATAATTGGCGCATTTTAGTCAGCTTGACTTCCGCAAATTTAATTTCAATGTATTCAATTGGTTTATTTTTTGTGTATGTGAGTCAAACATTTACACTTAAAGTTAAATATTTGCTATATATAATAAAGATAACGGTTGCCAAACAATAACTGCTGTACAATTAATTAGATAAACCATGTTTTTGCATTTTACATTTTAATATAAAACAACATTCTATGTTTATATGACTTGCAGCCGATGAAAGAAAGAGGCAGTGACACTAAACCGATGTTGGTTATTTTTTATCCTACATTCAATGGCAATATTACAATTGGTGGAAAACATCCTAACTTGATCACGTGATAGTCAGGAATTTTAGAAGTATTGAGGCCTGTCTACGGTGACTATAACTGCTTCCATACACTTACAACCACATTGTGTTAGAATTATCAACCTCATTCATAGGCATTCCCAAACAATTTCACTCAACGAATAAAATATCCACAGATGTGAATATCGAATCACAGGAAACATTCGCACTAAAACAGCTAAAAACCAACTTGCTATGAGATTAAAGCGGAAGTAATTTAAATAATGATAAATAGATCGTTTCTCAACAATTCATAATATAATAACATTATGTGCTTCAAAGCTATTCCTGTAACGAAAAAAACATTTATAAAGACTTTATTTAAAGCTTATAAACTTTAAAATTCCTTTATGTTTGACTGTTGTTACAACAAATTTTCGAAAAACCCTGTGCAATAGATATTCCCGAAAATACGTCACCGGAAAAAAGGACTCAAGAAACTGTTAATTCTGTAACTCTAAGTTTCATCAGATCTACTCACAATGTAACCGCATAAACTGGAGTAAATATAAATTCCGTTCTAAAGTCAAATAACCTCTGTAACCCTTTTAATGTAACTACGTAACGTGTATGTAATGTTAATTGTTTAATTATATTATCGTAAATGAAACAATCAGTGTATTTACTCCTATTCATCTAATACAACCAAATAGTTTTTAGCGTAAAAGTAAACGATGCTTAACATGTGTGATGATTTTGCTACTCTTGTCACGTGAGTAGGCGATGTTTTGAATGAAATCGTAATTTTTTGTCCACTAATTGTCCATGTGCATAAAAGTTAATAAAGACTCTAACTTTCAACGGATGCTGTGTAAATCTCGGAAATTGTGACTTTCTGCTTTTTATCGTTATTCAATCGATATTTGCGATATATAAACTTCGAATTTACGTTTGAAAAGCGGAACTTGGATCGGGACCTCTCTCGCTACGAAGAAAGCTAGATCCTGCAATTTAACTGCTAGTCTGAAACTGAATATGAATAGTTGCTCTTGGCCCGGTCGAACGACTGCATCAGCGCTCGCCTGGTCTACCGTGTGGAATCCAAGCATTTACTGAATGCACCCTGACCTGAGGCTGCCTATTGAATTTGTGAGTTCGTTTTCTCTGAATCTTTACATTTTTTATATTTGAAAGTTTTATTTTTACGGAGTAGAGCTTCGAACAGAATTTTTAATTATTTCTTTTTTGGAGTCAGGAAAATCAGCAGAGACATAAAATAAAGAATAGAGAAATAAAGAATAGAGGCATGAAATAAACAGTCTTTTTAAACATTACCTCTGTGGTCTCCTTGTACGGCTGGCTCACTCAAAACTGATGACAATGGCCGTCACACATGTTGTTGTCAAAAACAAGCAGATAAAATAAACATACCGAAAATCTTAATCTATTGAAAGCTACACTTATTTGTAAACCCTTAATTTATTTCTTCTTTTGAAACATTCAATTTTCATTTCTTTAGAACGTCTCGTAATATCATTTTTATTTTTATTAAAGTTATCATTCGATATCCCATAATTCATTTCGACTCGCGCGTCTAACTTTTTCACTTATGCCGATTATAAGAATAAGTTCCACAGCCTTGCAAGTCGCTCATTGGTTAATTTACCCCTGCATTGACGAAGATTTCATGTATCTCGCTGCCTTTAAAACGCGGTTACGCAGTCCAGAGCTCACAATTTTTACGTGTTTTCAAATGCAAAACAAAACCCATCACTTGGAGGAGAATTGTCGTTAAATTGGAGTAATTCTCTAATAAATGTAACATCTTCATGCTGTTTTATATGACGTAACACAACTCAGTTATGAATTCTGAACTTGATAACTGTCACTGATTGGTGAAGTGTCAATAAAAATTATTGATACTAATGCAGCTTTCTGTTATTTCTACGGGAAATTTCCTAATATATTTCA
Organism: Maratus michaelseni; assembly: GCA_963931845.1. NCBI lineage: Eukaryota > Metazoa > Arthropoda > Arachnida > Araneae > Salticidae > Maratus > Maratus michaelseni. Next base: position 54,276,317 of record OZ007596.1, read on the forward strand.
TAAACATCGTCTTCCATCTGGAGCCTTCAACTGCAAAACATCTGCTATTCTATAAAATCATCGCTTACCAGAATTAATCTGTTGATATAATTCACTATGAAATGAAAAGCATTTCATCAGCCATCAAGATTTTTGTGTTCTTAAGATTCAAATTATCATAAAAACCGGCAAAGCATTTCATTAGACGGCACGGATTGTGTTGCTTACGAAAAAAAAAGGGGAAATTTTCGAATGGAATATTTCGAGTTGCTTCAAGCTGTTGCGTAATGCGGCCATATAACTTCCTGCCACAGCTGTACTACTTCTCTTCGCTGTGGAATGGTGTTTTCCGAATGTGAAGGTCGTGTGTGTATTCTAAAACATTTAATGTCTGTTTTCAACCTGAGATCCCCCAAGTGACTGTTTAGAGATTACGTCAACTACTTACCAAATTACGATTGAATATGACAGAAATGTAGAACTAATGCCTCCAATTAAATATTTATTTTTTCCCCTAATAAAATGTAGATGTACTTCGTCAACATACGGAAACTACATCTCTGTAAGTTAAATTTATTATATTATTTTGTTAATGTTTACCATATTTTAATAGATTTTTATTTATTTACAGTATTGTTATTATAATTATTATAAATTGTTAAGGATCTATTATTCTATATTTTGTTGTTAATTTAAAGATTATTTATACATTGTTTACCTTCTTTCATATGTCATATTGCTTATGCTATTAAAATCTGGATTAGTTAATGCTTATACTGAAACTGAAAATAACAAAATAAAAATTGCTGAACCAGATGTGAACATAAGTATTTTTGACCCCGAGTCGGGAATGGACATTAAATCTTGTTTGAAACATTTTGAAAGTTCATGCTCTCAAGATAAAAAAGATTGGAAACTTAAAAATATTTCCAAATATTTGAAGGGACAGGCATTAAAAGTGTATGTAAATGCGTGTTTAGAATGTAATGATTATGAAAAAATTGCTGAAATCTTAACTGAAAAATTCCTTAAAGTACATATTCCTCGTTTTTCTGACTATACTTCAATAAAATTTCATGAATTTAGCGACTTAGAGAATTATTTTCGTCGGAAGATTGGCATTTTAACACATTGATCGACAATGATCGACAGATCATTGATCGACAGATAAAATTATGTGAAGCAATTATCTTACAAGTTTGATAGATGGGTTAAAAGCCGAACATCAGAATTATTTATTAGTAAATCCCCCTGAAAGTTTCACAGACTGGTATGAACTAGTAAAACAACTAGTTGTAATTCCATCTCATCATAGTAGTAATAGTAATGTTAAAAATGTTTCTCAAAATCCTAGATCATTTTATCAATCTAATAACGCACCGAGACATTGGGTTCGCCCGCAACCAAATTACATAAATCCTAATTTCAAACCACAAAGTAATTTTAACTCTTCAGCGTCCAGATTTGTTATTCCTAGATTACCTGTTAATCATTATCAGATAAGATTTCCTAGTCGACCGTGCAGATTATGTCTGAACAGAGGAATCCCAGAAGCTTATCACTGGGAAAAAAGTTGCATATTTAATGTGAATCCCCAGCAATAAGGTATTACTCCTGTTCCAAGCCAACCACAACATCTTGGTCATAATGTCTGACAATTAATTATCTCTCGGTATGTCAATAACAAGGAATTAAAATATGTAATTTACTCTGGATCAAAAATCTCAATTATTTAAGTTTGTTAATTATTTAAATACTAAAATTGTAAATATTTCACCTATCATTGTTGGTCAAGCTAAAAGTAATGTTATAATCTATAAGTCATGTAAATTATTAGTTAAAATATGTAATATTACACAGTATATCAATTTTTGTTATGTGATACTGATTTAGAGAATGCTATATAAGTATTGCCTGACTGTTCTAAATTTCAATTGCTTATTGACTGTGCAAGCTGTAAAGTTATTCAAGGAGACCTTGTTCTAAATCAAAATGTCGACATATCCAATAATAATTTACAGTTATTACATTTCAATGTTAAAAATGAGTATCAGTATGTGCAACCCGATTATAGAAGCGTTGTGGCTCCTCAATCATTCGCGCAACCCAATGTTAATGATAAAAATTTAATTGAGGAAATAAATGCTGTAAAACATAAAACTTTAATCGATATTTTGGGGAATTATTTGGACATTTTTCAAAAAATAAACATGATGTAGGAAATATTAATATTGAGCCACTGCGTATCTTTCTCAATTCTGATGTACTTATATCTATGAGGTCTTATCGCACTTCAATAGTAGAAGAAAAAGAAATTTCAATACAGATTCAATCATTATTAGCTTCTGGATAAATTACAGAAAGTAATAGCACTTATTCTTCACCAGTTACTTTAATAGAAAAACGCGACGAAGGTAAAAAAACTTTATTATGTGTAGATTTTTAAAAACTAAATTCAGTAAGGAAAAACGATGCTGAACCATTACCCCATATTGAAGATATTTTAGACAAATTGAGTAGTTCCCAGTATTTTTCCACTTTAGATTTAGCGTCTGGCTACTGGCACATACCCATACATGCAGAAGACACTGAAAAATTAGGCTTTACTACCAATTGTGGACTCTGGGAATGAAAAGTTCTCCCCTTCTGTGTAAAGGTAGGCACCCCAATATTTAATAGCACCATTAGAAAAATTCTTACTAAATATAAAATCAACTTTGCTTGCTATTATTTTGATGGCATAATTATTTTCTCTTCAACTTTGGAAGAACATCAACAACATCTTAACAAAATTTTTGAATTATGCAGAGAATGGAAAATATCAAACTTAAACTATCTAAGTGTAACTTTGTCCAAAATAAAATAAATTTCTTAGGTTATGAAATAAAAAATGGTACATTGACTCCTGCTAATACTAATACAGAACCTATAAAAAAATTAAAACCACCCTCAAATGTTAAAGAACTCCAAAGATTCCTGGGATCCATTGATGTCTATCATAAAATTTTAAATAAATATGACACCTCGTCAATAAATTACTTTAAAAAAATACATTATGGGAATGGAACTTAGATTGTCAAAATGCTTTCCAAAAACTAAAAGATGCCTTTATTGCTAAACCTACTTTGAAAATTTATGACCCTAAACTACCCCTCCATATGTTTCTTGATGCCTCACAGGTGGCAGGAGGTGGAGTACTTAAACAACCAAATAGTAATAACTTTTTACATCCAATTGCATACTATTCTAGAAGATTGAGAATTTATGAAAAGAACTATTTTATTACAGAATTAGAGTGTATTGCCATCATTGACTCAGACATATTTTACCATTACTTTCATGGTGTTAAATTTACCATTCATACCGATCATGCGTCTCTTGTATGGTTAAAAAATGTCAAACATTTACGAGGAAGATTATTCAGATTGTTCTTAAAGTTCGTGTCCTTAAAGTATGTTCGTGTATCATATTGTATATTTAAAGAGTTCTACAAATGTCGAAGTCAACATGTTGTCTAGAAATCATACTACATATCATATTCAACCTCTTACATTTCTTTTGGATGTTAAAGAATTAATAGAGATACAGGAAAAAGATAATGTGTGTGGTAAAGACTATCTAAATGAAAATGTGTTTATGATATTGAAAAAGATAGATTTTCGAAAAAATAGTAGTACCCATGTCCTTAAGAAGAAAACTACTTAATGTTGCTCATGAGAAATTTGAGCACCCTGGTATCCAAAAAATGTTAAATCTAATCTCCTCTAATTATTATTTGCCTGATATGACTCAAGATACAACTAAATTTGTAAAACACTGTGATATATATGTCAAAAAAAAACAGACAGAAGAAATTTGGATTTTTAGAAGCTATGCCAACTACAGATCAACTGTTTGAATGTGTTTCTGTTGATACTGTGGGAGGATTTAATTACTATAACTCGACCAAAAAGCATTTACGTATCATAATAGACCATGCTACTAGATATGTTTGATCTTTTCCCTCAAAATGTGTTAACCACAGAAACTTATACTAGCGGTCTAAAACAAATCTTTAATATTCAAACTCCCCAGCAATTGTTCTGTTTTAATAAAATTCTCAATGTAAACCCCCCCCCCCCCAAAAAAAAAAAAAATGTATTAAGTAATAGAAATGCAGCTTTTACTTCATCTAGATTCAAAAATTTTCTGCGGAATCCCAATATCAAGCTACGTTTAACTACATAACACCACCCACAAACGAATGGAAAATGTGAACGTGTGAATTAGACAATAGTTGCTAGATTAAAGTGTAAGGTTAATTCTACCAGCTCCAAAGTCCCTTGGACAAAACTTTCGACAGAAGTAGTTAATGAGTACAATAATACACCCCATTCCATAACTAAATTCTTCCCTGCTTATTTACTTTTTGGCCAATTACCCTATGATTCTCCCCCTTCAGCAAGATTATTATCCTCTTATTCAAGAAGAAATTAAACTTGCTAAAAAACGCACTGATGATTTTTATTGGAGAAGTAAAAAATTTTATGATCGAAATTATCAAGAATCAAAATTTGAGATTGGAGATCATGCAATTTATGAAAAGTTCCAGTATCCGAATACCAGAAAGCTCTCATAAGTTTTTAGTGATCCCTATCAAATCTGTAATAAATTATCTGATGACAATTTTGAAATTGATAGACAGATTCAAAATAAATTTACTGAAATAGTCCATGTATAAAAATCACGCCTTTACTACCCTACTGATCAATTAAAGTCATCTCATGAAAAACAACAACAAAATAATATTAAGCACATAATATTGTCTTAATTTTATAATAGTCGTACCAAATTATTTAAATATTTAATATAAGGATTTAGAGATTTGTTGATGGTGATAATTATTTACAAAATGCTAGATCAGGTAGAAGTTGATTTATTGAGACATGATGAAGAAATTAGCATTATGTTACTGCAGTAAATTGTTCTATTAGGTAAGTTTGAGTTTTAATAAATCTTAAGCTGACCAATGGGGATTACACCTCATTTTGTCTATAGCTTGGGTAAAACTAAATTCATTATTTGCCAAGATCTTTCGCATTAATAAATTTACTAAATTGCAGCAAACTCCCATGATTGTTGAGGTAATGATCATTTGGAAAAAATTTGTGTATATTTAGGAAATTTTGAATAAATGATATTACTAGAATTGAGTACTCAAACTAAATATGATGTTATAATTAATTTGTGATGATGATGAAGAATTAAAGGGAAGATAAAGATGATAATAAAATAAAAAGTATTTAAAGGTGAAATTTAAAATTTTAGGAAAGGTGCATTCAAAAAGTTTCTGATGTTATGTAAATAAAATTTTGATGTTGTTGTTGTCGTTATTTTACTCTTTCTGTTGATGATACTATTATTATTGTTGTTGTATTTGTTGCTGTGATGAAAAAGTTCTAAGATAATCAGTGCAACATATTAATTTTTAAGATAGTAAATACAATTTAATAGATTCTTATGTATTTTATTGGATAAGATTTCTGGTTGAAGCAGACTTTAGTTCTTATCAACATTCTTATAACATTCTGTTTCAGTAAGAAAATAGTAAGGGATTATGAATTGTTTTGCCAGATATTATTGATAAAATATAATCTAAATTTTATTCTTAGGGTTTTAGTTGCATAAATCAAACTTATTCTTTAGACTCTTTTTTTATAGTATTTTCTCAATAATCATGTAATAGATGTACCAATTTAATAGCTTAATTAAAAAATTATAATAGCCATAAAACTAATAAAAATTAATAAAATAAATTATGATTAACTAATCTCAATTCTTTTTGTGTGACAGTGTGTTCCTAGCACACTAGTAATAGTGTGTGAGTATTACTGTTGAAATTTGTATTCGAGTTAACTTTTATGCTGGCATAATTGATTGGTTTGGATTGAAAATTTCTTATACCGAATTGAATTGGATTACAATATTATACTTTAAATTACTAAAAATTAAACTAAGCAAAATTAAACTACTCTTAAGTGATAAAATAAACTAAATATAAAAAAAAAAATTGCTTTTCAAGAGTTTTCAGAATTTTTCCAATGCATAACTTGAATTATTTTCCTGTTATTAAAATAGAAGAATATTGTCACTACCCAGGTGACCAGAAGAAAACACTATTAATTTATTGTTATTATTCTTAGTATTGTATTATTTTTCTTGCTATTATTATTATTGTTATTTTTTATTTATTGTATTTTATTGTGTTAATATTATTCTTATTGCTAGTTTTGAGTTGTTGCTAGTATAAGGATAAAACAAATACTTGAGAATTACTGAAAATTGATGTGATATTTTTGAATTTTATTATTAGTTATACTATTATTTAATTGATGTTGAAAGAGAGAAATTATACTAGTAATTACTATAAGATGAATTAAGTTAATGTTTGATGGAACTCAAACTAGATGCTAATTGATGTTAAAATTTACATGAAGTGGAATATGGACATATACTCCACATAACTCCATTTAACTCCATACTTGACAGTTGGACTATTATGCTATGATATGGAAGACTCTTGGAAGGAGTACCTGAGTTAATTTAAGAACCTAAAGACTATTCTACAATTTGGTTCATACAGTCCTCAACTAGTTCATAATTTTGTTTGATAAGTGTTAATTTTATTATTTTACACTTTTATTGTTAGTGTTATTTATATTAATTATTTATTATTATATGTATTCTATTATTGTATATTATTATTGTGCTATGGCAGCAAATGGCAACATGAACAGGCTATTGTTGATCTTTTGATATTTAAAGAGAACCTGTTGAAAGTCTAGGTGTACAACTGGGTGTAAAGCTGGACTTTTTGAAAAGGAAGAGACTCTCAATTGGACTCTATAGTTATTATCAATTGTGATAGTTAGTACAATTGTGTTATAGTTAGTAAAAATTTAAATAATAAAATAAAATATGAATTAACTAATCAATTTTCTTCTGTATAACAGTGTGTTCTCCTGAGACGTCACAAGAATATTTACTGCTGAGATTTTTAGTTAAATTAGCTTTTTATGCAGGCGTAAATGGTTGATTTGAGTTAGGAATTTCTTATATTTAATTGAATTAGATTAGAATAATATATTAAACTACATTAAGTAAATAAATAAAATAAACTGGATTAAATTATATATTAAAGTCAATTACTATAATCAAATATAATATCTTAATAATAATTGAATATTATTCAACCTTTCTTTAAAAAATGCTACAAGGTCTCATTTTTCATTCAACAACTTATGTTTTTCTGGTTTGATTGAAAGCAAGATAATTGCATAATAATTCTGAATTGACGATGGTTGTTTTTCACAAACATTTCTTATTTATTTCTTATTTTATTTTATATATTTTACTTGAGTCTATATTTGTCGATGCCTCAAGTTCTCATGCATCATTCACTGCTCATATGGATGAGATATTAATTATATACTTAAGAAAGTATTTAAAGAAATACTGTGACATATATTTTTTAATTGTACTGCTTGTTATTGTTGAAATTATTGTTGATTGTTATACTTAGTTAAACTATTTATTATTTGATATTGAGAGAAAATTCATAATGAAGAATACTAGTGATTACTGTGATAAACGAGATTAATTACTTGATATGATACTTGAGATTAAATATTACTTGAAATTGAATATGTTATAAATTTTACTTCTAGAAGTGGGTGTTGTTAAAGTGAAAATCTGGTTTTGAAAATGGGTTTCAATATCTACGCTATGGTTTTTCCTATACTCACTTGGTATCTAATATGAGTATGTAAGTAGGTAATTGAAAATTAATTACCATTTTAGCCGGCTATAACATAACAAACCCTGAGATAAGATATATATATATATATATATATATATATATATATATATATATATATATATATATATATATATATATACAGTGGGTGATCGGTTAACGAACTGTTCAGTTTACGAACAAATCGGTTAACGAACACTTTCGCGAGAGATTTTTATGTTCGGATAACGAACACATGTTCGGTTAACTAACATCTCACAAAACAAAGCCCAAGAAGAAGCAATGCTGTGTTTCAGATTTGCAGAGCTGTATTTAATTGCACCTATTATAGGCTTAGAGAGCATTTAAACAGTTGTATACTTATGGCCTAATTAATTCATGGGCTACCGGGAATTCGGGTCTAACATTTTAGGGCCCCCAAATTAGAATGAACAGATTAAAACGAATTAATTGAATTCCCATAGAAACATTATTATTGTTTTTAATTTTGCATCCCTTTTAAAGAAATATTTTTACTTGGAAATTAATTAAATTGAAATTTAGTTTCTAAAACATTAACAGGCCCTACGCTCCGCTTGAGCTTTAAGGGCCCTGCAGTAAACACGATCCTTTAGAGAACTAATGGTGTTTTTGATAAGTAAAAGTGATAAATTGATATGATTTAATGCTGTAGTCAATGAATGTTATCCTAAAAGTTTTTACAAAGGGCATGTCATTTATTTTTTTTAAGTACGCCAGGGCAAAAATAAAATAAAAATGATTTGTCCATATTAAATACGGACGTATATTGGCCCTATTAAAAAGGAAGTATTGAAAACTACAGAAATGAAAAATAAGCTTAATGTACTATTAAATAAATTTAGGGAGATTCAATGTTAATTTTTACATATTCTTTAGCTTTAAAGAACGAATTAATTGAATTCCCATACAAACATATACTAAATCTGTGATCGATTAACGAAAAATTGGGTTAGCGAACACTCTTTTGGAACGGAATAAGTTCGTTAACCGATCACCAGCTGTATATATATATATATATATATATATAACCATTAAATTAACGTTACTACCACCAACAAAAACTGTGAAATTATGAATGAAATTACAATAACTAATTAACAACAAAACAGACCTCCCAGCAAACTGAACATGGATACCAAAAACATATTCAGTTGGTGAAACATATCCCCCTGTAGGAATAAGCAACTCTGTAGAATAGTTAGTTACAGTTAAAATTATCATAGAATAGAACTGTAGGTAAATTAAGACAAACAACCAACTAAAGTAATAACATTTAAAGTCTAAAAGTAACACCTAGTTTCTAGTATTAAAAGTGTTATAAAATGTCCGTTTCAGACGCGGGGATCATGTACACTAATGGCGCCCGGTGCATGTAAAATCGGTCGTGGGTGTAAAGTCTTCCAAGTTCCCTGTGACCTACACCTCTGAGGGTGCCTAGTCTGGTGAAGGTCTCATCACTAGATCAAGGTTCTAAATTACGAGACCAACTCGAGGAACTATGGCATAACTTATGGGTGAGCAATGCAGCGAGGTCTTAGCATCTCACATCCGTCCGGCATGACTTCGCTACATTTCGCAGTGCTGAATCGTCTCATCGAAAATCAATTAGCAACCGGCCCAACTAAGAAAAATCAATTAAGGCAACAAGACGCACTGAAACCACGTCGGCCTATAGATTTATCAAACATATCTTCGCCAAGCGGAGAGCAGGAGAATCCTCGCGTTGTTGCCAGGGATCAACCCGTAAAGCTGGGCAAAAGCCTGGCAGGTAGAGAACTGATCAGCGGTCTAAAAAAAAGAATATGCTCTCTCCCACCATCTCTCTTCACCCATCATTAACTTTCAAAAAAAAGAAAAGTTTTTTTTTTTTTTTTTTTTTTTTTTTTTTTTTTTTTTTTTAGTTATATAGTTTAGTACCGGATGGTACCGGATTTTTTTATTTATTTATTTAATTTTTAAGCGATTTTTATCGTTATTTTATGTTTCGAGACGATTTTCTGACTTTCTTTAAAGGCATCCTGTTTGAGTCCTTTAGCCCAATATGGCGAATTTTGTCCTTTTTTACGATTTTTATAGTCTTTTCAAATTACGCTGTAATTTTTCAACATTAGAAAAATGAATCCGGTTCTAGTCTTTTAGCCCAATATATTAAATTTTGTCCTTTGCGATGTTTGAATTTTCAGCTTTTTTTATGTGATTTTCGCGTTCCACGGTAGTTTTTTTTATATTCGTAAAACGAATCCGGTTTCTGTCTTTTAGCCCAACAGAGTAAATGTTGTTTCCTGCAATTTAAAAATATTTCCAGGATTATGTATGGGAGTTTTAGCGTTTTGCGTCGATTTTTGGACAATTTATTTTTCAAACGAAAAGTACTCTCCAGTATTTATTCTAAATGATGTTTGTGCTCATTTCTTAAGTCAATTTTTGTACCGAAAAAGAAAAATAATAAAAAGAAAAAAACACAGGAAAAAACCGCCAGATTAAATAACTTGATACACAGATTAAAAAAGGAAAATTGGTCGCCAGTAGCAACTTCGCGATGGCATTTGTCACGTCGTGGCTCTTAGCATGTTCATAAAGATTTTCACTGAACAACAGTGGAACTGTGAAAAAGGTTTTGTTTCCCGATTGGTTGACTAAGATTCACCAATAACCAAGATTATAAAACATGCATTAGAGAATTCAGAAAAAAAAAATTATAAAAAGATAAATTTTTATTGGTTATTTTTTTTATAAAGCAAAAACTTTGAAGCGTATATATTACTGGCACATCTTACCAGTATACTTTAGTTAAATGTACGGCCTACTATCGAGTAATTTCGTAGTTAAAATGCAGAAAATTTTAAGCATAAACAACAAATTGAAGAGTTTAGTGTATAGATCTTGTATTGTTTAAATATATTTCTAATTTATGCTACAAATTATTAAGATATTTAGCATGTATAGCATTTAAAGAGTCAATTTCGCAGACGCTAAAGATATTTATATATTAATTATACTTTTGTTATATAAACAAAATAAGGGTGTCCCTATGATAATCCCCAATCTCAAATATCGTAGCAGAATGGAAATTGAGACACCTGGAAACGGAAATGCTGAAAAATCAAAACTTGCAGATTAGACTCTAACTTCGGTATGTAGACGATATTTTTATTATTACAAGTAAACAAAATAACCTAGAGAATTTCCTAAAAGTAGTTAATTCATATGACAGTAATATTCAGTTCACAATAGAAGAAGAAATAAACCATATGCTAAATTAAATGGATGTAACAATAACCCATGAAAGCTCTAAAATAAATACCAAAGTATACAGATAACCAACTGCAAATATAAATATAATTTTATTTAAAGCAGATACTCCCTTACCATACCATTTAGCAGCCATAAATACATACGTAAATTGAGCTCTCTATATTTGCTGTACAGAAGAAGCACTTGAAGAAGAATTAAAATTTATAGAAACTCTTGGAGCAAAAGCAGGTAGGTCACCCTCAGAAAGCAATAATTAAACTGATTGAACGGGCTAAAATACGAATTGATTTAATCCAACTGGCGCAAAATGTACTTAAATGTACACCCCCCCCCCCCAATCCCATATTTACATAGTATATCCCTAAAATTAAAACCAGAATTTGGAAAATTAGGTAAACGAGTTCCTATAACCTCAAACCCATCTCCTTTTAAAGTTATACGTAATGAAAATAAAAAATATGACAAAACTTAGTCTTCAGGAATATATCGAATCAACAGTCTGAATAATAAAAATGAAAAAATAAAATACATACAAATGACTAAACGGTTGGTTGGTTGATTTATGACGGCCGATTATCTACTCGAGGGATATATATATTCGAGGGATATAGGCCCTAGGGGTGGAGTGCCCTCCGTAGGTGTCTTTCTAAGGGATCCTAACTCGTATTTACCAATAGGTTCAAAGAAAACCACGGAAAACTCCGAATGGTTAAGTCAACGAGCGTAACAGGTGTTGAACCCATTACCTCCCGTCTACCAGCTTTGAGAGCAGAACCTTTCAGCCACTGGAATGACTAAACGGAAGATAACTGAAAGATTACGCGAACATAAAAGAGACTTGAAACAGAACAAACAAACAACAGTCCTTGCAAGACTACATATCGAAATTCCCTATAAAACTTCAATAAAGAAAATAGCCAACTATGAATATTTTCATAATACATTAATAAGAGAGGCCTTGGAAATTAAATTATAAGCACAAAATGTTTGCAGTGATATGACATATTCCCAAAATTGATCCCCGTTGGATGTGAATCCTGAACGAGCAAAAAGAGGAAAAACTGAGGAATAAAAAGAGAAAAAGAAAGAAAGAAGGAGAAATAAAAAGAGAAAAAAATGTAAATTAAATCCCTCAATCCCTAAAGATCTAATAAACGACAGCAAAGGGGTGTTTGCATTTACAACTGTGAATGCTCCGGACCGGAAACGAAAACGTTATTGTGTAGCGATGTTTTTTATGAAAACTGATGGCCATTTTTAATGATTCGTGTTTTTAATGACTATCAGTATGGTGTCTGGTTATTAAAATTTGTAATATACATACGGATGTTTTTTTTTTATTTTCTGAAATGTTATTTTTCAAATTATTACACGAGCCTGGCCAAAAAACAGTAAGAAAAAACATAGCTAAAGAAAGAAATATGTTTATTATATCGGTTCCGATCGTTATAAATACGCATTACATCATTACAAAAAAAAAAATATTTTTTAATACTAGGGGACTTAGCCCGTTACTCGTTAAAGTTTGCCAATCCCCGTGAATTGCGAAACAATTCACCCTATGACCATTACGCGGTCCCAGTTTGCTTCGCTTGCTGTCCAATTTTTAGGGTTTCGTTCATCTCACGAAACCCTATTGCTCCCGCTCCGTTGTCTGTCTGTCACAGAGCCATTCTCGAAAAGTATGTAACTTACAGAGTTGAAACTTTGTGTATAAATCAGAATATCAGCTGTGAAGAGCTGAAAATATTAAAATTTGAAAAATTCGTATTATTTTAATAAATAGAGATAAAAAACCAAAATTCTAACAGCCTTTTCCTATTAAATTGAAACATTTTTCTTTATAGATGATGCCAAAAATTAAAAATCAACGATGAAAATATTTCTACAATAATTATTTTTCTATCAGACGATTTCCACGTGAAAAATGAAATAAAAAGTTTCACCCATTGAAAAAAAGATTAATATGAAATAAAATTGATTGACGTCATAGTGGTAATAACACATAAAACGGAAAGATTTCTCAATAATACAAGGAGTATGAGTATGTGTATGTGCACAAAACAGATTAATATCACGTCATTAGGGAATTAAAAAGAAAGTCTGACGTCATATCGAAAATTTAACGGATTTTTCAAATGTTTCAGAATAATACAAAGCGTATATCAATATGAGTAATAGAGAATAGTAAATATAGGAGTTTGATAAACATATTGAATCGTGATAAAAATCCGATTATGGAAATATTCGCATATTTTAACATTTTGAAGGTGTACAACATGTTTAATTTTGAAATTATTTTTTTAAATATCGCATTTAGTCCGCATGACAGATATTACAGTGAGAGAATATAATAGCGGGCTTAGACCGCTATCGGAATGGTTTAGATATTCGAAAAAAAGAAAAAATACACCGGTAAATTTTTACTTTATAAAAAACATTACCTTTTTTTTTTTGGCTAAATGAAATTTGTTTGAATTTATTAAAGAAAGGATAAAGTGTTTTGAAAGGAATATTAAACGAAACCCTTTGAGCGATCTTCGATCACACTTACCCACTTGTTAACACTTTCCAACCTAGTGTGAAAAGTGTTTATGACTTCGGTTTATCTGGCCGTATGGCCGTCTGTCCGTACTCTAACTCCCGTAAATATGCTCGGATAATTCTGCAATTTTATATGTTATTGTCGTTATCTATAGCATGTTCCCTATTTCAACGGAAGTGTGTAGCACTTATAGTTTTTTTACAGGGACACTCAAAAGAATTTCGTTACATTACGGTCAATGGGGAAAAATCATTGGCGGTTTAATTTAATTATGTTACACAATTTCAAACGCATTATAATTGATATATATCACTAAGGTGCATTACAAGAAGCTGAATATGGAATAAGGTGTGTATAGTTAATTTACACTTATAGTTAATTTACAGGGACAGTCAAAAGAATTCCGTTACATTACGTCTATGGAGAAAAATCGACTGCGGTTTATTTAAATAATGTTTCACTATTTTAAACGCATTGAAATTTATATATATCACTAAGGTGTATTACAAGAAGCTTACTACAGAATAGTGTGTGTATAGCAGTCATCGTTCATTTACAGGGACACACAAAAGAATTCTCTACTGTCTGTTAACAATAATTCCTGGAAGTGCGATTTAAGTTAATGAACGCGATTTTAAGTTTAACTCACTTTTTGTCTATTACGTGGGGTGTATAAATTCTGTAGATCATATACAGGGAAGCACAAAAGTTCGCGAACACATTTCCGTTTATTGACAGAAACTCCAGAAGGAGAATTTTAAACTGTGCTACGCGTTTCCTAACTGAACTAAAATTTAGCATCCTATGTAGTATTATACAAATCTATAGATCATATATAGGGCTGAATAAAAGTATTCGGATATTTTTCGAATATTGTATATGTTGGAAATTCCTGAAATTATGTTTTTAAATATGTTATGCGTTTTCAAAATTGTTTACTTAGATGTTATCTTTCAGCTTATTAAACGGTATGATTTGTAAAATTATTTTGGCAGCGTTGGAAAGTGTTACATAATCTATGCTTGACGAATTATTTTTCGTTCTTGTTGTTTTTGTAGCAAATCTAGCCGGAATAAGTACTACCATAAATAATTTTAACTTAAAACAGAAGCTTTGTAAGTTTAAGAAATTTATAATTTTTTTATGTAAAAAAACATAATTTTAAACTTTGTTGAATAAATTATAAATGCATTTAGCTGGTGCTACCAATGGTTATAAATCATTTAACTACTATGAAAAAAATGATCTTGAAACACAATTAGTTTAAAACTTATTGCACCGATAATATTGTACGGCACGGCTTAAATTCATTAAAAAAACGCTGCGTGATAGGAAGATAGTTTATATATATCATCAATCATTCTTTAAATTTTGTTCGACATTTTACTGTTCTAATTGAGTATCGATTTTTTCAAAATAAATTATTTTTTACTTCATCAAGATAGCAACAGATGACAGCAGATGCAATGTAGACAGTTTATATTTTTACTCAATCCAATTTTCGTGTGCGTGAAATTCGTAAATACATTCTAAATAAGAGTTGAGAATTCATATGAAATTAACGATATTACTCATAATTGAAATGAGGAATCATCTCAAACGCTTTGGATTACGTATGTTATTTTATTTTTAATAATTGCTAATTTGAGTTTGACTGCTTTCACACTGGCCGCTATATTGGAAGTAGAGCTGATCTCACCCAATGTAGTCTGTTCATACGCCGCTGAAGCTGTTTACATCGGCTGATATTTACATTCATGTACGTAAATATATCTCTGTACGTCTTTACTTATAAGTAAAACTTTTATTAATTTTAATTAATAATTTTACTAATTTTATATTTTTAAAAATCTTTAAAGATATTTTAAAATTTATAAATTCTTATAATACATAAATTATAAATATTATTTAAATTAAATATATAAATTATGATATATTATAATAATATAAATAAATATAAAATGTAATGCATTAAATTATAATATAAAATGATATAGTATATTAAATTAAATATTAAATGAATGTAAACATATTAAATTAAATATATATTACATTAAATTAATATTATTAATAATTAATACTAATAATAAATAATTATTTATCATTCTAAATGATTAATAAATATAATTGTTATTAATAACTAGTTTTTATTAATAATTTTAATTAATAATTATTTCATTATAATATATATATATATATATATATGTGTGTGTGTGTGTGTGTGTGTGTGTGTGTGTGTAATAATAAAAAAAAATTTCCTTCTTTTCACCATTTTCTTAGTCCTTATTCCAAATTATCACCATTCTATTAAATTACTAAATGTTATCTATTTTATTTATTTTAATATTTCTCTGTCTTTTATTTATATCTTAAATCCCCTGTTTGATTAATTCTATATCTTAGTCAAAATATTCTTTAAATTCCTATTCTAAAAATAATTCTAAATTGCAAAAAAATCCTAAAAAGCATTTGATTAAATTCCTTTTATTGAGACAGTGAAATTTATTCTTTCAGAATATTCTTTCTTTACATTCTTTTTATTTTATTATTTTCAGATATCGTTTGATTTGTCCCATGCTCCCCTGCGTTCGCGCGCTTATTTTTTCCTTCCAAATTCATCCGATTTTTGTAATGAGTTCTTTCTTGTACCTCAGGTTCTTGTTAGGCCGCCCTTAACCTAATTTCATAGCCATTGATGTTTAAGTTTTTCGGCCCTCTCTTATTGGCCACACCCCTTTTTCTACTCTATTGGTTGGTAATTTTCCGGCGTTTTACTGTTCTTACACCGATTTTTTTAGTATAAAACATACCACTCGGGCGAGGATGGCCAGAATTTTGCTCATTTTTGGTTGTTAAACTAATACGCGGCTCCAGCGACCCCCATTTTTTACTTCAACATTGTCTTTCCCTTGTACATAGTGGGTCATCTAAGAATATTGTGTTCCATCTTGTATATAGAGAGTAGCTAAGGTATGGTAGTGTCTCCAGTGTCTGTTATCTATTGAATGTGATGATAGTACTCCCGTGCTGACGAATTAATTACTCTGCATTATGTAAACGGATGACATTGCTACGAATAAATACATTTGGTCGCCTACAACGAGTCTTGTTATTGACTGCTGCTCGGCTATGTGTGTCAATTATTCGGTGGAGTTCCTTCAGTACCTGGTTTCGGCGAAGTAATGGACATACTTAATGATGTGACGACTGCAAAAATTTCATGGTGGCTACCTCATAATAATAAAATCCGGTAGTCACTAATAACAGTCCTTATTACCTGCAATTTATCGTAATATAGTAAAGCCAGCAGGATTTACCTATGAAAGATGCGTCTCGGCCAACAACTTCATATATGAAACGACTTGCTCGAAAGACTGATTCGACAGAGTTGTTCTCATTTGGGTTCCTGGATGCTGCGGCGGAAAGCAATGTTGAGGAGACTTTTATAATTCACAACAATGTGGATTTAATGGTAGCGACATGGAAAATCACCTTACGATGATTCTTTACGATGATGCAGTCTATTCTTTTTTAAAATAAAATTAAACTAGTGTAAAGGAGGTGTCACAACTTTAGGACTGTTTGGTATAATTTTTATTTATTACTTCTTTTTTACAAAAGTAACTTAATTCTATTATTTGTGTGTGTTCTTATTTTATTTATTTATTTATTCCATTTTCATTCTGTGATATCTATTCATATGAAATAATTCTATTTATCGAAAAAAATATATATAAATAATATCTTTTCATTTATTATTTAAATAAAAATTTATTGGAACGTATTAAATACCGATTGCGTAATAGACGTAAAAATAGCTCTAGAATTTTATTAATTTGAACAGTAAAAAAATGTAATCTCAAAGGAATCTTTGCGCTGAAATTGCGAAACATTGGAAAGGTAAATTATTGTGTGCGAAGCAATGGACATACTTAATGATGTGACGACTGCGAAAATTTCATGGTGGCTACCCCATAATAATAAAATCCGGTAGTCACTAATAACAGTCCTTATTACTTGCAATTTGTCGTAATATATATGTCTGTATTTACATATTATTGTTATATTATATATTATATTATAATTTTATATTATTTTATTACCAATATTTAAAATTACATTAATATATTTATATTTGATATCAATTAATAACATAAATAATACTATTACAAATTATAAAGTTAAATTGTCATAGTAACATAATTTAATTATTATTAATTAAAAATAATTATAATGTATCATAAAATAATATGAACTAAACTATTAATTATTTAATAATTATATTTAATATTTATAAAATAATTATTTAATATTACAAATTATAATTAATAATAATAATAATAAGATATTTATAATTATAATTAGTATTAATCTTAATAAATAATTAACATTATATATATATAAATAATATTATAATGAATTATATTAAATTAATACTACATTAAATTAATAATATAATACTTTAAATTAAAATACTTAATTTTTAATATATTAAATGTATAAATTATTTTAATATATAAACATTAAAAATAATTTTTTAATTTATTAATTTTAATATGGTTTTCTCTTTACGTATAATTAAAACATCAAATTACTTATAAGTAAAGAGAGATAAATACATTTTGACAGACATGAATGTAAACATCACCGATTCAGCCGATGTAAATAACCGCCATGTTGTCTAACCGGAGTTAAGTCAATGAGTGTTTAATAAATTATTCAAATTTAAAGCTCAAAATCAGAATTTTGGTGAATTTATAATGAAAAGCGTAACTTAAACTTTGCAGAACAGTGCCTGAAAGTTCTTAAATATGAAAATTATTATTCCTAGAAGAATTTATTTTTTACGTCCATGTTATTTCAAGGGGCACTTCAATCTGTTTATGCCCATCGCCATGATGAAACGTCACACTTCAGCGGCGTATTGGTATGAGCTCTGGAAACTACGGTTGTTGCCAAACGGCCAAACGGTAAGTTAGAAATTCAGTCTTATTTCCGCGCCATGTAGCAGAAATATATATATATATATATATATATATTAACCTATTATTAGCAGGTAAATTAGCAGGTAGGAAAATAAACTCAACGGATGATATCGAAATAGCAATAATACACTTACACAAATTATAAGATTAGAATAAACACAATAACATAAGTTTAAAAAAACAGAAAAATGTACCTGAATTACTGGCAAGATGTAAAATATCCACGATAAACAACAAGAATATACATGTCGTTCATAGAGGAGAGAAAGATACTAAGAGTTGAGAGTATTATATCAGAATGAAAAAGTCTATATCGTCGTCAGCAATTTTGACAAAAACGTTCTAATCGCCCAGGTTAGCGATAAAATTACAGTTACTTTACCAGATTTATGAATAATTACTGAACGATAGGGTTTTTACCCTGGTCAAATGTAATCTTTGTAATTTATAGTGTCTCTCCATAATTTTCTAGAAAAATCCTAAAGTGAGTGTAAAATATATGGTCAATGCATGATTATATTACAGAATTTTTAACAATATAGGAATACATTTTGAGATTATGAAAACTAGACGAACAATCGTAACAATATATACAAATTTATTAAAGACATATTAAAATATATAAAGATACTTTTCTGTACTATAAATAAAACAAATCATCAATAAACATAGATAGTAATTGTTAATTAAAAGATTTCCTCTATTTGTTTCTCCTTTAGCTATGTCGATAGTCACAGTATTGTTTATATTCTCTTTTCTATTATCCAAGTCGAAAATCATACGAAATACACTTTTATGTGATTCTGTCATATTCAAGCTCTCAAAGAAGCTGGTCTTTACTGTCTGTGTGATTTCTGAAGAACAATATATGTTCATATCCAACAAATAAATGGCAATTTGATGGACATTTCTGAAAGTGTCTATGAAAGTGTCCAAGGATTCTTTCCCACATTCTTCAAGAACATCAACACCTACGCATCCTCCTTGATAACCGGGCAATCTGAAAAAAGTAAGGACGTTGTGATTAAGTTAATCACATAGGGCATTAAAAATATTTTATTTCTGTTATGAACTTGAAAGATAATTTGTGTGCCAATCTTGAGAGTCCTTTTCGGTATAAAAATTTCTACTAATGCAAATTTTGAGATCTGTTTATAAGTAAGGTGAAAATCTCAGTTTTAAATTTTAATAAATATATTGTTTGTTTTCCTATGTTTTCATAATCAAAATTTATTTTAATGATAAGTTGAACATTTATTAGAATTATGAGTTTTTAATAACAATTATTAATACAGATACAGGGTGTCCCAAAAAGGAGTACCTATTTTTAAAAATGAATAAGACACAAACGAATAGAGTTCTTGAATAAATTCTTGCAGGAAACGGTTGTGTGAAGTCTGGAATTTTGTTTAGAGTACTTTATTATGTTAGTTAAAATTCTTACCGACAGATAGCGCAGGCGCTGCGGCTACTGCATTCATCAGCAATAGTTGAAAATTAAATGACAATATTTTCAATATGTCCTCAATTCATCACAATAACATGCCGGAGTCTTAGAATGAACTTTCACTGACCACGTCTGCTTCTGTCTGGTCTTCACGCATGCTCCGTTTGTTAATATAGCCACCAAAATGTGCTGTAGCGCCATCTGTCGGTCAGATTTTGAACTATCATAATAACGTATTCTAAACAAAATTCCAGACTTCACACATCCGTTTCCTGCAAGAATTTTTTTTAATAACTCTATTCGTTTGTTTCTTATTCAGTTTTAAAAATAGGTACTCCTTTTTGGGACACCCTGTATATGCACGCTATAAGGAGATAATACTGTAAATAATAAACTCTAAATAACCTGGAGTCCATTAAGCCAAACAGTGATTCTCATAGTTGTCGAAGCAAGACGAAATCAAAGAACATTAAGTTATATGTCGTTATTCAAAACGCAGAAGACAGCAAAATCTCTACCAATAATAAAGAAGGAAGTTTGTGCGTCTCTGTGCGTGTTTCTCGGCTGTGGTCTGAAGAGACCGCTATACGGAGAGCTACAAAATTTGGTGGGAAAGAACAATTATGTAATGCAGGTTTTGTACCTCGAAGCCCAAATTTTGGATTAGGTTTTTTTATTTTATTTGATTGTTTATAGGTTGCTTAACGTTTTTTCACGTTTGCCTGCGATTTTTCAGCATTAATAACCGGAATCTGATTCCAATATTTTAGCCCTAGGTAGTACATTTTGTCCTCTTTCTAATAAAGTTTATTCGGAAATCTTACAGCGATGGTGGAATTTTTGGCGATTTTTGTCCTTTGCCACTAATAATTACAATTACTACCCCAGAATGCTTAATTGGTTACGGGGTTGCCTCCATTTCAGTCTGAGGTACGTTCAAAATCGTCATTTTTTTTCTTTTTAGTTTGGAGAGGGATGATAATTCTTTAAAGATAAAAAATCGTGAATTTAAAAGGGAAGGGCGGGTTATTAAATATCCTTATTTAGATTTTTTTTATTAGATTTTTTAAAATTTTATTTTTATGCGTTTTTGTACGTTTTTTCATGTTTTGCAGAGTTTATTGTTTCAAATGACGTCAAAAATCGCGCATTGGGAGTCAAACAACGTTGGAGGGCAGTTGTGATTGGTAGCTGAGAGGATTGTAGGCGTGGCTTGAGGTCAACCAGGCAGTTGTGATTGGCGGTTGAAAAAGTCATCAACTGTGAATTCTAACAACGCCTTGTTATTTTTTTTCAATTTGTTGAATGCGATTTTTGGAGATTTTTCAATCTGTCTTTTCTCCCTCACCTACAAACTAAACGACAAGAAATAATATCAACCACTCAAAAACTTTTAAAATTCTCTTCCACAACAAGCCGACTATCTAAACAGATCTTAAAAATCTGGTACAACACCATCTTACTAATGAAAATCTCATATGGAGTCGCAGCATGGTTTTTCCGCCTCTAGAAAGCCCATGGGAATCGCCTCCTCTCTTCAATTGAAGCCCAATACCTACTAATGATAACCAGAGCATATAAGAAAACAGCAACAACGGCCCTGTGCGTTCTAACAGGCACATTACCTCTCAACTTACAAATAGAAAAAGAAGCAATAGCGGGAAACGTCCTCAGACTGCATATCCCCATGGAAAACCGCGACCCAACATTATACCAGAGCAAGACTACCTCATCCCACATACAACCCTACAAGCCCTACATGATATGGTTAGCAGATGACGAAGAAGACGACACCTACGACATAAAAATATTTACAGACGGCTCCAAGTCGGAACATGTAACAGCTTACTCTTTCTGTGTATACCAAGAAAACACACTAATCCATAAAGCACAGACACAAAAAATTCAGTACGCACAGAAAATTCAGTATATCAAGCTCAACTACTCGTCATTAAGACAGCGGCTTGCAGGGTTCTCAGCTTACAATAATCACCCTATCAACACAGACAGTCTTTAAACCCTTCAAGCCCTACAAGACCTGTCAACATCAGTCCTGATAGTAATAGACATTATCAAACTTCTTCAATCAACAACAAACCGAATTTCCTTCAAATTGGTGAAGGGTCACTCCGGAATAAAGGGGAATGAACAGGCGAACCATCTAGCGAAAGAAGCAACCACATTACCCGGGGCGCACAAACAGTTCATTTCCTTCCCAGTCTCATATCTGAAGAAACATCTCAACGACCAAGCCATTAAAAAATGGTAAAGGGAATGGAAGAACACCGACACTGGCCGCTTCACCCATCGCCTAATTCCAAAAGTCACAACAGAACGCCTCCTACACCATAGAAATCTATATTAATTCGCCACCAACCATGGACCCTTCCCAGATTACCTTGCTAAAATCGGCAAAACTGAATCTCCTCTCTGTACCTGTGGTCAAAGGGGCAACTCCCTCCATTACACCTTACAATGCACCTTCACCTCCACTCTTCACATCCGCAAGCCATCAACAATATCTCTTTCACAATGGTTCGCCTACCTGTTGAAGCGACCAGACCTTCTAAATAAAATAATTATTTGTATGGACATTCTAGAAAGGAACCAGCATCTATTCCAGATGCCTCCACCACAAATAGTTGGTAAAATAGAGAACTGAAAGCTTGTTCGGAACACTGCCTTATAGTATCCACCAGCCATGTTAGGAAACAGCACCCACATACCTCAACCAACCATCTGTGCAAAAACTCAGCTTCCAGCCCAAAAGCATGTGTGAAAAACTCATTTTTTAACTTTTTAAAAACTTTTTTCGTCCTAGACCATAAGCTCTTATCAGCAAACTCCCATCAACTCTCAGAAGAAAAACAGAAATACACATCTTCGTGCTCGCGAAAAACATTTATCGCTCCCAACCAAAAACTGCAAATGATCCAAAAATTTTCTCAATCATTGTATATAACATTATAGACTATCTCCATCATCGAACAGCATACATAATTCAAAAACTTCATCACTTTATAGTAAATTTTATGTATTGTAAATAATCAAAACTGCACTGTGAAATTCATATCATTTTTCTTATTTAACATTGTATAATATTGTATCATCCATAACATTGTTATAACCTCCCTATTACAGTCGAATGCTGTATTTCATAAGTTTATAGCACTATATAAAATTTGCTAGCATTAAAAAATTATAAATACATTTGGCACTCAAAGAGAAATTTATATATCTATATTTATTTTAAGCTTGCACTGAAACAGTAATATAAATTTTTATTATTTTCATTCTTATTCTTTGCATTCAAATATTATTAATGTGGTCATTTTTCAACCAGTACTCAAAGAGAAATTTATATCATATTCATACTTATTATAGGTCGTAATCAAAGAGCTGTATATTTATCATATTCTGTTCTGTTAGCATTCAAAACTGTAAAGAGTCATTTATATAAATTAGCACTCAAAGAGAAATTATTATATCTATACTTTAATTAATTTTCTTTGCATTTTTGCATTCTATTTCATACTACATTCTATTTCATATCTATACTGCTTGTATCTGAATCTATAGATGAGGTTCTGACCTATATACAATAAGTTAAATAATAATTTAACCTATACTTAAAATGTCAGTATTTCGAGAATTAAAATATAGATAAAGCATATTATTCTTACATAAAAAATTAATGGCATTCCATTGGTTGCCTCTGGGAAAAAAAGTTTATTCTGTTATGACTGGTTTAATCTTTTATTTTACAAATATTTTCATCCAAAAGTTTAATTTTTATCTCAAATTTCATTGCTTACTTGTACTAAAATATTATACTTAATTTGTAATTTCATCTAAGACTAATGAAATTTCAAATCTAGGGCTTTTACAAAGCCTAGAGGTATAATAATTTCAGCTTGCCCGCATGAGGGCTGCTTTGTCAAATATGTATTTTTTTTAATTTTATGTATTTGCCAAGCAGGGCTTGCAAAGACTAAAGCCATTTGGTAGGCCTCCCTGCTTGGTTGAATCTGAATCTTTAAATCGGAATGCTTCATGTACGTCATTTATGTCTTTGTTTTCAGAAACTGGCAATGATAACTTACTGTATTGGTATGTCAAAACCAAAGAAAGCGTCATTTTGTTTCTGTTTCAACCGCGCAATTTTGTTTCTGTTTTAAACGTTAACGAAAATGCTTAATGCTAAAGGTCGTTGGCTTAATTTTGAGGAGAGAGGGGAGTGTCCGGTCGTAGTTTAAATCCCGCGTTAATGCTCCGATCGAAACTCTTTCCTTCTCTCCTGCCGTCCAAATCAGAACTTTTTTTAATACGGGTCGGATTCAAACGAAACCTTTTCTAACATTCTTCTCAGGTCCCCCACGTACTAAATAAAGTTAGGTATTCCCCTTATACTATTATCAACCCTTACACTATTCAAACTACTATTTCTGAATATTAATCACCAAGGGAGGGAGGATATTTTGTTTAGTTCAATGGGCCCGATTTCAACGAAAATTAGTTCATTCAACTTAACACGAACTAATTCAGATATAGATAACTAATTACTATAAAGATTTGGTCCCCCCTTGGAGAAGAAAGTGGAACTAAAAGATTTTTTGGTGCGGGCACAGAACCCCTGCTATGTAGTGTCGTAGGCATAGGGGAAAAGTGCCGGAGTCTCATTCGGAAGGAGGTTTATTACAACAGAATGCATCCCTGAAGGTGGAAAATGGAACTAAAATACTTTGTATTTAATATTGGTCCTATTGAAACGAAATTTTTTTTAACATTCTTCCCAGATCTCCCAGGTATTAAAAAAACTCTGGTATCATATTTCATAACATGGTTAACATGAGTTTTGAATACTAATCTGTAATGTGAGGGATTTTATTTTCAGAGGTACCATGGGTTTATTTCAACGGGAATCGGTTCATTCAACTTAACATGAAGTAATTAAGGTATATATAACTAAATAAGGTACATAGGTCACGCCCCCTGGTGGTTGAAATTGAAACTAAAATATTTTGCATCGCGTGCACAGCACGCCAGTAGAGTAGAAACATCTATAGTAAAACTCGGTGGTGTTCGTGGTGGTGGTTGTGGTAGTGGT
The DNA here is from genome assembly GCA_963931845.1 of Maratus michaelseni. Classification (NCBI taxonomy): domain Eukaryota; kingdom Metazoa; phylum Arthropoda; class Arachnida; order Araneae; family Salticidae; genus Maratus; species Maratus michaelseni. Next base: position 54,301,451 of record OZ007596.1, read on the forward strand.
GTCCGGTGGTGGTAGCAGCGTAGGGTGGATCTCGTAGGGTGGTGGTGTAGATAAGATAAGAGGCCTGCGTCACTTAGGAGGGTGGATTTGTGCGCCCCCTCCACATTTGAGGATGGATTTCAGTGATAAGAAGTGTCTTATAGAAGTGAAATAAGAATTTAAACGAAAATAGGAATGGGTGCTTAAGAAATTGAATGCGATTCATATCTTGAAGTCTCCGGTTGGATTTTTTTGTGAAGGAGACCTAGGCCTATCTATACTAATATTATAAAGAAGTAAAGATTGTTTTGCAAAATGTATACATTTTAACGTCTGAATGTGAAAAATATTAAAAACACCAATTAAAATAATTTAAGACAGACATGAGTACACATAAAATAAAAATTTATAAAAAAATATATACTTAAAAACAGTTAAAAATACAAAATAGTAGACGTTTCGCCAAGCGACACGCAAGGCATCATCAGTACAAAAACAATCTATTGCATAACAAACCACAGAACAAGGAAAAGGAAAGGTTTGAAATCAAGGAAAGTTGAAGTTATTTTAAAAACAGATAATATTCATTAGGGACAGAACGAGCTTCATTCAACGTCTGCGATCGCAATTGAGTGAACTAAGAATATAAGTGAAATATAAAGGTGGTTCACTCAATTGCGATCGCAGACGTTGAATGAAGCTCGTTCTGTCCCTAATGAATATTATCTGTTTTTAAAATAACTTCAACTTTCCTTGATTTCAAACCTTTCCTTTTCCTTGTTCTGTGGTTTGTTATGCAATAGATTGTTTTTGTACTGATGATGCCTTGCGTGTCGCTTGGCGAAACGTCTACTATTTTGTATTTTTAACTGTTTTTAAGTATATATTTTTTTATAAATTTTTATTTTATGTGTACTCATGTCTGTCTTAAATTATTTTAATTGGTGTTTTTAAAGATTGTTTGTTTGTTTGTTTGTTTGTAGGGGGTAATCTCTGGAACTACCGAACCGATTTCAAAAGTGATGGTGGCAAATTGATGGTGACAACCCCTGCTCCAACATAGGCTATATTTTACGTCGGTGCCACTACCCTAGGGGGGTGCAGGAGCGAAAAACTTTCTAAAATTGCGATCTTTTCTATACTGAAGCAGCTAGAAATTTGAAATTTGGCGTTGTAGTTACTTATAAGATGTAAATGCTCTATAAGAACAAAATAAAAAAAAATTCGAAATTTAAAAGGGTGAAAAGAGCGAAAAGCGTTCTAAAAACCTTCTAAATTGCAATTTCTATGGAATCTCTAGAACTACCGAACCGATTTGAAATTTGGCGTTGTAGTTACTTATAAGATGTAAATGCTCTCTAAGAACAAAATAAAAAAAAATCGAAATTTAAAAGGGTGAAATGAGCGAGAAGTGTTCTAAAAACATTCTAAATTACAATTTCTATGGAATCTCTAGAACTACCGAACCGATTTCAAATTTGGCGCTGTAGTTACTTATAAGATGTAAATGCTCTATAAGAACAAAATAAAAAAAATTTCGAAATTTAAAAGGGTGAAATGAGCGAAAAGCGTTCTAAAAACATTCTAAATTACAATTTCTATGGAATCTCTAGAACTACCGAACCGATTTGAAATTTGGCGTTGTAGTTACTTATAAGATGTAAATGCTCTCTAAGAACAAAATAAAAAAAAATTCGAAATTTAAAAGGGTGAAATGAGCGAGAAGTGTTCTAAAAACATTCTAAATTACAATTTCTATGGAATCTCTAGAACTACCGAACCGATTTCAAATTTGGCGCTGTAGTTACTTATAAGATGTAAATGCTCTCTAAGAACAAAATAAAAAAAATTCGAAATTTAAAAGGGTGAAATGAGCAAAAAGTGTTCTAAAAACATTCTAAATTACAATTTCTATGGAATCTCTAGAACTACCGAACCGATTTGAATTTGGCGTTGTAGTTACTTATAAGATGTAAATGCTCTCTAAGAACAAAATAAAAAAAAATCGAAAATTAAAAGGGTGAAATGAGCGCGAAGCGTTCTAAAAACATTCTAAATTACAATTTCTATGGAATCTCTAGAACTACCGAACCGATTTGAAATTTGGCGTTGTAGTTACTTATAAGATGTAAATGCTCTCTAAGAACAAAATAAAAAAATTTTTGAAATTTAAAAGGGTGAAATGAGCGAAAAGCGTTCTAAAAACATTCTAAATTACAATTTCTATGGAATATCGAACTACCGAACCGATTTCAAAAGTGATGGTGGCAAATGGATGGTGACAACCCCTGCTCCAACATAGGATATATTTTTTGTGGGTGCCACTATCCCCAGGGGGGTGCAGGAGCGAAAAAAATTCTAAAATTGCGATTTTGTTTATACTGAAGGAGCTAGAAATTTGAAATTTGGCATTGTAGTTACTTATAAGATGTAAATGCTCTCTAAGAACAAAATAAAAAAAAAATCGAAATTTAAAAGGGTGAAATGAGCGAAAAGTGTTCTAAAAACATTCTAAATTACAATTTCTATGGAATCTCTGGAACTACCGAACCGATTTTAAAAGTGATGGTGGCAAATTGGTGGTGACAATCCCTGCTCCAACAGCCTCTTTAATAAAAAAAAACAATGCGTTTCTGACGACTGGGTTTTTCGCTAATTGTTGCCACAGATTAATCTCGGAAAATGTAACATTTGAAGTTACTGAAATAAAATAGTAGCTCGAAAAGTATTTGTCAGAAAATTTTTAGGCAAACTGTGTTTGAAAGGTAAAAAATTGTATTTTATTTTATATAAATTTCAAATCTAATGATTATGCCATTTTTCAAATATTGAATTTCAAAAATTACCAAATTTCACAATGGAGTACCATAACGAAGCCTTCATGCGTAAAAAGATAATGATAAGGGCGACGTGTCCTGGCGTGTATATTGGCTATAGCACGAGTTACAAATTATAGTAGCCTTATTATTCTGTTAAAATATAAAAGTGAATTATGAAATGTCAATATTTTGTTGGATTAAAAGTTCGTTATAAGAAATTGACCAGCGTAGCGGGCGTAGCTTGCTAGTTTATTATAAAGAGGATCTGTCTAATTTTTGTGAAGGGTTTAATACGTATAACTTTTTTCAGTTTCTTTCCTTCTTCCGAAGTTAGTCACTTTTAACTGTTTTTGCACGTTAAACTAAAAAATGTATTCCTGTAGAATCTATTTTTATATTTCAATTCATTTATAAATCCTACATGTTTTGGCTATCATTAGGGCAAAACTTTTTCTTGAATCTATTAGATTTTTGTGAAGGGAAATATCTATAAATTTTCCGTTTTCTTTTGAAGGGTTTTCATAGCATATAATCATTGCATTCGAAGGCTTCCCTATACTTTTTAACTATTTTTGCACGCTATACTAACAAAAAAAAAGTATTCTGGTAAAACAACAAATTGTTAAAAACATTCGACATTTTAAATGAGCGAAAAGCGTTGAAAAACATTCTAAATTATAATCTGCACGGAATCTATGGAACTACAGAACATATTTCAAAAGTGATGGTAGCAAAATCCCTACTCCAACACAGGCTATATTTTATGTCGGTGCCATTAACCCCAGGGGGGTGCAGGAGCGAAAAACGTTCTAAAATTGCGATTTCCTTTATACCAAAGGAGCTATAAACTTGAAATTTGGCGTGGTAGTTATTTATAAAATGTAAATGCTCTCTAAGAGCAAATTCTAAAAAAATTTGAAATTTAAAAGTGTGAGATGATCGAAAAGCGTTCTAAACACATTCTAAATTACAATTTCTATCGAATCTTTGCAACTACAGAACCATTTTCAAAAGTGATGGTGGCACATTGATGGTAACAGTCCTTGCTGTAAAATAAGCTATGTTTTATATCGGTGCCACTACCATTGTGGCATTGTGGTTACTTATAAGATGTAAATGGTCTCTAAGAATAAGTTTAAAAAAATCGAAATTTAAAAGGGTAAAATCAGCGAAAAGCGTTCTAAAAACATTCTAAATTACAATTTCTACGGAATCTCTGGAACTACAGAAGCGATTTCAAAAATGATGTTGGCAAATTGATGGTGACAATCCCGACTCCAACAAAGGCTATATTTTATGTCGGTGCCACTAACCTCAGGGGGATGCAGGAGCGAAAAACGTTCTAAAATTGCAATTTTCTTTATACTGAAGGAGTTAGAAATTTGAAATTTGGCACTGAAGCTACTGATAAGATGTAAATGCTCTCTAAGAACAAATGAAAAAAAATTCGAAATGTAAACATTCTAAATTACAATCTCCACGGGATCTCTGGAACTACAGAACAGATTTCAAAAGTGATGGTGGCAAATTGAAGGTGACAATCCCTACTCCATCATAGGCTATATTTTATGTCGATGTCACTAAACTCAAGGGGATGCAAGAGCGAAAAACGTTCTAAAATTGCGATTTTCTTTATACTGAAGGAGTTAGAAATTTGCAATTTGGCATTTTAGTTACTTAGAAGATGCAAATGCTCTGTAAGAACAAATTAAAAAAAAATTGAAATTTAAAAGCGTGAAATCAACGAAAAGCGTTCTAAAAACATTCTAAATTACAATTTCTATAGAATTTCTGGACCTACAGAACCGATTTCAAAAGTGATGGTGGCAAATTACTGGTGACAGTCTCTGCTCTAACATAGGTTATATTTTATGTCTTTGCCACTACCGTCAAGGGTTTGCAGCAGCAAAAAACGTTTTAAAATTGCAATTGTTGTGATACTGAAAGAATTAGAGACTTGAAATTAGGCAAGGTAGTTACTTATAAAATATATATGCTTTCTAAGAACAGTTTCTAAATAATTTGAAATTTAAAAGGGTGATATGAGGGAAAAGTGTTTTACAAACGTTCTAAATTAGGATTTCTATTGAATTTTTAAGGACAGAATCTTGAAATTTGACATGGATGATACTTTTTAAGACGCAGGTGCACACGCGGAACAGTTTTATTAAAAAAAATCTAAATCTAAAAAAATGAAGGGGGAAAAACGTTCTCAATTACAATTTTTTTTAATACTGACAGGATTAGAAATTTCAAGTTGGTTACTTTTAAGATACAAATGCTTGTTAACAATGGTTTTCAAGGAAATTAAAATTTCAAAGGGTCAAATGAGTGGAAAGCGTTTTAAAAGCTTGTTAAATTACGATTTTTGTGGAGCTGTTAGGGTTAGAGAAAAGAAATGTGGAATGACTGTTGCTTTTAAGATATAAATGGTCGCACAGAACAATTTGAAAACAAAATCAAAATTTATTAGTGAAATGCGCGAAAAGCACTCAAAAACGTTCTAAATTGAGATTTCTATGGAATTGTTAATGACAGAAACCTGAAGTTTGACATAGTTGTTGCTTTTAAACCGTAATTGGTTCTAAATTACGATATATTTAGAACTGTTAAAACTACAAACTGCATGGCTGTTACTAACGTAAATGATCAGCCAGAAGAGTTTATTAAAAATGCAAAATTTTAAAGGGTAGGAGCTAAAAAATACCCTTCTACAATTGCAATTTATGTTATACAGATGGTATAGAAGCTTCGTATTTGGCATGGTGGTTACTCTGAAAATGAAAATGCTTTCTAAGACCGGTTTCTAAAAATTCAAAATTTAACAGGCTGAAATGAGCGGAAAGTTTTCAAAAAATGCTCTATCTTATGATTTAATTGGATTTATTCGGGTTAAAACTTAGAATTTATTATAGTGGTAACTTTTAAGATGTAGACGGCATGTATAAGCAGTTTATTAAAAAACGAAATTCAAACGTGTAAAATGAGCGGAAAATGTTATAAATTATGTTTTTTTTTCTATATTGTTAAGGACAGAATTTTAAAATTTTTAACGGGCCTGTTATTTTTAGACGTAAATGCTTCTACAGCACCGTTTTTGCAAAATTCGAAATTTAAAAAAAAATGTAGAATCAAACAACTTTCTAAAATTGTGATTTTAGTGATGCTGTTGGTCTAAAAAATCGAAATTTGGCATGGTGGCTATTTTTAAAATTTCAGTGCTTGCTAAGAACGGTTTCTAAAAAATTTCTAAATTTAAAAGAGTGAAATGAGTTTGAAAAGTTCTAAAATCCTTCTAAACTATGATTTATCTGAAATTGTTAGCGATAGAAACTTGAAATTGTACATGGATGTTATGTTAGCGACACAAATTGATCTACAGAACAGTTTCAAAAATTTAGAAATGGTAATGTGTGCCGGAACAAAAAAGTTCTAAAATTGCAATTCCTGTGATACAGTCATTACAGAAATTTGCTTAACTAGAAGATTCGAATGTGGCATGATGCTTACTTTTGAGATATAAATACTTGCTTAGAACTGTTTCTGAAAATTTCTAAATTTCTTATGAAAAATTAAATAAGCGAAAAACCTTCATATATATTCTAAATTACCATTAATTTGGAAATAATTTTAGCTCTTCTTATTCATTTAAGTGTGGTGTTCACCTAATGCAATATAAGAATGAAAGTTACTCAAAATATGGCTAAATTAGTAATTTTTGAATTATATGTGGCAGTAAAATTTCCTCTAATGAAAATAGGCCCACGAATACTACTTGGCATTTTTCAACAATTACGCGAGCAAAACCGCGGGTTTGCTAGTATATAAATAATGTTTGAAAATGTAAAATAAAATTCAAGTAATTAAAAAATATATATTAATTGTTAGCTGCAAAGAGCAAATTTTAAGTTCAGGGTTTTATTGTCAGGCTGATAAAAAGTAAAGCAATGAAAAAATTTAAAGGTCGCGTAATAAAAAAAAAGGAAATACTAAATATTGATATTAAAAAAATGAGATTGTAGCAAGCAAAAATAAATGCCCTGCTCATTCAATTAATATTTTTAAGTTAAACTCCTGCTTAAAAGCGAGTATAATAGGTTATAAATTAAATATTAAAATATTTTCAATTCTTTAGTTGAGTAGGTTGGACTGATAGCGCCATCTATCGCTTTATATGTATAGGAATCGCTTAGATTGCATAACAATTCATCAAGTTTTCAATAGTTAATTTAAAAGCAACTAATTAAAAATTGAAGCATGTTTCTAATGAAACTGTCAAATTGATTGCCGTCAAATCTTGACGGGTACTATATAGTGTAAAAAAATATAGGCAGATGAAATACGTTGTTTATGATGTTAAAAGCAATACTTTTACTTGCACATGAATCTTTATTTTGTTTTATTTTTTTGGAGTTTAAATTTGCTAAAGTAGCACCTGATCAAGACTTTCTAGAGAAACAGATTGGCCATGATTGTCTTTTACATTGGCATGTTAGAACGTCAGGTATCATACCTTATTTTTATATATATATACTAGTTAACCCTCCCAGCTTTTCCCGAGCCCTTGTAATAAACTTAAATCTCTTAAAAAACGGAACTCTGGGCAAAGTCTCCGATGGCTTCGGCACCGTATACCGGGAATGCTCGTACGCTCCGAAAAATCTTTTATTTCCGCCTTCCACCGCCACGGGAACAGTCTGTTCTAAACAAACCTCTTTCCGAACGAACCTCTGTGACATGTACCTGCTGCCTAGGGCATTGTATAGTAGGCATGCAACAAAATTTAGCTGGTATGGAGAAAATGGGAACAATATTAGCCGAGTTATTGAAATAAGGCACAGTTAGAGAAAGTAATCTTGAGGGAGGTGCCGAGGGATAGGGGATGATTAAGTGTCCTTCAGCAAATGACTAATCAGGAGGACCACAATGCATCTTTAAAAATTCGTTCATTTGGTTAAACTAGGAACTTAATTACAAATTTGGCTTAAAATATTATTCGTAAATAGTAGCAACCGCTACTGATAAACTTACTTTAATGTTATAGAGGGTGACTATTAAGTTAATTATAATGTTTGGAGTCACTGCATTGAAATTGGAAAGATAGTTGCTGAGTTATGGGTAAACAGGGCATAGTTAGAGAAAAAACCTTGAAGGAGGGGCTGGGGAGAGGGCATTTTCAAGTACCCTTCAGCAAATGACTAATTAGGATGATCACTATGCATCTTTAAAAATTTTTTAGTTTGTTTAAGCCAGGTACTTAATCTCAAATTTAGCTTAAACTATTATTTGGAAATAGTAGTAACCTCTATTCATAAATTTACTTTAATGTTATAGATGTTGATTATTAAGTTAAATAAGGTATTTGAAATCAGTTGCATTGAATCAAAAAGATAGTTGCTGATTTTTGGAAATGGGACATAGAGAAAAAAAACCTTGAGGGAGAGAACGGAGGGGGGGGGCGGCAGTTTAAGTGCCCTTCAGCAAATGGCAAATTATGAGAACCATTATGGATCTTTAAACATTGATTCATTTGGTTATTCTGGAAACTTAATTTAAAATTTGGCTTAGACTATTATTCGGAAATACTGGTAACTGCTTTCTAGAAATACACCCTGAAGCTATGAATGCTGTTTTTTATGATAATTTAGCAAAATGGAACTGGTTTAGAGAAGTTTGGGTCATTATTAGCTGAGGTTTGAAAATAATGCACAGTTAGAGAAAAAACCTTGGGAGAGGGGCAACGGGGAGGCGCGCAGTCAAGTACTCAACAACAAATCATTAACTTTGACTGTTGGTATGCTTTCGCTGAATACGGGCTGTGTACTTTTATTAGAAAGATAAATTTTATTTTTACGAAAACTGTTATTCTAAAATAGCGGTATTCTTTATATAAAGCAGCAATTAAACGCTACGGGTGAAGCTAAAAATATTAAATTTGTTAAATGTAATTAGTTCTGTTGAAATCAGAACTGTAGACTTGAATTTATCAATAAGGAAGGTCAATTAAGAAAATAGCCGCCACCAGGTGGCACACGATCAATTAAAATAAATGTTGGAATACAAAGTTCATTTTCCTTCTCCGAGCATTTAGCGCATGCGCGTACAGTGGCGATACAGATAGTCCGCACTTAGAGCGAGAGTTTTGTTGTTACGTTAAGAAACATGTCAGCGCTCAGTCGCATTCGAGCTGTATATATTTTGTCTTCATGTAATTGTAAATAAATGTCTTATGTCTATCTATTCTGCAAACTCTGCGTGGCTCATACGACAACATTAGATTATGGACCCAAAGACGCTATTTTACGACGTTATAATTAGCAGAAGTTATTTTTAATTCGAACGTTTGGATTTCAAACTCTCCAGCCTAATGGAAACTAAGAACTGTTTTCTGTTCTGTTTATAATTCATCATTAATTCTGGTTGTGTGAGACTTAAGAATTATGTCTCATGTAACGATAATTGAAAAACTAGGTAAGGATAATTTTTATAGCTGGAAACTTCAAATTGAAGCTGTATTAATCAAAAATGATCATTGGGATTACGTAATTGGTAAAGAAATAAAACCGGCTGAAGAAGCCGCAAAAGAAAAGAAATGTCTCCAAGCTGATCAAAAAGTTCGTGCAGATATAATTCTTGTCGTAAATTCTAGTGAACTGTGTCATATAGAGCATTGAACGACTTCAAGTGCTGTATGGAATAAGATGAAAGATGTTTATGGATCGAGGGGACCCGCGAAGAATGCAACTCTGTTAAAACAGCTTCTGTTTAGAAAGATGTCCATAAATGAAACGATGTCTGATCATTTAAATATTTTCTTCGAAATAGTTGATAAACCGTGAGAAATGGAAATAGAAATCGCGGATGATTTACTATAAATTCTTCAACTCCACAGTGTTTTTGAAAACTTAAAAAAGTTTAGATGCGCTATAGAATCGAGAAGTGAGTTACCTAAACCCGAATCTTTGAAAATTAAAATGCTAGAAGAATGGGATGCTAGAAAAGGAAAATCCACTCAAGATTCACAAAACGCATATTATACAGAAAATAAAAGAAGTAATCAAGAACAGAAGAAGAATGAAAAATGGAAAATGAATCCGAATAAAAAATTTTCTTCCGAAAGGTACTACCGAAATTTCAAGTGCAACTACTGTTCGAAAATCGGACACAAAGCTTCCGAAAGATAGTTCCGTAGAAAGAACATAGCTGATAGAAAGCTTGCACCTTTAAATAAAGGAAATCATGGATCGATGATAGCCACTAATTATGAAAAACCGATTAGTATGGCATTTAATGATGCATATCAAGAACCTTCTGTATGGTGTTTGGACAATGGATATTCATATCACATGTGTAAAGATAGAAATTTATTTTCAGAGTTTCATCCTTATACAAATTCCACTATACAGCTTGCAGTGGATCAAGCAGCGAAAATTACAGGAATAGGAACAGTTTACATTACAGCACCTAACGGGAGTGGAATTACTAATCTCACGCTCAAGAACGTTCTATGTATCCCTGAATTAAAATGTAATTTGCTATCAACGACTAAAACAACAGCTAATAATCGTTCAGTGATTTTTAAAGACCGATATGCTAAAATCATCGAACCAAATAGTTGTACACTAGTACATTTTGTCCGTCAAGGGGATTTATATTACGTACACCCAAGCATCGAGAGACCTGCGATAGCAGAGGTAAGGGATTTTCTAAAATGGCATCTTAAATTAGGTCATTTAAATAAATCTGATTTAAAAGGACTTAAATCTAAGAATATGGTTAGAAATTTAAATTTTAATAAAAATGAATCTCTTAAAGACTGTAAAATTTGTATTCAAGATAAACAAACTGTGCGCTCTTTTCCTAAAGAATCAAACTTTAAAAGTGACGATGATGTATTGACTCTTATACATTCAGATTTGTGTCTTCCTATGAAAATTCCATCCCATGGAGGCTCGCGATATTTTGTTACTTTTATTGGCGTCAGATCACGTTACATTGAAGTCAGTTTTCTTAAAACCAAAGGTTATAAATGCATTTGTTAAATACAAAGAAGCAGTTGAAAACCGTTTAGGAAAGAAAATAAAAATTCTTCTTACGGATAAAAAATACTACGGAGAATAATTTAATAAATATATCGAAGAAAGCGGTATAAAACGAGAATTTTGATCACCACTTACTCCCCAACAGAACGGATCGTCAGAAAGGACCAATAGAACTTTAACTGAAATGGCGATCTATTCTGGCGATCTACTATGGCGATATATTCTGCAAAATGTGCGTGCCTCATACACCAATAATAAATGTGATATTTAATAAAAAAGTTGGTTACATCCCTGCAAATATAACAAATAAAAAGTTTTCTGTATAATAATCTCTATAATACTAATATATGGCGATGTAAAAGAAAAAAAACCCTTAAACCCAGCTAATTATCATTCATTAAATCGATAAAACCCTTTAACATTAAATTTTCGACATTTGGCAACGGTTAATAATTAAGTTGATTGTCTATAATCTCTGATCCATTGATTTTAAACACTCGACACTCAATTCCAATGATTCCTACCTTGATTTATTTAATTACTTCTGCGGAGACTTTATATAACCACCCAACCGAAGATAAAAAAGTGCATTTTTGATGAATCTCTCTCTGGATTTCAATTAATATTTCGGTAAATTATTAAAACATACACAAACACACGCACAGAGAGTAAGAAACTTTCTTTTATTAATATAGATATACATTAAAAAGTGCATGCATGGTAAATAAACTAAGCAAATCACAGTTGAAATTGCAGACAATGAGTTTTATATAATGAAGAGTGCTTAGGAGAAATTCGATTAAAGCTGAAATATCATGCGCGTGAAAATGGTATTCATGGGCGATTGTTTCTGACAAGGAGAATTCCAAGCTTGGTAATCACAGATTTTGATTATTTTTATATATGTTGTAGGGTAGAAGCCCCTTAGTGTCAGGTTCAATGGATTTTATACAACGCTCCTTAGTTCTCGAGAAATGAGGGTCTAATATTATAACACAATTTAAATACTTACTTTGTAACGAAGTATTTACGTTGATCGTAGCTCAATTGTTATGGCGTCCGCTTGTTGATCGAAGTGCCCAGGTTCGATGCGAGAACGTGCTACGTTTGTTTTCTGAATTTTTTTTATAAGTATACTTGTAATTATAATTTAATAATCTCAATAAAAAAATTTGTTAACATAATTAAATTCTAATGTAGAATTTGATTTTTTAAAAATCACTTTTAAAATGTATTCCATATATATATATAGTATCATTGCAACGATATTGAACATTTGTGTCAATCCGTGATTGTAAAGAAACATCATTTATAAATTGCCTTAACAAGGAAAGTCAATGCGATGATAATTCTACTGTGTTTTTAAAGTAAGGAGGATAAATTATATTAAAATTTAGCATAAGAATTACATTATAACAGATTTATGTTTTATATTTTTGTAACTAGAGGGCGCCACAACAGACATTGGTTATTTCTTTTTTTTAGTTTGGTGCAGTTAGTGGTTTTGTTTTCAATCTTTATCGTCATTTTATAACAGCTTATAATAGTATAAAAATGGAAGAAGCAAGCTGTAGTTCACAAGAAGATCAATCTGAAGCGTCGGGATTCGATGAAAATCAGAAAAATGATGTCACAAATGCGTTAAAGTGCTGTAAAATTTTATAGCAAAACAATGGATTTTTAACAAATTATCCAGCATCTGAAATATCTTCGTTTTCTATTGCGATGGGAGAATTCTATAATTCGATATTAAATATGCTTATTTTGTAACGATTTTTGAATTTTTACTAGTCAATAATAGATCCAATTTTTTAAAGCTCTTTAAATGACGAGAAATGTTTAATAATGGTTTAAAAATCAAAAATGCCAAATTAAAATTCAATTATGTTAACAAAATTTTTATTGAGATTATTAAATTACAATTACAAGTATATTTATATAAAAAAGGAGAAAAACAAACGTAGCGCGTTCCGGCATCTAACCCGGGTCCTCGGAACAACTAGCAGACGCCATACCAACTGAGCTACGATCAACGTAAATACTTCGTTACAAAGTAAGTATTTAAGTTGTGTTATAATATTAGACCCCCCCCCCATTTCTCGAGAACTAAGGAGCGTTGTATAAAATCCATTGAACCTGACACTAAGGGGCTTCTACCCTACAACATATATAAAAACAATCAAAATCTGTGATTACCAAGCTTGGCACTCTCCTTGTGAGTGCAAGTTGTTATTTATAGATAACGTTCGATTCAAATGTTATCTGCAGATCTTAATTGAATTTTAAAATTTATTTTGCGAATTGATTTCAATTGAAAGCACAAAATAAAACCAACTGCAAATAAAACTTCGTGTTGATATTTACAAGAAACATAACTAATTTTATTTCTTGCCCAAGGTCCATCCAACACTTTTTAAAAATCTATAGCAATCAAAATCTATAAATATGCTATAAAAATGCTATAGTTGTTCCTTAATTACATTTACATTCAAACCGCAGTCGAGAATTAAAGAATTTCTACATCAGTTGCCTCCTGGATTTACCGTGAGTGCCTTTTTAGCACTTTCCAACCTAGTTGAAAAGTGCTTATGACTTCGGTTTGTCTGGCCGTCTGGCCGTCTGCCGTCTGCCGTCTGTCCGTGCTCTAACTCCCGTAATAATGATCAGATTGCTCTGCAATTTTTATATGTTATTGTCGTTATCAGTAGCATGTTCCCTATTTCAACGGAAGTGTGTAGCACTTATAGTTTTTTTACAGGGACACTCAAAAGTATTCTGTTACATTGCGGTCTATGGGGAAAAATCATTTGCGGTTCCTTTAAATAATGTTTCACTATTTTAAACGCATTGAAATTTATATATCTCACTAAGGTGCATTAGAAGAAGCTTAATATGGAATAGGGTGTGCATAGCACTTATAGTTACTTTACAGGGACAGTCAAAAGAATTCCGTTACATTACGTCTATGGAGAAAAATCGTCTGCGGTTTATTTAAATAATGTTTCACTATTTTAAACGCATTGAAATTTATATATATTACTAAGGTGCATTACAAGAGGCTTACTACAGAATAGTGTGTATAGCAGTCATCGTTCATTTACAGGGACACAAAAAAAATTCTCTACTGTCTGTTAACAATAATTCCTGGAACTGCGTTTTAAGTTACTGAACGCGATTTTAATTTTAACTCGCTTTTTGTCTATTACGTGGTGTGTATAAATTCTGTAGATCCTATACAGGGCAGCACAAAAGTTTGCGAACACATTTCCGTTTATTGACAGAAACTCCAGAAGGATAATTTTAAACTGTGCTACGCGTTTCCTAACTAAACTAAAATTTAGCATCCTATATAGTATATATACAAATCTATAGATCATATACAGGGCTGAATAGAACTAGTCGGATATTTTTCCGAATATTGTATCTGTTGGAAATTCCTGAAATTATGTTTTTAAATATGTTATGCGTTTTCCAAATTGTTTACTTAGATGTTATCTTTTAGCTTATTAAACGGCATGGTTTGTAAAATTATTTTGGAAGCGTTGGAAAGTGCTACATAATCTATGCTTGACGTATGATTTTTCGTTCTTGTTTTATGTTGTTGTCGGGGCACTTTAAATCAGATTTGTAGTTTGTATGAAACAAAATGTTACAGGAAATGTTTTAGTCACATGATACTTTTACTATCATCATTAAGTTTAAAAAAGTGGGCTACTGGATGCACTCACTTATTTATGGTTATCCTTATAGGCAAACTACATTTTCCTGATTCCTTAAAACATTTCGAGCCGGAGATTTGCGCTAATAATCCTAAAAAAACTGATATTTCCAAACTCGCGTACAAAGGTTATTAAAGATAAGCTGCATGTTTTGAAAAATCTAATGATGCATGCGAAAAAAATCGTATGTTCTTTTTATGATTAAAACGACATATGTAGTCACTTGGTGATTAATTGCCCATATGTATTGTCACAAGACAACTAAGCAGATCTTTATGAGTACAAAAAACATTAATTCCAATGTTAGATATTTAGATAAATTCATGGTTATTGTTTATAGTTAGAGTTGCAAAGGCTAGAAAAAACCCGGTTTAAACCTGGGAATAAAACGGGTTTTTGGGGAATAAACCGGGTTCTTTGGCAATAAACCAGGTCTTCTGGGAATAAACCTGGAATAAACCGAGTCCATTGGAAATAAATCCGGGAATAAACAGGATTTTTGCAACTCTATTTATAGTCCATAACTCATGATGACACATGATTGTCATATCAGTGCAGAACTTTGTATCCTTCAATGACTGACAAATATATATTTTTAAGTATGTTAACATGAATTATGAAAGAATAAACATAACCATTAAAAATTATGCAGAACAAGTTACCAATGAAATTAATTTTTAGATTGATGGGCGACATATAAACCCAATGAAGTCATTTTGGCCTTTATTGAAAACACCTGTGCATAGAAATCATCGTGATATTATTCGATTACATATTCATTTTCCTAAAAATCAGAAATGATTTAAAAATTAGAAAAAAGATAGAGGGCATTAAATAAAAAGAGGCTCTTTTCAAGGAATACTAGAAGACCAAATTTCTCCAGTTAAAATGTGAGGACTCACGCATCCGTCAATATCAAGTATGTTAACATCCAGTTATATAGGCAGGTATGTTGACCTTTTAAAGCATTGTGTACACTGTAAAAAATTCCTGAAAATAAACGGAAATTGTACTGGTAATCGGAACGCCAGTACTATTTCCGTTTTTTAACGGAAATAAAGTTGCGTAAATTCCAGGAAATTTTCTGTGAATTCTGAAATATCCGTTTTAAAATAGATGAGAATCGTACCCGAAGTCTTTCGTTTACTAAACTGGCGGTCACGACCACTACGCTATGATCGAATACGCCGCTTTCTCAAATTTTGTTACTTATTTTAGTCACCTTTTTATGATGCAAAAACTTGAAGGTTCCATAATTTTTTTTCAGAGTTCCAATGTTTTTATTACGTTCTTTCCATAATTTTCAATATTTTGCTTTATTATTTGATGCCTTATAACAGATTATTTTTAATTTATTATGTATTATATGCGTAAAACGTTGTATTAAGAGTAATGATTGCTTCTTTTTGCAATAGTACCAACATTTTCTTTTTTCGAACATATACTTTTTAAAATTATTTGTCTGATGATCTATTTATTAATTCGAATAAAAAGAATAATTATCGTAAGTAGACGTATTTATTACATGCTATTAAAATAAATTTTCTTTATCTCTTATTTAAAAAAAAAAAACTTATGTAAATAAACAATTTTATAATAGTTTTAAAAATATTAAAACAGAAACTTGGTTTTGAAAGACAATTTCGAAATTAATGATCTTGTGATAGGTAAGTTTAAATTTGGACTTATTGATTTTGATTTAGTTTAAATTAATTTAGTTTAAATTATAAAACTATAAGCTAAAGAAATATAGTTTATAAAATTATAAACTTGATTTTTATAAAAGTAAAGAAAAATATTAACTATTTTTGTGAAGTTAACGAAAAAATTATAAACTTTGTAAAATTATAATTTATAAAATAATACATTTTTGTTTAATACATAAATTTATAGGCCAAATCCATTTAGTTTAATACCAAAATTTCCATAGCGTTAACTTGCAGAGATATTATGTCATGAAACCTTTAAATAACTCAATATCGCTTCACGTTAGAAAAGTTAAAATAAAATTTTAAAAAATTAGTGAAAAAAAAATTCCTAATTTTGAAGCACCATTATTAAGAAAAATAATAGATTAAAATAAAATATTTTCTGTAACTTAAAAAATTAAATAAATTTCTAAATATTTCATTAAAAAATATAAATATTACTATTATTTTCACAAAAAAATACCGTTCAAATATGGCTCCGGTTAGAATGGGGCAGTGTGTCGAGTTGGGTCAGGCCTGGATCCTTGAAGAACTCCAGTAAATTATATCAATCTTAATTCGCACTTCAAACAAGGCGATTTCTGTACGTAACCCTCTAAACGTTATTTATGAACACTGTACTGTTCTGAAAGAAATACGGATAAATGCCATTAAACTTACAGAAATCTTTCTGCATATTTATGGATTTGAAATCTCCTTTACGGAACTAATGTCACTTACAGAAATTGTACGGTTATTTTGGAAAAATGAAACTTCTCCGTAAAATTTTACGGAAAATCTCTTGTATATTCACTTATTTTTACAATGTAGGAATTCAAATGGATCGAAAAAAAATAGCGGCATAATATTAATTAATTTTTTGTTTGTCCATATGCAGATTATCATGTATCTGCATATTTAATACCAAAAGTTCCATAGCGTTAACTTGCAGAGATATTATGTCATGAAACCTTTAAATAACCCAATATCGCTTCTTAGTAATAATTTCATAGGGCTTCACCTGGTTCTATCTTAAATAAGATTTTAACACATAGTTTTGGCTCACCTAAATAAAATCCATGCTATACGCTCGTTTACATAAGAATATTTGATATGTTAGAAATGAAAATAAATTGTGTAGAAAATATTTAATTTACTTACATGCAGATTTTTACGAGAGCTTTCATGAAATCCAGTTTGATATTGTGGCTCCTAAAAGTTTCAAAATCATCCTCAGTTAATTGTGTACATTCACTCTTTGCATTTATAGCTTTTCCAAAGCACGGTGAGAAGAGCAAATTACCTGTTTTGAGAAACAATAATTTATAAAAGGGGAAATAACTTGTTAACATTATTTTAATGAAAAACATTTTTGAGTAATATTTTAAACAACACTCACAAATATTTTGCATTAAAGCTGCAAGTCAGTAAACTTCCCGATTCCCATCGCTAATGTTATTCCTATGGGCGTAGGATGCATTCCTATTTTTAAAATATCTCCTCGGGAAATTAATATTTTTAATTTCTGTTTCCTGTCTACTGTTATTAAAGAATGTCTCTATTTTTCTTAGTTATCAAAATATTTCTAAAGTATGTGCTTAATTTATATTTTTATGTGTTAAAAGCTTAGCGAAACTGAATACGATTTTAACATTTCATATAAAATTAAGTATATATTTTAGAAAAAAAAACAGACATTTTTTAAGAACAATACCAAGAAAACAGAAATTAAAAATATTAATTTTAAGAGGAGATATTTTAAAAATACGAATGCTTCCTACGTCCATACGAATAACATTAGCGAGGAGAATCGGGAAGTTTACTGACAAGCAGCCTTAAGCATGTTAGCAAGTTATTTTTTCTTATATCATAGCTTTACACTGTTTTATATTATGTGGTGTGTATATAAACACTATAATTCATGCATAGAGCTGTAAAAAGAATTTGCTATAAATAACCTCTATTGAATATAATTCTAAAAGTTAATTTTGAACTAGCTAAATTTATGCGTGCTATGTGGCATCAATATTATTTTATAAATAAACACATACAGGGTGTCCTAAAAATGACTGATGGATTTTAAAATTCAATAACTTGCAAACGGTGACAGATATTTAAAAAATTCTTGCAGGAGGGTTATGAATGTTGTCAGGAGTTCTCTTACTGTGATTCTTGATTTTAGTTCGAATTTCAAACAATAGATGGCGCTGACAGCGATTGGCGCTCTGTCGAGGCTGAAACT
This sequence comes from Maratus michaelseni, assembly GCA_963931845.1. Taxonomy (NCBI): domain Eukaryota; kingdom Metazoa; phylum Arthropoda; class Arachnida; order Araneae; family Salticidae; genus Maratus; species Maratus michaelseni. The sequence goes on from OZ007596.1 coordinate 54,319,940, forward strand.
GACGCCCCTCAGCGTTGATACACCGCCCCCTGAATACAAGTCCTGCGCGCTGACAAAAATGACGGAATTTTTTTTTTCAAAGTTTGTACGGTCCCTCGAACTTTAACATCAATAATATCTAAAAGTTTTCTTCCCCTAGTTTTTCTGAGATCAAATAAGTCAAAGAAAACTTTTAGATATTATTGGTGTTAAAGTTCGAGGGACCGTACAAATTTTGAAAAAGAAAAATCCGTCATTTTTGTCAGCGCGCAGGCGGGGCGGGGCAGGGCATCAACGCTGAGGGGCGTCAGTTTCGGCATCGACAGAGAGCCAATCGCTGTCAGCGCCATCTATTGTTTTAAATTCGAACAAAAATCAAGATTCATACTAAGAAAACTACTGACATCATACATAACTCTTCTGCAAGACTTTTTTTAATATCTGTCACTGTTTGGAAGTTATTGAATTTTAAAATCCATCAGTCATTTTTGGGACACCCGGTATATTGGTCCGCACAAAATATGGACCCGAAATCTGCACTGGAAAAGAGTGAAATGTATTTTTAAATTTACTACAATGTTTACGAAAATATAATATATCCTCTTATGAGTAATCCACTATTCCGAAAAGCAATCCTTTATCTTCAGAAACGCCAAAAACGAATAGATGTGTGAGAAATTAAATAGTGGAATCAGGGGCGCAATTTCAGAAATTTCTTGGGGGGGGGGCAAATTTTTTTTTAAGGTAGTGGCATAGCCAAGGGTGGAGTTCGGTGGGCTTCACCCCTACCCCCTTTCCCCCGCAACCTCTCCGAACGAGACACGTTTACTGAATCATATATACAAAGACAGAAATACTTCTGATACGGAATCTCAAGTGACCTCTGAAAAATTCCGTTTTAGAGAGGTTTTCGTCTTATCAAGTATAACTTTAAAATTTTATGAAAGTTTTCAGTTACAGACAGGTACCGTTTTTTTTTTCAGGTATTCTCTAAGACTGTTAAAACCCCCTTTCTATAAAGCACTTCTGAAGAGCATAGGTGTATTACAGTGAAACGTGTCTAAGCGAAACCTGTCCATAACATAATTCTTTCTCAAACGGGAAAAAAAATCAAGTTTCGACTAAAAAAACGCCATACAATTATACTTGCTAAGATGGAGACCTATCTAAAATGGAGCTTTTTTACAGTCCTTTTCAACTTCTTCTTTGCAGGTTTTACTGCAGGGGCGCCATTTCATGAGTTTCTTGGGGAGGGGGGGGGGCAAAGTTTTTTATTACAGACAGGGGTTGAAATATCGTGTGGGATTGCCCAAATCGTGCACAAAATAGAAATAGGCCCCCACAATAAAAAATGCAGTGTGAGATTTTGCCTTCTTATCTTAACTTCTTTCACAAACATGTGATTCTTCAGCGAATATATTTTTAGTTTTAGTGCTAGTCCGCGAATTTTTCTTCTTTTTTTACGCAAAAGCAATTCGTTAACCGATCGCGGTAAACATCGCGAATTTTACGAATTGGAATTAGAGAAAAATAATTAATTTGGTAAAATTGGGCGCGGAAAAAATCGTTAATTTTTTCAAACAACCATGAAAAAAGATTGCAAATTTCGCCAAAGATCACTGAAACAAATAGAGATATTCGTCAATCGGTCACGGAAAAAAATCGCCAATTTAGTATAACTATTTCGGAAAAATATCGCGAAATTCTTCAAAGGATTGAAAAAAAAAAATCACGAACTTAGTCAAACAATCGCGCAGAAAAGGTGAATTTCGACAAAGATCGCGCAAAAAAAATATCTACTTTTGTCATTCGGTTGCAGAAAATGACTTCCGAATTTCAACAAACGATCGTAGAAAAGAGTCGCGAAGTGCGTTAAAAGATCGCGAAAACAAATCGCAAATTTCGTCGATCAGTTGCCAAAAAAGAAAAATGTCGTCAATTTCGGCAAACGGTGGAAAAAAATTCGTCAACGATCGGAATTTCGTTAAAGATTACGCAAAAAATAGCAATTTTTGTCAGTCGGTTGCGGAAAAAGACTCCCGAATTTCAACAAACGATCGTAGAAAAGAGTCGCTAATTTCGTCAAAAGATGGCGAAAACAAATAGCGAATTTCGTCGATCGGTTGAAAAAAAATGTCACGAATTTAGACAAATGGTAGAAAAAATCAATTCCGTCAATGATTCACAGAAAATAGCTAATTTTGGAAAATTATCACAAAAAAAAAAAAAAGAAAAAATGAAACAATCATGAAAAAAAGTCGTGAAATTCAATCGGTCACGAGATAATCAGCCTACGAACACCATCAAGAAGTTACGAAATTTGCAAATGTTGTAATCCATAGATATAAGAAAAGTTTCATTAATGATTTTCTGAGTAAAAATTTTCCGCAATAATTTTCTGCCTTCCTCTTCAGTCTTCAGACTATGATCTAAATTCCATACAATTTAGAAATCTGCAAAATCCTTAGTCTCAGGTCCCTTGCTTTTGCATTGGGTGGGGCAACACGACCCAATCTGCAGTACGGATCGAGCCGGGTTGACGCGGCTTATTTTTGTTGTGGGTCAGGTCAACACCTACTTGACTCTCTTGAGAGTTAAGTATAGTTGTTGGTCAGGTTGACTTGGAACATTTGACTACGGTTGGGACATATATGTCCCAGTGGACTATTTTTTGTTCTATTAGTACGACTTTTTGAAATCTGTCATACACTTATATTAGGATATTTTCAAGAGAAATCTGTCACAAGGAATTTTTTTGGAAATTGTAAAACGATTGAATGCAAAATTAGTAGTCAATCCTGGCCCGTTATCAAAGGGTTAATTGTTTCGGGTTCAAGTTAGGTTTTCACTATTTTGAGTCGGGTTCGCGTTGCCCGAATTTTCAAAGAAATCCTAAATATTTTCAGATAAAAAAAATAATTTTTCTACATAAAAGATAAAATTGTTATTAGAGATATAATTGTAGTCTACTTTTCCAAATCATATTGAAATATGGATTAATTTTCTTTTATTTCGGTGAGGTTGCGGTCAACGAAAATTTTTTAGATGTTTCCGAGTGTACTGGAAATTACAGTCCTGCATCGGGTACCCGAAATGCATTTCGTTTTGGGTTTGGTTGACTCTTTTTTTTACTTTTTTGCGGGTCAAGTAAACTTTATACGCTTCGGGTTATGCTTTGACTCTTTTGAATCGGGTTCGAGATGAACTGATTATACAAAAGGAGGTTCTGAATAATTTTCAAATGAAAAATCTTGTTCAAATATACTAGAGTTTTTTCATTTGAAAATTATTCAGAACCTCCTTTTGTATAATCGTTTCATCTCGAACCCGATTCAAAAGAGTCAAAGCATAACCCCATTGAATATTAATGGGTGTTTATATGTGTTATTTTTTGTACATAAGCGGTAAACTTGTAGATTACTTTTCCATAAATGTATTAAAATATACATTCATTTTCTTTCACTTCGGGTTCAGGCGTTCAGGTATGAAAATTTCGGATTCGGCTTGAAGTCTGTCGAATTAAAAAACAGGATTCGGATCGGTTACAACCAAATCTGGACAGGGCTCTGGTGTCAGGCTGTGGAGATTTTTAAGAGCATACTGTATATATAATATCATTTAATAAAGCAAATGATTTAATAGCATTATAACAATTGGAGTAAATATAATGTGACACTAATAAAACAAAATTAACAAATCACATAATTAGGAAATTGAATACACCTCCCTCATCTCCCCACCCCCGAAAAAGAAAAATTCCCCTTAAATTTTTGGCTAAAGAGAGAATTTATCACTAAATTGGGGGTGACGAGTTTTCTTTTAATCATGCTTTACACAGCTTAGAAGCAATTCATAGAGTTTTTTCTCACATGTATTTCTAAAACTAGCCAAAATATACATTAATGATAAATGTCTCACTTATAGAATGTTGCAATAGCAAGGCTTTAGAAAACATTTCAATGTTTAAAGTGTTTATTAAATGTTTATTACTTTCTTTTATCTTTACAAGTTAAAGGTATAGGATTTAGGAAAATTTACCACTTCCGGTTTTCGACAGATGTATACGTTTTAGAAGGTCCTGAACACAATTGGACTATTTTAGAAAATGTCTGTCTGTGTGTTTCAGTGTCTGTATGTGGCAAAACTTTTGTGGGCGCTGTATCTCAAGAACTAATGCACGGAATTTGATAAAACTTTATATTCCGTTAGACATTGATATAAATAGGTGTGATTAGTTTTTGGTGTAAATCGCCCAACATGTGGCGCTGCTATGCTGCATGTTTCATGATTTTTACGATAGCTATATCTCAAGAACTAATGCACAGAATTTCACCAAACTTCAGATTCAGTTAAACTTTGACAAAAATAGACGTCGATTACGATTTGGTATAAATAACCCAACACGTGGCGCTGCTATGCTACATTTTGCACGATTTTCACGATAGCTATATCTCCAGAATTAACGTACATAATTTAATAAACTTTAGATTCAGTTAGACTTTAATATAAATTGGTGCTATGTGAAACCTGTATGAGATAGAAGAAAGTTTTGGGATTTGCACATCATACTAGATTTCAAATAATGTAATCAAATCGGTGAAATCTGACGTTATTTTAGCTTTTGATCATATTTTGATTTTTTTTTTTGGTCTAACCTGTGATAACTGATAAATTTTCTGAAATTTCAAATTCCTTGGGGGGGGAGGGTTGCCCCCCCCCCCAGCCCCCCCGAAATGGCACCCTTGAGTGGAATATTATTTTAAAATATTTTAGAAGAATTTATAAAATAAGAATATGACCATTAATTCGTTTCGTAAAAAAATATCAGCAGTAACAAATTATAGAAATATTATAAAATGCTCATTCATAAAAAAATATTTTAAAGCTTAACAAAATATTTTCAAACATTTTTCTTAATCTTTTCTGTGTAGTTTCATATGATATCTTATGAAACGTTTTCAAAAACTTATCTCACGAATGACGAATTTATTCTGCACGTGCCGCAGACAATTCTCTGGTAATAATTAAAATTTAATAGTTATCATATAAGTAAAAATGAATATTTTTGTTAGGAAAAATATAATTTTGTTTACGTGTACAGACAAACAAAAATTAGAATATTATTTTTGCTTGAATTAGAGACATTAGAAAAATTTTCTTTTCTCCAATGCTATGCATCGTTTTCGTCGATTAACTACTTCGACTTTCTCTATGAATTTCATTTATTAAATTCAATGCTTCATTTCGTTAGATGAATTTTATAAGTCAGTCACTGCAACAAATCTTTAAGTTCATAAGATTTCACAAAGTATTTTATTAAAGGAATATAACATGATCTCGGTATGAAGATCTATAAAAACTTATAACAGTAAAAATCTCTGCAACAAATTCATTTTAATTCCAATTATATCCTTATAAGTAATATGTTGCATTATTGATATTTTAAAAATAACTGAAATAAAAAGTCAAACAAGAACGAAAAATCATGTGTCAAGCATAGATTCTGTAACAGTTTCCAACACTTTCAAAATAACTTTGCAAGTTTTTACCGTATGTAAGATGATATCTAACTAAACAATTTTGAAAACGCATAACATATTTAAAAATCCAATTTGAGGAATTATCAACATTATATCATTATAGATTTGTATATATACTAAATATAATGCTAAATTTTAATTCAGTTGGGAAACGCGTAGCACAGTTTAAAATTTCCCTTCTGCAATTTTACGACAATGAACGGAAATGTACTCGAGAACTTTTGCTCTGCCCTGTATACAATCTATACAGTTTATACACACTAAGTAATAGGCAAAAAATGATTTAAATTTAAAAACGTGTTCATCAACTGAAAAAGCATTCTCAGCAATTATTATTAATAAGCAGTACTTAAAACGAATTCTTTTGTGTGTCCCTGTAAATGAACGATAAAAACTATACACACAATATTCTATAGTAAGCCTCTTGTAATCCACATTAGTGATATATATATCAATTTAAATATGTTTGAAACAGTGAAACATTATTAAAATAAACTGCGAACGATTTTTCTTCATAGACCGTAATATAACGGAATTCTTTGGAGTATCCCCTGTAAAGGAACTATAACTGCTATACACACCACATTGTATAATTAGTCTCTTGTAGTGCAACTCAGTGATATATATCAATTTCAATATGTCTGAAACTGTGTAACATCATTAAAATAAACCGCAAATGATTTTTCCCGATGTAACGGAATGTGACGGAATTCTTTTGAGTATCCCTGTAAAAAAACTATAAGTGCTACACACTTCATTTTCAATACCGAACATGCCACAGTAAGCCTCAGTAACATATATCAATTGCATGGTGATCCGAGCATATTTACGCGAGTTAGAGCACGGACAGACAGACAGACAGACAAACCGAATTTATAAACCCTTTTCAACTATGTTGGAAAGTATTAAAAATTCTATTCTCATTCAAGTAAGTAAAACATAAATGAATATTTACGAATGAAAATTGATTAAATTAAGGCATGATTACAACATGCAGAAAAACTGCATTTTTACTTTCTTCTATCTTTACAAGAAAAAAGTATTGGATTCATGAAAATTTTTGACTGTCGATTTTCGACGGATTTATACATTTTGGAAGGTCCTGAACACAATTTGACTGTTTTTAGAAAATGTATGTCTGTGAGTCTGTGAGTCTGTGACTCTGTCTGTCTGTATGTAACAAAAAATTTGTGAGCGCTCTATCTCTAGAACCAGGGTGGTGCAAAATTTTAATTTAATTAACGATTAAAAATTAACTATTAAATGTTTAATTGTTAATCTAGATTGGCGATTGAATTTCGTTTCAATCCTACTTATAGATTAATGATTAATAATTAATTTAATTTCAATCCCTCTCTCCGATTAACGATTAAATCATTTCTCAATCTAATTGATTAATCTAATTAATGATTAATGATTAAAACCGTCATGTTTTGTTCCGGCTTTTCCCTTTTATTTTCTTTATTTTTTCTTATGTTTCTTCCCGTTTTATCCCCTTGAGTTCGCAGCTAGAGTCCTGTATCTGGTCGAGTACAATTTTACCTTACCCAACACGCGGATTGGCTGGAGAAGGGTTGACTTTAAATATTTTGTGTTTGGTTGTTACTATTTGCGGTCGATCTTGGTTTGACAGATTTTTCAAAAGAAAGTCCTGAATATTTATCAAATGGAACAAACTATATATTTTAATAATAATGAGTGTAAATAGGCTCGTTTTTATGCAAAAATCATAGAGTTGATATTAGAGGTTTAATTGTAGACTATTTTTCAATAATATATTTTAAATATAGATTAATATTCTTTCACTTCGAGTTTGGGTTGTGTTCGGGTGTGATACTTCGTGTTCAGGTCGCGTTTCAAGTTGACTTTAAACAGAAATTTCGGGTTCGGGTGCGATACAGTGATGCCAGTGGGCTACAAATTGAGATTGTTTGAATGGCACCACTTTTTTAAGGTGTGTTAAGGGTTAAATACGAAGGAATTGAACAAAAATATTCAAAGATAATTTTTAACAAAATGGGTGTAAGTGCGTGTTTCGAACGGATTTCCAAAGTATGGAAGCAAAGAAAGGGTGTTCATTAATTAGTAAAATTTGTAAAAGAACGTAAATCAAACGTGCATTTACTTAAAAAAATTAAAACATCTCAAATTAATTGGTTTTTGAGTATGTTTTAAAGATTCGCTTTGGTGAGAGGGGGGTAAAAATGTAGAGCAACCCTGATGATTTATTCATACAGTATGGTGTAATGCTAACATCGGAGCGTTACATTTTACTTATAAAATATTCTTTCTTTTTCAGTTTGACGCAACTTCTTTATGATATAAGCATAATTTAATATGTTTATTTGAAGGCCATTAGCAGCGACAAATTAGATATCTGATTTTTTAAAATTAATTCTTTGAAATGTTTAAAAATTGTCTAAAAATATGTAAATGTGCAGCGTAAAAATTTCTTGAAATGTTATGTGCATATTAACGATGTTAATTGGTTTGTGAGTAAGTTTGAAAGATTCATTTTGGTGAAGGGGGAAAAATGAAGAGCAACACGAATGATTTATTCTTATAAATTTATGATGGATAGCCAACATTGAACTGTTATATTTTGCTTAAACCATATACTTCTCCAGTTTGTTGCAACATTTTTTTGTGATAGAAACATAACTCAATTTTATTTCAATTATTTAGTTTATTAAAATTTTAATTTTTTGATAATATTGTTCGCCTATGCCTATGATAATTACAAAGGAAAATTATACCAGTTTCATAAAAACAAACTTAACTGTCCCTTCTAATCTAAATGATTTACACATTTTGACATGGGTTTATCTGGATAATTTTATGTGATCCTGTATAATTTTCAATAAGGAAAACAGCATAGTGACCCTTAATAAGTCTCATAGCAATGAAAGCGAATTTTAGAAAGTTAAATGGCGGCCATATTTAATTTTCGACTGTGTAATTAGATTAATGATTAAAGTAATCGCGATTGAATTAGTTCAGATTGAATTAATCATAAAAACAATTGTAAACATAAATACTTTTTTCAATTTCAATCATGATTACTTTCATCATTATTTAATTTCGTATGATTGAACGTTTAGTCGATTGAATAATCAACTAAAAAAGTAATCGATTAATGCCAACCCTGTCTAGAACTAATGCACGGAATTTAATAAAACTTTATATTCAGTTAATCCCTGATATAAATTGGTGGTTATTAATTTTTGGTGAAAATCGCCCGATAGGTAGCGCTGCTATGGTGCATTTTTCGCGATTTCCGCAATTGCTGTATCTCAAGAACTAATGCACTTATTTTCATCAAACTTGAGATTCGTTTAGACGTTGACATAAATAGACGCTGATTATGTTTTAGTGTAGATATCCCAACAGGTGGCACTGCTATACCACATTTTTCATGATTTTTACGATAGCTATATTTCAAGAATGAATGCACGGAATTTCATCAAATTTCAGATTCTATTAGACCTTTACATAAATAGATGCTACTAACGTTTTGGTGTAAATAGCCCAACAGGTGGCTCTGCTATGCTATTTTTTTCCTTATTATCACGATAACTATATCTCCAGAACTAATGCACGGATTTGCATCAAACTTTAGATTCTGTTAGACGTTGTCATAAGTTGTTTTTGATTAAGTTTTGGTCTAAATCTTCCAACAGGTGGCGCTGCTATGCTGAATTTTGTAGGATGTACACGATTTTAGTAGGATTTAGTAGGATTTACACGATAATAGTTATATCTCAAGAACTAATGTACTGTATTTTATAAAACATTAGATTCAATTAGACCTTGATATAAATTGGCGCTGATTCTTTTTTAGTATATGCAAAACCTGTGTGAGATAGAAGAATTGCCACATCCGACTAGTTAGTCGGACTATCTTTGTTGTTAGTTATTTAATGAATGTAAACGACTGATTCTATTAACTAATGTCTAGAATAAGCAGTATATGTTGCTATATTTGTATCCAAATATTTGTCATGTTTAAAATATTCATAGATATTATTTTCAATTTGCTGATACGTGTAAATTAACTTTCGCATTACTTAAACTATTCTAAGCATATTCCTATCCTATTCTAAACATATTCCTATGTTATTCTATCGTATTTCGTTCTTTTATTCTCTGTCTCAGATTAAAGGTTTGAGATGTCGAAATTTTCAGACCTGAACCCTCCCGAGCAAAAGCTTTCTCTGTCCGTTTAGTTATTTTTTTCCCGCCATTTATACCCCAGCTATGGCTATTAAAAAATTAATGAAATCAAATGTGGGATTATGATGATTAATGAGTACTTCAGCCACAACACAGATTTTTCAAATATAATATAAACAAAACAGATTTAATAAGATAACAACAAATACAGCTGAGGATTGATTCACACACAACTATATAACTGATATATAATATTCCTGAATGATACAAACATTCGTATCTCAACACAAATAATAATTAGCAATCTTCGTCAAGCATTGCATAAAAATTCTACCAACAAACATATCCAAAATCTATAGAACAACCGTTCGTGCTGGCGTGCTTTTCTTGGTCATGCGTGAACTCATCGCCTTTATCGCAGCTCGTGAATAGTTTAATTCATTGAGTTAATATTATTGTTGTTGTTACTTCTGATTATTCTCACATTTTTGGTCATCCTGACATTCTGGCGCCCCCGTCAGATCAATTCCTTCTATCATATAATTTTATTACACTATGAACTTATACAATACTATAAAACAAATCTATATATATATATATTACGCTATCGTACGTGGCACAGAAATCGCGATTATTTCTTTTTTGCCGGTGGCAACAAGTGTTTTGTTTTCACTCATTTGAAAATATTAAGAAAAGTATTTGAGGTATCGATTTAAAACTCATCACACATTATGTAGAAAATTTTTCTGCATCGAAAATGCGATTTTTGTAAAAATGGGGCTGTATTTTTTCTTATTTTTTGCAAAAAACTAGCTACTTTCTAAAAAGGAAAGAAAATAAAGCGCGAAGTCAAACCAAAAAATGCGCCATTTTGTTACAATTTAAACATTAGCTCCATTGTTTACCTTATGCAATTTAACCTCATTGTTGTCCGCATCTTTATGACGTCAATGTTACTGATGTACATATTTATGATTTGTAATATAGAATCGATAATAATAAATGAATAAAATAATCTTATATGACAAATGACGGATATGACGGACATGACGGACATGACGGAAATATCCGTCATGTCCTCATGTCCTATCTCTCAGTTTTAGAGATTCAAGATCGCTAACAGTTTAGCGTTGCATAAAGATACATAGACTTTGTGCTAAATTTTAATTTTTGAAACTTACAGAAAATATACGTACCCTTAAAACAGAGAGAGAGTTAGCAAGGTGGCTGTTACACTTTGGCGAATGACAAAGAGGGTGGGGAAACTATTAAATAAGTTGCCCCCAATTTGCTAACCAGATATACATGATCCAGTGCATCAACTTTTCAGTGACATCGGTTTTAGGACAGTGACACCTCAAAAGCTTAAAGGAAGAGCCATACTAACAGCGACAAACAATTTGTCACTTGAAATTAAAAATCGTATCTTACAATGTATCCTAGGAACGGAAAGGGTTTATGAAAGCAGTGACATGATCATAAATTATGATCCACAAGATCAACTTGCATATACTGGAGAATTTTTAAACAGTTTAACACCAATTGGAATGCCACCTCATAAACTGAAATGAAGGCTAGGGGCCACCATAATGTTATCAAGAAATTTAGTACCTTCTAAAGGTCTGTGCAAGACTTATAGTTAGTAACTTACAGAATAAGGATATTGAAGCAAAATAAATTGATTTCAATATTAATGAAACTTTTCTTACCCCTCGAATACCACTTATTCCATCAGAGAATAATATGCCTTTTACATTTAAGCGTATACAATTTAGTATCCAATTAGCTTTTTCAATTATTATAAATAAATCCCAGGGTCAAACTTTTGAAATAAATTGCTTAGATTTGTCAAATCCAGTTTTTAGATAATGGTCAGTTGTATGTTGGTCTTTCAAGAGTTAGATCTTCTGATTCAGTTACTGTAGTATATGTGAACTTTGAAATTTACAATTGTGTGCATAAAGAAGTTTTCGATGCTGAAAAAAAAAGATAAAAATATTTTGATAATTGTGAATGGTGTAGATACTTTCAATATAATATGTATACACTTTTTTTTTTATTTTAGAGAGATCCAGTAACTATTGTGTGCATACAAAGGTTTTTATATGCATGATGCTGAAAAAGTACCTCTGTTTCCATATTTCTAAATGGCGTCCGTATCTTATGATGTGTATATATTTTTTAATTTCAAAGTACCCAGTCCTAAGTGAAGAAGTTTTTATGCGTAGTATTTATACATATAATGCTGAAATTCGTATTCTAATATGCTTATATTTAAAAGAGTAGACACTAGAGCGCAGATGCTTTGCGCGGGATCGACTAGTAAAACAAAAATAACTAAATTAAAACGCGGGATACTTCTTCATACACACTTTGCCTTTTGCATGACACGAACAATAAAAATTTTCATAACCTTTTCTTCTTTGCATATATTCGTAACCATTGAAAATAACAGGAGGTACATAGTTACATTTGGTATCACTCTCAATACATTCATCATTTCTTCCATGAGATGTAGTTTCATATCTTTTGTAATAACATTTATCTGTAAAATAGGGTTCCCGCTTCCCATCGCTCCAAAAATAATGACTTCTTTGATGCCTGTCTTGTTTACGGTATTCATGAATATTATGCTTTTTTTCTATCTTCATACTGCGCGTACTGTTTGCAGTATCTATGATTTCTATCAACAAACTTTTCTTTTGTATAAAATGATTTCAATTCATTTCCATATCGGTAAACACGTTTCTTAAAACTTTCATGAAATATGTCTTTATTTTAATTTTTAATTTTTATATTACTTTCTGTTATTTCTTTTCGCGTGCTCGTTGAATTATATTTTCCGTTTTTCGCTATTTCATTTTCATCTTTTGATTTGGTTTCGTGAGTTGAGTAACTTTTATCTGTTTTCCCTGCGCGTGCTAAATTTATCTTGAAATTATTTTCTGAATTATTTTTATTCTTAAAACCAATCATTTCGTTTTCTGCACGTAAACTATTTCCTTTTGATACTTTTGCTTCATTGTATGAATTGGCAACATAATTTAATTTTTTATCGGAATTCTTCAAAACTTTAAGGCAACCTACTTGAAAAGTATTGCGCTTGCCAACAATTTTAATTCTCTTTTTATTTATCGCCAAATTTAGTTTACTCGTCACGTCCATTCCTAGGACTTTGTCATATGCAAGAGATTTTAAAACATACATATTTGTAGAAATTGGGAACCCACCAATTCTGCATTCATATGGGAAATAACCTAAAAGGTATATGAGGCCATCAATGCCGCACAGTGATATGTTGTCCAAAGATAATCTTGGCGATCCAATATTTACATAGTTTTCATAGCTTGTTAGGCTTAAATTGGATCCTGTACCAAATAAGAGATTTGTTTCTTTAAAATTAATATTAATTGTTCTCATGTGAGGGTTAGGCTTATTATCTTTAGCAGTTGTATTAACATTAATTTTCTGCACACGAAAATTGGGATATTGGCGGTGATAATCATGATGGTTTCCGGTAGAATCGTGACTGAACTCGTTAGTTTGACCGTTATTGCTATTATTACACTGAGACGCTTCGAGGCCGTAAGGAGGCCGTATTAAGGAGAGTTACATTTAAAACACCTAATTTGAGCTTTATTTTTTTTGATTTGGTATTGGGTATGAAAGAAAGATTGTAAATTTTCATTTTCACTTACTTCGGTTTTTCTATCTTCAAAGTGGTGTGAAATTCGATTCATAGTTTTAACATTACGTCTCGCCACATCATAATCGTCTAGCTTACTTACTAATACATCTACATTTTTAATTTTTGGAAGATCATCAATAAAATGTTCTTTCAGTTCTACAGGTAATCTTCGCTTGATTTGATCTACTACTATTAATTCTTTTAAAGATTCAAAATCAGACACTTTAAGTCCGCTAATCCATTCTTCCAAATAATTTCTTAATTAAAATGCTATATCTAAACAAGTGGCTGAAGGTTCTTTCTTCTGTGACAATTTATTCCTAAATTCTTCTGGTGTCATTTTGAAGCGTTTAAGAAGTAAATCTTTTACGTAATCATCATTATTGTTCGCTAATGTTTCTGGCTCTCTAGCTATAATATTGGCGATTTCCAACGGAATTAAACTTAACAAATGCGTGATCCAATTTTCTTTTATTATATTCATTCGAGAAATTTACCTTTCAAATAACGCTAAATAAATACTAATATCGCTTTTGCCGTCAAAGTGAAATATTAATTTAAATAAATCTGGTTGCTTACCTGAACCAGCTATTGTAGAATCGTCGCGCACACTTTTCAAATTGCTTTGAAGCTCCATTTTTCTCAATTCATATTCCATTTCTACTTTTTTTTCCTCTAATTTTCTTTCTGCTTCTAGTCTTTTTTCTTCCGTTTCTGCTTCTAGTCTTCTTTTTTCCGTTTCTTGTCTCTCAGCGGCAATGACTTCGAGTCTAACTTTAATGACGTTTTCTTCATAATCTTCTGATTCGGTTCCCAACTTTATCACATCAATAATTTTTTAACTCAGTGGTACAACTAGACCCAGTTCATCACATAATGTTAACAAGTCTGCTTTTCTGGCTTTATTAAGAGCTGGCATTATTTAACATCTTTAAACTTCAACTGAACAAAGTATTATAGTATCGTAGATCTGATTACGGAACTTTTATCCCTATGGTACTTCAGAAAAACAGCTCAATTTTTTCATATTATCGAAATCACGACATAAATTCAAATCACGGTACAAAACAGCTTTATGTTCATATCCCGGCAAGAGACCCCAAAAATTGTTGTGGGATTATGATGAGTAATGAGTACTTCAGCCACAACATAGATTTTCCAATATAACATAAACAAAACAGATTTAATAAGATAACAACAAATACAGCTGAGGATTGATTCACACACAACTATATAACTGGGTTAATATTCCTGAATGATACAATCATTCGTATCTCAATACAAATAATAATTAGCAATCTCCGCCAAGCATTGTATAAAAATTCAACCAACAACCATATCCGAAATCTATAGAACAAATCCTAGTCTGCTTTTCTTGGTCTTGCGTGACCTCATCGCCTTTTATCGCTGCTCGTGAATAGTTTAATTCATTGAGTTAATATTACTGTTGTTGTTACTTCTCATTATTCCCACACAAATCTGATCTTGTCTTTTTCAACTCAATTTCTTTGTAAAATAGCGATTTTTCTAAACCAAGATAATTTCTCATCTCGAAAGCTTTTAATAGAATATTGGATACAAATGTATTCAAAAGTATTATTTTCAATATTTTCTCTACTTTTAATTTTATACTTCTAATAAAACTTCAGTTACACTCCTTAACCTGAGATACGATAGTGTGGTTTTCGTTTAATTTTGATGACTCTTTTCATAATAATACAATCCTTTTTAGGTGCGTTCGTAATTTTATAAATATATAGCACCTATAGTCGTTGTCTGGTCCATCCGTCTGCATATAACAGCGCAAAAACTACCCAATCGAACTGGTTTGGAATTTTATATATATAATCGTTGCAGAATGTTGTCGAGTCATTTCAAATTTTATGAAAACTGAATCAAAACTTAAAAAAAATATTAATAAAAGTTTTCTCCATTCTATTAAATCCTATCCTACGTAACATATATAATAAAAGAGCAAGTCATGTAAATGAGGGAAACAAATACGGGCTAACCACTTCTCTTTTCATATGCCAAGTAGCCACTTTTATTCGAAATTATTTTTTCAAATAAAATTGCATAAAAGTTACATTTTTAGAAAGATTGTTCAAAAAAATTGTTTGCTTGAGCGATGAGTTACAGTGAAAACTGGATAGAAACCTCAATAGAAATTATGTTAACAGCCGAATATCTCAATTGAATCTGTAAACGTGGCATACGTAATAAGAAAAAAAACGGCAGGCTCATTTCGCTCATAACAGACGCTATAATTCATTTCACTGAAATAAAAAGGAGGATTTTTTTACTTTGTAAAACTAGTTATAGTACGAACGCATCTTATTTGTAACGTTTAACGCACAATTTCCAACTTGTTATAGTTGCCAAAATATTGTAAAATCAAATAACGCTCGAATTCCGTGTTCAGTTACATGGGAAGATAGCTATTGTTAAAACATATAATACATCCCTAACCAAAATTATAAGGACACTAAACATGCTAAGCATACTAAAAATGTTAAGCATACTAAAATTGTTAAGCATACTAAAAATGTCAAGCATCATAAATTTTATACAATTCAAAGTGTTAATAAACTTTATCTGATATGTATTTGTATTCCACGCCTTGTTCGTTTTAAAAAGTATATAAATAAATATGAAACAAGAAAAAAAATACAATTTCTGTAAGGTCACAATTATAAAGATACTAATTACAAGTTCAAATAAATGCTGCAGATTTAATCTAAAATGTAAACAGCTTTATTTTATAGACACTCAGCCATACGACTTGACATGCTTGGAACAAGTTTAGATAATTATGATGCGGATATAGTTGCTCTAATGTCGTAAATGTCATCCTTAATTTCTTAATCAGTAAACATTCCTTGTGAAATATTTGAAACGAAACTCTGTCTAACCATATTTTATTAAACACAATTTTTGGTAAATTTCTGCTTTTAAGATATGAAAAATTCCTTTTCCAACAAGATTTTGAATGCATCTAGCCTTACACAAAAGCTATGAAAAAGTTATTTAATAATAAAGCTATCATATTACTTTATACACCACCTCAATCTCACAAAATAAACATTTTTGTAAGTAAAGTGCAACTGTGAATTTCTGCTATGTAAATGGAAAGCAATAATTAAGCATTAGAGATCTCACGAAAGTTATTTACACTCCCTCGGCGTTATACCCATATCATAATTTTCAAAACTTGTTCTTAGCATTTGAAATCCAACAGGTGTGTGTCTCTAAAATAAAGGTTCTTATTAAAACTAAGGAATCCAACACGAGCTTCCTGCGTTACAGAACATGGAGTTAAAGCATTTTCTTAAATTGAAACTAAATAGAATTTTTACATTTAATGTATATTTTTAGGATTAACCACTAAAAACACCAGAAAGCCATTTTATATAAAAATATAAATTATGCATTCAAATAATTTTTTGAAATTTATTATTAAAAGCCACACTTTTGTATTCGCTGCATACCAGAAATTAGTAGCTGAAGAAATCACCAAAATTTCGCTATTACAGCAGCCTGGCAATTTCAGTAGTTTAAGCGCGTAGTTTAATTGTACGACTGTTAAATTTTTCTTTTATCTATATTACTAGGGGGCTCTTTTTCCTACAACCTACGCGCACCAAACTCGAACAGACACCGCAGGCTTAACAATACGTTCATTCCATCGGTTTGAAAAAGATTACGGAAGATTGCATTATAATTAATTGACCAGTGGCAATTTTCCATAATCGTGTTGCAATTCATTTCCATGTGATATTTGAGATGTTTCGTCTTTAATGCCGAATAAACTACTGTCGTGACAGCTAAGGCTTTTTTGTAACTGGCTAAATAAGATCAATTAAAATATAATATAATAGCTGGTATAATATGGCTAAGTAAACAACGTCATTGCCTTCCAGAATTTAATAACGATGCTATAAGAAAATTGTTTTAAAAAAGATGTTTTATGTATCATTATAAACACGATGTAATTTTCTCCAAAGTTTTCTTTATATTTTTAATATTCACGTGTAACCCCCCTTTTTTTAAATTGAAAGGGAATATTATTATTTGTGCTTAGGGATGAGCGTTCGGGAAAATGCAGGCAAGCTAACTAGGGGACAGAAAAATGGGATTGAAGATGGCGATGAGACGCCAAAACACCCCAAAAGAGCCCCATAGGAAGGGCGTCCCTATGCTAAAGAAAATATGCGTACTAGATGGTGACTATATAATATATAACATATAGCATGTTAATAACTGAAAAGTTCATATACGGACATAAATACAGCAGAATTCCTAGCAATGAGATATAGAACACTCCTTGAAGTTTCTAAATACGACCCAGTCTCCGAAGACCCTCCCCAAACAATAGCAAAACCTCCATGGAGATGAAAAGTACTATTATATTTAGTAAGATGGAATTGTATGTTGGAAATGGCAACAGCCCCACGACTGTTAAGCTGCTGTCTTTAGTTCATCTTTATTTTCTTCAAGTCGTCATTGCGATCGATAGTTTGATAGCTTAATTATCGATCTAACCCCGTCACTAAGGCCAGTTTCTTGCCAGGTGTATTCAGCTTGTGGCGGGCATAGATCGATAATTTCGCTGTCAGACTATCGATTGCAGTGACGATTTGACGGAAAAGAAAAAAAAACGATGAGTAATAGATAGGTGAGATCAATAGACAGAAGCTAATTGGCAGGAAACTGGCCTTAGTGACGGGATAGATTGATGATTCCGCTGTCAACCTACCGATCGCTAAGATGATTTGAAGAAAAATAAACATGAACGATAGACCATAGATGTATGTGCAATAGACAAGAACTCAACAGTTGTGAGACTGTTGCCATTTCCAAGTTACAAATACATCTTATACAATATAAAAGTACCTTTCTTAAAAATAGCAAATAAAACCTTTGTGCAAGAATATTAAAAGGAAAAATATCAACGTAAAAATGCCCAAAGAATACACAAAAAGCAGCAAACAGCTTTTTCAAATCCACAAGCGAGATTCTTCTTCAGTGCGACAAAGAGTTAAGCACAGCGTTCTAGAAAAAAAAAAAAAGACCGTACAAAACGACCTAGAGGCGGTGGCTTATATACCCGATGCGGGTAGAGAACGCCTCAAAAGCAACCAATAAGAAGAAAACAATTTGAAACAACTGAATGGAGATGTAGAGACATCTACCGGAGAACACAATAAACAAAAGAAAACCCCAACAGGGAAATTAAATTCTTTCAAAATACTTGGAATATCAGGAGTACTAGATAAATCATTGAATAAGGAGTGAAATTTTTTAATGATGTGGTAAGGTTGCCAAATATCAAGATAAAGGTTAGAAAAACATATTTGGATAAGGGTGACTGAGGAAAACTTGAACCTATGTTGAAAAGACCAACAATGTTGAGCAATAGAAGAACGTTTAAACTCCTGATTTTTGACATAACCTTCATGCTCTTTTAAACGAAATCTAAGAGCACGTTTAGTCTGACTAATATAACAGAGACCACATTGGCAAGAGTTTTGGTAAATACTCCCGTTTAAAGTTTGCGTTCTGATCCAAACTTAATCAATACCAAGGCTGACAAGGGTTGTCAGACTGTTCTTTTTAATAAATCTACATGGTTTGAAAAACACCAAAAATTAATTAATAATGGTCCCTATGTTGATATCCACAAAGACCCTTCCACTAGTGAAATTAATTCTATTAAGTCCACCATCAAGTCGTCTTTCATTATTTCTGCTAATTGCTAATTTTTAGATGTCTCTTATTGCTCTGTTGTGCATTGTGACAGGATTTATACTTTAACCGAGGTATTTCTTATAAATAGAAACTTAACTTAGAGGAATAACCAAGATCACCAGCAACAGCTTTGAGATAATATTTTAAGTTCAGCACTACGCAACTGAGGAGTGGAACAAACATTGGAATCCCGAAAAACAAAAATATTGAAAGCAGCAAATTTTTGGTTAGGAGGATGAGAAGAATACCTGTGACGTGGAAGACTCACAGAAAAAGTTTTACGAAGGACGTTAGTTTGAAAGCCATCTTCACTGTAAATAACAAGGACATCCAGGAAAGTAACACAATCAATTTCAAACGTAAATTGAATGCAAGAATCAATGGAATTCATAACAGAGAGAATATGATTAATATCCAAATTCATTTCAACCAGAACATAACTATCATCAACAAAACGAACATAAAACGGAAACTTTAATATTTCAAACAATTTGACTTCAAAATAGTGCGTCTAAATATCGCATAAAATTGGACTAAGAGGATTGCCCATTGCCAAACCGTCAGTCATACGAATGAAATTCCCATTAAAAATAAAAGTATTTTGCGACAGGCAAGTACGAGTGAGAAAGGTAAGCTCCTCAATTTCAAAATAGGAAAAATTAAATTAACAAAGCCTTTTCTTAAGGCAATCCCTCAACCGGAGCATTAGTAAATAATGAAGTAACATCAACCGAAACCATAATGTGGCCCTGTGGCTTAAAACTATGAAGTTTCTTACCAAATTTAAGAGAATTCTTAACAGTGAAACAATTACTGCTCAAAAGTGGAGGGAAAACATAAACTAAATAATTTCCAAGCTTAAAAGAAGCTGTACTGATACTAGAGACAATAGGTCTAAAAGGAATGTCAGATTTATGAACCTTAGGTAAAGTATAAAACCTGAAAAAATGTGCAATAGAAGTAATAAGAGACCTCTTAAAATTAGCAGAAATAATGGAAGAAGACTTGATGGCGGACTTAAAATAGTTCATTTCACTAGTGAAATGGTCTTTGTTTATATCAACATAGTGCCAGCATTAATTAATTTTTGGGATTTTACCAAATATGTTGATTTATCAAGAATAACAATCTGACCACCTTTGTCAGCCTTGGTAATAATTAAGTTTGGATCAGACTTTATAGACAAGGTTTAACAGAATTTTTAAGATTGGGCTTATAAATATTAGAATTGAAATCAACAGTATGAGATACCTAATACCCCTTTTCTGAAGAAGATATACCGCTATGCTTAAAGGCCCTTTCAATAATTAGATGGGGTAACGAAGGAATAGAAGTGATAGAATTTTTTTTATTTAATTTGAGAGCATTGAGCTGATTATCACTTAAAATGTCAGTTGAAAAATCGACAACAACATTTTACAAATAATATAATAGAATCACTTATAAGCTTTAAATTAAAGTCTAATTAATGCTTAAAGGGATAAAAAAAACATAACACGAAATGTTTAAAATACCTTTTAATGTAGATTACATATGTTTCGTTCGCTCTACCGACGACATCTTTAGATAGAAATGATAAATAAGTTATTCTTGCATACTTTTGAAAAATGGTAAACATAAACCCACGATATCACATGTCCAAGGCAAGCAGGTGCTTAAATTAATCAAACTGGAAAACGTGAAAATTATTATTTATTTTTATTTTATTGCTTTTTCAATCTGTAGATCATAGTGTGCCAAATTTTAGGTAATTTAAAAGAAGCGGCTTCGTTGGAAATGTTACCTTTTCGCAAATATATTTCTATGATTCACGGAAAATGGATGGGAAATAAGCTGTTGATTGAAAAATTATGTTACTATTCTTGAAATCAATTTGAAACGGCTTCTTTCTATATTGTCTGTCTAAGGCAGTAGTTCTTCTGTCATATTTGATATCAGCCATTTGTTATTTTATTCTTGTTTTAAATTTTCTCTTTATCATTCCTATATAGTATTGTACTGTTCCATCCGCCTTGGTGAATGGGATTTCATAAACACCGGAAAGTTGGTCAGGTTCTATTGGATCTGTTTTTCTACATACTATGTTTTTTTTTAATTTTGTGGAAGGTTTTGAAATAAGGCAGATATTAAATTCTCTAAGTTTATATTTTAATCTTTCAAAAAAATCCAGAAAATATTGTAAAGTTGATACTTTTGAGTTTCGTTCATTAAAAATTTTCTTCTTTTTATTATCCATGCTCGTAATTAATTTATTGATAGTGCTGTCTTTGTATCCGTTATTTCTTGTGATGTCACGTATTTTATTTATTTCATTATTTAATTGGTTAGGGGTACAGACAGTAAAGATTCTTCTAATAAAATGTCTAAAGGCAGAAACTTTATAGGAAAAAGGTGCTTGAGAATTATTCGGAATAATGGATTGATTAGTTATTGGTTTTCTATATACAATACGTTCTATGCCATGGTGGGTTTTGATTAACAGCACATCCAAATAAGGGAGTGTGTTATTTTGTTCAATTTCAAAAGTGAATTTAATCCTAGAATCAAGGCTATTGATCTGATCAAGAAAGCTCTTAAGTGAGGTATCCGTGTGTAGCCAAGTGGTGAAAATATCGCCTACGTATCTGAGCCATGTATAAGGGGTATAATCTAATTTATTATATAAATCAGTTTCTAAAGGATGTAAATTCAGCTAAAAGTCCAGATATAGGGGAATATTCCATTATTTTGCTTATAGATTTTATTGTCAAATGTAAAATAGTTATTATTAACTATAAGATTAAGAGCACTCTTTAATGTTGTTTTAATTGTTGTCTTTAATGTTGTGTGACACCCAACCAGTCACTATAAGAATAAATAACTGTATTGACAACCTAAGAAACATTAATGACAATATAAAAACACCATTAAAGTGTACTCTTAATCTTATAGTTAATAATAACTATTTTGCATTTGAAACATTTTCCACGAATTTTCAACGGATGAATTTTCAATTGAGCGTTTTGTGTACCCTCGGCTCTTCTTGGAAATTTAAACAAGATCTTCAATGTTTCAAGAGGTAATGTGAAATAGTTAATGAGAAATTAGTCGAAACACGGGAAACAAGTCTTATTTTATTTATGGCGATTCTTAGTAAAATCGGATTTGATATCGGATAAGAATAGCGATTTATTGACGGAAAACATTGAATAAAAGTTTGATACTATAAAAAAATCAATGACATCGAGTTGTTCATACTATCGATGAAATTGATAAAGTATATCGTTATCGCCCATCACTATTTGCGCTGTTTTAAATCTGGCGAAAACAATTAAAAATATTTTTTGAAATACGCGAAATATGAAATATTCAAAATAATATTCAAAATGAAATTCAAAATAATATTCAACAATTCAATAATTCAATAATTCAAAAAATCAATAATTCAAAATAATATTCAATATGAAATATACAAAATATTTCATATTTGAAATATGAAATATTTTGAAATATAATATATAAATCTCTTGTGTAAATATATTTTTAATAGAAACTATCCGTCAATATTATTTTTTGTGCATTTTAAATGGGACGTAAATTTTCCCATTTGCTGCTTTTAACGCATAATAATTTAATTACTTTTTAAAAGTTTTCTTTCTCTTTTTAGTTTTAACTTGTAAATACATTTTTATGATAATGTTTCCCCATTTACCACTTTTATCACCTGATCATTTAATTTGTATTTTAAACTTTCTTTCTGTTTTTATTATTCACGCGGAAATACATCATTCAATTGACGAGAAATATTATTTACTCTGTTTTAAAATTTGACAGTAAGTCAAAAAAAAAAAAAAAAAAAAAAAAAAAAAAAAAAAGAATTTTTGAAGTATGAAATAAATCTCTATTCCGATAATGAAGTTTTGAATAAAAATTATTTTAAAAATAACCACCAAAAAATTTAAACCAAAAAAAAAAAACTACAAATTATTGTACTCTGCACACCTCTAAAGCTTTTCAAGAATGTGCCGGCGAAAGATGCCGGCGGTTACATTGCTATGCTTAATTTTTCATCCTATGAAGCTTTTTTTACGAAGCTATTTAGACCGAATTGAACGTTAAATTGCACTTAAAATAATCCTTTGAATTAAAAACTGTATGCTTCAGCGGCGTTTTTTTCGAACATTTCTGTAAAAAACTAGCAATTTTCATATTTTTATAGATTTTATAATATTAGCCGAAAAAGGCCTCAAGTCACAAAAAAATTGTTGCGACAGCAGCATCGTTAGTTACACTTTTTAAGAATAGATTGATTTTATTTTTATCTATTTATTTATGAAGTTTTACTTTCGTTATGGAATATAAGCCGGAAACAAACGCTAAAATATTTATATTATTTTAAGTGTAAACGTGTTGTGTTAATCTTTTGTTGTCGGGTTACACACAATATATATAGTGTTTTAAAAAATCATGCTGGAATATTATTCTGGAAAACATAAAAAAATCAGTAAATTGAGTTAGAGGTTTAAAAAAGTGCATTATCTCTCATTCAACGGCATAAAATTACAAATGTGCGATGTTTGAAATACCGGGTGGTTATAATATCAGTATCTCTATTTGAAGCTGTCTGTAGCTTGAAGGAATAACCAGAATGAAACCAAAATCAGTACAATCACTAACCGAGAAGGGAGAAGAAGAATGGAATAATAAAGAATATTAATTGCAATAATCGTCGACAGATGGCGCTTTTGAGTGTGATATGTAATGTGTTATATTGTGTACCGTGGATGTGTCACAAACCTCAATGACTTTACAGCATATCACAACATGTACGAAACATCACTCCTGATGCGTTACATTCAGCAGTTGAGCACGTCACGTATTTAGTCCTCCAGCACAGTTGCTATGTGAAACCTGAACATGATCGACACCGCCATGAAAAAGCGTAACCGTATTCACAGTGACATTTCCCAATAAATAAATTGAGCCATCCGGTTTGACGGATTAATTTTTGTTCTTGTATAACACATAACATTTCACACTCCGTAACGCCATCTGTTGGTAATTATTGCAGTTATTTTTTTTATATTGTTCATTCTTCTTCTCCTTCTCGAATAACAAGTGTGCCGTTTTTGGTTTCATTCGGGTTATTCCTTCGAGCTACAGACAGCTTCAAATAGGTATACTTATATTATAACCACCCTGTATAAAAAAAACAAATTGTAGCAAAAGCGATATTTATTAGTCAGATATTGTAAATATGACGTCAGCGTTCTTAAAGACATTTTGATTTATAATATAGAGTGTATCGATTCGAATTTATTAGGAGCATTCTCCCAGTTATGACTATTATAATTGCAATTATTTTTCATATTTCATATTTTAAGAATATTTTATAGAGAAGGTCGTTCGCACTTTATGGAAACGATTTTCACAGTTAATTTCTGAACATATATTCCATAATCTTTGCGACAGTTTTACTCTACTATATAGCCCTGACACTTCATTATAACTCTGGATCGAAATTTTCATCATAGTTTATTTTTTTCTTAGTACAATCCTATCAATTTTCTTCCACACCTCTTGGAAAACTTACCAAAGTCTTCCAATGTGTTGTGGATAGCGCTATCTAACGTAGGCTTTAACAAACACATAAGTGGTGACAAATAAAAATTTATCTTAGCACTGGATGAAACAGGGCTTCATTTAAGTAAGTTTATAAAAAGAAGAGCAATTTTTATCAATTAATAGAAAAAATAAATTAAAAAAAGATAAAAAAAAGATTTAAAAAAATGGCACTCCGGGAGTGCCGACAGAAGTGAAAACTTGAACAATTACGTGTGTATTTTTTGAATCGTCAGGAAACGCTTTATTGTGCAGGAAGTACTTTTAAATGAAGTGTTTTTTTTTTAATTCATTATTATAAACTACAACTACAAAAATTATATTACAATTTTCATTTAATGCGCTATTGTACATGAAAAATAATGCATATTATTTTACATACAAAAATTGCAATCTATTGCTTAAAACGTAAATTTACAAATACATGAAATATGAAATTTAATTAATTGGTATTCTTTGAAATGAATATCAATGAAACTTATGAATTTTCATCCACAATTTCAAAAACTCTCAATACATTCATCATTTCTTCCATGAAAGTTTAGTTTCACATCTTTTGTAATAACATTTATCTGCAAAATAGGGTTCCCGCTTCCTATCACTCCAAAAATGATGACTTCTTTGCTGCCTGTCTTGTTTACAGTATTCGTGAACATTATGCTTTTTTCTATCTTCATACTGCGCGTATTGTTTGCGGTATCTATAATTTCTATCAACAAACTTTTCTTTTCTATAAAATGATTTCACTTCATTTCCGTATCGGTAACCACGTTTCTTAAAACTTTCGTGAAATATTTCATTATTTTCATTTTTTCTTTTTATATTACTTCCGTCTATTTCTTTTATCGCGCTCGTTAAATTATAATATTTTCCGGGTTTTGTTATTTCATTTTCATCTTTTGATTTGATCTCACGAGTTGAGTCACTTTTATCTGTTTTCACCGCGCGTGCTAAATTTATCTTGAAATTATTTTCTGAATTATTTTTATTCATAATACCAATCATTTCGTTTTCTGCACGTGAACCATTTCCTTTTGATACTTTCGCTTCATTGTATGAATTGGCAACATAATTTAATTTTTTATCGGAATTATTTACAATTTTAAGGCAACCTACTTGAAAAGTATTGCGCTCGCCAACAATTTTAATTCCCTCTTTATCTATCGCCAACTTTAGTTTGCTGATCACATCTTGCCCTATTACAATATCGCATGCGAGAGATTTTGAAACATAAAATTTCGTTGATATAAGAAAACCATCAACACGTATTTCATACACAAAATATCCAATTAGATTTACAGTTTCTCCGCCAATGTCAGTTAATAAGATATCAACAGAAGACAAATTTGACGACCCAATATTGACATAACTGAATAAAGAAATATAGCTGTCTGTGTCAAACAATAGATTTGCTTCTTTGCCTTTGATATAAATTATTTTACCCATTCCATTAGGTTTAGACTTATTTCTGATTCGAATTGTAGCAATGTTAGCTTTTTCCTGTACATCGGAATGAGAATTGTGATTTTGGCGATTATAATTTCGATAGTTTTCGGTAGAGTCTTGACTGAACTCATTAGTTTGACCGTTATTGCTATTATTACACTGAGACGCTGTGGCCTTGAGAGTTACATCTAAAACACCTAATTTGGTATTGGGTATGAAAGAAAGATTGTGAATTTTCATTTTGACTTACTTCGGGTTTTTTATCTTCAAAGTGGTGTAATTCAATTCATTGTTTTAACATTACGTCTCAGCGCATCATAATCGTCTAGTTTACTTACTAATACGTCTACATTTTTAATTTTTGGAAGATCATCAATAAAATTATCTTTCATTTCTATAAGTAACCTTTTATTAATTTGATCTACTGCTATTAATTCTTTTTCAAAATCAGATACTTTAAGACAGCTAATCCATTCTTCCAAATAATTTCTTAATTCAAATGCTAAATCGCGCCAAGTGGCTGAAGATTCTTTTTTATGTGACATTAATTTCTGCCTAAATTCTTCTGGCGTTATTTTGAAGCGTTTAAGAAGTAAATCTTTTACGTAATCGTAATTGTTCGCCAATGTTTCTGGCTCTCTAGCTATAATATTGACGGTTTTTAACGGAATTAAACTTAACAAACGTGTGATCCAATTTTCTTTTATTATATTCATTCGAGAAATTTGTCTTTCAAATAATGCTAAATCGAGACTAATATCACTTTTGCTGTCAAAGTGAGATATTAATTTAAGCAAATCTGGTTGCTTACCTGAACCAGATATTGCAGAATCGTCGCCAAATATACAGAGGTGTCGGTAACAGTAACGGTAACAGTGTCGCGAGTTCAATGGTTTTTTCCCATCTCCAAAAACGCCCCAGCTATTGCAGAATCGTCGCCAAATATACAGAGGTGTCGGTAACAGTAACGGTAACAGTGTCGCGAGTTCAATGTTTTTTTCCCATCTCAAAAAATGCCCAACGCGCCTAAAGAAGTTTTCACTTCAAAAAAGAAAGAAATGGGTTTGTGAATGTAAAGAAAATAAAACTCCAAAAGAAATCAGAATTGCTGCTGGATTTTGTTATGAAATTAAATTAAATGTACAAAATGCAGTAAAACTAAGGTAATTTCACTTTATTATCAGTAAAATATTTTAGAACCCATTTTTGAAGAAGAAATTCCAGCTTTATATGAAACAGACATTAATTGAGCTTCAGAGGAACAAAGTCTCCAGCCATTCTTCCATAACTCAACTGACGCATATTTAGCAAAAAAAGAATCTCAAATGAAAAGAAATTGTGTATCAATTGAAGAAATGCATGTCAAATCACCTGACGCACCCCAAGCCTCTCATCAATGGCTTTTTTCTGCATTTGGATTGTTTAAAGGAATTCAAGAATATTGAAAAGACTTTGGAAAGTTTTTACAAGAGATATCAGGTAAAACTCACATGACTGTAACAAGGAAGTTGTATCATAGAAATTTTGAGACAGAGCTATAGCCAAAAGTGAATGCTATCCAACAAAGTCAAATTGTTGCAAAGAATATGTCATTTATGCGTTGAAATTAACTTTGAAAATCATTTCCGTAAAGTGCGAACGACCTTCTGCATATAAATGCTCTCTTTGTATTATAAATACATATAATGTAATGTTTATTAGTAATAGAATTTTATAAACTTTAGTACTATTTCCATGGTTTAGAGTCCTTATAAATTATGTCAGGGATGTAAAAAGTTTGAAACATCTGGGTGAATTAATAGTCCAAGAAACAGATAAGAGTAACAACAGACTATCAATAGTTTCTTAAAACATACATTATGCATGTTTGACGCATCTGAGCGAATTATAGCTCATGAAGTGGCTATAAAATTAGATGACAAAAGATCGATGTCTTCTTAAAACATACATTATGCATGTTTGACGCATCTGAGCGAATTATAGCTGATGAAGTGGCTATAAAATTAGATGACAAAAGATCGATGTCTTCTTAAAACATACATTATGCATGTTTGACGCATCTGAGCGAATTATAGCTGATGAAGTGGCTATAAAATTAGATGACAAAAGATCGATGTCTTCTTAAAACATACATTATGCATGTTTGACGCATCTGAGCGAATTATAGCTGATGAAGTGGCTATAAAATTAGATGACAAAAGATCGATGTCTTCTTAAAACATACATTATGCATGTTTGACTCATCTGAGGGAATGAAGTTCATGAAGTAGCTGTAAATGTAGATAACAAAAGATTAGCAATTTTTTAAAACATGTATTACGATAATTTGAAACACCTGGCTAAAATAAATCCACGTGAAAGAGCTTTAAAAGTAGATGACAAAAGATCGATGTCTTCTTAAAACATACATTATGCATGTTTGACTCATCTGAGGAATGAAGTTCATGAAGTAGCTGTAAATGTAGATAACAAAAGATTAGCAATTTTTTAAAACATGTATTACGATAATTTGAAACACCTGGCTAAAATAAATCCACGTGAAAGAGCTTTAAAAGTAGATGACAAAAGATCGATGTCTTCTTAAAACATACATTATGCATGTTTGACTCATCTGAGGAATGAAGTTCATGAAGTAGCTGTAAATGTAGATAACAAAAGATTAGCAATTTTTTAAAACATGTATTACGATAATTTGAAACACCTGGCTAAAATAAATCCACGTGAAAGAGCTTTAAAAGTAGATGACAAAAGATCGATGTCTTCTTAAAACATACATTATGCATGTTTGACTCATCTGAGGAATGAAGTTCATGAAGTAGCTGTAAATGTAGATAACAAAAGATTAGCAATTTTTTAAAACATGTATTACGATAATTTGAAACACCTGGCTAAAATAAATCCACGTGAAAGAGCTTTAAAAGTAGATGACAAAAGATCGATGTCTTCTTAAAACATACATTATGCATGTTTGACTCATCTGAGGAATGAAGTTCATGAAGTAGCTGTAAATGTAGATAACAAAAGATTAGCAATTTTTTAAAACATGTATTACGATAATTTGAAACACCTGGCTAAAATAAATCCACGTGAAAGAGCTTTAAAAGTAGATGACAAAAGATCGATGTCTTCTTAAAACATACATTATGCATGTTTGACTCATCTGAGGAATGAAGTTCATGAAGTAGCTGTAAATGTAGATAACAAAAGATTAGCAATTTTTTAAAACATGTATTACGATAATTTGAAACACCTGGCTAAAATAAATCCACGTGAAAGAGCTTTAAAAGTAGATGACAAAAGATCGATGTCTTCTTAAAACATACATTATGCATGTTTGACTCATCTGAGGAATGAAGTTCATGAAGTAGCTGTAAATGTAGATAACAAAAGATTAGCAATTTTTTAAAACATGTATTACGATAATTTGAAACACCTGGCTAAAATAAATCCACGTGAAAGAGCTTTAAAAGTAGATGACAAAAGATCGATGTCTTCTTAAAACATACATTATGCATGTTTGACTCATCTGAGGAATGAAGTTCATGAAGTAGCTGTAAATGTAGATAACAAAAGATTAGCAATTTTTTAAAACATGTATTACGATAATTTGAAACACCTGGCTAAAATAAATCCACGTGAAAGAGCTTTAAAAGTAGATGACAAAAGATCGATGTCTTCTTAAAACATACATTATGCATGTTTGACTCATCTGAGGAATGAAGTTCATGAAGTAGCTGTAAATGTAGATAACAAAAGATTAGCAATTTTTTAAAACATGTATTACGATAATTTGAAACACCTGGCTAAAATAAATCCACGTGAAAGAGCTTTAAAAGTAGATGACAAAAGATCGATGTCTTCTTAAAACATACATTATGCATGTTTGACTCATCTGAGGAATGAAGTTCATGAAGTAGCTGTAAATGTAGATAACAAAAGATTAGCAATTTTTTAAAACATGTATTACGATAATTTGAAACACCTGGCTAAAATAAATCCACGTGAAAGAGCTTTAAAAGTAGATGACAAAAGATCGATGTCTTCTTAAAACATACATTATGCATGTTTGACTCATCTGAGGAATGAAGTTCATGAAGTAGCTGTAAATGTAGATAACAAAAGATTAGCAATTTTTTAAAACATGTATTACGATAATTTGAAACACCTGGCTAAAATAAATCCACGTGAAAGAGCTTTAAAAGTAGATGACAAAAGATCGATGTCTTCTTAAAACATACATTATGCATGTTTGACTCATCTGAGGAATGAAGTTCATGAAGTAGCTGTAAATGTAGATAACAAAAGATTAGCAATTTTTTAAAACATGTATTACGATAATTTGAAACACCTGGCTAAAATAAATCCACGTGAAAGAGCTTTAAAAGTAGATGACAAAAGATCGATGTCTTCTTAAAACATACATTATGCATGTTTGACTCATCTGAGGAATGAAGTTCATGAAGTAGCTGTAAATGTAGATAACAAAAGATTAGCAATTTTTTAAAACATGTATTACGATAATTTGAAACACCTGGCTAAAATAAATCCACGTGAAAGAGCTTTAAAAGTAGATGACAAAAGATCGATGTCTTCTTAAAACATACATTATGCATGTTTGACTCATCTGAGGAATGAAGTTCATGAAGTAGCTGTAAATGTAGATAACAAAAGATTATCAATTTTTTAAAACATGTATTACGATAATTTGAAACACCTGGCTAAAATAAATCCACGTGAAAGAGCTTTAAAAGTAGATGACAAAAGATCGATGTCTTCTTAAAACATACATTATGCATGTTTGACTCATCTGAGGAATGAAGTTCATGAAGTAGCTGTAAATGTAGATAACAAAAGATTAGCAATTTTTTAAAACATGTATTACGATAATTTGAAACACCTGGCTAAAATAAATCCACGTGAAAGAGCTTTAAAAGTAGATGACAAAAGATCGATGTCTTCTTAAAACATACATTATGCATGTTTGACTCATCTGAGGAATGAAGTTCATGAAGTAGCTGTAAATGTAGATAACAAAAGATTAGCAATTTTTTAAAACATGTATTACGATAATTTGAAACACCTGGCTAAAATAAATCCACGTGAAAGAGCTTTAAAAGTAGATGACAAAAGATCGATGTCTTCTTAAAACATACATTATGCATGTTTGACGCATCTGAGCGAATTATAGCTGATGAAGTGGCTATAAAATTAGATGACAAAAGATCGATGTCTTCTTAAAACATACATTATGCATGTTTGACGCATCTGAGCGAATTATAGCTGATGAAGTGGCTATAAAATTAGATGACAAAAGATCGATGTCTTCTTAAAACATACATTATGCATGTTTGACTCATCTGAGGGAATGAAGTTCATGAAGTAGCTGTAAATGTAGATAACAAAAGATTAGCAATTTTTTAAAACATGTATTACGATAATTTGAAACACCTGGCTAAAATAAATCCACGTGAAAGAGCTTTAAAAGTAGATGACAAAAGATCGATGTCTTCTTAAAACATACATTATGCATGTTTGACTCATCTGAGGAATGAAGTTCATGAAGTAGCTGTAAATGTAGATAACAAAAGATTAGCAATTTTTTAAAACATGTATTACGATAATTTGAAACACCTGGCTAAAATAAATCCACGTGAAAGAGCTTTAAAAGTAGATGACAAAAGATCGATGTCTTCTTAAAACATACATTATGCATGTTTGACTCATCTGAGGAATGAAGTTCATGAAGTAGCTGTAAATGTAGATAACAAAAGATTAGCAATTTTTTAAAACATGTATTACGATAATTTGAAACACCTGGCTAAAATAAATCCACGTGAAAGAGCTTTAAAAGTAGATGACAAAAGATCGATGTCTTCTTAAAACATACATTATGCATGTTTGACTCATCTGAGGAATGAAGTTCATGAAGTAGCTGTAAATGTAGATAACAAAAGATTAGCAATTTTTTAAAACATGTATTACGATAATTTGAAACACCTGGCTAAAATAAATCCACGTGAAAGAGCTTTAAAAGTAGATGACAAAAGATCGATGTCTTCTTAAAACATACATTATGCATGTTTGACTCATCTGAGGAATGAAGTTCATGAAGTAGCTGTAAATGTAGATAACAAAAGATTAGCAATTTTTTAAAACATGTATTACGATAATTTGAAACACCTGGCTAAAATAAATCCACGTGAAAGAGCTTTAAAAGTAGACAACAGAATATCAGTAGCTTCTTAAAACATATATTACGAAAAATGGAATCTTATTCTATATAATTATTTATTAATTCAATTAATACATTTAAAGTGCATAACCAAAGTTCAATAGTTTACTCAAATCAGTGAGCTTGTCAATTTAAAACAAGTTGGAAATTGTACCTCAAACGTGAGAAATGAGGTGCGATCGTACTGTAAGTAATTTCAGTGAAATTAATCATAAAATCTCTTATTGTAATATGATTAATTTCCGTAATAAAATAAGTACATTTTAAGCTGGCAAAATTTTATATATTGTTGAAATTTACTGAAAATTCCAATGGGAAACTTAAGCCTAGCTTTGAAATTTTCAGAGCTTGAAAACTATATTTAGACTATTTTTCCATTTAATATATATTTCTCTGAAAACATCTATCGAAAAGACTGTCGGTAGATTATAGGACTGCTGGGATTAAACATATTTAGTAAACAAATTAAGTTTTAAAATTCTGTAATACGGAGCTAATATGACTCCATATTTTATATGGCAACCTAGAATCATAATCTATCATGGTATGTCATTGAATTAATTAGTTACGTATGACAGGTTTTAATAGAATGAAGAATGTGACTATAACTTGGTCATAGCGATTATAAAATGTTATATGCGTCATATATGACTATAACGTCATACATGTAAGATAACATGGCGTAATATCTTAGTCGCTTGACGATTAATCTTCGGAAACTGCTACAACAAGGAGGTACCAATTTTTTAAAAAATTCAAATTACTTAATAAATATTTTTATGAATATATTTTTAAGTTTTGATTAAAATTTCATAAATTTTGAAATTACTCGACAAAATTCTGCAACGATTATATATATTAAAACCATTCGGTTGGGTAGTTTTGGCGCTGTTATATGCGGATGGACGGACAGACTGACGGACGGACTAAAAGACGACTATAGGTGCAACGTATTTTTATAATTACGAACGCACCTAAAATGTAGATGAGCCGGATATTATAAGTATTCAACCAAAAATTAATTATCGAAACTAAATGCCAGGTAATCATTGTATATTGTAGTAATACTATAATTATTGCAGAAATTGTTATTATAGATAAATTTTTTTTATGGTACCTAAATGTTTTTTCACAAGGTGTTATAACTATATTTTGGCTCATTTTATAATTTCTGTAATTAAAATTTAAATTAATGCGATACAGAGATCCAGTTGGTCCAGATTAATGAGGGCTTAGAGTTAATTTTGTATTTCAAGATTATGGCATGTTTAAAAATTAAATCTGGATCATAGTTTTTATTTTTAACTATTTTTATTTCCTTCTGTAGTAAAAAAAAGTAATGGTTTGGAAATGGACCAATGAAAATCTGCGTAGATATTCTGGGTTGTTCTCATCGCTTTTTTTACTAGGGACTTTTTTGAGGAGCGATTACCTTTTTTCTAGCCATCCTACGGATTCTAAAATCATACCACCAGACGCAAAATAAAACAAGCTTTCAGAAATTAAAAAAAATATCACGGTCGGATAATAAAAACTCAAAAAATACTTAAAAATTGAGTAAAAAATCTTTTATTAAAAAAGTCATTTTTTTTATATTGTTGCCAATTTCAAATAAAAAATGTATTTGCGCGAGACTATTAAAAACAATACTGAAAGTTTGAAATAATAATTAAATGATCACGTGTGGGAAGCAGGAATTAAAAAAAATTACGTCATAAAAATTGTGTTTACACAGGAATATTAAAAATAAAAAAGATGAATTAAATGAAAAAGCATTATAACCAGTTAAATGAAAAAGCATTATAACAAGTTAAATGAAAAAGCATTATAACCTGATTACAGACGATAGTCGCCGTTCGTGATATAATCATCATCGTTTTAAAACAGGATACATTACCAGGTTTTAAGAAGCTGTGAAATCAGAACGGGGGTTGGTGAGCGCAGCGAGCAGGGGCAGAGCCTCCTAGTTGTTGAAATAAAAAAGTTTGAATTTGGTGTAATTCCAGACTTACGAATTTTGCTGTCTTCTGCGCAGAATTCTTCAGCAAGACTTACAATTCTGGCCACCGCTTTGAAAATATCACCCTCATCACTCTGTAGAAGGAAATCTGGTGGTGTTTTGAGATCAAACATAGATACATCTTGGTAACATTTCACTACTTCCATTAAATCCCTGAAAAATGAAAAAGAAATCATTATTATTTAAAAATAAATAATTTTTAAAAGTTTTTATCAAACTTGAAGCATTTTATTTAAAATATATTTAATGAGATCTACTATAATTTACATATAAAACAGACTTATTTTGAGTAATACAGTTAGCCAACGAACGATTTAAATTAAGTCTGAGGGGATAATTTATAAAAAAAGAATACAATTTCTTGAAGTCAAATAATGCAAGAGTATCTTTAAAAAATATCAAATGTTTTTAAAACATAGGATGTAATATATGGCAACAAAAATCATGCTCCATAAATTCAGTGTATTTCATGTCATTTTAATTTAAAGAATATATTTCAATCTAATATACATGTCTTTAGAATATCTATAAATTTCAATTTAAAGAAATAATCTCCACCTCATGATACAAATGTTCTTTCAAGAATAAATACTTTTCTTTTTTTTTTTTTATCGAATATACACCCAATAAGAATATATTCATGCACCAAAAGTATCTTCATTCCTAAAAGAAATAGCTGCATTTCTTTTTTTCCATTCTTCAAAATATTTATAAATAGCATAAAAATGAAATTCTTGAAGATATATCACGACAAAAACATACCTTCCAAATATTTCATAAAATATCTTTTAAAATCCCAATACTAATAATTTAAATTTTCAAATAAAAATTTTGCAGTGTTCAAATTTTAAGAGCAAAATTTTATAATATCGATATGTTTCAAAAACCAAGTTTCCGCACCCTAGAAAAAAAAAAATCCTCAAAGTATTACAAATACTAGTCGGATGTAAAGTTCCCAAAACTTTATTATGTCTCATACATATTAATACTTAAAAATTCGCCAACAAAATCATTATTTTTCGTCAATCTGTTGTACGACAGCTGCTTGTGAATTGTCGGGTTACCTGTATGTGAAGCACCCTTTGTTGCACGAGTAGCCGATATACAACATAATAACACAAAGTCCTTCTGGTCTGTACTGGCAGTAAAAGATAGCATCCCTATTCATTAGTATTAAGATTTTAGCTAATTTTACTTGAAAACACGAAGCTAAAATGCGTGGAACCTGATTACAAGAGATTCCTTCCCAGTTCTCGTCAATATTGAATTTGAATGAGAATTTCGCCAAATTAGTTAGCTACAGCGAAGTGGGCTTCATTTATGACAACATATTTTATTCGTTAAATTCGGCGACATTTCGCCAAGTACTGCCAAGTTTGCTGAGAATTTGACACTGGCGAATAAAAATATTTAGTGTTAAGTACATAAGAGTTGGAACGATGGTTACAACAATGAAAGAAAATTTGCCAGAAAACCATGTTCACTAAAACTCATAAATCATCTATACTATTATATAAAGAGAGAACGCATCAGTGACTGACTGATTGACTCATCAAAGCCCAGCTGAGACGACTAAAGTCAAGATCATGACATCTGGAGAGTAGATTGCTGTTTTCTCCTATGCAAGCAATAAGAAAGGATATTTGAAAATTCCTCTCTGCAAATTATTATAGGGGGTGTCGAACATTTTAGTTCATTTCACCTTATCTTCAGTAGCAGTTTTAGCATGAAATTCAGGATAACATATCTACTGAAAAATGGTTAAACACATATTTCAGCAATTTTAGAAATTCACCTCTTAAGAGGTTAAATGGGAAGGGGGATCGTATGTTTTAGGTCATTTTTCCATATTTCAGTAACTTTTATGTAGGAGCATGAAACTCAGGATAACAAATCTAGCAAAAAAATAGTCAAGGACGTATTTCAGCGATTTTAAAAATTCACCCCATAAGGAGGTAAAATGGGGATTAAAGATAGAAGAAAGTAAAAATCATCGTTTTTATTTCAATGAAATAAAATATCATCTGCTATGAACGAAATGAGGATGGATTTTTTTTTTCGTATTACGTATACCATGTTTACAGATGCGATTTTTTTTTACACCAGACAAAGTTGTA
This sequence comes from Maratus michaelseni, assembly GCA_963931845.1. Classification (NCBI taxonomy): domain Eukaryota; kingdom Metazoa; phylum Arthropoda; class Arachnida; order Araneae; family Salticidae; genus Maratus; species Maratus michaelseni. The sequence continues at coordinate 54,356,484 of OZ007596.1, forward strand.
AATTCACCATGGAGATCTTGGTTTGCGAATGATTACCTCCATTGTTAATATTTCTTGGACTCACGATGAATGAATATTTTGTTTATTTACTTTAATGGATTGAGATATTCGGCTGTTAGCCTAATTTTTACCGAAGTTATCTCAGAACTGATACATTTTTTAATGTAACTCATCTCTCAAGAAAACAACTTTTTTGAACAATCTTTCTAAAATTGTAACATTTAGGCAATTTTATATAAAAAAATGAGTAAAAATGGCCGTTTAGCATGTGGAAAAAGATGTGGTTAGCCCGTATTTGTTTTCCTCAGTCACACGACTTACGCTTTTATTATATAGATTACGCATGATAAGATTTAATAGAATGAAGAAAACTTTTATTAATATTTTTTTTAAGTTTTGATCCGATTTTCATAAAATTTGAAGTGACTCGACAAAATTTTACAACGACTATATATATTAAATTTCAAACCATTAGGTTGGGTAGTTTTTGCGCTGTTATATGCGGACTAACGGACGGACAGACAGACAGACAGACAGACAGACGGACGGACGGACTAGACAACGACTATACACTGTAAAAAAAATTTCCTGAAAATAACGGAAATTGTACTGGCAATCGAGACGCCAGTACTATTTCCGTATTTTAACGGGGAAAAAAATTCCGTTAATTCCTGGAAATTTTTCGTAATTTCTGAACTATCCGTTTTTAAATTTCCGTTTTATAACGGATATCTTCCGTATTTTTTAGAAATTTTTATGACGTTAAAATAAATTTTATAGGACCAAAAAAAAAAGAAGTTTTTTCTCAAGTAACATCTTATAATGGGCAGAAACGTTTTTTTTTTTTTTTCCCCCGTCATTTCTGAGCGAGATTTTAATAAACAACCACCATTTCCCACGTTAAGTATCGAACCCACGACCTTCCGCTTACTAAACCAGCGCGCCAAACCACTACGCTATGGGAGCCGTATTCAAATGTTGTTACTTCTTTGAGAAGTTTTTAATGATGCAAAAAATTGAAGTTCTAGTTAGATGGATATTTTCAGAGTTCTATTGTTTTTAATATTTTCTTTTCAAAATTGTTCTATATTCTGCTTTATTATTTGATGCTTTATAACATATAAATTTAAATTTTTTATGTATTATATGCGTAAAATATTGTATTAACAGTAATGATTGTTTCTTTTTGCAATAATACTTATACTTTAATAATTTGTGTGTTGGATTATTTATCAATTTCAGTAAAATCAATAATTATCTTAAGCAGACGTTTTTATTACATGCTATTAAAGTAAATTTTCTTTATCTCTTAGTTTAAAAACTTATGTGAATAAACAAATTTATAATAAATTAAATTATTATATCTAAGCTTTGCTGCGAGCTGTTGTGTATGGTTCTGTTAAAATGAATAATTTTTAAAATATCAAAACGAAAAAATAGATTTTTAGAGAAAATTTTGAAATTAATAACTTTAGGATAGGTAAGTTTAAATGTGGACTTAATAATTTAGTTTAATTTATAAAAATTATAAACTAACAAAATAAATTATAAACTTTTATAAAAATGAAGTTTATAACTTTATAAAGTAAACAAAAAGTTCTTATTTCTTATAAATTTAAAGAGAAAATTATGAACTTTGTAAAATTATAATTTATAAAATAATAAATTTTAGTTTAATTCACAAATTTATAAGACAAATCAGTTTAGTTTAATACCCACATACCGATAATTTGCAAAGATATTATTTTCTGAAACCTTAAAAATATTAAAATAAAAAAATAGATTTTTAGAGAAAATTTTGAAATTAATGACCTTGGGATAGGTAAGTTTAAATTTGGACTTATTACTTTAGTCTAAATTAATTTAGTTTAATTTATAAAATCATAAACTAACGAAATAAATTATAAACTTTATAAAATCATAAACTTCATTTTCAGGAAAGTAAAGAAAAAATGATTAACATCTTTTATAAATTTAAAGAAAAAAATATAAACTTTGTAAAAAATTATAATTTATAAAAAATTAAATTTTAGTTTAATTCACAAATTTATAAGACAAATCAGTTTTGTTCAATACAACATACATATCGATAATTTGCAAAGATAATATTTTATGAAACCTTTAATAAACTAATATTGCCTCACGTTAATAAAATTAAAATAAAATTTTAAAACGTCTGTGAAAAAATTCACAATTTAAAGTACCATAAAGAAAAAAAAAGGGTAAATTAAAAAAAATATTTTTCTGTAATTTATGGAAATAAAATAAATTTCTAAAGATTTCACTAAAAAATAAAAAATATCACTATTATTTTCACATAAAATTACCGCCCAGACACAACCCTGGTTAGAATGAGTTCCAGGATTGACTCGAGTCTAATGACAAAAAATAGGCACACGGGTAGGACTGGTTCAGATTTGGATCCTAGAAGAACTCTAGTAAATAAAACAATCTTAATTCGCATTTCAAACAAGGCGATTTCTGTACGCAAACCTCTGAACGTCATTTACGGAAATGGCACTAGAAATACGGACATTGTACAGTTTTGTAAGAAATACGGAAAAATCCATTAAATTTACGGAAAACTTTCTGCATATTTACGGATTTGAAATCTCCTTTACGGAACTAATGCCATTTACGGAAATTGTACTGTTGTTTTGGAAAAATGAAACTTCTCCGTAAAATTTAACGGAAAATCTCTTGTATTTTCACGGATTTTTTTAGAGTGTAGGTGCTACGTATTTATATAATTACGAACGCACCTAAAAAGCCGAAATTGGTTTTATTATTGTTTTCGAAGTAAAGTACACTTAAAAATTTTTAACATAAAAATAACCAATTATATGAAGTAAAATAAAGTTTTATTTATTACAAATATTTTCCCCTCTCAACAATGCTAAATTTTCTATTACGTTCACGGTTTTAATTTTTTTAAAGTAAAAGCATGAAATTTGCAGACATAACTATGGAAGTGATTCGGAATCAAATAGCGATTTTCAGTTATGGATAAATTTAATACATCTTGAGTTTTAATCGATCGAAAATTGATTTGACATTATTTTGTGAAATGTAATTTGGCTTTATAGGAAAAAGCAAAACGGTATTAGATTTCCTGATACCCAAATAAGAATTTCTGTAAATTTTGTAAATATACGTGTAAAAATGACTTAGTGATTGAGTTAGAAAACACCAAGTTAATATTTGAGAGCAGTTTCACAACTTGATTTAAGAAACTTTATGAGTGACTTATTATACCTTGAATTTTAATTTAAGGCGTGTTATAAATATGTTATTATTTTGGGAGAATTGTAAAACTGCATAAATAAAGGAAATTCCTTCCGTCTGTAAGAAAACATTTCTAAACCGTCATTTATGTTTTTTCCCTACAGCAAATGCAAAGAAAAAGCAAATCAAATTCAGCGGTTTGAATGCTACTGAGAAACTGCGATTCACAAATATGTTCCAATTGCAATGAACAGTTTCATGTAGTGGCATGTTAATTTTTGTAAATTGTCGAACATAAGCCTTTTTACAATGTTTTGATTATATATTTTTTGCTTTAACTTTCTATCAAATAAATCACATGCATTTAAATATGCTGAAATTGGAACTTGTTTTATACTAACGCATTCTTTGTTGTCCGTATAGGATGTAAAATGTTCCTATGATCTATGACTAACACAATATTTGTATTGTTATTTTTCAATTTATGAATTCTCTAATATTTACAGAAATACGCCAACTAGTACACCTTAATTAGATGAAAAACGCGACATAATTGCAAATATCACAGGATCGTTTCCGTTCTTAATTATAATTCCCCCAATTATTATTTTTTTAATAATTTCGTTTCCATAAATGCCTCATATTCCAACCACATCATATAAATAAACAAAGAAAAATGTACTGCAATTAATACATTGTAATGAAAGATTAAACAAGATATAGCTTTCTTTGTTGAATGTTTTCATAGATTTAAAGAAATTTTGAAATTAATAGTAGATATAATATATATCAAGCAGGATTGGAAATTCTTTTTAAAGCCTTTTTGTTTGTGTTATTGTTTAAACAGCTTTTTTTTTTTAATTTAAACATTATTTGGGAGGGAGGGGGATATCATTTTTATTACATATACGTGTATATTTGTTGATAAAAATAAACATTGTCGGATACTATACAAGTAATAATACACCATCTGAAAATAATTTAAATTAAATAATTACAGTCAGTCTTGTAGAAAATTTAAATTGTTTATAATCGAAACATCATTAATAACAGCTGTGTCCTATGTTCAAAAAATAAACTGCTCTTCTCAATGAAACCTTGATGCCTTGACCATATATATCAAGAATCTTTAGATTTATAATAATAAAAAAATGTTCACTGCAGTTTCATTGATATATAATTTATTTTCCCACAGCTATTCAAAACATTTTAATTGAAATCGTTGCTACTGAGATATACGATCTGTCAATTCTCTAAATGAGCAATTAAAATTTATGTTCTTATTAAATAAGAATGAGAAGAATGAATTGAAAAATTAAAAAGAGGGAATTGGAAATTGAAAAGAAAACCTTTTTTACAGAATTTTTGGCATGATACTTGACATTTGATTTTAGTGGTTGAGTCTTTACCCCTTCTTTTAATAGTACTGTGTATTGTCATTTGATACCTATCCTTCGAAAGCGACAGTAAAATAATCAGAAAAATACTTTTCATCAGTTTATTATACTACTGAAAACATTGATCTTCAGATACACATTAGCTTTAGAAAAAGTTGTCCTGCACTAAGACATTTAAATAGCCATCTGACTTAATAAACGCGCTTTTTCTCTGTGCGTTGTGTTGTTGTAATCATATTTCTTTTACATAACTAAATTAAGAATTCATAAAATTATATATTTTTAGACATTTTTATGGTATCTTGATGTCTCAAGCAAAACTGATTTTTTCCCAATTTTCCTCTTCGGTTCAAGATATTGGAATTCGATTGTGTTAAAGAGCATATCTTGTGACATATTTTAGCTAAAAGCGCTTATTCAACAAAATTTCAATAAAAAATTTTTAAAAGGAGAAATGAAATTGTGCCCAATTTTAATATAAGTCTTTGTAAAATACAAGTGCGAAACTGTATTGGTCGAGTTTAAATCCATAAAAAACTGATTTAGGTTTTTGATACAGTTACAAGGCTCACCATGTATATGTATTTTCTTTTTGTGGACTAAAGTAGCGCAAGTGGAACCTGCACAAAATTGAACTGAGCGAGTTAATTTGCAAGTAATTATTTGATGTCGTCAAGCAGACATTGATAATTTCATATTTTGAAATGGACATTAAGATTACTTTAGTTTTCCAAAGAAAGTCTTCGAGCACTTTATACTTGCATTTCAAAGTCTATGATTAAAACGACCTTGAATATTTCTTCTTCCTGCATGTCAAAAGTTGACTGCTTTAAATTGACCAAAGGCACATGGAGCAGAGTGTCATAGTCGTGACCTCACATGATATGAATTATGTAAACAATCGCGCACACTGGTTTCCATTTAAGCTTTTTTTCTTAAGACTATGGCACTTATGATCCATAACCATTCCTCAAGGACGCATTTCACGTCAGATTTGACATTTCGCAAATCATGTCGGTCATGGCAAGTGTTACCTTTCCGAATTTGAGGATCATCGGACAAACAGCTAAATAGGAGTGTCGTTTAACACTAGAAAGACCATAGCGGTGATTCTGACCGCTACCAAGTCAATGACCTATTCCAATCAGAAGATACTTCGTAAAGTAAGTTAAATACAAGCCACACAAAATCATTTAAACAAATACGTTAAATAGTTGTAAATAAAAATTTTGGTATAAAATATTTTTTATAAAACCTGAGTAAATTTTACGGGCGTTCTAGTGTTAAAAGAAACCACTGAAGTGGTCGCATAAGAACTGTATAAAACGTTCAGCTCAATGACGTGAAATATTAGGGTAGATCAAATGAAAACGAAACAAGAGCCACAGAATGAAATAACATAGTATATTTCAAACACAATCTCCAAATCTACACAAGCACTTATCCTACTGTTTCACCAAATGGTGAGAACCTTGGTCATAGAAATCCTTTGACTGAAATCGTAATCTGTTTCCAACATTGTGTATGACTTCGCTGCCGGAGTAGAAAAAGCGACCCTTCAGTGCCTTTTTCAAGGGAATAAAGATTGGAATGTCACATGTGGAAAGATTTGGGCTATACGGTGGGTATTCCTAAACGGTCCACTGAAACTTCACCAGTTTCCTTTGCGGAAGTGCTTGTGTCCGTCCTGCACACGAGTCAATGACAGTGCATGTTATTCGTACACTGCCTTTATTCACCTATGCGCTTCGTGAAATTCAACTTCTTCTATCACTAAAAAACAAATAAAACTCGATTGCTCTTTTTCGCTCGCAAACATTCCACAGACGCACATGAATAACAACAACTGATTGTCTGACGGACGAAACTGTTGGCCGATCGCCAGAGCATGTCACATGCTTTTGCGTGACACCTAGAGCAAGCTCATTTCCTCAGTAGGAATTGTCTTCCTTACATACCCGCTCTACACTGTACACAAGATTCATCACACTCATACAAAAATAACCCAAATTATAACCACTGTTCCGTTTTCATTTGATCAACCCTTATAATAAATGCATACTTACGTACAAATTGTGTTATCCCTTTTAGACAGCATCCATACCACTTTACGTAATGTATACTTCGATGTTATTCTATATCTCATTTTCTTACAATGTTGAATTGTAACTGGAGGACCTATTATAATTTTTAATTAAGACCTATTACAATGTTTATTTTATTTTGTTATATAAGATATATGTATATACAGTGGAACCCCGATTTTATGTTTTTCACGGGGACAGCAGAAAAAAACGTACGAAACGGGAAAACGTAAAATCGGGGTCAAATAGAGGAAAACACTTTAAGAAAACAAATTATACAAAAATAAACTTACCAATACCATATTAGTATTATAAAAAGTCTGTTATTTTTTATTGCGTTTTCTTTTTATGGTTAATTTCACATATACTCTATTTGCAATGCAGGCAAGTTTTTGCTATTTTTTTTCGTAATTTCCATGTCCAGTTACAATTTCTTTAAACTTTTTAAACTCGCAATGGCCTCTGCCGATGAGGGCACGATGTCTTTTGAATCTTCATCAATATCATCCTCACTTCAATATTGCGAAATCAAATCGGAAATAGTCTGAATGCCTGTGGTAGCGATAACATCCTTATCGCAATCAATGTACTCATCAACATTGATATCTACAAGTATAAATTCATACTCTTTTGCGTACTCTTCCATAAAAAGCTCTTCCGGCGGCGCTTCACTGTTAACTTTGTATTTTGAAAATTCTCCCTTCAGAAAAGCATTTGACATGTATTTTTCATCAACACCACTCCACGCCGATGAGATGAAATGAAATGCATCCAGCACATTTAGTTTCGTTTTCTAAGCATCTTGAAGCTCAACTGAATCAAGTGAAACTAGTCGTTGGGGGCCACCATAAAACTTACCCAACATGGATATGCATAATGTAAAATATTAAAACAAAAATGTGTAAACTACTTATAAAATGCATAGCAATTCAAATAAAATCGTGGCTTGATGACGTCATAACTTTATAGGCTCGATTACTGAATTGCTTGAAAGAGGTTTTTCCTTATAACTCCAAAAATAATAATCCTATTAACTAGCGGTTTATTGCATCTGATTAAGCGTCAAATTTTGAATTAAAATATATCTTTGAAGTGAAATTTGGATGAAATACAGGGTCATGAAAAATCGAAGAGTGTGGAAAATAGGATTACAAATATCTCGGCAACTCATTATCCGATCGACTTCATGCTTTATGCAAAATTTAGGTTTTTTATTGTCTTTTATATTCATTTCTTAAAATAAACAATTTCGAAAATTTTTATATACCTTTTATCAGAACGAATATTTCGAGAGTCCGAAAAAAAATAGATCCGGTTAATCGAGGTTATTGAAATGAAATAGGCTTCTTTCCATTATTACATACTAAGTACATACCAAATTGCAAGTGTCTATCTCAATTTTTTCGGGAGATAGAGCGTTTACAGACACACAGACACACACACAGACACACACACACACAGACACACACACACACAGACACACACACACACACAGACACACACACACACAGACACACAGACGGACGGCAAATTTTTCTTTCTAAAAATATGTTTTTTGGAATCTCCAGTGTCTGAAACGTGTAAATCCGTCAAAAATTTTTTTTCGATTTTCAAAACGATTACAAGACTTACCCTATACTACGTATGATGGGTAAGTAAAAAGACCTTTTCTTACCAGTTGCTTTCTATAATGCATTTTGGAGGATCTGTTTATTCTCAAGTTACGTGGCTGAAGTAAATTGGTAAAGTTGGGTGGAGGAAATTCTATACGCATATTCTTCAAAATCCGATTAACATGAGTGCACTGGTCTACGAATAAAATTATTTTTCGCTTTTGTAAGCTCATTTTATATTCAACTTTCTTACAAAATCTTCAAAAAGATTTAGTGTCTTCCAAGTATTGTGGTTGGCATTGTAATCTGTCGGCAAACTTTTAATGTTTTTGAAGCATCGGGCTTCTTAGACCAATCACAAAGGGTGTTAGCTTCTCAGTTCCGTAATAACAAAACTGTTAATCGCACTTTCGATAGCTTCCGACTGTGCCACGTTTCTCCTTTCATGGTGTATGTTCTATCAGGGAAGATATAAAAAAAAAACAATCCGATCTCATCTGCGTTAAAGATGGCTGTTTTGAGTAATTACACACAAGAGAAGGCAAAGTTTTTCTCCATTCATTCCTCAGCGACCGCAGTATTTACTCCATCTGCCCCACTACAAATGAACTTGCAAAACAAATTCATTTCAACAAATCATTTCAACAAATTCAACAAATTCATACCTCTTCTTGAACCTGTCGATCCAACCGTTGGATGCCATGAAATTCAGCATTTCAAGTCGAAAAGAAATTTCAACAGACTTTTTTTACAAAAATTGAGCCATTGATTGGAATTTTGGTAGCACGAACTTGTTTAAACCACTCGTATAGAATCTTTTCGATAATTTCTGCCTTTTCGGCTACAGAGAAACATTTTCTTTAAGACATCCTACTTTCTACTGGCAATCACTAAGAGATAGCAAAACAAAGCCCCCCCTCCCCCTCCGATAACACATGACGCAGGTTTGGTCAAGTGCTGATAGACGAATAATAGTTCTTCGTTACTTTGAACAGTTTTTGGTAACAAATAACCAGTTGACTAATTGGAAAGCATTTTTGTTCTTTTGAAATTTTTTCCATGAGTGAAAACAAAAGAAAAATTCTGAGGTACTTCGCCTAAAATGACGTACCAAGCTGGAAACGCTAAGAGTAAATAACGTAGAATCGAGGTACTTGTAACATTATCAGGAATAGGAATTTTCTGGGACCGACGAAAAATAACGTATAGGAAGCGGGATAACGTACGAAACGGGTTACGTAAAATCGGGGTTCCACTGGATATATATATATATATATATGTATATATTGTTATATAAGAATACATGCTTGAGAGTCCTGCTTATTTTTTCATTTAATATTACAGTCAAACCATCATTTATTTTTATTTGTACTTTTATCAGACGATTTTCTGATAAATTTTCTAAATTGTGAAATATCATTTCCATATTACCTGATTTATTCACGTATTTTTTGCTTTGAATTATTTAAATTATTTATTTATTTATTTATTTGCTATTAGGTAGCTTTCAATACAAAAATGTATAAAGCTACCTATTGCAGCCGTTCGGAGGAAAGCAGTTCCGGAAAATTTCGATATATTTTCACCGATCATGACCACCAGACCCAAAAACCACCCTCCGTTCAAATGTTGATTTATATATATATATATATATATATCCATATATATATATATATATATATATATCTGACCTATGTCATACGATAACGCTCGTATTTATAAATCGATTTTGATGAAACTAATTGTGTGTATTAAGGTCACCAATGTCTCGACCGAGTTCGTTGGCCAGCTTGGTCCGCCATTTTGTTTCAAGATGGCGGCCATTTAAAAATTTAAAACTAAAATAAATGTACAAAAAAATTAAAAATTCAAATTTATTTTTTAATTACGTGTTAGGCCTTGATACAAGGATTCCAGAGCATTTTTTGGTTTACCTCTATCTTAAAAAATGGCTGAGATAGAGCAGTTTCAAATTCTAAGGGGGCTGACATTTTGAAACAAAACAGCACATTAACGCGATTACTCGCAAATTATTTTCTTTCATTGTTGTAATAATTTTCCCAATCATACGCAAAAAACTATATATTCGTAAACGTTAGCGCCAAAATTGGCGACATTGGCCACAAAATTGGCAAAATTGGCGACAAAATTAGCAAAATTTGTGACATTTGGCGAAATATCACCAAATTTGGCGACCAAAATAAGTCTTTATAAATGAAGCCAATATGGCTATTGCTCAATAATTTGGCGAAATTCTTATTCAAATTCAGTATTAACGAATCTTTTGTAAACGTTTCTTTGCATTTTAACTTGCTGTTTTCGTGTAACATTAGCTAAAATTTTAAAACGAAGATATAGGAAAGCTACCTTTTCCTCCCAGTACAGGCCGGAAGGACTTTTTTTACTTTCTTCTATCTATAATAGAAGAAAGTATTGTAATCGAAATTTTTTTCGACTTCCGGTTTTCGACGAATTTACACGTTTTAGGGGTCACAGATTCCAAAAAACATGTTTTTACAAAATGTCTGTCTGTCCGTCTGTCCGTATGTGTGTCTTTTCATTGTACCATCGAAAATTATATGAAGTTATGCTTCAAATTGAACCTAATTTTTTTTTCTATGTTTTTGGCTATGGCAAGCAGATTCTATCAGAATTTGAGGATATTTCGACGAAAGGGGGCGCTGTGATCGATATTTTTGTTCCATTTTCACTATTGTACCATCGAAAAGTGTATGAAGTTATGCTTCAAATTGAACCTAATTTTTTTTCTATGCTTTTGGCTATGGCAAATAGGTTCTATCAGAATTTGGGGATATTTCGACGAAAGAGGGCGCTGTGATCGATATTTTTGTTCCATTTTCACTATTGTATCATCGAAAAGTGTATGAAGTTATGCAGATAATTGAACCATTTTTTTTCTATGTTTTTGGCCATAGCCTGCAGATCCAGGTTGAATTCGATGATATTTCGACGAAAGGGGGCTCTGCCATCGCGATTTTTGTTCGATTTTCACTATTGTATCATCGAAAATGGTATGATGTTATGCAGATAATTAAACCGAAATTTTTTAATATGTTTTTGGCTGTAGCCAGCAGGTCCTACTAGAATGTGGGGATATTCCACCGGAAGAGGGCGCTGTGATAGCCATTTAAAGATTTCAAATTCAAAAAGATGGATAAAAAATTAGAAATCTTAAAAGTTTTTTCCGTTAAATGTTCGGCCTTGATCCGGAGAATCCGGAGCATTTTTTGTTTTGTCGCTATATTAAAAAATGGCGGAGATATAGCGGTTTGAAATTTTAGGGCGGTTGACATTTTCAAACAAGACAGCAGATTTCATCCATAAACGGGTTTAATTTATGAGTTTTAGTTAACAGGGTTTCAGCAAATTTTCCTTCATTGTTGTATCAGCATTGTTCCTATTCTTAAATGCTTAACACTATATATTTATATTCGCCAACGTAAAATTCTCGCCAAGCGTGGCGGCAATTGACGAAATATCGCCAAATTTGGCGACAAAAATAGGTTGCCACAAATGAAGCCAACTTGGCTGTAGAAGACTAATTTGGCGATATTCTCATTCAAATTCAATGTTGACGAGAACTGGGAATGAATCTTCTTTAATTGGGTTCCACGCATTTTAGCTTCGTGTTTTCCAGTAAAATTAACTAAAATCGTAAAACCAAGGAATAGGGAGGCTATCTGTTCCGGTCGGTACAGGCCAAAAGAACTTTTCGTAGTTTAGTATACATCAGTTGATTGCATCCCGGTAACCCGATGATTCGCAATCAGCTGACGTACAACAGAATGACGAAAAATATTGATTTTATTGGCGATGTGAGGACGAAATCAGAAGTATTAACATGATTGAGATAGAAGAAAGTTTTGGGATTGGCACATCCGACTAGTTTTGCTGATAAAATGAAGGGTTCTGATAGATATAAAATTTATTTATAGTACTTATTTTTCGTGTTTATTAGATATAGAGTGAAAATTGATACTGCTATCTGTAGCAAGTCTGTCCAACTATTCACTAAGTAGAAGCAGAAAAACTATTTTTGATTACAAAGATTCTGCTGCTTTTATAATAATATTGTAAAAAGCGCATGCAATTACAATAAAAACTTTAATGATATCTATATTGTTCTGCCTACGATTGGCTAAATTTTGAAAATTTGAAAATTTTTAACATTGCGAATGTAAACAAAATAGCACGAATCAATTACATTGCTTGAAATAGCAATGTTAGTTATGAAAAATGCAATATAAGGATGTATGTACATATTTACACATTCTCAAGATTGCTTTATTCAACTTGAAATTAAGGATTTTTTCAGTTGCAGAAGTTTACACTTGGACGCTTGGTAAAGACGTAAGGCTCAAACGGATATTTCAAAATATGACATTTTTAAAAATTAGTATTTTAAAAACAAGTATCTAGAAAGCGTATCTATACATTTAAAACGTAAAGCATAGTCTGTCAAATGTACATAAAATCGTGCCAAATACGCATGCGTCAGATATTTTTCCGGGATGCCCACTCTTAATAAAGTGAATGATTCATCGTAGAACACAGTGCCGCATCTAACTACCTCCATGTTTCCAGTGAATGCCAATGAGCTGAGCCATCCAGCCAATCAGCTGACGGTTTTTTCTATCCAGAAACGAAAGGTAAGAGGAAAGATGATTCTTTGGAAAAGCTTATTCATAATGTCGATGGTTCAATGACGTCTTAAGTTTCAAGCAGCTTAGATAACAATTATCAAGTATTTTTTCTTTTATCTTTATTTATTTTGGTTTATTGAGTTCATGAACATAGAAACAGATATCTATTTCAATGTTTATGCTTGAGTTCTTTGGATGCTGTTTGTACAGCACAGAAAATCATTTATCTCGCTTTCCTAAACACAAAATTAGAGATACATTCTGTTGTATATATATATTTTTCTTTTTATGTCGTATGTATTTTGCTATTTTTAAATTTTTAAACCTAAAAGTAATTGTATAAGGATTGATTTTTTTTTCTTAAAGGGGGTAAAATTTTCTTTTTGTTTTTAACAACACAAAACTAAGTTCTACACTTAGCGACAATGTTGTTGGTATAACAGAATCATATCATAATGCCCCTCCCCCGTATGCCAGAGATGAGAATGCTCTTATTTTCAAAGTTTAAATTTCATTTTTTTAATATTTTATCGAAATTTTTATAAAACTACATTCTGGTATTTTTATAAATTTAAGTTTTTTGACAAATTGCATTTTTGTGATTTAGAAAATCAGTTGTATATATATATATATATATATATATATATATTTTTTTTTTTTTTTTTTTTTTTTGCATTTGACCAAATTTTGACCATGTACTAGCTTAATACCGAATATAACCATAAATAACAAATGGAGTCGCTAAATATGCCAGACTACAGATATATTTCCAGAAAAAAGAACTGATCCTACTATAAATATTTTCCATCCTACACTTAACAGTTTTCATCCAGTACAATTTAGAAAACATAATATGGTGTATACAAAGAATTCAACAAATCAGAATAAAAATATTATAAAATGATAAATTACCTAATATTTACAGTAATCCAAACTTTAGAAAATGGGTTGCCATGGTATGGGTTACTTAAACATAAAAATAATTCTATTTGAAAGATAACTTTCATTGGAAAAAATCCTGCATGATAAAATGAAAAAAAAAAACAAATATTTATTATAATACAATCTTCCAAAACAGCACTTACTCGGATTGGGGTGGGGGAGAGAGAGAGAGATCGTAAATTTAGTATTATGTTGGCACGAAATTTAGCATATTATTAAAATCCGTACATCGTCTCCGATGTAAACAATGAAAGTTATAATTAAGATGCAAGTGTAAAATTTCAGTTTCTTTTTAATTTTTATATCATTCTGTACACATATTAATATGTAATCAAGCTTTTTTAGTTATTAAGCATGGTTAAACATGAAAAAAAAACTTTCTTATTTTAAGATTTTTATGTGAATTATTAGTGTACATTTATACGGCGAGTTTCACTGAATAATTCAAGAAAACATATCTAATCATTATGCATATTTAGTTATGCATTATTAATTATTTACTTGACTTTCACTTTTATTATTTTAAACGTTTAAAAAAAATTATTTTACTATATTGTAAGCATTTATTATAATTTTGGGTGCATTATTAAATTCACATTATTGCTTTAAAAATGTAAACACAAGAGTGACGAGAAATCCGCAAAATTCTAAAATCTGCATAAAGTTCGGTTTTAAGCTATTCGGATTTAAGGGAGTCTGCTATATATACAGGGTGTATCTGAAATGCTTCAACAAACTTAGAGGGGTGATAGTACTCTTAAAGACGAATATAAAATGCAATGGAACATGAGGTCGCAAATGACGTTTAAAGGATGAAAATCGTGAAAATGCGTCTGGAAATGGACAAACTAAGATAAGAAAGAAACATTCCAGAAAATTATTTATTGCACAGAATAGGTACAACACAGCTCGTGATGTCCAGAGCAAAGAAATATTTTACAAAAATTGTTCAAAGTGTTGACCATGGACATTATTACACAGAGTACATCTACGGAGGAACGACTGGCGGCTACGCTCGAAGATTCCGGGAGTTTTCTGGATTTCTCCTGCAGCGGTCACAATACTCGCTACTACTCCTTATAGCGTTTCTACTGGCGTCTCATAAATGAGGGATTTCATCTGTCCCCAGAAGAAGAAATCCAAAGGGTTAAGGTCCGGCGAGCGTGGAGGCCAAGCAACAGGGCCACCATGTCCAATTCATCTTGCCGGATAAACTCCATCAAGGTGGTTACGCACGTCCACAGAAAAATGAGGCGGAGCACCATTGTTCATGTACCAAATTTGTTGCTGCACACCAGCTTGTGTAGCAGAAAGAAAACCTGGTAGGATATTCCATAGGGTATTGGTCTGTTTCTAAGAAGATGGAAAATTTGCATACGTGGATTCCTGCTCACAGATTTGTTTGGCTTTCTTCCACGTTTTTGTTATCTCTTTCTGACCGGATATGCACAAAGTGAAAGGAAAACCAGCTTCATGCTACTAGCCAGTTCTGCAGAAAAGCAGCATGCGAGATTTCATAATTTTTATTAGTTTTGCAATTTTAACCCTTTAAACATCATTTGCGACCCCATTTTCCATTGCATTTTTTGTCCGTCTTCATGAGTACTATCATCCCCTTAAGTTTGTTGAAGCATTTCAGATACATCCTGTATATAGATATGTATGCATGCATGCATGTTGTACTATTTGCCTGTTGTATATGCGTTTGGTGACATGATATATAGTATATATCCAAAAGAAATCAATTTGAGGGATAACTACGATTGGAAAAAATACTTAATGATAAAATTAAAAAAATACCAAATATTTATTGCACCACCAATTTTCTAAACAGAACTCACTCGGAGGGGGGGGGGAGATTGTAAATTTAGTAATTTGATGGCTCTAAATTTAGCAAATTCTTAAAATACGCACATCGTCTCCGATGTAAACAATGAAACTTACAATTAAGCTGCACGTTTACAATTTCAGTTTTTTTTTAAATTTTATATCATTCTGTACACAGTTTAATATGAAATCAAGCTTTTTTGGTTATTAAGCATGGCTAAACATGAAAAAAAAAACTTTCTTTTTTTAAGATTTTGATGGGAATTATTACTGTACGTTATTACTGTAAGGTGAGTTTCACTGAATAATTAAAAAATAAATAACGCATCAGTATGCATATTTAGTTATGCATTATTAATTATTTACTTGAACTTAACTTTTAATATTTTAAATGTTTAAAAAATTATTTTACTTTATTGTAAGCATTTATTATAACTTTGAATGCATTATTAAATTCAAATTATTGCTTTAAAAATGTAAACACAAGAGTGACGAGAAATCCGCAAAATTCTAAAATCTGCATAAACTTCGGTTTTAAGCTATGCGGATTTAAGGGAGTGCACTGTATATATATTTATATATGCATGCATGTAGTACTTTCTGCCTGTTGTATATGTCAGCGTTTGGTGACATGATTTATAGTATAATATACAAAAATTTCCATTTGAAGGATAACTACCATTGGAAAATATCCTTAATGATGAAATGAAAAACATTTTTTATTGTAATCCAAACTTCCGAAACAGCACTCACTTGGGGGGTGGAGGGGGGGGGGAGAGAGAGAGATTGTAAATTTAGTAATTTGGTGGCACGAAATTTAGCAAATTCTTAAAATCCACACGTCATTTCGGATGTAAACAATGAAACTTACAATTAAGATGTAAGTGTAAAATTTCAGTTTTTATATCATTCTGTACACATTTTAATATGTAATCAAGCTTTTTTGGTTATTAAGCATGGTTAAACATGAAAAAAAAACTTTCTTTTTTTAAGATTTTGATGGGAATTATTAGTGTACATTTATACGGCGAGTTTCACTGAATAATTCAAGAAAACATATCTCATCATTATACGTATTTAGTTATGCATTATTAATTATTTACTTAACCTTTACGTTTAATATTTTAAATGTTTTATTTTTTTTTTTACTTTATTGTAAGCATTTTTTATATTTTTGAGCGCATTATTAAATTCACGTTATTGTTTAAAAAATGTAAACAAAACAGTGACGAAAATTGCAAAATTCTGAAATGTGCATAAACTTCGGTTTTAACCTATGCGGATTTAAGAGAGTCTACTCTCTCTCTATATATATATAGATGCATGCATGTAGTACTTTTTGCCTGTTGTATATTCCAGCGTTTGGTGACATGATACATAGTATATCTCTAAAGAATTCCATTTGAAGAATAATTATGATTGGAAAAATCCTTAATGATAAAATGAAGAAATACGAAATATTTATTGTAATCCAAACTTCTAAAACAGTACTCACTCGGGGGCGGGGGGGGGGGATGGGAGAGAGAGAGAGAGATTTTAAATTTAGTAATTTGGTGTCATGAAATTTAGCAAATTTTTAAAATCCACACATCGTTTCCGATGTAGACAATGGAACCTACAATTAAGATGTAAGTGTAAAATTCCAGTTTTTTTTTATCATTCTGTACACATTTTAATATGCAATAAAGCTGTTTTGGTTATTAAGCATGGCTAAACATGAAAAAAAACTTTCTTATTTTAAGATTTTGATGTGAATTATTAATGTACATTTATAAGGCGAGTTTCACTAAATAATTAAAACAAACAAAAAAAAAATCTTATCATTATACATATTTAGTTATGCATTATTAAATATACGTTACTTTTAATATTTTAAATGTTGTTTAAATATTTTTATTTTACTTTATTGTAAGCTCTATATATTTAAAATGTAAATCATATTCTGTCAAATCCACTAAAAATCGTTCCCAATACACATGCGTCAGATATTCTTCCGGGATGCAAACTCTTAATAAAGTGAATGACTCATCATAGAACACGTTGCCACATCCACGCTTAACTACCGGCACGTTTCCAGCAAACTCCAATGAGCTGAGCCGTTCAGCCAACCAGCTGACGGCTTTTCCTTTCCAGAAATGAAAGGGAAGAGGAAAGATGATTCTTTAGAAAAGATAATTCCTAATGTCGATGGTTCGATGGTGTCTTAAGTGTCAAGAAGCTTGGATAACAATTATCAGGTATTTTTTCATTTTATCTTTATTTATTTTGGTTTATTGAGTTCATGAACATAGAAACAGATATCTATTTCAATGTTTATGCTTGAGTTCTTTGGATGCTGTTTGTACAGCACAGAAAATCATTTATCTCGCTTTAATAAACACAAAATTAGATACATTCTGGTGTATATATATTTTTCTTTTTATGCCGTATGTATTTTGCTATTTTTTAATTTTTAAATCTAAAAGTAATGGTCGAGATTTTATTAGGATTTTTTTTTCTTGAAGGGAGGTAAAATTTTCTTTTTGTTTTAAACAACACAAAACTAAGTTCTACACTTAGCAACAATATTGTTGGTATAACAGAATCATACAATAATGTCCCACTCCCATATGCCAGAGATGCAAATGCTCTAATTTTTAAATTTTTAATTTAATTTTTTAAATATCTTTTCTAAATTATTTTATAAAACTACATTCTGGTATTTTTATCAATTTAAGTTTTGTGATAAATTGTATTTTTTATGATTTAGAAAATTTTTGTATATTTTGTTCTGCATTTGGTCAAATTTTGACCATGTACTATTCTTATTCCAAATATAAACCTAAATAACAAATGGAGTCACTGAATATGCAGATTTATTTTTTAAAAAATGATCTTACATTTAATAGCTTTCATCCAGTACAATTTAGAAAACATAATATGGTGTATACAAGAAATTCAACAAACGAGAATAAAAAATGATAAAATGATAAATTACCTAATATTTACAGTAATCCAAACTTTAGAAAATGTGTTGCCATGGTATGGGTTACTTAAACATAAAAATAATTCCATTTGAAAGATAACGATCATTGGAAAAAATCCTTAATGATAAAATGAAACAATTCGAAATTTTTATTGTAATCCAAACTTCCATAACAGCACTTACTCAGATTGGGGTGGGGGAGAGAGAGAGAGAGAGATTGTAAATTTAGTAATTTGATGGCACGAAATTTAGCAAATTATTTAAATCCACACATCTTTTCCGATGTAAACAATGAACTTACAATTAAGATGTAAGTGTAAAATTTCAGTTTCTTTTAAATTTTATATCATTCTGTACACATTTTAATGTGTAATCAAGCTTTTTTGGTTATTAAGCAAGGCTAAATATGAAAAAAACTTTCTTTTCTTAAGATTTTGATGTGATTTATTAGTGTACATTTATAAGGCGAGTTTCACTGAATAATTCAATAAAAATATTTTATCATTATACATATTTAGTTATGTTTATTAATTATTTACTTGAACTTTACTTTTAATATTTTAAATGTTCTTTTTAAATTTTATTTTACTTTATTGTAAGCATTCATTATAATTTTGAGTGCATTATTAAATTCAAACTAGATAGAACCTGTCAAAACATGACAGTAAACAACTTGATAGTACCATAAAAATAAAATTCATACTTGTTTTAAAATGTTTGAAATTTTTGTGGAATAATTAAAATAAATAAAAGACCCACCTCAAATTGAAGCTAGGTTGGGGACCAGCAATTGACTAAGTTACACTCTCACAGGCACTCACAGAATTTCTTTCATCTGACACATTTATCACTGTTGTGCCAGTAAATGAAAAACAATTTACTTGCACAACAGTGATAAATCGTACACAATTGTAACTATACAATGTCAGTTAATTCGAAATGCATTTATATACACTACACACTTTTCCATCTACTGATGCGATAATAATTTTCTCATTATAGTTTACCTAAATACAGTTTGTGATATAGGGCAAAATTAGCACTCGCCAATCGGCTAGTAATCCTGAAAATTTTGCGATTGACTTTATTTCCAAACTTAATAGTCACACTGACCAATTGCGATGATTGAAAGGAAAATGAGATATTTTTCTGCTGTCGCTCGACGAATGTTAAAACAATTTCTCGAATATTTTCCTGAAACCATTTTGCGAATTGCCCCTTTTTTTTCTCTAAAATCATTCGACAAACTTTGCGATTTTTTTCTCGAAGCCACTTGACGATATTCGCAATTTGTTTACCCGAAACTTTTTGGCGATATTCGCACTTTTTTTCCTGAGACCATTTGATGAATTTTGTGATTTTTCCACTATCGACTGACAAATTTCGAAATTTTTCTGCTACCGATTGACGAATTTCGGGATTTATCGACTGTCGATTAACGAATTTCATAATTTTTTCTATGAATGTTCGACAAATTGTGCACTTATTTTCCGCTGATTTTCAACGAATTGCGCACTTTTTTTTCCACTCTCATTCGACGACTTTTGAAATTATGTTCCACGATTGTTAGATGAATTTCGCGATTTTTCTCCCGAGATTATTTAACGAATTTTTTCATGACAGTTTTACAAAATAAATTTTTTTCCCACAATAATTTTGCAAATTTTACTATATTTTTCTTGATCTATTGACAAAATCTGCTATTTATTTCCGCGATACACGATTTATATACACTACACGCTTTTCTATCTATTGATCCGATAACCATTTTGTCATTATAGTGTATTTAAATACAGTTTGTGATGTAGTGCAAAATTACCACTCGCCAATTAGCGAGTAATACTGAAAATTGGCAATTGACTTTATTGCCATCATTGTCCAAACTTAATAGTCACACTCGCCAATTACAATGAGAGAAAGAAAAATGAGATTTTTTCCGCTGCCACTCGACGAATTTCAAAACCATTTGGCGAAGATTTTTTTGAAACTATTTTGCGAATTTCCCGATTTTTTATCGGAAATCATTTGACGAATTTTGTGATTTTTTTTAATTTTGTGATCATGATATTTTCGAAGCCTATCCATATGTGTATTCATAAACAAAGTTTGCAACGCAAAACTTTAAGAGAGGTTTCCATTTATTGACAGAACACCGATAAATCATGTATGATTGGCAGTATCTGACATTGATCACTCACAAACTATACGTAAAAATTAATTTCTCTACACACTGGCTACTGGCCAGTAAATAGATTTTTAAGCACTGGACTGTAACAAATTTCCAAATACTTGATAAAAAAATTACGAAATTCGTCAAACAATTGTGGAATAAATAGCGAAATTCGTTAATCGATAGTCTATAAATCACGAAATTCGTCAATCGATAACAGAAACATTACGAATTTTGTGTTTTATTTATTTGAATAATTCTGTAAAAATTTCAAACATTTTAAAACAACTACGAATTTTATTTTTACGGTACTATCAAGTTGTTTGACGTCAAGTTTTCACGAGTTCCATCTAGTTCTTTATTAAAGAGTAATTTGAGAAGGTGCATGCTAAGAATAAGAATGCATGCTCGGAATCCTTACTTATTTGTTCATTTTATATAATTGAAAAAACAGGCATTTTTAAAAACCAGTATTTTATAAACCTGTATCTGGAAAGCATATCCATTATTAAAGCGTAATTTGAGAAGGTACATGCTAAGAATAAGAATGTATTCTCGAGATTCTTACTTTTTTTTTTCATTTCATATAACTGAAAAAAATGGCAATTTTAAAAATCAGTATTTCAAAAACCAGTATCTGAAAAGCATAATCTTTATTAAAGCGTAATTTGAGGAGGTACATGCTAAGAATAAGAATGCATGCTCGAGATTCTTACTTGTTTTATTCATTTAATATAATTTGATAAAAATTGGCATTTAAAAAAATCTGTATTTTAAAAACCAGTATCATGAAAGCATATTCTTTATTAAAGCGTAATTCTAGAAGTTACATGCTAAGAATAAGAGCGTATGCTCGAGATTCTTACTTGTTTTAAATTTAATATAATTGGGAAAAATAGACATTTAAAAAAATAGTATTATAGAAAACAGTATCTGGAAAGCATATTCTTTATTAAAGCGTAATTAGATAAGGTACATGCTAAGAATAAAAATGCATGCTCGAGATTTTTGCTTATTTTTTTCATTTATATAATTGGAAACAATATGCATTTTTAAAAATCTTTATTTTAAAAACCAGCATCTGGAAAGATATTATTTATTAAAGCGTAATTCTAGAAGTTACATGCTAAGAATAAGAGCGTATGCTCGAGATTCTTACTTGTTTTAAATTTAATATAATTGGGAAAAATAGACATTAAAAAAAATAGTATTATAAAAACAGTATCTGGAAAGCATATTCTTTATTAAAGCGTAATTAGATAAGGTACATTCTAAGAATAAAAATGCATGCTCGAGATTTTTGCTTATTTTTTCATTTATATAATTGGAAACAATATGCATTTTTAAAAATCTTTATTTTAAAAAACAGCATCTGGAAAGCATATTCTTTATTAAAGCGTAATTTGAGAAAGTGCATACTAAAAATAATAATGCATGCTCGAGATTCTTACTTATTTGTTCATTTTATATAATTGAGAAAACGGGCATTTTTAAAAATCAGCATTTTAACAACCAGTATCTGAAAAGCATATTCTTTATTAAAGCGTAATTTGAGAATGTACATGCTAAGAATAAGAATGTATGCTCAAGATTCTTACTTGTTTTTTCATTTAATATAAATGGGAAAAAAATGACATTTTTAAAAATCAATATTAAAAAATCAGTATCTGTAAAGCATATTCTTTATTAAAGCGTAATTTGAGGAGGTACATTCTATGAATTAGAATGCATGCTCGAAATTTTTACTTATTTTTTCAGTTACATAATTGAGAAAAATATGCATTGTTAAAAATCAGTATTTTAACTCTTTAAATCCCAAGCTTTAAAAACTGAATGACCTTAGAATCCCAACAAAAAAGCCCAAAATACTCGATTTTTTCGTTCCTCCCTTTTTCACTAGTAGTGGACTTATATAGTGGAAATGACTCTACTGCATTCTCCCTTTATTCAAAAGGGGTTACACCTCTCTGTTTATCATTGCTCCAGTTACAGAACAAATTATTGTTTTTCTTTCTGTACTGTCCAGAAATGTTAACATATTATTACCCCATCCATCACTGAGGGAGACCACCCCCTTGACAGCACCGGAACCAATTTAAGGGGAAGGCTCGAGATTCTTGCTTGTTTTTTCATTTAATATAATTTGAAAAAAAAAAATGGCATTTTTAAAAATCAGCATTTTAAAAATCAGTACTATCTGGAAAGCATATTCTTTATTCAATCGTAATTTGAGAAGCTACATGCTAAGAATAAGAATACATGCTCGAGATTCATACTTATTTTTTTCATTTTATATAATTGGTAAAAATACGAATTTTTAAAAATCAGTATTTTAAAAACCAGTATCTGGAATGCATATTCGTTTGCGGTGCATTTTATTGATGCTACAATCTATCGCATATATAGAGATTGATATGTGACACAAATAGGAATACAACATGCTTTTTCATGAGTAATGAATACGTAACATTTGTAGTTCGATTACAGGAATGAACAAAAAAACTATTACGTTATAAAATATGGGAAAATTCGGTAGTAGGACATTTTAACTATGTTATAAAGTTTATGAAATTTAAACGGCTCAATGAGATGTACTACAAAATGTTTTCTGTATAATATGTCGTGCGTTGGATTTATCGTACATTTATCGAGATGTACAAATAATTCGGTTACTAGACCAATTCTAGATAATTTCTGTAAGTACTGTGGGACAAAAAAGTAAATAATATTCATCTATGCATCGATAGCCGTAATAATGCAAACCCAATGATTTAATTAATTGACACGAGAAATCGCAAGATTAGTGCAAGACTCGTGATAAATAAAAAGATAGTGAGAAATAAGTTGTTGTTCTATAGTTTTATCTCAACATAAAGACTGGACATCCGCATGGAACTACGAACTAACTGGAAGGAACATCAGAATTTACTTTCGGTTTTACTCCGACGCGGAATTCTGGGTAACGCGATTCCAGTAACCCGAAGCGCTTGGCGAATTTTTGGCGCTCGTTTTCAGCCACGATTAGATCGGATCTTTAAGCCTTGTAAACACGAGTTCGACAGGCGTCTGTTATTTAGATTTCGTACTTTTTTATATCTATTTCGTGAGCCTAATCCTATTATTAATCATCTAGTATATAATATATATCCTTGAAAATATATCTACATCATCGAAAGAAATAACATATATTTAGTTCCATGATATTTTGCTGTTATTGCATTGTCACTTTTTTTTTCTTTTTTTTTTAACATTCTTTAACACAATGGAACTTTGAATGCATTGGATATATCCCCATGTGTAAAAATAATATTTAATTTGCTCAAAATAAATTAAAAAAAAAATCATGCAAACTGATAACCGAAAGTAAAAATGTATTCATTATTTAGAAAAGAAAAGGGGGGGGGATTTTTCAAAAGGTTAGGGTGTTGCGCCCTTAAAAAATGGCCTAGAGGGAACTGTAAGTGCCCTCTAGGCCCTAGTAAGTAACATTATTAATAAAAACTGCTTATTTCATTACAAGGACAAATAATCAAACAAATATCATTTGCAGTTTATTTTGCATTTGTACTTAAAAAATCAAATTGCCTAGGTCTAAACTTAAAGAATATAATACAAAAAATAATAAGTATTTTTTAAAAACTTTTAAAATTTTGTTCATCTTATGTTAATACATTTTTTTGTTTTGTTTTGTCAGTTTAAACATTTAGAAAATTTATGATTTAAATCAGACATACTTTAATCACTGATTTAAGTCATCTAATAAAAATCATTGACACTCAAGTTTCTAGAATTCATAAAAGGAGTCCCTAATTCAAACTTCAATCGAATTAAAATTGGAGAATGAGAAAAAGTAGAAGCAATAACATATATTTAGTTCCATGATATTTTGCTGTTATTACATTGTTTCTTACTTCTCGTTCATTTTGCACTTTTTTATTTTTTTTTTTACATTCCTTAACACAATGAACTTTGTATACATTGGATATACGCCCCATGTGTAAAAATAACATTTGATTTGCTCAAACAAAATGAAAATTAAAAAAAATAATGATGCAAACTGACAACTGAAAGTAAAAAGTAAAAATGTATTCGTTATAAAATAATTAAAAAAAATTTAAAGGGCAGGGTGCTGCGCCCTTAAAAAATGGCCTAGAGGTGTAAAAACCCCCTTTCTGTTGTTTTGATTGGCGAGATTAGGCGTCGCCAATAATAATTATTGTAACCCTTTATTTTGCTGTTTTTTAGTTTTAATTCTGATTTAGATGTGATGTAACTAGAACCGAGTTCTCGGCGGTATATCCGAGTTTCTGAACCAGGCTTTTTCTTGGTTATAATAAATAATTTGTTATTTTTTATTTATCTGAACTTTTATTGAAGTGTAAAATAAACGAGAACTTATTATTAAAAAATAAGTGACAGTGAAAATTTAGTATGAATAAGAACTGATTCGAAGAAGAAATAAATAAGTTCGATTTGCAATACTTCATTTTTGGCGTCCTGCGTCATGATGGAATGATGGAATGATGTGGATTTGGTTTTTATAAATGATTATCCGAAGACTTGAGGTAAGCTCAGTCTAATTTATATTTTGTTGAACTGTAAAATAAAAGTTATATGTCTACTATAGATACTCTAAAAAAGAAGCGTTCTGGTTTACGAACGCAAACAACAAAGCTGTGTACTAAAATATGTACAATTCTTGAAGATGACTCTATGTCATTAGACAACAAGTTTGATATGTTAAATATCTGTAAAGATCAGTTAAATGAAAAATATGAAACATTAAAAAAATTAAATTCTGACATACAAGACGAAATCGCCGATGCAGATTTCGAAAAAGAAATTGAAAGCTCAGAAAGCTATAGTGAAAAAATTATCGAATCGCTTTAGAAAATAACGAAGTTCTTAAATGAACGCAACTCCCAAAATCAAAATAATGCTTTTCAAAATTTTATGAAAAATGATTCCGTTTCTCAAAACGGAAATATAGAGAAATCTATGAACTTTCCGAAGCTAACAATAAACAAATTTTATGGTGATAGCAGTTCTTGGCTCGAATTTTGGGGGCAATTTTCTAATGCTATTGAGAATAATTCTAATTTAGCCCCAATTGATAAATTCGTATACTTAAAATCCCTGCTTGGAGGCAGTGCGTATAATGCTGTTACAGGTTTTTCACTTTCCGAGGAAAATTTTAAAGCTGCTGTTGATTTGTTAAAAGATCGCTATGGTCGTAACGACCTAGTTATCAATGCTCATATGAGCAAATTGTTAAATTTAAAACAGGTAAAGAATGCTTCGAATGTTAAAGAATTACGAGAACTGTATGATAAATGCGAGATACAAATAAGAAATTTAAATTCTCTTGGTGTTACGTCAGGAAGTTATGGTCATCTTCTCTGACTGATTTTAATGAAATTAATACTTTCTGAAATAGCGCTAGATTTTAATCGTAAAAGAGCCAATACTGAAAAAATGGAGATCGAAGATCTTCTTTCCTTCATTAAAAACGAAGTGCAATCGCGAGAAGCTACGATGACACTCCAGAACTTTGAAAATAGTTTCAGTGCTAAAAATACAAAGTATAATAACAATTATAAACAGTTGAATAATTATAAACGCGACATTCCTTCAGCCTCTGCATTGTCTACAAATGTAAAAAATGTTTGTATATTTTGTGAAAATGATCACGATTCTAAATCATGTAAAGATTGTTCTATTCATCAGAAACGTGATAAATTGCGCATCCAAGGTCGCTGCTATGTTTGTTTCCGAAAATTTCATGTGTCGGCCAAGTGTAAATTTAATTCTGAACAATGCAAATATTGTAATAGCAATTTTCACCATTTTTCGGTTTGTTTAAATAGGAATTCTAATCAAACTGTCCCGAAAGAAATCAATTCAGCAGACTCTATAATCACTTCAATTACTCATTGTAAAGTCAATTCAAATGAAAATTCCTTTAAAGAAGTTATTTTACAAACAGCTTGCGTAAAAGTGGAATCTGGAATAAATTCTGAACTTTCCTTATGTTTATATGATTTAGGTAGTCAAAAATCATTTGTGACACAAGAATTAGTTTCAAAATTAAATCCACGAATTATTCGTAGAGAAAAACTTCAGATTTTCTCCTTTGCAGCTACTAAGTCGAAAATAAAAACTTATGACGTCGTGCAATTAAAATTATCCCATGTTGAAAACAAATCGCTTTTCATTTTTATTGAAGCTTTAGTAACAGACGTAATTTCTAACGCAACGATTCCTCCTCCACTTTTCAACAAACAGATAACAGACAAATTGGCGCCCTATAAGCTGGCGAATCTTGCAACGCCATGCGATTCTCAAATAAATATATTAATTGGAGCGGATTATTTTTATCAAATCTGTCACGAGGGAGAGGTACAGAAAATAACTAAATCTCTATTTTTATGTGAAAATTTATTCGGACACTCCTTATGTGGATTCTATGAGGATGAAAAAAGGAATTTGAAATACGCATCTGTTTTAAATATGTCCGTTGTAAATCTAGAGAGAGAGGATTTGAAATTGTTATGGGAAATGGAATCTTTGGGTATTACGCAATCAAATGAAAATATTTCAGATATGGATAAGGAAATTGTGAATAAATTTGAGAATAATTTAAAATTTGTAAATAATAGGTACGAAACGGGTTTATTGTGGAAGGATGAGAAAACTAGACTAGATAATAATTTTATAATAGCAAAGAATCGTTTTAACGAATTAAATCGTAAACTCGAGAAGGATAAAGACTTATGTAAAAAATATAAGGCTATTGTATTGGAACAAAAAAATACCGGAATTGTAGAAGACTGCCCTGATAGAATAATTGAGAATGGGTATTTTATGCCTCATAGACCAGTTTTAAGAGAGGATAAATTAACTACCAAAGTGAGGATGGTTTTCGATGCTTCTTCTAAAGAAAAGCATTTAAATTCTTTAAATGACTGTTTATACCCAGGTCATAATCTTAATCCTAACATACTTGATGTTATAATGAATTTTAGAAAATATAATATTGCATTTTGCGCTGACTTAGAAAAAGCCTTTTTGCAAATTGGGATATCAGAAGAGGATCGGGATTATTTAAAATTTTTGTGGTTTGGTGACGAAAATGATAACTTAACTTTTTTGAGATTTACTCGAGCAGCTTTTGGGGTAACTTGCAGTCCCTTTATTTTGGCTGCAACGATTAGATATCATATTCGGAAATATATTGATCATCCTGAAGTCGTTAAGATCTTGAATTCATTTTTGTACGTAGATGATTTAATAACGGGTTCAAAATCTGATGAAGACGCTTTTTATCTATCATCAACGGCTTCGGATATTTTTAGGGAAGCTGGTATGAATTTGCGAAAATTCAATACTAATTTTGTTAAACTTAGAAAAACATGGGAAGAAAATAAATTATGTGACTCAGAAGAAAATTCGAATAATTCTTTGAAGATTTTGGGATTATTATGGGATACCAATTGGGATATTTTACGTTTCGACGTACAATCCTTTCCTGATGATTGGAAATTTAATCCAACGAAACGCTTTGTTCTTAAAGCCATGTTAAAAATCTTTGATCCGATTGGATTCATCGCACCATTTTCTATTCGTATGAAAAGTTTGCTACAGGAAACATGGAAAAGGGGTTTAGAATGGGATGAAAAATTCCCTGATGATTTAAAAATTGAATGGGAAAAATGGTATTCAGAAATCGAACATTTAGATAAATTTGAGGTTACCCGCAAATTTTTTCTGCAGGGCTTAGATTTTTCGGCCCCAATTGAAATTCATATTTTTTCCGATGCCAGCCCTAAGACTTATGGGGCTGTAGCTTATTTTCGATATATCACAAGTAATAATGAAATTATGACCAGTCTTATTTGGGTAAAATGTAGAGTTTCCCCGATTAAGTGCTTGACAATCCCTAGTCTTGAATTAATGGGGGCATTAATAGCTGCTAGGAAGTCTAAATATTTAAAAAAAATGTATTTAATTTTCAAAATTTGGAAATGCATATCTGGTCAGATTCCACTATTACGTTATACTGGATAAAAGGATCAGCCAATAATCGGAAGCCCTTTGTGGCTAACAGAGTTGTAGAAATACAGTCTTTGATTGATCCGAAATTGTGGAAGTATATCCCGGGTAAGGACAACCCGAGTGATCTTCTTATTAGAGGCGAGAATTTACATAACCTCACTAAAAATAAATTATGGTACTATGGTCCAGAATGGTTATCATTACCAAAGGACAGTTGGCCAAAACCTGAAAAGGTACCATTTAACGTAAACATCCTAAATCAAAGCACTTTGAATGAAAGAAAATCATCGAAGTTGAGTTCTGACCAAATATCTTGTACAGTAGGTGTTGTACTTCCAGAATCATTGTTAAAATTAGAAAATTTTAGTAATATTTCAAAAATACTTAACATCACAGCATGGATTTTAAGATTTTTAAACAATATCAACAAAAGTAAAACTAAAATTTCAGGTGAGCTGACAACTCCAGAAATTGAAAAAGCAGAAATTTATTGGATAAAACAAGCTCAGTTATCTGTATTTAATCGCGAAATTGACTTTTTGAAAAGGGGAAAGCCCATCGATAAAGATTCAGCATTGTATAATGTGAATCCAAAATTAGATGAGAATGATTAACTGATTGTATCGGGCAGATTACAATTTTCAGAATTTTCTCAAAGGGAAAAACATCCTTTTATACTTCCAAATGGCAGTACTTTCACAAAATTGTTGATTCAGAATGCCCATGAAAAGGTTTTCCATTATGGAATCGCAACCACATTAACTCATTTACCAGAAAAATATTTTATAATTAGAGCACGAAAATTGATAAAATCCGTACTGAAAAAATGCCGCATTTGTACAAAATTTAAAGCTTCTCCTGGAAAGCAGGAAATTGCACTTTTACCAAAAGATCGTATAATAGAATCCCCCCCGCCCCTTCCAGACCTGTGCTGTGGATTTTGCAGGTACTATTTATGTCAAAACAAAAACTGGCCAAGAAAAGGCTTACATCGTTCTTTTCACGTGCGCAGTCACTAGAGCCGTACATCTCGAAATATGTATGAATTTATCTACTGAAACCTTCCTTTTAGCATTTAAACGCTTTATAGCTCGAAGAGGAATATGTAAAACTATGTATAGTGACAATGCGAAAACTTTTATCAAAACAGATAATTTACTTACAGAAGTTTGGAGCCGAATATCAAAAGCTGAAGTTTTACGATATTTTAATAAAAATAAGATCGTTTGGAAATTTATTGTTCCAAGAGCCAGTTGGTGGGGGGGGGGGGGATTTTGGGAACGAATAGTTCGTTCAGTAAAAACTCCGTTGAAGAAAGTTCTTGGTCGGTCTTGTCTCTCCTTTGAAGAAATTCAAACCACTTTGACCGAAATTGAGGCTGTGATTAATGATCGCCCATTGACGTATGTCTATGAAGAAAACAGTGAACCGCTTCCACTTACACCTTCTCATTTTTTGATCGGCAAGCGAATAAATTCTCTACCAGATCTTCACTGTGTTTCAGAAATTAAATCGAATAAAATAACACTGACTAAAATTTTGAGATATCGAGATCAAGTTTTAAACCATTTTTGGAAACGTTGGAGGCAGGAATATTTGCTAGAACTTCGTTCTGCTAATTTTACAGTTCCGGTCAAAACTCCAACTGAATTCGAAATTGGAAATGTTGTGTTAATTAATGAGGATAAAACTCCAAAGCACATGTGGAAATGTGGACGAATTACAGAACTATTTTTAGGAAGAGATTCGAAAAATAGATCATGTGCCATTCAGACTGCTTCAGGTGTGATAAAAAGACCGGTCCAATTGATTTATAAAATGGAACTTGATATTATGGACTAAGTGAACATTATCATGAACATTTTATTTTTATTTTCTTTATTATCGTTTTCTAATCCCATTATTTTGTATATTTTAGTTTCAGTATTTTCTCATATGAAAACCGTGATTTTGTGTAATCTCCTTATTGTAAGTATGTTCTATTTTTATCTTATCAATGTAGTTTGAAATTTTTTAGAAATTTAACTTGAATGATGAACAATAGTGATTGTTCATCCGGGGGCAGTGTGTAAAAACCCCCTTTCTGTTGTTTTGATTGGCGAGATTAGGCGTCGCCAATAATAATTATTGTAACCCTTTATTTTGCTGTTTTTTAGTTTTAATTCTGATTTAGATGTGATGTAACTAGAACCGAGTTCTCGGCGGTATATCCGAGTTTCTGAACCAGGCTTTTGCTTGGTTATAATAAATTATTTGTTATTTTTTATTTATCTGAACTTTTATTGAAGTGTAAAATCAACGAGAACTTATTATTAAAAAATAAGTGACAGTGAAAATTTAGTATGAATAAGAACTGATTCGAAGAAGAAATAAATAAGTTCGATTTGCAATGCTTCAAGAGGGAACTGTAAGTAATTGCATAATTAATAAAAACTGCTTATTTCATTAGTAGCACAAATAACCAAATTAATATCATTTGCAGTATGTTTTACATTTGTATTTAAAAAATCACTGTTAATCGCCTTAGATGATTGCCTTGTATGATTTAAATCATACATGATTTAATCACTGTTTTAAATCATCTAATAAAAATCGTTGACACTCAAGTTTCAAGGCTTCATAAAAGAAGCCCATAAAAGCAATTAATAAAAAACTTTTTACTATTTTTAAACGGTGGGGGGGGGATTTAGTATCAGCCCTAGTTCATGTTTAAACTTAAAATTTCTATTTGTTGTTTAAAAAAATTGGAACAGGAAATGAGGTATTTTTGTTGTGAATTTTGACTTTTTTAAATATCATTTCTAAAACTTTCTATTGTCTCAAAAATTTTATAACTGTAATTCTATAGAATTCAGTATTTAAAAAAATATATTTAAGGAAATTACAAAAAGATAAAAATATCGCTAAAATTTAAATAAATGCATCACTTTAATAGAGTAATATATAAATAGATTGATTAAATTAAATTATTATTATTAAGAATTCTTCATCTCTTTAATATATTTTTTTAAAATTATAATTCTCAGTATAAAATGTAATATAAGTTAAAAAATGTTTAGAATGAATCGCCAGAAAACATTAAAATACTTTAATCCACCGACTAGGTATGCGAATGAACTCAAACAGCATACTGATTCTTGCGTCATCAACACAAAACAATAACAACGAAAAAAGAAGTATCAAGAAAAAAAAGCCATACAGCGATAATCACGCCAGGCTATTGCCCCGCGTGCAAGGTAATCAAATACGCCACAGGTAGTCAAAAATCGGTGGAAACGTTCAGCAGAAACCCGTTTGTGTTAAGAGATAAGGGTTTCCTTCCAGTATTCATTCCTAATTCCATGGACATCCGTTACATGCCAAATCACGGCCAAACTCGATCTTTCTCCTTCCCTCATACGGCCTTCACAATCCCCCTTAGTTTCGGAATCGTTAAAGGGCTACTTTCGCCGGTAGATGGCGCGATATACTTACCATAAATAATGCTAAATAAAGGTTACTTCTATACATAAAAACACAAAAATCTTTGCAATGTATTCATTATAAAAGGTATATATATATCATATGTAACTTTAGCTTCAGCTTTATCTTTACTACAAACAAGAAAAAATAAGATTTAGAGATAAAATAAATAAATACAATGCTTTAAGTAATTAAAACTAGTTTAAATAACACGCCATTATAAATGCAAAACAAACTTTATAAGTAAATTTCTATATTTATACACGTTTAAATTCTTGATTACTTGAAACATTTATAATTCTGAGCGTAAAATACACAGTAAAAATTTTTTAAACATTTACTAGTTTCATAATAGTAAGAAAATTAAGCAAGTTCGCCAATATCCGGCAATCTACTCATATCGAATTTTTTTTCTCAAAACATGGATTATTTTTACACGATTCTTAATTATTTAAAATATGTATATATATGTACATTCAAAACAAATTTCAATAAATTTAACCATTGCTGATCTGAAATATATAAGCGTATAGAAATATAATAGAATTACATATAAAATTAAATATTATATTCCAATTCCGGAAACTCATGGTATAAAAGTATGTATATGATAAAAATAAAAAGATATTTACATGTTTTATAATATCAACAGAATAAGAAAACCTATTTCGCCAATATCCGGCAATCAACTCATATCGATTTTTTTCTCTCAAAACATGGATTATTTTAAAATGATTGTTAATTATTTAGAATATATATATATATATATATATATATATATATATATGTGTGTGTGTGTGTGTGTGTGTGTGTGTGTGTGTCTGTACATTTTGCGGACATTTTCAGTAAATTTAAATACTGTAGGTGATGATCATAAAACAGAGGTAAACAAAATAATAATAATTTTTAGAGGTTTCGTTATTTTATACAATGAACAAGTTTTTTTTGCTGTAACATCATGTACTCCATTTATGAGAGAATAGTTTTCGTGGAAATTTTAGAATATTGTAGGCAACAGAAATTACAGAATATTTTTTCAGAATTTAAAAATATTAATGCATAAATCTATTCACCATGCTTGTATATATAAATGTATCTATAGGTATATGCAGATTCCATTTCTTGATTAGACTTTAAACATTGATAATTTTTACAGCGAAATATACAGTAAATATTATATAATTAAAATTAAGTAAACTTTAAAATTTTTCTTGATAAAGAGATCGTATATGCAGATGAACTGGCTTCATTTGTAAAATTCCTTGCCATATTTTTTTTAAATGATGGGCAAAAATCTTGCACATATTAATGAGCATATATTTATTTTATGCTCGTTTAAGTCACATTCCCATATAGTGTTTTTATTAGTCTCGGATATATCAATTCATAGATAGTTTCGACGATTCCGTTTGAATTTAGGATTGGTACAATCCTAAAATTCTAGTAAAATTCAGTCTAAAATTGTGGAAATTAGACTGATGAATTGTAGTTTAGGATAAGACAATCCACCTCTATCCTGATTGGCAATTAACTGAAGTATGGTTGCATCACATTGATCTGTTTCTATGTTTGATAAGCAGGATTCTCATTCAAAATTTTCTTGAATTACTCTTACAAGATTACTTATCCGCTAACAATGGCAATACTTGCAAACTTCAGATTAACTCTTGGTGGTGTTAGCAATTAAAAAGAAATTAATTAAGTGGTTTATAATTTCGATCATTAAAATTCAGTTTAAATCTACAAATAAATTGAGAGCCGCAGCAATTTTATAAGGCACATATTTCGAAAATTTTGCTCTGTACTTCTACTGATTGCTGGTGTATCGGTAATAAAAGCGCCTATTCATGAAAAGAAATTCCAGGTATTTTTTTCTCTGAATTTGAAGCACAATGTGGAACACAGCAATGAACCATTTTCAACAAAAGAAAAATAAGAACACGCAATTTCATTTACGAATCATTTACGATCATCTAAGAAAATACAAGAGTGAAAGGCGAGAATAAGGAAATTCTCCATTAGCCATGGTAAGTAATAGCGCCCCCTACTTTCTCCGGGGAGAAAATGTTATTCCTCTTGAACAAAGGGAAAATGACTTTTTGTTACGGCCGTATAAGAGGAAAGAGAACGATCGAGTTAGGCCGTGGCCAAATAAAGGATTTGCGCCTGAATTTTAGGTGAATTCAAGTATTTGTGTTTAGAAATGTGATATATTATTCATTTATATGAAATTTCGTTATATACGCATCATATTATTTGTTTGAGTAAGTAATAAATATTGTATAAAATTGAAAACTGGAGAGATGTATTCATTAGTAGTTATAAGCTAAGTAAATGCTTAAGGAACTGTAGGACTATAAATAAGAATTACTACGAATTATGGGGGCAACGGCCACGGGATGTTGAACAAAAAATCTGCTCGTTGCCGAGATTTTAATAGAAAAATCTAAAGAAGTAGTTTGAAATTAGATTGTAAGAATGGCTGAAGAGAATACTTATTTTCCGTAATCAGATCTACATTTACTACTAAAGCAAAAACTTTTGAAAATTTTATTTCAACGTAACCTACGCAGCACAGATGATGTAATTTTTTAATAGAACAAAAAAGGCGAATTTATCAGCATTATGTGATGATTTGGGACTGATTATTCCTAAAAATCCAAAAGTTGCGGATTTAATCAATGTTTATGTAAGTATCGGCTGCATGCTCCTAGGTTTCATGGCTTCCGAATTTATGTAAGTTTCTTTTTCTTACTTTCCGCGTTTGGCAACACTCAGTGTTCTGTTTTGCTTCTTGTTTTTTGGAATGTGAAAATATGATGTTATAGAATAAGCCGTGTGATGGCTCCCTGATATTTGTGTGTGAATAAACCGCTTTTATACAGTCCATTGTCCTTTTAGTTAAGAACCAGCAGTGTGTGTGTGTGTGTAGCGAAAAAAGTAAAAACATTCTGGGTATAAAAAAAAGAAGTGTAGAATCGAACATTTTTCTCAACTGCCGTGATGTCGGTTGTGGCGAAAGATTACCTCAGCTTGTGAGGTAAGTTAACTTTGAACATTATATTTCCTGTGTAAAAATAATTTGCTATTTTAAACTGTAGAATTGTGATGAGAATATAGTTTAGATTTAAACTAAATTTCGTATTAACATATTTTAGAACTAGTTTTGGGTTTAATTTAAGTAAAAATGAGTGAACTAACAACTTTTAAAACAAAAAGAACTGCTCTACGGAGAAGTGTAACGAATTATATTAAGAAAATCGAAAGTATAATCGCAGATGGTGAGATTAATTTAACAGAATTAGAAGAAAATATTGAACTGTTAAAACAGAAAGAAACGGAACTAAAAAAACTTGATAGGGAAATCGAAAGTTTAATTACAGAATATAAACAATTAGAGAGTGAGATAGATAGTGCACAGGAAATTTCAGATAAAATTGATTTGTGGAAATTTAAAGGTGAAAAAGTATTGAAAATCGAAAATGCTAAGTTAAGTAAGAGTGAAAATAAATCTGATAGAGTAATTCAGAAAACATTTTTGAGAATATTAAATTACCTAGGTTATCATCACCTACTTTTGGAGTCAATATCACTGAATGGATAGCTTTTAAAGATCTTTTCAATGCATGCGTAAACAGTAATACGACAATATATAATGCTCAAAAGTTGCAGTATTTGAAGGCTTCATTGAAAGGTGAAACGTATCGCGTCATTCATTCTATTCAAATTTCGGATTATAATTTTGAAATTGCATGGAATCTACTAGACGAAACATATGCAAATAAGAGAGAACAAATTTTTGCATATATTAAACGATTTCTAAGTTTACCATCAATTCAAACAGAATCAGCTATTGCTATTTTAAATCTAGTTGATAACATTAATGAAGTCATTTGCTCGTTAGAAGTATTGAACCAAACCATTGAAAAATTTGGTGATACATTAATGACTTATTTAATTTTACAAAAATTGGATCCTTCTACAAAATTGTGGTGGGAACGTCAGCTTAAAAGCAATGAAATTCCGAAACTTAAGAACTTAATTGAATTTCTTAAGAATTACGAAAGAACTCTTCAAAATAGCAAGTTAGTGGTAAATAAGGTACCTAAATCTGTATTTCCAAATAAGAGTAATGTTTTTGTAGCTACTTTGGCTTGTGGTTACTGTAAAGAAGAACATAGTTTAGCTAAATGCTCGAAATTTCTTAA
The DNA here is from genome assembly GCA_963931845.1 of Maratus michaelseni. Taxonomy (NCBI): domain Eukaryota; kingdom Metazoa; phylum Arthropoda; class Arachnida; order Araneae; family Salticidae; genus Maratus; species Maratus michaelseni. The sequence goes on from OZ007596.1 coordinate 54,393,096, forward strand.
TTTGCCTGTTCAACAACGAGTAGATTTCGTAAAACATAATCATTATTGCTTCAATTGTCTATCTAATATGCATTTTCTGAATAAATGTAAGAGTCTAAATACGTGCCATCATTGCTCAAAGAAACATCATAGTATTTTGAACATGGTAAATAATTCAAGGAATAAGACTCAGACGAATAGTATGTCCCCACACGCAAAAAAATGTATCCCTAAAAAAGTTGAGTCTGTGAGTGATAATGTTTCGTCTACAGTCTGTGCCTCTAATTATGAATCAAACGCAAAGAGTAATCAAAAGAGTCATATTTTGTTGTGTACCGCATTAATAAAAGTTCGAAATTGTCAACAACAATTTGTAATTCAGATGTTTATGTGATACAGGCTCTCAGAAGTCATTTATTTCTAGAGAATGTGTAAACAAATTAGGATTAAATGTAAAAGATAGTTCTATTTCTGTGTCATGTTTGGGAACATTTAATACTGTGAGTAATGGGGAAGTCGATTTATTATTCACTTCTCACTTCAAAACTGATCTTAGAGTATCAACATCAGCATTCGTAATGGATAAAGTGACAGATAATATTCCCTATGTGTCTTTACCTACAATCATTTGCGATAATTTCAATGATTTAATGTTAGCTGGTCCATTGATTTACAAGTCACAAAAAATTGACATTTTATTTGGTGTAAATGTATTTATGCATTTAATGACTGGGGAAATTGTCAAACGTAAACCTAACCTTTCTAAAAAAAACGGGAATGTTTTCGAAAAGTTTGAATTATGTAAAAGAAATTATATTGAATTAGAAGATAGAAGAAGTGTCAAAGGACATTTTAAAACTTTTTACCCGCCAACGTTCCACAAGCGGAACATGAATTTTATGTGATAGTATTTGTTTTAAGTGTTTTAAGCGTTTTAAGTATTTGTTTGATCTGTTTGAAAATTTAAATATAACTTTTTTAAAGATATGTTATAACGGATTATAAAATACTGTTTAATAATTTTTTTTTGTTCCCATTCTGGAGCTTGTTGAAATGCAACAAAAACAAAACAAAAAAAACGTAAATGTAGTAAGCTGTGCTTTTCACTTTTCCTATACCTTTCGAATTCAAATGTAAGTGCTCTGATGATGGTTATTGCATTGCTTAGCATTTTTTATGAATTTTTAAGTATAAATTATTTATCTGGTTTTGTTTTCGTGTTATCTTATGCTGATTTGAATGCCAATGTTCCACATGTGAAACGTTGGCAGTTCCGAATAAAAAATTATCTTATTATTATCATTATTATTAGGATCATTTTTATGCAGTTTGGTATAATACTAGATATGGAAAAATTAATCTAAATAGGCTGAATAGGGTACAGATAGTCCAGATGGGCCCAAATTAGGATAATTGTGCTACATTTGAGGGTAAATATGATTTCACTATGGTGACTAGCTAAATAGTCTGGTACTATACCAGATAGAATAAAAGTAGTCTAAATAAGTAAAATAGGATACAACTAGTAGAAATGGACCGAAATTAGAACATCTGGGCCTTAATTAAGGTAATTGGGTCATAACTGAGGTAAACAGAGTTTTACTATGTAACTAACTAACTAAGCTGGTACTATGATTCATAAAGTAAAATTAGTCTAAATAGGCTAAATAGGGTGCAGTTAGTCTAGAGAGATCCAAATTAGAACAATTGAATTAGAATAAACCTAGTCTAAATAAGTAAAATAGGATACAGATAGTAGAGATGAACCCAAATTAGATCAATTGGGTCATAATTAGGCTATTTGGGACATAATTGGGTTAAATGGGGTTTTTCTATGGTACTATGCTTGAGGGGGTAAAACTAGCCTAAATAGGCTAAGTACGGTGCAGCTAGTCTAGATATATCCAAATTAGATCAACTGGGCCATAATTGGGAGTAAATAGGGTTTTACTGTGGTAAATAGCTAAACAGACTGATACTATGCTTGATAGGATAAAACTAGTTTAAATACGCTAAATAGAGTGCAACTAGTCTAAATAGGCTCACTTTACCTTGTTTTCTTTGTTTTGATATGACTGAAGTGCTGTTATTGCTTGGAAATAAAAATTCCCCTTAAATTTACAAATGTTATTGGTACCGCCAATGTTCCACATGTGGGACATACCTCTAACTCCACTTCTATTTTACATAATATTTCAAAATTTTCACACAACCTCAGAATTTATCTAAAATATCAAAAAGAAATTTTCAAATGAAACTGACAAGTAGTTAAGGAATGCGGCGGGTAAAAGGTTTTAATAATAGTCGTAGAAATCTGTTATTCTGGCATAATAGTGATTACAGTCATTAGGCCATGCCAATAAATTTGATTATGGAATATATAAAGTTAAATTTGACAGAAGGAGTAATGGATTTGAGAGTAGAGCGAAACGCTATAATAGTTCTAACACTTTCGAAAGAAGACAAACATAGGAATAACTATTCATATAGAGGAAATAGAAATTAGTTTAAAAATTCTATTCCATTGGGTCACTGGACTGTCAGTATAACCGAATGTGGGATAAAAAAGTAAATAATATTAATGTATGCATCAATAGCCATAACAATACAGGGATTTAATTAATAGACAAGCGAAATCGCAAGATTAGTACAAAACATATGCCAAATAAAAACGCTAGGGGGTGCGTGAGAGAAAAACGTTTAAAATTACGATTTTTGCGATACTGAAGGAGCTAGAAACTTGAAATTTGGCATGGTAGTTACTTATAAAATGTAAATGCTCTCTAAGAACAAATTTAAAAAAAATTCAAAATTTAAAAGTCTAAATGAGTGAAAAGCGTTTTAAAAACACTCTAAATTACAATTTCTACGGAACCTCTGAAACTACCGAACCGATTTTAAACGTAATGATTGCAAATTTATGGTGACTGTCTCTGCTCTAACATAGACTATGTTTTATGTCAGTGCCACAACACTCAGGGGGTTGCAGGAGCGAAAAACGCTCTAAAATTTCAATGTTTGTGATACTGAAGGGATTAGACACTTGAAGTTGGGCAAGGTAGTTACTTATAAGATATATATGCTATCTAAGAACAGTTTCTAAAAAATTCAAAATTTAAAGGTGTTATATCAGGGAAAATGTTATAAAAACATTCTAAATTTTGATTTCTATGTAATTGCTAAGGACAGAAACTTGAAATGTGCATGGCTGATACTCTGTTAGATGCAGATGCACACCCAGAACAGTTTAAAAAAAACCACAATTTTAAATGGTGAAGCAGGAAACACTTTGTAAATTACGACTTTTTTAATATACTGACAGTATTAGTAACTTCAAATTTGGCATGGCGGTTACTTTTAAGATACAAATGCTTGCTCACAATAGTTTGTAAATAAATTCAAAATTTCAAAGGGCGAAATAAGCGGAAAGCGTTTTAAAAACGTTCTAAATTACAATTTCTATGGAATTGTTAGGAATAGAAACTTGAAATTTGACATGACTGTTGCTTTTAAGACATAAATGGTCACACAGAACAATTAAAAAAATCAAAATTTAAAAGAGTGAAATGCGCGAAAAAGCCTTTCAAAAACGTTCTAAATTGAGATAGATTTATATGCAATTGTTAAGGATAGAAGCTTGAAGTTTGACATGGTTGTTGCTTTTAATACGTAACTGGTCACACAGAAGAGTTAAAAATTTAAATACAGTACAACATAAATTGTACAACTTAAATTGTTGTACTGCAAAACAACTGTTCTAAAAGTTAAATTGTTGTAAACAGTTGTAAAACTTAAAGAATTGTACAAACTTAAACAGTTGTAAATCAACTGTTGTACAACTGTTGTCAATTACAACTGTATATAAATTGTGTATACAACTGTATACAATTGTGTATAATTACAATTCTTATTGAAATTATATGAATCTGAATTTATAAGCAGTATTTTTATTAAAACATTTAATACATTTAGACCTTTAAAATATTTTAATAATTTCACATTATTTAAAAATATTTTCTTTTATAAAAAATGAGAAAGACACTTCTTTTTGGATTATAAATACATATTATATAATGTTTATTAATACTTAGATTTGTATAAAGTTTATAAATCCGTACATTTACAGAGTTTTTATTAGTTTTTCCAGGGATTCATCTAACAATAGTATTTTGGCAGTAGGTACATCAGGCGAAAACGTATCAAATTTCACCCAAGTAAAATAATTCAGTTCAGTAGCGTGAACCGCTGAAATTTCTAGTTGAAATTAAAATTATTAAACAAATTATGCTACAACCTTTCATATATAATTTATAACACGCAGTTGAATTTAGACCAGTACTTGCAAAAAGTTTTAGGAAAAATCGATGAACAATCAATAACAGCGCTTACAAATTAAAGAAATATTTAAAAAGTATTAAAAATACTTTATTGTGTTATATATATATTTTTTAAATCAACAAATACAGATAATATTTGTACATCAAACGATTACCTGTAGTTCTTTCCACGGTAGTGTCAGGAGTGCTTATCCTTTTTTCTTTATCTACGTCGAAAATCCTACGATACACACTTATATGAGATTCCGTCATATTCAAGCTGTTCATGAAGTCGGTCTTTACAGCCTGTGTGATTTCTAAAGAACAAAATGTATTCGCTTGAAACAGATCAACTAAAGTTTTATAGATACTTAATACAGCGTAAGCGAAAGTGTCAAAGGCTTCATCTCCACATTCTTCAAGGACAGCAACCCCTACACATCCTCCTTGATACAGCGGTGCTCTGCAAAAAGTAATGATGTTGTGATTAAGCTAACCATATGGTCATTAAAAATCTTTTACATCTGTTATGAAATTAAAACATAACGCGTGTATCAATCGGGACAGCATTCTACTAATGCAGTGGTTCCCAACGAGAGGCGCACGTGCCACAGGGTGGCAATTTGCAATTTTAAGGGGGCACTTTGAGAATTTGGTGAAATTCAGACGTCCGCTCTTTAAATCCTAAAACACTTGGAAAGATTATTTTTTTTAAATAATTAAAAATAAGAGAAAAATTAAAAAATATTTTGTAAATTAAATTTTCTAGTTTAAAACATTTTTTACTTTAATTGTTTCAAACTGATAGCTGGGAAAACACAAAGGTTAAAGTGCTACTGTCAGATATATGACTAGAAGTTAAATTAAAACGCATTTTTTTAAAAGATCGCTATTGTAGAATCCTGAGCGAATATCTGATTCTGGTTTATAGTCAGGAACAAAAATTTTATTAGTTCTGGAAAAGAATTAGAAATATCTCAATTCATAGGGAAGGACCCTAATTAGGGTGTCCCAAAAATCAACTTTTAAAATTGTGAACTCTCACCCTTCAAAAATGTTCTTTCTGTGAATATAAAACACCTTGATTTTTTTCATAATTACAAAAAATATATTTTACATAAAAATGGCCGAAATAATGTGAAATGCGGTATTTTTTTATTAGCTACATTAAAAGCTATTAATGTTCAAATGACATTTTTTTTCCTTTATGAAAGTTTCTTATATATTGTTTCAAACAAATTATGTGAATTCAAACACATTGTGCCAAAGTAATGCAAAATGCGGCATTTTTTTATTAGCTACATTAAAACTATTAATGTTCAAATGACATTTTTTTAATTTTTCCTTCCATTTTTTTCATTCACTTTGCTCCTTATATATTTCAAACAAATTTTGTATAAATTATGTTTTTGCTCTGCATAGGAAGAGGACATAAAATATTATTAAATCAAGAAAAATGTTATTTTGCAGATATTTCTACCTTCTGTATACTTATGCACAGAAAGTGAACTTAAGTAAACAATTATCATACAATTGGTAAATAAAACTAATGATTTATCTTAAGAAGAATGTTTTCAAACAATCACATATTTATTTACAGTTTTATCTTACAAATTTACCCTTTTTTTACCAACTATATTTCAAAAAGATTTTGGCGATTTCACTTTATATAGTTCTTTCTGTGCATCTCTACGACTTTTAACAAAAACTGTTTTTGCTCTTTGTTCTTTGTCGATCAATTAAAGTGCTTTATCGATGCAACAGCTTGTTCATCAGCATCATTTACACAAAGCAAGTTTTTTCCAAATATTGCCGCTTTTTTATAGGATGGTACTTCGGGCCAATCTTTAACTGGTACACTGAAGAAAGTATCTTCAATTTTAGCCGTTTCAAAGAAACTATTAGAAATACACAAATCATCCAATTTGAGAGGAAGTATTTCTAATAGATGTGAACTAGAACTCCTTTCATTTATCATGTTCAAAACTAGCTTTGATTTTTGCTCGTCAGAAACAAGATATGAAAACAAGGTAACTGTTGCAAGTTCTCCATACAAGTACCATGAATGACGTACCATCATTTTCAATCCTATATTGCTTAATTGTTTGTCATCATATTCTTTCAACATTTGAATCAGTAAAACATCATTACGAGGAGCATCAACAACAGCAGATCGACAAGTAAACCAAGACTGCAAATATACACACACAACAAACCCATTAAATCGTTGTATACCTTGAAACTCTCGAACAGTTAATACCATTGTTGTTTCACTCCTATTAAACAATAACTCCATTTTAAAGGAATAAATAGCTCTTGCCATCCAGCGAGCTTGGTGGAGGGCACTTGCTTTCCGAATGGTAAATTTAATGTCTAATCCATTCATTAATGATGCAAGATTTAAAAGTTCTTTGTAATCATTCCTAGGTAGTTTTGTAGCAATTTTTAACTGATCAAAAATAAAAGATTTTAAACTAATTCTCAAGGGGGTGGGGGGATAGGTGTTTAAGAAGAAAAAATTCATAACTTCGTCATTTCACAATATATCAAATCCACTTAAATTTATTATAAATCATCTTAATATTATCTACAACTTTTGCACTGACAAGGTTTTTTTGTAGGACCAACCCTTACAGCAAAAAAATAAATAAATAAATAAAAAATAAAATAAAATACCTGCCGGCTCCACCTACAGATACAAGTAGATTTCGAAGTGGGCGTTCCAAACTGCCGCATCATGGCCAAATGGTAATTTCTTTTGCGATTCCCAATAACCAAGCGCCCCACGGTCTCCGTCTTCGAAATGTACCTGTGCCTGTAGGCCGAGCCGTCAGGGATATTTTTCTTATATACTGTTTAAGTAAGATTTTTGAAATGTTATCTCATACTTTTGACCTTTTATTATCGAGAAACGTATTTGATGGATATTGTGGTAAATTTTCTGTGCCAACATTTGGCGGGTTTCTGATGATTTGAAACTCACCAAAAGAATGTGAAAAAAAGCTTCAAAATTAAACTTCTACCCCTTTTTTCACACTTTTTGGGTTGAAATTTAAAAAAATCCTGAACACATATTTTTTTTAAATTTTAAATTAAGTTTTTGTATACAATATTTCAAATTTCTAGATTTGGTAGTTTTTGAGATACGGTCATCTTTTGAAAAAAGACAAAAACCGGCGTTTCACCCCTTTAGGTGTGGAATTTTTCAAAATCGTTTATAGTGAGTGCATACGTTATTAGTACAATATCTCTGCCAAAAATCACATTTCTAGACCTAATGGTTTGGGTTGGACGATGATGAGCTAGTGAGCGGGACATTGCCTTTATTATGAGTTCAATAAAATGAATTAAGAGGAGGGGATCGGCTGCTTAGTAATCTACAGGCCATAAGTTTTCAAACGATATGTCACATGAAAAAATCCATGGGGATGCCTCCTAACTGTCTGGGGTCAAAATAGGAGTCAATTGAAGGTCTGTGAAGAGCTTCACCTTAGTTCAAGCCTTGAAATGAGATCGAATCTCACTGTAGCTTAATTAGGAGCTGAGTTAAAAAATTGAATACCTGAGGGGGAGCCAATTCGGGTGAGGGGGTAAGAAAGGTTCATAATATGAAAGGATTTTCCGATGATGTATCACATGAGGGTTTCTGAAAAAGTTTGAAAATTGCCAAAATATGGCCAAATATTCTAAAATGTTTGACCTCTCCTTTAATTCCCTTAAGGAGAAATTTCTAAAATCGCTGAAATGTGTTCACTTATTATTTTAGTTGATTTATTTTCTAGAATTTCACGCTTCTACCTAAAACGGTTGCTGAGATATGGCCACATGCTCTAAAATTTTAGACTCCACTTTTAACACCCTTAGAGGGGAATTTTCAAAAATCCTTACTTATGTCATAAGAAGTATGTTTTCCCCAATTTTCATGCTTCTAGGTTCAGTAATTTGGGCTGGGCGATGATGAGTCTATTAAGCGGGACATTGCCTTTTATGCATGGAGATTTAACCGTTGCTGATGTTTTGATATGCTCTAATTAATGCTGTTACAAATTTGCAGCAAACTGTCCAGTCATTTGACCGTTTTTATAGAAAATGGTGACATAACCGTAATTGAACGCTATTCCGACCGTATTATTGCCCATATTATGGTCATAATAGAGTTAAATTGCAATTATTTAACCGTTTTCTATAAAAACGGTCAAATGTCTGAACAGTTTGCTGCAAATTTGTAACAGTGAACTTTAGCTTACTTCACTATATACATATCAAATTATTATTGATCATATGATTGTGTATAGTATAAAAAAGTAATTAGAAAAATATAATTGATATTTTTGTGAAAAATATGAAAAAAAGTATTTAGATGATAATTTAAAATTTGTTTTGAAGCCGGCTAACCCCGTTGAACGATCCCCTTTCTTCCTTTTATGCAAACAATGCTTAAGCAACGAATCTATGAAATGAGGTCGCCTTGAAGCAGATATGAACGCAAAACATAGTGAGTATATAAATTCAAATTTAAGTTAATTTAAAACTTTAAAGGAATTTTTGAAAAAAATCAACGGCTAAGTCTCTATTTGCTGCACAAACTGCTACAAAAAAATGTACTCTTGAGGCTAGTTATGAAATATCTTTATTCTTTGCCTAAATCTAAAAGAAATCACACTATAGGTGAAGATTTGATTAAACCATCAATATCAATATTCCTTAAAACAATCCTGGGCAAAGATGACAAAGATGTAAAATCCATGCCACTTAATAACAATACTTTTAGTAGAATAGATGAAATGAGTGAGGACATTGCAGCACAACTTGTTGAAAAGCTGAAATCAAGAAATTTATCCTATCAATTGGACGAATCAGCTCTAAGAGACGGTGAATTCGTATTACTTACTTATGTAAGGTATATTCATATGGGTGAATTTACTGAAGAATAGTTTTTCTGTAAATTATTAGAGAGCACCACTACTGCCTCTGATATTTTTAATACATTGAAAAATTACTTAGATATAAATAGTATACCAATGACAAATAAAACATCTTGCGCTGCAGACGGTGCTCCAGTTATGATGGGTAAGAGAACTGGATGTTTAAAACTGATGAAAGATGAGAATCCAGAAATTCTTCTTGTGCATTGCGTCATCCATAGAGAGAGTTTAGCATCAAAAAGAATTTCACCTATCCTTAATGATGTATTGAAACCTGTTACAAGTTGTATCAACTCCATAATATCCAATACCAAATGTGAGCGCCTATTGAAGAAGTTTTGTGAATGCAAAAACACTGACCACATTCGTATTTTGCTTCACACTGATGTAAGATGGCTCTCAATGAGTTTGAAGTGCTTAAATAATTCATCATTCATCGAGTTGATTGATGTTCTTGGGGAATTTTTAAGTAAGAAGTTTGACACGAAGCATCTACAAACCATTGTTTGAAAAGCATTTGTTAGTTAATTAGCAGATATCTTTGAAAAACTGAATACCCTGAATAAACAACTTCAAGGAAAAGATAAAACACTTGTTAATGCAAAAACAAAAAACATTTGGATTCATTACATTCAGTGAGGTACGGCAGAAACATATTTATGAGAGAAAGTTTGACCTATTTTGCAGGTTAAAAAAATGCGAGATTATGGACTGACATTATGGATCATTTGAAAATATTGGCCTCTGATTTGAACGATAGATTTTCTGATTTAAAGCAAATGGATTTCTCATCATGGGTCATGCAGCCAATGTTAGTGGACTTATCGTCTGATGATTCTATATGATGCCCAGAAGAACTCTCTGGAATTCGAAACGATGAATCAGTTAAAACCTTCAGTACAAAAGGAGTGATGGCATGGATTTATGCTGAGACAGAATCTAAATATCCAAATGCAAGACAATTTGTAATAAAAGTATCTTTACCATTTCCATCGTCATACCTTGTGGAATGTGGTTTTAGTGCAGTAAACGATTTAGTGCTGAAGAAAAGAAATCGACTGGACATAACTAAACGAGGGGACTTGAGATTAAAGTTGACTAAATTAGATCCTGATATAAAAGCTCTCTGCAGCCATCATGAAGCACAGGGATATCATTAACTTTATTATCTTCATTTCGATTCTATTTTGAATTTATTAGGTACTTTTTTTACTGATAGTAATTAAAATTATAAAAGCATCATAGGAAAAACTTCAATTAAAATTAAAGTTTTTATTTTTGTATCTCAATTTTCTATTAAATATTAAAAAAAAAAACACTTTTAAAAATGTCTTTTTGCATGCTGCATGTTAGTACTCTTATTATTATTAACGATTTCATAAATACTTTCTTTATGTTCATATCTTTTCTTTCCCGAATTATTGTTCTTTATTTAGATCCAATGAAATGTGCTTAGGACTTCGTTAGTGGGAATAACAGTTCACTTTTTATATAATAAGAATTATTTTTAACAGGCAGAGGAAGGGGAGCATCAAGGTTTTATAGATGATTTGGGGGGGGGGGGGATTATCAAAAAAACATTGGGAAACACTGTACCAATGCAACATCGTATACAACATTCTACTAATACAAATTTTGAAATCAATTTATCCTAAAGGGAAAAGTAGCATTTTGAAATTAAAATATTTTTTCATCGTTAATTTCAATTTTTTTCCCAAAATTTATTTTAATCTAATGTTTAACAGTTATTATATTTATGAGTTTTTATTGCAACACTACATTCGGCCTAAAAAACTGGCGGCTTACTTTGAAAACCTCTCTTCGTCCAATGAAATATCTTTTTAGGCCTAAAGATTTGGGCAATAACCAGCTTTATATTGCAAGCCGTTCTTACGGTTTACTTCCTCGCTATTTTTTCTCTTAAGTCTGCAACGCGTAGCTTTTTGTTAAAGAGGATAACGATGAAAAGAAGTCCCAAGCGTTTTATCGACAATTTATAATTTCTTTGTTGCTACAAAAACACGTGTAGTTTTAGAAATTATCATTGATAAAGTTAGATTTTTTTTAGTTTTGTCGCGAACAACACCGCCTAATTAAAAAAAATATATATGCAATATCTCACTAACTACAGAGCTTCGAAGAATGTAGTTAATTTGAATTTCTTCCATTGCTATAGTAACGGATGTATTTTTAGAAATTATTACTTGCATTGATAGAAATTTTGAGATTTTGTCGCGAAATTTGAAAAATGTGAAAATATCTCACGGACTACTTCACTTAGGAGTATTTAATTGATATAATTTGATTAAGCATACAACACATTAAAATATGTTATCATTTTTCACATACCTACAATATCCGATTTTTAAGGATTTTTAAAAAGTTTGTTCCCCTTTTTACTCCCATTAGGGGTGGAGTTTTTAAAAATCCTTTCTTACTGCGTCTCTACATAACAAGAAGTATTTTGTCACCAATTTTCATGTTTCTAAGTTCAGTAGTTTTGGCTGTGCGTTGATTATGATTAGCGACAGTCAGGACATACTCTTTTATAAGTATAGATGAAAAAAAAAATCCCTGGAAAAATGTCTTGCGCAAACTATCTAATCACAAATCAGCAATAGTTGCCTTAATCTTCCATAATCAAGTTCATAGCCGATGGCGGCTGCAAAATCTCTAAAATCAGTGAAATATGTGTTTAACTGTTTTTTAATAGTTTAGTTACCCTGAATTTCAAGCTCCTACCCAAAACTGCTACAGAAATATGACGAAACGTTCAAATGACATAAAAATTTAGACCCCCATTTAACCCCCTTAGAGGTTCAATTTCTAAAATCGCCTTATATACATATTCTTCAGTAGATTTGTTATCCTGAATTTCACACTCCTACTTAAAACTGCTGCTGAGATAAGGCAAAATGACCTAAAACTTTCGACACCCCATTTATCACCCTTTGTGCTTGAATTTCTAAAATCGCTGAAATATGTGTTATTTTTTTGATAAATTTGTTATCCTGAATTTCACGGTCCTGCATAAAACTGCTGCTGAGATAGGGCGAAAAGGCGAAATGACTTAAACCTTTCGACCCCCCCCCCCCCCATTTAAACACTTTAGAGGTTGAATTTCTAAAATGGCCTGAAACTAACTATCTTCTGTCATTTGTTATCCAGAATTTCACGCTTTTAACGATAACTGCTGTTGAGATATGGCGAAAAAGTGAAATGACTTAAAACTTTCGACCCCATTTACCCCTTTTAAAGGTTGAATTTCTAAAATCGCCTGAAATACATGTTTAACTATTTTTTTAGTAGATTTGTTATCCTGAATTTCACGCTCCTAATTTGAAATTGCTGCTGAGATATGGCGAAAAGACGAAATGACCTAAAACTTTTGACTCCCCACTTAAATCATTTATGGTGTGTATTTTTAAATCTGTGAAATATGTGTTTAACTTACTTCTAGTAGATTTGTTACCCTGAAATTCACGCTTTTAACTAAAATTCCTGTTGAGATATGGCGAAAAAGTGAAATGACCTAAAATATTTGACCCCTCATTTGACCCCTTTCGTAATTGAATTTCTAAAATCGCTGAAATACGTGTTTAATTATTTTTTTAGTAGATTTGTTGTTTAGTAGATTTGTTAATTTCACGCCCCTACCTAAAACTGCTGCTGAGATATGGCGAAAAGACGAAAGGACATAAAATTTTCAACCCCTATTTAACCCCCTAAAATTGCGAATTTTCAAATATCCTTTCTTAGTGGGTGCCTACAGTATGTAAAGAATGTGTCTTCCAAATTCCATTGCTCTAGGTCCAACGGTTTAGGCTCGGTGCTGATTATGAGTCAGTCAGGACTTATTCTTTTATAATATATTTTCGACTTTTATTTATTCAAAAAATTTCAAAATCCATTTAACCCCCTAAGGCTGTGAATCTTCAAAAATCCTTTCTTAGTGGGTGCCTACATTGCGTAAGGAACATGTCTTCTAAATTCCATTGCTCTAGGACCAACGATTTAGGCTCGGCGTTGCTTATGAGTCAGTCAGGACTTATTCTTTTATAATGTAGTAGATATATCTTTCAAAATTGCATTCACCTTTCCCAATCACTTTCCCATTAGCTCTATCACTAAGCAACTTAGAATGATATGTTATAGGGTCATTAACCATGCCTGAAAAATCAGTCCCATAAAAATTTGTTCAGAGATTTTTTTTAAGGTAATCTTTTATAATCTGGTTCACTTAATTTTAGAGCTTCCTTCTGTAGCTCTATAACAAAGAAACGTAGAATAGCTAAACGCTAAAACCTTTCAAAAAACATTACCTAACTAACAGTGTAAAACCTACAAAAATATCATGAATAATCGGATTAAAATGTGAATATGCGGTTTATACTCATAGTAGTTGATGATATAATTTTCTGTAATAGCATTCATCATGAAGGTTTCGCTTCAAACATAAACGTTGCTTTCAACATTGTAGCTAATACGCCAATTGACGAGGTATCTGATTGCGGAAAATTAGCCCGAAATCGTATGAATAACTACCCAAAGAAAAGGGGAAACGTGGTTGAAGACTGAAAACAAATAAAGAAGTAATATATAATACTAAACAGACCTTCGAAACTTTATTTTAGCAAGCACGTTTTATTTTAAATCGTGTCATTTGTAGAAATAATAATAATACACAATTACAGAAATATCCGTAAGAATAATATTCAATTCCCAATTGAGTAGTTAATGTTTCTAGCTGTAAAAATAAAAAGATTTAAATAACAAAAAGATTTAATTTGAGTTTTTAACATTGATATTGTAACGGATGTATTTTTAGAAATTATCACTTGTTAGAAATTTTGAGATTTCGACGCCAAAGACATCGCCAAATTAGAAAAATGCGCAATATCTCCCGAACTATTTGACTTAGGAGTATTTAATTGGTACCATTCGATTCAGCTTACAAAAATATATTAAAACATGTTATCGTTTGACACATAAATGTAATACCTGATTTTGAAGGAATTTTTTTTAAGTTTGTTCCTTTTTGTACCCCCCTTATGGGTGGAGTTTTTGAAAATTCCGTGTTAGTGCGCCTCTACATACTAAGAAGTATTTTTCCTCCAAGTTTAGTGTTTGTAGGTTCAGTAGTTTGGCCTGCGCATTCATCATCTACCCAGTCAGGACTTTCATTTATATATATATAGATTAAAAATTATGAAGAAAAGTAAGCTTGCAGGAAAATAAATTATTACATGGATGCGCGATATGAAAACACAATAGAGGCATTGTGACGTGTATTGGATTTACCTGTGCACGGATATTATCGCAATATTATACTCTAACCATTTCATTTGCCTCAATATCAGCAATGATTGCAAATAAATTTGAAAAAATATACAGAGCGTCAAGTAAAAAAATCCCTGACGTATCGGCCTACAGGCACAGGTAGATTTAACAGACGCAGACCTTGGGGAGCACGTTTATTGGGAATTGCAGAAGAAAGACCCATTTGCCATGATGAGGCGGTTGGGACTATCCACTTCGAAATATATAGCTCTGCCTGTAGGCGGAGACAGCAAGGATTTTTTTTTGTTTTCAATTTTTTTTTTGCTGTAAGAGTTCGTCCTATAAAAAACTTGTCAATATAAAAATTGTAGATAATATTAAGAAGATTTGTAATAAATTTAAACAGATTTGATATCTTGAGAATTGACGAAGTCATGATTTTTTGTCTTCTGAAACTCCTATCCCCCCCCCCCCCCTTGGGAGTATTTTTAATGAAATCAAAAATCTGTTATACATAAATTTTTAGCCCTTTTCCTAGAAGTAATAATCATTTTAATCGGATTCGATATGTATAAAAATTAAGAAGTTATGGGTTTTTTCTGTTTTCACAAAAAGCCCCCCCCCTCCCCTTGGTTCGATTTTGCCCAATAACGAACTTCACCGAGATTTTATGACGCTTGATTTTATGTATCAGTTTGGAAGAGATTTGTGCAGAATTATGGAAGTTATCGTGTCCATAAAAAAGGGATATAGATAGATAGATAGATAGATAAAGTTTTGAATCGGAGGTGGTTT
The DNA here is from genome assembly GCA_963931845.1 of Maratus michaelseni. NCBI lineage: Eukaryota > Metazoa > Arthropoda > Arachnida > Araneae > Salticidae > Maratus > Maratus michaelseni. The sequence continues at coordinate 54,408,391 of OZ007596.1, forward strand.
TGTGTTCTAGGAGTCATGATCGGTGTAGATCTGCAAAACTTTTTCAGGAATTTCAACTTAGGAAATAATATAATAGGTAGTATTTCTTACGAAATCTATCTAAAAAAGTCTGTTCAAGAAATAACATACGTAAAAATTTCTCAGTAATGTGATGGCTCTTTCACCATACAATACAGGTGTATGTTAATTTACTAAAGCATTATGCAGGTATTCAAAATGGATCGGAAAAAAAAAATAACAGCTTGATACTAACCAACTTGTTTGTTCTTATGCATGTTAACACATCTTTGATAGGGATGCACCTATTTCTGTATTAAACAAGAATTTAATGCATAGTTTCGACACATCATAAATAAAATTTTGCTATACGCACATTTAAAACGCACATTTAAATCAGAATCTTTTATGTTTTAGAAAGTCACCCTGATAGAAACAAGTTTTCTAGAAAACATTTAAATTACTTACAAGCAAAAGTTTTCGATTGCTAAAGTTGTATTCATTTTGATCTCGGGGTTCCAAAAATTTTCAAAAACATCCATAGATTGTAGTCTGCATTCTTCCTTTATTTTTATAGCTTTTTCAAAGCACGAAGACAGGAGCAAATTATCTGTATTGAGAAATAATAGTGAATAAAAGAAAAAAATATGTAACTTTTTAATATGCTTTTAATGCGAAAATTTTTTAAATATTACTTTAAACGATACTCATATAAATTTTGGATTAAAAGTACATTAACAAGTTACATTTATATTATAGCTTTATACTATAGTTTTACTCCGTTTTCTTACAATAGACAGCCGAAAGCCATATTTCTTCCTGACATTATAGAAGATAATTGTGGAACGTCATACTGGTTGATTTGGCCACACTAGTCCCCCCCCCCCTCAGTTGTTAGTAGGAACACTCATTTCGTATTTTAGAAAGAGTAATCTAAAAACTTTAAACGGAAAATCGATGGGAAAAATATTCGGAAAAAGCGTTTCTCAGAAGCTATGTAAACAAAAATTTAAAGTAGAGGGGTTTACACGTTTGCCTGTTAATAAAATAGACTATAACATGGGGAGGGAAAGTAACAAGCAGAAGTTTATTTACATTGTGCTTAATCGAATACTTAATTTTGGATTAAAAGTACATTAACAAGTTATATTTATATTATAGCTTTATTCTATAGTTTTACTTCGTTTTCTTACAATAGACAGCCGAAAGCCATATTACTTCCTAACATTATAGAAGATAATTGTGGAACGTCATACTGGTTGATTTGGCCACACTAGTCCCCCCCCCCTCCTCAGTTGTTAGTAGGAACACTCATTTCGTATTTTAGAAGGAGTAATCTAAAAACTTTAAACGGAAAATCGAAGGGAAAAAATTCGGAAAAAGCGTTTCTCAGAAGCTATGTAAACAAAAATTTAAAGTAGAGGGGTTTACACGTTTGCCTGTTAAAAAAATAGACTGTAACATGGGAAGGGAAAGTAAAAAGCAGAAGTTTATTTACATTGTACTTAATCGAATACTTAATTTTGGATTAAAAGTACATTAACAAGTTATATTTATATTATAGCTTTATACTATAGTTTTACTCCGTTTTCTTACAATAGACAGCCGAAAGCCATATTACTTCCTAACATTATAGAAGATAATTGTGGAACGTCATACTGGTTGATTTGGCCACACTAGTCCCCCCCCCCTCCTCAGTTGTTAGTAGGAACACTCATTTCGTATTTTAGAAGGAGTAATCTAAAAACTTTAAACGGAAAATCGAAGGGAAAAAATTCGGAAAAAGCGTTTCTCAGAAGCTATGTAAACAAAAATTTAAAGTAGAGGGGTTTACACGTTTGCCTGTTAAAAAAATAGACTGTAACATGGGAAGGGAAAGTAAAAAGCAGAAGTTTATTTACATTGTACTTAATCGAATACTTAATTTTGGATTAAAAGTACATTAACAAGTTATATTTATATTATAGCTTTATACTATAGTTTTACTCCGTTTTCTTACAATAGACAGCCGAAAGCCATATTACTTCCTAACATTATAGAAGATAATTGTGGAACGTCATACTGGTTGATTTGGCCACACTAGTCCCCCCCCCCTCCTCAGTTGTTAGTAGGAACACTCATTTCGTATTTTAGAAGGAGTAATCTAAAAACTTTAAACGGAAAATCGAAGGGAAAAAATTCGGAAAAAGCGTTTCTCAGAAGCTATGTAAACAAAAATTTAAAGTAGAGGGGTTTACACGTTTGCCTGTTAAAAAAATAGACTGTAACATGGGAAGGGAAAGTAAAAAGCAGAAGTTTATTTACATTGTACTTAATCGAATACTTAATTTTGGATTAAAAGTACATTAACAAGTTATATTTATATTATAGCTTTATACTATAGTTTTACTCCGTTTTCTTACAATAGACAGCCGAAAGCCATATTTCTTCCTAACATTATAGAAGATAATTGTGGAACGTCATACTGGTTGATTTGGCCACACTAGTCCCCCCCCTCCTCAGTTGTTAGTAGGAACACTCATTTCGTATTTTAGAAGGAGTAATCTAAAAACTTTAAACGGAAAATCGAAGGGAAAAAAATTCGGAAAAAGCATTTATCAGAAACTATGTAAACAAAAATTTAAAGTAGAGGGGTTTACACGTTTGCCTGTTAAAAAAATAGACTGTAACATGGGAAGGGAAAGTTAAAAGCAGAAGTTTATTTACATTGTACTTAATCGAATACTTAATTTTAGATTAAAAGTATATTAACAAGTTATATTTATATTATAGCTTTATATTATAGTTTTACTCCGTTTTCTTACAATAGACAGCCGAAAGCCATATTTCTTCCTAACATTATAAAAATTAATTGTGGAACGTCATACTAGTTGATTTGGCCACACTAGTCCCCCCCCCCCCCCCCCCCTCAGTTGTTAGTAGGAACACTCATTTCGTATTTTAGAAAGAGTAATCTAAAAACTTTAAACGGAAAATCGAAGGGAAAAAAATTCGGAAAAAGCATTTATCAGAAACTATGTAAACAAAAATTTAAAGTAGAGGGGTTTACACGTTTGCCTGTTAAAAAAATAGACTGTAACATGGGAAGGGAAAGTAAAAAGCAGAAGTTTATTTACATTGTACTTAATCGAATACTTAATTTTGGATTAAAGGTACATTAACAAGTTATATTTATATTATAGCTTTATACTATAGTTTTACTCCATTTTCTTACAATAGAGAGCCGAAAGCCATATTTCTTCCTAACATTATAGAAGATAATTGTGCAACGTCATACTGGTTGATTTGGCCACACTAGTCCCCCCCCCCCCTCAGTTGTTAGTAGGAACACTCATTTCGTATTTTAGAAGGAGTAATCTAAAAACTTTAAACGGAAAATCGAAGTGAAAAAAATTCGGAAAAAGCGTTTATCAGAAGCTATGTAAACAAAAATTTAAAGTAGAGGGGTTTACACGTTTGCCTGTTAAAAAAATAGACTGTAACATGGGAAGGGAAAGTAAAAAGCAGAAGTTTATTTACATTGTACTTAATCCAAATTTAAAAATTTTGTTTCTTCATTTAGGTTTTATTCTCTCATTTATACGTTTCAAATATAAAGGTTGTTTTTTAGTCATCTGCCCTGAACTTTCTATAGAACCAATTTTAATAATTATGTTTTACGTTGTGGATTACCCATGTTGGATTGGCATTTCTATTACTTTCTTTGATCTTTACAAGAAAAAAGTATTGGATTCATGAAAATTTTCGAATTCCGTTATTCGACGGATTTATACATTTTAAAAGGTACTAAACACAATTTCATTGTTTGCATTTCTTCTAACTTTACAAGAAGGAAGTATTGGATTCATGAAAATTTTTGACTTCCGTTTTTCGACGGATTTATACGTTTTAGAGTGTCCTGAATACGATTTGACTGTTTTTAGAAAATGTCTGTATATGAGTCTGTCTGTCTGTATGTGACAAAAATTTTGTGGGCGCTCTATCACAAGAACTAATGTACGGAAATTAATAAAACTGTAGATTCAGTTAGGCCCTGATAATAATTCGTGCTGATTAGTTTGTGGTGTAAATGGACCAACAGGTGGCGCTGCTATGTTGCATTTTCGTGATTTCCGCAAGAACTAAAGCACTAATTGTCACCAAACTTCCGATTCGTTTAGGCCTTAACATAAATAGACGTTTATTACAGTTTGGGTGTAGATATGGCATCCCAACATGTGGCGCTGCTATGCTACTTTTTATATGATTTTCACGATAGCCAGATCTCAAGAATTAATGCCCAAAATTTCATCAAACATCGGATTTTGTTAGACTTTGACATAAAAAGATGGTGATTACGTTTTGGTGTCTACACAACAGGTGGCGCTACTGTGCTACTTTTTTCGCGATTTCCGCAATATCTCTATATGAAGAACTAATACACAGATTTTTATCAAACTTCAGATTCACTTAGACGTTGTCATAAGTTGTTGTTGAATACGTTTTATTGGGAATCTCCGAACATGTTGTGCTGCTATCAGGGCCGGTCCAAGGCGTGTGCGAAGTGTGCCTCCGCACGGGGCGCCGAGCCGGAGGGGCGCCAAACCGACGGAAGGGCTCCAGCAAGAGCACCCATAAAAATTATTTTATATTCTGCGTATTTCTTTTCTTTCTTTTCTTTTTAACATTTTCTATAGCTAGCTTTTCTATTTCTATAGCTATTTCTATATATTATTTTATAGCTCGGCTGGGTCGGATTCTTCGTTGTGTTTAAAAAAAGAATTCAAGGCCACCGAATTTTCGCATGCAGACATCGGCTTCTATTCTTTATCTGAATGGAAATGCCTTTAACCTAATGCTCAAATTGCCTCGTCATACTCAGAAAAGAAACAGAATCACGAACCCCAGGAACCACCCGATTCAAATCTGCTTTCTTTGCGGGATGCCAATTATTTTCGACTTTTACAGATGGTCAATTCTATCGCTCCCGGCTATTTAAGTGCATTATTCTGGAGTCCTCTTATCCCACAGGAAATCATAGACTGCCCCACAGATGACCGGAAAAAAGGAACCCTTAGTAGCTTGGAGATGCATAAATTTAAAAATAAACAAGAACGAAAAATCATGCGTCAAGCATAGATTATGTAACACTTTCCAACGCTTCCAAAATAATTTTACAAATCATACCGTTTAATAAGCTAAAAGATAACATCTAAGTAATCCTAATACTTTTATTCAGCCCTGTATAGGATCTATAGATTTGTATATATACTACATAGGATGTTAAATTTTAGTTCAGTGAGGAAACGCGTAGCACAGTTTAAAATTCTCCGTCTGGAGTTAAATAATATGGAAATGTGTTCGCGAACTTTTGTGCGTTCCTGTAAATGAATGATGACTGCTGTACACACACTATTCTGTAGTAAGCCTCTTGAAATACACCTTAGTGATATATATAAATTTCAATGCGTTTAAAATAGGGAAACATTATTTAAATAAACCGCAGACGATTTTTCTCCATAGACGTAATGTAACAGAATAAGTGCTATGCACACCCTATTCCGTATTAAGCTTCTTCTAATGCACCTTAGTGATATATATAAATTTCAATGCGTTTAAAATAGTGAAACATTATTTAAATAAACCGTCAATGATTTTTCCTCATAGACCGCAATGTAACAGAATTCTTTTGAGTGTCCCTGTAAAAAAACTATCAGTGCTACACACTTCCGTTGAAATAGGGAACATGCTATAGATAACGACTATAACATATAAAAATTGCAGAGCAATCCGAGCATATTTACGGGAGTTAGAGCACGGACAGACGGCAGACGGCAGACGGCCAGACGGCAGACGGCCATACGGCCAGACAAACCGAAGTCATAAACACTTTTCAACTAGGTTGGAAAGTGTTAAAAACAGATGTCTTTGAAAAAGTTTTTATTCTAGTAGTGTCTTCTGGATGTGAGAACAATTTCTCCGAAATTTTGCCGAAAATGAAAAATGAAATGTATGTAAATGATTCTTATTTAAATGACCTCAGTATTCGGTCGTTCACTAATTATTTTATTAAACTGCTTTAAATTGAATATTTAATAGGTAGAAATGAATCACACCAAACATTTTTCAAGTGTAGCTTGATTCATTTATTTATTTCGCTTAAATGATTAATTTTCATGCGAATGTGAAACATAGTAGAATATTTAAAGTTACAAAACTTGCTCGTAGTATTTGAAAGTTGTTTGTTCGTGAAATTACGAAGGACGTTGCGGCACGTGGGGTAAAGATTCAGATCCCCCCCCCCCCCTATAATGCTTTTAGCCACAATTTCAACTTATTAAGAAAACGATTCTGGGGTTTAGAGGGGGGGGGGGGGAGTTCTTTAGAGATGAGAGCCTGAGCAGCTGCCTGTTTTGCATTTGCGATAATCATGTTTTGATCGGAACCAGAGTTTCTTTCCGGCACATATCGGGGAAGGTGCCGTCGAAGGTACCCCCCCCCCCCCAGTACAATTCTTTAAATATTTAATTATTCCAATATTTATTATCTTAATTGGAGGAGGGGGGGCTGTCTGAGTTCCCCTATTTTTACTAAGGGCACACATTTGTTGCAAAATCTTCCCACTTCAGTGATTTCGCTCATCTCAGCCGGCGCCCATGCCATATTCTTTGAATTTATGTATTGCCCCAGTTTTCCGAAACATGGTCTGAAAGGGACGTTTGAGCGGAAAGCCATTAAGAAATAACGATAACGTCATAAAAATATATATTGAGTCATAATGACGCACTGTTGCATTCATTATTAGAGATTATTTATTAGTATAATATAGTCTTTGGCTCATTACACGATAAATATTTCGCAATACTGGAATTAAAAAACTGAAATTTTGGGCAAATATTGTTAATTAAAAAATAAAAATTGCTGGAAATTTAGCTAAAATAAAATAAAAAAGACTTTTTTGGAATCAGATTATTTGACACTGAGTCAAACTTTGTCTAAACCGAAAGGGAATTAATTCTATTCAATGATACACAGATTATTCATCATTTTATGAAATAATTTGAACCTTAAGAACTGGAAGAATGAAATCTACTTGAGTAAAGTTTCTTTGGAATAAAGTTGTGCAACCCTTTTTACTTTCTTCTATCTTTACAAAAAGAAAGTATTGGATTCGGGAAAATTTTCGATGGATTGACATGTTTTAGAGGTCAGGGAACCTGAAAAACATGTTTTTACAAAATGTCTGCCTGCGAGACAGCTACTCTGTCTGTCTGTATCTGACAAAAATTTAGGTGGTGCTCTTTCTCATGTCTCAAGAACTAATGCAAGAAATTAGTTAGCAATGTTAGTTTCTGGTGTAAATCGTCCAACAGGTGGAACTGCTATGCTGCATTTATCACGTTTTCCGCAATAGATCTATCTCAAAAACTAATGCAGGAATCTTCATCAAACTTCAGATTCCGTTAGACGTTTTCATAAGTTATTGCTGATTAAATTTTAGTGTAAATCAACCAACAAGTGGCACTGCTATGCTGCATTTTGCAGGATTTACACAATTTTAGTAATAGCATTATCTCAAGAACTAATGCACGGAATTTCATATTATTAGAATCCTCATGATGATCATAGATTACCATTTACTTTCGGCACTGTGATAGCAAATTTTTAAGTATTAAATTGTATGAGATAAAAAAAAGCTTTCGAATTGGCACATCTGACTAGTTATTATATATAGAGACTTATGAAAAGCGCAATTTTGCTCTTAGTGATTTATAATTTAAAATTAAGCTAAAATTACCCCATCCCCTTTAATAAAAAATCATCTACGATGATGAAATTTTTGCAAAAGGGTGGAGCAAAGGCTCTTCTTTGCCTTCCCCCCTCCCATCGGCGTTTATGACATGCACTGTATTATTTGTAAATCCAGTAAACAGAAGTTTATAGTAGAATTTACCTTGATTTCTCATTAACAGGAGCCAAGAGCTCAATGAATAAATCAACATAAGCTTGACAATACAGAATTGTGAAACATTATCTTATTTTTTTTTAAAGTTAATTTATCTGCATATTAATTTTATTTTGTAATAGTCTTGAGAAAATATTTCTTTTAATTTATCGTTAAATAACTTTTTTTCCCTTTAGTGTCCGCTATTATGTTTTTTTTTTTTTCTTTTAATGATGTCCTTACCAATATCCTGTGATTTAACTTGATTGATACAACTATAATGACAATTTCTTTATCTAAATTCAGTGCGGCGCTAAGACTTAAGTTCCACATGATATAGCCTTCATTGGGATGGTTTAATTTTAGTTTGGGCACCAGTAGAACAAAATCCAGGAAAAGGCGGGGGAGGGGCGGACCAGGGATGATTCTGTTCCGAATTTTTCGAAAATTTAAGGCATTTGATTCCGAAAATTAATAAAAATCGATCATCAATCAGAAAAATAGAACATAAAAATATCACGAATTTCGACAAATGATCAACGAAAAAAATCCATTTCGTCAATTGTTCACCGAAAAATATCGCAAATTTCATTAAAGGATCGTGGGGAAAAAAACGCAAATTTCGTCAAAAGATCGCGAAAAAAACTCAAATTTCTTCAAAAAATCGCGAAATAGAAACACAAATTTCTTCAAAGAAACCCGAAAAAACAAATTTCGTTTAAACATCCAGAGAAAAAATGTCGTCAAAAAATCGCGAAAAAAAGCGCAAATTTTGTCAAAAAAGCACGAAAAAATCGAAATTTCGTCAATTGATCGCATAAAAACGGAAATTTCTTCAAAAGATCGTGAAAAAATACTTAAATTTAATTAAAGGATAGCAAAAAAAAAGCGAATTTCGTTAAAGGTTCGCAGAAAAAACACTAATTTCGTCAAAGGGCCACAGAAAAACACATAGTTGGTATCCGAAGGGAATCCCCACCCCCAGTTCCTCTCTTTCTGCTTTTCAGAAAATTTGCTCTGAATTTCAGATTCTTTTTTTTTTTTTAAATTCAGAATCACTCCTGGGGAGGGGGGGGGGAGGAGGGCTTTTTTTGTAAAAGGTATTGCTTAATACTATATATACAACGCTTATTCTCAATCAGTTTTTCTTTAGTGTTTAATTAATTTAGGTTACTTAAAAATAGTAAATTTAACAATGCTATAACTGAGCAACGCAGAATGATACGATACATACTAAATTATTCCTAAAAATTATCTAACTAAAATAAAAATTAATTCATCAGAACTCAAGTTATAAGCAGCCGGAGCAAAATACTCATTTCATTTTTGTGTATGTAAAATATAACAATTATGTATTTAAATAATATTTTGAAACTTATTAAAAGCAATACTTTCGTATCTCATGTATGAGGTTAATAGCTGAAGAAATAAAAAAATATTTTGCTTCTTATTTTGGTTGCCTTTCTGATTCTGATATCTTAGTAGTTTAAGCGCGTAGTTCGATTTTACGTATGTTAAATTTTTGTTTTATTTATATTATTTTATTATTTATTTCTATGTTGTTGAAGTTTTAATTCCGTTATGGAATATAAGTCAGAAACCAAACGCTAAATATTTATATTCCTTAAAATGCAAGCTTGTTAATCTTTCGTAATCAGCCTACACGCCATATATATAGTGTTTAAAAAATGTCATGCTTTAAAGCTATTTAAAAAACTATTTAAAAAATCAGTAAATGGAGATTCTTTGTTTAAACAACGTGAAATTTAAAAAAACAGCTTTTCAACATTCGACAGCATAAAAATTAAAATTGTGCGATGTTTAGAAGTAAAAAAAAAGTACTAAAAGGGAAATTTAGCAGTCAGGTGTTGCCACTATCAATGTGATGCCAGAGTTACTCAGGGACATGTTCTTATTTATAATATAGACTGTATGTATTTAGACTTATAAGCAGTATCCTCAATGACTATAATAAATAGAATAGTTTTTCTTATTTCACAATAAAAAATATTTTTATATAAATGCGCTTTTTGGATTATAAATACATTTAATAATAATGTTTATTAATAATCAAAATTGTATAAAATTTATTATTCTTTCCTTGGTTTAGAATCCTTACAACTTTTTTCACTGGTGTAGAAACTTTTGAAGCATCTGGCTGAATTAATGGTCGAAGAAATATACTGTTAAAATTTTGTTGCTGGGTTGAACCATCTTTTGGTGCCGTGGTAGCTGCAACAATAAGATGGTGAAATCTCGCACCATCATTTGGAATTATGGTGTAACCGGAGATCCAAATGTTAGAAAGAGATTTCACCACTGGTGTTGGAGCTCCTGCAACACCAAAAATTGATTCAAACCAGCAACAAAATTTTTAACAGTGTAGCTATAGACATAAAAAGAGAAGGTAACAAGTTTCTTAAAACATTCATTGGGAATATTTGAAGTATCTGAGCGAATTATATTTCCTGAAGTAGCATTAGAAGTAGATAATTAATGTATCCGCAAAACCTTTAAACGTCATTTTCGATGCAAATAACGATTTTTCCCTTTCGAAATAATATTAAAATACGATCTTTTATCTATCGAATTATGCTTTAATTGCGTCTGTATCTGAATTAGAATCCGAGTTACAGCCGTTTAAAATTACATCTATTAAAGATTGCCGAAGACTTTTACAACCGGAAATATCGTTCTGCAAACCGGAAGTAAGCTGAAATGTATGTTCATATTCTTCTTTTTGAAGATTTAGTATTAAAATTGTATTATATGTTCAAGAAAATACGTGGAGTATATAATTAAACCTTTAAAAGATAACAATTATTTTTACAGCAAGAACCGCCTTTAAAAGTTATTTTTAGCTTCACTCAAAATAAAGTGTATTAGATTTTTTTTATACGCAAAACAGCCTATAGCAAAAAATTATGCATGAAATGCCTTGAATTTTTTTTTTTACTTATTATACAAATGTTTATTGAGGGAATAGACTACAATCATGATATATATTAATTAGTTAATTTAGAATTTTGCAAGAAATTTTACGAATTTTTCATTGCATTTGTACTTCAAGTGCCATTAGCTTCTGTGATAGAGATGCTCTTATAATGCGGCTAGTCTTTGTCCTAGAGAAGGTTATTCTCTGTAGTATGCAATTTACAAAATGTGAATGCATTGATTTGATTTTGAGTTATCATGTTTTGCACAAATGTCAATTTTTCACATAATTTTGACTATTTTTAACAAAAAAAATATTTCTGTGTATTTTCTGAACTGTTTATATATTTTTCAAAGTTTTAACTTAAATGTCATTAGAAAAAAATGTTATAAAGGGAAAATATCAAAAAATAAGCTCCGAAGGTGTGCGGATGTGAATTATATATTATTAATTTCTATCAGTAAAAATCTTAACGGGATCTTAAATATCAGTAATTTCTTAATACATACAATATTACGAATATTTGAAGTAGGTGGGTGAATTAATTGTTCAAGAAAGAGTTTTAACAGTAGAAAACAGACTATCAATAATTTCTTAAAACATATATTACGAAACATTCAATATGGAGAGATTATTACTTCAATAAATACTTTTAAAGTGCACAGCTGAAGTTCAATAGTTTATTCAAACCATTGAGCGCGTCAAATTAAGAAGGTGCGGTTGAATGCGTATAAAACAAAAAATAAAATACGGAACCTAAATACTAGGCAAGTTTTTACAGATATCTTTAATGTAGATTAATTTACGTTTATCTTTCATCAAGTGTAAAGTAAATGTTTTTTTTTCATTGCACATGGTGTTATAACTATACTTTTGCACATTTTATCATTTATTTCTATTAATGCGATATAGAGCTCTAATTTGTCCGGGTTAATGAGGGTTTAACTGTATTTCTTTATTTCAATAAAATGAAATTTTTAAACATTAAATGCAAATTATGGTTTTTATTTTTGACTATTTTTATTTGTTTGAAAAGGAAGGAAATTTTGGTAAAATTCCTGACTCACTAATTTTGCCACCTTTTGTGCAGATATCTTCAATATGAAGGGCAAACCTAGAAACCGCTCTGAAAATAGTACCATCATCACCCCGTATAGGATAAAATGGTGGTGATTTGAGATCAATTCCAAATTCATCGTTGACGCATCTCGGTATTTCCATTAAGTCCCTGAAAAATAATAAAGAAAAAATTTAATTATTTAAAAATAAATAATTTTCAAAGGTATTTATCAGGCATAAAAAGCGTTTTATTTTAAATATATGTTTAATGGGATCTGCTATAATTTACACATATCACAGATTTCCTTTGAATAAATAGTGTATACACCGGACGATTTAAAGTAAGGTTGTGAAGATAATTAATAAAAAAGAATAAAATTTTAAGAAACCAAATAATGCCAAAGTTTTAAAATTATATCAAATTTTTTAATATCATAGGATGTTAATATATAAGAAGAAAAATCATGCTCCATAATTTCAATTTCATTTGATTTCATTTTAATTTATAAATGTATTTGAATTTAAAATATATATCTTAAGAATACTTATAGATTTGAATTTAAAGAAACAAAGTATCCACTTCGTTATATAAATCCCTCTTTCAAGAGCAAATACATTTTCTTAAAAAATAAAATAAAATATATACCTTATAAAAATACAATCATGCACCAAGAAAACCTTTATTTCTAAAAAATATAGCTTCATATCTAAATTTAAATATATATATATATATTCTACAGAATAATTAAAAAATGCAAAAAAAAATAATAATAATAAAAATAAATAAATAAATCAAAACCTTCAAGCTATATCACGAAACAAATGAATCTTCAAAATATTTCACAAAATATATTTTCAAATTTTTTTATTTCAATTTATAAAATACAAATATTCGAATAAAAAGTAATTTAATACTATATTGTATTTCAGTATCAATGTTCCACACATTTCGATGTTAAAAATTTTATAATATCGATGTGTTTCGAAAAATAATTTTACACAGTAGAAAAACAAATTCAAAGAAAAAAAGAATATATTCAATATTTACCAGAAAAGGAACAATTCTTTTAAATTTATATAGCAAAATATTTCTTCAAATAAATGAATGTATAGAGAATAGCATTTTTCTTTAAAATATATCAAATATAAATATATAAAAAATATTCCTTCGAATTTAACTCACTTCTAAAAATAATATTTAATTAATAAAACTAATAATTTAATTTATATATAACATATTTTTTTATCAAATATAAATGCTTCAAGATCTCTCGGATTGCATTAAAATATAAATTTTGAAAAGTTCGAAAGAACAAAGATATTCTTATAAATCGATATTCTTATAAAATTTTAAATAAAATTTTTTCTTTATATCTACACAAAATTTATATTTATAGTACTGATTCGAAGTGATAATAAATATTTAAATGTGCCTTAACAGTATTGCGATGTCATGTGAAATTAAATTATTGAATGCAATAACACATGTAGTTGTTCTTGCAGGACAAACAGGAAAATAAAATAGAGAAAATATCCATACTTAAAAATGAAGAAGTCAGCAATTTTATTAATTTGGAATAAAGAATCTGGTGTTCGTTTAAAATCTTCTTTAAGTGTAAATTGAAAATTGGAAATTATCTTATTCGTTTTTTTGCCACACATTTTAATAAGTTAAAATTTAGAATATTTTATATTTACGAAAGGCAATTTTAATTATAGAAGCAGTGTGATGAATATCTTTAGAAATTTTATTTAAAAACTAGCTGTTACCCGTGACTTCGTTCACGTAACATTAAAAGAAAAATAAATGTACTAATCAAGCAAAATATTTCACTCCCGACAATTAAAAACGTAAATAATTAACTAACCCTTTATCACATTTCATAGAAGAAAATACGGCAATTCTTTGTTATAGGGGCCTTGACATAAATCAGTTTAAAAAAGGTAAAATTTTGTGCCAAATAACCGCGAAAAGGAAACTGCAACCAATGGAAAAAGGACGGCCAAATAAAATCGTGTAAATCGACGAATTAGGTAAAAATAAATGTCAATTTTACCTGATAAACCCTTTTACTTTTAACGACTTTGAGAAACGTTTTAACAGCCATCATTTAAAAATAATTCTTTGGAAATAGTATATGCTTTTTCTTTAAATTCAATTTTTGTGAATAGGGAGGAATAATTCTACACCTAAATGCAAGGAGCTTCAATTGCAAAGCTTTTTGCAGCCCAAAATTACATGCAAACATAACAATTAAATTGCAAAACTTTTTGCAACCCAAAATTATATGTAAACATTACTTTTGCATGTAATTTTCATTGCAAATTAACATTTATTAAGGTTCAAATTAAAATTAATTTGGGTGCAAATTAAATGTAAATGTTACGTTTGCATGTAATTTGGGGTTGCAAAAAGCTTTGCAATTGCAAGTGTTACGTTTGCATGTAACAGCAAATTTGTGTCCTTGGTTTAATCTATGGCTGAAACAAATCTTGATTTCTTGACAATATACTGACAGGCGATTTTTCTCCGCAGAATAAATTGATTCATAAAGTTTGAATATGTGGAAATATGTCTTTATTTTTCGGAAATTTTACTGCAATCAAGATTTTTTTTTCACCAACTATTCAAATTGAAAATAAAATAATTTTTTTCAGTTTTAATGAAAAAATGGCATAAAAATATATTAATCCGTTTCATTTCTCCTTTTTTTCTCCACAAAAATGGAGTAATTTAAGTACCATTTTTAGAGAAATTTCGTTAAAATTTACAAAAAAAATATTAATATCTCGGAATCTAATTCAAAATTTTAAATTCTCAGAGTTTATATGACATCCTCGAATCAATGATAACCGGTGTTACGTAAATCGCGTTGCGTTAAGAGGAGTAGTTGCGAAATACACACAGTCAGATTTTAACTTAATAGACTTGTGTTCAATTTTCTTTTCCTAATAATCCTTACTGATGCTTGTATTATTAATCACAGAGTTCAGAGAATAAATAGAGATGAAATGTTCATGTTTGGCGTGATGCTGAAAATGCAACCCTACAGTCGGCCCAAACAACTGGCGGCTTGCTTTGAAAACCTCTCCCCGTCCAATGAATCCAGTCATTGTTCCACGTGCAGCCTCATTCCATCCAATGAAGTCAGCCCTTGGGCCTAATGATTTGAGCGATAACCGGCTTCATATTGTGGTAGCGTGAAACGTTGTATATATAATTAATAAATTCCATTTATCGTTTGTAACGAAAAAACTTTATTTTAAATTAACACATTAAAAAAAGAAAACAAAAGTAAAAATGAAAAATTATGATAAGCATCCATGCTGTAAATTTACATGGTCAGCCAAACTCTGATTCTGACGTCCGCTCAAAGTGGAACCTCACTTTCGAGTATTCCAAATCCAACTGATTCAACATTCAACTCCTTCCACCTTCAACTGCCGTCAGCAATTTCACTTCCCAGGGGCTTTCCTTGCATTCCAGGAATTTCCCAGAAAACCTTGCATTTCGTAGGGGTCCAGTTCTTTGTATCCACAAGAACAATACTTTACAATTCTTATCTACTCATTCAGATAACATACCACTCAATACAAAGCATGTATTGCAGCTTGTCTTATCTCAAAGTGAAAATGAAATTCACACTATTGATAGAATTTTTGTCAATAGAGATCAATCTGTCAGATTATTTTCATTCCAGAGAGATTATCCTTTTTCCACAAATAAGGGAGGAGTTGAAACATGTCAACTCATCACAACACCTCCCCCTAAGAAAAATTTTCTAGAAGAAATTTGGCATATATATTAATAGAATAAGCTCCTTCAATCAATTTCTAAAGAGGTCAACAAAGCACAAAGGAATTTTGAATAACACATGAAAAATCCATATAGAAAACAAACACATTCCCATACTCAGTATTTGATAGACCACACTGTCATCAGGATTTACTATGATCCCATACCTACAATACCAAAGTATAATTCCAGGAATAATTTATACAATTGATGCCCTAAGAAACAATTTTGAAATACTTCACATACATATAATACCAAATACAGATTACACTTTACATGATTCTAACACAAAAAAGTAATAATAAAAAAAAAAGAAAAAAATCTATATACAACACAATGCCTAAAACGATTCTCTTAAAAACTTGCTTAAAAGCTTAAATTTAGACACTTCTACAAACAAAAAGAAAGCATACTAAATTATGCAATTATTAAATTAATGAAGTTTTACTATTACGAAAATATTAAGCATTAAATGATAAATAAACCCAATATAGATATTACAATAATGAGTACGCCCAAATTTAGAATAAAACTTAATTTAGAGAATTCTCCCGAAAACCAATATCTATATTACTTCTATCAGAAAATCTTTTCGACAATAATTTTCGACTCACAACTTCATGATCACAATTTTTCTTTTCAAAATCTTGTTTGATTTTAATAAATCATTCTTTATGATCCGTTTTAAAAGTAGAATGCTCCATTCTTTGTAACTTTGAATTACCATATTCACTTTCTTGGCATTTAGCCCCCCAATTTTCTCCATCATTATCTTTCATCCCAGAGTTAAATTTACTGGCCACAGTCATAGGTGAACTCAATTTCTTACTAATTCTATTTCTAACATGTATGAATCCCATACTACCAACGAAATACCTGGGTGTATTTACATCATGCTCAGAATTCTTTTCACGAAATTGACCTTTCTTACATGACCTTTTAACCATATACATTTGAGACGCATCATCTTTTGTATCGATCAATTTAGACCCTTTTTCTAAATTCCTATCAGTCACGTCTCCCGATGAATTTATCTCTATCTCATTAACAGAATTATTATCCCTTTCACAGATTTCATTTACAACCATTTTTCTAACAAATTTTTGCTCATGATCGCTAGACAATCTGAAGGTTCCCTGCCCATTTAATTCTCTCTGATTTTCCACCTGTTTACACACTGAATTTTGCTTATCCATATTTCCTAACTTTAATAATTCATAAACAGCTGGTGTTATAAGGGGCGGAGAATTTAGTTTTCTCACAACTGCAACCACCACATTTTTTTGAACATACTCTTTTTCACCTTCCATCAAAGCAACCGGCACTGACACCAAATCCGCTTTTTGTCTATTTCTGAGGGCCGGTATAAGAAAGACATTTCCCACTTTCTTAGCACTCCACGGAATGTCATTAGCATCAAAAACTGCAATTTGCGCACCTGTGTCCTTAATCGCTTTTACTTTCTTACCATTCACGCATAAATCAACCATAGGTAATTCGGTTTCCACACCTTCCCTATTATTTTCACTTTTCCTATCACTAGTAATGATCCAAGCTATGCTTTTATCTTCATAATTAGTTTTACCTTTTAACAATTCCGGACAATTTGGACGGATGTGGCCCACTGCCAAACAATTATAACATTGGACTTGTCTTTGCTTTTCGAAAGCATTGTCCTTCTTAAATTGATCAAATTTCCCACACTCTTTCGTATTCTCAAATTCCGATTTTGGTTTAATTTCCTTTCTACTTTTAGAATTAAAGCTGTCTTTTTGCTTATCCTGAAAAGATTTATTTTCCCACGGTTTTCTATCCGACCTGTTAAATTCTTTTCTTATACTCTCAAATTTATCCGATTTTTCCGCGAGTTTAGAAGCAATCTTTATTTCCTCCCAATCATCCATAAATTTTTCTTTTATTTCAAAAGGGACACGTTTTTTTAGTTGTTCCGTGAGCATTAGTTCTTTTAAGGATTCAAAATCCCTCACTTCTAATGAATCTAACCAATTATCTAGATAACCCCTTAACTCGTAAATCAGATCTACCCATAATTCACCCGATTTTCTTTGATGAGTTTCAAATTTGTGTTTTAAGGCGCCTGTACTTAGCCTAAACCTATCTAACAAAACTTTCTTTATATGTTGAAAATCATCACATTTGTCTGACGGTTGTTTAACTATAATTTCGGCAATGTCAGAAGGTAATAAAGGAATTAATTGACTGACCAAATCTTCCTGAGAAATTTTAGCTTTCTCGGCTTGCCTTTCAAAAATCATAAAGAAAAGAGTTATATCAATTAATTTAGAATCAAAACGCGGAACCAAATCCTTTAAATTTACCTTAGAAGTTCTATGAAAATCTACATTTGATTCATTAGATGAAACACTAACAACATCCGCAGAATTTTGAATACGCAATTTTTCTAATTCAAATTGCTGCTCTTTTTCAAGTTTTTGTAATTCAAGTTGTTGCTGTTTTTCGAGTTTATCTGCCTCAAGTTGTTTTTCAAGTTTATCTAACTCTAATTTCCTAAGCTTATCTTTTTCCTCTTGCGCAATCCTATCTAATTCAATTTGCCTCTCTCTTTCTTTACGATCTTTTTCAATTTGTCTCTCTTGTTCTTTACGATCTTTTTCAATTTGTTTTTCCTGTTCTTTCCGCTCTGCCTCCTGTTCAAGAATATATTGCAAGCGAAGTTTTGCGTAACTTTCTTTATAATCCTCAGCACTAACGATAGCCTGAATTATAGCTTGATTTTTACACGTTTTTGACACACTGGTCTCAAATTCCTCTGCTAATAATAACAAGACGTTTTTATTATATTTTACTAAATAGTCTGCCATATTTTCCCCCAAAATATAATAAATTTCAAAATATCAGATATATTCAATTTACAATAATACAATAAATACAGAAATAGAATTTTCTTCACTATACGTATAATAATGTATTCAAAAACGACACAATTTCAATATAGCAAATTCTCATGCAACAGTGACGCCTTTCAAACTGAGTATATCCCCCAAAATAAAATTTATACCCAACAGTACAGTATAACATCAATTTATTTTGAAACATTAATCATAATCATCCACAGTATACCCATAAAATTAAGCTATAACTTTATTACTGTAATAAATAAAATGTATGCAAACAAAACTCTTAATTCCAAAAGTTTTATACAAAATTATGATTAAAATACCCTGATTAATAATCTCAATTAATCAATAACAATTTACTATACCCCAAGTAAATTTTAACATATACATAAGTATATAATTTTCTTAACCCAATATTATACCAAACAGATACCAGAAAATCAACAAACATAAAAATTCCAACTAAAATTTAAATACCAAATTAATAGCTTCCCTAGAATTCTTAAATTTCACATAGAGTTTTGTTCCCCAAAATTAAAATTTATACACAAAATTCAATTTAAAACAGACCTCTATAGAAGATTTCATAAAAGAGCTTACCTCCAGATGCAGATATTTCCTCCACACTGATACCAGGCTTCCAAGCACTTTTAAAGATGACACACACAGATTTTTGAAGAATTGAAGGCACTGATGAGGCACTAAATTGACTTAGATCCATATGTAGACAAATCAGATGGTACACCGCATATCTTCATTCCACTGGATATATTAAGAAGCACAAACACGTATCACCAAATCTATAGTTGACTGTTCATACACTACACAGCTTTTGTCGATAAAGTTTTTTTTACCAGTTCTCTGCTTGCTAGAACTCCGAGAAAAAACCACGACTCCAATTATACTTCAAAACTCCACAATTCTGCTTATCCGTTTTCCACTGGCTCTTCATCTGTTTAATCAGGTTAACATAGATCCGTAATCTAATTTATTCTAGATTACATATCCCATTTGCTGCCACCAATTAATTATATATACTATTGCTGTGGTAGCGTGAAACGTTGTATATATAATTAATAAATTCCATTTATCGTTTGTAACGAAAAAACTTTATTTTAAATTAACACATTAAAAAAAGAAAACAAAAGTAAAAATGAAAAATTATGATAAGCATCCATGCTGTAAATTTACATGGTCAGCCAAACTCTGATTCTGACGTCCGCTCAAAGTGGAACCTCACTCTCGAATATTCCAAATCCAACTGATTCAACATTCAACTCCTTCCACCTTCAACTGCCGTCAGCAATTTCACTTCCCAGGGGCTTTCCTTGCATTCCAGGAATTTCCCAGAAAACCTTGCATTTCGTAGGGGTCCAGTTCTTTGTATCCACAAGAACAATACTTTACAATTCTTATCTACTCATTCAGATAACATACCACTCAATACAAAGCATGTATTGCAGCTTGGCTTATCTCAAAGTGAAAATGAAATTCACACTATTGATAGAATTTTTGTCAATAGAGATCAATCTGTCAGATTATTTTCATTCCAGAGAGATTATCCTTTTTCCACAAATAAGGGAGGAGTTGAAACATGTCAACTCATCACAATATTGCAAGCCGATTTTACGGTTCATTACCTCTCTATTCTTACACTGTACTCAGTGATTGTTAATGTATGAAATTGATACACGCTCCATTTGAAACATATTTAAAAAATCCCGTTTTATTATGACGTCACTTTGATCCCAGAGAAATCTCTTTTCAATGATATAATTCTTGTTAATATTCTTTTCCTGGCAATAATGACGTGAATTTTAGCAGAAAACTCACATGTGTTTGTAACTGATATTCAAACTTATTATTAATCAGTATCAAAAAATATTTCAGTTATTCATCTGAAATATGACGTCCATTATGTATATAATTTTAATATACACTGATAGTCATGCTCTTTGTAATATTACGAATATTTGAAAATACATGTTTTATTTATGACGTCATATTTTTTCAAGCCAAGAAGGATCCTTTTTATAATTCCATGGTTCAAGTGACATCTTTTTCTTAATAATATAATTATTGTTAATTCTTCTTTCTAATTATAACGCAGTTTTTGACAGAAAAAAATCTTTTAATGTAACCGATATTCATACTTCATGTATAATAACAAATACTCCATATTGTGTTTCAAATATCACAGAAATTCATCTTCTTTTGAATTATTTTCATTTTTCACGTGAAAATCGCACAATTGAAACTTAATTGTTGAGGAAAAATTATTTTTCCGCATTTTTATTTATTGGCAACGATTAAAGCCATAGCAACGATAAAGTAAAATGGTTAAATTTTATCTAAAAATGTCCATTGATTCTCTATGAAAATAATCAAACTTTGAATTATTAAGAAAATTATTTGAATAAAATAAACAAAAACCAGTCTATGTTCATTTCCGGGTTATAATCCACCTATACACTGTAAAAAATTTCCAACCGTTTTCCGTTTCGTAAAAGATAAATTTCCTTTACGATACGGAAAACAACCGATAAAATATTTTTTCCGAATCACAACAGAAAATTTTCCTACAGTCATAAAAATAATCTTTTTATATCGTATTAGTTTCCGAAAGGATAGAAAATAGCATTCACCGGACTTACTGCGCAGTCTCGCTCTCTGCTGACGTATGAAAGGCGTGGCGTCACGTGATTGATAACAGAACAGAATCGAGATTTTCGATGAAGAAGGTGTACGCCATGTTGTTAAATATCGGACAATTGTTCTACGTAGTTCTAACTTCGCAATGGTAAGTACTAAAATTTATGTGATTTTTAATATTTGGGATTTGATATGTCCATATATTTACAGTGCATGATTATCAAACCGAATAACATGTTTAAGGAGCTGCGTAGCCTGAAATAAAATGCATATTATCTTATTTCTCGCTCAGTTTATTTTTTATGAGAAAAATATCCCCAATCAAAAAAATATTTTGATGTGCCAGAAATTTCTAACTTAGATATTATCTTAATAAAAACTCAATTTTTGTAGACTGCTTTTTAAATAGTTTTTAACTTATTCTAAATTCAGGTACTTGTTTATTTGTTTAATTCTGTAAGGCATCCAGTGTTGAATTCAGGAGATAGCCGGGGGAGGGGAGGGGACATTCCTCTCCCGGAGCATTGAAATGGCCACCCCCTTTGAAGATTTCGGATTTTATGATTTAATGGTCAAAAAGTGCAATTCCCCCCCCCCCCTCGGAACTCTATAATATGCCCCCAGGAGCCACAGAAATCCCTCTCTGAAAAAAATGCCTGAATTCAACACTGAAGATATCGATCTTAAAATAAATTCATGAGATTTTTCTGTGTTCGATGCCATATCAGAATCATATATTGTCTTTTTTTCAGGTACTACATTATTATAGAATCAATTTAACATTTTATTATTTGTAGTGTATTAAAATTCAATTAAAAAGGAATGTCCATTAAATTCTATAATTTTGATTAAAAAGTTGAGAAATGTATGTCAGGGTGCTATAACGAAATTTATAATGGTATATGCTAATACAAATTTCAGTAGTCTTTTAATATCAGACAATATTTTAGTTGTGAAAAACGTAAAGTAGAATATGCTTAATACCTTGAGGTTGATTTTACCTATATTCATGCTGTAAAAGCTTGCATACAGAAGCTTTCAACTGCCCCACCCTGTATATTCAAATTTAATTGATTAAATTTTATTTTTCTCACATTATTTTGAAAATAAAAAATGACTTTTAATCTTTTCTAATAATTTAAAATAAACAGAATAGAAAAAGCAAACAGGGAATTTTTGTCAGTAGAGGTGCGGAGGGGGGGGGGGGATTTATTTTAAAAATATAAAGCTTCAATTCTTCATTTAAAAATTAAAAAAAAAGAAAGAAAAAGAAAACCTGTAATAGCTTTTGTTACATTTCTGTATTGTTTTTCATCCTAATTTATATAAAAATTATCTTGTATGTGGGTTTCTAACAAAAAAAAAAATATATCTAATTTGATTTTATTTCATATTTGTGCTTTCCTTTAACTAAATCTTGTCATGTATTTAAATGCACGTGTTAATACTGTGCAAATTTCAAGAAATAAAAAAATGTTCAAATGAGTCATAATGTCAACATATAAATCATAAATGTTCTGAAAATTCTGCTATTTTTGGAGTTCACAGAACCCGAAATATCATTGTAATAGAGGTTTTTTTAGCTCACAGGTTATCAAAGCCGGACCCCCCCCCCCCCCGCTTAATTTACATAAATAGGTTTTTCATGCAGAATTATCCGATTTTAAATTTTCAAATTTTATATATATGTTCATTCTGATAATCCGATTCCTTGATTTTAGTTTTGGGGGTTAAATTGCTAAGTATAAAAGGGGGAGGGGGAACGGGGGCTGATCCCCACTTAATTTATATAAATGGGTTTTTCATGCAGAATTATCCGTTTTGTTTCAAATTTTATACATAGGTTCATTCTGATAAGGCGCTTCCCTGATCAGTTTTGGGGGTTCATTTGTTAAGTTTACATGAGGGAACTGGGGGCTAATCCCCCCCCCTTAATTTAGATAATGTGTTTTTCATGCAGAAATATCAGATTTGTTTCAAATTTTTTATATAGGTTCATTCCAATAAGGCGTTTCTCTGATCAGCTTTGGGGGTTCAATGGTTAAATATAAAGGGGGAACAGGGACGAATCCCCTCCCTAAATTAAATAAATGGGGTTTTCATGCAGAATTACACAATTTGCTTCAAATTTTGTATATAGCTTCATTGTGATAAGGCGTTTCCTTCATTAGTTTTGGGGGTTCATTGGTTAAGTATAAAGAGGGCAACGGTCATTAATCCCCCCACCCCCTTAATTTAGGTAAATGGGTTTTTCATGCAGAATTATCCGATTTGTTTCAAATATTGTATATAGGTTCATTCTGATAAGGCGCTTCCCTGATTATCTTTGGGGGTTCATTGCTTAAGTATACAGGGTGGAACTGGGGGGCTAATCCCCCCTTAATTTAGATAATGGGTTTTTCATGCAGAATTATCCGATTTGTTTCAAATACTCTATATAGGTTCATTCTGATAAGGCGCTTCCCTGATCAGTTTTGGGGGTTCATTTGTTAAGTTTACAGGAGGGAACTGGGGGCTAATCCCCCCCCTTAATTTAGATAATGTGTTTTTCATGCAGAAATATCAGATTTGTTTCAAATTTTGTATATAGGTTCATTCCGATAAGGTGCTTCCCTGATCAGTTTTGGAGTTTCAATGGTTAAATATAAAAGAGGAACAGGGGCTAATCTCCCCCTAAATTAAATAAATGGGTTTTTCATGCAAAATTTCCCACTTTTCTTCATTTTTTTATAGAGCTACATTATGATAAAGCGCTTCCTTTATTAGTTTTGGGGGTTCATTGGTTAAGTATAAAGAGGGGAACGGTGATTATTCCTCCCCCTTAATTTAGATAAATAAGTTTTTTATGCAGAATTATCCGATTTGCTTCAAATTTTGTATATAGGTTCATTGTGATAAGGCGCTTCCCCGGATCAGTTTTGGGGGTTCAATGGTTAAATATAAAGGGGGAACAGGGGCTAATCCCCCCCTCTAAAATAAAGAAATGGTTTTTACATGCAAAATTACCCAATTTGCTTCGTATTTTGTACATAAGTTCATTGTGATAAGTCGCTTCCCTGATTAGTTTTGGGAGTTCAATGGTAAAGTATAAACGAGGGGAACGGGGGCCAATCCTACCCTTAATTTAGATAAATGGGTTTTTCATGCAGAATTATCTAACTTGCTTCAAATTTTGTATGTAGGTACATTGGTGAAGTATAAATGGGAGAACAGGGACTAATTCCCCCCCCCCCTCTCAATTGAGAAAAATGATTTTTTAAAGCAGAATTATCCAATTGTTTCAAATTTTTCTATAAAAGGTTCATTCTGATAAGGTGCTTCCTTGATTAGTTTTGGGGGTTCAATGGTAAAGTATAAAGGGAGCGAAATGGGACTAATCCCCCTTAATTTATGTAATGGTTTTTTCATGCAGAATTATCCGAATTGCTTAAAATTTTGTATTAGGTTGTTTTTTATAAGGCGCTTTCCTGATCAGTTTTGGGGGTTCAATGGTTAAATATAAAGGGGGAACAGGGGCTAGTCCCCTAAATTAAATAAGTGGGTTTTACATGCAAAATTACCCAATTTGCTTCATATTTTGTACATAAGTTCATTGTGATAAGTCGTTTCCCTGATTAGTTTTGGGAGTTCAATGGTAAAGTATAAAGAGGGGAACGGTGATTAATCCCCCCCCTTAATTTACATAAATGGGTTTTTCATGCAGAATTATCCGATTTGCTTAAAATTTTGTATATAGATTGTTTCTGATAAGACGCTTCCCTGAACAGTTTTGGGGGTTCAATGGTTAAATATATAGGCGGGACAAGGGCTAATCCCCCTAAATTAAATAAATGGGTTTTTCATGCAAAATTACCCAATTTCCTTCAAATTTTGTATATAACACATGGGCTGATAAGTTCCCGGTCTGGGACACAGATGGCGTTGCAATTGCCGAACCGATGCTTTTTTTTAGTAAATACTAACCTTTAAAAGGTAGCAGAAAAGATGTCATGATGATTCGCCGTGTGGATAAAACGTTAGAGTGGTTTTATTTGAACAACTTTGTTGATAAATGGATAAACAAGAATTTCAAGAATTGTATTTTGATGGGAAAAAACACCGTTCAAACAAAAGCTTGGCTTGATAAGCATTATCCGGACACTGCACCAGGTAAATCAAACATTATTGACGGGTTTGCTGAATTTAAACGTGGTCGTACGGACACCAGTGATGCACCACGCAAAAGAGGTGGTTACTCCGGAAAACATAAAAATAGTCCAAAAAATCGTTTTGGGGAACCGTAAAGTGAAGTTGCAGGCGATAGCTCAGACTCTGAAGATATCCAAGAAACGTGTAGGTTTTATTTTGAATGAGCATTTGTCTATGAAAAACCTGTTGTCAAAGTGGCTGCCGCGCGTGTTGACTTTTGACCAAAAACAACAACGAGTCAATGATTTAGAACACTGTTTGGAGCTTTTTCGTTATAAAATTATGTTATTTATTATTAAACTATTATTATTATTCATTTATTAAAATATTATTAAAATATTATTATTATTTATTATTAAAGTTATGTTATTTATTAAAGTTATAAAGTCATAAACTTTTGTTAAAAAGTTGTGTTTTCTTTATTAGACCGGGAACTTATCAGCCCATGTGTTAGCTTCATTGTGATAAAGCGCTTCCTTCATTATTTTTGGTTGTTCATTGGTTAAGTATAAAGAGGGGGACGGTGATTAATCCCCCCTTACTTTAGATAAAATACTTTTTTATTCAGAATTATCAGATTTGTTTCAATTTTTATATATAGGTTCATTGTGATAAGGCGCTTCCCCGGATCAGTTTTGGGGGTTCATTGGTTAAATATAAAGGGGGGAACGTGGTCCAATCCCCCGTAATTTGGATAAATTGATTTTTCATGCTGAATTATGCAATTTGCTTCAAATTTTGCATATAGGTTCATTGTGATAAGGCGCTTCCCTGATTAGTTTTGGGGGTCCAATTGCTAAGTATAAAAGGGGTGGAACGGGGGCTGATCCCCCCTTTAATTTAGATAAATGTGTTTTTCATGCAGAATTATCCAATTTGCTTCAAATTTTGAATATAGGTTCATTCTGATAAGGCGCTTCCCTGATTAGTTTTGGGGGTTTATTGGTTAAGTATGAAGGGGGAATGGGGGCTAATCCCCCCTAACTTAGATAAATGGTTTTTACATGCAGAATTATCGAATTTTCTTCAGATATTGTATGAGGTTCATTGTGATAAGGCTCTTTCCTGATTAGTTTTGAGGGTTCATCGGTTAAGTATAAAGGGAGGGAACTGGAGGCTAATCCCCCCCCCCCTCCTTAATTTAGATAAATGGGTTTTTCTTGCAGAATTATCCGATTTGCTTCAAATTTGGTATATAAGTTCATTCTGATTAGGCGCTTCCCTGATTAGCTTTGGGGGTTCTTTGGTTAAGTATAAAAGGGGGGAAAAGGGGTTAATGCTCCCCTAATTTAGATAAATGGGTTTTTCGTGCAGAATTATCAGATTTTCTTCAAATTTGGTATATATTTTCATTGCGATAAGGCACTTCCCTGATTAATTTTGGGGGTTTATTGGTTAAGAATAAAGGGTGGAACGAGGGGCTAATCCACCTTAAGTTAGATAAATGGGTTTTTTATGCAAATTTATCTAGTTTGCTTCAAATTTTGTATATTGATTCATTGTGATAAGGCGTTTCCCGCATTAGTTTTGGGGGTTCATTTGTTAAGTATAAAGGAGGGAACGGGACGAATTCCCTCCCCTTAATTTAGATAAATGGGTTTTTCATGCAGAATTAACCGATTTGTTTCAAATTTTTTATATAGGTTTATTCTGATAAGATGCTTCCCTGATTCTTTTCTTTTTTTTTTTTGGGGGGGGGGGGGGTCTGTTGGTTAAGTATAAAGGGGAACGGGGACTAATTGTCCATTTTAATTTAGATAAATAGTTTTTTCATGCCGAATTATCCAATTTGCTTCAAATGTTGTATACCGGTTTATTTTGATAAGTCGCTTCCCTGATTAGATTTGGACGTTTATTGGTTAGGTATAAAGGACGTAAATGGGGGAGCTAATCACCCCCCCCTTCTAATTTATATAAAAGTGTTTTTTGTTTGAAATAAGAGTATAATATGCAAATAGTGTGAACAGCCTGTGAGCTCAATGCCATCAGTTTGACTGAGCACTTTTCTTTTTATTATTTTATTTCCAATTTAATATATATATATTTTTTTAATTAATATACTTTTTAAAAGTTAGTATCCAGCCGAATATTTGATAATCTGCTAAATCACTATTTGTTACATATCGTAAAATTATTATGTTTTTCTACTATATTCCTGTGGCACCATTTTTTTTTCTTTTAATGCTGATTGTGAAATCCCATAGTAACCTAAGTAAATTTTAAAGAAATGATAAATTCCGTTATACAATTATCAAAATATAGCTTTCACCAGCAGGAAACAGATGTCCAATGCTGGTAGAGTACATTTTTAAAAATTTCCTTAATTTTTAAATTTTTAAAAAATTTTATGAATTTTGAATTCTTTATTCAAAGGAAAATTTTCAAATATTTTGTTCTTAAAAATACTTATTGCTGAAGACGAAGTGTCCCCTTGATCATTCTTTGCTCTTGTGCTGTCTTTTATCTTTTTAAATATACATGGTCACTAGCAATTAGTACAATAAAAAAAAAATAATATTATTACTGTTATTATTACAGGATAATACTGCAGTGATCAATGTCGCCTTACAGCTAGAACAGATCATCCTTGCCTAATAGAGAATGAGGATGTTAGAAAGGACGTCAAGGTGTTTTCGTATGTTGATGGTGTGACACTTTTTTCGGAGAAATGTTCAACTGAGTCAATTTCGTTGCTGTAGCATCCTACTGGGTGTTTAATTAAGACTGTTATCAGGCCGGAATCTAGGCAGGCTTTTTTACTAACTGCATCAATTCTAAAGGAATAAAAGCCAACAGCATACATAGCATAAATACAGTGCTGTAATTTGTTTTATTAAAACATTTTGATTTATAGTTTTGTTGAAAATAAATTTTATTTTTCAGTATAAATGTTTGTTTTATTTTTTCTGTCTTTTGTTGTTAGCCAGAAAAAATCGAGTAATTTATATATTTAAAAAAAAAATGTATTTCGTCAATACGTGCAATTTAATGTTTGTGTAAATTAAATGCGCTTGATTTATTTTAATAAGTTTAAGTAAAAAAAAAAAAAAAAAATAGCACATACATATTTGATAAGACCGATTTTTTATTGAATGCACTCTTATTTTATAGATATTTTTTCTGAACTATTTGCAATTTTTAATATTCTGCTATTAAGTGATCTGCCATTGAGGAATAAAAGACTCACAAACATTTATTTCTTTGTTATTAATCATGATAAAAAAAAATTGTAATTAATATACTTTTTATAAAGTTAGTACTCAGCCGAATATTTGATAGTCTGCTAAATCTCTATTTGTTACATTTTGTAAAATTATCACGTTTTTCTACTATATTTCTGTGGCATCATTTTTTTCCCTTTAATGCTGATTGTCCCCTTTAATGCTCCAGCAGGAAACAGATGTCCAATACTGGTATTGTACATTTTTAAAAATTTCCTTAATTAAGAATTTTTTTTAAAAGTATTTTTATTTTTATTTATATTTAAAAAATATATATATATTTACTGGCAACTGGACTTCCACTGTAAGTAAGTGCTTATATATTCCATATTTTTGCTTTTTCAATTTGTAAAGAGTTTATAAGTATTATTCACAAGTCCTTATTTTATTTCTTCAAAATATAATGCAGGTTTTAAGTTATCAAATTGGCTTTTGATAAGTTTATTTAGCTGATTCGCCAGATTGGTGTTATAACTTTACTTCAATATAATCTTTTGTTAAAATATTGTATGCAAGTACATGATTTTGGAAAGAATTTTTTTAATTACTTTTTTTACAGCAATTGGTAAATTTTGGTATCTTTTGAAATCTAAGCATAGTTTCATTGCCAATTTCTTCAACGTTATCTAATCAGTTATAATACAGAAAGTTCAGAAATCTTAAAATATTTAGATAAATATAATTGAAATTATATTTCAGCACTATAATCTCAATTTAAATTAAATAATTGCTAAATAACACTTGTATAAGTCTAACAATTTTTAATCAGAGTTCATTGATTTAAATCAGGATTTAAATCAACTGATTTATTTAAATACACTTTTTTTTTCAAATTTAGGTTAAGATATTTCATTATAAATATTATTTTTGACAACAATACATTGTAAATTTAAGGACTGGGAGAGACAGAACTCAAAATCCTTGCTTTTTGAATTTTATTTAAATCAAATATCACACTTAAAAATAAAAATTCTAATTTAAAAATAGAGAATCTCAGCTGAGAAATGTTAAAAGATTAAAGCATAAATTTATTTGTTAAAAAAAAATATGTACAAATCTTATGTGATTTTTTTAATACAAAAACATGGAGAGTTTCTGCGAGGATTTGTAAAACGTTAGAATAAATAAATATAGGTCAATCAAAAGTATATTTATTGTTATTTATGTTGATATCTCATGACTTCATTGTGCACATGTAAATAACAAGAGGTTCGATATTCCAATGTAATTTATTTATGGAAAGATTCGGAAAATAAAGATTCCATGGTTAGTAATACTCTGAAATGTTTTTATATATTTTTTAATATAATTTTAATTTTAATTACTTATAAATGTAAACTAATAAACAACTAAAGTTTTAAAATCTTTTAAAAAAATCAAACACCTGATTTAAAAGTTTCTTTTATTTTAAATTAAAAAAAATCAAACTTTAATTCATTGCAAACTCTGTAATCGCTTATAAAGAACTCATAAAGCTGGAAAATTGGTATTTCTTTTCAAACATTTTAATAACAAAGAATAATTTTTTCAGATCCATTGAAATTTATACACAGATAATCATAATTATCTTAAGTATTTTTAATATATGCTCCAACTTCATTAAATGAATAGTGTATGTATTCTGTATTTCAGAGTAGTGTATATAATCTGGAATAGGTATGTTTAAAGGAATACTGTATATAATCCAGATCTAGAATAGGATGTTTAAAATTTCATTTTTTTTTCTGAATAAAATTCTTACATTATTTTTTATATTTTAAGATTTTTAATCGAGAAATTTGGTCAAAACAAAAAGATTTAGCTTTTAGTAATGAAGAGTTATATGCTTTTTATTTTATCAAAGGGGTAATTTAAGGTGGTATATATTTTATACAGAATAGGTCAATAAAAAGTATATTGTTAAATTGCAGTTAGTGTAAATAAGTGATATATAACACAAGACAATTTGTTTAATTTATTTCATGTTTTCAAAAGTAAAAGAGAATTCACATTTTCAAATTATATAATTTTCTGTTGCTCCATTTTTGAACTATATTTTTAACTGTTTATATGATTAAAATATTTCAAATTAAACAAGTGAATGAGTTTCTCTATATATTTTTAAATTCAAATAAATTTAAATGAGCTTTTCTAATTATTAATTTTAATGATTTAGTAAAGGTTATTTTACTTTAAAACGCGTAATTTTAAAATTGTATTTTGAATTTAAAAAAAATAGCTGATTTAAATTTTAACAAAAAATGATTTTCATTTACTGAGCCTTTTTGTTATGTAATTTTCAGTTGAGCTTCAAGTTCAAAGTCTTGTACATTTTCAAATTGTATGGCTTCTGAAAATTGTTTATCATCAACGTATTTATTAGGGTTAGCTGAATTCTGTATATTCTTATAATTTACATGACTTCAAAAGTTTTTAGATTTACTTTAATATTATTATTATTTTATGGCGTTTTAGACAGGAGAAAAAAATTACCTTCCACATAAAAGATAAAAAATTAAAGTTTCAATGCTGCTCTATATAAATTTTCAAAATTTATAAAATAGTTTCTGGATTTTTTTTTTGTGTGTGTGTGTGTGTGTTTGTGTGCGTGTAATAGCAGAAAAGCACCCAAATTGGGTTATAATAGTTAGGTGCAGCAATGTTCCTAATTGGAAAGTGTCTCTGTGACACAAATGGGGTATAAAAAGTGACAAATTTGAAATATCATATCGCAGGGTGTATTTGGGGACAAAAAAGAACATTTAATCTCCAAACTGTCACAGTAAAAAACAAAGTTATTCTTCTGGAAACTGTCTTTTTTAATTTAATTAAAGAAAAAATAAGCTTAGAGGGTCATATTCATGCCGAAATTGTAGCAAATTCAATAGATACATCTAATTGGGGCATCATGTTTGTTTTTTTCAGTAAATCTTGCCCTATGATAACAAACTGGAATTCACTCAGTCAAGTAGTTTTGAAATTATGAAAATTTAAAGTTTGTAACTCCTAATCTGTAATCGTTGCAAATCAGACTGTAATGTGGGTAGTGTTTTAAGCATAACTTAAAAACTACTTAGCGGAATCAGCTGTGATTTTTGATTTGCATATTTGAAGTTTTTAGAAATCTATTTCTATTAAAATTAATTTCTTTAATTAATTTAAAAATACATTTTTTTTTATAAATTAAACCATAAAATAAACCATAATCTATAATTTTTTAACCGAAATAGATTTCGAAAAGCTTCAAATAAAATATATGAATATAAAATTATTACGTCAAGTATTGAATTATATAAAAAAAACTCCACTCCACAAGCTGTTTAACATTAGGAGTTCCAAACTTTAAACTTCATAATTCTTAAACATTTTGACCAAGTGACTTCCCTTTTGGTATCCTTGAGAAAAAGTTACCGAAAGAGGCAAATATAATGTCAAAGTTAGATGTACATATTGAAAAGTTCGGAGTTTTGTGCAACTTAAGAACGAAGACGACCCCATAAGATTGTTTTTTTTTTTTTAAGGCGTAAATTAAAAGACGTTCTAGTTTTTTAAGGAGGGCGGTTACTATTGTGATTAAATTTTTTTGTGTATGTTCTTTGTTTTGGATATACAGCAATAGAAAGTCTTTCCAGCACCAATAAAACTTCAATGTTAGTTGCATACACTTCATACGCATGCAACATGTCATATACTTGTGCTACACCCAATGACATAAGTGTGGGTTTTAAACATCCAGTCCAAATTGAAAATATTTGTTCCATTTTTAATATCTTATTTAACAGTTTTTTGGCATCACCTAAATATTTAGGGCCTGGGGAAATCATCTCCCACACACACTTCACCACTGGCTACACCTATGTATATTCTGGCACTAATAAGCTGGCATCTCTGTACAGTCCACTTTGCTATACAGACAACAGATGAAAAGGTTTGTTTTGGACACTATTTGGATTTTCTTTTATATCGCTTAAAATATATTAAGTTTTTTTTTTTTTTCCTAGGAAACATATACACATATTCTAAAGAAAATAAAAGTATATATTATGTATTTTATGAACATAAAATCCATTTCATTGTGCACTTTTTATTTATTTATACACTTTTCTTTTACGAGAATTACTTCTCCTTGTTTATAAAGATACTTCCCTAGCATTCCTTGTATAAAATACTTATTTAAAAAAAATATAAATACCCATGAGCTAAACGTATCAGTATACTTGTAACAAATAAATAAAATTTCAAGCTGATTCTGTATTGTAAAGAAACTTTTGTTATAAAGAGTAGGACCAATAACAGATGAAAATATTGCTTTTGGATACTGTTTTGATTTCCTTTTATCTCAATTAAATATTAAGAACTTTTTTGAATACATACATACATTTTAAGTATTTTGTTATCATAAAATGCATTACATGTAATGCATTTTATGATAACAAATACTTAAAATGTGTGTATGTATTCAAAAAAGTTCTTAATAATATTTAATTGAGATAAAAGGATATCAAAACAGTGTCCAAAAGCAATATTTTCATCTGTTAATGTTCCTACTCTTTAAAACAAAAGTTTCTTTACAATGCAGAAAAGTTTCCGATCATAATGAAAAAAAATTCCGTAAAGCAAAGAAAAAGTTTCTATTCTACACAGGAATTTTTAATTTTTTCATGATTAGTTTACTGACTGATTCGGAAAAGTTTCCTTTTTAAAACGGAATACTTTCTGTCTATTCTACCGTTCTACCAAAACATTTCTTAGTGTGAATGGAAAGTTTTCCTTTTTAAAACTGAATACTTTCTGTCTATTCTACCGTTCTACCAAGACATTTCTTAGTGTGAATGGAAAGTTTTCCTTTTTAAAACGGAATACTTTCTGTCTATTCTACCGTTCTACCAAAACGTTTCTTTATGTGAATGGAAAGATTTCCGTAAGACCCAGGAATTTATTCTGTGTCTAAAG
The DNA here is from genome assembly GCA_963931845.1 of Maratus michaelseni. Taxonomy (NCBI): domain Eukaryota; kingdom Metazoa; phylum Arthropoda; class Arachnida; order Araneae; family Salticidae; genus Maratus; species Maratus michaelseni. The sequence continues at coordinate 54,441,974 of OZ007596.1, forward strand.
ATTAGTTTCTGAATCAAACAGGAAAAGTTTCCTGACGGAAAGAAAAAACTTTCGTTTTTTTTCGTTTTTTTTTCCGTGTTGATTCGGAAAAGTTTCCTGTCCTATACGGGCAACTGGAAATCCTATTCCTACCGGAAACTTTTCCGAATTTTTTTTTACAGTGATGCAAAAATACAGGGCCATTAATTTCTCCATTTTGACGCTGGCTTCAGCCTAACTTTTGCACACAATCGGATTTATAATATTATTAGGATATAGGATTAGGTAAGATATTATCAAATCATGGTATAAACCCGTTCACAATATACTTGAAGCTTTTAAAACTTTGTTATGAGAAATGACACACTCTGACGCCGATCCATGAAACTAAATTCTGATAAAATTTTTACTATCACGCTTTTAAATACTAAGAAAAGGGGCCAAAAAATTACAAAAAGAGCAACTTTAAAATCATTTGTTAACCATAAGCAATATCTAATTTTTCGCGATAAAAAAATAGTCCAAAATGCAGCTGAGTTTATAAGCATCCTGCACCCAGAGAAAAGTTTTGTTGAATCAACAAAAATTTGGTAGGCCCAACAAAACTTTCCGTTTAAATATGGGTCAATGGAAAATTTGTTTGAATCAACAAGAAAAATATTGTTGATTTTTTTTTGCAATTCCAACAAAAAATTTTGTATGGTCAGCAAAATAATGTTCTGTTAATTCAAGTAAAAATGTTCAATTATACTTGAATTAACAAAATTCTTTCGTTGAAAGTTTTCTCAAAATAAATATAATTATCTGTTACTTTAAGAGTTCTTTTCAGTTTCGGCAACAAAAATTTTTGTTTAAAGAACAATTGTTTTGTGCAATTTTAAGAATCTTCTTTGTTTTAACAACAAAAGTTTGTTGTTACATAAACAATTATAATTTTTACTTTAAAATTATTTTTTGTATTAGAGCCAATCTAAACTTAACTATTTTTTAATTCATTTTCAGCAGTGAATTACGCCTGTAATCCTTGAACAATAACAAGTGAATTTTTATCCTGCTTTTTTTCAAGCGTAAACCTACAGATTGAACAATTTCCCAAGATGGGAATCGAAACCGGGTCCTCAGAATAACGATCTGAGACTCTAAGCACTGAGCTAGAAGGAACGATACCCAAACTCGGAAATTTCTCACTCATGTATATGTCGGACCGGCTGCAACCGCAGTACAAGATGGAAAAGTCATCATGAGCACAGGGTTCGCTTAAGACATAAAAGTAGGGGAAACCCGACGTTACTCTGGGGTCCCCCCTCTACCAATTGCTTTGTTATTTACTAAATCCCTTTTTGGTATGCTGCAATAATTTGAAATTTTACCATCAAAATTTCGAGTAAACAACAATTTAGAAAGAGCGAACTTCTTAGATAAAAATTTCATAAGGAACAAATGCATTTTTTTTACCCTGATTGATTTTTTTTAATTGTTCTGAAAAGTAAATTTGGGGGCACCTTTGTATTTCTTTGGATAAGCAGCTTTGACTTCCCGGGACTATTCGGTAAACAGGCCCTGCATGATCATGCAAATTTCTGCGGCAAACATGAGACGAAAATACAAAGCCCAGCATACGGCAACATATAGTTAATTTTTAATTCATTTTCAGCAGTGAATTACGCCTGTAAAAAAGCAGGATAAAAATTCACCCGGGTACGATTCCCTGCTTCGGACATTTTTCACTCTGTCGGTTTATGCTTAAAAAAAAGCAAAATAAAAATTCAATGGTTATTATTTAAGAATTACAGGCGTAAATCACTGCTGAAAATGATTTAAAAATTAAACCGTGCATTAATTCTTGAGATTTAGTTATAGTGAAAATCATGAAAAAAATAACATAGCAGCGCCACCTGTTGGGCTATTTACACCAAAACGTAATCAGCTTCTATCTATGACAAGGTCTAACTCAATCTGTATTTTGATGTAAATCAGTGCATTAGTTCTTGAGAAATCGCGAAAATTGCAACATAGCAGCGTCACCAGTTGCGCGATTTACGCCAAAAACTAATCAGCACCAATTTATATCAGGAAGTAACTGAATATAAAGTTTTATTAAATTCATAGACAGTCATTTTCTAAAAACACTCAAATCGTGTTCAGGACCTTCCAAAATCCGTCGAAAACCAGAAGTTGTAAATTTTCATGACTCCAATACTTTCTCCTTGTAAAGATAAAAGAAAGTAATAAATAGGATAGGGGGATTTTTAAAACTACCTTGGTCCGTCCCAATTAAAAAAGTTTTAATTATCCCAAAATTATATTAATCCTTTAATTATACAGCTATATAAGTCAAATAAACCAAGTTACGTGAAAGAGTTATAGCTACTATACAATAATTTAAAATTTTGTAAAAACAACATAAATTTTGCTGGAATTACAAATTACAAAATTATGGTAAAATTTAAAAAAAAAACAGATTTTGTTAATTCAAGTAAAATTGATGAAATTTTGTTAAAATTTTGTCAGAGTGTTAACAATAGTTTTTTGCCAATGCAACAAAACCAAATTTTTACTTGAACTAAAAATTTTGCTTGAAGCAACCAAAATGTACTCAATAAAACAGGTTTAGTTGTTTTAATCAATTCTTTTTTCTGGGTGTGAAAAAGTCAGTCTAATATGGGCATCAATCACATGTCTTCCCATTATTTTCGAATCATTTTGTGGTAATCGACAAAACAAAGGGGAATATCTCCGCAGCAGTTTTAAGTAAGAATGCGAAACTCCGCTTTACAAATCTACAAAAAAAAATATTTAATCATATATTTCAGTGATTTTAGAGCTAGCGAGTTTGTGAGCAACATCGGCTATGAACCCGTTTGAGGAAGATTAAACGGAAAAGAGAGCGATTGCAGATTTTTTATTATATATTTTGTCTGACATTTTTTCCAAGGAATATGTTTTTTAATTTCTCATTTTAAATATTTTTTTTCGACTATCGTCTTTTAGCGATCAGATTTAAAATTTTAAGCAAAATATTACACTTCCCTTTTTTTCAAAATACATTTTTGGAAAGTAAAAAATTTGGATTTAAATACTTATTGAAATATTTATAAGCTAGGGTATGCACAAGGATGCCTTATGGTGATTACAGTATAGTCAGATTACAAGCGTGGAATCGAATGCGTCCTGTTAAAATTATTTCATTTTAATGATTTATGCACGCAAAATAACTGAACCACGTTATAGTGATCGCTGCATTAACGATGTATAGCTGAGAAATACACAGAGCCCCATTATTTTGATTACCTCATTAATAATTTATGGGCGTGACACTAACTACCCATTTACAGTGATCGCCATTTATCTTAGGCAATCCCATTTTCATTTATTTCATCTGAAAGCTCTCCGCTCATCTTAGATAAATACGCACAGGGCCAGTAGTATTTTGTCAGAGGGATTATGGAAAAAAGTATTATTAATGTCACGATATATTTATTTACGTGCTTATACATATATATATATAGTATTTAGTTATTTTCGTACGGTTTAGAATAAAGAATTTTATTTAAATTTCTCAGTTTGCATGTAAATGCAATTTCTGGGCCCCAAGGGAAGTCAAGACAGTGCGGTGCAGAATGTATTTGGGTCCCACTAAGAAGCGACCGGCTAGTAAGAAATAAAATAAACGGGGAATAAGTGCAAAAAACGAAATTTTACAGGAGAGGCAAAAAACTGTTTGACTATTTACAGTTTCTATTTCAGCTAATAAATTCTACCTGAGCAACGTTGCGTCCATTAAAAGAAATAAAATAAACGGGGAGTAAGTGCCGAAAATGAAATATTACAGGAATGGCAAAAAAACTGTTTGACTAGTTTCTATTTCAGCGAATCAATTCTACCTGAGCCATATTGAGTTCCATAATAAGAAATAAAATAAACGGGAGTACGTGCCAAAAATGGAATTTCGCAGAAGAGGAAAAAAACTTTGAATAGTTTCTAGTTCAGGAAATAAATTCTACCTGAGCCATATTGCGTCCATTAAAAGAAAAAAATAAACGTAGAGTAAGTGCCAAAAATGAAATTTTACAGGAGAGGCAAAAAGCAAATAAATTCTACCTGAGCCATATTGCGTCCATTATAACAACAACAACAACAAAAAAAAACGTAGAGTAAGTGCCAAAAATGAAATTTTACAGGAGAGGCAAAAAACTGTTTGAATAGTTTCTGTTTAAGCAAATATATTCTAGCTGAGCATTATTGCGTCCATTATAAGAAATATAATAAACGGGGAGTAAGAACCAAACATCAAATACTACAGGAGAGGCAAAAAACTATTTGAATAGTTTCTATTTCAAAAAATAAAATCTAGCTGAGTCAAATAGATTTCCATTATAAGAAATAAAATAAACGGGGATTAAGTGCCAGAAATGACATTTTACAGGAGAGGCAAAAATCTGCTTGAATAGTTTCTATTTCAGCTAATAAATTCTACCTAAGCCACATTGATTTTCATTATAAGAAATAAAATAAACGGGGATTAAGTGCCAAAAATATAATTTTACAGAAGAGGAACAAAACTGTTTGAATATTTTCTATCTCAGTTAATAAATTCTACATGAGACATATTGATTTCCATTATAAGAAATAAAATAAACGGGGAATAAGTGCCAAAAATGAAATTTTACAGGAGAGGAAAAAACTGTTTGAATAGTTTCTATTTCAGCTAATAAATTCTACCTGAGCCATATTGCGTCCATTATAACAAATAAAATAAACGGGGAGTAAGAGCGAAAAATGGAATTTTATAGGAGAGGCAAAAAACTGTTTGACTGGTTTATACTTCAGCTAATGAATTATATCTAGCACAATGCGTCCATTAACAGAAATAAAATAAACGGAGAGTAAGTACCAAAAATGAAATTTTACACGAGAGGCAAAAAACTGTTTGTATAGTTTCTGTTTAAGCAAATGAATTCAACGTGAGCCATATTGCGTCCAATATAAGAAATAAAATATATCTGGAGTAGGTGCCAAAAATAAAATTTTACAGGTGAGAGGAAAAAACATTTTGAATAGTTTCCATTTCAAGAAATAAGTTCTACCTGAGCCGTATTGATTTCCATTATAAGAAATAAAATAAACGAGGATTAAGACTCAAAAATGAAATTTTACAGGAGAGGAACAAAACTGTTTGGATAGTTTCTATTTCAGCTAATAAATTCTACCTGAGTCATATTGCATCCATTATAACAAATAAAATAAACGACGAGTAAGTGTCAAAAATTAAATTATACAGGAGAGGCAAAAAACTGTCTGAATAGTTTCTATTCCAAAAAATAAAATCTAGCTGAGCCGAATAGATTTCCATTATAAGAAATAAAATAAACGGGGATTAAGTGCCAGAAATGACATTTTACAGGAGAGGCAAAAAACTGTTTGAATAGTTTCTATTTCAGGAAATAAATTCTACCTGAGCCATATTGATTTTCATTATAAGAAATAAAATAAACGGGGATTAAGTGCCAAAAATGAAATTTTACAGGAGAGGAACAAAACTGTTTGAATATTTTCTATCTCAGGAAATAAATTCTACCTGAGACATATTTATTTCCATTATAAGAAATACAGTAAATGGGGATTAAGTGCCAAAAATGACATTTTACAAGAGAGGAACATTCAAACAGTTTTCTGCCTCTCGCGTAAAATTTCATTTTTGGCACTTTCTATCCGTTTATTTTATTTCTTATAATGGAAGCAATGTGGCTCAGATAGAATTTATTAGCTGAAATATAAACCAGTGAAACAGTTTTTTGCCTCTCCTGTAAAATTTCATTTTTCACTCTTACTCCCCGCTTATTTTATTTGTTACTAGCTGTTACCCGTGACTTCGTTCACGTAACATTAAAAGAAAAATAAATGTACTAATCAAGCAAAATATTTCACTCCCGATAATTAAAAACGTAAATAATTAACTAACTCTTTATCACATTTCATAGAAGAAAATACGATATTTCTTTGTTTCTTGACATAAATCAGTTTAAAAAAGTTAAAATTTTGTGCCAAATAACCGCGAAAAAGAAACTGCAACTAATGGAAAAAGGACGGCCAAATAAAATTGTGTAAATCGACGAATTGGGTAAAAAGAAATGTCAATTTTACCTGATAAACCATTTTACTTTTAACGACTTTGAGAAACGTTTTAACAGCTATCATTTAAAAATAATTCATTGGAAATAGTATATGCTTTTACTTTAAATTCAATTCTTGTGAATAGGGATGAATAGTTCTACACCTAAATACAAGGAGCTTCAATTGCATAGATTTTTGCAGCCCAAAATTACATGCAAACGTAACACTTAAATTGCAAAGCTTTTTCCAACCCAAAATTATATGTAAACATTAGTTTTGCATGTAATTTTCATTGCAAATTAACATTTATTACGGTTCAAATTAAAATTAATTTGGGTGCAAATTACATGTAAATGTTACGTTTGCATGTAATTTGCGGTTACAAAAAGCTTTGCAATTGTAAGTGTTACGTTTGCATGTAACAGCATATTTGTGTCCTTGGTTTAATCTACAGCTGAAACAAATCTTGATTTCTTGCTGACAGGCGATTTTTGCTCTGCAGAATAAATTGATTCATAAAGTTTGAATATGTGGAAATATGTTTTTATTTTTCGGAAATTTTACTGTAATTAAGATTTTTTTTTCACCAACTATTCAAATAAAAAAAATAATATTTTTTTTTCAGTTTTAATCAGAAAATGGCATAAAAATATATTAATCTGTTTTATTTCTCCTTTTTTATCCACAAAAATGGAGTAATTTAAGTACCATTTTTAGAGAAATTTCGTTAAAATTTACAAAAAAAAATATTAATATCTTGGAATCTAATTCAAAATTTTAAATTCTCAGAGTTTATATGACATCCTTGAATCAATGATAACCGGTGTTAAGTAAATCGCTTTGCATTAAGAAGAGTAGTTGCGAAATACACACAGTCAGATTTTAACTTAATAGACTTGTGTTCAGTTTTCTTTTCCTAATAATCTTACTGATGCTTGTATTATTAATCACAGAGTTCAGAGAATAAATAGAGATGAAATGTTCATGTTTGGCGTGATGCTTAAAATGCAACCCTACAGTCGGCCCAAACAACTGGCGGCTTGCTTTGAAAACCTCTCCCCGTCCAATGAATCCAGTCATTGTTCCACGTGCAGCCTCTCTCCTTCCAATGAAGTCAGCCCTTGGGCCTAATGATTTGAGCGATAACCCTCTTCATATTGCAAGCCGATTTTACGGTTCATGACCTCTCTACTCTTTCACTGTACTCAGTGATGATTAATGTATGAAATTGATACACGCTCCATTTGAAACATATTTTTAAAAATCCCGTTTTATTATGACGTTACTTTGATCCCAGAGAAATCTCTTTTCAATGATATAATTCTTGTTAATTTTCTTTTCCAGGCAATAATGACGAGAATTTTAGCAGATAACTAACATCTGTTTGTAACTCATATTCAAGCTTATTATTAATCAGTATAAAAAAATATTTCACATATTCATCTTAAATATGACGTCCATTATGTATATACTTTTATTATACACTGATAGTCATGCTCTTTGTAATATTACGAATATTTGAAAATACATGTTTTATTTATGACGTCATATTTGAACAAGCCAAGAAGGATCCTTTTCATACTTCCATGGTTCAAGCGAAATATTTTTCTTAATAATATAATTATTGTTAATTCTTCTTTCTAATTATAACGCAATTTTTGACAGAAAAAGATCTTTTTAATGTAACCGAAATTCATACTTCATGTATAATAACAAATACTCCATATTGTTGTTTCAAATATCACAGAAATTCATCTTCTTTTGAATTATTTTAATTTTTCACGTGAAAATAGCTCAATTGAAACTTAATTGTGACGGAAAAATTATTTTTCCGCATTTTTATTTATTGGCAACGATCAAAGCCCTAGCAACAATAAAGTAAAATGGTTAAATTTTATCTAAAAATGTCCATTGATTCTCTATGAAAATAATCAAATTTTGAATTATTAAGAAAAGTATTTGAATAAAATAAACAAAAACCAGTCTATGTTCATTTCCAGGTTATAATCCACCTATATGCAAAGATACAGGGCCATTAATTTCTCCATTTTGACACTGGCTTCAGCCTAACATTTGCACACAATCGGATTTATAATATTACTAGCTGTTATCCGTGACTTCGTTCATGCAACATTAAAATAAGAAGAAATACATTAATTAAGCAAAATATTTCTCTCCCGATTATTAAAAACGTTAATAATTAACTAACTATTTATCACATTTCATAGGAGACAAAACGGTATCTTTTGTTATAGGGACCTTGGAATAACTCAGTCTTAAAAAAGTGAAATTTAGTGCCAAATAATCGCGAAAATGAAATTGCAACAAATGTAAAAAGGAGGGCCAAATAAAATCGTGAAAATACACGAAATGGGTAAAAACAAATGTCAATTTTACCTGATACCCAAATTTTATTTTTAACGCCTTTGTGAAACGTTTTAACAGCCATCCTTAAAAAAAAAACATTAATTAGAAATAGTATATGTTTTTTCTTTAAATTCAATTCTGCCTCCTTGGTTTAATATGTAGTTGAAACAAATCTTGTTTTCTAAATGACAGCATATTGGCAGGCAATTTTTGTTCTCCAGAATAAATTGATTCATGAAGTTTGAATATGTGAAAATATGTTTGTATTTTTCGGATAATTTACTGAAATCAAGATTTTGTTTTCAAAGTATTCACAGTGAAAATAAAATCTGTTTTTCAGTTTTAATGATAAAATGGTGTAAAAAATATACTGATCTGTTTTATTTCTCCTTTTTTATACACAAATATGGAGTAAGTTACTTTCCGTTTTTAGAGAAACTTCGTTAAACAAAAGGGCATTTAATTTAATTTTTTTTAAATACTGAGAGTTTGTGTGACATCCTCGGATCAATTGTAACCGGTTGTAAACTAACCGGTAGTAAATCGCGTTGCGTTCGATAGTCTAGGAGTAGTTGCAAAATCCAAACACACGGTCAGATTTTAATATAATAGATTCGTGTTCATTTTACTTTTCTTAAAATTATGGTGTGATTTTTAGCAGAAAACTCGGATATTCATGCGGAACGAAATAACGGATACTAATGTTTAATAATCAGTATAGATAACAAAACATTTAAATTTTTCGTTATAAATATGGCGTGAAACTTATCTACTTTCTATACTTATTGATCCTTGTATTATTAATGTAAGGAATTGATTCACACTCATTTTAAAACATATTGGAAAATTCCCGTTTTATTTCAAATATGACGTCTCCTTTTTCCCAAGAGAAATCCATTTTTAGTGACATAATTCTTGTTAATTTTCTTTTCCAGGCAATTAATTTCAAAACTGGCATAGGGAAAATTATGTTACTTTAACGAAATAATATTAAATCTTCAGGTTTTATGAACAAAAATGGAACTATTAACATTCGTCATTTTTTTTTTAGGTAATCGAGCTATTTCTTTTAGTTTTAAGAATGAAAAATCACTATTTCTCGCTATCCATGACATCATTTACGAGATGGATAATTTTGCGGAGCATATTATTGACATTTGCTAACCATTTTCTGTTGAAACTTCTTTTTACTTTTTTAAAATTTAAATAAAAAATACGGTATAGTTATATTAGCCGTGCGCAGACGGTAAAACGGCCAGTATTGTTACCATACACTAGAAAAAAAAAAAGAAAAAAAGTGAAGAAAAAACCCAAGATCATTTTTTTTCACCAATCAAAGCATATCCTCTTTATTTTCGAAAAATGACGTCATATTAGCCTGTTTCCTATGGTTACGCATATTGAAACCTTGTATTATTATCAAAAACTACAAAAAAGTACGTTTGATTTCTAATAATATTATTTAATCTTCTTCTTAATTCTTTAATTTTTTTTCATTTCATTTACATTTTTCCCGTGAAAATTTTTCAATTGAAACTGAATTGTTGAGTAAAAATTATTTTTTCGGGTTTTGAATTAGTTTTGGCAACGATAAAGTATTAGCAACAGTAAAGTAAATTTAACCATTTTAAAATGCTATACGAAAAAATGTCCATTTATTCTCAATGAAAATAACGAAAGTTTGAATTATTAAGAAAAATATTTGAATAAAATAAACAAAAACCAGCCTATGTTCATATGAGAGCTATAATCAGACTATATGCAAAGATACAGGATCATTAAATGCTGCATTTTGACACTGGCTTCAGCCTAACATTTGCACACAATCAGATTTATAATATTATTAGGATTAGGATTAGGATAATGGACGCAATATGGCTCAGGTAGAATTTATTTGCTGAAATAGAAGCTTTAGTCAGTTTTTTGCCTCTCCTGTAAAATGTCATTTTTAGAAATTAAACCCCGTTTATTTTATTTGTAATAATGAAAATCAATATAGCTCAGGTGGAATTTATTTCCTGAAATAGAAGCTATTCAAACATAGTTTCTGTTTAAGCAAATGAATTCTACGTGAGCCACATTGAGTCCGATATCAGAAATAAAATAGAGTAAGTGCCAAAAATGAAATTTTACAGGTGAGGGGAAAACTTTTTGAATAGTTTCCATTTCAGGAAATAAATTCTACCTGAGCCATATTGATTTCCATTATAAGAAATAAAATAAACGGGAATTAAGTGCCAAAAATGAAATTTTACAGGAGAGGAAGAAAACTGTTTGAATAGTTTCTATTTCAGGGAATAAATTCTACCTCAGCAACATTGCGTGCATTATAAGAAATAAAATAAACGAGGAGTAACTGCCAAAAATGAAATTTTACAGGAGAGGCAAAAAACTGTTTGAATAGTTTCTATTTCAGCAAATAAATTCTACCTCAGCCATATTGCGTCCATTAAAAGAATTAAAATAAATGGGGAGAAAGTGCCAAAAATGAAATTTTCCGGAAAGGCAAAAATAGTTTCTATTTCAGCAAATAAGTTCTACCTGAGCCATATTGCGTCCATTATAAGAAATAAATAAACGGGGAGTAAGTGCCGCAAATGAAATTTTACAGGAGAGGCAAAAAAGCGTTTTGAATAGTTTCAATTTCAGCAAATAAATCCTACCTAATCCATATTGCACCCATTATACGAAATAAAATAAACGGGGAGTAAGCGAAGAAAATGAAATTTGACAGGAGAGGCAAAAAAACTGTTTGAATAGTTTCTATTTCAGCAAATAAATTTTACCTGTTCCTTATGCACCCATTATAAGAAATAAAATAAACAGGATATAGATTTACTCTCTTTCTCATGTTATAGACTTTGGTATTTATTATTTTATCTTCGACAAAATGGAAAAATGGATTTTTTGGCACTTACTCCCCCTAACCATGTCAACGCCTCAATTATTCCTCAATGACACGGTTTGCGTCAGATGTGATTTTACCTAAACCGTTCCGGTCACAGCAGCGGCTACTGTTCTGAATGTTTCGAACATAGAACAGACATTTAAGAAGTGCTGAATTGAACCTTTGAATCAATAACGGTATAAATAATAAATGATTACTTACTTACACATTTCTTCTGTCTCTTCAGCAACCGTCCCTTCGATTTCATTCACTATGTACTTCATACTCATGTCTTGCATCATTTTCAGACAATTTTCCGCTGAAACTGCTGCCAACCGAAGACCTATTATAATTTTTAAAAAATTCTTTGTAAGAGAATATGTCTATTACACATTCTTAAGATTCGTATTATTTTTTTTCATTTAATACAATAGTATATTAATATATTTTTGTGTGTGTGTGTGCTTTTAACAGACGATTATGAGGTAAATTACACAAAATTATAGAATATCATTTACATATAAACGTATTTATTAACGTACTTTTCGTTTTGAATTATTTATTCATTCATTTATTTATTTTCTAATTCTTCGGTGTTAAAATAAAGGTGTGCAAAAATACAAAATTTGTTTACGGTATTTATTTATTTTTTATTTTTAGCAGAAATAGAAGGAAAATTGATACGACTGCCTGTAGCAGATCTGACCAACTATTCCATAAGCAGAGGTGAAATAAATTTTAGGTAAATTTCGTAAGAAATACTACATATTACATTCTCCTCTAAGTTGGAATTTCTGAAAAAATTTTACATATCTACAACGATATATATATATATATATATATATATATATATATATATAATATATACGATACCCCAAAATGCATAAGAATATAGATCAAGTTGAATTGTTGAAATTCAAAATGAAAAGATATCATAATATAAAGACATCATAAATGACTTACATTTCCACATAATATTATAAATGCATTATTTAATAAGTATCATCATACACTAAATTTACCATTTTATATAGATACTGCTTATTTTAAAACTTTAACAAATTTCATTATATATAATAATTTTATAATGCATGATAATACGTTATATTCACAGAAAGTCGGTATACAACAAGGGGGATGTACATCTAGTATACTTTCAGACTTATGCTTGTATAACTATGAACGTACTTATATTAACAGTAATATACATTTATATCATTATATTGATGACATAATTTTAATTCCCACTTATCAAACTAATATTTCTATATTTTCAGTTGATTATCCTACTAATTTAGAATTAACAGAAAACCTCCTTTCTAACAATACTATTAACTTTTTAGATCTTAAAATTACACTTATAGAAAACAAAACAATAATTGATCTTTTTGATAAACGTAAAGAATTTAAATTTAAAGTTAACTAATTTACTAATTTTAAATCTTGTCTTCATAATTCTGTCTATCGTAATATACTCCTTAATCATATTTACAGAATAAAGAGTTTATGTTCTTCTCAACTAATTAACAGCAACATTAAAATACTAATCTATGATGCATTACAACATGGTTTTCCAAAAAAAATCATATATTCTTTAATATATAATTAGTACTTATATGATCTTAGCAACGAAATTAACACATGCGTTAAAAAAATTGTATAAAAAATACATATAATAATATAATATATATATATATATATATAAACTTATTGCAAAAATTAACCATTGAAACAGAAGCAACTGACCATATGCAATGAAATTATTACCCCATGTAGCACTGTCAAATTACACATTATAAAACATAGTCCTAACAAATGAAGTATTATTTATTCAAAAAGTGAAATATAAGTAGAAACACAAATGTAGGCTTATAATGTAATTTACTTTTTCAAGGGCTGGGAAACCACATTATAAGCAAAGAATGATTGTTTTCTGTAATTGACACTTGCTTAATACCAAAAATTGTGTCAATTCCAAGCCCAAACAATCATTGGAACTAAATTGAAAAACAAGGATACCTTTGAAAATGGAACACTACAAATCAAACCAACAATGTTATATAGAGGGGAGAAAATAAATATTGTATAAACAAATAAATACAAAGGAAAACAAAGAAAATCTATACATTACAACATCATTCATCCCTAATCCGAAGCCAAATTTTGCAAAGCACATGGTAAAGTGAGTAAGTGAATTCAAAAATACAGGTGAAAATTACAGTTAAGTAGCTAACAGTAGCAGTTATTAATTTAACCACTGAGATTTTAACTATTTCTAATTTAAAATTTTAAAAATACAAATAAATAATATAAAATCTATAAATTCATTTACTAAAAATATTTTTTAACTTAAATAAATTTAATATATATATTATATTATTGGAAAATTTAAATAATAGTAATAGGTTTTTATCATTTAAAAACATTATATGGTACTGCCATCTAGTTTAAGATTAAAACACTATCTTAATAAATATTAATTATTTAGATTAAGAAAAGTTTCCAGTATAAAATTCTTTTTTCTATTTATTTTTACATATGTCAACATTTAAATAATTTATATGTATTGTGAATTGTGTAATATCATTTTAACAAAACATTAATAATCCCATAAAATCTAAAACGTTATTGTAGAAGTCAAATTAAATTTTCATTTTATAAATACTATATGCAAGCTTAAAAGATTTTCCAGTATGGTTACACGCACTTATTGGAACTAACATCTTGCTAAATATTATCTACCCTGAAAAATAAAATTAGAATTCACACACTGATAGCTTAAAAATAACCAAACTTTTCCAATATGGCAACCTCACTTATTGGAACTAATATCTTGCAAAAAAAAAAAAAAAAAAAAAAAAAAAAAAAAAAATCTCTAGCTTGAAAAGTATATAAAACAAAATTAGAAATTTTTAATATTATATATATATATATATATATATATATATATATATATATATATATATATATATATATATATATATATATATATATATATATATATATATATATATATATATATATATATAAATTAATTAATTAAAGAATTAATTATAATAGGACAGATGGGTGGGTAGATGTTGGATTGAGGATGTGTGTGGCGGCGCTGTATGGGGAAAACGCATGGTTAATTTATATTTACAAAAAAAAAGGGGGGGGGCACTTTGATTTACACATACGTTTGCTAATACACATTTTATAATGGACTATGATATGATACTTTTATATGCGAATATTAATGTAGTTATATTTAAATATTCATTAATTAATTTAAATGAATTATTCATTACTATTAAGAATGTTTTGGATTAATTGTATTTACTTTTATGCCCACGGTGGACAATATCATATTAAATTCTAATACAATGTATACTTTCTTAAACGCTAATATAATATATGTATTAATTTTAATAAATGTTCTTCCCTAACCACTTTTATCATGTGTATTTAATTTTTAACTTTGTATGCAAAAACTTTATATGTAACTATTAATTTCAATATTAAATTAATATTATTTTTAAAACCATAGCATCTTAATTCAAATAATTTAGTATTTTAATTTGATTTTAATTTAATTTTTATGATGTTGCTTTTTTTGGCAAAGCTATTTAATAGTGGCTATGTCATTTCTTGGTACATGTATTTTTATGTAGTATTAATCATTAATTATTAATTTTTCACTTTACATCTTATTTTTTAACATAGAATTAATAATTAATACATCCATTTTTACTTTAATGTAATTGGATATTTTATTTTTTATTTAATTTAATATATATTTTATTTAACTAATTATTATCACTTTAGATAGTATATGGTTTCAATTTTTAATATTGATTTTCTTCTACTGCACATTCACTTTTTATATCATAGATGGCAGCACCATGGTTTGTGTTGCTTTAAAATATTCCATATATCCAAGTAATTCATTTTCCTGAAACTGTTTTTTGGCAACATATTCCAGATTCCATCCCTCAGTCCCTTCTGGAGCTTTCATAGACAAAGTTTTAAGACTTTTAATCTACTTCTCTAGGCTACTTCTCATGATTAGATTCTCTAGTCCCATTAGAGTTATTTGCCGAACTTTGAATTTTTAGCCTTTCCAACTCTAACTCATGTTCCAATCTCAATTTTTCAGACCTTTCTTCTCTTTCTAACTTCTCACGCTCTAACTCCCTTTCTAACTTTTCCTATTTCACTAATTTTTCTTGTTCTATCCGTTCCGTAACAATAGCGCTAGATAATTCCATAACGGCCCCTTCTTCATATTCGTCGCTCTCCATTATCTTTTTCTTAAGCTGAAACCTGGTATCATTTTCCGAGGATTCAATCACCAACTCTTCACATATCGTCTGAAGATCCACCCTTTTTAATTTTAGTAAGAAAGTCATACCTTCTACCGACAATTATGACCACACTACAACAATACTTAAGCACAATATCAAATTAATACTTCCTCAAATCATACCTTCATAAGTTACCTCCACATATTATACCATTTAACGTATTTCAAATAAATAAAAGTAATTGATAAATTTCCTTTAACAATGGTACACCACAATTTGCTTCCAATAACAAAGTAAAATAACTTCAATTTGCTTACTATGCAATACAGATTTAAATTTATACAATTAAATAATAAAATACAATTTACACAATAATACTGATACGTTGCAATTCGAATAAAAATACTGATGCCAATCACTATATAGAGATATCCACATAACAAAAATTTATATAAAATACACATAAATTTCTAAATTTAAACTCAATAAAATATTTCAATTTCCAAAATTAGTTCTCACATTAAAAAGTAAAACAACAGCCTTTTTTTTCTTTTTTCTCTGGGCCTTAAATTCTTCCTTGAAGGTTATTTCAATTTAATTTAAATTCTACACAAATTTGCCTTCCTCATTTACTATCAATATTTTAAACTTAAAATAATATCACTTAATTTAACTATTACTTTAATAATAATTTAAATTTAAGAAAATTCAATTATTCCTTCCAACTATTAACACAATGCATTAATTTTAATCATTAATCTTATCCGTTTAAAAACAATTAGAAAATCAATTCTAGTAAACAATATTACATCCTTTTCTTAAAACAATAGTGTAAAATGGCTGTTACTATATCATTTGATTTAGCACAATTATTAAATTGCAGATAAATTATCATAAATTACCCACAACATTAACTTAAATTACTATCAGTTACACACACAAAAAAAGCAGTAGGTTCGAGATTGTCAGTAGAGTAAAATTATCAAAACACCTTACCTCATACTTTATCCGCTGGGGCAATCCTCTACTCACAAGTTGATCCATGATGAATTAAATATTTCGCACTTTCGATTTACTTTGATGAAATGCACATAAGTTCACTTACAACCCGTTAAAAATATCCACTCTCGGCAAAATCACTGTAAATTGATTCACTATACGACGATAGGGCACAAACACTAGTTCAATTCACTGAAACGAAGATAGGACACAAACAATGTAGTTCACTTCACTGTAACGACGATAGGGCACAAACACTTTCGCTGGACGATCCGGCATAAACACTCTGTAACACGACTAGCTGGCACTGGACTTCGGCGATTCTATCCCGTCGCTGCCCACATTGTCGGATTCCCTCTAAGTCCACACAACTTTGAAGAATAATTATGTACTTTTAGTATGCTGCCACCACCGATATGACTACGTGATATCGGTCACGTTATGAGAGGTATATTGTGAAAAATACGAACTCTTTCAATTAAACTTAAAACAACAATTTATTTACACAATCTTTACAATTAACAAGGCAATATTTACACTTAAAAACGCTGATCTAGCTGATCCGGTTCAATATTAAATAAAATACAGAAAAAACGTCCTGGGTACTGTTAAGCTACTCTTTACCTCTCTCATGCTACGTTAATTAACCCAGAGTTACCAGAGATTACTATTAATCTCACAATCACGTTATCTCTCCACTCCAAGAGGCATACTTCAACGCACGTTTATCAGAGCTCCCTCTGCAACCACCTACATATCCCACTCACAGCGTTAAAAACTGAATTTTCTCTGCCGTTACCACGAGACCACCATCCGTAAACGTGGTTGGTTCCTCTGTCCGCAGGGATTCGTCCCCTTAAAAGAACATCATCCCCTTATGATGTATCTTTCTTCTTCGATCATGGGTGAAGCTCTTTGTCTGTCTTATCTATGAACTTTGAATGACAATAGAAAAACCCCTTCCACTGTTCTAAACATTCTTTCAACTCATAACATGTTACTCACTTACTCGGATTAAGATTCCACATAAGAAAGGAATGTTATTTTAAAGCTTACAGTACACAGAATACATAGCACACAAAAAGATAGTATCACATAACAATAGTTCTAAACAGCAGCTGTCAAACAAAGTCTGGCAGATTCTTTATCCATTTAATATATATTTCTCCGTAAACATCTATTCAAAAAAATGTTGGTAGATTATATTATTGTTATAATTATACAATTTTAGTGTACAAATTCGGTTTGTAAATTCAGGAATACGGAAATAATAGGACTCCATCTTAAATAGGACGTAATCACCACGGAAACCTAAAATCATTACCTATCATGGGATATCATTGAATTAATTACGTATGATAAGTTTAAATAGAATGAAGAAAAAATTATTTTTATCTTTTTAAGTTTTGATTCGATTTTTATAAAATTTGAAATGACTCGACAAAATACTGCAACGATTATATACGATGACATTTGGACTGAAGTTCTTTTAGATTAATAAATTTTTTTATTGTTATATTTAATTTTCCTTAAAATTAAAAACAATTCTTCCAATTAATGGATACATTTTTATCACTAAATATTATGGTTGTCGGTTAGCGGAAATTTTAATATGAGATGTCTTTCAAAGTATATTTTTATCACAAAAATGTTTAAAAAAAGTATAAATTAATTGTATTTAAGTCTATAAAAATAATTATTTTGTGATTACATGGATTAAATAAGTATAGAAAAAATCAAATAGCTAGAATATATCCAGCATATATAAACAGAGCTGAAGAAAAAAAAACCTTGTAAAAATATCCTTTTGTAGCCTTGACATAAATATAAGTTACATTTTCTGTCTCTTTATGCTTTTCTTTTCACTGTTTTGTATACCGTACCTATACATCATGACATACAATATTTGATAATTAAACTATCAGTGTTTCAGTATTTTTGAAGACATTTTAATTCACGAATATCCCATCGCTGTTTCAGTCGCTTATTCTTAACAATATCTGAATTCGTTTTGGTTATTTATTTGAGTATTGTGGCACATTGGTTACAGTGCCGCAGCAATTCCCTTTTGGGCCTAGTGCTAATGTTGTTTTCGTTGTCTATCGACCGTCGCCGATATATTAACATTGGTATAATATAAGATGTAATAATGTCTGGTGTATTAAATTGATAGTCTGGTTGGTTGGTTGGTTGGTTCTATAAGGTTTAATGGCACAAGGTCCCATCGGGGACAAGCTGCGACAAAGTAAAAGTTAAGAAAAAATATATTAAAAAATCCTCAACAAAAACCAAAATGGAAACAAAGTTTAATGTGAAAAACATCTGGATGGGGTTACCCATCCAGATATAGTCATACAGTGTATAAAACAAATTTTAAAACTTCTTAAAAAAGAGAAGTATGAAAGTATTAGACTAAGAAATACTATCTGGATGGGGTAACCCCATCCAGATGTCAAGTTAAAGAAGTATAAACTAACATTGTTATATATAAAACATGAAGGATATAAAAAACTATATCTCAAAATAAAAGCCAGCATGTTTTAAAAAATGAAAGAGTGCCCCATGAGGTGTTTCCCCGATGAAGCTTGTCAAGATTGGTGATGATGAATTAAAATAAATTCTATACAAATGCCGGAGACCCAGACAGTCAGTTAAAACATGATAAATGGTCCGGCAATCAAAATTACAATGTGGACACATAGGTGCATCCTCCCGAAGTAAGAGATTTGTAATTATTAGTCTGACAGATCAAGGTATTAACAAAGATGTATACGTTATGTTGAATTTTTGCTGAAAAATATTGCTTTTACGCTATATAACAGAGGTGATAAGTAAAGCAGTGTGTCTTATGTAAAGTGTATATATTTCAAATATTGCGAGCAACCTCAATGCGCTCAACATAATTTTCAAAAGTAAAGTTTTTATAAGAATTCTAAGGGAAACTGGAATTTACGTAATTTTATTTTACGATCAACACGATTTGTCCAAGTAGCTTACATAAACACTTATGAAATTTTATACTTTTTAGGGTTTCGTTCATCTCACGAAACCCTATTGCTCCCGCTCCGTTGTCTGTCTGTCACAGAGCCATTCTCGAAAACTGTGTAACTTACAGAGTTGAAACTTTGTGTATAAGTCAGAATATCAGCTGCGAAGAGCTGAAAATATTAAAATTTGAAAAATTCGTGTTATTTTAATACATAGAGATAAAAAACCAAAATTCTAACAGCCTTTTCTTATTAAATTTGAACATTTTCCCTTATAGCAGATGCCAAAAATTAAAAATCCATGATGAAATTCTATCTACAATAATTAATTTTCTTTCAGACGATTTCCACGTGAAAAATAAAAATGAAATAAAAAGTTTCACCAATTGAAAAAAAAAGATTAATATGAAATAAAAAAGATTGACGTCATAGTGGTAATAAAACAGAAATATTTCTCAATAATACAAGGAGTATGAGTATGTGTGCATGTACACAAAGCAGATTAATTACACGTCATTAGAGAATTAAAAAGAAAATCTGACGTCATATCGCAAGTTTAACGGATTTTTCAAATGTTTCAGTAAAATACAAAGCGAGTATGAATATGAGTAATAGAGAATAGTAAATATATGAGTTTGAGGAACGTATTGAATCATGATAAAAACCCGATTATGGAAATATTCGCATATTTTAACATTTTGAAGGTGTACAACATGTTTAATTTTGAAATTATTATTATTTTTTAAATATCGCATTTAGTCCACATGACAGATATTATTATGACAGAATATAATAGTGGGCTTCACCCGTTATAGGGCCTGTTCAGATATTCGAAAAACCGAGAAAAATAGACAGTTTTTTTTTTTTTTTAGAAAATGAAATTTATTTGGATTTTTTAAAGAAAGGATAAAGTGTTTTGAAAGGAATATTAAACGAAACCCTTTGTGCGAACTTGGATCACACTTAACCACTTTTTTTTTCTTACAGTGTGAAATAAATCAAAAGTGGGCTTAATGTGACAGATTATTATGTTACATACATTTATCAGAAAAATATAAAACCAGAATTTTACAACTAAAAATTCTGATTTTCTTGAAAATTTCAATATACGTTTCAAACAATTTTTGACAAACTTCCAAACTTTTAGTTTATTTCAGAGAACGAGTTCGTAATAGTTTGATTTAACAATAAAAAATTTTAATTTTGGTTAAATATCAATGAAATCTTTAATTACAATATTTTATTATATATTTCAATTTAAAATCTATATATTATTAGCAAGTTTTTCTTTGTTAATAAAAATTGTTACGTAGACATACCCATTGAATAAACCACTTCGCACTTATTATTATTATTATTATTATTATTATTATTATTATTATTTTACTTCAGAAAATTTTTAACATAGTTAAAAGATAAGAAAAAAACATTAGTGTAACTAAAATACTCAGTTTTTGTAATTACATTATCCAAAATTTGAAATTTGCGAGTAATTATGGCTTTTTGTCCCGTTTTTTGTAAAAGAGATGGAGTCGTATCAGTATATAAAAACTGTTAGGTTCTCACGTATTATAACGAGTGAAACACGTATTTAAAATAATATATTTTTCACGCCATTTTTCCGTAATATTTACTAAAAGATAAATGAATGTTTAAAAAATTAATTTTTTTATTATTGTGTATTGAACAATGATTGATAAAAATAAATTACTCAGTTTTTCTTAGAAAGCAATGTTTTTGTAAAAAGACTTAAACAAAAGTAAGAAAGAAAAGAATTTCGCTATTTTTAATTAGTAAGTTGAAAAAAAAAAGAATATTTACCATAAAATTATAAGTAAGTTACTATAATTTTGCATACTGTATTTTAAGAAAAAAAAAACGAAATTGAGCAGGATTATGTTTTGTTTTGAACTGTGATAATTTATGTAAGAAAAGTTATGTGGTATTTTAACTGGTGTCTAGGGACAATGAGTCGTAGTCCTCACGGTTTTCAAAGATAGATTTCGTAGAATTTTAATATATCTTGAGTAGGATATAACAATATAAAATATTTACAAGAATAATTATAATTGTTTAAACATCATCCGACCGTCTGTCGAATTTAAGACTCAATCATTTGTTCGATCTACCGATCGGCATAAAAATTAAAAAGAAGCACTCTCTCGGTCCACTGGACCGAGACAAAAGCTCTCACTCATCTGCTATCTTCTCATGGTGAAAATGTATATCTTATCAAAATTCTATTGTGTGGGAATTGCAGAACTTTGGTTCCAGATCACAAGCCTCAGTTAAAAATTTGCTGTGCCTTGCATTCCGAAGTTCAGATAAAGAACTCTTGTGGCCACATTTATGTAAAAAATTATCTATTATGACGTGGGACAAATATTTAAAGTACATTATAAATATCATATTTTTCATAAACTAAAATAAATAGGTCAAGTGCGAGTGTTTAAAGGATTCCGTTCACTAAGTATATTAATTAATATTTATTAATTAATAAACTCGTACTACTCTTTTTTTTTCAGAATTTTAGTTTCAGTTTACTCGAAAATAGAAGACGAGGGACATATTTTTTCAATACACTTTCGACGATAGCTGTGAAAGTTTAATACCTAAAATTAAAACAAATATATTTTGAGTTCGGTGTTACAAGATCTTTCACATGATATACAAAATGATTTCTTTTCCAAGTATCTTAATTATTCCTCCCAAACGTTTCTTAAACATATTTGTGAATGACTGATAATTTGAAAATATGTGGGTCATTAGGCTTTATAATTTTCTCAAGTTCGAACTTCCACGTACCATAGTTTACGAGAAAAACGACTGTAACAGACGGACAGACAGACACACGAGTGATCTTATAATGGTTCCGTTTTTACTTTTTAAGAACGGAACCCTAAAAATAAATGAATACTCTTAAAAAAGATTTTTTTTTCCATCTTCATGAAGAAATAGAACGAGAAAAGTGATTGATAAAAATAAATTTATGTATTTTTTTTTTAATGAAGCAAAAATAACTGCAGATTTTTTTGCAAAATGCTATAATTATCAAAGGAAATTCACTGGAAAGTTAATTTTATATTAACTAGGGGGCTCAGCCCCCTACTCGCTAACGGTTGCCAACGTGAACGTTAGCGTACGTACGTCGCCAACGTAGCGTGAACGTCGCAACGTGAATTGCGAAGCAATTCACATTGAGAACGCTACGCGGTCACAGCTCGCTCCGCTCGCTCGCCCCTTTTTTTTCAGCAATTCTAGCCAGAATGAGTTCTACTATAAAACATTTGAACATATGAAATTGACAATTTTTTTTTAATGTAAAAAAGTAATTCTCCGTTGAAAACACAACTGAAAATGTATTTAGTTGGCGCTACCAATGAGTATATAAATCTTTTAAATACTATGAAAAAAGGATCTTTTGTACAGCACGACTTAAATTCGTTAGAAAAAAGAACGACTTAGAAATTATTTTTTACTTCATCAATACATCAACAGATGGCGCCAGGTGCAATCTAGACAGTTGATTTTTTTTTCTCCGACTTTTGAGTGAGTGAAATTCGTAAATGAATTCTAAATAAGAGTTGAGAATTCATTTGAAATTAACGATATTGCTCATAATTAAAATGAGGAATCATCTCAGACGCTTTGGATTACGTACATGTTATTTTATTTTTAATAATTGCTAGTTTGAGTTTCATTCTATGGTTTCACTCTTTCACTACCCTCACACTTAACGCCATATTGGAGGTGGAGGTGATCTAACACAATCTAGTCTTCTAACACAATTGGTCTGAGCTCTGGAAACTACGGTTGTTGCCAAACCATAAGCTACAAATTCAGCCCTATTTTCGCGCCACGTAAGACAAATATATATATAGATTTTTACAGCATTAAAATACAGCAAAAAAATACAGTAAAACTAACGATAATATTACGGAATTATTGCGCTTTTTAATAACGTTTTCAAGACGATCGTTATTGCGTTGAAAATACAGCTAAATTTACGGTTGAACATTAATCGAGTCAACTCGGATTTATTAAGTCTGTTATTACGTTTTTTCAAGAAAAAACGTTGTCGTTTTCTCAAAGGTTAAAAAAAAAAAAAAAAATCTACATACGAGGTTTAATGAATATTGTACGAATTTCAATAAATCGAATTATCTTACATTTTAAATGAGAAATTTACATGAATCTTTCTTTTTCAAAGCTGTTTTTAGGTGCGTTCGTAATTATATAAATACGTAGCACCTATAGTCGTCGTTTGGTCCGTCCGTCTGTCCGTCCGTCTGTCTGTCTGTCCGTCCGTCTGTCTGTCTGTCCGCATATAACAACGCAAAAACTACCCAACCAAATGGTTTGCAATTTAAAATATATTATCTTTGCAGAATTTTGTCGAGACATTTCAAATTTTATTAAAATCGAATCAAAACTTTAGGAGATATTAATAAAAATATTTATTAAGAAATTTGATTTTTTTTTTTAAATCGGTGCTTTTTTGTTAGAGGAGCTTCCGATGGATGTTAAATCGTCAAGCGACCGAGATACTTATTTTATTACAGAAATTAATCTGCAGACGATATAATTCATTTCACAGAATTAAAAATCATCAAGATCTGAATATTTATATAACTAGCTGATACATATATATCTGAATATTTATATAACTAGTTAAGATATTTGTATGAACAGTGTCATAAAATATATACTTAACTAGCTGTTTAGCCCGTTCTACGCACGGGATATCATGAATTTAATTCTAAAACGTGCGTACGAACGCACCTCGTTTGTAACGTTTGACGTACAATTTCCAACTTGTTTTTCAAACGTAGAGTTCGTGGGAAATACACAGGAGACGAAAATTAAGCGACTAAAATACAATACTCATCAAAAACAACTCGTTGTAAATGATCCCGCCAAGCCACAAACCTAAAATGTCAGTCACAAAAAGAAGTGATATCACATAAAAAGAAGCGATATAGAAGTGCATTCTCCGAGTCCCGTGTAAAAATCTATCACCACTCATAATGTTTCCAAAGGACTCGGAGTGAGGTACAGTATGTGAAAACTGCTTGGCGACCTGCAGTCTTTTATAATATATGCAGTATATCAATTTGAAAATCGAAAAAAAATAAATTTTTAACTTTTGTTACATCATTTTTAAAATATTTTTGTATGCGAAAGAACTGACAGAACGGATTTTCCTCAGATCTATGCGATTCCGCTTACGCTAGAATTACTGCAATATATCTCAATTTAGTTAACGTTTATTATAAGGTACAATGTTATTATAAGGTACAATATGCGTATGATCATTATATATATATATATATATATATATATATATATATATATATATATATATATATATATATATTACAAACTCAAAATCTTTACATGTTTACTTAAAAAATCCTCTTCGTAAGAGTGGTGTTTCTAGTCTATCTATCTATCTATCTATCTATATTATAAAGGCCAAACGTGTCGTGCGTAACGCATACGTCATTTTGCGAATGGCAACAGTTTACCAGGAAATTTCAGTTTTGCAATTTTTACTATTGCAATTTTTTTAATTTCTAAACATCTCACATTTTTAATTTTTACACCGTTAAATAGGGAAAAAAATCTACTTTGAAATGCAATTTGTTTGAAAACTGTATCTTAATTCGCTGATTTATTATGGCTTTTAAATTAAAAAAAATTGGTATTTTTCACTTTTTTCGTGTTTAATGGTTGCCATTGGTAATTTTTCTTCCCCTCTTGGCGACCGCCTATTATCGTTGATTAAAGAATTGAAATTAGTATTATTAGTTAAAATTCAGTACAGACATGTTAAAAAGTAAAAAGAAAAAACACTTTTACTGATTTTATATAAAACGCAAAATAATAATATTAATAATAATAAACATTTTGATGAGCGATAATTTTATAAATCAAAATAATTTAATTTAAAAAACCAAAGGAATGTTTGTGATACATAAAAATATTTTTCATTATAAAAATTGCAACTCAAAACAATATATGGCTTTTTATCGTTTGCGCCAAGATTATCACGTTCAAAAATCAATTTATG
Organism: Maratus michaelseni; assembly: GCA_963931845.1. Classification (NCBI taxonomy): domain Eukaryota; kingdom Metazoa; phylum Arthropoda; class Arachnida; order Araneae; family Salticidae; genus Maratus; species Maratus michaelseni. The sequence goes on from OZ007596.1 coordinate 54,467,666, forward strand.
GTGAAGTTTAGCTTGCTGTTTTAAATGAAAATTCTATGGTTTATTTTATTTGCGCGCCATCACTGACAAAACATTTTTACTTAATGAGTTTTTAAAATGATGAGATCATATAATATGGTTGCGTTAGCTGTTCCATATTCTGAGATTTCAGCTTTGTCATTAGATCAAGGTAGAATAGCACATTCAAAATTCTAGATACCGCTGAATTGGAACAAAACATCTACGTGTGCCATTAGTAAACAATCTGACCTTACTGAATTAATAAGAGAAGCGAAGTTCATAGTCTAGGATGAAGCTCCCTTGATGAGTAAATTAGTGTTTGAATGTGTAGACCGTATGGTTAAAGACATATCGGTATTTGTTAGAATAGTAATTGTATTTGATGGCAACGTTAGACGAATTTTGCCTTGATTCAAACATATAGAATAAAATCCTTTTATTAAATTTTGATGCTAATCTTACGTAATCGGGTCCATGTCAAGAGAGAGTTACACATAAATGATGTTGTCAATAATAGGGTTTATCTACTATCTATCTATCTATCTATCTATCTTCTATCTTATAAAGGCCAAACGTGTCCGTGCGTAACGCAAACGTCATTTTGCGAATGGCAACAGCTGACGATGAAATTTCGGCTTTGTGATTTTCGCTACTGCAATTTTTTTAACTTCTAAACATAGCACATTTTCAATTTTTACACCATTATATAGGGGAAAAATCTACTTTTAAATGCAATTTGTTTGAAAACTATATCTTAATTGACTGATTTATTATGGCTTTAAAAAGAATAAATGGTATTTTTAACTTTTTTCGGGCTCAATGGTTGCCTTTTTGTTTCCCTCTTGGCGACCACATATTATCGTTGGTAAAAGAATTGAAATGGCTATTATTACAATTAATTCAAAAATATTATTAGTTAGAAAATAATACAAACACTTCGAAAAGTAAAAGAAAAAACTGTTAATGATTTTATATAAAATATAATATTAATAATAAGAATAAGAATAAGAATAATAAACGTTTTAATGAGCGATAATTTTATAAATCAAAATTATTTAATTTAAACCGGATTGTTTGTGATAAATATCCTTCAATGTAAAAATTATGACTATTTTGGCTATTACTTGCAATTTTTTTATTTCTAAACATCAACATTTTCAATTTTTATACCGTTATATAGGGAAAAAAATCTACTTTCAAATGCAATTTGTTTGAAAATTGTATCTTAATTAACTGATTTATTATGGCTTTTAAAATATTTTTTTTTCCATTGCGAGCAGGCCCATTATGAAGGAATAATAAACAAATTGCATGTAATATTTCCACATTATCTGAGGAAAAAAAATAACATATACGTGATTGAACAATTTCAATTTTTACACTTCTGAATTGAGGAAGATATGTATTTTTAAATATAACGTGTTTTAAAACTGTATGTCATTTCTATGATTAAAAAGCTTAATACTTTTTAATTTCATGATAAAGGCGTAAAAAACTATAACCCAAATCAAACTAGAAGAAAAAGGGAGAAAATTAACCTTTTTTCTCGAAAAAAAATGAAGAAAAAAAATAAAAATAAGGATTACGGAAGAAAAAAAATAAATGAAGCAAAAGTAAATTAGGTGCTTTGCTAAAATAATTTTCTGTTCACCATTAATTTTCTGATTTATTTTCATACGTTTTAATCTTCTGAATTTCTTATCCGGGATGAAAGTATAACGAACCGCCCATACTAGACAATCATTTTGTAACGAGACTGCAATTTGATGTTTATTTTTGCTCTCCTTCTTTCTTTCTTTTTTTTTTTATGAACTCTGAGCAGTTTATTTAGCCAGACTACTTCAAAGATTTTCATGTACAAGTGAATATTAAACACTGAAAAAAATGGCAGATGTTTAAGCAATTTTCAGTAAATTTATCAGATCAAACGATTTTTTAATTTCTTTTTTGTTGGGTGTCACCCTGACAACAGAAAAACGTAAAATAAAAACATTTATCTCTTTCTCTTTTTTCGTTATAATCACATTTATTTATGTAATGTTTTTTGGTACATTACTTTTAACACTATTTTTAGTTTGTAAGTATATTTTGTCAAAAGAAATAAGTTTAAAAGTAAAACAAGAACGAAAAATCATGCGTCAAGCATAGATTATGTAACACTTTCCAACGCTTCCAAAATAATTTTACAAATCATACCGTTTAATAAGCTAAAAGATAACATCTAAGTAATCCGAATACTTTTATTCAGCCCTGTATAGGATCTATAGATTTGTATATATACTACATAGGATGTTAAATTTTAGTTCAGTTAGGAAACGCGTAGCACAGTTTAATATTCTCCGTCTGGAGTTAAATAATACGGAAATGTGTTCGCGAACTTTTGTGCTTCCCTGTATAGGATATACAGAATTTATACACACCACATAATAGACAAAAAGCGAGTTAAAATTAAAATCGCGATCAGTAACTTAAAACGCACTTCCAGGAATTATTGTTAACTTACAGTAGAGAATTCTTTTGTGTGTCCCTGTAAATGAACGATGACTGCTGTACACACACTATTCTGTAGTAAGCCTCTTGAAATACACCTTAGTGATATATATAAATTTTAATGCGTTTAAAATAGGGAAACATTATTTAAATAAACCGCAGACGATTTTTCTCCATAGACGTAATGTAACGGAATTCTTTTGATTGTTCCTGTAAATTAACTGTATGTGCTATTCACGCCCTATTCCATATTAAGCTTCTTCTAATGCACCTCAGTGATATATATAAATTTCAATGCGTTTAAAATAGTGAAACATTATTTAAATAAACCGTCAATGATTTTTCCCCATAGACCGCAATGTAACGGAATTCTTTTGAGTGCCCCTGTAAAAAACCTATAAGTGCTACACACTTCCGTTGAAATAGGGAACATGCTATAGATAACGACTATAACATATAAAAATTGCAGAGCAATCCGAGCATATTTACGGGAGTTAGAGCACGGACAGACGGCAGACGGCAGATGGCCAGACGGCAGACGGCCATACGGCCAGACAAACCGAAGTCATAAACACTTTTCAACTAGGTTGGAAAGTGTTAAATAGTTGTTTTAAAAAATACTCTTTTATAAGATATAAAAATCACAGTGCGCGTGTTACATAGAGAAATACGGTATCTTCTTTACAGATTAAAGTGACGTCATATAAACTACGTGTGTTTTAATTTATAAGCCGTAAATTTTACCAGGGAGTTAACTTTGAAACAAACTTTCTCTGAAAAAATGCACGTGTTGCCTTTGCTTACTTTTCCATTTTGCTATGAGTGTAATATTTTTCATGCGCTAAAAATGTTCTTTTAACAGTTTATCGTAATGTTATTTCTCGAGTTTAAAAGTAAGTTATGTGTTTTCTTTAATTCTGATACATTATAAGCAGAATAATACGGTGTTAATAAACTATTTAGATTATTTGCTGAATACAAATTATTGTGATTTGTACTCTATTGGAGAGTAATATACAGTATTTCGATTTAATTAAATAACTGTATTAAAAAGGAATAACTTAAATTATATACTGTATCGTGATCAAAATGAACATGAGCGCGCTTTGGTTAGAGAACGAAAAATACGTCGAATCGACAGATTGACGGAAACAGAAAGAGATACTGAAAGACAAAAAAATCGAAATCGAATGCAAGTTACAAGAAGACAAATGAACGAACCTGAAAGAGAAATAGAAAGATTAAAGAAAGAAATGCAACAAGAGAATATCAAAACAGGTAACCATATACCAAATACGTTTAAAGTAGCTAAAAATTCAACGAACATTGCTCAACATTATTTGGGTCAAATGCATTTTAAATGTACATTTTGTAGTGCTTTATTTTGGAAACATGAAAAACTTACGAATTCCACACTGCAAGATCCTCAATTTTCCCGTTGCTGCCAAAAAAGGCAAAGTGAAATTGCCTCCGATTTCAGAACCACCTGACATGTTGAAGGATTTATTAACTTCAGAAAGTAGTGTAGCAAAAAACTTTAGGAAAAATATCAGAGGTTATAATTCTGCTTTAGCATTTGCTTCATTGGGTGCAAAAGTTGAACAATTCGAGAGAGGAATTTGTAATTTTAAAATTCATGGAGCAGTATTTCATAGCATAAGTTCGATATGGCCACAAAATGGAATACCAAAATATGCCCAAATTTATTTTTTTGATACGGAACACGAAATCGATAACAGAATGAGTAGATTTGATTGCTTAAATCGCAATTTATTGGAAGATTTGCAAATAATGATACACAGCGAAAATCCATATTACCACATTTTAAAAACTACAATTGAAAGAATACAAGATACAGATGTTAACGACTTCCATAATGCAGAGATGAAAATTGTTTTAAAAGGAAATGAAAAACATCCCGATGTGAAATCTTATTGTCTACCAACTAGCTCAGATGTAGCAGTTATTTTACCTGGCGATGGGAACGAAGATATAAATCATAGAGACATTGTTATATATCTAAAGGATGGCATGGTTCGACACATTAACGAATTGCATTCAATGTATGATCCGTTACATTATGTATTAATTTTCCCTTATGGTGATGAAGGATGGCACCCAGGAATTCGTGAAAATGATGCAGTTTTCACTGGAGCAGAAGAGAATGAAAACGATGATGAACAAGAGCAAACCGATTTTGAACAAAGAAACAGAGGATTTGTAACACCAATGAAGTATTACTCTTATAGATTACATTACAGACAGAATTCGTATTTGCATTTGAGTTGCCGACTTTTTCAACAATACATTGTTGACGAATATGCTAAAATTGAACATTTGAGATTGCTTTGGCTCAAAAACAATCAATTCAAAATAAGAGCCGATTTGTATAACAGATTAGAAGATGGAATTAATAAAGAAGATTTCAACTTGGACAATCTTGGAAGAATCATGATTCTGTCAACATCTTTCGTTAGTGGACCAAGATATATGCATCAAAAATATCAAGATGCAATGGCAATTGTAAGAAAATTAGGAAAACCAAATTTGTTTATAACATTTACTTGCAATCCAAAATGGAGAGAAATTGCGGAAAATTTGCAATTCATTCAGCCAGAAAATGAGCGCGCTGATTTATGCATTCGAGTTTTCAATCAAAAATTAAAAATACTAATGGAAGATTTAACTAAAAAACAAATCTTCGGTAAAGTAGCTGGGTATATTTATGTGATTGAATTTCAAAAACGAGGTCTGCCTCATGCTCATATTTTACTGATTTTAGATCAAAATGATCAAATCCAAATTTCTGAAGCCGATGACTTTATATGTGCTGAACTGCCAGACGAAAATGACGCTGCTTTATTTGAAATTGTTACTAAAAATATGTTGCATGGGCCTTGCGGTGACAGATTTCCAACTGCACCATGTTGGGATAAAAATGAAAATAAATGCAGACGGCATTATCCAAAACAATTTCAAGACGCAACATGTTTGTCTTATGAAGGATTTCCTGTATATCGAAGGCGGGAAGACGGCAGATATATTACTGTAAAAGGAGCTCAATTAGACAATCGTTGGGTAGTTCCATATAATGCATATTTATGTCGCAAATACAATGCGCACATAAATGTTGAACTATGCAGTACAATTACTTCAGTGAAATATCTTTACAAGTACGTGTACAAAGGATCTGACAAAGCAGTTTTACAAATTTCTAATTCAACTGAACCAAATGCAGATGAAATAAAGTCTTATGTTGATGGCCGATATATTTCGACTTCAGAAGCTTTATGGCGAATTTTTGGTTTTCCTATAAATAATGAATCGCCGCATGTGACACGATTGCCTGTTCATTTAGAAAATCAGCAAATGGTTTTCTTTGGAGATATTGCTGCACAAAATCCACGAGCCATTTTTGAGCGAAATCCTGAAACAAAGTTGACTGCTTGGTTCAAACTTAATCGAACAGATCCCCAAGCAAATTGTTACCTATATGTAGATATACCACAATATTATACTCGGAACAAATCAAGTAAAACATGGAAAAAGAGACGAAATAGGAATTTTTCAATTGGTAGAGTCTATACAGTTCCTATTGCAAACCGAGAAGTTTTTTATTTAAGACTCCTTTTGTATCATGTTACTGGGGCAAAATATTTTAAAGATTTGCGATCAGTAAACGGTTTCACTTCTGAAACTTATGAAGAAGCAGCTTTCAATAAAAGTCTTATTGAAAATGATAATGAATGGCTATTCGCTCTTGAAGAAGCATGTTCATCTTGCAGGCCAAAACAATTGCGTGAACTGTTTGTAACAATTTTAGTGTCTTGCAATCCACAAAAGCCTGAGAAATTATGGGAGAGGTTTAAAAATGATCTTTCAGAAGACATTTATATACGGTTAGTTAAAAAATGTGGTCAAGAAATACCTCGCGAAATTGCACTTGGAAAAGCTCTAAAAGATATTGAATTGATTTTGAGAAGAAATAATCGCTCTTTAACTGACTTTAAAAACATGCCAGTAGTTAACGATGTGTCATCACAGCCATTGATAATTCAAGATGAATTACCAGTTGATATTGAAGCGCCGAGGCAACAAGTTTGCGACAATGAATTAATAATGAATCACGACCAAAAATCAATTTATGATGAAGTTTCGCTCACTGTTTTAAATGAAAATTCTAAGGTTTATTTTATTGACGCGCCTGGAGGCACTGGCAAAACATTTTTGCTTAATGCAATTTTAAAAAAGGTGAGATCAAATAATAAGGTTGCGTTAGCTGTTGCATCTTCTGGGATCGCAGCTTTGTTATTAGATCAAGGCAGAACAGCACATTCAAGATTCAAAATACCGCTAACTTTGAATGAAACATCTACGTGTGCCATTAGTAAGCAATCAGACCTTGCTGAATTAATAAGAGAAACGAAGTTAATCGTCTGGGATGAAGCACCCATGATGAGTAAATTAGTATTTGAATGTGTAGACCGTACGCTTAAAGACATAAAATATAATGATTTGCCATTTGGTGGAATAGTTGTTGTATTTTCTGGCGATTTTAGACAAATTTTGCCTGTAGTGAAGCATGGGAATAGAGCTGATATTGTTTTGGCCACTTTGAAATTTTCTAATATTTGGCGAAATGTTAATATTAGACATCTCATACTTAACATGCGAGTGAATCAAATTCAAATTCTGATTATTTAATTCAAGTTGGAGAAGGTCAAAATGTCGACTTTACTGAATTCATCATCGAACCAAATAGCTTAAAAAGTCTCATTGAATATGTATATCCAATGGGAGAAGTACAGGGTATTAATTTGACAAAAAGATGTATTTTAACCCCTTTGAACGAAGAAGTTGAAAGAATTAACAACTTCGCAACTGAAAAATTTCCTGGACAAGAGAAAATTTATTATAGCGCTGATTCCGTTGTAAATGAAAATCAAACAATATCATATCCAATTGAATATTTGAACAATTTAAAACCAAGTGGTATTCCACCACATGTTTTACGACTTAAAATTGGAGTTCCAATTATGTTGTTGAGAAACCTCAATCCTTCTTTGGGGCTTTGCAATGGAACGAGATTGATTGTGAAGGCTTTAAACAATCGTTCAATCGAAGCTGAAATTATAACAGGAACTCATATAGGCAATCGTGTTTACATTCCAAAAATATCTTTGATGCCTTCAGATTCTGGATACCCTTTTGATTTTAACAGAAGACAGTTTCCCATCAAGCCATCTTTTGCGATGACAATAAATAAAGCTCAAGGGCAAACACTTGAACATGTTGGCATCTATTTACCCAAACCAGTCTTTACACATGGACAATTGTACGTTGCATTATCCAGAGTAACATCTCAAGATAACATTAAAATTTGTTGTATAACAAATGATTTGAATCAAAATAATGTTGTGTACAATGAAGTGTTGAAGTAAATGCATATAAGTAAATAAAGAATTAATATGTGATATGTAGCTTGATGTAGTTAATGAGGAATCTAAAAATATATATATACTAGCTAAAATTCTGTCAAGTATTACGAAAAAATATGTAGGCTAAAAAACAAAAATATTTCATTATATTCCCTCAAAAGTCTAAAATATGCGTTATGCATTCGATAGAAATGGTGAAATCAAGACTTATTCTGATTTCATATGCTTGGTTCAAACATATACAGTAAAATTCTTTTATTAAATTTTGATGCTAATCTTTCGTAAACGGGTCCATGTAAAGGAATGATGTCACACATAAATTATGTTGTCATTAAGGTTAATAATAATCTATATTATAAACAAAACACGGTTATTGCTGAAGTCATTTTGATGGTAGCAACGAATTGACTAATAAATTTCGTTTTTACTGCATCTTTTTAAACTGCCGGACATCGCTCAATTTCAATTTTTACACCGTCAAATAGAAAAAAAAATGCAAGTTCTCTGAAAACTGTATTTGAATTTACTGATCCTTTTATGGTATTTAAAATAAGGTACTTTTCGGTTAGCCGGGAGCCAGTGATATACATACATGTATATATGCACACACACACACATATTTACACATATCTACATATACATATATCTACATACACATATATATACATATATGTATGTATATAATATATATATATATATATATATATATATATATTATATACATATATGTATGTATATAATATATATATATATATATATATATATATATATATATATATATATATATATATATATATATATATATATATATATATGTATATACATATGTATTTATATATGTACATATACAATTGGCGCCCGGCTAACCGAAAAGTACATAAAATAATTTCCAAGCATGATTAAAAAAAATCTCTATAACATGCAGCCCGATTAGAAAGATTAAACTGTTTGCATTTAAAACAATATAAATAGTTCCGCATTTATTCCCAGCTAATATTACAGAATGAAATTAAAACTTTATAAAAATATAAATATAAATAATAATATAATATAAATAAAATGCAAATTTAATAGACATGTTCTCGAGTGATGCTCTTAAACAGTTGAAATTTTCAGAATAAAAAATCTGCAGTAAGCAGCGAAATCTTGGACGATTTCTTTGGTCATCAACTCCTAACATGCGGTTAATACAAAAGTATCGCTCTATTAAATTTCAAAATTTTAATTGGATATATTATTGTTTTTCTTTCCTTATAAAAATTCTTTTTGGCGTTGTTAATGAATCAGTTTAAAAAATATATATTAAATATGAAAAATCGGTACTTCTCTATTATGCCGTCGACCACTTTTCATAACAAAAAACTATCGCCAAACTGTAAGATTAAACGCCAAAAATGCAGTCCCATTTATCTGATGTCAGAAGCATTATACGTGTTTGTTATGTCATCAAGTGGTTTTTAATTCGACATTTGCGTGTATTTTTCATTATCTTTTACTGATTTATTAGTTATTTCATTAATTACAATAACAATTGTGTCCTTAAATTTTTATATTTTAATTATTTATTTATTTTGATACTCCATTGGCGATAGTTTTTTGTTATGAAAAGTGGTCGACGGGATAATAGAGAAGTACCGAAAAATCTATTAGAATTAGAAAAAAATGGTTTTCGCCTGATGTTCTGTAACCCGGGAAGCCCGGGTTCGATTCCCTAGTTTAAATAATGGTAAATAAAATCAACAAATTGATTTTTCAAGCTCATAATTAAGAAAGGACATGCAAACACAGAAGCTTCAACTTTTTACAATTTTATGGGAGCAAAATAAATAAATAAATAAATAAAATAAAATAAAATTAAATAAAATTAAATTAAATTAAATTAAAATAATATAGTCATACTAGGGGGCCTACCCCCTGCGAGCTACGCTCGCCAACCCCCGCTCAGACTTCGAGGCCACTAAAAACATGACAGCATGCTTTATTTTAAAAATATTGGTAAATCTGTAATTGGGTTGCCATGCTTTTAACGTTTTAATGGGGCATTTTTTGATTATCATGGCCTCATACACAGCTGTTGCGATAACTGACGACTGTTTTCGAGATTGATAAGTAAAATCAATTACAACTTGAAAACCAGCTTGTATAAAATGGTTAGGTTTAAATTGTGGCTACCTCTCGGACTTTTATAACAACGATCTGTATTCTATTCTTCCTTTGCGTTTAAGGATGAGAAAAATTCCATCTGCTTGTGAATAACATTAAGAACCACGGTATTGAAAAGCACTATGTTATAGACATTTTCAGTAACAGGTTTTAATTTTCTCTATTTTAGTACACCATCATGCATATTTTCATGTTATTTTAAATATGTAAATTATTTATTTTAATTAATATGTATATACGAATTTTCTAATAATTATTTATCATACAAAATTAATTAAATATTTTGGGCATGCATGCCTGCATTTATTCGGGATCAATTGATGAGATATTTAAACAAATTTGCGATCCGCGATAATTTTACACCATGTTATGTCACTTGAATATTGTCCATAAGAAAATCGGGTACTTTTCCATTATAGGATCCCTTGCTTTTAGGTTTGGCGTAATTCGAGCTTCAAAAAGGGATGAAAACAAACCCAATGAAATTTTGGTGCTTTTCTATTATAGGGGCCTTGACGCTTTTATAAATAGCTTGGCGGAAAAAACCAAGCAGGATATTTTATTCTCCTTCCGTTCAGTTGGGCAATTATCCTAATAATATTATAAATCTGATTGTGTGCAAATGTTAGGCTGAAGCCAGCGTCAAAATGAAGCCTTTAATTATCCTGTATCTTTGCATATAAGTTGATTATAACCCTCAATGAACATAGAATGGTTTTTGTTTATTTTATTTCAATATTTTTCTTAATAATTCAAAATTTCATTATTTTCATAGAGAATAAATGGACATTTTTTCGTATATTTTAAAATGGTTGGTTGGTTTGGCCCAAAGGTCCCGGTTTTGCAGCTTTTTTTAAAATGGTTAAATTTATTTTACCGTTGCTAATACTTTATCGTTGCCAATATAAAATAAAACCCCTGTGTAATAATTTTTAATCAACAATTTATTTTCAAGTGAAAAATGAAAAGGAAATGAATTATTTAAGAATTAAACAGAATATGAAATGATGTCATATTAGAAACAAAACGTGCGTTTTCAAATATTTGATAATAATACAAAGTGCATAAATACGAGTAAGTATGGAAAGCAAGCGAATATGATGTCATACATAGAAAAATAAAACAGATTTGTTTTGATGTTGAAATAAAATGATCTTGGGTTATCAAATTGTTTGTGATTAATTTCTCTTTTTTTTTTTTCTTTTTCTTTTTGACATGAAAGGAATTATTTTAAATGTACGTAATATATGTATTTTAAATGTTTGTGTTGTAAATTAAAGTTCTGTGTTATGTGTGAAAGATTTACATTTTTAATGAATTCGATACGAATGATGGGATAGGATGGCGATTTATCGTCTGCACACTGCTAACATAAAGATACCATATTTTTAATTTAAATTTTAAAAAGTAAAAAAAAAATGGATGGCAAATATCAATGATATGCATCGCAAAATTATCCGTATCGAAAATCAGAAAATCTTAATAAAAATAACTATATTTTTTAAAAGAAAGTTGCTTTTCTCATAAAAGCTAAAGATTTAATATGATTGTGTCGAAGTAACAGCATTTTTCCTCTATCATTTTCCCACAATCGAAACACATTTGTAAATCGTCGTTTCGAACCGGAATTTAATTTTACATTTCTTTTAGTTTTAAAATAGGAAAAACTTTGTTGTCGTTTTTAGGTGCGTTCGTAATTATATAAATACGTAGCACCTATAGTCGTCGCTTGGTCCGTCCGTCCGCCTGTCTGTCTGTCCGTCCGTCCGCATATAACAACGCAAAAACTACCCAACCGAATGATTTGCATTTAAAAATATATTATCTTTGCAGAATTTTGTCGAGACATTTCAAATTTTATTGAAATCAAATCAAAACTGTAGAAGATATTAATAAAAACATTTATTAAGAAAACTGATTTTTTTTTTTTAAATCGGTGCTTTCTTTTTATAGGAGCTTCCGAGGTTTAAATCATCAAGCGACCGAGATACTTATTTTATGACAGAAATGAATCTGCAGACGATATAATTCCTTTCACAGAATTAAAAATCAGAAAAGATCTGAATATTTATGTAACTAGCTATACTACGAACGCACCTCATTTGTCACGTTTGACGTACAATTTCCAACTTGTTAAATAAAGCTTTTTTTAAAGTTGTTTCATAATAGATTTTTGTAAAGTCTTGTAGGATAAGAAAAATTGCATAGATTTTAAAGCAATGTTTAAGTAAAATTACAATATTTTTTAAACTTAAAAAACAACAATGTTATCGAAAAGAAAATCGATTTTACCAACAAATTCGCGTAATGCAAAAGCAAAGCAGAAATCAAAAAGTAATGAATCTTTTCTTCCAGCCGAATTGTGTAAACTTGAACAAGCCGATCGTGCCAATTCATAACATTATAAACGTGAAAGCGCGTTCTATATAATAGAATTTTTTTTACATATAGGTAGAAAATTTATGAGAATAACAAGGTTACGGGTCTGTAATTAAGTCCATAGTCAATTTGCTTTTTTTTTTTAATCAAGTGAAATTTGGCGCAAAATTAAATAAATTGTTGTAACCAGATTTGTTTTTTGCGTGGTAAACACTTAATGGTATTTTAGATGATCATTTCCCCGCTCACCTTTGATGCCAACTATGATTGTAAAACATATTAAAAACTATTAGCCGATAATTTTCTAATTTTCTTATTGCTTCATGATGGTTCATACTTTAAACCTGAATCGGTCATGCCATTGTCGTTCAATTTTTATTCCTATTCATAACCCTAATCGTATCCTATCCTAATCCTGATAATAACTTTAAAGAACATTCTTTGACACGAATATGTAAATTAAATCAATATCCATAAATGGAATGAATGAAAAATAGAATAAATAGAAATGGCAAAATAAAATAACAAGAAAGTACATTTATTCGACACCTAACCCTAGAGAAAGCGTAAAAAATTTCAAGCGCATGAAATAAATTAAAATAATCCTATATATACTAACAAAAATATGTAAATTTAGATAATCAGGTTTGTGTCGTCGGTATTTATTTGCTAATAGTGTTCTTGACGCGATAGAGAAAATATCGAGGTTAAATTGGGGAGAATTTAAAGTACTTTCTAGCAACCTTTATTTACATTTTAGAACCGCATCAGATTGTTATATCTTTGTGAAATATCTATCAATGTATAAAATCCACAAGCAGTTTGTTCACTATTTACACCACTTAATGTGAAACACTTAATTTAATATATACATAAACAAGATAATGTAGTAAGAAATATATAACATATGTCTATGCAAATAAACAATATAATAATGCCCATTTAGCAATGCACACATATACAAATTGTACACCAAATAACACCTAAAATGCACTGTTGTATAGAAAAATTCTGCCAATGTTGTTTTTCGTTTTACGAAAAGGAATTCCTCGATTTTTCACGATTTTACTGGGTCCTCCTTTTTTCATTAGTTGCAGTTTCATTTTCGCGATTGTATATATTATTTGGCATGAAATTTCACTTTTTTAAGACTGGTTTATGTCAAGGCCCCTACAGCAAAGAAATACCGTATGGTCTCTTATAAAATGTGATAAAGCTTTGGTTAATTATATATGTTGTTAATTATCAAGTGAAATGTTTTGCTAAATTAATGCATTTATTCTTTTTTTAATGTTACGTGAACGAAGTCACGGGTAACAGCTAGTTATTTTATAAATTCGTTTCAAATATCCGAATTAGTGATTTTATAAATTCGTTTAATTAAATTTTATAAAAAAATAACAAAATGATATCAATAAATAATAATTACTATTAATGCCTTCCCCCCCCCTTTCTTTTGCATTTACATAAATGACGTCATTTGGACGAATTTATTCAAAATATGTTCAGTTTATAAATTAAATTAAATGCTGACAGACAATTGAATCCTGACGATAGAAATGTGATTTTTTTTTTCAAATTTTCCTGAAAAACATAATTTAATCACAATCTTGTCTTCATTATCGATTGAAAAAAAAGATAAATTCAATTTCAATTTGAAAATGACGAATAAAAATAAATCAATAATCCCGATCGGGATCCTTTTCAATTTTTTTCCCTTTTTTGTCACAAAAAAAACTGAGTAATTAGTTGCCATCATTACAGAAATGTCATTAAAATTAGAAAAAACTTAATATCTTGAAAACTAATTCCAATTTCAAAATTCCATTATCAGTTTCGACATCCGCGGATTTTTATGGACAATTGGTATTAATTTCACCCTCAAGCGTTTAATATTTTATTAAAAATAGCCCTGAAACATAATCAGTCGTTTAATCAGTCGTTTCAATAAAATCGTTTCAGAAATTCGTTTCAGAAAATCGTTTCACAAATTTGTTTCATTAGGATTTTATATATATAGGGTAGATGTAATTGCAGGAAACGCAAACATTATAAAAGTCTGCAGGTCGCCAAGCAGTTTTCACATACCGTACCTCACTCCGAGTCCTTTGGAAACATGAGTGGTAATAGATTTTTACACGGGACTCGGAGTATGCACTTCTATATCGCTTCTTTTTATGTCATATCACTTCTTTTTGTGACTGACGTTTTAGGTTTGTGGCTTGGCGGGATCATTTACAACGAGTTGTTTTTGATGAGATATCACTCCTTTTTGTAAGGTATTTAATTTCAATTATACGGATTCAATTTTTATTCAGAAAAGAAAAGAGGAAAGGGGCAAAAAAAGAAATAATATTGATGCTATAAACAGAATTATACAATTTATTCAGTGACTTATTCCAATGTACATGTCGCTACCATAACAACTATGAAACTTTTATATTAATTTCCTTACATTGTATTCATCAGATTATTTATGACATATTTATTTTCCTTTTTCTTTTGTTTATATCACTCTTCCGTTTATATACATTCAAAAACAAAAAATTAGACAATTTTACAGTAGTTTACAAACTAATTAAAATACTACAGTTTCAGAAAAATGTGGAAAAATAAGAAGCACTTTTTTTCGGTCAACTACAATGATAAGTTTATGGAGCATACTTTACCGAGAAAAATCAACATTTTTTTCCCCTACGAACCTATTTCTATTAGTATAAAAATTTACAGGGATTTTTATACTAACATATTAAATATATTATTTTTGAAAATTACTGAGCACCTTAGAAGTTTTTTATTTGTTTAAGTTTTTTAACTCAACGTTTCGAGAATTTGAAAAATATAAAATTCGCAACGTTTGCAAAAGTATAAAAACTATTAAAGTGATTTCTGTTCATATAGTCTGTTCATTCCAATTCGGTGATCCTAAAATATAGGTCCCCAATCTCCGGCAGTCCATGAATTAATTAGGACATATGTATGCAACTGTTAAAATGTTCTCAAAGATGACAATAGAGGCAATAAGTATAGCTCGGCAAATATGAAACATGAAATATGAAATTGCTTCATCATGGCTTTGTTTCGTGAGGTATCCGTTCTCTGAACATAAAAATCTCACGCGAAAGTGTTCGTTAACCAATTTGTTCGTAAACTGAAGAGTTCGTTACCGATCACCTATTGTATACGAAATTTAGCATTTTAAGTTCGTCATAGCCGGAGATTCGATGAACGGCAAATATTTAAACGCAAAACTTGTAATCTTGGGGTATCAACATTTTTACATTCTATTACTCAGCGCATGAACGTAAAGTTGGAATTTTGTAATCGCTATTTCAATCAATTCCTGATACGCTAGAATTATATATTTATCAATAAACACAGTTTTTTTAATCGATGAAAATACTATATTTTAATAGATTTAGAGCTTAAAACATCGACGAGATTTCAGATGGACAAAATGAACTGATATTAAATTTTAAAGCAAGATAATAAAACGTTACAGAGATTGAAACAGTGTAAAATCATTAAAATACATCTCACTCAGTAAATATACATCAGTTGTAGTGTAATCAAGATCTTCTAAGAGACTCTGTAAACGAAACGTATATGCTTCAATGCCGCTTTACAATAGAGAGGATGTAGTAACATATTTGAATATCTTGTGTATATAGCCAATTTGATAAATGTTATGCAATTTACTATTGTTTTTCCTCTGTGTTAAGTACAGGAATCATGTACTTCAACGTAAAAATTTGCGAATTACACAACTTTTTAGTCTTATTAAAAAATCTTTTGAGTTACCCTGTAAACGAACAGTAAATTCTACAATTCTGTTTTACAATAGGAAACTAAGTTAGGTAGTTCGTAGTAACATAATTGAACATCATGCTCATACGTTCTTTTTGAAAAGAGTTAGACCTTTTAATATTTTGTTTGCTTCATCTTAAGTATTGGAATAAATCACCTTAAAGTGGTATACATAAAAAACTAATTAATATTTTTACACGAAATATAAAACATTTGAACTACTCATAAAAAGAATTCAAATGCGACAAACCGCGTAAAAATCGGATAATTACACAGCTCTTTAGACCTATATCAAACGTTCTTTTGTGAGACCCTGTAAACGAACCTTAAATGTTAAGATTTTTTATAATAGGAAGCTTACTTGGGTCGAGTGTAATAACATATCTTAATATCATGTGTATACAACCATTCCTAAAAGAGTTGGGTCATTTATTATTTTTTTCTCTATGTTAAATATAGGAATCAATAACTTTAAACTGATATAAATCAAAAACTAATTAATATTTTTACATGAAACTTACAAAGGTCCGAACTACTCATAAAAACGATTCAAATAACGTAAACCGCGTAAAAATCCGATCGTTACACATTGCTGTACCCCTGTCAACAGTTTTTTGCTCTATGTTAAGTATAGGAATCAATAACTTTAAACTGATATAAATCAAAAACTAATTAATATTTTTACATGATACTTACAAATGTCCGAACTACTCATAAGAACGATTCAAATACCGTAAATCGCATAAAAATCCGATAATTACACATTGCTGTAGCCCTGTCAACAGTTTTTTGCTCTATGTTAAGTATAGGAATCAATAACTTTAAACTGATATAAATCAAAAACTAATTAATATTTTTACATGAAACTTACAAAGGTCCGCACTACTCATAAAAACGATTCAAATAACGTAAACCGCGTAAAAATCCGATCGTTACACATTGCTGTAGCCCTGTCAACAGTTTTTTGCTCTATGTTAAGTATAGGAATCAATAACTTTAAACTGATATAAATCAAAAATTAATTAATATTTTTACATGAAACTTACAAAGGTCCGAACTACTCATAAAAACGATTCAAATAACGTAAACCGCGTAAAAATCCGATAATTACACATTGCTGTAGCCCTGTCAACAGTTTTTGGTCAGAACAAGATTTAAAAAGTGCACAAAACAGCACTTTTAAAATCGCATTTACTGAAAACCTATTCGTCGGATTTTGCTTTACTTTTGAATTCTTAGTTCCGTGGCACGCCCCATTCCATAGAATCAAGAATTTTGTTTCTATCATAAATAGAACGCGAGATATAGATGTGTCAAAAACCCGTTTTGTCAAACTAGACAGAGTTAAAAAAAAAAAAAAATGTAAAATCGTTTGGCATCCATTGGCGGAAATTCTTTTCATTTACGGTTCAATGCATTGCTGTTTCTTATTCTTGGCGAGAAATTCTGTCGAGTTTCTATGATGTAAGTTACTAAAAAAAAATATAGTGACATTTCAACAACAAATACTAAAACAACACATTACGTGGGAATCAAAAATGTTCCACATTGCCGCAAATCACATTGTTAATATATATTTTACTGTCGAATTTTTAAAGTAATCGCTTGCACTAAATTTTCAGATAGATTTTATGCAGTTCACTTGCAAGTCAAGTGCAAAAATGTAAAAATTGACACCAAATTTAATCAAACATTCTTTTTAGGTGCGTTCGTAATTATATAAATACGTAGCACCTATTGTCGTCGCTTGGTCCGTCCGTCCGCATATAACAACGCAAAAACTACCCAACCGAATGGTTTGAAATTTTAGATATATTATCTTTGCAGAAATTTGTCGAGACATTTCAAATTTTATGAAAATCGAATCAAAACTTTAGGAAATATTAATAAAAATATTTATTAAGAAATGTTAATTATTTTTTAAAAAAACGGTGCTTTTTTGTTATAGGAGGTTCCGAGGTTGAATAGTCAAGCGACCGAGATATTTATTTTATGACAGAAATTAATCTGCAGACGATATAATTCATTTCACAGAATTAAAAATCAAGAAAATCGGAATATTTATATAACTAGCTATAGCACGAACGCACCTCATTTGTCACGTTTGACGTACAATTTCCAACTTGTTTAGAACTAGGAGCTCTGCCCCCTAAAAACTACACCCACCAATCCCTTATCGTACACCGCACTCTCTAAAAACACGGTAATTTTCTGCGTTTTAAAATGATTTTCCAAATGTGGCAGATTTAATGATATTAACATGACCAGTGGTGATCTTCTGTAATCGGATTGCCATTCAATTCCATTTGACTGCGAGATTTCTTTTTTCTCAAGACCGGATCCACCGGTGTTTCGACAGCAGACAGTTGTTTTCGTGATTAACTCAGTATATCAATTACATATTTGAAAATCAGCTTTTATAAAATGACTAAGTAAAAAATGTTGCTGCCTTGCTGACTTTTATAACGTGCAGAGCAGAAGTTAAATTTTAAATGCTATTAGCAAATCGTTTTAATTATAATATTTTACATATATCGTTTCAAATATGGCGTAATTTTCCCATTAAACACTTTTCAAAAATAATAATTTATTTATTTTAAAGTTTTCTTTGTTTGTTAATATTTACGAGGAAATATATTTTCCAATGGAAAACTGTTTCGGAATATTATTATTCGAATTTTTTTTTTAATTTGGCAACAGTTGATATAAACGGCTAGTTGAAATTTCGAATTAAATCTCTATCAGATAATGAAATTATCAATACAAAACTGGAAAACAAACTCAGGCATTTAGACAAATAAAAAAAAAATTACACATTACAATCTGACCAAGTAGATGCCTTCATAAAATAGTTAAATTGTTATGCATTGTTATCCTATAAGACGATTTTAAAATTAAGTAGCGCTTAAAATAATATTTCTATTAACTGTACTTCAGTAAACTGTCTCCTGCAATTTGGTTATCATACATTTCTGTAAAGAACCAGCTTTTTTCATGTTTTTATATGCAACAGTTTTTTTACGATAAGCCGTAAAAGTGAAAAGGTCTCAATAAATTAAATTACGGCAACAACAGCGTTAGTTACTTCTTTTAAGAATAAAGATATTCATAATCATCGAATGCAAATTACACACAGTTGTGTTCTTAAGCAATAAATTGTTTTTTTACGCTAGTTAGTTAAGTTGTTTTAACAAGAATTTAAGAGTACTTGTATTATGATACATTAAAAGTCTAAAAGTTTTTTAGGTACAATGTTAAATTCTGTTTTGAAAGTTCGTTTTAAAATTTAATATATCTACAGAAAACCATAATATTCCTTCAACACTTTTTTGAACATAGGTATATACAAAATGAATAGTGCAGATTCGTCCGGCGTTCCCCGTGCCTAAAACATGGGGGCGGTCATTGTAACTGGACCCTGTTAGTTTTACTCCCATGAATCTTTAATATGGCGACCAGTATTTACATCGTAAATCTCTACTTTCAAAAAAGAATTTTCGAGAAGAGGAGAAAATGTACTATATTTTGTATAAAAATTTAAATCCAATCACTAAAACGCGAAAAACGCAAAATCAATTTATAAAACGTGAATTAAAAAAAATATATATTAAATAAACGTTCACTTGGAAAATTGGCTTGCACAAAATATCTAATCCAAAATAAGCAACAGTTCTCTTAATTGTTCAATCATTCATAATCAGGTCCATGGTAGCAGTTTCGTTATCTGTATTATTTAATCTAACATATATGCCAAAATCATAAACGCTAAAATTGGCTCCAAAAAAAGTGACTCTGTCTCCCGGACACATAATTTTTATTAGAAAATGTGACTCTTAAAAAGTTCGACACACTTGTTCTAAACTTTGTCTCGTTTTTTTTTTTTTTTTTTTTTTTTTTACTGTATTCTTGTTAAAACTGAATACGCGCCAGTACTTAAAATATGCAGGCTCGCTGGAAGTTGTGAAAAAAAAATATATCTACAATATTTTATTACGTTAGGAAAAAACATGTGGAATATAAATGTAATATAAATAATTCCGAACAGATTTTTTTTTAGAGTAACAATCGACAAGATAGATGTAAATTTAGTAAAATGCATTTCGTAAATCACAATCATTATTTCATCACCTTAAAACAACGGAATGATGCTTCCGCTGTTTAAACTGGCGTAGTGTTAGAAAAATAATAACAATAAAAAAATGGATGTTTTCATTAACTAAAACATTTTATTAAGATTGCCAAAAAATGACGCCATATTCATTAATTAGTTTCATACTTGAAAATGCAATTGTAGCATTTCTATTTACATTGTTGTTTCTATTTTCGCTGAAATTTAGTTTCCTGGCGTGGCAACAAAAATAAAACATGTATAAAATTTCTCGTAAGACTCAAAATTTAATACACAAAAATTGAAAATTGTTAAGTAATCAAACAATATCTACCCTACATATATAAAATCCTAATGAAACGAATTTGTGAAACGATTTTATGAAACGAATTCATGAAACGATTTTATGAAACGACTGATTAAACGACTGATTATGTTTCAGGGCTATTTTTAATAAAATATTAAACGCTTGATGGTGAAATTAATACCAATTGTTCATAAAAATCCGCGGATGTCAAAACTGGTAATAGAATTTTGAAATTGGAATTAGTTTTCGAGATATTAATTTTTTTCTAATTTTAATGACATTTCTGTAATGATGGCAACTAATTACTCAGTTTTTTTGTGACAAAAAAGGGAAAAAAATGGAAAAGGATCCCGATAGGGATTATTGATTTCTTTTTATTCGTCATTTTCAAATTGAAATTGAATTTATCTTTTATTTCAATCGATAATGAAGACAAGTATAGATAATGGAGACAAGATTGTGATTAAATTATGTTTTTCAGGAAAATTTGAAAAAAAAAATCACATCTCTATCGTCAGGATTCAATCGTCTGTCAGCATTTAATTTAATTTATAAACTGAAAATATTTTGAATAAATTCGTCCAAATGACGTCATTTAGGTAAACGCAAAAGAAGGGGAGGAAAAGGAATTAATAGTAATTATTATTTATTGATATCATTTTGTTATTTTTTTGTAAAATTTAATTAAACGAATTTATAAAATCATTAATTCGGATATTTGAAACTAATATATAAAATAATAATTGCCCAACTGAACGGAAGAATAAAATATCCTGGTTGGTTTTTTATCCTGCTTGGTTTTTTTCCGCCAAACTTTTTAAAAAAGCGTCAAGACCCCTATAATAGAAAAGCAGCAAAAGTTCATTGGGTTTGTTTTCATAACTTTTGGCAACAAATCTATGTATATTAAAGAATCTATCCCTTTTTGAAGCTCGAATTACTCCAAACCTAAAAGCAAAGGATCCTATACTGGAAAATTACTCGATTTTCTTATGGACAATATTCAAGTGACATAACATGGTGTAAAATTATCGCGGATGGCAAATTTGTTTAAATATCTCATCAATTGATGCCGAATAAATGCAGGCATGCATGCACAAAATATTTAATTAATTTTGTATGATAAATAATTATTATAAAATTCGTATATACAAATTAATTAAAAAAATAATTTACATATTTAAAATAACATGAAAATATGCATGATGGTTGCACTAAAATAGAGAGAAAATTAAAACCTGTTACTGAAAATGTCTATAACATAGTACTTTTCAATACCGTGGTTCTTAATGTTATTCACAAGCAGATGGAATTCTTCTCATCCTTAAACGCAAAGGAAGAATAGAATACACATCGTTGTTATAGATGTCCGAGAGGTAGCCACAATTTAAACCTAACCATTTTATACAAGCTGGTTTTCAAGTTGTAATTGATTTTACTTATCAATCTCGAAAACAGTCGTCAGTTGTCGCAACAGCTGTGTATGAGGCCATGATAATAAAAAAAATGCCCATTAAAACGTTAAAAGCATGGCATCCCAATTACAGATTTACCAATATTTTTAAAATAAAGCACGCTGTCATGTTTTTAGAGGCCTCGAAGTCTGAGTGGGGGTTGGCGAGCGTAGCTTGCAGGGGGTAGGCCCCCTAGTATATATATATATATATTTACTAGCTGACATGCCCGGCGTTGCCCGGACCCGTGATAATAACCTTAAAAATACCTAAAATCAATGTTGAATGATTTTATATTTTCAAATGAAAATATATCCAAACGAACTGAAGGACAGTTGTTATAGTTATTGCCGATTTAATGTCGATTTAATTTCTGACGTTTTCAATTCTGACCAAAAGTTTCTGAGGAAACGTAAATAATATAAAGCGCTCCTCCATCTTTCCTCTTTAAAACTCAAAATAATATACAGTATTGGCCAATTTATTATACCCATTCGAAAAAAAATTCCAAAACCTTGTTTCTAAGATGATGATATTAAAATTAAATAAAAATCCTGCACTCGTGGCATCATAATTCACTTTTATATAACAAAATAGTACGGCTACTATAATTTGTGACTCGTGACGTGATAGCCAGTATACGTCAGGACACATGGCCGTTATCACTATCTTTTTACGCGTGAAGATTTCGCTTGGTACTTACTCCATTGTGAAATTTGGTAATTTTTGAAATTCAATATTTGAAAAAAGGCATAATCATTCGATTTGAAATTTATACCAAGAAAAATACAATTTTTTATTTTTGTCTAACAATTTTCTGACAAATACTTTTCGAGATATTAAATTTTTCAGTAACTTCAAATGTTTCATTTTCCGAGATTAATCTGTGGCAACGATTATCGAAAATCCCAGTCATCAGCAACGCATACCTTTTTATTAAACAGGATAGTGAAGCAAGTTCTAAAAAGGAGAAATGTTACGTAATAATATCAATAAAACAATAATCAATTATTTCAATCTTCGTTGTCATCAGCAGAAGAGAAATAACAACTTTTTCGGCGCCACATAACCTTAACGTTTTATATGTACATCGTGATGATGATTGTCTAATAATAATATAGTAATTTTTTTGTGCAATACAGAAATTTTCATCCATTTTCGATTTTGTTTACATTAAAAAAATCCTTTGAAGATATCTTTACTGAGATTGTAAATAATAACTAGACAGAGATAACTTTAAAAGGGGTCGAATGCATTCGTCTCCTTCCTGATGCACTAAAAGTAAACAAAATTATTGGTTAATAATTAGTATTTTCTTTAGATACGTTCCTTTTATATGAAGTTAAAAATTTCCCATCAGAGTGTCAGGGATATTGCATCTGACTTAGCTGCGATCATTATTTTTTTACTTTCTTCTGTCTTTACAAGAAGAAAATATTGGATTCATAAAAATTTTCGACTTTCCGGTTTTCGACGGATTTATACGTTTTAGAAGGTCCTGAACACGATTTGACTATTTTTGAAAATGTCTGTCTGTGACTCTGTCTGTATGACACAAAAAATTTGTGGGCGCTCTATCTGAAGAACTAATGCTCGGAATTTAATAAAAATTTATATTCGGTTAGTCCCTGATATAAGTTAGTGCTGATTAGTTTTTGGTAAAAATCGCCCAGCAGGTGGCGCTGCTATGCAGCATTTTTCGCGATTTCCGGAATAGCTCTATCTCAAGAACTAATGATCGGAATTTAATAAAACTTTATATTCAGTTAGTGTCTGATATAAATTAGTGCTGATTAATTTTTGGTGAAAATCGCCCAGCAGGTGTCGCTGCTATGCAGCATTTTGCAGGATTTACACGATTTTAGCGATAGTCATATCTCAAGAAATAATGCACGGAATTTAATAAAACTTGAGTTTCAGTTAGACCTTGATATAAATGGATGCTGATTATTTTTAGTGTATGCGAAACCTGTGTGAGACAGAAGAAAGTTTTGGGATTGACACATCCGACTAGTTTTACATTTAAAATATGTTTTTCAATGTTGTTTTATTGAAACGCATCATTTAAAATATTCTCAAAATTTCACCTACCATTTTTAACCATTCATACATTATAGTCGGATAAATTTATTTGGAAATAATCTGTGAGATTTTAATAAATTGGCAAAATGAAAAACCGTTTTTGAATTCATTTTTCTTTAATTGAAAACTTCAAAATATTACTTTTTTTACTCCGATTATTATTTTTTTAACAAACAGTAAGCTATAAAATAATAATAATAATAATAAAAGAATATTTTAAAAGTATATTAGGCAGCCGGCACCTCTCATCCCCTGTTCTTAGCAAACCTTTTTTTCTACTTGTGTTTAAGCTTTTTATTTATTTTTTTAAAGTAATTTGCATACTTCGAATTCTGTTTTGACGTACATTTTGTAAATATAAAGGAAATCGAAAGAAAAATTACTGAGCTAATTTTCGCTGACTTGCATTGTAAATCAGCTTACCTGTGAAAAATACGAGAGTAAGAAATACTTGGAATTCCATCATGAATCTAGACGTGGTTCTTGAATATGTTTCACCTTGTCATGTAACGACTGTTAGCGTCGACTAAAGCCTTCAATGCAGCAAAAGTTATTTCATGAAATTTCCTGTAAACAATATATAGACATCACATTAGAAATTTTGAATTACACTAATAAAAACTTATATTAAAATAGCGCAAGTCCCGTGACTGTCCTAAACATATATGGGACGGATTGCTTCGCGCTTCTTGTGCCAGGCAGTCATTTTTTTTTTTATTATTCTTTTCAATAAAACTGCATAAAAGTAGAAGTTTAAAAAAAATTTAAAAAATTCTTTTGAAAGATGATTTATATACAGATGTGTATATATTTTCAAATACCTACAGTGCAAATTCGACTGACAGCCGAATTTTTATAAACGATATAAATATTAAACCACGAAGTAATCATTCACAATGCAATTTCTCAAACAATGAATTTTGTAGCTGTCCATGGCATTTAAAAATAATTTGCGCCTCTAAGCTAATCAGAGTTTAGCATATTTATATTAGTTGAAATGCTACAAAATTCAATTTGCTTCAAATTCTATTTCTTGATTTAAAGTGTTTAAGTTTAAACTTTACAATTTCAACTCATTTTATACTGCACGAATAATAATTGGTTTTTCTGTTGTTTAGGAGAAAGTGGTCCAAAATGGAAACGCTAACGTATTTTGGCCAGCCGAAAAAATATATAACTGAAAACAATCAGACAAGCTATTTTACTTCTAGATTAACAGCAAGACCATCATTAATCAGTGTTGTTTGTTAGAAAAAATCATTAGGTAAGACAGGAAAAATATTTTTATGGAAAATGTTCGAAGTAAAAATTGGAAAATTAAATAGTTTTGGACGACGGGTTGGGTAAAATGGGGTACTCATATGAATAACATAAAATCGAAGCTTATTGCGAAATTTTATTAAACATGTTTATTTGGAAAACAAAAAATTAAGTTATGAATACAGAAAAGGAATACAAATGAAAGTATTATTTTTATAATTATTTCAACAGATAATAGCTGACTACAGGAAAAAAAAAACAATTATTCACAAAAGCCACACATGGAATTGTCATCCCCTTCTTCAGCACTTGAATATGCTTCATGTGCCCAACCTCTACAACTACTACACGGAATCTACCCTTCTCTGTCCTTTGAATTTATGTACAGTTCATTCTCTTCTTGTCATTTTACCTTTTTTCAGAATTCTTTTTAAACTATTACAATTAGGTATTATGCCCAAATAAACGTTTATACGTCATTAAATAATTTAATAAAAATCATAATACCAGTGATTTGTCCGAAAAGTAAAGCATACACTATAACATATGTTCCTTGGTGACCAAAATCAGGACGTCCCAGTTTTGGAAGACCACTAATGTCGCCGTTTTAGCAGACAATGACGGATGCTAAAATATATGGCGTCATTCTGTATAGATGTAAGACACTCAGTTGATAATATCATTTTTCTAACAACCATATTAGGTATATATATAAAACAAGGAACAAATTCTACTTAAATTTCAGGTTTTATTTTTATGTCCTTACGGCAAGCCAAAGTAGATTTTATGGTCTATTTAAGCCTGTACGTGTATATCCTATATATATCGTGCATGTGAGAATGCGCGTTTTCGTTGGGCATAGAATATAAAAATATACGATTTTCCTGACAATGAAAAAAAAATTTACCAAATGTCGTAACATTTTGAAAAATTCGCTTTCATATGGCATCCATCTATATTATAAAACAAAAACATATCCGTGAATAATGTGGACATCATATGGACGGTAGCAACGACCTAACCATTAAATTTTGCTTGTACTGCATATTTGTAACTACTAAATATCGCATAATTTCATTTTTTAAACTATCAATTAGAAAGTAAATGCACTTTCAAATGTAGTTTGAAAAGTTTATCTCAATTTACTGATTTTTTATGGATTTTAAAGTAATTTTAAAGCATGTATATATTTACTTCTGTGTCCAATCCAATTACGAAAGATTAACTTATTTCATCTTTATAAAATAAAGACATTTATTTCTAAACATAGCACATTCAATTTTTATGCGGTCGAATAAAATAAATGTACTCTCAATGTTATTCGTTTGAAAAGCGTATCTCAATTTACTGATGTTTTATGGATTTTAAAGTAATTTAATATTCTAGAAAATTGTACGGTAAAAGAATGTTAAACTTATACTTAAGCGACCAATACAGTCTGCGGAAATTACGCTACTTTGTGCAATTGCTATAAAATACTAATATTTTGTGAATGAAAACAGGCACATGATTTAAAATATGACGACACTTTCAACGGAGTAGATTTTCCTCTGAACCGATACGTGTCCAGTTAAAACAAATTCTTTCACTTCATGAATCATGTACAAATATGCATTCATATTTATAGATAACTAGCCTGCTACGGCCGCTGCGCTGGGCCTTTTTTCTAAATGTACCTTAAATCAAACGAATTGGCTTCTAAATTAGTATTTTAAAGGAATATGGATCTTCACCTACGGATGCTAACCTATTCAAAATTTTCAAACGAACCTTGAATCAAACGAATTATATCAATACATTTGAGCATGTATTTTAAAGCAATAGAAACGTTCACCTGGTTTTTCCTTCAATATTGCTGTAAACGATGCGAACGACATTGCTTTATATTATATTATACATTTGACAAAATTTGGGCTAATAAGAAGCAATTCATTTAGTTGATTATTTATAGTAGAGTTTAGTAGAGAAATTAGGCCATTATGAGATTATGAAAACAGGAACTAAAATATTCTCTAGTCAACATACTGCTAAAAAAGAGAGCACTACAATGATTGCATAGATTGACCATTGAACTTAAGTAATGTTCGGGTGATTCATTTTCGCCTGTAAGTTCTTGAACCCCGTCCCTCTTTCTTGTCTCTATGTGAGGTTCTGGTAACATAAGTACAATCTCACTCTATGTGACGTTATATTTCGTAATATACGTTCTCTTCTGGCAAGTCTACTACGGTTTTTCATCTTTCGATTCCGGCAGAGTAAATATAGTCAAACATGTAATAAATTGTTTGCACATAAAAAACAGGGTTTAACTTTCATATTTTAAACAAAATGGTGAAACATAAAAAGTGCATTTTTAAAGCTGAATAGTTTGAATTAAATTAAAAAGACGCCCTTTTTACTGTCTTTCCTTTTTTTAGAACAGTTGCATTCGTGTAACCATATGCCTGAAAAAAAAAAAACCCGATGATTAACTCTGGTAGAAGAATAAACCTCTAGGTTGCATCCAATAAAATCTTCCTAATCTTCCATAATCTTTTCAATATTCAAATTTGACTTCAAACATTAGAAGTGCTGGAAACGATATGGTTACTAATGTACCAGAGTTAGTTACAAAACGAAGTTATTTACGCGCCAAACTATGTTCCATTAAATAATGTCAAATTGCTGTTAATTCAATTATAGATCTTTCATTGACAAAATTTCATACCTTAAATAAAACTGACAATGATAAAGTTAGTTATGCAAAATGTTTAGTCATAATCTTTTTGGTGAATACGTAAACCGAAGATTTTCTTTGCATTTCTGTAAAGAGTATAATAACACGCAGAAAAAGATTCATCTGTCAATATGTTTAGCTATTAGGTCTGTATATAAGTCGAAAATGCTTTATAATGATCGAAAAGTTATCTAATCAGAATTTCTGGTACTCGTGTTTCTTATCCAGGCTGAAATGATAAATCGACAAATATTATTTATTCCATTCACCAACATTGGCATTAAAAACTTTTTCTGTACATTAGAAGCATCGCTTTTTTGGCAAACTTTGCTTCATAATGAAAATAAACAAACATAAATTTAGCAATCGCTAATTTCAAAAGTCGTCTAATCTTCTGTAATCTGAATCGTCGTCCAGAGAAACCTTCAAACTCAAACAAAACATCCAACAATATGATATGGCAACTGGCTGGTGGCCGGAATACGGACGATTAGTCCAATATCTTTTAAAAACCTTCCTGAAAGAAGGGGAGATATGCAGAAAAACTAAAAAGAAATGACGAATCAAAAAGAGCATAGAAAATTTATTTCAGTAAGCAATTTTTATTGCAAAATGTCGTCTTTTGTGATAGTAATAACGCATAATTGCACACATCTCCTTAAGAATATTCTTTAGTTCCTAACTTTT
The DNA here is from genome assembly GCA_963931845.1 of Maratus michaelseni. Classification (NCBI taxonomy): domain Eukaryota; kingdom Metazoa; phylum Arthropoda; class Arachnida; order Araneae; family Salticidae; genus Maratus; species Maratus michaelseni. The sequence goes on from OZ007596.1 coordinate 54,496,557, forward strand.
GACGCAGTGAATATTTCTATAAGTAAATTGGCGATATATTATAAATAAATCAATAAATAAAAGAATAGACAATATTCGCTGATCTGAGTTCGAGGCTTTAAAAATCATATGTTTGGTGAAAACAAACCGGCATGTTTCCGTAGTAAATTTTTAAATGTCTAAAATTAAATTAATTTACAATATGTGTTTGAGTGGCAGACTCACTAAAATTTAAATATTTGATCCCATATTTATAACAATAGCTGCTATTTACATAATTTGCATTTGAATATAAATATTTACTTCAAAGGATCTTGTATACACGAAAAAACACTATTATTGCTAATATCGCTCAAGCTGATGTCACGCTGATTTATTTTTGGCTTAAAATCACATTGTTTGGCGACAAAATTAAAATCATAATAGTAAATAAACAAATAACATGTAACTCATAAATGCAGTCATTTTTACAATTACATCTGCTAGTTCCTCCTGTAAGTCACATGATAGGGGAGTTATGTAAAAAAAAATTAACAGAAAGAAAAAAATGCCACTCATATTTTATCTAATCAAATTATTAGTTGCATTTTTGTAACCTGACGCAAACGATAAATCGCCAAATATTGACTTAATTCTAATCTCATGCATTTCAAATATAAATAAGCATTACAAACATTCCTTTGGGATTTAAATTAAATCGTTTCGCTTTATAATATTATCCCTCATTAAAACAGATTTTTTTCTTTCTTTTTATTTTTCGGGGGGGAGGGGGGGGGAATTTAAATAAAATTAATAAGAGATTTGTTTTTTCTATGTGTTTGCATTTATTTCTGATATAGCAGTTTCAATTCTTTCGCCAGCGATAATGGTCGCCAAACAATAGTGTTCTTTTAAGAATTGGATAATAATTTTGAAGCTGGTGAAATAAAAATGTCGCCACGTTGTTGAACTTATAAAAAATAATATTAATTTTTTAAATTAAAATAAATGTTTTATATTTAAAAAAAATTCATGTATTATTTTTTTCCCGATATACCATTTTTCTTTTAATCCCATTTGTTTTAACACCTATTTTTAAGAAACAATAATGGAAAATACTGTATTGTTTTCTTTCAATCCAATTTTTATTAATAGGACATCTACTATACACCTACATCCAAGGAATTTAAATATGCCTCCTTGGTTGAGGCTCAAGCTGAAAAAAAGTTACGATGTAATGTTTGCTAAATATCAATATTTGACAGACGATTTTTGATTATGTAGAATAAATTGAATCATGAAGTTTGAATGCGCAAAAATATGTTTTTATTTCTTAGAAAATTTACTTTAATATTAACAAACCAGTGGAAAAAATTTGCCTTTGTAAAATTAGGAGCTAAGTTATTTATTTTTCTCCAAACACATTTAAATATATGTACTATGTCGTTTAAAGTAAACTTATAGTAATCTTTGTAATATGCGAAAAAAATCACATCTGCCAAAATTGACGTCAGTTTCGGATTTCAAAATATAGCGAGTTAATCAATTGGGTTATAAAAATATTGTCCATATGCAGTTCCTTTGAATGGCAACGGGAAAGAAATTGCATATAAAATTGAGCGGAAAAAATATATTTCTGTAATGGTAAACTATAGGAGATGTTTAAAAAAAGTGGTAAAGAATGGTCTGAGAAATTTTTAAAGTTGACAGTGATTTTACTCGTGTTCTAAAGCATATGTACATAAAGTTTCGTTCAAATCGGATAAAAACTGTAGATTTGTATAAGGAACATACATACATACATACCAAGAACGGCTTTTATATTTATAGATAGATGTGTACTTTAAATAATCGTATAGAGGGGGTGTCCACGTATAACCTGACCGACCTTTATTTTCGCAACCGTTGGTCCTAGATACATACTTCCAATTACAAAAAATGGTTTAAATAAGGTAAATAATTATTTTTAAAGGGATTTGGGTCAAGAAAAACATTTATTAAAAAATTACGAAATTTAAATTTTTATACGGTCCCCCGGTCCTATAAGTGATATTTAGTAAAAATTTACTGTGACACTAACAAGTAAGAAAAAAAAGTCCCATTCATCTAAAATTAAAATGGACCGAGTTATGAAACTTTCAAATGCATGACTTATACCACTTTTTTGCATCTCAAAACAGACGATTTCGGCCATGCTTTCAGGGGTCGTATATAAAGTACTTAAACTTATTTCAAGGTATCTGCGCTTTGAAAAAAAAATCGTACAACTATTACGATTGAGTTAACTTTTATTAGTTAAGTTTCAGATTAGTTAAAATAATTGTATTTTAACATATGTTTTATTTTGTAAGGATTTAAGGCTATGATTTCTTTTAACAAAAATTATGTTATTTTCATAAGGTTTTATTTAACTTGCAACGATCGTCTTTCCAGTTTAAAATTTGTACTTGAACTTTAACCCACTTTCAAAAGTCCGATCGAAGTTAAATTTTACATACTGACTTAAATCCGATGACAATGTAATATTATTATGATTTTCGACGCTTGCCGTCTTATATATACTTATATTAGAGGTTAACACAAAAAAATTCGAATAGATTACCGTCAACAATTTTAAGATAGAGCTTTAGATTAGATAAGATAAAGCTGCGATGGTTGTATTTTTTAACTTTGATAATTATGTTTTATGTATTTTTTAACGCTAAATTAAAAAAATACCTTCTCTTTTAACTATCATGTCAGGAATTTTTGCAAATCGTAAATTTCAAAGTTAAAAAATAGCTAAAAATCTGATACTATAAAATAGATGTAAGATATTTTATTCAGTTTAATTTTATTTAATTCAATAATTTATTCAATTTTTAGGTGCGTTCGTAATTATATAAATACGTAGCACCTATTGTCGTCGCTTGGTCCGTCCGTCTGTCTGTCTGTCCGTCCGTCCGCATATAACAACGCAAAAACTACCCAACCGAATGGTTTGGAATTTAAGATATATTATCTTTGCAGAATTTTGTCAAGACTTTTCAATTTTTTAAAAAATCGAATCAAAACTTTAGGAGATATTAATAAAAATATTTATTAAGAAATTTGAATTAAAAGGAAAAAAATCGGTGCTTTCTTGTTAGAGGAGCTTCCGAGGTTTAATGATCAAGCGACCGAGATACTTATTTTATGACAGAAATTAATCTGCAGACGATATAATTCATTTCACAGAATTAAAAATCATCAAGATCTGAATATTTATATAACTAGCTGTAGTACGAACGCACCTCATTTGTCACGTTTGACGTACAATTTCCAACTTGTTTGGCTTATACTGGATTTCTTACAACTAAACAGCTCAGGGGATCGATGAGGTTCGGAGGGGAGGGGGATCAATTTTAACTTTAAGCTTTTTTACTTTGAAATTTGCGATTTGAGAAAAATCCTGATGTGATGGTTTAAAATGAAGGTCATTTTCGGATTCAGCGCAAAAAAAAATACATAAGAATCAATTTTCAAAAGTTAAAAAACATGGCACAGTTCAAAATTTGAAAGACATGTGTAATCTAACATCATTTTAAAATCTGTATCATTTTGTAAAGAATTAAGGTTGTTGTATTTCATCCTTTTATTTAACAAAAATTCTGTTATTTTTATCCTCTTATTTGTTCAGTACAAATTATATATTTTGCATTAATATGTCAGAATGATTATAGATTTCACATTTATATTAGATTGAAATGTTCTCCTTGCTCTCAACTATTTTTTTGATAAATTTGACGATTATTTATATTTCTACTACACTACATTTATGAATGACTCCTGTTTCGCAGCAAAAAATATACTCCAACTTAAACACGTATTACTCGGTCAGTTTTAATGTTAGATGAATGGGACTTTTTTTTGTCTTTCTTGTTACTGTCACAGTAAATTTTTACTAAATATCACTTATAGGACCGGGGGACCGTATAAAAATTTAAATTTTGTAAATTTTAATAAATGTTTTTCTTGACCCAAATCGCTTTAAAAATAATTCTTTACCTTATTTAAACCATTTTTGTAATTGGAAGTATGCATCTAGGACCAACGGTTGCGAAAATAAAGGTCGGTCAGGTTATACGTGGACACCCTGTATATTATTTCTGTTGTCAATATTCCCTTTACAATGCACTCACCAAACGCAGAACAATGAATGAGGTTTCATTCGAAAGGTTTTTCAACCGGCTTCTGACATAGTACATACACTTTTCATTCGCTCACATTAAAAATTGCAATTAATTAAAAATGAAATCAGCATTGTTTTTATAAATAAAATAAAAAAATTTCCCAAATACATTTTGCCAAAAAAAAAAAAAAAAAAAAAAAAATAGCGCATTATATTGTGCTTAACAATGATTATATATATATATATATATATATATATATATATATATAAAAGTCCTTCCGGCCTGTACCGGGAGGAAAAGGTAGCTTCCCTATATATTCGTTTTAAAATTTTAGCTTATGTTACACGAAAACAGCAAGCTAAAATGCAAAGAAACGTTTACAAAAGATTCGTTAATACTGAATTTGACTAAGAAATTCGCCAAATTATTGAGCAATAGCCAAATTGGCTTCATTTATGAAGATTTATTTTGGTCGCCAAATTTGGCATATTTCGCCAAATGTCGCCAATTTTGGCGAAATTTTGGCGCTAACGGATATGAATATATAGTTTTATGCGTATGATTGGGAAAATTATTACAACAATGAAAGAAAATAATTTGCGAGTAATCTCGTTAATGTGCTGTTTTGTTTCAAAATGTCAACCACCCTAGAATTTCAAACTGCTCTATCTCAGCCATTTTTTAAGATAGAGGTAAACCAAAAAATGCTCTGGAATCCTTGTATCAAGGCCTAACACGTAATTAAAAAATAAATTTGAATTTTTATTTTTTTTGTATATTTATTTTAGTTTTAAATTTTTATATGGTCGCCATCTTGAAACAAAATGGCGGACCAAGCTGGACAACGAACTCGGTAGAGACATTAGTGACCTTAATACACACAATTAGTTTCATCAAAATCGATTCATAAATACGGACGTTATCGTATGACATAGGTCAGATATATATATATATATATGGAGATATATATATATATATTTATATATATAAATCAACATTTGAACGGAGGGTGGTTTTGGGGTCTGGGGGTCATGATCGGTGAAAATATATCGAAATTTTCCGGAACTGCTTTCCTCCGAACGGCTGCAATAGGTAGCTTTATACTTTTTTATATTGAAAGCTACCTAATAGCTTCCCTATATATTCGTTTTAAAATTTTAGCTTATGTTACACGAAAACAGCAAGCTAAAATGCAAAGAAACGTTTACAAAAGATTCGTTAATACTGAATTTGACTAAGAAATTCGCCAAATTATTGAGCAATAGCCAAATTGGCTTCATTTATGAAGATTTATTTTGGTCGCCAAATGTCGCCAATTTTGGCCAAATTTTGGCGCTAACAGGTATGAATATATAGTTTTATGCGTATGATTGGGAAAATTATTACAACAATGAAAGAAAATAATTTGCGAGTAATCTCGTTAATGTGCTGTTTTGTTTCAAAATGTCAACCACCCTAGAATTTCAAACTGCTCTATCTCAGCCATTTTTTAAGATAGAGGTAAACCAAAAAATGCTCTGGAATCCTTGTATCAAGGCCTAACACGTAATTAAAAAATAATTGAATTTTTATTTTTTTTGTATATTTATTTTAGTTTTAAATTTTTAAATGGTCGCCATCTTGAAACAAAATGGCGGACCAAGCTGGCCAACGAACTCGGTCGAGACATTAGTGACCTTAATACACACAATTAGTTTCATCAAAATCGATTCATAAATACGGACGTTATCGTATGACATAGGTCAGATATATATATATATATATATGGAGATATATATGAAGAAGAATTAGAAAGAATCAACTGGGACATCCTAGGATTATGCGAAATAAGAAGAAAAGGTGAAGAGAAGATTGATCTTGCCAGTGGACATGTATTGTACTACAGAGGTACAGAAGATGGAAAAACAAGTGGTGTAGGATTTCTGATTCATAAAAGGTGGAAGAATCACATCGTAGAATATGATAGTGCATCAGATAGAGTTGCAAGGTTAGTTATACAAGTGTCAAAAAGATACAAACTGCAAATTACCCAAGTTTATGCACCAACAATCAGCTATACTGATGAAGAAATTGAGGATTTCTATGAAGAAGTAGCTTCAATGCATCAAAAAGGAAAATGCTACATAAAATTAATAATGGGAGACTGGAATGCTAGAATTGGGGAAAAAAAGAAAGGTGAGTTCTCAGTAGGAATTCATGGATATGGGGTGCGTAATGAAAGAGGAAACAGATTGATTGAATTTGCAGAATGTGAACAGATGTATATCATGAATTCATTTTTCAAGAAAAAGCCACAAAGAAAATGGACATGGCGTAGTGCAAATGGCTCAACAAGTGAAATCGACTACATCTTGACAAACAAAAAGCATCTTATTCAGGATTGCAGCGTTCTCAATAACTTCAATACAGGAAGCGATCACAGGTTAGTTAGATGCAAACTGCTTTTAAATACTAAAGTGGAAAGAATGAAGCTTTTGCAATGCTCAAAGAAATCAGTCGATATTATAAATCTCCAGAAACATAAAGAAGAATTTAATTCAGAACTTAAAAATCGTTTTCAAGTACTTCAATCAATCTTAGAAGAAGAACAAGATGTTACAGTAGTGAACAAGAAAATAACAAATACTCTACAAGAAATTGCAAGGACGATAGCTGGTGAAGCACAAGTAAAGCAAACAAAGAAAATAACAGAAGAAACAAGAAGACTGATGAAGAAACGCAGAGAATTTAAAATGAAGAAAAACTATCCTAAATCAAGAGTTGAATATGCAGAATTATGTAAAACGGTAAGAAAATGTGTTACAGAAGATATCAGAAAATTTAACTGTGATCTTGTCAAAAAAGTTCTAGAAGATAACAAAAGTTTAAAATCAGCTAAGCGCAAACTGTGTGTTGGAAGAAAAGGTATTTTTGCACTGAAGACAGCAGATGGAACAATCACCAAAATCAATAATGAAATAGTACACATTGTCGAAAAATTCTATAACGATCTATATAAATGTGAAGATCAAAGGGAAATCAACCTACGTGATCCACTAGTAAACATAACAGAAACTGAAGAGATAATCCCAGTGATGACAGATGAAGTTGTACAAGCCATTAGAGGCATGAAAAAAGGTAAATGCCCTGGCGAAGATGGAATTACAATTGATCTTATCAAAGAAGCAGGAGAAGAATTTGCAAAAATGCTAGCCTTACTGTTTTCCAAATGTCTCGAGAAATCAGATGTACCAGAAGATTGGAATAATGCTGTGATGGTGTTACTTTATAAGAAAGGAGAAAAGGAAAACATTAAAAACTACCGTCCAATCAGCTTACTGTCAGTGATTTATAAAATTTTCACCAAAGTTTTAACGACAAGACTTGAATCAGCTCTGGACTCAGCTCAACCTAGAGAACAAGCAGGATTTCGAAGTGGATTTAGCACAATGGATCATATTCAAACAGTAAGGGAAGTTATAGGAAAACATAAAGAATATAATTTACCTCTCTGTCTTGCCTTTATTGATTATGAAAAAGCATTTGATTCGGTCTACACATCTGCAGTAATTACTTCTCTGGAGAACATTGGTATAGACAAACCTTATATCAATATCATAAAGAAGATCTACAAGAAAGCAACAGCCACCATCCGTTTGGACAAAGGAAAAGCGAAGATCAAGCTTGAAAGAGGAGTAAGACAAGGAGACACCATTTCGCCTAAGCTTTTTACTGCTGTCTTAGAGAGTATTTTCAAGAAGCTGGATTGGGAAAACAAAGGGATTAGAATAAATGGGGAATATTTAAGCCATCTCCGGTTTGCTGATGACATTTTAATTTTCAGTAATAGCCCTGAAGAATTGTAAAATATGCTAAAAGATTTGGCAGAAGCTAGCATTAATGTGGGATTAAAAATAAATTTGGAAAAGACTAAGGTGATGTTCAATTCATTTGCATCAAAAAAGAAAATCGTCTACAACAACACTGAGATTAAAGATGTTGAAAGTTATGTGTACCTTGGACAAGAAATATCTTCAGACAACAGTATCATGAATGAAATCAATAGAAGAATAAGAAATGGATGGAGTGCTTTTGGGAAGAACAATATTATTCTGAAAAGTAACATGCCTCTTTGTTTGAAAAGAAAGGTGTTTAACCAATGTGTTTTGCCTGCACTAACTTATGGAGCAGAAACTTGGACACTAACAAAACGGATGGTACAAAGATTACAAACAACACAGCGAAGTATGGAAAGATGTATGCTAGGCATAACCAGAAGAGACCGAAAGAGAATAACGTGGATAAGAAGTCAGACGAAAGTTTTTGACATTATCGAGAGAATTAAATGGCTAAAATGGAAATGGGCTGGGCACATTGCAAGAAGACAAGACAATAGATGGAGCACAAACACCCTACAGTGGTATCCCAGAGATGTAAAACGACCAAGAAGACGACCTCAAGTAAGATGGAGTGACGAAATCAGAAAAGTGGCCAGTGTTAATTGGATGACTAAAGCACTAGACAGGCAACAATGGAAAAATCTGGGGGAGACCTACATCCAGCAGTGGATTGAAAACGGTTGATGATGATGATGATGATGATGATATATATATATATTTATATATATAAATCAACATTTGAACGGAGGGTGGTTTTGGGGTCTGGGGGTCATGATCGGTGAAAATATATCGAAATTTTCCGGAACTGCTTTCCTCCGAACGGCTGCAATAGGTAGCTTTATACTTTTTTGTATTGAAAGCTACCTAATAGTACAAAAAGGATAAAGTTGGTCGTCTCTATACGAGCTTATTTTATATTTATGATTAAAAAGCAAAAGTGAGATTCAAATGTTTAGAAGAAAAAGACACAATCGATCTATCGACGCAGTGGTATTTCACCGCATCCTAAAATGTATGCTTTGATATATTAAATTGTTATATTGCATTTTATGTGTATTCAATATATTTTTCTTTGTCCCTTTTATTTCCAAAGCGATTGACGTCATCCTCTAATATAGTTAAAATGCGATTGTTATATTTTTTTCCTCGCGCGTGCTTTTTGCTACCTTTGATCAGTTGTTACTGTAGCTTTGATGGAATAAATGAGATAATATATTCTGGCTTGATTGATGATGTTTGCAGATATTTTTAATCCTTAATTTTTCTTTAGAAGTTTAAACCTGCACCTAGAATGTATTAGAATGCAGTGCGAAATCATCGCACCGGTCCACTGGTAAATTTATAATTCAGTATTGACCAAAATCCCAGCTCGAAACTGGCACACTTTTTTCTAAAACCGACTCAAAATAAAACAAATTAATGTCATATTGTAGCGAAATTATTCTAAAATCATCTACATTCATATCTTTCATGCCAGTTTTATCTTTTATGAAGAAATATATATAACACAGTAGACTCCCTCAAATCCGCCACCCTAAAATCCCCAAATTCCTGAAATCCGCGCACAATTGCAGATGTAAACAATGTAACTTACTGTTAAGATGTATGGGAAAAATTCAAGTTTTTTAATTTTTTATATCCTTTCCTGCACATTTTAATATGTAATTCTTGTTAATATGGCTAAACACACGCGTTTTGTCATCAAGGAAGTATAACTTTATTTTAAAATTTTAAGACAGTGTTACTCACAGTATTTTTACCAAATACATTTCTTTTATTAATCAAGCATTTTATAATATTAAGTTTGGTTAAGCATGAAATAAAACTTTTTTTATTTTATGATTTTAATGTCAATTATTAGTGTACCTTTATAAAAGAGGTTTCATTGAATAATTTAAAAAAAATCTCATTATTAGGCCTATTTAGATATGCATTGTTGTTTACTTGACATTTACCTTTAAAATTTAAAATTATCTTAACTTTTAGTACTTTAATTTTTTTACTTAATTATTTTAATATTTCACTTTATTTTAAGTATTCATTATAATTTTGAGTACATTATTAAATTCAAATTATTAGTTAAAAAATGTAAACAAAACAGTGACCAGAAATTCGCAAAATTCTAAAATTTACACAAACTCTGGTTTTAAGCTATACAGATTTAAGGAAGTCTTTTATTTGAAAAAAATACACCGTTTTATTCAAAATTATACGAAAATAACTTATATAAATATAAAAAAAGCATGAAAATAAAGATTTTGCGAGATAAATAAATTTTATAGAAGAACTCCATGAAAAAAAAATTTCCGTTACGGGCCCCTAAAATTTCCTACTAAATAAAATAACAAAAATAAGCCGAAAATTACCTGCATAACAAATGAAAATTACTATTATGGTCAATTATTTCGAATGTATTTATGTAGAAATCAAATAAATAAATATTCGTATGAAAACGCCTCTTTCCTTTTTAGGATTCCGTTCATCTCACGAAACCCTATTACTCCCGCTCCGTTGTCTGTCTGTCACAGAGCTATTCTCAGAAACTATGTAACTTACAGAGTTGAAACTTTGTGTATATAGCAGAATAGCAGCTATAAGGAGCTCAAAGTATTAAAATTTGAAAAATTCGTATTATTTTAATAAATAGAGATAAAAAACCAAAATTCTAACAGATTTTTCCTATTAAATTTAAACATTTTTCGTTATAGCAGATGCCAAAAATTAAAAATACACGATGAAATTCTTTCTACAATAATTAATTTTCTATCGGACGATTTCCACGTGAAAAATGAAAATGAAATGAAAAGTTTCACCAATTGAAAAAAAGATTAATATGAAATAAAAATGATTGACGTCATAGTGGTAATAAAACGGAAATTTTCAAGGATTTTTCAATAATACAAGGAGTATGAGTATGTGTATGTACACAAAGCAGATTAATATCACGTCATTAGAGAATTAAAAAGAAAATCTGACGTCATATTAGCAGTTTAACGGATTGTTCAAATGTTTGAGAATAATATAAAGCGCGTATCAATATGAGCAATAGAGAATAGTAAATATATGAGTTTGAGAAACATATTGAATCATGATAAAAATTCGATTATGGAAATATTCGCATATTTTAACATTTTGAAAGTGTACAACATGTTTAATTTTTAATTTTTTTTTAAATATCGCATTTAGTCCGCATGACAGATATTATTATGACAGAATATAATAGCGGGCTTAGCCCGCTATCGGGCTGGTTCAGATATTCGAAAAAACAGAAAAAATAGACCGGTAATTTTTTACTTTATAAAAAACATGACTTTTTTTTTTTGGTTGCTAAATGAAATTTATTTGGATTTATTAAAGAAAGGATAAAGTGTTTTGAAAGGAATATTAAACGAAACCCTTTGAGTGATCTTCGATCACACCTACTCACTTGTTTTTCTCATAATCTGTGCTGGTGAATTAGAGGGAAAATGTGAAATAGAAACATATACAATAATAATCAGTAAATTTCCAAAAATATATCTTTTTTTTTCTTACATATCATTACATCCTTCAAAAATATCGCTATTTATTTCATATGTTTTGGATTTTTTTAGTAGTAAAGTTTCTTGTGTTTTATATTCATATGCAGACCTATTATATTCCTTACTATGAGAATTTTTGCTTCATTTCCGCGAAAAACAAAAAATATTTATAACATGCATAAAATTTATTTAAAACTATATGTTAAAGATATTATATTACATACTTTAATCCCGAGATCTTTCAATCACGAACATGATCATTTTCAAGAGGATACGATAATGTATTCCTTGGAAAATGATCACGCTGATGATTGAAAGATCTCGAAATTAAAGCATACAATATAACATCTTTTAAATATGGTTTTAAATAAGTTTTATGCACATTTTCAGTAATTTTAATAAATATTTTTCTACGGATAGACGGACGGACAGCACGACGACTATATGTGCTACGCGTATTTATATAATTACGAGCGCACCTATGACTCTGACTGAAAACACTGCGTCTGAATTATCGCTATGCCAAATTTAAATTTTCTACAACATTAAAGACGTGAGTATAAAATATCACAAATTTTACTGCATGTTGTATTAAAATTTTATACATACATTAAAATTAAAAATATCGACGTTTCGACCACCTTCTATGGTCATCCTCAGGAAAATTTTTTTATATTGCTTCCAAAGTTTCAAATGTGAAAAACAATCCGTCTGTTGCCACATTATTATTGCTGTCCAGAAATTTAAGAAAGAAAAAAACTAGGATAACACTCAACCAACGTACTTGTGGTTGGTAGGTACGTTGGTTGAGTGTTACCCTAGTTAATTTTTTCACATTTGAAATTTTGGAAGCAATATAAAAAAAAATTCCTGAGGATGAGCCTAGAAGGTGGTCGAAACGTCGATATTTTTAATTTTAATGTAGTATAAAATTTTAATACACCATTCAGTAAAATTTGTGATGTTTTATACTCACGGCTTTAATGTTGTAATATTTCATGGTGTAATCGTCCAGCATTTATATTAAATTTTCTCGGCTGACAGTTTCAGAGAAATTTCGGTCAGTTAAGGAATACAGTTTCGGAAAAACGGACCAGACGAGGACTATAATTGCAACGTATTTAAAAAAAAAAATACGAACGCAACTGAAAACGCGCTTCCAGCAATTATCGCTTAAATATAGTCTATAACCGAATCCTTCTCTGTGTCGATAGGAACGATAAATGCTATACATACCATAGTATACAGTTAGCAACTTGTATTGCACCCCAATACTGCATATCAATTTCATTATGTTTGAAATATAACAATATCATTAAAAGATACTGTACGCGATTTTTTAGCATAGACAGAAAAAGAGAGACTTTCTTTAATTGTCCTTATGTAAACTAACTATAAATGCTACACATTTCATTTTAAATAGCAAATAAGCTATAGTTAGCCTAAATAACATATATAATTTGCATGAAAATCAGAGCATATGTACGAGAGTTAGAGAAAGGGAAATCGTTAGACGGAAGGGAGACAAACCGAAGTCTTAAACACTTTTCAACTACGATGGAAAGTGTTAGTAAAGTAATACTCAAAACCGAACAATCACATATGTTTACGTTAATAACTACAAAGATAAATTTGGATGTATTTTTTCTCGAAAGAAACTGTGATACAGTTATAACGTTCATTACAAAATGTATAGCATGCGCTGTGATTAAAATGAAATTGTATCAACGAAGTTTTCCATAATAAGTATCTTACATTTTAAGTTGGGAGCAATTCTACCCCATAGATTCTAAGATATAGCTATCACGCAAATAGCGCAATGCGCCGCGTAGTAACGTTATCTATTAAGCGATATACATTAAAATTTTATAAGGACCCACTAATGTTAACATCTAACTAAATAAGAAATTTTACAAAAATATATGAATTAACATTTGAGTTACAATGGACACAGTCTTTGTAACACAGAGTCAGACTTAAAAATTCCCAACGGATAAATTCTATGCAGACAATTATCTGTCAAAAAATAGTCCAATCGCATTAAAGTAATCCCAAAACATGTAAGTCGATCAGAAACATGGAAGTCAGAAAATTTCAACAGTCCAAATTGTTGTGTTCTTATAAAAGTAGAAAGAGTAAAAAGAGAGTACACTGTAAAAAATGACGAATGTTTCTGAATCTACGAAAATATAATATAATGACGAATAAATTTATAATATAAACTAATCCTGGTTAACCATGATTCGGAACAGTGTTTCTTTATATTTAGAAACCTTAGACATCAATGGCATTTCGATATTTAAAAAATCATTTAGAAAAATAAAATTTTTCTAGCTCACCGTAATTTTCCGAAACGTTTCCGAGTAGCTTTTAAAGTGTATTAATCTGTTTTCTAAGCCCGGAATATATTTTTTCCTATGTTATCCATTCTCAAGTAAACATTTTCATGTTCAACAAATATGTTTAACAGACAAACATGTAAAATTAACAGCGTTAACATAACATTAAAATTAAGATTATTTCTTTACTCCTTCATGTATAAATTAACTTATGCAGCTGAAAACGTTTACTTGAGAATGGATGACATTCCATAAATAGGTATTCCAGGCTGAGGAAACTGAGTAATACACTATAAAAACTATTCGGAAACGTTTCTGAAAAATACGGGCAGCTAGAGAAATTTTGTTTTTATAAATAATTCTTAAATTTTGGAAATGTATTGCTTTCTGTAGATTCAAAAGAGAATGGAACACGCTTTTCGAAATGTCGGATAACTCAGAAGATTATATTATATTTTCTTTCGTGGTTATAGTATATTTTCATAAAATAAGAAACATTGATAATTTTTTACAGTGTACTAAGGCGTTATCAAGAAATCAAATATTTATCCTCCTGCTTATAATAACTATAGAAGTCGATATTACAAGAGAAAAACATTACTGCACAAAACTATGTATTCTAATTTTTAAGAACATTATAGAGAATAATTATTTTTAGACATAATAACACCTAATATATATGACGTTTGCCTTACGTATATTCTGAAATGTATAACATTTTTATAATTTCATAAATTCAAAGACATACCGTAAGAGGGTCTCTCAGAATATCCTGTAATTCTTTGTTAATGAAATTAATCACAAAAGTAACCAAAGTTTTTAACTATATATATATAAGAACCAAGTATGAATCCACGAATAAAATTATTAAACATCAGGGAACAAGCGAAGTTTTTATACATTCTATTCAATCTGACCCTTGATATCTTATCTAAGCCGGGATTACTACCAGTGAAAAAAAAATATGTTTTGTATACACGATTAGAGCAAACTTCGCATTAGAGATGGAATTTCTGATTACGAAATTGGTGATTTCTAAGATTTTAAGATCAATTCCTTTCTTGTTTTTCGAACTACTATTGCTGTCGCTTATAGAATAATTATGATTTTAATTTCTGATCAATTAAAATTCTCAAAAATATTAAAATTTATATTGAGTGATTTAAAATATTGGTTAACAAGTAAATTGTTTGATTTTGAAACAAATGGAAAAATTAATCCATCTCATAAAAATAAACAAGAGCGAAAAATCATGCATCTGGCATAGATTATGAAACACCATCCAACACTAACAGAATATTATTCAGAAAATTTAATTTTTCATACGATGAAATGAGATACCTAAATAAGCAATTTAAAAGATATACATAACTCAGTAAAAATCTATTTTCAGCGATTGCTGCCGACATTAGAAGTCTTTCGTGCATCTCTGTATAGGTTCTACAGAAATTGTAAACAACACGCAGTACACTAAAAAAATATATATAAAATTGCCTATCACAGCGGAAACAGTACTTCTAGCAATTACCAATCGTTCGTCAATTTAGTCGGTCCTTTAACCGAATTATCTTGTAGGTCTCTTTACATGAACGATAAATCCTACGCACTCCATAATCTATCGAAAATAAGTTGTATTGAATCTTAGTGATCCTTTTTAACTTCATTGTATTTCAAGTATCATAATATGTTCAAAATATACCTCAAGCGATTCCCTGTACGTCCCTGTAATTGAACTATAAATGCTGCTAATTGTATTCTCCGGCAAAAAAAGTACTGTAGTCCACCTCAGTAATGCACACTAATTTCACTATGTTAGAAATATCGTAACATCCAATGCACCGCAAACTATTTTTCCCCATCGACCATAATGTAATGGAATTCTTTTGTGTGTCCCTGTAAATGAACTATTAATGCTACACACTTCATTTTCAATACCGCACATTCTATAGTAAAATTCAAAATTCAGTAATGTAGAAAAATTCTATGACAATCCGAGTAAATTTACGAGAGTTAGAGCAGGCACAGACAGACAGACGGACAGACAGACAGATAGACAGACAAACTGAATTCATAAACACTTTGTTGGAAAGTGTTAAAAATTAGAATGTATCTGGTAATCTATCTATTATCAATACAACGAAAAGTCTATAAATTTGCTTGTGTACACTCTCACGCTGTGATGAATAAGATTAGCCTTAAGACATTGTGCACGGAAGTACTCCAAGTTGGACAGCTCGAAGATATTTTTCCAAAATTCGATTTCGAAATTTTATAAGCATTAAGTTTTAAAGTATTTTTAACTGCATATTTGCATTAGGTATTTTTTTCGCCATTAGCAAAAATTTTTCTTAATATTGCATAATTACAGCAAAGAATAAAACAAAACAAGTTGTTAAATGTAATCGAAGATCGCATAAAGGGTTTCGTTTAATATTCCTTATAAAATACTTTATCTTTTCTTTAATAAATTCAAATAAATTTCATTAAAAAAAAGTCGTGTTATTTATAAAGTAAAACTTTACCGGTCTATTTTTTCGTTTTTTCGAAAATCGTCGGTCCGATCGCGGGCGAAGCCCGCTCTTATATTTTGTCATAATAATATCTGTCATATGGACTAAATACGATATTAAAAAAATCAATTTCAAAGTTAAACATGTTGTATAGAGACCTTCAAAATGTTAGACGTCAGATTAATTTTCTTATTAATTCTCTAATGACGTCCTATTAAGCTGCTTTCTGTATTTACACATACTCATACTACTTGTATTATTGAGAAATGTTTGAAAATTTCCGTTTTATTACCAATAGGACGTCATATTTATCTTTTTTAAATTGGTGCAACTTTTTATTTCATATTCATTTTTTACGTGGAAATCTTTCAATAGAAAATTAATTATTGTAGAAATAATTTTATTGTGTATTTTTAATTGTTGGCAACTGCTATAACGAAAAATTTTTTTAATTTAACAGGATTTTTTTTATTTCTATATATTAAAATAATACGATTTTTTCAAATTTTATTATTTTGAGCTACATTGTAGGTATTCAGCTATAAGTACAAAATTTCATGACTGTAAGTTATAAAGTTTTTGAGAACCGGCTCTGTGACGGACAGACAAACAAGCGGGACTAATAGGGTTTTGTGAGACGAACGAAACCCTTAAAATGCGCTTTAAGAGAAAGCTTATATTAAAACTATAAATTAATTGTCGATGATTAATTAAAGAAAAACACTTTAATTAAAAAAATTCAACATGTATCTTTTTGCTTTTTCTCAAACTACAAACGATTATCTTATATTTTGCACAACGCTGAGACGCTAATAATAATACGTTTATATTTTTCTGAACTAAGAGTCTCTTCCCCCTACGAACTACGCGCGTCAACTTCCGTCTAGACATCGCCAGACGGTTCTAAAAGCATACTAATTTTCTCCTTTTAGGTAGATTTCGTAAGAAATACTACATATTACACTCTCCCCTAAGTTGGAATTTTTGGGAAATTTTTGCAGATCTACGCCAATCGTGACTCCCAGAACCCAAAACCACCCCCAGTTCAAAACTTTATCTATCTATCTATCTATCTGTGTCACTTTTTTATGGACATGATAACTGCAATAATTCTACACAAATCTCTCCCAAACTGATACATAAAATCAAGGGGCATAAAATCTCGGTCAAGTTCGTTAATGAGCAAAATCGAACAAAGGGGGGGGACATGGGGGAGCTTTTTGTGAAAACAGAAAAAAAACTCATAATTTCTTATTTATGATACGTATCGAATCCGTTTAAAGTTATTATTACTTCTAGAAAAAAAAGGGCCAAAAATTTATGTATGACAGATTTTTGATGTCAATAAAAATGTCCCCAAGGAGGGGGGTTTTAGAAGAAAAAATTCATAACTTCGTCAATTCCCAAGATATCAAATCCGCTTAAATTTATTATAAATTTCCTTAAAATTATCTACAACTTTTATATTGACAAGATTTTTATAGGACCAACTCTTACGGTAAAAAAAAAAAAAAAAATTTAAAAATCCCTGCTCGCTCCGCCTACAAGTAGACGTGAAAACAGAAAAAAACCCATAACTTCCTAATTTTTATCCATATCGAATCCGTTTAAAGTTATTATTACGTCTAGGAAAAGGGCCAAAAATTTATGTATGACAGATTTTTGATTTCATTAAAAATGCCCCCAAGAACAAGGGGGGGGGGGAATAGGGGTTTCAGAAGAAAAAAATTCATAACATCGTCAATTACCAAGATATCAAATCCGCTTAAATTTAATACAAATCTTCATAATATTATCTACGTTATACTGACAATATTTTTATAGGACGTACTCTTACGGTAAAAAAAAAAAAATCAATAAATAAAAAAAAATCCCTGCTGGCTCCCCCTACAGGCGAATGTATATTTTGAAGTGGGTGGTCCCAACTACCCCATCATGGCAAATAGATCTTTCTTCTGCAATTCCCAATAAACAGGTGCCCCACGGTCTGTGTCTTCGAAATCTACCTGTGCCTGTAGGCCGAGCCGTCAGGGATTTTTTTAAAAATATTACCCGACTACGAAAGACTGTATGAAATTATCAGCAGCAGCAGCAATTTTTTTTCATTGAGTTTCTTTTCATTTCCTGGGGAATATTTCTTTTTTTAAGGCAGAATCAATCTGCCTTAAAACCATTGACAGCCATTTTCGTAATTCTTTATATTTTGAAAAGTATATATCAACTGCACATCTGAAAATACAATTGTTTTGTAAAAAATATTGCTGCTTCCTGAACGTTTATAACGACGCTTTAAGAAAATCGGTTTCAAGTAGTCATTTTGAATTTATTGTTTCAAAAATAGGACGTATTTTTCATCATTAAACAGTTTCCACATGCAATAATTTAATCATTTTAAAGTTTTCTTCCTTTTTATTAATTAACACTTTCCAACAAAGTTGAAAAGTGTTTATGAATTCGGTTTGCCTGTCTGTCTGTCGAATATATTCGAATTGTCATGCAATTGATCTATGTTATTGAGGTTTACTATGGCATGTTTCTTATTGAAAATGAAATGTGTAGCATTTACAGTTTTTTTACAGGGACACTCAAAAGAATTCCGTTACATTACGGTCTATGGGGAAAAAGCCTTTGCGGTTTATTTTAATGCTGTTACACAATTCCAAACGTATTGAAATTAATATCTATCATTGAGAGGCACTGCAAGATGCCTACTATTAGAATATGATGTGCATAGCACCTATCGTTCCTTTACAGGGACAATGAAAAGAATTCTGTTACACTATGGGCTATGGAGGAAAAACGTTTGCGGTTTATTTTAATGAAGTTTCACAATTTCAAACATATTGAAATTGATATAAAGTGCACTACAAGAGGCTTACTATACAATATTGCGTCTTATAGAATCGTTCATTTACAGAGAAACACAAAAGAATTCGGTACTGTCTATTAACAATAATTGCTGGAAGTTCTTTTTCAGTTGCTGAGCGGGTTTTTGCCAATTACTTGGTATGTATAAATTCTGTAGATTATATACAGGGCAGCACATAAGTTCTCGAGTACATTTCCGTTTATTGACGGAAATTCCAGAAACGGAATTTTAAGCTGTGCCACGCGTTTTCTAACGGAACCAAAAACTAGCATTCTATGTTGCAAATCTATAGAACATATACAGGGCTGCACGAAATAGTTCGGATATTTTTCCAAATATTATTGTTAATTCCTGAAACTCGGTTTTTAAATATGTTATGCGTTTTCTAAATTTTTTACTTAGATGTCATCTTTCACCTTATTAAACGGTAAATATTTATTAAAATATTTGGTAAATGTTGGAAAGTGTTACATAAACTAAGCTTGAAGCATGACTTTTTTGTTCTTGTTTAATATTCACGTGTAAATATATTATCAATTTCATGCTTTTACAGACTGCTATAACAATCCTGATTTTATAGGAGTAACTAAAATTTCCGCTTCGAAAACATAGATGTCCTTTAAAGCAGCTACTACTGCTTTTCCATTCATATGAAAACCGCAAATTTTCATTCATCACAATATTTAAAGTTTTGTAGTACTATTGAACTGTTCAACAAGTAACAGCTTAAGTAGGAAATATGCAAGACAAGTATAGCCTATGACAAGAAATCATCCTCTTGAACATCTTACAGCAACCAAGGGTGCATTACAACAACATGTTTTACGTAGCGAACACTTTTGGGGCAAATAAATGAGAGGGAAGTATGGCCATCCTATCCAACGAATGGTTATGGTGGTTGGATAATTTATCATGGTAAATAAGAAGGTCGCAGTTGCCAGATATTGCAAATTCTTGTAAAGAGTTAATTAAATACTATATGGAACCCTCAAAAACTTGACGGAAAAAAATTACTATAACAATATCAGTAAAATAAGTTTCTTTATTATTTAACAGGCGGAGACTATGAAAAAGTGTTTTAATTTTTTTTATTTTAAAAGTTTTCTCCCAAAGTGAAATACAGTACTATTTTCGATACAAACTCCAAACAAACAATCCGTAAACAACTGTGTAATGCAAATCAGTTTGAAATTACAGCCATATTCAGTACTGGAAGAAAGAAAACTTCAAGGATCTATGAAGTAACAAACAAACAGTACATTCCTACGTCCATATGATATTCAGTCAATAAAAGAAAATAGGAAATAAAGAACACATCTCTTGCCCTGTGATAATGCAACCGGGTGAGCTCCTACGTGCATGTGCATTGCATCTACCCAAAGGCACCGTCGAAATTCGACGTGAAAAACTTTTTAAAAGTTTAAAAATAATGTTTTAAAATGTTCTCTTTAACCATTGTTCGTTTCAAATCCATATCTCCTAAAACGCATCCGTTGCTTTAAGCTAATAAATATTTATGTAAAGATGGATAAAGTTTCGTACAGTAATAATATACAATCTGCAGATGAGGCAGATTTTTAATGTTTTCAAGTGTAATTAATTTGTATTGTAACGAACAACAACGTCAAAGTTTGAGAAACGTTAATCTTATTTTCAAACACCTTAAATACCTATACCCTTCAATTTCATACGATTTATAAAAATTTTGGTTCTTCTCCGTTATCCCGTCGACTACTTTCCATTACAAAAAAACTATCACCATACTATAGGATTTAACGCACAAAAGTCATGATCGTGGCGTCACATTCAGTTGACATCAAATCCGTTACACGCGCTTGTTATCTCATCAAGTGATTTTAAATTCGACTTTTAATGTATTTTTAATGATGTTTTACTGATTTGTTAGTTATTTCATTAAATAAAATAAAATTACGTCTTCAACACCATGATATTAAAAGAGAAAAAGCATCGAAAAAATGTTGAGATACGTAGAGTTACGTACAATGGATAAATTCTCTCTTCTTTCTCTCTATAATCTCTATTCTTTCTCTGTACTCAGTGACCTTGCACGGAGAGTTTGAAGTTACAGTCAAAGTCAGTCGGTCAGATTTCAATTTTGGGCAGAGGTGCAGCGTCCTCTGGCGATTGACTTTATGACGTCATACGCAGATGTAAAAGTTTAATTTAAAATTCGGCTAATTAATAAAACGTTTGAACAAACGAATGTACGATAACAAATCTGTGTCCAAATATCTTTCATTCAAAAAAAGAATGATGTAATTTAATGAAGTAGTTTATTCTCACGGGCTGTCGAAAGAAAACGCTTAGCGTTTTAAATATATAGATAGTGAACACATTTGGGGAAGCAAATAAGAGTAAAGTATTACCATCTCTCCAATCGAATGGGTATGGTGGTTGGATAATTTATCATGGAAAATAAAAAGGTTGTAGTTGCAAGATATTGCAAATTATGGTAAAGTGTTAGTAAAATGTACGTACAAAATTTGTAAAAATAAATGTTACTCTAGAAGTGATGGACTATCTTGCACATTATTGTTCAACTGCAAAAACGAATGTCAGAAATGACATGATAAAATCTGCAGATATTAAATATGTAACTTATAACTGTAATTCTGTAAACGTAATACTCGCATTTTTATAACTTGTGTAGCTAAAGCATTAATAAACATATGTTTTTTTTTATTTACCCGTTCCTTTCATTTTACTCACCATAAGCGACAAAACTACATTAAATTTTTTCGTATATTGATTATAAGCATATTTTGGATATTAACAAGAAAGAAAAAATTGCATTAAGAGCCTACATCAGTCATACTAAAAAATGCTCAAGCTAATGTTAAGTCGATGGGAAGGTTCTTGCGCGATTTCTCGCTCGCATATTAATATTTTTAAATGATTTTTTTTTGCATAGAATAGCTGAGGTCGATCTCTAACGTTGTTAGTTTTCACTTTTTCGATTTTTTTCATATAAGGGTACTGTTACTTTCAGAACTGTTTCCAACCGGTTCCGAAATTAGAAATGTCCGCTTATAAAAAAAACTGTAGCTAAAATCAAAAAAGTAAAAACTAACAATGTTAGGGATTGGCCTCAGCTATCCTATGCAAAAAAATCATTTAAAAATATTAAAATGCGAGCGCGAAATCGCGCAAGAACCTTCCCATAGACTTAAGAGCCTACATCAGTCACGCGAAAAAACGCTCCAGCTAATGTTAAGTCTATGGGAAGGTTATCGAGGTCGATCTCTAACGTTGTTAGTTTTTACTTTTTCGATTTTAGTTCCAGTTTTTTTATATAAGGGTACTTTCACTTTCAGAACCGGTTCCAACCGGTTCCAAAAATTGAAAATGTCCGCTTATAAAAAAACCGTAACCAAAATCGAAAAAGTAAAAACTAACAACGTTATAGATCGACCTCAGCATTCCTATGCAAAAAAATCATTTAAAAATATTAAAATGCGAGCGAGAAATCGCGCGATAACCTTCCCATAGACTTAACATTAGCTGGAGCGTTTCTTCGTGTGACTAGCGTAGGCTCTTAACATTAGCTTGAGCGTTTCTTCGCGTGACTAGCGTAGGCTCTTAAGCATAGATTATGAAACTCTTTACACGTATTCAGTATATTTATATAAGACGTCACCGTTTAATAAGGTGAAATATGATGCCAAAGTAAACAGTTTGGAAAACTTATAATACATTTAAAAACACAATTTCTGAAATTACCATCTATAACCGGAAAAATATTCAAAATTTTGTCCAACTATGTATATGATCTATAGAATTTACACACTTCAAGTAATACGCAAAAAAAATGAGTTAAACATAAAAACACATACTACACTGAAAACGAACTTAAAGAAGAATTCATAAAGATACAACTAAATGTAAATATATTGCTTGAAGGTGCGTAAAAACATACATAAAAACATTTAAAAGCACATTAAAGTCCTTTTAAAAAATCAAAACGTTTTCAACCGAACTACTCGGTTGAGTTGAGTTGTTGTCTCTTAACGTTTCTTGCTTGCCCGGAATAAACTATTTTACTTCAAAGGTTTGGAATATTGGAATATTTGGAATTTGGAATCGGTTGAAAACGTTTTGAAATTTTAAAAGGACTTTCATGTGCTTTTAAATGTTTTATGTATGTTTTTACGCACCTTAAAGCAATATATTTACATTTAGTTGTATCTTTATGAATTTTAGTTATTAAACGAGGTGAATTTGCACTGAAATTTTAACTTTTTATTGAACTTAAAGCAATTATTGATAATAGACAGTACTGAGAACGAATATTTTTTCACGTCCCTGTAAATGGACGATAAATGCTTTGTTCGCCATATTCTATAGTAAGGAGCTTGGAGTGCACCTACATGATATATTAGGCTATTGAGAAACACACTATTGTATTAAATGTATGAGACACTGTTTCAATATGTTTGAAATAGTGTAACATTCTTAAAATACACTGAAAAAAAATTCCTCTTAGAACATAATGTAACAATCCTTTTGAATACCACTTTAAACGATCTATAAAAGCGACGCACTGCAATTTCATTACCCAATATATTATGGTAGACTATGATAACATATATCAATTACATTGTAATCTGAGTATATTTACAGAAGTTAGAACACTGACAGACAGTCAAACAAGCTAACCAACGGTGTAGACAGAGTTGATAGTTACCCATAAAGCAAGCATGGTGACAGTGACGTCATTGTGACACCGCTGGAAGACACAGTGGCCACGTTACACCCGTGACCAAAATGCCACTACCCAGTGACGTCACATTGTGACTAGTATGTGATATGCTTCAAAAAGTAAAATAAAGGGACAAGAACATTTAAAAACATATTATTCATTGTAAAAAATATTTTTCTCTTTTATTTTTAATTTTTTTTTGTTCGCGGCGTTACAATTAAGTCACTAAAACTGAGGTACTTCACATCACAAATGTGAACACAAAACCACCACAAATTGAAGTCACATTATGGATTAAAATGGGAATTTCTGGAAAAGAATAAATAAAGGGACAAGAATGTATTATTCATTGTAAATAATATTTTTCTCTTTTATTTTTAATTTTTTTTTTCGCGGCGTTGTATGACTGGGGGAGGGAGGGAGGCTCGAAAGCCAAAGCACCGCGACCAGAGGTCTATTGTACTATCCCCCCAGGTCTCCTAATTTTGTACCAATTCCAGATGAGAGACCTGCATCTGGATTGGCACCCCCAGAGGTAGCGCTTATACAGAACTTGGAGGACTTTGGAGCCACGAACAGATTTAACGTGCACCAGCTCCCATTAACGTACGCGGTCCCACAGCAGAGGCAGACGAGAGAGGATAGACCATGCACCCTCCCAAACAGTGACCGTGGTCGATGCTGCTTGGCTTTCTGCGATCTTACGAGAGCCGAGCTTTACCGTCCGCGCCACTGCGGGACTTTTCGCGGCGTTACAATTAAGTCACTAAAACTCAGGTACTTCACATCAGAAATGTGAACACAAAACCACCACAAACTGAAGTCACATTATGGATTAAAATGGGAATTTCTGGAAAAGAATAAATAAAGAGACAAGAATGTATTATTCATTGTAAATAATATTTTTCTCTTTTTTTAATTTTTTTTTTTTTTTTCGCGGCGTTACAATTAAGTCACTAAAACTCAGGTACTTCACATCACAAATGTGAACACAAAACCACCACAAATTGAAGTCACATTATGGATTAAAATGGGAATTTCTGGAAAAGAATAAATAAAGAGACAAGAATGTATTATTCATTGTAAATAATACTTTTATGTCATTTTTTTAAATTTTCTTGTCGTTGCAGCTAAGTTACTGCAAGTCAGTTATGTTACATGACAAATGTAACCACAAAATCTCCAGGATGTGAAGTCCGATTGTAAACCTCATGTGATTTTTAAATATTTAAAAAAAAAAATGTTTCGAACAAGGCCGTCTTAGGACAATTGAGAAATTAGTCCCAATTAATTTTTGTGTTGCCTCATGCTAATTAACCTACATTAACTTATTTATCAATATACAAAATAATGATCTCTAAAAGGATCTATTTTAGAGATCAATTCGTCTCTAATTAGATCAATTTTAGTTAAGACGCAGTTGCAAATTATGATACACACCCATACAGAATCAGGTTTTTTGGTTCGGAAGGGGGAAGAAGTTTTGTGACAAAAATGATGCCGTAATATAATAAATAACGTTTTTTACACTTTGTTATATTTTTTGTTATTAGTGTTTAAATAGATTAAATAACTTGGGAAAAATTACATTTCATGATAATTCTTTTTTTAAAGATCATTCAGGATAAAATAAACAAAGTTACAATGTCAAAATCTAGGGGGCGGTAAGCACCTTCACTGTTTTCATCAGCACCAATGATTTGATAAAAATTTTGAAATTGAATGAATTTTACTTTTTTTTACAAAAAAAGGGCTGGGTTTCGCTTTAAAAGAGCCTAGTACAAGAAAGTTTTATGAGCACTAAATTATTCCGAAATGCGTAAATTATACCAAGTAACACAGGATAACTTATAGTGTCATTGGGAGCATTGGAGTCCGTATGTAAAACATTTTCTAGACTTTAACATTTTATTGAAATAAAAAAAAGAAAAGGGGTCTAACAAACACTGGTAGGTTAACCCTTTAGCGGGCGGTGGTCACAAAAAAGGACACCTAATTTTAATTTCAAAACTGACAAACGGCACCAAGAATATTTAATTAAAATTTTCCTTTTATAAAGTAAGGGAAAATCAGCAAGTTATTATTTGTAAAATCAGCAAGAAATCTGGTGTCAGTCCATTATTTCATTATTTTACAAACAGATTTATAGGTCCTAATAGAAAGTCCTTATGCTAAATACGGAATCTTTCACAATAATATAAATTTCTTTTATGCATGTGTGTTACAATATTATGTGTAACGGGACGTTAGCATACATTTATTATGAAGATTAAGTTTAAAAGTCATTTATGACCGCAAGCAACACATAGCCAATTATAAATAAATACCAACAACTGTCTCCAAGAAAATGCGATGACACCAAATACTTATTGCCAAGTCCAGGAAAAGCGTACACAGAGCCGTTACAGTCGTCCCTACAGATTTTCTGAAAGTCTGATTCTCTTAGCGTAGCTTTGATATTTTAAAATGCTATTTCAATTTAGATTAAGAAAAATTAGGCCTAAATGGAGGCTCGATAACTTTGATGAAGTATTTTTGAAATCTTCCACTGTTATCCAGCCACATTTTTTTTTTTTCTAGAAATACCATTTTTAAAACAAGAAAGTTAAACGTGTTTTCCTACGCAAAAAAATGGATATTCACAACATAAATATGTAAATAATTTACCTTTGTGCCATAAATAAATAAAAGTTATTTTATTTATGGCATTATTTTATATATAAATAATCTGATAGTCAGTCAAAATCACCACGGACAGAAACCTCTGCCACTTTTCTTGAAAAGTCATTTTTTAGATTATTTAAACGCAAGTAAATAAGACGAAAATTACATTTCAGGGCTTAATGCAAAATAATTTTTTTCAAGTAATTGCTGCTTTGTTAATGAGCTGGGGGATTTTCAAATGAGCAAAACTCAACCAAAAATACAATTTTGTTGTGTGTTATTATTTATAAAGCTAAAAATTTCTAAATATTGTATTGAAAGTATGTTTGCATACCTCTTAAAGGTAAAAGTGAAAATAACATACATTATATATCAAATGACATTTTTTTTTTTAATTTCATATTATTTTCAATTTTATTGTGCTTTGTATGTCTTAATTTTTTTCTGAATTTTTTATATCTTGATACAAAAATACTACTAATCAGTGCAGTTGGTTTAGAATGGTCGTGTAAACCCTTAAATTAGTAATAAATTCTATTAACATGTAATTAAAAAAAATGCTGTTTAGTTCCAGTTTTTAATTTTTTTTAAATAAAATTCTTCGGATTGAAATATGTATGCAAAGTTTTTTTTTTATATTGCAAATGTACGCTCGTCCAAATAAAAGAGAATGCCCCATATATTAATCGAAGAAGAAACTAAAAATTGCCATTCGATTGGAAATTATGTTTCCTTTCAATTTATGTTTGTAAAAAAGATTTAGGAGATCATCTTCATAGAGAAATTGTACCAAACTCTGAAACTTTCAATAGATACAACCAGTTGTGACATATTTGGATTTTTAAGTGATTTTATCATAAGATACAAACCGGGAAGTCATTCGGAAAAATACTTTAGGAATTATGGAGATTTAAAATTTTGAATTCCTAATATTAAGTTCATTTTTAATAGTTTTAAAACAAATTTCAATGAGTGTAATTTTTTAACCATAATTAAAAACTCACCAGTGTAATTAGCTACAATTTCGGATTAACATATTTGAAGCTTATATTAAACGATTTCTCTTAAAATTGTTACATGTTTTAATGCATGTTATTTTTTAAATATTTGTTAAAAAATAAATGAAAAAAAATCGCAAATAAAGTATCGCAACATATACAATATTTAAGAGAAATCGATTTCTAGAAGCTTCAAATTTTTGAACATAAAATTACAACTTATTCCACGAAGTAGTTTTTTAATTGTGCTTAAAAAAAATACAGACATTTCTGTTTGATATGCAGCCATTAAAATTAATTTAACATTAACCTAAACTTTTGAATTATGAATAGTTTCTAAATTACTTCACCAAATGACTTCTTATTTGGTATCCTAGGGTACAAACATGTACAAACATATCTTAAAGAAATACAAATATGATGTCAAAATTTGGTGTTTGGTATATTTACTCTACGAAGACGACCTCTCTGAGCATTTTTTTCATACATAAATTGAAAGAATACAAAATGTCCAATCGAAAGGATGTTTTTGTTTTTCTGCGATAATTAAATAATTACAATGTATGGAGTTCTCTTTCTTTTCTTTCTGTCGCTTTTTTGTGGGGGGTCTGGGGTGAGTGGGAAGGTAGTTGGCTGTAGATACAAAAATATTTGCTGCAGGATATTTCCTCTTTAGTAAATAATAAACATGGTATTTTGTGCCTTTTTTTATAGAAAACAAAGGGGCACATGTGATATTATGCATCGGGTCGAGTGACAACATTTTATTCTTATACGAGCCGACATTATGAAATTGGCTGTTTTCTTTTTTCGACGTTGGATTCAGCTTGGAATCTGCATCGTCTCAAATAATCAGAATTGCTGAAAACTGGACACAGGTTGGGTTCGTGTAAAATCTAAATACCTGACCCCAAGCCTATCCGAACCTCACTCGGCAGGACTCCACTGTCTTTTTGTTCATATCGGATTCGTATTAGACTCGTGTATATGTATAGGAGTGGAGAACTATATTTGCAGGATGTAGGATTTTAATACAAATCCGATCAGAAGAAACAAAAGCGTGTCTGGTACTTGGAAAATCTATTTACTTGACTAAATGCGTCTCGGAATTGCGTTACCCGACCTGATACAGGATTCAGGTCTGAACTCTAGCTCAACCAGACACTAAAATAAATAAAATAATTTAATTTAATTAAAGAAAAACAGTTGACCGGGTCGTGCCGGGACTGGGTAGAATCTAGTTATCTGACCTAATATTAAGGATTATAAACTAAATTCTATCTTCAATAAAAATGTACAGGCCGGCATGACCCGAGTAATGCTCATACTCAAAGTCTCGTTTCTGACCCGATTGTGTATTTTTAATACGAATCTGACCTGCAGAAAAAAAAAGCCGACCCAATTTTTTCGTTCAAATTCCTGTAAAATCAAGTCACCCATTCCAATGCAGGATCGTCATAAACGTCAAATTTTTGACATTGAATACACACGGCGACTTCACACAGTGGTCTCAGCGAAACTCTAAAATATGTCCATAACGACATCCACGTCACGTGATGTCAATTTCCCGACTAAGGCTCCTACAATTCGGGCTGACTCACGCCGCCATTTAATCGCCGTTAGGTGAAGAACGATTGACCACGAGACTTCTTGCCGCATGGGAAACAATCATTAAGTGGGAAGAAAAATGCTTGAAGAGTCAGCTTGCATTATAGTAGCCCTATATACGACCCCAAACTCACAGTCTGACGTTATTGTAAAGTCACAGTGACGTAATAGTGTTTTACGGGTATTGTACAAGGTATCGCGAAATAATTAAAATACGTTACATGGAAGGTAATTACTCAGAATGTTTTTTAGTGTCATTATGTTATTTACAACTCCACAAAATTTGTATATGTTACTAAGACTTATTTCAGCATGTTCTCCCTTGAAAAAATGGGATGCAGTGTTTAATTTGCGCCGAGATCCCCTTAGCTCAGCTACGGTACTTCTTTATTATTAGAGAATATTTAAATATTAGTTGGTATTCGCCAGAGCTCATAAGTACTGCGCTCCAGAGATCAGCGGAACAGCGGTTTCCAAAAAACAATGTACATATTATCTTTTCCTTTTCATCCCATCTCTACTACTTACCGTTCTTTCCTAACACAGCGCTTACCATAGGTGGCTTTTAGCTCCACGCGGTGCTGAATTTGCACCGGCGCTCATATGAGCGCAGCTCTAGTACTTCTTAATTTTTGGTAAATTTGTAAATATTAGTGAAAAAATACCGGAACTTTTAAATACTGCGAACCGAAGCCCACCGGAACAGCGCTGTGTGCAGAAAAAAAATCCTTGACGAGTAAGGACATTCTGAAAATTCCCTTCTCAGGATTGTAATGTTTTTGGTCTGTTCATTTATTAGATTTTATTATATAGAAATATAAATGCATATAGATATAGTTAAAATATATTAAAAATTTTATTTTGTGGAAAACTAAATTGCTTTAAGTTTGACAAATAATATATGAATATAAGTATGTGGGAGGATATACTGCAGAATATTATAGCTCCGGTACTTTTTTGGTTAAAAATTAAGCACTGTATATATATATATATATATATGGTGTTTTTACGAAGATAGTTTTTTACTCCATGAAAAAATGGCAGTTCGTTCAAGATGGGGAATGATTGCAGTCGTACTCAATAATCATGGCGAAGAGGTGAGGAAATGATGAGATTCCACAAGAGTTTCTTCAATAAAGGTCAGCCAGTTTCCAGACAAATCGTTTATTTAGAAACAAGAGCGATGCAAGTAACAGTTCCCACAGTATTCGGTAGAAACTTATAGCCCTCAGGCTTCACGATGGCTCACTACATCGTTTTAAATGATCTTAAAGAGCTATATGAAAATTCTACATGACTACAACACCAGATAACCATTTGGTTACACTTCCAAACACGTCAAAAATCTCTACTCCAAAGCGTGCAAGCGAGTTTTGTTCACTGAGCGTAGTGATACAGAATACGACGTCCCCACAAACCAATGAGTGAGAGGCGAGCTACAGCCAAGCGCATGAGGCGCGAGGGAGAATCTCTAACACGAAAGAATTCCTCTCGTAGCCGCGCATTAATTTTTAAGTGAAAAACCCCCAGCGGGCGAAAGTAGAGCATGGAAAAAAAGGCATTTAAAAAAAAAATATATTCGAAATGAGAAAAGCGTCTCTCGGAATTTTATAGATTGGGGAGCTGATAAAAAGTTACGAATGAACTTAAAATTTTAGATTAAGATTTGGAATAAGATAATTATTAATATACGGGTATTTACTTTTAAAAGGACATTAAATAGGAATAAATATTATTAAGAATTAAGGAAATACTGACTATGTCAGAAGTTAGATTAATTTAAAGGACTAATGAGAAATAAAAGCGAAGGATTTGCGAAGGAAATAAATTTTTTAAATAACACACACACACACACACACACACATGTATATATATATATATATATATATATAATAATAAACACCAATGGAAAATCACTTGCAGAACCATTATCACAAATGCCAACCAAAAACTTTAAACCACTTAAATTCAATACTAGAAAAACAACACTAAACAAACTACATTTACACAGAACCAGAAAACGCAACTAACTACTTAAACTCAAAACAAAAGAACACAACAAATTGCAGCAAAAATTAAAAATGCCAATAAACAACAAAGAAAAGCTAAAAAAACCTGTGTCAGGTGGCATGGCTTGAGACATGCACTGCTGGGTTAAACTAGTTTTACGCATGCAACACTCCCCCATACCTGACAAGTACAGACTGAAAATGAATGAAACAGACATAACAAAAGGAAGCAAACTAAAGCCAGACTACACCAACAAATTCTCGATTTACATCACAGTAAACAACCCACTACACCGACAAACTATAACTAGACTACAACATCAATTTCTCAACTTACATCATGGCAAACATCCCACTACACCGAAATACTAAAGCCCGAATACTCCATCAAGTTCTCAACTTACATCACAGCCAACAACCCACTACACCGACAAACTATAACCAAACTACACCAACAAATTCTCAACTTACAGCACGGCAAACATCCCACTACACCG
Source organism: Maratus michaelseni (assembly GCA_963931845.1). Classification (NCBI taxonomy): domain Eukaryota; kingdom Metazoa; phylum Arthropoda; class Arachnida; order Araneae; family Salticidae; genus Maratus; species Maratus michaelseni. Next base: position 54,528,279 of record OZ007596.1, read on the forward strand.
ACAAACTATAGCTAGACTACACCATCAAGTTCTCAACTTACATCACAGCAACCATCTCACTACACCGACAAACCATAGCCAGACTACACCAACAAGTTTTCAACTTACATCACGGTAAATAACCCTCTACACCGACAAACTAAAACCAGACTTCACTATCAAATTCTCAACTTACAACACGGTAAACAACCCACTACACCGACACTCCCACAAATATCACATCAACAAAACATCGCTCGTATTGAACACTCCAAACAGTTCGTCACTATAACCTTTATTTCTGATAAATTTGTATGTTAGATCGGACAAAAACTGAACCGGATAACCTTGTGATAACGCCATATAATAAAAATCAGCTATATTCCTAGCAATATTTGCATAATTAGAGCACAATTTCTCAATACGGCATAAACCATTTATAAAAATATTTCTGAAAATGGACAAATGCACATTTGAAGTGAAATGTAACATTTTAATAGTATCAAAATTAAAATAATTTCTCTTATCGTAAATATTTGTCACCAGTTCACCATTAGAAACATCTAAAGTTACATCCAGAAAATCGACACATTTTGAATTATTTGACGCAATTTTCAGGCTTAAACTATTTGGATAGTGATTAAAGCTGAAATCTTTCAAGGAATTGTTAATCCCGGCTAATAGAACATCATCTATGTATCTGTAATATATTACATTTTGATTTGCAGTATCTTCTTTTTCATATGTATATAAATAAATATCAGCTAGGATGGAGCTGCAGCTCCCACCCATAGGAATACCTTTAATCTGTTTGTAAACCCGTTTACCATCATATAAATAATTTTCTTTAACTACAAAATTAAAAAGAGTTGTGAACTGTTCAGAGCTTATATTTGTAGTATTGAACTCCTTAAAAAAATCCATAATTTTACTCTTTAAATCATCTAAATTAATACTATTGTATAAATCTTCAAAGTCATAAGTATGAAATTCCATTATATTGCACAATTTTCTTAAATTGTCAATCAATTCAAAACTGTTTTTAATTATACATGTAGATTTTTCTTTTAAAACTTTAGCAAATATTTTGTTTAGAATGTGTAGAAACTTTTTATTTGCTGTAACCAAATATGAACCGAAACCACATGTAATAGTTCTAAAGGTCACAGGAGTTTTGTGAAATTTAGGGACTAAAACAAGATACGGCAGTTCGTTGCTATGTTGTTTAATATTTAATTTCTTGTAGAAAGCCTTGATCCTATTACCAACTACTTGTTTGCTTGATTTTAAGAGCTTATAATTCGCCTTATTATCATAACTACAACGTAGAATGTCTCCATATAGTTGTTTACATATTATTGCATAGTTAGAATTTGCTTTATCAACGTATGTGATAATAAAGCTGTTCTGAAGCTGCTTGATAGAACTCTTTAAATCATTATAGTATTCACCCGTAACTCCATCACTTTTTTTATTGTAAATCTTGTTCATTTCCTTCAAAATATTAAATTTCCACTCCAAAAAAACACTTTCGGGTAAGCCATATTTATTCATCAATTTCTGAACAAAAATATCTACATTTTTCGTTATACGTTGTATAGCATGAGTTTTTGTAACAATCCTTTTCAGGCGATACTTCGTACCGTAACGCATATATTTTCTAAGGTTTATGTTTTGCACGATATTTAAATTTCCTGTTAAAACATGTCCATACGTTTCATTTATAAAACTCTTGTATTTCGCGTTATTACAATGACAGACGCTACTATCAATTCCCTTTTGCAATTCTTTAGCATATCCATTATAGTTAAATATTTCACGTCCCAATGGCTTATCATATCTAAATGCCTTTACAATCTCAATTTTCTTAACTGGCAATAATTCGTTATATTTGTTTAGTATTGTTTTAAAATTAATGCTACTCATTTTGTGACCAATATAGTCCATGACAAAATACACTTTATTATCAATTTTATCATGTTTATTCTGTAGCTTCAAATATTCTTCTAGACTTTGTTTTCTTACTCTAAATCTTAACAAATCCAAACTCATATCGATGTTAATACCACCATTATTTTTGATATATATAGAACTTAGCAGTTCTGGAATAAGTATTTTTTTTTTTTTTTTTTTTAAATTGAATATAATAAATTTAATTCCATTTACATTATCTTTAATGTCACAACCAAGTATGGCTCTTTCAATTTCCATAATGTTATTAAGATTTATTAAATCTTTATAATTTCCTTTATTATTAATATCTTCATTTCTTATATCATGATTAGTTCTTTCATATATAGAAACGTCTAACACTTTATCTCTAAAGCATTTTAATACATTAACCTGGTTAAACATAACATTTAACCCATATGGGTAAACAGTACCATATTTTATCATCATGTCTCTCTCACATAGCAATCTTTCCCTCTTATTCGGAATTATATGAAGAACTGATAATTCTATATTCTCTAAGCCATGTTTATTAAAGTGGGTAATTTCAATTTCTTGCTCTTCTTTACCACTTTTACAATGATTTATATCCGATTTGTGATTATTAAACCTTTTATTAATTGGACCTGATGTTTGTCCAATATATATATATATATATATATATATATATATATATATATATATGTATATATGTGTGTGTAGGATGTCAGTTTAAACCCTCCATTCCCTTATGACGTGCATGATTACCAAATTAACTGACGCTCTAGTACTATTATTATCCATGATTTAAATGCACGAGTTATAAATATTTCGGATCGCGAGATCAAGATTTGAACATCTTCAAAATTGGAAAAAGAGCAGTCTTCTAATTTTTGTTGTGAAGCAATGAAATTTTTGTTGTTTACTAAGCGGCAAGTTCTTAACCCAGGGAGCGATGCCCGGAAGGACACACGGGAAGGGGCCTCCTCACTATTGAAAATTAACTGTCAAAGATTACAATGTCAATCACAAAGGCTATCCAGTTATATTGGACGAGCCAAGTTAGATACAATAATGGACTGAATAAACAATTGAGATTGTAAATAAATATAAGGAGATGTAGAGCTTTTACAAGATAATAATTAAAGTTGAGAGAAAACTATAAATCAAAACAATATTAATAGCTCACTTATTGAACGATAAATAATTAATATGAAATATTATGAATAATTAATAATAATTAATAATAATAATAATAATAATAATAATAATAATAATATTATTAATAATTAATAATAATTAATATGAATATTATTCAGTAAACAGCTAACACAATTTAAGTACAGCAATAATGCCAGAAAGCAAATCTGAGAATAAAATTACTGTGTACTAGTACTAAGAATAATAGATAACATAAGTGATTTTTGCCGAAACGTCAGTGAAGGCTCACTGTGGAGACGCAAAAAGTTTTTGGTTTTCTTCGGTTTGTCTGTTTGTCTGTTCCGCGATAACTGCTGCAAAAAGTGCCCGATTATGTTGATTTTTGGTAGGTATGTTGGTGATGTACCCGGATTTAGCTGTAAATTTGGTTCATTCGTTCGAAAAATATAGAACATTTCTTTTTAGGTCATAATGCTTTCCTATGGGAATGCAGACGCTTTTCAAATTTTATTTTTAATTGAAGTGAAAATGGCATATTTGAATAATGGATTTAAACGAAAATTATGGAAGCTAAATTTTGGATGTGGAGGTAGAGTTGCAAAGGCTAGAAAAAACCCGGTTTAAACCTGGGAATAAACCGGGTTTTTTGGGCAATAAACTTGTTTTTTGCTGAATAAACCAGGTCTTTTGGCAATAAACCTGGGAATAAACCGGGTCTATTGGAAATAAACCAGGGAATAAACCAGTTTTTTGCAACTCTACATGGAGGGCTTAAATATATCCAATAGCTTTGAAAATTTACCGATAATACATTTATTAGAATTTATAAATTAATTGTTTAAATTATTAGAAATATTTTGCATCTGTTCGGGAAATATAAAATGTTTTATTCTCATATTTTTTACAAATTTTAAAATATTTTTTTTTTTTACTTTCCTCTTTAATTTATTAGTTGCTTAGCAACCATATTTCAAATAATATCAAAATAATAAAAATCAAGTAAATTGCACTATTTTGCTGCTATATTTTATTAGCAAAATAACTTATTTTCGAGTGATTTTAATATTCTATTGACATAAATGAGAATTTATTTTGATACAAGTTACCTTTTAACTACTATAGAATGATTACCGAAATATTTTTTTCTAAGCAAAAATTACAAAAACATTGAACATGTAATTTGGATTCAAGTCTCGTAGCATGAGTTTACATTTGTATATTTCTTACATGACATGTTATTCATTTTCTGGAACAGATGTGGATGTTTCGTCTTTGAAAAGATATTATTCTTTTAAAAATTGTGTAAAATCTATCTTTTAACGAGGTGGTTAATCTGAAAAAATTAGAGTAGTAAAATGCATCATACATACAGTTGAATTTTGAAATATTACAAGTGCTGTAAATTGAGAACATAAAAAGCTATCACAAAGAATACTTTATTGCTCCAAATTACGTTTGCTATTTATTTAGTGAATTGGCAGTGGACACGATTATGAATGATTACCTAATAGGTTTAAAAGTTTCCAAATATGCCTATTTAGGGGAGATTTGTGTATGCTATAACCATCGAGTTAGATCAGGGGTACTTCGATAAGATCTTACACCTAAATATTATAGAATGACCATTAAAACAATTTTTCCGAAGCAAAAATTCTAATAACACTAGATTTCTAAAATAGATATACGTGAAATGTAGTAGATTCAATTTACATTTCCATAACTTACTTTTGTACATGAGATATTATTCACCTTATCCATCTGATGCAGGTGTTTCGTGGTTGGCAGGTAAGTAAATATTGCTATTTGGGTATTATTATAACATGAAATTAATTTCGAAATTGTTGCTTTTCCTAATAAAACCACTGTGCAGAACGAAATCCAAGACATTCTAAAATCATTCACGCAATCAATAGGAAATCACGAATATAAATTTAATGAGATTGCAGTTGTTAAGAAGGGCAGAGTCCCCCCCCCCCCCTGAAGAAATGCATTTTTTTATCTAAATAATTACAAGGATAAGAAGTTCATTAGAATTTCAGAATATCATTGCAAAAGCCATGTTTAATTTAACGCTTCTAATTTCTGAATCCTCCGAAGTATTTTATGTGCCTATAAATATGTATGTAATATAAAAAAAATTAAAATATAAAAAAATATAAAAATATAAATATAAAAAATATATAAATATAACAAAAAAAATAAAAAAAATAAAATAAATTGTGTGTTTAATAAAGCCATATTCTAATTCTTTATTAACCATAGAAAAACCGTAATAATAATCTAGCCTTATTAATTAAAACATGCAGAAATTATAATAGCACCGATAAAAATACAATCTACCTTCTAAAAATATAAACACACAGAAAAATCTGGTAGATACTCGTACATTTAAAATCACTTTTACGCAAGTCCCGTTGGCAAGGTAGGCAGCGCATTCACCTCCCACACCCAAGACCTTCGAATCCCATTGACGATTTGATATAAGCGACTTAATATTTTCACACTGTCAATAAAAGCAGATGTTTCAAAAATTGTCAATAGATAGCATCACTGGCCTTTTTTTACACTTTCGAGCAAGCAATTCGATAAAATTTGTATCCTCAAACAAGTGAAGAAATTAATTTACTCAATTTAACGAAATATTCACTCGGAGCATTTCCCATGAAATGATTTCGTCAAAAATTAAGAAAATTTCGTGAAATTCGAGTAACCATTTCTGCTAGTGTATGCGTATCCGATTCTATATTAAGCATCTTGTAGCGCACAACAGTGATACACATCAATTTCAATATCTTTGAAATAGTGTGACAACATTAAAATAGACCGCAAACAATTTTTCTCCATGGACCGTAATGTAACGGATTCTTTTGAATGTCCCTGAAAACGAACTACAAATGATACACACTTCATTCTCAATACGGAACATGCTATAGTAAACATCAATAACATATATCAATTTCATGGCATCCGAGTATAATTACGCGAATTAGAGCACGGACAGACGACAGACCGACGGCAGACAGAGAACCTTGCCCATAAACACTTTTTAACTAGATTGGAAAATTTAAAAAAAAAAGACTTATAATCAAAAATAATATTTATGAAATCGAATTAATTGAGACTGGAGAAAAAAAGTACTGACGCATAGCCAAAGGGATTTTGCGTAGGGAAAAGAAAGGAAAAATATTTTAAGATAATATATGGTAATTTAAATCGGGGAAAATTTAGAAATATTAAAAATATATTATATACAGGTGTCGGAAATAGTATATTTTTATTGTAGCGAACTACAATTACGACTATTATGTAGAAAATGCAGCAAACTATAACTACTGTTACCTTGATATTTATCTACGATATTTGATTCCAGATCAGGGATTTTCTTTAGTTCTAACTGATATTTGACTTCTGAAATAGCTAATTTATCGAATGAGTTTTCGAATTTTGGCCAAATAGATCTGTCTTATTTTAACCATTGAGGGACCTTCCCACCAAAAGCTCACCTTTCAACTCTAGAATTTTCAAACCTCTAGAAACTAGATCGGCGAAATTATCTCGTCCAAGACAGTGAAACCGATTAAGTGTATCACTAAGATTTTTTATTTCTTTTATTCGGTTTCTGACAAATATTTTAAATCTTTGTAACTTTCCTCTAATCCAATAGAAAGTAACATTTAGAGTCTGTCCAAAAGCAGCAAATTACAAGAAAAAGAAAGTCTTTAGCAATTTGGCAGTCTTTAGCAAAAGGGCTCTCAAAAATCCAAGGTGAGGTGCAGAAATTTTTTTTAGAGGGGCTACTCAACTCTTTGTTCCCACGAAACTGGTAACAACGTCCTGGCTTTTTAACACTGCTCTAAGGCTACACTAATGTAACATATGCTTTCATTGAAGCGTCTGAAAAACTATGTAATTCAAAATAATCAAATTCCTCGGAGGCAGTATCTGTCAAATTATATCTGGGAACGTTAATATTATTCAGTTTTTTTATTTCCTTGAACCATTCATTGAAGAAAATTCCTAAATGTTTGGGTAGATTTGCATTCCAATGAAGTCTTAAACACAAAATTTCTTGGATAAAAAATTTAATTCTAATAGTATAAGGACTTAGACCAATTGGGTCAGCGACCAACAGTCTGCAATAGATAATGTTTAGTACTAAGTTTTTCGAAAGACAATTTTCCAGATTTTGAGTTTGAAATGAACATTTATCACTGTCTCGATATCGAGCAACCTCTAAAACTGTTGAAGTTGTAAAATGCTGATTATTGAGATTTAAGTTATCAGTTATTTCATCAACGTGTAAACCACGTGCTTCCCATTTTTCACGTAGTTCTAATGAGTTTGTTTTCCAATTCCTAAAAGTTATACTGGCATCTGGAAATATTTCAAATACTTCTTTACTCATTTTAAATGCATATTCTATATTATGTTCAATAGTAATAAAGTGGTCAACATACAACGATGAATTTAAAACTTCAAGCGTTTCAGGAAACGTTTTCACATACCTTGGTAATAGATGTCTGATAGTAGCTGCCAGAAGGTAAGGACTTGATTTCACACCAAAAAATAACTCTAGTTAATCTGAAGATCTTAAATGTCTCAACTGGATCTTCAACTCATGGATCATCATCCTAAAAAGGCCTTGTAAAGATCCTGTCTTGTTCATCTGTAAAAATGCTTGTATGTCTGCAGTAATTGCTACAGGGAAAATTCTAAATTTGATTAAAAGACAGAACAGTTCAGGGATGAGATTTAATACGATATAGAAACAGTGATTTAGTGAAAGCTCACCTTTAGCATGAACGCTTGCGACGAAAACGATTCTGACTTTGTTAGTAGATTTATCCTCGCGACATACAGTTCTCTGGGGTAAATAAAATATGTTTACCTCCAATTTGTTCTAAACAGGTTCAGTAATATTATCTGCTAAATAACTATTTAAAATAGCTTTATATTCTGAAAATAACAAAGGATTCGTTTCTAAAATTTTTCTCAACTTCAAAAATCGTCTACATGTCACTTCACGATCATTATTAAGAATAATTTTCAAATTCGACATCCATGAAAATTTCACTTTTTACCGAGCATCTTTAAAAACTGATTTTCAGTCATAATTTCTTCATCTGCATTACTAGCATCTTTAGATTAGGATTAATTTCCTAAACTTTCCAGTTACCAAAATTCTCTAATTTAATCCGATATATAATTTTCTTGCTAAATTATTCATTGGCTAACCCTATGCAACCCAGTTAGCACAAGCCAAAAATGGCTTCAGTGGCTACGAGTTTATCCTTTATTTTTTTTATTCTAGCAGTTAAAATGTTGTAATAATTATTATCCATTCAATGTAACACTGCAGTCTTATTATTATTACATTCATAACTATTAGCTAGTTGTAAACCTTTTAATTTATTATGTTTATTTAAATGTATTTATCAGGAGTGGGTAAGAAAGCAGCTGAAATTTTATCCGTCTCAAGAGCTTCAACTTCAATATTTAAAGAATGCTAATGAGATTTTCTACAATCCATAATTCCCTTTTATTTAAATTTCTGCTGAATTCTAAAGTTAAATCTAGAGGTATTAACTTTAATAATATTGGGCAAAATAACCCACTGTATATATCTGATTTTATACCTAGTGACTCTTAAATTCGAATTTTCACTAGGCGTTTACCATATAAATGTCTTAAATCACGAGCGCAGAAAAAATTTATAGATATTCCATATTTAGTAAATTATTAAATTGAGCATGTAGAAGCATATCATGTCTACCAAATATGTCTTTAAAAAGCGATATAGGAGCCACATAACTCTTTTCCGTTAAACTACAGCCACTTATTGTATTTGCAGTCATTCCAGAAGCAAAGCTTTTCAAGTAACTAAATTTTTCGACAACTGTTAGACTTGGGTTTTTATCTATCACAATTTCGATATTTCGAATGTGTTCCAGAATTCCAGAAATTTATCTGGTTCATCAAAAAAACAGTTTATCTGTAATTTTTCAGTTTTATATTTTTCAGTTTGGTATCAACATGACCTGCCCGTACGCGTATTTCTCATATGCACATTGTCATCGCGAACGCAGCCAATACCGTCCTAAGATTGGTTGAACTAGTTTTGTCACTACCGGTAAATGTTTGTGTTTTGTTTCATTTTGCAACATTCAAACATTCTCAACATTCAAAGCGAGTTTATTTCAGCACGGTATGGAAGAATTAAGTTTTTAAAAATCTAAAGAAGATGAGTGATTTAATACATTTTTTGCCATCTGATTTCGAATTTAAAGTTATTGAAAGTACGTACGCATCACAGGAAAATATCTATTGTAGGACGAGAATAAAATTATCTGATGCACAGGACTTTCAAAAGTGGCTTATCGACTTCCAGATAAATACAAATACGTCGTGAAACTTGCGCAAATCAGTTTCGAAAGAGTCTTCAGGATTTGCTTTTTAAAATTTTTGAATTTTAAAAAGTATTATTAATTTTTAAAACAAATCTTAATAAATAGCAAAAAAATTTTTTTTTAATTAACAATAAAACAGTAATTACACATTTTAATTAGTGAATTAATAAAAACAATAATTTTAGATTAATTATTATATTTAATAATCAAATTAATAAACAATTAACAATTTACTTAATTAAATAATTTAATGAATCATTAAGATTAATAGTATTATTACGTTAATAAAAATTAATAATTTAGTAAAAAATAATGTCAAATTACTAAATTTTAATTTTTAATTTCACTTAAATAATAAAATAAAATAAATATTTATATTAATTTAATAAATTTTAGTCTAATTATTAATTATACTTATAGCTATAACTTCCAGTCACTAAAATGTAAAATGAATAAACAGGTAAAGGATAAATTTCAATTTATAGCTACTACGTATGAAGAATAACGATAAGCTTAATATATAACTATATTAAGTACTGAGTTTATTTTAAACTAAAACTTTAACATTTTATATTAATATTTTATTAATTAAAGAATTAATAATATATTAAATAAAAAAAAAATGTATTTATTAAAAAATTAATTTTTTGTATATATTAAACTTTTTAACTGTTTTAATAATTAATAAGAATCAATTATAAAAGCAATTTATTTGAAAATTAAATGAAAAACACAAAGTCTAAGTTAAACAGGTAAGGAATAAGTCTAAAAAAATAACTTTTAATAGTGTTAGGTGAAATTATTGTTCAGATGTATATATATATATATATATATATATATATATACACACACAAACATACACACACACATACACACACACACACATATATATATATATATATATATATATATATATATATGTAGTGAATAATTGGGAGACACTTTGAGAGAAATAATTTGGACTCGGGACCTCTTTACGGATCGAACTCGTTTATTGAAGTGTTTCATCGTACATCATCTTCGCGCGTTCGATCGGAGACCTCGCGAGCCATTTACTTTAATTTTATAAGGTCTACATAGTCGTGGCTTTTACAGAACTCTCAAATCTGCAAAATCTTTGCTCTTAATGAGTTGCACCCCAGTTTTGTTAAGTATTTAGAATATTTTCCAGCAGAGGGCGAAGGTGTCAAACTAAGAGGGTGAATTACTTTAATTGGTAAATTAGCTCTTGATTGATGTCTGGGATCTTATGACGACAACAAGGCTTGGCCGAGATCTGAATGCCGCAAACCTCAAACGCCGGCAACAAGCACAAGCTCAGCACTTTTTATCTTATGCTTGGATAGAAATTGAGGTCAGAAAGTAATAAGCGCTATAATGTAAAAGAAACTCCTCAGGGGCAAGAAGCTTTTTTGACTTAAAGTTTGAAAAGAAGCTGGAATTTTCTAATTTTAAATTTTAAATTTTAAATTTAATTTTAAATTTTGAAAAAGGGATTTAATTTTATCATTTAACATATATATGCACAGTTATAATCTAAAATTCAGAGAGAGCGAGATATTATTAACTAATTACATTAAAGAAAAATACTATTCACTAACTAATAAATAAATAAACAACATATTTATCATATTTAGAAATATTGAACATCACGATGATGTGAGCTAAAATAATATGTAGTGCATTTACTTTACACCTTGAAGATGAACTAAACATATTTTAATGACATTGATAAACACTTATTAAACATTGGGCGTAGAAAGAGTGCCAAAATAAATACATGAAATATTTTTTAAGTAAACAGGAGTTTCTTTTGAAAAATTGGGCTAGCCTGAAAGAGTCAAAACCCTACCCGAAACGACAACATCCCGAATGAATGCGGGTTTACCTAATTAGGGTCGGGTTCAGGTATAATCGGGTTATGTAACCCGATGCAGAAATCAATTCAATGACCAATGTAACTCCGATGTCAATTCAAAGAAATTCTCTCTGCTTCGTACTTCCTGGCATGTAACAGTGCTATTTAGATTACTATGGAAGGATAGTCCCATCATACAGTGTTAATTTATAATTGCGAATACTTCTTTTTGCTTTTACAACGAAATTTTCCAAGTAATTGAAAACAGGGCGTAAATATATTTTTAAAATATCAATATCATCACATGTAGTTTAGATAACGAATGATATCATTAAATATAAACATAAGTGTTGAAAACAGTACGCTTCGGAGGAAACACCAAATTCTTTGTTGAAATTTATTTCTCCAAGGAAGTGCTGATGACAGCGTATACACTTTTGGTATTCCCTTTTTGAAACATCTAATCTATAAAAGTGGGAAATTACACAGCCAAAAAAAATATGAAAATGTTTCAAGGCAATTGGAGTCTTCAAATGAGACGAAACCGCTTTTCTAGTTTATATTCAATCACTGAGATAAAGAAAGTTCTGAATAACTGTTTACGTTGAATATAACTGTCTGGGATAATATTGTTTGTGTCAGCGAATAAAATATGGATAAAAGATGTTTTTGGCGAAAGTAAATCTGAAGATCTTTGTTTTGTTTTTTTCATTTTCTTAGAAGGGAGATAAAAATGATTTATTTGGAAACTGAAAAGGGACACTTAAATATGAAATAGATTAATATATTATGAAATATAAATATTTATTACTTGAAATAAAGAAATTGAGTTTTTTGGAAAATAATATAATTTTGGACTATATATTAGTATTAATTACCCATTTAAATAATAATACTATGTGATATCAAAGTGATACCACACCATTTTTCTAACGCAGGGCCCTGATTGACCCCGCTTACCCTACAATCATGTCCAAATTTTAGAAAATACTAGTAAAAGTGTTAATCGCTATTTTTTTCTGAATTTTTCTATAGATGAATATCTACTGAGAAATATTAGAAAATTTGATTCTGCGCTGTACAGCACTCGGACAGATCGAAAGTGTAATTGCGTTACGTTAATTATATGTACTTAAGATATAAAAAAATAGCGGTAGTAGTTTTGACAGTTTTCTACACGTCAATGGTATTAGTCATAAACATCTTTAAATCTCAGTGTGGTGTGTAAAAGCCGATGTATACATATCTATTATTGGCGGTTGCCATAGAAATATGATGAAGGATTCAATAGTGTTGCCACAGTGTTGAGAGAAGATTCCACAAAAAACACACTAAGCATTAGCATGATTCAGCCAAGTTTTACTTGAAAATCAATCAGATTTTCTCCAGATCAAAATTGTATGATAACCATTGTCAATATATATTATGGAATTAACTGCACCAGCATATAATTTCCAATCAACCATATAATGTTGATAGGTGAAGGGTAAATCCCAAGACGTGAAATTACATATTTTGTATCAATTAAGAGATTTGTCATTCGAAAATTGTATCATAGACGTAATAATAAGGGGGGGGGTGTCTTTGTAATAATCTAAAAAGTAATTATCTTGCAAACATTTAGAAAGAGTAACAATTTTTTCACCTATCTCCCAATAAATTATTGAATTAAATAAGAATTAGTATTGAGTCGACAAAGATACCAAGAAATCAATATAGAACTATGTTTAAAATTTTATAAGTTTAAAATATATGATGTATGAAATTTTTATATGAAAACAATCCACCGGTATGTGTCTAAACAATGAACCAACACAAAAAAAGCAATTCTGAGAGCCATCTCTGAATAAACAAAGACTGGTGGATAATTCCGCAAATTTCCATGACAATAAATGAACAAAAGCTCTGTGGATGAATTGACAAAATCAAAACAATTTTGTTTTGACAGAATCAAAACTGTTGACTACAAATAAGAAAAATGCGTCTAATATTTCATCAAAATAATCTTAGAACATGATATAGAGTAATATATTGTGATAAAAGGAATCAAAAGGTCGTTAAATACATTAATATAGTGAAGAAAATTAACCATACAACAAAAGGATAATCACTCATGTGTAAATGAACAACTCGACATGAAGGACATACTAAGATAAAAATAACTCTATAAAAACTTTTTGAAAATTATACTTTCTACGTTTTTGTAAACACAGTAACCAAATGCAAAGCTTCACTAAGAGGAGTAAAATTTTGAGAATATTCACTAATAATCGAAAGGAAGAAAACTTTGTATTCATGGCAACTTTGTAAGTTCGAATACCAGCCAGCATCCAGAAGACATTACATGTGTTATAAAGTGGTAAATATATTTTTTTCACCATGAAAATTAACGCTATTGACGATGAAATACATCCAGCTGAGATATGAAAATAATTTAGAAACTTGTTGTATGGTGCAAATTTTCATCAAAATAAAGTTTTGATATTCAACGGATGTTGATAAATAAAGTAAAAAATATAAATATAAATTGTCAAAATCTGAAATATTGCAAAAGAATAAAATTTGCAGTAAGTATAAGAAAGAGCAGTTCCAAGAAATGTACAATTAGTTAAGAAAAAAATCAAGCATGACATGTGTAATTTGTGAAAATCGTATATTTCATATCCATCATGAAAGCATTGATTGTGTGTGAAGAAAATGTAATGTCCTATTGAATATGAGACCACGACAAAAATGGATAACAAGGAATGTCCAAAATTATGCTAGATTAGCATTATTGTATCTATAAAAAGTGTATTGATAACGAAGAAAGTGCAAATGGAAGGTGGAAATAATGCATCACTAAAAGTTAAGTTAACTACAAAACAGACAGAATTTTCGAATAAAATTAAAAGTTAACATAGCGAAGTAAATTGACCATACAATAAAAGGATAGCTACGCATGTGTAAATGAACAACTCCATATGCAAGAATACTGCAAGAAAAAAAATTCTAAAAACTTTTTGAAAACTGTACTTTGTGCGCCTTTGTGAACACAGTAGCCAGATGCATGCCGATCCAAACTTTCCGGATCAGATTCGATTAAATCTGGTTATTTGGCTGGATATAGAATCGTCACAAATGTCACAAACCTATAGCAAAAAAAATTTAGCCGAACTAAACAGATTGTATTCGGGAAAAATCGGGTCACCTTTCCAGATGTAGAAACGTCTCAAATGTCACAAGCCTTTAGCTAAATAAATGTAATCCGAACTTTCCGGATAAAATTCCCTTAAAATCTGATCACACGATCCGATGCAGAGTCGTCACAAATGTCAGAAAACTGTAAGAAAAAAAGAAAAAGGTGACCCGAACAAAACGGATTTGATTCGGGAAAAATTTAGTTACTCGACCCGATGCAAAATCGTCACAAATGTCAATTTTTCTCCATTGAAGTGACACGGTGACTTCACAAAATGGTCACAGAAACGCTAAAAAACGGCCATAACGACTTCACACTAGCGTCACGTAGATTTCAAATCCACGTCAAGTGACGTCATGCCGACGGTCACAAAGTCACAACAGTGTGACGTCACAATGTTTTACGTGCAATGACTTCTAGGGTACTGTAACGTCAAACCCCTTTCTTATCTCTTCACATGACACTTTCCAAATCCATAAAAAAAGATTGTCAAATACTCAACTAGTGTCGTAAACATCACTCTCGGGTGGTCTGTTTGTAGAAAATAGTGCAACAATTATCAGTGAGCAATTAGAAAAATATATTTTTATATAGATAATAGTACAAGTAATAGATCAACAAGTAATAGTAGTACACAATTAATAGATCCTAGGGAATGTAAGATGTTGTGTGAAAACACCACATCTTGTTCTTTCTTGCTGAAGAGACGCATGACGCCGTGGTGCCAGCGGTTTTAAAATGTTCATGAAAGTACCCGAAGTCGGAGTGCGACACTCAAGTGGGAATACGGAGGGACAGTATATCGTACCACACTGTTCGCAGAGTATAAATGTCCATTTAATATACACCTCTTTAGAAACTGAAAATTATAAAGTTTATAAGTTTTAAAGCTGCAAAGTTCGGGAGAATTGGTGCGGAACAGGTAAAATGTCAACACTTCATCATGCGCGTCAAAAGAATCACATCAGTACAAACTGTCATACATACTGGCGTCGACAAAAAAATGATCAAAAGATGAAAGTCGTGGAAGTCAATCCGTCGTCCGTTATTTGTATGCAATTTCAATATTAAAAAAATATTCATGGTAACTAAAATATAATTAGTGCCATTATAGTTTGGAAGAAACTTAAGAAAGCCAAAAGCGTAACAAATGACGTGACTACCACTTATTTTGCACACCATTGATTACGTCATGACCCTGCGCATATATTCAACAAAAATTGACCAATCGTCACGAAAATTTTAATATCATGTTAAGGTTGAGAGTATTACCTTACGTTATTTATTTATAAGTGAAAAGTTTTATCTGGATGTATAAAAAATTCATGCGAAACTGGCAGCTTGTTAACTGTGGTGTTAAGTTGCAGATCTAGATAATCATGGCGAACTGTAGTAAGGCAATGAATGTACCCATTTGGTAATTTCTCCAGAAAGAACAAGTCAGTTTTTCAAATAAGGAGTTTATTTAAGCACAGGAAAAATGAAAAAACAACTCCCACATAACGAAGGTGTTCCTAAAGCCCTCGGAATTGATTATAAATCATTACATCAGTTTAATTGATCTTAAAGAGCTAATTTAGAAATCTACGAATTATAAAACACCAGATAACAGTTTGATCAGCACTTGAAAACAAGACAAAATTCTGCTTCCGAAGTCAGTGCTCCCGCTTTTTTGTCAGGGGATAATTACACAATCGACATAGAAGAGAAACGAACCAACCGATGAAAATATCGCTTGAGAGCTGAGAGACTAAGCTAATGAACGCGACAGGGAGTGGTCTAAGGAGAAAGAATCCTTGACATTGAAACGGAGGCTTTTTGAAGTGAACAGTCTAACGTTCGAAAACGGATTCTTGGATTAAAATAACAAAAATGTTTTTTTAAAAACATTCGAAATGAAAAACTAGCTTCTCTCAGAATATTATAGATTATATATTTGATTAATTATTAATATACGCGTTACGAATTTAAAAGGAAATTAAATAGAAATAGATAATATTAAGAAATTGGGAAATAATGAATATATATATATATATATATATCGGAATTTAAAATAATTTAAAGGAATATCGCGAAGTAAAATTTTTATATAACATTTATATTTATATATAAGTATATATACGTTATATACAGGGTAACTTGGGGTGAGATGCCGTGTTGGACAAGATGCCGTGTCACGTTGTTTTCCTATACGAAGGAACTGTAGGGAAACGCCACTCAGTCGTGTTGGAGAGGCTTTCCTACTGATAGTTTAATCCCAGTTTGCGTTGTTTTATTTAAATTTTAAATAGTGATTTTCTATTGCTATTTCGTCTTAACACCTTTGGTAAGTGTCCAAAATCTTTTACGCTCTTTCTTTATCTACCTATATAAGTTATAGTTTAAAAATCAGAGAAATAAATCTGATGTTTTTAGAGAGTGTTGGTGTCTGCCCTTTCCGCCAAACGTTAATGGCGGCCGGTTAACTCTTCTTCCACTTTAGTAGGGAGACCAGCGTCATCTCCAATACTTTGGGATCAGTCGACGAAAATCTTCAAGGGGAAGATGCCGTTTTTTTTTCATTACCTGATTGTTTTTTCATTGTTTTAAATTACTTTTGATATTCACTAAGGTGTCCACAATTTTAATCAGATGATTTAACTCCGTGATTAAATCGTTATTTAAATCAACCGATTTTTTAAATCATTGATTGAAATCATAAATTTTGTAAATGTTTAAAATGACATAGAGATTATTAAGAAAGTGCTACAGCACAAAATGGGATTGTGTCTTTTAAAGCAACAGGAACATTTCAAGTTAATCCAACAGCTATTCCAAGTCGAGCTTTCGTCGGGTCAAACAAACAACCTGAGCCACAGCCCCAGTTTTTCAGGTAGAAATCCACTTCAAAACGGTCGAACAAACTCTCAAGATAACTAAGCAGCTAATTCAAGGTTTCCCCCAACCATACACATCACTAAAATCACATAAATAGTCGACTATCCTGACAATCAACCTTCCATTAGTGATAAGGTAGATCTAGTGCCAATTGACGAAAATATTACACTGTCTTCTCCAACAAAATTTCTGCAATAAATTTCACAAGTTCCAGTTTATGAAAAGAGAAAACATAGTAAAAGAAGGCAAGAAGCTGAAAAACTTACATCATCAGAAGTTATTGAAGAAAAGAAAGTAAAATGGCAAAAAAAGTAGCTTATGAAGGGGAAAACGTTGAGAATGGAAACAAAAACTAGACCAATAAAAGCGAAAACCAAAATAGAAAGAAAATAGCAGCTGGGATTTTCCAGATGTCTCAAGCCTTTCTAAAAAGGAAGGCTTTAAGAATAAGCCAAAAGCTAGAAAGCGAGATTCTGCAACTGACGATAATATGGATGATGATTAAATTCCCCACCATGATTCAGAAAATGGGGATTTTTTAAAGCGAATAAGAAAGAGTGCTCATAGTTTCTAGAAGAGTACAATAAAACCTTGGAAAAATGTGATTGGATCAAGTGCATTCAGTGCAAATGTAGGTTTCATGAAAGTTACTCAAAATTTCTAGACAAATGTGCAGTTTTCGGCAGAACTGAGATATTGCTGAAAAAAAAAGAGGAACGTATGAAAAATATTAGCAAAAAGGCAGGACTCTAAAGCACTGTATCTCTGTGGCATTGCCATATTTCAGCTTGTTATAAAGTTTTAAAAATTAACATACTTAAGTGCCATAATGCTTTTAAATGTTAAGTGGAACACAATATTTTTTTTTACAAATATTAGTTTGTTTTCTATTAAATTGACAATGTTTGTAACACTCATATTTTTGTAATTGTCGAATGCTAAGTAAGAAACAACATTAGTATCTCTAAAATATTAGTTACTTTGTTTCGTTCCATTATGTGTTGCACTGTTTCACGAAAATTATTGTTTACATTGAAAGTCCAGAAGGCATTTTTCCCTATGCAGATGACCATCTTACTCCAAGATGGGGGTAAGATGCCGAAATGCAATCATTTACAAAAGCAAATTTTTTTTATGCTTTCTACGACACTTGCAAAATGAAATACATTTTTAAATCATACATAAATGTATCAACTGTAACAAGAACTTAAAGAATAACAAATGGAAAAAACAGGTGATTTTATAAAAAACAAGAATGAAAAATCATGCGTCAAGCATAGACTATGTAACACTTTCCAACTCTTCCAAAATAATTTTACAAATCATACCGTTTAATAATCTAAAAGATAACATCTAAGTAAACAATTTGGAAAGCGCATAACATATTTAAAAACATAATTTCAGGAATTTCCAACATATACAATAGTCGGAAAAATATCCGAATACGTTTATTCAGCCCTGTATAGGATCTATAGATTTGTATATATACTATACATAGGATGCTACATTTTAGTTCAATTAGGAAACGCGTAGAACAGTTTAAAATTCTCCGTCTGGAGTTTCTGTCTTTAAACGGAATGTGTTCGTGAACTTTTGTGCTCCCTGTATAGGATCTAAAGAATTCATACACACCACGTAATAGACAAAAAGCGAGTTAAAATTAAAATCGCGTTCAGTAACTTAAAACGCACTTCCAGGAATTATTGTTAACCGACAGTAGAGAATTCTTTTGTGTGTCCCTGTCAACGAACGATGACTGCTATACACACAATACTCTGTAGTAAGCCTCTTGTAATGCACCTTAGTGATATATATAAATTTCAATGTGTTTAAAATAGTGAAAAAATTTTTAAATAAACCGCAGACGATTTTTCTCCATAGAAGTGATGTAACGGAATTCTTTTGACTGTCCCTGTAAATTAACTATAAGTGCTATGCACACCCTATTCCATATTAAGCTTCTTCTAATGCACCTTAGTGATATATATAAATTTCAATACGTTTAAAATAGTAAAACATTATTTAAATGAACCGCAAATGGTTTTTCCGCATAGACCGCAATGTAACGGAATTTTTTTGAGTGTCCCTGTAAAAAAACTATAAGTGCTACACACTTCCGTTCAAATAGGAAACATCCTATAGATAACGACAATAACATATAAAAATTGCAGAGCAATCCGAGCATTTTTACGGGAGTTAGAGCACGGACAGACGGACAGACGGCAGACGGCAGACAAACCGAAGTCATAAACACTTTTCAACTAGGTTGGAAAGTGTTAAAAAAATTAAAAACTACGGCATGCCCACCCAATCTACCCTATTTTACGTTGATACTGCTTTACGTTTTCAAAATTGTCGTCGTATAGTGGATGTTTTTTTTTTTATTAACACTTTCCAACCTAGTTGAAAAGTGTTTATGACTTCGGTTTGTCTGCCGTATGCCCGTCTGCCGTCTGTCCGTGCTCTAACTCCCGTAAATATGCTCGGATTGCTCTGCAATGTTTATATGTTATTGTCGTCATCTATAACATGTTCCCTATTTCAACTGAAGTGTGTAGCACTTATAGTTTTTTTGTAACTGATATATATCACTAAGGTGCATTACAAGAAGCTTAATACACTCTTAAAACTGTGCCTCTGATTTAAGAGGTACATTCTGAATTTTTGTGCCTCTGAATATTAAGAGGCACATGGTGCCTTTGAAATTAAGAGGTACATAGTGCCTTTGAGATTCAGGGGCACAGCGTAAGTGCCTTTGAAATTAAGAGGCACAGTGTGCCGCTGAATTTATATATTCAAGTGCCTCTTATTTAAAAATACATTCTGTGCCTCTTATAATGGTGGCACATGCATGTGCCACCATTATAAGAGGAACAGAATGTAATTTAATTATATTTTATATTATATTTATATCTTTACAGTGAATTCTGTCTACTGCAGAAAGATTTTCCAGCATGGCATATCCAAAGACATATTAAATTTTGTGTAAGGCAGAATACTATGTATAATAGAAAATTTTCTCACTCCCAATTTATTGAAACAAATTTGAAATAAATATTAAAATGTGTGTCCATGTGGCCTAAGTCAGTTCTGTGGTTCAATAAAGAACCTTGTCTACATATCAGTTTATTTTATACATATCAAAATACATAAAAGGGCATGAAAGCTTTATTAAAAACAAATAAGACAAACGTTAAAAATAATCAGCGTAAAATAATCACAATATTGATCTTGTGATAATGACAACAATTAATTTCAAAAAGTAACTCTGATCATAAATATTCTATTACTGGTATCCTAAATGTTAAATTTATTTGAAAATAACTAATTTGTTTCATTAGTATATATTTTCATTATACTGAATTCCGATTCTAAATAAAATACGATTATAAAAACAATATCTATTACTTTCTGTAGGATGTCCATTGCTGAAATTTTGGGTGTTTTAATTTATTTTTGTTATTGCAGTTAAATTTCGATTACAATGGGAAATGTAGCTGAGATTAGTTAAATATCGTTGACAGATTAATATCAGTGTTTAATTCAGACATTTTTCTTCTGGAGGGATTTTCGCGGCTTTGCTTCGGGGGGGGGGGGGTTGCACTTTTGTCCATTAAAAAGAATAAAATCTCACACTTTTCGATCATTGTTCCGGAGAGGGAATGCCCCCACCCCCGGGCCACCCCCTGAATTCAACACTGATTAATATAATACAAAAGAAACTGGACTTTATTAGCTATAACTATTAATAAAAAAATTAAATTTCTCAAGGGAATGATACATTTACCCGCAATATATACATATGCTTGTAACATAAAACATTTCTTTTACAGTGTCGATTTTTATACTATACACATTCAAAGAAAATAATAAAGTACTAAATTAAATACACTTACTTATTGCAGGCTTTTCTATAACTCTCTACATTCATTATAATCCGCCGGTGGATGATTGCAATAATAACACCATTACACGTAATTTTATGTTTCCTAACATAAATTCATTGTATTTTTCACAGGAACATTTACCTCTACGGCGTCGTTTTATATCGTAGGAAAACCTAACTCCTATTATCAGCGATTGATATTGTTGCAATCCTGAACGACAATAATAACACGAGCGTAATTAAAAAACGAAAGCACAAAACCTCTTGAGTAAAAATAATCGTCTTGCTAAAAGGATATATATATATATATAAACTCTGTTTGTGTCGTCAGGTACCGTTTCTCGAATAATCCACAAAACGCCATTTCTTCTGGTCAAGCGTCCATTCTTCCTTCTCCCCTATCCCTCATTGAAAGTAAATATCCCGCGCCCGCTCAATGCATCATGGGTTAAACATTTGTACGCATGCGCGCTTTCCCACTGTACCGCTGAATAAATGACCCCTTTTTTTAAGAGGCACACATTTCGCGCCGTGACTCTGATATATTTCGTTCAGTCCTCCGTGCCTCTGAAAGGTTTTGAGACCTTCATTTGTGCCTCTCATTTCTTTGTGCCTTTGATATTTATCAGCTAATCAGAGGCACTTTGTCTGTGTGCCTCTCATATGCGCTGGTGCCTTATATATCAGAGGCACAGTTTTAAGAGTGTATGGAATAGGATGTGCATAGCACATATAGTTACTTTACAGGGACAGTCAAAAGAATTCCGTTACATTACGTCTATGGAGAAAAATCGTCTGCGGTTTATTTAAATAATGTTTCACTATTTTAGACGCATTGAAATTTATATATATCACTAAGGTGCATTACAAGAGGTTTACTACACAATATTGGGTGTATAGCAGTCATCGTTCATTTACAGGGACACACAAAAGAATTCTCTACTGTCTGTTAACAATAATTCCTGGAAGTGCGTTTTGAGTTACTGAACGCAATTTTAAATTTAACTCACTTTTTGTTTATTACGTGGTGTGTATAAATTCTGTAGATCCTATACAGGGCAGCACAAAAGTTCGCGAACACATTTCCGTTTGTTGACAAAAACTTCAGAAGGAGAATTTTAAACTGTGCTACACGCGTTTCCTAACTAAACTAAAATTTAGCATCCTATGTAGTATATATACAAATCTATAGATCCTATACAGGGCTGAATAAAAATATTCTGATATTTTTCCGAATATTGTATATGTTGGGAATTACAGAAATTACGTTTTTAAATATGTTATGCGTTTTCCAAATTGTTTTCAGCTTATTAAACGGTAATGATTTGTAAAATTATTTTGGAAGCGTTGGAAAGTGTTACAAAATCTATGCTTGACGCATGATTTTTCGTTCTTGTTTCTTTTAACATGGATTTTTTTTTAACTATATCAACGTTTAATTAAATTAAAATGAATGCAAATTAGAATCCCTGCTTCACGTCGGTAACCCGATTTTTAACACTTTCTAACCTAGTTGCTAGTAGTTCCAAGTAGTAGTTAAATCATTAAATATGTTTGGGCGTTTCATAATAATTTAAATAAAAAAAATCTTTGCATTTCGGTTATTAACACTTTCCAACCTAGTTGAAAAGTGTTTATGACTTCGGTTTGTCTGGTCGTCTGGCCGTCTTCCGTCTGCCGTGTGTCCGCGCTCTAACTCCCGTAAATATGCTCGGATTGCTCTGAAATTTTTATATGTTATTGTCGTTATCTATAGCATGTTCCCTATTTCAACTGAAGTGCACTTAAAGTTTTTTTATAGGGACACTTAAAAGAGTTCCATTACATTACGGTCTATGGGAAAAAATCATTTGCGGTTCCTTTTAATGATGTTACTCAATTTCAAACATCTCGTAATTGATATATATCACTAAGGTGAATTACAAGAAGCTTAATATGGAATATGGTGTGCATAGCACTTATAGTTACTTTACAGGGACAGTCAAAAGAATTCCGTTACATTACGTCTATGGAGAAAAATCGTCTGCGGTTTATTTAAATAATGTTTCACTATTTTAGACGCATTGAAATTTATATATATCACTAAGGTGCATTACAAGAGGTTTACTACACAATATTGGGTGTATAGCAGTCATCGTTCATTTACAGGGACACACAAAAGAATTCTCTACTGTCTGTTAACAATAATTCCTGGAAGTGCGTTTTAAGTTACTGAACGCGATTTTAAATTTAACGCACTTTTTGTTTATTACGTGGTGTGTATAAATTCTGTAGATCCTATACAGGGAAGCACAAAATTTCGCGAACACATTTCCGTTTATTGACAGAAACTCCAGAAGGAGAATTTTAAACTGTGCGTTTCCTACAAGGCTGCATATACAGGGCTGAATAAAAGTATTCGGATATTTTTCCGAATATTGTATATGTTGGAAATTCCTGAAATTACGTTTTTAAATATGTTATGCGTTTTCCAAATTGTTTACTTAGATGTTATCTTTCAGCTTATTAATGATTTGTAAAATTATTTTGGAAGCTTTGGAAAGTGTTACATAATCTATGCTTGACGCATGATTTTTCGTTCTTGTTTTTTCTGAATGCGATTCAATTCTATGTTCGGGTCAGGTTGGCGTGCATTTCGTTTCGTTGCGGGCAAGATTTCACTGAACTTGATGTTGACGAGCGATGCGAGTGATGCGATAAGATATCATGTATGAGTTGACAGTGAAAGATATATTGCTTGAGACAAATACTAAGTATAAAAGTAAAATTAGGTATTTTAAACATTCTTTAATAAACATTCTCTGTTCATCTTGAGAAATACGCCTAATCTTTTGACTACAATTCATGTTTTTCCCCAAACATTTCCGCAACAATACGCTACTTTGACGTGGACATCGAACTCAATTATGAAAAATTCACAGCTTTTTTTACGCTTGGTAGAAAGCGCGAGCATGTGAATTTATTACAAAAAAAATGGATAGAGTAAATAGATAAATAAGATAGAGTAGCAAGAAATACAATTAAGCTATCTTTTTAGGATTTCTAATTGTTTTCTCAACGTATAATCGTAAATTAATTAATATAAAACTACTAATTGATAAAAACTTATATTCTGAATATTACCCCTTTCATTTTTTATTTCTAATTTATTTTCTACTTTTTAAGCTTTTCAAATGTTTCATTCTTGCAGTTTCACAGCCGTTTAACATATTTTGGTGGGCTCGTATTGGCACATAATTAAGTCCATTGTTGTTTCAATTCACAAGTATTCCTATTATTGATTACTGTTTTCCTAGAGAATTTGTAATATTTAAAAAAAGATAAAAATTGAAATGAATTTTTTAAACGGATTCGTTTTAATTAACACGTCACAATATAAGATATCATGTAGGCCAAATCTGATCTATAATAATAGATCAATGAGATTTCACATTCATTTTGCTATTGTTAACTCTAAAGGGCGTAGAATTCATTCATATATATATATTTTTAAATCTCGTCAGGAAATTTATATTTTTAACTTATGTTTTTTGTTTGCACTTTATAGACGTAGAGACTACAGACAAACATTTTTCAACTTTATTGGAAAATGTTTAAAAACTAATACATTCTATGACCATATGTTTCACACTGTAGAAGATAATCTACAAAAAACTTTTCAAAAGTAAAAAAAAAAAAAAAAAAAGCCAAGTTTGAAAAATAAAAAAGAAAGAAAAAAAGAAATAACGAACGAAAGTTGTGGCTAAAAAATGGTCTGATATCAAATTTCCAAGCTTTTATCATGGCACTTATTTAATCTTTTTTCCATTAAATAAGTTATCCTATATGTATGTCGAGTGCCTATGTATATATTAATAGAAATCGTTTCCTTTTGTACTAAATACATTCTAACGTGTTTCTGAAAATTCAATTTTTTCAAATTAATCATGATGGGCTTGACGGCCATTTTCCATATTATGGACAAATTTCTAAGCACCCAAATTCGTAGTTAAAATACAAAGTTCGAAATTGTAACTTAAAAAACTATTTTAAGCTTTTCATTTACGGACTTATATGCTCTGAAATTTGTGTCTGAAGATAATGATGACATTTCTTAAGGATTCATCTTATGATTTATTTATTAGAGTAATTAATCATTTCAAAGTAGTAAATATCAATTTCTCAAAATATCAGTCTTCCTCAATTTATCTGTCCTTAGTTAAAATCAGAAGTTCAAAATTGTTATAAACATATTACATTGCAAAGATATTACGCTTTTACTTCAGATATTTAGGCGCTTAGAAATATGGAAAGATGGCCGCCAAGCCCATCATGCATAATTTGAAAAAAATAAATTGAATTTTCAGAAACACGTTATTTAGTTACTTGAGGAAACGATTTCTATTCACATATACATAGGCACTCGACATACATATATGATAACTTATGTAATAGAAAAAAGTTAAATAAGTACCATAATAAAAGCTTAAAATTTGATATCACATTATTTTTTAGCCACAACTTTCGTTCTTTTTTTTTTTTCAAGCTTGGGATTTTTTTTTTTGAAAAGTTGTTTTTTGTAGATATCATTTCTTTTTTTAAATAGATTATATATAATTTAAATAATCTAATAAATTCAAACTAAAATAAGCTCTCGTAGAACCTTTGCAAGCACGTAGCAAACACAATATGTATACATTTTGTTTCCGTATTCATTTCTTAGAGTAATTAGTCATTTTAAAGCAATGTTTCTGAAAGTATCAGTCTTTCTCAATTTATACGTTATTTAATTTTTATGAATGATGAAAATTTAGTAAAAAACTGCTAGAGTCGAAATAAAATATTATTGGTCTGTTAGTTGTATGTTCGATGATTTTATTTTTTTCAGACAATTTTGCAGAATTGTTTTGTTTTTGCAAACACCTACGGCTAAGCCCAGAAAGTAACACAACAGGCATCTTGAGAATCGAAGATCAGTTTAAGATCTTGTAGATCTAGCAATTTTATCCATAATGGGCTAGTTAAAAACACGAAGAAAGAAAAATGTATTTAATAAAGAAAATCTAAAAATTATAAAAAAATAAACTGTAGATAAAACTTTATCTTCATTTAGATCGGGTTTGTAGAGAAGAAGAAAAAATGTTATTTTACTCCTCTATGTTTATCCAAACATGTTTACATAAACATGAGAATATTATTTTCATATAAAAACATCCCTAAATTGATTGTCTTTAATAGTCTATTATTAAAGACGTATCTTATACTACAATTGAATTATTTTTTTCTGGTAAATAATTGCCTGATACATGGAGTGTCATCGTTCGTCAGATTTGTTTTAATCATTTTATTCATTTATATTTCTATTATATTTTTGGGGGGAGGGGGCGGGGTGTTAAGGGGGGAGGGTTAAGAAATTCTTCTCGTTCGCATATTTATGAATTAATCATGCAAAAGATTTACTACATAAATCTTGTTGCGGAATTTACATTAGCTAAGTGTTGTATCTTCTTGTAAATCTTGTGAATTAATTTATTAATTTTTTTTCTAAAATAGTAGGCAGACATCTTTAATTTTTCCAGGCCATTTGCCTACATTTTAAACTTGAGTAATTTATAGTCATTCACGAGTTTTCCATACGAATTAAAGATTTATGATGGTCAGTTTGACATACATATAATTTCATGAAATATTTCAGATTGAATTTTACAGTTCTGATTGTTCGAGTCAGAAATAAAACTTTAGGTTTTTTTTCTATAATAATAGATAAGGATCTTTACTTTTTCTAGACAATTTGTTAATATTTCTTCCAGAATCCATTTTCTAAGCATACAGTAAATATTTACATAGAATGTTTTCATTATATTAATATAAATATATTAACAATGAAATTTAAATATGCCATGTAGGGCATTTCTAGACAATTTTCAACAGTATTTCAAATTTTAGGATATTCCTGTACACTCGTTATTTCAATATGCTTTCAATATGAAAAATGTGTATATTTAAAATAAATTAATTTCGAATCGTATTGCAATTTTATGTCCTGAACATTTTAAACTTCTAATTTGTCAGAAAATGTTCACTGCGATCATTTATGCTTTAAAAATAACAACCATGTGAAGTAACAACCAAGTTCCCATTAAAATCAAAATGAAGAACTTATTTAAAACGTTTTCCACTCGTTTCACTTTTTTAAATTGCAATTTTCTTTGTTTTTAGAAACAGTTCTTAACAAGCATATACATCTTTAAAGTAACCGCCGTGATAAAATTACATTCTCTACCCCGAACGACATTACAGTAATCGTAATTTTAGACAGTTTTTTACATCTGCATTAATTTAAATTTCCCTTTTTTAGAAGCTATTCCGTACGATCATTAACGCCTTAGAAGTAACAAGCATGTCAAATTTCAAGTTTCTAGCATTAACAATTCTAAATAAAACATAATTTAGAAAGTTCATAAAACGCATTCCTCTCGTTTCAAACTTTTAATTTCTCCTTTTTTTTTTAGAAATCATTCTTAGCGAGTATTTAAATCTTCAAAGTGACCACCATGCCAAATTTCAGGTTTCTACCCTGAACGGTATCAGAGAAATTTTAATTTTAAAACTTTTTTGCTCTTGTACTCATTGAAATTTAGAACTAATTAGAAAATGCTCACTGTGAGCATTGGAGTCTTATAAGTAACAATCATATCAAATTTCAAGTTCATCCCTTAACAATTCCATTCAAATCGTAATTTAAAACATTTCTAGAATTTTCCGTTCGTTTCACCTTTTTAAATTTAATTTTTTTTAAACGGCTCTTAGGAATCCTTTACATCTTAAAAGTAAACCACCTTACCCTATTTCAGGATTCTATCTCCAACGGTATCGTAGCAATCGCAATTTTAGAACGAATTTTGCTCCTACACCCTTTAAATTTCTAATTTGTTATATAGAAAATGTACTCTAGAAGCATTTACGCCTTAAAACTAACAACCATGTCAAATTTCAAGTTTCTAACCCTAACAATCACATTAAAATCATAATGTATAATGTTTTTCGAACATTTTCCACTCGTTTCACCTTTTAAATTTTTTTATGTCGATTTTATCGAGCATTTACCTCTTTAAAGTTACCACTATGCCAAAACCCAGGCCTCTATCCCGAACGGTATTACAGAAATTGCAATGTTAGAACGCTTTTTATTCTAGCGTCTGTCTAAGTTTCGAATATTTTAGAAACTGTTCAGGACGAATTTTTATGCCTTACAAATAGCAAGTATGTCAAATTTCAAGTTCCTAACATTAACAATTCCAGATAAATCATAATTTTGAATGGTTATAAAAAGTTTTTCTGTCGTTTCGAACATTTAAATTTCTCCTTTATTAGTAACAATTAGCGAGTATTTAAATCTTAAAAGTAACCACCATGCCAAAATTCAAGTTTCTACACCTAAAAGTATCACAGAAATTTGAATTTTATATATATTTTTTTTTTTGCTCCGTCACTCTTTAAATTTCGAATTTATTAGAAAATGATCCCTGCGAGTATTTACGAAAAGTAACAATCATGTCAAATTTCATGTTCATGCACTAAAGAATCCAATTAAAATAGTAATGTAGAAGGTTTTTAGAAGTTTTCTGGTAGTTTCACATATTTAAACAATTCTTAGCGAGCATTTACATCTCTAAAGTTGTTGCAAAATGAAAAAAACCACCATATGGCGCTAAACGCGTAGAACAATTTTGACTGACTAACTGTTGTTTACTTTTACGTTTGTACATAGCTTTTTGTGTATTCGCTCTGTATCCGCATTAAGTATGTCTCTCGTCTCTTAAATAAATAGTCTTCATTAGTAAAATATGTCTCTAATGAACTGAAGCTCACAGAGAAGAACCAGTAAATTAAATGAGACCAAATCATTTATTAATTTTTTATTGTCTTGTATGATTTAAAAAAGTACGAATTCTGTTTTATGGTGCCGAAACTCGGGATCCAACCAGGGACCTTTAGATGGGAAATATGAAAATTGGCAGGAGACGAAATAGATAATGACGAAATTGAAGATCTCAAAATTCAATTAATCGAGAATGCAGAACAGGTTTACAAATTAGATTCAGAAATTCAGAAACTTGTAGATAACTTAGATCTCGAAAAAGATGTATCATCCAGTTAAGAAGTTGCGAATTCTGTTTTAAAAGTAACCAGCATGCCAAAATTCAGGCTTCTATCCCAAATTGTATTTCAGAAATCGTAATTTTAGAACATTTTTATGCTTTCAACCATTTAAATTTCGAATTTTTTAGCAACTTTTCTGTACGAGCATTTAAGCCTTGTACAGTCGGTTCCACAAGAGTGCTCGATTTATTTCTCTGGAAAACACACACACTGGTTAAAAATAAATTTGAATACAGTAGTACATTCATTAAACTAAAATCAACAAATCGAGTAACAATCATGTCGAATTTCAAGTCCTTCCCTTAAAAATTCCATTCAAATCATAATTTAGAACGTGTTCAGAAAGGATTCCGCTCGTTTCATCATTTTACGTTTCAATTAAAAAATAAATAAATAAACAGTTCTTAGGAAGCATTTACAGCGTAAAAGTAACTACTATGCCGAATTTCAGGTTTCTATATCCAACGGTATCATAGTAATCGCAGTTTTTGAGCAGCTAGTACTGCTAATTAAGGATAGAAATTTATTGTTTATTTTTACACTGGATTTTATAAAAGCACGCAGATTACGTAATTACTTGTCCAAAAATGCAATCCTTTTTTTTTTCTGTACAATCTTTAGGATTGTAAGTTGTTTGAAAAGTAAAAGTTTGACGAAGAAAAAAGTGATCATTTTAAGTAAATCGAGGTTTAAAAAAAATCTATATCTCTGTTTACAAATCACTTATGAAGATGAGTTTAGTCTCAAATTGAAGAATTTCTTCATTAGGGTCTTCTAGTTTTCATTGTTTTCTGCAACGCGATGTTTGGTTCATTTGATATCTTATATTTTAATCTGGTGTGTTTGGTCGATTTAAAATTGAGAAGTTGTTTCCTGTAAGTAAGCAGTAGCGGTCTGTAGTCTGAATTTTGGCGTTGTTTGTTTGGCGGTCTTTTTTTTTTCATAGCTTGGCTTAGCAGAACGATCGCCTTGCTTGATTGGAGACCCAACACCTTCAATACATTTAAACATACAGAATATCTCTTTTTTTCTTAGTTGACAAAATATCCCTAAAATACAGTAATCCTTTAACATTCGCGAGGATTACGTTCAAGGAAAAACTCGCGAATGTCAAATCCTTGAATGCCGAGTATATCTCTCTGCACTAAAAAAGAAGTTACTTTTTATAATATTTTAATTATAATTAGAGTGGTACAGCATTTCAAAGAACAAAAAGTATTAGCAAAATGTATTAACAAAACGTTATGCATAACATAGATTATATAAAGGTGAATGTACACACAAGTTCATAAACATGAAATTTATTTATTGAAGATAATTAAACTTAACTGACGGGAGAAATAACAAGAACGAAATATCATGCGTCAAGCATAGATTATGAAACAATTTACAGCAGAGTCAGAAAACTCTAACGAAACTTCATTGTTAAATAAGGTGAAAGAAGATATGTAAATAAACAGTTTAGAAAACATATAACACATTGAAAAATACAGTTTTCGAAATTACCTTCCAGTGTCAAAATGTAGTCGAATTATTTTGTACAGCCCTGTATATGATCAATAGATGTGGATACACAGTGTGATGAAATATAGTTCAATTAGAATATTCACATTTAGCAAGTGTCGCCAATCGACGGAAATGAACTCGAAATCTTTTGTACAGCCCTGTATATTATCTGAAAACTTTTGTACACTCTACCTATTAAGCTAAAAGGCAACTTAAAACTCACTCGCAGCAATTACCAACCGTAAACGATAATGTATCTTTTTCTTTGCGTAGCCCTGTATACGAATTTATTTATATCCCACAAACTTATGTTATTCTATTAAATATAGTTCAGCAGGAAAATGCGTAAATACAATTAAGAACTACCCTTAAGCATTTCACTCCCATATTCTGTAATATTTACCAATTCCCTTGTGTAGCCCTGTATATGATATGTTCATAAACATAAAATTTATTTATTGAAAATAAATGAAATTAACTGACTGGTGAAATAATTACAGCTAAAAGATCATAGGTTTTTGTATATAATTTCGACTCACTCTATTCGCAAAGAGATGATAATGTATTAGTGGGTCAGTTTGCAATACAGCATAAAAATACGATATTTAAATGCAGCCAAATGCTTCAGAAATGCTTTTGTTTTCCATCTAAGTGCAGTTTCAGCTCGATCTCCACGAGAAAATGCACATTTTAAATTAATAGATTGAGGGTGCCGTTATCATACCATTTCTAATATACCCATTGCAATAAGTATCCTGCTGCTGTTATTATTTTGCTTTCTTACAACACTCGCTCTTTTTACTTACCCATCATACGTTGTATAGGGTAAGTCTTGTAATCGTTTTGAGAATCGAAAAATTTTTTTTGACGGATTTGCACGTTTCAGACACTGGAGATTCCGAAAAACATATTTTTAGAAAAAAAAATTTGCCGTCCGTCTGTGTGTCTGTGTGTCTGTAAACGCTCTATCTCCCGAAAAAATTGAGATAGAGACTTGCCATTTGCTATGTACTTAGTATGTAATAATGGGAAGAAGCCTATTTCATTTCAATAACCTCGATTAACCGGATCTATTTTTTTCGGACTCTCGAAATATTCGTTCTAATAAAAGGTATATAAAATTTTTCGAAATTGGTTATTTTAAGAAATGAATATAAAAGACAATAAAAAAACAAATTTTGCATAAAGCATGAAGTCGATCGGATAATGAGTTGCCGAGATATTTGGAATCCTATTTACCACACTCTTCGATTTTTCATGACCCTGTATTTCATCCAAATTTCACTTCAAAGATATATTTTAATTGGAAATTTGGCGCTTAATCAGATGCAATAAATCGCTAGTTATTAGGATTATTATTTTTGGAGTTATAAGGATGTTTCTTTCAAGCAATTCAGTAATCGAGCCTTTAAAGTTTGTGACGTCATCAAGCCACGATTTTATTTGAATTGCAATGCATTTTATAAGTAGTTTACACATTTTTATTTTAATATTTTACATTATGCATATCCATGATGGGTAAGTATTACGGTGGCCCCCAACGACTAGTTTAAGTTCACAACTGAAAATTGATTTGTAAATAGATACGAAGAAAACACAGGGGAACCACTATAAATTCTAAAAAAAGAAAGATATAATGAAAAAAAATCGCGAATAACCAAGTCAGATTCTCGCGAATGTTACTTTTTTTCGCGTTTTCATATTCACGACTAATCAAAACCCGCGAATGTTGAGGAATTACTGTATATATTTTATTTCTTTGAAGTGTTAGAATCTTACTCCCAACTCATCAGCTTCGGTAAGATTTTAACATATAAAATATTAAATTAAACATAAATATCAGAAAAATTTTGTCAACAAAAAAAAAAAAAAAAAAAGAGAGAGAGAGAGAGAGAGAGAGAGAGACGTAATTTAAGAAAAGTACAACGACAAAAAATATGTTAAAAATATTACATTTCTGGAAAAATATTTAAACAAGAAAGTAAAATAATGCATCAAGCATAGAATATAAAACACTTTGCAACGCATTCAAACTAATGTAACAAAACTTCAACCTTTAACATTGTGAAAGAGGATGATAATTAAACAAATTAGAAAACGCATAACAAATTGAAAACACAATTTAAACATTTTACATTTACATTCGGAAAATTATCCAAAATCTTTCGTGCGACTCTGTATATGATATATAGATTTTTATATATACTACATACTATGCAAATATTTAGTTCAGTTAGGAAACACATAACCCAGTTTAAAATTCCCCTTCCGCAATATCCGGCATTAAGTAGAAATGTACTGGAATTCTTTTGTGAAGCCCTGAATATGATCTATAGAATTTATACACGTCAAGTTACATGCAAAATATTAGTCAAATTTAACAAGTTGGAGATTATACGTTAAACGTAACATATGAGGTGCGTTCGTTTTAAAACTGGTTTCACAATGTAAAAAAATCATTTTTATTATTTCAGTGAAATGCATTATATCGTCTGCTATGAGCAAATTGAGCATGCCTTTTTTTTTTCTTATTACGTATGCCACGTTTACAAATGCGAATATTTTTTTCTACACCAGAAAACGCTGTAAAATTCACCATGGAGATCTTGCTGTGCGAATGATTAAGAGACACTCAGACGAAAACACCCGCTCGCTAACTCCTATGAAGGAGATATTTTAAGATATCTCGTTCGCATTTCAATATTTTTAAATGATTTTTTTTTTGCATTGGATAGCTGAGGTCAATCTCTATGCACGTTCCTTTCTACTTTTTCGATTTTTGTTGCAGTTTTTTTTATTGAAGATACTTTTACTTTCGAAACCGGTTCCGAAATTGAAAGTATCTTCATAAAAAAAAACTTGTAATCAAAATCGAAAAAGTAAAAAGGAGCATGCATAGAGATTGACCTCAGCTATCCAATGCAAAAAAAAAAATATTTAAAATTAGTGAAATGTGAACGAGATATCTTAAAATATTTCCTCCATAGGACTAAAATTAGCGAGCGGGTGTTTTCGTGTGACTGAAGTAGCCTCTTAACTTCATGCTTTATAATTTATGACTCACAATGAACGAATCTCCTGCGTTTATTTATTCTAATGGATTGAGATATTCGGCTGTTACCCTAATTTCCACAGAAGTTATCTCAAAATCTAAATTTTTTTTAATGTAACCCATCTATCTATCAAACAATTGTTTGAACGATCTTTCTAAAAATGTAATCTTTATGCAATTTTATTATAAAAAATAATTTTGAATAAAAATGGCCACCTGGCATATGAAAAAAGAAGTGGTTTGCCCGTATTTGTTTTTCTCTGTCACATGACTTGCATTTTTATTATATAGATTACGTAGGATAGGATTAAATAGAATAAAGAAAACTTTTATTAATATCTTTTTATGTTTTGATTCGATTTTCATGACATTTTAAATGACTCGACAAAATTCTGCAACGATAATATATATTAAATTTCAAACTATTCGGTGGGGTAGTTTTTGCGCTGGTATATGCGGACGGACGTACAGACAGACAGACAGACGGACGGACCAGGCGACGATTATAGGTGCTACGTATTTATATAATTACTAGCAGATCCGCCCGGCGCTGCTTGGCCCGCCAAAACATAATACGAAATGCAAAATCACTCTTAAAAATCGCTGCACAAAAACCTTTCCACTGGTAACTCTTTGTCTTTCGGAAATTAAATAGAGAAATGGACCCAAAGCGGAAGTAAATTTAATACCGCGTCCTCAAAAGTCTGGATCATTTGATTCAAAACGGGTCAGTCTTTGGTCAAAATTTAAAAAAAAAGTTACCGTTTGATTTCACAAAATTCGCATTTTCGGAATCAGAAAAATAAACTGTGAGTTCCGATTAAAATATTTCAATACTTTTCTTAATACTCGAGGATGAGTGAAAATGAAACTTTTTCGTTGTCTGGAACTATCAAATCGGTAACTTTCTTTTGCGGATTCATTAAAAATAACCATTTTTGATGCACGCGCAGGAAAATCTTTTAGTTACACCGCCAGGAAATGCATTTTGGTCTAAACAAATTATCTGACACGTGTCCCCGCTGCCTACGATACCGTGTATAGCAGGCAAGCTAGGCACGCGCTGCAAAATCTTTTAGTTCCAGTTTCCACCACCGGGTGGAGCATTCTGTTCTAAATAAACCTATTTCCGAACGAAACTCCAGCACTCTTTCATGCTGCTTACGGCACCGTGTAGAAGGCGTGCCTTGCCCGCGTGAAAAATCTGTTAGTTCCACTTTCCACCGCCAGGGAGTATCAAATCTAAGTCTGAAATAATTAGTTCATGTTAAGTTGAATGAACCGATTCCTGTTGAAATTGGACCTATAGAACCCGAGAAAATAAGTCAACACCCCTGGATATTAATATTCCTAAATGGGGGTAACCAAGGGCTGAAAAAATGATAGCGAAGATTATTTAGTACCTGGGAGACCTCGGAAGAATGTCAGAAAAGATTTCGTTTGAATCGGACCAAGATTAAACGCAAAATCTTTTAGTTACATTTTTCACCGCCAGGGGGTGCACTTTGTTCTAAACAAACCTCTTTCCGAACGAAACTCCGGCACGTGTGCCCTCTGCATATGACAACGTATAAAAAGCGTTCTGTGCACGCGCAGAAAATGATTTAGTTCCACTTTCCACCACCAGGGAGCGCGATATCTATGTCTTAATTAGTTATCTATATCTTAATTATTTCATGTTAAGTTAAAAGAATCAATTGTCTTTGAAATCGGGCCTTTTGTTTGAATCGGACAAATTTTAAATGCAAAATTGTTTAGTTTCACTTCCCACCGCTAAGGGGTGCACTCAGTTCTAAATAAGACTCTTTCCGATCGAAACTTTGGCACATGTTCCTTCTGCCTACGACACCGTATAGCACGCGCTGTAAAATCTTTTAGTTCCATTCTATATCTTAATTAGTTCGTGTTAAGTTGAATGAACTAATTCTCATTGAAATTGGGCCCATAGAACCCTAGAAAATACCACTCAAAGGTCATTAATATTCAGAAAAAGTGGTAACCAAGGGCTGAAAAAATGATACCGAAGTTAACTAGTACCTGGGGAACTGAGAAAAGGTTTCGTTTGAATCGGACTAATAATTAAATAGTTCTGATTTTGGAAGCAGGGTGGGGGGAAGGAGGGAGTTTCGATCAGAGCATTAACGCGATATTTAAACTACTATTGAACATTCACCTCTCCCCCGCACAGAATTAAATCAACGGCGTAAAAAATTAGGATGAAACAGAAATAAAATGACTTTTTTTTTCTTTTATTACACACAAAAACAGTAAGTTATCGTTGTTAATTTCTAAAATCAAATACATAATGACGTATACATGAAAAAACTCTAAAAATCGCATAAAACAAATGGCAAAAATTCACAACTCGCTGTTCGAATTGCAATCAGCTGATGACCTTTTCATCTGCCAATCACAATTGCTCGGTTGACTTCCAGCTACCAACACAACTGCCCTCCAGTAATGTTTGACTTGTAGTGAGCGATTAGTGACGTCATTTGAAACAAAAATCGCTGCAAAACATGAAAAAAATGTTAAAAAATGAAACTAAAAGAAAAAAAATCTAATTAAAAAAATCGGGTTAATAAATAATCCGCCCTTCCCTTTTAAAATTAAGATTTTTTATTCTGTAAAGAATTATCAACTTTCTCCAAGCTAAAAAGAGTAAAAAAAAAAAAAAATGACGATTGTGAGTGTATCTGAGGTTGAAATGGAAGCAACCACCGAACCAATCAAGCGTTCTGGGCAAAATTACTTGTTGTCGAAGGGAAAAAATCGCCAAAAAATCAAAAATCGCTGTACGAATTTCGCATAAACTTTATTGAAAAGAGGATAAAATTTACTATATTGGGCTATAAGATTGGAACCGGATTCCGGTTACTAATGTGGATATATCACAGCGAAACGTCAAAAAACACTAAAAATTGCAAATTTAAAATCATGATTTTTTTATCTGTAAGGAATTATCAACTTTCTCCAAGCTAAAAAGAGGAGAAAAAAAAATGACGATTCTGATCGATGTGAGGTTGAAATGGAAGCGCAACCACCGAACCAATGAAGCATTCTGGCAAAATTTCTGAGTGTCAAAAGAAAAAAAATTCGCTAAAAATTCAAAAATCGCTGTACGAATTTCGCATCAACTTTATTGAAAAAAGGACACAATTTACTATATTGGGCTAAAAGATTGGAACCATATTCCCATTATTAATGTGGAAAAATCGCATCAAAGCGTGAAAAAACACTAAAAATCGCATAAAAAATTTAATTAAAAAAAATCTATTGAAAAATTCCAAAATCTGGCTTCGAGGTACAAAACTACATGCATAAAGTTACCTTCCCACCAAATTTTGTAGCTCTGCGTGCAGCGGTCTCTTCAGAACACAACCGAGAAACACACACACACACACATAAACTTGCTTCTTTATTATAGTTGGAGACGAACGCACCTAAAAACGCATTCCAAAATTGTAAACTTATTTCCAGCAATAATTGCTCAATTACAGTACTGTAAACGGTTTATTTTATGTGCCTTTGTAAACGAACGATAAATGCTATAAAAATCACATTCTATAGTAGGCATCTTATTCGTGAACTTCAATTATGTTCACCAATCCTCTTTGATAAAAAGGTACGTGTTGCTGACGACTGGGATTTTCGATAGTCATTGCCACAGATTAATCTCGGTAAATGAAACGTTTGAAGTTACTGAAAAAATTAATTGCTCGAAAAGTATTTGTCAGAAAATTGTTAGACAAACTGCGTTAGAAAGGTAAAAAATTGTATTTTTCTTGATAAATATCTTGTATTTTGATAATCTTGATAATCTATGATAATCTTGTATTTTTCTTGGAAATTTCAAATCCACTGATTATGCACTTTTTCAAATATTGAATTTCAAAAATTACCAAATTTCACAATGGAGTACCATATAGCGAAAACTTCACGCGTAAAAAAATAATAACAACAGCAATGTGTCAATGAAATTAAATTTTCATTAAACTACGCTTGCTAAAATGCGCTCTTTGCTGCAAATCCGATTACGAAACTTTAAAAAGCTTGGCGTTTTATTTTATTTTTTATTTTATTTTTAAGTTTTGAGCAATACCCGCTTAAGAAAATGAGATGCTTTGCCAAATGTTATAAAATATATATATATGAAAACCTAACAGTATATATGAATTTATATATGATATTTTGTAATTCTATCATTTAATTTGCTCTTTTTCATATATTGTATCTTATTTATATCGTAATTGTTAACCCCATGTTCTCAGCAATATCACTCAGACTAATCCCTTTGAGGGAAGTCCTAGTTTTAGGATATTCCAGGTAAAGGTACAGATTTTTTTAAAATACAAGGTTAAATTCACCGATATATTTCGTTTGATTCAAGGTTCTTTTGGAGAAACCGACCAGCGCAGCGGGCGTAGTCTGCTAGTTTCAATATATTTGGAATAGTTTAACATCATTAAATTACACTGTAAACGATTTTTCTCCATTGAACAAAATGTAACGGAATCCTTTTGAGTGCCCCTGTAAATGAAATATTAATGGTACACACTTCATTTTCAATAACGAGCATGCCATGGTAAACCTCAATAACATAGATAAATTACACGTCAATCTGAGTATATTTACTGGAGTTAAAGCGCGGGCAGAGAAACCAAATTCATAAACACTTTTCAACTTTATTTTAAAGTGTTAAAAAAAAACAAATACCTTCTCAGAGAATTGAAAACCCAACACCTTCAGTACATTAAAATGTAGCCACATTCTAGTAAGACCTATTAAAGAAAATAAAGCTGCTTGCAATAATCTATTATTGATGCTTGATTTCTGCCCATATCTTATGTACATCCACATTAACATTAATGGTATCGGCTACAGCATATTGTTTAAAACAGCTACTGATATATAGATTCTTGCTTATTTCAAACTTAATAATAAATTCTATTTTATTTATTTTAAAGGAATACAGTAGAGTACCTCTAATCCACAAACCTGTAATTCGCAAATGCCTGTAAACTGCACAATATATGAGAATGTAAACAAATAAATTTAATTTTTAGAACCAATTCACCAGTAGCATTTTTTTTTAATTTTCCCCCCAACTTTAATTTTACTTCTGATACATATTATATATCCATTTAATACTCTTTTTTATAATTTAAAATGATAGTACATATAAAACTATTTTCTTTAGAATTATTAGAACTATTTTCTTTTAAAAACAAAATTTTGTGATTCAGCAGACAATTATGGCCATTTGTAGACCGTGAGATACAATACAAAAACATAAACCAAATGTTTTAATACCAACAACAATTGATGATAGATTTAAAGCATATAAATATTAATAATTTTTTTTTTATAATTCTTACTTTATTTAAATGTTTAAGTTTGCAATTTATTTATTTTTAAGCATTAACAATCTAAATTTATTCAAAGTATCAATTAAAAAAATATAAACAAAGATTAAATAGACATGACCTGTAATCCGAAAAAGTCTCAAATCTGCAAAACTCTTGGAACCAAGCTTTGCAGATTAGTGGTCTTCTACTGTATATTTAATAAATAACGTTAGCACAATGCTTTAAAAATATTTTGATTTACTTGTTGTTTTGATGATCCAATTACAATTTTCATTTTTGAAAGAGAACCTTATTAAAGAACACATTTAAATAAATCTTAATAGTTTCACGAAAGCACTTACATTCTAAAAAATAGCTGTTAACCCTCTAGCCGAGGCCGATGTTTCCATTTTGTTATATAAAACCGCGGCCCATTTTTATTTGCCATTTATAATAGTTATAAGGATTGAATGTCACCGGAATTTAAAAACAAATTTATTTCTAAATAGGCCGAAGCAGTTTCTTCAGCTACTTTATAAAAACAAAGTTTTATTTTAAAATTCCGGTAGCAATGTGGCATTTATGGATTCAAAATATTTCAAAAACCGCAGAACTTTCCGAATGACCTAGTATATGAAATGATATATGTATTATAATTTGTAACCGAATCTCTCTATTTCTAAATAAAAGAAGATAGATTCAACGAAGAAATACAGTCTCCCGATGCTTAAGTACTATAAAAATTGTAGGCAACACCAAAATAGCGTACCCCGCGGAATTGTATAGAATAAGTGAAACGTGATAGGAGCGTTACCTGCGGCTGGATGGTTAATGGAATGAAATTGACAGTCGTATACAGGGTGAATCTAAACTCTTGGGCAAAATTTTAAGGGGTGATAGTACACATCAAGACAAACAATATTAAATAGGAAACTAAGGATCCCAAACGTCTTCCGAAGGAGATAGGTGCCATTAAAGTTTAGGGTCCAAAATTTCAAATGAGTATAAAAAACAGAAAAATTGGTCGATTCGTTTGCGGTTTTCTCTAAAACTATTCTTTATGTCAGTATTTTCTTAAAAATAAATTTTAAAGATAAAGTAAAAAAAATGCCGATAGAGGGCGCTTTAGACTTTAGAGTAACGAAAAACTATTTTTTACCATTATTTTTTGTATATCATTAAAGGCTTTCAAAAGCTTATACTTAAACTTAAAATTTTAGCTCAAAATCTGAATCTTTGAGAGTGATTAAGTAGCGTAAACTGAACTGCGTTCAGTTATTCCCGATCTTGGTGTCGTAGTCCAGGCAGAAACAATATGAGTTGTAATTTTCCAGCTGGACGAAAAATGTGCGGGCAAGGATTCGAACCTGGGATCTCTTAAAGCAGCCATGCTCTACCAACTGAGCTATCCCGGTTGAATCTGGAGGGCATAATTCATCCAGTTCATGCCGGGATAGCTCAATTGGTAGAGCATGGCAGCTTCAGCTAAGAGATCGCATGTTCGAATCCTGGCCCGGACATTTTTCGTGCAGTTGGAAAATTACAACTCATATGATTTCTTTACCAATTTGAATAATTATGTTAACATTAATCCAGGCAGAAACTACTACCCCCTAAACGTAAAATAAACGATAGAGTAATGACAAAATTAAATAGAAAATTTATTCATAACAGCCATGAGCAATTTCTCCGCGCAGAATAACAAGAAACAATTTGATGTATGCATGTAGTACGCAAACATATTGAGGCACAAGTGGCTAAATGTAGGAAAAGATTAAACATGCTAAAATATATATCCGGTCGAGACTGGGGTGCGGATGCTAAAACTCTTAGAACAACATACCTATCGCTGATTAGACCAATTCTCGAATATGGTTTTCCTATATATTCTTGTGCTTCCGCCACTAATCTAAATAAGCTTGAAAGAGTGCAATTGAGCGCCGCCAGAATTATTACTGGGCTCCGAAACAGCTGCCCAAGAGATATAGTGTTGTATGAATCTGATCTTCCTCCCCTTTCAAGGAGAAGAGAATATTGCCTTGCAAAGTACTATAATAAGCTCTACAGCTATCATGACCAACATCGTACTTCTGCCTACCTCCATTCTTGGCAAAATAATCGCCGACTTAAGCGACACAGCCCTTTTTCTTATGCGAAAGAGATGGGCCTACCTTCCAATAATGTGGAACCCCACTCTTTAAGGCTTCCATTGCAGCTTAGGTTGGATCCTAGCCGTATACATTTTCACACGGACCTTTCAACCAACGTGTGCAAAAAACTTGAGAACCCGGCATTTACTAGACAAATGGGACTTGAAAACTATTCATTTCATTCCACCTTCGGCCCTGAAAATGTTTACAGATGGCCGTAGGGGTGTGGGAGGTATTTCTGGCAGTGGTGTTCACATTGAGACACCGGATCGTACATTCGACATAGACAAGAAATGCTAATTATTGCTCTGTTTTTAGATCTGAGCTTTTGGCTATTTATAAAGGCCTTTTTTTTATTGATTTGGCACCAGGACTCGAGTACAAGGACATTTGGATTTTAACTGATAGTCGTGCCTCTATACAGCATCTTATTAATTGGACAAGAACGTGGGGGACAGAACGAGTCTGAACATCCTGGAACTATTGAATTGCTTAATCTGCAAGACACTCCATCCACTTTCAGTGGATCCCGTCACATGTTGGGCTGAGAGGAAACGAAATGGCCGATGGTTTGGCCAAGTCTGCCTCAGCTGAAGGTCACCAGGAAGATAGAATATTAAGCTATAGCAGTGGTTCCCAACCTTTTTTGGCCGTGCCCCACCAAAGCATCTCTAAAATGATGATGCCCCCCTTCTCCCTAAAAAATATAATTCTTATAAAAATTTAAATGAATGAACTGATAGAGTAAAAAATATTTAACATTGATCCTGAAACATACCGAATGTAATGGATGAATCAAATATTTTTTATAATCATTTGATACTACTCGTAGTTTAAAGTATCGTTGGCACATAAAGGGTCACTTTTAATCTCTTCGCAACGGTCGCCACGTATGCGTGATGTATAGAGTGCTCAGAATCCTTGATTAGACCAATCAATAATTTTGAATAAAACATTTTTGTTTTATTTAATCACAGAATGTCTGCGATTAAATTACACAACATTTTCTAATCAGAATAAAACGTGATAAAAGATTCTGTAAAGGAAGGTCGTCAAGTAATTGTTAAATATACACTTGAATAGTTTCATGTGTAAAATTGATTTCCATGTGACATATTGCAGTGTGACTCATTCAATAAATAATCGAAAAAGTTATTTAAAATTCTAAAATACCTATAAATCAAAAAAATTATAAGTAATTTTTAAATGTATAAAAGTATCTAAATATCTTAAATAATTTTTTCTATAATTATTCTGGTAGTGGTGTATTTAAAACTTTTTAATGGAGACTTTTTAAAAAGTGAATAAAAAACTTGTTTTTTTCATTTTGTTTTTTTAAATATGAATGTGTAACTTTTATTTTCAGTCTACAGCATTACTATTACAAAAATAATTCAGAGAGTATGAGTTCACAAAAATCTGGAATTGCCCCCTTGAAAAGTCAAATTGCCCCCCTGTGGGGCGTACGCCCCCCGTTGGGAACCACTGACCTGTAGTGAAATAGCTTCGATTAAGAAACAAAAATTAAATTAACTTTGGAGAGTACCTCCTATTCATCCATGGTACTTTATTAAAACACCAGGATGGTCTCTCCAACTTAATCTTTGTAGGAAACAACATTCGGCACTCTCACGCTTTATGAGTGGTCACTTAAGAGTACTATCTTTCCATCAGAGCCAGAAAACATTTTCTCAGTGTCATATGTGCCCGGGAGTCCAAGCCTCTCCTCTGCATATTATCAAATGCCTAAATTTTACCCGCTGTGAAATCTTGGAAAATCCAGCACTCTTTCATGATTTTCTGGAAGTCTTTGGTTTTGTGGAGATGGTTTAGAGCTAAACCATCTGGGATTAGAAACAACAACAACAACAGTGCGCAAGGTTGACATGTGGAAAATGGTACACGCATGATGTTCGTGAGGAATCACAGAAACTGCTCGAAAGAGTGCACACCAGCAACAATGCAGGCCTCACGCCGCCGGCGGAGGGAGTTGCGAACATTAGTGAATACCCCGGGCATCTCCCGGATATCGCTTGCTACGACGGCAATCCTCGCAACCAGGTCTTCGTTGGAGTTGACGGTAAAAATAGTTGTTTATTACTCCAAAGTCTAAA
This sequence comes from Maratus michaelseni, assembly GCA_963931845.1. Taxonomy (NCBI): domain Eukaryota; kingdom Metazoa; phylum Arthropoda; class Arachnida; order Araneae; family Salticidae; genus Maratus; species Maratus michaelseni. Next base: position 54,571,869 of record OZ007596.1, read on the forward strand.
GTACCCTCTATGGGCATTTTTTAACTTTATCTTTAAAATTTATTTTTAAAATAATTTATTTATTTAATTTTGTTATCCCTCTATCGTTTATTTTACGTGTAGGGGGTAGTAGTTTCTGCCTGGTCTACGACACCAAGATCGGGAATAACTGAACTGTGTTCAGGGGGGGGGGGGGGTTCAAATTTCAACTCCCGAACACAGTTCAGTTTGCGCTATTTAACCACTCCGAACAATTCAGATTTTGAGCTCAAAATTTAAGTTTAAGTCTAAGCTTTTGAAAGCATTTAATCAGATACAAAAGATAACGGTAAAAAATAGTTGTTCGTTACTCCAAAGTCTAAAGCGCCCTCTATCGATATTTTTTAAATCCTTTTCTTTAAAATTTATTTTTAAGAAAATACTGACATAAAGAATAGTTTTAGCGAAAACCGCAAACAAATCGACCAATTTTTCCGTTTTTTATAATTATTTGAAATTTTGGACCCTAAACTTTAATGGCGCCTATCTCCTTCGGAAGACGTTTGGGAACCTTAGTTTCCTAGTTAATATTGTCTGTCTTGATGTGTACTATCACCACTTAAAGTTTTGCCCAAGAGTTTAGATTCACCCTGTATATTATTCGCATTTCATATAATTGCTTTCAGATGAGAAGAAGTGTGATAATATGCTAAAGAGACTTTAGTATTATAAAACTCGGGGAAAATTCAAAGAACTCTAATCATTTTTCTCTTTGAAGCGACCTTAAGATATGCGGAATGTAATGCTACTCATCATTTATTATCCCGTTGAAATAACATTCAGTCTGTCCAACAGATAAAAACTGTTATCTGTCTGACTGAGATCCGCGAGATTTCGCTAAATATCCGATGGATTAGATATTCCTTTTCGTACAAGTAACATTGTTGTGTGCGATCAGTCGAAAGGACAATTTATATGCGCAACGTCAGTGATAAAACTGAAAACAAAATATTAGTTTTAATTTTCATGTAAATTTGCAAAGGATTTCCTCGAAACATTTATTTTATGTGTTTAGTTTTTGTGCTCAAAAAAGTTATTTTTTGAGAAAAAATCCATGATGTGATATAAGAAATATACATGTATCCACGCAATCTGAATGTACGCACGTGACTTAATCAAGCTCTTTTGAATCGTTATTAGTTAATTGCTTTTGATAAGGTAGCTCTATGAGATATTTGTTGAAGAACGAACATAGGGAGATACAGAAACGTCACGAAGCTGTCAAAAAAGATGAAATAACGTGTTTAAATAGTGCATAAAATATGTAAGTGATTAACTTTTTTTGAATGAAATATTATAAATGATTTAATTTTGGATTAGTAATTAAACATATATTCTTGACTTAAGCTCTTAAGTGAGTTTATTTCCAACTCACTTGCGATAGATATTTGCTATGAAATATAACTATAAACACTTTAAAAATATATATTCTTAGCTATTGCATTATTTAATATTTGTCTATGCAAATTTTCGAAAGTGATTTTATTTCTGATTTTTTATACTATAAAGATTAGCACAGTCGAATATAGTCGTCTTATAGATTTAAAAGCTTAAGGAAGGAACTGAGAAATACTTTTCAGTAACCTACTTTATGTAAAATTAAAACAAAACAAATTTTGACGAACAATAAGAGGGAGATTTCAAGACACTACAGAATTGACGAAAAACTTCAACAAAATAAAGCACTTAGAGTACGATATTGTTTCTGAAAATTCCTAAATAATATTTCGATTAATACCACAGATATTTTACTTATTTTGAAAGAAATAATACTAATGTAACATTGAAACAATTTATGCAAAATTGGAAAAATGTTGTCTTTCTGAAACGTTAAAATGTTGCGTTACACATTTCAAATTCATTTTACGTTCATTATTTATGAAATTATTCAAGTAAACTACGGAATTTCACAAGAAAATAAGACGAGTGGTGGAGTGTACTTTGAAGAAAAAATATGTGTGAATACCAGTTGTTGTGATAATTTCCCATTAGAATTCACTGATACTGAGTACTTGCCCGAAGGCGTATTTAAGGGAAAACTTGTCGAGAACTGTGAATGACTCTAATGTGACTTTTGACAGAAAAGTTTTAAAACGGATATGTGGATTAGAGATATTTGACGTACGAAAAAGTAGGCAAAAGGTAATTTATTTACTTTTCTTAAAATTACTTTTATTTTTCATTTTCGCAAATTAATTAAAGTGTATTTAATACTTTTATATTGTGTTATCAGTTGAAAGGCAGCAGGCAATATATATATATATATATACAAACAAACAAAACTGCTCTACTCTATGCTGCTTTGAGCATCGTTTATGGTAGAGTAAAAACAAAGGCATCACTAAGTATACCAAATTGTTTACTAAAAATTATTTGCATGAATTAATCTTTGGCACCGCCAAATTTTAAAATTTGATATAAATTTTCAATAGTAACTTCCAATTTTACCAAACATTTTTAAGGTTATGTTGAAATGTATACAGAGGCAAAAAAAAAGATCAAGTCATTTGAACCTACAAATTTATAAAATGCTTAACTAACTATCTGTTAAATTACCTCAACATATTATTTTAATATGTCCTGAAAATATTGACTAATCACGATGGTTTATTTACATGAACATACTACACCACTAGCCAAAATTACAAAGACACGAAGAAATGTAAATAATCAACTCTAAGTTTTAATAAGCACTGTATAATACGTATTTATAAAAAAAAAATATTTTTACTTTGTTCAGACATAACGTGCGAAATCATGAGTCATCCTCCTTTTTTTTTGACAGAGCCATGCAATGTTTCTATTCCTTCACAAATCTTGCCCGTATAACTTTAGTCGCACCCATATTGAACCACCTTTCATACGTCTGAAGTTCTAGGTTTAGAGTGACACGATTTGTTAAAAATAGAAATGTAGTATGGTGCCTTCAATATAAGGATGGATCAGTACTGCTTTGAGGTGCTGTGTCAGCTTAAGATAAGATTAATAAAGGTATCTATTCTATGAAAAGGAATTTAAAAGTGTGCATCCATATTTTAGAAAAAGGAATTTTGGCATGTAGTTGCTTTTTGGAGGGGAAAAAACCCATTTTCTTCAGATTATGCAAAATGCCATTATTGATTGTCCATCTCGATTGTACGATATGAACAGTATAAAAATATTATGTTGTGCAATTGCGAGCTTTTTTCCTGTAACTGGCAAAAAAAAAAGCATTTATCATTTATAGATAATGAAGAATCTATTTACAAACCACTGCATTATCAAAACTTGTTCCAAACATGTCGAATCATATGGCTCAGTGCAAGGCTCGGAAGTAGCACGCTACAAGAACACTGTTAAAAATAAACCCGTCAATTCACGGTAAAACTACTGGCAGCAAAGTTGCCGGACTTTTTCCGTTCCGTTAGTACATTTTCCGTTTTGAAAGATAAAGGAAGGGAAAACTCCGTTTGAAGAATCGGTAAGTTTCCATTATAAATAAACTCGGTTTTAAAAAATGTCATCACTATTTGTGCTGCCATCTATTGATTATTACGGGAGTATTTAATATAATGCAAGAACATTTTCTGCCAGACCTTAGGATTGAACTGGGGACGTTAGTGGCTTGAGCCGAGTGCTTTACCGCAAGACCAGCGTGTCCTTGATAGAGTAGGAGTGGGAAACGATGATACGGAATGTCTTCAAATCGCAGCTTGGGATTTAAACAATTTGGGGTTTAGAAAACTGGTAATTTTGAAGTTAATTGCGGGGATATTTCGTAATGAGATGGTGGTTGAAAACTATAGTATTAACAGAGGATAAACACATGAATTATATATACTCTTAATTTGATTGTTAGTTGTAAAATATAAATATTATATTTTGAATTAAATTCGATATTTTTTTTTGCTTTTTTGCGAAAACCGATTTTTAATTAACTATTATGTGTTTTTTAAATGTGTTCGTTTAGAATATATTTTTAGTGTGAGTGTTTTTTATAACTTTAAAAAATAAATTGCGAATAATTTTAAAGGAATGAGTTTAATTCGGAAGCATTATTTTTGTTTGTTGCTTTTTTAAATAGAATCGATTTTTTTTTCACTTAATTTAGCTATTTTATATATATATATTAAAAAATTTAAATTTTTTCCGCAATTATTCTATAAAATTTGTCCATTCAATAATATTCGGTATATAACCCAGCTTATTAAAATAATTCTCATTCTTAAAATAGCCTTTTACTATCCATATGTAAAGCCAATTATTCCTAATCCACTTAATAATATTTATTCGAATGTAGTTATTCTAAAAATGGCGATAGCTTTTTTAATTTATTCTTTAAATAGAACATCTTTATTTTAATCCATTATTAAAATTCATTAGTATTATTCCCGTGTGGTCAAATTGCTATAACTTCTTTATTTAAATGCTAAAATATCGTATCTCCTAAAATATTCCGCTCAAAAAACCTTATTTCATAAAATTATCCTATTATTAAATATCAAATGTCTATTAAAATATTTCCGAAAAACTTTAATTTTTTCTTTTTTTTTCCCTTTTATAAAGATTCATTTTCTTTTCTTCTTCTTATTTTTATTACGTATTAAATTCGAAGTTTAGCTACAGCCTCAAAAACAGATAAGCTCGTTTGTTGATATGACAGGCATCTGGTACGAGATTATGGAATATTCTGGAAGGGCGTAGAAAGTTTTTGCATTTTACAACAAAATAAATCCACCGGAAATATTGATAAAGTTCCAAAAGAGACCTTTTGATTCGATAGAAGTGGGTCACGTGACGTATTCTGTATTATTACGCAAGCTAGTTTAAAAACACGATCATCCTGATTCGGAGAGGATTTTTTGACGCTGGTGTTTGCTAAAGGAATCGGGACGGATTCTAGTAAATAATGGAACGTTGTATTTTTTTTTCGTTTAGCGTTGGCTAATGAGCATTTTCCCTGAAGAGATGTCTTAAACTGGAAATAAAATGTTCTTCGACAAAAATATGGACTGACATTTCTTGTTGTTGATGATGATACCACACGGCCGCCTGATGCGAGCTAAAAGGGAAACCAATCACATAGCTAACCCTGTTTATCACGAGCACGACTGCCTTTTTCCCGGATTTGAACTTGGAAACACGACATTAATATAATAAGTCGAACAGGATGCTGGTGATCAACAGAAAGTTTGTGTAGTTAAACGTGAAATTTGCCGATTAGAAGAATATGTTACGAGGACGTCTACGCCATTACAGCACGTTTACGTCTGGTGTTTTGTTATTTTGTAGTTTTATAATAAATTAAAAATGGTCAAGCCTAAAAGAGAAAAGAAGAGGAAAAGTTGGCCTAAGTGAAGTTGTTGCTAGAGAATATACTATTCATCTTCATAAGCGTCTTCATGGTGTTGGATTTAAAGGATTGCGAAAAAGCAGAACTTTTGTGTTATCATGAAATTAAAGATTTTTAGATGTGTGAAACTTTCCTGTGAAATATGCTCAAGAGTAACTGTAAGTTGGTATTTTTATTTATTTAATAGTCTACTTTGAAATTTAAAGGTTTTATATACTATGTTATACTGATTAAATTTTTGTTTTTAAAATTTATTTCTGTTGCAAATATTAAGTGTTGTTAAGGTTAATTAATTTATTTGATGATTTCGTGTGATACGTCATTGTAATATATAGACAGCGGTATAATTTATATTTTCATGTTTTAAGAACAGATATTCTTAAAAAAAAAAAAAAAGAAAAAAAAATCTATTATTTTTAGAATGTTACTGAGATCGTAAATTACATATTTATTTACTATTTTATCTATTTCGTTATTTGTATGGTATATAGTGTTATAAGTTTAAAATTTAATGTTTTTAAGATCCGGATATTTAAAAGAAGATCGAGTTAACTCTTTTGTTAGATTAAATATTATGGCAGAACCAAAATTTATAGCATTTGATCCAGATTTAGGAGTTGAGATACAAGCGTGGTTAAAATACTTTGATGATGCTTGTGAAAAAGAAAAGAAGGATGATGATTGGAAGTTTAAAAATATTTCTCAAAATTTAAAGGGAGAAGCTCTTAAGATTTACATTAATGATTGCCTTAATTGCACTAAATACGAACAGATAGCTGATATCTTAACTGAGAATTTTATTAGGGTAAATATCCCGAAATTTTCTGAATTTTCTGCTTTGAAATTGGATAGTTTAAGTAACTTAGAAACTTATTTTAGAAAGAAAATTGAAATTGGTAGGAAATTGCATTTATGTGAAACTATATTACTACAAGGATTAACCGATGGTTTAAAACCAGAATATCAAAATTATCTAATTGTTAACCCTCCTGAGAGTACAACAGAATGGTATAGAATTGTTAAGCAATTTGTGGAAGTTTCCACCCCTGCTGTTACAAGTCCATCATTACCAAGTAAACCTAATGCAACTAATTTTGACATTCCTCGATATAGTGTGCATCCTAATAGACCAAATTTTCAACAAATTAATACTCCTAGGCATTGGATTCAGTCAAATCGGCCTAATAATCAATTTAATTCTCCTCGAAACTGGGTTCCTCGACCAAAATATAATTTTCAAAGACCTAGAAATTTCCAAAACGGAGTACAAAACAATTATTTTCAGAACCAGTACCCATCTAGGCCATGTAGAATTTGTGTAAACAAGGGTATAATGAATGCTTTTCACTGGGAAAAAGAGTGTATTTTTAATAACAACTCAACACCCTCTGATACTCTTCCAATTGGTACTCCTAATGTTTGACAATTAATTGTGTATGGATATACGAATAATTATAATTTACCATGTGTCGTCGATACCGGTTCAACTATCGCAATTTTACCATTAAAGTTTGTTAAAAAATTGAATTGTAGTAAATTAATGAGCCACTGAAAGATTATTTATGATGTAAATATGTAAATAGAGTGTTAGTATTTTATTGTTTATTTAAACTGTGAATATATAAAACTAAATTTAGTATGTTATTGTTTATTTTCATTTAATGTAGGATTTATGATGCATTTATCAACTTGCTAAAATATTTAATATAGAAACTTTGAAAATTTTTGATGGTGTTATAATATTAATAAAGTGTTTAAATAAAATGCTAGGTCAGGTAGAAATTAGATTACTGGAACATGTAGACATTTAGCACTATGTTAACCTAGCTGAATTGCGCTATTAGGTAATTTGAATTTTAATAATCTTAAGCTCACCAATGGGAAATTTTTTTACCCCTCATTTGTCCATAGCTTAGGTAAAAATAAGTTCATTATTTACCAAGTCCTCAGCAGTAATAAATTTACTAGAATTGAATACTCAGAATAATTATGATGTGATGATAGAATTAATATGTGATGACGATCAATATGAAGATAAAGTCATGTTTTCCTTGATGACAAATAATAAAAATATTTAGAAGAGAAATTGGAAAATGTAGATAAGTTGCATTCAAAAAATTCATAGGGTATGTAATAAAATTTTGTTGATGATGTTGCTCTTCTTGTTCTTTTTGCTGATGATACAATTGTTATTATTACTATTACTATGATAAAAAAATTTATTCTAAGGTAGTTAATGCAACATATTAAATTTAAGTTTAGCAAAAATAATAAATAAAATTTAGGAGATTTTTATGTATTTTATTGAATAAATGTTCTGGTTAATGCTTAATTTGGATTCACAAATTCTTATAATTCTTAAAAATTCAATAGGAAAGGTTTGAATTCAGTTATGTTTCTGTCAGAAGGGTATATAGGGTCTTAATTTGGAGACATGGAACAATTCGCAACCTATTTTTCACCAGATAACTTCAGACTATTTCATGAGCAACCCAAACAACAATCAAAATCACCACAGACATCACAATCACCATCACAAAATCAAACTAAAGTAAAAACAATAGAATAAATTCTAATTCTTTAAATATCTCTTATTACTCTAGTTTCAACATTATCAGGTATGTCTTTGGTGTACAACAGAGATATTACCCATTTTTGAAAGTTTAATATTTTAAAATTTAAAATAAATGTCACAGCTTTTATTTCAACATTGTGGTTATATTTTAGCCTGATCAACTAAAATATTTACTTGTTTTTGAGAGTTTTTGAGGTTGAGTAGACACCTTATGCAGGCATAAGATGTGTATTTTGATTTCAGAAATTGTCAAATTGATGTTGAAAAATGAAATTAAATGTTTTAATTCTATATCAAAATAAACTATTTTTACTTTATTTACTTTTTCTTAAACCAATTGTTTCAAAAATTTAATATTATGTTATTTACTTCAATAGATAATCAAATAGTAACCGTTTATAAGTATTTCTATAATTATATAAATGTTTGGATAGTAATGATGTGATTTTACAGTGATTGTTTTGGTGTGACAATAGAAAATTAAGTATCTAAACTAATTGCCTTTGTATTCCATTTCTCAGCTAAAATTAACATCTTTTATTTGTTATTTATTGTCTTTATTTATTCTAAGTTTGCCAAAAAAAAAAAAAACTCTCTGCATTTAGGATATGAATACTTATAACTTAACAGTATAATTTTGTAAAAGGGTATCAGAGGAAAAAATTATTGTAAGGAACTAATGGTTGAGAGTTCAATTTCTAAATATTTAGATTTAAATTCATTTGGATTTTGAAATTATTATATATATTTTTTTGTATACTTTCGACTGGCAAAAATACTTTCTTATATAATTAAAAAAATAAGAAATTTATTTATTTGCTATGTAATTATTTTATCCTCAACCAATATTTTTCCTAACAATAAATAAACAAACTGTGATATTTTCTTAAATTATACTGATGTTATTATATTATTATTTCTACTATTGAATTATATTATGAATTACTACATATGTTGAGAAGTATTAGTTATATTGAAAGTTATTATTGTTATGTTTATGAATTGAATTTTATTATAGCATTTATTTATATTATTGAAGAGTTATATTATTTATTAGTGAAAAAATGTTTGACAAATATTAGTTAAAGATGGTGGGATCCCAACAGAAATATAACAAATCCCACAGGAATATAACAAAGATAACATATTCCAAGTACAATAAACGACCAAGAGATAATTTGACTTGTTTATTATGTGAGAAAATTAATGTGATACTTAAGAGAAGATGTTGTGACAAGTGCTAGCATTATAAGGTCATTATAAAGTATTGGTAAGAATGACTACAGTTTTAAAATTTTGATGGAGTAATGTCTTTATTTTCAGCCTTTACATAAAAACTGTATTTTTAAGAAAGGGACTGCAGTAACCATTTTTTTTAAAAAACAAAATGAGGACTTATCACGATCCAAGAAAGAGACTGAAATAAAACAGTTGGATCTAATGAACTCAAATTTGAATTAAGTCGAATTTTTTTTAAAAAAAACTTTGTTTTAACAATTTGCTAGTGACTACTTATTCTAAAGCTTGTGAACTTGGTAAAAGCAAAATTCTGTTACTATTATTATCCTGTTTTTCCTGTTTATTAATATTTATTATTTATTGTTATTGTATTTTTCTTGTGCACTTACAAATGGTAAGTGAGATTGTAACCATTTCTTGTATTATTTTACAGGGGAAATGCTCGTAGCTTTACTTTTATTTATCTATTAATTTTAATTGATTACTATTATTTTATTTTTGTTTTTGTTTTTGTCTTCCAGTTCTTCAGAAATTCCCCATCTCCTTGCTGGCAGTCTCTAAATTTATACTAGTCAAAATTCAAATTTCTAAAGTATTAAATTTATATTGTCTGAATTTATAGTTACTTAACTATTAACTTCATCCAAAATCTTTAGGGAGGGGGGATAATATTACAAAATTTAAATTTTTTCCGCAATTATTCTATAAAATTTGTCCATTCAATAATATTCGGTATATAACCCAGCTTATTAAAATAATGCTCCTTCTTAAAATAGCCTTTTACTATCCATATGTAAAGCCAATTATTCCTAATCCACTTAATAATATTTATTCGAATGTAGTTATTCTAAAAATGGCGATAGCTTTTTTAATTTATTCTTTAAATAGAACATCTTTATTTTAATCCATTATTAAAATTCATTAGTATTATTCCCGTGTGGTCAAATTGCTATAACTTCTTTATTTAAATGCTAAAATATCGTATCTCTTAAAATATTCCGCTCAAAAAACCTTATTTCATAAAATTATCCTATTATTAAATATCAAATGTCTATTAAAATATTTCCGAAAAACTTTAATTCTTTCTTTTTTTTTTCCCTTTTATAAAGATTCATTTTCTTTTCTTCTTATTATTTTTATTACGTATTAAATTCGAAGTTTAGCTACAGCCTCAAAAACAGATAAGCTCGTTTGTTGATATGACAGGCATCTGGTACGAGATTATGGAATATTCTGGAAGGGCGTAGAAAGTTTTTGAATTTTACAACAAAATAAATCCACCGGAAATATTGATAAAGTTCCAAAAGAGACCTTTTGATTCGATAGAAGTGGGTCACGTGACGTATTCTGTATTATTACGCAAGCTAGTTTAAAAACACGATCATCCTGATTCGGAGAGGATTTTTTGACGCTGGTGTTTGCTAAAGGAATCGGGACGGATTCTAGTAAATAATGGAACGTTGTATTTTTTTTTTCGTTTAGCGTTGGCTAATGAGCATTTTCCCTGAAGAGATGTCTTAAACTGGAAATAAAATGTTCTTTGACAAAAATATGGACTGACATTTCTTGTTGTTGATGATGATACCACACGGCCGCCTGATGCGAGCTAAAAGGGAAACCAATCACATAGCTAACCCTGTTTATCACGAGCACGACTGCCTTTTTCCCGGATTTGAACTTGGAAACACGACATATATATTAATCTGTTTGTTTAGAATATATTTTAAGTGGGAATACTTTTTTATAACTTTGAAAAATGAATTGCAAATAATATTAAAAGAATGGAAAAAATTAATTTTTGCTTTTTTTTAAATTCGAAAGCTTCGAAGAATTTTCTTGTTGTTGTTTTAAATAAACTTGAAATTTTAATTTATTGAATTTTTAGTTTTTCTGTGCAGCAACATGTCAGTTTTTGAAACATTGAAAATAAACATGCAGCAGATAACGGAATATCTCCGTTGACTGCTTTTTTTCTCCTTCCGTTTCGTTGTTTTCAGGAAATATGAGAAAATTTTATGCTTTTAACTGAAAATGCCCTTTTGTCATGTAAAGGGATTTCAGATTATATTTAACAGTATACTGTAAAAAACAATTCCGTCAATTTACGGAAAAAGGACTGCAGAGTTGTCCGAATGTTTCCGTTTTTAGAGGAATGTTCCGTCTTTGTAATCCATAAATGGCGCGATACAGACGCGAAGGAGTTGAAGCGCAGGTGTGACGATCAAAAATACTGTAATGCCATTGGATGATAGATTTTTACATTAATAATTCCGTATTTGAAACTCTGTAATCTTAAAAGTCTAAAAAGTGTACAATTTAGGGATACAGTTTATGCACTTTTTTGTGCACAATTGAGTTTGCAGTTTTTATGCATAAGTTGAGGTGCTAAATACGCTCGGATTTTGTGCACTTTTTTTGCAAACTTTTTCTAGCTGGGTAGCAACAGATATACGGGATAGATTCCATTTTTCTAACAAAACGGAAACTTTCTGATCAAAATTCACGGAAGACAACCTGTCAATAAAAGAAAAGTTTTAACAGTGTAGCGAAACTACAGTAGCCGCTACTTTTTCCAGTAATTTCTAGTGTAGCGCGCTACATTAAAAAAAATGTAGTGTAGCGAGTAGCGCAATACAAAATATCAGTAGTTTGTAGCGAGCATCGGTGCTGCTTTTCACGCTTTTACTTTATGAGGGAGGAAAAAAGTGCCAATCTTCAAATCATGTGATCATAACTCGTTTCTTTTGTGCGAAATATGATCTCTGCAACAATTTGCCAACGTCAGCGACAAATCTCAGTTTCAGTGTCATATATTTCTCCATAGACGACGGACATGGTCACAAATTAACTGTCATTTTCAGAGTTTGGGTGTCAGAAACTTCGTGCATTGTTATTTAAATCCATAGAATTTTTATCAATATAATGTATTTTTATACGACTACGATTGTTTTTACCAAAATGTAGTCGTCTTGCTATGTTAAGTCTTTATCGGACTAATTTCTTCTCCCGTTTGCCTCCCACCCCCAGCAAGCAAAAAAATGTAAAATCTTTTTTTAAAAAAAAAAAAAGAAAAAGAAAAAGAAAAAGAACGAATTTATCTAAACATAAATCATCTAAATTATCCCTAACCTCTCAAATTCACGCATACCCCTTGGTAGCATACGAAGAGTCTAAAATATTTTTTAATCTTTATTTTTATACAAAAATAAAATATTTCACTCCATTTGTTGTTCTCTAATGACAATAAATAAAAATTATTTCCTTGTCCCCAAAATTCACGCTTCCCTTTTCGCCCCTCCACCAGCATACAGTTTCGCACATTTAAAGGTCTTTATTTAAAGAAAAAAATGGCCACATTCGTTTTTAAATAATAATAATATATAAGTAACCATCTAAATTGTCCCATAATTGACTCTCCTCCTCCCCCCCCCCCCCCCCCCAGCATACAAATAAATCTAAAATTTTTAAGTTATTTTTATTTTCATATAAAAAAAATCTTCTGCTCTAAATAGTGCTCTGTAGTAACGATAAATAATCAGTGTTATAAATTATCCCCCTTTCCCTAAAATCTCCTCCACCTCTCATAAACAAAATTTAAAACTCTGTTTTTTTAAGTTTCGATTTCTTTGCTGTCTGGTAACATTAAATAAATAATAAATCATCTAAAATATTCCCCTTGGAACAAAATTTCTGCTCGCTTCCTACTAGTTTAAAATCGTTAGAACTCTAATTATATATATATATATATATATATTCAAAAAAGCACAGAAAAAGATCAAGTACACCATTTTATTATTAAAAGTGCACTAAGAAGGAATGATTTCTGCTTTCAAACAAACTAGCAGCTGAAACGTAAAGTGTCAGCATGCCCGTGATCTATTATTTGCTGGATTTGCCAATAAAACCGCAACTCATCAAAAAATTATTTTTCTTGCTGGCAATACTTTGTCCTCTTACTCATTATAAGATCTTGTGTTTTAATGTGGGGATGCTTGTTTTGAAATTAATGTAATAGAATGATAGACAAAAATAGTATAGAACTGCCCTGTTCGGTATATAATGAATATTTTGAAGTTATAGAACAACAAGAAAGTGGTCATTATTCTGTAACATATAAACTTTGTTCCATTAATAAGAAGTTATCAGTATCAAAATCATCTGCTTACAATTTGAAGTTGAACATAGAGGTGAGTTAGCATTTTCTTTATTAATAATAATTACTGGATCGCATCTCGCTCCGAATATCTAAATCGTTATTCACTAAAATTCATAAATCATTAAAAAAAGTATTTTCGAATTAAGATTCCTGGTTCAGAAAATATTCATATCGAACTCTTTATTATAGCAAAAAATTGTTTTATTAATCCGTCTTTTGATCGTTGTGAAATGTTTGTCCAATGTATGCATACAAGTAAATTTACTGCATATTTCCTTTTGAAGATTCCAATAGATAAAACAAAGGTGGTTGGAAATAAAAATATATTATTTTAAAAAATGCCTCAGAATGCTTAATTTTATTTTTATGGCTATTTATTTTTATTTTAGCTGCACAGGTTTTTTTATCGCTAAAATAATTTATTTATAATGTTTTATATTTGATTTGATATTGGTTACCTTGGTGTTTTAATGAAATAGCTTTATCTTTGTCTCCAGAATGAATCTAAAGCCCAGTATGTTGAAATTCGGGTTTTCAAACATAAACAAACAAAAAGAGATAAAAAAGAAAAGAAAAGCAAGGATTTAACTTATGCAAGTCTATATGATGTTGTTCAATTTTTAAATTTCTTTCAGGAAGTATATTTAAATTGTAAAGAAATAGGACTATTTAGCTCTATTTTTTAAAAATAATGTATATTCAAATTTACCAAGGGCTATCCGCTCTTAAGGTTGTTCTCAAATCCAAACTGGCTACTTTATGACATATTCATTAATTCACTTTTGATAGGAAACGCATGAAAATATGCAGGTGTTCTTATTCGAAACTTTGTAACCGAAAGACGTTTTCCACTATTCTTTATTTTATTTTATTTTTTGGTAAAGACAAAAGATTTTTCAGAAAACACTGCCAAAGTCAGCGTTTTCAACCGAATTTCTGAAACGCAACAGGCGAAAGGGAAAAAAACGTGGCACGAATTGCTTATAACCCGATAAGTAATTTCTTTATAAAAAAATTATTCTATATTATATACTTAAATTAAGTAATTGAAGCAACTTCATAATGGATAACTCGAGGTGGACTTTAAAACACATTTAATTTACATTTACTTAAAACTACATTTACTCACAAACACGTACATCGAACACAGACAAGCTACATATACATTTTACAGTAAACAAAGCTTTTACCGATAGGTGACTGAATAATCGGCTGTGGTGCTGCCATCTAGTACTTATATTAGACACTAAACACCACAAGTCTCCCCTCCTTAATTGGGAAACATGGTGGGAGCTTTTCTTTTCCTGGTGGATCTTCTAGGTACCTGTTGGGAAAAAGAAGAGTTAATTAGAGTATCTTTAGCATCATCAATAGAAGTATTGGGCACCGTGGTTTTTGGAACTGAAGGGATCTCTTTAGAGTCCACTGGAGCAGTACTTGGAGTATTTGGGAGGACAAAGTCATCTGGTTTAGGATTTGGAGGAGATGGGACAACAGAGTCAGCTGGTCGAAAATCTGGAGTAGATGGAACAACAGAGTCAGCTGGTCGAAGATCTGGGATACTAGGAGGCATTTGCTGAGAATCACTTTGATTAACAACTGCATTATCACATTTGTGACTTTCTGTACCACTCTCTTCAGAATTTGAATCATTAGTTAGATGTACCTTCGAACCGACATTAGTTATCTGATCAACATGCCTTTTCCAAATATTCAAACCAACTTGAATTCTATAATGCAACTTGCCCTCTTTTGCAATAATGCGACAAATTTTCCACTTGGCTTCTGGAGTGTGATTTCTTACAGCCACTTTCTGGTTGATTTGAAATTCTTTTACTTTAGAATTGGCCTTTCTCGCATTTTGTTTATCATGCACAAAATTTGTAACATTTGGAATGATTAAATCTATTTTCGTTCTTATATTTCGTTTCAGAAATAGAGATGCAGGACTTTCCCCCGTAGTAACATGAGGCATCTTTCTATATTGTAAAAGAAAGTTATTTATTTTCATCTGTAAAGTACCAGATTCTGAAGATAAGGCTTTTAACCCTTTTTTAAGAATCTGCACATATCTCTCTGCCTGACCATTTGTAGCTGGATGGTATGGAGCACTAAACCTATGTTTAACCCCATGATTCTTCAAAAATGTCTCAATTTCTTCAGAAGTAAATTGTTTTGCATTATCAGATACCAGAGATATAGGATACCCGTATCTGGCAAAAAGAGAAGAAAGACAAGTAATTGTATGTTCTGAAGTTGTATTAGGGACAATAAAAACTTCAGGCCATTTGCTATGAGCATCAACCACAAGTAAAAGCATTTTACCCATCACCGGACCAAAATAATCTATGTGAATTCTTTGCCATGGAGCTGTAGGCCATTTCCAATGATGAGTATCTACCTTAGGAGGATTATTTTTTAAATTGACACAAGTAGTGCAATTTCGTGCAAGATCTTCAATATCTTGGTCAATTCCTGGCCACCAAACAAAACTGCGAGCTAAGGACTTCATTTTCACTATACCGAAATGTCCATAGGGCAAATCACGTAAAATTTGTTTACGGTGAACTTCTGGGATAATTACTCTACATCCTTTTAAAATACAACTATGTTGAAGAGTAAATTCTTCTTGTCTGCCACCAAAAAGTAAATTTTTAGGAATTGGAGAACCAGAAATTATATGATGAAAAAGTCGACGTAATAAAGGATCAGATTTTGTAGCTACAGCAATTGATTTGGTGTTTAAAGGCAATGTAGAAATTTGGTTAATTTGAAAAAATTCAGATTCATCAATTACATTACTTGAATTTAATTGTGGGGGTAAATCTTCACTACGTAATGGAAGTCGTGAAAGAGCATCGACATTTCCATGTTCGGATGTTTTCTTATAGCGAATATCATATTTAAACGCTTGTAAGTATAATGCATATCTTTGCATCCGAGCAGCTGAAAGAACAGAAATACTTTTATTTGGAGAAAATATGGACACGAGTGGTTTGCTATCTGTAAATAAAGTAAACCTATTACCATATAAATATTGAAAAAATTTCTTTACTCCAAAAATAACAGCTAGTGCTTCCTTATCCACCTGGCTATACTTTTTTTCTGCATTCGTAAGCGTTCTGAACACCAAACCAATTGGTTTTTCCACGTTATCTGGCATCATATGCGAAAGAACTGCAGAGATACCATATGGAGAAGCATCTGTTGCTAACACTAAAGGCAATTTAGGGTTGAAATGAGTAACAACTCTTTCTGAAATAATTTCATTTTTTATATTTTTAAATGCTTGTTCACAAACAGGAGACCAAATAAATTTTACATTCTTTTTGAGCAATTGATTTAAAGGATGAGCAATTGTAGATAAATTTGGTATAAATTTAGAATAATAATATGTGACTAAGCCTAAAAAAGCTTTAACTTGTGACACATTAATTGGTCTAGGAGCATTGACAATAGCCTCAATTTTATCTTGCGTTTTATGAATACCTTGCTTATCAATTTTATAACCACAATATGTAATATGGTCAGCCAGAAAAATTGATTTATTTTTATTTATCCTAATATTATATTCACGTAATCTTTCTAAGACTTGTTTTAGCCTTGTTAAATGAATTTCATCCGTTTCCCCTGTAACACCAATATCATCAATGAACACAGTGACACCATCAATGCCACTTAATATTTGTTCAATAGATCTTTGCCAAATTGCTGGAGAGCTAGTAAGACCCATTGGTAACTTTAAAAATTGAAATAAGCCCTTCGGAGTATTTATAGTTAACAATTCCTGTGATTTTTCGTTTACAGGTAACTGAAGATAAGCTTGATTTAAATCTATTTTCGTAACATGTAAACCACCACCTAAAGTAGCTAACATGTCCTCTACCCTAGGTAAAGGATATTTTTCCACCTTCAAAAATTTATTTACTGTAACTTTAAAATCTCTGCATAAACGTATTTTCCCATTTGGTTTTACCACTGCAACTATAGGATTGCCCACTTACTACTGGTGACAGGTTTAATAATACCCTCATCCTGTAACCTTTGGATTTCATCATTTACTGCATTACGTAGAGCATACGTGACTGTTCTAGCCTTACAAAATATGGGCGTAGAACCTTTTTCTAGATAAAGTTCTGCTTTCAAACCTTTTATTTCCCCTACTTTATCCGAAAATAAATCAAAAAAATCATTTAATAATGCTTTCAATTTATCTGTAGAATTTGCTGTTTCATTGACATACACAGATTTAAAATTAGTGGGAAACAAATTAAATGCAGCTACCCAGTCTCTGCCAAATAAAAGTGGGAAATTATCTTCTTTAATTAAATACAATTTAAGCTGTTTAGTAATATTTGCATAAGAAACATCTACTGTTACATACCCCACAGGTGTAAACACCTCACCCGTTGCAGTTCTCAACTGAACGTCTGGTGGAAAAATTTTATTATTCGGAAAAATTCTCCGAAAACGATTTACAGGTGCAGCAGAAATTCCGGAGCCCGTGTCTACCTCCATTTCAGCTTTAGCTTTGTTTTCAATTAAAACCCACACTTTTATAGGTGTAGAACTTTTATCATGACTGACAGATAAAATGTCGACAGTTTGCAATACATTTGTTTGTTTCTGAGAATTACTTTTACATACTTTACCAAGATGGCCTCTTTTTTCTTACAAATTTTACAAATAGTATTGATATGCTTACACTTATTGGCAAGATGTGATGGTTTTCCACATCGATAACATTGTAATTTATTTTTATTTACATCAAAATTCCCCTTATTTACATTGTTTATTTTCGTTTTCTAGAAATTATTTGAAATTTTATTCGGTTGAACATTTTTAGAATATGCCAATTTATTAACATTTACATTTTTGTTTTTCAATTCAGAAATATCATGTTCGTTATTTTGCAAAATAATTGCTTTTTCAATAGCTTTCTCAAAAGTTAAATCGTCTATTTGTGAAAGTAATTTACTTTGGATAGTTTTATTTTTTAAACCTCTCAGAAATTGTTCCAACAAATTTTCATTAAGTGTTTCACCAGTAAAAGCACAGAATGTAGTTAACTTCTTTAATTTTGAAACAAAATCTTGTATAGATTCGTTCTCATTTTGATAATTATTACGGAATTTAATTCTAGAACAAAATTTACTAGGGGCGGGGCTTAAGTGCTTTAACAGAATTTCAACTATTTCTTCGTATTTTAATGCTTCCGGATTTTTAGGAAACGTTAAATCAGACAGCAAATTATACAATTTAGGCCCCATACAGGAAATAATAGCAGGTACCTTTTTTTTTCTTCAACATCATGTAATAAAAAACTCTGTTCCAATCTCTTAAGGTATGATTGGAACGATTCTATTGAATCATTGTATTCCTTAAAATTAGCAAACATTATTACTTTTTATTTATTGCAGAGAAGAAAAAAAAATGTCAGCACTTACCACCCTCGAAATGATGTACGCATTCAAAATATTAATACAGCATATACTCTTGTAGATGCAAACCACGAAGTTTCACCATTTTGCGAATTAGTAGGAATTTCTTGTAATTTGAATTCCGGTAAGAAACTTGATTTTCATCGTCGCCATAATATTCTATATTATATACTTAAATTAAGTAATTGAATCAACTTCATAATGGATAACTCGAGGTGGACTTTAAAACACATTTAATTTACATTTACTTCACAAACACGTACATCGAACACAGACAAGCTACATACATACATTTTACGGTAAACAAAGCTTTTACCGATAGGTGACTGAATAATTGGCTGTGGTGCTGCCATCTAGTACTTATATTAGACACTAAACACCATAAAAATGAAAAACACATTTCGATTCCTTAGTTAACGCATTTAACATAGGCTCGATACAACTGTATTAATAATCTGCATACCTTTAAATGCGACAATAATTTCGCGCAGTAGTAGACCGGGAGGCGACCGCATAAACTAACACCTCATCGAGTTCATGGATAAAATTAATGCACTAAATAGAACTCGATTAGCATATTAAAATGAAACTGGTCTGCCACCTCATATCTTGGTGGAACGCCCGGGCAGACTGGATTTTAGTGGTTGAATTTCAGGTCCCCAAACACCTCATCGAGTTCACGGATGAAATTCATGCACTAACTAGAGCTCGATTAGCACAATGAAATGGAACTGGTCAGCCACCTCATATCTTGGTGGAACACCCGGGCAGACTGGATTTTAGTGGTTGAATTTCAGGTCCCCAACCACCTCATCGGTTCAACGATGAATTTCATGCACTAAATAGCACTCGATTAGCACAATGAAATGGAACTGGTCTGCCATATCATATCTTGGTGGAACACCAGGACAGACTAGGTTTTAGTGGTTGAATTTCAGGTCCCCAACCACCTCATCGAGTTCACGGATGAAATTCATGCACTAAATAGAGATCGATTAGCACAATGAAATGGAACTGGTCTGCCATATCATATCTTGGTGGAAAACCCGGGCAGACTGGATTTTAGTGGTTGAATTTCAGGTCCCCAACCACCTCATCGAGTTCACGGATGAAATTCATGAGCTAAATAGAGCTCGATTAGCACAATCAAATGGAAGTGGTCTGCCACCTCATATCTTGGTGGAACACCCGGGCAGACTGGATTTTAGTGATTGAATTTCAGGTCCCCAACCACCTCATCGAGTTCACGGATGAAATTCATGAGCTAAATAGAGCTCGATTAGCACAATGAAATGGAAGTGGTCTGCCACCTCATATCTTGGTGGAACACCCGGGCAGACTGTATTTTAGTGGTTGAATTTCAGGTCCCTAACCGCCTCATCGAGTTCACGGATGGAATTCATGCAATAAATAGAGCTCGATTAGCACAATGAAATGGAACTGGTCTGCCACCTCATATCTTGGTGGAACACCCGGGCAGACTGGATACAATGGTTACGTTGAGAAGAGCTAGCAGATGGCGCTGCGATCCCATCGTTATCTTTTCAGCAACGTTGTACATTTATTGGATTCAATTTTTTAGTAATATTTTGTAGCTGATTTCTACACTATGTATTCTAAGCGCTGTACTATAGGACAGCGCCTAGAATACATAGTGTGGAAACCGGCTATCCTTGTAATGCTTTAAAAAGTGCTAAAAAGTTGTTGCCTATAAATGTGCGAAGGTGCTCCTACGATAATAAAGTGATCGAGACAGACCAGAGACAAAACAATGCGTATCACGTTTTTTAGCCATGCTTTCATAATTTTAAAAAAGCTTAAAAATCACTAAGACAGAGGAGAAAAGGATACAATTTAAGTATTTAAAATAATTACCACCAGCCGAAACATTCACAATGTTTACGTTCACATACAATGTTTACGTTGAGGAGAGCTAGTAGATGGCGCTGCGATCCCCTCGTTAGTTTTTCGGCAATGTCGTACATATATTGGATTCAATTTTTTAGTACTATTTTGTAGCAGATTTTCACGCTATATATTCTAGGCGCTGTAACTATAGTGAAAAGATGGAAAACTAACAATTAAACTAAAATTTACTTATGAAATTTGTTTATTCTCTATTATTTAAAATATGTTCTTTGATTTTATTCTTTTCTATCCGAAACAGACGATTTTATAAAAATTTACTGTTGGCGCGTTGTTTAAGTGGCTCATAATCAATATTAATTTTTATTATTATTGTAGAAATAGTTATTTTCTAAACTTTTCTAACGGGTTAAAAAATGTTAAAATGGGTCAAGCAGAAACTTGTTTGCGCACGAATGGGAATGTGAAAATTTCCCCTTCTGTTTTTTATACTGTGAACACAAAACGGAAAGTGCTTTGCTAATTTTCATCCCCGAATATTATTTTAAAGGTTTATAATTATGCGTTATATTAGTTTATGTATAGTATATATTAGGTTTTTATGCGTCATATGAAATCCATGCGGTTAATTATACGCAATACGAAATGAGACATAAAATTAATTATTTAGTTAAAATATAATTAAATATTTACAAAAAAGGATTGTTACTTATTTAAAAAGGTGATTCAATATGCTTTTAAAGTAAGTATGATAAGAGCCATTTCCTCTTAAAATATTATTCAAAGATTTGAACGAATTCAAATTATTAAAAATATTATTATATTTATTTAAATTATTGTACTATTTTTTAATTACATTAAAACAAACTTCTTACTTTCTTTGTAAAAAAATTAAATGTGTATGATTGTTATAAAAAAGAGATTTAATATATTAAACATCCTAAAGTAGCAAAACATTTAAATAAAAATTTCTCTCCAGGTACTAATAAATATTTGCGATTTTTCATCTGTACGTCTTAAGAATATCAACAATAAGAACATTTCTTGAACTTGGCAAAGTAAAATATTCTTACATATTTGCAGTATACCAATTCTAATTGCGCGTTTGAATTTCATTATATCTTATTTATTTCATTAAAGACAATTTTTTAGATTGCTATTTGTTCAGCTTATATTGGTCACTCATTATTTACTCCAAACGAGAACTAATCGGTTGTCTAAATGCTAAAACTTTCTTCTATCTCAGACACGTTTTACTTCAAAATTCGCTGTCAAAGTGCCAAAATTAGGCCCATCATGAGGATACTAATAGTATAGGTTTGAGAACTGTATGAACTGAAAAAAGGAGATATAAAAATCGTATTTTTTAAAGAAATCAATGAATTTCAGCAACCACACTCTGAGATATCTGCAATGAAAAATCCCAACACAGTGATAACAAGTAATATAAAGAAAAATTAAGTCAATTCCTATATTTTTAATCATAAATATATAAAATAAACCCGTGCAGTATTAATGTCCCACGTTATCTTTATTGAACATTATTTTATAATTATCGTTGCGGAATTTTATTTCCGTGGCATCACTAATTTGAGATAAATAGTTTATGTCATTTATGAAAACAATGAGAGGATTTTTTTCTCCCATTTAAACTAAAATTAATTAATTAAATTTAATTAATGAATTAATATTTGAAAAAACTGTATTAACATAAAGTGTCATCCACTACCAGTTTTAAAAAAATTATTTGAACTTGAGAGGATGAATAGAAAATATTTTAATAATGATTGAAAATTTGAACAAGAGATATATATAGAGAGAGTGTGAATAGTAGGAATTTAATAAAAGAGACACATGTTAGGATAGATATACTCAAACCTATTAAGGATTTATTTATCTGAATGTATAACTGAATATGAAGTTTGATTAAATTCCGTGCATTAGTCTTTGATAAATAGTTAGACGCGAAAATCATGAAAAATGCAGCATAGCAACGCCGGCTTTTATTTTACAGCAAAACCTAACCAGAACTAACTAAGTTCAGTGTTTAACAGAATGCTGAGTTTGATGAAAATCCATGCTTTATTCCTTGAGCAGAGCAATTGCGGAATTCGTATTGAAACGTCACCTGTTGGACGATTTATACAAAAACCTAATAAGCACCAAGTTACTGAATATAAACTTTTATTAAATGCAGTGCATTAGTTCTTAAGATAGAGCGCCATTTTGTGTGACCTTTTTGTCCCATAAAGACAGAAACACAGAAACGCACTTTCTAAAAAGTGTCAAAATATGTTCAAAACCTTCTAAAACGTATAATTCCGTCAAAAAAGCATCTATTACTTTCTTATGAAAAGAGAAGAAACTACAAAGTAATCTAAAAAACAAAAAATCGGTCTTGCCACGTATTCCACCAAGATATGACATGCCAGACCAGTTCCATTTCATTCTGCTAATCGAGTTCTATTTAGTGCATGAATTTCATCCGTGAACTCGATGAGGTGGTTGGGGACCTGAAATTCAACCACTAAAATCTAGTCTGTCCAGGTGTTCCACCAAGATATGAGGTGGCAGACCAGTTCCATTTTATTGTGCTAATCGAGTGCTATTTAGTGCATGAATTTCATCGTTGAACCGATGAGGTGGTTGGGGACCTGAAATTCAACCACTAAAATCCAGTCTGCCCGGGTGTTCCACCAAGATTTGAGGTGGCAGACCAGTTCCATTTCATTGTGCTAATCGAGCTCTAGTTAGTGCATGAATTTCATCCGTGAACTCTATGAGGTGTTTGTGGACCTGAAATTCAACCACTAAAATCCAGTCTGCCCGGGCGTTCCACCAAGATATGAGGTGGCAGACCAGTTCCATTTCATTGTGCTAATCGAGCTCTAGTTAGTGCATGAATTTCATCCGTGAACTCTATCAGGTGTTTGGAGACCTGAAATTCAACCACTAAAATCCAGTCTGCCCGGGTGTTTCACCAAGATATGAGGTGGCAGACCAGTTCCATTTTAATATGCTAATCGAGCTCTATTTAGTGCATTAATTTCATCCATGAACTCGATGAGGTGGTAGTTTATGCGGTCGCCTCCCGGTCTATAGGCAATACTTGCAAGTTTCTTCATACATATTTATGTATATACCACCTTAAAACATATGTACAATGCTTTACCCCAAACCGCATTGCATATGACTACATTTTTTGTTTGATTTCAGATCACCGTTTTTAATCACCACCTTACTCTGTTAAAAACTAATTTCCATGAAATAGAATGGAATTATACACAATTTGTACAAGAAAAGAAAAAAAATTCAATCAACAGAATGAATTAATTTATGAGTTATGTTTGAAATAAAACTTTTATTTCAACATCTCCTAGAAACTCTTCCAGTACAAAGAGAACAATGGGTTATAAATTACACTTGGAATTTTATTTTGCTTTAACTGCTCTTACTCACACAAGCTCTTCCTACTTCCAACCATCCAGACTTTAACTTCAGATAACTTAATTTATAAAGCATGTTTAAAAAAAATTCTCTGCTAGTTAAAAATACTTCATTCATTAATTTTATAATTAGGTCTTTATTAAAAAATTCAATTTTTATCCATATAAATCTAATAATTATGTTTTTGATTCTGGAAAACTAATTGTATCATAAGCGGTGTGTGCAAATTTCAGCAAGTCTGCTATAACAAACTTTTCTCGTAACAACAACAAAAAAAAGATTGAAAATCACAAATCCACAATCGCGTTCGAAATTTTTTTGAAATTTTCCAAGCTATAAAGACAAGCCGTTTTTGATTCCATAATAATATGCTGCATTCTGTATTTTATTCCATGTACAGTAACGGAATTCTGCGTACCAGTAGCCAGAGCTTCGCGTACCAGTACTGGTATGCGTACCATAGTTTGTACCAAACTCTGCTCTGGAGGTATTTTTTTCCTTTTGCCCTGGCAGTTATTTGTCGCCCGTACCCTCCTCCGCATACCCACTCTCTCTATAGCGAGCGGGTATAAAAGTTGGAAAAATAGCCTCATTTTTGAAAGGCCATACTGCACTTAAGAAAGAGGGTGTGCAAATAAAAGGTAATTTATTGCTATCATTACTGCATTTACTATTTACAATTACTGCATTTGCTATTGAGTGTATAAAACAGTTTTAAATATGAAAGTTGCACAGAATTTTGTCTTCTTTAATATTGTAATTAACGAATAATACGCTACGACAACGGATTAAGAGATGAGATATTTAGAAAAACAACAAAAAATTTTTCAAAATTTTGTTCTTTTTGAGCCACAGAAAATTCTTTCGAAGGCTTCAGTATTTACAAGTCAGAAAAAGAAAATCTTCTACCCAACCTTTTGTGAGGTAACGCCTTTTCTTGGTACATTTCCCCTGGACAATTTCTAGTAAATCTAGAGACATTTTATAATTTTGTTCAGTCAGGGCAAATCCCGAAATCGTTCTGTAGGCATCTCTATATAGAAACGACTTCAAATATATAAACTTTTCAATATTACTCAGGCTTTCAATAGAATCAATAGTACTTTTAAAACTATTTATAAACTCTAGAAATGTGTTAGGATCGCCTTTGAAAATCGGAATAGTTATTTTTGGCCAATTTTTTGCTGGTGATCGTGTATTAGCATAAGGAACTGTACTTACATTTGATACAGTACTTGTGTTATTACTTAATTCAGCATTACTTTTAAATTTGATTAGTTTTGCTTTAATTTTAAATTTGGCTTCATTTATCGTATCATCATAATCGAGACTATTTTGTACTTCAGTTTCAAACATAGTACTATCAGATATAAGATCTTCAATTTTAGAATTATTTAATTTTAATTCATCTTGTTTTTCAATTAAATTACTTAAAAATTCCGTAAGTTGCTCAAAATTACTTTCATTTTGAAAATCTATAGTCTGAATAAATGTATCTATTTTAGTCATTAATTTTGTAGAAGCAATTTTCATTACTTTGCATTTTGCTTTTAATTTTTTTATATCCATGCTTAAAACAAAAAGGTTACAGTACCTGATTTTCGCCGAAAAGACTGGTATTATCCAATAATAATCACATGAAAATCCTTCTTGCACACTTGATGATCACATAATCCTTATTATGAACGATAAACATTGAAACTTCCGAGTTATTCGGCACCAAAAATGGAGATACACACAGAGAGTTCATTAAAAACTGATGCAATACTCTTATACTTAAAATCTAGTTCTGATGTGCATAATACGAGAAAGTTATAGTAATCTTGCTTTTCTTGTTTTTATTTAACAGTACACAAAGACGAACACATATGTAGAACATAAATTAAACATTAATAACTGTCATTCGAGAATAAATCCAAATTTTTATCCTCTTTCATTTTTTAGGGTTTCGTTCATCTCTCGAAACCCTATTACTCCCGCTCCGTTGTCTGTCTGCCACAGAGCCGTACTCAGAACCTATATAACTTACAGAGTTGAAAGTTTGTGTATATATAACGGAATACTTGCTATGAAGCTCAGAATATTAAAATTTGAAAAAAATCGTATTATTTTAATAAATAGAGATAAAAAAAATTCTAACAGCCTTTTCCTATTAAATTTAAACATTTTTCGTTATAGCAGTTGCCAACAATTAAAAATCCACAATAAAATTCTCTCTACAATAATTAATTTTCTATTGAAAGATTTCCACGTGAAAAATAAAAATGAAATAAAAAGCCTCACCAACTGAAAAAAAAAATTAAATGAAATAAAAATGATTGACGCATATTGGTAATAAAATGGAATTTTTCAAAGATTTCTCAATGATTCAAGGAGTATGAGTATATATATGTACAGAAAGCAGATTAATATCACGTCATTAGAGAATTAAAAAGAAAATTAATCTGACGTCATATCGGAAGTTTAATGGATATCTTAAATGTTTGAGAATAATATAAAGCGAGTATCAATATGAGTAATAGTGAATAGTAAATATATGAGTTTGAGAAACGTATTGAATCATGATAAAACCCCGATTATGGAAATATTCGCATATTTTAATATTTTGAAGGGGTACAACATGTTTAATTTTAAAATATTTTTTTTTAATATCGCATTTAGTCAACATGACAGATATTATTATGACAGAGTATAATAGCGGGCTTCGCCCGCTATCAGACTGGTTTAGATATTCGAGAAAACTAAAAAATAGACCGGTAAATTTTTACTTTATAAAAAACATGACTTTTTTTTGTTGCTAAATGAAATTTATTTGAATTTATTAAAGAAAGGATAAAAGGTTTTGAAAGGAATATTAAACGAAACTTTTTGTGCAATCTTCGATCACACTTATCTACTTGTTGAATGTTTACATACACTTTGCACACATCATTTGAACTTTTTTGGTCAAATCATCTTAGAAAAGTATATTGTTTTTGACTTTTTTCTTAAAAGTTCATAAAGGTAAATATAAGTTTGTTGGTTTTTATCCATGAATTTAGAAAATGAATTTACGATCTTATAGGTAAATATACCAGGGTCATTCAATTTATTAATTAGTTTCCAGAATTCAAAATATATAATAAAATAACGTCACATAAATTAATTAAGTCTTTCAAATACTTTCTATGATTTCCTTATCCGTGTATTTAAACGATAAAAAGAGACTCTCACTTACTAGGGAAGGTCCACAACTTCCAGATAGGAATTTTTTTTTAGAGTGGTATCGTTGGAAAGCTTTTACCATGGGGATGAAGGAAATGTATACAACTACCTGTCCAAATGCAACTGGTGAAGATTTATAGGACAATGTATTTCTGTCGTTTATTGATTTCTCCAGATTGTTAGCTATGCTGCAAAGACACTCTGTGTGGTAGAAATGACAGCTTACAGTATAGTTATGTAACCTGTTGTTGCCAGTGTGAAATTGGTGTAGGTTCCATGTTCCCTCTAGTAAGAAAGAGAAGGTTGTGATCACATTTTCACAATCATATATAACTAATTGGACCTCACTGACTTGGAGTATACTTTAAAGAACATCAGGAACTAACTTTTCGACTGATCCTACGGGATAAAAAGAGGGCAGGGGCAAAAAATATTCTTTTTAAAAAATATTCTTGCATTAAGAAATATATATATATATATATATATATATATATATATATGTGTGTGTAGGATTTCAGTTTAAACACTTCATTTCTTTTGTGACGTGCATGATCATCAAATTAACTGATGCTCTAGTACTATTATTATCCATGATTTAAATGCACGAGTTATAAAAAGTTTAGATCGCGAGATCAGAATATCTTAAAAATTGAAAAAGAGCCAGTCTTCTTATTTTTATTGTGAAGCAATCATCGAAATGAGAAATAGCCAGTAAAGGCGCTGTTAGGTCCAGTTGGACTATTGGAAAATAAATATAGTGTATATGTTGGGCCAGAAGTGTATTAGCTGAGAAGAAATTATTAGTAAAGTATTGTAGAGTTATCTGTCTAAGACTGTATTAAAGTTTATATTTTGTTATTCAACGTAATTGTTCATCTAATTCCAGTTAATCAACTATTTACATACACACACACACACACACACACACACACACACATATATATATAAATATATATATATATATGTGTGTGTGTGTGTGTGTGTGTATATATGCATGTATGTATATTGTGTTACAATTTCGAAAAATTATTCTCGAAACATTATTAATTTTGTTGCAAATAAAAAAAAATGAAATAAATTATAATTCTTTCATAAAAAAAGAAAATGTTATAAATACAATATATATATATATATATATATATATATATATATATATATATATATATATATATATATATATATATATACTAGGGGGCCTACCCCCGCTCAGACTTCGAGGCCTCTAAAAACATGACATCGTGCTTTATTTTAAAAATATTGGTACATCTGTAATTGGGTTGCCATGCTTTTAACGTTTTAATGGGGCATTTTTTGATTATCATGGCCTCATACACGGCTGTTGCGACAACTGACGACTGTTTCCGGGATTGATAAGTAAAATCAATTACAACTTGAAAACCAGCTTGTATAAAATGGTTAGGTTTAAATTGTGGCTACCTCTCGGACTTTTATAACAACGATCTGTATTCGATTCTTCCTTTGCGTTTAAGGATGAGAAAAATTCCATCTGCTTGTGAATAACATTAAAAACCACGGTATTGAAAAGTACTATGTTATAGACATTTTCAGTAACATGTTTTAATTTTCTCTCTATTTTAGTGCACCATCATGCATATTTTCATGTTATTTTAAATATGTAAATTATTTATTTTAATTAATATGTATATACGAATTTTCTAATAATTATTTATTTTACAAAATTAATTGAATATTTTGTGCATGCATGCCTGCATTTATTCGGCATCAATTGATGAGATATTTAAACAAATTTGCTATCCACGATAATTTTACATAATGCTATGTCACTTGAATATTGTCCATAAGAAAATCGGGTACTTTTCCAGTATAGGATCATTTGCTTTTAGGTTTGGCGTAATTCGAGCTTCAAAAAGGGATAGATTCGTTAATATGCATAGATTTGTTGCCAAAAGTTATGAAAACAAACCCAATGAACTTCTGGTGCTTTTCTATCATAGGGATCTTGAAGCTTTTTAGCTCACAGGCTATCAAAGCCTGAGAGCTAATGTGCCCGCCCGTTCTGTATGTACGTATGTATGTATGTATGTATGTATGTACGTAACGCGATAACTCGTGATAGAATTATCCGTTTTGCTTCAAATTTTGTTTACAGTTTCATTCTAATAAGGCGCTTCCCTGATTAGTTTTGGGAGTTCATTGGTTAAGTATAAAGGGGGGAAAGGGGGGCTAACTCCCCCTTAATTTAGATAAATGGGTTTTTCATGCAGAAGTATCCGTTTTTCTTCAAATTTCGTATATAGGTTCATTGTGATAAGGTGCTTCCCTGATTATTTTTGGGAGTTTATTAGTTAAGTATAAAGGGGGGAAACGGGGGCTAACCCCCTTAATTTAGATAAATGGGTTTTTCATGCAGAATTATCCGATTTTCTTCAAATTTTGTATATAGGCTCATTGTGATAATGCACTTCCCTGATTAGTTTTGGGGGTTCATTGGATAAGTATAAAGGGGGGAAACGGGGGACTACCCCTCCCCTTAATTTAGATAAATGGAATTTTCATGCAGAATTATCCGATTTTCTTTAAATTTTGTATATAGGCTCATTGTGATAAGGCACTTCCATAATTAGTTTTGGGTGTTCATTGGGTAAGTATAAAGGGGGGTAAACGGGGGGATAATCCCCCTTAATTTAGATAAATGGGTTTTTCATGCAGAATTATCCGATTTTCTTCAATTTTTGTATATAGATTCATTATGGTAAGGCGCTTGCCTGATTAGTTTTGGGTTTTCATTTGTTAAGTATAAAGGGGGAACGGGGGGTGGGGCTCACCTCCCTTAATTTAGATAAATGGGTTTTTCAAGCAAAATTATCCGATTTTTTTCAAATTTTGTGTATAAATTCATTGTGGTAAGGCGCTTGCCTGATTAGATTTTGGGGGTTTATTGTTTAAGTATAAAGGGTGGTACCGGGTGCTTATCCTCCCCCCCCCCTTAATATATTGTCAATTTCTTTATTTTTCGAGTGGCATTATTCTTTGAAAAAATAGTGTGAGTAGCCTGTGAGCTCAATGCCCTCAGTTTAACTGGGCAGTTTTCTTTTTTATTTAAAAAGTTTGGCGGAAAAAATCAAGCAGGATATTTTATTCTCCTTCCGTTCAGTTGGGCAATTATTATTTTATACATTCGTTTCAAATATCTGAATTAGTGATTTTATAAATTCGTTTACTTAAATTTTACAATAAAATAACAAAATGATATCAAAAAATAATAATTACTATTAATTCTTTTTCCCCCCTTTCTTTTGCGTTTACATAAATGACGTCATTTGGACGAATTTATTCAAAATATTTCCAGTTTATAAATTAAATTAAATGCTGACAGACAATTGAATCCTGACGATAGAAATGTGATTTTTTTTTTTTAACTTTCCTTAAAAACACAATTTAATCTCAATCTTGTCTTCATTATCGATTGAAATAAAAGATAAATTCAATTTCAATTTGAAAATGATGAATAAAAAGAAATCAATAATCCCTATCGGGATCCTTTTCAATTTTTTTCCCTTTTTTGTCACAAAAAACTCAGTAATTAGTTGCCATCATTACAGAAATGTCATTAAAATTAGAAAAAAAATAATATCTCGAAAACTAATTCCAATTTCAAAATTATATTACCAGTTTTGACATCCGCGGATTTTTATGGACAATTGGTATTAATTTCACCATCAAGCGTTTAATATTTTATTAAAAATAGCCCTGAAATATAATCAGTCGTTTAATTAGTCGTTTCATAAAATCGTTTCATAAATTCGTTTCATAAAATCGTTTCACAAATTCGTTTCATTAGGATTTTATATATATAGGGTAGATATATATAATGTTACACACTTTTGCAATGTATGTTACTCTAGGTTTTAAAAGGAATTCTAAATGATATCTTACACGAGTTGAAAAAACAAACAAACAAACAACAACAACAGCAACAACAACAAAACAAGCCAAACAATGACAATATTTTTAAAGTGCAATTTTTACAAAAGGTAGTTCGCTAAAGTATTTTCATATGATGTGAAAAGAAAATTACCTTAAACTAAACGTATATTAATCCGAAAGATGGCAGCATGAGATATTAGTTAAATCTATTTAAATACTATAAAAATGAAAGTTCTTTTAAGCCTCCATACTTATTAATCACCGCATTAAACAAAATCGTTGAAAAGAGATGCTAAAATACTTTTTTCGACTAAATCATAAAAGACATACTTGCCACAAAACAGTAATTTCCCACATGTTATACTGGTTATGATGTCCCTCTTCCACCCAGACGACCCGGGTTAAAATCACAGCTGCAGTCGAAGCGATTTTCGTAAAAAATAAGCACTGCGTTACAGCGATTAAAATTCCTTCAAATAATTCATCCGCAGCTAGCGTAGAATCGGCGTCTTCTGTCTATTTTTATAAATAATAATAAAGATTATTTTTACAGAAATATTTACAGTAGACTCTGTAAATATACCGGATAATTTCTCTGTTATTTAACAAAATCTCTGTAATTCTACATAAAACTTAAGATAATAGATTAGCAGTAGATTCTCTATAATTTCACAGAAAATTTTTAACAGTGTATTGTGTTTAATCTGTTAACGTTAAATCTGTAGAACTTATAAGCTATAATTAATATTCTTACAGACACAATTTATATCAGATTTTTATTTTATTTTATTTTTGGTAATAACGATAACGGCCATGGTAGCTATCACTCTACTGAATTTGCAACCCACCGGCTTTAGGAGGTATAGCTGTTGTTATCGTATCTCGTGAGATGGCATGGTTACGAACTTATTCAGTATTAAGACAGAATTAAAATAACAAATAGCTTTACCTGTATAATCTGCATTCTAAGCATACTACTGGCAGTCAAAGATGCGTTCGGACTCTTTTTGCGGAGATTTTAATTCCAAGCCTCCGAATCCCGAAAAGTTTTGTGTCAGCAGAGTCTGAGCCCGTTGGAGCCCGATACTGAAAGTACACTTACATACAAAATTTCAGCCTACAGATTTCTCATAAGACGAGCCTTTATAATATTTACTGAAAATAAATTGAATAATGAATTAGATAATATTCGTAAAATTGCTTATAATAATGGTTTTAAAGTACACCATATTAATAAATTAATCATGGATATCACCAATAATAAGAAACCAGAAAAGAAAGATGATTCGCAAAAATACAAACTTTATACTCTGCAATATTATCCAAGCTTTTTTGAAAAATTAAAACACAGATTTAAACGTTTCAATATCTGCTTAATAGCCAAACCACCTAAGAAATTAAAGAATATCATTTGCAGTAAAATTGACCCAATTAATTTTGAGAATTATTCAGGAGTATATGAAATACCTTTTATTAAAGAAGACGGTTCCAAGAATTACTACATAGGCATGACCAGCAGGAAATTTAATTGCAGAAAAAAGAGCATATAGCTGATATTAAATACAATAGAAAAACTACAGCCTTGGCAAGATTATATCAAGAAGAAACCATCCAAATAAATTTCAATGAAAGTAAAATAATATTTCCCTCCAGTCTGTACTATCCGTCCATAATAAGAGAAACCATAGAGATACCCACGTGCAAAAATACAATATGTAACGATGCGGCATCTTTTAATTTACCGAAACTGTGGCTAGAATTACTCCATGGTCAAAGATATGAAAATAAACAATCAAGTAAAAAAATAATAGATAACGTGCGCAATTTTTTAAAAAGTACATGAAAGTAATAACTTCAAAGCCCGTGCAGCTTTAGAATATTCTCATTTTGTTTTTGAAAATGACTCGGAAAGAGTCGAAACATGTAAAACAACTAATAAAAGTTATTTTAATTTATATTACGTTGTTAATTTTACACCTTTAGCATTTAAAAGTAATATATCATTACAAGGTGTTATAATTTATTATATTGAAAGTACAGCGTTGAAAATATTCATTAACATTTTAAAATAATATTTCAGGACTAATTTTCTTATTTTAAAATCACTTCTTACATAGAAATACGTACTCGATCAGGAGAAAGTTTCGGGATTTTCATATATCGGAAAATCTGTTTAAAATAGCAAATTTGTTATTTGTACAAAGCCATCGACACACAACAGGCTGCCACAAAACTGCCAAATAAAATGACGTCATGTTTCCGCAAAATCGCTCAGCTCTGTAAATGAGAATGCAGATTTTCTTAGGCCGTCGAACCAGAAAAATATGCGCTTTACAAGATAATACGAAAAACATATGTGAAAAATTCCACCAAATGGCGTAACATTTAGTGAAATAATATTTCGTATGGGATTATTGTTAAATGTTAACTTACATTTTAATTTCCACGACGTGGTTGGTCGTGATACCAGTTATGAAGGTTAGATTAAAAAGCTACAGAAATGACTCTAAAAAACTATTGCTATATTTCATTTCATATTTAATATGAATTATACCTATAAACTATACCTATAATATATAGGTATAATATATAGCTGCAGTGTATAGACGAAATGGGAAATAAAACATAGAAAATATTTATTTTGAACTAGTTTGATGTTACAGTGTGAACATCTCAAAATAATGCTGTCATATTTTGAAAAGCATTTTTTTCCTTGAAATTGAAAAGTATGTACTATAGTAGATGCTCTAACTTCAAGCACATTTATATGAAGGAACTGCATTGTTTTAACCAACTTATAGTAAACTTTTAAAATTTAATGTGCAAAAAAATACTTAAATACTGATCAAAAATGCATCAATTTTGGATTCGTAAATGCAGCGAGTGAGTCTCAATTGTTATTGGCTAATAAAATACACTTCATACGTAGTTTCGTTATGCAGAATAAGATGAAAATAAAAATGCAATTAAAAAAAATACCCAAAGAAAAATGACAACTAGTGGTTGAAAAAAGGGGTAAAGATTGGTTTGAGAAAATTTTAAAGTAGCCAGTAATTTTACTCTTGTTCTAAAACTTTTGTTGTACATATATTGAGTGTTGTGCAGATCAGTCAATAATTGTAGGTTTGCGTAAGGAACATACATTCAAACTCTGTTTTAGATAGCTTTCATTACAAAAAGCTACTGGAAAGCAAATCCAACAAATTTTGGAATATTTTCACCGATCATGACCCCTAGACCCTGAAACTACCCTCCGTGCAAATACTGATTTATATATATATATATATATATATAACAAAATTTAAAATTTATCGCGATAAACCAAAGTATTTTTATTCCATCCTAGTCTAACTTACTCTATAATATTTATTTCCTCCGTTTATTAAAATATTTTAACTCTATGTATTCCGAAAAAACCTCATATCTAAATTCAATGATTCAATGGCTGCTAATTAGTTCAATAAATCGCGTCTTTATCTTTAAATTATAAAACTCCCTAATATTCATACTTTAAAAAACCCGCATAATTCCCTTTTAATTTTCTAAATTCCTAAAAAGACTGTATTTATTTTAATCAGTTCCGATATTAAAAATAATTCGCCAGATCATAAAATCTTTTTTTTTTTATATTTAAATGTAAAAGCATTTATTCTAATCCCATTCTGGCTATGTTCCAAATTCGATAAACCATTTCTCTTTTTCTTTTTTTTTTCTTTCCCTAAAAGTCAAAATCATTCCATATTCTCGAACCAATTAACTAACGATAATCAATTAATCTGAAACACTCTGGGTCATAGCTAAATCATCGAACATCATGGAACTTTCGAGAATTTTCTTTCGCGCCAAAAATTAGCGGAAACCATTTTATTACCATATTCTGGAGCCAGCGCAAAGAATCCCAGCTCACGATTGGCGCACGTGACCATGTATTCCTACTCTTACTGAAAGAATATATCGTCGCCTTTTCCGTTTCGGAGAGCATTCTATTCTATTCGGACATCCGAAGATGTGATGCACTGATGAAAGCTCGAATAGAGAGACGCTAGATCGAAGTTTGATTTGTTAGGTTAATGATGGAATCTCTGCCTGGTATTGGCGTGGAGTCCAGTATGTTTTTTCTTATATGCCTGCGGAATGTTTATTTTAAATAAATGGCCATCGTGCTCTGCTGTAGTGGGAGCCGTGATTGAAACGAAAAGAGGACTCGAGTGAAAGCAGATTCTTCCCTGATGTCAATTTAAGTTTGAGAATAAAAACTTCTGTGTTCTTGAATGACATGCTTAATTATGATTACGTACACACGCCATCTAATATGGAGTGCTGGAAATTCCTCTTCGGTTGATTATGTGAAAAGAGCCCATCTTATTTTCAAAAAAACATTTATTAAAACATGTTACTACTCAAGCAACTCGGCCTTAAAAATCACCACAGAAGTATTTTAGTCGGACAGGATTTTTTTTAATCTGTGTTTCGAATGGATTTATATGTGCGACATAGGATGCGACTAGTAATTTTTGAAGGAATTATCGAGTGATGGAACATTTTCATGGTACTTTTGTTCGGATCGGAGACTGATGTTCTTACAGCAAGCCAATGCACGAAAGTTTCGGTGATAAAAAGATTTCGTAATGTAATTCAAAGGGATTAAGAAAGAGTACGGCTTTATTATTGTCAGTAAATTAAAGATTTTTTAGATTTACGAAATCTTCTTCTTGTGAAAAATATCCAGAATAACTGTGAGTTAATATTTTTATTTTTATTTATTGATATTTATTATTTCATTTATTACTTCATGTTATATTTAAAATGTTTTATTTTCTTGTTCTTAGTTGTTTACTCTGAAATTTAAAGGTTTTATATACTATGTTATACTGATTAAATTTTTGTTTTTAAAATTTATTTCTGTTGCAAATATTTAAGTGTTGTTAAGGTTAATTTATTATTTAGTAAGATACGTCATATTTTCATGTTTTAAGAACAGATATTCTTAAAAGAAAAATTCTATTATTTTTAAAATGTTACTGAGATCTGATCTGTATTTTTTAAGGAGGCAACTTTTATCCTAAAGGAACTTTTTTGGCACCATGCCAACCTAAATTACAAAACAGCTATGATGGAAAAAAAAATTATGTTGAATAATTAGTGACTGGTAGTTTGAATTGTAGGTGAATTAATGAGCCACTGAAAGATTATTTATGATGTAAATATGTAAATAGAGTGTTAGTATTTTACTGTTTATTTAAACTGTGAATATATAAAAATAATTTTAGTATGTTATTGTTTATTTTCATTTAATGTAGGATTTATGATGCATTTACCAACTTGCTAAAATATTTAATATAGAAATTTTGAAAATTTTTGATGGTGTTATAATATTAATAAAATGTTTAAATAAAATGCTAGGTCAGGTAGAAATTAATTTACTAGAACATGTAGACATTTAGCACTATGTTAACCTAGCTGAATTGCGCTATTAGGTAATTTGAATTTTAATAATCTTAAGCTCACCAATGGGAAATTTTTTTTACACCTCATTTGTCCATAGCTTAGGTAAAAATAAGTTCATTATTTACCAAATTCCTTAGCAGTAATAAATTTACTAGAATTGAATACTCAGAATAATTATGATGTGATGATAGAATTCATACGTGATGACGATAGATATGAAGATAAAATCATGTTTTTCTTGATGACAAATAATAAAAATATTTAGAAGAGAAATTGGAAAATTTAGGTAAGTTGCATTCAAAAAATTCATGAGGTATGTAAATAAAATTTTGTTGATGATGTTGCTCTTCTTGTTCTTTTTTATGATGATACAATTGTTATTATTATTATTACTATGATAAAAAAATTTATTCTAAGGTAGTTAATGCAACATATTAAATTTAAATTTAGCAAAAATAATAAATAAAATTTAGGCGATTTTTATGTATTTTATTGAATAAATGTTCTGGTTAGTGCTTAATTTGGATTCACAAATTCTTATAATTCTTAAAAATTCAATAGGAAGGGTTTGAATTCAGTTATGTTTCTGTCAGAAGGGTATATATGGTCGTAATTTGGAGACATGGAACAATTCGCACCATATTTTTCACCAAATAATTTCAGACTATTTCATGAGCAACCCAAACAACAATCAAAACCACCACAGACATCACAATCACCATCACAAAATCAAACTAAAGTAAAAACAATAGAGTAAATTCTAATTATTTAAATATCTCTTATTACAATAGTTTTCAACATTATCAGGTATGTTCTTGGAGCGCAACGAGAATATTACTTGTTTTTGAGAGTTTTTGAGGTTGAGTAAACACCTTATGCAGGCATAAGATGTGTATTTTGATTTTAAGAATTGTCAAATTGATGTTGAAAAATGAAATTAAATGATTTAATTCTATATCAAAATAAACTATTTTTACTTTATTTACTTTTTCTTAAACCAATTGTTTCAAAAATTTAATATTATGTTATTTATTTCAATTGATAATCAAATAGTAACCGTTTATAAGTATTTCTATAATTATATAAATGATTGGATAGTGATGATGTGATTTTACAGTGATTGTTTTGTGTGACAATAGAAAATTAAGTATTTAAACAAAATTGCCTTTGTATTCCAGTTCTCAGCCAAAATTAACATCTTTTATTGTTATGTATTGTCTTTATTTATTCTAAGTTTGCCAAAAAAACAACTCTCTGCATTTAGGATATGAATACTTATAACTTAACAGTATAATTTTGTAAAAGGGTATCAGAGGAAAAAATTATTGTAAGGAACTACTGGTTGAGAGTTCAATTTCTAAATATTTAGATTTAAATTTATTTGGATTTTGAAATTATTATTATATTTTTTTTGTATACTTTCGACTGGCAAAAATACTTTCTTATATGATTAAAAAATAGGAAATTTATTTATTTGCTATGTAATTATTTTATCCTCAACCAATATTTTCCCTAACAATAAATAAACAAACTGTGATATTTTCTTAAATTATACTAATTTTATTATATTATTATTATTTCTACTATTGAATTGTATTATGAATTACTACATATGTTGAGAAGTATTAGTTATATTGTTATGTTTATGAATTGAATTTTATTATAGTATTTATTTATATTATTGAAGAGTTATATTATTTATTAGTGAGAAAATGTTTGACAAATATTAGTTAAAGATGGTGGGATCCCAACATCAATATAACAGATCCCAACAGAAATATAACAGATCCCACAGGAATATAACAAAGATAACATATTCCAAGTACAATAAACGACCAAGAGATAATTTGACTTGTTTATTATGTGAGAAAATTAATGTGATACTTAAGAGAAGATGTTGTGACAAGTGCTAGCATTATACAGTCATTATAAAGTATTGGTAAAAATGACTATAGTTTTAAAATTTGATGGAAAAATGTCTTAATTTTCAGCCTTTATATAAAAACTGTATTTATAAAAGAGACTGTACTAATTATTTAAAAAACAAAATGAGGACTTATAACGATCCAAGAAAGAGACTGAATAAAAAAGTTGGATCTACAAATTGCTTGTGACTACTTAGTCTAAACTTAGTGAATTTCGTGAAAGCAAAAATTTTTATTATTATTATTATTCTGTTTTTCTTGTTTATTAATATTTATTAATTATTGTTATTGTATTTTTCTTGTGCACTTACAAATGGTAAGTGAGATTGTAACATTTTTGTATTTCAGGGAGATCTTCTTTCACGTCCTTCTTCAAAATTGTTAATTTCCAAAATTATTATACTTCGTTCTTTTTAAGTTCTTCTCTTTCGCCAATGCCAGTGCAGGCTCTCTCTAAACAACTTTAGAATTTAATTTTTTTTTTCGCGTCTGAAACCGCCGTTTATAAAACAGCTTGTTCAGTCAAGAGTTTTTTAAGGGGGGGGGGATAATATAACAAAATTTAAAATTTATCGCGATAAACCAAAGTATTTTTATTCTATCCTAGTCTAACTTACTCTATAATATTTATTTCCTCCGTTTATTAAAATATTTTAACTCTATGTATTCCGAAAAAACCTCATATCTAAATTCAATGATTCAATGGCTGCTAATTAGTTCAATAAATCGCGTCTTTATCTTTAAATTATAAAACTCCCTAATATTCATACTTTAAAAAACCCGCATAATTCCCTTTTAATTTTCTAAATTCCTAAAAAGACTGTATTTATTTTAATCAGTTCCGATATTAAAAATAATTCGCCAGATCATAAAATCTTTTTTTTTTATATTTAAATGTAAAAGCATTTATTCTAATCCCATTCTGGCTATGTTCCAAATTCGATAAACCATTTCTCTTTTTCTTTTTTTTTTCTTTCCCTAAAAGTCAAAATCATTCCATATTCTCGAACCAATTAACTAACGATAATCAATTAATCTGAAACACTCTGGGTCATAGCTAAATCATCGAACATCATGGAACTTTCGAGAATTTTCTTTCGCGCCAAAAATTAGCGGAAACCATTTTATTACCATATTCTGGAGCCAGCGCAAAGAATCCCAGCTCACAATTGGCGCACGTGACCATGTATTCCTACTCTTACTGAAAGAATATATCGTCGCCTTTTCCGTTTCGGAGAGCATTCTATTCTATTCGGAGATCCGAAGATGTGATGCACTGATGAAAGCTCGAATAGAGAGACGCTAGATCGAAGTTTGATTTGTTAGGTTAATGATGGAATCTCTGCCTGGTATTGGCGTGGAGTCCAGTATGTTTTTTCTTATATGCCTGCGGAATGTTTATTTTAAATAAATGGCCATCGTGCTCTGCTGTAGTGGGAGCCGTGATTGAAACGAAAAGAGGACTCGAGTGAAAGCAGATTCTTCCCTGATGTCAATTTAAGTTTGAGAATAAAAACTTCTGTGTTCTTGAATGAGATGCTTAATTATGATTACGTACACACGCCATCTAATATGGAGTGCTGGAAATTCCTCTTCGGTTGATTATGTGAAAAGAGCCCATCTTATTTTCAAAAAAACATTTATTAAAACTTGTTACTACTGAAGCAACTCGGCCTTAAAAATCACCACAC
Source organism: Maratus michaelseni (assembly GCA_963931845.1). Taxonomy (NCBI): domain Eukaryota; kingdom Metazoa; phylum Arthropoda; class Arachnida; order Araneae; family Salticidae; genus Maratus; species Maratus michaelseni. The sequence goes on from OZ007596.1 coordinate 54,612,120, forward strand.
ACACACATATATATATATATATATATATATATATATATATATATATATATATATATACATATACATATACATATATATGACATATGCCATGCCGTAACTCTCTTCTCTAATTTATGAACCGATTTGGATGTGACAGAGTATGTGTGTAAAACATACCAACGTCTCCACCGAGTTCGTTGGCCAGCTTCATTCGCCATCTTGTTTCAAAATGGAAGCCAGATAAATATTTTTAATTTCTTAAGAATTCAAAAAATGTACAAAAAAATTATAAATTGAAAAATTGTTTCCGTTATGTGTTAGAACGTGACACAAGGATTCTGAAACAATTTTTGTTTTGGCTATGTCTTTTTTTTTTTTGAGACCGGCGACCAGGCCCCTACCTGCCAGGTTTCCCTAGCTTAAACGGGTTTAGTGCCTGGTACCGGGGCGCGTAGCGCCACTGAAGAGATGCCGCGTAGCGGCTGGCCGTTGCTGACAGGACGGCTATGTGGAGGACTTAGTTTTGTTTCCATTTTGTTTTGCTGCTAATTGATGTTATTCTTTTTATATGGACCTGTCATCGTTATGCGAGTTGGTCTCGTAATTTAGAGCCTTGATCAGGTGACGAGACCTTCACCTGATTAGGCACCCCCAGAGGTATTATTCACAGGGAACTTGGAGGACTTTACACCCACGACGGATTTTACATGCACCAGGCGCCATTAGCGTACATGATAAAAAAAAAAAAAAAAAAAAAAAAAAAAAAAAAAAAAACCTGTAAGGGAAGGGGGTTAATACATGTTTATTTAACTTTACATAAAAAATAGAAGAAATGATTACTTTTACCTGTGTTGGATTGTTTTTTTCCCTTACTTTTTCTACCGTACTTTCCAGTTACCTGTTGTTTTTCTTTTGCTGCTTGATTTTTGTTGCACATTTAGGTTTATCTCGCTGCTTTTTGGTTTCTCATGTGATGCAGTTGTTTCTCTTTTGTTGCATTTATTTTGGTTTCTCATTGTGATTTGGGTTTCTCATATTTCTCTGTTGATTTTATACTCTGTTGCATCACTGGTAACCGTTGAATTTGTTGTCATGAATGCGCTCTAGTGGCGATCAGTCCATATATACCTTATGGCTGTTTTCATGAGCTCGATGAAGCTTTTTGAGGACTTGGTGCGCTATGGGGTGGGGCATATTCCTTGGCCATTAGTCCGTTAATTAGTTATTAACTTCCACCCTCTTAGACGCTAAAAGAACGATTTTTTTTTCGCAGGAAAGAGGTATACTTTACACTGCTATTTTATTATATATACACATATATACATATATATATATATATATTTTTTTTTTTTTTTTTTTTTTTTTTTTTTTTTTTTCCTGGAAGGTAAGATTAATTAGACAGAGGTTATACGCACTTTGAATATAGAGGTATGGTGGCTGCTGGGACTTTTATGTTTTTTTTTTTTTTTTTTTTTTTTTGTATTAGTCTATGTTTGTCTGTTTCATGTCGTCTACATTGTTCATTAGCCATCTGATCACTGCTCTACCTTTGTTTTGTACATGTTTGTTGTTTGCAAGTTGTCTGTGCCATAGTATTTCGTTATTAACTGTGATGGTGACCAGATGGTGTGGTTCTGTGAGTGGGCAGGCCGTAAGGTAGTGTTTTATGGACCCTAATTCCCCGCATATGCATTCTGGAGAGCTAAATTTAGTAAATCTATGTAGGTATTGTGGGAATGCTCCATGATCTGTGTAGATTTGGCTCAGTAATTTACAGCTTATAAGCCGTTTTGTGTCTACTTTTGGGAAGTATCCATGAGTTGTTCTACCCGTATCCCCATAGTCCCACTCGAACTGCCATTGTTTTATTGTTAACTCTTTTAATATACGCTTAAGGTTTGATATTGGTCTTTCTATGTGGTAGGGTCTATCATTTTTTTTATTTTTAGCCGCTTCTTTTGCTAATTCGTCAGCATCCTCGTTTCCTTGGATGCCAACGTGTGCCTTAACCCAATTAATTTTAAATTTGTTGTTTGATTTTCTTATTTTGTTTTGTATGTCTGCAATTAGTTTTACTGTGTTGAATGGTTTGCTGAGTGCTAATATTGCTGATAGGCAGTCCGAGTGAATGCTATAATCCATCCCTGTTTCGTTGCCCCATTCTGTTGCCTTTAGTATCGACAGTAGTTCGGCTTGGAAGACACTGTTACGTTTCCGCAATGGTGTTGACCATAGTTTAATTTTTTTGTCGCTTTTGTATGCTACGAAAGCCGATCCCGTAGCGCCTGATTCCAATTTTGAGCCGTCTGTATAAATTGTTATATCTGTTTCGTTGTAGCCTATCTTTGGTTCTGTTGTTTCTGCTGGGTGCGTTTCCCATATGTTTATTTTGTTATCGTAGTCTGTTGGTTGAATTGTATTACCGTATAATTTACATGTTTCTCTTAACCTTGTTATTGTTCCATATGTTGCTTCATATTTGACCTGTAGGTGTATTGGAATCAGGCCCGCCAGTACCTGTAGGGCTGCTGTTGGGGCAGTTTTGTATGCCTTGACTATGGTCAGCAGAAAATGTCTTTGGCAAGTGGTTAGGGCCGCTTTGCTTCTAGCATTTAATTTGTGTCCCCAGATTGGGGCTGCATATGTTAGCACTTTTTCTGCTACTGTTCGATACCAAATTTTTATGATGTCTGGTTTTATTCCCCAACCTCTTTTTGCCATTTGTCCCAGCATATTGAATGATTTGCGTACTTTGGTTGTTTGGTGTTGGCAATGTGGCAGCCAGTTTAGGTTACGGTGTATTATGACTCCTAAGTATTTGATTTGGTCTTTACCTTCTAGATCCTTGTCCTCTAATTTGATTCCCTCTATCTTTCCCGAGACTTGATCTGGGAGGTTGTGTAAGCGAGGTCTGTTTAGATACAGTAGCTCTGTTTTTTCCCTGTTTAGCGTAAGATTGTTGCTTTTTATCCAGTTGTTGAATTCTTCTATTATTTTATTTGCTAAGATTACCAGTTGCTCTTTAGTTTTCGCTTTGAGTATTAGGATGAAATCGTCGGCAAATGCTTGGATTCTAACCTTTTTACCCCAGTTCTTTTTTAAGGCTACGTCTGCTATTAGCAGCCAAAGTAGCGGGCCAAGACAACTTCCTTGCGGACAGCCGCCAAAGGTTTGTCTTGATTGTTTTATTCCGTTTTCCTCTAGTGTGACAAACCTGTTTTCAAGGAAACTAATTATCCAGTTTGTTAAATAAGTTGGGTTCGGGGAGTTTTTTAGTATATTTGCTATTATTGGCCATCTAATATTATCAAAGGCTCCTTTAATATCCATTGCTACTAGTAGTGTTTGGAATTTATCTTTTTTATCTTGTTTTATCGTTTTTATAAGGTTGTTTAGTGCGTGTTCTGTTGAAGTACCTTGTTTAAAACCATATTGCTTTTTGCTCAAATATTTGTTTAATGTCAGATGGTGCATTATTCTACCGTATATTATTCTTTCTAGGATTTTACTGAAGGCCGGTAGCAGGCATATTGGTCTATAGTTTTTGGGGTCCTGGGGGTTTTTTCCCGGTTTGTGGAACAGGACCACTGTACCTATTTTGAATGTTTTTGGGAAGTGTTTTAGCTTGAGGCATGCGTTGAATAACGAGAGCATTAACTTTGGCGTCGCTTTGTGTATTTTTTTAATTAAATTGTAGTCTATGTAATCGAATCCTGGAGCTTTGTTTTGCTTTATATTTTTTATTATTCTGTTAAGTTCGTGTTTTGTTATGTCTGGTGGGTTAATGTCTCTGAATTTTGGTGGCGCCGGTGTGAGTTTATGTTCTGTGTTTGGGTTTGTTAAGTACAGGTTATCTAGAAAGTGGTTAAGTGTTTCTTTTATTGTTACTGTTTGGTTGTTTGGTAGTACATTTACTAATCGTGATGGCTTTGGTTTTTTACCTGAGGCAGCTTTGTATTGTTGCCCGTATGTATCTATGGCTTCGTTACAGAATTTTTTCCAAGTTTCCCTTTTTGTTCTGTTGATTAGTTTTTTAAGTTTTGCCCTTTCTTTTTTATATTCTATGTGTTGTTTGTATTTTAGTTCTTCATCTTGTTGTTTTTGATATTTCCTTCTAAATGGTCTAACTCGGTTTCGGGCTGTTTTTATCTCCATTGTCCACCATGTTGGAGCTGTTATATTTGGTGATTTTCTTTGTTTGTAGCATTGTAATGCTATTGCTGTGATTTCATTTTGTATTTTCATTGTTATGTTGTCTAATTGTTCTTTGCTGGTTATCCTTGTAAGTTCATTTATATATTTGTTCCCTATTTGTTTTATTTTTTTCTCAAATTTTGCATGTTTTCCATGTTTTGTCTCTAGTTTGTGTCTGTAATAACTTATGTTGTCATATGTTAGTTTGAATTTAATGTATTTGTGGTCGCTATGGGACTCGTCGTCACTTACTTCCCATTCCGTTATTTTGTCCCCAAGGTTTGTCGTTGCTATTGTTAGGTCTGGCCACCCTTGGATAACTTTTTTCCTCCGCATTGTGCTAAATGAGGCTGGTGCGTTTGGTGGATTTTGTACGTATAAGTCGTTAGCTAGTAAAAAATCTGTTAGCTGTTCTCCTCTTGTGTCTATATCATTGTAACCCCAGACCTGAGAGTGTGCATTGAAGTCTCCCGTCAGCAGAATTTCACCTTTGGCTATTTTCAATGTGTCTTCGACCTCTTGAAGCACACTCATGAAGTCTGCTGAGGGGGGGACGTATACATTTATTATCGTTATTATTTCCTTTTTATTTTCTAGTGTTACTGCTGTTGTGTGGTCGGTTTCTGTTAGTGTTATTGGGTTTGTTCCTGTGTTTGTGATTATTGCCGCTTTGTTTGTTTTTGTTTTTGATATTTTCCATAATTTTGAGCTAAAACCTATTATGTCTCCTGTTTGTCTATTTTGGTAAAAGTCTTGGATCAGCGCGATGTTGATTTCATTTGCTCCCATATACCCCGCAAGTGATTTTGTGGCATTTGCACTACCGTGTAGATTTATTTGTATCATTTTTATTGTGTCTGTATCATTGTTTGTGAGAGTTGTGTTTGGGCTTGGTTTATTCGGGGGAGATTTACTTTGGTTTGTGGTGGCGGGTGTGTTTAAGTTTGTATTTTGTGTTTGTTTTGCGCCGCGCGGGCACTGTCTTTTATCGGTGTCCGCGAAAACGTTGCTCTTGTCTTTGCCTGTGTTGCATGTTGTTTATTTCTTCCTGCGTCCTCCTTTGTATTCTTGGGACCCCGCGGTACGTTACTACTGTGGCTTGTCCTCGCAATACTTCTAATCCGCTTGTTAACCTCTTTTTTCCCTCCTCCAATTCTATTTGTCTAATAGTGAGGAGTCTCCGGTATACCGTGCACCTCCCATCGTGAGCCGTGTGATCCGTTGATAGCTGAGAGCGTAAATAACCTTTAGTCATCTCATTGTAGTTTAGACACATGATACATCTTTCTCTTCTCTTAGGGCATTCGTCATGCTTGTGATCTCCAGCACATTCAGAGCAGACTTGTCGCTGGTCGCAGTATTGTGCAATGTGATCAAATCCCTGGCAACGGTGGCACCTCAGAATCGTCACGTAGTTTTTTATCGGGCATTCCCTGAGCCCAAGGCACACCGTTCTTCTCTTGAGGAGATGGTCTGCCAGTGGCTCCGGGAGTGTGACTGGTATGTGCATTCGTTCTGTTGGTATCATTATTGGTTTGAGTATATTAACTACTTCCTCAGGATCCTTTGATCCATCCAAACCTAGTAGTTTTTCCAGTTTTACTTGTATGGCTTCTTTACTTACCGTGTTTGGAACGTGGAAGATCATTATTCTTTTCTTCCTCAGGTTTGCCGTCTTGATATTCAGGTTTGAGCTTGTTTCCGTGTTTTCTTTCAGTGTTTCTTTTAACCTTGTGGCCTCTGTTGCATTTTCACACTCAATTCGTATACCATTTCTGATTCTTGTCACTCTGTTGATTCCTTCGTGGTCTTTTACTGTATTCGTGACTTGCTTTTCTACCTCTTCTGCACTTCTTTCATCTGTACCTTGTATTATGACCGTTGATGTCGCTGCCCTTATGGCCTGGGCATATGTGGCCGGCGCCCTTGGTTTGACCTCCTGTGTTTGTACTGGGGGGTTGGTAGGTTTGTAATTTTCCGTGGTTTGTACTTGTTTGGTTTCGATGAGATGTTCTATTGTTTCAGCTTTTGCCTCTGCATATGTTACTCTGTGTTCCAATTCCTGGAGTGAATTGATGATTATTTGGAGTGCTTGGTTCATCGCATTGGTTATTGGTACTAGCATCTTTGATTTCTTCTGGAGCATTTTTATGTAGCTAACTGCTTTCATGGCTTTATCCATCTCTACCGATCTTCTTTGTGCTAGGCCGCTTTTGTCACATATTTGCACAAGTTCTTTCTTGAGCTTTTTCACTTCCTGGTCTTCTGTTACCAGTTGCTTCTTCCCCATTTCTGCTTCTTCATATTTTTCCTCTTCTTCTTCACTTGATATTTCGAAGTATTTTTCTATTTCACTGGAACTGACATTTTCTTCTGTCTCTCTTTCTTCTTCTTTCGTTTCATTTATTTTCCTTGCGCTCTTCTGGTTCGCACCCGATGCACCCGAGACCCCTGCATTTTTTGTGTTTTGTGTGTTTTGAGATATTTTTAGTTTTGTTAGGTCTTTCTTTATTAGGTCATTCTTTTGTGCGCCTTGAGTGGTTATTGTTTTCTTTGTTGACGATTTTTGTAGAGGTGGTGAGTTGTTTTTATTTGAATGTACTGAGCTCGATCTGGAACTCGATCTTGAAAATCGCATTTTGTCTAGCTGGTGTTTTTCCTACAATTTATGTTTTTGTGGTCCCAGCAGTTATAATAACAATTCTACACTTTGTCTATCTTGAATCAGACTGAACTATGCAATTTAATACTTTATAGAATTAATTACTATTATCACTAAAATAGCTATAGGCAATACGGGAACCCTCAATGGTCGGGAGTTAAGGTTTCTGTTTTGATTTGTTGTTTTTACAAGTGATGAATATGGGGGAGGGGGGGGATGATGTTGTTATGGCACCAGCAGCGGGGGGAGGGGGGAAACAGAATTTCTTTCTTTCCTACTTATCTTAGTCTTGATTAGTAACAAGTAAACCGATGTGTTACTGAATTGAAGCCCTCCTATGAGGAGAAACTGGTTTTTATTTGTTCTGGATGAGCACATACATGCTTTAACAAGTGTAACTGGTTTAGTGCTCAACTTGATTTGTTACGGGATATGACTTAAAAACGGGTAATTTGATTGTTACCGTGTTGTTAGTGTAATCCATTACTTATGGTGTTACGGTGATGTAGTAAGGGGCAAGACCTCCTAACTTACCTTAGCCTTTTTACATATTTCTGGAGTTGTAGCTAAAAACTAGAGAAGAGATGAATAGTATATATCATTCTGCCCCACCGGGAGGGGGGACTAACTCAGCCCCCGATGGATATATAACGATAGAGGTTCCCACCAACATGAAGAGCGTCCCAAAAATACTACGGTATAGGGAAACTAAATTCTAAACCCTTCCTAATTTGTTAGAGTAGAAAATGAGGTAGATAAAAAAAATGATTTGTTAGTAAAAGAAAAAAAAAGAGCTTGGTGGGATGAAAATATTGAGTCAGAAAGCTGCTCATTAATTGCAGAGCCAAGAGACCTAGCTAATAATATATTAATTAAATATGAGAATTTTTTTTTTTTTTTTTTTTTTTTTTTTTTATTTATTTTCTTTTTATTTTAGGGGGGGGGGGTGAGATGTGTGCAGCAGTTGTCGAGAATTTAATTGTCCATCTATAGACATGCTGAATGCGCTGGAAAAAGCAAAGTTTTGGCTATGTCTTAAAAAATGACTGAGATATGGCAGTTTGAATTTCTAGGGTGACCGAGATTTTGAAACAATCTGATATTTGTTATGGTCAAACTCTCGTATTTATGAACTGATATGTATGTGACTGATCATGTGTACAGAACTTACCAAGGTCCCAACCGAGTTCGCTGGCCAGCTTCATGCGCCAGCTTGTTTCAAAATGGCGGCAAGTTAATTTAATTTTTTTTTTAATTAAAAAAGATATATATATATATATATATATATAAACTAAAAAAGTTGTTTCCGTTAAGTGTTAGATCGTGATACAAGGATTCCAGAGCATTTTTTGTTTTGGCTTTATCTTAAAAAATGGCGGACATATGGCAGTTTGAAATTCTAGGGTGGCTGAGATTTCGAAACAATCTGATTTTTGTTAAACTGTAACTCTCATGCGAAAATTCACATTCATATTCTGTATTAACAGAAACCGGAATTCAATCTTCTATAATCGGGTTCCAAGCATTTTAGCGTCGGGTGTTTGAGTAAAATGAGTTGATTTTTTAAAAACATTGACTACGAAAGTTACCTTTCTACCCGGTACTGGCCGGAAAGACTTTTTTTTTTTTTAAATAGATATAATGTTTCTCAAATAGCAAGTGTTTTTTATTTTATTTATTTTATTTTTTTATTACCAACTTTGTGCTAGGGCTGGGATAACGGGCTCGGGTTTATATCGTCTCATCTGTAATGTTTATCAGTTGTTTCAGATGAAAGTTCCTTTGGAGCAACAATGTCTTGCTTTTAATAGTTTTGTGAGATTTTTATCTACAGAGCCACTATAGCTCGTTACACAACAGAATGTATACAATCAACTGACAATTTCTTCAAAAAAAAAAAAAAAAAAAAAAAAAAAAAAAAAAAGTCAGCAGTAAACATGATCTGATGCGGTCCCCTCGTAGCTTTTTCAAAAAGAAAAAATCTCTCTAATAGTGGCGCCACATAGAAACCTCTAAAGTGAATGCTTGCTCAGCTCAATTAAGGGGTCTCAAGACTCTTAATCCATCAAACATTTTTAATTTTTAATTTTTTTATATATTAAACTCCTATCTTTCCTGAACATTTTAGTGTAAATGTTTTCTTGAAATTCCCATTAGAACAGACGTTATGGCTTTTAGAATTATACCCACTCAAAGCTGAAGCATACTCAAAGCTGAAGCAAAACATCATTTTTCTCAAAATGATGTTTTTGGACACAACGCGCATGATATCTCAAAAACGTATGAATATTTTTTCATGAAATATTCCAAAAATAGATGTCATGTTAGTCCACATAAATTGAACCTAAAATTTCATTTTTATTAAAAAAATATTTTTTTAAGTGGTTATAATGTTGAAAATATTAAAAAATTGTATTAGCTCAATACAACTTTGCATTAAAAATATAAAAATGCTTTAAATACAAATTTATTGAGATTCAGTGTAATTATTACAATATGAAGTATAATTAGACTCCAAAATTTTTATTCTAGATGCAAAAAGTATTTTGTAATCTTGCGCGTAAGCTGTCATGTCAATTTTCAGCTCGACAAATGTCTGACAGTTTGAAGCCTTCTATAAATATTAATTCTACATCTTGTAACTTTTTAAATATTTGAAATGAAAGAACACACTTATATCTTTTCATCCCAATAAAAATTGTGTTTTTAAATCATATACATTTGCAGATATTGAATGTTAAAAATGGTCATTTTTTGTTCTTTTTTTTCCAATCCCTGAGACCCCTTAAATTAAAATACTTAATTTTATAAATAAGTTATTGTAAACATAGAAATTAATTAAACATGCAGTTTTTTAAAAATAATGATTTGAAAACTATATTTAATATCTTTTAATTTTTCTTTTTCTATCACATGAATACAAATAAAAGGGGTACCTACAAAATTTTATCCCCGGGCTGAAATTTGTCTGATGTGTTTTAATTCAAGAAAAAATTTTAATTCAGTAAACATTGATTAAGATTCAAGAGAAGGTATATTATAAAGTTTTTCGATGGTAAAATATTTCATCTCTCTTATTTTAACTGTAAATTATATTATACGCTGTATTGATTAATTTCAAACCATCTTGTTATTTTATATACTTTATTTTATTTTCCTTTTTAACACTTTCCAACCTAGTTGAAAAGTGTTTATGACTTCGGTTTGTCTGGCGTATGGCTGTCTGTCCGTGCTCTAACTCCGGTAAATATGCTCGGATTGCTCTGCAATTTTTATATGTTATTGTCGTTATCTATAGCATGTTCCCTATTTCAACGGAAGTGTGTAGCACTTATAGTTTTTTTACAGGGACACTCAAAAGAATTCCACTACATTATGGTCTATGGGGAAAATCATTTGCGGGTTATTTTAATGATGTTACACAATTTCAAACACATTGTAATTGATATATATCACTAAGGTGCATTACAAGAAACTTTATATGGAATAAGGTGTGCATAGCACTTATAGTTACTTTACAGGGACAGTCAAAAGAATTCCGTTACATGACGTCTATGGAGAAAAATTGTCTGCGGTTTATTTAAATAATGTTTCACTATTTTAAACGCATTGAAATTTATATATATCACTAAGGTGCATTTCAAGAGGCTTACTACAGAATATTGTGTGTGTAGCAGTCATCGTTGATTTACAGGGACACACAAAAGAATTCTCTACTAGTTGTTAACGATAATTCCTGGAAGTGCGTTTTAAGTTACTGAACGCGATTTTAAATTTAACTCACTTTTTGTCTAATACGTGGTGTGTATAAATTCTGTAGATCCTATACATGGAAGCACAAAAGTTCGCGGACACATTTCCGTTTATTGACAGAAACTCCAGACGGAGAATTTTAAACTGTGCTACGCGTTTCCTAACTGAACTAAAATTTAGCATCCTATGTAGTATATATATAAATCTATAGATCATATACAGGGCTGAATAAAAGTATTCGGATATTTTCCCGAATATTGTATATGTTGGAAATTCCTGAAATTATGTTTTTAAATGTGTTATGCGTTTTCCAAATAGTTTACTTGGATGTTATCTTTCAGCTTATTAAATGGTATGATTTGTAAAATTATTATGGATGCGTTGGAAAGTGATACATAATCTATGCTTGACGCATGGTTTTTCGTTCTTGTTTAAATTTTATTCGTGCTTCTGCTCCTTTTCAAGCTAATTGTTTATTTTTATCCAACATAAGGCTCATTAACATCCAAATTACTTGTTTATTCATTTATGGTGTATAGCTTTTTTTATGGTGTATTTAAGTAACTTTTGTTTTAGAAAACATTTTTTTTCCTTTTATTTTTATTAGGTTATTCCTGAGTTTAAGTTCGTAAAAGATTCCATAAAAACGATAAGAATTATGTCAAGTTCCCTCAGATCGTTGACAGGACAAAATCTCCAAAACTTGACTTTGGTAGAGGAATTATCCTTTGCAAGGAACTATATCACATACATGGATTCGGATGTTCTTAAGGTAAATATAGAGTTACTGAAATAAAATTTAAAAGCTTGCTACGATGTATTTGTGACAAAAACCCAATATAAAGTAATACATTAAGGAACCAGAACTTGTCATTACAAGGCCTATCCAAGACCTTGTACTTGGAATATCCGAAGCACGAATAAAAAAGAATTCCAACTATTATTCGCTTCGTAAAGAGCATTTTTAAAAAAGAAATCGTCATTAAAAATCCGTAAAAGAAAAAAAACCCTCTTCTACCAGTGAAGCAAATTTAATACTCTTGCTGCTGATATTCTTCACTTTTAACAAAATATCGTTCACTCACTAAAGATCAAGCCCTGAATCATGCGTATTCTACCTTTATCCTAAGCACTTGCGTTTCATTTTATGGTGCTAAATTTTAATTTGTCTAATCGACAATTTTAATGTTTGCGTACAATATGTATGACCAACTTTATTATAGCTACGAAACTAATGTTGGCTTATAAAACTATATAACAATTTATTTTTGTAACTATACAAATATTGGACACATAGGTAAACGTGTAGTATGTGAGGAATAATGAAGAATAAGAAATCATGAAAAAAAGTAGTTTAAGTAATAAATGTATGACTCAACCGAAAGAGATGTTGAATTTATTTAAAAAAAAACAATGAAGAAAAATTATGTGCCAAGCATAGCTTATGAAACACTTTACAACATTTTCAGAAAAATGTAATAAAATTGCACCATTTAACAATAAAAAAGATTCTAACAATTATTCGCTTCGTAAAAAAAAAAGTTTCCATTTTTATGCGGTTGTTGAATTTGTTTTTTCGAGGAACATGTATATAGAAGATTAACAATTTATGTTTTTTTAAAACAATCTGTACAAACAAAATTACTATAATTAAGCCATTTATGGCTAGACCCACATCATGTGATCCCAATTTACACAATGTTTAAAAGAATTCATTAAAGTATTTTATTTCGAAATATTGAAACCGTACTTCGTTTTAATTTCGCGGAAGATGTCTCTTGATTCATTTTATATTTTTACATGAAACCGTCACGAATTTAAAGATTATGTTTCTATATTGTTACTGGTCCAAAGCGTGTGTATATTGTAGGAAAATTAGTATTATAAAATGTTGAATGTAGTGTATATTGTTTTCTTGAATTTTCTGCTTGCAAGTTTGTTTTTTATAGATGAAACAATAAATATATATAAGTTCGGTTTTAAGACATAGGTATATTCTGTAACGTTTAAAAATGCCATACAAAAGTATCAATTAGGTTCAGAGTTATCTTGTGCACAAATCTGAAAAAAAAATGATTTTGAGGTTAATCGCTTTAAAGTACATTTTATTAAAGCTAGATATTTTATCCAGTATTCTAGTATACATTATTGGAATTAGTTTGAGTCTGTAAAATTATATATACTTTTTGAAACATATTCTTTAAAACATATTAAGAAATACCACAGATATTTCACGTAAAATATTGTTGACTGCCGATTTCTCTGAAAACAATAGAAAACCAATACTGGCGACTGATGAACCAAATGTAAGAGGAGGCTGTAACTGACAGCAGTGACTCTTTCCCTCCCCTACCCGGGTTTCCCTTGTATCCCCCTATTCAGCCATCCCTGATCCCTGTCTTCTTCTGTAAAAAAATATCATATTAGATAGGTTTTCAAGGTTAGTGCATCAACCAAAAATGTTCCAATATATTGATTTAATATAAAATTTGCTATAACTGAAATAAAATGTGGAGAAGTGCCTGATATATATATATATAACCGTTAAGTGAACGTTATAACCACCATCAAAAACTGCGAAATTATAAATGAAATTAAAATAACTAATTGACAACAAAACAGGTCTTCCCAACAAACTGAACATGGATACCAATTTTTTTTTCTTTTCTTTAAATACTATGTTTTTGGTATCTATGTTCAGTTTGTTGGTGGGACCTGTTTTGTTGTCAATTAGTTATTTTAATTTTATTCATAATTTCACAGTTTTTGATGGTGGTTATAATGTTCATTTAATGGTTATATATTAGCATTCAAATTATTATGCTGCATATGCGCATGTAATTATGAATGTAAAACATTTTTGATGTTTTAATATTATGATATCTTTTCATATTGAATTTCTACAATTCACTTTGAACTATTTTCTTATACATTATATCTTATATATATATTTTAATATATAAACATGGTAGCTAAAATTTTTAGCAATCTTTTATGTATATATATATATATATATATATATATATATATATATATATATATATATATATATATATATATATATATGTCGTTTACTTATAAAAGGGTAAAGAATGGAGTAAATAATTGTTGTCATACAAATCAACATCTACATTCGATGTCGAAATGAAACGTTAGTGTTCAGAATCAGGCTTTGATAAAACCTCATTCAAGTTTTGCGTTGTGAAAGCCATAAGTACGCATGGCAATTTTTTTAATCATTGTTTATTAAGAAAATATTTAATTGTTTTAGTCATAACCAGCGCAATTGTAAGAAATTCTTTATGCGGTTTACTTTAAAATGTGCAGAAAATACTGCTCTCTATTATACATATTCTTCGTAAATTTGAAAAATTTGAAGATTTAATAATAGCATTCCACTTTATTCTTTTTTTATTTGTACTTGGTGATGTTAAAAATATTCCTTAGAAAATTTAGGTTCTGTTAGATATAATAAAATAATGTCTAATAATTTTTATTGTGTTAAAAAAATATATTTCATATAAAAAGTTTTTCTATTCATATTTCATGACGTCATACTTTACGAAAACGTTTTATGGAGCTTTATTTTTTATAAAGTTTTGTAGAATTTTATAGCTTTTTCTGTAGAACTCCTATAAAGTTTTTCCCACAGTAATTGACAGTCTTTCGAAAGACGATTTTCTTTACAAACATTGTATATAGTAAATTACAGGGATTTTGATGTGATATAATTGTCAAACAATTCTTTCTATTTCCACATCAAATAAACATATGTTTAACTGAAAACATTATCTAATAATATGGGTGTTGTTTCTATGCATTGGTTATTTGATCTGTTTTTAATTAAAATTTCTGATTTAAAATATATTTATTCCATTTGAAAAAATACCGATTCTTTTACAGGTATGCTATAGAAAATCTTCTTCAAACTTTTTGCATAATTTTTTATGTATCCATTTCATTGACATTGCTATAAAAAAGTCTTTAGAAACATTTTCTTATTGTTCCACAGCGCGTAGGGGTAGCATTGCTGACGTTTGCCTTTGTTGGTAGGCGGTTCGTCACATATGTTGCAGTCAGAACGGCTTCGCCCCAGAACTGTTTAGGCAGGTTCGCATCTGATAACATTGTGCAAGCCATTTCGACAATTGTTCTGGGCTTGCGTTCCGAGACTCCGGTTTGAGGACTGCAGTATGGGACACTTAACTGGTGTACGATACCATATTCATTTAGGTAATATTCTAATCTGTTAGGTAATATTCTAATCTTCCTAGGTACACTTTCGCATTATCGTATCGTATCGCTTTGATTAATTTTCTGAATTTATTTTTGGTTAAGGTAAGGTAATCTTTTAACTTTTCTATCGCTTCTGATTTGTGTGAAATTACGTAAATCATTCTAAACCGGCTAAACGCGTCGGTAAACGTGATAAAATATCTTTTATTCCGGGATTATTTTTGTAATTGTTGGGGTAATTATAGTTTTTGTTTCTTTCCCTCTCATTCTTCTTAATAGTATTGATTGTTTGACTTTTCAGGTAGTAAAATTTAGACTTATCATGATTGCCTCTCCTGCAATGAGTGTAATGTCTTTTTGGTTTATTGTTTCTATTTATAACTTTATACGCGGCCTCTCGCAAATTAGAGCTTACGTTGCGATTTTCGCAACGGTGATGATGCTCGTCAGTTAATTTATTCTTTACAAATTCTAATAATATGTCATTTTCTGGACTAGAAACAAGATGATGAGGGTTCATAAGATTGGGAGAGGGAACATAACAATAGAGCAACATTGTGCGAATATTTAATTTCTTCCCCTATCGCAAAAAGTTTGTCTTTTAAAGTTAATATTGTTTTAATGTGGGCTTGTACATCACTGCCCTCATTGAATTTCTGCGAGTACAATTTCCTCAGTAAGAACAATTTCGAGAACAAATTGGATCTCTGATGTACCGATTTTAATGCTTCCCAGATTAATTCCGCAAATTTTGAATGTTTAACGTGAATAATCTGCGAATCCGCAATGCACAAATTTATAGTAGCGCGTGCCTTCGCATTATTTTTCTCCCTGTCTGCGTCAGGTGTCGCGGGAACATCATCTATAATTAGTTTGAATAAATAATCTCACGTTAATCAATTTTATAATTTGAATGACCAATTAGAATAATTATGATTATTTAACTTTTCTATTAACACTATTTCTTTTCCTGTAGCAGCAGCCATAACTGAATGTTAAATATCTTGCTCTTTTTATACTTTTATATAAACTGTTTATAAAGTCTCAGTTTTGCTGATATTTATAATATTATATTCATTCTTCATATTAGTCAATATATATAATGTTTATTTGATATATATTTAAATGTGCTACCTGTCAGGTGCATATATATTACAGTTGTATTAATCTTTAATATATATGTATTCAATTGTGAATATTTTTTATTACTATTCTTATCATTGTATACGTATATATGCATTTATAATACTCTATATATTCAGTTTCATTTATATAACTGATATATATATACACAGATTTATATGTTCAAGCATTCGAGCATTGTTTTTATTGAATATTTTTACCATCACATTATATATTTAATATTTAATAAAACTTTTTATGCTTATCTTAGCGCTCTTGTTAGTCGTCATAATCTCAAAAAAGGTGACGCAGGTCCTTAAATTTGTACTACTGTTATTATATTGTTTCATTATAATTCAATATCCATTTAACTTTTCAAATAATTAAGATAATAAGAACCTGACAGGTAGATAATCAAAATATATGATAGTCCAATTTCGTTCTTCAGAGAGAATCTATATTTTTTGTATTTTATTAAAAAATTGTGTAGTGGCGATAGGTATGGATTAGACCTATGTTGGCTTGTAAATCTTTTAATAAATATTTTAAAAAGTAGGTTGGAACATGTATGTAAAATAATTGATTAAATATTTAAGTTATAATTATTTACAATATTTTATAAAAGATTAAGAACGCCATAAAGGCTGAAATTAATATTGGATTTAGGGAGCTAGATAAATGGCTTTCCTTGAATTAAATTATAGTTAGCGAAAGTAACACAACTTCTTCTCGCTGTGCCAAATTACAAACTACGGGGATGAAAAAGCATGCAAAAGTTTCTGCCCAATAAAGTCTTTAAAACAATAGAAAAATGCATAGTTCGCAATTTTAAATCACTCAGTCAGTCTCTGTATTTCATGGTGCTGTTATCTGCCGTTTATTTTACAGTCTAAATTCTGCTGGTAATAAGGCGAGCACAGTCCAAGTTTCACTAGTAATGTGGCGTCATCGAGCGTCTTGAATTTCAGTTAATCATTATTCGTTTTTCTAGGATATGTTGAAATACTCACAAATATTTTTATTTTACACACACACTAAAACACATGTGTAAATTTCGCAGAAATGTAAACATATGCATACCTCACAAGTGAAGTTACAGAAGAAATACACAAACTTAATTAGCTGTATTCCAACATATACATTAGGGCGTATCGAAAAAACCCAAATTTCTTAGATCTTTTTGCGGTAGTGCGGAAAAGTTGTGAACTACCTTTATTAAAAAATGTGCAGAATCTTAAAACTGTGGGTTGATATCTTCTGTCGCCTCATTGGGCCAAAAATTCCAAAAGGTGGACTAAAAATGATTAAAATAAAAAATAAATAAATAATTTCAGATTTTGCTCATCGGTTTGGGGTAGTGCTTACAAGTTACTATTTTCTAACAACAACAACCATAGAAAATTGTAGAATTATAGGTTAACATCTTCCGTCGCCTCATCGGCATCGAATTTTGGAAATTTTGATGAATTTTTATAGTTTTCTGCATAACTATTTACTGCTTACACAATGCACAATCGAAACAGACTGGGTTTGGCGGTCTGCCAAAATAGTGGAACACACCTATTTTCACGCCGAGAAACAACAACAACAGCCATAAATTTTTTTAGAATTATACGTTAATATCTTCTACCGCTTCATCAACACCAAATTTTGGAAAATGAAGGCACAAATTTAAATAAATACACGCCACACTTACCTCATTTTAATGCGAACACAAAATTTATTTTACCTTTCGAACATACAAATGACAAAAACTTTACTGCTTGTAATCATTTTTGGTCTCAAATTTTGACATGTGTTTTCTGGATTCTAGTGTCGCACTAATAAATCTATCCCTGTTTTGCGGCCCAACTGTGTTTCCGGAGGCTGCAGTGACTAGTTTCACAATCCGCTCAACCGCTTGTGTGTGTGAAGCAAATTTTATAAAGTCCCAGCAATACATTGGCATACTGCCCTGTATCAGCTTTAGAAATTCTTGGCAACTGATCGCTCTGAGAACTAGAGGCGATATCACATAACAAGCTTGCCAATAAATGAGATCTGCTGTCTGTTGCTCCAAAGTTAACAGCAGGAATAACGAATTTGCGAACACAATTTCCGTCTGGACTAATTTCTCTTGCCTTGATAATCCACCGAGCTGCAAGGGTCCTAATATGCACCTATCATCCGTTAACATGGCCAAAAGCATGTTTTCCGGAGCCGCAAAGTAAGCGTTGCGAGAAATAACTGGGTCGATTACATCACAATACTTTTTTGGCAATTACCGAGAGGAAATGATGAAATGCCACAGGTGTCTAGCACCATCCTTTATAGAATGACGAATCTTAATTCGGAACCATGAGGGTGCGTAGACTCTTGGAATGAATACAACCAAAGTTAGCAACTAATTTGCTGGGGCTGATGCTGATATATATAACGATTGGAAGTTGTTAGCCAGCGGGACAAATTCAACGTTCCCGGTTCCCGAATAGCTAGATCTGAACAACAAACGCCAGAACTAATGGAGGTAAAAATGTCTAATAAGTATTTCTGATCTGTACTGAGGGTGGTAGGATCAATGGCTAGCAACTTGCATTCAATACTATTAAAAGCAACAATTGAAAGCTTTTCCAATCCTTTGAAGTTTCGTCCAATGCCTCCAGTATAAGATGTGGGCCAGATAACTTGCCGTCTATGGACTCAAACAGGTGTCGTAATGGCAACTCATTGAAATGAAGTAATCAGATAATTCATTGAACTGGCCTCTGAAGTTTCAATTCAAACCTGCGAATTACGCCATTAGACATTCCTGTGTTCACTACAGTGCCGTCACAGCCGAGAATAATAAAGTTGCTAAAATCATCCAATAAAGCACTTGTTACGTATTTGTAAATACTATTAGATATATCAAGACTAGATTCGCTTTCAGGTGTAACATGTCCCATGTACGCAGAACCAGGCTCAGATACAATACAGCAATGCGCTTCTACAATTGTTGTTTGGAACTGCTTGTCCTCGAGTGTTTCTGTCGTCCATCGAAATAAAGGCCAGATAGAGTGGAACGATTTTAATTTGATTTTGAGACCGATTTTTTGTAAATTCTCGATTTTTCCCTCCATATTTTATTTTTGTCTGTGACGAGCCTGGTATCCGATTCGATATTAAACCCAAATCTTGCATAACACTCGATGCAATAGCAGCCGTGATTCTGTTGGAGACACCATACCTTTGACTGACAAGAACTGCGTTGTCCAGTTATAAATGCATTTGAACACTCTTTGTGGGCTGCTGAAGAGACGCTGTGTAAGACGCATGTTTGGTGCCCAACTTGTCTTCACTATTTTTGTATACCACCAAACCCAGTCTGTCTCAATTGTGTATTGTGCAAGCAGTAACCAGTTATGCAGAAAACTACCAAAATGCGTCAAAATTTCCAAAATTAGATGCCGATGAGGCGACAGAAGATATTAATCTACAATTCTACAATTTTCTATGGTTGTTGTTGTTACAAAATAGTAACTTGTAAGTACTACCCCAAACCGATGAGCGAAATCTGTGATTATTTATTCATTTTTGTATTTTAATCATTTTTAGTCCAATTTTTGGAAATTTCGGCCCACTGAGGCGACAAAAGATATACACCCACAGTTTTAAGATTTCGCACACTTTTTAATAAAGGGAGTTCACAACATTTCCGCACTACCGCAAAAAGATCTAAGAAATTTGGACTTTTTCGATACGCCCTAATATACATGCCTTTAATTAAACTAAAATTTAATCTAGGAAAAAAAAATGCATAACACATCTGAAAACCTTCTTTCAGTAATTACTATTTATGGACGGCGAAGCCTTATAAGTGCTTCTTCTTATTTTATTATTATTTCGTCTTTCGGACAATGTCTTGTAGCCTGTTTGTTGTAGTCAAATCAATGTCGACTGATCACCACCTCTACTCCAGTTCGTTTCTATAGCAATAAAAACGTTACTTACCGAACTATTTGTTTGCCGCTGGACTACGGTTTAGTGGGAGTGTTTTAAGTTTTTAGTTCCAGGCACCCCTTTGTTTATTAAAAGAGTACCATTGTTTCTTATTATTTAAAGAGAAGACAGGGTAATTGCTTAAGACCTCAAAAGCCATAAAAACCTCGATGTTTAAAATGAATGTAGTTTTATTCCTTTAATGAGTAAGCAAATTAATGTTGCAAAAATGGTACTGTCGGAGGCAAAGTAAATCTTTGTACTTTTCCAGCCTTAGAGCTTTTTTTAAATATCTTTACGTAATTAGGGTTTCAGAAAGCGAGATTTGTTGCCAAATGATATAAACAGCTAAGAAAACAAACTTGAAGAAATTTTATGCTTGTTTATGTATTTGTATTATATATAAACATTTCATCCATATATATTGTTATTAGTGTTTTTTATATACAATTTGCTTCGGTTTGCATAAACAAATAAGCAAATGGCGTGTTTATATTAAACAAAATAACATACTTATTGAAAAAAAAAATTGCCTGTGTTTATGAAACAGTGAATATGTGTTTGCTTGAAAATATGCATGAAAAATTGCTTTATCTCGCACAGCTCATTTTCTCTATCTCGTCAAAGTCCCTGAACTGGAAGTAGGCAATCAGGCATTCTACTACCAGTAATTTTAAAAAGTATGTTTGTCCTATTTAACCACTGTGATTAAATAAGACAAATTTAAAAATTAATGGTAGAAGTTTGCCTGATTTGACCTCGTTGTCTCTGTTAAGTAGGATCCCTTTTCCTTGACCAAGCAAAAGTTAGTTTGATTTTAAACGAAATCCTGACACCTAAAGTAGCTGGCAAAAGTTTTGAGACGATATGTTTTTCTGTTCTGACTTTTTCTGTAAGCAAAATTTCTTAATGATAAAAACTAGTAATTTGTACCCCTTTTAATCCTAAAAAAAATGCAACATTAGAACAATTGAGACATATGCAGGAATTTAAAATAATTCAGAAATTTGCAAAATTACTTAAGCAAAAGTTTTAGACGATTCGGTTTTTCTAAAGATTTATTGATATTGAAAGACAATTAAAGTAAAATGAATCATTCGTATATTTAAATTTGAACCCTTTTATCATAGAAGATGACACATTTTGGCAAAAAGTCAAGTTAGATATGTTAGAATAGATTTTGAATGAATAGAAAATGAGCATTATAGAACTGAGATTTTCTATGATTTTAATATTAAGCTAAATCATGAAGAATACTTTCAACGTCTAGTATTAGCATATGATGAAATGAAGGAAAAATGAGGAAAATGAAGCTCCATATAGCGTCACTGTATTCAGATAGTTTCCAGAATTCACAAGAGGTCGAAATTCTCTCTTGGGTGAAGAGCACACAGGAAGTACTTTTATAGTTGTAGTCCCATAAAATGTGTCGGCTGCAAGAAAAATGTTATCGATGATAATTGCTGTACGTACCAAATGATACAGGATGAACTTAACATAGGATCAGCAGCTACACATGCAATTATTCATGAAGCACTGCATTTGATAAAATGAATTTTTTGTTGATTCCCCAACAATTTAACAGAACACAAAAAAGCGGAACGTGTATGAACCAGTAAAAAAAACCCTAAAATTATTTAATGATGGTTTGCAACGCATTATTTCTAAAATCATGCCCGTTGACGAAACGCACATACCTTTTTTGACATTCCAACACGCGAAGAAAATAAAGTATGAGTGTTTGAAACTTACTCTAAATCAACAATAGTGTAAAGACGACGAACCAAGAAAAAATAAATGTATACCGAGTTCTTCATACGTACAGGGCTGCTCAAACCCGTAAAGCTAGAGGAACAGATGTCAATTACAGCTAACTGGTACACCTCTAAGTGTCTTCTAAAATTTCCTCAAACAGTGAATGTTAGAGGATTCATGCTTCACCATGACAATGCATCTTCTCATTCAGCAAAGATTGCAGTCAAATTTGTTGAACAACAACAACAACAAAAATCAGAGGTATAGAACATCCAACCTATTCTTCTGATCCTGCTTTGTGTGACATTTGGCTATTTTTAAACTTACAAAAAGTACGTGGGCGTCGTTCATATTCCATACAATAAATTGAAGAGAGTTTACAAGCATATTTTTCATTTATTCTAATAAATGATTGCTTGAGTCTTTATTCTTTGTAAAATTTGCTATAAAAGTAAATTAACCTTGCAGAGATCTTCTTTGAATACTCTTATAAGTTTGTAAGTTAAACTTGTGCCATTTAGCCGTATATAAAAAAAAATCCATGTGACCCTCGTATTTAGATTAGATAATATCTATAAGTTAGAAAACAATTTTTGGCAATTTTACATTCATTATAGTATGTGAATATGCATTCTTAAAATATGTTTAGCTTTTCATTTATTTTTTAATACATTCCATATAAGGCGTTTCAAAATTAACAAGGATTTTTTGTTAATCTATTATTGAATAATAAGCTTTAAGTCAGTATTAGTAATATTTATTCTGTTACTTTAAATAACGCCCATCTCTAGAAGCTACATTAAATGCAAGAAAATATGGCCGCAAATATTGGTAGGCTACTCTTTACTGACAACAGCGTACAAAACGTACCACTTAAACTACCTAAAATTAATTTTTACTTTTGATATGGGGCAATAAGAATAATTAATGAATTATTAATATAACATACTTGTAGCCAATTAACTGATAAATTAATTTTACAGGGCACGGTGAATGTCAAAGTATTTGATCTATCTCAAAATTTATTGACGTATATTCCTGGTAATCTCTTGGATCCCATGAAGTTTCTTGAACGGTTCAGCGCCTATAGCAATTATTTGCTACATGTAAACTACCTGTTTAATGTTACACACCCACTTGTAAGTTCCCTTTTTTATATTTATTTTATTTAATTTGGTTGTAGATTAAACAAGATTAAAAGTACAAAAAAGTGCAATATAACAAACTAGCCGGTCTTCGCCCGTCTAGCCGGTCGTTTCCGAGTGGGGCCCAGATACATAGTCTAGCGTACCCCCCTGATTTCGCTTGGGGCCCAGAAAGTGCATTTTATATGCAACCAGAAAAATATAAATTAAATACTTTAAATTAAAAGTATACGAAAATAACTAATAAGAATATAAAAAAGCACTTAAATAAAGATTCTGCGACATAATTTTTTTTTTCATGAGCCTTCTGGCAAAATACTGCTGGGCCCGAACCGTGATTATCTAGGGGTGAGGCTCAAGTAGTACTTTGTGTCTGGGCCCCACTCGGAAACGACCGGCTAGTATATAATAAAAAATCAGCAACATTTCTGTTTTCCGTCTAATCTTCCGCAATTGAGTTCATAGCCGATGTTGCCCACAAACTCGCTAGCTCTAAAATCACTGAAATACATGATTAACTACTTGTTTTGTAGACTTGTAAAGTGGAGTTTCACAGCAGTTCTTACTTAAAACTGCTGCTGAGATATGGCACAATTACCTAAAATTTTGGACACACAGTGTGACCCACTTGATGGATTATTATCTAAAATTGCTGAAATACATAGTTACCTATTTTCTAGTACATTTGTTATCCTAAATTTCACGCATCTACCTATTACTGAGATATCGCAAAATAACATAGGAAATCCGACCCCCATTTAATCATTTTTAGTGGCCGAATTTCTTGCTGAAATATATGTTTATCTATATTTTTTGTAGATTTGTTACCTCGAATTCCGAGCTCCTAATTAAAAATGCTGCTGAGATATAGTGAACAGGCAAAATAACCTAAAACGTTCGACCCCCCATTTAACCCCCTTAATTGATGAATTTCTAAAATCGCTGAAATATATGTTTAATTATTTTTTTAGTAGATTTTTTATTCTGAATTTCACGTTCCTATCTAAAACCGCTGCTGAGATATGGCGAAAACGCGAAATGACTAAAAACTTCCGACCCCATTTAACCCCCTTAGTGGTTGAATTTTAAAATCGCTGAAATATGTGTTTAACTAACTTTTAGTACATTTGTTAGCTTGAATTTCGCGCTTTTAACTAAAACTGTTGTTGAGATATGGTGAAAAGGCAAAATGACCTAAAACTTTAGACCCCCCATTTAACCCCCATAGTGGTTGAATTTCTAAAATCGCTGAAATACGTGTTTAATTATTTTTTTAGTAGATTTATTATCTTGAAGCTCACGCTCTTACCTAAAACTGATGATGAAATATGGTGAAAATGTGATATAACCAAAATTTTCAACCCCCCCCCCATTTAACCCACTTAGTGGTTGAATTTCTAAAATCGCCTGAAATACATGTTTAACTATTCTTTAGTAGAATTGTTATCCCAAATTTCAGGCTCCTACTTAAAACTCCTGCTGAGATATACCGGAAAGACGAAATTATTTAAAATTTTTGACCCCCTATTTGACCCCCTTATGCTGTGAATTTTCAAAAATCCTTTCTTAGTACGTGCCTACATTGTGTAAAGAACATGTCTTCCAAATTTCATTGTTCAATGACAAACGGTTGAGGCTCTGCGTTGATTATGAGAAAATCAAGCTGCTCTTTTATAAGTATATATTAAGGTGTCCCACATCTTCTACATTTGACTTTCCAGATTTTTTATAGCGAAAATTAAATTCTTTCTTGAGGGGAGTTGCTACACGTCGTCTGGGTAAAATCTTTGGAAAATATAAATTTTCCAATTTTTAGATTGAAATGTATGCAAGCATCCCTTGGCCAAGTTACAGAAAGGTCGGATAGTTTTAAATATGTGAAAAAGACTCCCTAATACTATTTTGTAATAGAAGCTATCTAAAAATATGCACTAGCACACTGATGCCACCCCATATGCACTGGAAAGAAATTTTTAACAGAAAATCACGTTTTCCATCTTTATATTAAAACGTTACATTCTAAATAGCCTGTTAGTTCCCAAGATATGGTTTTGCCGTTTCTCCTCCTGAACGCAGATATCAAATATTTGATTAAGAATTCGTTTACAGATGCCTACGTTCCAGAATTAACCATTATACAAATTTCTTCTATAGGGTTTTATATATAATAATATGGAAATAACTTTGTCTTCTCCCTGACGGACAGACAGTTGAATAAAAAAAACTCTTTAAGCATATCTGTCTTCTAAAATTCTACATACAACAAAATTTTATATATAAAGACCTGATAGATTCCACAGTATGGGGAGGTAGAAGTGGTATTCACTTTCAACAGACAGCTCTATTACACATGCATATACTTAAGAAATTCACCATACGCCAAAATTTCATGTTGAAGGGTTTGATAAGTCCCTGGATATGATTTTTGACACCCCTTGAGAGGCAGGAAAGTGAAAGAATTTACTAATAATTCCTTTACTGCTGCATATGTTCACTTATTTACCCTCTCAAAATTTTTTATCTTTTTGGCAGAGAAAGAAAATGAGATATGATTTTCCAATCCCAAATGCAGTAATTTTTTAAGCAACTCTTTTACCCATGACTCTGATGAAAAACAGAGCGAAGAAATACTCATTAATATTGTTCAAAGCTAAATGTGACACTGAAATAAATACCACGGTGTCTGCAGCATATGTGAAATTCCACGCATGCACTGTTAGCGTCATAAAAACGATATATCACTCATTGACGGTGTTCGCAGGCGTAAATCGAAGGGAACTGGGGCCATCGCATAAAACTTCTTTTGTTACGGACCCGCTTCAGGACGCGGATGATGTCACGTAAGAAATCTGAGTAGCAAACGAACCATATGGAATAGTTGCATGTGTGCATCAAAAATAGTTTTATAAATTTCTGTTTTGTAATATTTTGTTGAGCAATATCTTCATTAAAAAAAATCAATATCTTCATAAAACTAGTCGTTGGGGGCCACCGTAATACTTACCCATCATGGATATGCATAATATAAAATATGAAAATAAAACATGTGTAAACTATTTATAAAATGCATTGCAATTCGAATAAAATCATGACTTGATGAAGTCATAAAATTTAACTACTTTATTACTGAATTTTGTAAAATAAACATTCTTATAACTCCAAAAATGATAACCATATTACCTAAGAGTTTACTGGATGAAGCGTCTCATTTCCAATTAAAATATATCTTTGAATTGAAATTTGAATGAAGTAAGGGGTCATGAAAAATCGAAAAGAGTGGAAAATAGGATTACAAATATCTCGGCAACTCATTACCCGATGGACTACATTCTTTATGCAAAATTTACTTTTTTTTATTCTCTTTTATATTCACTCCTTAAAATAAACAATTTCGAAAATTTTTATGTACCTTTTATAAGAACGAATGTTTCGAGAGTCGAAAAACTAGTTCCGTATAATCGAGGTTACTGAAATTCAATAGGCTTCTTCTCATTATTACATACTAAGTACATACCAAATTTCAAGTCTGTATCTCAATTTGTTCGGGAGATAGAGTACAGACACAAACACATAGACAGACAAACAGACAGACAGATGGACGGCAAATTTCTTTTTCAAAAAATATGTTTTTCGGAATCTCCAGTGCCTAAAACGTGTAAACCCGTAAAAAAATATATTTTTTATTTTTAAAACGATCACAAGACATTATATCTCGACATTAACGAGATACCGCATACTACGTATGATGGATAAGTAAAAAGACATATACAATACTTTGCTTGATTATTACATGACTTGATTATTACAAAGGATAGCTAAATCCTCGACATGCATGCACAATATAAAATGATTATCATTTTCAACTGTAATGAATACTTAATTATAAGGACCATCTGATTTATTCCGATGTTAACAAGTTCCATTTTTATTTTTAAATACCAGTTTCTTCATGATTAGGGTAAACCATAAATGCTGTTTTGCAGTATACAAATTTTATTAACCTCTATTTATCTTCCATAACCAGGTGGTGTTAAAAGATAAAAAATATCTTGCAAATAACTTTACAAATATGCAGTTTTTACAGTTAAAAAAATAACCAATTTAATTTAGCTTCAAGTGAAATTAAAAATCTAAAAGATTCGATATTTACAACAGATGAATATGATTCTGCTTATTCTTTATTTTTAATTTGATTAATTCCAGCATCTACAAGCCTTGCTTTACATTTTATTTCATTATTATCGGTTTCTTTTAATGTATAAACCCATTTATTACTTACCCATCATACGTAGTATTGCAATCGTTTTAAAAATAAAAATAAAAAGTTTTGACGGATTTACGCGTTTTAGACACTAAAGATTCCGAAAAACACATTTTTTGAAAAAAATTGCCGTCCGTCTGTCTGTGTGTCTGTAAACGCTCTGTCTCCCAAACAAATTGAGATAGAGACTTGGTATGTACTTAGTATGTAATAATGGGAAGAAGCCTATTGGATTTCAGTAACCTCGATTATCTGGAACTAATTTTTTCGGTCTCTCAAAATATTTGTTCTGATAAAAGGTATATAAAAATTTTCGAAATTGTTTATTTTAAGGAGTCAATATAAAATACAATAAAAAAACATAAATTTTGCATAAAGAATGAAGTCGATCGGATAAGTAGTTGTCGAGATATTTGTAATCTTATTTTCTACATTCTTCGATTTTTCATGACACTGTATTTCATTCAAACTTCAATTCAAAGATATATTTTAATTGAAACGAGACGCCTAATCTGACGCAGTAAACCGTTAGTTAATAGGATTATCAATTTTGGAGCTATAAGGATGTTTCTCTTACGCAATTCAGTAATAGAACATTTAAAGTTAATGACGTCATCAAGATACGATTTTATTCGAATTGCAATACATTTTAAAAATAGTTTACACATGTTTTATTTTCATTTTTTATAATATGCATATCCATGGTGGTTAAGTATTACGGTGGCACCCAACGACTAGTTTTTTATCAATTTTGTTTTTTCAGCTATTTCTACTATTTCCCAAACCTTATGTTTTTTTAATGACTCCACCTCATTTTCATCACTATTTCCCAATTATGCCAATCAACACTATTTTTACTTCTAAACCAGCGGCCCGTCCCGGCTTTACACGGGTAGACTATGTAATTTTTTTAGTACATTTGTTTTCCTGAATTTCGCGCTCCTACCAGAAACTATTGCTGAGATATGGCGAAATGACCTAAATTTTTCGAATTCCCTTTTAACCACCTTAAGGGGGGAGGGTGATTTCTAAATTCACTGAAATACGTGTTTAATCATTTGTTTAGTAGATTTATTTTTTCCTGAATTTCTCGCACCTGTATAAAACAACTGCTGAGATATGGCGAAATGTCCTAAAATTTTCAAAACCACCCCCTTTAAAACCCTTCGGGGGGAATTTCTAAAATCACTAAAATGCGTGTTTATCGATTTTTTAGTAGATGTGCTTTCCTGAATTTCACGCTCCTACCTAAATCTGCTGCTGAGATATGGCAAAATGACCCAAAACTTTGACCCAAAACTTTTGAATATCTCTTTAACCACCTTCTGGGGAGAATTTCCAAAATCGCCGAAATACGTGTTTAATAAATTTTTTAGTAGATTTGTTTTAATTAATTTCGCCCTCCTACATAAAAGCTGAGATAGGGCGAAATGACGTAAATAATTCGACCCCCCCATTTAACCACCTTCTGGGGGGAATTTCTAAAATTACTGAAATACGTGTTTTATTCATTTTTTAGTAGATTTGTTTTCCTGATTTTCGCGGTCCTAACTAAAACTACTGCTGAGATATGACGAAATGATCTAAAATATTCTACCTCCTCTTTTAACCCCTTTTGGGGGAAATTTCTAAAATCGCTGAAATACGTTTTTAACCAATTTTTTAGAAGATTTCTTTTCTTTAATTTCTCGCTCCTACATAAAACTGCTGCTGAGATATGGCGAAATGACCTAAAACATTTGACCACCCCCTTAACCAACTTCTGGGGGGAATTTCTAAAATCGTTGAAATACGTGTTTAATCATTTTTTAGTAGATTTGTTTTCCGGATTTTCACCCTCCTAACTATAACTGCAGCTGAGATATGACGAAATGACCTAAAACATTCGACCACCACCCTTCAACCCTCTCCGGAAGGGCAATTTCTAAAATCGCTGAAATACGTCTTTAACCAATTTTTTAGTAGATTTGTTCTCCTTAATTTCACGCTCCTACCTATAACTGCTGCTGAGATATGGTGAAATGACCTAAAACATTCAACCACCCCCTTTAACCCCTTCCGGGAGGGGATTTCTAAAGTTGCTGAAATACATGTTTAATCATTTTTTAGTTGCTTTGTTTTCCTGATTTTCGCGCTCCTACCTATAACTGTAGCTGAGATATGGCGAAATGACCTAAAACATTCGACCACCCCCCTTTAACCCCCTTATGGGGGGAATTTCTAAAATCGTTGAAATACGTGTTTAGTCATTTTTTTATTAGATTTGTTTTCCTGATTTTCGCGCTCCTACTTATAACTGCTGCTGAGATATGGCGAAATGACCTAAAACATTCGACCACCCCTCCTTTAACCCCCTTCTTGGGGGAATTTCTAAAATCGCTGAAATATGTGTTTAATCATTTTTTTAGTAGATTTGTTTTCTGGAATTTCAAGCTCCTACCTATAACTGCTGCTGAGATATGGCAAAATGACCTAAAACATTCGAACCCCCCTTTAACCCCCTTCGGGGGGGAATTTTCAAAATTCCCTTCTTATTACTTGCCTGGGCCATAACAGCAATCTACAGTCCAAATTGCGTGACCCTGACTTTAATAGTTTTGGCTGGGCGTTGATGAGTCTGTCAGTCAGTCAGTCACCGTTTCCTCTTTATATAATAGTATAGATAATTATTTGGGACACTATCTGTTAAATTAGCTAACAACCGTTTAGATTTCCGCCTCTCAGCCCTTCGAATTTCAAGTCTATTTTCATTACTATCAGTAATTTTATTTTTTGGATTTCTTTTCCATCTTCCTTCGGTGGTGCTGCCTCCACGGCTGTCAGCAGACAAATTTATTAATGGGATTAAGGAATCATTTTCATTAGAGGTCGTATCAGCAGAAATTTCTAAATTGAGAGTTTTATTCTTTTGATTTTGATCAATTCATTTTCTTCCAGAGAACTTTTATTTATTAATGATTCAATATCCCAACATTTAGAAAATTTACTTATTCCCAAAAAATTACTTCCTTTTAAAGATTCGTTGAATTTAATAGATAATTCTTTGACCACTTTCATATATTTTATATGATAAATATACGATAGTCCCGCCTTTCTCTTGCATATCCTAGCATGATGCCTTTCTTTCCGGGTACATCATATATATTTCTCATTTTTTAGGAATATCAAAGTAAGCTACATAGCTAAATTTTCTTAGATAATTTAATTTGGGCTTTTTGCATATTCAAATTTCTAAAGGATTTTTTTCTTTTTCTTTACGCGGTGTTATATTAGACACCTGTGTACGATACAAATGAGACAGGCACAGCCCGATCCCGGGCCCGAAACGGACTCAGGATCGATTTTTATTCCAATTTTCGGGCTCAGGCGGGTCCGGGCTCATTCTCTCTGCATTTTAATGCTATTTCAAAAGAAAATTTTTCATATTAGCAGATAGTCAGGCAATAACGGTGACTGTTGATGTGGCGCCAATCAGAAGAGCGCGAATAATTTGTTGTTGGATTTTCGTTTGTGTCCTTATGAAATGTTTTAAATGAAATGTTTATTTATTTATTTATTTATTTATTTTGACATCTAGTGCAAAACGAATGTTTTCGTTTGTTTTCACTCAACCAGCATTAACTTAAGTTTTGAAAATTTTTAGTCTTCCATAGAGTACAAGTCATAGTCGCTCTTCATAGGAAAATAACGTTAGTGATTCTTATATCTATTTTTCATCATGTACTCTGCGCATGCTGCGGTTCTGCTCTGCACATTCTCGAAATCACTGTAATTCGTAAATAGATATAATTATTAGCATGTTTTGTTATTCCGATAGAAATCAATCGAGCAGTTTTTCTTCTTTTCCTATAAAAGAATTGGATCATTCAAATAACGGTGTCAATTACGGTATTTTTATTTAACCGGACATTCAGGAACACGAGAATCAGGAAAAATTGTTTTGAGAAAGGAATTTATTATAATTTAAGATGCACACCTTTTAAGGGATATAGAAAACTTTGTTCGATTCTTCGGCATATAAATTATAATTTCTGCAAATATCATGCATTTATTCATAAAAATAACTTCGTTAATGTGTCCATCAGATTTGTTTGTTGGGGGAGGAAACTATGACAACCCTTTTATTGATGTATATTTTATTAAAACTTTCCAACCTAGTTGAAAAGTGTTTATGACTTCGGTTTGTCTGGCCGTCTGGCCGTCTGCCGTCTGCTGTCTGCCGTCTGCCATCTGGCCGTCTATCCGTGCTCTAACTCCGGTAAATATGCTCGGATAGCTCTGCAACTTTTATATGTTATTGTCGTTATCTATAGCATGTACCCTATTTCAACGAAGTGTGTAGCAGTTATAGTTTTTTACAGGGACACTCAAAAGAATTCCGTTACATTGCGGTCTATGGGGAAAAATTATTTGTGGTTTATTTAAATACTGTTTCACTATTTTAAACGCATTGAAATTTAAATATATCACTAAGGTGCATTAGAAGAAGCTTAATGTGGAATAGGGTGTGCATAGCACATATAATTACTTTCCAGGGACAGTCAAAAGAATTCCGTTACATTACGTCTATGGAGAAAAATCGTCTGCGGTTTATTTAAATAATGTTTCACTATTTTAAACGCATTGAAATTTATATATGTCACTAAGGTGCATTACAAGAGGCTTACTACAGAATATTGTGTGTATAGCAGTCATCATTCATTTACAGGGACACAAAAAAATTCTCTACTGTCTGTTAACAATAATTCCTGGAAGTGCGTTTTAAGTTACTGAACGCGATTATAATTTTAACTCGATTTTTGTCTATTACGTGGTGTGTATAAATTCTGTAGATCCTATACAGGGAAGAACAAAAGTTCGAGATCACATTTCCGTTTATTGACAGAAACTCCAGAAGGAGAATTTTAAACTGTCCTACGCGTTTCTTAACTGAACTAAAATTTAGCATCCTATGTAGTATATATACAAATCTATAAATGCTATACAGGGCTGAATAAAAGTATTTGGATATTTTTCCGGATATTGTATATGTTGGAAATTCATGAAATTATGTTTTTAACACTTTCCAAACTAGTTGGAAAGTGTTTATGACTTCGGTTTGTCTGGCCGTATGGCCGTCTGCCGTCTAGTCCGTGCTCTAACTCCCGTAAATATGCTCAGATTGCTCTGAAATTTTTATATGCTATTGTCGTTATCAATAGCATGTTCCCTATTTCAACAGAAGTGTGTAGCACTTATAGTTATTTTACAGGAACACTCAAAAGAATTCCGTTACATTGCGGTCTATGGGGAAAAATCATTTGCGGTTTATTTAAATAATGTTTCACTCTTTTAAACGCATTGAAATTTATATATATCACTAAGGTGCATTAGAAGAACCTTAATATGAAATTGGGTGTGCATAGCATTTATACTTACTTTACAGGGACAGTCAAAAGAATTCCGTTACATTACGTCTATGGAAAAAAATCGTCTGTGGTTTATTTAAATAATGTTTCACTATTTTAAGCGCATTGAAATTTATATATATCACTAAGGTGCATTACAAGAGGTTTACAACAGAGTATTGTGTGTATAGCAGTCATCGTTCATTTACAGGACACCACAAAAGAATTCTCTACTGTCTGTTAACAATAATTCCTGGAAGTGCGTTTTAAGTTACTGAACGCGATTTTAATTTTAACTCGCTTTTTGTCTTTAAGTGGTGTGTATAAATTCTGTAGATCCTATACAGGGAAGCACAAAAGTTCGCGGACACATTTCCGTTTATTGACAGAAACTCCAGACGGAGAATTTTAAACTGTGCTACGCGTTTCCTAACTCAACTAAAATTTAGCATCCTATGTAATATATATACAAATCTATAGATCCTATACAGGGCTGAATAAAAGTATTCGGATAGTTTTCGGAATATTGCATATGTTGGAAATTCCTGAAATTATGTTTTTAAATATGTTATGCGTTTTCCAAATTGTTTACTTAGATGTTAGCTTTTAGCTTATTAAACGGTATGATTTGTAAAATTATTTTGGAAGCGTTGGAAAGTGTTACATAATCTATGCTTGACGCATGATTTTTCGTTCTTGTTATATATGTTATGCGTTTTCCAAATTGTTTACTTAGATGTTATCTTTTAGCTTATTAAACGGTATGATTTGTAAAATTATTTTGGAAGCGTTGGAAAGTGTTACATAATCTATGCTTGACGCATGATTTTTCGTTCTTGTTAAATATGTTATGCGTTTTCCAAATTGTTTACTTAGATGTTATCTTTTAGCTTATTAAACGGTATGATTTGTAAAATTATTTT
Organism: Maratus michaelseni; assembly: GCA_963931845.1. Classification (NCBI taxonomy): domain Eukaryota; kingdom Metazoa; phylum Arthropoda; class Arachnida; order Araneae; family Salticidae; genus Maratus; species Maratus michaelseni. The sequence goes on from OZ007596.1 coordinate 54,645,494, forward strand.
GGAAGCGTTGGAAAGTGTTACATAATCTATGCTTGACGCATGATTTTTCGTTCTTGTTAAATATGTTATGCGTTTTCCAAATTGTTTACTTAGATGTTATCTTTTAGCTTATTAAACGGTATGATTTGTAAAATTATTTTGGAAGCGTTGGAAAGTGTTACATAATCTATGCTTGACGCATGATTTTTCGTTCTTGTTTTATACCAAACAGATATTTTATTAAAGCAAATTAAAAATATTATGCAATTTTTTTCTATTGCATACTTTATATCGGGCTCGGGCTCTCATAACACAAAATGTTTCGGGGTTGGGCGGGCACGGATTTAAAATCGTCGGGCTCGGGCGAGCCTGAGTTCAGAAAGGGGAGCCCGAACTCATCTCTAGTGTATGCCTGTTAATGACTTCTGCCCAGAATTTAAGAGAATGTCACTGTTATATAATAAAAATCTAGCCCTTTCTAAAGGAACACGTTTAGCTCTCTTTGCTTTACAATTACATTCATTATTGCATGGAATAATTTTCTTATGGAATAGGCCTGAATTCACAAGATAATTATCAAATTTTGTTTTTTAAAATTCTAGCTTATTGTCACTAGCCTATTTTTTATTTTTTTTTTACCTATAATTTTCCTATTATTTTCATACTTACAAGGAAGGTCTCCTTAAAGCGCATACTCAGAAAATTACAAAAATAATGCTAATGAAGCTACACATGTATGTAATAGAGGAACAGTGAAATTTAGCTGCGGAATCCCAGTAGAAAATCTGTAAAAAAATAAAATACTTTCGAGCACTTGGCGCAAAAAGATTCGATTTAGCGAGCAACACTTTTTCGTCGCCAAATACAACCGATTTTAATATATTTGAAAATTTCTAGTAAATTGAGTGTTTAAATGCGTAATTTTATGAATTTAAACTTCAACGATTAAATAGCTTACTATTTTTTCTATAAGCGTATATTCTATATATACAAGTTAAATATTGCTGAAGTTATTTAATTTTACACGGTTTTGCCGGCTGAATAAGTTTTAAGTTATCTGTGCGATTATACATTTCGATTTTGAATAAGTCGTTGTTTCCCAGTAACAAAACTTTTCTCTTGTTATCTCCGACACTAACAATATCGAGGTCAAATTAACAGTGCTCAGAATCGGACAATTATTTTTTCGTTAAAAGCACTTTTAATCAATTTAAATTTTGTTCTAAACCGTAATACGAACGTTAATTTTCTTTAGATGAACATATAAATGCATGTGGCAAAACCGTAGTTATAAAAGTGAATTTATTTAAGTTAAACTTACTTAAACTAGTTCAGTATAAAGAATAGAAAACGTTTTTCTTAACAGAGTATTTATCTTAAATGCGTATTTTTTTTTCATTGTGTCACCAACCCAGCGATAAATCGCCAAAACACGAAATTTTCATATTTTTTTTACAAACGTCATATCGAGGTTCCGCAGCAAATTTTTTCATAAACATATCTATCCTCATGAGAAGAATATTTTGTATTTTTTTCAAAATTTTCTGAGTATGCGCTTATGAAGATCTTCCTTGTTAGCTGCAAATTTACAAAAAACATGTTCATTTTTACTTTTGAGGAAATGAGTAAAATGCATTCAGAAAAATCATCCACCAGTATCATGAAATATTTTCCCACACCAAGTCAATTTGTAAAAGACCGCTAAACGTAACAATTCCAGAATATAAAAACTTTGGTCAGTATCAATATTCGGATGACTTTTCATGGTTATTTTACTTATATCACATGTATCACATTTAAAATTCGATACATTTACATCATTAAGATAAATAAATTCTTTCATTTTTAGGTGCGTTTGTAATTATATATATACGTAACACCTATAGTCGTCGTCCCGCAGTGGCACGGACGGTTAAGCTCGGCTCTCGTAAGATCGCCGAAAGCGAAGCAGCATCGACCAAGGTCAATGCTTGGGAGGTGACAACCTCTTTCGACTGCCGCTGCTGTGGGACTGTATACGTTAATGGGAGCTGGTGCACGTAAAATCTGTTCGTGGCTCCAATGTCCTCCAAGTTTAGTATAAGCGTTACCCCTGGGAGTGCCAATCCAGGTGCAGGTCTCTCATCTGGAATTGGTTCAATATTAGGAGACCAGCTCTAGAAGTCCAACCTCTCTTGAGGCTCTGGCATCCCTTCTTTCAGAAAAGTGCCTTGGCACTTTCTCTGACACGCCAACAACAACAACAACAACCTTTAGTCGTCATCTGATCCATCTGTCTGTCCGCATATAACAGCACAAAACTACTCGACCGAATGGTTTGAAATTTAATACATATAATCGTTGCAGAATTTTGTCGAGTCATTTCAAATTTTATGAAAATCGAATCAAAACTTAAAAAGTTATTAATGAATGTTTTTTTTAATTCTGTTAAATCCTGTCATACGTAATCTATATTATAAAATCGAATATCATGTGACTGAGGAAAACAAATACGGGCTATCCATATCTTTTTCCGTATGCCAAGCGGCCATTTTTATTCAAAATTATTTTTTCGAATAAAATTACATAAAAGTTACATATTTAGAAAAATTAAAAAAAAAAAATTGTTAGCTTGAGTAATGAGTTACATTAAAAAATATAGATTCAGTGGAAATTAGGTTACAGCCGAATATCTCAATCCATTACAGTAAATAAACAAAACAGATTAATTCATTGTGAGTCCTAGAAAATATTAAACCCCCTGGAGGTAATCATTCGCAGAGCAAGATCTCCACGGTGAATTTTGCAGCGCTGTCTGGTGTCGAAAAAGAAAATCGCATCTGCAAACATGGCATACGTAATAAGAAAAAAAAGGCATGTTCATTTCGCTCATAACAGACGATGTAATTCATTTCACTGAAATAATAACAACTGGTTGCACCCGTCAAAATTCGACGCAACAGAATATATTAAATAATTATGTTACAATTTAAGCTTATGTATAAAATAATAATGTAATGAAAAAAGAAAGTGACTCTGCATATTTAAAGCATGATATTCACACAAACATATTCAAAACTTTGCACATGAACAACACATTTTATTGAAGTCCTGATCTCAGTAAAAATCTAGACAATTACGTCATTTTGCTTTATAAAAATTGAAGTTTTGTGTTTGAAAATGCAGGTTTTAAAAATTATTTTTTTATAATTAGACGATTTAGCTTTTAATTTCAAAGTTTTTGGAATAAAAATAAAATCAGTTTCACGAAAATATATAGGAAAATATTACCGTAACAATCATTTAAGCAATTGTTTTAAAATTTTCATTAAATATTTATTATAATTAATTGGAAATTATGAAATTTTCAGAAATATTTTATTTTGTGCATGCCAAGATATTAATCAATAGCAGATGTTCTCTCTGTTTAGATGCAGGTTTAAGGGTCAGTTAATTTGACGGCATACTGTCTCCAGATTAGTAAAATACTTTATATTCATGAAGGAAAATTCATCTTTTGTTTTTCGAATGACGTTATTTTTTTTTCTTCATCGGAAACATTTCGTTTTTCACATTACTTCTTATAATAGATTATTTACTGTTATTTTACTTAATATTATTTCTCAGCAAATAATCTGTATACTGCTCTACTGTGATTACTGCATAATTGAACGCAATCATTTTACTACTAGCAAGCTACGCCCGCTACGCTGGTCAATTTCTCTTAACGAACCTTTAATCAAACGAAATATTGACCTTGAAATTGAGCCTGTGTTTTAAAACCATACGGACCTTTACTTGGAATGTCCTTCCGCATTTCTAAAAACGATTAACGAAATGATTTTTTTAACGTTGGATTTTAATGAAGTTACAATACTTTAAATATAATGAAATTGATATGCCTCACTGATGTAGACTAAAAAATGCTATTTGTCGAGAATTGAATGGACTAAAATATGCTATTTGTCGATAATTGAATAAAAATCCTGCACTCGTGACATCATAATTCACTTTTAAATTTTAACAGAATAGTAAGGTTACTATAATTTGTGACTCGTGTTATAGTCAGTATACAGGGTGCCGTTATCATTATCTTTTTACGCGTGAAGGTTTTGTTATGGTACTCCATTGTGAAATTTGATAATGTTTTAAATTCAATATTTGAAAAACGGCATACTCATTAGATTTAAAATTTATATCACGAAAAATACAATTTTTTACTTTTCTAACGCAGTTTGTCAAATAATTTTCTGATAAATACTTTTCGAGCAATTAATATTTCAGTAACTTCAAATGTTTCATTTTCCGAGATTAATGTGTGGCAACGATTAGCGAAAATCCCAGTCGTCAGCAACGCATACCTTTTTATTAAAGAGGATGCTTAAACTTTATAAAAAACCACTGATATTCTTCTTTTAAGTATGACGACATTTACACGGATGGATCACGCTTCTGATTGGTGGAATGTGATAAGGCAAATTAATCTTATATTGTAGAGATACAATCTTAACCCAATTACCATCATTTTAAAGAACTTTCATAAAAAACTTTAAATTAACTTTAAATACGTCAAAATTAGCTTTGAGTTGAAATATCATGACCCATGACCAAAATGACCCACTAATCAAATTTTCTCGAAAATGTGACCAAGCCCAATTGTCTTCTCGTCCCCGAAATCCCCGAAGTATATAACATTTTGTCAAACGAATCTGAGCCGTTTTCTAGATAAAGTTAGCTTGACCCACAGTGACCCAAAAATGACCCACTAATCGGATTTTCTCGAGCATGTGACCTAGCCAAATGATTTTCTCGCGCCCAAAAACCGTAGGATACAAAATTTAGTTCAAATCGTCTGAGCCGTTTTTAAGGAAAAAATAGCTTGACCCATAATGACCCACTAATCGAATTTTCTCGAACATGTGATCTAGCTCAATAGTCTTCTCGCGTGTCCGAAAATCAAAAGATGCAAAATTTAGTCTAAATAGTTTGAGCCATTTTTCAGATAAAGTTAATTTAACCCGCAGTGACCCAAAAATAACCCTAGAATCTGATTTTCTTGAGCATGTGACCTAACGCAATGATTTGCTCGTGCCCAAAAACCGTAGGATACAAAGTTTAGTTCAAATCGTCTGATTTAAGATAAAATAGCTTGACCCATAATGACCCATTACCAAAATGACCCATTAATCGAAATTTCTCAAACATGCGACCTATCCCAATAGTCTTCTCGTTCGCTAAAACTGTTTGATACTAAATTTAGTTCAAATCTTCTGAGCCGTTTTTAAGTTAAAATATTTCCCAACATTCCAAATTTGCCTAAATACGCACATTTTCGTAACTATCCGAATAAAAGTCGTGAAAACTTATGTCTAGGTTGATTTGAGCGATTGGCTCTTGTTAAATGTTCTAATGGTAAATTTAAATAGAAAATTAAAGAAAACATATTTCAAAATCGCATGAATATTTTCGGTTTTATATGCATCAGTTTGAAAATGTATGGAATGCTTTGGTTGTTAATTTTTATTTTTTTTTCCGGCTGCACGTCTGTCATCATTTTCATTAAATTTTCTTATAAAATACTAAAAAGACGTGAATGATAGGAACGAATGACGCAATATAATGACTGATTTCTCAAAATTCCTGTTTGTCTGGGAGCACGGCAGTGCGTCCGCCAAGTTCGCAAAGGCCGTAGCTAGCTTTTCCCTGACCATTTCGGCCTACTTTTCACCCCCTCATAACCACGTTTTGGGGAGAGCTAGAGAGTTTTCCTTTTTAACACACTTTTATATAATCAAACTGAATTAGGTTCCGCGATTTCGAGTTTCTGTATTTAATATTTTTCGAAATATGCAATTCCGAAAAAGGGCTTTTTTGTCACTGACTCACAGGGGATCATCAAATAACTATGGTTGGTGATCATCAAATTACTAAAGTACTTCTAACAGTTGTAGAATCATGAAATTCGACAAGTAAGTAGGTTTTGTGACACAATTAACCAGAAAAATCTGAAAACATAGAATTTCTGCATTTAAACCCTTCAAATAGGGGGTGCTGATTAGGCTATATATAGTTCGTAACACATTCAATTGGCAAATTAAACTAATTACATTGTTGCAACCATTTGTGATTTTGTTGTACGATAAACATTTAAGTAATAATAGTTGCATAGGCAATCATTTACTCGCTCATATTTGACGCCAGAGTTGGTCGCCAAAGCCCGATTACAGAAAATTAGCTTGACTTTGAAGGTGTTACATGGTTTTAAACAGAATGAATTTTTTATATGCTTTTCCGAAAATGTTGGGAAGGCAAATCTATCTGTCAGTTTTTCTATCTTTTACTCCCTTAAAATAAATTTTATTATAAATTTCGGTATTCTAATCGCAATAGCACTCTAGTCAATCTGGCAAAACTTCGGTGCTATTTATGGGTTGTTATTTCTTTAAGTGAATTTTAATGATGTTAATAAACTTTATACATGTATATATATGTACACACATGAGATTTTATTTGAAATATATATATATATATATGTAAAATTCACAGTTATTATAAATTATTAAATATTAATTCTACTAACTTTAACTATCCTTATTTAGTTCTTATACCCAAATTTCATAAAAATCCAATTAAATTTAGGACTGTAACTATAGGATGCAATACATATAATAATATAGCCAATAAATATCTATTAAAAATTCTCAATCAAATTTATACACTGAAAACATCCACTGATAACACACATTGTATAAAAAATAGCTATCAACTCGTCAATATTTTGAAAAATCTTAAATGTGTTAACAATGTAATGACATATGATTTCAAAGATCTATTTAATAATATAGATTTATTAGATCTACATAATATTATAAATGCATTATTTTATAAGTATCAACATTCACTTAATTTACCAATTCATATAGATACAGCTTATTTTAAAACTTTAACAAATTTCATTATATATAATAATTATATAATGCATGATAACACGTTATATTTACAGAAAGTCGGTATACCACAAGGGGGATGTACATCTAGTATACTTTCAGACTTATACTTGTATCATTATGAACGTACATTTATTAATAGTAATATACATTTATATCGTTATATTGATGACATTATTTTAATTGCTACTGATCACACTAATATTTCTATATTTCCAGTTGATTATCCTACTAATTTAGAATTAACGGAAAACCTCCTTTCGAACAATACTATTAACTTTTCAGATCTTAATATTACACTAAAAGAAAACAAAACAATAATAGATCTATTTGATAAACGTAAAGAATTTAAATTTAAAGTTAATTCATTTACTAATTTTAAATCATGTCTTCATAATTCTATATATCGTAATATACTCCTTAATCATATTTATAGAATAAAAAGTTTATGTTCCTCTCAACTTATTAACAAAAATATTAAAAAACTTATCTTTGACGCATTACAACATGGTTTTCCAAAAAAAAATTCATTTATTCCTTAATATATAGTTAGTTCCTATTTGATCTTTACAACCAAATTAACACATGCGTTTAAAAAATGTATAAAAAAATCATATAATCTTATAAATATTTACAAAAAAAAAAAAAAAAAAAAAAATTATAATAGGACGGTTGGGTGGGTAGACGTTGGATTGAGGAGGTGTGTGGCGGCGTTGTATGGAAAAATACGCATGGTTAATTTATATATTTAAAAAATATATATATATATATATATATATGGGGGCATTTTGATTTACACAATTGTTTGATCATACACATTTTATAATGGACTGCGATGTGTTATTCTTATGTATATTAATTTAGTTAGATTTACTTATTCATTATTTAATTATTTTAACTGAATTTATATTCATTAATATTAAGAATGTATTTGATCTAATGATTTGGATTAATACCTTTGGTGGACAATATCATATCTACTTCTAAGATAATGTTTACTTTTATACAGTGTTGATATAATATGTTTTAATTTTATTTAGTGTTTTTATTTAATTTAACTTTGTTTAAAGCCACATTTTTGTGACTAATTCATTTCAATATTTACTCAATATTAATTTTAAATTATTTGATTCTTAATTCAAATCTTTAATTGGTATCAATTAAGTTAGCAATTTGGTTGATTTATGAAACATTTATTTCCATCCTATTCCTTCGATTCAGATTATATCCACTTTTTTTTTTACTAATAGATGGCAGCACTAATGTTCCTGTTTATTTTATAATCCATTATATTTTAACATTATTTTTGGCATCACTGCAAAGCAATTTATATTTCTAAGCAATTTATATTTCTAAAATTGGCAACATGATATGATTTTTTATGCAATTCATTCCCCAGTCATGTTGGAGTTTTCATGATGGTTCATGAACTGCAAGGTATCTTATTTATATCTCTATTCATCTTTATGGATTTTTTACTTAATGTCTCTATTAAATGTTCTCTCTGTAATTTATAAGTATGGTTTCTTTCATTTTTTATATTGTATTTTATTTTTTATTTTATCACTGATTTAAATCATTGTATTTGAGATGTAGTCCCAATATCATATTTTTTAGCAATGTTTGGCTAATATGAAGATGAAACATCTCATTTTATTTCTGGTATTTAGGCAATTGGGACTTGATAATTCTGTCTAAATTCCACAAATTTCATTTCATTTAATTCATTTAATTCCATTGATTCAATTTTTATTTAATTTCTTATTCTTTCAATGTTTTTTGATTCCATATTAAGTGTGTTGGGGAATCTTTCATTGTCAACTAATTATTTCATACTTAATTATTTCACGGTTTAAGTTGGTGTTATGATAATGTTTCATTTATGGTTATACATATATATATATATATATATATATATAAAACTTTAAGTAAAATTTAACCATTGAAACATAAGAAACTGACCACATACACTGAAATCCCGATACCAAAGAGCCCTGTCAATTTACAAATTAAAATTGTAGTCCTAATAAAAGTAACATTATTAATTCAAATTAAGAAGAAGAAAAAAAAAAATTAAATAAATAGAAAATAAGGAATGAAATATAAACCACACGAGTATATACACAAATAAAAGCTTATAAAGTAATTTACTTTTTCAAGGGCAAGAAAATCACATTTATAAGCAAAGAACGATTGTTTTCTGTATATGACACCAGCTTTTGCTAAATATAGTGCCATATCTTGCCCGAACAATCGCTGAAACAATATTGAATAACAAGACCTTTACAATGGAATATTATAAATTATACATACAATTTGAAAAGGAGTGTGAAAAAGAATTAAAAAAATTAAAAAATATATATATTACTTATATTGATAATATCCCAAGATATTTAGTATATTGTGAGCACATGTACAAAGTTGTATCAAAAGAAGAGGTTAAATTCACAGTTAAATAGAGAATCCTTCAGATCATAAATTGTAACCTACAGTTACAGTTATTTTTATTTAACTAAATAGATTACAACATTTAAAAAAATGTAGAAAAAAAATTATGATATACATATAAATAAAAACCATTAATTATTTTATTTTAATTTTAATTTAATAAATTAAAATATATAATATTACTTGATAATTTGAAAGTATTTCATAGATATTATTACCTCCATACTAAATTTCCAAGTTTTAATATTTTAAATAAGCTATACTACTGCTATCTATTGTAAAAATATTAGACTATTTTAGCATACTATCAAATACATTGCTGCTGACATCTGGTGTACAGATATTCTACTAAAACTTTAATATTGTATGTATAATTACTTATATGCAGCTGTAATGTAGTGTAAATATATTAATTTTACTAGTTAATATTAATGATATATATAGAGAATAAGAGTTACTAGTATAATATAATTTATATTTTAACTAACCCATTTAAAATATATCTTAATTTAACCCAAACATTAATGTAGAATCCATATGATGCTTTCATTTTATAAATTAGTATTATACTTAGAAATAACATAGATTATTCAATATGGTAATGCACTTATTATAATTTAAATCCAGCTATTTAAATAATATCTACCATGAAAAAAAAAAATATATATATAAAAAACATAAATATTAATTAAATTAAATGATCTAATAATAAAATAAAATAAATAATATAAAACTAAGAGATATGTTTATTAGTGTACTATATTTAATAAATATTTAATATTTACTAAAATTAAATATGTTTAACATATTAATATTATATTGTATTGATTAACCATTGTAACATCCTTGATAATTTTAACTTTTGTTACAACCCCAATAATATTAACTCCATATAATCATAACAACAATTATAGAATTTGCCCGCATGTAAATTTTAATTTATGAATGACTTTTAACTAAGATGATCCTATGCAGCACATGCTCTTAATATGAGTTATAATTTAGCGAAATATATCAACAGTCAAAAGTTGAAAATTAACGTTAAATTTTAAAATATGAATGACATTAAACTAGGATAATCCTATGCAGCAACGCACACAATAGGATTCATAGTTTAGCCAAATATATCAACAATCAAAAGTTGATTATCATTTTTATCAAGGAGATTTAAAAAAAAAAAAAAAAAAAAAAATACAGACATTTAACCCAAATTAAATCTATATTTATATGTGTAAAATTGATTTAACTAAATAGTAAGGATATCCATAAACTTGTGCAATTTGAAGGATATGTTTTAAATTTTGATTTTTAAAGTTATTTGAACAAAGATTATTAATTCTATGTGCAAAATTTAGTAAAATATTTACAAATACTGATTTATGTATACATGACAAATAGTTAGTAAATAAGTTAACCTTAAAAGTAAAATCATTTCGCTTGTCATAAATGTCAAACAAAAGTTTATTATCTTTAAGAATTATCTTAAGATCAAGAAAATTAATTTCATTATTTGCCATAACATTGAAACTATAAGTTAAATTTTTATGATATTTTATAGGTAATAAATAATTTGAATTACTATTAAAATAGAAGACAATAATGTCATCTATATAACGGTATATTTTACAATTAGCAATATTAGAGTTACGTTCATAATAATATAAATACAATTCTGCAAGAATTGAAGAAACAATGCCACCTTGAGGGAGTCCACAGCTTTGTATATATATAGTATCATTAAAAACAATATAATTATAATGGAGAATAAATTTAGTTAATGTTTTAAAGTAATTTAACGAAATTTTATTTTTTAATTTAATAGAATCCTTGTATTCCTTATATAATAAATTTACTATCTTGAACATATCGTTAATATCAATGTTATTAAATAAGTCATTAAAATCAAACGTCTTCATGTATTTTATGTTATTTAAATTTTTAATATTATTGACAAGTTGAAAACTATTTTTTATGCTATACAAATTATCTTTTTGTTTTGTAAGTTCAAACAATTTAGTGAGAATACTTAATAAAAATTTGCTTGCATTATTGTTATAAGTTATATATATATACATGCATATGCATCACACATATAATACATAATACATATGCATCATTATGATGTTAACATAAACAGGGTATTTTTGTGGTTTTATTTGGCGATGTTTCGTTAAGTGTCGCCAAGTTTGTTGAGAATTTGACGCTAGAGGCTATTTTACATTGAGAATTTTTAGGGCGAGTAACCATCTATTAACATTATGTGGTTAATTAAAGGGCATAACGCACCAATATTAATAAAGTTTCAATCATTTCGTCACTACACAAGACCTCTGCTATTGCTATTATATTGTACTGTTATTATACTTACAGTTACTATATTGTTAGTCTTTACTCTGTTGAAAGTTCACTATAGAAATAGAATTTTGAGAATTAAAGCATCGAAACTGCCAGTTCTCCTTATGATTATTATAATTTTATAACATATATTCAGTTTATCAATATGTACGTTATAGAATGAATCTTCTATAATGGAGTTCTTGGCATTTAAGCTTCAGATTTTCCGAGTAAAATTAACTAAAATCTTAAACCCAAGACACATTGACATATTATCTAAGACGATTAGATGAATATAACGATATATTTTCTAATGGAAGAATGACCGCGCGTTCATAGATTTCCTAATTTTCCTTAATCGTGCCAATGTTAGAATGAAAGGAAAAATATATTAGCATCAGTACGGTTTACTGTAAATGTGGATAGCTTTAAAAACATTTAAAAAAGAACCACTTCACTTATACCAAATCTTGTTTGCTAAAATATGCCATTTGGCAGTGGCAATTAAAGAAGATTACTTAATAGGATTAAAAATCTCCTCATTAGACAACGTAACAATGCAAATGGACATGAAGCATAACTGCTTAAGTAAATTAAGCGGTAATTGTCAATACAGATGAAATGCATAACAACACAAAATATAATATATGCTGCCATGATCACAAAGAGTTGATTCTTGATTTCTCTAACACAAACTTCCGATTTGGCGAAGGATTGAGCAAGCAAATTATGAAAAAAAGTAATGTGATGAAGTGCTTAGCATACATTTTAGGAAGACTAAACTGGCGGTTAGTATTTTGATGTAAACTAGAAATAAAATATAGATTTGTAAAGCATAATAAAAGAATTTTAAAATTACTTTATATTTATATATCTATTATATTTATATCAATCCTCTAGAAAAATACATTTAACAAAAAACCTACAAAAAGTAGTGATATCCCATCAAAAAATTTCTATAAAAAAGAAAGCGCCAATCTCCTCTTAATGTTTCAGCCGCAAAAAATATTGATATCTGATGCTCGTCCAAGTTAAAAGTCAAACATCTGAAATCTTTCATTGAAAATGGCTTCCTGCGACTTGGCCGTTAATGCCTTTTTAGAAAATTTTCCTATTATAAAGAATGTATAATGATCTACATGTCTACTATATTTTTTTAAGCATTTAACGCATTTTGTTGCACAAAATACTGAAATATAATACACATTTTAAAAAGCACAATTTCGAAATCACAGCTGTCGAGGATGGTCCACTCCTGTTTCTCAACGCCTCATAAAATGTAACACAATGTGAAATTTGATGAAAAAATTATTCATTGGAATTCGTGTTAATGACAACGTACCGTACAATATAGCCATTAAACCATGGTAAAACTAAATGATGGTTAATCAAAGCTAATGTTTGTTGAAACGCAATGGTGTTTATCACATAGCTTTTAGTTACAATGTCGTCATACGAATTTGCCTATCTGCATTCTGATATTACTTTTAATATTCAAATAATTTATAAATGCATAATTTCCAATCATTAATTTTATCGACGTAATTGTTTATTTCAAATGAAAGTTATATGTTTAACATCAATCAGGGTGCATTATATATTCTAATTTATTTTTCTCAGTATTAACATTCTTCTAATGTTCTTTGGAATTTATTGAAATTTGTATAAAAATGTCAGATAAATGAAACAAGTTGGAAATTGTACGTCAAACGTTACAAACGAGGTGCGTTCGTACTATAGCTAGTTATATAAATATTCAGATCTTGATGATTTTTAATTCTTTGAAATGAATTATATCTCTGCAGATTCATTTCTGTAATAAAATAGGTATCTCGGTCGCTTGACGATTAAACTTCGAAAGCTCCTATAAAAAGAAAGCACCGATTAAAAAAAAATCAAATTTCTTAATAAATGTTTTTATTAATATTTTCTAAAGTTTTGATTCGATTTTTAAAAAATTTGAAATGTCTCGACAAAATTCTGCAAAGATAATATATCTTAAATTTCAATTTAGATATATTATCTGTAGTTTCTGCGTTGTTATATGCGGACGGACGGACAGACAGACGGACGGACGGACGGACGGACCAGACGACGACAATAGGTGCTACGTATTTATATAATTACGAACGCACCTAAAAACACCTAGAATGCATTAACGGCCAAGTCGCAGGAAACCATTTTCAATGAAAGATTTCTGATGTTTGACTTTTAACTTGGGCGAGCATCAGATATCAGTACTTTTTGCGGCTGAAACATTAAGAGGAACTTGGCGCTTTTTTTTTATAGAAATTTTTGGATGGGATTTTTCTCATATTTAAACAGAAAAATATTATGTGTTATACCACGGACTATTTCCTTTAAAAAATTCAAACCATTTTATGAAAAAAGTATATATTTTCTTAATTTCAGATTATAGAGTTGCACTATAACAAGATCAGAGATATCGGAACTGCCCTACATATTATCTTGAAGAGTGCTCGGAAAATGAAAAGTCATTCTATAATGCCCTGTGAGAAAAGAGAATATAAAAGATATATGTATAAACTTCAGTCATTGTCTACTATTGAAGTTTTGGAACTGAGCCACAATTCAATTAAAGAATCATCGCACTCAATTTTCAGATGTTATTATGAACCCTTTCGTATGGGCCCTGGTATGTATTTAAATATCTTTGATGTTGGATCTATATTATTTTAACTTATAGTATTCCATGGAATTATACGTAAAAAATTGAAACTTGTATTCTGTGACCATCACAAAACTTTCTTATATGTAATTCTTATATTTTAATTTAAATAACCCTGTTATATTATACTCGGTATTTTATTATGTGTCTGTTTCGAAGATTTCAGAAGGTGATACTCTGTTATTAAAAGTTGTACACTTTTTCACATTCACCCATGAATTCGACTACAGTTGGAACGTGTTAACACTTTAAACTAAATCGCTTGCTAAATAAGTAGTGTTTAACCAGGTGCGCTTTTCTCCTTATTTGGCAATTATTAATTTTGTAAATGTTAACTTCAGTAGCCCAGTGCTCTTCTAATAGCAAAACATTAACATTTGGTGGATTTCTACCAAAGAGAAACTCAGATACAATTATAATGCTCATAGCAAAATATAGAGCATAGCCCCTCCCGGAAGAATTCTGTATCCTGTGCTGGTTGGCACGATTGGCGAAAAAATCGAAAATGGTGCCAAAAGTCATCTAACCAAATTTTTCAAGATGGCGGAAAATCATGTTTTTTAAATATTTATAAACAAACGTTTATTAATCGACGTTTTTGTGCCATCTTAAAAAAATAAGCATATTGCTAAAAAAAAAAATAATCACCATTTTCGATATTTTAACAAATAATAATGAATTTTATGAACAATATGAAAATATGAACATTTAATAATGAATATACAAATATATTTAACAAACCTAAGAGGCCTTTTTGTGATAAATAATTGTCATTATCAGTGGGTGGTGGGGGGATAAATTGTAAACATTTAATAAACGAACGAAAATAACTTTTGAGAATCTCAGGCAACCTATATCTACCCTATATATATAAAATCCTAATGAAAAGAATTTGTGAAACGATTTTATGAAACGAATTTATGAAACGATTTTATGAAACGACTGATTATGTTTCAGGGCTATTTTTAATAAAATATTAAACGCTTGATGGTGAAATTAATATTAACTGTCCATAAACATCCGCCAATGTCAAAACTGGTAATAGAATTTTGAAATTGGAATTAGTTTTCGAGATATTAATTTTTTTCTAATTTTAATGACATTTCTGTAATGATGGCAACTAATTACTCAGTTTTTTTGTGACAAAAAAGGGAAAAAAATCGAAAAGGTTCCCGATAGGGATTATTGATTTCTTTTTATTCGTCATTTTAAAATTTAAATTGAATTTATTTTTTATTCAATCGATAATGAAGACAAGATTGTGATTAAATTACGTTTTTCAGGAAAATTTGAAAAAAAATCACATTTCTATCGTCAGGATTCAATCGTCTGTCAGCATTTAATTTAATTTATAAACTGAAAATATTTTGAATAAATTCGTCCAAATGACGTTATTTATGTAAACGCAAAAGAAAGGTGGGAAAGGAATTAATAGTAATTATTAATATTGATATCATTTTGTTATTTTTTTGTAAAATTTAATTAAACGAATTTATAAAATCACTAATTCGGATATTTGAAACGAATATATAAAATGATAATTGCCCAACTGAACGCAAGGAGAATAAAATATACTGCTTAGTTTTCTTTCCAATTTGAATGAGAATATGACTTCAATTATGGTAAAATGACATTTACTCCTTTCTCCCTTTTATTGGCAGCAAGGAAAAAATGCTCCCTATATATTAGAGAAATGCTATTAAAGTTTCCTTCTATATATATAAAAAAGTAATGGTTTGGAAATGGACCAATGAAAATCTGCGTAGATACCGCGAAACGTATCTGATTAGTCAGAGCTTTCTGACTTTTCTTAGGGGGAATTACCATAAAAGAAGAAAATTTAGATAGGATGGACGCTATTAGGGGGGTTACCAAGGGGAAGGGACCCGGGTCTGTCCCCAAGTTTGGCGTCAATTTGGCGATATATAGCCAAATTTGGCTGCCAAAAGTGGCGCCAACTTGGCGCTATATCCAGTATTTCGCCAAATTTCCATAGACTCCCATTGAAAACCAATAGCGTTTACTCGCTTGCAAAAAATCAACAAATTGAGATATTGCAATGCAACAAAAATTAATATTAGGTTATGAATAGGGCTTAAATGAACTATTTACATTATTTTTAAGCACAAACTCTAACTATTTACAATATTCGTAACACTATATATACAAATTATATATTTCCAAATTAGTAATTGATCTTACTTATCAATCCCCAAAACAACAGTACGCTGTCGCGACAGAGGTGGGCAAGGCCATGGTAACCGAAAAATACCCCATTTAAAAGAAAAAGCATTATAACCTGATTACAGAAGATAGCCGCCGTTTGTGATATCATCATCATCTTTTTAAAATAGGATACATTACCAGGTTTTAAGAGGCTGCGAAATCAGAACGGGGGTTGGTGAGCGTATCGAGCAGGGGGCAGAGCCCCCTAGTATCATATAAATAGCACTGAAAATCATTAAATGAAGAAGTGGTCCGTATAAAAATTAAAAAAATTATACGTTTTATAATGACTCTTTTTGGTTTTTTAATAAATGCGAAGATAAGATAAAAAGATAAAAATCTCGTTCACAACTGCCATTGTTTTTAGGGTTTCGTTCATCTCACGAAACCCTATTACCCCCGCTCCGTTGTCTGTCTGTCACAGAGCCATTCTCAAAAAGTATGTAACTTACAGAGTTGAAACTTAGTGTATAAATCTGAATAGCAGCTGTGAAGAGCTCAAAATATTAAAATTTGAAAAATTCGTATTATTTTAATAAGTAGAGATAAAAAACCAAAATTCTAACAGCCTGTTCCTATTAAATTGAAACAGTTTTCATTATAGCAGATGCCAAAGATTTAAAATCCAAAATAAAATTATTTCTAAAATAATTAATTTTCTATCAGACGATTTTCACGTGAAAAATGAAAATGAAATAAAAAGTTTCACCAATTGAAAAATAGATAAATATGAAATAAAATTGATTGACGTCATAGTCGTAATAAAACGGAAAATGGCTAAGATTTCTCAATAATACAAGGAGCATGAGTATGTGTAAGTGGATAAAGCAGATGAATTTCACGTCATTAGAGAATTAAAAAGAAAATCTGACATGAGTTTGAGAAACATATTGAATCGTGATAAAAATCCGATTATGGAAATATTCGCATATTTTAACATTTTGAAGGTGTACAATTTGTTTAATTTTGAAATTATTTTTTTAAATATTGCATTTAGTCCGTATGACGGATATTATTATGACAGAATATAATAGCGGGCTTGGACCGCTATCCGGCATGTTTAGATATTGGCAAAAAGGAAAAAATAGACCGGTAAATTTTTACTTTATAAAAAACATGACTTTTTTTTGTTGTTGTTGCTAAATGAAATTTGTTTGAGTTTATTAAAGAAAGGATAAAGTGTTTTGAAAGGAAAATATTAAACGAAACTCTTTGAGTGATCTTCGATCACACTTACCCACTTGTTTTATCTTACTCGCCATTCATTTACTTCTATTAATGTAATATTTCTGGCAGAAATATACTGATTTTAGCATATTTACCAGTATATTTTATGAAATATTGTATTATTTTTTAGACATGTGTAGGGTTCTGCCAGACTGAAGATTAAACTCTGCACATGTCTTTTTTTCATTTCGATTTTCATTTGATATCCAAATTCCAATTTTCAGACATTATATGGAATATTATATCATTATTATATATATATATATATATTTATTTCAAAATTTTCTTTAAAACTTTCAGTATGTTTGGCTGCGTGTCATCACTGAAATGGCGCATTGGTAATCTGATGTGTGTTATTTTTTTGTATTAACGTAACTGTATTCTGTATACACTTTATGATTACCTATCTTTAAATAGGAGATTAGGCTAGATTTGATGCAAGAACGTGTTTAATGTATTTTGAAATTGAAATGTACTACAATTATATATATATATATATATATATATATATATATATATATATATATATATATATATATATATATATATATATATATATATATATATATATATATATATATATATATATGTCACGATTTAGACTCTCAGGTTTGCTCGATGCGTTGCGGTCGTAATTACTAAACATTCACCAAAACAGGGTCTCCTATTTCAAACTGCATCAGGTTGGCCAGGTGGAAATAATTCTCATTTCATTCAAACTTGAGTTGAAAGAAAAATCTGTATTTGTATTTTTAAAGACATCACTTCAGGGGGAATGCTCTTCGGATCAAAATTATCTCCGAAGAATTAATACACTCCATTGCTATAGTCTCCGACGAAGAAAAAAAAGAAAAAAAAAACCTTTCGCGTTTTCCTTCAGTCACCAGCCATCGTAGAAAAATCTCTCCATTACTAACTATAAAGACGATGTTGCGAATTAGAAGCCGGTTCAAATTTTACTCTGCTCTTTAGCCACCGCTAAACGTCAACATTCTCTCGGAATCAGGATATGTGAGCAGTTTTAACCTCGCCAGCGCAAGAGCACAAAAAAACGTCACGTGACCGACCTTCATCGAATCACAAGGGCTTTAAAGGAACTTCATTGGCATTTCCGGTGAAATTATCTTGACGCAAAACGGTTTCTTTGTCGGGAAAAATATTCAACACTTTTCTATACTCTTGTACCAGATGCATGACGTGTCAACAAATCAAAATCTGCTTTGAGAGTGTGTTTTAAAACTAACTCGAATTTAATACGCATAAAGAAAAAAAAAGTGTCTTTGATGTAGGAAAAAAAAAGAACGAAAACTTTTCGGAAATATTTTAATAGACATTTAATATTTAATAATAGAATAATTTTACGGGAATAGGGTTTTCTGAGCGGAATAATTTAAGAGATGTGATATTTTAGCATTTAAATAAAGAAGTTATAGCAATTTGACTACATGTGAATAATAATAATTAATTTTAATAATGGTATAAAATATAGATGTTCTATTTAAAGAATAAATTAAAAAAGTTATCGCCATTTTTAACTCTAACTGCCTTCGAATAAATATTATTAAGTGGATTAGGATAAACTGGCTTTACATATGGATAGTAAAAGACTATTTTAAGAATAAGAGTTATTTTAATAAGCCGAGGTTGGATACGGAACATTATTAAATGGAAAAATTTTATGGTATAATTTAGCAGATTGCGGAAAAAATTAAATTTTGTAATATATATATATATGTGTGTGTGTGTGTGTGTATGTGTTTGTGTGTGTGTGTGTGTACAGTGTGATTGCAAATTCAGGGTACAAACTTTAACGGTTGGTACAGGACACTGTATCAAACAATTTTTGTATTGGAAACCAGGGTCGGAAATCTATTTATATATTCAAAATTACAGGGCGTCTCACTTCAATCCGAAGTCGCGTTTTCGTTTATAACTTTAACAGTAGAGAAGATGTTTACAAAATTTACAACAGAGTTTTCTTTGTAAGCATACTGTAAGAATTTCGTTTAAGTACTTTTACTACTATTAAAGCTATGAACGAAAACACGACTTCAGGTACGAATGAGACACCCTGTATTTTTTACTATATAAATGGATTTATGACCCTGGTTTCTTATACAAATATTGTTTTTTACAGTGTCCTGTACCAACCCTTAAAGTTTGTACCATGAATTTGGAATCACCTCGTATATATATCTATATACAAAATAGAAAAATGTTTATAAAAATACACAAGTATATATTTACATAATATTACATCTCTAAAAAAATATCGTTTAAAAAAAGCAACCCCAAAAGCTGAATGCTGCAACAACCATATCGAAACTTTTATTGTCAAAAGAAACTCGCCAAATCTATTGCACAGAATATAGTACTTTTCCTTGTGTAGCATCGAAGTACCTCCTATTGAGAGATGAAAATCAAAATTGAATCAGCATAGTTGCTCGTATGCATCTTACATATAAAATTTGTGTCAATCTATCGAAAACAATGGTAAAAATCACGGCATAGGAGCGCCACACATCGGTGGCATTTGGTGTATTACACTAAATTTTAGTCAGCACCATTTAATGTCAAATACAAATTAGATGTGAAGTTTAATGTTCTGGATTTATTCTTGAATTACAGCGTCCACAAAATTTATGTAATACACAGACGGATGTTTGTCCAAAATAGCCGAATCATAAACTCAAGGCATCTGTAAACTTCTAAATCCACTAAAAAAAGGAAGTCGACAATTTTAAAGAATCCAAAACAGTCTACGTATGCATATTGAAACAAGTGGGTAAGTGTGATCGAAGATCGCACAAAGGGTGTCGTTAAATATTTCTTTCAAAACACTTTATCCTTTCTTTAATAAATCCAAATAAATTTCATTTTCCAGAGAAGAAAAAAAAGTCATGTTTTTTATAAAGTAAAAATTTACCAGTCTATTTTTCTCGGTAATTCGAAAATCTGAACCGGTCCGAATGCGGGGGCAAGCCCGCTATTATACTCTGTCATAATAATATTTGTCATGTGAACTAAATATGATATTAAAAAACAAATTTCAAAATTAAATATGTTGTATAGAGACCTTCAAAATGTTAAAATATGCCAATATTTCCATAATCGGGTTTTTATCATGATTCAATACGTTTCTCAAACTCATATGACGTTATAATCACTTGTTGATGTCATATCTACTTGCTTTCTCTATTACTCATATTGATACTCTCTTTGTGTTATTCTCAAACATTTGAAAAAGTCCGTTAAACTTCCAATATAACGTCAGATTAATTTTCTTTTTAATTCTCTAATGACATCATTTTAACCTGCTTTATGTACTTACACATACTTATACTCCTTGTATTATTGAGAAATGTTTGAAAATTTCTGTTTTATTACCAATATGACGTCCTACTATTCCTTTTTCAATTGGTGAAACTTTTTATTTCATTTTCATTTTTCACGTGGAAATCTTTCAATAGAAAATTAATTATTGTCGAAAGTATTTTATTGTGGATTTTTAATTGTTGACAACTGCTATTACGAAAAATGTTTAAATTTAAAAGGAAAAGGCTGTTAGATTTCTGGTTTTTTATCTCTCTATATTAAAATAATACGATATTTTTAAATTTTATGATTTTCAGCTTCGTAGTAGGTATGCAGCTATAAGTACACAAAATTTCAAGCCTGTAAGTTATAAAGTTTCTGAGAACAGGCTCTGTGATGGACAGAAAATGTAGTGGTCCGAATAGGGTTTCGTGAGATGCCCGAAACCCTTAAAAAGAGCAATCAAACGATTGAATTATAATGATGAAAAAGAGAAAGAGACAGAAAGAAAATCTCTATTAAATGTAAAAGAAGAAGAAAAATATACTGGTACCAAATAAACAGGAATGATACTTTTTGCATGTCTGTGCTGTTGAAGATTTACATATAAATTTGTAGACTGCCTAATTTTGAGAAATAATTCAATAAACACATTAAATTTCAAAAGGGAATAGTTATTTAAAATACCTAAGAAATTAAAAAATTTTAAACTGTGATAAATTCTAACCATATAAACATTACTGATTGTTTCGAGTGTTTATACGAAATCACGAAACCACCCACTCGTGGAGATCCAGTCGTTAAGCATGGGAACTTTTCTCCACGAGGGAAATGTTTAATGAAAATTCCTACTTTAGAGTACAGATGTTGAATATTACATTAGAGAGAGTGATTCATAAATATGGAGACAATAGCCTGTTTCCTTTAATATTGCTTCTATATACATACATTAGCAGACTACAGCCGCTGCGCTGGTCGGTTTCTCCAAAAGAACCTTGAATCAAACGAAATATATCGGTGAATTTAACCTTGTATTTTAAAGTAATCTGTACTTTTACCTGGAATATCCTAAAATAACATAAAAACTGATACTTATTTCACTAAGTTATGTTTTTTTTAATACGGTTTACTATTACGTTTAGAATTTATTACTTACCGTTTTCCATTGATGTTTTATAGCTACATTCTTTAATAACATGAATTAACCTATATTATTCACAACTAAAAAGAAATGGCGCATCTAATATTTGTCGAGAATTAAATAAAAATCATGCACTCGTGACATCATAATTAACTTTTATATTTTAACAGAATAATAAGGCCACTATAATTTGTGACTCGTGCTGACACATATTGCTGTTATCATTATTTTTTACGCGTGAAGTTTTCGCTATGGTTCTCTATTGTGAAATTTGGTAATTTTTGAAATTCAATATTTCAAAAATGGCATAATCAGTGGATTTGAAATTTATATCAAGAAAAATACAATTTTTGACCTTTCTAATGCAGTTCCTCTAACAATTTTCTGACAAATACTTTTTTTAGTAACTTCAAATGTTTCATTTTCAGAGATTAATCTGTGGCAACGATTAGCGAAAATCCCAGTCGTCAGCAACGCATAGCTTTTTAATAAAGAGGATTCAACTGTAAAATTTCATAAAAAGGTGCAAAATTTGATGACATAAGTTGCAACCCTCTGAGTGGTCTATTTGACAAAATAGAGAAAAGAAAATTTTTATACGATCTCGTAGGATAAAATTTTGAATTAGGAAAATTTTCCTTATCCATTCCTGAATGATACACAAAAAATTACATCTTGATATCTGCAAAACTCACAGAGATGCGCTCGTTGAAATACTTCGTTAGGTTTTATTGGATTAGATTGATAAACGGATTAGGCTTTTAAGGGATTAAATTGAAATTCAAGAAACAATATTAAAGAATCATTCCGAAGAAACCGATCATTGATATTACTAATTTCTTGTTGAAAGGAGCTCGTGATGTAATCACGATGTATTTTAATAATAGAAGGTTTCCCTGCACAATCGATAGTGGTGTTAACCTGAACTGGAGCATACTTTTAATAACATATAATTTTGTGGATGATTCCTATCTTGCATTCAAAACGCATCGAAATCACATTACACAGATGTATGCTTAGGTGGTGCAAGTCAGAAAATTTGGTTTTTAATATCTCTGTGATTTTTGCAGATATAAAAATGGAATCTTTGTGTTTCATTCAGGAATGGATTGGGAAATTTTTCCTGACTGAAAATTTTATACTGCGGGGTTCGTATAAAGATTTAGTTTGTGAATTTTTTCAAATAGACACTTCAGGTGGTTGCAATTTATGTCATCCAATTTTGCACCTTTTCTTCGTGAAACTTTGCATTTGGAAGTATGTGTCTAGGTGAAAGATTTAAGAAAATAGGCTATTGACACCATCTTTATGAATCAACCTGTAATGTACACTTAGAAGTATCGTAAAATCCATTGCAAAGCTGAATGAATGGTATTCCGAATACGAATGTGTAACCCGAATATGGTGGCAATCTTGGAATTCCATTTATTTTGCTTTGGAAAGGGCTTTCTCATTTTGCTAAGTATACTCAATGGCTGGAAATCATCTAGTTCATCCATACGTTCTTTCAGTTAAGCGAGGAAGGGCATTTTTAAAAAGTTTTAGCCCTCATAAAATACTTATATAAATATCTTCCCAACTTTCGCTCTACGATATAATAATTGATAATTTAAAAAATGTTGACGCTTGGAATATAAATACAGAAGTAGGGAAAATATTTTAAAAATCCGTGAAAAATAGACCCTTTAAAGGCAAAAGCAAAACACATATCATCAAGAACAAGCTTCCAGTGTTGCTCCTGCTTTGAAAGTGTTAGAATAACTTTTTGCGACTAATGAAGAAAGATAAAATTCTTTCGAAATGTGTAACGCCTTTTCGCATTTTATGATCTTTTTATAGTCTTTTTTATAGTATTTTGTATTGAATTTTACGCTGCCTTTTATAACTTCTGATCTAATTAAATAATTTTAAAATAGAAATAATAGTATTTTCCTTTGTTTAGATTACAAAAAACGTAGTAAAAACACAAATTGTAAATGCAAGTGCAAATGCAAATGTATATATATATATATTCAGATTTATTCAGATTTTGCAGACTGCCTCCATTATTGATAGATTGCTTACATTCAACAGTAAATGACTTGTAATTCCTAAAGCCTGAAAAGGACGGTTTTATGATGATGGCTGTGTTTGTTGGCATCAGACGTGGAACGAATCTGGATTGTGTACTGAATAACAGATTTGGTTTGTTTATCGTGTTTTACTTTTTTAATTGTGGCAACGTGGCTGAATTGGTTGTGTGTATTTTCGAAGAGACATTTGTTTCAACTATGGTGATTCAGTATTGGGATTTTGGTACAGCATTCGCTTATATTGTGGCGTAGGGTACGGTGGGGGGAGCGTCTGTTAAGTAGTATTCAAATATGTTTCTGTACATTTTGAATTGTTTGCTACGCAGCGCTCTGGCGGAAACCCACTGCCACTAATTGTTAATCTTTTTGTTCGGATGCTTGGCTGCCTTTGAATTTACCCACTGCTGATGAGGCCGCAGCTTGTTTCTGTTTATTTTTACATATATTTTCTACAGTGTTTTCTTGTGTTGTCTTGTTTCTGGTGAGGGGGGTGGTGCTAGTTCAGGCCAAAATCATGTTTTTGCTGGATTATATATATATATATATATATATATATATATGTAAGAATTATGCAAATGTATATATATATATATATGTAAGAATTCGCTGAAGTCGATGAAATAGAAGGTTATGTACTACAACACCTGTAATTGATACGATGGAAAATTGAGACCAGATGGAAGCAGCACTACGTCAGTCAGCTATTCGAAGCGCAATACTACTGGCATACAGTCGAGTCGTGGTTGTACAAGGCAAAATGAATTGAATTAGTGGTGGTTTCTCCAAGATGCAAAAAACAAGGACGTGAACAACAAGGCCCTGCTTTTAATTGAAAAAACAAGGCCATGATTTTATTTGAAAAAACAAGGCCATGCTTTTATTCAACAATCTCCAAGGAAGCAGTCCACACATACTTTAAAGGGCAGTGCCATCTCTCAGGAGTTAGTTGTCACAAGTTGTTACTAAATACGTCGAACAAAATTTTAGTCTTAATCCTTTGGAATACATGGTCATTTAAACGCACAGCCAGGGGTTTCTTTAGCAAATGAAAATTCGGCAAAAAATCCCGTTGAGGAACGATTACACTCGCTTTTTATGAATAAGCGGAAAGATAACAAATCATGAGGTAACGCGCACTCTAGCCAATGCGAGAATAGGGAATACGTGTACAATCTATGCCATGACCAATTAGAAAGATAAAGTGAAGAGTACTAACGCCATCTGAGCGGACGCATTTTACAGAAAAAGGAAACCAACGCGAAAACTCGGAAAGTGGAAAAGGAAAAGAATGGCTTTCGAAAAAACATTCGAATTCACAGAAATGATCAGAATTTATGATATAATTTAGGAAAAATTAAAAGCTTTATATTTAAGAAAATTGGGCCAAAAAAATAATGAATTTAAGGGGAATTTAATAGAATTAACGATAGACATTATTAAGGAATAAGGAATTAGTGAAACTGGTGTTAATTTAGCATAAAACAGAGAAACATCGTGAAGGAATATTTAATAATGTAACATACATACATATATATATATATATATATATATATATATTATCACAAAAATAAAATTTGTAATTTTATGAATCATCCTAATTTAAGGAAATTACAATAAACCTATAACTTAAGGCAACAAAACTTAAAAGATATAGGGTGAATCCCCCAGTAACTGATACTTTAAGGATTCTTTCTTGTTCAAATCACTATTACAAAAATTTAAATCTATTTTATACTTAGCTTTGTTTTTGAAATGATAATAGAGATATAGTACAAAAATATTGTTGGCAAAATTTTGAAAAATTATACATTTTATTATTAAATATTAATTTTAATCATAAATAGGGTCAAAAACTCCAGTAACTAACACCATCTCTATTTTAAAACACCAATAATCGAAAGTGAACCAGTGACTGACAATTTATTTTAAAAGATTAAAATGCTTTAAAAAAAACTTTATTCTTTATTATAAAAACAAAATACATTAATATTTATTATAAAAAGTGGCATTTAGTAAGTTGTACTGTATTATTATAAATGCAGAATATATAGTAAAATCATATAGCAGTAATATTTAGTACTGCATTTTTAGTAATGCAGATATCCAATAACTGACATTTATGAAACAGTAACTGACATCTGATGTCAGACACTAGTGCTTATTATATAATAAATTTAATTTATTATTATGCATTTTCAAACAGTTCAAATAATAGATTTCAACTTTCTTTAATATAAACGATAACTAACATCTTTGTCAGATACTGGTGAAATAAAATTCTAGGAACCAATAACTGGCACCCCCCTTTAAGCTAAATTAAATAACTATAAACCCTAAATCATGTCTCTAGTATATCATATGCATCTTTAAAGTAATTTCTACAAGTATAGCTTTAAGAAAAGAAGTTTAGGATTGTTGAATCACAAATAGATTAGAAAAACACTTCCTTAATTTTAGAAATAAGATGGCAGCTTCAAAATGGCACATTTTGTATTCTCAAAAATTTCTTCCTCGTTGAATATATTCTTGGCCCTCTAGTGGTGAATAAATTGATTCCAAAATAAAAATAAGTTTATCATTTACCACTAAATGACGTTACTTTGCAGAATTTTACAACAAAATGCGCATTTGAGTTAGATTTTTGCTCAAGTGTCAGTTACTAGTTAGTTGTCAATAACTGGGGGTTTCACACTACATATTTTATTAATGCATGTGCTGCATATTATAAAACGTTACAAGAGTTCTTTATATTTATTTTACTCTACTCATTCTTTTTCTTTAACCCCATTGTGACTATCATACCGTATACGAATTTTAATTTATCAGCACCATTGTTTCTGAATCGAAATCTTTTGTTAATGTAATAGCATACATTCTATGATTAAATGAGTCGAAATTTTCTATTAAATAATATTAAAAAAAGAAATTAAGGAATGTACGCATCCTATTTACCATATGTACGAACGTAATGAATGTGTTTTTTTTTTTTCAGAAATTAATAATTTATATAAGCTTTTTTCAATAACACTGTTTTCTTACATACAAAGAGAAGTAGAACACGTGTGTTTTACTATTATTAATTGTAATTGTAATTGATTGATTTTCATAACTGCAGTATTTCCTCTCGTATGAATTTTTTTTATGGAAGTTATTATTTTTAACCGACTTCAAAAAGAAGAGGAGGTTCTCAATTCAACGCATAACGCGTATTTTTTTTTACCTTATTA
Organism: Maratus michaelseni; assembly: GCA_963931845.1. NCBI lineage: Eukaryota > Metazoa > Arthropoda > Arachnida > Araneae > Salticidae > Maratus > Maratus michaelseni. Next base: position 54,673,078 of record OZ007596.1, read on the forward strand.
CGTATGTTCACCGATTAATCGGAAACTGCCGGACTGATTCATGTAATTTTCTTTTAATTGAAAGAGGAAACTTCCAAATTGGTCCCATTTAAATTTCATAAATATTGGTTCAGTACCTTTTTAGAAATGCAACAGAAACAAACAACAAAAATTAATAAATAAACATCTTTAAAACATTTCATTTTCAGCGATTTTCATCTAGTGATGTCGTGCGATCTTTTTGGCGAAAACGTAACTACTCGGGGATTTTCCTCCCTCTTTATACGGTTTTGTTTCTAGGCATGTTGTAGGGAAAACCAACAAGTGGGTAAGTGTGATCGAAGATCGCTCAAAGGGTTTCGTTTAATATTCCTTTCAAAACACTCTATCTTTTCTTTAATAAATCTAAATAAATTTCATTTAGAAAAAAAAAAAAAAAAAAAAAAAAGGGGGGTGTCATGTTTTTTATAAAGTAAAAATTTACCGGTCTATTTTTTCGTTTTTACGAATATCTAAACCAGCCCGTTATTATATTCTGTCATAATAGTATCTATCCTGCTGACTAACTGCGATATTTAATAAAATAATTTCAAAATTAAACATGTTGTACACCTTCAAAATGTTAAAATATGCGAATATTTCCAAAATCGGATTATTATCATGATTCAAAATTTTTTTCAAACTCATATATTTACTACTATCAATTACTCATATTGATACTCGCTTTGTATTATTCTCAAACATTTGAAAAATTCTTTAAACTTCCAATAGTACGTCAGATTTTCTTTTTAATTCTCTAATGACCTGATATTAATCTGCTTTGTGTGCATACACATACTCATACTCCTTGTATTATTGCAAAATCTTTGAAAATTTCCGTTTTATTACCACTTTGACGTCAATCATTCTTATTTCATATTAATCTTTTTTTTCAACTGGTGAAACTTTTTATTTCATTTTCATTTTTCACGTGGAAATCGTTCAATAGAAAATTAATTATTGTAGAAAGAATTTCATTGTGGATTTTTAATTTTTGGCAACTGCTATAACGCAAAATGTTTAAATTTAAAAGGAAAAGCCTGTTAGAATTTTTTTTATCTCTATTTATTAAAATAACACGATTTTTTCAAATTTTAATATTTTGAGCTTCATAGCTGGTATTCATCTATATATACACAAAGTTTCAACTCTGTAAGTTACATAGTTTCTGAGAATGGCTCTGTGACGGACAAACAACGAATTTAATAATAAAAACAGTTTTACAATATCTGTATTACAAAAAAAGTTATACAACTAATAGTAAGATCTATCTTAGATTTGTATTTTTTAAAGTGATACTTACACAATCAATATTTAGTAGGATAACCCTTATTTTTTAAGACAGCTTCACAGCGTCTTTTCATCGAGTGAACGAGTGTTTGGAGTTCATCTTTCGTAATCACATGGTGCCAAGAATCAATTATAGCTTCAATAAGTTGTCTTTTATTGGATGGACGTTTTTTTCGTACAAGAATTTTCAAACGTCGCCACAAATTTTCAATTGGATTGAGATCAGGGCTGTTTCCTGGCCATGGTAATATATATATGCCTTTATTTTGAAACCATGCTTTGCATACTTTTGCTGTGTGGCATGGAGCTGAATCCTGCTGAAAAATAAATGGTGCGTTGTTGGGGAAGAGATCCCTGATGGAAGGTATCAATTTTGGTTCCAGGACAGTTTCGATGTATTTTTTGGCATTCAGGATGCCATCAATCCCTTGAATTCGGCCCACACCATCTACAGACATACATGCCCAAATCATGACATTTGTTGGGTTTTTTGTAGTTGCTTCAATGCAATCAGGGTGAAGTGCTTCTCCTACTTTACGTCTCACGTATTTTCTACCATCACTACCAACAAGCGATAGTTTACTCTCATCGCTCCAGATTACTTGCTTCCATTGATTTTCTGACCATTTAATGTGCTCTTTTGCCCACTTAACTCGTTTTTCGCGTTGCTTTTGATTTAAATATGGTTTTTTCTTGGAATTCTAGCTTGTATTCCAAATCCTGATAACCTTCTTCTTATTGTTCTTGAACTTACTGCAATACCCGCTGCATTCATTTCACAGCTAATGGCATCTGATGAAATTTTTCTATCTTGAAGGCATAGCCGTTTAACTTTTCTATCGGCAGTAGCACTTGTGCATTTTTTTCGGCCTCATTTGGCCTTATTTTCCACTGATTTCGTTTTTTCATAACGTAAACAGAACTTTCGTACACCAGAACAAGTCACTGAACCACCAACTTGTCTTGCAATTTCAGCATATGAGATGCAATTTTCTCTCAATATGACAAATCGGCTTCTTTTTGTAGATGTCCAATTAGTTCTTCTTGTTGATGACATTGTTTAAAATTAGTTTAATTAAAAAAAAGGTCTTTAAATATTCAAAAACAGCAATACTCTATTTAATTGTACTAGTATGCATCATTCCGCAAAATATTTCCACAACAATAACTCGTTTACCATCCAAATAACCTAAACTATAATTACAGACATTTGATTGGTCCTCAGAACAGTGTTTGTGATTGGCTAGTACGCTGTTATTACAAAACACGTCCTTATTCAAAACGATTTGTGTTTCTTTGTTCTACTAAAATGAGCATAACTGTTTTTGTAATACAGATATTGTAATACTGTTTTTATTATTACATTCTACATTAAATTCCCTTCAATTTGATATATATATATAAACGTTTGTATTTAAGTGAAAATTAATATATTCTACAAGCACACAAAGTTGAAAAACATGAAACTTTCAAAAAATGTCCAGACTTTTGGCCACCACTGTAATTGGATCAGATTCGAAAAAGGTGCGCATGCAACTGATGCTATAACAGTGCATTGCTTTTCAACAGAGTCAATTTGTAGTACTCTGTAGTAATTTTGCTTTGTAGTAGTTTTTGAGTATTCTTTGGTTAGTATTTTATAGCAGTTAGTTATTATAGTAGTCTTTGGTTAAAATGTTTATAATTATTATATGATAAAATGTCATGTTTTTTTCTTATCAAATATATACAGATGTGAAATTCTTTACTTTTTAAATTCCTACTATTAGCTCACACTCTCTCTATATATGTCGTGTTCAAATTTTCAATCGTTAATAAAATATTTTCTATTCATCCACTCAAGTTCAAATAAATGTTTTTAAACTTGTAGTGGATGACACTTTATGTTAATACATTTTTTTCAAATATTAATTCATTAATTAAATTAAATTAATTAATTTTAGTTTTAAATGAGAGAAAAAAATTCCTCCCATTGTTTTCATAAATGAAATGAAAGATTTATCTCAAATTAGTGATGCCACAGAAATAAAATACCGAAACGATTATTATAAAATAATGTTCAATAAAGATAACGTCGGACATTAATGCTGCACGAGTTTATTTTATATATTTATGATTAAAAAGTAGGAATTGACTTAATTTTTTTTATATTACTTGTTTAATTTTTTTCTTTAGAATTTAAAGAAATGATGTTTATGTTTTAGGTTATGTCCTTCAAATAAAGAGGCTCAACTTGAAAGGAAATTTTCTAAAAAATTTCAATTTCTTACTAAGATACTTACGAATTATTACGCTGTCGGTTGAGATGAACCAAATCCAGTATCTCACCGACGAAGACTTCAAATTCACTACCGGCATAGCTAATCTATATATTCTGAAAAACAAAATAAAAAGGATAGATACAGAAAGTTTCAAGACTATCAGAAACTACCTACAGCATTTGGACCTGAGCTCGAATTTAATCACGTCACTTAATGGGAGCATGAGATACCTTACTAAGCTAACAACACTTAAACTTGGACATAATACTATAGAGGTAAGAAATGTTTCACACATAGATTTTTATTTCAAAAATTGTCTATTTGCATGTAGTTTTCCATGTGTATTGGTAATACTTTAATTGATGTGGCAGATTACTTTTTGTAGTTTGACATCATTTCTATATGTACTATCATTTGGTCAATGTTTTATTGTTTTTTATATCTCTATTAGAAAAAGAAAGTTACTAACACAGCCATTATTGCTGCCGTTTGCGAATAATTCACAACAAGGAATACTAATTTTGTCACAACAATTAATTTTAATTGAACGATTTCCACGTAAAAATTGAAGTGAAATAAAACTTTCACGCATTAAGAAAGTGAATATAGAGTCATATTTGAAACGAAAAATTGATTTTTTTATTATTTTTTACATGAAGCAAGAATATTAATGGGAGCATGATGAGAATTGATGATTGATGAGAATTTGAATTGATTTAAATTGATTAAATTTTTTTAAATTGATGAGAATTGAGATGATCTTCTTATTAGTTTTTTGTGCAGGGATTTTCTTTTAAAAATTGCTTTGTAATTAGCAGGTAAAAAAATGAACACTAATTATAGTAATAAGGCAGATTTCTTTTTAAAAATTCAGCGTCATATTTAAAACAAAACGGAAATTTTGAAATATTTGGTAATAATAAAAGTAGCATGAACATCAGCAAGTACAGCAAGTAAGTTAATATTAAGTCATATTCAAAATGAAAATCAAAAAAATATTTTTCCGATAGCGATTATTGAATATGTACATCAGTTACATTACAGATGAGATTTTTCTCCCAAAATTCACGTCAGGATTATAAGCAAAATAAAATGAACAATAAATCTATATATTTGAAACACTAAGCGTTTTCTTTCGACAGTTCGTGAGGACATACGACTGCATCAAATTACTTCTTTCTTTTTTTAAATGAAAGATATTGGACACAGAGAGATTCGCACGTACAGAGAGAGACGTACATTCGTTTGTTCGAAAGTTTTATTAATCAGCCGTAATTTTAAATTAAACTTTTACTTCTGCGTATGACGTCATAATGTCGTCAATCTGAAAACTTCCATTGTTGCGAGGATAAAAGAGAAATAATGAGTATTAAAGGCACGTGGCTTTCATGCCGAATGTTTAATTTGAAAGTTAAATTTCGGTAAAGATATTTATCCGCGTGCACTTTATTTTTATAAGCGAATAAAAATTCATATTTATTGTGACGTTACGGGAATATTGTCCATTGGGTTTATTTTATCATTATGCATTATAACTTCGTGGATGCCATTTTTCATTACAATTAAAAACAAAATATATTTTTATTTGTATACATGGTGTTTAAGCATAAAAGTAACGCATATAAAGTACGTGTGAAACGTTTGCGCCCGTGAAAATGACGTCCAGTCATTCAACCTTTTTTATAGAAAACAGTTACATAACTGGAATTTAACTTTATTCTGACTATATTATTGCCCATATTATGATCAGAATATAGTTAAATTTCGGTTTTGTAACCGTTGTCTAATAAAATGATCAAATGATTGGACAGTTTGCTGCATATTTTTAACATTGAAGTCACCGTCAAAGCTCGCGCAGTGTCTGAGTGCTTCGTAACATTTCATTCTGAATTCTACTTCAAAACAGAGCAGCCATGGCTTACACAGATGAACTTTCTATTGATGTTTATGCTATGGTAAGATCTGCTTATATCTTTAAAGCTCGATTAGAAGTTAAATCTTGCATAATGAGCAAAGATGGAACTCAGACAATACGGCTTTGACTTCGTTTGGTGGGTTTCTCCTTTCGCACGCTAGGAACGCTATCCATGTTCTCGTGGGAGCTAGGAACATCCACACTGTGATCTTTTCCCTGGTTTTTAGAGACATGTCACCAGAGTGTAACATAATTTTAGCTTTAGCCTAATATTATCATTCCTAGTTTGGCGAATCGTAGCTCTGTGGCGACTTAGCAACATTGATTCTAATTCATCTATCTATATAATTTTAGCAAAATATTTTTTACATAAAAAATTATTATTTCAATCGTCAGCGAATGATAAATACCCTTTGACCTACGCAGGCATTTAATAGCACAGACATCTTAAGACATTATATAAAGGATCTGGGTAAAATTTAAGTTAAGTTAAGGTGGGCTAAACACATGCCGGTTTACAAATATACTATTAATTATAGTATTTTTCTGAATTTGGCCCAAAATATAATGTTTAAGGAGTCATACTTGAGCTGTAATTGCTTTGTTTCCAAATAAATATATTAAGTTAGATTACATATTCATTTCCCTTTTATAAAATTGAACTATATAATTTCTTTCTGACAGTCTTTTGCTACAGATGAATTTTCGGGCATTGAAGAGCTTATTGAACTCACACTCGAATACAACCAGATAAAGACTATTGATGTGTTGCAGCAGTTACGTCCTGTACAATATCTGAACATAAAAAACAATGCTATAGAATCAATAAGTTTAGACCCACTGACCATGACCTTAAAATGGATGCAGTTAGCAGGTAAGGTCCTATTATTGAAAATGAAATGTGTAATAATTATGATCTTGTATGTCAGGCCTATCCAAGCTTTTAATAATCAGGAGCGCATCTTTCTTGGTGGTAAACTATGAAGAGCGTCATAATTTACATGACTCAAAACATGAAACAATATTATCTCAGTGTAGTACTAGTTGCGATATACACACATCTTACACGATGAACTTGCACATACATCTCACAGTTTTAACTATAAAGCCCTTACGATTTAGGTATTTTCTGCAAAAATAATTTAAAGAAAACAGTTAAATCATAGTAAATTTTGAAACCATTTTTCTGAAACGGAGCTTACCTAAAATATTTCGCAGGGGAAAGAGCCAAAAACTTTAATAGCAAATAATAGTAATAAAAAATTTCTTCCGGCCTGTACCGTGAGGAAAAGGTAGGTTTCCGATATCTTCGTGTTAAAATATTAGCTAATGTTACTCGAAAACAGCAAGCTAAAATGCAAAGAACCCAATTACACAAGATTCGTTAATACTGAATTTGAGTAAGAAATTCGTCAAATTAGTCAGCTACAGCCTAGTTGACTTCATTTAAGGAGACTTATTTTTGATCGTCAAATATGGCGATATTTCACCTAGTGTCACCAAGCTTAGCAAGAATTTGGCGCTAACAGATATGAATATAGAGTTTTATGCGTATGATGCAAAATGTCAGCCACCCTACAATTTCAAACTGCTCTATCTCAGCCATTTTTTAAGATAGAGGCAAAGCAAAAATCCTCAAGTATCTTTGAATCAAGGTCTAACACTTAAATAAAAAATAAATTTGAATTTCTAATGTTTTGTATATATATTTTAGTTTTAAATCTTTTAGTGGCCGCCATTTAAAAAAAAAAGATGGTGGACCAAGCTGGCCAAAGAACTCGGTCGAGATATTGGTGACCCTAATAAACACACTTAGTTGCATCCAAATCGGTAAAACATCTAACTCTGACTCACGCAGTCTTGTTACATAAAAATATATAATTAATTTGGCATTTGTTCTGGCTAATCCTCCATAACGAAATGAGAACTCCCTCAATAAATAAATAATAATAAAAAAATGTTTATACACATCTATACCAATTCGAATAGAAAACAAGTTGGTAATCGTGCGTCAAACGTCACAAATGCGATGCATTCGTACAATAACTAATTTCAGTGAAATGAATTATGTCGTCTGTTATTATGATATGATTAATTTGCATAATAAAATAAGTACATTTTAAGTTGGCAACATTTTATCTTTTGTTGGCATTTACTGAAAATTTCAATGGGAAACTTAAGCCTAGCTTTGAAATTTTCAGAACTTGAAATCCATATTTAGACTCTTTTTCCTTTAAATATCTATTTCTAAGGAAAAAGCTATAAAAAAAAACTGTCGGTAGATTATAGGATAACTATAATTAAACAATTTTAGTGTACAAATTCGGGTTTTAAATTCAATAATACGGAAATAATATGACTCCATCTTAAAAATGACTTAATTACCATGGCAATTTAGAATCATTACCTATCATGGGATATCATTGAATTAATTACGTATAAGATTTAATAGAATGAGGAACACATTTATTAATATCTTTTTAAGTTTTGATTCGATTTTCATAAAATTTGAAATGACGCGACAAACTTCTGCAACGATTATATATATTAAATTTCAAACCATTCGGTTGGGTAGTCTTTGCGCTGGTGACAGGTGCTCTCAATATGCGGACAGGTGAACGGAACAGAATGGCGACTATAGATGATACGTTCTTATATAATTACGGACGCACCTAAAAAATGCACTTTTAAATGCAGTTAGTTAGAAATCTTTTATTTCAATTTATTATATTTTGTGATGTGCTAAGTAAGTTTCGTGCAAGAATTTTTAAAAAACTCTAATTGAACAATGTGTTGTAAATCTTATTTTATTTTGGGCTTCTAACATTCAGTTAAAGGTCACTTAATATATGATTCTTGAATTTTAAGTAAAGGTGGTTGATTTAATATTTTCACTTTCCTATCTTTAGTCATTAAAGAGCACAAAATTTATTACATAAGGTAAAATCTTTTTCATTTTCTCATTCAGCTACTGGCAGGTTACAATGATAATCCAATTGCGTCTTATATTCATTTTTGAGCTCTTAATCACCGTTTTTTCATTTAATCTTTGTAATTACTATATCTTGAAAGAAAGGTAAATAATGATTAGTGTTTGTTTTCATGTGGATAGGGATGCGACACACTTTCTTACAAATTAAATTATTTTAATATAAAATTCAAATGCTTTTACATGTTTATACACTTTTACAGTTTATAGTCACTTAGAGTTCTCATGTTGCGAGCCTAGATATCCAGGCTTGAGCTGAAAGTTCAAATGGTTAAAAGTTTAAAAGGTCAGACTTGTGTCGTCGACGTCATTTTGTAGCCATCTGGCTTCGATTGACTTCTGTGCTAGTTTCTTCTATTTCGTTCTATCATCGAAAACTGGGATCATAAACTGGGAGAATAGGTTTACAATACAATGAACATCTGTCCATTAAACGTAGCTAATATGAATCTCAAAATGGCCTGTTCGTAGTCTAGATATTGCGCAGAATACGGAAGAAAGCTCTGACTATTTAGAAGGTAGTAAGCTTGAATATAAACAAAAAGAAAGGTAGAAAAGAATACTGTAGAAATTTTACATTTGTAAAAAGAAAAAAAAATCTATCGTAACGTAAGATTTTTTCACATACCACATAATCATTTAATAAATATTCGAACAACCTATGTGACAAAAAATGTTCAGGTTTCTCCTATGACAAGTGACGTGACGTGGAATGTGTGACATCAAAGGCAAGACTTAAGCAACAAATCAAGAGAAGAATATTTAATATATCAAAGAAGTTCACATTCTAATCCATTCATGATTTTTCGTTCGAAGTCTGTTTTGTGTCAAAGAAACCCTAGTCTTAATTTTAATTCTAAGTATGAGATTTTATTCCAATTTCAAGATTTATAAAAGTCTTTTAGACTTTTCGTTTAAACGTTTAAAATGACAATACCCTTTCTTTATTAAATCATTATTCTGTCGATGTCGGTTTTGTGTCAAGAAATACGTAACCTACTCTTAATTTATTCAAAGTTTGCAATTTTATACCAATTTTAAGATTTATAAGAGTTTTTTAGTATTCTGGCTTTTAGTTTAAAACGACAAAACCATTTATTAATTAAATCCTTATTCTGTCAAAGTCTGTTTTGTGTCAAGAAATATGTAACCTACTCTTAATTTTAATTCAAAGTATGCGATATTATACAAATTTCAAGATTTATAAAAATCATTTATTATTTTGGCTTTTAGTTTAAAACGACAAAACCATCTCTTAAATAAATCATTATTCTGTCGAAGTTTGTTTTGTTCAGCGGCGTACATAAGTCTATAACATAACGATATTGATGTGATATTATTATGAACTAGCACATGCCCCCCGTCAATAATGGCGGAAAGTTGTTATTTTAAGTTTATACGTTAAGTCAGATCATTGACACATTATTTCATTTAAGCAGATGATATACTAAATTGAAATATTTTGCGTGTTTTAATTGGAGATCCTATATGGAGCTTTCTGAAATGTTGTCTTACTCTCATCTTGTGTTATGCACACTCATTCCAATAGTGGCAAGTCATCAAAATGTACTCCAAAACGGTATTTGGAATAGTCAACCTCCAGGAAGAATATATGGCACTTCCTACGCTTTTAACTGTAATTTAAACATCAATTTTTGCTTAAAGTGTAAACTGCTTAAAAATTTTAAAATGGTTAATTTTAGGAATTAAAAAAAATCCATATTTTTTCTATATTAATGCTATTTTTCATTTTTAAAATCTGAAAAAAGTGTTACTTTGAATCAAGGACTTTTTTAAAAAGAATCTTAATCAATTGATTTTTTTTTTTTTTTTTAGAAATCTACAGAAATTTATTTTGCGTATTTGTTGGTAACCATAAAAATTATGCACAGTTCAAAAATAAAGCAAGTTAAAATATACATAGGTTAAATCAGAAAATTAAAAATAAAACAAAAAAAAACTGTTGGAAATTTCATTATAATTATTTTATTAATAACTAGCAGGCTTTGCTCGTTACGCTGATCGGTTTCTTCAAACGAAATATACCCGCGAATTTCATCTTGTGTTTTAAAGCTATATGAACCTTTACCTTGATTGTCCTTCCGCAATGTGTAAAAGGAAACGAACGCTATTCCGCTGTAATATTTTCTAATTTATGAACAAAATTTAGGCTATTAAAGAACATCTCGTTTATTTAATCATTTACAGTAGGATTTGCTAAAGAACGATATAACAATTTGCAATATACCAAAACTATTCCTTGAAAATTAACAATCCAAGTTCCATCGAAATCCATTCAGCAGAATTTTTTTAAAAAGCTAATTTTTCATGGGTTCAACTGATTATAGAACTTCCTCCGCTAATTTTATGAGCAACGTAGAACGATTATACGATAATCGTTACAAAAATATGCAGTATCTCACGAACTATTGCACTTAGAAGAATGTACTTGGTGCCAGTCGATTCAGCATACAAAAATAGATTACAATATGTTATCATTTGTCACATAACTATAATACCCGATTTTAAAGGAATTTTTTAAGAGTTTGTTACCTTTTTTACCCCTTTTAGTGATGAAATTTTAGAAAATCCCTTCTTAGTGCGCCACTACATCCTACGAATCTTTTTCTCCAATTTTCGTGTTTGTAGGTTCAGTAGTTTGAACTGCGCGTTGATGTTCTCCCCAGTCATGACTTTCATTTATATATATAGATAGGTAACTGTTTGCGGGAACAGATTTCGCAATATTATATTATAGCGATGAATTGAAGACCTTCGCCTTTTATCGACAGTTTGAATTTCTTCCGTTGCTATAAAAACGCGTGTATTTTTAGAAATTATCATTTGCAATTTTAGAATTTTGAGGTTTTGGAGCCCAATCTTTGTTTCTATCTTTAAAAATAAACAAAAGAATTAAATAACAAAAAGATTTAATTTGAATTTCTTCCATTGCTATAGTAACGGATGTACTTTTAGAAATTATCACTTGTATTGTTAGAAATTTGAGATTTTGATGCGCAATATCTCACCAACTATTTGACTTAGGAGTATTTAATTGGTACCATTCGATGCAGCTTACAAAAATACATTAAAATATGTTATCATTTGTCACATAACTATAATACCCGATTTTTAAGGAAAATTTTAAAAGTTTGTTCCTCTTTTTACCCCCTTTAAGGATGGAGTTTTTGAAAATTCCGTCTTAGTGAGCCTTTACATCGTCAGAAGAATTTTTCCTCCAAGTTTCGTGTTTCTAGGTTCAGTAGTTTTGGCTGCTGTTGATCATCTACCCAGTCAGGACTTTCTTTTATATATATAGACTAGCATGCTTCGCCCGCTGCGCTGGGCCATTTTTCTAAATGTACCTTAAATCAAACGAATTGGCTTTGTATTTTAAAGGAATATGTATCTTCACCTACGGATGCTACCCTAGTCAAAATTTTCAAACGAACCTTGAATCAAACGAATTATATCAATGGATTTCAGCATGTATTTTAAAGCAATAGGGACGTTCACCTGATTTTCCCTTCAATATGGCTGTAAACGATGCGAACGACATTGTTTTATATTATATTATACATTTGACAAAATTTGGGATAATAAGAAGCAACTCATTTAGTTGATTATTTATAATAGAGTTTGGTAGGGAAATGAGGTCATTATGAGATTATGACAGCAGGAACTAAAATGTTCTCTAGTCAACATACTCCTGAAAAAGAGTTACAATGATTGCATAGATTGACCATTGAACTTAAGTAATGTTCGGGTGATTCATTTTCGTCTGTAAGTTCTTGAACGCCGTCCCTCTTTCTTGTCTCTATGTGAGGTTCTGGTAACATAAGTACGATATTTCGTAATATACGTCCTCTTCTGGCAAGTCTACTACGGTTTTTCATCTTTCGATTCAGGCAGAGTAAATACAGTCAAAAATGTAATAAATTTTTTGAACATAAAAAACAGAGTTTAACTTTCATATTTAAAACAAAATGGTGAAACACAAAAAGTGCATTTTTAAAGCTGAATAGTTTGAATAAAATTAAAATGACGCCCTTTTCACTGTATTTCCTTTTTTTATAACTGTTGCATTCGTGTAACCATTAACCTGAAAAAAAAAACATGATGAGTAACTCTGGTAGAAGAATAAACCTCTAGTTTACATCCAATAAAATCTTCCTAATCTTCCATAATCTTTTCAATATTCAAATTTGACGTCAAACATTAGAAGTGCTGTAAGCGATATGGTTACTAATGTACCAGAGTTAGTTACAAAACGAAGTTTTTTACGCGCCAAACTATGTTCCATTAAATAATTTCAAATTGCTGTTAATTCAATTATAGATCTTTCATTGACAAAATTCTATACCTTAAATAAAACTGACAATGATAAAGTTAGTTATGCAAAATGTTTGATCATTATCTTTTTGGTGAATACTTAAACCGAAGATTTTCTTTGCATTTCTGTAAAGAGTATAATAACACACAGACAAAGATTCATTTGTCACTATGTTTAGCTGCTAGGTCTGTATGTAAGTCGAAAATGCTTTATAATGATCGAAAAGTTATCTAATCAGAATTTCAGGAACTCGTGTTTCTTATCCAGGTTGAAATGACAAATCAACAAATATTATTTATTCCATTCGCCAAACATTGGAATTAAGAAGTTTTTCTGTACATTAGAAGCATCGCTTTTTTGGTAAAACTTTGCTTCATAATGAAAAAAAAAACATAAATTTAGCAATCGCTAATTTCAAAAGTCGTCTAATCTTCTGTAATCTGAATCGTCGTCCAGAGTAACCTTCAAACACAAACAAAACATCCAACAATATGATAAAAAGGCCAACTGGCAGGTGGCCTGAATACGGACGATTAGTCCAATATCTTTTAAAAACCTTCCTGAAAGAAGGGGAGATATGCAGAAAAAACTAAAAAGAAATGACGAATCAAAAAGAGCATAGAAAATTTATTTCAGTAAGCAATTTTTATTGCAAAATGTCGTCCTTTTGTGATAGTAATAACGCATAATTGCACACATCTCCTTAAGAATATTCTTTAGTTCCTAACTTTTGACGCAGTGAATATTTATACAATTGAAATTGGCGATATATTAAAATAAATAAATAAATAAAAGAATAGACAATATTCGCTAATCTGAGTCCGAGGCTATAAAAATCATATGTTTGGTGAAAACAAACCGGCATGTTTCCGTAGTAAATTTTTAAATGTCTAAAATTCAATTATTTTACAATATGTGTTTGAGTGGCAGACTCACTAAAATTTAAATATTTGATCCCATATTTATAACAATAGCTGCTATTTATATAATTTGCATTTGAATATAAATATTTATTTCAAAAAGGCTCTTGTATACACGAAAAAACACTATTATTGCTAATATTGCTCAAGCTGATGTCACGCTGATGCATTTTTGGCTTAAAATCACATTGTTTGGCGACAAAAGTAAAATCAAAATAGTAAATAAACAAATAACATGTAACTCATAAATGCAGTCATTTGTACAATTACATCTGCTAGTTCCTCCTGTAAGTCACATGATCGGGGAGTTATATAAAAAAAATTAACAGAAAGAAAAAAAGTCACTCATATTTTATCTAATCAAATTATTAGTTGCATTTTTGTTAACCTGGCGCAAACGATAAATCGCCAAATATTGACTTAATTCTAATCTCATGCATTTCAAATATTTTTAAGCATTACAAACATTCCTTTGGGGTTTAAATTAAATAGTTTCACTTTATAATATTATCCCTCATTAAAACAGTGGATAGTGGATGACCAACTCGGGAAACCCAGCCTAAGCCTTAGAGTTTTAGTGCGATCCCGAGGGGCCCTCATTAAAACAGACAGGGGAGGGGATTTTAAATAAAATTAATAACAGAAATTTTCTTTTACTTTTCTATGTGTTTGCATTTATTTCTGATATAATCTTTTCAATTCTTTTGCCAACGATAATGGTCGCCAAATAAATGACCTATGGTAACCTTATCGTCCAAAATAACAGAACTTTCCATCATAATTCTATAACTAATCTACGTAGAACTATATGTTATATACTAAAACCTTCCCTGAAAAATTATCTATCCAACAGTGTAAGTTTCATCAAATTCCATTCAGCAGAACTCGAGTTATAAAGGAACGGAACGAAATTTCCGTTTGTGTTTTATATATATAGTAGATATAGTAGATTATATTATTACAAATATTACCAATAAAAGCAGGAAAATACAATTTAATTACCTATAATGATTAACACAGTTCATATCTGAGGTTGATCCAGGCAAAAATTAGGTCCACCGTTCAAAAAATCTATAAAATAAAAAGGGCCTGTTGACAAAATTTAATATAATAAATAGGACCATTCTCAAAATTCTATTTCACAAAAAGAATCCTCAACGCAAAATTCAATAATAGGAATAGGCTTTCGACCTTTCAGTGTAAATTTTATTTATTACAAAAAAAAAAAAAAAAAAAAAAAAAAAAGCATCAATTTTTGTATATAGATATGTCCTTTTCTTTTCTATTTAAAAATTTAACGTTACTTACGTATTATTTGAAACAGGAAACAGATTGCCAAAAATGGTTGACAATTGACAATTTTGTTTGAAACAGTAATTTAGCATTATTAAATACATAAAGTTGTTAAAAATGGTAAATGACATAACATAACTAAATAAATATAATACAATAAATGAACATTAAAAAAAAATGAAAAAACTATAAACTATAATAGCAAATATTAAACTATAAATTATAATGAAAAATAATCTGTAATAAATAAGTAAACTATACAGATGTCAAAAAATAAGGGTTATTTTAAATGATATAATTGGCGCTATGCTTGGCGCAGTTGTATTTGATCTGGCCCGGATGTACGTAAGTACAAAATTATAAATTGGGACTATATTTTATACATCTTTTTAAAAAATGCCTAAAGAGGGCGCTAATCGCAGCTGTCGGTACAGGAAAAGGCTATGGTGTCTTACACTCACGCACCTATATTTATTTATTTATTTATTTTTAATCTGTTGTAAAAATAAAAAGTCCTTCCGGCCTGTATCGGAAGGAAAAGGTAGCTTTCATAGTCCATGTTTTTAAACATTCAACTCATTTTACTCAAACACCCGAAGCAAAAATGCTTCGAACCCGATTATAAAAGATTCAATTCTGGTTTTCGTTAATACTGAATTTGAATGCGAATTTCAGCATTAGAGTTACAGCATAACAAAAATCAGATTATTTCAAAGTGTCATCTACCCTAGAATTTCAAACTGCCATATCTCACCAATATTTTAAGATAAAGCCAAAACAAAACAAAAAAAAATTCGGAATCCTTATATCACGATCTAACACTAAACGGAAACATCATTTTCAATTTATAATTTTTATACATCTTTTTGAAATTTTAAATAAAAATTTAAAAATTTATCTTGCCGCCATTTTGAATCAGGATGGCGCATGAAGCTGGCCAACGAACTCGGTCGGGACCTTGGTATGTTGTGTACAGATCATACAGATCATACTGATCAGTCACATTCATATCGGTTCATAAATGTGATAGTTACAGCATAACAAATATCATATTATTTCAAAATCTCAGCCACCATAGAATTTCAAACTACCATATTTCAGCCTTTTTTAAGATATAGACAAAAAAAATATTCCAGAATTCTTGTATTACGTTCTAATACGTAACAGAAACATATTTTTCAATTTAAATTTTTTAGGTAGCTTTCAATACAAAAACTAATAAAGCTACCTATTGCAGCCGTTCGGAGGAAAGCAATTCCAGAAAATTTCGATATATTTTCACCGATCATGACCCACAGACCCCAAAACCACCTCTGTTCAAATGTTGATTTATATATATAGATATATCCCTATATATAGATATATCCATATATATATATATATATATATATATATATATATATATATATATATATATATATATGATATAAAAATTTCTAGATCCAGAAACCGTTGACAGGCCAGCCACGATCTCTATAAATTTACACCAGATCATAGCACTATTATTCCACCGCCACAAATTACTAACGCTGTTACATGCTATATGATGACGAATTATACTTCTTAGAGGCAGTCGCATGTGACCGGAGAACAGGCTAAATGAATCCAGGCAGTTTCCCACTCAAGAAAGACAACTGGTATAGATGAGGCAACTGTTTATTAGATGACGTTGATGTAACAACTCCACTAGATCTCATCAAAAACTCGAAGATATTTAATACATTAGATGACAGCACAAAGCTATGTTTTTTGAAGACTCTCTACCCATGAATACGTATTTTGACCCCCTAGTGACAGGGCCTAGTTGACAGAAGAAAAACGTACAAAAATCTGTGTCCGAAGCCAATGTAACAGTATAAATATTCCGAGATTTCTGCTCAAAGTTACCAACGCGCGAAATGCTAGTCCACTGACAGCCATGTTCGGCGGGAAACAAGGGGGGCAGAAAAGGCGGGCCTGCTCGCTAATGGATGAAAAAATGAGGCCACGAGGGTGTGTCTCTGACGTATGACCAAAACTCTTTATCAGAAGCGGCAATTTAAAAAGGTAAAAAAGCCTTTGGGCGCGAAAACGCCAGGAATCCTGGGATGCCGAATGATAATTAAATAGAAATAAAAATGGTATTACAAAAGTTCCAAAGAATAAAAATTCAATGTCTCAAAAGAAGAAATTAGGCAGGTGCGTTTTAGAGGCAGTGTTGCAATTTTTAAGAGAATAAGGTTTTAATAAATACGTGTAGCTTTTAACAGATTAAGATTTTTAAAATGATAAATAAAAGAATATTTTGATTAAGTTATGGAATAAAATATAAAATAGATTTAAGAGATATTTTAAAAGAGAGGGAAAATTTAGAATTGTAAGAATTTGGAATAATTTAACTAAGGAAAAATGACGAAAAATTTTTATTATTACATATCCCCCCACCCAAAAAGACGAATGAACCGGTAGGTCAGATGACCTGCAAGTTCATTGAAGGGAAATGTTACACGGACTTGGATTACAATTTGTCAACTGAAGAAAGTCAAAATAAGTAAATTTCCAAAAATTATTCATTAATGCCAAATAACATTAAATTTAATATCTATGACGCGAATTGGTGGAGTTGTTAATAAAAATACAATTACAAGATATTAATCTTGTTAACAATGACATAAAAAGCTTTAGAAATATTAAACAAATAAGAAAACCATTGCAATATTTAAAATAATACACAAGATACTTCAAGAATATCATCTTACAAAAATTGTTGCAAATTGCTTATAGAATTGTTGCTTAATTTGTTGTTCATTTCTCTTCTGAGTGATAGTCCATCCAAAAAAGTTATTTGCATACCTCACAAACTGAACAATTAACAAATTGAAAAAGAAAAATTTTTCAAACTTCAGACCTTACTGATCTTCCTTATGAAAGTCTATTTTCAGAAATTAAAGTTCATCTGAATGCTTTATCTTTACTAGCAATAACTCGAAAATAGTACTAAGAATAATATTAACAACAATAAAACATACTAAATAAAATAATACAATAATAATAATAATAATAATAGCAAGAATAATATCAACAATAAAATTTAAAATAATAATACTTAACAATAAGAATAATCATAAGTTAATTTCAAATATTAAACTTATGTCTGTCTGAAAAACTCGTTCCTGAATGGAATGCTCGGAAAAACTTAAGAGAAATGAGTTTTTTGTCATGGTATAGTTTGTCTGACAAATGGTAATTAATCTAAAAAGGCAAGTAGGTAATGTAAGCAGTATAAGAGCTTTTTACTCAACATCAAATTTACTATTACCATTATTACCTTTATAACTTCCATTACCTTTACTACTTTATTACTTGTTTACTTCTAGAAGTAAATTATATATCTCAACATATTTAAACTCAAGTAATATTAAATCTCAATTATCATCAGTATCAATTAATTCATCTTGTTTATCACAGTGATCACTAGTGTTCTTCATTATATTCTCTCTCAACATCAATTATAATAGTATAACTAATAATAATATTCAACAATAAGTTCAGCAATCACAAGCATTATAATTCAAAATATCACACACTTTCTTTAATTACTTTCTTAAGTATATAATTGATATCTCATCCATATAGTAGTGAATGAGGCATGAGCATATACTCAAATAAAATACATAATACAAAATAAGGAATAAATAAGAAAAATTCGTGAAAACAATCATTATTGTGTAGATGATGGTTATGTAACTATCTTGCTTTCAGTCAAACAAGAAAACATAAGTTGTGAAATGAAAAAATGGGACCTTGTAGCATATTAAGAAAGGTTTGACAATTCTCAATTATTATTAAGATATCATATTTGATTATTTAATATATAATTTAATCCAGTTTATTTTATTAATTTAGTTAATACTGTTTAATTTATTATTCTAATCTAATTCAATTCAGTATTAGAAACTCCTAACTTAAACCAACTAAATTACGCCTGCATAACAAGTTAACTCAAGTTGAAACTTCAACAGAGACACTCTCGGGTGCACAATCAAGAACACCACGGTTATATAGAAGAGAATTGATTAGTTAAACATAGTTGAATTTATTAAATTTAATTAGTTTTATGGCTATTATAATTTTTTAATTAAGCTATTAAATTGATATCTATTACATGATTATTGAGAAAATTCTATAAGAGAAAGAGTCTAAAGAAAAAGTTTAAATTATATAACTAAAACCAAAGAAACAAATTTTAAATTATATTTTATCAATAATATCTGGCAAAGCAATTCATAATTCTTTATCTTTCCTTACTGAATCAAAATGTTATAAGAAATGTTGATAAGAACCAAAGTTTTTACCTCAACCAGAAATCTTATCCAATAAAATACATAAGAATCTATTAAATTGTATTTACTATCTTAAAAATGAGTATATTGCACTGATTATCTTATAACTTTTTCATCATAGTAACAAATACAACAACAATAATAATAGTATCATCAATAGAAAGAAAATAACAACAACAACAACATCAAAATTTATTTACATAATATCAGGAACTTTTTGAATGCACTTTTACCTAAAAATTTCAACTTCACCTTTAATACTTTTTATTTTATTATCATCTTTCTCTTCCCTTCAATTCCTCATCATCATCACATATTTAATCATTACATCATATTTAGTTTGAGTACTCAATTCTAGTAAATTTATTATGCTAAGGATCTTGGCACTTAATGAGTTTATTTTTACCAAAGCTATAGAGAAAATGAGGTGTAATCCCCATTGGTCAGCCTAAGATTTATTGAAACTGAAAGTTACCTAATAGAACAATTTACTACAGTAACATAATGCTAATTTCTCCATCATGTCTCAGTAAATTAACTTCTACCTGATCTAGCATTTTGTTAAATAATTATCACCATCAACAAATCTCTAACTCCTTATATTAAGTATTAAAATAAATTGGTAAATGCATCATTTTTCCTAACATTTAATTCAAAATAACCAACATAAATAATATATTAAAATATTTTAAGTTATATTTACATATTTACAATTTATACTCAAGGTTTTTTAGTGGTAATTTAAGTTAATTCAAATTTAGTTTAATAATTGAATTAATTTTATTTACATAGTTAAATAACAATACTAAATAGTAAATTAATTTAATTTAACTTAACTGCCTAAGAAAGTGGTAAATAGTAAATTGCCAAAAGAAGAAATTACAGTAAGTTGCTATAGGTAATTTATCATACCATGATGGCTAAGGCCAAAAAGGAACAGATATTCATAAGAATAAATAATAAAGTTATTAATGATACACCCTTAAACACAATAAATCATGAAATCAACAGACATCCCTGCATGTCATTCCAAAACCATTCCTTTAAACCAACAAACAACATACAGAAATATACTGACAGTTCCTGAAAATTAGCAATTAATCCCTGGCCAGTAGAAAAACCACTAATATTGTGCAAAAGTAACAACATAATATTTAAATTTGTGAAAAGAAGTAATTAAAATTTATTAAAAATAACTTAGATGGTTACTGTAACGCATATAAAACTAGAATTTGTAATTAAATTTCTGTTATATTTATTGTAAAGCTCATTATTCCATACTCCATTTTCTGTAAATTCATAGTAAAATCCATCCTTTAGTCACTATCCCTTCTGAATTCTATTATTATAAGGATTTGGAACAAAAATAGACTTACACCAGAAATTTCATTCAATAAAATATAGACTTCCAAGTTAATTTAGTGTTATAAACTTCAGATTGAATATACTGGCTTAAGTTTTATCAGAATTATTGAAATTTTTAACAACTTTACCCATTTACCATTAGTTTATTAGTAAACACCATACTACTTTCTCAGAATACTGATAGACATCTCTGAAAAGCTTCCCTACTGAATTCAATTAATTATAGAGATTTGCAACAGAAATAATTCTACATAGTAAATGAGTCAGCAAAACATGATATTCACTTATAATATTTAGAGTAATTTAAGTTTAATTTACTAGTAAGAACCCTTTTTTTTTTTTTTTTGTAATCTATTCGTAATAATATTTAATATCAATTCATACTATATTAATCTTTAACTTAACAACAACTGTAAAAATATGTAACTCTTAATAATTTAACTAACAACTAATATTTAACAGTAAAAATGTCAAATTCATATTTAAATTCATTCCACTTAAATAGTAAATGTAAACTGTTGCTCTATCTTTCTACTATAAATAGATTTCCTGTTGTTGGAGAGATTTAAAACATATATATAAAACTTGCAGGGCGTTACTCAAACCCATAATAATTAACCCCTTCTGTCAGAGACACACCAATTATCTTAGCGGTAATTTGAGGGGAAATTGTGATCGTACAACCTGGGATAGCTTTTTTTTGTATTCAATAAAAAAAAGGTGTACGGCGTTGTGTTATTTTTTGAAGAAACTTATCCTTAAGGTTGACCCCTCAAGCCCGCTGTAAAATCTTGCTTAAAGTAGTAGTTTAAATGAACATATATATTACTCTAGATTAAACATCACACTATACACTAAATAAATGCTGGAGTCTAAATTAAGGGTAAAATAAAAAGGGTTTTATTTACAGAAGATAGATATAAAACATAAAAAAAAGCAAAGAGTAAAATAATCATACAAAAAGGTGATACACATTATATTCACGAGACTTCATTTTAACAATACAATATATTAACCAGTTAGGTTATTAAGTTCTTATTTTAATCATTTAAATTTAAGTAAGTGCTTAATAAGTTTGTGATAATAATTTAACCTCTACATACATCCTTGATCCTGGGGATGGCAAGAGAAGCATAATCTTCTTAACGTTAATTAATTAATTTAAAAATATTTACACAGTATCTGGGTGAATAATATCTACCTGTACCTCTCAAGAGAATAGCAGTCATAGAGTAGTTCACCAGTAGTTCTTGCTTCCATGGGCACATATTTAAAAAAAGGTTTGAATGACTTAATTATAATTGTAGGCTGTTGCCTATAGCACTGCAGCCTATATAGAAAAGCCAACTTTCATGTTGGTAGCAAGCTGCTGAAAAAGATGTCCTCCTCTTAAGGATTTTTTTGATGGAAGTGATTTTTTGAGTTCTAGCGAAGTTTTCGTTATTTTTCCCCTTCAGAGGGGTGTAAAAAGTATTTACCTCCTCTTAAGGATTTTTTATCCAATGATGATGTTGGCGGTCAATTTCCCTGCTCTCTCGAATCACTTTTACTGGTCGCCGCGTATATCTGATCATCACGATGTTTGTCATTCGCTCCAGCCATATTCCGTCTCTTAGGGACTCCTATGTACCACTCCTCTCCTTGTTTTCCTGGAATCGCCGGTTCAATGTATATCTTAGCACATTTTATGACCCCTCTAGATTGTCTGTCATAAATCCCTGTTTGTTCAGCATTGCTGAACTGTCAGTTTCGGCGCCTGTCTGCATCTGCCCTCGTAAACACGGCCACCCATATCGTTGCCGTTGTTTTTGATTATTCTGTTATGCGGGATATACCTACTTAGGTTCTATCCAGCACCTGTATATGAAAATTTTATCCCAAAAGAAAAATAGAATGAATAAATAAATAAAACACTTTTTAAATAAGTAGCATTATTTCGTAAGAACAAAATTTTTGGCTCTTGATTTGTACTCTCAGAACATAGCATCAAAAAACAAAATGAAATAAACAGATAAATTAAACTGCACACAATAATTTTACCTTTTCAATGTTACGCAACTTCAACGCGAACTTTCATTTGAAATCATCTTTTTTTTTTTCTTTTTTTTTTTTTTAACTCTTCAAGTAAGAAACTTCAAAAGCTACTTTTGCGATAATTATGCAATTAGTGATGTAATCTGTAATTTCAGAGAATCTAATAAATTTTCATGCATTTTTAGAATGGCATAGAATATGTTCCAATACATTTTACTTAATAAATAATGAAAAGAGATTACTCATATATTTTTTCGATAAATAGTAATTATTTTATATGAATGAATATCACAGAATGAAAATGGAAATAATAAATAAATAAAATAAAATAAGAACATGCACAAATAATAGAATTAAGTTATTTTTGTAAAAAGAAGTAATATATAAAAATTATACCAAACAGTCCTAAATTGTAACACCTCCTTTACAGTCATTTAATTTATTTTAAAGAAGAATTGACTGCATCATCGTAAGGAATCATCGTTGTGAATGAAAGTCTCCTCAACTGATGAATTTGATCGGCAGAGATCTTCAGCCACTAGGAAGTCTTGGAATAGAGAAACATCCTCACTTAATGCTGTTTCGCAGGTCAAGTTTCTAATCCTCGCCGGCTTTCATTGATATAAAAATTTCTAGATCCAGCAACCGTTGACAGGCCAGCCACGATCTCTATAAATTTACACCAGATCATAGCACTATTATTCCACCGCCACAAATTACTAACGCTGTTACATGCTATATGATGACGAATTATACTACTTAGAGGCAGTCGCATGTGACCGGAGAACAGGCTAAGTAAATGAATCCAGGCAGTTTCCCACTCAAGAAAGACAACTGGTATAGACGAGACAACTGTTTATTAGATGACGTTGATGTAACAACTCCACTAAATCTCATCAAAAACTCGAAGATATTTAATACATTAGATGACAGCACAAAGCTATGTTTTTTGAAGACTCTCTACTGATGAATACGTATTTTGACCCCCTAGTGACAGGGCCTAGTTGACAGAAGAAAAACGAACAAAAATCTGTGTCCGAAGCCAATGTAACAGTATAAATATTCCGAGATTTCTGCTCAAAGTTACCAACGCGCGAAATGCTAGTCCACTGACAGCCATGTTCGGCGGGAAACAAGGGGGGCAGAAAAGGCGGGCCTGCTCGCTAATGGATGAAAAAAATGAGGCCACGAGGGTGTGTCTCTGACGTATAGCCAAAACTCTTTATCAGAAGCGGCAATTTAAAAAGGTAAAAAAGCCTTTGGGCGCGAAAACGCCAGGAATCCTGGGATGCCGAATGATAATTAAATAAAAATAAAAATGGTATTACAATAGTTCCAAAGAATAAAAATTCAATGTCTCAAAAGAAGAAATTAGACAGGTGCGTTTTAGAGGCAGTGTTGCAATTTAAGAGAATAAGGTTTTAATAAATACGTGTAGCTTTTAACAGATTAAGATTTTTAGAATGATAAATAAAAGAATATTTTGATTAAGTTATGGAATAAAATATAAAATAGATTTAAGAGATATTTTAAAAGAGAGGGAAAATTTAGAATTGTAAGAATTTGGAATAATTTAACTAAGGAAAAATGACGAAAAATTTTTATTATTACATATATGTATATATATATATATATATATATAGATAGATAACGCTCGTATTTATAAATTAATTTGGATGAAACTAATTGTGTGTATTCAACTCACCAATGCCTCGTTCGTTGTGGCCAGCGTTGTCTGCCATTTTTAAACAAGATGGCGGCCACTGAAAATTTTAAAACTAAAATAAATATACAAAAAATTAAAAATTAAAAATTATTTTTTAATTAAGTGTTGCCTTGATACAAGGATTCCAGAGCATTTTTTGTTTTACCTCTATCTTAAAAATAGCTGAGATAGAGCAGTTTGAAATTCTAGGGTGGCTCACATTTTCAAACAAGAAAAACATTACAAAAAAACAACGATTAATTTATGAGTTTTAGTAAACGCGATTTCTCGCAAATTATTTTCTTTCATTGTTGTAATCATTTTCACAATCATACGCATAAAACCGGGGCCTCCGTGATGACGCTGTGTGTTTTCTGAACCGGGCCTGCTACAAGTGACGTCACAACCTGCTGGCATCAAAACAGTGATTCATACTAACTTAAAATTTTTCATGTACTTTGTTCGTTTGTACGGATTGTTTACGATAGTATTTTGATTTTATTTATTGTTTTATATAGTAATTAATAATATTTTTCAGTGTATTTAGATTATAAAGCTATCAATAATTATCGATTATAATTATTAAAGAAAGTGTAGATTATATCTATAAAATAATGAGAAGAAAATGTTGTGCTCCTAGTTTCTAACCTAAGTCTTCAAATTCGCTACTGATAATGAAAAGAAGAAATTTTAGCTACAAAAATTACCTTGTGATAATTTTACTTACATTTCAACAGAAGTGGTCTGCTTTAAATGTTTCGATATACGTTTCATAATTCGTGAAGCTAGAATTAATATGATGGTATTGAACTTGTGCAGAGAAAAAAAACCCTAACAACGAATGTCTATCCTACTGTAATGGAAATATTCTGGCATATTTGAAGGAATTTGTACTTCCAAATCGAAAAGAGTCAAATGATCTTTAGAAAAAAACAATAAAAGAAGCAGACGATAAACAGTTTAAAAAATTATTTTGAAAGAAATACTGTAATAAATTGAATGAAATCTGGATCCATTTAGTTAGAAGTGAGTGTGATTTGTTTATAAAATTAAAAGTAACCGATTTACACAACTCAGTAGTTCTACGTAGTTCCATTTAACATTTTAGCTAACTTAAGTGTACAAATATATTATGAAAATAAATCTTTTGATAAGTTAATTTGAGTGGTTATTAGGTCCTAGACCCAAGTACAATAAATAGACAATTTTTAAAATATTACAAATCAGTACAAAGTTAAGATAGAAAATTGGGTACTTTTCGGTTAGCCGGGCGCCAGTGATATATATACATACACACACACACACACACACACACACACACACATATATATATATATATATATATATACACTTATATCTACACACACATATATATACACACACATATATGTATGAATTAATTTAAATATGTACATGTATCACTGGCGCCCGGCTAACCGAAAAGTACCGAAAAGGGCTTATGGCGAGAGAAGGAAAGTTGGCAACATATTTTCTGGCAACCTATTCGTAACATTTTTTTTTCAATATTTATATAATTTATTTATTATAAAGAAGCCATTTATCTCTTTTTATATACAGGTAGAACAGAATTGTATTTATAAATAATTTTATATATAAAGAAACATAAAAGTTCATTATGTTTGTTTTCATAATTGTGTATATAATTTTAAAACATATCTAACTTTCTGAAGCCCGGATTACGCTAAAGCGTTAAAAAAAGTGCCAAGTCTCTATAGTTAAAAAATGTCGATTTCTCTATTTAAATTGACATTTATTGTGTTTTGGTGGTTAAATTATGGTATGTAGTTGTAAAAGGGAGGAATGGGATTGATTTTGTAAAGTTTTTCGTAGATTTATTATATTTTTTGTATGTATATTTATTGTAAAATAATGTTTTTATGAAAAGGTAAGTCAATGGGTTCAATCTGATCTATTAATCTTAGCAATTTTTTTAATTTAAAACTTTTAATTTCCTTTTATAAAACAAGTGTATTAATTCCCTTTCATTTCACGATTATGAAATTTAATATTATTTATGTAATCCCAAATTATAAGAGCGGGAATGCTCTTTTCTGCGATACATTGCTGAGATACATTGACCAAAGTGGATCACTATTGTGACGTCACTAATACTTGTAGCAGGCCCGGTTCAGAAAACACACAGCGTCATCTCGGAGGCCCCGATAAAACTATATATTCATATCCGTTAGCGCCAAATTCTCGCCAAACTTGGCGACATTTGGCGAAATATCGCCAAATGTCGCGCCTTTAATGTTATCGCCTTTATTTAGTGCGTTTAATGTTATCGTCAAAATAAATTTTTTATATAACATTAATGTTATATAAAGAATTATTTCCTTCGCAAATCTTTCACATTTATTTCGCATTAGTCCTTTAAATTAATCTAACTTCTGACATGATCAGTATTTCCTTAATTCTTAATAATATTTATTCTTATTTAATGTCCTTTTAAAAGTATTAACCCGTATATTAATAATTAACTTATTCCAAATCTTAATCTAAACTTTTAAGTTTATTCGTAACTTTTATCAGCTCCGAGAAAATTCCGAGAGACGCTTTTCTCATTTCGAATGTTTTTAAAAAAGCCATTTTTTTTAAATTCCATGCTCGGTTTCGCGCGCTAGGTATTTTTCACTTCAAAATTAATGCGCGGCTCGAGAAGAATTCTTTCGTGTTAGACCTTCTCTCTCGCGTCTCATTCGCTGGGCTGGAGCTCGCCTCTCGCTCATTGGTTTGTGCGCTCGTGACGTCGTATTCTGTATGTCTACGCTCCGTGAACAAAACTCGCTTGCATGCTTTGGAAAGCAGATTTTTGACGTGTTTACAAGTGTAACCAAATGGGTTTCTGGTGTTGTAGTCACGTAGAATTTTCATTCAGCTCTTTAAGATCTTTTAAAACGATGTAGTAAGCCTTCGTGAAGCTTGAGGGCTGTAAGTTTATACCTGTGTAAACTGTTACTGCATCGCTCTTATTCATAAATAAACGATTTGTCTGGAAATTGGCTGGTCTTTATTGACGAAACTCTTCTGGTGTCTCCTCATTACCTCGCCTCTTCGCCATGATTATTGATATCGACTGCAACCTTCTATATCTTTAACAAACTGCCATTTTCTCGTGTAATATTACATCTCGTGCTATCTCATCTTCGTAAAAACACCACATATATATATATATATATATGTGTGTGTGTACAGTAACATTCATATAGAGACAATTCTCTTAATTTAAAAGTAATTTTGAATAAAACAGCTTCAGAGATTACAGCCAAACAAATAGCACTCTAAGACAATTTAAATGGCCATGTCAATTAGCCACAGACATTAGCATTCATTAAGTATAACATTTTAAAAACATATACACTAAGATCGATATACTAGAATAAAAATTTCTTAGTTTAAAAATGATTACATGCATATATCTTTAAATTAAAGTATAATAAAAAGTACTCACTTTTGGAGCTCTAAACATACTTAATTTTTTTTCCTGCGATTTTCTTTTGTTTATCTCATCATCATAGCCCGATCTACATCCCGGAATAAAACATTCATACCTCATCTTAAATTTATGACATATAATTGCTATAATTAAAAATAACCGAGTAAAATACTTTCGGAATTCAACATGTAATCTAATGACATTCTGTTAAATGGCCGCCTCCAAAATTTTGCAGCGCCCTCTTTCGTTTAAAAAATATGACTTGCATTTTCGATATCCTCACCTATTCCAGTTTCCCCTCCAGGTTCTTCCTCCGAGAGTTGAACAATCGGCATACTTACAGCACCGGAATACTTACGCCAAACATGGCCGCAATACGTTTGCCTTTTTTCTAGGATGTGTAAGATCCGGAATCGTCACCTCTCTTGAGTATTATATGTTTAGTCGTATATCTACTGAAACTGATGAAGAAATGTTCGAAATGCCCTTGAACTTTGAGGATGTAAAGAACATGTTTGATTTCATGTTCTTCAGAGAAGATTTTTTCGCGAGGATAGTTAGTGGGGGGGGGGCATAATAATTTCAATAATAAAATAAGATTTTCGATCACCCAAGTAACAGAAAAGGCTAAAAAGGAGCTGTAACTGTAGCAAATGACTATGCAGGTCCTGTTAAACATTTGTGTGCATTTGTGTAAGCATAGCACGTATATTCGGGAAGATGTTAACGTTTCTAAGAAAAATTCAAAAGGTTTTTTGTTTATAGCATGCACAGTTTTCAGCCGAATTTAACACGGCTTTCCAAAAACATGACAACAAATCGTAGAAATGGTATACTGGGATTAAAATATTAATATATTGAATATTTGATGAGATATAGGTATTTGTATGAAATAGATTTTTACTGCACACAGGGGCGAACTAATATTTTTTGTTATGATTTGATAGTCAATAATATTGGGCAACTCATATAGAAAAAAAGAGTGAAATGTCGTGAAAACTCAAAAAGTGATATCAATAATTGATAAATTGAGGAGAACATCCCATAGGATAATATGGGATTTCCTCCCCAATTTACCAATTATTGCTGTAACTTTTTGAGTTTTCACGATATTTCACTGTTTTTTTATATGAGTTGCCCAATAGCATAGACTATCAATTCATGACAAAAAAAAATCTTTCCTGTAGCTCGTGCATGCGCAGTTAAAATTTATTTCATACAAATACCTATATATCATCAAATATTCAATATATCATATCATATATTCTAATACGAGCAAATCTTGTGTGTGGTTATATATATATATATATATATATATATATATGCAAATTTTATCTTAAAACGGCTCTAACGATTTTGGCGAAATTTCGTATCCTACCGTTTTGGTGCACCAGAAAACCACATGTTCGGTCACATGTTCGAGAAAATTAGATTTGTGGGTCATTTTGGGTCATTTTGGAACATGGTCCAGCTAATTGTATCTAAAAAACGGCTCAAATGATTTTGACGAAATTTTGTATCCGACCATTTTCGGGCACAAGAAGACTATTGGGCTGGGTCACATGTTCGAGAACTTTCGATTAGTGGGTCATTTTTGGGTCAACGCTGGTCAAATTAATTTGATCTAAAAAACGGCTCTAACGATTTTGATTAAATTTTGTATCCTACGAGTTTCGAGCACGATAGAATCATTGGGCTACGTCACATGTCCGAGAAAATTCGATTAGTGGGTCATTTCTGGGTCATTGTGGGTCAAGATCTAAAAAGCGGTTCAATTTACACTAAATTTTGCATCCAATGTTTTTCGGGCACGAGAAGACTGTTGGGCTAGGTCACATGTTCGAGAAAATTCAATTAGTGGGTCATTTTGGGTCATTTTGGGTCATGGTCAAGCTAATTGTATCTAAAAAACGGTTCAAACGATTTTGACGAAATTTTGTGTCCGACTATTTTCGGGCACGTGAAGACTATTGGGCTGGGTCACATGTTCGAGAACTTTCGATTAGTGGGTCATTTTTGGGTCAAAGCGGATCAAATGAAATTTATCTAAAACGGCTCTAACGATTTTGATTAAATTTTGTATCCTACGAGTTTCGGGCACGCGAAAATCATTGGGCTAGGTCACATGTTCGAGAAAATTCGATTAGTGGGTCATTTCTGGGTCATTGTGGGTCAAGATCTAAAAAACGGCTCAATTTACACTAAATTTTGCATTCAATGGTTTTCGAGCACGAGAAGACTGTTGGGTAAGGTCACATGTTCGAGAAAATTCAATTAGTGGGTCATTTTGGTCATGGGTCATTATGGGTCAAGCTATTTTATCTAAAAAATGGTTCCGAGTATTTAAAATAAATTTAGCACCCTACAGATTTAGGGAACAAGAAGACTATTAGGCTAGGTCACATATTCGAGAAATTTCGATTAGTGGGTCATTTTGGTCATGGGTCATTATGGGTCAACCTCTTTTATCTTAAAAACGGCTTAGACTATTTACACTAAATTTTGCATCCTATGGTTTTCGGGCACGAGAAGACTGTTGGGCTAAGTCACATGTTCGAGAAAATTCAATTAGTGGGTCATTTTGGTCATGGGTCATGATATTTGAACTCAAATTTAATTTTGACCGAGCATAGCTCGGTCTTCCCTGCTCGTATATTCTAATACGAGCAAATCTTGTGTGTGGTTATATATATATATGCAAATTTTATCTTGAAAACGGCTCTAACGATTTTGACGAAATTTTTTACCCTACCGTTGTGGGGCACCAAAAAACCATTGGGCTAGGTCACGTGCTCGAGAAAATTCGTTTAGTAGGTCATTTTGGGTCATCAAGGGTCAGGGTCAAGCTAATTGTATCTAAAAAACTGTTCAAACGATTTTGACTAAATTTGTATCTGACCATTTTCGAGCACGAGAAGACTATTGGGCTGGGTCACATGTTCGAGAACTTTCGATTAGGGGGTCATTGCGGGTCAAATTAATTTTATCTAAAAAACGGCTCTAACGATGTTGATTAAATTTTGTGTCCTACGAGTTTCGGGCATGACAAAATCATTGGGATAGGTCTCATGTCCGAGAAAATTCGATTAGTGGATCGTTTTTGGGTCACTGTGGGTCAAGCTAATTTTATCTAAAAAAGGCTTAGATTATTTACACTAAATTTTGCATCCTATGGTTTTCGGGCACGAGAAGACTGTTGGGCTAGATCATGTGTTCAAGAAAATTCGATTATTGGGTCATTTTGGTCATGGGTCATTATGGGTCAAGCTATTTTAATTTAAAAACGGCTCAGGCTATTTAGACTACATTTTTTTCCTCCTATGGTTTTTGAGCACGAGAAGACTGTTTGGCTAGGTCTCATTTTCGAGAAAATTCAATTAGTGGGTCAATTTGGTCATGGGTCATTATGGGTCAAGCTATTTTATCTTAAAAACGGCTCAGACTATTTAGACTAAATTTTGTCTCCTATGGTTTTTGAGCACGAGAAGACTGTTGGGCTAGGTCTCATTTTCGAGAAAATTCAATTAGTGGGTCATTTTGGTCATGGGTCATTATGGGTCAGGCTATTTTATCTTAAAAACGGCTCAGACTATTTAGACTAAATTTTGCCTCCTATGGTTTTTGAGCACGAGAAGACTGTTGGGATAGGTCACATGTTTGAGAAAATTTGATTAGTGGGTCATTTTGGTCATGCGTCAGGATATTTGAACTCAAAGCTAATTTTGACCGAGCATAGCTCGGTCTTCCCTGCTCGTTAATATTTTAATCACAATATGCAATTTCTTCTATTTTTTGTCAAGTTTTTGGAAAGCGGTGTTAAATTCGGCTGAAAACTCTGCATGCTTAAAAAAAACCCTTTTTAATTTTTCACAGAAAAGTTAACATCTTCACGAATATACGTGCTATGGTTACACAAATGCACACAAATGTTGAACATGACCTATATGGTCATTTGCTACAGTGACACACCATTTTTAGCATTTTCTGTTACTTGGATGATGGAAAATATTATTTTATTATTAAAATTATTATTGCCATCCCCCCTCCTAATTGTCCTCACGACAAAATCTTCGCTGAGAAACATGAAGTCAAACATGTTCTTTACATCCTTAAAGTTCAAGGGCATTTCGGGCATTTCCTCGTGAGTTTCAGTAGATATTCGACGAAACGTCTGATATTGGTCACTGCCTCTTAATTTCTCGACATCAGTATATAACAGTATATTAGTCAGTTTGCGCCAATACGTCATTAAGTATTGTACGAGGCTAACGAAAAAGACACGCTACCGCGGTGCATTCCACTTATCTTTTTTTACAGACCGCTAGAGTGACGTGATGCTCTTTTCGTACACCTGCATTGGTGCATTCGAGCATCATGTGACTCGGGCGGTCTGTAAAAAAATATACGCGTAAAGCACCGCGGTAGCCTTTCTTTTTCGTTAGCTTCGGTATTGTAGCTTTTTTTCTATACCAAAACACTGTATTTCGATATTGTACGCATTATTAAAAAAATAATGATGATACTACTTTTTACTTGACTGTTATTATAAAGCAGGGAGTCTAAGCACCAATTTAGTAATGTAACTTTTCATTTTTAAAAACAATAAAACCTGGTAAGACGAAAACACAAAAGACCGGTTTCGTTTTATACGGGTTCCTTTTTACAGGTTTTTCTATGTATTAGCTTTTCGTTTATTACCTGGTGGTACGCGGAAGTATGAATTGCGATTTAGTGGTACGTCGATCTAAAAGTTTGGACACTCCTGCTCTATCTGACGTCGTCGTGAGGATGTAAGATGGCGCTTGCCGAGATGTGGGGCCTTCTGTCAAACTTTTCTTAACACAAAAGTTTAGTGACAGAGTTATCTCCCGCCATTTCAGGTTTCCGTGGCCGCCTAGATCTCCCGATCTCACTCCTTTGGATTTCTGACTGTGGGGATACCCGAAATCCAAAGTGTATGCATTTATTCCGCAAACGGCATCTGATTTGAGAGATGCCATCAGACGTCAGGCAGCAATATATTCCTCTTTCTGTGGTACGTGCTTCAGTGCTATCCATCATCTGCCGTATGCAAAGTGTCATCGTGTGTGAAGTGATGAAATAACATATACACCTGGTCTCATCACTGTACAGCATACATAAATACTATTTACATACATTCATAATATAACCTTTACCTTTATTCAAACAGAACATTGAAGTTCACTCATCTTTATTTAAATACATTATATTGAAATTAACTTACCTACCCTTAATTTAGAATTATCATTCCCCCATTAACTTTAATATGCCTGCACTTATCCTGTTTATTATTTCCATTTCATTAAATTCAGTTCAGTTTACTTTGTTTATAGTTTACAAACATCTTTTATCTCCGTGCAAAGCAAACATCACTTCAGACAGTTCAAAGTCCGTTTTCCACAACCAACCTTTTTATGACGTCGACATCTGAAGACGACGCGTACTTTCGTTATGGCTATAGAACAGTGGGTTGCCAAATTACACTAGTTTACATGACTTTTGTTCATGAAATGAAATATATACGGTTACGTTACTTTGGGTATCTACATCTATGAAAAAATATTTTAAAAAATACAGCACGTCAGTTTTTTAAAATATTTATTAAGAAGTTTTTTACAAAAAACTACATCTAAATAAACAATAGACTGTTAAAATTTTTAATTTTTGCTCTTTTTTATAAATATTTTCATCTGTATCTCTCGCAACAGTCCAACAATAGTCACCTAGCATATTTTGGTCCCAAACACCTTGATAATTTTGCTCAAATGATTTTAAACGTTGGTGAAATTGTCCACCATGTTCATCACTCATACCACCAAGATTTTCAGGGAAAAATCTAAATGGGAATGCAAAAAAGGAATTTTTAGTGACATATTTACATCCATATGCTCGTAATTTTGCAATAAATTTTCAACAATCTTTTCATAATTATCACAATTTTTATTGCCTAAAAAATTTGTAACGACACTTTTGAAAGAGTTCCAGGCTGCTGTTTCTACCTTGGTTAAAAGGCTCTCGAATTTTGTATCGTCCAATATTTTCCTGATTTGAGGACCCACAAATATTCCTTCCTTTAGTTTAGCCGCAGAAAGATTCGTAAATACAGAGCAGAGGTTATGAAAGGCAGGCTTGGATTTATCCAAAAAGTGGCAGAAGTGACCGAAGTTTGGTCACTTCTGCCAGGTGGTATGGGAACTGGTATTTCCTCTGAATGAAGGACCGGCTTAGTCAGTTATGGAACGTCTGCATATTTTATGCTATCTTTATTATTTGAGTTAAAACCAAAAGTTTTCGTTAAACAAAAGTAACAATCGGTTACGTGGTTAGTTGACTCTCTCCATATCATTGGTTTACCAAATTTCAGTGATCTATTTTTACCTGAATACCAGAAGCTGAGAACAAATCTACCATTAGTGCAAATCACGTGAGGAACCCAATTTTTATCTTGATTTGACACCGGAAATCCAAAATAATGTAAATATTCTTCTTGCAATGGTTTTGTTATAGGAAAACCACGATTTAACTGAACAATTTTGCCACAAACATAACAAAATCGCTTTGGATGTATTTTACACCCTCTAGATGATATTTTTATATAAAAATAAGACATTTAAATCACATAGTTGTTTACAAAATAAAACGATAAACGTATTTAAACAATTGTGGGTAGATAAAAAACAAAGACCTTCATATCTCAGAACTGTAACGTGCTACAAAAAATAAAAATATTTTTTTTTTTTTAACTACCGTTCATAACCTACATAAATAATATATGTTTCATTTCATTAACAAAAATTTTTTTTTTGTAAACTAGTGTTATTAAGGACAGTCATAAAGTATAGGTTTTTTGTACAATATTAGGATATAATTTGAAAATAAACACTGTTTTTAAGTTTAAAAAGCTTTATTGTTATAGTTTAAGTATTTACGCAATATTATATGAAAAAAAACCCAACAAAAATATAATACACTCAATTTACCAATGTTAAGTAAAGAATATTAATATTTGGTGACATTTCTTTTGGCTTCTAGGAGTGCTTCAATGCGTCTCGCCATGCTTTCTATGCAATTTCTGTCATTATCTTTTATTTTAGGGTTGTGATTCCATACATTTATTAGTTTTTCGATGAGTTGTACCTTGGTTGTAATCATATCTTTGGCGATTTCCACCTTGGTGATCTTCCATAAGTTTTCTATGGGGTTCATGTCAGGAGAATTGCCAGGCCAAGGTAAAACTGGGATATTGTGGTCTGTCAAAAACTTTGTAACGCTTCTATTTTTATGGCAAGGCGCTGAATCATGCATAAACATGAACTCTTCACCACCTGGGAACCATTCTTCAATTTGCGGCAGCAGCCGAGTTTCCAGAACTTGCCTGTACTGGTCTTGTCTCATGGTTCCCTGGACAATGTAGTGGCGTCCAACCCCTTTAGTGCTTATGACAGACCACACCATTATTTTATCAGGGTGTTTAACACTCTCCACCATGCAGTCACGGTGGTATTTTTCGCCTGGCGTCGCCTGGCAAAGCTGCTTTTCTCGGCTAAAATCTCAAAGGTTGATTCATCTGAGAAACACACCTGAAAAAAATATATATATGTTAATAATTTAGAAATAAATGATTTTAAATGACACAAATAATAATTATCTTAACAACTGACCTTACTCCAGTCATCAACTGTCTTCTGGCGGTGTTCACGAGCCCAGGCAAGGCGCTTCTTCTTCATCGCTTCTGTCAACCGGGGTTTCTTGGCTGAACAATGACCTGTCAACCCCTCCTCCGCTAATCTCCACTGCACAGTTCTCATAGAAACTAGTATTCTAGATTCTTGAACGATCTGAGTAAGGAGTCCCACTTTTTTCTTTCTGTTTTCTAAACAGATATCCCGGATTTTCCTATCGGTACGTGAAGTTGTTATGCGTTTTCTTCCACTTTTACCTTTTCGTTTGAGTGAAAGTGGCTGGTTTTTGTCCAGATTTATTTTTATCCTGTTGACTAATGACTTGGAAACTCCAGCAAGTTCTGCTAGCTTCCTCTGGGAATGACTCGTCTGCAGAAGAAGGGTTTTTACCTCAGATTTTTTCCTACGGGACAAATCAACCTCTCGACCCATACTGAAATTAATAAAATTAAAAAAAAATAAAATCGTAAATAATTTCGCAAAAAACTAATATTTAATCAATAAAAAAATATTACTCACATATAATTCCTAACTTTTCCAAAAAAAAAAAAAAGAATTTTGTTTAAATTAAAGAAAAGCGTCCTCCACTATTACGTGTGTAAAAGACTCAGCGTCTTTCCCGTTATTAAAATATTTATAAAAAGCAAACAAACCTTTTAACATACCAAAAGTACTTAAAAGTTGAATTATAGAGATGTGAACAACGGTAAAATATATTCCTGCAACACTTAAACCACTTAGAGCCGGAGTCAAGTGCACCCAAAGTATAAAACTAGCAAACAATATTACTGTCCCTAATAATTTGGCAACCCACTGTATATAACGTGTGATTTTTATTCAAACGGTAACTTCGCTTCGTATCGTGCGTTTGTTTGAAACATGGGATGTTTTTTCTTTTAGTTACCATCGGAAGGTGTTAGTTGAAACGAGAAACCCTTTCTTCAAAAAGACAACTGATTTGAACGTAAAGTGTGATTGCAGATCGACTTAAGAGATGGAGCCACATCCAAAGGCCTCGTTTGGCCTCAGACCATTCCGGACATATTCAAGGTCTTTAAGACACTGACTACAACGGAATCGTACAGTGTGACAAACATTCAGTAGATGGCAGCACTACAAACTTAAAAGGAACGCGAAGTAATTAGGCGTTTGCCAGAACAATGAAAATGTGTATATGTTAGCTAATTTTCAAGTACTGGACTTGCTTTTCAAATTCCTGAATCCCTGCACTAACTTTTAAAAACCCTTTTTATGCAGACTGGGTTTGGTTATGTACCAGAAAGGACATGTGCTTTTTACAGTCCTATTTTAAACGTTTCTGGAAGCAAAATGATTGCTCCAGATCATAATATTAACTTTAAATATGATGTAACTGCCAGTAACATTTTACTGACTATTAATCCAGAATGTTTTAAATGTATAATTAATTTCTTAATCTACTTCTAGTAAATAATACTTTTTCATTTAAGAGATATCGTGTCAACTTCAATGCAGAACAATGGCTCATTGATTTCTTTTTTATTTCAATAAAAATACAAATCTAGCTGTGCCCCCCTGAGCTTACGATTTGACCAGATCGGATATTCTGACATAACAGGTAAGCTTAATTACCTTTATTAAATATTGTATATATATATATATAAGAGGGTATATCTTTTTATATGATAGGAATAAGCATGTGAGACGAACCATTCCTTTTAGATCATAAGTCTGAGGTGCAAAATATATATATATATATATATATATATATAACCCTAAAATATAATTTAATCGATAAATTGATAATATATGATTGATAATATATGATTAGTAATATATAATTGACAAATAATCTTGTGCATATATATATACTTTTTGAATATGCATATTTGCATATTATATACTTACATTGAGGAAGTATCGATTGAATATATTTTAAGAATGAAAATTGTGAATGTATGAAATATACAACGTATAATAGTAGAAAAAAAATCTACAATTTAAGGGGCAGCTAGAAATTTGATAAAATCCTTTATTGTATTTATAAATAAACATATATAAATAAATATATTATAAGTGGTATTTAACACTTAAGATGGCACGCCAGGAAGAGAAATTTCTCTAATTGAGAAGCTCAATAACAGTAATTATGACAATTGGAGCTTTAAACTTGAGATTTTGTTAATTAAAGATGATCTATTCCACTATATCACCGAAGATCATTCTTCAACTCAAGATGATAAGTGGTTGAAAGGTGATGCCAAAGCTAGAGCGGCCATCAATTTATGTATTGATGATGCCCAGATAATTCATGTCAAAAATCTGCAAACTTCCAAGCAGATATGGCAAACGTTGAAGTGTGTGCACCAGCGCTCTATCCTCTCGTCACAACTCTTTGTATTAAGAAAACTGTATTCAGAAAACTTAGCGAGGGCGGGGACATAAACTCGCATAAAAATAACATTTCGACATTCAGAAACAAATTAAGTGCCACAGGAGAAGATATTGCGGAATCACACATCGTAACACTTTTATTATGCAGTATTCCTCACTCATACGACGCGTTGGTCACTGCTTTATAAATGCGCAGTAAAAGCGATCTAACACTAGAATTCATTAAAAACAAATTGATTGACCAATGCCGGCACCATCAGGAAAAGAAAAAACACTAACTCGAATGCTCACGAAACTGCTTATAAAGTATTCAATAGGAACACTAAAACTAAAAAATTTTGCAATTTTTCCAAACGCGAAAATCACGTACAAAGTGAGTGCTATTACCTGAAAAGCAGAAATTCTGGCAATCACGAAAAAAATGAATACAACAGAAATAAGCAATTAAAAAACTCAAACAATTTAAAAAATAACGGATCTAACCAAAGACACCCACAACAATCCAAAGGAATCCTCTAATGTTTGTTTTGGAAGCAAAGCAGTAACAAATGAAAAAATAAATGACTTGCTTTCCCCAACTGAAAATAAAATATTAAATGAAAATATTTCTGGAAGTGATCCGGTCTCTGCCAATAAAGCACAAACCAACAAGATGAAGTACATTGTAGACTAAGGATGCACTAGGCATGTCGTATCTACTAAAAAAAAATTATATAATTTTACCCCAGTGAATTTTGGCGATTATAACTATTGCAGACGGCAAAAAGCTGTGCTAACAAGGTCTGGGAGACGTAAAAATAAATACAGATTCACAACATAGCGTAACACTTAAAAATGTATTGTACTGTCCCGAATTGCAAAACAATCTTTTATCGGATAAAAAGGCCACAGAAAATAACATTAAAGTAATTTTCGAAAAAGAGTTTTGCTCGTTCGTCAAAGACAATCACACGATATTCACTGCAAAACTAAACAACAATTTATATGAATTAGAACCTAAAGACAACTATGGGTATATTATACTGACACAAACACAAACAACTTGCAACAATAAAAACTGCATATCCATTTGGCACAAAAGATTGGGGCACAAAAACTTTGATGCAATAAGATATCTTATTAAAAACAAACTAGCAGAAGGTATAGAAATAAATAACTGCAAACACGCAACAACTTGTACAAAGTGCATTGAGGGCAAACTGTCAATTGCACCCTACCCTAAAGCAGCTACAAACAGATCTAAAGAGGTTTTATATATGGAGTATTTATGATATGGATCGTCCTCAGCCGTCCTATGCAAAAAAAAAATCATTTAAAAATATTAAAATGCGAGCGAGAAATCACGCAAGAACCTTCCCATAGACTTAACATTAGCTTGCGCGTTTTTTCGCGTGACTGATGTAGTCTCTGAAGATGTAAAGTATGAGAATAAGAAGTAATGTGACTCGACCTAATAAAAAAGTGACGATAACTGTAATTATGAATAACAATTTAGAAACTACCCTAAAGGAGGAAATGGGTAATAAAGAGCGTAACGCTGTATTACAATTTTTACTAAAACACTGAAATACATTCCTTAAATATCAATTAAAATTTCTTTACGTGCAATTAAAATTATCACA
Source organism: Maratus michaelseni (assembly GCA_963931845.1). Classification (NCBI taxonomy): domain Eukaryota; kingdom Metazoa; phylum Arthropoda; class Arachnida; order Araneae; family Salticidae; genus Maratus; species Maratus michaelseni. The sequence goes on from OZ007596.1 coordinate 54,712,678, forward strand.
ACTTGGCATTTTCATTCTCTGTTTCTACTTTCCACAAATACACCACTTATTTTGTGACAAATTTTTCGAAGCTTTACAGGGTTCACACGCTCTTAAGCCACGCCCCATTTTGTAAGGACTCTACCACCAGTGTACCAGAAAGATAATTTTCTTCCTAATGAACTCAAGATTCATTAGCTAGAAGATAGTCTTATTTGATTACTGGTGGAAGAATCCTTACAAAATGTAGCGTGGCTTAAGAGCATGCGAACCCTGGATTTTTTTTAATAATTTGCTATTGATTTAAGGAGGTACGGAGGGTATGTAAATGTTGGTGATTGATAGCATAGCACTCTGAAATCTCTGAAAAATGTTAAAACAAAATGATAAAATCATCAGTATCAATAATCAGTACAAAAGTATTCAAATGTAGCAACTAATTTGGGACAGAGAGAGTATATAACTTTGACGCTGAAAAGTATGTATTTAGAAAAGAGTAGTGTAGTTTCTGAAGAGAAAAATAAATAATTTGAAATTAGAAGATTCCATTTTCTTTAGTTATGAATGCTTATTCAGTAAATTTAATAGCTTCATTGTCTTGAAAATGGAAACGATGTTTTTTAGATTTTGACTGGAGGATGTAGCATTTTAAAATTTTCTCGAAAACTCTTTTCAAAATATTATCTTAACTTAAAATTACCTTTTAAATACAGGGTGATTATAATTAATGTCCCACTTTCACAAAATGCTGTAAAAATGGAACAGCTGGTCAGAATGACTTCAAATTTGAACTGACTATACTGGAAGAAGGGAGAAATGGTATGGCATAAGAAAGAAAAAGTTACAAAGTGTATCAATAGATGGCACTGTAAGCGGCATAACGAAAGAGGATTCGGCTACAAGTGACATATTTAATCTAAATACGACGGATTTGGCATGAGTTGTACGGTAAATCAACCGTACTGTTCAATGTGCATGAGTATTTTGGTTGTTTGACGGAAAAAATTTCTTCCAAATCAGTCAACAGCTGTGGTACTGTTATTGCAATGCCCATCCACCACGGCCAAGTCGTACCACATTGGATTGGAAAAATCTGTTTTTAATTGTTCTTGGGCGAAAAAACGAATAAAAAGAACATAATAATTCGGTTTTTAATTGCGCATGAGTGTCTTTTAATTTGCATAGTATGCGGCTTACAGTGTCATCTATTGATATACTTTGGAATTTTTTTCTTATGCATACCGTTTCCCCCTTCTTCCAGTATTTTCAGTTCAAATTTAAAGTAATTCTGACCAGCGGTCGCTTTATTACAGCATTTTGAACGTGGAATTATAATCACCCTGTATATAATATTTTTTTAAACATGTTGAATCGGTGGCTTATGAATTCACCCGTTTTATATATAAATTATTTTATGGGATATGTTTATGCTATCTTCCTTTTCCCGTTTATGACAAAAACAATCATGGCACTTAGAATGCATAAATCCAGTGTTTAAAAGAAATGTACTACAATAGTTATTTTTGCCTTGAAAGATGCGACACTATAATAAACTTTTTAGGTAAACTCTGCTATTCTTTTTAATGCAGATGTTTTTCCTGAATAGATTATTGGAGAAATGAGGCAAAAAAAAAAAACGCTGACTCTTAAAATTAGCTTGTTATTCTTGTAAAATTACGGCGGTAAGCCGGATAAAACTTTACGATGATCATTTCAATGAACATGAGCTCCCACACGATTCGTATGTTTATGTAGTGATGCGTAGTATATCGTGTTATGTTGAAGATATATTACTAGTATTGTCTAAGTTTCAGTTCAAGAGAAATGTCCATCTTTGTTCCATTTATTTTTTAAGCTTTATGTAAATTAATTAGATGATATACTTCGCATGAGTCCTAATTTTGTTAATAGGGATATGTAGTGTTATGTAATATTAGTCTCAGTATTTTATTTACAATTAAACTAATGCATCAACATTTGTTGAAATTGTTTTTAAAGTTTCAAGTTTTCTATATTCATGTTATTCATAATTATGTTTATACAGTAATGTGCAACGTAATTTGGTGTTAGACGTAAGGTTAATCACATTATCTGTCTTAAAATTTGACACTTGAATAAGTTTTGTTACATTTATATAAATACTCGATGATTATTGTAAAATTACTGAAATAAATATTTAAAGTACATAAACAGAAATTAAGTGTTTTTTTTTTTTTTTTTTTTTTTTTTTTAACCAGGTAACCCTATTAAATGCAACTGCCTCTTTCAGCTCTTTATACGTCGACTCACTGTAAGTTCTATTGCAACTGATATTAAAACATATTCAAAACCAGATTTTGATGTTAGCACACAGACGGAGTCACACTCGCAGGACATGTGCTCATACAGATGTACGGACAGTGAAAATGATCCTTCCATGTTTGTTGATTGCAGTTCAAAGAACTTATCTGCTGTTCCACAGTTTTTGGAAAATAACTTCCAAGTAAGTATTTCCACATTTGCAGTCGGACAAAAAAAATACAAGAACATTCTTTACATATTATTAACTAAATAGTCCTTGCAAAAACACAGAAATACCCAAAAAATTATGTCTTTATTTAATTTAGGTTGAAAAAATAAATTTAGGAGTTCGTCTTCATACTTAAATTGTACCAAACTCTGAAAATTTTAAACCAAATATCAAATTTTGACATTTTTTTCTTTTTTTTTTGGGGGGGGGGGAGAGAATTTTACCTTTGTTTATCATACGTGAAGTCATTCGATCAAGCAGTTTAGGAATTGCGAAGTGTTAATATTTGGAACTCCTAATGTTAAATTTACATGCAATCGTTGTAAGACAGATTGCAATACAGTAATAAAGCTAATTCTGGCAAGTTGTTCTTGGTATTTCTTAAACAATCACCCACATTGTAATATGTTTTGCAACGATTAAAAATGTATTTGATATTATGATATTCAAACTTTTATCTTTTAACCACCTCAATGGACGGTGTTAAGTATTATGCAGTATTACGTGAGATATCTTCAAATTGCACTTTAAACGGCTTCTTTAAATTCGTTAGTTGAGTGGTTACACGTATTGGAAACTTTCTGTTTAATATACCGTATAATACATTTTCACAGTTGAAAGCTTGGGGTCTGGGCCTTTTGGGAACAGAGACCAAAGTAAGGGCGGATATAATGAAAAGGTATCAAGGGTCATATACCCTTTCTAAACGGTGCGTTATAAGCCCTTCAGAGACTTGGGCGCGATGGTCGTATTCGTGACGTCGGTGACCCCCGTGGGCGTCTGGCGGCGCAGGCTAGTTTTATACCCTTTCTAAACAAAGCAACATTCTCTAAAACAATATATTTTTGGTATAAAAATGTATAATAGTATCTTTAAAAATGTTTCATTAAAAGATATAAGGGATAGAATACCCGTCTAAATGAGCTATACGCGCGCTTTATCCAAATGCTAGTTTATTAGAAGCACCTCATAGAATATGATATAGGTATCGTATATATTTTTAATTTTTACCTCTCATTAAATTTTATTTTTAATCGTAGATAGAGGACTTAAAAGAGTTAAAAATAATAATTCATTGGTATAACAATTAACATTTTGTTTCTTTTTCCTAACCCTGTGTTGTAAAATCGTATACGGTTTTATATATATATATATATATATATATATATTTATTTATTAAATCACTTTTCTCATTATGTGTTTAATTTGAGTTAAATTTTATGTTAAACATTAGGTTTCCCCATTCTTATTAAACATATGAACTAATAATGTTTTTTATATAGTCAAACGCGATGTTCCGAATCGTTAGTCATCACGCATGATAAAATACTTTTTCACCTAAAAATAATAAAAGACATATTAGAGCTACCTATACATATATGTCTCTGTTAGAGTTCGTATAAATTGTAAGCTATGCATCTTTTTAGGTGTGTTCGCAATTATATAAATATGTAGCACCTATTGTCGTCGTCTGGTCCCTCCGTCCGTCCGCATATAACAGCGCAAAAACTATCCAGACGAACGGTTTGAAATTTAAGATATAGCATTTTTGCAGAATTTTGTCGAGACATTTCAAATTTTATGAAAATCGAATAAAAACTTTGGAAGATATTAATAAGAACATTTATTAAGAATTTTTTTTTTAAATCTGTGATTTTTTGTTATAGGAGCTTCCGAGGATTAACCGTCAAGCAACCGAAATACTTATTTTATGACAGAAATTAATCTGCAGACGATATAAATCATTTCACAGAATTAAAAATCATCAAGATCTGAACATTTCTATAACTAGCTATAGTACAAACGCACCTCATTTGTCACGTTTGACATACAATTTCCAACTTGTTGTCTATATCATAGCTATTTAATTGTAGCCGTTCCTCCATTACTTTGTCTATCTGCGCGCTTCTCACAGGGTGCTTACATTTTTTAACAACGTAATGTTGGCGCCATTTCAGAGTTTCAAATTTAATAAGATAAACTAATAAAATCAAAGTTTCCCATACGTTAATACATAATAGACAAATTGTGATTCATATGCGCTCGCCAAATTGGGTGCGCCAATAACTTACAACAAAGAAATTGTGACGAGGGTTTTCTGATGATTTTCTCTGGCACTGGCGTCCAATTAACAGGATACTTGGTCTGTATCCTGCTCTGGTAGTGTTTAAGGACTTAGATGGATATCAAGTATTTATAATAATAATGTATGTCTTCCAAAATAAAGTGAAATTGATTTTACTGTTCTGCATTTATTTCTTGAAGATTTCATACATCCAAAACTGAGCTGCGCCGCTAGCTCCACCGTCGTGCCCAGGTTCTCGGAACCTGCAACAAGGGAACACGGTGGGCCTGGTTTACCCGAGACAATACGCCCGGTGCACCGTTACTGCCAAGGGAAGATAAAAGATAATTTCAAAGAGCCTTGGATTTAATCAAATAGATATAACTCCATTCATTGATATGCAGAAACTACAGTACAAACAATGTCAACACAAAATCATCAACACCATACAATCCATGTCTCACGTCATAAAAAAGACACATTGTTCGTGCGCATCTGCGTCTTTGAAGTTATCCCTATTACAAATGAATAGTTTCTAGACAGACAGTTTCAGGGAAACCCCACTGAAAATAAAACTGTAGATAACAATTCCATAGAAATCAAAATTTGAAATCTTTTTAGAACATTTTCTGCGCATTTTATTCTTTTAAATTTTGAAGTTTTTAGAAAGTATAATTAGAGAGCATTTACATCTTATAATTAACTACAGTGCCAAATTTCATGTTTCTAGCTTCAACATTATCACAGAAATAGCTAGTTTAGAAAGTCTTTCCCTCCTGAACCCTTTTAAATTTAGAATTTTTTATAAACATTCTTAGCGAGCATTTAAGTCTTAAAATTAACAGCCATGCAAACTTTCAAGTTACTTTTCCTAACAATTTCATAGAAATCGAATTTAGAAATTTGTTAATTGTTTTACGCGTATTTCACCCTTTTAAATGTCGATTGTTTATGAAAACTGTTCTGTTCGAGCATTTCTGTCTCAAAAGTAACAGCCATCTCAAATTTATGGTTTCTGTTTCTAACAATTCAAATGTTTCCCGCTCATTTCACACTTTTAAATTTCGATTTTTTTTAAATCATTCTTAGCGTACATTTAAATTTAAACTCTTAAATTCAGCAATCATGTCAAATTTCATGTTTTTATCACTAACAATTCCGTATAAATCGATTTTTCCATGCATTTTACCCATTTAAATTTCCATATTTTTAAACTCGTCTGTATGAGCATTTACGGCTTAAAAGTAATAACCATGTCAAATTTCAAGCTTCTATCCTTAACAATTCCATAGAAATCAAAATTTGAAATGTATTTAGAACGTTTTTCGACCATTTATTTTTTTTAATATGGATTTTTTTTAGAAACTATAGTTAGAGACCATTGACAGCTTATAAATAACTACAATGACAAATTTTATGTTTCTAGCTCCAACAGTAGCACAGAAATAGCAATTTTAGAACGTTTATGCCCCCCTGCACCCTTTTAAATCACGAATGTTTAAGAAACCATTCATAGCAAGTAATTCCGTCTTAAAAATAACAGACATGTCAAATTTCCAGCTCTTTTCCGTAACTATTCTATAGAAATCGACATTTGGAACGTTTTTAAATGTTTAACTCACTTTTTACACTTTGCAATTGCGATTTTTTAAAAAACCAGTTCGGTTCGAGCATTTCTGTCTTAAAAATAACAGCCATCTCAAATTTAAAGTTTATATCCCTAACAATTCAATACGAATTGTAATTAAGAATGTTTATCACCGTTATCAAACTTTCAAATATCGATTTTTTAGACATGGTTCTTATATATACAGTGAATATTTATATTTAACCTTTTAAATGTAACAGTTATGTCAAATTTCATGTTTTTATCGCTAACAATTCCATAGAAATCGGAATTTAGAACGTTTTCCGTTTTCCGTTTACTTTTTTAAATTTCAATTTTCTGTTAAATTCTTCTGTGCGAACATTTATGTCTTAAAAGTAACAGGCATGTCAAATTTCAAAATTCTATCCCTAACTTTTCCATAGAAATCAAAACTTGGAATGGTTTTAGTACGTTTCACGCGTATTTTATTCTTTTAATTTTTTTAAACCATGATTAGAGGGTATGTACATGTTATATGTAACCACCATGCCAAACTTCTCGTTTCTGGCCGTTTCGGTTTCATTGTGTTATTATTCTTGATTGTTTCATGCCTTATCAATAGTTTTATCTTTTTTATTTTTATTTTTATTTTATAAATAAAAAATCTGGAAAGTGTACCGTTTTGGATATTTAAACCATGATCTGAACAGTGATTCAAGCCTCTGTACACATGTTATAGAAAATTTTTATTATTTAATTTCTATTTGCTTTCAGACAAAAAATGTCTTTCCAATATAAATCAAGAACGAAAAATCATGCGTCAAGCATAGATTATGAAACACTTTACAACACATCCAACGAACTATAACGAAACTTCACCGTTAAATAAGGGGAAAGAAGATATGTAAGTAAAAAGTATAGGAAACATATAACACACTAGCTGTTACCCGTGACTTCGTTCACGTATCATTAAAAGACGAATAAATGCATTAATTAAGCAAAGTATTTCATTCCCGATAATTAGAAACGTAATTAATTAACTAACTCTTTATCACATTCCATAGGAGACAATACAGTATTTCTATGTTATAGAGACCTTCACATAACTAAGTTTTAAAAAAGAGAAATTTTGCGACAAATAATCACGAAAAGGAAACTGCAACCAATGAAGAAAGGCGGGTCAAATAAAATCGTGGAAATCGGCGAATTGTGTTTCCTACATATGTCAAGTTTACCTGGTAAACCATTTTACTTTTAACGCCTTGTGAAACGTTTTAATAGCCATCCTTCAAAGATAATGGAAATAGTATATTCTTTTTCATTACATTCAATTCTTGTGAATGGGGACCAATTATTCTAGACCTAAATGCAAGAAGCTTAAATTTGCCTCCTTGATTTAATCTATAACTGAGAAAAAATCTTTATTTCTAAGGGCGCGTTCACAGACCGAACCCCGAGTTACATAGGGTAACACATGGGTAACCCGAAGCGTTCAGTCTTTTAAAACAGTTTCTTGCTTATAATGTAACTTTTTGCGGGTTTCCCGTAGCGTTCAGACCCGGAAATTACCCAGACTTCGGGTAACCCACATTACCTGAAAAATTTCGTTGGGTAAAGTGATCACGTGGTTGGGAAATCTGATTTGTTTGTTTGCTTTATAGCTAACTGCAACTGTTAAATGTTGTTCTTTATGACTCCCACTGTACACTCGAGTCCTGAACATTTGATTGGTCTACATTTAGCAGGACTATGATATAATTGGCCAACGTCGGCTAGGATGGTTCCTGCAATGTTCGAACAATCAAAATGTAATGGTTTATTGGTTGATGGAAGTGTTTGATTGTAAAATGACCATAACTTTACCTACCCAAATGCGTTCACAGCCGTTTTAACCCAACTTTACCCTGAGAAAATCAGATGACGTAATTCCCCAATTATACGAGTAACCCGCGTTTCTGTCTCTGAACGCGCTCTAAATGAAAATATGTTAACAGACGATTTTTGTTCTTTAGAATAAATTGATTCATGAAGTTTGAATGTTTGAAAATACGTTTTTATTTTTCAAAAATTTTACTGTAATCTGATTTTTTTTTCTTTGACCATCTATTCAAATTGAAGATAAATTCTTTTTTTCAGTTTTAATGAGAAAAAATATATTAATCCGTTTTATTTCTTCTTTTTTATTCACAAAGGGCGCGTTCACAGACCGAACACCGAGTTACATAAGATAACACATGGGTAACCCGAAGCGTTCAGAGAGCGATATCACGTGACTTTTCGAGAAAATCAGATGAAGTCATTCCCCAACTATACGAGTAACCCGCGTTTCGGTCTCTGAACGCGCTCAAAATTGGAATAATTTAGTTGCTATTTTTAGAGAAACCGTTAAAATTTACAACATAATAATAATAATAATAATAATAATAATAATAATAATAATAATAATAATATCTCGGAATTTAAATCATTTTTTTTTAAATTCTGAGAGTTTATGACATCCTCGGATCAATGATAACCGGTGTTAAATAAATTGCATTGCGTTCTACAATCTGAAAGGAGTAGTTGCGAAATACAAACAGGCGGTCAGATTTTAATATAATAGATTCGTATTTATTTTTATTTTTATAATAATCATGGTGTGGTTTTTGGCAAAAAACTCTCATCTGTATGTAACTGATATTCATACTTAATAATCGGTATAGATAAAAAAAAAATAATAATTTTGCGTTTTAATTATGGCGTGAAACTCATCTACTTTCTAAAATTACCGATCCTTGTATTATTAAGGTAAGGAATTGATTCTCGCTTCTTGTAAACACATTTGAAAATTCCCGTTTTATTTCAAATATGACGTCACATTTTCCTCAGAGAAATCTCTTTTTAATGGCATAATTCTTGTTAATTTTTTTTATGGCAATCAGGACGTAAATTTTAGTAGAAAACTCACATTTGTATGTAACTGGTATTCAAGCTAATTATTAATCAGTATCGATAAAAAATATTTTAGTTTTTCATCTGAAATATTACTTCCATTATCTATCTACTTTCATTATACATTGATATTTATGCTCCTTGTATTATTACGAATATTTGAAAATACATGTTTTATTTATGACGTCATATTTGTCCAAGCCGAGGAGGATCCTTTTCATAGTTCCATGGTCCAAGCGAAATCTATTTTTAATAATATAACTATTGTTAATTTTCCTTCTAATTATAACGCAGTTTTTGACAGAAAAATATCTTTTTAATGTAACCGATATTCATACTTCATGTATAATAACAAATTCTCCATATTTTTGTTTCAAATATCACGGAAATTCATCTTCTTTTGAATTATTTTTAATTTTCAGTTTTCACGTGAAAATCGTTCAATTGAAAATTAATTGTTGAGGAAAACGTATTTTTCCGTATTTTTATTTATTGGCAACGATCAAAGCCCTAGCAACGATAAATTTAAATGGTTAAATTGTATGGAAAAGTGTCCATTTATTCTCTATGAAAATAATGAAATTTTTAATTATTAAAGAAAATATTTGAATAAAATAAACAAAAACCAGTCTATGTTCATTTGAGGGTTATAATCAACATATATGCAAAGAAACAGGATCATTAAATGCTCCATTTTGACGCTGGCTTCAGCCTAACATTTGCACACAATCAGATTTATAATATTACTAGCTGTTACCCGTGACTTCGTTCACGCAACATTAAAAGAAGAATAAATACATTAATTAAGAAAATATTTCACTCCCGATAATTAAAAACGTTAAAATTAACTAACTATTTATCACATTTCATAGGCGACAATATTGTATTTTTTGTTATAGGGACCTTGACATAACTCAGTCTTTAAAAAGTGAAATTTTGTGCCAAATAATCGCGAAAATGAAATTGCAACCAATGCAAAAAGGAGGGCCAAATAAAATCGTGGAAATAGACGAATTGGGTAAAAACAAATGTCAATTTTACCTGATAAACAATTTTACTTTTAACGCCTTTGTGAAACGTTTTAACAGCCATCCTTCAAAAAAACATTAATTGGAAATAGTACATGCTTTTTCTTTAAATTCAGTTCTGCCTCCTTGGTTTAATGTATAGCTGAAACAAATCTTATTTTCTAAATGACAGTATGTTGACAGGCAATTTTCATTCTCTAGAATAAATTGATTCATAAAGTTTGAATATGTGAAAATATGTTTTTATTTTTCGGATAATTTACTGAAATCAAGATTTTGTTTTCACCATCTATTCAAAGTGAAAAACAATTCTGTTTTTCAGTTTTAATGAGAAAATGGTGTAAAAAATATACTGATCTATTTTATTTTTCCCTTTTTTATACACATATATGGAGTAATTTACTTTCCGTTTTTAGAGAAACTTCGTTAAAATTAACAAAAAAGAAAAAAAAATCTTGGCATCTAATTTAATTTTTTAAATTCTGACAGTTTGTGTAACATCCTCGGATCAATGATAAACGGTATAAAGTAAATCACGTTGCGTTCGATATTCTGGTACTGTAAATGAAAAATGTAAATTCACGGGCATTCTCCGTGCTGCCGTAATTTTATGGGAAATGCCCCCTTTTCAAGGTAAACGGTCCATTTCAGTAAATTTCATGTTTTTACGGGCAAAAACCGTTTATCTAATAACAAAGCTCGTTTATCTAGTCACAAAACCGGTTTTCTTATGGACATTGCCTGGAATCTCTGCTGCAGTAAAATTACTGCAGCAATTTTTTACAGTGAGGAGTAGTTGTGAAATACAAACATAGATTCGTGTTCATTTTCCTTTTCTTAAAATTATGATGCGATTTTTAGCAGAAAATTCTCATCTGTATATAACGAATATTCATGCTTAATAATCAGTATAGATAAAAAAACATTTAAATTTTTCGTTATAGATATGGCGTGAAACTCATCTGCTTTCTATACTTACTGATCCTTGTATTATTAATGTAAGGAATTGATTCACACTCATTTTAAAACACATTGGAAAATTCCCGTTTTATTTCAAATATGACGCATCTTTTTCCCGCAGAGAAATCCCTTTTTAATGACAATTCTTGTTAATTTTCTTTTCCAGGCAATTAATTTCAGCACTGGCATAGGGGAAATTATGTCGCTTTAACGAAATAATATTAAATCTTTAGTTTTTATCAACAAAAATGGAACTATTAACATTCGTCATTTTTTTTTTTTAGGTAATCGATTTATTTAGTTTTAAGAATGAAAATAAATATTTCTCGCAATCCATGACATCATTTTCGATATGGATAATTTTGCGGAGCATATTATTGACATTTGCTGACCATTTTCTTTTGAAACTTCTTTTTACTTTTTAAAAATTTAAATAAAAAATACGGTATAATTATATTAGCCTTGCGCAGACGGTAAAACGCCAAGAATTATTACCATACAAAAAAAAAAAAAAAAAAAAAAACCAAGATCATTTTATTTCACCAATCAAAGATATCCGCTTTATTTTTGATGTATGGCGTCATATTCGCCTGTTTCCTATGGTTACTCATATGGAAACCTTGTATTATTATCAACAACTAAAAAAAAGTACGTTTTATTTCTAATAATATTATTTAATCTTCTTAATTCTTTAATTGTTTTATTTCATTTTTATTTTTCACGTGAAAAAATTTCAATTGAAACTAAATTGTTGACTAAAAATTATTATTCCGGAATTTGAATTAGTTTTGGCAACGATAAAGTATTAGCAACGGTAAAGTGAATTTAACCATGTTAAAATATTATACGAAAAAAATGTCCATTTACTCTCTATGAAAAAAAGGAATTTTGAATTATTAAGAAAAATATTTGAATAAAATAAACAAAAGCCAGCCTATGTTCAAATGAGGGTTATAATCAATCTGTATGCAAAAATACAGGATCATTAAAGGCTCCATTTTGACGCTGGCTTCAACCTAACATTTGCGCACAATCATATTTATAATATTATTAGGATTAGGACTTAAAAGTCCAGTTCTAACAATTACCCGTCACACTCAAAAATGTAGGTAGTCGAATTATTTTGCGCATTATTTTACGGATTATTTTGCGCAAAATAGGATCTATAGATTTCGATATGTACTACACAGCATAATAAAATTTAGTTCATTTAAAAAAATTCACATTTAGCAATTATTGCTAATCGATAGAAATGCACTCGATTTTTTTTGTACAACTCTGGATATTATCTAAACACATTTGTACACATCCCATATTAAGGTAAAATGCAATTCTGGTAAAAAACGCGTAAGTCAACTTAAAACAAACATCCAGAAATGACCAACCATAAACGACAATGTGCCTTGTTATTTGCGAAGTCTTGTGCATGAATTTATTTATTTTCCACTAACTTCTATAAGTCTACTAACAATAGTTCAGCAGGAAAATGCTTAACGAAATTAAAAACTACCCTAAGCAATTCAATCCCATAGTCTGTAATACTTACGAATTCCCTTGTGTAGCCAACAAAAAAAGTGTTTTGTTGTAAGCAGTAGTAGCCAAGTAAAATGTAGGTTGAAGAGAAAATAAAGAACAGGATTGCACTGTAATCTGTTTATTTAAATCCAATCATCTTAAAATTGCGGCGAAGTGCTCTCTCCTATAACTACATTCTTAGCAATTCTCCACTTTGGAACATACTAGAACTCTACTAAGTGTCTGATTTCTCACTGCAACGACAGCTAAATTTTATTTTAACACTCACTTCGACGACAAAATTCTTTCTCTCTCTGCTTCTGTCAGCTCGTTTTAAACGAGTAGCGCGGAAGTACAATTTTGTAACACGTGACATATTGTGTTATTGTTTGTCTCATTGACATTTTGCTTGTAGTATTAGATAATTCAAAAATATCTAAATAAACAGGAAATATTTTTTTATAGATCTCTTCTGGTCACTGGCTTCTTACTGTAGAGGACCTGTTCAATTATTCTATGGCTGGCTACAGAAACGAAACTGACAACCGATTCTGGAACTTTTCGCAAAAGAAAATATATTCTACTTTTTACATTAAAGATAAAGTATTGGAAATAAACTTGGAGAATAATTGCTTGAAATCTCTTGAGACAGCCCAGTTTCCTCCGAATCTTAGACAACTTTATTTATCTAACAACAAGTTAAGAAGTTTACCAGAGTCTATATTCGAAAACCAGCTGAATCTGAAAGTGATGACTCTATCTGGAAACCCGTGGAAATGTGATTGTGATGCATTAAAATTTAAGAAATGGTTAACCGCAAATGCTATCGTAAGTGTTTTTAAATGTACATTCATTTTATATAAGCAGCATTAAGTTATAATTATAATTTTTATGAAACAACACCATCTCTTCTTTTCATTACACTTCTTTTCATGCACTCGAATTTTTTTTGTACAACTCTGTATATTACCTAAACACATTTGTACACATTTGTACTTCCAGCATATTTTACATAAGCAGGCGCATATAACGTAATTTGTAGCACAGTAGATAGTCTATTTAATAGAGTATCTACTAGCAATTGTAATAGACTCTATTAAAATTGCGAGGTACTTCATAAGAGTATTAAGGAGTTCGTTAATGGAGAAAATATACATATCAGTAGTAAAAAAATTAATTTAACTTCGAAACCCTACGAGCAATGTGTCGGAAAAATATGTTTGTTGTTAAATTTGCGGCAGAGCACACGCTTGAAACTTAACATACATATATATGTTATGTTCTGCTATTTTTGTTCTGCTATTTTAGCTCCATCCAGCAGTCGATGAAAAAATATAGCAAGCATCCCAAAAATTAATGCAGTCGTATTATGAAGTTTAAGCAGTAGTAGCCGAGTAAAATGTAGGTTGAAGAGAAAATAAATAACAGGATTGCACTGTAATCTTTTATTTAAATCCAATCATCTTAAAATTGCGGCGGAGTGCTCTCTCCTATAACTACAATCTTAGCAATTCTCCACGTTAGAACATACTAGAACTCTACTAAGTGTCTGATAGCTCACTGCAACGACAGCTACATTTTATTTTAACACTCACTTCGACGGCAAAATTCTCTCTCTCTCTGCTTCTGTCAGATCGTTTTAAACGAGTAACACTGAAGTACAATTTCGTAACACGTGACCTATTTTAACCACTGAATGTTCAACTTTCGTCTCGCACTATCTTTTATCTATGAATTAATATTGAATAAATGTGTCTCTCCCATGCTTTTGGCAGGAAAATTATATTCTAGAACATTGTGGAAATTAAAAAGCGCGGGAAACTAATAGAATAATGTTCGGCTTTTGCCTATTGAGAATATAAGTTTCTCGATAACAAAACAATTCAAAAGAATGATTTTTTAGATTATTAGGAAAAGGAAATTGATGAATTTACTGAGATTAAAGAAAAATAAAAGCGATTTAAATACGAGAATAAATGGGAAATATTAATATAATAAAGAATTTAAGAAAATAGTTTTTTAAGAAGAAATATACTTATGAAATGTGATTTTTACATCTTATTTAACGGGAAATAAAAAGTGAATTTAAGTAGATTAGGATAAAAAGTGTTTTAAATATGCACAATAATGGAATATTTTTAAGAAAGAGAATATTTTAATAAAATGGAATATTAATAAAAATAAATTTATATAGAATAAGTTAAATAGTGTATGGAATTGTAAATTTTTTAATATAATCCATCTTCCCCAAATTTTGGATTAATTTGGTAGATTTTTAGAACTACAAGTTCAGACAAGTAAGAAAAATTATAAGCTAGGTGATACAAGTTGCTAAATCGAGAAAATTATAAATGGTATTAATTAGTTAATCACTTTTAAAAGAAAGTATTTTAGACAACTTGGAAATGTTTTGGAATTTGGATTTTAATAATTGGGTTTGAATTTGGGTTAAACATAATTTTACAATCCTGAATCTCCAACAAAAGTGTTTAAGAAGTCTAATAATAACACAACAAAAATTTTGGTATCCATGGTAAACCAAGAATTTCTTAGAAAACCTTAAATAATGTAACTACTTGAATCAAAATACTTGGTACAGCCTCTTATAACTTTAAAAGTCTTTTAATAATTTTATAATAATATTGTAGTCATCATGTTAAATGTATGATTGTAAACAGATTTTCTTTAAATGCTCTATTGCTTCCTGACTAAACATGTAATATTAGCAAGTCATGAAATATTATTTATGAAAAAAATATCTTGATATATATTCAAAATATCTACCACTTGAATAGCTATTTCATGTGGTTATATATTTTTTTAGTTTCGCAACTTCTCTGGTATACTACTATAAACATTAACTAAGTATGTTCAACCACTACATAATTATTTAGTAATTTTTTAGCGGAATCCTTTTTTTGTCTCGGAAATTGTTATATAACTTTATTTCCAATAATTAGACATTTTTCACATGAGTATTCATCAACATAAGTAATAATAGTAATATTCCTTCAGTAGTAATAGTAATAATAATTCAATAAATTTTTAACTAGTAATAACAACATAATAGTAAATAATATAAGCCATGAAAATAACAACAATAATAACAATAATCTATAAAATATAATATCACAGTCAATAATTATTAACAGTTGCTAGTTTTTTCAATGATATTGGCTGAGCAAAAATTTTACATAGCACAGAATTCAATTTCTTATTATATTTTTTATATGAGAAAGAAGTTATGCTAAGTCGAAAGATAAAAAAAATAAAATAAATCCATTCTCTGTAAGTACAATGGATTCACAACCAACATCATATCAACACCAGCTTTACAAATTTTGACTCTAAGATGTAGAATCTTTTTTTACATGTGATTTGTAACTCAGATATCAAATAAATAATAAAACTAGTCAGATGTGTCAAACTTTCTTCTATCTCACACAAGTTTCGCATACACTAAATAGAATCAGCACCCATTTATATCAAGGTCTAACTGAAACTCAAGTTTTATTAATTTCCGTGCATTCTTTCTTGAGACATGACTATCGCTAAAATCGTGTAAATCCTGCAAAATGCAGCACCTGATGGGCGATTTTTACCAAAAACTAACCAGCACCCATTTATATCAGGGACTAACTGAATATAAAGTTTTATTAGATTTCGAGCATTAGTTCTTGAGATAGAGCTATTGCAGAAATCGCGAAAAATTCTGCATAGCAGCGCCACCTGCCGGGCGATTTTTACCAAAAACTAATCAGCACTAATTTATATCAGGGACTAACTGAATCTAAGGTTTTATTAAATTCCGAGCATTAGTTCTTGAGATAGAGCTATTGCAGAAATCGCGAAAAATGCTGCATAGCAGCGCCACCTGCCAGGCGATTTTTACCAAAAACTAATCAGCACCAATTTATATTAGGGACTAACTGAATCTAAAATTTTATTAAATTCTGAGCATTAGTTCTTGATATAGAGCGCCCATAAAATTTGTGTCACATACAGACAGACTCACAGACATTTTCTAAAAACAGTTAAATCGTGTTCAAGACCTTCTAAAACGTATAAATCCGTCGAAAACTGGAAGTCGAAAATTTTCATGAATCCAATACTTTCTTCTTGTAAAGATAGAAGAAAGTAAAAATAGAAAAAAGAATAAGAAGAGTAAAAATAAAGAATAAGAAAAAAAAATGAATTTGTTTATAATTGGTTTTTGTTATTAAAGAATTATTAGAAATAATTAATGGAATTTTTATTATTTATTGATTAAAATTTGACAAAAGTAATTTATTAAATTAAGAGCTTAACAAAGGTGTTATTGTGGTGTAAAGTTAAGAGAACTACCTCCATTTTTCAACATATATATATATATATATATATATATATATATATATATATATATATATATATATATGTGTGTGTGTGTGTGTATATATATATATGTTGTGTAATGTTGTATAATGTATATATATATATATATATGTAATAATAAAAAAAATTCCCCTTCTTTTCGCCATTTTCTTAGTCCTTATTCCAAATTATCACCATTCTATTAAATTACTAAATGTTATCTATTTTATTTATTTTAATATTTCTCTGTCTTTTATTTATATCTTAAATCCCCTGTTTGATTTAATTCTATATCTTAGTCAAAATATTCTTTAAATCCCTATTCTAAAAATAATTCTAAATTGCAAAAACTTCCTAAAAAGCATTTGATTAAATTCCTTTTCTTGAGACAGTGAAATTTATTCTTTCAGAATATTTTTTCTTTAGATTCTTTTTATTTTATTATTTTCAGATATCGTTCGATTTGTCCCATCATTCCCTGCGTTCGCGTGCTTATATTTTCCTCCAAAATTCATCCTATTCTTGTAATGAGTTCTTATTTGTACGTCAGGTTAGGCCGCCCTTAACCTAATTTCTTAGCCATTGATGTTTAAGTTTTTCGGCGCTCTCTTATTGGCCACACCCCTTTTCCCACTCTATTGGTTGGTAATTTTCGCGCGTTCGTGTTCTTACACCAATTTTTTGAGTATAAAACATACTGCTCGGGCGAGGACCGGCAGAATTTTGCTCTATTTTGGTTGTTAAACTAAAACGCGGCTCCAGCGACTCCCATTATTTACTTCAACATTGTCTTTTCCTTGTACATAGTGGGTCATCTATGTTGTTCCACGAATAAAGATATTGATGCTCCTACAATAAGCCTTCTCCTTGAACTACTGTTCGGGTATGTGTGTCAATTATTCGGTGGAGTTCCTTCAGTACCTGGTTTTGGCGAATCAATGGCCATACTTAATGATGTGACGACTGCGTAAATTTCATGGTGGCTACCCCATAACAAGAAAACCGGTAGTCACTAATGACATTCCTTATTACCTGCAATTTATCGTAATATATATATATATATATATAAATTAATATATATATGAAAGGTGTTATATGGATGAATTAATAATTAATGGGAAACTGGAAGCTTGTGAACGGTGGTAATAATTTGCAGTCGACAAATCTAGGTAATTATGACGTAGATGTAGTATGGTAATGAATTTACCCATCCGGTAATTTCTCCAGAAAGAACAGAACAGTTTTCGTTCTAAGGCAGGCCGCACACTGACAAGACAGAGCGACATGAAGCTTAAGTCATGAGACATTTTCACCCTTTTAACAAAGAAAAACCGGTTTGAATATCAGAATTTGTCTCCTGTCTTGCGCTACATGTCGCTCTGCCGTGTCAGTGTGCGGCCTGCCTAAGGCGTTTATTTATCCAAAATGAAAAACGAAAAACAACTCCTATATGATGAAGATGTCCCTAAAGCCCTCAGGCTTGAATATAAATCATTACATCATACTAATCGATCATAAACAGCAGATTTAGAACACTACAAACTTGTAGACACCAGATAACAGGTGATTAAGCAATTGAAACAAGAAAAAATTCTGTGTAAGACGCGCGGAAGGCGACAAATATTGACGTAATACGGAGACGAACCAATCTGTGAGAGGCGAATATTGAGAGCTGTGCGGCTAAGCGAATGACGCGAGAGGGAGATGTTTTAAGGAAAAAGAATGCCAGATCTAGAAACGCAGTGTTTTCGATGTAAAAGTCTAGCGTCCGAATCCAGCTCCGTTGAATTAAAATTGGAAATAAAAATAACAAAATGTCTTTTTAAAACTTTCGAATTGAAAAAACTAGCTTCTCTCAGAATATTATAGATTGGATAGTTGATAAAAGTTTGTGAATTCACTTAAAGCTTTAGATTAAGATTTTGAATAAGATAATTATTAATATACGCGTTTTGAATTTAAAGGGAAATTAAATATAAATAGATATTATCTAAAAATAGGGAAATAATGAATATGTCGGAATTTAAAATAATTTAAAGGAATATAACGAAGTAAACTGTTTATATAACATAACCCCCCCCCCTCTAAAAACCGAAGAACTGGTAGATCCGATGACATACAAGTTCATTTAAGTAACAGCATGAATTCGGATTACAATATAGTTATCTGGAAGTCTAGTTAATGTCAAAAATTCTCTGATTTTGTCAAAGCTAAATCAATAATTAATTTCATAAACGCGAATATGTGTGAATTGTTTTTTTTTTTATAATACAATTACATTATGAAAAATTTTGTTCATAAGTTACAGATAATAGTCTTTCACTTCGTAAACTATTATTAACATAAATAATGAAAAGTATGAATATAAAGTAAACAATAATACAACTTATTTTTCTTTAATATGCAAGAAAATGTTCAGCTAATTGTATGAAATCGTCTAGTCCGTTAGTTGAAATCTGATTAATATCCTGATGCTATTTTATAGTTGTTGTGAGTGTCCATTATATAAATAGTCATCTTAATCAAGTAAATAAAGTCTTTCCGTCATACTGACATCTTATTTATAATAAAAGAATTTGTACGAATATGAAGGGAAATACCTTTTACAGCAATACTGTTTACAGTAATACGGTCGTACTGTTTCTTTACCAGGCGAATTATTCCAGTCAATTGTTAAAGTTCAGTGACCTAGATATCTAGTAATTATTTAACTCTTTTATAATATGTTTAGATAGCAAGTTGTTATCTTTTACAATCGATTAATTTACTATTAATTACACTCTTCTATCACAATTACATTCTTTCACAATTACATTCTTTCTTATAATCTTTTATCATATGATAAGTATTAACAATAATAATAATAATAATAATCTAAATATAAACATTTAATTATGAATATAATGAAACTTGTATATTTTCTGACAAGTATGATTTGACTTATCAGACAAATGTTTTAAAACTAATTCGCTCATTTTTGAAGATAAACGAAGTATAATTTTGAAAAAGGGTGCTTGTTTTATCAGTTTAAGGAAAAATCGTATTTCACGTCACTGTAAATCGAAGATTAAATGCTTAAATTGTGGTAAAAGGCATTATGCTGTAAAGTGTCAAAATGTTTGTAATGAAGAAAGTAATACTGTGTTCGAAAGTCGTAAACATGAGTCAGGGAGTAGTGACAATGTTTTGACTACTCAGGGCTCCGATCCAACTGTGTTATTACAAACTTTGCATGTACGTGTAAATAAGAGAAAATGGTAAAGAAAAAATTGTACGGGGAATCATAGAGACGGGTTCTGAGCGTTCATATTTATCAGAAGATGTAACTAAATATTTGAATTATAAAAGTATTGGTGATGTTAAATTAATTCATAAATTATTTCGTGGTGTGTAAACAAGTGAGACAAACCACAACAAATATAGAATTCATTTAAGTAGTATTGATAATAGTTATAAATGTGATATGCATGTTTTAGATGTTTCTGTTATTTGTTCTAATGTAAGAAAAGTGCCAAAATGGGCCTTGGTTAAAAGAATTAAATAAATATGGTATTAAGTTTTCGGATGTTGGAAACAATGTATGTAAAACCGGAAATGAAATGAAATTGTTAATTGGTTCCGATGTGGCCGGACAATTATTCACCGGAAATATTAAAGTTTTAAAAAGTTGTCCGTTTGCTGTAAAGAACCATTTGGGGTGGACTCTCATGGGGAAAATTCCAAGTATTAAATCTGAAACAAATGATTCTCTTAAGGTTATTTCGTCTCTTTGGGACGAAAGTTCCGTTGCTAATTTATGGAAGCTAGATATTCTCGGTATAACTGATCCGGTTGAATCTAAAACTAAAAATGAAATTCATGAAGAAACTATGCCACATTTAAAAAGAGAAACATAAGAATAGATTCAGATGGGAGATATGAAGTAGCATTGCCTTGGGTGCTAGATAATGTCCGCTTACCTAGTAATAGAGAATTGGCCGAAAAACGGCTTGCTTCAACGAAGAAAAGGTTATCAAATTTGAATAAAACTGAAGTTTTTAATGAAATATTTGATACATGGGTAAATGCAGGAATGATTGAAAGGGTGGTCGATAATAAAGAATCCAAAATACATTATTTGCCACACAGGCCTGTATTTAAAAAATCGAGTGAAACTACTAAAGTAAGGCCGGTTTTCGATGCTTCGGCTCATGTGAAAGGTTTTCCTTCAATAAATGATTGTCTGGATAAAGGACTAAATATGATTGAAATGATTCCTGAAATATTGCGTCGTTTTCAGAAATTTCCTGTTGGTGCAGTATCTGATACAGAAAAGGCATTCCTACAGATAGGTATTACAGAAAGTGATAGAGACTATAGTTTTTATGGAAGGATAATATAATTTATAGACATAAACGTCAGGTTATCGGAATCAATTTCAGCCCTTTTTTACTAGCTGCAACTCTGAAACACCATCTAGAAAGCAGACTTGACAACTTTCTTTCTACAGCAGGGATTTGAATGAATCTTTGTATGTAGATAATTGTATTTATTGTTTCAACACAATTGAAGAGTTACACAAGTTTATAATTGAATCGAGAATGTTACTGTCCTCCACGAATTTCAATTTAAGTGGATGGCTGTCAAATTATCCAATTCAAATTATGCCTGAAATTTCGACAGTTAACATAACACCATTATTAGGCTTAAACTGGGATCTAGAAATCGATACCTTATCTTGCATAATCGGCCCTATCGAGGAAGAGCAAATTATCGCAAATTACATACATAGCTATTTTCGAAACATTAAAACTACCCGTTTTAATACTTTCGTCATTTTTAAAACAAAAGAAAATAATACTTTAATACGTGAAAAACAGTCCTCTTAAAAAACATAACGAATATCTTTATTCTCTCACTTCCGTCCCGACAAAACATTCTACAAAACCATTTTTCGACAACAACATTTTTTTCACACAGCTTGGAAAAATACATCTAAAAAAACAAAACATCTTTCTCACACAGCTTAGAAAGATACATCTACAAAAACAAAACCATCTTTCTCTCACAGCTTAGAAAGATACATTTATGAAAATATCTCCTTTTAGTAGGAATTCAATTGGATTCGCGACAATCTCCCATCTTGAGTTTTCAACAGGAAAACTCAACAATAGGCACAACAAAATTCAAAATAACACAAAATATGTGTAACATTATACTTACATTACATGGCCAAAGCATAGATATTCTTAATACTAATTTTCAAAGACAAATTATGCAATTTCCTGCAAAAATTCAAACAAAAATTCAACATATTATTACAAATTCAAATTAACACTAGCAAATGAGATATACTAAAAAAAAGAAAAAAGTTTGTAAAGTTCAGTATTCAAAAAATAGTCTTATGACTGATGACGTTTTGGAACAGTCACTGTTCTGCCACTTCTCGTTCGTAATACTGGCTCTAAAGATTGTTCTTTTGGAATCTCCAGATTGTACAGTTTTTGTATTGGTCTTAAAAGTTCACAATTTTCAGTTTTTACCCGAGCAACTCTCGAGTGACCATCTTTTCCAGAAATTCGTTTTTTCACACATTTCTGAATTACTGCTCGAATGGTTTTCCTGGCTTTCAGGATCCAGTAGTCTTCTCGTATAGATGTCATCAAAAGAGCCACTCCTGCATGTAATAGCTCTTGGTGTTTCCAGGAGATAAATCGATGGACTACTGGATGGTCAGACGGCTAAAGTATTGGGTACTTAAAATTGACAGTATCTTCTCGAGAGATGACTTGTGTTTTTACTCTGATGATACCATCTTCATCTAGGGTTGTTCTTAGGCTACGAATCTTCTCATTATTCTTTTCATCGAAGCTTCTTTCTGGATCAAAATCATTAATTTTCTTTCAGCTTGTTCTATTTCAAAACATGTAATTTCAGATACTTCTTTTGAATTTGGTTTTCTTGAATGACTTATGAATCTTAGAATCCATGCAATCAATCTTAATATTTTCTTGTATGATGAAAATCGTCGATAATACCAATCATTAGGTTTCGTGTTCTTGTTTAATGCTGAAATGACACTTTTCCGTTTCTCAGCATTAATAACTTCTTCATCTGGTGATTCGATATTTTGAGGCCAAGTAAATTTAGGCTCAGCCAGCCAGGCTGGTCCCTCCCACCATTTTAGCTGCAAGAACTGTTCAATGGAACAACCTCTGGAAGGAAGATCAGCCGGATTAAATTTTCCTGAAATATGTCGCCACTGATCTTTCTGTGACAAAGACCTGATTTCTTCTACACGATTCCAGACAAATGTTCCCCATCTATCATCTCGCTTTATCCAGCTTAAAGCTGTGGTTGAATCACACCAATAACATATCTTCAAATTTGGAATTCTTAAATCAGCAATGACACGACTACCAAACCTGGCTCCAATGCAGCATGATAAAAGCTCTAACCGCGGTATAGTTTTCTTAAGAGGAGATACTCTTTCACGTGCTTGTATAAAACTCACCAAAATTTCATTTTCCTTCTTTACTCTCAGAAAAATACAAGTAGCATATGCGTGTTTACTTCCGTCACAAAATATGTGAAGACTTACATCATTTTCAAAGTTATCTAGATTCATCCAGCGCTCAAGTTTGATGTCAGAAATTAATTTTATTCCCTGCACCCACTTCCAAAATTGTTTAGCTAAATTCTCTGGAATTAATTCATCCCACTTTAATTTCAACTTCCAGCATTCTTGTAGAATAAGTTTAGGGAGCAAAGTCACGGGTGAGGCAAATCCCAGAGGATCAAAAACCTTCTGAGCCAATGAAAGTAGAGCTCGTTTTGTAGGAATAATTTGCTCTTCCTCAATAGGGCCGATTTTGCAAGATAGGGTATCGTTTTCTAGATCCCAGTTTAAGCCTAGTACTGGTGTTATGTTAACTGTTGTAGTTTCAGACATAATTTGAATTGGATAATTTGACAGCCATCCCCTTAAATTGAATTTCGCGGATGACAGTAACAGGCTTGATTCAATTATGAACTTGTTTAACTCTTCAGTTGTGTTGAAACTACAAACACAATTATCTACATACAAAGATTCATTCAAAGTCTCTGCTGTAGAAACAAACTTGTCAGGTGTACTTTCCAGATGGTGTTTCAGAGTAGCCGCTAGTAAAAAAGGGCTGCAATTGATTCCGAAAACCACATGTTTATGTCTGTAAATTATATTATCCTTCCATAAAAACCGTAGATAGTCTCTATCACTTTCTGTAATACCTATCTGTAGGAATGCCTTTTCTATATCAGATACTGCACCAACAGGAAATTTCGAAAACGATGCAATATTGAAGGAATCATTTCAATCATATTTAATCCTTTATCCAGACAATCATTTAATGAAGGAAAACCTTTCACATGAGCCGAAGCATCAAAAACCGGCCTTACTTTAGTAGTTTCACTCGATTCTTTAAATACAGGCCTGAGTGGCAAATAATGTATTTTTGATTTTTTATTATAGACCACCCTTTCAATTATTCCTGCATTTAACCATGTATCAAATACTTCATTAAAAACTTCAGTTTATTCAAATTTGATAACCTTTTCTTCGTTGCAGCAAGCCGTTTTTCGGCCAATTCTCTATTACTAGGTAAACGGGCATTATCTATTATCCAAGGCAATGCTACTTCATACCTCCCATCTGAATCTATTCTTATGTTTCTTGTAAAATGTTGCATAGTTTCTTCATGAATTTCATTTTTAGTTTTAGATTCAACCGGATCAGTTATAACAAGAATATCTAGCTTCCATAAATTAGCAACGGAACTTTCGTTCCAAAGTGACGAAATAACCATAAGAGAATCATTTGTTTCAGATTTAATGCCTGGAATTTTCCCCATGAGAGTCCACCCCAAATGGGTCTTTACAGCAACCGGACCACTTTTTAATACTTTAATATTTCCGGTCAGTAATTTTCCCGCGACATCCGAACCAATTAACAATTTAATTTCATTTTCGGTTTTACATACATTATTTTCAACATCTGAAATCTTAATACTATGTTTATTTAATTCTTTTAACCAAGGTCCATTTGGCACCTTTTTATATTAGAACAAATAACAGGAACATCTAAAACATGCATATCACATTTATAACTATTATCAATACTACTTAAATGAATTCTATATTTGTTGTGGTTTGTTTCACTCGTTTCAACACCACCAAATAATTTATGAATTAATTTAACTTCATCAATACTTTTATAATTCAAATATTTAATTACATCTTTCTATAAATATGAACGCTCAGAGCCCGTATCTATGACTCCCCGTACAATTTTTTCTTTACCATCGTGCTTTACACGTACATGCAAAGTTTGTAATAACACAGTTGGGTCGGAACCTTGAGTAGTCAAAACAGTATCACTACTCCCTGACTCATGTTTACGACTTTCTAACACCGTATTACTCTCTTCATTACAAACATTTTGACACATTACAGCAAAATGCCTTTTACCACAATTTAACATTTAATCTTCGATTTACAGTGACGTGAAATATGATTTTTCTTAAGACAGACAAAACAAGCCCCCTTTTTCAAAATTATACTTCGTTTATCTTCAAAAGAAAGCGAATTAGCTTTAAAACATTTTTCTGATAAGTGACACTTGTCACAAAATATACATGCTTCATCATATTTCTTAATTAAATGTTTATCTTTAGATTTATCACCTACAAATAAATCAGTAGCATTTGGCATAGAATTATATTCAACATTTTTAAATCTAGTAAAATTCTTAGATTTATCAAAACCAAAACTAGTACGCGCCAATAAAATACGTTCTTCAGACAGCACTTCAATTTTTAAGAAATTAAATATAGAATTTAATTCACTCTTACCTTGACCAGACTTTTCACTATCCCGTTCCCAAATTCGGAAAACATCATGAGGTAAACACGATTCCACCAATGGGAATAAAATGCTCGCGTATTTGTCCCCAAGAGATTCCAACGATCTAAGTTTGGTTTCTATGTTGTCATATAACGATGAGAAATTGCACTCTCTTCTGGATGTATTATTATTGCATAATACCAGCTGCAGCAGATCACGAACAGAAATATGAATTAAAGTGTCTTCTCTTCCAAATCTTTCTTTTAGATGTTGAATTACTTTAGGATAATTTTCAGTCGATATAGGATAACTGTTCACAATTTCGGACACTTTCGATTTCGGAGTAATTGCTTGCATCAGATATACGAACTTCGAGTGATCGTCTAACACAGTGTCTTCGTGAATTTTCTTGAAGATATTCCAAAACGTTAGCCACGATCTTGAGTACCCATTAAACGCATTTCAGGTAATCTAAGTGTGCGGGATCCAATTCTTTCGATTTCTATCGCATTAGGTAAAAGAGGTTGATGTTCGACGGCAGGCTTAACGAAAAAATGTCTTACATTTTTCTTCACTGTTATTAATTTTTCATGGTATTCTTCGCATTCTTCGAATTCTTTTACATAATCTTTTACCGCAAACCAATTCGACAACATAAAATTTAATATTTCCCCATCTGTGGAACGTAATCTAGATGATTTGTGTACTAGTTGATCTAATAACTCTTTTATTAGATTAACATCTGGGCTTGACTGGTTAAGAGCTTCGTTTAAAGCATTTAAAGTCTTCGTAAATGCGCTTCTAAGCGGCGTTCTTTTTATTTTTAACGCATCCATACTTGAACAGTTTTCCACTTAAAAAATATTACTTCCTACGTCCTTCTGTTCGGGCGCCAATTTATCGCAAATTACGTACATAGCGATTTTCGAAACAATAAAACTACCCGTTTTAATACTTTCGTCATTTTTAAAACAAAAGAAAATAATACTTTAATACGTAAAAAACAGTCCTCTTAAAAAACATAAGGAATATCTTTATTCTCTCACTACCGTCCCGACAAAACATTCTACAAAACCATTTTTCGACAACAACATTTTTTTTCACACAGCTTGGAAAAATACATCTAAAAAAATCTTTCTCACACAGCTTAGAAAAATACATTTATGAAAACATCTCCTGTTAGTAGGAATTCAATTGGATTCGCGACACAAATTATTCCTACAAAACGAGCTCTACTTTCATTGGCTCAGAAGGTCTTTGATCCTCTAAGATTTGCCTCATCCGTGAATTTGCTCCCTATATTTATTCTACAAGAATGCTGGAAATTGAAATTAAAGTGGGATGAATTCATTTCAGAGAATTTAGCTAAATAATTTTTGAAGTACGTGCAAGGAATAAAATTGATTTCTGACATCAAACTTTAGCGCTGGATGAAACTAGATAACTATGAAAATAATGATGTAACTCTTCACTTATTTTGTGACAGAAGTAAACGCGCATATGCTACTTGTATTTTTCTGAGAGTAAAAAATAAATAAATTTTGGTGAGTTTTATACAGGCACGCGCAAGAGTAGCCCCTCTAAGAACCTAACTATACCGCAGATAGAGCCTTTATCATGCTGCATTGGAGCCAGGTTGTGTAGTCGTGTCATTGCTGATTTAATGATTCCAAATTTGAAGATCTGTTATTTGTGTTACTCAACCACAACTTTAAGCTGGATAAAGCGAGATGATAGACATTTGTCTGGAATCGTGTAGAAGAAATCTGTTCTTTATCACAGAAAGATATGTGGCGACATATTTCAGGAAAATATAATCCAACTGATCTCCCTTCCAGAGGTTGTTCCGTTAAACAATTCTTGCAGCTAAAATGGTGAGAGGGACCAGCTTGGCAGACTGAGCCTGAATTTACTTGGCCTCAAAGTATCGAATCACCAGATGAAGTAGTTATTAATTCTGAGAAACGGAAAAAGAGTCATTTCAGCATTAAACAAGAACACGAAACCTAATGATTGTTATTGTCAACGGTTTTCATCATACAAGGAAATAATAAGATTGATTGAATGGATTCTAAGATTCATAAGTAATTCAAGAAAACCGAATTCAAAGGAATTATCTGAACTTACATGTTTTGAAATAGAACAAGCCGAAAGAAAATTAATTATTTTGATCCAGAAAGAAGCTTCGATGAAAAGAATAATGAGAACATTCGTAGCCTAAAACCAATCCTAGATGAAGATGGTATCATCAGAGTAAAAACACAAGTCATCTAACGAAAAGATACTATCAATTTTAATTACCCAAATCTTTTGCCGTCTGACCATCCTGTAGTCTAGCGACTGATCTCCTGGAAACACCAAGAGCTATTACATGCAGGAGTGGCTCTTATGATGACATCTATACGACAAGACTACTGGATCCTGAAATCCAGGAAAACCATTCGAGCAGTAGTTCAGAAATGTGTGCGATGCAAAATATTTGGTGCACAGAAGACAGAGTCAGAACCTATTGCATTGCCAGCAGAAAGAGTTCAAGATGCGGCAGTATTCCAAATAACTGGAGTAGATCTAGCTGGCCCCTTATATTTGAAAAGTGGAAAAAAATATGGATTGTGTTGTACACTTCTGCAGTGTACAGGGCCATACATTTAGAATTAGTGACGTTTTTGTCAACAGATACCTTCCTCCAATCTTTCAGTCGCTTTGTAGTGAGCAGAGGAAGACCGACGACCGTATATTCTGATAATGGCAAAAATGAAATAACAATTCACAAATCACAAGGTCTTAGTCTTGCTAATCCATTAATTGATATACGGTCCTCAGTATTTGCTAGTGGACAGGTCTATGTTGCACTATCCTCAGTCAAAACTATAAATGGTGTTTATCTGACAAACCTAGATCCCAGCCAAATGAAAGCTCAAGAAAGCTCGATAGTGGAATATAACAGAATGAGAAGTTTATACCGGCTAGAATTTTAAAAAAATGTCAATAAATAGACAACATGAGAAACTAATTACAGACCGCGAATGTGCTATGCGTCAAACATTTCATCTATACAAGAAAACATAGAAAAAAAAGAAGGCGAAAATGTACATCGTAAACGTCGAAAACAAATATGTGAATTGTTAGTATAAAAAATACTGGCTGACAAGTGTTACATTTCACGAACAATTGTGAGCTGTTTTCGCCAATTTTCTATTTGACCTACGAGGTTGTACACAACTGTACTGTTTTATTGACCATCCGAAAGTTAAAATAAAGAAATAAATGTTTTCAAATTTTGACTTGTGTAAATACTGTCAATAAGATTATTGTTGTTTCAGAAATAATGAAAATTTCGAATCAATATATTTCGTTTCAAAGCATACATTCAAAACAGCAGTATTAAAATATAGATTTCTGCCGCAAATTGACAGCCAAAATGTTCTGTTGTAGGAAATTTAAATTGAATTGAATTTTGCCTGGTGAATAAAGTAGTCACTTGTAAACACATTAAAAACCATTAAGTAAAGTGTCTAAGAATATTGTAATTGTACAAAAGTGAAAAAAAAATTCTCGAAAAAAGTTATATAAGTGAGTGCGAAGTTGAAATAAAATTCACTCAAACTTACTTACTGAAGTATTATAGCATTGTTTAAATTGTTTAAAAATAAAAATTATTGATAGCATATTAATAATAAATCTAGAACGGGGCAAGTTTTTAATAAATATTATGCCTATCATTTTCATGTCTTAATAAAATAATGATGATACTATTAATAATAATGTCATTATAATAATTTTTATATTGTTATTATTATAAGCAAATGACACGTGTTAAAGTTTTGATAAACAAATAGACACACAGATACACTTTCGCTCGTCTTTGGTGATCACTTTAGCGACCCCACCCCCCTTTCAGTAACATCCATACGAACAAACTAAGGCCTGACATGGAGACAGATACACTTATGCTTGTCCTTGGTCATCACTCTAGAGACCCCACCCCTTTCAGGTGCCTCCATACACCTAAATTAAGGGATCCAAACATGAAATAACGAGTTTGATATAATACTGTCAATTACTGTCATAAAAATAAATGTCTTGTGGGTAAAATTTTGCTGAGTTCTAGATTTATTATTAGTATTCTAGCAATAATTTATATTTTAAACAATTTTAACAATGCTATAGTACAATAGGTATAGTACAGTAATGTATAACAATGAATAGTACAGTAGGTGAGTTTGAGTGGATTTTATTCGAACTTGGCAACCACTTACATATCACTTCTTGCCATTTATTTTTTATATTTACAGAACTTGGCTCCCTTTTTCACAGTTATATTTTCGTAAGATCTAATTTAGAAATCCAATGTTTTTAAAATTTTTGTTTTGAATAATGATTTTGATGGTTATTCTATAATATTTGGTCTTTTCTTTTGATAAAAAACTTCTTTTATAAAATCACCCCAAAAGGGCGTTCTTGTAAATAAAATGTTACAATTTTAGTTTAATTATTTACATTTCTCTTTATCACCTCTTAAAGTATAGTATGCATTTTAATATGGAACTTGTAATCCAAATTCAATTTAGTTATTTTATTTTCCTTTAAGTAGGGAGAAGCCGAGAAAGATGTCAAGAATACTTTTTCACCATTGGTACATTTTGTACATATCTTTTTGTTATCTACTTCAACTTTCAATGATAGAGCTTCCAAAACTGCGTATCTAGCTCACTGCGGGAGTCATGCTCCAGAATGTTCATTTGCATTTCAGATGAAACACGTTTGTAAAGACTTTTAAACCTATTAGGTATCCATACATATTCGTGTCCACTTCCATTTGAGTTGTTGCAATGTTTATTTCACGTTATAAGGTAGTTTTTGAGACAACCTTTAAATAGTATCGATATTCCATGTAAATCCAGTTGCAGATAGAATCAATCATATTTGATGCCAAATTTAGCTTGAATTACCAATTACGAAAAATTAGTTAAATTGCTTTTCTCTTCATCATAACACCGTGCTTCTTCTTTTGTAGTCAGAATTATTCAATTATTATTTTTTTTTTCATTCGCTGTGAAATAGAATTTCAGGCAACTGCTAAAGAAAAAAAAATACGTTATGTGTAAAATTTGTAAAAATAAGAAAATAACATGTTTTCTACATTTTGAACATATGCATAAAATCCCACCGAACGTTATATATCTAGTTCAGAATCTAATTGAAATGCATTGACAAATTTTAAAAATAATTCAAAGATCACCATAGTGAAAATTCACCAATCATAATTTAACATGTTAATCAATTTTCCAAATGCACATTGTCTTCCCAATGATTTATAAATATCCCCTCGTCTCCCATAGATTAAAATTATGACTTTAACCCTAAAAAACTGCTAGGTTCTTTTTGGACACATACGCATGTTTCGCCATCTGTGTCTCAAAAGGTATTTGTTAGAAATTCTCAAAGCTACTTGATTTTTCCAAATTTGTTAAAACTCATCACACACTAAAATTTTAATTTAATTCAACTGTTTAGTTTTACCATAAAGAAACAAGAATGAAACATCATGTGTCAAGCATAGGTTATGTAACACTTCCCAACACATTAACAATACTGTAACAAAATGTTACCATTTAATAAAGTGAAAGATGACATCTAACTATACAATTTGAAAAGCGAATGAAACATTTGAAAATTCAATTTTGGCAATTACCTTCTAAAGTCAGAAAATAATTAAAGTTATTATGTGAATCTCTGGATAAGATCTATAGATATTTATATATATATAACATACTATGCTAAAATTTAGTTAAGTTAGAAAACGCTTAACACAGTTAAAAATTCCTTTTCAGCAATTTCCAACAAAAAAAGGAAATGTTTTCGAGTTATTATCTTATTTCGAGTCGATATAATTTATACACACCAAGTAATATGTAAAAAAACTGTTACACTTAAAAACACATATCACAACTGAAAACGAACTTCCAGCAATTATCACTCATAGACAGTAATGTAACCGAACAATTTTGTGCGTTCCTGTATTTGTATGATTAATGCTATGCACACCGTATTCAACAGTACGCATCTCGTTGTACACCACAGTAATATATGTCAATTTCAATATGTTTGAAATAGCATAAAATTATTAAATTACATTGCAAACGACTTTTCCCCAAATCTCACAATGTAATGGAATACTTTTGAATGTCCCAGTAAACGAACCATGAATACTATACACTTCATTTTCAATACCAAGCATGCCATAGTAAATATCAAAAACATATATCAATTACAAAGTAATTCGACTATATTTAAGCGAGTTAGAGTTCGGTGAGAGAGATGGACAGACGGACAGACAAACCGAATTCATAAAACCTTTTGAACTATATTGGAAAGGAAAGTATTAGAAACGTCTTAATTTCCTTTCGGGTCTTTTTGCCCCAAGAATTAAAAGGTTTTTTTTGTATAATTAATCTGTACCTTACTAGGGAGTGTCCCCAACTGCCAGATAGGTATTTTGTCGAGAGTAGTGTCGTTGGAAAGATATTATCATGAGGATCAAGGAAATGTATACAACTACTCATCCGAATGCAACTGGTGAAGAGTTATAAGCCGATTTATTTTTGTCATTTTTTTCATTTCTCCAGGTCGCTAGCTATGCAGGAAAAATACCCTGTGTGGTAGAAATGAGAGCTGACAGATTACAGAGAAGACAGTTTATGCTTGGTAGAAAATGTAACTTCACGCATTGCAGTGCTTTTCTGAATAGAAATGTCTGAAGCACGAGTGTTTCCAACACTAGGTACACATAATAAAATGGGGTGTTTCGCAGTTGTCAAAGGTGTCATTAGGTAAGTTAAAGCATGCCTGTTTAACTGATCGAAATACGGGATCCGTGTCTCTAATTAAAGCCTTTTGAAAGGCATACCGACACATCTCATCGAAGGTGGGCGAAGAGAATTTGTTATAGACCAACTTATGTAATTTTATGATGCTTTCTCTAGTGGCCATGTCGACATCTCCACAAACACTGTAATGGGCTTTTGAATAGCCCACTATTTTCTTTATTAAGTACTGGTATTGTTGAAAGAAATAAATGTCTAACAGCTGAAGAAATTTTGTCGTGCCCGGTGGGAGGAAAACAGGCACCACATTGAGTCCAGATTTCTCACTGCATAAACGTAGATCCGTTTGACTACTCGAGCTATTCAGCACCATGATTGTTTCCTGATCATCAATCAATTCTTTTAGTTTATCTAAGTATGCCGCAGTTATTTGTTTTGTACTCTTTCCTGACTTCGGGCATGTAATGAGCAAATTTGAGGACGATATTTGTTGCACATTTTCCATAACTTTGGGAAAAAATTCCCCCTGACATTCTTGTGTTACAAGTAGCAAAGGTCCATTAATTTTACAGCGGCGTTAATATACATTTTTACGGCATAGGAATGAGTCGTTTTGTTTTTACTCATTACCGATGCACCCACATCTTTAGATCCCTTCATATCGAGAGTTCTGCTAGAAACAATCTCGCATTGGAAGTCACTTTGATCAGTTTTCAAGACTTTGGACAGTGGACACTTTCGTTGCTCAATCATTTTTTACTTACCCATCATACGTAGTATAGGGTAAGTCTTGTAATCGTTTTGAAATTCGAAAAATTTTTTTTGACGGTTTTACACGTTTCAGACACTGGAGATTTCGAAAAACATATTTTTAGAAAAAAAAAAAATTTGCCGTCCGTCTGTGTGTCTGTGTGTCTGTGTGTCCGTGTGTCTGTGTGTCTGTGTGTCTGTAAACACTCTATCTCCCGAAAAAATTGAGATAGAGACTTGAAATTTGGTATGTACTTAGTATGTAACAATGGGAAGAAGCCTATTTAATTTCAGTAACCTCGATTATCCGAAACTATTTTTTTCGGACTCTCGAAATATTCGTTCTGATAAAAGGTATATAAAAATTTTCGAAATAGTGTTTTTTAAGGAGTAAATATAAAAAACAATAAAGAAACATAAATTTTGCATAAAACATGAATTCGATCGGATAATGAGTTGTCGAGATATTTGTATTCCTATTTTCCACACTCTTCGATTTTTCATGACCCTGTATTTCATCCAAATTTCAATTCAAAGATATATTTTAATTGGAAATGAGACGCTTAATCAGATGCAATAAACCGCTAGTTTATAGGATTATTAATTTTGGAGTTATAAGGATGTTTTTTTTAAACAATTCAGTAATCGAGCCTTTAAAGTTTATGACGTCATCAAGCCACGATTTTATTCGAATTGCGATGCATTTTATAAGTAGTTTACGCATTTTTTATTTTAATATTTTATATTATGCATATCCATGATGGGTAAGTATTACGGTGGCCCCCAACGACTAGTTTCACGTTGTGCCGGAATTCATCGAAAAAAGGTTGCAAAGGCACTACCGGAAACAAATCCCTTTTTGTTACGATTTGTATCACCTTTCCACTTGTCATTTTATGTGCCTGATTGAAATTCTTGATGACGTGTAATCTTGCTGTGAATTCGGAAATTCCAGACTCAAATGATTTGTCAATTTCCTACATTTTGAGGTCCCTGTCATGAACGCTGGCTTTTAAGTGTCTGAGATGATGATACAATTGTGACCACACGTGTTTGGAATTTCATTTTGCTCCGCATGTCCCCACTTTTCCCTACGTATTTTGCCCACCGTTGAATCATATTGTGGTCACTTACCTGCCTACATATATGTTTCACAGCCTTTAGGTTATTTTATTTGCCTTCTTGTACGTTTCTACTGCTTTCTCTATTATTTCTACGGATACTCCTTCAATTCCTGTCCGCTTTTTTTCGTAGGTTCTTCATATTCAAAAGTGGGGTCCGTATTTATTTCCAAATTACTTGTCAGTTCATTTTCGTCGGTGCTTCTCTCATGCAGAATATCGAGCGACCAGAAAAATTCGTTTTCGTTCATCCCCTTCACTGTCTTGAATAGTCCCTAACTAATGGCCTGTCAGTCTTTGGCACTTTTTCCTTGTTTTCCTCAAAATATTCTAGCAGTTTCAAACTAAGGAGTTTTGCAATCTTCGCTTTGCCGGCGACAGCATTACAGCCTAAAGACTCGCCGACGACATCTTCAGAACTGGACCCGACTTCGTATGCCACAAGGGTACATACCACCTCCCCTGAACATGCGCCTTGAACGCGAGCCACAGGTATTGCTAAAATTCTCCATGATTAAGCGCCTCAGTAACTGCCCCCATAGGCCCTGCCCATGCACTCTTTTATGGCCCATGCCTCTCCCGTAACATCAGTCGAGGAGTTAATTCCTGATGTTCTTTAAAGCATACTCCAAGTCTGTGCAGTCCAATTAGTTATATATGATTGTGAAAATATGGCCACAATCTTCAGTTTCTTACTAGAATGAACGTGGAACCTTCACCAACTACACACTGGCAACAACAGGTTACATAACTGTACTGTAAGCTGTAATTTCTACCTCACAGAGTGTTATTCCTGCATAGCTAGCGACCTGGAGAAATCAATTAATGACAGAAATACATCGGCCTATAACTCTTCACCAGTTGCATTCGGACAGGTAGTTGTATATATTTCCTTGATCCCCATGGTAAGAGATTTCCAACGACACCACTCTCAACAAAATCCCGATTTGGCAGTTGGGGACCTTCCCTAGTTAGTATAATAGATTAGTACATCGTTAATAAAATATATAATGTATGTTTAATAAAATGTATATTTACCTAAAAATACGTAATCAGCACATACTTTTATTTGTGACTCTTATAGATCAAAGATATCGATAACGTTCGTTGTGGAATAATCGGTAAAGAAGTCTCAGATCTAAACGGGAGAGTTATATGGAATCTTACTGATATCGATCTTTGTCCGACAGACATAATGTTGATTGTTTCGGCACCTTCAGGAGCACTAAGTAAGAACAAATCGATTCCTGTTCTCTTATTCTTTCTTCTGTAATTTCGTATCGATACTTCTATATAAGAAGAGAAAAGTTTCATGTAAAATCGCACAATTTTATTGAAACAATGAGATAGTAATGATTTTCGTTCTGAATTTTAAAAAATTAAATTACTCGAGAAATTTTGTTTTTACGATCCACAGACATGTCCTGGACGTTGTATTTTCTTTCATTAGACGTGGGCTGGTCCTGGGTTTAATTTTTCGTGGCAGACAGAAACCCGGCCGATAAAATCTTGGTAATTTTATTATCATTACTAATTTTAATCATTTTATTCTCATTATTTCTTTCTTTTTTTTTACCCTCATAAAATTGGTGCTGCACACCTTATTTTTTCACTACAGGTTCGGTCCAGGCCGAGCCTGATCAATCTCTAGTCTGCTCTTGTGGTATTTTTAAAAATCATATACTTCATTTATGGTCTAAGACTGGCGAAAATACCCTTTTCTGCTTATATTAAAATGTATGTTTTCCACTATATTCGACAGTTTAAAGATTGCATTTTTACTGTGATAAGAAGTGATGGCATGGGCAACAAATCTCAGAATGAGCGTGAAAGTGCACCAAAATATCTCTAAAAATGTAATGTTAAAAATTTCAATTTTCGAAAATGCAAAGCATATTTTTTTTTCAAAAAACGGCAAAATATAAGACAATTTGTTTTCCTATATTTTAATTTTTTTTTGTTTGTCATTAATTCATTTTTTGTTATATATACTGTGGTACTTTAACGTATTCCTTTTCCTTGAAAAGTTGAGTACCTTCGTAAGATTGTGTCTCACATTGAAGCTAAAAAAAATTCCGTTTTTCTTCTTTATTCATTCTTTAAAAATACGATAGTTAGAGGGCATAATTCATCCAGTTAACCTTAATGATCAGAGAATCTGGTCTGATATTAATCAGCTCAACAGAAAAGATCGCAGGTAAAGGAACTCCAGTAAACGGTAGATACGTGATTACACTAGATTAATTTTAACACAATTATTTCAAATTGGTAAATAAATCATACGAGTAGTAATTTTCCAACTGGACGAAAAATTTCCTGGCCAGGATTCGAACCTGGGATCGCTAAGGTTAACTGGATGAATTATGCCCTCCAGATTCGACCGGGATAGCTCAGTGGTAGAGCGTGGCGGCTTCAGCCAAGCGATCCCAGGTTCGAATCCTGGCCCGGACATTTTTCGTCCAGTTGGAAAATTACTACTCGTACAACTTATGACTATTGCTATTGATGAAGATAAAAAGAATATTATTGCCTAAAGAGATAAAATGGTACAAAGGCAATAATAGGTATTATTGATTTAATTTTCATTGTTATTATTGTTGATATATTAATTCTTATTTATTAAAAACTGAGATTGAGAGTAGATGGAAAAATTAAGTTGCTAATACAAAGATAAATCATTTCAGATGAACGTTTAAATCAAATTTAAGAATAATTTTCTTATTGTGTGTTAATATGACTAAATTTAACTTTGTCATTTGTAAACAAGATTAATGCCTAGTCATTGTGTTTTAATTAACAATTCCACTAGTTCGCGTTATAAATACTAAATTTAAATGTAATTTGGCATTTATAAAATTTTAAAAAGTTTATTTATCTAGCCCTACTCGAAGCGACAAAATTGTAACCCAGGTCTGTGTAACATTCCCTTTATATGACCTTGCAAGTCACAAGACCTACCAGTTCATACATCTTTTTTTTGGGCGGGGGGATATGTAATAATAAAAAAAATTCGCCATTTTACCTTAATTAATTTATTCCAGATTCTTTCAATATCTACATTTTTACCTGTCTTTTAATAATATCTTAAATATAATTGATATTTTAATACTATACCTTTAATCAACATATTATTTTAATTCTTATTCTAAAAACCTAAAAAGAATCCTGATTTATTCCTTCATATTGAGACATTGAATTTTTATTACTTTCGAATATTTCTTAATACCATTTATATGTTTATTAAAATTATTCTTAGATATCCCAGCAGCCTTTTCAAGTAATTCTCGCGTCTAATTTTTCATCTTTTTATCTCTACGCTTCTGATAAAGAGTACCGATTTTTCGTCAGGAATTCGTCCGCCTCGCTAAACCTTGTCAACCAATCACAAAGCAAGCCACACCTCTGTTTCCACCTACCTTTCTCTTAATTAGCATCCCGTTGGCGCGTCCATAAGGTACGTCAACATATTCTTGAACGAACTGCTAGTATTTAATGCTGTTACACAGCCTTGGAGCTGAGAATTTTTACAATTTTCTACTTGCTAAATAAACCTATGTCACTTTGCGGAGATATTCTTCAAATCAGTGTTTCTCTAATATTTTAAGATATTCGTTATTTTTCCATGGCGTAATGCAGCCCAGATATAAGTTTTAAATTGACAATAGTGGAATTGTCTCTACTTTTAGAAGTCAATAAATTTATTGTTGATAATACAGCTTCCTTTTATTTTAACGGGAAAATTCCCAGTGATTTCATAAACATCGCTTTCCATCTTTACATTTCGACTGCAAAAATATGTAACTCGACTAATAAATAGCTTGCCCGAAGTAGGTCAGTGTTTCTTCAACATAATTTTTTATGAAATGGAGAGTATTTCATATATATACGAAGCCGTTGCTTGGACTTTTGATGTGCGAGCCAAAATGTTTATAACGGCTTTTGGGGAAAAATCTAAAATAAAAACGCGTGAATTGTGGAACCCTTTCCCATTTTATACACAGAGAGTCCATTATAATTTTTACCAAAAATTTAATTTTCAGACTCTACACTCTTAAAACTGTGCCTCTGATTTAAGAGGTACATTCTGAATTTGTGTGCCTCTGAATATTAAGAGGCATGTAGTGCCTTTGAAATTAAGAGGTACATTGTGCCTTTGAGATTCAGAGGCACAGAGTAAGTGCCTTTGAAATTAAGAGGCACAGTGTGCCACTGAATTTATATATTCAAGTGCCTCATATATAAAAATAGATTCTGTGCCTCTTATAATGGTGGCACATGCATGTGTCACCATTATAAGAGACACAGAATGTAATTTAATTATATTTTATATTATATTTATATCTTTTCAGTAAATTCTGTCTACTGCAGAAAGATTTTCCAGCATGGCATATCCAAAGGCATAGATTAAATTTGGTCTAAGGCAGATTACTATCTATTATAGAAAATTTTCTCACTCCCAATTTTTTGAAATAAATTTGAAATGAATATTAAAATGTGTATCCATGTGGCCTAAGTCAGTTCTGTGGTTCAATAAAGAACCTTGTCAACATATAAATTTATTTTATACATAACAAAATACATAAATGGCATAAAAGCTTTATTAAAAACAAATAAGACAAACATTAAAAATAATCAGTGTATAATAATCTTAATATTGATCTTGTGATAATGACAACAATTAATTTCAAAAAGTAACTCTTATCATAAATATTTCATTACTGGTATCCTAAATGTTAAATTTATTTGAAAATAACTAATTTGTTTCATTAGTATATATTTTCATTACATTGAATTCTGATTCTAAATAAAATACCATTATAAAAACAATATCTATTACTTTTTGTAGGATGTCCATTATTGAAATTTTGGGTGTTTTGATTTATTTTTGTTTTGCAGTTAAATTTCGATTACAATGGGAAATGTAGTTGAGATTAGTTAAATATCGTTGACAGATTAATATCAGTGTTGAATTCAGGCATTTTTCTATTTTTGCGGCTTAGGGGGGGGGGTTGCACTTTTGTCCATTAAAAAGAATAAAATCTCACACTTTTCGGGGTGGGACAATATTGTTCCGGAAAGAGAATCCCCCCACCCTCCGGGCCACCACCTGAATTCAACACTGATTAATATAATACAAAAGAAACTGTACTTTAATAGCTATAACTATTAATTAAAACATTAAATTTCTCAACGGAATGATACATTTACCCGGTATATACATATGTTTGTAACATAAAACATTTCTTTTAGAGTGTCAATTTTTAGACTACACATTCAAAGAAAATAATCAAGTACTAAACTAAATATATTTACTTATTGCACGCTTTTCTATAACTTCATCATGATCCGCAGGTGGATGATTGCAATAATGACACCAT
The DNA here is from genome assembly GCA_963931845.1 of Maratus michaelseni. Taxonomy (NCBI): domain Eukaryota; kingdom Metazoa; phylum Arthropoda; class Arachnida; order Araneae; family Salticidae; genus Maratus; species Maratus michaelseni. The sequence continues at coordinate 54,752,538 of OZ007596.1, forward strand.
CCATTGTACGTTATGTTATGTTTCCTAACATAAATTCATTGCATTTTCCACAGGAACATTTACCTCTGCGGCGTCGTTTTAAATCGAAGGAAAACATAACTCCTATAATCAGCGATTAATATTGTTGCAATCCTGAACGACAATAATAACAAGAGCGTAATTAAAAAACGAAAGCACAAAACATCTTGAGTCAAAATAATCGTCTTGCGAAAAGAATTTATATATAAACTCGGTTTGTGTCGTCAGGTGCTGCCATTTGAATAATCTACAAGAGACCATGCCATTTCTTCTGGTTAAGGTCTGGTCTATTCTTCCTCCGGACCCCTATCCCTCATTGAAAGTAAATATCCCGCTCAATGCATCATGGGTTAAACATTTGTACGCATGCGCGCTTCCCCACTGTACCGCTGAATAAATGACCGTTTTTTTCAAAAGGCACATATTTATCTTGGTGCCTCTGACAGATTTCTTTCTGTCATCGGTGCCTCTGAAAGATTTTGACATCGTCATCTGTGCATTTCATTTCTTTGTGGCTTTGATTTTTATCGGCTAATCAGAGGCACTTTGTCTGTGTGCATGTCATATTAAATTAATAGAAGGCACGATGCGCTGGTGCCTAATATATCAGAAGCACAGTTTTAAGAGTGTATGAACATTATGTCTAAATGCTCTTTAAAATAATGGATTATTTACGCCATCAATTTTTTTAAATATTATTTCTCATGATTAGGATTGGCAACTTCCTCCAACAGGATATGTGCACTCAGAGAAACAGATCTTAATAATACAAGTTAAAAAAATAAAGGTTAAATTACATGAATACTAAAGCATGAAAATTTGATAGTATTAAATATCTATATTTTTTCATATTTCAAAACATATTTTTTTATAAATGATATCGCTAATGCTAATGTAATTTAAAACTAATTCTCCTGTAAAATAATCAAAACACATAGGAAAGTAAAATAATTACTTCTGCTCTTATACTGTTATCCTGGGCCACTCGTAATGGTTTTAGCGGCCGTGCGAGCACCCCCACCCACCTGAAAAAGGAAAAATACTTTGCTTATAATCAGAAAAGTCTAACTAAATGTTCTTTATCTGAGACGATTTACAAAAAAAAAAAAAAAGAAAAAAAAGAGTAAATTTTATTTTCTCGAAGTGATCTAAAATAATTAAACATTAAGGGGAAATTTATGATTAAGAGCAAAAGAGTTTTTATTTATAATAAAGCCCAAGCTTAACACAAAATTTGGCCAGAAAAATCCTCTCCGTCCCTGGATTTCGTTCAACTGGCACTCTTGTTACGGCTAAAGAAGGTTATATGTTTAACCTCTTGAAGGACAGTTGGTATGTTTTATAACACTTAATTTTAATCAAGATTTATATTAGAATTTTTAAACAAAACTTTAAAGTGTGCATAATTGAACGTGAAAAGCACTTTTTGAAATTATTTCACTTAGACGATTACGTTTCTGAATTATTTGTGCAGCCCAGCACAATATCATTAAATATTTCACGTCTTATGTTCTGTGTGAAAGTTGTTTTACCGTGCAGTTGTATAACTCTTCAAATAATTACTGTTTACTGAGAGTAAGCAAATGAATAATTTTGTGTATCCCTGTAAATGAACAATGAATGCAGGGGAATCACCGCCATTTTCTGGATGAAAATGTCGTAGAGTGTATAAACATTATGTATCAATCAATTTTGTAATTTTTGAAGCAGAGTAACTTCATTAAAACTGATTTCAAACAATTATCCGCCATAGATCATACGTATCCAAATTCTCTTTAATGTCCTTATAAATGAACTATAAATGCTAAACATTTCATTTTCAATAGGGAACATGGGAAGATAAACCACAAAAACATATATGAATTACGTAAAAATCAAAGTTTATATAGGAGAGTTAGAGCTCAAAAAATCGAATACATAGATGGACGAACAGGAGTCATAAATACTTGTCAACGATATGTTCCAAAGTCTTAAAAAGTTTATCACCGTAGGTCCATTGTCATTCTAATCATATTTCGTGATGTTATGATTTTCGCGTTTATCAGAAAATGCAGCTGTTACACTCAAAATGTTTTTCCATTTGCTTTTAAATACCCATCTTTCAATCACTTTTATGTTTTTGAGATCCATGATATGATGATATATTTCGTTTATGCCAACCACTTACTAACAGGGAAGGGCTCCTTAAAGCGCATACTCATAATATTTTTAAAAAAAAATGCTAATGGAACTACTAATGTACGTAATAAAGCATCAGTCAAATTTAACTGCGGAATCCTAGTAAAAAATCTGTAAAAAAAAAAAAAAAAAAAAAAAAAAAAAAAAAAATGGTATCAAGTATTTAGCGCCAAAAGACACGATTTGGCGAGCAAAACTTTTTCGTCGCCAAAGGCAAACAATTTTAATGTATTTGAAAATTTCTGGTAAAGTGAGTGTTTAAATGCGCGTAGTACTTTATGAATTTAAACTTCGACGATTAAATAGTTTATTATTTTTTCTAATAGTTTAATTTTTTTATATAATATATATACATGTTAAACATTGCTGAAGTTATTTAATTTTACACGGTTTCACCGGCTGGATAAGTTTTAAATGTATTTTAACAGAAAATGTCCGTTTAAGAACGCACTCATTAGTATATTTCGATTTTGAATAAATCATTGTTACCACGGCAACAAGACTTTTCTCTGGTTGTCTCCGGCACTAACAATATCGAGGTCAAATCGACAGTGCTCAGGACCTGACAATTAATTTTTAGTTTGAAGCATTTTTATTCAATTTAAATTTTGTTCCATACCGTAAGAATATGATCGTTAATTTTCTTTAGATGTACATATAAGTGTATATAGCAAAACCGTAATTATAAAAGTGAATTTATTTAAGTTAAACTTACTTAAATTAGTTCAGTATAAAGAGTAGAAAATGTTTTTCGTAAAAGAGCATTTATCGTAAATGCGTTTTTTTTTTTTTAATTCATTGTGTCTCCAAACCAGCGATAAATCACCAAAACAGGAAATTTTCATATTTTTTACGGACGTTATATCAAGGTTACGCAGCAATTTTTCTTATAAACGTATATATCCTCATGAGAAGAACATTCAGTAATATTTCAAACTTCTCTGAGTATGCACTTATGGAGACCTTCCTTGTTAGTATTATCTGTTCATTATCCATAATGATTTGAAAACTTACACACATGTATTTTTTTTTAGCTTTTGTAATACTTTGTTTGGTTGTTAAAGTTCTATGTACAAAGTATGAAATGAATATTAGACTGTTTTTTTACTCACGTGGCATTAAATTCCCCTGGTCCATCGGAGAAAAGGAGCTCGACCACGACAAGATATTTGACGCCTTTGTGTCTTTCAGTCACGATGATGACGAATTTGTAATCACGAAAATCATTTCAGGTTAGTTCATTAAATTTTGTTTTTTGGCATAACACATTTTTTACAGACCTGATTTTCCTTAATAAAAAATCATGTATTTTCTGTGTGATTAAATGTAATTTAGTTTACTGTAGATTTAAAACTTTTTAATTACGTAAAAAAAAACGCCTAAGTATTGGTCAAAATGCCTGTTTTTAGAAAAATATATCTCTTGAAGTAAAAGAGATAACAATATAATTTTTTCCTTTGTGTTAGTACTTTTTCTAAAGATGACATGAAAACAAATCATGCTGTTATTACTTTTACTTCGTACATCATAAGAATATAAATTCTGAAAATATTTTTTTAAATCAAAATTTATGGCAGGTTGTAACAGGTTGTATGGCAGGAAGAAGTGGTATTAACAAGAAATTTTGAAAGGAAAGTCCTCCACATAATGCGTATAACCTGTAAGTCTAATTCTGCTATTGCACCTGGTCTGTCAGTAGCAGAGCTAGGTAATTGCTGAAATGACAGACTGGCATGAAGAAAAATAACTTTTAAAACAAAACTTATTTTATTAAATATATTGAAATTATTTAGATAAATATTCCTCGAATCTATTGTTCATTTGTGTTACAATTAAAGATTCAGGAGGAGGAAGAAAATCTTGAAAACATATTATTTCCCAGCATTAAAATATTGATTATACAACATTAGCATAGATATAACCGTATGTTCATACCGTAATTCTTCAAAAGGCAGAATAATTTTAACAAGAGATTTAATTGCAGTATAGGAATACTGAATGCTTGACGTTACTACAGTTATAACCGTATGTTCGTGACTTAAGACTATGTGATATCTAACTTTCTGAACAATTCGATGATACAAAAATCCCTAAAAAAAATATACAAGAAATTATTTGATTTCATAATTTCTTAAACACATTTAAAAAATCCACAACGTCATCTCTTTTCCTTCCCGTTATACATTTTGTCAGAAACTTTCAATTTGACCAATATTTCAATATTTTTAAATAATCAATTTTAAAAAAGAATATATTCTCAAACATTACATGAGTTAAATTAAAAAGATATACATTCTTTAGATGTATTTGAATTCTTTGTTTATCCTTATTAGTTTAGGAAATAATGCAAGATACATTTTGCATTTGGATTTTGTAAAACGGCGGCGTGCAAAATCTCACAAGGAGACCGCCAAACATGATGCGCACAGATTTTGATGATTTTAAAGTATGTTGTAGGGATCATACCCCTAACTATTCAGGTCAAAGGTTTCCTTCAAATGGGCTTTAGTTTTCGAGAAATTTCGTTTTAAAGTTAAGCATGCATTTCAAATGCCATTACTTCGGGATACTGGACAAGGTCTCAGTGGTTCCGTGGTAGCGTTCGCGATTTGAGAGCCGCAAATGGGTGTTCTGTCCTCTCCTGAGACTGTTACCTTTTTAAACAAATTTTATATATTTGTCGCGTTATAAGTTGTATGCAGAATTATGAATTCTGCATCATTGAACTTTTTGATATTTTCCTAATAAATTCCATTTACATTTTCGAATATTTCGTAAAAATTTACGTTTTTTTTTTCTTTTTTTTTCTTGTGCAGTTTTGAAATTAATATTTCTATTGACGAAATTCCAAACTAACTAATTCCAAAAACATATCTTGAAAGGAGTAATAAAATATTAAAGCAATAACGATTATATCCAAGTTTTAGCCAGTTATATATATATTGTTTTATGTTATTTAAATACTATTGAATTTGAACTGTAAAGTTCAAACTCACCGTCATTTTTGATTTGCACAAATAAAAAATAATGTATTACAATTAATTTTTTTTTCAGTCTAACAAGTCGATGCCATACAGAAAAATTCAACTAGAAATGAAAAATCGTTTGTAAATTAAAATACATATAAAAAATATTTGAAAAAAAAATCGTCTGCAACGAGTTTTACGGTAATATCAGAATAAATAAAATTTTCTTTTTATCAATTTCGTTTCGCTTCCTTTGCAGATAATCACCACGTTTGAAATAATTTCTTTTTCAAATTTAATGCATTTTTAAATATATTTACCACAATTTAAGTATTTAAAGAATATATAATATGCTAATTTATACATTCTTCCAATATTGTTAAAACAATTATTTAAAGGCGATTTTTAATGCGAAATTTGTTTAGAATATTTTTACGATAGGTATAACACAATTAGTTCCATATTTAATAAACTAAAAATGTCGATGTCGGTGATGATAAATATTTTAGTATTTCAGCAGTTAACATATTTCAATATATTTAGAACAAATCAAATATTAAAAGGATATATTATTTTGTTAATTTTTTCTTAATCATTTAATTTTTTTTAAATAGAAAATGTAAATAAAAAAATGTATTATTTCATAAATATAATAAATAAATAAGTAAATATACATAAATGTAAACAATAATCATTTTAAAAAGACGAGATATCAAGACATAAATTAGTTTGGATTTTCGTCAGCAGAAATATTCGAATAAAAATTGCGCAAAAACTATAATTTTTCACGCAATATTCGAAAATGTAAATGGAATTTATTAGGAAAATATCAGAAAGTTCAAAGATGCAGAATTCATAATTCTGCATACAATTTATTACGCGACAAATATATAAAATTTGTTAAAAAAAGGTAAAAGTCACAGGAGAGGACAGAACACCCATCTGCGTCTCTCAAATCGCGAACGCTACCACGGAACCACGGAGACCATGTCCAGGATCGCGAAGTAATGGCATTTGAAATGCATGCTGAAGTTTAACCCGAAATTTCTCGAAAACTAAAGCCCATTTGTAGGAAACCTTTGACCTGAATAGTTAGGGGTATGATCCCTACAACATACTTTAAAATCATCAAAATCTGTGCGCATCATGTTTGGCGGTCTCCTTGTCAGATTCTGACCTCTTTTACATAACAAGATTTTTAAGATACAATATTTTTGAAAGTGCATTTAAATTTATTTTCTATGTGGGTTTCCACAAACAAAACATGTTAAAATTAAAACTGGTTCTTCAACTCATGTTTGTCCAAACTCTGTGAAATGACAACACGAGGTTCTATAATTCTCGTTACTTGGAGTTATTTATTGTATAGAAAAATATAAAACACTAACTTTTACCCGTGACTTCGTTACCGTAACAATTAAAGAAAATTAATTAATTCATTAAGCAACATATACAATTAACAAACTTTTCATCACATTTTATAGTAAAAAATACTTCTGAAAATCCCAATTTGAATAGTTTTGTTTTTGTATATAGAATTATTTAAATTTCTATCTTATTTAAATTATTTAAATTTCTATCTTATTTAAATTATTTAAATTTCTATCTTATTTAAATTATTTAAATTTCTATCTTATTTAAATTATTTAAATTTCTTCTTTCTTCATAAAATTTTATAATCATTCACTATGTTTTAGTGTGAAATATATTTATTTCTTTGTTATCCTATTTTAGCATTTCCATTTATTCTAAGCCCCACCAGTGGCTGAGAGGTTGTGCTCTCGAAGCTGGTAGACGGGAGGTGCTGGGTTCGATCCCAATCGCGCCCGTCGGCCTAATCGCTCGGAGTTTTCGTGGTTTTCTTTCGAGCCGTGGATTTTCTCCATGCGTAAACACGGATTAGGTTCCCTTAGAAAGACCCCCACGAAGGGCACTCCCCCCGGGCCTATATCCCTAGTGTCGATAATTGGCCGTCAATAATCAACCCAACCCAACCCATTTATTCTATTTTGCATTTATTTTGTTTATGGAAATTGATTTAATTTATGTTTTAATGTTGAAGAATATTGTTTAAAATGATTATATTAGTAAATATTTTTGAAGAAATTTGTTAATTAACATATCATTTTAGATGTAACTTTGATTTGTTTTGAATAATCTAAAAATCAACATACGTTAGGTTTTTATTCCAAAACACTTCACATCTTGAAAAAATTTGAAGTTATATGATATTTAAAAAGAAATTAAAACTGGTGGAGCATAAAAGTTCAAAAATAAATAAAATAGGTAGAAAAATACCTTTAACTCTCATATATTTATTGTATTTTTATTTCACAGTGCCACATCTTTAACAGCTACCAATAATATCAAAATGTTTATCATGCTCCAAAGACTTTCAAAGTCTAATGTTTATTTGTTAAGCAATATAGTTGCATATTTTCTTCAATGGCGAAAAAATCTGAAGAAAAAAAACACCCCAATTATGAATAAACATTGTGATATTGATTGTTGTGCTGCAGTTTACGATTATTGGAGTTTGAAAATTTGACAAGAATATATTCCAATGAGGGAAAAAATGCCTGCAGAGATATTTGTAACTATACATTTAGATATTTTAAAATTAAAAGGAATTATATGAGCATCAGAGAAGGATAACTGATAATACCTGGATTTTTTTAATTGGCTTTTCTCTTGCACTTTTCCATAATCATGGTGTCTTTAACAAATAGGAAAGGGGATTTTCTTGTTTAATTAGTACAATCGGCTCTTCTTCAATGTCACGTGAACGATGTCAAAGGCAAATCCTATTCTCCAATGAAAATTGCATATGCTAACAACTATTACATCGACTTTAATATATTTATTAAATTTTATCAGAATTTAATATTCTGAAAGTTTCTACGGCAAAAGGATGTTAAACGTATGTTTTAGCGACCAATACATTCTGTGGAAATGTGGAAATCACGCTACTTGGTGTAATTGCTAAAATGTATTAATATTTTCTGAATGAAAACCGGTACACGATTTAAAATATAACGACGCTTTCACCGGGGATAGTTTGTCCTATGAACTGATACTTGTCTAGTTAAAAAAATTCATTTCATGAATCATGTACAAATATGCATTTATATTTATAGATAATGTGCACGTTTGTTAACAAATATGTCGTTTGTTGCGTGTCTACTCAATTGTTTGAAGCGAAATTGTTTGAAGTTTCACTAAATTTCTCCTAACTTTCAAATAGTTAGAATAAATTATATTATGTGTAGAAAGTATTACATTATGAATTACTAACTCTGCCAGAATTGTTACTTTTAGCCTAAATTTTGTTGAGAAACGCCTTTACTTGAGTGCGTGACGTCACATGCACATTATCTATTTAAAATATAAAAGCGTATAAAGAAATCCAATATTATTGTACACATACAAAAAAATTTAAACATTAATATTTTTAAATACTAAATTTAACTACAAAATTATATTTACAATGTTTTTTAAACAGAATTTGGTAAAATTGGTTTTGAAATTATGTGATTTTTGATGCGAAATAATATTTCTCAAAAATATATTGTTATTTCAAGAATTGGGTTAGAATTTCGAAGCTGGTGAAATGAAAATGAGGCCACTTGATATTAGATTTTCAGATTAAAATTGCGTCATTTTTTCTGATAAACCATTTTACTTTTAATACCTTTTGTTTTAACAGCCATCCTTAAAGAATAATTAACGGAAAATACTATTATTTTCTTTATATCCAATTATATATCCAATGTGCGCAATTATTGTCCACCTAAATGCAAGGAGCTTAAACATGCCTTCTTGGTTAAGCTAACGCTGAAAAAAAAATGCAATATAATGATATTGATGTCAATAGTTGAAAGACGATTTTTGGTTATGTAGAATGAATTTAATCATGAAATTTGAATACGCAAAAATATGTTTTATTTCTTGGAAAATTCAGTATAATATTAACAAATATTTGAAAATGCCAGTTTTATCTAATGAAACGTCATATTAATCTTCTTTTAACGCTGAATTTGTTTTTTATTTCATTATCATTTTTCAAGTGGAAAATTAAAAATTAATTGTTGCGGCGGGGGGGAGGGTATTATTTCGGGTTTTTATTTCTTGGTAACAAGAAAGAAACATGGTTAAATTTTATGGAATTTTTTTTTATTAATCTCTATGAAAATAATGACATTTTTAAATATTAAAAAGATATTTAAATAAAATAAATAAAATATAGCCTATGTTGATTTCTGGGTTATAATACATCTATATGCAAATATACAGGGCCATTAAATCTTCCGTTTTGACGTTTACTTCAGCGAAACATTCACACACACAATCACATTTACAACATTAGGATTAAGTATCTGAACATAATTGTTCTTTTCAATTAAAACAAACGAAGGATTTTACATTAAGTGAGAGACATATGAATCGCCCTTTTAATGGGATGAATATTTATGAAATCAAATATTAGAAAAAAGGAACAATGTTTTAATTATGAAAAAGCTCTTTCCGTGCATGTTCGAAACCCCATCGTCTCCAACCCCATTGTTGTTCAGGAAGTCCGAAGTTTAAAAGTCACAAAAAAATTAATTTATCCTTTTTTTTCTGATAAAATACTTTCTGAAATGAATTTAAAAAAGCGTATTTCTACGATTATTATATAAACAGATTTAGCATTTTTTGTATTGTACTATCAGTGCTACACCGCTCGTAACTAAAACTTTAAGTTCATTAATTTTAGAAGGGATTGTTTCCTAATGTGCCATGGTTAAAAGGATATATCTAAACTTCTTTGCAAGATATGTGTATAAAATTTTGTATATAGTTTCTATATTATGTGTTTAAAAAATCATCTTTCGAACTTTTGCGTGTAAAAAATCGCCTTTCGCATGTGAAAATTTTGAAAGTATAGTCCTCACAGTAAAAATCCTTCTCAAAAATCCTTTTTATTTTTTAATTTATTATAAATTTTGTAAGTTATATCTTTATAAATCCTGAAGACAAATCAACAAGAAAACTCATCTTTACTCAGTAGCGAAAAAGATAATGAAATCGGAAAAGTGATTCATGAGTTATATCAAAAATTAAATATGTTTAACATTATTATTATTTTTTATAAAAAAAAGTTTTAAAGTTTTCAAAAACTTTTTTATCTGAAAAGTAATTTTTATAGAAAGATGGATTTCGGGAATTTCACTTTAACAAATGCCTGTAAATAAAACTATAAAATTTTGACCCCTGGACCCCTATTAATATTCAAAATAATTTATTATCATACAAATAAAAAAAGTTACACATGCTGCATCCTGGCGCCTTTTAATATTAAACAGTAAGTAAACGGTGGCAGCATTTGAAGTTCTTCTTGCAGGAGAGTAATGTGCGAGGTCACGAATTTCATTACTACACTACGTTGTTTTTATTCAAGCTATCAGCGATACGTGACATGGCACTGCTGTGACTCAAGCTGCAACGATGGTCAAATCATCTTGCAGTTTCAAAACTCAATCCATTTTTTTGTCGTTTCATCTTCTAAACAGAATGCAGGGTAAAAACTGAGTGAATATTAGTCTATTTTCATACATTAGTTTCAGCTTTCAGACAATGCCACGGCAGTGATATTTTGAACTCTAATAAGAACGTGAAGCAAAGAAATGTCCAACTTCATGCATTAATCTTCTGCGAGAAAAAATAAATCGCAGTCAACTCTTTCTGGTTTTTAAACTTTAAAGAAACTTCCTTCCATTTTAAGCCCAACTCTATATGTTACAGTGAAAACATATATTTTTTAACTTTCTCCAGAAAATGATGTTGAAATTGAATTAATAATATTGATATCAGCCATAAACTTTTGTAAAATCACACATATACGAGATTATTTTGATAAAATATACCTCCGCGTATCCTTCTCTTTAAACAGGACTCGGTACCGTTTGAACTTTCTTTTTTTTTAAAATATATTTTAATATATTATTAAATGTTTTTATGAAGAAAAACGAGTTTGTCAAGCCAAAATAGAAAAATCATGGTGATATCTGAAAAAAAAAAATATATTATTTTACCAAATTAAGAATATTTTAAAAGTACAAACCTGCAATTTTGAAAATTTTCCACTAAAATGGCCATTTGCTTAACGCATTTTTATTTTTAAAAAAGGGAACAGTTTATATAACATGGGAATCATATTCTAAATTTTATTAAAGCCACCGTAAGTCTCATCCATTAAAAAATAAAATAAAATCAATTATGTGTGCTAAAGTCTCATCATTTTGATCAGACTGATATATTGAAAAAAACAATCTGAGAAAAATAATTTCAAGATTGCAAACTCGGAATCCTTTAAAGGGAAATGGATGATGTAAAATCTATTTTTTTTATTATTCTAAATTGTCAGATTAATTTACTTTTATTTTTTTTTATAGAAATCAATTTCGCTGAGAATCATAAACTTTACAGTAGAGAACTACGTTAAATGCGAAATTCACGTATTTCTAGTTTTCTTGACTATTCGGTTAGAATTTGTCATATGCGTTTATACAAACCATTAAAAAAATATACTATTTTGTGAAATGATAACAATGTTGTTCGAAGAGTATTTTGTAGCATATTTTCTTTACATTTCTTCTATTTTCTATTCACAGAGATTGAAAAGAGAAATCCAAATACCCGTTTGTGTCTCCATTATCGTCACTTTATGCCCGGAGATTTAATAACTGCAAACATCTCCCGCGCAGTACAAACCTCCAAGAGGACACTCGTAATACTTTCCAGGTGTGTTGGCCAAACTTTTATTAGCTATATTAAACGATGCTTTTACATGTTATTATTACCAATTGTAATATTAGTCATTTCACAAAATTTTTTTATACAATTAAATCGTCTTTAGTATGTCAGCAGAAAAAAAGAAACAACTTACCCAACAAAGCAACATTGAGTGATATCTGACATACGAAATCCACCTTTCAAACCCCAATATTAACCGGTTATTATGTTCCGATACACACTGCGTATCTGGTGTATATGGAACGGGATAACTAATAATTCCTTTAAACTTTAAAGTATCTAATTCTATATTTGAAACTATTTCTACGAGGTAAACTTTGTCCTCCATTGCAGTATATTCCTATCAAATTTTTAATCTCCCATAATCCTAACATACAGACCAGTCCACAACTATTGGGATTACAATATTTTTCCATAATCGGGTACTTTTTATCAACACATATTTTTCGAGGCTGAAAGCAATTAGCAATTCCGTTGCTTAACAAATAAGCATTTTAGCTTTGGGAGTTTTGCGGGCTTGATAAACATTTTGACTTTGTTGGTCGATCTATAGTTGCGAAAAATACCACAATGTGAAATAAAAATGCAATAAATATATGAGAGTTTAAGATATTTTCCCCTTTTTAACACTTTCCAACCTAGTTGAAAAGAGTTTATGACTTCGGTTTGTCTGGCCGTATGGCCGTCTGCCGTCTGGCCGTCTGTCCGTGCTCTAACTCCCGTAAATATGCTCGGATTGCTCTGCAATTTTTATATGTTATTGTCGTTATCTATAGCAAGTTCCCTATTTCAACGGAAGTGTTGCACTTATAGTTCTTTTACAGGGACACTCAAAAGAATTCCGTTACATTGCGGTCTATGGGGAAAAATCATTTGCGGTTTATTTAAATAATGTTTCACTATTTTAAACGCATTGAAATTTATATATATCACTAAGGTGCATTAGACGAAGCTTAATATGGAATAGGGTGTGCATAGAACTTATAGTTACTTTACAGGGACAGTCAAAAGAATTCCGTTACATTACATCTATGGAGAAAAATCGTCTGCGGTTTATTTAAATAATGTTTCACTATTTTAAACGCATTGAAATTTATATATTTCACTAAGGTGCATTACAAGAGGCTTACAACAGAATATTGTGTGTATAGCAGTCATCGTTCATTTACAGGGACCCACAAAATAATTCTCAACTGTCTGTTAACAATAATTCCTGGAAGTGCGTTTTAAGTTACTGAACACGATTTTAATTTTAACTCGCTTTTTGTCTATTACGTGATGTGTATAAATTCTGTAGATCCTATACAGGGAAGCACAAAAGTTCGCGGACACATTTCCGTTTAGTGACAGAAACTCCAGACGGAGAATTTTAAACTGTGCTACGCGTTTCCTAACTGAACTAAAATTTAGCATCCTATGTAGTATATATACAGATCTATAGATCCTATACAGGGCTGATTAAAAGTATTCGGATATTTTTCTGAATATTGTATATGTTGGAAATTCCTGAAATTATGTTTTTAAATATATTATGCGTTTTCGAAATTGTTTACTTAGATGTCATCTTTTAGCTTATTAAAAGGTATGATTTGTAAAATTATTTTGGAAGCGTTGGAAAGTGTTACATAATCTATGCTTGACGCATGATTTTTCGTTCTTGTTTATGATTTTTCTTTGAACTTTTATACTTAACCCCGTTTTTTTTCTTTAGACATCTTCTATTTTATTTAATATATGAAGTGTTTAGAATAGGAACATTATGTTGTACGTTGTATTTTCGATTGCTCTAATCACCTCACAGTCATCTCTAAAGTGTACTGTTCATTAAGATGTTTCCTCAAACATATTTAATAGCATAATAATTTAATCAAATTTGTTTAACATAAAAATAAACATGTGATCATGAACGCAATAAATGTCAATTAGAATAAATAAAAATTATAAAACTATATAGGAAGCTATAGGAAGAAAAATTTACTCAAGTCTATGCAAAAATAAATAAATAAATAATATCAGATTAGAATAATGATATGAAATGTGGACATAATATTTCTAAAAAAATAATTTCTCTTATATCTTTTCAGAAAATACCTTGAAAGTGAATGGTGTTTGTTGGAATTTCGGACCGCCCATTATCAAGCTATGAAGGATAAGGTACAGCGAATAATTATTATAAAGGTGGATGAATTACCGAAGAAAATTGATCCGTCAATTAAAGCTTATCTTGATAGTACGACATACGTTACTTGGGGAGAGGAAAAGTTTTGGAATAAGTTACTTTATGTTATTCCTAGTCATGTCTGCGCCAGAAATACTGTTGAAAAAAACATAAGAGATATGGAAACATTCCTTTAATTGTGCATTTTGGGGTCCATGATTTATTCATGGGCACTTTGTTAATTTTGTAAATAAATGAAAAAAAAGTATTTTATGTTTCTAATAAGTATAATAATATTTTAATACATAATGGCTTGATATGCAAATGTATATTTTAGCTATTATAGTACCTCCAGTAAATCAATTACCACATTAGAGATCTAGTAAAAACATTAATTTGACATAATCATTTTAAATAAGTTCAACTATTTTGTTTTAAACTTCCCCAAAAACGAATCGTTTCACTTGGAACTCCTAATTGTCCATATTCAAGTTCTGGAGGATAATATGTACGCCGACAAATGGTGATTTAAAAATATACAAAACGATATTGATCCTTCAAACAAAAGCTTATCTTAAATGAACTATATACATGAGTTGGAGAGAAATTGTTTTGGAACAAATTGCTCTAGAAATTTTATAGTTAAGCTTTGCCGAAAAAACCGCTTCAAAAATTATGGAAGATAAAGAAACTGTGTTGAATCATCCATTTAATGATGTATAAATTATTCAAGAGCTTAGACAAATTGGTAAATAAAGAATTAAAAACAATAAGTATCAATAAGAAGTGTGATTTTGTATTGCAGTAGAATTTAGAAAGCTGAAAATTATTTGCCTAACAATTATTTTTTTTTTTGTACATTTAATAGTCAAAATACTCGTACCTAAAATGTAATGGCTGTTTCTGTTGACTAAACATGTTAAGCAACCGCAGTCACTTATATTTTGCCTTTTCTCATTGAAAAGAATTTATCTGGTCGAGGGAGCATTAGCCGGTTGATTTTTTTCTACGTTTACATTGTATTGAACAAATGTTACTATTTGTTTATAATTTAAATGCATTTATTTCTATATGAAAATAAAACTAAAAGTAATAATAATAAATGCTATCAATTTTTATTTTTGAGGTTTTGATTTATCTATCACTCTAAATATATTAATTTACTCAGTACTGTCGCGAAAAACATTTAGCTTTATAATTCTGCAGCCATTAAGTACTAAGTTCGTTGGTTGTTTGAGTACTTAACACCTTTTTCTGTATAGTGCAACGGGGATTTTCTGTAAGTACCTGTATAGCATTCTGATGCCACAGTAAAGTCACTATGATGTCACATAACGATGTGGATGTGAAGTCACAGCGAAGTAAATATGCGGTCATTATGGCCGTTTTTAAGAATTTCTGTAACCCCACAATATGATTACTTTGTGAAGTCACATTGTGACTAATTTGTGAAAAGTGTGACATTTGTGATGATTTTGCATCCTGTCGGCTGAACCAAATTTACACGAACACAGTCCGACCTCAATGGATCGACTGCTTTTCTGTAAGCCGAATTCGGATCCGGCATCGGGTCGGGCAGTCAGATTTTACCAGAACACGGCCCGAACATATTGTGTCGGCTGGTGTCTTTTAGGAAGCTTTTGGAGGAAAGCAATTCCAAAAAAATTTTGTATATTTTCACCGATCATGACCTCCCGACCTCCAGGCCCCCAAACCACCCTCCGTTCAAATGTTGATTATATATATATATATATATCCATACATACACACACACACACACACACACACACACACACACACACACACACACATATATATATATTTATATATATATATATATATGTACGAATTCGCTGAAGTCGATGAAATGGAAGGTTGTGTACTACAACACCCGTATCTGATACGATGGAAAATTGAGATCGGATGGCATGCAGTACTATGTCAGTCGGCCATTCGAAGCGCAATACTACGGACATACAGTCGTGTCGTGGCTGTACAAGGCAAACTGAATTGAATTAGTGGTGGTTTCTGCAAGATGAAAGAACAAGGTCGTGAAATTCCATGCTTTTATTTAACAATCTCCAAGGAAGCAGTCCACACATACTTAAAAGGGGTAGTGCAATCTGAAAGAAGTTAGTTGTCACAAGTTGTTACCAAATACGTCGAACAAAATATTAATCATAATCCTTTTGTAATACATGGTCATTTTAAACGCACAGCCAGGGTTTCCGTTAGCAAATGGAAATTCGGCCAAAATCTGGTGGAAGAATGATTGCGCTTGATTTTTGCGAATAAACAGAAAGATACCAAATCATGACGTAACGCGTGCTCTAGCCAATGCGATAATATGGAATGCGCGTGCAATCTACGTCATGACCAATGAGAAAGATAAAGTAAAGGGTTCTAATACATTCTAAGCGGACGTATTTTATAGTAAAAAGAAACCAACACGCAAAAACTCGGAAGGAGTAAAAGGAGAAAAAATGGTTTTCGAAAAAACATTCGAATTTACAGAAATGATCAGAATTTATGATATAATAACTAAAAGCTTTAAATTTAAATAAACTAGGCAAAAAAATGAATTTAATGGGAATTTAATAGAATTAATGATAGATATTATTAAGGAATAAGGAATTAGTGAAACTGTGTGTGTGTGTGTGGTGTTAATTCAGCATAAAACAGAGAAACATCGCGAAGGAAGATTTAATAATGTAACATATATATATATATATATATATATATATATATTAACTAAGGCTTGAAAATGAACTAAGGCTTTAAAACATAATATTTCTGATTAGGTTACTATTAACACAAAGCATTTTTTCCAGCAAATTACTAAAATACAAAAAAACTATGTTATTACATATATTGACAAATCTCCTAATAACTATGCAATCATATGTAAATCTTACTATCACCAACTATACATATATATTACATCCTGTATTTCTTCTAATAAATCTTTTCAAAAAACTAATTAAAATGTAATTGTAAACAATCGTAAATTCATAGTTTTTATAAACTATTAAATATTTCCTCTACTAACTTTAATTATCCTTATTTAGTTCTTATATCCAAATTTCATAAGAAACC
Organism: Maratus michaelseni; assembly: GCA_963931845.1. Classification (NCBI taxonomy): domain Eukaryota; kingdom Metazoa; phylum Arthropoda; class Arachnida; order Araneae; family Salticidae; genus Maratus; species Maratus michaelseni. The sequence continues at coordinate 54,769,749 of OZ007596.1, forward strand.
ATTTAAATTTAAGACTGTAACTATTGGTTGCAATACATATAATAATACTGCCAATAAACTTTTATTAAAAATTCTCAATCAAATATATACACTGACAATAACCACTTATAATACACATTATATAAAAAATACCTATCAACTGGTCAATATTATGAAAAATCTTAAAAGTGTAAACAATATAACGACATGTGATTTTATAGATCTTTTTAATAATATAGATTTAATTTATCTACATAATATAATAAATGAATTATTTAAAATGTATCATCATAAACTGAATTTACCATTGCATATACATACAGCTTATTTTAAAACTCTAACAAATTTCATTATGTATAATAATTTAATAATGCATGATAACACATTATATTTACAGATAGTCGATATACCAGAAAGTGGATGTACATCCAGTTTATTTTCAGACTTATATTTATATCACTATGAACGTACTTTTATTAATAGTAATATACATTTATATCATTATATTGATGACATAATTTTAATTGCCACTAATCAAACCAATGTCTCTCAATTTCCAGTAGATTATCCTACAAATCTCCTAATAACTATGCAATCATATGTAAATCTTACTATCACCAACTATACATATATATTACATCCTGTATTTCTTCTAATAAATCTTTTCAAAAAACTAATTAAAATGTAATTGTAAACAATCGTAAATTCATAGTTTTTATAAACTATTAAATATTTCCTCTACTAACTTTAATTATCCTTATTTAGTTCTTATATCCAAATTTCATAAGAAACCATTTAAATTTAAGACTGTAACTATTGGTTGCAATACATATAATAATACTGCCAATAAACTTTTATTAAAAATTCTCAATCAAATATATACACTGACAATAACCACTTATAATACACATTATATAAAAAATACCTGTCAACTGGTCAATATTATGAAAAATCTTAAAAGTGTAAACAATATAACGACATGTGATTTTATAGATCTTTTTAATAATAAAGATTTAATTTATCTACATAATATAATAAATGAATTATTTAAAATGTATCATCATAAACTGAATTTACCATTGCATATACATACAGCTTATTTTAAAACTCTAACAAATTTCATTATGTATAATAATTTAATAATGCATGATAACACATTATATTTACAGATAGTCGATATACCAGAAAGTGGATGTACATCCAGTTTATTTTCAGACTTATATTTATATCACTATGAACGTACTTTTATTAATAGTAATATACATTTATATCATTATATTGATGACATAATTTTAATTGCCACTAATCAAACCAATGTCTCTCAATTTCCAGTAGATTATCCTACAAATCTCCTAATAACTATGCAATCATATGTAAATCTTACTATCACCAACTATACATATATATTACATCCTGTATTTCTTCTAATAAATCTTTTCAAAAAACTAATTAAAATGTAATTGTAAACAATCGTAAATTCATAGTTTTTATAAACTATTAAATATTTCCTCTACTAACTTTAATTATCCTTATTTAGTTCTTATATCCAAATTTCATAAGAAACCATTTAAATTTAAGACTGTAACTATTGGTTGCAATACATATAATAATACTGCCAATAAACTTTTATTAAAAATTCTCAATCAAATATATACACTGACAATAACCACTTATAATACACATTATATAAAAAATACCTATCAACTGGTCAATATTATGAAAAATCTTAAAAGTGTAAACAATATAACGACATGTGATTTTATAGATCTTTTTAATAATATAGATTTAATTTATCTACATAATATAATAAATGAATTATTTAAAATGTATCATCATAAACTGAATTTACCATTGCATATACATACAGCTTATTTTAAAACTCTAACAAATTTCATTATGTATAATAATTTAATAATGCATGATAACACATTATATTTACAGATAGTCGATATACCAGAAAGTGGATGTACATCCAGTTTATTTTCAGACTTATATTTATATCACTATGAACGTACTTTTATTAATAGTAATATACATTTATATCATTATATTGATGACATAATTTTAATTGCCACTAATCAAACCAATGTCTCTCAATTTCCAGTAGATTATCCTACTAATTTAGAATTAACGGAAAACCTCCTATCTAACAATACAATTAACTTTTTAGATCTTAAAATTACACTAAAAGAAAACAAAACAATAATTTATCTATATGACAAACATAAAGAATTTAAATTCAAAGTTAATACATTTACAAATTTTTAATCTTGTCTTCATAATTCTGTATATCCTAAATTAATTCCATAATCATGTATATGGAATAAAGTGTTTATGCTCTTCGCATCTAATTAACAACAATCTTAAAAAACTAATTTATGAAGCATTAAAACATGGTTTTCCAAAAAAATTCATATATTCTTTAATATATAATTAGTACATAAATGATCTTAAAAAATAAATTAACACATGCGTAAAAAAATTATAAAAATATATAAAATAAGAAAATAGTTATAAAAAATTAAAACTGTAAAATAACAATAAAAAAATATAATAAGACGGATTGGTGCGCTAGATGATAGATTAAGGAGGTGTGGTGGAGTTGTCTGGATAATACGCATTGGTTCATTTAACAAAAAAATGGAATGGGGCATTTGATTTAGAACTACGATGCAATTACACATTTTGTAATGGACTTTGTTTCGATTTTTATATGCATATTGGTGTAGCTATATTTACATATTTATCTTATTCATATTCTTTAATAATTTTATGATTACTTGTATTTAAATTCTAGCTCACTGCGGATAATACCATATTAGCTTCTAATACATAGTTAATTTTCTTAAATGAGAATACAATGCATGTATTAATTTTTATTTTTTATTTTACCCTCTCCCCTTATATCATGTGTATTTTATTTTTAAGAAAGTTTGTATACACATTAAATGTAACTAATTAATTTCAAAATTTAGTTATTAATATTTATTCCTTAGCATCTTTATTATATACATTTTTTTATTAATTATAAATTAACTTCAGATATGATGCAATGTTGTCACAGTAATGTAAATGATGATATGTCATCGCTAGGTACAAATATTTATGTGATACATTAATCAATAATCACCAGTTTCATTTATTGTTTATTTTTGAATACATCTTTTATTCATTATTCTAATACAATAAATTTATTAACATCATTTTGTTCAAATATCTGTTTTAAGACAGTATTTGTTTTAAAACATCATCCAATAATGTAATAAATTATTATATAATTGTATATAATTACCAATAGATGGCAGCACCTCATTGATTTTTTCTTTTGAATTTATGATGGAGTTAAATTTTAAATTTTCGATAGAAGGTGCTGGTTTTATATATTGGGGTATGTGCTTGGCTATGCATTACATATTGTTTCTTGATCCATGGTCCATCATTTTTTAAATAACTTTTTTTTGGCAACATCTGCTTAAAACTCCAATGCTTGTTATATAAGCTGATTCAGGTTTGGAATTTGATTTGAAATGTGGTAATTTCATGTTTTTATTTTTTTGCCCTCTATCCTTTTAGGTAGCTTTCAATACAAACAAGTTGGAAATTGTACGTCAAACGTTACAAACGAGGTGCGTTCGTACGCACGTTTTAGAATTAAATTCATGATATCCCGTGCGTAGAACGGGTTAAACAGCTAGTTAAGTATATATTTTATGACACTGTTCATACAAATATCTTAACTAGTTATATAAATATTCAGATATATATGTATCAGCTAGTTATATAAATATTCAGATCTTGATGATTTTTAATTCTGTGAAATGAATTATATCGTCTGCAGATTAATTTCTGTATTAAAATAAGTATCTCGGTCGCTTGACGATTAAACTTCGGAAGCTCCTATAACAAAAAAGCACCGATTTAAAAAAAATTGAAATTTCTTAATAAATATTTTTATTAATATCTCCTAAAGTTTTGATTCGATTTTAATAAAATTTGAAATGTCTCGACAAAATTCTGCAAAGATAATATATTTTAAATTGCAAACCATTTGGTTGGGTAGTTTTTGCGTTGTTATATGTGGACAGACAGACAGACGAACAGACAGACAGACAGACGGACGGACGGACAGACGGACGGACCAAACGACGACTATAGGTGCTACGTATTTATATAATTACGAACGCACCTAAAAAGTATTGCAGCCGTTCGCAGGAAAGCAGTTCCAGAAAATTTCGATATATTTTCACCGATCATGACCCCCAGACCCCAAAACCACCCTCCGTACAAATGTTGATTTATATATATAGATATATCCATATATATATATATATATATATATATATATATATATATATATATATATATCTGACATATGTCATACGATAACGCTCGTATTTATAAATCAATTTTGATTAAACTAATTGTGTGTATTAAGCTCACCAATGTCTCGACCGAGTTCGTTGGCCAGCTTGGTCCGCCATTTTGTTTCAAGATGGCGGACACTTAAAAATTTAAAACTAAAATAAATATACAAAAAAGTTAAAAATTCAAATTTATTTTTTAATTAAGTGTTAGGTCTTGATACGAGGATTCCAGAGCATTTTTTGGTTTATCTCTATCTTAAAAAAGGGCTGAGATAGAGCAGTTTGAAATTCTAGGGTGGCTGACATTTTGAAACAAAACAGCACATTAACGCGATTACTCGCAAATTATTTTCTTTCATTGTTGTAATAATTTTCCCAATCATACGCATAAAACTATATATTCATATCCGTTAGCGCCAAATTCTCGCCAAAATTGGCGACATTCGGCGAAATATCGCCAAATTTGGCGACACAAATAAGTCTTTATAAATGAAGCCAATTTGGCTATTGCTCAATAAGTTGGCGAATTTCTTATTCAAATTCAGTATTAACGAATCTTTTGTAACCGTTTCTTTGCATTTTAACTTGCTGTTTTCGTGTAACATTAGCTAAAATTTTAAAACGAAGATATGGGAAAGCTACCTTTTCCTCCCGGTACAGGCCGGAAGGACTTTTTTCATTATCTTTTACTGATTTAGTAGTTATTTTATTAATTAAAATATTAATTGTGTCCTGAAATTCTTATATTTTATTTATTTACTAGGGGGCCTACCCCCTGCGAGCTACGCTCGCCAACCCCCGCTCAGACTTCGAGGCCTCTAAAAACATGACAGCGTGCTTTGTTTTAAAAATATTGGTAAATCTGTAATTGGGTTGCCATGCTTTTAACGTTTTAAAGGGGCATTTTTTTATTACCATGGCCTCATACACAGCTGTTGCGACAACTGACGACTGTTTTCGGGATTGATAAGTAAAATCAATTACAACTTGAAAACCAGCTTGTATAAAATGGTTAGGTTTAAATTGTGGCGACCTCTCGGACTTTTATAACAACGATCTGTATTCTATTCTTCCTTTGCGTTTAAGGATGAGAAAAATTCCGTCTGCTTGTAAATGACATTAGGAACCATGGTATTGAAAAGTACTATGTTATAGACATTTTCAGTAACAGGTTTTAATTTTCTCTCTATTTTAGTGCACCATCATGCATATTTTCATGTTATTTTAAATATGTAAATTATTTATTTTAATTAATATGTATATACGAATTTTCTAATAATTATTTATCATACAAAATTAATTAAATATTTTGTGCATGCATGCCTGCATTTATTCGGCTTCAATTGATGAGATAATTAAACAAATTTGCTATCCGCGATAATTTTACACCTTGTTATGTCACTTGAATACTGCCCATAAGAAAATCGGGTACTTTTCCAGTATAGGATCCTTTGCTTTTAGGTTTGGCGTAATTCGAGCTTCAAAAAGGGATAGATTCGTTAATATACGTAGATTTGTTGCCAAAAGTTATGAAAACAAACCCAATGAACTTTTGGTGCTTTTCTATTATAGGGGTCTTGACGCTTTTTTAAAAAGATTGGCGCAATTCGGGCATCAGAAAGTGAGATTTGGTGCCAAATGACATAAACAGCCATGGAAACAAATTCGACGATTTTTTTGTTTATATGCGTATTTTAATTATACGTATATTATTATTGTTTTTTCTATACAAATTACTTCTGATTATATATAAAATAGGATAAATGACATTTTACGCTAAACAAATTGTATAAATATGTTTTTGCTCCTTTTTTTTGCGTTTACATAAATGGCGTCATTTGGACGAATTTATTCAAAATATTTTCAGTTTATAAATTAAATTAAATGCTGACATACGATTGAATCCTGACGATAGAAATGTGATTTTTTTTTTCAAATTTTCCCGAAAAACATAATTTAATCACAATCTTATCTTCATTATTGATTGAAATAAAAGATAAATTCAATTTCAATTTAAAAATGACGAATAAAAAAAAAATCAATAATCCCTATCGGGATCCTTTTCAATTTTTTCCCTTTTTTGTCACAAAAAAACTGAGTAATTAGTTGCCATTATTACAGAAATATCATTAAAATTAGAAAAAAATTAATATCTCGAAAACTAATTCCAATTTCAAAATTCTATTACCAGTTTTGGCATCCGCGGATTTTTATGCACAATTGGTATTAATTTCCCCATCAAGCGTTTAATATTTTATTAAAAATAGCCCTGAAACATAATCAGTCATTTAATCAGTCGTTTCATAAAATCGTTTCATAAATTCGTTTCATAAAATCGTTTCACAAATTTGTTTCATTAGGATTTTATATATATAGGGTAGATTTATTTTTTGATATTCCAATTGCAACGTTCTCCCGTTTATTTGGCGATAGTTTTTGTTATGAAAAGTGGTCGACGAGATAATAGAGAAGTACCATTTTTTTTCAATATGTAATAGTTATTAGATGCAGGTTTAAACTTCTAAAGAAAAAGCAAGGATAAAAATATCTGCAAACAACATTTAGTTGTTAGTCAAGCCAGAATAGCATCTAATTTATTCCATCAAAGTTACACTAAAAACTGATCCAAGATTGCTAAAGGCACGCGCGAGAAAAAAAAAATTAACAATCGTATTTTGACTGCATTAGAGGATGACGTCATCCGCTTAACATAAATCAGCTGAAACATAAATCTAAACATTTCAATTTCAATTTCGCTTTTTAATCATAAGTATAAAATAAACCCGTAAGGTGTTTTTTATAATAATTGCTGAGCATCATATAATGTGGTATTTTATTTTTTTGGCAACAATAATTTCAGGAAAACCTTTCATTTCTTTTATGAAAACAATGCCGATTTAATTTTTAATTTTCAGCAAATTTTAATCAAAAACATGTTTTAACGAATTGTTAAGTGGGCTATGTCAGAAGCCGGTTAAAAAACCTTTCATATGGTATCTCATTCGTTGTTCTGCGTTTCATATTTTCTTAGAAAATGGGATGTAGACAGGAGAAATAATATATACCAGAAGGACCCGTGCGAAGCTTTCGCACTGCTATCTTTGAGATTATTTCCTGGTACGTTTTAGCGCTAATTTTTAATTAACTGATTTTTTTTTAATTGAATCACCGCGTTTTAACTAAATGCAGTTGTACGTTCTCAGAAACGTGTTCAAAAACTTTTCGAATACCTCATTCATCGTTGTATGTTTCGTATGTGCATAGAAAAAAGGATGTTGACAAATGAAATAATATATATAATGATTGCTTGTGCGAATAAATTGCCAGAAAATATTTTGCCAAATTTTCTTATCTCGCCAAGGTTATTTTTCTAGGTTGCCAAGACTCCGATACTGAAAAAAAAAACGAATTATAAAAAAAAATTAAACACTGAATCAGATGTTTGGAGAATTTATATGCCAGCATGGCACAGATGTCATATACTCACCACATTGGCACGATTTTTCCTCCCGCCAATTTGGCGAAAATTTTGTTTTTGAATATTAGTTACAAATAACATACAATAATAGCATATGATATTTTATTTCAATATAAAAGTAAAATAACGTAATAAATAAAACAGCTTCTATTATTTTAAAAAAGGAAATACAAATAAATAAATGATAGTTTGATATAAATAAATGTGGATATACATAATAACAATAATTTATAGAATTAAAATACGAAATAAAGTAAATAAACAACGTTTAAAAAGTAAATAAACAAAGTAAACAAACAAAAGTAAATAAACAAAGTTTTCGCCAAATTAGCGGGGGAAAAAATCTCCGCCAATGTGGTGCGTATATGACATCTGTGCCAATAGCATTTCCTCATATTTTGCAAAACTGTTAAAGAAATGTCTTAAATACGTAAATCAATATTTGGTACACCACTTTTTTGAAAGGCTATGAGAACTTAAACATGGGGCGTTCAAACTTTGTGGTCCAGCAGCCATTTAAGTGACATCAGACTTCGCTGGCATATTAACAGCTTAATGAAGTATTAAAAAATAAATATTACCATTTTTATAAATCCTAATGAAATGTATATTTGGAAGTTAATCCTTAAATTACGTAATCTACTGGTGCTCCGATTCCGATACAGTACGCATATAAACAGCCATGATTAAACAAAGAAAACAAATAAACAATAGGCGACGCACACGTAAAAATTAAATTAAAAACCCGATTAAAAGCTCTATATTTTTTCAAAAAGCACGCGCAAGAAATAAATTGACAATCATATTTTAATTGCATTAGAGGATGACGTCATACGATAATGCAGTATTTTATTTCTGTGGCAACACTGATTTCAGAAAAACCTTTCATTTCATTGATGAAATCAATGTCGATTTAATTTTAAATAACAGCAATTTTTAATCGAAAAACATGTTTAAAAAATGTAAGTGTATGTAAAAATATAAGGTTCAAAAACCTTTCATATGGTATCTCATTCGTTGTTCTGCGTTTCATATTTTCCTAGAAAAAGGGATGTTGACAGGAGAAATAATATATATGATGATGATATTCATATCCGTTAGCGCCAAATTCTCGCCAAACTTGGCGACATTTGGCGAAATATCGTCAAATTTGGCGACCAAACAAAGTTTTCATAAATGAAGCCAATTTGGCTATTGCTCAATAATTTGGCGAATTTCTTATTCAAATTCAGTATTAACGAATCTTTTGTAAATGTTTTATTTGCATTTTAACTTGCTGTTTTCGTGTAACATTAGCTAAAATTTTAAAACGAAGATATAGGAAAGCTACCTTTTCCTCCGGGTACATGCCGGAATGACTTTTTAATCATGTTTTATTTTGAACTTAATTGTTGTTTCATTGTGTATTTCTGTACATTCTGGGTGGGGTTGTCCCAAATTCATATTCATTAGCTATTTTATGGCTAATATGAAGATGAAACCACACATTTTATTTGTGGAAATTTAGACTTTTGGAACCTGAAGATTCTGTCTAAATTCCACAAATTTCCATTATTCAATTTCTGTAGTTCAATTTCTGCCTTTTTTTTAATACTATGTTTTTGGTATCTCCGTTCAGTGTTGGGGTATCTGTTTTGTTTTCAGTTAGTTATTTTACTTTTATTCATAATTTCACAGTTTTTGTTGGTGGTTGTAATGTTCATTTAATGGTTACATATATATCTGACGACATATGTCATGCTGTAACTCTCTTATTTATGAACCGATTTGGATGTGACTGAGTACGTGTATAGGACATTCGAAGGTCTCGACCGAGTTCGTTGGCCAGCTTCATCTGCCAACTTGTTTCAAAATAGCGGCCAGTTAAAAAAAAATTAATTGTTAAAAATTCAAAACGATGTACAAAAAAATATAAATTGGAAAAATTGTTTCTGTTAAGGGTTAGATCGTGATATAAGGATTCTAGAACATTTTTTATTTTTGCTATATCTTAAAAAGTGGATGAGATATGGCAGTTTGAAACTCTAGTGTGGCTGAGATCTTGAAATAATCTGATATTTGTTATGCTCTAATTCTCATATTTACGAACCAATATGAATGTGACTGATCAAATGTACAGAGCATATCAAGGTCTCGACCGAGTTCGTTGGTCAGCTTTATGCGCCATCTTGTTTCAAAATGGTGGCAAGTTAAAATTTTTATTATTTTTTTATTTCAAAAATGTGTATAAAAATTATAAATTGAAATAGTTGTTTCCGTTAAGAGTTAGATCGTGATACAATACTTCTGGAACATGTTTTGTTTTGGCTTTATCTTAAAAAATGGCTGAGATATGGCAATTTGAAATTCTAGGATGGCTGACATTTTGAAAATATCTGATTTTTTTTATGCTGTAATTCTTATGCTGAAATTTGCATTCAAATTCTGTATTAACGAAATTTGGAATTGAATCTTCTATAATCGAGTTCCAAGCATTTTAGCTTCGGATGTTTGAGTAAAATGAGTTTAATTTTTAAAAACATGGACTATGAAAACCGCCTTTTTCCCCGGTACAGGCCGGAAGGACTTTTTTCTTCCTTTTTTTTCTTTTTACTTGTACGTAGAATTCGGATTATAATCTTGCATCGGGTCGGGTATCCAAATTTTAGAGACCCGAGTCCGGTTTAATAAAGTTACTGCACTCGATGCATGATTCTAATCCGAATCCAACCTGCAGCAAAATTTAAAAAAAATAAAAAAACATCCGACTTAATATTTTTGTTTCCGGTACGGATAAATTTTAGTCACCCAACCCGATGCAAAGTTGTTACGTGTACTTTTCATATTCATATTTTTAAAGAAAATTTTCTAAAAAGTTTTTTTTTTCTTTAACTGCAAAATCTTCCGAAAACACATTTATGACTAGACATTACACATTTCTTGCAAAATTTCAAGATATTAAGAGCCTAAGCTAGTAAAGCGAACGAAGTCACAATCTGATGTTAAACAAATGGTAAGTTCACAAGTTCAATGGTAAATCACAAGTTTGCATTTCCATATTTTTGTTATTGTCTAGAATATCTGAAGTCGATGTCTAACAGAGTATATTTTTATTTATTTTAATTTTCTTTGCAATTTTCTTCTATTTTCTGAGGATACTTTCAATATTGGTAACCGGTTCCAATACTGAAAGTATCTTGGGAAAAAAAATCTGCATAAAAAAAATCGAAAATGTATGAAGATACCCGGTAACACCTAATATTATCATATGCAGAAAAAAAATTATTTAAAAATATCGAAATGGAAACGAGAAATTTCAAAAGGACGACGCCATCAGTTTAAAACTATCTAGCGAGTGTCTTAACGTTATTAGCGCAGACTGTTAAGTGGCAAATGGCTTTTAATTATAAACTGACTGTTTTCTTTAAAAAAAAAATTGAATTTTCGAAAAATGTGTGTAATTAAGAGAATGTTCTTATTCTGAGGATTTTAAGAAAACCGCATATAAAAATTTCACAAATTTGAGTAATATTCGATAAAATTGTGTCAGTTGTTTTCACAGTAAAATTGATTAAAATAATACAAGATATAAAATTTTGAAGATGATATATAATAATTTAAAGTGGTTTATCTCAAAAGTGTCTTTTAAAATAACTGTGTGGAAAATTTCTATTAAACTACATTATATGTTTTACCTATAAATTTTATGTGTCTAGGCCAAAATTTGATTTTAATTCAAGACACAGAAAAAAAAACATCATTGATAAACTTCGAAAAAAAAAATGCAATCAGATCAACTTTATTTTGAAACTATGCACAAATTTAGGTTGAGTCTTAAGATTAAATTCACTAAGATTGCAGGCAAAAACGTTAACCACCAGTATAATAGAAATCTTGCACGCAATTTAAAGAAAGCACGTTTTTAACTTTTGGGATAAACCACTTAAAAGGTTTTTATCATTGTTTATGTGAGAATAAGACAATTTTTTGTAGATGGGCTTTTTTAGAAAAGTTGGCTTAATGTTTTTAACCGATGTTGTACTTTGGTATATTGTTTTTTTTTCTTTTCTTTTTTTTTTCGTAAAATCGAATTCTTTAATAATTAAACAGTCATATTCCCCTTTAAGATTTCAAAATGTTTCTATTTCAATTTGTTTGCGGCTAATAAAAATAACTTAATTCTGGTTAAAATCAGGCATAATTGAAATGTACAAACATATTAATATTTTTAAATATGAAGGAATGCATATATTAAAATATCATAATATTTGCACTATATATTACGCATTTTTCTTCAGATTGTCGAGTGATTTTTAATAGTAGATAAAAATATTTTACGCGACTGTTTTTGCAGAAGCTTTCCTAAGGGGGACAAACTCTATCTATTTACTGAAATAATCAAATATAAATAACAAATATCTAAATCTATCTGGATTAAATAAATGATGCTGTTCAATTAAATCGAATCCTACACATTCCATGGGATACGTTACTTTAATAGAAATTGATTTAAGAAATGGACTTATATTTTTATATTTATATTTCGGGCATGTGCTGCAGCTGGGGACATAATTTTACACTGTTTCCCGCATTTAAGGGAAGCAGCAGGAATCACAATCTTGGGCCTATATTTTTCGACTACCTAAGTGTCCTGCTAAGGGGTTATCATGAAATTCTTCTACAATGATCTTGCGAAGACCAGTTGGGATAAAAACTTACAATTCTTCTCGTGAGTTTACAGTTTTTGAATAGAAAAAAAACGACCATCTATTAGTTCTGCATTTCTGGAATCCTAATCCTAATAATATTATAAATCTGATTGTGTGCAAATGTTAGGCTAAAGCCAGCGTCAAAATAGAGCATTTAATGATCCTGTATCTTTGCATATACGTTGATTATAACCCTCAGATGAACATAGGCTGGGTTTTTTTCATTTTATTCAAATATTTTTCTTAATAATTCAAAATTTCGTTATTTTCATAGAGAATAAATGGACATTTTCCCATAAAATTTAACCATTTTACTTTATCGTTGCTAGGGCTTTGATCGTTGCCAACAAATAAAAACACGGAAAAATTATTTTTCTTCAAAAATTAATTTTCAATTGAAAGATTTTCACGTGAAAAATGAAAATGAAAAAAATTCAAAAGAAGATGAATTTCCGTGATATTTGAAACAAAAATATGGAGTATTTGTTATCATACATGAAGTATGAATATCGGTTACATTAAAAAGATATTTTTCTGTCAAAAAACTGCGTTATAATTAGAAGGAAAAGTGAACAATAATTATATTCTTAAAAATAGATTTCGCTTGGACCATGGAACTATGAAAAGGATCCTCCTCTGCTTGGACAAATATGACGTCATAAATAAAACATGTATTTTCAAATAGTCGTAATAATACAGGGAGCATGAATATCAATGTATAATGAAAGTAGATAGATAATGGACGTAATATTTAAGATGAAAAACTGAAATATTTTTTATCGATACTGATTAATAATTAGCTTGAGTACCAGTTACATACAAATGTGAGTTTTCCGCTAAAATTTACGTCCTGATTGCCAGAAAAAGAAATTTAACAAGAATTATGGCATTAAAAAGAGATTTCTCTGAGGAAAACGTCACGTCATATTTGAAATAAAACGGTAATTTTCAAATGTGTTTTACAAGGAACGGGAATTAATTCCGTACATTAATAATACAAGGATCAGTAAGTATAGAAAGAAGTATAGAAAGTAGATTAGTTTCACGACATTTTTTGAAATTTTTTTTATCTACACCGATTATTAAGCATGAATATCAGTTACATACAGATGAGAGTTTTTTGCCAAAAACCACACCATGATTATTAGGAAAAGAAAAAGAAATACGAATCTATTATATTAAAATCTGACCGCCTGTTTGTATTTCGCAACTACTCTTTTCAGATTGCCGAACGCAACGTGATTTACTTAACACCGGTTATCATTCATTTGAGGATGTCATAAAGTCTCAGAATTTAAAAAAAGGATTTAAATTCCGAGATATTATTATTATTATTATTATTATTATTATTTATTTATTTTTTTTTTTTTAACGAAGTTTCTCTAAAAAAGGCAACTAAATTATTCCATTTTTCACAGAGTAAGGAAATTTAAACAGAGTCCCTTTGCCTGAAAAGACCGACTGCAGCGGATGACTTAAAAACTAAATCATCGCTTTGGCGATTTTTATCTTCGTGATTTCCCTTTAATTGTAACCCTATTCTGCTTGGCGTTTTTTGCTGTTGTCATTTGCAAATGTGCAAATTTTCGGCGTTCGCTATTTGATTTTTAAATCTTGATTAATATTCATTATTAAAATTATTCTTATCTGAATTACTCTTATCTTATTCTGAAGATCAAATACGTCATTATAATTCTTCAAAATGCTACGAAGATATACGTTTATTGTTTGTAAGAACAAGACTGAAAAGTTATTTTTTAGTCCCAAGGATCGGTAAGTTGTGATTTCTTTTCATGTGTTATTTTTGTTCTTTTGTAGGTCATAATGCTTTCCTATGGGGATGCAGACGAATTTCCAAATTTAATTTTTATGCATAATGGATTTAGAGGTAAAATTATGAATGCTAAATTTTCGATATTGATTTCCAATAGTTTTAAAATTTTACCGATAAATTTAATATAATTTAGAAATTAATTGCTTAAAATATTTGAAAATGTTTTTGCATCTGTTCGGGAAATATAAACGTCTTATTTTCATATTTTTTACAATTTTTAAAAATGTTTATTTTTACTTTCCACTTTAATTTCTTCGCTGCTTAGTAACCGTATTTCAAAGAGTATATAAAATAATAAAATTCAAGGAACTCGCATTATTTTGGTGAAATATGTTTTTATTTATTTATTTTTAAAATCAAAACGAATGTAAATTAAATGAGACTACGGTGGGATGAATACCTGTTTTTTTTTTTTTTTTTTTTAATTAAAAGAATAAGCAATTCATGAGAATTTCAGAATATCATTGTATAACACTGTGTTTAATTTAATGATTCTAATTTCTGGAACATTTATATGCTTATAAATATGCATGCAGTTGAAAAAATAATAATTGCGGATTGTACTATGTTAAATGATATGAAAATGAGGTTTAAAAAACAAGCAGCAACAAGCAATCGCCGTTTTTTTCCTTCCCTCATTTGTTGCCAAGAAAGCGATATATCGCCGTATTAGCAATCATGCTTCTGTTATGGCCGCAGTTTCCGCGTCATCCGCAGATATCGCTACTGCCTATGTGTAATCCCATGTTAAAGAAGTTTCCATCGCAGTGTATGAGAGTTGATTCTCTGTTTAAATCTTCTTACTCTGTGCCATTTTTGTGGATAAAAAAGAAGAAATAAAACGGATTAATATATTTTTTCTCATTAAAACTGAAAAAAAAAAAAGAATTTATTTTCAATTTGAATAGATGGTGAAAGAAAAAAAAAATCTTGAATACAGTAAAATTTTTGAAAAATAAAAACGTATTTTCACATATTCAATCTTCATGAATCAATTTATTCTGGAAAACAAAAATCTTCTGTCAACATATTTTCATTTAGAAATAAAGATTTTTTTTTCAGTTATAGATTAAATCAAGGAGGCAAATTTAAGCTCCTTGCATTTAGGTTTACAATAATGGCTCCCTATTCACAAGGATAGAATTTAATGAAAAAGAATATACTATTTCCATTATCTTTGAAGGATTGCTATTAAAACGTTTCACAAAGGCGTTAAAAGTAAAATGGTTTACCAGGTAAACTTGACATATGTTTTTACAGAATTCACCGATTTCCACGATTTTATTTGGCCCGCCTTTTTTCATTGGTTTCCTTTTCGTGATTATTTGTCACAAAATTTCACTTTTTTCAAACTTAGTTATGTCAAGGCCTCTATAACATAGAAATACTTTATTGTCTCCTATGGAATGTGATTAAGAGTTAGTTAATTATTTACGTTTCTAATTATCGGGAATGAAATATTTTGCTTAATTAATGCATTTATTCTTCTTTTAATGATACGTGAACGAAGTCACGGGTAACAGCTAGTAATATTATAAATCTGATAGTGTGCAAATGTTAGGCTGAAGCCAGCGTGAAAATGAAGCATTTAATTATCCTGTATCTTTGCATATAAGTTGATTATAACCCTCAAATGAACATAGAATGGTTTTTGTTTATTTTATTTCAATATTTTTCTTAATAATTCAAAATTTCATTATTTTCATAGAGAATAAATGGACATTTTTTCGTATATTTTAAAATGGTTGGATGGTTTGGTTGGTTTGGCACAAAGGGCCCGGTTTTGCAGCTTTTTTTAAAATGGTTAAATTTAGTTTACCATTGCTAATACTTTATCGTTTCCAATATAAAATAAAACCCCTGAGTAATAATTTTTAATCAACAATTTATTTTCAAGTGAAAAATTTCCACGTGAAAAGGAAATGAATTATTTAAGAATTAAACAGAATATGAAATGATGTCATATTAAAAACAAAACGTGCGTTTTCAAATCTTTGATAATAATACAAAGTGCATAAATACGAGTAAGTATGGAAAACAAGCGAATATGATGTCATATATAGAAAAATAAAACAGATTTGTTTTGATGTTGAAATAAAATGATCTTGGGTTATCAAATTATTTGTGATTAATTTCTCTTTTTTTTTTTTTTTTCTTTTTGACATGAAAGGAATTATTTTAAATATACGTAATATATGTATTTTAAATGTATGTGTTGTAAATTAAAGTTCTGTGTTTTAAATGAAATGAGTGAAAGATTTATATTTTTAATGAATTCAATAAGAATGATGGGATAGGTTGGCGATTTATCGTCTGCACAAGGCTAACATAAAGATACCATATTTTTAATTTAAATTTTAAAAAGTAAAAAAAAAGTAAAAAAAAAAAAAAAAAAATATATATATTGGGTGGCGAATGTCAATGATATGCATCGCAAAATTATCCGTATCGAAAATCAGAAAATCTTAATAAAAATAACTATAATTTTTAAAAGAAAGTTGCTTTTCTCATAAAAGCTAAAGATTTAATATGATTGTGTCGAAGTAACAGCATTTTTCCTCTATCATTTTCCCACAATCGAAACACATTTGTAAATCGTCGTTTCGAACCGGAATTTAATTTTACATTTCTTTTAGTTTTAAAATAGGAAAAACTTTGTTGTCGTTTTTAAATATAGCTTTTTTTAAAGTTGTTTCATAATAGATTTTTGTAAAGTCTTGTAGGATAAGAAAAATTGCATAGATTTTAAAGCAATGTTTAAGTAAAATTACAATAATTTTTAAACTTAAAAAATAACAATGTTATCGAAAAGAAAATCGATTTTACCAACAAATTCGCGTAATGCAAAAGCAAAGAAGAAATCAAAAAGTAATGAATCTTCTTCCAGCCGAATTGTGTAAACTTGAACAAGCCGATCGTTCCAATTCATAACATTATAAACGTGAAAGCGCGTTCTATATAGTAGAATTTTTTTTACATATAGGTAGAAAATTTCCGAGTATAACAAGGTTAGGGGTCTGTAATTAAGTCCATAGTCAATTTGCTTTCTAGCACTTTCTAGCAACCTTTATTTACATTTTAGAATCGCATCAGATTGTTATATCTTTGTGAAATATCTATCAATGTATAAAATCCACAAGCAGTTTGTTCACTATTTACACCACTTAGCGTGAAACACTTAATTTAATATATACATAAACAAGATAATGTAGTAAGAAATATATAACATATGTCTATGAAAATATACAATATAATAATGCCCATTTAGCAATGCACACATATACAAATTGTACACCAAATACCACCTAAAATGCACTGTTGTATAGAAGAATTCTGCCAGTGGTGTTTTTCGTTTTACGAAAAGGAATTCCTCGATTTTCACGATTTTACTGGGTCCTCCTTTTTTCATTAGTTGCAGTTTCATTTTCGCGATTGTATATATTATTTGGCATGAAATTTCACTTTTTTAAGACTGGGTTATGTCAAGGCCCCTATAGCAAAGAAATACCGTATGGTCTCCTATAAAATGTGATAAAGCTTTGGTTAATTATATATGTTGTTAATTATCAAGTGAAATGTTTTGCTAAATTAATGCATTTATTCTTTTTTAATGTTACGTGAACGAAGTCACGGGTAACAGCTAGTATATGCATATTTTTACTCTGAAGTTCCTTCGAATTCTTCAAATACAAATTACCAAATTAAACATACTTATTTTTCTTTTTTATAAACTGTTCCCTTGAACTCAACATCAAAGATGATAAAGTAATAAAAATCACTTTCTCCGCCAGATCTAAACACACTTGCGGCTTTCGAGACCATAAATCTCTTATTGCGTTCTCTTTGCCTGTCCTATGTTAAATAACGACAATATATTCTGCTAACTTAAGATTCTCCCTTACCATACGAGACGACAAACCCTTTTTATTAATCAACGTTATCAACGCCGAGTGATCTGTAACAACTTTGACTGATAACTGTATAAAGAAACATCGAAATATTTTCAAATCCCAAATCACGACAGACACACCCTTTCCGTAATCGAATAATTTAAGTCAGCAGAATTCGAAATTCTTGACGCAAATACTTTAGGTATATCTTTCTGAGCCAACATTTCATCTACACCAACCGCACTAGCACCACAATACACTTTGAATTGCAATGTATAATCAGAATGGGGCACTACCGCCTCTTTCAACAACTCAAAAGACATCTGAGCCGCCGATGATAAAATCAAAGTCAAATATTTCTCAATAATACATGTAGTATGAGTATGTGTAAATACAGAAAGCAGCTTCATATGACGTCGTTAGAAATTAAAAAAAAAATAATTTATCTGACGGTATATTGGAAGTTTAACGGATTTTTCAAATGTTTGAGAATAATACAAAGAGAGTATCAACATGAGTAATAGAGAATAAGTAAATATATGAGTTTGAGGAACGTATTGAATCATGATAAAAACCCGATTATGTAAATATTGGTATATTTTAACATTTTGAAGGTCTCTATACAACATGTTTAATTTTGAAATTCTTTTTTTTAATATCGCATTTAGTCCACATGATAGATATTATTACTATGACAGAGTATAATAGTGCTCTTCACCCTCTATCAGGCCGGTTCAGATATTCGGAAAACGAGAAAAACAGACCGATACATTTTTACTTTATAAAAAACATGACTTTTTTATTTTAAAAATAAAAATATATAGAAAAATCCATATAACACGAACGTCAAAATTCACCTTAACAAATTTTATAAACACAATGTAAACACATTGATAAATTTCGTTACTACCGAGGTGCAATAAATCAAATCACAGTTTTAAAACAATTAGATGTTATAACATTGATGTATTTTTCAGTAAAGCTAAAATAATTTCACGAGGTTCACAGTATAATAGTTGCATAATCAGAGAGTCCCTAGAGATTTTGAAAAGAGGTGATAATACATGTAATGATGTATTATCTTATCAGATCCCTCGTATTTGGTATAATGTACTAGGTACCACTGGGGTTTTCGGATTCTGCTGACCCCCCCCCCCCTCCAGCTTGTAATGGTATCATCCCGACTTCCTTCACTGCCTTCGTTTCATAGCTGTTTGGTTTCGCCCATTCCCAGCCTGTCCAAAGCGCGCCATTCGGAGCTGCGTCTTCTCGACTGCTGGTGTTTCATTTGAGGAAGGCTTAATGTTTAGCCGAAAGCTCATGCATCGTAACATCTAATAGTTTTAATGTTTTAAAACTGTGATTTGATTTATTGCCCCTCGGTAGTAACGAAATTTATCAACGTGTTTACATTGTGTTTATATTATTTTTTATTTTATTTTATTTTATTTTTTTGGAAAATGAAATTTATTTGGATTTATTAAAGAAAGGATAAAGTGTTTTGAAAAGAATATTAAACGAAACCCTTTGTGCGATCTTCGATCACACTTACCCACTTGTTTTTAATATTTTTTACTTTTAGACTTACTTTCTTTAAACTGGTTAGGATTTAACATCATCCCTAAACATGTACGAGATATGCCCACGTTGTTATTCCTTTTGACCCATAAATTCAGGAAAAAATTCATAACTTCGTCAATTCCCAAGATATCAAATCCTCTTAAATTTCTTATGAATCTTCTTAATATTATATACAACTTTTATTTTGACAAGTTTTTTATAGGACCAACTTTTACGGTAAAAAAAAATAAAACAAAAAAATCCCTGCTGGCTCCACCTACAGGCAGAGGTATATTTCGAAGTGGGTGGTCCCAACTGCCACATCATGGCAAATAGGTCTTTCTTCTGCAATTTCCAATAATCATGTGTCCCACGGTTTGCGTCTTCGAAATCTACCTGTACCTGTAGGCCGAGCCGTCAGGGATTTTTTTTAAGAGATTGCAACTTGTACAAGTATCCGATGTCTTTGGTATGCCCGGTATTCTCTGTACTTCTATTGCTCTTCTTTCCCTCCTCGTGGACTGTTCAATTACAGTGTCTGTTTGCTAAACTACAGCCAAGATATGGGCTTCTGATAAACGTGGTGTACTGCTACGAGATCGATCCCATAAACTTTTTGTTTCTTCGAAACGTTGAACGAGGGAGAGCCAGTCCGGGATGGGGCTATTTGATCTTTCCCATTCTTCATTACTTTACATTTCGTAAAGCTTCAATCAGCGATTAATGATTAAGGTAAAACAGCTTTACTAGTAGTGCCGTATGTACTAATGTCAATATCACATAGGAAGACGTACGTCTGCGACATTTACAGGAAAATTTGAAATAAGCTTTTAAACGTGGACTCAGTATTTTGTAAGAATGTAATTGGCATAGTTCCTGTAATTGGAATGCGTGAAGTGCCCTCAATTAAAATAAAATTTCATTTTTTTTCCTTTGCAAAACACAAGTCCATCCATGATAATATTTTTTTCGCAAATTCAAATAACCCAATTTCCTCCCTTTATATGAATTTTTTAATGTTAACAAATTTATGAGACACCCGTTATTTATGTATGATAAAAAATTGAAGATACATTTGTTTTACACATATGTTAATTATTTTAATTTTAGATAAATTTGAATGTTCTTATTGATACCGATTAATGATAATAACAATTAAAACCATTATAACACTAATTTAAAAGGTTTGTTTACGTTTTTATTTCGTTTTTGCGTGTCTGTCTATATAAAAAAAACTTTTAAAGATCAATATTATAGCAACAGTTGGATTACTTTTACAGCTCTTCATAAAAATATATAATACGTATATTGTTTACCTTTTTCAATGATTCAAACCATAGTCTTTGTATTTTTTTTTATCTCAGAGTGAGCCATCGTTTACAAACTATAAATAAATAGAAAAATTTTCTATGAAAATAATAACAGACTGTTTGCCCGTTTTATAAAATTTAATAATCAATTTTAAACGCTACATTAAAAATTATGAAAATAAATTCAAATTTTGAATTTAAAATTTTCAAATCAAAGTCATTCCTTCCGTAACATTATACCTGCATTAACATTCATTTGAACAACAATAAAAACAATTCGGTGCTTTCATATTATAGCAGCTCCGAGGATGAATTGCCAAGCGACCAAGATTTATCGCCAAATTATAAATCATTTATGATATTATATTATTACATGACGTATATCACTTTTCGTGACGCAAATTTCCCAGTTATAGACATATATGACGCATATATATGACATTTGTATAAGATGGTATATGGTATAAATATGGCATATAAGACAAATAATATGTATATGTATATGCATATGTATATGTATTATTAATATGTATTATGTAATAAGTATATGTACATGTATATTTATTTATGACCATATGGTACACATATGAACATTAGAAGTATACATGCATATGTTGGCTTTGCTAAGCATGTTGACCCATAAATTTTTTAACATTTCAAACATTCATAAAAATTAAAGGAATTGTGTTTATATGAATGGGTTTGGCAACAAAATAATTCTCATGCGAAAGAATTGTTTTGGTAAAGAAAAATAATAGTGGACATTTTTTGTAAATAGAGCTTCAATATTAATATCACAAAATCTCGTCGAAAATTATGTTTATTTGTATGCAAATATCTAGAAGTTCATAGCAGTAAATGTACTACCTGTCCGACACCAGAAGGAACTATACTTTGCATCCGAATGAGAACACCGTTAATTGAGGCATGCAGCATATCCGGATGCAGGAGGTTTTGTGATGAATGACATCCTTTAACTCCGCTGACCTTGAAGGAATCGTAGATGGAATCTTGGCATATTCGTAATTTTGGGAGCTGCTATAACACAAAATTATCAAACAAGCTTAACAAAGCATTTCGAGATTGAAAATATGCAGTCCACTATAACATTAAAGGAAATCTGAAACTTTTACATTACTTCCAATGACGATCTCTAATAAAAATAGTGGAAAATAGTCTACAATAGAAATGCTCTCTAACAGTGAAATTTTCTCTAATGCCACAATTCGATCAAAGAAACTTCATTCAAATTATCAACTCCATTCATAAACAAAGAGAAGAAAAATGAGAAAAAATAAGGAGAGTCTCTCCCTCTCTCAATTGGAAAAATCCTTAAACGTGAATATTACACTGTCAAAAATAAAACTGTCTCTTTTGACGATTCTGAAATTCTTGAGCTATATTTGATCATTTTAGACAAACATTTCGTCTCAAAGTCACGTGATTTTTAATGAAATGGAAACTCTCAAAAATTTGACGAAACTGTTTCCCTATTCACGACCAGACTCAATGCATATTAAGAAAAGGCATTTTAAGCTGTTTACACAGGGGCTCGCTGTACCTCCTCAAATTCCGCGACTTCACTAAGCAGATATACGTTTATTTTATACCTGTCACAATTTATTTTTAGAAAAGCACTTTCAGTTAATACTGAATGTATGTAGTTATTGTTTCTGCATTAGTTATTTTTTAGCTGTTAAAATTTTTAGGAATGTTTATTATTAATTTTGTTGTTACAAAATCGTTCAAAAACTTTTTCAAAATATCAGGAGCTATTTTCCTTTAAGAAATATATTCATATAACAATCAAATTTAAAATATGCATAACTGATGCCTTTCCCCTCTAT
Source organism: Maratus michaelseni (assembly GCA_963931845.1). Taxonomy (NCBI): domain Eukaryota; kingdom Metazoa; phylum Arthropoda; class Arachnida; order Araneae; family Salticidae; genus Maratus; species Maratus michaelseni. Next base: position 54,792,699 of record OZ007596.1, read on the forward strand.
AAACAGTAACGAGTTAAAATCTTAACTAACATCTAAAATTGATAAAATCTCCTCCAATATGCACTTCAAAATTTATTATTTTTGACCAACAAATTAACTAAACCATATTCAAATAATTCATTGAACAAAGGAAATTTCTCTAATAAATTATATTAATTAAGCTATATTCTAATTATTTATTAACTATAGAAAAATCATAATAATAATCTAGCCTTATTATTTGAAACCTGCAGAAATTATAACAGCACCGATAAAACTACAACCTACCTTCTAAAAATATATACACACAGAAAAATCCAGTAGATACATTTAAAATCACATTTACAGAATGTCCCGTTGGCTCGTAAAATATACATAACTGATCTCTTTCCCTTCTATGAGGAGTAACGTGTAAAAATCTTAACCATAATCTAAAATTGATAAACTCTCCTCCAATATGCACTTCAAAATTGATTATTTCTTACCAACAAATTAACTAGACCATATTTTAACCATTCATTGAACAAAAGAAATTTCTCTAATAAAATATATTAATCAAGCCTTATTTTAATTATTTATTAACCGTAGCAGAACCATAATAATAATCTAGCCTTATTAATTAAAATCTGTAGAAATTATTACAGAACCGATAAAAATACAATCTAACTTCTAAAAATATAAACACACAGAAAAATCCAGCAGATACATTTAAAATCACATTTACAGAATGTCCCGTTGGCAATGTAGTCAACGCATCCGCCTCCCACGCCCAAGGCCGCGCGTTCGAATCCCCTTGAATATTTGAGATAAGCGACGTAATTTTTCCACTGTCAATAAGTACAGATGCTTCTAAAATTGTCAATAGGTGGCACCAAAGGCCTTTTTTACACTTTCGAACAAACAATTTGAGGAAATTTGTATCCTGAAACGAGTGAAGAAATTATTTTATTTAATTTGATGAAATATTCGCTCGCAGCATTTCCCAGGAAACAGTTCCGTCAAAAGAGAAGAAAATTTGTGAAATTTAAGTATCCATATCTGACAGTGTAAGAAAAGATAGAAAACTTTGAAATGATTAAATTATTACACGCGAAAAGCATTTAATAAGATAAATCACGTCATTTTGAAAACGATACATTTAAAACATCTTATTTAAAATGATTTTCTTATATCGTCGTTATAAAAGTCCAGGAGACAATGACATTTATTTACGTAACCATTTTATGCAAGTTGATTTTCAGATCTTTTTTTGCTTTTAAAACCAGTATCTTGACAGGAGTTGGCGAAAGTGTAGCTGGTAGGGGTAAGAGCCGCTGGTTTAGAAAAAATAAATACACGTACTATTGTTAGCGTCTCATGTTTTTCAAATGAATGAAATTATCATTTGCGGTTTAACATTAATTGAAATTTAAAACAAAAACTTGCCTGTTGATTTTTTTTTAATTAAAGGACTATTTTGTTTTAAATTAAGCATCCAAAATCCGTAAATTAGTTAAAATTTTGAGATAACTTTTTTTCTGAAAACACATTTATTGTTTTATTCTTTGCTGTAAAAACTGAAATTATGCAATATTTAGAAACGGACATGTTAATGGTGAAACAAATTTCTTAGTGCAAATATTCAGTTAAAAACCTTTTCAAATTTAATTTTTTAAAACTGCAAATCGAATTTTAGAAAAATAACTTCAAGCATTACACCTTGTACTACTTCTGTGCCCAATGTTGTAGGGTCAGTTTTATTCATCATAGCTTGAGATTGTACACAGACAGACTTATAAACTCTTTGTTTTATTTAATATAAATAGATTATCAGATGTACGTTAAAATATTTTTATTAGATGGATTATTTTTTGCATCAGTTTTTCGAAATCCAAAAATTTACTTTTTAATTATACTGAAAAAAAAAAAAAATGTTGATTTTACGGTATAATGGCAGTATTATACCGTAAAATCAATTTTTTTTTTTTTTTTTAAATTTAGATTTAATATTTTTGAGTATTCAGCAGAAATAATTATCATAAATATTTTACATTCTACAGCTCTAAAATACGTCCAAAAATGGAAATAAGCTGACCTTAATCTTTCGGAAATCCCCAACGTCGTAATCACAAATTATATCATTCATGTGAAGATTGCTCCATTTGTATATAAAAAGTATTGGATTTTCCAGTATGTAGAATGTTTACGTCTAATTTAGGATTTTTCTTGTTTAGATAAGATAGGAAGGGTCAGGTTGAATCACCCTAGATATAGTGTATAAAAAATTCGCTTGTTCATTTATGTTTAATTATTTTATCGGTGAATTCTTGCTTGTAGCAACTAATACTTATAAATAGAGTGAAAAAGTTTTGTTAGTTTTGTTATTTACTTAACAAATGTTTGCGCGATATTGTGAGAAAAGACACTTACGGTAAGTCTTTGAATTTACTAAATTATAAGAATGATTTATATTGGAGAATGTAGGGTGTCAAACGTCATATAGCAAATGTTATAATATCTATAAATAAATTTCATGTATTCATCGATGTTCTTAGGGGCTTATATCCCTCATGTAGATAATCAGCCGTCATAAATCAACTAACCGATTTTTTTAAACCTAGAAATCATAGTCTGGTGTAGTAAGTTTTTTTTCTCTAAAAAGTGACTTCTGTAATTTTTACGAAGTGGAGGATATACATTTGCTCGCTTGATAACGTCTAGTATTCTATTCTTATTTTCTTCTACTTTTATTAAGAGAATTGTGAATATTTCCTACATCTATGTTTCTGATCAATGTACAACTTTTGGCACGACTTTAATGCGATTAGACTATTTTTTTACATTGGACTATTTTCTATATTTTTCATCTCAGCTATATTTACTATACTATTGAGTTGTTCAGAAAGTTCTTTCCGTTTGGAAAAGTTGGTTCGTACCGGAAAATTCTGTCATTTAATTATTACACATTAATTCCGATATCTAATGTCTAATAATTGACGGGCAGAATTTTCTGGTGCGAATTGGTTTTCCCAAACGGAAGAAACTTTCCGAACAACCCAATAAAAGCATCCGAACAACCCAATAAACACGTCAGTATAAAATAAAGCGATTCAGATACAGGACTACGCAAAGAAATAAATACTTTGCCATCTATGGATGGCAATTTTTGAAAGCGTGTATTTAGTTATGTGTTTTTATCTGATTTAAAATTTAGATTAATTTGTGCTGAGTGTATAAAAATCTGTAGATAATATAGAGAGATGTACCGAAGAATTCGATTACATTTCCGTTGATTTTCCGAAATTGCTGAAGATGAATTCTCAGTTTTCTTAGGCGTTTTCAAAGTGATAAAAAAAAATTATACTGTGAATTACGTATGTATACCAAATGTATAAATCACAAACATTGTTGAACAAAAGGATTTGAGTACCTTTCCGAGTATCAGTAGTAATTGCTGAAATATGGTTGTCAAATGTGTTAAGCATTCTCCAAATTGCTTATTAGGTAGCTTTTTTCACTGTATTAAGCGGGGAAGTTTTTCTTATAAATATATTTGCAATCTTGGAAGGTGTTTCATTAGCTATGCTTGGGGCATATTTTTCTTTTCTTGTGTCATTCTAAAAATTATTACTGTATCTTTAGGTGAGTTTTAAAGATTTCATTAAAGTTCATTTTCATATAAGAATTACATTGAATGATGTTTTGTCAAGGTCAAAGAGAAATTTCAATTTCCACAACACTTCTTTGGAAATTATTCGAGCTTCTTCTCTTATTCGTAACATGCTTACTATTGCTGATGTATACTCAATAGTTTTAAGTCGACTTTTTTAGAAATCAATCTATTGCAAGCGTTTTGTTTATAGATCTACATTTCTATTCTATTAATAAATATTGCAAAACTTGTCATCATGATAATACTAGACCAATTCAAACATAATTGTGACAATGAATGGATCTTGCAAATATCTTGTATTAGGTATAAAAGGTACACTTTGTGTAGTTATTAATACGAAAAAGCTAAAAACAACAATATAATAAACTAGCTATTACCCGTGACTTCGTTCACGTAACATTAACCCTCTGAGCGTTTTGAAAAAGGGTAAAATTGTAATGTTGTTTTCTGTGCATTTTGTTTTAAATGCTTAAAAAATATGATTCTTTCAGCGTTATAGATAAAACTTAATTACAAATATGAATATTACCCTAGCGTTTTTTATCCACAAAAATGGAATAATTTAAGTACCATTTTTAGAGAAATTTCGTTAAAATTTACAAACAAAATATTAATATCTCGGAATCTAATTCAAAATTTTAAATTCTCCGAGTTTATATGACATCCTAGAATCAATGATAACCGGTGTTAAGTAAATCCCGTTGCATTAAGAGGAGTAGTTGCGAAATACACAGTCAGATTTTAACTTAATAGACTTGTGTTCAATTTTCTTTTCCTGATAATCTTATTGATGCTTGTATTATTAATCACAGAGTTCAGATAATAAATAGAGATGAAATGTTCATGTTTGGCGTGATGCTGAAAATGCAACCCTACAGACGGCCCAAACAACTGGCGGCTTGCTTTGAAAACCTCTCCCCGTCCAATGAATCCAGTCATTGTACCACGTGCAGCACCATCCAATGAAGTCAGCCCTTGGGCCTAATGATTTGAGCGATAACCGGCTTCATATTGCAAGCCGATTTTACGGTTCATTACCTCTCTATTCTTTCACTGTACTCAGTGATTATTAATGTATGAAATTGATACCGCTCCATTTGAAACATATTTAAAAAATCCCGTTTTATTATGACGTCACTTTGATCCCAGAGAAATCTCTTGTCAATGATATAATTCTTGTTAATTTTCTTTTCCTGGCAATAATGACGTGAATTTTAGCAGAAAACTCACATCTGTTTGTAACTGATATTCAAGCTTATTATTAATCAGTATCAAAAAAAAAATATTTCAGTCATTCATCTTAAATATGACGTCCATTATGTATATACTTTTGTTATACACTGATAGTCATGCTCTTTGTAATATTACGAATATTTGAAAATACATGTTTTATTTATGACGTCATATTTGTTCAAGCCAAGACGGATCCTTTTCATAGTTCCATGGTTCAAGCGAAATCTTTTTCTTAATAATATAATTATTGTTAATTCTTCTTTCTAATTATAACGCAGTTTTTGACAGAAAAAGATCTTTTTAATGTAACCGATATTCATACTTCATGTATAATAACAAATACTCCATATTGTTGTTTCAAATATCACAGAAATTCATCTTCTTTTGAATTTTTTTCATTTTTCACGTGAAAATCGCTCAATTGAAAATTAATTGTTGAGGTAAAATATTTTTCTGCATTTTTATTTATTGGCAACGATCAAAGCCCTAGCAACGATAAAGTAAAATGGTTAAATTTTATCTAAAAATGTCCATTGATTCTCTGTGAAAATAATCAAATTTTGAATTATTAAAAAAAGTATTTGAATAAAATAAACAAACACCAGTCTATGTTCATTTCCGGGTTATAATCCACCTATATGCAAAGATACAGGGCCATTAATTTCTCCATTTTGAGGCTGGCTTCAGCCTAATATTTGCACACAATCAGATTTATAATATTATTAGGATTATAACACCTTGTAAAAATATAGTTCTTTTAAATGCTAAAAGGTGTAAATAAACAACATAATACAAATTAAAATAACTTTTATTAGGTTGTTTGACATGTTTCGACTCATTCCGAGTCATTTTCAAAAACAAATGAGATTATTCCATAATTGCATGGGCTTTAAAGTTATTATTTTCATGTACTTTTTTTTAAAATTACGCACGTTATCTTTTATATTTACTTGGTTGTTTATTTTCATATCTAAGACCATGGAGCCACAGTTTCGGTAAATTAAAAGATGCCGCATCGTTACATATTGTATTTTTACGTGTTAGTATCTCTATGGTTTCTCTTATTATGGATGGATAGTATAGACTAGAGGGAAATATTATATTACTTCATTGAAATTTGTTTGGATGGTTTCTTCTTGATATAATCTTGCCAGGGCCTGGCGAAAATACAATATGTAACGATGCGGCATCTTTTAATTTACTGAAACTGTGGCTCGAATTACTCCATGATCATAGATATGAAAATAAACAACCAAGTAAAAATAAAAGATAATGTGCGTAATTAAAAAAAAGTACATGAAAATAATAACTTTAAAGCCCATGCAATTATGGAATATTATCATTTATTTTTGAAAATGACTCGAAGTGAGTCGAAACATGTAAAAAAACTTAATAAAAGTTATTTTAACTTGTATTATGTTGTTAATTTACACCTTTTAGCATTTAAAAGAGCTAAAAACAACGTTGAAGCACACACATTATAAAACTTTAAAACACATACGGCCGTTTCAAGGATACAAAGATCCCCTTCATCAGTGTAAGGCGGGAAAAAAATATTAAAATAAGTGTCAAAAAGGTTTAAAAGAACCACGCTCGGCTATAGCCCTGAGTACTGGCTGTAATCTGACTTTACGTCAGTTCTCAAATTTCACGGATTCTAAATAAATTCCTTAAAGTTGTTTTTTCTCCAATAAATGAAGATGCTTTCTCCAACCTTAAAGATCCGATTCAAAGTCATAATAGTTGGGGTATTTACAGAATATATTGTGAATGTGGTCTTTCTTATATTGGACAGACGAAGAGAGCTTTTAAATTTAAATTAAAAGAACACGAGGGTCAATATTTGATCTTGACTTTTACGAGGAACATTATATTTATAAATATGCAGATTCATTGGTGAATGACATGTCCAGCACCCCTTTTCTTTCTCCCGTTTGGGGAGAGTCTGCGCGGTGATGCCTGCTTTCGGTGATTTCGGGTCTCGTGTCTCTTTTGCGTTACGTCATTCGGTGATTTTGCGTTTTAGTTGTGTCACTTCTGCTCTTCTGGTTACACTTGCTTTGCCATTTTTGTCAGATTACAGACAGTACTCGGGGCTATAGCCAAGCATGGTTCTTTTGAACACTTTTAACATTTTTTTTTTTTAATTTTTTTTTACCTCCTTACATTGATGAAAGGCATCTTTGTATGATTGAAACAGCCGTATGTGTTTTTAAGTTTTATAATTTGTGAGCTTCAACGTTGTTTTTAGCTTTTTCGTATCTTGGATTAGTAATTCAAATATATAGCTTTTATATACCGTTGCCAAATTACTTTGCTGCGTTTCATATTTGCACATATTCAGTGATTTTATAAAATGTAATTGAAAAATATTTGTTTTTAAAAATATCTAAAAAACACTGTTGTCAAATATTTAGTTTTAAAAATATAACAAAGAAATATAATAATTACATTTAATTGATACATTAGTTTGAAGAAATTAAACATTTATTTCAACAAATTGTATTATTTTCTTATGCAAAGCAACAATCATACTGGGCTGGCATTAGTTGTAAGTCAACGCAATACAAAATCTGCAAATTTGAACGTACTTTTATTTACTTGTTTTCTCTCTTAATGATATAGTTAAGTTTCTTAGTCTTATCCAGAAATTTTGCGTTCAGCAAATGAGGCTTGCACTTAAATGTTTTTAATTTTTACCATGGTTAAAAAATATAATGTACGTTAGAATTTCCATTTTATTCCCTCTGGTTATTGATGTAAAATAATAAAATATAACTTTAAAATATTATAAATTGAAAAAACCTTCTTGAGGATAAATGTGGAAGACTTCATAATATACGTAAGTATTTATAATATACGTGTCAATATGGCCTATGAAGTAGAATAGTTTCCAGTGTATTTTAATGATGTTACATTATGCAAGTGCTTCTGATTCAATCGGAAGAATAGGTTGATGTCTTTGTAATTTTTTCAAATTAAAATATATTGCAAGAGTTTACCATTGAAGATGATTTCGTAATTCGTACAAAAATAATTGTCATTTATATATCCGATTAACGTTATTGTCAATAGAAATATACGGTGAGTTCATTATTAAACTATCGTAATTTTTATCGATTTCAATAAAATATTTAGGAGTTCTTTACTTTGGTAAGTGATGCATGCCAAAACAATTTCGTTGGTATTCATTGAATGGTTTGAATTCGGATGGATTCGAACTTCGTTTGAGCGTCTGAAATATATTAAAGCTGTGGATCATCAAATGTTATAGTACAATGCGTAGAACACATAGTGTGGAAAACGGTATTACCTTTTTTTAATTAAAAAATTTCTAATTCAAACCGGAAATTCTAAACCAAGAATTTTTACTTTAAGAAGTCACGAAATATCTGCAATTAAATAACGAAATTAACATTACATAACCATAAAATAAGGTCACTAAATATAATTAAAATGTAGAAAATGCTTAAGTGATATTAAAAGAAATAAACAAAAGGCTTATAAATACCTTTTTAATGATCAACATACGTTTCAACGCAATTTCTATTGCTTCGGTTCTATTTAGTCGTGCCAGTGCTGTGACTAAATAGAACCGAAGCAATAGAAATTGATTTTAAAAATAGTAAAATAATTTACCCATCAAGAGTCTACTACCCATCCATTATCCGTGAATCCATAGAAATCTACATGCGTAACGCAAACATTTGCAACGAAACCGCTTCATTTGAATTGCCCAAAATTTGGCACGAGATTCTTTTCCGTTTTAAAAAGCAATAACGAAATATAATTTTTACGATTACAGTTGGCTACTTCAAGCACCTGCTTTTATCTGTTTTACATATTTGGATCTCGTGAATCGTGTCTTCAAGGTTATTTTTCAAAATTTGCAAGACTATTTTATTTTATCATTATATTTTTCTTGAAAATGACGCCGAAAGAGCGTTGAAACGTATGTTGAATCATTAAAAAGTTATTTATAAGCCTTTTGTTTATTTCTTTTAATATCACTTAAATCACTTAAGCATTTTTCTACATTTTAATGAAATTAACATTATGAGGAATTTCTGGTATGAAAGCAAAATTTCAGAATTAAAAAAAAAAAAAAAAATCTGGTAATGCTTTAAAAAGTGCAAAAAAATTGTAGTCGATAAACGTGCAACGAAGCGGTAAAATAATAGGGAGATCACAGCGGCATCTGCTTTAAAAATAGATTTACCTCTAGCAATACTAATCGTTTTACTATTGACAACATGAACATAATTTCTGTTAATAAAATCTCTTGTAAGTGTATATTTCAGATGTAACTGATTTTGAAGCTAGTTTTTTTATCATATCAGGGAATTAATCTTTTCCATCCTTTGGTATGCTAAATAGGGATAGTTTGTAGTTTGCTGTCTTTTATTGAGTACTGCAACCAGGTACAAAAGAATGCGTATCAAGATTTTTGGCTATGATCGATATCATTCCTATTTTCAAAGCTTATGAAAATCACTATCCCAGTCAAAGGAAATAGGGTTAATTTAATTATTTAAAATATTTACCACCATCTGAAACGTTTTCTCAGTTCGATTCTTATATAATGTTTGCGTTGAAAAGAGCTAACAGACAGTGGCGTAGCAAGAGAGGTGGAGTACCAAAGGTTCTGGAAACCAGTAATATTATAAAGTTTTATTCGTCTTTAATATCGCAGAATATTCTCCGATTACTTAAGGCAACAATATTTCTATAAAATTAGTGGTGACTTCCACTCCTGTCTACGCCACTGCTAGAAGATGTCATTTCGATCGGCTCGTTCGCTTTTCAGCATCGTTCTATATTTATCGGATTCAATTTTTTAGTACTTTTTTGTAGCCGTTTTCCACGCTATGTATTCTAGGCGCTGTAGTTATAGCCTTGTGTCATCACGTTAACGTCCAAAATACTGGATTGATTAGAACCAAATTTGAACAGGGCAGTGTTCTTGTTAAAGTTTTTTATGTTATCTTCATTAATTAAGAAGCATCGCTAATGCAGTCAAAAATAACGGGAATTTGAATATACTAATGACAATATGATGAATTCCTTGATTTTAAAAGGTTTTAGGAAGTTTTTATTTTGTTAGGAAAGACACATAAAAAAAATTCCATGATGTTTACTTTTCCAAGATATTTACTTTTAGCAAAAATGTCTAGGTTAGTTACGCTCCAATCCTACTATATCGCTCAAACATCCACAATTATCAAAAAAACTTTCTGTACCAATTTAGTTAACTCCATAAAAAATTGTGTCATCATATTACGATCTGGGACGTTGTTTGAGAATTTAGGAAAGTTGGATCCTCATTGCTCCCATAAGTTAAAACAAGACAAAGAAGTTAATTTCATTATAGCTAAATTATTATTACAAACGTTGTGACTTGGCGTTGAAAAACAAGAGTCCTTTATAAGCTGATAACTAAGCATACACTTACTGCTAAATCACTAAATTAAATTATACATGATGCCATGAATAAAGATGATAAGAAAATGGGAAAAATTAAACATATTTTACTTACAAAAGAAAGAAAAACATAAATAAAAATAAATAAAATAAAATAAACTATATTTAGAATTACATGAGAACAAACTTTAAATTTGTCAAAAACTGATATAAAGCTATCCAGCAGAGCTAAATTACAGTTACGAAAGTTGATTGCCATGAGGACGCAAAACAGCTAATTTTATATTGATTCCATGACAATACATTGGTTTGTTTCATATTTCATTTTAATTTTAATTTCCTTTTTTTTAATATACATGCATTTACCATTTAGCATTATATATATATATATATATATATATATATGTGTGTGTGTGTGTATGTGTATATATTTTAAAAAATACGTTTGCCAGGTGTCCCAAAAAAGACTGGCTGGTTTTAAAATTCAATAACTTGTAAATGGTGACAGATATTAAAATGATTTTTGCAGGAGGGTTATGTATCATGTCAGGCTTTTTATACTGCGATTCCCAGTTTTAGTTTCAAATAGCAGCGATAGATGGCGATGAAATCAATAGTTTATCAAGGAATCTGAAAAATCACTCACGGATGATGCGAAGAAAGGAAGTTAAGAATATGGTGTGAGTTTCCTTTGCCAATACAATCTTGTTCTTACGGTCCGATTTTGAACTTAGTCGGTATGATATCGATGAAATGTGTTGCTGTCGTAGGAATAACGAATTTTTCAGTATAATGACCGCGTTCAGAATTGAACATGAATTTAATAAACAATTATCGCATGGGCAGGGTATTTTATATTTATAAAGATTGAACTGATGAAGGAGATACACTCCATAAAAGACTCCTATAAGGGGGGGCTGACGCAAATCCCTCTTGTTGCCCGAAGTAACCGCCATATTGTAACCCAGCTCAGTATTAGGAAACCGCCCAAGCAGGTGCTTACCTCCCCTGTCACTATCACTCGTCGTTTTCTTTCTTTCTTTTTTTTTTGGAAAGTAGACCGTGCACGTTAATGGGAGCTGGTGCACGTTAAATCTGTTCGTGGCTCTAATGTCCTCCAAGTTCTAAATAAGCGTTACCTCTGGGGGTGCCAATCCAGATGCAGGTCTCTCATCTGGAATTGGTTCAAAAATCAGGAGACTAGTTTCACAGTAATATGGATCATGTGAGCTATATAGAAATAAAAAGCTGCAAAACAGGGCCCTTGCCCTTGGGCCAAACCAACAACAACCCATTGGACTTATGGTTTAGTCAGTTAACGACAATAGTACTTATTTTAAATTGCAAATTGTTAATTATTTAACAACCTTTCATGGGCCCAAAGGACGGGTAGCCAAGTCAATTAGCACAATAAAAGTAAATTAATTTCAATAATGTAGTTAAAGTATAATTCAGAATAAGTTCAGTTTAAAATGTTACTGACATTCTTCTCTTCCAGGTTCCCCTTGCAGTTCCCCGTGCTGCCGGTTGGGACGGGCCAATGGCCGGCCACAACTGGTAGCACAAAGGTTTTTTTTTAGCAGCAGTTTTTTTATTCTTTTTATTTTTGACTGTTCGCCTCTTTATTAGGTGCAAATGGACATTATCCGCACAAGCTACCGGACCCGCTCCAATGGGACAGCCCACGGAGCCAGTTTTTACCAGGTGGGGTTCGGTAGAAAAGCGCAGTCCCGTCAGCCCCCGCAGCGTTTTCGTCTGCCTTGCTATTCGGCCCCAAAATTTTCCTTGCTGGTACGACTTAGCTATTGGCAAAATAATAATAATAATAATAATAATAATAATAATAATAATTTCAGTGGTTTTAATTGTCTTCCCTCAAAATTCTCCCCCCTTTTTCAAGCTAAGCTGAGTACCATAGTTTCGGCACTAAATTGTCCAGTCCCATTCCAACTATCATGACGAGTATGTGGCGTGTGGCAACAGATCTCAGACTACTAAAACCTAGGAGTGATCAACCCAGTAAAATGCGGACTTTATTGGTCAGCCGACCTGGGTGCTTGTCATTGTGGATCGCCCCATGAGGCGATCAGGCGAATTTTGCCCCACTCTCCAGGCACTCAAACTCGTCAAACTGTGTTGAATCCCGGTAGGTAGGGGCCTGGTCAGCGGTCTCCAAGCTAACCGGTTTTAGCTTGGTTTTTGGTCTGTTGAGTTATTAAATGGCGGTATGATTCAGCCTGTAGTATAGGAGCTCTAACTCCAAATATTTACATTCCTTCCTTTGCATCAATACTGGGTGATTTCTGCTTCTGCCTCCATTGGTTCAGGGCCTCCGAGATGGCACTGTTTGCTTTTTTTACCGGGACTGCTACAAGTATTAGTGACGTCATAAACGAGTTCCAGTCCGGTCAATGTATCCCAGCACAAAGATTTACTAAAGAGAGCATTTCCGCTTTTATAATTTGCGATTACACAAATAATACTAGTAAATTTCATAATCGTGAAATAAAAGAGAATTAATAAATTTGTTTTATAAATGAAAATTAAAAAAATTAAATATTTTTTTTTTAAAGATTAATAGATCGGATTGAACACATTGCCTTACCTTTTACTAAAAACATTATTTTACAATAAATATACGTAACAAAAATATAATAAATGTGACAAAAACTTTACAAAATTAATCTCATTCCCCCCCTTTTTACCACTACATTACCATAATTTAACCAAAACACTATCAACATCAATTTAAATATAGAAATCGGTATTTTTCAACTGTAGAAACCTTGGCATTTTTTTAAGCTTGACACGATTCAGGCTTCAGAAAATGGGACTTGTTGCCAAATGACACAAACATATATGAAAATAAACCTAACGAACTTTTATGTTTGTTTATACATGAATTTATACATATAAACATTATATATGTGGAAATTATCAGAAGTAACGACAACAATAATACGATATAGGCGATGAGTTCACGCAAGACCAAGAAAAGCACGCCAGCACGAACAGTTGTTTTGGATTTGTTTGTTGGTGGAATTTCTATGCAATGCTTGGCGAATAATGCTAATTATTATTTGTGTTGAGATACGAATGTTTGTATCATTCAGGAATATTAACCCAGTTATATAGTTGTGTGTGAACCAATCCTCAGCTGTATTTGTTGTTATCTTATTAAATCTGTTTTGTTTATATTATATTTGAAAAATCTCTGTTGTGGCTAAAGTATTTATTACTCATCATAATCCCACAACAATGTTTCGGGTCTCGTTGCCGGGATATGAATATAAAGCTATTTTGTACTGTGATTTGAATTTATGCCATGAAATGGATATTATGAATAATTGAGCTGTTTTTCTGAAGTACCATATTGGATAAAAGTTCCGTAATAAGATCTACGATACTATAATATTTTGTTTAGTTGAAGTTTAAAGAAGTTAAATAATGTCAGCTCTTAATAAAGTCAGAAAAGCAGGCTTGTTAACATTATGTGATGAACTAGGTCTAATTGTACCACAGAGTTCAAGAATTATTGATGTGATAAAGTTGGTAACCGAATCAGAAGATTATGAAGAAAATTTCGTTAAAGTTAGACTCGAAGTCATTGCCGCTGAGAGACAAGAAATGGAAAAAAGAAGACTAAAAGCAGAAAAGGAACAAAAAAGACTAGAAGCAGAAAGAAGATTAGAGGAAAAGAAAGTAGAAATGAAATATGAATTAAGAAAAATGGAGCTTCAAAGAAATTTGAAAAGTGTGAGCGACGATTCTGCAATAGCTTGTTCAGATTTGTTTAAATTAATATCTCACTTTGATGGCAAAAGTGATATTAGTATTTATTTAGCGTTATTCGAAAGTCAAATTTCTCGAATGAATAAAATAAAAGACAATTGGGTCACGCATTTGTTAAGTTTAATTCCGTTGGAAATCGCTAATATTATAGCTAGAGAGCCATAAATATCAGCGAACAATTACGATTACGTAAAAGATTCACTTCTTAAACGCTTCAAAATGACGCCAGAAGAATTTAGGCAGAAATTAATGTCACATAAGAAAGAACGAGGCTAACGAAAAAGAAAGGGTTCCGCGGTGCTTTACGTATATCTTTTTTTTACAGACCGCCGAAGTCGCGTGATGCTCGAATCCATGACTTCGGCTATTGCTGATTTATGAATAGATTTTTTCTGTAAGACATTTTTAAAAGAAAAATAATAATCGTATATATTATTTCTGTTGTAAACATTCCTTTTTATAAGAAAATACAAAACGCAGAACGGTAAATGACATACCATATGAAAGGATTTTGAACAGGCTTCAGATATAGTACACTTACATTTTTGTGAAACATGTTAAACATTGCTGTTAATTAAAAATGAAATCGGCATTGTTTTGACAAATGAAATGAAAGGTTTTCCTCAAATCAGTGTTGCTACAAAAATAAAATACTACATTATCGGGGATGACGTCATCTTCTAATACAATTAAAATACGATTGATAATTTATTTCTTGCGCGTACTTTTTGAAAAAATATCGAGCTTTTAATCGGGTTTTTTTTTAATTTTTACGCGTGCGAAACCTATTGTGTATTAGTTTACTTTGTTTATTGATAGCTGTGTATATGCGTACTGTATCGGAGCACCAGTTAATTACGTAATTTAAAGATTATCTTCCATTTAGATATACAGTTCATTAGGATTCAGAAAAGTTGTAAGTATTTATTTTTTTAATATTTCATTATATTGTTAGTACGCCAGCGAAGTCTGACATCACTTAAATGGCTGCAGGACCATAAATCTTGGACATCCTATATTTAAGTTCCCATAGACTTACAAAAACGTGGTGTACCAAATATTGAATTATGCGTATTTAAGACATTTCTAGAACAGTTTTGCAAAATTTGAGGAAATGCTTTCGTATGAATTCACTAAACGTCTCATTCAATGTTTAAATTTTTTTATAATTCGTTTTTTTTTTCTTTTCAGTATAGGGATCTTGGCAACCTAGAGAAATGACCTTGGCGAGAGAAGAAAAATTGTAAACAAATTTTCTGGCAATCTATTCCCATTTTCTTATGCGCAATCAATCATCATATATATGATTTCTGTTGTCAACAGCCCTTTTTCTATTCACATACAAAACCTACTTATGATGAATGAAGTATCATTCGAAAAATTTTTGAACAAGTTTCTGACATAGTACACTCACATTTCGTTAAAACGCTTTTTTTTCTAAAGTCAGTTAATTAAAGATTAGTGCTTAAACGTACCAGGAAATAATGTGAAAGATTGTAGCGCGAAAGCTTCGCACTGGTCCTTCTGGTCATTTATAAAGCTCAGGGATTTAATATGATTGCGTCAAGATAACATAAGTTTTTTTTATGAATGTCATTTTGACGATTTATGGATGCGTTACTGTGATCGGCATAGATTTAGGATACTACATTTTAACTTATGTTACCCGGAAGGCCAAGGTTAACTTGTATGAAGCCGGATGGTTCTGCTATATTAAAATAAATTTATTAGTTTCAATGTGCACATAAACAGAAAACAAATATTTATCACATTTTTACAAACTTTTATTTAACTTTTAAAATTTGTAAGTACTGCAATTTTGTCTCAAATCCACTTTTATCCGATTTAGAACACATTTTTAACTACCTACACTGTAAAAAATATTAGTGTTACTTTACACCAAAAATGGTGGCAACAAAGTTGCCACCAAAAACGGTGTAAAGAAACACCCCTTGTAAATTGGTGTAATGAAACACCAAAAATTAATTAGTGTAAAGAAACACCACTTTTGGTGGCAACAAAGTTGCCACCAAAAGTGGTGTAATAAAACACCATCATCAATTTGGTGTGCTTTAACACCAAATTGGGTGTCCTACTAACTAATTCAGGATATGCCACTTCGATGCAGCATCACACCAAATTTGGTGTTCAAAATCTGTCGTCCCAAATTATCCTACGAGGAAAAGTGATTGAAAGGTTATGGATATTTATGTAAAGCTACAGGCATTTTTACTGGATTTTTCCCCTCTTAATTAAAAGATAACATATTTTGAAACAACTTTTATAATTAAAATTTAAAAAAATATATTGAGGATTTCAATTACAAATTTGCGAATTAATTTTGAAATATCCTTTTCTGAATCAAAGAGAAAAATATGTCTAAGTTTTATATAAATGTATAACAGTTTACAGAAAATTTAGAGATCTTTTTCTCTTTGATTCAGAAAAGGATATTTAAAAGTCAATTCGCAAATCTGTAATTGAAATCCTCAATATAATTTTTTTTAATTTTAATTATAAAAGTTTACTGATGTTTCAAAATATGTTATCTTTTAATCAAAAGAAGAAAAATCCAGTAAAAATGCCGGTAGCTTTACGTAAATATCCATAACCTTTCAATCACCTTTTCTCTTAGGATAATTTGGGACGACATATTTCCGGTCAAAGACTTGAAAAGAGCTATAAAAAATAATTTGGTGCTGCAAGATTTATCGGGTGTTTAATTACAACAATTATGATAACAACTTTGTTGCCACCATTAATAAAACCTTATTCAATTACAGTTATAATTAAAAAGAATTCCATATAGAAATTTAACAATATAAATGTTGTGATTACATAAATGTTAAAATAAACTTAGTCAGGAAATTCTGTTAGACTTTGTAACACCTAATATTTTATTATCCTAGTAATGAATGTTTTGCGTTTTGAATAAATTTCTTAAGAAATACCCCAAGGAAAATGTTACTCACTTTAAATAAAAATTAATTTTAAAATATCACTCTTAAGAAGCTTAAATTAATTGGATTTAATTACAAGTATTACTTGTTAGTGATATTTAACTATGGCATCCCAACACATCTTACATTTCTGGTTATAACTTAGTTGATCAATAGAATAATCAGGTAACCATGTATGCAGAATTTATTCAAAATTTTAATAGTAAGAATTAAGAACAAAATAACTTTTATGATATTTATTTAACTAATACTAAATTGGAAAGTATAATACACATTTGTCAATACTAAAAGTATTATATGAAAATAATCAGAGACTAATAACTAAGTAAGAACGAATGAAATACAGTGAAGAAAGAAAAAAAGTTAAATTCAAAATATCTTAAAGAAATTTGAATGCATTAATAAACAAAATAACCTAACTTAATTTGAACAGGCAAGCAATGCTTATAATAATTCTTAACAGCTTGCAGACCAATGGGTTAGACACATACTTTTCTCATAAAGTTAGCAAAAAAAATTATAGAATTTTCTCTGAAGACATTTACTTACTCATATCTTAGGTGGGCAAAGTTCTGACAGTAAGCCTTTGGTCAAATCAGTATATTTGCAATTTCACAATAAAAAAATGATTTTTATAAGCACATAAAAAAGCATAAGTCAAGGTTAAAAGTAAAGAACGGTTTTAGCTAATCATAAAAAAAAAAAAATTGCATATTGCAGTGTACCAAACCACACAAACAGCATATAATTATTACTTAACATTATCAAAACACATTTCATGGTTAAATATATTGATATTAACCAAAATAGTATACCTACAGTTAAACCCAAAACAGGCTTACACAATTTTTTAATTGTCATTTTGGATTTGTACTGTTCAAATTGCCCACTTAAGATATATTACACACAATATTATACAATTTTTATATGTAACAAAAAAAAATCTTAAGTATTACATTCCATGTATGAAACATCATTTAATGTTACCAAAATATGTTTTAAGACAATGTACCAGTTTCCATTTTTGTAGTAGCTGGAAAATGGATATCTAAATTGCAAGAGACTTGCATTCATAAAAAAAAATCTTGAACAGTCCTTATTAGACATTTTTTTAATTTTATATGCACCAAAATGATCATTGAAAACACACTCATAATCTTCTAAAAGAAAAAAAACTTTATCACTATCTGTTATAATGAGCAAAATTTTTGAAAAAATTGGTTCTTCTTCAACTAATTTCCTAACAATAAATAAACCACTAACATATTTTAAAAAGTTAATAGTAAAGTGTGAAACAGAATATAGTTCCCTAGTAAATCCTTTGTCTTTCACAATAACCTGAGCAGCTTCTGGTTGTATAGAACTTAATTCAAGTGGTTTGGTAATCCCAACCGATTTATTATGCTGAAGGTATCCATTTGAATTACAAGCATAATATGCTTGACGTAATTGATGGCGATTTGCTAATGTGAGAGTTATATTTTTAAAATTTTTTCCTATTGCAGCAAGTCTCTTAAAATAATAATGCTTCGCTTCAAATCTCAATGTCCAACAGTGACGGAGAGGCCCAAAATTTAACATGTGAGAAGGGTAATGAATAAGAAAGTGCTGCTTTGGTATCATCATTTTATCAGGAAAAAGTTCTCTAAAAAAATGTAGGTGGTCATCAATTCTAATTTTTAAATAAGCAATATGGTCTACTGTGAGAACAGGGGCAAAAATAAGTTCAACAATACCCTTTAAATCTATAAACAATTTCCAATATGAATTGTCTTCAGGAATGACAGCAGCACACATTAACGGGAGTAATCTGACAAGTGTCCACATTCGAGCAGCTGTCTGATTTATTTTACATTTTTTATTTATTAAAGATGGTTTATCAATAGAATCTAAAGGTCCATAAGGCCACATTTCAATTTGTTTATTTATATAATCAATAGAAATTACTTTGTGTGTGTGTAAAGCTTCTAAAACTAAACATGTTTCATATGGGACAACTCCTTCTAGCAAATCATGGGCAATATCAGGAGGGAGACCACGTGTAACATGAAAAAATTCTGAATTAAATGGAGAATTGTTTTTTATTCCATACTGAATTAACTTTGTGTCATCAGCAAGCAACTCTGTTACATGTTGTTTATAGTTTTCAGGAGTCCTCAATGTAATATGATCATCAGTATATGTGTTTTGTATGTCAGCCTTATTACACAAGCATGTTCTGCAATAACAGTTTACTTTATTAGAGAATGATTCCACAAAACCACCAATCATATTGCTTCCTAAATTGTCACCACTAATAAAAGACAGACAGCCAACAAAAGTTTCAGCTCTCACAGAAATTCCATCAGTTGCAAGAATATTCAAATCCTTAACTAAGGGTTCAACAATTTTACCAATACCAAAATATTTCACATCTGTACTTTTACAAATAATAACTAATTGAATTATATCAGTTGAAGATCTATACTGTGGATATACATTTCCTAGAACATAGTAAAATGCCAGTAATTTGTGAGTTTTTCTATGAACACCTAATGGGTTACAAATCTCAAATTCATCACAAAACAGATTTAATTTTAAGGAATGGAAGTTGGTAGAAAACAGGGGATGAGTTTTACAGAATTTACCATCATCAAAACTTGTTATAAGATTTTTGGCTTTGTCACACTTAGGGTTCACAACTTGTGTAAATACATCATCTTGCATCAACAAAAATTTCAAAGTTTTTAATATAGACACATAATGAAAACAACACGACTTGTTGAAACTATTATTTCCTAAAATATACTCAACAGGAAGAACCATTTGCATGTTTGTTTCATAGTACTTCATTCTCCTATAATTATTAGATAATGAATCAATGCTCTCAAAAATACAATTTTGTTTCAAAATTTCATTAATCTTTAGAAAACTCTCATTACTTATACTTAAATTAGAAGTTTCATTTTTAATTTTGTTAATTAAATAATCACTCTGCATTTCCAACAAAGAATTAAAATCCTGCAAGATTTTTTGGGTTGTGGACAAAGGTAGCATGTGTTTTTCCTGAGCTTTTAATAATAATAAACTAACATGTCGTTTCATTTTTGAATCAAAATTTTCTTCAGTTGCACCTATATCATCTTCTACATTTATTGATTCAAAGTCCATTAACGGATCTTTACTACAATTAATGTGACTTAAAAATTCTTCATCGCAATTATTCAAATTATTTTTACTTTTATCAGTGTGCGTATAATATGTATGTTTTCTACTCAAATGTGATCGATAAGAGGAAAAACTTTTGAATTTGGCTGTACAGCTTATGAAAGGGCAAAATATTGTTTTATTTTGTTTTGTATGTACATTCAAATGTTTTGAAATATCTGGCAGATTTTTAAAGCAGCTTACTTGTGGACAGTTGATACATGTTTTACATATGTAATGGCCAGGAAAAATAGATCATTCTTGAGAAAATGTATTCCTGTGTTTTCTATAAACATGAGATTTATATGCGTGAAAATTAGTAAACGTATTTGCACAGTCATGAACAGCACATTGCAAAAAAAAATTGTTTTCTTGGCTATGAAACAAGTTTAAATGAGTAAGATACTTGGTAAAAACTGTAAATGTTATGTTTGGGCAAAAATTACAAATTAAAACCATGATTATAAAAAAGATAAAGCACTAAACAATATAAATTGACTTAAGTATAAAATGTCTTTCTAATTGTTATCCTTACATACAATTTTTAAGTTTTTGTGCAAAGTTTACAACAATTGATGGTAATTTCTTCTTGTCTGACTGAATGTCAAAGATGAACTTTTCTATAAAAATAAGGGTTTTGATGCAACGTTTTGGATACTCGCAATTAAATATAAAGTATGATGCTATCAGATTGGTGACTGCTTCCGATAATGAATTGCAGTGGAGAATAATTTCATGCTCAGCTAGCACATAGTATTTTTCTTGTTTAGTCTCAAACCCAATGATTCCTACATGAAGCGATGAATAACCTGCTTTCTTAATGTCATCAATAGAAGTAGTTGCCTATAAGAGAAATTAAAATTAAAATCAGTGCTACTCGATTTCACTGCATGACAAATACAATTTTAATTTTTTTCTTTAAATATAGCATAAACCTCATCATGCGGTCGATGCAGTTTTTTTTTTTTTTTCTTGGGGCCCATTTTGTGAAAAATAAGTTATTATTGTGAAATTTATCATATTTTTGTGAAAAATAACATTTTGTAACAAAGGATGAAATTTAGCTAACTCAAATTCAAACGAAGCATTTAATAATAATTTCTTCTTTAAGTCCTTCTGTTAAAGTTTTACTTTTCAGTGAACTTGTTTTGTTGGCAAATTACAAATTTTAAAACATAACGAAATAAAAATAATCAATGAAGAGTATGTTTTTATGGAATAGAAATTTGTGAAAGTGTCTATTTTTTTAAAATGAATTTTGTGAAGGAGAATGTTTTGTTAAATAAGATTTTTGTGAACGGGCTCTAAATAGACCCCAAAATTTTCCTGGATCGACCCTTGATCATCCAAGCATGCTATTATAAAACTTGATAACTGATAATGTAGAAGAAAGATTAAGACAAGATTTATCGTTTTATAGACAAAACATTTACCACATAGATTTTAGCTATATTTCACTTATACAAAGAGTAACGTGCAGAAAACAAACCAACTTAGAAAGTATGGCATGCAGGAAGAAAAATTATAAAGAAATATTTATTGATACTACAAGTTTAGTAATCCTTTAACAAACAGTTAAAGAGATTTAGCAGATTCTGATATGTAAAATAAAGAATGTATTTTTTCTCTTTCATCTGTTGTAACTGACTATAAATGCTTTATTTTGGCAGTCTATTGTAAATTACATAAATATGGGCAACATCAACAACAACAAAAAAGGTTTGTACAAGCAAATATTTATCATTTTGATGAGATCTTTAGTTTGATTCTTTATCAAGCAATTCAAATCTTTAATGAGATTGTGACATAAGGAAACAGACTACATTATCAGGGTTGTTTAATTTAAATGTAAGATTTGATAGATAAATATTTTTCTAATACTAGGTGAAATCTAAAAGTTATAGCTTCTAATCAATCTTAGAGACAAGTGACTCATTTTTTTAGCATATGAAAGTAATTTATAAACACATGAGCAACAATAGTTAAAGCTGATATTTGCAGTCTCCTTTCATAGAAACCTGTGAAATATTAATTGAGGCGTATAATTTATTTATAAAATGTGAAAACATTGCCGTATTTATTATAGTGCTACATTTTACCTATTATTCAATTGTAATGTTGAAAATCCCCAACATTTTGCACAATCAGCCTTCACCCCCATCTCCCAACCCAAAACCGACCCACAGGGCTTTGTACGGAGGCTCTATTAAATATTATTTAAACTGAAATTTAAATCATGATAAAAATCATTTTTATAAGAATGTCTTTGATTAAATGCAGAGCTAAAACTAGGATTTTTCTAACATATTAGGCAGGAATCTTAGAAATCTTTTCCTGAAAATTTAAGGGCAATGGAAGACATTTTAAACATTTACATGTATGTAATAACAATACTTTTTATGCAAGTCAATAACAGGTGGCACACTGCTAAATAATATTCCTATCATTTTCAACCACATTAAATTCATTTCTAACACATGCAAATAAAATACATACTTTTCACACATTTCATAAAAAAGAAAAATAATGTTACAAACCAAGACATTTTAATTTAATATCAAAGAAATGTTTCTAATATAGATGCACAGAAAATAAAAGTGGGCAAGAAAAATATGGTTACTTTTCCATTATACGGATACCATTGTCGCCAAGCATACATTTAATATATACATTATGCATTAACATACATTTTGGCATGGTGTCAGTATAATGGAAAAGTACCAAAACATGTTATTGTCTTGTACGGTCACTAACACTGTAAATAAATTAAATAGCATGTTATAAAAACTTTAAACATTTAATAAGAGTGATAAAAATTGTATTAAAAAATGCTGTCATTTTGTAAATGTGAAAGCAACATTGCATATAAAATATTACCTAACTATCTTATGTAAACATTAGGCACAACATCCCTTGAGGAGGGGAAGGGGGAAACTCTTACTCTTATGTTAAACCTTTCTTCTCCAAAGACACCTTATTTTTGCAGATAATCAAATAAATTAATAACAGTATTTGTAATTTATCACTTACCGTGTATGTTAAAAATAGCTGGTCTTCAGAAAAATGCACAGGTAATGAGATCAGCAGAAATTCATCTTTAGCTATTGCTGTGTCAGCTTGCTCTTGGAGACATTTCAGAGTTTCAACCCATGAAGGAAGGCTTTTTCGTGCCAATAATAAATTATAGAGCTGCTTATTATATAAACTGAGAAATTTTGGAATACACTGAAAAATGTTAGATTTCCCTGTTATTCGGAAAAATTCATCAGCAAAGTGCTGTTTATTAAATAAGTTTGGATATTTAATTTTTAAATCAGCAACTTTCATATATTGATTGACAATTTCATCTCTTCTAATGTCAAATGTTTCATTTAACTCAAATGAAGCACTAGCCTGTTCATTAATAACCATGAGTTGTTTTTTGAACTGTGGTATTTCTTTCTTTTCATTCGCTTTTTCTCCTTTGTTATGGAACTTATTGGTTATTTTCTTCTGCTTTACTTCCTCACTTTGATCAAATCTACGCATATTTTTCAATTTATCTCGAATAGCCTGTCGCCATCCACCATATCCAGTTCCAATGGACTCTTTTAAATATGGGTATTTAGAAACAATGGCTCTTACCATGTCGGTCACCATAACTGATGTGGGATATTTTGAATGTTTCACAACAGATGAACATATGGTATGTATTAATTCTGACCGCAAAACCCTAGGTAAGGGTACCTCATCTTGCAAAGCTTGTCTTAGGCGACTTGAAAAGTCTTTAGCGGGTATTGTGAAATTATCTAGGGGAAAAGATGACTGTGGAGTTGCTGCAGCAAATAGATCTGGTTCTGATGATTCACAGGAACCAGAATCATTTCTCTCATCAGTGAAAAATGGTTCAGTTATATGGGATGATGATTTCGATTCAGCACAGTCAGGAACTGAATTTTCAATATATAATACTTTGGGTGTATCTAACACAATTCTATATTTCTTACCTGGAAGAATGTTTTCATCTTTTTGTACATCAATGTACTCCTGCCAAACTTCATTAAAAAACTGTATAATAATGGATACTGTTCGATCAATACAAAATCTAGCATACACCTCCTGAAACATCAAATAAGAATGCATAAGTTTCAAGTACATCTTGTATAAATTCAGTAACCATACCAGGAGTTGATCCTGACAAAATTGGAGGCCTATTTCATAAAAACTCATTTAATAAAGCAAGCCCATTCTCAAAATCCATTTTACTAACATAGCCATAGGCTTCTTACAAAATTCATTATTTATTAAATAAAAACTACCCTTACATGATTTAATGGAACAGATGTCGCAGACGCACCGGGATTTGTGCAATTTTTCTTTGCGCCATTTTGGCAAAAAAACCCAATTTTCCCAATCTTTTTATTACACACACGCATTTAATTGAATTTATTATTTTTATATTATTTGATTTATTTACACATATATTCATTTTTATTATAAAAAAACAGGTTGCTATACACAGCAAAAATCGCCATTTATGGTGCCAAAAAGAAAACCCTGTGCAGTGACATCTGTACCGATTTAATCAAAATTGTTTGGGTGTACTGAAATTAATGATTAAAAATTGAAAAATTAATTAAATCCATGATTATTGTTTCTTTCTTAGCTTAAAAATCAGAAAATATAATGATTAACGAAATACAATTATTTGATCGATTGGAAATTTTTTTTTTATTTACGGCTATACCAAAAACAACCATTTTACAGGTAATAGAAAAATCGCCAAAAATAACTTCTTCATCAGCAGTTATGACAGTTGAAGTTGAATAAAATCTAATAATCTTAATTTTACAATGTTTATGAGAAACACCATAGAAAACACATGCTATTTTTTTATGTAAGTAGAGGATATTTAAAAGAATAACAGGACAATCTTCAGTAATGTAATGCATGAAAAAGTAAACAAATAAGTGATTCAGCAAATCTTAAAAATGTATTTTTATTAATATAACTATAAAATGCAGAAAAATATTCTGGTACTTCTATATTATCCAGTCAACCAATTTCCGTAAAAAAAAAAAAAAAACTATCGCCAAATTATTTGCCAAACTGTAGCATCCAATAAACAAATGGAAGAATGTTGCCATTTGAATCTCAAAAAAAAAAGTAAGGAAAAGAAACGAAAGAAAAAGAAATTAGGAAAGCCCCATTCATTAAAGTATCATTTCTCAGCAAGTTTAAACAATAAAATTTACAATACATTAAAGAAAAAAGAAACCAAAATAATCTTTGATATTTATTTATTTACATTATTTTTTTAAATTATCCCTCTCGACTGTTGGATAAATATTTGTGATGTCAGTTGAAAGTGATCTATTGTACGTAACTACACATTGCAACATTTTTCAATGTTTTTTCTGTTTAAATATCATGATGTCGAAGACGTAATTTTTATTTTAGTTAATGAAGTAACTAATAAATCAGTAAAACATCATTAAAAAATCATTAACATCCAATTAAAAATCATTTGATGAAATAACAAGCACGTGTAACGCATTTGACGTCAACTGAATGTGACGCCACGATCATTATTTTTAGCTTTAAATCCCATAGTTTGGCAATAGCGAAAATTTCTCCATCTTTGCATAAAAATTGATTAGTTTACAACAATGTATGTGTTTTAGAAGATATGGATTTGAAACGAACAATGATTAAAGAGGACATTTTAAAACATTCTTTTAAATATTAAAAAAAAAAAAATTAAGAGTATTCAAATCCAAACTGCTTATTTTGATACATATTTTTAAATTCAATTTTGCTCTAAAATGCCTCCAATTGGCAGGTTCTCTTATTCAGAAACTTTTATAATGTCTGTATTGTCACAATGTTTTGATAAAGGCAGAATATATTTCAAAAAATGCTGTCAAAGTGGACATTTTGAACAAAATTTCCCAAAGCGATAGCGCTCAAAACAAAAAAAATTATACTGTGAAAATAAATGTTCGTAATTCAATTTCTAATTAATTGAACGAAAAATAAAAACATAGGTCCCTTATAAATCTCTTCATAAATCACACCGCCAAGTTTCATGTTTTTACTTTTAAAAATGAGTCTGAAAATGTGTCTCAAAATTTTGAGTTGCTGAGCGTGGAAAAATATTTTTTTAATACCGCCTTAACATAAAATTTCCATGGTGCCTTTGAGCAGATGCAATGCAGAATGCGCATAGGAGCTCACTCGGTTGTATTATCACAGGGTAATGTACTTTATTTATACTACGTTCTTTTATTTACTGAATATGATATGGACAAAGGAATATACTATTTGCATGATCATAAGTCCTTGAAAATTTATTTCTTGCAGTACTGAATATAACTGCAATTTCGAAATGATTTGCATTACACAGTTGTTTACAGATTGTCTGTTTGGAGTTTGCATCGAAAATAGTACTGTGTTTCACTAGGGGAAGAACTTCTAAAATAAAATTTATGAAACACTTTTTCATAAAGAAGCTTATTTTACTCATATTGTTATAGTAATTTGTTTCTGTCAGGTTTTGACGGGTTCCATCTAGTATACATAAAATAATACATATTTATATAAAGACTGTGTATATTTTTTAACATGTGACACATACAACGTTTATTATTGTCCACCCTGGGTCACCTCCTGAATTCAACACTGTTTGTCTCTTTACATTTAAAAATTAGCCCGTCATTGTGTCAGAAAATTTTGAATTTGTTGCACAGTAAACTTGAAAACAGCTTTAATAGAGCTTTAGATTTAACTTTTAAAGTTCAAAGTTGATAAATTTTGGGGAAAATGAAACAATAAAGAAGAAAGTTAAAATTTAATATTTACTTACGTATTAACACCACCGTAGGTACAGATTTGGCGGTTTTTAAGTGCCGCCAATCTTTTATAGCACTAAAAAATGGCGTCAAAAATCAGCAAACAACAAGGAATCCAAAAGATAACTGTGTGCGCGTGCAAACAACAAGATTGTTCTTTATTGGCCCATTAGCGCAACTTCTGCTGCGGTGGCGTTAGTACACAAGTACCATTTAATAAAGTAGCATTAAACATCAATATTGTTTAGAAAATAGTAAACATTAATTTCTTTACAAAAAACATTGCAAAATTTAAATATCTTACATTTTCAAATTCATCCAATGATGCTGGTAAATTAAACAATTTACTTCTTGAATTATAGGATACCAAAATATCTTTTTCCATGCTAAAAATGATAAAATATAAACTAAATCAAATTTTAGAATAATACCATATACAAGAGCATAAATCAAGAAAAAATAAGTAAAGTTTCTAATATTTAAAAATTAGGGCTGTAGCTAGATGTGAATAATAGGGGGGGGGGGTCTCAAGAAAATGTAGCGGAGGCTCATATTTGTTTTTCTCTCTCTCTCTGACACATGCACGCACAAAAACACACACACATATATATATATAGATGATCAAAGCATTATGCAGAAAGATAAATTAGTGTATATTCATATTCTAGGCACTATGTTTTTTATTAAATTGTTGATAACATCATTGTATACTAAGAAAAGAAAAGGCTGGAGAATAAAAATTTCCAGTGTAAACTAGTGTATAATTATACTGGTGAAATAATAAGTGATGATGTCAACAATAAATAAAAAGCTTGCGGTTCACCCGTTTCATAAAGAGTTGCAACCTTTAATCAAAGTATTATGCAGAAAGATAAATTAGTGTATATTCATATTCTAGGCACTATGTTTTTTATTAAATTGTTGATAACATCATTGTATACTAAGAAAAGAAAAGGCTGGAGAATAAAAATTTCCAGTGTAAACTAGTGTATAATTATACTGGTGAAATAATAAGTGATGATGTCAACAATAAATAAAAAGCTTGCGGTTCACCCGTTTCATAAAGAGTTGCAACCTTTAATTATTTTATTAAAATTCCCTACCCTTAAGGATTTTAAAGTTGTATTTGTATACGATAAAAAAAATTGACAAAATCAAGGATGTACTTTGCATTTTAAAGTTATTGTTTTTAAAACACTTATTTAAACTAATTTAAAACACTTATTTGCAGTTTTTATACATATTACAATTTAGTATTTGTAAGAATGTTAAAAAATGTAAAAGGATCCCAAAACAAAGTTCGATTTTTGAACAGTTTCATTTGGTGACCTGAGAATCTTTCCTAAGGGGGTGTGGGGGGGGGTCATTTTTTTTTTAATCTAGAAGATTTGTAAAAAATACTGTTATTAGGATTATATTAATTATATCACAACTATTGCAGAATTATAAAATAAATAAAAGTAGATTTCCAAAAGCTAAAAATCTTCTACGGAAGCAGCAAATTATATTTTTATAATCACAAAAGTTTGCTTTTGAGCAAATGTTTAACAAATGGTAGTACGAATTTCTAGAAAAGCCAAACACAAAGAGAGTGTAGTCCAGGGAATAAGCTTACTTTTAATTATGCTGCATACAAGATTTCAAAACTCCTCACAGTACAGAGGAAAAATTATGAAAATTCAAATCACTATGGACTGCTTAGATATTTAACAATAAATACTGTTTTTTTTCACATAAACAATGATTTCTAAACGTTATTATTCAGATACAACATACACTACTGATTTTTTCCCCTTTAAAATATGATTTAAATGTTCTTTTAATGCAATCCACAAGTATTTTGCTTTAAAAATAAAACAGGAACTAAATATTATGTTCTAAAATATGATAATTTTTTATTAAGGGCTAATGTTAATTCTATAGGGCATTATTTTTCTAATATCTCGTTTGCATTTAAATATTTTTAAATGATTTTATTTTATTTTTTTTTATTTTTTTTGCACTGGATAGCAGAGATCAATCTCTATTTCCGCCGTTGATTACTTTTTCGATTTTTTTCTACGAAGATACTTTCATTTTCGGAACCGGTTTCGAAAGTAAAAGCATCTTCCTAAAAAAAATCCGCAAAGAAAATCGAAAACGTAATCAACGGCGGAAATAGAGATTAATCTCTGCTACCCAATGTAAAAAACAAAAAAAAACAAAAAACATTTAAAACTATTCAAATACAAACGAGATATTAGAAAAATAATGCCTATAGAATATAGAATTAACATTAGCGATCGAGTGTTGTCAAGTGCGTGAAGAGGATTATTAAGCAAAAACAACTAACAAAGTAAAAATTCTCATGCTTTGTTTAGTTAATTTCCCTCATCTAACTATACAAACACTATTTAGTATTATCTATTAAATATATAAGGAATAATTACTAGGCTTACCTTATGTTTTTAACAGCACTTCATAATGAAATCAAAATGGTTCATTCCGTTCTCTGCTCTGTTGTCGTCTGCTGACGCAACACTCTGACGTCATCGTATATTTCAACACCACAGAGCTGGATTGCGAGATAAAAATGTACACCTATATTGGAGTTTTGGTTTCCGGAATTAATTTCAAATTGTCATTCTTGGTGTGTGATATCACCGATTTTTTTTTAAAGAGTACAGATAAACTATTTTAAGTGTATTATAACACTTAATTCAGTGTTGACACCAAAATTAGTGCATATTTAAACCTTATTTGGCATTTCATAAACCCAAATTAAGCGTAATTATACTCCCCATTTTTTACAGTGTACACACCCCTACTCCAGATTGTAGTCGGCACATTGTTCACCCACGCGAAACCGGAACGGACCGCTAGTCTATACTAATAAAATAAACTTTCGCTCTGTGTGTGTGTGTGTGTGTGTGTGTGTGTGTGTGTGTGTGTGCGTGTGTGTGTGTGTGTGTGTGTGTGTGTGTCTGTCTGTTGGGGATGGCTAGGAAAATTGAGCGCATCTAGAAGTCTGAAAATTTAGATTTAGAAAGTCTAAACTCTCTTCTGGTGCTCCTGACTCCCAGAATTTTAATATTTTGATAATTAGCATAGATATTAACTAATATCCACAACGAACTCTAATAAAAAAATACGCTTTTTTTCTTTGGTTGGTTGGTTGCATAGAGTCTTTACATGTAGTATTTAATAAATCGATACCTTGAAGTCCCGTGCAGCTATGTAAAAATCAACGGAGTGGCATTCTCGCGGTTATTTCAGAAAATAGTACACCCACAAAAAACAATCATATCTGTATTGAAGTAAACTACAGCTTGCGGAGTTTAGAAAATAATTGACTAAGAGTATATCTGGTGAGCATATCTAGCTACATTCACTTACTTGTATTTTTTAAAGATGACTCTTAAATCATCATTTTGGAGAGCATCTCTTTGCTAACTGCAACTGTATTTTTAAAGCATCCGTTGTTAACTTATACTATTATGTCTAGAGAAGCATGTGTTAACATACATGAACAAAATTACAAGACACTGGTATACAAAATTTACATACTTCAGTTATTATTTTTCACTGTCCACCATTCGTGAGAGGGATACGCCTACACAGGACTCCACTTCTAGTGCTGAGTGGTTTTCTCTAAAATTATGTTGTTTTGATAGTCATCAGGAGGTATCCCACTGGAGTACATTGTAACTACGTATTTTTTTTCCCTTCGCTGTCTCTCGGGACAATGTGAATTTTCCCACAAAATTCTACGGGTGTAATAAATTTTCGTTGTCCCTCCACTGTACGTTAAAATCCGAAGTTCGAAATTGTTACTTAAGGCGGTATTCAAAAAAAAATATATTTTTCCACGCTCAACAACTCAAAATTTTGAGACACATTCCCAGACTCATTTTTAAAAGTAACAATAGAAACTTGGCGGCGTGATTTATAAAGACACTAGCTGTTCCCAGCTAAAAATGAACTGCAGAAAATCTGCAAAAAAAATGCAGTTGAGAAACTGCGGTGATTTGGCCAATTCGACTACAGTTTTTTTGAAGTCGATACAACTGCAAAATTACTGCAGTAATTTTGCAGTTGAATCGACTTCAAAAATTCTGCAGTAATTTTGCAGTTGAATCGACTTCAAAAATTCTGCAGTAATTTTGTAGTTGTATCGACTTCAAAAATTCTGCAGTAATTTTGTAGTTGTATCAACCTCAAAAATTCTGCAGTAATTTTGTAGTTGTATCAACCTCAAAAATTCTGTAGTGGAATCGGCCAAATCACCGCAGTTTCCCAACTGCATTTTTTCTGCAGATTTTCTGTAGTTTCCCAACAGCATTTTTTCTGCAGATTCTCTGTAGTTTCCCACCTGCATTTTTTTTTGCAAATTTTCTGTAGTTCATTAAAATAGAGAACCTCGTTTCTCTTAAGTGATGTCTGAATATTTCTGTTGTTTTTACAGACACCCTTGGCGTAATCAATGTTTATTTTTGTTTACCAACACTTTCTTTAAAACAAAACAATAAATATTACAAATAATATAGAGAAAAATTCTTTGGCTGTTTTTAGACTCTCAACTTGTATATTTTAGGAGCAAAATGGAAGTGATTACCCCCCCCCCCCTCTAGAATTCTGCAGCTAATTTAACTAGCTGGTAAACTCTCTCCATTTCTCCGGCTTTTCATTTGGCTAATTTTCAATTAAACACTCCCAGTTGTATACATACATGTTACTTTCACAATTTATATAAAAATCTGTTGTCCCCCCCCCCCCAAAAAAATTTTTTTTTCTTTGTAGCTTGTGAGAATATATATATATATGCGAAAGGGATTGCAAATTTTTAATCTCATAAGCAATTCATAATGAAGTCTATTGTGACAGATTTAGATAATTTTAAATATTAAATGTAGGGGAGACTGGTACGCAGTGGAACATTTTTTCAGTTAAAAATTATGTTCTCTTTAATGCACAAACCGATCTGCATGAAAATATTTTTGAATATTCCTTAAACATTTATACATTTATCATAATTTTCTCATAACATAGTTTTCAATATTTCAAAAAAATTTTTTATATGCATCGATAAAGTGGACCACTGTGCCCCACTTCTGGGGCACAGTGGACCGCTATTAGGTATTATCTGAAATACAATATAAGTCTATTTTTCATTAATCTAAGTCTTTTTTTATTTTCCCTTTACCTGCAAAATAACATAGTAATATAAATTTACAAGTAACATTTTGAAACAAAAACAAAATGAATTATATTTTGAAAATAATAACAGATTAATACAGGAACAATTGCACTTTAGTTGAAGTTATTACTTAAGTACAAAAAAATCAGCGCACATTAAAATTTGCAAATGAAATTCCAAAATACTTAAGAGTAAGATTGAGCCTGGAATTTTCCTGAAATACTTTTGGGTCTGGGAGCAATATTATGACATCATTGACAACAATAGATTCATCTACAGTTTCGGGAAAAATAAACTGATTTCCATTCAATTTGCATCTCATTAATCTTACTTGAATAGAATCATCAAAAATTTAGACTACAGTTATATTTATCAAAGGCAGTATATACAAAACAAAATATTTCTTACTATATTATATAAATTGTCATTTTTCTTTGTTTACTTTATTTTACAGTTAAATAACTTTTTTTAAACAATATTTCTTTATAGTAAATAAGCAATTATTAAATATTTTGAACATTCTGCATTACAGGAGCAGAGTGGATTGTGGATCACTGTGCCCCAGGAGTGGGTGGTCAACTGTGACCCATGTTGAAGTTCAATAAATAATCATATTAATATTGTTTATCATATTAATATTGTTTATAGCTTCCTTTTAAACATATTAACTTTAAAGTTAAATAAAAAAAGGATCTTAGCTTTACAAAAAAGCTGTTTTATCTTATTTATCTACAACCTTTAATTACTAAAAAATTGAAATATGATGATGAAAAATTTTACTTTTAGAAGCTCAAAACAACCAATCAGGATAAAATAGTTCAATCTGAGCTAAGCATATTTTCTGAAGGCTATAAATAATCAGTGCAGTGCTGTTGTCTATTAGGATATAAGAGAAGCTTTAAAAAAGTTTAAATAAATAAAATATTAGAGGGTGGTCCACTGTGCCCATAGTTCCAGTGTGTATCAGTCTCCCCTACATGAAATTTAAATGCAAAAATTAATTTTAATTGCAACTAATTTTTCCACAATGTGACTTTCAAATTTGAATATTCTTTCATCTCTTAAAGATAGTATCAATATGTGCCTTGAATATTTATATAATTTTGAATATATAAAATAAATTATACGAAAGGATATATATATATATATATATGTAAATTTCTAAATTATATACCATTTACTATGAAATAAAATGTATTACATATGTTACAGCTAATAAAAAATAACTGCATAAAATTAATATTAAGAGCAAAACAAATATATGCTTTGCTGTTTTAAAAAAAAAAATGCTAAAATTTACAAAAATTACTCTTACCTGCATCCTGATTTGTCCTTCCAATTTTATCTTGTATGCAATTATGGAGGAAATAAGGTTTAAATTTAAAAAAAACCATTTTATTAACATTTGATGTTTATGCTTTATAATTTACATCGTATTTAAATACCAAATGTATTTACAAATTCTTCTCACATTACACAGCCTTTGCAGCAGAATTTAGCTTGTTTCGAATGGTGGCACGTACAAGTGATACATTTACACCAAACTTACAGGCAACATGGCCCTGAATATCCATTATCCTGGATCCCATTATCAGAGGAGACCGCGAAAACACTTATATAAGCGAGGTATGCAATTATCCTTTACCGGATTAAGCAGGTACATCAACCGAACATTAACTGAAAAAAAACCCCTGGATGCATGAAACTCACCATACAGCAATCTCTAGAATGCATAAAATTCATTCAAACAGCAGTTAGTAACATATATATGTACGCTTCGCATACATTAACTGAAAAAAAAAAAACGTGGATGTATGAAACTCACCATGCAGCAATCTCGAGAATGCATGAAATTCATACAAACAGCAGTTAGTAACATATATATATATATATGTACGCTTTGCCGACATTACCCCCCCCCCCCCAAACAAAAAAACAACATCCTGGATGCACGAAACTCACAATACAGCAATCTCTAGAATGCACGAAACTCACAATACAGCAATCTCTAGAATGCACGAAACTCACAATACAGCAATCTCTAGAATTCATGAAATTCATTCAAACAGCGGTTAGTAACTTTTATATATATATATGTACACTTCACGCACATTAACCGAAAAAAAAAACACCCACAAATTGAATTTCAGAAGAAAATTTGCAAATTTCACCATTCAAGAGTGTAAAAATCCTGAATTTCGTCGATAGTGCGTGTAAAATCATGAATTTTCTCAATCGAGCACGTAAAAATAATGAATTTTGTCGATTGTGCACAGAAAAATAATGAATTTTGTTGATCGGCTACGTAAAAAAACTTCGCCATTCGGGAGTGTAAAAATCCTGAATTTCATCGATCAAATGCATAAAAATCACAAATCTCATCGATGGGGCGTGTAAAAATCATGATTTTTAGCGATCGAGTGAGTAAAAATCATGAATTTTATCGATCGGCGTGTAAAAATCATATGTATTTCGTCGATTGGCTACGTAAAAATCAAATTTCGTCATTCGAGAGTGTAAAAATCTTGAATTTCGTCGATCAAACGCATAAAAATAATGTTGTCGATCGAAAGCGTAAAAATCACAAATTTCAGCAATAAAGTGCAAAAAAAATCTGAATTTCGTCAATCAGACGCGGTAAAATCCTTAATTTAATCGATCGGACGCGGTAAAATCATAAATTTCAGCGGTCGGGTGAAGAAAAATCATGAATTTCAGCGATCTGATAAAAAAAAAAAAAAAAAAAAAAAAAAACAAGAATTGTGGCAATTGGACACGGAAAAATCACAAATTTCGGTGATCAGGTGCGGAAAAATCATGAATTTTGGTGATCGGATGCAGAAAAATCGTGAATTTCATCGATCGTAATTGGAAAAATCATAAATTTTGATAGTCAGGGGCGGAAAAACCAGGAATTTTCGTGATCGGGTGCAGAAAATTCATAAATTTCAGTGATCAAATGCAGAAAAATCATTAATTTCGGTGATCGGGTGTGGAAAAAATCATGAATTTTGTCGATCGAAAGCGTAAAAATCACAAATTTCAGCGATCAAGTGTGGAAAAATCCTGAATTTCGTCAATCAGACGCGGTAAAATCCTGAATTTAATCGATCGGATGCGGTAAAATCATAAATTTTGGCGGTCAGGTGAAGAAAAATCATAAATTTCGGCGATCTGATGCAAAAAAAAAAAAAAATCAAGAATTGCGGCAATCGGGCGCAGAAAAATTACAAATTTCTGTGGTCAGGTGCAGAAACATCATGAATTTCAGCAATCAGATGCAAAAAAATCAAGAAATTTGGCCGTCGATTGTGGAAAAATCATTAATTTCATCGATCGGACGCTGTAAAATCATAAATTTCGGCGTTCGAGTGCAGAAAAATTATGGAATTAGGCGATCAGACGCGAAAAAATCAATTTTGGCGATCGGGCACGGAAAAATAAAAACTTTCGGCGATCGGGTGTGGAAAAATCATGAATTTCGTCGAACGGGCGTGGAAAAATCGCTAATTTTAGGGAAAAAAGTTAAACAGAAAATCCTGCATTTGGCCGGTACTTTCCATGTTTTTAGTCGCCAGTTTTTCAAGTTTAATCGACGAGTGGCGACTGGCGAGTGCTTATTTTCACCTTTACTCTGAACCTGTTTACGTTTTACATGCGACTCTCGGCATTGAGCAATAAGTGACAGCGTTCATCCATTATTTTCCGCAATTCGCTAACTTTGTTAATATAATAATTAACACCGTAATTCATTTTTTAAATGTTTATACATAGCCATAAGATATATGTACCGACAGACACTTCTTCAAAACTGGTTTCTCTTAAAAAAATTAGATAGATTCAACGTATTTATAAAAGCCTTACTAGAAAAAATATATTCATAGGATATTTGTATTTTCAAAGTTTTGTTCATATTATCTTATTTTAAACTTTTCTTTAATAGTGATGGAGTTAATTTAGAGTTTGTTATTGTGAATTCAAATAACTCATATTTATTACAAAATTAAATTAAATATTTGAGCCTTTTATCAGTACAATTAAATTTATAATATTGTTTGGGTTGATCTTGACTGTACTTAGCCTGTGTGTCAATATTAGTGTCAATCCAATTAATGATTTCTCAAGGTTTTTACATATATTTTCAATTGCTTTTAATCAAAGTTTATAAATAATATACCAGGAGGAAAATAACTTTATAAAAATTATGATTTAAAGTAATGCTATTTTAATTATTCTCCTCTTGAATGATATGTTACATGAAATGCGATTAAAAGCTTTTTCTTCTTTTTCCAAGATAGTTTGCCAAATTGGTATGTTACAGATGTCAGTTAACATTTTTCAATTAATAACAAAATATTTGTTGCTATATTTTTATACTTGATAGCAGGGGTGTAAAAATCCAGTCGCCAATGGGTAGATTACTACCACTAAATTTTTAGTATTGTTCGACTAATAAGAATACTGATAAAATTTAGTTGAAGTATAATAATAAAATTTAGCCGAAGAATACTAATAAAATTTAGTGGTGAGAATCGGCCCACTGACTCCTAGATTTTTACACCCCAGCTTGATAGCTTATTTTTAAATTTTGTATGCTGTTACTTGTTTGTAATAATAAAAACTTTGGATTTAAAGAAAATATTTTTTTTTTTTTAACTTATTTATCCATTGAACACCATAAAACACATTTCAGGATTCATTTTCTGCATTTTTTATTACAAAATAATGTAAAATTAATACAAGAAAAAACATCTAGTGACCAAAATTTATCAAATTATAAAGCATATATGACATTATAATAATACTATATGTGTTTTATATTTCGTGATTTATCGGCATAATCGTAATTGTAGGGGCAACAAACTTTAAATTAACTCCATCGCTATTACAGTATTAAAAAAAAAAAAGTCTAAAATAAGACAATATGGACGACACATTGACAATACAAATCTCCTCGGAAATAATTTTTTTTGGCAAGACAACGTGGTACTTTATGAATACGTTGAATGTATCTAATTTTTTAATCTATCTAGATTTGTAGAGGTGTCTGTCGGTACATATTTTTAGCCATCTTATGGCTATATATAAACATTTAAAAAATTACGGCATTAATTATTATATTAACAAAGCTAGCGAATTACAGAAAATAATATACGAACGCTTGCACTTACCGCTTACCGCCATCGCCGTCAAAATGTAAACAGAACACGATCGGAATTGGAGTTGAGTTGAGTAGTAGTGTTTCTTCACATAATTGGAGACAGAAATGCCGGGTCAGTTACGAAAAAAAAAATAAATGTTAAGGAGATTTACATTTTTCATTTGTTTTTTGAAGTAAAATTTTATTGAAAACTGGAACTCATGCCTGTAGTTAATAAGTGGAAAGGCCATTTCCCCTCTCTCGATTTTGAAATTTAAATAACTAAATAACTAAAATAAATAATAAAATAAAAATAAAAAATAACTTAAAATAAAAGAACTAAGAATTTTTCGTTGTGTGTAGAGTGTGTATGTGTGGGGGGGGAGGGGGGGTGTTCAATTACTACTTTCTTCCTGAATTTTAAAGTTTAAGTAACTAAAATTACGTTTTCTCCGATTTTGAACAGCATAATAAAATTGGTTCTTTTCGAGTAACTTAAAAGAGGAACTAAGAATTTTCCGTTGGAGGGGGAGGGGGGGGCGTCATTAACCCTCCCTGGATTTTGAAATTTTATTTAATTTTTTATTTTGACCGATTTTGGAAAACAGTAAATTTATTCTTTTTTCGAGTAATTTAAAGTAATTAAACACTAAGAGAAAGTACAAATTTCCCGTTGGGGGGTGAAGGGCGGACTTTCCCCCTTAAATTCCCCATGAAAGTTATTTATTTATTATTTTTTATATTTATGTGTTAAAAATTTATCTCCAAAGGGGAGGTTGAAAGCAATGTCCGCTGCTTAACTCGCTGTTTCTCGCTTAACTTAAAAGAGGAACTAAGAATTTTCCGTTGGAAGGGGAGGGGGGGCGTCATTAACCCTCCCTGGATTTTGAAATTTTATTTAATTTTTTATTTTGACCGATTTTGGAAAACAGTAAATTTATTCTTTTTTCGAGTAATTTAAAGTAATTAAACACTAGAGAAAGTACAAATTTCCCGTTGGGGGAAGGGCGGACTTTCCCCCTTAAATTCCCCATGAAAGTTATTTATTTATTATGTTTTATATTTATTTGTTAAAAATTTATCTCAAAATGGTTGGTTCAAAACAGTGTTCGCCACCCCTCCCCCTCCCCCACCCCCGCCCGAGGATTTTGATTTTGGTTCAATTTAGTCCCATTAAACTAAAAGTCTTGAAAACAGTGTTAATTATTAATAACAGAGTAAATACGCAATATTGTCATAAACTGAAAAACTTTAATATTGCTTAGCTTTTAAAACTGCAGATAAATTGCTGAAAATATCTCACAAACTTACTAAAATTAAGTTCTGTAAAATTACCTTAGAGTAACTGCACTTATACTGCAGATACATCTGAAAATATAATACTGAATTAATGACTGTAAAATTACTTCAAATTTACTACAGTTTTACTACAGATGTAAAGTCTCATTATTTTTTTAATTTATGATTATAACATAACTTCACGTAAACTGCAGTTTTTTTGCAGATAAAAGCTCACAGTATTTTTGAAATATATTACTGCAAAATTACTTCACATTAACTGCAAAATAACTGAAGTATTTTTACAGTCGAGATTGCACTACAGAAAATCTACAGTTGACTGTAGAAAAACTTTAAAAATACTTCACTTCTGTAGAAAAACTGCAGTTCATTTTTAGCTGGGTTACCCGTGACTTCGTTCACGCAACATTAAAAGAAGAATAAATACATTAATTAAGAAAATATTTCACTCCCGATAATTAAAAACGTTAAAATTAACTAACTATTTATCACATTTCATAGGCGACAATACTGTATTTTTTGTTATAGGGACCTTGACATAACTCAGTCTTTAAAAAGTGAAATTTTGTGCCAAATAATCGCGAAAATGAAATTGCAACCAATGCAAAAAGGAGGGCCAAATAAAATCGTGGAAATAGACGAATTGGGTAGAAACAAATGTCAATTTTACCTGATAAACAATTTTACTTTTAACGCCTTTGTGAAACGTTTTAACAGCCATCCTTCAAGAAAACATTAATTGGAAATAGTACATGCTTTTTCTTTAAATTCAGTTCTGCCTCCTTGGTTTAATGTATAGCTGAAACAAATCCTATTTTCTAAATGACAGTATGTTGACAGGCAATTTTCATTCTCTAGAGTAAATTGATTCATAAAGTTTGAATATGTGAAAATATGTTTTAATTTTTCGGATAATTTACTGATATCAAGATTTTGTTTTCACCATCTATTCAAAGTGAAAAACAATTCTGTTTTTCAGTTTTAATGAGAAAATGGTGCAAAAAATATACTGATCTATTTTATTTTTCCCTTTTTTATACAAAAATATGGAGTACTTTACTTTCCGTTTTTAGAGAAACTTCGTTAAAATTAACAAAAAAGAAAAAAAATCTTGGCATCTAATTTAATTTTTTAAATTCTGACAGTTTGTGTAACATCCTCGGATCAATGATAAACGGTATAAAGTAAATCACGTTGCGTTCGATATTCTGGTACTGTAAATGAAAATTGTAAATTCACGGGCATTCTCCGTGAATTGCTGCCGTAATTTTACGGGAAATGCCCCCTTTTCAAGGTAAACGGTCCATTTCAGTAAATTTCAAGTTTTTACGAGCAAAAACCGTTTATCTAATAACAAAGCTCGTTTATCTAGTCACAAAACCGGTTTTCTTATGGACATTGCCTGG
Source organism: Maratus michaelseni (assembly GCA_963931845.1). Classification (NCBI taxonomy): domain Eukaryota; kingdom Metazoa; phylum Arthropoda; class Arachnida; order Araneae; family Salticidae; genus Maratus; species Maratus michaelseni. The sequence continues at coordinate 54,832,773 of OZ007596.1, forward strand.
AATCTCTGCTGCAGTAATTTTACTGCAGCAATTTTTTACAGTGAGGAGTAGTTGCAAAATACAAACATAGATTCGTGTTCATTTTCCTTTTCTTAAAATTATGATGCGATTTTTAGCAGAAAATTCTCATCTGTATGTAACGAATATTCATGCTTAATAATCAGTATAGATAAAAAAACATTTAAATTTTTCGTTATAAATATGGCGTGAAACTCATCTGCTTTCTATACTTACTGATCCTTGTATTATTAATGTAAGGAATTGATTCACACTCATTTTAAAACACATTGGAAAATTCCCGTTTTATTTCAACTATGACGCATCTTTTTCCCGCAGAGAAATCCCTTTTTAATGACATAATTCTTGTTAATTTTCTTTTCCGGGCAATTAATTTCAGTACTGGCATAGGGGAAATTATGTCGCTTTAACGAAATAATATTAAATCTTTAGTTTTTATCAACAAAAATGGAACTATTAACATTCGTCATTTTTTTTTTTTTAGGTAATCGAGTTATTTCTTTTAGTTTTAAGAATGAAAATAAATATTTCTCGCTATCCATGACATCATTTTCGATATGGATAATTTTGCGGAGCATATTATTGACATTTGCTGACCATTTTCTTTTGAAACTTCTTTTTACTTTTTTAAAATTTAAATAAAAAATACGGTATAATTATATTAGCCCTGCGCAGACGGCAAAACGCCAAGAATTATTACCATACAAAAGAAAAAAGAAAAAAAAAAACCAAGATCATTTTATTTCACCAATCAAAGATATCCGCTTTATTTTTGATGTATGGCGTCATATTCTCCTTTTTCCTATGGTTACTCATATTGAAACCTTGTATTATTATCAACAACTAAAAAAAAAGTACGTTTTATTTCTAATAATATTATTTAATCTTCTTCTTAATTCTTTAATTTTTTTATTTAATTTTTATTTTTCACGTGAAAAAATTTCAATTGAAACTAAATTGTTGACTAAAAATTATTATTCCGGAATTTGAATTAGTTTTGGCAACGATAAAGTATTAGCAACGGTAAAGTGAATTTAACCATGTTAAAATATTATACGAAAAAAAATGTCCATTTACTCTCTATGAAAAAAACGAAATTTTGAATTATTAAGAAAAATTTTTGAATAAAATAAACAAAAACCAGCCTATGTTCAAATGAGGGTTATAATCAATCTGTATGCAAAAATACAGGATCATTAAAGGCTCCATTTTGACGCTGGCTTCAGCCTAACATTTGCGCACAATCAGATTTATAATATTATTAGGATTTATAAGGGACCCATGTTTTTATTTTTCGTTCAATTAATTAGAAATTGATTTACAGACAATTATTTTAAAAAGTACGATCATTCTTAGGTGCGTTCGTAATTATATAAATACGTAGCACCTATTGTCGTCGCTTGGTCCGTCCGTCTGTCCGTCCGTCCGTCCGCATATAACAACGCTAAAACTACCCAACCAAATGTTTTGAAATTTAAGATATATTATCTTTGCAGAATTTTGTCGAGCCATTTCAAATTTTATGAGAATCGAATCAAAACTTTAGGAGATATTAATAAAAATATTTATTAAGAAATTTGAATTTTTTTTTTAAATCGGTGCTTTCTTGCTAGAGGAGCTTCCGAAGTTTAATCGTCAAGCGACTGAGATACTTATTCTATGACAGAAATGAATCTGCAGACGATATCATTCATTTCACAGAATTAAAAATAATCAAGATCTAAATATTTATATAGCTAGCTACATTACGAACGCACCTCATTTGTCACGTTGGACTTACAATTTCCAGCTTGTTAAAAGTAACAACAGGAAACTTGGCGGCGTGATTTATAAAGGCCCCGTGTTTTTATTTTTCGTTCAATTAATTAGAAATTGATTTACAGACATTTATTTAAAAAAATACGATCAATTTTTTTTTGTTTCAAGCGCTGTCGCGTTGGGAAATTCGGTTCAAAATGTCCACTTTGACAGCATTTTTTGAAATATATTCTGCCTTTATGAAAAAATCGAGACAATACGGACATTATAAAGTTTTTGAATAAGAGAACTTGCCAATTGGATGCATTTTAGAGCAAAAATGAATTTACAAATGTGTCTCAAAATAAGCAGTTTGGATTTGAATACACCCTTTTCCTTTACGGACTTGTATGCGTAGAAATGTTTGTCGTAAGATAATGGTGACTTATCTTAAGGATTCATCTTGTGATTTATTATCTTGGAGTAATTAATCATTTAAAAGCAGTGGAATTCAATTATTTTTCTAAAAATAAAAGTATTTCTCAATTTATCTGTAAGTAGTTAGCAACAGAAATTCAAAATAGTTTCGAAAGCAAAAGCATTACGCATTTCCTTAACGTACTTGGGTGCTTAGAATTTTCTGTAAAATATGGAAAGATGGTTGGCAAGCAAATCACGCATAATTTTTTTAAAAATTTTAATTTTCAGAAACACGTTACGATATATTTACTACTGTAGAAAAGGATGTCTATCAACATATACGTAGGCACTTAACTCACGTATGGTAATTTATTTAATGGACAATGTTAGTACCATAATTATAAGCTTGGGAATGTAATATCACTCCGTAATTTAGCCACAACTTTCAGCATTTTTTTTTTTTTTTTTAAGATAGGCTTTTTTCTTTTTTCACTTTTCAAAAGTTATTTTTGTAGATAGATTTTACTGATACCATAGCCTTATTATTTTTGTACTCACTTAAACATAACAAGTGATATATGTATATTTTTTCAGTCAATTCCTACTTTTCAATCATAAATATATAAAATAAACCGCGCAGCATTAATGTCCCACGTTATCTTTATTAAACATTTTTTTATATTCATCCTTGCTGTATTTTATTTTTGTTGCATCACTAAATTGATGAAAATCTTTCATTTCATTTATGAAAACAATGGGAGATTTTTTTTTCTCCCATATAAAACTAAAATTAATTATTTAAATTTAATTAATGAATTCATATTTGAGAAAACTGTATTAACATCAAGTGTCATCCAATACAAGTTTAGAAAAATGTATTTGAACTTGTGTGTAGGAATAGAATTTTTTTTATTAACGACTGAAAATTTGAACAAGATATATAAATATAGAGAGAGTGTGAGCTAATAGTAGGAATTGAAAAACACTCTTAATTAGTTTTATATGTAGACTTTAAGACATATATACTCTCTGCAAACAAAACACATGTGGAAATTTTTTAAATGTATATCATATGGTTATCTAAAATTTATGAAAAATTAATACACCAATTATAAATGTTTATTAATTAGCCAATCACGTATGTTAATTTAGAAATTTTCAACCATGTACGCCACTTATATTTGTATAAATTCACATGGAAAAAGTTAATTACGTTATTCAGTATATTGCTATTCCGGTGTGTTTGATATGCATTTGTCGTCTGTTCGGTATTTTACTCGTTTAAAGTAGAAAATTTTAAAGCTAAAATGTCTAGTTTTTAAGGCACTATTTGCTAGGTGTTAATACAATTAAGAGTTTCATGATTGAACCATCAAGATGTGATTCTATACTTATTCCCAAAGGAGAACCTGTTTCGGATATTGACGTGAAACCCTCATCATCAGGAGAGTTAAACAACCTCAAGTTTGTGATATTTGCAATAAATGCTATTCCAGAATTTATGTGTTAACTAGGTGCATGAATAGTCATTTACAAACAAAAGTTCGTAGCTGTGTTGATTGCGGAAAAATTAATTTTTTTTTTTATCTAGGCATTATAGAACTTTTAACCCAAATGATAAAAAAAATACAATATTAAATAATCAGAAAAAAAAAATTCTTATTCGTATAGTATAAAATGAGTTGAAATTGTATACATTTAAATTATGTCAAGAAAAGAATATGGAGCAAATTGAGCTGTGTAGCATTTCAAGTAACAGAATTATTCTGAAATCTGATTGGCTCACAGGCGCAAATTATCTTTAGACGTGACGGATCACTTCAAAATGCATTACTCTTGCTTTGTGAACGATTACCTCCTGATTTAATATTTTTATCTTTCACAGAAATTTCGCGCTGTCAGCCAAATTTCAACTGAAATTATTTCAAAATATATACATATTCGTTTATAATTCATTTCTAAAAAAAAAACTTTTTGACTATCTATATTATAAAGGCCAAACGTGTCCGTGCGTAACGCATACGTCATTTTGCGAATGGCTACAGCTGACGATGAAATTTCGGTTTTGTGATTTTTGCTATTGCAATTTTTTGAATTTCTAAACATAGCACATTTTCAATTTTTACACCGTTATAGAGGGAAAAAAATTTACTTTGTAATGCAATTTGTTTGAAAACTATATCTTAATTGCCTGATATATTATGGCTTATAAAATAATTTTTAAGCATGAATTTTGAAACGCCAATAAACAAATGGAAGAATGCTGCCATTATAAATTTTTAAATAGTTACAGGTAGTAAAATTAATGAATTTTGAAATAAAAAGTCACAAGAATAGGGTGCCTTTATATGAGAGTAGCGTTATACCCGATACAAAATTTGATTAGTTCAGACGATTTTGGAGAAAAGGAAGCTTTGTAATAATTTAAAAATTTTAAAGAAAATTATTTGTTTACACCATAAACAAACATCGGATATTTTAACAGATAATATAAACAGAAGATATTGTTTTAGATATCGCATTTTTATGAATAAAATATAAAAATAATATTTCACAAATTTAATAAAAATGCATATAAAAAGCTAAGATGAGCAGTAAGAAACAACGTTTTAATTCATATTTCATCAGTATTACAAATAATGTTAACGGTCATTGAGAAGTTGGAAAAAACGAATATACATGAAATTCGTTAATATCGCGATCACTATATCGCATGCATAAGATGATGAATAATAAATTAACAAAAAAGCATCACTGGTGGCAGCGAACTCCCTGTATTAATAATACCAAAAAAAAATAAACAAAACCTTTGAAATTCGTTAATGTCGCGATCACTATATCGCATGTATGAACGCTTAGTACAAAAAAAAAGAAAAAAAACAAAACTGGATGGATACCGCATGTATGAGCGCTTCACGCACAAGAAAAGCAAAGAAACCAGTAAAAAAAATCAATAAATGCAGCAGCCTTGACAAATAAAAATATGAAAAATCTATTATATTTACGGAAAAAAAATGGTTTTCGCCTACGTTCTGTAACCCGGGAAGCCCGGGTTCGATTTCCTAGTCTTTCTAAAGATGCTACTTTTATGCAGATTTTTTAGAAAATATAATTTTCGAAAGAAATGAAAGGCATATGAAACGTGAAGCAATCAGGTCCCTATATGTTTTGGACAGTCACGTGACTTGCGCTATTATAATATCGAAGATTTATTTCTTTATTCATGTATTGAAATTTTTTTGTTACGATTTATAGAATGTGATGCTTATATATTGTTCACAGGACATTTCATTAAATACGTTTTGCTGCATTGAAGACTTTATTCGATGCTAATAGTCTTTGGAAGACAAGGTAAAAAATAGTAAGCAACCATGTCTAGATTGATGACGGGATTTCAAGTCTTTCTTACTCTTGTATTTCTCACAGGTAAGCGAATAATATTCCTAATTTATAATGCTGGGAGTGAGATATTTAAGACAGCCAAAATTTATCTCAATAATTTTATTTTTGTTTTCCTTTATAGTTACAAAATGTATAAAGCATGCAAATTACGTACAAGAACTAGTCGGATTTTCCCAATCCCAAAACATTCTTCTATCTCATACATGTTAACACCTCAAAATTTGCTATCTCAGAACGAATAAAATTAATATTTTTCTTTATTCTGTTGTAAGTCAGCTGCTTACGACTCTCTGGGTTACCTTCGTTGCATGAGCAACCGATATATAACAGAACGACGAAAAATTGAGAAAATCTCAGAAAAATTGCTATCACAGCACCCTCTTTCCGTCGGTATAGCACCAAATTCAATTCGGACCTGCCGGCAATAATAAAAAGACATGACATAAAATTTGGTTCAATTCTATACTTAATTGTAAACACTTTTCGGTGATACTATAATGCGAATGGCACAGAAATCATTATTAAAACATATTTCCAAATTCAATAAGGTCTCGCTGGTCATAGTCAGAAACCTATAAAAAATTGGTTCAATTCTATGCATAACTCCATACACTTTTCGATTATACAATGAAGACCGACACATGGACACATGGACAGATACATAGACACCAAGATGGACAGACATACGTTTTGTAGAAACAATCGATGAAATCCATTTCAGCAGGGAATGTGTGAAAGCCATTATTCATTCGAAAGTAATCAAACAGTTTCTGATATGAAAATCAATGCATTACGTCATCAACCAGTGAATCAAACGTTTTCCGCAAAGTGAATATTTAATTGAATTTCTGAAATACAGAGTTTAATTTCAGTGTGTAAGAACTCAAAATGAATTGTTATGGCTCCAAAATAACAATTTGAAGAAACTGTGAAGTGGCCAATAAGAGGTCGTTTAGAAGTAGAGCAGACATTCATGGAAACAGCGAAATATATGAATATTTCCAGGTAGTTTCTACGCTATGGAAGAAGTTTCAGAACTCTGGAACTGTTTTAAGGTAGCCTGAAAAAGGTTATAAACGAATAATAGTTGCTTCTTAAGATCGATATCTGCCAATAACAGCCCTTCGTAACCGAAAGTCTGCTGCTCGGCAGTTAAATTTTGAGCATGCAGCTGTCACTGGAACTGCTGTATCACTGGAAACTGTATACAGAAGACTTAACAAAAGAGGTCTTTATGCCAAAAAGCCAAGGGAATGTGTTTCCCTGTATTCACAAAGAGGGATTGCTTAAATTGTTGTAAAGACATCACAACTTGAGTAAACACCAATGGCCCATGTTCGCTTTACTGATGAGACGAAGTTTAGTTTAGTATATCAGATTCTAAAATATCTGGAGGGAGTCAAGAATCTGTATTCGGACAGTATTGAACGTGAACGTTTTGGACGTGCAGGGTTTATGGTAATGATCGATGGATGTACGCCTATACACGTTTTCAATAGCGTATCTGTGACTGTCGAAAGGTATCGGGATAAGGACGTAGAAACTTATGTAAAATTTTTAAGAGGTGCATGTTGAAATCACCTTTTATTTATCAATGATAATGCTTGTCTACATCAAGAAAACCTCATTGGTGAATACATTGAAAATGAAGCCATCGCGCGAATACCGTGGCCAGCAGAATCCCCTGATCTGAACCCGATAGAGAACTTATGGGACTATCTTTGAGAAACAAACGCACGGAGACATCCTCCTCCTAGAGATATAAATGCCTAGAAGACCGCATTACAGGAGGAGTGAAACTTAATTCCCCAAACTGGGGTTAACAACAATATCGCCAGCATTAAAATACGCTGTGATATGTGTGTTCATGTCAGGGGAGTTCACATTCCATATTAAATTCATAAGCCTCAATACTTGTCTGAGTTATTCTTTTTTTTCTGAAATCTCCTTGTCATATATTATTGCCATTTTTAGGGTTTCGTTCATCTCACGAAACCCTATTGCTCCCGCTCCGTTGTCTGTCTGTCACAGAGCCATTCTCGAAAACTGTGTAACTTACAGAGTTGAAGCTTTGTGTATAAATCAGAATATCAGCTGCGAAGAGCTGAAAATATTAAAATTTGAAAAATTCGTGTTATTTTAATAAATAGAGATAAAAAACCAAAATTCTAACAGCCTTTTCTTATTAAATTTGAACATTTTCCCTTATAGCAGATGCCAAAAATTAAAAATCCATGATGAAATTCTATCTACAATAATTAATTTTCTATCAGACGATTTCCACGTGAAAAATAAAAATGAAATAAAAAGTTTCACCAATTGAAAAAAAAAGATTAATATGAAATAAAAAAGATTGACGTCATAGTGGTAATAAAACAGAAAGATTTCTCAATAATACAGGGAGTATGAGTATGTGTGCATGTACACAAAGCTGATTAATTACACGTCATTAGAGAATTAAGAAGAAAATCTGACGTCATATCGCAAGTTTAACGGATTTTTCAAATGTTTCAGTATAATACAAAGCGAGTATGAATATGAGTAATAGAGAATAGTAAATATATGAGTTTGAGGAACGTATTGAATCATGATAAAACCCGATTATGGAAATATTCGCATATTTTAACATTTTGAAGATGTACAACATGTTTAATTTTGAAATTATTTTTTTTTAAATATCGCATTTAGTCCACATGACAGATATTATTATGACAGAATATAATAGTGGGCTTCACCCGCTATCGGGCCGGTTCAGATATTCGAAAAACCGAGAAAAATAGACAGTTTTTTTTTTTTTTTTTTTTTTAGAAAATGAAATTTATTTGGATTTTTTAAAGAAAGGATAAGGTGTTTTGAAAGGAATATTAAACGAAAGTCCTTGTGCGAACTTGGATCACACTTACCCACTTGTTATTATTACTATTTACGGCAAGCTTTGTCATACCGATTATTTCAGTAATTGAAAGCTATTTGAATTTTACTATCTGTTAAATTCGTATTTTATTTAATTATTTATTTGTGTCATTCTCAGATAAAAGGAAATTTTATGTACTTGGCTAAAAAATGTGAATTCATCAAGTCAACTCTGAATGATTTTTTTTTCTTTTGAGCATTTCTGTTCTTGTGCTACATTGTGCACTTGTTTAAATGTATAAAAAAATAATTTCAATGTTTAAAAAATTGCAAACTTGTAAATGTGATTACCAAAGTTGGTCTCAAACTTCAAATTTATTAATTGAAACCTTTTTTTTTTTAGATTTGGAAAGCTTTAGAACAAATGCAAAATGATTATATGTGTAAATATCATATCTTTATTTTGTATAAATTTGAAACTTTAAGCAAAACAGACAGCATTTATTTTGATCATAGAAACTCGACAGAGTTTCTCGCCAAGCATAAGAAACAGCAATGCATTACACAGTAAATGAAAGGAATTTCCGCCAATGGATGCCAAACGATTTTACAATTTTTTTTTTTTTTAACTCTGTCTAGTTTATATTTTGCGGACGGGACAAAACGGGTTTTTGACACATCTATATCTCGCGTTCTATTTATGATAGAAACAATCATAGAAACTCGACAGAGTTTCTCGCCAAGCATAAGAAACAGCAATGCATTACACAGTAAATGAAAGGAATTTCCGCCAATGGATGCCAAACGATTTTACAAATTTTTTTTTAACTCTGTCTAGTTTATATTTTGCGGACGGGACAAAACGGGTTTTTGACACATCTATATCTCGCGTTCTATTTATGATAGAAACAAAATTCTTGATTCAATGGAATGGGGTGCGCCAAATGACTAAGAAATCAAAAGAAAAGCAAGATCTGTCGAATAGGTTTTCAGGAAATGCGATTTTAAAAGTGCTGTTTTTTGCCCTTTTTAAATCTTGTACAGACCAAAAACTGTTGACAGGGCTACAGCAATGTGTAATTATCGGATTTTTACGTGGTTTACGTCATTTGAATTGTTTTTATGAGTAGTTCAAACCTTTGTAAGTTTCATGAAAAATATTAATTAGTTTTTGAGTTATATCAGTTTAAAGTTATTGATTCCTATACTTAACATGTAGCAAAAAAGTGTTGACAGGGCTACAGCAATCTGTAATTATCGGATGTTTACGTGGTTTACGTCATTTGAATTGCTTTTATAAGGAGTTCAAACCTTTGTAAGTTTCATGAAAAAATATGAATTAGTTTTTGAGTTATATCAGTTTAAAGTTATTGATTCCTATACTTAACATGTAGCAAAAAACTGTTGACAGGGCTACAGCAATGTGTAATTATCGGATTTTTACGTGGTTTACGTCATTTGAATTGTTTTTATGAGTAATTCAAACCTTTGTAAGTTTCATGAAAAAATATTAATTAGTTTTTGATTTATATCAGTTTAAAGTTATTGATTCCTATACTTAACATAGAGCAAAAAAATAATTAATGACCCAACTCTTTTAGAAATGGTCGTATACACATAATATTAAGATATGTTATTACAGTCGACCCAAGTAAGCTCCCTATTATAAAAAAATAGTAACATTTAAGGTTCGTTTACAGGTTCTCACAAAAGATCATTTGATATGGGGCTAAAGATTTGTGTAATTATCCGATTTTTACGCGGTTTGCAACAATTGCATTGTTTTTATGAATAGTTCAAATGTTTAATATTTTGTGTAAAATATGAATTAGTTTTTTATATATATATATCACTTTAAAGTGATTTATTCCTATACTTAAGATGAAGCAAAGACACATTAAATGGTCTAACTCTTTTAAAAAAGAACGTATGCGCAGGATGTTAAAATATGTTACTACGAACGACCTAAGTTAGCTTCCTATTGTGAAACAGAACTGTAGAATTTAGTTTTTGTTTACAGGGTAACTCAAAAGATTTTTTAATAAGATTAATAATTGTGTAATTAGCGAATTTTTACGTTGAAGTACTTGATTCCTCAACACACAGGAAAAACAATAGTAAATAGCATAATATTTGTCAAAGTTGCTATATACACAAGATATTCAAATATGTTACTACATCCGATTCATTTAAACTCTCTATTGTTTGTATTGTTGAACCATATACGTTTCGTTTACAAAGTCTCTTAGAAGATCTTGATTACATTACAACCGATGTATATTTACTGAGTGAGATGTATTTTAATGATTTTATACTGTTTCAATCTCTGTAAGATTTTATTATCTTGCTTTAAAATTTAATACGGGTTCATTTTGTCTGTCTGAAAGCTCGTCGATCTTAAGCTCTAAATCTATTAAAATATAGTATTTTCATCGATTAAAAAAAACTGTGTTTATTAATAAATGTATCAGGAATTGATTGAAAAAAGCGATTAAAAAATTCCAACTTTACATTCATGCGCTGTGTAATAGAATGTAAAAATGTTGCTAGAAGTTTTGCGTTTAAATATTTGCAGTTCATCGAATCTCCGGCTATGACGAACTTAAAATGCTCTAAAAACAGGCCTAAGAGCACAATGAAAAGGAAATAATTTCTTAAATTCCTCATAAAAATTAAAAATGCTATATTTCGTATACAATAGGTGATCGGTAACGAACTGTTCGGTTTACGAACAAATCGGTTAACGAACACTTTCGCGTGAGATTTTTATGTTCGGATAACGAACACATGTTCGGTTAACGAACACTTTCAAAATATTTTTATGTTTGGAGAACGAACACCTCACGAAACAAAGTCATGATGAAGCAATGCCGTGTTTTATATTTGACCAGCTATACTTATTGCTTCTATTGTCGGCTTTGGGAACATTTTAACAGTTGCATTACATATGTCCTAATTAATTCATGGACTGCCGGGGATTGAGGACCTATATTTTAGGATCCCCGAATTGGAATGGACAGACTAGAAACATTAATTATGTATTTTGTGTCTATGTATTTTGTGCATTTAGTAAATATAATCCTTTTTGGTTTAATCACGCTCCTTTTTAAAATCTAATTTAAAGCTTTATGATTTATCAGATCAAAAATTTTAATAAAATTTTACATTTTTTTAAACGGTTTATTATGTAAACGCATTAGTCTTTGTGGTATATTTACAAAATCACACAAAATTTTGGAATACATGTCATCCTACGAACATTTTCTATTTTGAAATCACTTTAATAGTTTTTATACTTTTGCAAACGTTGCGAATCTTATATTTTTCCGATTCTCGAAACGTTGAGTTAAAAAACTTAACAAATAAAAAAACTTTTAAGGTGCTCAGTAATTTTCAAGAATAATATTTAATATATTAGTATAAAAATCCCTGTAAGTAACAATGGTTCGTAGAAAAACAAATTTGATTATTCTCGGTAAAGTAAACTCATTGTTATAATTGACCAAAAAAGGTACTTCTTATTTATCCACATTTTTCTGAAACTGTAGTATTTTAATTACTTAGTAAACTACTGTAAAATTTTCTATTGTTTTGTTTTTTGAATGTATATAAACGGAAGAGTGATATTAACAAAAGAAAAAGGAAAATAAACATGTCATAAATAATCTGATGAATACAATCTAAGGAAATGAATATAAAAGTTTCCCCTTTGCTATAGTAGAGACATGTACATTGGAATAAGTCACTCAATAAATTGTATAATTCGGATGTATAATTCTATTTATAGCATCACAATTATTTTTTTATTTTGCCTCTTTTATCTTTCTTTTATCTTTTCTTTTCTGAATAAAAATGGAATCTGTGTAATTGAAATTAAATACCTTACAAAAAGAAGTGATATCTCATCAAAAACAACTCGTTGTAAATTATCCCGCCAAGCCACAAACCTAAAACGTCAGCCATAAAAAGACGTGATATCACATAAAAAGAAGCGATATAGAAGTGCATACTCCGAGTCCCGTGTAAAAATCTATCACCACTCATAATGTTTCCAAAGGACTCGGAGTGAGGTACAGTATGTGAAAACTGCTTGGCGACCTGCAGGCTTTTAGAATATATGCAGTATATCAATTTTGAAAATCGAAAAAATAAATTTTTAATTTTTGTTATATCACTTTTATGAATATTTTTTCATGCGAAAGAACTGACAGAACGGATTTTTCTCCAGACTTATGCGATTCCGCTTACGCTATAATTATTGCAATATATCTCAATTTAGTTAACGTTTATTATAAAGTGCATTGTTATTAATATGTGTATGATCATTACATATATATATTACAAACTCAAAATCTTTACATGTTTACTTAAGAAATCTTCTTCGTAAGAGTGGTGTTTCTAGTTTAAATAATGGTAAATAAAATCAACAAATTAATTTTTCAAGCTCATAAATAAGAAAAGACATGCAAATACAGAAGCTTCAACTTTTTACAATTTTATGGGAGCAAAATAATTAAATAAATAAAAATAAATAAAAAATAAATAAAAATAATATAGTCATATGTAATTGCAGGAAACGCGAACATTATAAAAGCCAGCAGGTCGCCAAGCAGTTTTTACATACTGTACCTCACTCCGAGTCCTTTGGAAACATTATGAGTGGTGATAGATTTTTACACGGGACTCGGAGTATGCACTTCTATATCGCTTCTTTTTATGTGATATCACTTCTTTTTATGGCTGACGTTTTAGGTTTGTGGCTTGGCGGGATAATTTACAACGAGTTGTTTTTGATGAGATTATACTTATTTGGGAGAACGGCAGTGCGCCCGCCAAGTTCGCACAGGCCATAGCTACCTTCACTTGAGCCATTTCGGCCTACTTTTCACCCCTTCATAACTTCGTTTTGGGGAGTGCTACAGAGTTTTCCTTTTTGACACACATTAGTATAATCAAACTAAACTAGATTCCACTATTTCGTGTTTCTGTGTTTAATAATTTTCAAAATATGCGATTCCGAAATAGGGCATTTTTGTCACTGACTCATGGGGATCATGAAATAACTAAGGTACTTCTAACAGTCGCAGAATCATGAAATATGACAAGAAAGTAGGTTTTGTAGCACACTGACAAGAAAATTCTGAAAACATAGAACTTTTGCCTTTAAACCTTTAAAATAGCGGGTGCTGATTTGGCTATGACACATTCAATTGGCAAATTAAACTAATTACATTGTTGCAACCATTTATGTTTTTTTTTTGTTGTACAATAAACGTTTATGTAATAATAGTTACGTAAACAATCATTTACTCGCTCATATTTGACGCCAATGTTTGTCACCAAAGCCCGATTACAGATAATTAGCCGGAATTTGAAGGTTACATGGTTTCAAGTAGAATGAAATTTTCATCTGCTTTTCCAAAAATTTTTGTAAGGCAAATATTTTAGTTTTTCTGTCCGTCCTTCTATCTTTTATTTCCGTAAAATAAATTTGATTGTAAATGTCGGTATTGTAATCGCAATAGCACTCTAGTATATCTGGCTAAATTCCGGCGCTTATTATGGGTTGTTATTTCTTTAAGTACATTTTAATGATACTTTCATCTATCTCGAATAGAAGAAAGTATTGTAATCGAAATTTTTTTTACTTCCGTTTTCGACGGATTTACACGTTTTAGGTGTCAGAGATTCCGAAAAACATGTTTTTACAAAATATCCGTCTGTCCGTCTGTGTGTCCTCATTGTATCATCGAAAAGTGTATGAAGTTATGCTTCAAATGGAACCAATTTTTTTATGTATGTTTTTGGCTATGGCAAGCAGGTCCTATTTGAATTTGGGGATATTTTAACGAAAAAAAGGGCTGTGATCGCAATTTTTGTTCCATTTTCAGTATTGTATCATCGAACAGTGTATGAAGTAATGCAGATAACTGAACCAAACTTTCTGTATATGTATTTGACTATAGCATGTAGGTCACAATTGAATTTGAAGATATTTTGTCGAAAGGGGGCGCTGTGATCGCTATTTTTGTTCCATTTTCAGTATTGTATCATCGAAAAAGTGTATGAAGTTATGCAGATAATTGAACAAAATTTTTTTCTAAGATTTTGAATATAGGATGCAGGTACAAGTTAAATTTGGGGATATTTCGACGAAAAGGGGTGCTGCAATTGCGACTTTTGTTCCATTTTCACTATTGTATCATCGAAAAGTATATGAAGTTATGCACATAATTGAACAAAATTTTGAGTATATGTTTTTGACTATAGCCTGCAGGTCTCAGTTGTATTTGAGGATATTGCACCTGGAGGGGGTTCTGTGATAGCCATTTAAATATTTCAATTTCAAAACGTTGTACAAAAAATTAGAAATGCTAAAAACATTTTTCTTTAAATGTTCGGCCATGATCCAAGAATTCCAGAGCGTTTTGCGTCTATCTTAAAAAATGACTGAGATATAGAAGTATGAAATTATAGGGTGGCTGACATTTTGAAATAATACAGCAGGATTCCTCCATAAACGGGTTTAATTTACGAGTTACAGTGAACAGGGTTTCGCCAAATTTCCTTTCATTGTTCTATCCATCGTTTCAAGAATTACATGCTTAACACTATATATTTATATTCGCCAACGTCAAATTCTCGCCAAGCTTAGCGACAATTGATGAAATATATCAAAATTTGGCGTCAGAAATATGTTTTCATGTATGAAGCCAACTTTGCTATGTCTGTTTAATTTGGCGATATTTTCATTGAAATTTAATATTGACGAGAACTGGAAATGTCTCTTCTGTAATTGGGTTTCGCGCATTTTAGCTTCGAGTGTTTTCAATAGAATTAGCTAAAATCTCAAAAGCAAGCGATAGGGAGGCTATCTTTTACTGCCAGTACAGGCCAGAAGGACTTTTCGTTGTTTAGTATAACTCATCGGCTGCTCGCATCCAGGAACCCGACGATTCGCAAGCAGCTGATGTACAACAGATTGACAAAAAATTTTGATTATTTTGGTGATTGATAGCGAATTTTGAAGCATTAACATGTATGAGATAGCAGAAAGTTTTGGGATTGGCATATCCGACTAATTTAAGAGGGTGTGAGAATGAAACAGTGTTTCAAAAATCTTATTTTAAAAGTTTTTTTCCTCCAGTGAAATAATACATTTCTATTTTCGATGCAAACTCCAAACAATCAATCTGTACGCAACTGTGTCATGCATATCACATCTACATTACCGCTATACTCCCCACTGCAAGAAAGAAAATTTCGTGGACCTATTAAATATCATACATAATAATATTCCCTTTCAATTTAAAAATGTATTTACACGTGACTATCAAAAACAGAAATAACTATTACATTATATAGCGCACGTAAATTCCTACGTCCATATCATATTCAGTAAATAAAAGAACACAATAAATAAAGCACACATCTTTCCCCCTGTGATAATGCAACCGAGTAAGGTGCTACACGCAAGTGCCGAAAGGCATCATCGAAAATCGACACTAAAAAATTTTAAAGTGTTTAAATAAAAATGTTTAAATTGTCCTCTTTAATCATTGTTAGTTTCAAATCGATATCCTCTAAAACGCATCCACTGTTTTAAGCTAATCATTTTTTATGTACCGATGGAGACACTTTTTTAGAATAGAGCACTAGAGTTAAGGTTTAAAAATAATTTTTATTGAAAACTTAATCGGGCAGGAATTGAGAAGACCGCTACAAATTTTTCTCACTCCAAAACAAGTAATTAAACTTCTTCCCGAAGCTATACCCCATAATAAATAAAAACTTCAAATATATTAAATATAAATATTGAAAAAAACGAACTCACAACTTTGAAGACAGCCACAAGTCAGGATGGCTTCAGTAAAAAATTAACTCCACGCTATAGACTCGTCGGGCTCTGATTCAGTAGGTCCATCTAGGCCAAAACGTCAGCTTATACGCTTCAGATTGTCGATGTAAGCGAAATAACTCCAATGACTCGTATTGAGAGAGCACACGATCCCCAGTTCTCAATTCCAAACATATTTTCAAAGCTTATATATCCCAAATATCGATTGACCATGTACAATAATTTGCATAAATATCGATAAAAAACAGAAAGACACAAGTTCCGAGATTTATGTAGTCATCTGTGGAAAGTTAGAGAAAGGTAGCCTTGATCAACTTTTACGCACATAGACAATTAGTGGACAAAAACTTACGGTCTCATTCAAAACATCGCCTACTCACATGTCAGAGTAGACGATCCATCACAATCTTTTTGATGACGGGTGAGTGAGTGAGTGAGTGACAAAAAATCAAAATTTTGAGATCATATATCGTCTTAACTAGAAAAGACAGGAACGTGACATTTTAAATTTTGGTTCTATGTGCCCCATACTCTAGATAAAGGAAGTTTCAGGATTTTGGGAAATTCAACGTAAAGATATAGGGAGGGGTGGTCAAAAGTACCCTGAGTTGCTTCCAGAAAAGGATGCTTACGGATCTGCTTTCTCTACTTAGCGGAGGCACTTAGCTGACTCCAGACATAAATCTAATAGCTAAACTTCCACCTAAATTAAAGGATCCGATTCATAGGAAAATTGATCCAATTCCGGATTCTGAAAAAACAGACGTCTACATAATCCCGTTTTACACAGAGCATCAAAAAGATTTATCTTATACCAGCTGTTACCCGTGACTTCGTTCACGGAACATTAAAAGAAGAATAATTACATTAATTAAGCAAAATATTTCAGTCCCGATCATTAAAAACGTTAATAATTAACTAACTATTTATCACATTTCATAGGAGACAATACGATATTTTTGTTATAGGGACCATGACATAACTCAGTCTTAAAAAAGTGAAATTTTGTGTCAAATAATCGCGAAAATGAAATTGCAACCAATGCAAAAAGGAGGGCCAAATAAAATCGTGGAAATAGACGAATTGGGTAAAAACAAATGTCAATTTTACCTGATAAACAATTTTACTTTTAATGCCTTTATGAAACGTTTTAACAGCCATCCTTATAAAAAAGAAAAAGAAAACATTAATTGGAAATAGTATATGCTTTTTCTTTAAATTCAATTCTGCTTCCTTAGTTTAATGTGTAGCTGAAACAAATCTTGTTTTCTAAATGACAGTATGTTGACAGGCAATTTTTGTTCTCCAGAATAAATTGATTCATGAGTTGTGTTTGAAAATATGTTTTTATTTTTCGAATAATTTACTGAAATCAAGATTTTGTTTTCACTATCTATTCAAAGTGAAAATAAATTCTGTTTTTCAGTTTTAATGAGAAAATGGTGTAAAAAATATACTGAATAAATACTGAAAATATAATAAATTTCTCCTTTTTTATACACAAATATAGAGTAATTTACTTTCCGTTTTTAGAGAAACTTCGCTAAAATTTACAAAAAAAAAAAAAAAAAAAAAAAAAAAAAAAAATTGGCTGAGAGTTTGTGTGACATCCTCGGATCAATGATAACCGGTATTAAGTAAATCCCGTTGCGTTCGATAGTCTTGCAGTAGTTGCGAAATACAAACACACGGTCAGATTTTAATATGATAGACTCGTGTTCATTTTCCTTTTCTTAAAATTATGATGTGAGTTTTGGCAGAAAACTCTCATCTGTATATAACGGATACTCATGCTAAATAATCGGTACAGATAAAAAAATTTGTGTCGTCTAGTTGCAAAATCGGCCAACTCCTCAAAATTTGAAAATGTGTTTTTTCAGCTTTTTAAGTTCTAAGTAAACGTTTCTACCATCTGGAAACAATAAACAAGCCTAAGCTGGTCAAATCCCTGTGTTATATGCGTTTGAAAATCACGATGTGCTGCAAAACCGGCCAAATCCTTGAACTAGTGAGGTTCAAAAGTGGCCATCTCCATATCCGCTAGATGGCACTTCTGCTTCTCCCCACAGTAACCTTTCACTTGTTGATTAAATTAATGTTATAGTGTTTTCTCTCGCTTGTGACTGCTCCTCCTTGGTGAATAGAAAGTTTCTAATAATTTAGTTTCGTGTTTTCTCTGACTATGGAAAAGTTTGTGGAGGAAGTATCTCCTAATCAATCAAGGAAGAAGAAAAGTGACCCTACGACGTGGAAAAGGAAAAAAGCCAAAGTTCACCTTGTGATAACCAGGGGCGGATTAACATGTTTTTATGCTCTAGGCAAAATACTTTTCTGCGCCCTCTCCCTCCACTTTCATAAAACTGTAAGTGAATTTTCTCTGATAATTTAAGAACTTTTTAATCTATTTAATTTTTTAATAAAAT
This sequence comes from Maratus michaelseni, assembly GCA_963931845.1. NCBI lineage: Eukaryota > Metazoa > Arthropoda > Arachnida > Araneae > Salticidae > Maratus > Maratus michaelseni. The sequence continues at coordinate 54,851,484 of OZ007596.1, forward strand.
ATTCTTCCATTTAAATTTTTTTATAAATTTTAATATTTTGCGGATTGTAGATGCGGAATGAACGGGATTTTGCTACAGTTAAAATCTGAGAGAATACATTCGTGATTACATTTTCATAATTTCTGGCATAATTTTTTTCAGGTAGGGCAACTGGTAATCCAAGAAATCCAAGCTGTGGGCTCTCTTCAAAAGCTTACCAATGCTGTTTAATACCCCTAAAAACCCAATTTCACATTAAATTTAGCAAAAATTAATTTCTGGTTTGTTGCAAAACCGGCCAACTCCAAAGTAAGTAGCAAAGGGGGACAAATCCAAAACAAAGACTTAAATAACCCCCTCATTGCATGTGCCCCTGCCACCTTATTTTGTGTTTTCAAATATACTGTCTTAATGACTATAAAACTAAAGCGTTTTGGTTCTAATCTTACTTTGGCTAAGTGTGGCAAAAAATCAGCTTTTTCTCAAAATTTTACTTTTTGGAGATTGCCGGTTCTGCAACTAGGCTACACATTTATATTTTTTGTTATAAATATGGCGTGAAACTCGTCTACTTTCTATACTTACTGATCCTTGTATTATTAATGTAAGGAAATGATTCACACTCATTTTAAAACATATTGGGAAAATTCCCGTTTTAATTTCAAATATGACGTATCTTTTCCCCCAGAGAAATCCCTTTTTAATGACATAATTCTTGTTAATTTTCTTTTCCAGGCAATTAATTTCAATACTGGCATAGGGGAAATTATGTTACTTTAACGAAATATTATTAAATCTTTAGGTTTTATCAACAAAATCGGAACTATTAACATTTGTCATTTTTTTTATGTAATCGTGTTATTTCTTTTAGTTTTAAGAATGAAAAATAACTATTTCTCGCTATCCATGACATCATTTTCAACATGGATAATTTTTCGGAGCATATTATTGACATTTTTTACCCGTTTTCTTTTCAAACTTCTTTTTACTTTTTTAAAATTTAAATAAAAAATACGGTATAGTTATATTAGCCATACGCAGACGGTAAAACGTCAAGTATTGTTACCATACAGAAGAAAAAAAAGAATAGAAAAAACCCAAGATCATTTTATTTCACCATAAAAGCATATCCGCTTTATTTTCGTTGTATGATGTCATATTCGCCTGTTTCCTATGGTTACGCATATTGAAACCTTGTATTATTATCAAAAACTAAAAAAAGTACGTTTTATTTCCAATAATAATATTTAATCTTCTCTTTAATTCTTTATATTTTTTTATTCCATTTTAATTTTTCACGTGAAAATTTTTCAATTGTATCTAAATTGTTGAGTAAAAATTATTATTTCTGGTTTTGATTCAGTTTCGGCAACGATAAAGTATTAGCAACGGTAAAGTAAATTTAACCATTTTAAAATATTATACGAAAAAATGCCTATTTATTCTATCTGAAAATAACGAAATTTTGAATAATTAAGAAAAATATTTGAATAAAATAAACAAAAACCAGCCTATGTTCATTTGAGGGTTATAATGAACCTTTATGCAAAGATACAGGATCATTAAATGTTCCATTTTGAAGCTGGCTTCAGCCTAACATTTGCACACAATCGGATTTATAATATTATTAGGATTAGGATTAATATGAAATCTCGGAAATGTAAACGAAGATTAAAAGAACATTTGTCTGATATCAAGTTCAATAAACCAAGTACGGCTTTATCCAGATTACATCAAAGGGAAATGTAAAAGTAAACTTCGATGAAGCTGCAATAATTTTTCAAACATCCAACCACTATATTTCCATAATTCGTGAATCCATTCAGATTTTAATTAAAAATGATAATGCATGGAACGATGTCATTTCTTAGAATGTTCCTACAATTTGGTGTAATGTTCTAGGTATTTCAAGAGGACTAACAACTGGAAATTCAACGTAAATTCCCCCACCTCTCTTTTACCAGAATGGACGGCATTAGTTTTGCATATGCGTAGAATTTTTTTTTTCGGCGTATGTATTCTCTTTCTGTCGTAACCTTCTTCCCCTTAAAAATGGCAGCGTATGCGGTCGAAAGATCTCGGGGGCATATTATAATGTAAACTAACATCCGTACATGTTGTTTTTTATTGTTCTTATCACCTTTTAAGGAAAAAAAATGTGTTTTTAATTTTTTATGTATTTAGATTATTGACATATTTTGGCCATGCAAGCAATTATCGAAACAAATAAGAATATTCTATACTTGCACGGTCTATGAAGTTATTATTTGAAACAATATCATTTAATTTTTCACGTACTGTTTAAAATTACGCACGATATTTTGTATTTTTAATTGGATGTTTATTCCCACATTTGTAAGCATGGAGTACCTCGAGCCACAATTTTGGTAAATTAAATAATGCTGTATCATTTACATATTGTATTTTTAAGTGTTACAAACTCTATGGGTTTTCGTATAATGGATGTATAGTATAGACTCAAGAAAAAAATTATATTACTTTCACAAAAATGAATGGTTTCTTCTTAATACAATCTTGGCAGGGCTGTGGTTTTTCTATAGAATTAATATCTGATATATGCTGTATTTTTCTGCAACTAAATTTCCTGCTTTTCATGCCAATATAGTAATTATTTTATCCGTCTTCTTAGGTTCATTTATGTTAAATTTAGAGATAAATCAATAGAATCTTAGAGTGACCATGATTTTATTTAGATGTGACTATCAAGTCATAACCATCCAGTAATGTCTGGAGGGTAGAGGGAGCTGTGAAACTTTTTGTGGTGCTAACATCTTTTAACAATCCATATTTCATATGTAAATTAAATAGAGTAAAACCTTTGAAAGAAAATGAACTTGTCTATAACGTAGCCAGTCCAGCGGAACTTTTCTATTAGAAAATTCGTAAACGAAAGAAAAGAAAAGCATAATCCGGGGAAAATAACACAAAACAATAACGGAAGATATACTAGCTAACAGGACAATTATCCTAAACCTATCTAAAACAAATTTTCTCCATCTCGTGGGATTTGCGATTTTTTTTTACTATACTTAATGCAAAACGTAGATTGCATCCCACAACTCATAAAAAATAACCTTTCAAATTTTAATAAAGAAAAATCGTGCTTTGTACACTAGTTATCGTGTATTTTCCCATTCTCAAAACCCATTACTGCTTTCCAATTTATTGAACATATTTTGGAAAATGTAGTATAACTAAAAATTATTGCTTTTCTTTGTTTTATTATACAACATTCAACAACCACATATCTAAATACTTTAAAGACATAATATCTTACCTGAGAAATTTAGAGTGTTTTTCTTTTGCTAAGTATATTTATTTTGTTTATATACTAGCAAGCTACGCCCGCTGCACTGGTCGGTTTCTATAAATGAACCTTGAATCAAACGAAATATATCTCTGCACGTTCAGAGTTGAAATAAATGGCGCATAGCACACTTTTTAGCATGATGTTGGTATAACAGAAAATTACAAAAATTATCAAAGAAATTCTGTTCCAAATTGTGACAATTCTCCATAGACTCGATTATGGAATAAGTCCACTTTCAAAACATAGAATCCATTTAACCGTTTTTTAAGTTTAATTATGCGCCAAACAATACCCATTAACTAACATAAAAGTATGAAAAACCTGATCATGTAGCGGGACCGCTTTTTAGAACTTTTTGAAAAGGCTAATATTTGATTTAAAGAAAAGGTTACCCGATTTTCGAATTTCTCCCTATAATTCTAGAACTAAGCAACGTAGAATGATATGTTATATAACAAAACATCCCCTAGAAAATTATCTAACTATATATATATATATATATATAAGTATGTATAAATATGTATATGTGTACATATATAGCACTGTCGCCCGGCTAACCGAAAAGTACCAAAAAAATAGTCCAAAAATGCTGTCGTACACTTGAAAAAACACCTTTTTGCTTAAAATCAAATTGTTTCGGGACAAAATTAAACTAAAAATCGCCAAAAACAAAAGATAAATTGCCAAATATTGTTTCAATAGCAATCTTGGACATTGAATAATTTTTTAAGCATTACGAACATTCTCAATCATGTTCAAATTAAATAGTTTCGTTTTATAATATTACCTCTCATCAAAACTGTTTTTATTTTTTATTTTCTTTCTCTTGCTTTTTATTTTTCTCTTTTTTTTCCTTCTTTAAAAATAAATAAAATTAGCAACAGCTTTTTTTTTTATTTTTCCAGATTAGCCTTTTCAATACTTTCTGGAACAACAATGGTCGCCAAAAAATTAGCAATAGTAACCTTTTCGGCCAAAATAACAGAACTTTCTATCATAATTCTATAACTAATGTACAATATGTTATATATAATACAATAGAACAATATGTTATATACTAAAACCTTCCCTGAAAAATTATCTATCGAACAGTGCAAATTCCATTCAGCGGAACTCGAGTTATAAAAGAACGGAACGAAATTTCCGTTTGTGTTTTATATATATAGTAGATATACGTTTCGCTGACACGGGTAACTTGATTGAAAGTCTGATTATTTTAAATTCATATAGTTTAGGAAATAGAAAATGTTTCAGGTTCTGGGCGACTCCAGCACAAAGATATGGAAGGAGGATCAAAAGTACCCTGAGTTAATTTCAGGAACGGTTCTATCGAACGGTTCTATCTCGCATTCCTAGATACTCGATATTTGACATAAAATTACTGTTTAGGATAAAAAGAAAAGAAAAATTAAAAATTTATGAAAATTCCAACAAATCAAACTTTTTTCCACTTTCTTTTTCGAATTTTTTAATGTTTCGATTCTTTTTTTTTTTCGAATTTTCTGTATTTTTCTTAATTTGTATCCTAAATAACACCTTTATTTCAAATTTCGAGTTTCTAGCGCTACCAAATTTAATTATTTTCACATTTTCGATATTTTTCGATATTTTAATTTTTTAAAATTTTTGTTTTGGAATTTTTATTGTGTGTTTAATTTTTACTTATTCTGAATTCTAAACATTACCTTTACACCAAATTTTAAGTTTTTAAGGCTAAAGGATCAAGTTATTTTAATTTTCTAAATTTGTTTCTAATTTTTTGAATTTTTGAATTTCATTTTTCGAATTTTCAGGATTTATTTTTTATTTTTTACTTTTTGTATCCTAAATACTATTTTTATTCAAAATTTCAAGTTCATAGTGCTACAATATCAAATTATTTTCAATTTTTCTATTTTTTAATTTTCGATTTTTTAATTTAATTTTCGATTTTTATTGTTTTTTTAATTATTCCTTTTTCTGAATCCTAAACACTACCATCACACAAAATTCTAAGTTTCTAACACTACAAGATTGAATTATTTTCAATTTTCAATGTTGGAATTTTTGGAATTTGCAAATGTTTTTTTGTCGAATTTTCCGGATTTTATAATTTTTCTTTTCTTTGTACCCTAAACACTACCTTTATTCCAAATTTCAAATTTCTAGGAATATGCCTATTTTATCTTTTTGATGACGCGTGAGTGAGTAAGGGAGTGAGAGACAAAAAATTGAAACTTCGAATTCACATATCGTCTAAACTAGAAAAGACAGAAACGTGAAATTTTAAATTTTGGTCCTGTATGCCAAATACTATAGATAAACGAAGTTTCAAGTTTTTGGGAAACTCCATCGCAAAAATATGAGGGGGGGAAGGGAGGTCAAATGTTCCCTGAGTTGCTTCCAGAAAAGGATTACGGCTGTGCTTTCTGGACTTGGGAGAGGCACTCTCATGCTACCAGATCCTTGTGTTGGCATTGTTTAAAGTAAACAAGTAGGTACGTGTGATCGAAGATCGCACAAAGGGTATCCTTCTTATATTCCATTCAAAACACTTTATCCTTCCTTTAATAAATTCAAATAAATTTCATTCATTAATAATTCATTCATCATAAATTTCATTCATTAAACAAAAAATAAGTTATGTTTTTTATAAAAGAAAAATTTACCGCTCGACATTTCTCGTTTTTTTTCAAAAATCTGAACCGGTCCAATAGCGGACGAAGCCCGTTATTATACTCTGTCATAATAATATCTGTCATGTGGACTAAATGCGATATTAAAAAAAATCAATTTAAAAATAAAACATGTTGTATAGAGACTTTCAAAATGTTAGACGTCAGATTAATTTGCTTTTCAATTCTCTAATGACATCATATTAAGCTGCTTTCTGTATTTACAGGTACTCATACTCCTTGTATTATTGAGAAATGTTTGAAAATTTCCGCTTTATTACCAATATGACGTCATATTAATATTTTTTCCAATTGGTGAAACTTTTTATTTCATTTTCAGCGTGGAAATCTTTAATAAAAATGAATTACTGTAGAAAGAATTTTATTGTGGATTTTTAATTGTTGGCAACTGCTATAACGAAAAATGTTTAAATTTAATGCGAAAAGACACTTAGATTTTTGGTTTTTTATCTCTATATATTAAAATAATATTATTTTTTCAAATTTTATGATTTTGAGCTACATAATAGGTATTTAGCTGTAAGTACACAAAATTTCATGACTCTAAGTTACATAGTTTCTGAGAACCAGCTCTGTGACGGACAAGCAACGAAGTGGAAGTAATAGGATTTCGTGAGATAAACGAAACCATAAAAATCAGTTTTATAAGAATTACAAAATTTAACTTATTATACAGTAACTCAATCCCTATAGTTATATTTAGTAAAAGTTCATACATATCATAACATATATAACACAAAAAGTTTGAATTTTGTACTACAAAAATTGACAGTTATTAAATTTCAATGTTTAAGATTTTTGCACATGATTTTGTCTTTCATTGAGGGATCAGTTAAAAAATGAAGTAAATAATTCGAGATAGAAATCAGGGTGCAATGTCCTTTTTACGGTGCAACCACCTTTAGCCGGTATCGCCATATCGAGGTATCACCAAAGAGGGCTATTTCTTCTAAAAATTTGAGCAGACTTTTATGGATCATATACAAAGCGAAGAATGAAATATTGAAATTAAACAGAAAAATAAATATAAATTTATTATCATATCAGAAAACGATCTACTATAAAAAAATAAATACATTAAACGCCGGAATCTACTACAGATACTGCTCAACTGCTCTATTGCTGGCAATGCACAATTGAATGCATGACAGTACTGAGTCCTAGACACGTTGGAGCATAGAAGGTGTAGTTTTGTGATAAACAAAGATGATTCGCTGCTTCAAATCACCAAGAAAAGTAGGCAGTCACATAGCCCTGTCCCTTGATTTAACCCCGGACATATGCGTCCATGGGAGTCAAGTCCGGTGAACTCGGTGGCTATTCCACCAGACCACTATATTAAATTATCTGTTGATTGAATTCGGAGGCCAGATACGCACGGACGTTTGATGCTTTATGCGAGGTGCCCCGTCATGTTAAAATCACACCCGGTATGCATATTGGAGCGGCAGCTCTTCATACCAGTCACGTACTGTGTTTTGTAGCAGGTGCAAGTAACGATCGACCATTATGGTCCCATCGTATAATATGGGTCCAACAATCTGGGTTTCCTATATACCGCACCACATGTTCGTTGACTAGTGTACATGATGTCAAACTGTGCGGGCGATGTGGGGGTTTTCCAGAGACCAGTAATGTATATTTTGCAGGTTCACTGTGCCACCCCGTGTAAACATTGCCTTATCTGTGCACATAATGTCACAAAGAAACGACGGATATTCCTCTAAGGTGTTGAGTATGAAATTGCAATAATCAAATCGTCGTGCGTGATCAATAAGCATCCATGCTTTCATCTGTGTAGGATGGTATGGATGCTCACCATGTACATGTAACAAATGTCAGACATGCTGACACGTGTATCCACATGTCTCGCTTATTTTCGCCGTTATTAGTCGTGGATTTAAAAGGGAGAATGTTCGCACCTCTTCCGGTGTCACTCGAACATTAAACCTTGCCCGTCTACTTGTTTTGGGTCGTGGTGCAACAGAGTCAGTCTCTCTAAGACAGTACAATACATCAGTTATAGTTTCATGCGTTGGATGTCGATCCCTAGAGATACTTTCTGAATAAACCATTGTAGCCGTTCATGCATCCCTTTGACATTCACCATAAATAAGTATCATTTTGGCGTATTGTGTGTATGTGTAGCCTGAAATCACGATCTAAGCGCTGACTACCATGTCTACTGCTAGATGGCTCGTGTTTTATCACGAATGTGTGGCGCTGTGGTACTATTGCAATTTGCGTAGTCCCGATTTTCATTCTCGTTAAAGCTCGGCTGGTCATTTGCAATCCGTTGCTATTTATCTAGTTCTTAGTGAGTATGTTTTATTTACCGAGTGTCGCTTCTACCTACTTTGATTTTTGAATGATGTTCGACCCCTAAGTGTTAGCTCAAATGTTTTGGTGAAATAACACTCTTTGGTGATACTTCGATTTGGCGATACCGGCTAAAGGTTGTTTCGCTATAAAAAAAAAAAGACATTTCACACTGATTTAGATCTCGAATTACTTTAATGCATTTTTTAACTGGCCCCTCAATGAAAGACACAATCATGTGCAACAATCTCAAACTTTGTCAGTTTTTGTAGTACAGAAGCCAACCTTTCTGTGTTATATATGTTATGATATGTGTAAACTGTTATTAAATATAACTACACGGATTGGGGGACGTATGAAAAGTTAGATTTTTTAATTTTAATAAAATTGATTTGTTTTACTTTATCCATTGCCTTAACATAAATATTTACTTTATTTGAAACGTTTTCGCAACTGGAACTATATGTTTACGACCAACGGTTGAGAAATGAAAGGTCAGCAATAGATAACATATTGCACCCTGTATATACATGTTAAAAATTAAAATTTCAGTTTATTACTTATTGTATTTAAAAAGGATAAATTTTATCTGCTGATGTGCGATCTTCAAAACTTTTTTAGTCTATTACTGAAATAGACTCTTGCAAAAAAAAAAAAAATAAGAATAATTATAATATCATTTTTTTTAAAAAAAGGGAAAAAATTCTTTCATATTATTTTTTTTTTGGCTTATGGCACTTTATAGAAAACAGTAGGCTATGCCAATGGAAGAGGATTATGAACGACTAATAGATTTAATTGGAAATTTCTTCAAATTAGCCAGCTATCGCCAAGTTGGCTTCATGTATGGCAATTTATTTTTGTCGCCAAATTTGGTGGTAGTTTGGCGAGTTGCCTGAAAATTGGCACTATTTGGGTAAACATGTCATTAGTTCTTTTCCAGAAATAATCATTGTATTCATCTATACTTACTCATTCATATATATTCCATATAAATGCTGATGTCGTAATGATGCAGGCAACAATGTGATTAAAATGTATGAATATTACAACAATAGAGCTATTTTATTTTAATTACAATTAAACAATCGTTAATTCTATGGGGAAATTACAAGTTTTGGGACAACGTTGCCTCCCCACCATACGGATCGGATTTTTTAAAAATCAATGTCTAATTCATGTATTGCCCACCGTTATGCATATATACTTCAAATTTGAAAGGTCTATGTCAACAGGAAGTAGTTGAAAAATGGGTAACAAGATTTGACTGCCACATACATACATAATTGTAAGCTAAAAGAAAGCATATATAAACACTAGCTTACCCGCCCGGCGTTGCCCGTGCCAACACAACATTAAATGTACCTGAAATCAGTGTTGAACATTTTTTTATTATTAAACAAATCTAATGTTTGGGCCCCACTAACTTAGACAGCAAACACTGGGCGTGCCATACACACTCCCATATATTACTGTAAGTCGAGTCGAAAGAGCCATACCCCTTCATGATCCAGCCCATAGAACCAGAGATAGAAAAGCACCCCTGGTGGTGAAAATCGAAAAGCTCTATCTATGTAGAGTCGAATGAGCCATACCCCGTCGTGATCCAGCCTATAGAACCAGATATAGGAAAGCACCCCTTGTGGTGAAAATCCGAACTAAAATCAGTCAGCTCTATCGATGTCAAGTGGAAAGAGCCATATCCCATTGTGATCCAGCCCATAGAAACAGAGATAGGAAAGCACCCCTTGGTGGTGAAATTCAGAACTAAAATAGGTAAGCTCTATTGATGTTGTGTCGAATGAGCCAAACCGTGTCGTGATGTGACCCATAGAACCCGAGTTAGCTGCAAAATCCTTTAGTTACACCTTCCACCGCCAGGGAGCACAATATGTTCTATACGAACATAACTGAATTCATTAAGGTTATCGATGTCGAGTCGAATGAGGCATACCCCATCATGAACCAGCCCATAGAACCAAAGATACGAAAGCGCCATCCTGTGATGAAAATCCAAACTAAAATCAGTAAGCTCTATTGATGTCGGGTGGAAAGAGCCATACCCCGTCGTGATCCAGCCAGTAGAAACAGAGATAGCAAAGCACCCCCTGGTGGTGAGAGGAAGTTGATGTAGAATAAATGTGATATTTAATAAAAAGTCGTTCCCACCCCACCTCCTTTATCCTGCAATTTTCGATAATTATTACAAATATACAAATGTTTCTTAATTACATCTAATGACCCGATCTGATAATGGGGTTTCCCTATCTACCTATCCTAATCCGCTTTTCCCTATCATAATAGAAAAAAGCATATTTTATCAAAGAATCGCTGGCAAACGCAAATTTCGTCAAAGGTTCGCAAGAAAAACACGAATTTTATCAAATAATCGCTGAAAAAACATGAATTTTGTAAAAGGATCGCTAAAAAAAACATGAATCTCGTCAAAAGGCAGCAGAGAAAACACGAATATTGTCAAACTATCATTAAAAAAGCAAATTTCATCAAAGGATCACGGAAAATGCGAATTTCATCAAAGGATTGCGGGGAAAACGCAAATTTTGCCAAAGGATCACAGGAAAAATGTGAATTTCGTCAAAGGATCGCTGAAAAAAAAAAACACGAATTACGTCGTAGGATCACTGAAAAAACATGAACCTCGACATAAGTATGTGGAAAAACACAAATTTCGTTAAAGGATCACAAAAAAAGCAAATTTCGTCAAATGATTGCAGGAAAAACTTGAATTTCGTCGAAGGATCGCAAAAAAAATACGAAATTCGTCAAAGGATTGTGGAAAAAATGCAGATTTTGTGAAAGGTTCACAGAAAAAACTTTCGTGAAAGGGTCGCGGGAAAAATGCAACTGTCTTTATTAAAAACAGCACACACACAAACCTCTACACAAACAAACCTATTCTGTCTTCCACAATTTAATTTGTAAATATGAATTTAAAAAAAAAAAAATCCCTGTTTTCTCACATATTATGAGTTTTATCAGCAAGTTAAAACATTAAGTAAATATGAATGATTTGCGGAGCTGTTTCTATCAAAAATTCAATCACATCGCCCAAAAACCGTCAACAAAAATAATTATAAAGAGTGCGATGACAACATAAATTTGCATGTCCGTTCTTGGGCGATTCTTATAAAACACAAAATTTGTCACAAAATGGTGATTTTTTTACAACATGCTTACAAATTAAAATGGTTTATAATTATTTAAAAAAAACTCGGCCAGAAATAACATTGATTTTACATTTTTAAAGACTTATTCTTTATAATTATTTTGAAACAACTCCGCAAATCATTCATATTTATTTATTGTTTTACTTTCTGATGAAACTCATAATGTGAGAAAACGGAAAATCACAAAATTCATCAATCAATAGTTGAAAAAAATCTCAAAAATCATCAAATAGTCTCGGGGGGGGGGGGGAATGCAAATATCGGCAAATAGGTTTAAAAAAAAATCACAATTTGTCAAATATGATTTGGGGGGGGGGTAATTGTGAAATGTACCAAATGGTTTTGAAAATAATCAAACGACAGCAGGGGAAAAAAATCTTTTTTCAATCAATCATCACAATTGGCGAGTGTGACTATTAAGATGGCCAGTGGTGGCAAAACAGTCAATCGACAATTTTTTAGTATTACTTGCAGATTGGTGAGTGCTAATTTTGTTCTATATGTGAGTGATTCTTATGAAACTCATGTCACAAAATGCACATCATAAATATTTCACGGACTGGGAATTTATAATCAGTTCATCAAAACAATTTAATAATTACCGTAAAATCTCGTTAATCCGCCCCCCTAAATGCGACGGAAAATCGTAAAATAATCAGGGGGGGCGCTTGCACGGTATTAGAATTGTATTATATGATACTTATGGGTGGTGGTGGTGGTGGTTGGATGCTACCAGCCGATCGTCGCAAAGTATGCATTCTATAAAGTGACAAAAGAAACAAATTTTGAAAAAAAAAATGATATACAAAATAGAAAAACAGTATAACTTTACTATTAATGGCGATTTCAGATTATAAAAAATTCTGGATTTCAGAAGCTTTGAAACTGATTTAGATTAATAATAACACTAATATCTGTCATTAATATGGTAACAGAAAAATAAAACAAACTTAATAATTTAAAATAATTAAAAAACACCGAGAAATTGCAGTTGAAATTCTTAGTCACCCAAGAATCGACTGCTTTTCTTGAACTCTACTTTCTATAAAATGAAAACATTCAGCAAATAATTTCCGTTCTCAGGTGATTAAGGTTTAATAATTATTTACTGAATGTTTTCATTTTATTCAAAGTAAAGTTCAAGAAAAACATTAGATTCTTGGACGACTAAAAAAGTTCTTAAATCATAAACATCACTCAAAAACGCCCCAACAAAAAAATCATGAATATATAGAAACAGCTCAGAAAATCTGTTTCATTAAGAATATTTTTCTTGGGCGACTAAAAAAGTTCTTAAATAAACTTCTTAAATGGAGTTAAAAATGGTTCTTAAATGGAGTTCAATAACAAATCTTAATGAGAACATACATCTTAACAATTTATCGCATGTTATGAATTCACCAATCTCGGGAACTAAAAATGTAGTCCAAAACAATTACAGGAAAAAAATTGTAAACAATAAATTACTCAAAAATTTAATGTAAATTGTTTGTTTCTATCAAAAATATTTAATTTGTAAGTATGAGGTAAAAAAAAAAATCACAATGGATTCCTAACCGCCCAAGAACTCAAATTATTTACTGAATATTTTCATACTAAAAATGCTAAAAAATGAAACAAACTAACTAAAAATACAGTCAAAAACAGTTTTTTTAAATATTATAAGCGTTGCACAAATTATTTACTGAATATTTTCATACTAAAAATGTTAAAAAATGAAACAAACTAACTAAAAATACAGTCAAGAATAGTTTTTTAAATATTATAAGCGTTGCAGATACATGAAGATATACTTTCTGTTCAGTGAAGTGTAAGATGAAATAGGCCTAAACCCCAGTGACAAAACTAACTATCGGGAACTTAATATGATATATATTGCATATTTCAAACTATTTTTGAAATATTATTAGCGTTGCAGACACACGAAGATAGTTCTGTCACTGGGTTTAGGCCAATTTCATCTTACACTTCACTGAACAGAAAGTAAATAAATCGTCGCTGGTAGCTAGATCCATAGAGTAATGGAATATCTTTAATCTGTGGCTAGATCCTGGATGCTGCACCTGCTCTCATTGGCTGGCTGTTTCGTTGCCGCGGATGGCGTTGCCGAGGCTATTTCATGGGAGGAGCTTGAAATAGCCTCGAACCCAAAATTCCATATACACGTTTTAATTTTTTTTAAATCTAAATTAAAATTTAAAAATTCGACCGTGAGGTATACTGTCCGGTGATAACATCTACACATGACAAAAATTTCTGAGTCCTAGGTGGTATAATTACGGAGAAATCCGCAGGCAGGCAGGCAGACAGACACTTACTCTTTTATACAGATAGAGAAGTGGGTAAGTGTGATCGAAGATCGCACAAAGGGTTTCGTTTAATATATTTCTTTCAAAACACTTTATCCTTTCTTTAATAAATCCAAATAAATTTCATTTCGCAACAAAAAAATAAAAACATGTTTTTTTATAAAGTAAAAATTTACCGGTCTATTGCTTCGTTTTTTCGAATATCTAAACCAGCTCGATAGCGGGCGAAGTTCGCTATTATACTCAGTCATAATATCTGTCATGTGGACTAAATGCGATACTTTAAAAAAAATTATTTCAAAATTAAACATGTTGTACAACTTCAAAATGTTAAAATATAAATTCATATATTTACTATTCTCTATAACTGATATTGATACTGGCTTTGTATTGTTTTCAAACATTTGAGAAATCCGTTAACTTCCCGAGGATAACGAAAAAGGCAGGCTACCGCGGTGCATTCCACTTACCTTTTCTACAGACCGCTAGAGTTACGTGATGCTCTTTTCTTACACACCGGCATTGGTGCATTCGAGCACCACGTGACTCCCGCGGTCTGTAAAAAAAGATACGCGTAAAGCACCGCGGTAGCCTTTCTTTTTCGTTAGCCTCGTAAACTTCCGATATGACGTCAGATTATTTTTTTTAATTCTCTAATGGTGTGATATTAATCTGCTTTCTGTACATACACATACTCATACTCCTTGTATTATTGAGAAATCTTTGAAAATTTCCATTTTATCACACGTATGACGTCATGATCTTTTTTTTTTTCAATTGGTAAAACTTTTTATTTCATTTCCATTTTTCACGTGGAAATCTTTCAATAGAAAATTAATTATTGTAGAAAGTATTTTATTGTGCATTTTTAATTTTTAGCAACCGCTCTAACGAAAAATGTTTGAATTTAATAGGAAAAGGGTGTTAGAATTTTGGTTTTTTATCTCTATTTATTAAAATAATAAGATATTCTCAAATTTTAATATTTTGAGCTTCATAGCTGGTACTCAGTTATATAAACAGAAAGTTTCAACTCTGTAAGTTATACAGGTTCTGAGAAAGGCTCTGTGATGGACAGACAACGGAGCGAGAGTAATAGGGTTTCATGAGATGAACGAAACCCTAAAAAGCTACACTTAAAGTACCAGCTTAATTTTAACACAATTATTCAAATTGGTAAAGAAATCTTATGAGTTGTAATTTTCCAACTGGACGAAAAATATCCGGGCCAGGATCCAAACCTGGGATCTCTTGGCTGTAAGAGATCCCAGGTTCGAATCCTGGCCCGGACATTTTTTGTCCAGTTGGAAAATTACAACTCATAAGATTTCTTTACCAATTTGAATAATTGTGTTAAAATTAAGCTAGTGTAATCAATCACATATCCAGCGTTTACTTGAGTTCCATTACCTGCGATCTATTCTGTTGAGCTGATTCAGATATCATACCAGATGCTATGATCAGTAAGGTTAACTGGATGATTTATGCCCTCCAGATTCGACCGGGATAGCTCAGTTGGTAGAGCATGAAAACTTCAGCCAAGAGATCCCAGGTTCGAATCCTGGCCCGGACATTTTTCGTCCAGTTGGAAAATTACAATTCATACACTTAAAGTAGTTTGAGAAAAATTTTACTGAATCGATTGTACTTTATGCATAATAAAGTAACATTATTTACATTTTCCTGAAAAATATTGCAATATTATTAATAGCTTTTATTCCATCTCCCCCAGCAGTCAATTGTGGGCCCGCGAAAAGAAAGAACTGCATCTACAGTAATGATGATTGCGCAGCCAACCTCCTAACAGTCACTATGACCGCTGATTTAAAAGGAATGTGCAGGTAAGTGTCAAGAAATATGTTATTCCTATATTTCCTTTTCTTCCTGTAAGATATTGGTACATACTAATATTTCTTTAAGAGGTAAAATTCGATAGAAAAGTGAGCTCGATGTCCGCACTTACCTCTTTGCATTAATCTGTATGATAAATGAAAGTCCTGACTGGGAAGATTATCAACGCGCAGCCAAAACTACTGAAGCTACAAACACGAAACTTTCATGAAAAATACTTCTTAGGTTGTAGAGGCGCACAAAAAAGGGATTTTCAAAAATTCCACCCTAAGGGAGGTAAAAGGGGAAAAACTTTTAAACAATTCCTTAGAAATCGAGTATTATCGTTACGTGTCAAATAAAAACATGTTTTTATGTACTTTTGTCTGCTGAATCGAATGGTACCAAATAAAATATTCTAAGTCAAATAGTTCGTAAGATAATGCATATTTTTCAAATTTGGCGATGCCTTCGGCGTCAAAATCTCAAAATGTATAACAATAAAAGTGACAATTTCTAAAAATACATCCGTTGCTATAGCAATGGAAGAAATTCAAATTAATTGTTTTTTTTTTATTTAATTCTTTTGTTTGGGCTTCCTTCATCTCCGAATCTCTATTACTCCCGTTCCGTTGTCTGTCCATCACAGAGCCATTCTCAGAAACTATGTAACTTACAGAGTTGAAACTTTGCGTTGGATAATTGTGTATAGCTGAATACCAGCTATGAAGCTTAAAATACTAAAATTTGAAAAAATCGTATTATTTTAATAAATAGAAATAAAAAACCAAAATTCTAACAGCCTTTTCCTATTAAATTTGAAAACTTTCGTTATAGCAGTTGCCAAAAATTAAAAATCCACAATGAAATTATTTTTACAATAATTAATTTTCTATTGAACGATTTCCACGTGAAAAATGAAAATGAAATAAAACGTTTCACCAATTAAAAAAAAAGATTATCATGGAATAAAATTGATTGACGCCATAGTGGTAAAAAAACGGAAATTTTCAAAGATTTCTCAATAATACAAGGAGTATGAGTATGTACACAAAGCAGATTAATATCACCTCATTAGAGAATTAAAAAGAAAATCAGACGTCATATTGGAAGTTTAACGAATTTTTCAAATGTTTGAGAATAATACAAAGCGAGTGTATCAATATGAATAATAGAGAATAGTATATATATATGAGTTTGAGAAACATATTGAATGATAATAAAAATCCAATTATGGAAATATTTGAATATTTTAACATTTTGAAGATGTACAACATATTTAATTTTTAATTTTTTTTTTTAAATATCGTATTTAGTCTGCACGGCAGATATTATTATGGCAGAGTATAATAGCGGGGTGGTTTAGATATTCGAAAAAAAAAACGAAAAAATAGACAGGTAAATTTTTATTTTATAAAAAACATGACTTTTTTTTTTGCTAAATGAAATTTATTTGGATTTATTAAAGAAAGAATAAAGTGTTTTGAAAGAAATATTAAACGAAACCCTTTGATCGATGTTCGATCACACTTACCCACTTGTTTATTTTTACCGATAGAAACATAAACTACTCAATTGGGAATTGAATATAATTGTTACGGATAATTTATGTAATTGTGTATTATTATTGTTTCTACAGACGCCAGGATTTAAAATAAAGCGTGCTTGCTAAAATAAAGTTTCGAAGGTATGTTTAGTATTATATATTGCTTCTGTATTTATTTTCAGTATTCAGCCATGTTTCCCTTCTTCTTTGGGTAGTTATTTATACGATTTCGGACTAATTTTCTGCAATCGGATACCTGGCCAATTGGCGTATTCGGTACAGTGTTAAAAGGATCATTCATGTTTGAAGAGAAATTTGAATGATGAATCCTATTACAAAAAATCCTATCAGCATCTACTATGAAGATAAACCACATATTCACGTTTTAATCCGATTATTCATGGTATTTTAGTAGGTTTTACACTGTTAGGTAACGTTTTAGCGTATAGCTATTCTACGTTAATTTGTTATAGAGCTACAGAGGAAAGCTCTAAAATTAAGTGAAACCGATTATTAAAGATTAACTTAAAAAAAATCTACTGAACAAATTTATATGGAAGTGATTTTTCAGGTATCGTTATTGATCCTATAACATATCATTCTATGTTGCTTAGTGATAGAGATAGTGGGAAAGTGGCTGGGAAAGGTGAATGCAACTATGAAAGTTATAACTACTATATATAATAAAATGCAAATTCGTATTTCATTCCGACCGTTTATAATTTGAGTTCTGGTAAACGAACTTCGGTGGGATTTACACTGATAGTTAGACAATTTTGTAGGGATGGTGTGTACTTCACTGTAGCAAAGTTTTCATCTACATAATTTTCCTGAGATCACTTAGATTAATCGGAAAAAACACAGAATATAAATATAAATTGAGGAGTAATGCATAAATCACTAAATTTTTTACTTCTCTTTAAAGAGAGGAAGAAAATGACATGGCGGTCAGTTTTTGACGAGGAGGATTTGTTTGGGAATGTATGTAGCCGTTAAAATTGTTTGTAACAAGGAGAGCTAATAGCATTAAATGGGTATAAAAATATATTTGTAACAGAGTAAAGATGATCAAGCGACAAATCTAATAAATACGCTAGTGGTGGCTGAATAAGAGATATGGATAGCGAATAAAACAAAACAGATGGCATGATTTCGTTTTCTTCTTATTGACGTCGATTCTTCTCAATTGCTATGGTTTTGAAAATCATTCGTTAAAGAAAGAAAGAAATTGATAGCAATAAGTATGCATTTAGGTTTAGAACTGCGTATAGAAAAAAAGAAGAAACGTATTAACAACTGTCATGCTTATGCCTTATTAACTATTGATTTAGGTTCTCATTACTTCATTTAAAATTAAAATTTAATTAAGGTTAAAAATTAATAAGATGCATGACAGCTATATCATAGTAATGTTAATCTTTTTTTATGCTTAGATAAAATAAAATAAAAAATTCGTGAAGAAATATTATAATGCCAAAACTTCCATAAAGAATGAATGAACTTTAATTTGGTAAGTAAGTATACATTTGAAATATCAGCAGACAAAAGTAATGAAGGAAAAGAATTTCGACAAAATTTTAACCCCATGTGGACGAGCGACATGTATACGTGACGCATAAGATGCTTAGAATCCTCGATTATTCCCACCAGTTACTTTTTACTGTAAGTTTTGCCTTATTTAATATTAGCATTTCTGTGATTCAATTAGGCATAAATTTCTGTGTTGAAAAACCGGTGGTAAAAGATTAAAAATTCTGTAAAAGACGCTCGTCGCGAAGGAGTTAAACGAACACCAAAGAAAATTCAGTTTTTTATTTTCTTGTTTAACATATTTACTTTTGCTTTCAGAGAATATCGGAGTTATATTGACTGTATGAAGAAATTGATGGACGACTGTGTGGGTCTGCGCATCCCGTTATTTAACCCAGTTTTTTATGACATAGAGGAATATTTGAGGATCAACTGCAAAACACATGCCAATAACGACGTTAACGATGAGATTGGTAAGAAGGAACGTTTACTTATAAATTAAGTAACTTCATTGGAAAATGACGGTGTAACGTTAAGAAAAGAAATGGGGAATAGTTTAAAAGGAAAAAGATTGCAAAAAGGAGAAAAAGAAGAAAGGGAAAAGAAATGGGGAAATTGTTAATCAGAAATATTGGTGATAGAGAATTTTGAATATTTTTAACATGCGCAGCTATGAATTTTGAGTTAACAAATAGGGGAATTAAATTTGCCCCATGATCAAACGTAAAGAATAGACAGTGGTGAAAGAAAAACAGTATATTGCAAATTAAGTATAACACAAGCAGGGAAGACCGAGCTCTGCTTGGTCAAAATTAGCTTTGAGCTCAAATATATTGACCCATGACCAAAATGACCCACTAATCAAATTTTCTGAAAAATGTGACCAAGCCCTGTCTTCTCGTGCTCGAAACCCGTAGGATATAACATTTAGTCAAAATAACCTGAGCCATTTTCTAGATAAAGTTAGCTTGACCCACAGTGACCCACAAATGACAAGCTAATCGGATTTTCTTGAGCATGTGACCTAGCCAAATGATTTTCACGTGCCCAAAAAAAGTAGGATACAAAATTTAGTTCAAATCGTCTGAGCCATTTTTAAGAAAAAAAATAGCTTGACCCATAAAGACCCATGAACAAAATGACCCACTAATCGAAATTTCTCGAACATGTGATCTAGCCCAATAGTCTTTTCGTTAACTAAAACTGAAGTACACTAAATTTAGTTCAAATCCTCTAAGCCATTTTTAATATGGATTCAAGTCTCGCACTATGAGTTTACATTTCTATATATATACTTCTTACATCATATACTATTCATTCACTGGTACAGATGCATATGTTTCGTCCTTGAAATCTTAATATCATATATTCAAATACGAGCAAATCTTGTGTGTGTGTGGTTATATATATATATATATATATATATATATATATATATCATATATTCTATAACGAGCAAAGATTGTGTTTGCATGGTTATATATGTATATATATGCAAATTTTATCTTAAAAACGGCTCAAACGATTTTGAAGAAAGTTTGTATCCTACCATTTTGGGACACCAGAAAACCGTTAGGCTAGGTCACATGTTCCAGAAAATTTGATTTGCGGTTCAGTTTGGGTCACCATGGGTGAGGGTCAAGCTAATTGTATCTAAAAAACGGTTCAAAATATTTTGACTAAATTTTGTATCCTATCATTTTCGGGGCCCAGAGGATTATTCGGCTGGGTCACATGTTCGAGAATATTCGATTAGTGGGTCATTTTTGGTTCAACGCGGGTCAAATTAATTTTATCTAAAAAACGGCTCTAATGATTTTGATTAAATTTTGTATCCTACGATGTTCGAGCACGAGAAAATCATTGGGCTAGGTCACATGTCCGAGAAAATTAGAATAGTGGGTTATTTTAGGGTCATTGTGGGTCAAGCTAATTTTATCTACAAAACGGCTCACACTATTTAGACTAAATGTTTCATCCTATGGTTTTCGGGAAC
This sequence comes from Maratus michaelseni, assembly GCA_963931845.1. Taxonomy (NCBI): domain Eukaryota; kingdom Metazoa; phylum Arthropoda; class Arachnida; order Araneae; family Salticidae; genus Maratus; species Maratus michaelseni. Next base: position 54,872,187 of record OZ007596.1, read on the forward strand.
GAGAAGACTCTTGGGCTAGGTTACATGTTCGAGAAAATTTGATTTGTGGGTCATTTTGGTCATGGTCATTATGTGTCAAGCTAATTTTATCTAAAAATCGGCTGAGACTATTTAGACTAAATTTTGCTTACGATTGTTTTTGGACACGACTGTTGAGCTAGTACACATGTTCGAGAAAATTCAATTAGCGGATTATTTTGGTATTGGGTCATTATGGGTTAAGCTAATTTTATCTAAAAAACGACTCAGACTAATAAATAATAGTTTGATATAAATAAATTTTGATATACATATAAAAAATAATCCCTAGAAATAAAATAAAAAATAAAAGGAAATAAACATAACAAACAGTTTTCGCCAAATTGGCGAGGGAAAATATCGTGCTAACGTGGTGAGTATATGACATCTGTGCCGGGATTTTTACCCTTTTATCTGTGCTTTCGGAAATATAAAAAATAAAAAAATACTTATATCAGGCGTATAATGTTTTGCATTTTTATATGGACCACTTCTCCATTTTAATATTTTAAATGCTATTAGGTAGCTTTCAATACAAAAAAGTATAAAGCTACCTATTGAAGCCGTTCGGAGGAAAAAAGTTCCGGAAAATATCGATATATTTTCACGGATCATGATCCCCAGACCCCAAAACCACCCTCTGTTCAAACGTTGATTTATATATAGATATATCCATATATATTTATATATATATATATATATATATTTCTGACCTATGTAAAACGATAACGCTTGTATTTATAAATCAATTTGGATGAAACTAATTGTGTGTATTAAGCTCACCAATGTCTCGACCCATTTCGTTGGACAGCTTGGTCCGCCATTTTGTTTCAAGATGGCGGCCACTTAAAGATTTAAAACTAAAATAAATACACAAAAAAATTAAAAATTTAAATTTATTTTTTAATTAAGTGTTAGGCCTTGATACAAGAATTCCAGAGCATTTTTTGTTTTACCCCTATCTTAAAAAATGGCTGAGATAGAGCAGTTTGAATATTCTAGGGTGGCTGACATTTTTAAACAAGACAGCACATTACAAAAATTTTCATTGTTGTAAACATTCTTCCAATGATACGCATAAAACTATATATTCATATCCGTTAGCGCCAAATTCTTGCCAAACTTGGCGACATTTGGCGAAATATCGCCAAATTTGGCGACCAAAATAAGTTTTCATAAATGAAGCCAACTTGGCTATAGCTCAATAATTTGGCGAATTTCTTATTCAAATTCAATATTAACGGATCTTTTGTAAACGGTTTCTTTGCATTTTAGCTTGCTGATTTCGAGTAATATTCGCTAAAATTTTAAAACGAAGATATAGGAAAGCAACATTTTCTTCCCGGTACAGGCCGGAAGGACTTTTTATATCAGATATTTCTTTCCTGAGATTCCCACAAGTTATTTTCGGTAATTTTTTAGTTCGCTTATTAATTGTTTACATTTTGACCCCATGACAATAACAATTATTTATCACAAAAATGTCTCTTAGTTTTGTTAAATATGTTTGTTATGTATTTTCATTACTTGTTAAAATATCAAAACTGGCAATAAAATTTTATTTTAGCATCGTACTTAATTTTTAAGATGGCGCAAAAACATGGTTTAATAAACGTATATTTGTAAATATTTGAAAAACACGTTTTTCCACTCTCTAGAAAAATTTGGTAAGATGCTAAAACTGCCTATTAGCACCATTTTTAATTTTTTCCCCAATGGCGCCAACCAGCACATGATACGGAACTTTGCCCCATTCAGATACACAGACAAGTCTGGTCTCAAACAAGAGTAATGCTAGCAACAATATTTTTTTTAACTCTACTAGAGGGCTCTGCCCCCTACTCGCTACGCTCACCAACCCCCGCTCTGATTTCACAGCCTCTTAAAACCTGGTAAAGTATCCTGTTTTAAAAAGATAATGATGATGATATCACGAACGGCGACTATTTTCTGTAATCACGTTATAATGCTTTTTCATTTAACTGGTTACAAGGCTTTTTCATTTAACTGATTACAATGCTTTTCCATTTAACTGGTTACAATGCTTTTCCATTTAACTGGTTACAATGCTTTTTCATTTAATTCATCTTTTTTATTTTTAACTAGATGGAACCCGTCAAAATTTGACGGAAAAAAATACTATAACAATATCAGTAAAATAAGCTTCTTTATTATTTAAAAAGGGGTGCGTATGAAACAGTCTTTCAAATATTTTATATTAATAGTTTTTTCCCCCAGTCAAATACAGTACTATTTCCGATGCAAACTCCAAACAAACAATCCGTAAACAACTGTGTAATGCAAATCAGTTTGACATTAACGCCATACTCCCCACGGCAAGAAAAAAATTTGATGGTCCTATGAAGTATATACAAATAGTATATTCCTACGGTCATATCATATTCAGTAAATAAAAGAACATAGTAAATAAAGCACACATCTCCCCCCTACCTGTGATAATGCAACCGAATGAGTTCCTATGCGCATGTGCATTGCATCTGCGCAAAAGCGCCGTCGAAATTCGACGTTAAAAAAGTTATAAAATGTTTAAATTAAAAGTTTTAAAATGTCCTCTTTAATAATTGTTCGTTTCAAATCCATATCTTCTAAAACGCATCCATTGTTTTAAGCTAATCAGTTTTTATGTAATATTTTTACACTAATAAATCAATCGGCCGATGAGGGAGATTTTTAATGTTTTCAAGTGTAATTTATTTGTATTTTTTCTTCGGTTCCTTTACATAATCAGGATGATTATCCCTTTTCCATCACAGTCGGGGATATTTTCCCTCTTATACAGTTGGCAAATGTAATAAAATATTAAAATACAATTCCTAGCATATTCTGATATCTGATGGAACATATACATCAGCGAATTCAACATATCAATTTTATGCTATTCATAAACTAAAAAAAAAATTTTTCTTTGACAGATTTTTGTTTAGCGCTAAAATGCTCTATCTTATGGATAATCTGATCTTATGATTTATCACTGTTTTTATTATTATTATTATTATTATTCACTTTTTATGATGGTTTGGAAATTCTATTTTCAATTGTGGCAACTTTCCCTGGGGCTATTTTACATTACTGAAGCAAACTGGTGGCCATTGATAAAATAGAATTGAAAAATTCTTCATGCTTAAAAATTATTTAAAAAATCGTTAAATTAAGCGGCAGTTTTCAAATAAATTTCAATTGAAAGCTAATTTTTTTTTCTAATTGATGATGTAAGAATTGAAATTGTAAAATGTTGTAAAATGTAGTAAAAAATAGAAATTTGTAGTATTTAGAAGTGATGTAACCGCGATGAAAGCTAAAGCGAAAGCGCCGTTTGTTGTCACAACCGTTGTACATTTCTAAAAATTGTCACTATTTTGGCTGGCGTACAAAAGTCGAAAACAATTTTTGACATCGAAAGAGAAATTCGCAGTGAAAGACTTTGCGCTAATAAGGAACTGTTAAATGAACTTATAATAAACCTACCAAAATAATTCTTATGAAATATTAATCTTACATTGTTTATTCTAGCTAAAAATACAATCATTATTTCAAGATTTTTTTTCTACCCTATTTTTAATAATTTTAAATTTCCTGAAATGCTTTACTTTTGTGATTATTAAAAAAGGAAATCTTCTAACCTATAATTAAAAAAAGTAATTGGTAACATGTAATCAAGGTATGCAATCAAGATGAAGAAATCAATGACGGCTCCAATTGTAATCTTTATAATTATGAGTGGAATAAAATAAACTTTTACAAAAAAAAATATTAACCGACTTAAAAAAAAAGCACTAAAAAGTATTAAATAATTCTTTAAAATTCTCTAATGACAAAATGTTATCCATTAACCACAAATCTGATATCATGTGTCGGAATAAAAATGATAAATTTAATATGTACAGTTTAATACCCACCAAACATGGATTTTCGAGAGAATATATTTTACAAGAGATGAATATACAGACTTATGATTCAGTTTACGAATATATACATATGAAAAGCAATCAATTACTTTTTGAAGTCGGTGCCAAACAACGCCAATCGATAAATCAGTAGATACAAGGTACAATATATTCACAATTCTTACTAAACTTACGGTAGTTTGGCACCGACTTCAAAAAGTAATTGATTGCTTTTCATATGTATATATTCGTAAACTGAATCATAAGTCTGTATATTCATCTCTTGTAAAATATATTCTCTCGAAAATCCATGTTTGGTGGGTATTAAACTGTACATATTAAATTTATCATTTTTATTCCGACACATGATATCAGATTTGTGGTTAATGGATAACATTTTGTCATTAGAGAATTTTAAAGAATTATTTAATACTTTTTAGTGCTTTTTTTTTAAGTCGGTTAATATTTTTTTTTGTAAAAGTTTATTTTATTTCCTACTTTTTTGTTATTAATACAGTAATAGACAATTATCTTGATTTTAACATCTGCTGAATAAATAAGTAATTTGTAATAGAAATTATAATTTACCAAAATTATCCATTAAATAAATATTTTTTAATAAAATCTTTGACAGAATCAAATTCTTGTCAATCTGGACGACAACTGGAGAAATATCGCCAAATTTGGCGATCGAAATATGTTGCCATAAATGAAGCCAACGTGGTTATAGTTGACTAATTTGACGAAATTCTCATTCAGATTGTCGAGAATTAGGAATGAATCTTCTGTAATAGGGTTCCACGCATTTTTTAATTTTGAAAATTTTTTAACAACAAAATTGTTCTAATCATCAGAATTTGACGAAATTTAAATGGGACCACCAGGGTGTCTTACACTTTTAAACAAAAATATATATATATCAAAATCGGTGCACATTTACGAAAGTTATGCGTGAACAGGACAAAAACATACATACATACATACATTGGGTCAAATTATTAACATCCTCCTTTTCTCACCTTCTTCTATCTAAATAGAAGAAAGTATTGTGATCAAAATTTTTTCAACTTCCAGTTTTCGACGGATTTATAGGTTTTAGGAGTCAAAGATTCCGAAAAATATGTTTTTACAAAATATCTGTCTGTCCGTGTGTGCCCTCTTTGTATCAATGAAAAGTGTGTCAAGTTATGAAGCAACCTAGAATTGAACGAAATTTCATTTATAGGTTTTTGGCTGTGACCAGCAAGTCCCACTTGAATTTGCGGATATTCTGCCGAAAGCGGGCGCTGTGATAGCGATTTTTGTTCCATTTAAATTATTGTATCATCGAAAAGTGTATTAGGTTATCCACAGTACTGAACCAAATTTTTTGTATGTGTTTTTTACTATGGCCTGCAGGTCCCAGTTGAATTTGGGGATATTCGGCAAGAAGGAGGCGCTATGATAGACACTTAAAGATTTCAAATTCAAAAAGATGTACAAAGTCGTTAAAAATATTAGAAATCCTAAAGGTTTTTTTCAATTGAATGTTCAGCCTTGATCCAAGGATACCGGAACAATTTTTGTTTTGCCTCTACCTTAAAAAATGCCTGAGATATAGAGCATTTTGAAATTTTAGAGTGGCTGACATTTTGAAACAAGACAGAAGGATTCCTCCATAAACTGTTTTAATTTAAGAGTTTTAGTGAACATGCTATCTCGCAAGTTTTATTTCATTGTTGTAACCATCGTTCTAACTCTCACATTCTCAACACTATATATTCATGTTCGCCAGCGTTAAATTATCTCCAAGCTAGGCAATATTTGGCGAAATATCAACAAATTTGGCGACAAAAACAAGTTGCCATAAATGAAGCCAACTTGGCTATAGCTAGCATATTTGGCGAAATTCTGATTCAAATTGAATATTGACGAGAACTGCGACTGAATCTTCTGTAATCGGGTTCCATCCATTTTAATAGCTTGGTGTTTTGCAGTAAAATTACCTAAAATCTTAAAACCAAGGAATAGATAGGCTGTCTTTTCCTGCCGGTATAGACCAGAAGGACTTTTCGTAGTTTAGTATACATAATATATCAGCTACAAATAAATTAATCTCTCGTGTAAATATGTTTTTAAATTGAAACTGTTTGGAAGTAATGTTATTTGTGCATTTTAAATATGACGTAAGTTTTCCCATTTAATGTTTTGAACGTGTAATAATTTAATTATTTCTCTTTTTTAATATTCACGCGCAAGTATATTTTTTATAACGTATTTTTCTACATTTACTGCTTTTAACACGTGATCATTTAATTATTGTTTTAAAGTTTTATTTCTGTTTTTGATAGTCACGTGTAAATACGTTTTTTAATTGAAAGGGAATATTACTATGTGCGCTATTTTACAAATTGGCAACAATTCAAATAATGGACTTTTTGAAATATAAATTAAATTATCAAAATAATGGAAATTTGAATAAAATAATTTGTTCTAATGATCAGATTTTGACGAAATTGAAATGGAACCACCTTGGACCCTTACTCTTTCAAACAAAATAAAAATTATCAAAATTGATGCACATTTACGAGAGTTATGCGTGAACAACATAATACATACATACGGGTCGAATTGATAACCTCCTCCTTTTTTTAAGTCGGTTAAAAATCAGTTAAAATTAAGTCGTCTTGACACAATCATAATCATACGTATACATTTTTCTCTTTAGTTTTATCAATGTTAAAATGAATTTCAAGGTAAGCAAAACGTGATTTTAACCGGCGCAAACTTTTCCCACTTTATATCCGTTACTTTAATGCTTAAACACCATGCATACAAATAAAAATATATTTTGAATTTAATTGGAATGAAAAAATGGCATCAACAAAGTTATAATGCATAATGTTAAAATAAACCCAATGGACAATATTCCCGTGACGTCACAATAAATATGAATTTTTATTCGCTTTTAAAATACGCGGATAAATATTTTTACGGAAACTTAACTTGCAAATTAAAAGATTCGGCCTAAAAGCCGCGTGCTTTTAATATTCATTATTTCTCTTAATATCCTCGCAACCACGGAGTTCAAAGAATAAACTCTATGCCTTGCAACTGTGGGCGTTATCCGATTATGACGTCATTAGCAGAAGTAAAAGTTTAATTGATTATTACGGCTAATTAATTAAATTTTCGAACAAACGAATGCACGATAACAAATCTGTGTCCAAATATCTTTCATTTAAAAAAAGAATGATGTAATTTGATGCAGTAGTTTGTTCTCACGGATTGTCGAAAGAAATCGCTTAGCATTTTAAATATATAGATACTAGCAAGCTACGCCCGCTACGCTGGTCAATTCCTTTTAACGAACCTTTAATCAAATGAAATATTGACCTTGTGTTTTAAAACCATATGAACCTTTACTTGGAATGTCCTCCTGCATTTCTGAAAATGATACGAACACAATTGCGTTATTACATTTTTAATGTGTCAGACAAAAATTGGGCTGTTAAGGACAAACTCTTTTCATTGATCATTTACAGTAGGATTTGGGGAAGACCGATAACATAATATGCTATATACTATAACCATCCTTGAAAACTCATCTAACTAACAGTGAAGGTTCCGTCAAAATCCATTCGGCAGAATCTTTTTAAAAGGCTATGTTTTCGTAATCGGGTTCATCTGATTATAAACTTTCGGCACAGATGTCATATACGCACTACGTTGGCGCGTTTTTTACCCCTCCGATTTTGCGTAAACTTTGTTTTTGAACATTAGTTACAAATAGCATGCAATAACAGCACGTGATTTTTTATTTCAATATGAAAATAAAATAACGTTATATTCAAAACATTAATGTTATAATGTTAACATAAATTACAACGTTAATATTCAAAAACAAAGTTTTCGTCAAATTGGCGGGGGGTGGGGAGAGGAATAGCGGCAATGTGGTGCGTATATGACATCTGTGCCACACTTTCCGCAATAGTTCTACAACTAAGCAAAGTAGAACAATATGGGAGATACTAAAACCATCTCTGATAAATTATATAACTAACAGTGCAAGTCCCGCCAAAATCCATTGCGAAAGGTTTATAAACATTTCCTTTTTGAATCAGCGAAAAATGTAAGTTATAACTTAAAAAACAGTATTTACGATTCAAAAAATAGTAAATTAAAATATTTTGCATGCTTACAATTAATTAATAATAATAATAATAATAAAAGAGATTTGCGTTGAATAAATAGCGAGTCACAGTGCTTGGCACGGTTTGAAATAAAAATTATTTGCACATTCAGGGTTGAAATAAATGGCGCATTAGCATACATTTTGGCATGATGATGCTACAATGGAAAAGTACCAAAAGGTATCCAAAAAACTTCGTTCCAAATTAGGTCAATTCTCTGTAGACTCTATTATGTAATAGGTCAACTTAAAAAAAAATGAATAATTGTGTTACGTTATGGTGTCTATGGGGAAAAATCATTTCCGTTGAATTTGAATGAAGTAATGAAAATAATTTGCCTCACTGAGGTGGACTAAAATATGCTATTTGTCCAGAATTAAATACAAATCATGAACTCGTGATATCATAATTCACTTTTATATTTTAACAGAATAATTAATAAAGCTACTATAATTTGGGACTCGTGCTATATCCAGTATACACGTCAAGACACTTTGCCGTTATCATTATATTTATACGCGTGAAGGTTTCGCTATGGTACTCCATTGTGAAATTTGGTAATTTTTGAAATTCAATATTTGAAAAACGACATAATCATTAGACTTGAAATTTATATCAAGAAAAATACAGTTTTTTACTTTTCAAATGCAATTTGTCTAACAATTTTCTGACAAATACTTTTCGAGCTATTAATTTTTTCAATAACTTCAAATGTTTCTTTTTCCGAGATTAATCCGTGGCAACGATTAGCAAAAAAGCCAGTCGTCAGCAACGCATCAAGGAGTAAAGAGGAACTGGAGGCGAAATATTTACGTTTGGCGTGACGCCAAAAATGCAACCCTAGATTCGGCCTAAACAACTGGCGGCTTGCTTTGAAAACCTCTCCCCATCCAAAAAATCCAGTCCTCGTTCCACGTGCACGTGCACCCTCTCTCTGTCCAATGAAATATCTTGTTTGGGCCAAATTATTTGAGCGATAACCGGCTTCATACTGCAAGCCGTTTTTACGGTTTACTTACTCTCTATTATTTATGTTAACTCTGTGGCAACGCGTAGCGTTTTATTAAAGAGGATAACGATGAAAATAAGTCCAACGCGTTTTATCGACAGTTTGAATATCTTTCTTTGCTATAAAAACACATGTATTTTTAGAAATTATCATTGGTAAAGTTATAATTTTTTTGAGGTTTTGGCGCTAAAAACACCGTTAAATTAAAAAATATGCAATATCTCCCAAACTATGGAACTTCGAAAAATGTAGTTAATTTTAATTTCTTCCATTGCTATAGTAACGGATGTACAGCCTGTCCGAGAAAGATCTTTATCATTCTAAACATTAATAACAAAAATACTAACAGGTGAAAGGGAATGCAGTTTTCTGGAAAAGAATGAAGAAATATAAGAGTTTTTTCTGGTACCAATTGACTGAGGTACGAAATGACAAATCATGAAATCATCACTCATCAATTCTCACTGTTACACCGCAAATGTTAAAAAATACTTGGAGGAAAATCAAGCACAGGCTCGACATTCTTTGCGCTACTAACGGAGCTCACGTACAACTACATTGAAGGTACTGCAAAATAACTCTCAGATTCCTGCATTCTTTTGCAGCAAACTGCATTTCATTTCACCTGTTAGTATATTTGTTATTAATGTTTAGAATGATAAAGACCTTTCTCGGACACGCTATATTTTCAGAAATTATTACTTGTTAGAAATTTTGGCGCCAAATTAGAAAAATGTGAAAATACCTCACGAACTATTTCCCTTCGGAGCATTTAATTGCCACCATTCGATTTAGCATACAAAAATACATTAAAATATGTTATCATTTTTCACATAACTCTAATACCCGATTTTTATAGAATTTTTAAAAAGTTTGTCAATTTTTTTACCCACATTAGGGGTGAAGTTTTTAAAAATCCTTTCTTGGTGCGCCTCTACATACCAAGAATAATTTTGTCACCAATTTTCATGTTTCTAGGTTCAGTAGTTATGGCTGTGAGTTAATTATGAGTCAGTCAGAATATACACTTTTATAAGTATAAACGAAAAAAAAAAACCCTGGAAAAATGTCTTGCACAAACTATCTAATCACAAATCAGCAATAGTTGTCTCATTCGTCTAATCTTCCATAATCAAGTTCAAAGCCGATGGTGGCTACAAAATCTCTAAAATCGATGAAATATGTGTTAAACTGTTTTTTAATAGTTTTGTTATTCTGAATTTCAAGCTCTTACTTAAAACTGCTGCTGAAATAAGGCAAAATGACCTAAAACTTTCGACCCACATTTATTCCCCTTAGTAGTAGAATTTCTAAAATCGCTGAAATACGTGTTTTTTTTTTTTTTTTTTTTTTTTTTTTTTTGTAAATTTGGTATCCTGAATTTCACAATCTTACATAAAACTGCTGCTGTGATAGAGCAGAAGGGCGAAATCACCTAAATTTTTTGACCCCCCCCCCCCCTTTTAAACTCTTCAGAGGTTGAATTTCTAAAATCTCCCTAGTAGATTTGATATCCTGGATTTCATGCTTTTAACTAAAACTGCTGTTAAGATATGGCGAAAAAGAGAAATCTTTCGACTCTCCATTTAACCCCTTTAGAGGTTGAATTTCTAAAATCACCTGAAATAGATGTTTAACTATTCTTTAGTAGATTTGTAATCCCGAATTTCACGATCCTACATAAAATTGCTGCTAAGGTATGGCGAAAAGACGAAATGACCTAAAACTTTCGACCCCCCTTTAAACCCCTTAGTTTGTGAATTTTTAAAATCTGTGAAATATGTGTTTAACTATCTTCTAGTAGATTTCTTATCCCGAATTTCACGCTTTTAACTAAAACTACTGTTGAGATATGGCGAAAAGACGAAATGACCTAAAACATTCGACACCCCATTTAACCCCCTTAGGTTGTGAATTTTTAAAATCTGCGAAATATGTGTTTAACTATCTTCTAGGTGATTTGTTATCCTGAATTTCACGCTCCTACCTAAAACTGCTGCTGAGATATGGCAAAAAAGACGAAAGGTCTTAACATTTTCAACCCACATTTAACCCCATAAAAGTGTGAATTTTCAAAAATACCTTCTTAGTGGGTGCCTACATTGTGTAAGAAATATGTCTTCCAAATTTCATTGCTCTAGAACCAATGGTTTAGGCTCGGCGTTGATTATGAGTCAGTTAGAATTTATTATTTTATATTAGAGTAGATGTATCTTTCATAATTGTATTCACCTTTCCCATTACCTCTATCAGTAAGCAACTTAGAAGGATATGTTATAGGGTCATTAACCATACCTGAAAAATCACTTCCATCAAAATTTGTTCAGTAGAATTTCTTTTAAAAAGGTAATCTTTAATAATCGGGTTCACTTAATCTTAGAGCTTTCCGCTGTAGCTCTATAACAAAGTAACGTAGAATAAACGCTATACGCTAAAACCTTTCAAAAAACATTACCTAACTAACAGTGAACCTACCAAAATATCATGAATAATCGGATTAAAATATGAATATGCGGTTTATACACATAGTAGATGATGATATGATTTTCTGTAATAGGATTCATCGTGAAGGTTTCGCTTCAAACATAAACGATGCTTTCAACATTGTAGCTAATACGCCAAATGGCGAAGTATCCGATAACGGAAAATTAGCCCGAAATCTTATGAATAACTACCCAAAGAAAAAGGGAAACATGGCTGAAGACTGAAAACAAATAAAGAAGTAATATATAATACTAAACAGACCTTCGAAACTTTATTTTAGTAAGCTCGTTTTATTTTAAATCGTGGCATTTGCTAAAATAATAATAATATACAATTACATAAATATCCGTAAGAATAATATTCAATTCCCAGTTGAGCAGTTAATGTTTCTATCTGTAAAAATAAACAAAATAATTAAATAACAAAAATATTTAATTTGAATTGCTTCCATTGCTATAGTAACGGATGTATTTTTAGAAATTATCACTTGTATTGTTAGAAATTTTGAGATTTTGACGTCAAAGACATAGCCAAATTAGAAAAACGTGCAATATCTCACGAATTATTTGACTTAGGAGTATTTAATTGGTACCATTCGCTTCAGCTTACATTGTGAATTTTTAATTTGTAGAAATAATAATAATACACAATTACATAAATATCCGTAAGAATAATATTCAATTCCCAATTCAGCAGTTAATGTTTCTATCTGTAAAAATATACAAAATAATTAAATAACAAAAAGATTTAACTTGAATCTCGTCCATTGCTATAGTAACGGATGTATTTTTAGAAATTCTCACTTGTAGTGTTAGAAATTTTGAAACTTTGACGTCAAAGACTTCGCCAAATGAGAAAAATGTACAATATCTCACGAACTATTTGACTTATGAATATTTAATTGATACCATTCTATTCAGCATACAAAAATACATTAAAATATGTTATCATTTGTCACGTAACTATAATACCCGATTTTTAGGGAATTTTTTAAAAGTTTGTTCCCCTTTTTACCCCCCTTAAGGGTGGAGTTTTTGAAAATCCCGTCTTAGTGCGCCTCTACACACTAAGAAGTATTTTTCCTGCAAGTTTCGTCTTTGTAGGTTCAGTAGTTTTGGCTGTGCGTTGATCATCTAGCCAGAAAGGACTTTCTTTTATATATATAGATATTCATGTGTAAAGTCAATTTTTATGACATAATTTTCTTTATTTCCTGCTTTCAACACGTGATCATTTAATTATTATTTTAAACTTTCATTATTGTTTATAATAGTCTCGCGCAAATACATTTTTTATTTGACAAGGAGAGTGCCAAGCTTGGTAATCACAGATTTTGATTATTTTTATACAGTCCCTGGACAAATTATTAGACGCAGTTGTTTTTATTACAATTTGTTAAATATCTGGAAAGATACATGAGGAATTATCTTGAAACTTTAGGAGTGTAAACAACATGATCAACGTCATATATTTCCGAGAAGACTTTTTCTTGAAACCCCATAAGGGGCCGTCAACAAATTGAAGAAAAACGAATACGTTTTTGATAACCCTGTAAAAACCAACATCACAAAAGCGTTGAAACGGTATCACACGCTTAGGAGGCTTATTGTAATAATTTGGGTTCATTTTTATGAAGATAGCATGTATACTCGAAGAGAAATTCAGGTTTTTATAAAAACAGTCCCAAATTTTACTAAGTTTTTTGCTTATAATTTGCAGAGTTTTTAATATAAAAACAAGTTATTTAAAAAAAATATGACAAACAAAATTATACACAATACCCTGCAGTCAGAATTAAAAAATAATAAAAATTGCATGAAAAATGAGCAGGTTTACTAAATATTTTTTCACCGCGCATGCGCGAATTCAATCAAAATATACTGCGCATAATATATTAGCTAAATATATAGACCAACTTTTATGAAAGTCTCAAAAACATAGCTTGAAAATTCTGATAGTGATCGTCGATAGAATAAGCTCGAAATTCGCTGTTTCCAAAAGGAAGCAAAAAGATGAGGGGTTGTATCCAAATATACTAGCTTTTGAAAGTTGGCATAATAAGAATGAAGCGTCTCTCATTCTATATTTGATACAACCCCTCATCTTTTTGCTTCCTTTTGGAAACAGCGAATTTCGAGCTTATTCTATCGACGACCACTATCAGAATTTTCAAGCTATGTTTTTGAGACTTTCATAAAAGTTGGTCTATATATTTAGCTAATGTATTATGCACAGTATATTTTGATTGAATTCGCGCATGCGCAGTGAAAAAATATTTAGTAAACCTGCTCATTTTTCATGCAATTTTTATTATTTTTTAATTTTGATTGCAGGGTTTTGTGTATAATTTTGTTTGTCATATTTTTTAAAAATAACTTGTTTTTATATTAAAAACTCTGCAAATTATAAGCAAAAAACTTAGTAAAATTTGGGACTGTTTTTATAAAAAGCTGAATTTCTCTTCGAGTATACATTCTATCTTCATAAAAATGAACCCAAATTATTACAATAAGCCTCCTAAGCGTGTGATACCGTTTCAACGCTTTTGTGATATTGGTTTTTACAGGGTTATCAAAAACGTATTCGTTTTTCTTCAATTTGTTGACGGCCCCTTATGGGGTTTCAAGAAAAAATCTTCTCGGAAATATATGATGTTGATCATGTTGTTTACACTCCTAAAGTTTCAAGATAATTCCTCATGTATCTTTCCAGATATTTAACAAATTATAATAAAAACAACTGCGTCTAATAATTTGGCCAGGACTGTATATGTTGTAGGGTAGAAGCCCCTTAGTCTCAGGTTCAATGGATTTTATACAACGGTCCTTAGTTCTCGAGAAATGGGGGTCTAATATTATACTACAAATTAAATACTTACTTTGTAACGAATTAACTGTGTCGGTCGTAGCTCAGTTGGTATGGCGTCTGCTCGTTGTTCCGAGGGACCGGGTTCGATGCCGGAACGCGATACGGTTGTTTTTCTCATTTTTTTAAAAATAAAAATACTTGTAATTATAATTTAATAATCTCAATAAAATTTTCGTTAACATAATTACATTTTAATTTAGCATTTTTGATTTTTTTTAAAATCACTTTTAAAATGTATTTCATATTTGCTTTATCAATGCAACGATATTGAACAATTGTGTCAATTCGTGATTGTAAAGAAACATCATTTATAAATTGCCTTAACAAGGGAAGTTAATGCGATGATAATACTACTCTGTTTTTAAAGTAAGAATCATAACTATATTAAACTTTAGCATAAGAATTAAATTACAGTATATTTATGTTTTATTTTATTGTAACTAGAGAGCGCCACATCAGACTTGGGTTATTTCCTCTTTTTAGTTTGATGCAGTTAAGTGGTTTTTGTTTTCAATCTTTATCGCACAAGTGCGTATCATTCTGTAACAGATCATAATCGTATAAAAATGGAAGAAGCAAGCTGTATTTCCCAAGATCAATCTGAAGTGTCGGGATTCAATGAAAATCAGAAAAGTGATGTCACAAGTGCGTTGAAGTATTTTAAAATTTTATTGTAAAACAATGAATTTTTAACAAATAATCCAGCATCGGAAATATGCTCGTTTTCTATTGCGATGGGAGAAGAATTCTATAATTCGATAATTAATATGCCGATTTTGTAACGATTTTTGAATTTTTACTAGTCAATAAGAGATCCAATTTTTAAAATCTCTTTAAATGATGAGAAATGTATAATAATGGTTTAGAAATCAAAAATGCTAAATTAAATTTTAATTATGTTAACAAAATTTTTTTATTGATATTATTAAACTATAATTACAAGTATTAAAAGTATATTTATAAAAAAATTAGAAAAACCAACGTAGCGCGTTCCGGCATCGAAACCGGGCCCCCTGAACAACAAGCAGACGCTATACCAACTGAGCTACAACCAACGCAGTTACTGTGTTACAAAGTATGTATTTAAGTTGTGTTATAATATTCGACCCCCATTTCTCGAGAACTAAGGAGCGTTGTATAAAATCCATTGAGACTGAGACTAAGGGGCTTCTACCCTGCAACATATATAAAAATAATCAAAATCTGTGATTACCAAGCTTGGCATTCTCCTTGTGAGATAAAACATAATCCTTTGCGCTTATTTAGAAATTGGCAACAATATAAAAAATGATTTTTTCAATAAAAGATTTTTTAGTCGATTTTTAAGGATTTTTTGAGTTTTTATTGTCCGACCGTGATCATTTTTTTAATTTCTGAAAGCTTGTTATATTTTGCGTCTGGTGGTATGATTTTTGAATCCGTAGGATGGCTAGAAAAAAAAGTAATAGCTCCTGAAAAAAGTCCCTAGTAAAAAAGCGATGAGAATAACCCGGAATATCTACGCAGAATTTGATTGGACCATTTCTAAATCATTTTTGGCTCAGTTCCAGATTACTTTTTTTTAATATAGAAGGAGAAGGATAAGAGCTACAAACAATAATGACATTAAATTCTCCAATTAGCTTTGGGCCCGATTACGGATGTTTCTCCTAGAA
This sequence comes from Maratus michaelseni, assembly GCA_963931845.1. NCBI lineage: Eukaryota > Metazoa > Arthropoda > Arachnida > Araneae > Salticidae > Maratus > Maratus michaelseni. The sequence goes on from OZ007596.1 coordinate 54,888,298, forward strand.
AAAAACTGTAGTGCAAGTCTTTTATATTTGTTTCGAATGAAGCTCTGTCACCAAAGTATTAATCAATAATACAAACAACATTAATATTAACATGGGAGCAAAAGTTTGAAATTAAGTGTAGATATTTAACCCCCCACCCCCCCCCCCCCCAAAAAAAAAAAAAGTTACAGAAATTAATTTAAAATGGCGTTAAGCCACTCTTTCTGACATAAGCAATTGGCTGCGAACCCGATTACGGAACTTTCACTTAACTTAATAACACGTGTCTTATAGCCCTGAGGGAACTTTCCCTTCCCAGTTATACGGAGCTTGGGGATTTTTTAAAAGCTTGACGCAGTTCGAGTTTAAGAAGTTGAGATTTACTGCCAAATTACATAAACTACTATGAAAATAAACCTGATGAATTATTATGCTGGTTTATGTATGTGTTTAAAAAGTTGCATCTGATTACTCTTATTAGATAAATTACTCCTGTTTGCATTTAATAACAGATGAATGGCTTCTGTATACTAAATTGTTTAAATATTGGGAAGAGGTGACGAGAGGTTGAGAGACATGTAAACAAACGGGTATACAGACGGGTAGAGAGACGGATAGCGACACAGATAAGCTAACGGGTAGCGAAACAAATAGACAAACGGGTGACGAGACAGGTAAAAAAGAGCGTCGACAGAGGGCTAACGAGTTGGGTAGGGAGACGGGTAGCGATTCGAGTAGTGAGACCTGTAGACAGGATGTAGAGGGAAAGGTTGCGAGACGGGTAGCGTGGTGGATAGAGAGACGAGTATAGAGATGAGTACAGATACGAGTTGACAGACGGGTAGAGAGAGGGGTATATAGACAGGCAGACGTGTCGAGAGACGGGTAGTGAAACGGGAAGCGAGACAGTTAGAGAGACGGATAGACAGATGGGTAGCGAGACGGTTAAAGAGTAGGGTAGAAAGACAGACGGATAGTGATATATGTATACAGACGAGTAGAGAGACAGTAGACAGATGGGTACGGAGACAGACACGGTATAGAGACACGGATAGACATACGGGTAGTTAGACGGGTAGACAGACGGTTAGAGAAACAGGTGGGCCGGTAGCGAGACCAGTAAAGAAATATACAGACATGTAGAGAGATGTGTACAGAGAGAGTCAATCGGGTGGAGAGATGGGTAGAAGAACGGATAGGGAAACAGACAGATTGTAGAGAGAGACAGGCAGGCAGGCAGAAGAAAAGTCTGGGGTTTGAAGTAGTAAAGGCGCAGGGGGGAGAGCCTCCTAGAAAATAATCAAGAAGTATTATCTTTGAAATATATATTTTTTTCAATTTCGCCGATATGGAGATTTAATGTAAAATTTACCTTTACAGAAGTTATCGAAAGTTTTTTTATGTACTTTAGTAGGAATTTAGGCTACAATTTGGTAATCAGGTTTGTAGCAAAGCATGTTATCAATGTGGTTTGAAGTGTACGAGTTTCTATAAATAGTTATTCAAATAAACAAGAAGGAATATTTTTTTAATTCAAATGTAAATATTTGCTACAAAGAAAATGTTGCATCAATGAAACTAAATTTGCGTTAAACTACGCTTGTTAAAATACGCTCTTTGCTGCAAATCCGATTTCGAAACTTTAAAAAGCCTGGCCTTTTAAAAAATCTGGCCTTTATTTTTTTTAAGTTTTGAGCATTACCCGCATATAAGAAAATGAGATGCTTTGCCAAATGTTATAAATATATATATATATGAAAACATAACAGTACATATGAATTTATACATGATATTTTGTAATTCTATCATTTAATTTGTTCTTTTTCATACATCGTATCTTCTTTATATCGTAATTGTTAACCCCATGTTCTCAGCAATATCACTCAGACTATTCCCTTTGAGGGCAGTCCTAGTAATCTATGCAAAGGTTCTAATACATCTTAAATATTAGGCAGGAACTTCCTATAAAAAGAAATTAATCCCAAAAGTGAACGTAATTGTGAAACGTTAGAAGCAAAAGGAGCAGTCAAAATAGCATCCAACTTTTTCTGCAATAGATTTAATCCCTTCCTGATAAATCCCTCCCTGCCCGCCCGTTCTGTATGTATGTACGTATGTATGTATGTATGTACGTAACGCGATAACTCGTGATAGAACTATCCGTTTTGCTTCAAATTTTGTTTACAGGTTCATTCTAATAATGCGCTTCCCTGATTAGTTTTGGGAGTTCATTGGTTAAGTATAAAGGGGGAAAGGGGGGGCTAACTCCTCCTTAATTTATATAAATGAGTTTTTCATGCAGAAGTATCCGTTTTTCTTCAAATTTCGTATATAGGTTCATTGTGATAAGGTGCTTCCCTGATTATTTTTGGGAGTTCATTAGTTAAGTATAAAGGGGGGGGGGAAATGGGGGGCTAACCCCCTTAACTTAGATAAATTGGTTTTTCATGCAGAATTATCCGATTTTCTTCAAATTTTGTATATAGGCTCATTGTGATAAGGCACTTCCCTGATTAGTTTTGGGGGTTCATTGGATAAGTATAAAGGGGGAAACGGGGGGCAACCCCCCTTGATTTAGATAAATGGGTTTTTCATGCAGAATTATCCGATTTTCTTCAAATTTTGTATATAGGCTCATTGTGATAAGGCACTTCCCTAATTAGTTTTGGGTGTTCATTGGGTCAGTATAAAGGGGGTAAACGGGGGGCTAATCCCCTTTAATTTAGATAAATGGGTTTTTCATGCAGAATTATCCGATTTTGTTCAAATTTTGTATATAGATTCATTGTGGTAAAGCGTATGCCTGATTAGTTTTGGGTTTTCACTTGTTAAGTATAAAGGGGATTACCTCCCTTAATTTAGATAAATGGGTTTTTCCAGCAAAATTATCCGATTTTTTTCAAATTTTGTGTATAAATTCATTGTGGTAAGGCGCTTGCCTGATTAGATTTTGGGGGTTTATTGGTTAAATATAAAGGGGGGGGGAACGGGTGCTTATCCCCCCCTTAATATATTGTTGATTTCTTTATTTTTCGAGTGTCATTATTCTTTGAAATAAGAGTTTAATATACAATTAAGGTGAATAGCCTTTGAGCTCAATGCTCTCAGTTTAACTGGACAGCTTTCGTTATCCATATATGCATCCTATAAATCAAAAATTGTAAGGAATTTTTCACGTGCTAATTTAGAAAATGATACTTCCATTCTCGGAAGCGGATAATTATCATTTTCAATACTAACACGAACAGTACTGTTTGGTTACGAACACGAACAGTACTGTTTGGTTTGAGAACAATTACTGCAGGACTAGACGATTCAGAGTAATCAACTGGTTTTCAAATACCTCTTTTGTTAATCACTTCTATTCTAAATCAGGCACTTTTTTCAAAGCAAAAGTAACGAGTTGAGACTATAGAAAAACTGGTTTTGCATCATTTTTCAAAATAATTGTCACGGGAGAACCGTTGATCATACCAAACCCGTCATCAAAATCATTTTGCTAATTAAATCATTTTTCAAAAAAGTGTAGTCAAATTTATAGTAGACCAAAATAATTTTGATGCTTTGAACCAAGTTTTACCATTAAGATTCGGACATGTCTCTTTAATAGCCAACATTTTAAAAATTGGTACACAAATATCATGAATAAACACATTTACTTTCAATTCACCTAATACAGTTAAAGAATTTTTAGTATACGTTTGCAAGTTTATATTAGACTAGCCGCCACTGGCGACCAGTTTGGTCGCCCTTAAATGTATGTTAAGCATTGTAACAAATTATTTTTATTCATAATTTATTTTTTTCCTTAATCCTTCGCCAAACCGGAAAAATCTAATAGACAAATCAAGAACTTTTGCGATCGTGGTAGCATTTCGCATATTTTTTGTTGTTATGTATTTCATCTTTCTTGACAAAAACCGCTTAACCCACTTTATAATAAATTAATCATTGTGTGTGTGTTTTTAATATAAAATAAACTATTTCATAATAAAATAAAAGTATATGCTGTTTTAGTAATCTCTAATAGGTACCTGAAAATGGGATTTTCTCGCCAAAATGGCGCAAAACAAAAATTCCGCCAACCCTGGTGCGTCCGTGACAGCTGTTCCAATTTAAAATACATGACGTTCACATTTTTCTTTAAAATAGAAAATAGATAAATAAGAAATATTATCATAAATCAAAACATTTGATTTCAAAATTAAAATATCGTTTCTAATTAATACACACGAAAAATAAAAGCTGACAATTTGTTTCGAAATTTGATCCATTAAATATTATTACATGAGTTCAACCACGGAGTTAAACTTACATCAAGAAAAGATCCGAAGGAAGTTGAGTTGTATGGAACAGAATTATGGTAAACTTTGACTGTCTCACTGGCGCTGATTATTTTTTTTTACACCAGGCAGCGGTCCAAAAATTCATGGTTTAATATTTTAAACGTTCACAACGAATGAATCTTTTTTTTTTTGTTGTTGTTTACTTTCATGGATAGAGAATTTGAACAGCGAACCTAATTGAAACTGAAGTTATTGCAGAATGTATACATAATTGAACGTAAGTCATCTCTCAAATATTAATTTATTTTGAACGATCTTTCTAAAAATGTAACTTTTATGCAGTTTTATTAGAAAAAATAATTTTGAATAAAAATGGCTGCCTGGCATATGAAAAAGTGAAGCGGCATCCCGGAACTGTTGAGGACAGTCACATGACATACGGTTTTATTATATAGATTTAACCAAACGTGGCTTACCCGAAAACAATTATCAGCAATTTTTTACTTACGATTGTATGAGCAACATCACTATCTATTTCAAATTTAATTTACCATTAATTGTAACAGATTTTTTTCCACAGCACATTATTGACACCATACCTCATAAAATTTAAGAAATATTACAGAAGATTTTTAATTTCACTGTTTTTTTCTGCTTCTCTGTTATTGTAGAGAATTTTTCATTTCGGCAACTGGCTTTTAGGCAACCTATTTTATTACAAATATCTCACTGTGCAGCCCTAAATGGACAGTATCTTCGGTGGAGATTCCTAGCAAATCTATAGCAAGGTTTCTCTTTAAAACCGTACTGTTTTCTAGTCGCCTGCATCTCTCCTTTCAGTTTCAATACATATTTCTTTTCTTTTGATTTCTTCGTTCTGACAGCACGAACTGTGTTAGCACTTGTTTTTTCACTAATATGCATTGATTTTACGTCGGCGTCTGCTGATTCAAAAGATTTGGCTATTTTCACAGCTGTTTGAAAAGTTAAATTTTTGATATGCAACAACTTTTGTTGAATTTTCTCTTCTTGCATGCCAAATACCAACGAGTCTCGTAGCCTGTCATTTAAAGTATTACAGAAATTACTAATCGACGTAAATCTCTTACAAAGTGAGCTATAATTTCTCCTTGCTTGCGTATTCTCTTCTGAAACTTAAATCGTTCAACAATTTTCCTAGGACGGGGTGAAAGTTGTTCTTTAGCATTCATTAACATATCATCGTTACTGACGTCTTTCAGCATATTCGGCACATTTATGTCTCTCAAAATAGAGAAAGTAGAAGTCCCAACAGAACTTCATAATATATTTTTGTGCTTTCCATCATACTTAATGTTATTAGTAGAAAAATAAAAGTAGATTTGTTTCAACGTAAATTGCCCATGCAACGTTCGAATTATATTATTCTAATCTTCCTACAGATATCGCTTCTTTTTATGACATTCTAATTATTTTTTCAGTAATTCTTCATCACTTTAAATGCTTTATTCGGATCCGCTTTTGTCACTAATATTACAACTTTAACGTTACTTAATATTATTTTTTAGCAAAGAGGCATATCATTATTTCACTATATAAATTTATCCTTTTATATTAAAAACTAGTCGGATGTGCCAATCCCAAAACTTTCTTCTATCTCAGTCATGTTAATACTTCAAAATTCGCTATCACATCGCCAATAAAATCAATATTTTTCGTCATTCTGTTATACGTCAGTTGCGTGCGAATGGTCGGGTTACAAGGATGCGAACAACCGATGTATACTAAACTACGAAAAGTCCATCTGGCCTGAACCGACAGGAACACATAGCCTCCCTATTCCTTGGTTTTATGATTTTAGCTAATTTTACTGGAAAACACGGAGCTAAAATGCGTGGAACCTAAATAAAGAAGATTCAATCCCAGTTCTCGTCAACATTGAATTTGAATGAGAATATCGCCAAATTAGTCCTCTACAGTCAAGTTGGCTTCATTTATGGCAACTTATTTTGGTCGCCAAATTCGGCGATATTCCGCCAACTGTCGCCAAGTTTGGCGAGAATTTGACGTTGGCGAATATAAATATATAGTGATAAGCATAAAAGGATTAATGGTTACAACAATGAAAGAAAATTTGCCGAAACCATGTTAACTAAAGCTCATAAATTAAACCCGTTTATGGATGAATTCTGCTGTCTTCTTTGAAAATGTCAGCCACCCTAAAATTTCAAACTGCTATATCTCAGTCATTTTTTAAGATAGAGGCAAAGCAAAAATTTTTCCGGATTCTCCGGATCAAGGCCGAACATTTAACGAAAAATAAGTTTTAGGATTTCTAATTTTTTTGAATTTGTACATCTTTTTTGAATTTGAAATCTTTAAATGGCTATCGCAGCGCCCCCTTTCGTCGAAATATCCCCAAACTCTAATAGAACCTGCTTGCCATAGCCAAAAACATAGAAAAAAAATGTTGTTCAATTTGAAGCTTAACTCCATACATTTTTTGATGATACAATAGTGAAAATGGAACAAAAATATCGATCACAGCGCCCCCTTTCGCCAAAATATCCCTAAATTCTAATAGAACCTGCCTACCATAGCCAAAAACGTAGAAAGAAAATGTGGTTGAATTTGAAGCATAACTTTATACACTTTTCGATGATACAATAGTGAAAATGGAACAAAACTATCGATCACAGCGCCCCCTTTCGTCGAAATATTCCCAAATTCTGATAGAATCTGCTTGCCATTGCCAAAAACCTAGAAAAAAAATGTGGTTCAATTTGAAGGATAACTTCATACACTTTTAGATGGCACAATAGTGAAAATGGAACAAAAATATCGATCACAGCGCCCCCTTTCATCGAAATATCCCCAAATTCTGATAGAATCTGCTTGCCATAGCCAAAAACATAGAAAAAAAATTATGTTCAATTTGAAGCATAACTTCATACACTTTTAGATGGTACAATTAAAAGCCACACAGACGGACAGACGGACAGACGGACAGACGGACGGACGGACAGACGAACAGACAGACATTTTGTAAAAACATGTTTATCGGAATCTCTGACCCCCAAAACGTGTAAATTCGTCAAAAACCGGAAGTCGAAAAAAATTTCGATTACAATACTTTCTTCTATTATAGATAGAAGAAAGTAAAAAAGTAATCTGGAACTGAGCCAAAAACTAAATGGACCAATCAAATTCTGCGTAGATATTCCGGGTTACTCTCATTGCTTTTTTACTAGGGACATTTTTGAGGAGCTATTACTTTTTTCTAGCCATCCTACGGATTCGAAAATCATACCACCAGACGAGAAATATAACAAGCTTTCAGAAATTAAAAAAATTATCACGGTCAGACAATAAAAACTCAAAAAATCCTTAAAAATCGAGTAAAAAATCTTTTATTGAAGTCATTTTTTATATTGTTGCCAATTTCTAAATAAGCGAAAAGGATTATATTTTATCTCAAATAAAAAATGTATTTGCGCGAGACTATTAAAAACAATAATAAAAGTTTAAAATAATAATTAAATGATCACGTGTTGAAAGCAGGAAACAAAGAAAATTACGTCATAAAAATTGTGTTTACACATGAATATTAAAAATAAAAGAGATGACATAAATGAAAAAGCATTATAACCAGTTAAATGAAAAGCATTATAACCAGTTAAATGAAAAGCATTATAACCAGTTAAATGAAAAAGCATTATAACCTGATTACAGAAGGAAGTCGCCGTTCGTGATATAATCATCATCATCTTTTTAAAACAGGATACATTACCAGGTTTTAAGAGGCTGTGAAATCAGAACGGGGGTTGGTGAGCGTAGTGAGCAGGGGGCAGAGCACCCTAGTTCTACATATATAAAAAGCGCAGCAAAAGCAACCTCTTCATAAGTCATCCATTTCTATAATTATCGTATAGTATCTTATCGCCCTCAGTGAGCTTGTTCATATCCGACGACCACTTCGACCATGAGCGAAGGAGATTGGAAAATGGAGTAGGTCTTTAAACATACAGTTACAGTGAACTTGAGAGCCAAATATTCAGATCACGCAATGGCCAACTTATATTACTATTTTGTTTGAGCTCGGTTGTGTTCTTGGTGGGTGAATGGTTAGAGCGCTGACTTTGCATCTAGATAATTTAAGTTCGAAACCCGCGCTTTATTCCGCCAAAAAAATTTTGTTTGCTATTTTATTTAAAAAATTTTTGTCTCTTGCTATATATTTTCATGATAAATGGTAAATTTTGATATTCATAACAATTCAATATTAATATTTATTATTAAAAAAATAGTTATTTAAATATTGTATTTCAGATTTTAAAAAAATTAAATGTTTATTGGTTGCTTTATGTTTTTCATGATTATTGGAACATTTTTAATGAAAGTAAATTTTGATATTAATAACAATTACAGATTTATTTCTATTATTATTATAAAATACTCATTTAAATACGATAAATGGGCAGTCTCCAGATTAAAGTTTTTCTTTACAGCGCTTTATAACATTTAAAATTTTATTTCAGTTCGTTAATATTTTTTTAGCAAATAAAAATTGTCCGAAAATATCCGTGCGCATACGATAGGTGTTTTTTATCTTAAAGTACCTTATTGTTTTATTATGACTAAAAATAAAATGCGAAGCATATTTTACAATGTAAAATTCATTGTGTAAAATACTATAAAAATAAAATTATACATATAACGTTAAATAAAAATAAAAAAAATTAAAAAATAAGTTTTGATAATTGAATATTTATGTTTAAAACATGTTGTTATCGAAATAAATCTACCCTATATATATAAAATCCTAATGAAACGAATTTGTGAAACGATTTTATGAAACGAATTTATGAAACGATTTTATGAAACGACTGATTATGTTTCAGGGCTATTTTTAATAAAATATTAAACTCTTGATGGTGTAATTAATACCAATTGTCCATAAAAATCTGCGGATGTCAAAACTGATAATAGAATTTTGAAATTTGAATTAGTTTCGAGATATTAATTTTTTTCTAATTTTAATGACATTTCTGTAATGATGGCAACTAATTACTCAATTTTTTTTGTGACAAAAAAGGGAAAAAAATTGAAAAGGATCCCGACAGGGATTATTGATTTCTTTTTATTCGTCATTTTCAAACTGAAATTGAATTTATCTTTTATTTCAATCGATAATGAAGACAAGATTGTGATTAAATTATGTTTTTCAGGAAAATTTAAAAAAAATCACATTTCTATCGTCAGCATTCAATCGTCTGTCAGCATTTAATTTAATTTATAAACTGAAAATATTTTGAATAAATTCGTCCAAATGACGTCATTTATGTAAACGCAAATGCCTGTACATGGCAACTGGCAACATACTTTCTGTCAACCTATTCACTTTGTCATTTCGTATACAGAAGCATTTTTTCAATATTTATACAATTTGTTTAGCGTAAAATGTCATTTATCCTATTTTATAATATAATCAGAAGTAATTTGTATAGAAAAAACAATAATAATATACGTATAATTAAAATACTCATATAAACAAAAAAATCGTCGAATTTGTTTCCATGGCTGTTTATGTCATTTGGCACCAAATCTCACTTTCTGATGCCCGAATTGCGCCAAGCTTTTCAAAAAAGCGTCAAGACTCCTATAATAGAAAAGCACCAAAAGTTCATTGGGTTTGTTTTCATAACTTTTGGCAACAAATCTATGTATATTAACGAATCTATCCCTTTTTGAAGCTCGAACTACGCCAAACCTAAAAGCAAAGGATCCTATACTGGAAAAGTACCCGATTTTCTTATGGACAATATTCAAGTGACATAACATGGTGTAAAATTATTGCGGATAGCAAATTTGTTTAAATATCTCATCAATTGATGCCGAATAAATGCAGGCATGCATGCACAAAATATTTAATTCATTTTGTATGATAAATATTTATTAGAAAATTTGTATATACATATTAATTAAAATAAATAATTTACATATTTAAATTAACATGAAAATATGCATGATGGTGCACTAAAATAGAGAGAAAATTAAAACCTGTTACTGAAAATGTCTATAACATAGTACTTTTCAATACCGTGGTTCTTTATGTTATTCACAAGCAGATGGAAATTTTCTCATCCTTAAACGCAAAGGAAGAATAGAATACAGATTGTTGTTATAAAAGTCCGAGAGGTAGCCACAATTTAAACCTAACAATTTTATACAAAATGGTTTTCAAGTTGTAATTGATTTTACTTATCAATCCCGAAAACAGTCGTCAGTTGTCGCAACACCTGTGTATATGAGGCCATGATAATCAAAAAATGCCCCATTAAAACGTTAAAAGCATGGCGACCCGATTACAGATTTACGAATATTTTTAAAACAAAGCACGCTGTCATGTCTTTAGAGGCCTCGAAGTCTGAGCGGGGGTTGGCGAGCGTAGCTCGCAGGGGGTAGGCCCCCTAGTATTTTAATAAAAATATTAGAAGCTCTTTTTACCAAATATTTTAATTTACTAATACAAAGGAATCTCATAATATGTTGATATCAGAGTTTTGTTACATTAACGGTATTCCATTTTTAATGAAAATATAAAGCAACTGATGAAACATTTTTTTATTAATAAAAATTAATAAGAAAAATCTAAAATAAAAGAAGGGGCTTATGATCCAGATTCATCTGTTTCGTGCGACAAAACATAGTAAGTGTATGTAATATTTTTTATTTATTTTTATTTTTGAGAGCTTTCGCCTAATTAATTTAAGGCTTTCTGTGTTAGGCCCACTGAGCAATTGCAATTATATTAGAGCTTAGTGGTTAGGCGAAAGCTGACACAAATCGGTGATCCGAACATCTGGTCTGTCATCAACTTATCTGTCACTAAAACTGATATATTAATCGTACTTCGCTGTTGTTATGTTTCTTATACTGTTTCATTAAGAAATACGAAGGTTTAAAAAATCAGTTTAGAAAGTTAAAAAGTTGAAAATTGTTAGATTTCTGATCGAACTGTTAAAGGTGTTCAATCAACCTTCCAAACGAAAAGCTCAATCACGTGATCAAATCACTCACAAAATTTTTTGGGTCAAGAGAGCGAAGTCTGCGCAGACTCATCGGGCAAAATCAGATCACGTGTCATGAATGTTTCCGGTGTTGTGTGAATGATTCCTATTATGATATTCCTATTACAAGAGCCACCTTTTTTTATGGATAAGGACGTACAGTCGCTGGCTTCACCTATTATAAGGCACAGAAACAGAATATAATTCAAATAATTCAATTATTGCTTATTTCCATGCTTCCAATTGGACAATTTTTTCCTTCGACCGTGGTCGATGTGATCATCGGAGGTGAACAAGCTCAGCAACTCACATGCAAAAGCTTTATAAATGGGTCTGTTTAGTGGCGCCATCTCTGATTATAAATGCATACTATAATTCATTGGGGATATGACAGTTTGTTTCTAAACTTTAATTATAACTAGGACTTCCCTCAAAGGGATTAGTCTGAGTGATATTGCTGAGAACATAGGGTTAACAATTACAATATAAAGAAAAAGAGCAAATTAAATGATAGAATTACAAAATATTATATATAAATTCATATACACTGTTAAAAAAATAGAAAAGAAGTACCGTTCATCAGATGTGCTGTCATAATTTTTTTTAACATGTGGCAAATAATCTCATTTTTCTCAGCGCGTATTGCGCAAAACTCGAAAAAAAAAAAAAAAAAAAAAAAACGCCGGAACTTTTAAAACGCCAAGCTTTTTAAAGTTACGTAATTGGATTTGCAGACAATAGATTATTCTATCAAGCGTGGCTTAACGCAAATTTAACTTCATTATTGCACCTTTTTTTGCGCGTGAATTAAAAAAATTTCTTCCTTGATTATATATCTATTATTTGTATAACTGTTTATAGAAACTCTTACACTTCAAACCACATTGATAGCATGCTTTGCTACAAACCAGATTGCAAAACTATAGTCTAAATTACTATTAAAGTATACAAAAAATCTTTCGATGACTTCTATAAAATAACTTTTACATTAAATCTCCATATCGGCAAAATTGAAAAATTATATATATTACAAATTTAAGCTTTAAGATACTTCTTGATTATTCTCTAGGAGGCTCTGCCCCCTGCGCCTTTAATGCGCCTTTACTGCGCCAATCCGCAGACTTTTCTTTTGCCTCTCTATCTGTCTCTCCACAATCTGTCTGTTTCCCTATCCGTTCTTTCGCCCGTCTCTCTAACCGATTGTCTATCTCACTACACGTCTCGCTACCTGTCTCTATATTTCTCTACCGGTCTCGCTAACCACCAATCTATTTCTCTAACCGTCTGTCTATCCGTCTAACTACTTGTATGTCTAGCCGTGTCTCTATCACTTCGCTACCCATTTGTCTATCTGTCTCACATCTTGTCTATCTGTCTCTCTACCCATCTGGCTATACGCCTCTCTATCCATCTTCTTACCCCACGTACTGTCTCACTACTCGTCTGTATACCCGTCTCACTATCTGCCTGTTTTTGTACCCGACTCTTTACCCGTCTCGCTACCAATCTCATTACCCGTCAGTCAACTCATCTCTGTACTCATCTCTCTACTCGTCTCTTTATCTACCTCGCTACGCGTCTCGCAACCTTTCTCTCTACATTCCTGTCTACCGGTGTCCCTACCCGTCTCGTGACCCATCTCGCTATCCCTCTGTCGACCCTCTTTTTACCTTTCTCTCTAGCCGTCTCTCTATTCGTTTCGCTACCCGTCAGCTTACCTATGTCTATACTCATCTCTCTACCCATCTCACTACCCGTATGTTTACCCGTTTGTTTACTCGTCTTTCCTCTTCCCAATATTTAAACAATTCATTTAATATACAGAAGCCGTTTATGAGTTATTAAATGCAAACAGAAGTAATTTATCTAATAAGTGTAATCAGATGCAATTTTTTTTAAATACATACATAAACCTGAATAATAATTCATCAGTTTTGTGTTCATAGTTGTTTATATCATTTGACAATAAATCTCAACTTCTTAAACTTAAATTGTCTCAAGCTTTTTAAAGAAACCACAAGGTCTGTTTAACTGCAAAGTATCCTGAGGGCTATATTAGCTACATGTTATTAAGTTAAGTGAAAGTTTCGTTATCGCGTTTGCAGCCAATTGCTTATGTCAGAAAACGTGGCTTAACGCCATTTTGAATTCATTACTGTAACTTTCTTTTCTTTTCTTTTTTTTCGGGGGAGGGGGGTAGGGGGGAAGGATTTCAAATATATACATTTAAATTAAAACTTTTGACTCCATGCCATTAGTGTTGTTTGTATTATTAACTAATACCTTGTAGACCGAGCTTCATTTGAAACAAATGTAAAAGACTTCTTCTACAGTTTTTTTAGGAGAAACTTTCGTAATTGGGGCCAAAGCCAATCGGAGCATTTAATATCATTATTGTAACTCTTATAGAGTTAAAACAATATTGTTGCTAGCTTTACTCTTGTTTGAGACCAGCCTTGCCTGTGTATCTGAATGGGGAAAAGTTTTGTATCCTATGTCAGTTGGCGAAAAAAAAATGTTGCCAAAATGTAGTTTTAGCATCTTACAAAATTTTTCAAGAGAGCGGTAAAACATGTTTTTCAAATATTTAGAAACATACGTTTATTAAAGCATGTTATTGCACCATCTTAAAAATTTAAGCCCGATGCTAAAATAAAATTTTATCGCCATATTCGATATTTTAATAAGTAATGAAAATACATAAACAAACTTATTTAACAAACCCAAGATACATTTTTGTGATAAACAATTGTTATTATCAGGGGGGTAAATTGTAAACAAATAGTAAACGGCTAGTAAATAATAAATAGCATTTAAAATCTAAAAATGGAGAAGTGGTCCGTATAAAAATGCAAAACATAACATTATACGCTTGATATATGTAAATCTTTTTTTTATTTTTTAATATTTCGAAGGCACAGATAAAAAGGTAAAAATCTCTTTTCCAAATGCCAAATAGAAAATATACGAAATAGAATGCCAAATATACAAAATAGAAAGAAGCTGCAAAAAATATATTTACATAATACCACATCTGCAAAAAATAAGATTTAGAAAAAGTAAGCCAAATCCGGCAGATCCCAACAATCACATCAAAAAACTTATCACCAAAAAAGAACTCGTCAAATCTTACGGCACATGAGATGGATTTTTCCCTCTGAATGCAGAATGTTAGTTTTTTTTTCTTGTACGATGGGTGATTATACTATAACTAGCCGCCACTGGCGACCAGTTTGGTCCCCCTTAAATGTATGTTAAGCACTGTAACACGTTACTTTTATTCATAATTTATTTTTTTTCCGTAATCCTTCGCCAAACCGGAAGATTCTAATAGACAAATCAAAAACTTTTTCGATCATGGTAGCATTTCGCATATTTTTTGTTGTTACAGTTATGTATTTCATCTTTCTTGACAAAAACCGCTTAACCAACTTAAGCATTTATGCTTCATATCCGTTTGCTTATCAGTTGAAATATGCTTGCTAATGAGGAGATTCTTAAACATATTAAGTAGTTTTCCGTAATTGGATCCATTGCCAAATGGCGTATTTTAGTTAATACGATTTGGTGCAATGAAGTCTATTTTGTGAAAGTCTTTAATGATATCCACCATTTACACTGAACCATATTGTTGCCAATATTTTTTTGTTTGTTTGTTTGTTTCTCGCTAACTTTGGCTGTAGACTTGATTACGGGAGAATCAAGAAGAAAATCTATCATTATTCACATTTAAAACGTCTTGAATAATGTGACATAATCGGAGTGCATATTATAACACGTAATTTTCGAGTATGGTTTGGTGAAACATTGAACTTTTGGAAGCCAGTTTTGATAATCACGTAAATATGTCACACCAACATTACCGCCTATAATTCTAATTACAAAAACCCGTTTTTTCTCTCTATATTGCAACTCTATAGTTAATATAGTTCCCCGGTGCGTCTACGACAGCTGTTCCATCAGAACATTTGATTTGAAAATAAAAGTATCGTTTCTAATTTGCACACGCGAAAAATAAAAGCTGGTATTGGCGATTTTAAAAATTCTATTGGCGAGATTTGCGCCCAAATAACACAAAAATACTTAATGATGTTATGTATTTTGTAAATGTATATTAAATTACTGTTTTGAAAGCGATTGGTCATTAATAATGGTAAATATGATTGGTGATTAACAATCATTTTCGGTGGTCTCTCTTCCTTTCACGTATAATACATAAATACCAAATTAACTGACAATTTGTTTCGAAATTTGATTCATTAAATATCATTACATGAGTTGTATTTGTTTACATTCAGCTTACATCAAGAAAAGATAAAGAATGAAGTTGAGTTGTATAGCACATAATTATGGTAAACTTTGATTGTGTCACTGGTACGAATTATTTTTTTGACACCAGGCAGCGCTCCAAAAATCTTTCATGGAAAACTAACTTTACGAACGATTATCTCCATGGTTTAATGGTTTAATATTTTAAACCTTCACGACGAATGAATCTTTTTTTTTTGTTTACTTTCATGGATAGAGAATTTGAACTGCGAAGCTAATTTCAACTGAAGTTATTGGAAAATATATACATAATTGAACGTAAGTCATCTCTCAAATATTAATTTATTTTGAACGATCTTTCTAAAAATGTCACATTTATGAAGTTTTATTCGAAAAAATAATTTTTAATAAAAATGGCCGCCTGGCATATGAAAAAGTGAAACGGACATTCCGGAACTGTTGATGACAGTCACATGACTTACGGTTTTATTATAGAGATTGTTTCATTTCACATACTACATACCGTTTGATATATTGGTACTTTTATGTTATCCTGGCGCAGTTGATAAATCGCCAAATATTGTTCCTATAACATTTTCATATTGAATTCATTTCATTTAAATATAAACCTTTCACTCATTTAATTTAAAATACATACCTTTCATTAATCCCATTTAAAATGCTAAAAAGAGAAAAAAAAAGAAATAATGCCATAAATCGAAACCTTTTATTTAAACACCAAAGATTTTTTTTTTAATTAAAACACGTGAAATAAGAAAAGCTGCTATTGCTGAGATTTGCGCCAAATCTCTAATACCAAGTCTACCAAGTTATTGCGGGGTTTTTCTTTCAAACAGAAATAAATCCAGATTAATTTTCGATTTCTACTAAATTGAAATATATTTTATTGTGCTGAATATTAGTGCGTGCATATTTTTTTGCTCCATGTACTCCATGAACTTTTCAATTCCGATTGTCTACGAAAATCTCCCGCCGGTGAAAATGACGTACGCACAAAATTTACGTGACGTACGTACTTTAATTGTGATTTTTTATCTATTTTTTTAATATAATTTCCAAACGGTTTGACATTTATTCTTGGTAATAAATAGACGTTGTTGTCAACTTAATAGGTACCTGCTGTAAAAATTTGAGCGAAATCCGTTAAATATTTTTTGAGTTATGCTTGACGAAAGGTTTTAATATCCATCTTAGCTATATATGGGGCAAAGTAATACTGCGCTGTGTATGAGTCTTCGTTGCACTCAGACAATTACTAAATTTTGGTGATCTTTTGAATAATTTTCAAGCAAAAATTGTAGAAGCTATAGATGTTTTTTGTAATAATAAACATTTGCTTACTTCAATGATATAAAGTGACATTTGCTGCAATATAAATAAAAGCAGAAGGTTCCAATAAAACGTTTAATTAACATTCTTTCGTACGTTTGTAGGCAATGACGAGGAAACGAAAGAAATCGAAAAATGCTTCCAGAAGTTCAAAGATTACATGGATGAGTGCATGTCTGATGCATATCAGGATATTGAGTCCGAGAAACTCGTAAATGAAGACATAGACGAAGACATCATGATGTGCGCGTAAGTAGTTTTTTTCAGCGCTTTCCATGGGGTCCCCAGTTGTAATCTTCCCTCCACCTTCAAATTTACAGAATTAATAAGTAAAGAAATATAAAATGTATATTTCTATATATCAATTTTCATTATCGACAGCTTCTTTAATGAAGAGAAAGCTGTTATTATATAACGTATGGCTCATCCTATTACTTACGGGTTACCTGTCTATCAGTTGATATTTTGCATGTTTTTTTGTACAAAAGATAAATATTAGATCTATTAATATCTATCAATATCTATCATATCAATATCTATCAATATCTATCATATCAATATCTATCAATATCTATCAATTTTCATTATCGACAGTTTCTTTAATGAAGAGAAAGCAGATGTTACATAACTTATGGCTCATCCTCTTACTTACGGGTTACCTGTCTATCAGTTGATATTTTGCAATTTTTTTTTGGTACAAAAGATAAATATTAGATCTATCAATATCTATCATATCAATAGTTACCAATATCTGTCAATATCTATCAATATCAATATCAATATCTATCAATATCTATCAATTTTCATTATCGACAGTTTCTTGAATGAAGAGAAAGCAGATGTTATATAACTTATGGCTCAACCTCTTACTTACGGGTTACCTGTCTATCAGTTGATATTTTGCATGTTTTTTTTTTGTACAAAAGATAAATATTAAATAAAACAGATTTAGAAGATTCAATATTTACTTCTACTGACATCTGATTTTGAAATCACCCAATGTTTCAATTACAGTTTAAGCAGGGATAGATTAGGTTAAATAAAGTATCTTGCATTTAATGAGATGCGAAGACACGCTGCGTGAAGAGAGTGACGCAGTGGTGCAACATGCACATATGTTAACAGAACAGATTTTTTACTACCCTTACTATCCCAATTATTGTTAACAGACAGTGCCTAAATACTTTGTGCTTCCCTGTAAATGCACGATGAATGTTTCACACACAATATTGTATAGTTAGCCTCTTGTAATACACTTTAGTGATATATATCAATTTCAATATGTTTGAAACTGTGAAACACTATTAAAATCAACCCCAAACGATTTTACTCCAACAACCATAATGTAACGGAGTTCTTTTGAGTGTCCCGTCTCTGCACAAGCATTATAAGTGCTATGCACACCATATTCTATGGTAAGCCTCTTGAAGTGTATTTCAGTGATATATATCAATTTCAATATGTTTGAAATTGTGTAACATCATTAAAGTAAATAGCAAATTATTCTTCCCCATAGACCGTAATGTAATGGAATTATTTTGAGTGTCCCGGCAAAAAACTATAAGTAAACCACACTTAATTTTCGATACCAAACTTGCCAATGTAAACCTCAAAAACATATATCAATTGCTTGACAATCAGAATATATTTACGTGAGTTAGAGCATGGACAGACAGACGGCAGACAGACAGACAAACCGAATTCATAAACACTTTTCAACTACGTTGGAAAGTGTTTAAAAGAGAGCGAGAGGATAGAATTAGATAATTAGATGATCAGTGTCTTAGCCGTGCCTATCGCAGAATCATCAATTTCCAGAATAAAAACTCATTTTATTTTATTTAAGTGTTACACAAATTCTTCAAACACGTCCACTAATAAATTAAATATATATTATTCTGCCTGTAAATATTTGATGTAAATTATGAAAATGTAAAGGCAAAAGTTATACGGAAAAAATCTTGATGAGATAATAATGAACAACACTATAGCCAATAGGACAATTTAACATTTTTAAAGAAAAAATAAATTCCTCTGAGATGTATAAGAAACAATAAAAAGGTTTGGAATTATTTTAAATTTATCAGTTATTATGTCTTATAAGACACATTACATATTTGAAAAGTTTATAGCACAAAGTATTTTAATATTTTTTATATATTTCTGGTCTTTCTTCTGTTTTTCTAAATTAAAAAATGGATGTATAATGTAAATTACCTTACAAAAAGGAGTGATGTCTCATCAAAGGCATCTCCTTGTAAATGATCCCGTCAAGCCACACATCTAAAACGTCAGTAAAAAAAGAAATGATATCACAAAAAAGAAGTGATATATTACGTGCATTATTACTCCAAGTCCCGTGTAAGAATCTATCACTACACATATTTCCAAATGACACGAGTTGAGGTGCAAACTGCTTAACGACCAGCAGACCTTTTTACTGTATGTGTGCAAGCATGACAATTTACATTTTATATCGTTGCTTACGCAAAACTCTGAAAAGTTCAAGCTTCCATGTTTGTATGCCTATTATTTTTTTATTAGTTTTTAGAATTGATTTCATGATTTTATTACCATTATTTAAACAAGACACACCACCTGTACGGAGAGTATTTTTTAAGTGGGCATTTTGAATTTGTAAACATAAAAAAAATTAGATCTGAAGAACATTAGCATCAACGCACCGTTAACTAATCTTAGACATAATGGAGGAAAGTCTGTTTTTAACTGAATCTCAAGGGACTGGGAAAAAATCTGTTTCCTTAATAGTATTGTAATATCGTATTCATTCTGTCGGGAAAATGGCATTTTCCTTTTAAAAAATAATTCTGTTATAGACAAATTCTTTTTTGGAAAATTTCATACCACGCTTACATACCATTTCGTGCATGTTTTGGAACTTTTTTGGTTTATTACAGATCGTTCTCATACAAAATTTTATAAAAGAGATATCGCGTTTACTTATTTATTTATTTATTTTCGTGTGCAAATTATTAAAATTACTACATTACAAATGCTACATTTGGCTAAATCCTAAAACAAGGGCGACATGCAGGTCACTAAGTAGATTTCTCAAGCTGTACTTTACTCTGAATTATTTTTAAACATTATCAAAAGTGAGTGTACTCTTTCACCATAGAAAATGAAAGTTAGCACGATTTTTAATTTTTAAACGATCTCTATTTTAAAAAGGATCAGGGTCCATAAGCTGTGTTTTTGGCCCATGAAATAAGCCAAAAATTGGTTTTGTTATACTGACTTAATTATTTCCCTTTTTAATATTAGAAGGTTTATCCTGTACTGTTTCAATAATAGTTTTTGCATTTTGTTCGGATTTATATGACTTACACGAGCCCAAAGTTCGTATTATTCGTAGTTTTTGATGAAAAATGCGCAATTTCTCCTAATTTTACCTCAATTATTTATAGGAGCCCAATCATGCAACACTTTCTTCTTTGCACATATTATAAAATACATCAATATGTACAATATATGTAAAAATAAAATTGTTGCAAATCTTCGCTCATAGTAAAATATTAAAAATTGAGGTAAAATTTTGGAGAATTTGCGTATTTTTCATCAAAAACTAAAAATAATGCGATCTTTGAGCTTGTGTAAGTGATATAAATCCGAACAAAATGCAAAAACTATTGTTGAAATCGTACAAGATAAACCTTCTAATATTAAATAGTGAAATAATTAAGTAAGTGCAACAAAATCGAATTTTAGTCTTATTTCATGGGCCAAAAACACGGCTTCTGGACCCCGATCCTTCCATTCATTTTTTCTAAAGTAGACACAATTCTCTGGCGAATGGTATTTCTCTCATCTCTTTGCAACAAGTTTTAAAATAACATGGTGTTCATGCGTTCTATTTATTTATATATTTATTCACGACTGTACAGTACATACGAATTATTAGCTTTTCACCTGGCTGATTTAATTTTGTTTCATTCTGGCAGGATCTACCGCAGAAATACTGGCTGCTTCGTGGACAGATTTCGTGAAAAATGTGGTGATAATGCCGACATGATCGCCGATAAGAAACTTCCTGATCCACCAGCAGAAATCGTAGAAGCTTGCAGAACCGCTGAAGAATACTAACTTACTTTATCAACTGAATCCATCTTCTCAGCGACAAGAGTAGAAAATAAACCAACCGCTCAAGATTTAACCACGAACATAACATTCACTAGTTTTATATGACAGAAAAAGAAATTAAATTTCCGAAATTGTGTTTCTCTAAAATTGTAAAATTTCATTAACTATTTTCCAATTTCTGATTCACTGTTGCTAGAACATAACGTATTAAATAAATAAAGCATTTTATATAACAACCTTCATAAATCGTATTATATTACGACGACTAAAACATTTTACGCTGTTCTCCTTCAAATAAGCAAAGAGCCGCGCTCAGCATGAGGATAAAACATGTAATAGGATTAACAAGTTTTGTTTTCATGTTGCGTGGTTGGCTATTTACACAACTGAAAAAGGATTGGGTTAATAGTTTCAAACCAAAATGTTTCACTGTTAAAAATTTCTCTAAAAACAGAGAAAAAAAGAGACTCTCTGTAAATTTACACTAGTTCTCGGTTAAATGAATTCAATCGAGATTCTCGATTGCAGATTGTATTTTACAGACATTTCCCTTTTCTTATATCAAATCCCCTGTCGGGACTTTACTTTGTTATTAGTGCTAATAACTGATGACATTTCTTATTTGCTTCATGTTCTTTTATTCTGTCCTGAAATTTCCTCAGTGTTTATCAGTGTTTCCTCAGTAAGTATGACACTGAGGAAATTTCGGGACAGAATAAAAGAACATGAAGCAGATCTGGGATTAAATAGACCCCACACTGCGTTAGCAAGATTAGCACAAACTGAACCTATAAAAGTAGATTTCAATGGAACCAAAATTATATTCCGCACAAATAATCACCTGGAAGCTATCATAAGAGAGTCTCTAGAAATAATATCTAAAAAAGAAATAGTATGTAACGATGTATTATCATATGATATCCACGCAGTCTGGAATGAATTAATAAATCATTGGTTACCCTTCCCATCCCACCTTATATTCCAAATCCATGAAATAAAATAGTTTATTCCGGACAAGCAAGAAAACGCGAAGAGACAACAACTCAACTCAACAATTAGTTTTTCACTGATGATGACCGACTAATTCGGTTGAAAACGTTTTGAATTTTTAAAAAGGACTTTAATGTGCTTTTAAATGTTTTATGTATGTTTTTACGCACCTTCAAGAAATATATTTACATTTAGTTGTATCTTTATAAATTTTAGATAAAATATATTTTTCAATCAACATTAAACAACGCAACCATTTTTTACAGTACAGACTTTCAACGCTGTACTTGGATATATATTTGGCAGCTAAGTTTTGTATTCGAAATGAGATAAAAAGGGAACTTTCAGAGTCTCAATTACCACACGATTCCCAGTTTATAACTAAACGTAAAGTAAAATATCTTTCCGTTGTTAAGGACATAAACAGCTAAACGACATCATTGTTCTTACTTTTAAATATTGTCATGAATGAAAATGAAGTACATCCTGAGTTGATGAGCTATATGATTAAATATTGTGAAAATCTAACAGCACATATTTACAGAATAATTTCCAGTTAAACTAATATCAGAATTTAGTATCAAAATCTGAAATATCATGCTACCGTAAATTACGAGAGAGGAAGAAAATTAAACTAATAAGCTACAATCTTGTGGAATAATTATTTCGAGTATTTTCAGAAGGATGAACTAAAGGAGCTTTTATTAACGTTATGAGCTACATTTTCTCATATAAATTTCAGATATTTGAGAAATCTGTAAAATTTTATCCATATCTAGATGTATTTTTCTTTTCTTACTAACATAAAAATCGAATTCATAGATAAACTAATTATATTATTGAGAGAGAACTATGCCTGAAATTAACAAACTTTGAATAAGGCATGGAAAAACTGTGCTTGACTAAGCGGGATCTAGACACACGGCAGTGTGTCAGCCAAGTTCCTAAAACAAAAAAGTCGATACACCGGCCGTAGGTATATTTACAGGAACCATTTCGAGCTGTTTTCGCCAAATTCCGACACTCTACTACTGAAAATCTATTTGACCTACGTACTTGTAATTTTAAATGTGTAGTAAGGCTCCCTTAATTATCCAGAATCCAAAATGTTATAAATAACATATAATTAGTTTCCGAGATAATGTTATTTGAAAATGCCTGATAATCGATAATTTTATCAGTGACTCACTCACTCATCAAAAAGATTTCATATATCTACTGCACTGACAGACTTAAAATTTGGTGAGAAGTTCGTTTACACTATAAAAAATCGAAAAAAAATCAAAAAATTCTGAAAATCGATTAGTTACCCACTTGGGGGTGTCCATTTTTACTTTAACGTTATGTTTATTAGGCGAAATTTTAATTTGCCAAAAAAAGCGCCAAATAATGAATACAGGCCGACCTTGCAGCAAAATATTTGATTATCAGCCATTTTGGGCTAATTTCAGAGAATTAAGTTTTTGAGTAATGGTGCGTAAAATTTACATTTTTAGACACATTGTCAAAAAACAAAAACATCTTGAGAGAATACATATATCGAAATACGCATACATTTCGAGACATCAGCAGTTGAAATTCGTCTAATCCCAGAATTAAAAATGTAAACAAAGGAGAGTCATTCCTATGATTCAAATAAATATTGATCATGGATGTGTTGCTACCATGGGTCTAGGCAGTGTAGCTGTGGCAAAATATCAGCTCATTTATTCCATCAAATTTACAAAGAGAAAAAAAAATAACAATCGTATTTTAATTGCATCGAAAAAAAAACATGGGACAATCCATGGTCTCTTTCTCTCCTAAACATTGCAATTTCAGTTTCGCTTTTTAATCATAAAATATAAAATAAACACGTGCGGAGGTGTCGCACTTTATCTCAATTGTGCTATTTATTTTTTTTATAATCATTGATGAACATGATAAACTCCAGAATTTTGTTTTTGTGGCAACACTACTATGAAAACAATGCCGATTTAATTTTCAATTATCTGTACATTTTATACTATTTGTTTGATATTATTTGGGTAGTTTCGTCATTTGATTTGTAAATATGAATCGAACTGTTGATTTATATGTTAATGAGTTTGTAATGGTAAAACAAAAAATTATGTCAATATGATTATTGGGCACAGATGTCATATACGCACCACATTGGCGCGATTGCAACATAATGGCAATTTTATGGCAAACATGGTAACCCGGTTATTTTATTTATGTGTTAATAAGTGTTAATATTTACGATTTATTGTGATATTTATATTTATTATTATATTTATTACTTTTATATTATTTATATTTATTATTTATAACTGTTTATATATTATTGCATGCTATTCGTAACTAATATTCAAAAACAAAGTTTTCGTCAAATTGGCGGGGTAAAAAATCGCGCCAATGTGGTGCATATATGACATCTCTGCCTATTCAAATACAAATTTATGCCGCAAATTGACAGCCAAACATTTTGTTGTAGGAAATTTAAATTAAATTGAATGTTGCCTGGTAAATAAAATAGACACTTGTAAACACATTAAAACCATTAAGTATAGTGTTTAAGTATATTGTAACTGTACAAAAAGTAATGAAATCCCATCAAAAACATACATGTGAAAGAAGGCCAAATTCGTTAACGGTTTCGCTAATAAAAGAAGTGAGATCTAACCGGAAACCAAGTTCTTTCGAAGCTCCTTAAATCATAGCTCCTGTCATGCATAACGTTCTTCAATTGATTAAAATGATTTGTTATGTTATTTGCTACTCAATAGAGCGACTTGGCAAGTTTTCTCTTAATCACATTTCTTTACTTGATTGATCTCAACTTAAAGTTAATCACTTCCTTAACTTATCAATACCTTAATTTCGACATACTTATTCGAATACTTGATTGACTATATCTTTGCCAATGACATACTAGACTAACTTGTACTCAGACTCAAAGATTAAAGTTGGTGGGTGAAAACTTGCCAAGTCGCTCTATTGAGTAGCAAATAACATAACAAATCATTTTAATCAATTGAAGAACGTTATGCATGACAGGAGCTATGATTTAAGGAGCTTCGAAAGAACTTGGTTTCCAGTTAGATCTCACTTCTGTTATTAGCGAAACCGTTAACGAACTTGGCCTTCGTTCACATGTATGTTTTTGATGGGATCATTCTTTACATTAAAATATAAGCGAAGTTACTATATACAGAATAGTGCATATCATAAGTCAATATGTTCAATGATGCTTACATAATATAGACAATTCTTTCACTTCCTACCCCCCCAAAAATGTATAATGATATTACGCACATTGATATTTAGTTATGCTATTACTATTCACCTTAACGTCAATAATAAAAGGTAATTATGACGTTTTGAATCTTAGCATTATCTTTGTAAACTAGGGCAAAGGGGGAAATATGCATTCTTTAGTGGTACATCAGTCTATATTTTTGGGAAGCCACCGTTCATTACAAAATGATTTTACAGAAAGTGTTGCATTTAGAGCTCTGTTACAGCACTGTGCAAAAAAATTAAGTTTCATTAGTGGTATCGGTGGTTATTCCTCAAATTCATTTTATGATATTGTGCATTTGTAAACCAAAAAAAGCATGCGAGGCAGTATATGTAAGCATCTATAGCCCTTGCAAAAAAGATGCACAGCAGAATTAAGGGGGGTCGGGGCAAGAAAGCTTCAAACCACATTTTTGGCGAAATATATCTGACACTTTAATCTGTTGCTTAATATTGTAAATTATATTATCCAACATATTATTTTTTTCTATTGTCATTACACTGCAAATTGAGGTGTCTTAAATTCAGACGCATATGTGACTGAAAAAGAAATTTAGACACTTAAGCGTCTGATTGTGAAATTTCAGACATCATAGATGTCTAAATTTAAGACACATAAGTGTCTTACTATGATCATGTTTAAAATAAACTGAGAAAAATATCCGAATAATAGTGATATCTCTGAAATTAAGACATTTAGAAATTCAGACATTTAAGTGTCTGAATGCGATACTGTATATTACTGTGTGATGACTGTATATACAACTGCATTGTAAAATGTAGCGCCATCAGAAAATGTTTCTGAATAGAGGAAAGATATTTAAAATACAGTTTCATCACTTAAATTTCGTATTACTTTATAAAGGAAGTAATTTGATCAGGCCAAGGACGTCTGACAAAATTGTAAAAGTTCGTTTACGAAGTTTTGGGACTAAGTTATTTTGGGCACAATAAACGATTAAATAGTTGCTTTTTGCAAAATACAAACGTTTTCAAAAATTACTTACACTCATCGGTCTACGCAAGGGGGAGGGGGGGGGTGCAAGGAAGGGTCACCACCCCAAATTCTAAGATTTATGAGTGTCGGCAGAAATAATTGTAGGGATTGGCAAGATTTTGGGGCAGATGTGCCTGGAGTTCACAACCTATTTCGCTTTTCTAAAATTTCGAATATAAACATGAAATAGGCTATATTAAGATATTTTTGTCAGAACTCCTCATGCAAGAAAATTTTTAAAGATATCTACATAAAAAAAATAACAATTAGGCCATATTAAATTCAAAAATTAGTTTCTAACAAGATTTTCCAAAATAGAGAAATAATTTTTTTTCTCCTGAACATACGCCCCCACCCACCATTTAAGATAAATCAAAGGAAGAACAGAATTAAAATTGTCTTCTACGGTAGGTTCCGTGAGGTAGGGGCTGGGGGAAGCGTCTCTGGTGAAAAATTCATACTAACATATAGTAAGAATTCTTCACCAGATCATTCTTCAGCTATAAATTAATATAAATTTCATTTGGAAGAAAATAAAAATCATTTTTTAAAATAATCATGCATAAAGAAAATAAAATAAATTAAATTTCAAAATACAGAGAGGTGCAACGGCCCTCCACTCTCCTCCAGCTGGCACTTGCGTTTTATGAAAATTCAATAGTTATTTGCAAGCATTACGACAAAACCTTTAATTAAACTATGTTTTCTATCTGTCTGAAAATATTAAAACTATAATAGTAATTAAACTCAAATAATCGATAACTGTTAAAATTTACACTCAGATAAAGAAACTGATTAAAACTACAAAACATATTTTTTGAGTACATTTTGTTGTTTTAGCAAAATTGGAGTTAAATTGGAGCATTTTACTTCAATTAACAAAACATTTTTGGTGACGATACAAATTTTTTTTTTTTTTAGAATTGCAAAAAAAAATTTTTTTGTTGATTCAAACAAAATTTTTATTGACCCATATTTAAACAAAAATTTTGTTTAAATATTGGTCTATTTAAATTTTGTTTGAATTAACAAAAAAAAATTGTTCAAAACCACCTTTTTTTGCAATTCCAAAAAAAATTTTGTATCGTCAGCAAAAATGTTTTCTTAATTGAAGTAAAATGGATCAATTTTACTCCAATTTTGCTAAAACAACCAAAATGTACTCAACAAAAATGTTTTGTAGTTTTACTCAATTTCTTTTTCTGAGTGTAGAGAAATGCTTAAGTGATACTAAAGGAAAACAAGAAAAGAATTATAAAAACCTTTTTAATGATCCAACATACGTTTCAACGCTCATTACGGCGCCATTTTCAAGAAAATATAATGATAAACAAAGTATTCTTGCAAATTTTGAAAACTAACCTTGAAAATACGAATCACGTGATCCAAAAATGTAAAAATACGAGAAAAGCAGGTGCTTGAAGTAGCCAACTGTCATCGTGAAAATTATATTTCGTTATTGCTGTTTAAAATGATATATATTTATAACGAGATATAATTTTCACAATTACAGTTGGCTACTTCAAGCACCTGCTTTTCTCCTTTTTTTTCTTTTTTTACATGTTTGGATCTCGTGATTCGTGTTTTCAAGGTATTTTTCAAAATTTGCAAGAATACTTTGTTTATCATTATATTTTCTTGAAAAGGACGCCGTAGTGAGCGTTGAAACCTATTTTGGATAATTAAAAAGGTTTTTATAAGCCTTTTGTTGTTTTCTTTTAGTATCACTTAAGCATTTCTCTAGATTTTAATTATATTTATTGATCTTATTTTATGGTTATGCGATAATTGTTAGTTTTCGTAAATTGATAAATGTAAGTTTCATTACGAAAAATATAACAAATAAAGAAATTATAACGTTACTAATTTCTTCTCATACACTGGTCTATTTCTTGCTGATAAAAAGTAATTAACTCAAAAACCTCTTCATATTATAAACCATAGGATGAGTTAGTGATAATGCTAATTTGAAAATTCTGACCTCGCCTGTTTTGCTTTGTTAGGAGACGTCACTACGTCATTGGCGATTGGCGCGCTAAAAGAAACTGTTCTTGCAATGACTTATACTTGTTTCACTAAGTCGGTCCAGATTTTCTATGGAGTATAGTTCCCAGATTATACAATATACTATTTATATTGT
Organism: Maratus michaelseni; assembly: GCA_963931845.1. NCBI lineage: Eukaryota > Metazoa > Arthropoda > Arachnida > Araneae > Salticidae > Maratus > Maratus michaelseni. Next base: position 54,916,741 of record OZ007596.1, read on the forward strand.
ATTTGTGTCATCTCCATCTGCATCTGCAACTATATTAATGCATTTTTTGTTCTTCAAATTTACTTCAATGGCTATTATTTGATTAATAAAGATTCTGTTTCTGAAGAATAACAAAGTACTCGTGAAATACAAGTTCTAGAATGATATGATTTAAATTAATTTATTATCAAAATAAGATATCGATACAAAATTTTCTTCAATATATATATTTTTTATTTGCAACATTCATCTGCATATTTAAAGAAATATATAATAACTAGCCGATCTCACGCAGAGTATCTGCACTCTAGTGTCTACTCTTTTAAATACTATATGCATATTAGAATACACGATGTTCAGCATTATTTGTATAAATATCATACATAAAAACTTCTCCACTTAGGACTGGGTACTTTGAAATAAAAAATATATACACATCATAAGATATGGACACAATTTAGAAGTATGAAAACAGAGGTATTTTTTCAGCATCATTCATATAAAAACCTTTGCATGCACACAATAGTTGCTGGATACTCTTTAAAATTAAAAAAGTGTATGCATATTATATTGAAAATATCTACACCATTCCCAATTAGGAAAATATTTTTATCTTTTTATTTAATTTTCTGCATCAAAAACGTCTTGATTTCAATTCAATTGACAAATTGTTTGTCACTGTTAGTATGGCTCGTCCTTTAAGCATTTAAGGTGTCACCGTTAAAAAAATCAATGTTACTGAAAAGTTGCTGCACTGGATATTGTATATCTGGATAGCAAATTGGGGGCAACTTAATAGTTTCCACAATTTGACATTCGCCAACCTGTAACAGCCAACATGCTAACTCTCTCTCTGTTTGAATGCCCAGGCATATTTTCTGTAAGTTTCATAATGTAAAATCTTCTCTTTATGCAACTTGAAACTGTTAGTGATCTTGAATCTCTAAAGATGACAGGTAGGACTGACTTGACGGAAATCTCCACCCAATAAGATTATTTTATTCATTTATTATTATTTATTATTATTATTTATTTGTTATTACTCAATCTATATTATAAATAACAAATATGTGCATTCGTAACATTGATGTCATAATGATGCGGACAGCAATAAGGTTAAACTGCATAAGGTACAACAATAGTGTTAATGTTTTAATTAATAACAAAATGGCGCGTTTCTTGGTTTGATTTCTCACTTTATTTTCTTTCCTTTTTAGAAAATAGCTAGTTTTTTTCAAATAAATAAGAAAAATTACCGTAATTTTTACAAAAATTGTATTTTCGAATGCAAAAAAATTTTGTACATATGTGTGGTGACTTTTAAATCGATACCTCAAATACTTTTCTTAATATTCGCAAATTAGTGAAAACAAACCTCTCGTTGCCATCGACAAATCATAAATAATCGTGATTTCTGTGCTACGTACGATAGCGTAATATATATATAGATTATCAAGAAAAAGTACAATTTTTTTTCACGTTATATTTGTATAAAAATGTATTTACAATTTTGTGGATACTTTACAAAGGTAAGAGATCTTGCGCGATTATTTACAAAAATATAATTTTTATTTGGAAATGAAAATTTCACATGATATTATTAATTGTGTAATATTAATTATTTTAATTACTTTTTTAAGAATAACATGTATAATCATATTTGTATATTTTTCTGGCGAATAAATATTTTTCAGTGTTACAAGAATTGTGTTTTTTTATTATTATTTATGTATTTTTTTTCCACTAAATTTATATCATTTTCAGGATTAACGATCTTGTTTAATAATTCTTAAATCATTCACTTCATAAATAAATATTTTTTATAGTAACAAGTTATTTCTAAAGTAACACAAGCTGAAAAGGAGTCCTATGACAGGTGGTTTCTATATGTGGGTTTTTCTTATCATCCATTTAGAAAATATCAACTCGCAGGGGAAAAATTGCCAAAATTGCAAATTCCATCCCAAGTCGCCAAAATTTCAACATTGATACACTTGCTTCATAATTCTTGGTAATACTTATTTTCACCATTTTCACAATCTCTTAATTTGTTAAATTATTGAGCTCATATTGAAATAGATTGGAAATCATTAAGTTTGATTTCATTTTTTTTCATTTTATTTTAAGTAGAGAAGCTCAATCTATTTTAATCTAGAATCTTAATGCCGAAAATATTCTATCGCACATTTTTTCGCGTGCCATATATAATGTAAAGACTAAAATCGAAAGGTATTTGTAGCATAAAAGCTCATAAAATAAGACACCAAAAAGAGTTAATTTTTTTATTAAAAGATGACAACAACATGCACCAGTTCACATTCATTGATATACTTGCTTCATAATCCTTGGTAATACTTCTTTTCACAATCTCTTAATTTGTTAAATTATTGAACTCATATTGAAATAAATTGGAAATCATTAAGCTTGATTTAATTTTTTTTTAATTTACTTTAAGTAGAGAAGCTCAATATATTTTAATCTAGAATCTTAATTCCGAAAATATTCTATCTCATATTTTTTCGCGTGCCATATATGATGTATAGACTAAAATCGAAAGGTATTTGTAGCATAAAAGCTCATAAAATAAGACCAAAAAGAGTTAAATTTTTATTAAAAGACGACAATAACATACACCAATTCACGTGCACTTTAGAGCCAAGTTTGTTTGGGAACAATTTAAATACACAATAAACACTATAATAGCTAGTAAAAAGTAGCTAATGTACAGTGGAATCCAAAAGTGATACAAGAAATATAAACTTTGTATTTCGAAAAATATTGGCGATGCGGTATTCTCAGAAAGAGATTTTATTTTCAACTAGCAGACTACGCCCGCTGCGCTGGTTGGTTTCTCCAAAAGAACCTTGAATCAAACGAAATATATCGGTGAATTTAACCTTGTATTTTAAAGTAATCTGTACCTTTATCTGGAATATCCTAAAATAACGTAAAAACGGATACTTATTTCACTAAGTTATGTTTGTTTAATACGGTTTATTATTACGTTTACAATTTATTACCTACCGTTTTCCATTGATTTATATGTTTTATAGCTACATTTTTTAATAACGTGAATTAACCTATATTATACACAACTAAAAAGAAATGGCGCATCTAGTATTTGTCGAGAATTAAATAAAAATCATGCACTCGTGACATCATAATTCACTTTTATATTTTAACAGAATAATACGGTTACTGTAATTTGTGACTCGTGCTGACACATTGCTGTTATTATTATTATTTTTACCCGTGAAGTTTTCGCTGTGGTACTCCATTGTGAAATTTGGTAATTTTTGAAATTCAATATTTGAAAAATGGCATAATCAGTGGATTTGAAATTTATAACAAGAAAAATACAATTTTTTACCTATCTAACGCAATTTGTCTAACAATTTTCTGACAAATACTTTTCGAGCAATTAATTTTTTCAGTAATTTCAAATGTTTCATTTTCCGAGATTAATCTGTGGCAACGATTAGCGAAAATCCCAGTCGTCAGCAACGCATACCTTTTTATTAAAGGTTATAATAAAAATTTCATTACAATCCTTTTTACATTTTCTATTAACAAGTCAATAGTGTATGTCATTAATATGGAATAGTTTTCAATTGTGTCAGCAATATGAAACGCGCAAGAACTAGGGTTACATATGTTCAATTTGAGAGATGCCATTAGTGAAAATAACCTTTCCGAGACGTTCTGCAGAGCCTCTGGAAAGATTTTTAGTATCATTCCTGTCACTTAAATAGTAACAAAAAGCAGCGTTGGGATCACTATAGTGTGAAATTTCGGTAACAAATGCAACTATTCTGCCAAAAATATTTTTGGTTAACAAAAACAATTTCAGGTCTTTTCGGTGCTTTGATATGAAAACTGCAATCCGCTAGAAGCTATAATTTTCGAATCGTTCAGTTTTTATTTTTGTGACTAATCCCTCTGTACATCCACTGAATGTTGGATTATGTGCGATTTGCTTCTGATGCGAGGGAAGGTCTGGTGAAATTTTTGGGTCGAACTTTTATTTCGGTCCATTCCAGTGATTCATTGTAGCCTTTCCACCAATACCAGTTGACGCCGTTGGCATGGCTAGCGTGTTTTCCTTTCAAATACAGGCCATTTAAATTGGCCTTGTGGCACCCCATGTACCACCATCCTCCTCCGTAAGCTACAGCACAGTTGAGTCCAGCAATGTCATTGTCCTGATCTTTCGTCGTAAACTTTTGATTGTGGTGCTCAACTGTCATTCCATCGCCTGAAAAAAAGAAATCTACATAGTATATATTTAATATATACTTTAAGAGATATACATGTGTATCAGAAAGAGTAAAAGTCAAATTTTTATTTTGTACAGGATTTATTTCAAACAAAGATGAAACAAACTTCACCGGGTGGGACAGCACAGAACAACAAACAATTTTTGCTAAACGAATCATTAATGGTAGCAGTCCATTTATTCAATAAAAATGATAGGATGTCGCACCGGGATTGTTTGGTTTTTTTTATAACCAACGATGATGAAGATATTTTAGCGAAACTTTTATCAGGCTTTTCTTGCTTTTTAAAAATATGATGACATCTCATAAAGTACTGGAAGTGCACAGTAATTTGATAAGTAATGTAGTTTGTAATATTATGTATATTACAAAGTAATGAGCATCTAGTTGAATGAAATTTGAATTCAGACTATAAAAACTTTCACCTCTTCTCGTGATATTTTTGCTTTTGACACACGACAATATTAAAGTACCGAGTCCAGATTCAGATGGGTGTGAGCTCATCAATGAACGATTAGCGATCTATGTAAAAATTGTCTGTTGATGTGCACTGTACCACTACTTAATGGTTAAACCCTCTCATTAAATGATAGAGAGTGTTTTTGCTTGTTGAAACAGACATCAGATGACACCACCAAACGTATACATTCACTTTTTCTCTTCAGAACTGTTTTATCAGCAGTTGGTAAAACGGCCTTGAAAGAGTAACATATTAAAATACTACAGAGATTAAAATTCCCAGAAAAGCTTCTACGACGTAGAGTTCCTAAAGAACTCTCATCAACATTACAAATAAGGGTAATGATGTAGTGTGTGGTCTGCGCCATTTTGGTTTATTTAGTTGTTTCTTAGATGGGGACATTAAAATTAGGTGTGGTTTACACTACACAACAAAACAACCATAAAATATATAATCAATAATGTAATATTTTTTCTTAATTACATTTTGTTTTGTTTTTTTATTATACATATATAAGTAAAATGCAAATTTAAATTTATGTGCTTAAAGCTTAAAGTGATTTTATAAGTTGAAGGTGTAAAAAAACTACCAAAATAGTTGTTGTATGTTTCTTTATTTGTTTTTCTTGATACATAGAATTGTATATACAGAATTTTTAATTAATAGATTTTTTTATTTATTTGAATAACTTATACTACAAATTGTAAAAAAAAATATATATGTGTAACACTTCTTAATACTATCTCCATAAAGACTGCATTACTTTGAAAACTTATAAGCACGGAAGATATTTAAAAACAGCAAAAAAATACATTTTAAATCTTATGAATTGTTCTATTCTTTCATTTTTTAAAATTTTATAAAAAGTAACAAATTTGTATACCCTGTATATACCTATTATGCTAAAAAATGAAAAATTATATTTTAAAAGAAATATTTAATGTAAATTATATTTATATTTCACTTTTGCTTTCTTATAATTATAATTGTTCCTTTTATATTCAATTATTCCACAGTTTATTTATAGTGTAACTAGGAGGTTTTCATTTATTTATTCTCACTTATTTGTTTTTATTTCATACTTAAATATAGGACTTATTTGTCTATGACTCGATAATAAATAATATTATTGGCCAATTTCAGTGGCGCCATCTAAGAAAAAACTAATTAACTAAAAAGGGGTAAATCCGACACTACTTATTGGATTGTCCGGAAAATTCGTGCCTGTTGAGAGAATCAATTCGAACCCGAAAATTCTATCATTTAAATACTAGACATCGATTCCGATATCTAATAATTAATGGGCAAAACTTTCCGGTACGAATTGATTTTTCAAACTGACACGAACTTTCAGGTAAACCCAATAATAAGCATAATTAAGCTAAATCTTTTATCTTCAGGTTTTTTGTTTTGATGTTGTGTTGTTCCTACCAGTATCTAGTATTTCGTAAGGTATACTACAATTTAATAAATTTGTATTTTTTCATCTTAAAGAAGAAATTGTAAATTTTAAATTATATAAGGCATTGAACATTTAAAAAAGGGTAAAACTCTTATTTTTGTTAGTTCATTTACTATTGAGGTACTACGCATTTTCACATTATTATGACACAAAATTCTGTACTTAAGGTCAGGACTTAATAAAAGGTCAGGAAATATTAATGTTTGATTTTAATTTATTTTGGTATATTCACTTGATATTTCACCTGAAACCAGAACGAGGGAGAATTCAATCTAGTCACATTTTTTAACTAATACGCAGTTCCAAAACCTCACCTGAAGCCAATGGTTTGAATATTCCATGCAAACTGATTGTTTTCCAATTCCTTTCATAATACGTAAGAACGTTATTCGTTTTGTTTTTCAAAGAAAGGGGTGTCCAACAGATTAACAATGTTAGTCCTCAAATGCAATGTTAAAGGTTAAAATAAAAAATAAAAAACTTGCTCAACATGCTTCAGCATATTGTTATCGTTTTAGTACTAATTCCTCAGTAACAACAAGTAATATAAAAAAAAATTAAGTCAATTCCTACTTAGGTCAAAAAGAAATTTTTTTCCAGCGATCTACACGCTTGACCACTGATGGTATTTATTCCTAAATTTATATCCTGCTAAATATCTTATATAAGAGAAAGTTTTGAAATGTATTAAAATTAAATAAAAAATAAATAGTTAAAATATCAAAAATTAATAGCTCAAAAAGTATTTCTCAAAAAATTGTTAGACAAACTTTGTTAGAAAGATAAAAATTTTTATTTTTCTTGATATAAATTTCAAATCTAATGATTATGCTTTTTTTCAAATATTGATTTTCAAAAAGTACCAAACTTCACAATGAAATATCATAGCGAAACCTTCACGCGTAAAAAGATAATGGGGCTGTTCACGGACGAAGATCAGGCGCGCGCAGGCGAAGGAGACTATAAATATTGAGTGAGTCTATACTTTTGAACAGAAATGAAATATAAAACTAAAAATAATTAATTAAATTAAATTAATTAATATTTGAAAAAAACTGTATTAACATCAATTGTCATCCAGTACAAGTTTTAAAGAAAATTATTTGAACTTGAATGGTTGAATAAAGAGTATTTTATTAACGATTGAAAATTTGAACAAGATATATAAATATATAGAGGGATTGAGCTAATAGTAGGAATTGAAAAAGAAAAGAGAATTGTTTCTTGATCTACCAAAATGGTTTACGAAAGTGGTATTAAAATCTCTTCCGAGAACATATATTTAAAAAAGTTATTCTGAAAAAAGTTTCTTCTACTGCCCGTAATTTTTGAAAATGTTTCCGAGGACATTTTACTAGTGCATTAATCAGTTTTCAATCTGGTATCAAAGCAAAATATCGCTTTTTTTTAAATGTATCAATTTACAATTAAAAATTTCCGTATGCGTAACATATTTTATTATGCAAGAGTATGTTTATTTGAATCTGTTAAGTAAGCATGTTTGCCTGCTGTATATGTTTGTTGAACATGAAATGTTTACTTGGGAACTGATAATATAAAAAAAATACCGGATTCAGAAAACAGATTAATACACTCCGAAAACTACTCGGAAAACTTCCCGAAAATTACGTACAGTAGAAAAAACTTTTTTTTTCCAGAAATGCTTCTTTACGAAAGTGGTATTAAAATCTCTTCCGAGAACCCATAGATTTCATATATTTAAAAAAGTTATTCTGAAAAAAAGTTTCTTTTACTGTTCGTAATTGTTGAAAATGTTTCCGAGGACATTTTACAAGGGCTTTAATCAGTTTTTCAATCTGGTATCACCGCAAAATATCGCTTTTTTTTAAAAAAATCTATCAATTTACAATTCAAAATTTTCGTATGCGTTACATATTTTATTATGCAAGAGTATCATACTAATGTTAATTTTAATCTGTTAAGTCAGCATGTTTGTCTTCTGTACATGTTTGTTGAACATGGAAATGTTTACTTGGGAATTGATAATTTAAAAAAAAAAATACCGGATTCAGAAAACTGATTAATACACCGTCAAAACTATTCGTAAAATTTCCCGGAAATTACGTACAGTAGAAAAAACTTTTTTTCCAGAAATGCTTCTTTACGAAAGTGGTATTAAAATCTCTTCCGAGAACCCATAGATTTCATATATTTAAAAAAGTTATTCTGAAAAAAAGTTTCTTCTACTGCCCGTAATTTTTTAAAAGTGTTTCCGAGGACATTTTACTAGTGCATTAATCAGTTTTTCAATCTGGTATCAACGCAAAATATCGCCTTTTTTAAATATATCAATTTACAATTAAAAAATTTCGTATGCGTAAAATATTTTATTATGCAAGAGTATCATACTAATGTTAATTTTAATCTGTTAAGTCGGCATGTTTGTCTGCTGTACATATTTGTTGAACATGAAAATGTTTACTTGGGAATGGATAATATTAAAAAAAAATACCGGATTCAGAAAACTCTGATTAATACACTGTCAAAACTACTCGGAAAACTTCCCGAAAATTACGTACAGTAGAAGAAACTTTTCTTCCAGAAATGCTTCTTTAAATATCGGACATGGATTATTTTCTGGGGATTTCTGAAGATAAAGAAACACTTTTTCGGAATCGCGGGTAACTCGGAAAAGGAGCAGTTCTGGCTTATATACCTTCTTGCTAGATTAAGAAACAGTCCTCTTTATCTACAGTACTTATTTTACTTTGATATATATCAAAGCGAATACACAGATTTGTATATCTTTGGAAACTGAGACTATATTAAAATAGTCATTCGTTTTGTATAATCTGAAACACGTATGGAGCATTTTTAAACATGATATTTTTATTCATTATTTTATGTGATGAAAACAATTTTCATTCTAAAACTTTTTAATTATTTTATTTCCGAGTATGCTCTATGTATTGTTGTTTATATCAGTCATTATTTAAGGAACTTTTCAATAATAAGAGAATGTTCTTAACTTACTCTCATCAACTTATCTCATTGTTTACATTTTTCTCCCCCCAAAAAAGTACCTAGATAGCAAACGAGTTTCAAACATTCCTAATCATAATAAATCGAACTGTGTGTTTTTGTACATTCAATTTCCTCCGGCTTTTCCAACATAATTTAATAAATAAATAAACAGTCTGTGCTGTTTAACTACCACTGGCTTTTGAGGTGTTTTCGCATAAATTTCAAGTTTTGAAGTGATACAAAATGAAAAATGAACCAAATTTCATAAGCATTTCAATTTAAAACTATGAAGACATATTTTAACCACAAAACCTGCATTCCCATTGTAAATAGCAATGTAGAGCTTGTACTTGTTGCGTTCGTCATCGATCCAAAACTTGTCGTAGACGGCAAATTTTCTGTTTTTCTCCACATCCATTAAGTCAAACCTCACCGAATAAAGCTTTTGATTTGTCAAGGAAAATATATTGTCGTTACCTGAAAAGTGAAAATTCAGTCATTAAAATTCATAAAGTTACAACTAAATGTAAATATATTGCTTGAAGGTGCGTAAAAACATACATAAAACATTTAAAAGCACATGAAAGTCCTTTTATAAAATTCAAAGCGTTTTCAACCGAACTACTCGGTCATCATCAGTGAAAAACTAATTGGTGAGTTGAGTTGTTGTCTCTTCGCGTTATCTTCCTTGCCCGAAATAAACTATTTTATTTCAAGGGTTTGGAATATAAGGTGGGATGGGAAGGTAATCAAGGATGTATTAATTCTTTCCAGACTACGTGGATATCATATGATAATACATCGTTACAGACTATTTTTTTTATTAGATATTATTTCTAGAGACTCTCTTATGATAGCTTCCAGGTAATTATTTGTGCGGAATATAATTTTGTATCCATTGAAATCTACTTTTATAGGTTCAGTTTGTGCTAATCTTGCTAACGCTGTGAGGGGTCTATTTAATCTCAGATCTGCTTCATGTTCTTTTATTCTGTCCCGAAATTTCCTCAGTGTCATACCTATGTACATAAAGTCTTTGTTATCTTTCTTGAATGGTATAATATGAGTGAAAATTCAGTCATTAAAATTTATTTCGGCATTTATTAAAATAATATGCCTTATTGTTCTCTTTTGGCAAGTTTTTCTATTTCTCTATATATGACTTCGTTAGGATTTATTTAAAAATCCCATAAGGGGAAACAAAAATGCCATGTGTGGAGCAATTACGGGTCAGAGCGCCATCTACAAGCACTGCACACCACTCTGTTGAATTTTTAATTCACCTTAATTCTTAATATAATAACAATAGAAATATTTCGTTTATCCTGAAATGATGGAAATAAAGTCGAAGTTTATGTCGGGATACCAAAATTAATATTCTCTCTTCTAGCATCAATGTGTAATATTTCAGCAACAAAATTATTGCAGCAGATATTCCAGTCAAAGTCCCATAAAACACCGGAATTTGCACTTATAAAACGGGTTTTTCCCATAAAAACACAAGATTTTCCGGATTTGACGATTTAGCTTGGATAAGTCGTCATTCCCGTAAAATGGCAACAATTCATGTTAAAATTACAATAATTTTACATTAAACAGATAGTTTTTTAAATAATAGATTATATGTCCAAGAACATACACTGATAAAAATTTGCAGCAAACTTTCCAGTCATTTGACCGTTTTTGTAGAAAACGGTTACATAATCGTAATTTAACTATATTATGAACATAAAATGAACAATAATACGGTCATAATATAGTTAAATTACGGTTATGTAACCGTTTTCTACAAAAACGGTCAAACGAACGGACAATTTGCTGCAAATTTTTAACAATGTATAAATAAACAGCACTGACTAGTAAAACGTAGCCCTGTGGACATAAAGAATAGAAATAAAGCCACATTTTTCGTCAAGATATCAAAAATTAATATTAAAATAGTTCTTTCTGCTAACAGAAGATTGTTTTTAGATTATAGATTAACACTCAAGAGTTATAAAAAATAAAAGACCAGCTCTGGATGAAGCATCCAAGTGATATAAAACATAAAATAATTTTAAAATCCAATAAATAGCAAATTAATGAAATGGAAACGTTTGGAAAAAAAAGAAATGAAATAGTTTATCTTTTTTATTAATAGAGAGCTTTTCGTGTTACTCATTAAATAAGCAATAGTTCAAAAAGAACACATTTGGCCAACTTCGTTCTAGAGACCGACAGCTGTAATAAATAATTGCAAATAGAACTTATTTATTCTTCTTCGAATCAGTACTTATTCATACTAAAAATTTCTCGTTAATTTACACATCAAATAAAAAGTTCAAATAGATAAAACTAACAAATTATTTATTATAACCAAGCAAAAGCCTGGTTCAGAAACTTGGATATACCGCCGAGAACTCGGTTCTAGTTACATCACATCTAAATCAGAATTTAAAACTGAAAAACTGCAAAATAAAGGGTTACAATAATTATTATTGGCGACGCCTAATCTCGCCAATCAAAACAACAGAAAGGGGGTTTTTACACACTGCCCCCGGATGAACAATTAATTGTTCATCATTCAAATTAAATTTATAAAACATTTTAAACTACATTGATAAGATAAAAATAGAACATACTTACAATAAGGAGATTACACAAAAACAGTTTTCACAGGAGTTAATACTGAAACTAAAATATACAAAATAATGGGATTAGAAAACGATAATAAAGAAAATAAAAATAAAATGTTCATTTTTAGTCCATAATATCTAGTTCCAGTTTGTAAATCAATTGGACTGGTCTTCTTATCACACCGGAAACAGTCTGAATGGCACATGATCTAATTTTTGAATCTCTTCCTAAAAAGAGTTCTGTTATTCGTCCACACTTCCACATGTGCTTTGAAGTTTTATCCTCATTAATAAACACAACATCTCCAACTTCGAATTCAGTTGGAGTTTTGACTGGAACTGTGAAATTAGCAGAACGTAGTTCTAGCAAATATTCCTGCCTCCAACGTTTCCAAAAATGGTTTAAAACTTGATCTCGATATCTCAAAATTTTAGTCAGCGTTATTTTATTCGATTTAATTTCTGAAACACAATGAAGATCTGGTAGAGAATTTATTCGCTTGCCGATCAAAAAATGAGAAGGTGTAAGTGGAAGCGGTTCAGTGTTTTCTTCATAGACATACGTCAATGGGCGACCATTAATCACAGCCTCAATTTCGGTCAAAGTGGTTTGAATTTCTTCAAATGAGAGACAAGACCGACCAAGAACTTTCTTCAACGGAGTTTTTACCGAACGAACCATTCGTTCCAAAAATCCCCCCCACCAACTGGCTCTTGGAACAATAAATTTCCAAACGATCTTATTTTTATTAAAATATCGTAAAACTTCAGCTTTTGATATTCGGCTCCAAACTTCTCTAAGTAAATTATCTGTTTTGATAAAAGTTTTCGCATTGTCACTATACATAGTTTTACATATTCCTCTTCGAGCTATAAAGCGTTTAAATGCTAAAAGGAAGGTTACAGTAGATAAATTCGTACATAATTCTTATGGCTCTAGTGACTGCGCAAGTGAAAAGAACGATGTAAGCCTTTTCTTGGCCAGTTAGTCTTGGACATAAATAGGACCTGCAAAATCCACAGCACAGGTCTGGAAGAGGGGGGGATTCTATTATACGATCTTTTGGTAAAGGTGCAATTTCCTGCTTTCCAGGAGAAGCTTTAAATTTAGTACAAATGAGGCATTTTTTTAGTACGGATTTTATCAATTTTCGTGCTCTGATTATAAAATATTTTTCTCGTAGATGAGCTAAGGTGGTTTGGATTCCATAATGGAAAACCTTTTCATGGGCATTCTGAATCAACAATTTTGTGAAAGTACTGCCATTTGGAAGTATAAAAGGATGTTTTTCCCAGAAAATTCTGAAAATTGTAATCTGCCCGATGCAATCAGTAAATCATTCTCATCTAATTTTGGATTCAGATTATACAATGCTGAATCTTTTTCGATGGGTTTTCCCCTATACAAAAGGTCAATTTCACGATCAAAGACAGATAACTGAGTTTGTTTTATCCATCAAATTTCTGCCTTTTCAATTTCTGGAGCTGTCAGCTCACCTGAAATTTTAATTTTACTTTTGTTGATATTATTTAAAAATTTTAAAATCCATGCTGTGATGTTATGTAATTTTGAAATATTACTAAAATTTTCTAATTTTAACAATGATTCTGGAGGTACAACATCTACTGTACAAGATATTTGGTCAGAACTCAACTTCGATGATTTTCTTTCATTCAAAGTGCTTTGATTTAGGATGTTTACGTTAAATGGTACCTTTTCAGGTTTTGGCCAACTGTCCTTTGGTAATGATAACCATTCTGGGCCATAGTACCATAATTTATTTTTAGTGAGATTATGTAAATTCTCGCCTCTAATAAGAAGATCACTCGGGTTGTCCTTACCCGGGATATACTTCCACAATTTCGGATCAGTCAAAGACTGTATTTCTACAACTCCATTAGCCACAAAGGGCTTCCAATTATTGGCTGATCCTGTTATCCAGTACAACGTAATAGTGGAATCTGACCAGATATGCATTTCCAAATTTTGAAAATTAAATACATTTTTTAAATATTTAGACATCCAAGCAGCTATTAATGCCCCCATTAATTCAAGACGAGGGATTGTCAAGCACTTAATCGGGGAAACTACATTTTGCCCAAATAAGACTAGTCATAATTTCATTATTACTTGTGATATATCGAAAATAAGCTACAGCCCCATAAGCCTTAGGGCTGGCATCGGAAAAAATATGAATTTCAATTGTTTCCGAAAATTCTAAGCCCTGTGGAAAATATTTGCGGGGAACCTCAAATTTATCTAAATGTTCGATTTCTGAACACCATTTTTCCCATTCAATTTTTAAATCATCAGGGAATTTTTCATCCCATTCCAAACCTCTTTTCCATGTTTCCTGTAGCAAACTTTTCATACGAATAGAAAATGGTGCGATGAATCCAATCGGATCAAAGATTTTTAACATGGCTTTAAGAACAACGCGTTTCGTTGGATTAAATTCCCAATCATCAGGAAAGGATTGTACGTCAAAACGTAAAATATCCCACTTGGAATCCCATAATAATCCCAAAATCTTCAAAGAATTATTCGAATTTTCTTCTGAGTCACATAATTTATTTTCTTCCCATATTTTTCTAAGTTTAACAGAATTAGTATTGAATTTTCGCAAATTCATACAAGTTTCCCTAAAAATATCCGAAGCCGTTGATGATAGATAAAAAGCGTCTTCATCAGATTTTGACCCCGTTATTAAATCATCTACGTACAAAGATGAATTCAAGATCTTTACGACTTCAGGATGATCACTATATTTCCGAATATGATATCTAATCGTTGCAGCCAAAATAAAGGGACTGCAAGTTACCCCAAAAGCTGCTCGAGTAAATCTAAAAAAAGTTAAGTTATCATTTTCGTCACCAAACCACAAAAACTTTAAATAATGCCGATCCTCTTCTGATATCCCAATTTGCAAAAAGGCTTTTTCTAAGTCAGCGCAAAATGCAATATTATATTTTCTAAAATTCATTATAACATCAAGTATGTTAGGATTAACATTAGGACTGGGTATAAACAGTCATTTAAAGAATTTAAATGCTTTTCTATAGAAGAAGCATCGAAAACAATCCTTACTTTGGTAGTTAATTTATCCTCTTTTAAAACTGGTCTATGAGGCATAAAATACCCATTCTCAATTAATCTATCAGGGCGGTCTTCTACAATTCCGGTAGTTTCTTGTTCCAATACCATTGCCTTATATTTTTTAAATAAGTCTTTATACTTTTCGAGTTTACGACTTAATTCGTGAAAACGATTCCTTGCTATTATAAAATTATTATCTACTCTAGTTTTCTCATCCTTCCACAATAAACCCGTTTCGTACCTATTATTTACAAATTTTAAATTATTCTCAAATTTATTCACAATTTCCTTATCCATATCTGAAATATTTTCATTTGATTGCGTAATACCCAAAGATTCCATTTCCCATAAAAATTTCAAGTCATCTCTCTCTAGATTTACAACGGACATATTTAAAACAGATGCGTATTTCAAATTCCTTTTTTCATTCTCATAGAATCCACATAATGAGTGTCCGAATAAACTTTCACATAAAAATAGAAATTTAGTTATTTTCTGTACCTCTCCCTCGTGACAGATTTGATAAAAATAATGCGCTCCAATTACTATATTTATTTGAGAATCGCATGGCGCAGCAAGATTCGCCAGCTTATAGGTCGCCAATTTGTCTGTTATCTGTTTGTTGAGAAGTGGGGGATGAATCGTTGCATTAGAAATTACATCTGTTACTAAAGCTTCAATAAAAATGAAACGCGATTTGTTTTCAACATGGGATAATTTTAATTGCACAACATCATAAGTTTTTATTTTCGGCTTCGTAGCTGCAAAGGAGAAAATCTAAAGTTTTTCTCTACGAATAATTCGTGGATTTAATTTTGAAACTAATTCTTGTGTCACAAAAGACTTTTGACTACCTAAATCATATAAACATAAGGAAAGTTCAGAATTTATTCCAGATTCCACTTTTACGCAAGCTGTTTGTAAAATAACCTCTTTAAAAGAATTTTCATTTGAGTTGACTTTACAATGAGTAATTGAAGTGATTATAGAGTGTGCTGATTTGTTTTCTTTCGGGACAGTTCGATTAGAATTCCTATTTAAACAAACCGAAAAATGGTGAAAATTGCTATTACAATATTTGCATTGTTAAGAATTAAATTTACACTTGGCCGACACATGAAATTTTCGGAAACAAACATAGCAGCGACCTTGGATGCGCAATTTATCACGTTTTTGATGAATAGAACAATCTTTACATGATTTAGAATCGTGATCATTTTCACAAAATATACAAACATTTTTTACATTTGTAGCCAATGCAGAGGCTGAAGGAATGTCGCGTTTATAATTATTCAACTGTTTATAATTATTATTATACTTTGTATTTTTAGCAGTGAAACTATTTTCAAAGTTCTGGAGTGTCATCGTTGCTTCACGCGATTGCACTTCGTTTTTAATGAAGGAAAGAAGATCTTCGATCTCCATTATTTCAGTATTGGCTCTTTTACGATTAAAATCTAGCGCTATTTCAGAAGGTATTAATTTCATTAAAATCGGGCAGAGAAGATGACCATAACTTCCTGACGTAACACCAAGAGAATTTAAATTTCTTATTTGTATCTCACATTTATCATACAATTCTCGTAATTCTTTAACATTCGAAGCATTCTTTACCTGTTTTAAATTTAACGATTTGTTCATATGAGCATTGATAACTAGGTCGTTACGACCAAAGAGATCTTTTAACAAATCAACAGCAGCTTTAAAATTTTCCTCGGAAAGTGAAAAACCTGCAACAGCTGGTTTACTCACTGCCACCAAGCAGGGATTTTAAATATACAAATTTATCAATTGGGGTTAAATTAGAATTATTCTCAATAGCATTAGAAAATTGCCCCCAAAATTCGAGCCAAGAACTGCTATCACCATAAAATTTGTTTTTTGTTAGCTTCGGCAAGTTAATAGATTTCTCTATATTTCAGTTTTGAGAAACGGAATCATTTTCCATAAAATTTTGAAAAGCATTATTTTGGTTTTGGGAGTTGCGTTCATTTAAGAGCTTCGTTATTTTGTAACGCGATTCGATAATTTTTTCACTATAGCTTTCTGAGCTTTCAATTTCTTTTTCGAAATCTGCATCGGCGATTTCGTCTTGTATGTCAGAATTTAATTTTTTTAATGTTTCATATTTTTCATTTAACTGATCTTTACAGATATTTAACATATCAAACTTGTTTTCTAATGATATAGAGTCATCTTCAAGAATTGTACATATTTTAGTACACAGCTTTGTTGTTTGCGTTCGTAAACCAGAACGCTTCTTTTTTAAAGTATCTAAAGTAGACATGACACTTTTATTTTACAATTCAACAAAAATATAAATTAGACTGAGCTTACCTCAAGTCTTCAGATAATCATTTATCAAAACCAAATCCACATCATTCCATCATTCCATCATGATGCAGGACGCCAGAAATAATAAATAATTGCAAATCGAACTTATTTATTCTTCTTCGAATCAGTACTTATCCATACTAAAAATTTCTCGTTAATTTACACATCAAATAAAAGGTTCAGATAGATAAAACTAACAAATTAAAAAATTATAACCAAGCAAAAGTCTGGTTCAGAAACTCGGATATACCGCCGAGAACTCGGTTCTAGTTACATCACATCTAAATCAGAATTAAAAACTGAAAAACAGCAAAATAAAGGGTTACAATAATTATTATTGGCGACGCCTAATCTCGCCAATCAAAACAACAGAAAGGGGGTTTTTACAAGCTGTAATTGTTCTGTGTGCCATAGATCTGTAGCCAAACGGGGATGAGCGGGAAATTTTCGATAGTTTTAGAAACAAATTTGGGCATTATTAGTATTTTTTGTTTTATTAATTTTTTGGGTTACTCATTAAATATTCAACAGATCAAAAAGAACACATTTAGCCAACTTCGACCGACAGCTGTAATTGTTCTGTGTTCTATAAATCTGTTGCCAAACGATGATGCGCGGTTAAATTTCGGTAGTTTGAGAAACAAATTTGGGCATTATTTGCATTTTTTGTTTTATTATTTTTATGGGTTACTCATTAAGTATTCAACAGTTCAAAAAGAACAAATTTGGCCAACTTCGTTCTACAGACAGACGGCTGTAATTGTTCTGTGTTCTATAAATCTGTTGCCAAACGATGATGCTCGGGAAAATTTCGGTAGTTTGAGAAACAAATTTGGGCATTATTAGCATTTTTTGTTTTATTAATTTTTCGGGTTAACCATTAAATATTCAACAGATCAAAAAGAACACATTTGGCCAACTTCGTTCTAGAGACAACCAGCTGTAATTGTTCTGTGTTTTATAGATCTGTTGCCAAACGGTGCTCCGCGGGAAAATTTCGGTAGTTTGAGAAACAAATTTGGGTATTATTAGCACTTTTTGTTTTATTAATAACTAGCTGTTTCCCGTGACTTCGTTCACGTATCATTAAAAGAAGAATAAATGCATTAATTAAGCAAAATATTTCATTCCCGACAATTAGAAACGTAAATAATTAACTAACTCTTTATCACATTCCATAGGAGACAATACAATATTTTTATGTTATAGAGCCCTTGACATAACTAAGTTTTAAAAAAGTGAAATTTTGCGACAAATAATCACGAAAAGGAAATTGCAACCAATGTAAAAAGGCGGGCCAAATAAAATCGTGTAAATCGGCGAATTATATAAAAACATATGTCAAGTTTACCTGGTAAACCATTTTACTTTTAACGCATTTGTGAAACGTTTTAATAGCAATCCTTCAAAGATAATGGAAATAGTATATTCTTTATCATTAAACTCAATTCTTGTGAATAGGGAGCAATTATTGTAGACCTAAATGCAAGGAGCTTAAATTTGCCTCCTTGATTTAATCTATAACTGGAAAAAAATCTTTATTTCTAAATGAAAATATGTTGACAGACGATTTTTTTTCTCCAGAATAAATTGATTCATGAAGTTTGAATATGTGAAAATACGTTTTTATTTTTCAAAAATTTTACTGTAATCAAGATTTATTTTTTCTTTCACCATTTATTCAAATTGAAAATAAATTCTTTTTTTTCAGTTTTAATGAGAAAAAATATATTAATCCGTTTTATTTCTTCTTTTTTATCCACAAAAATGGAATGGCATTTTTAGAGAAACTTCGTTAAAATTTACAAAATAATAATAATAATAATAATAATAATAATAATAATAATAATAATAATAATATCTCGGAATTTAAATCATTTTTTTAAATTCTGATAGTTTATGACATCCTCGGATGAATGATAACCGGTGTTAAGTAAATCGCGTTGCGTTTGACAATCTGAAAAGAGTAGTTGCGAAATACAAACAGGCGGTCAGATTTTAATATAACAGATTCGTGTTTATTTTTCTTTTCCTAGTAATCATGGTGTGGTTTTTGGCAAAAAACTCTCATCTGTATGTAACTGACATTCATGCGTAATAATCGATATAGATAAAAAAAAACATTTCAATTTTTCGTTTTAAATGTGTCGTGAAACTAATCTACTTTCTATACTTACTGATCCTTGTATTATTAATGTACGGAATTAATTCCTTCTCCTTGTAAAACATATTTGAAAATTCCCGTTTTATTTCAAATATGACGTCACATTTTACTCAGAGAAATCTCTTTCTAATGCCATAATTCTTGTTCATTTTCTTTTTCTGGCAATCAGAACGTAAATTTTAGAGGACAACTCACATTTGTATGTAACTGGTACTCAAGCTAATTATTAATGAGTATCGATAAAAAATATTTCAATTTTTCATCTTAAATATTACGTCCATTATCTATCTACTTTCATTATACATTGATATTCATGCTCCTTGTATTATTACGACTATTTGAAAATACATGTTTTATTTATGACGTCATATTTGTCCAAGCCGAGGAGGATTCTTTTCATAGTTCCATGGTCCAAGCGAAATCTACTTTTAAGAATATAATTATTGTTCATTTTTGCTTCTAATTATAACGCAGATTTTTGACAGAAAAAGATCTTTTTAATGTAACCGATATTCATACTTCATGTATAATAACAAATACTCCATATTTTTTTTTCAAATATCACGGAAATTCATCTTCTTTTGAATTCTTTTTCATTTTCATTTTTCACGTGAAAATCGTTCAATTGAAAATTAATTGTTGAGGAAATTTTTTTTCCGTGTTTTTATTTATTGGCAACGATAAAGCCAAAATTCTCTAGCCTAAGAATTCCCTAGCAACGATAAAGTAAAATGGTTAAATTTTATGGAAAAATGTCCATTTATTCTCTATGAAAATAACGAAATTTTGAATTATTAGGAAAAATATTTGAATAAAATGAACAAAAACCAGCCTATGTTCATCTGAGGGTTATAATCAACGCCTACGCAAAGATACAGGATCATTAAATGCTCCATTTCGACGCTGGCTTCAGCCTAACATTTGCACACAATCAGATTTATAATATTATTAGGATTAATCAAATATATATATGTAACTTGCATTTACTTTTGCCAATTTCTAAGCGCTACCAGAAGGCGTTATGAGCGTTAGTTTCTCGAGCATATAGTTTTTTATCATACAGCAGAGTATTAAGATTTAATTTCTGAGAGAGATGCACTCTAAAAAAAATCCGTGAAAATACAAGAGATTTTCCGTTAAATTTTACGGAGAAGTTTCATTTTTCCAAAACAACAGTACAATTTCAGTAAATGGCATTAGTTCCGTAAAGGAGATTTTAAATCCGTAAATATGCAGAAAGTTTTCCGTAAATTTAATGGATTTTTCCGTATTTCTTACAAAATAGTACAATGTCCGTATTTCTTCCAAAACAGTGCCATTTCCGTAAATGACGTTCAAAGGTTTGCGTACAGAAATCGCCTCGTTCGAAATGCGAATTAAGATTGTCGTATTTACAAGAATTCTTCTAGGATCCAGGTCTGAACCAATCCTACCCGTGGGCCTATTTTCTGTCATTAGACTCGGGCCAATCCTGGAACTCAGTCTAACCCGGGTTGTGTCTGGGTGGTAATTTTTTGTGAAAATAATAGTGATATTTTTATTTTTTTAGTGAAATCTTTAGAAATTAATTTTATTTTCATAAATTACAGAAAAATATTTTTCTAAATCTACTTTTTTTTTTTGTTTATAGTGCTTTAAATTGAGAATTTTTTCACTGACTTTTTAAAAATTTATTTTAATTTTATTAGGTTATTAAAAATTTCATAAAATAATATCTTTACAAATTATCGATATGTATATTGTATTGAAAAAAACTGATTTGTCTTATAAATTTGTGAATTAAACTAAAATTTATTATTTTATAAATTATACTTTTTTACAAAGTTTATATTTTTTTCTTTAAATTTATAAAAGTTATTAGTCATTTTTTCTGTACTTTCATAAAAATGAAGTTTACAATTTTATAAAGTTTATAGTTTATTTCGTTAGTTTATAATTTTATAAATTAAACTAAATTAATTTAGGCTAAATTAATAAGTCTAAATTTAAACTTACCTATCCCAAAGGTCATTAATTTCAAAAAAATTTCTAAAAATCTATTTTTTTATTTTAATATTTTTAAGGTTTCGTAAAATAATATCTTTGCAAATTATTGGTATGTGGCTATTAAACTAAACTGATGTGTCTTATAAGTTTGTGAATTAAACTAAAATTTATTATTTTATAAATTATAATTTTACAAAGTTTACAATTTTCTCTTTAAATTTATAAAAAGAAATTAATAACATTTTGTTTACTTTATAAAATTATAAACTTTATTTTTATAAAAGTTTATAATTTATTTCGTTAGTTTATAATTTTTATAAATTAAACTAAATTATTAAGTCCAAATTTAAACTTACCTATCCTAAAGTTATTAATTTCAAAATTTTCTCTAAAAATCTATATTCGTTTTGATATTTTAAAATTATTCATTTTAACAGAACCATACACAAAAGCTCGCAGCAAAGTTTAAATATAATAATTTAATTTATTATAAAATTGTTTATTCACATAAGTGTTTAAACTAACAAATAAAGAAAATTTACTTTAATAGCATGTAATAAATACGTCTGCTTAAGATAATTATTGTTTTTATTGGAATTTATAAATAAATCAACAGACAAATTATTTTAAAAAGTATATGTACTATTGCAAAAAGAAGCAATCATTACTGTTAATACAATATTTTACACACATAATACATAAAAAAATTAATTTATCTGTTACAAAGCATCAAATAATAAAGCAAAATAAGAAAATTATGAAAAGAAAATATTAAAAACATTGGAATTCTGAAAATATCCATCTAACTATGAAACCTTCAATTTTGTTTCATCATTAAAAGCATCTAAAATAAATAACAACATTTGAGTAAGTGTCGGTTGGCAAGTGGTGGTTGTTTACTAAAAACTAGCTCAGAAATGAACGAAAAAAAAGAAAAAAAGAAGTGTGTCTTTCATTTATAAGATGTTCCTTGAGAGATAACTTTTTCTTTTTTGGTCCTATGAAATTAATTTTAACGACATAAAAAATTCTAAAAAATAAGGAAGATATCTGTTATAAAAAAGGAAATTTAAAAACGGATATTTTAGAAATCACGGAAAATTTCCGTTTTTTCCGTTAAAATACGGAAATAGTACTGGCGTCTCGATTGCCAGTACAATTTCCGTTATTTTCAGGAATTTTTTTTTACAATGTAGTCGCATCCGACTATTGGTAAAAATATAATCCACCTGTCGTAGGTGTTATTAAGATATAAATTCTGTTAATCTTTGATGTGAAGTGAAATGTATATGTGTAACTATGTATAAAGTTGTGCATTGTGTGTATTGTCTAAAATAAATGTGATTGTGAAGATACTTAGTAAATCCTTACTCTGTCGGCATTCCTGTATTGTAAGTAAAAAGGGCCCTCAACTCACAGCCGCTCGAAAAACAATATCGATGTCTTCCGAAGAAAATGTATCAAATTAGTGGATATGTGCACACCGTGTTTTTTGTAAATATTCAATCGATCTTTGCTAATTTCATTCTCTTAGTGGGCCGTCAATCCCTACAGCAGAAATCGCAAACAAAACTAAAAGAATATTTAATTATAAAATTTCAAGAACATTATTTCCTTCTACAGCATACATCAGAAGTAAATTTTGTTGAGATGTGATTTAATCGAAAGTTATTTTGAATAAAATCTGTAAATACGTTAACTACTTTAAGAACACTTTCTACTTCCACATCGGAAACCGGAAGTGCGTTTTGGTGCAATGCCATACAATTAGAAGTTCGTTCAAGAATACGTATGTTCAATATATTTTGTGAACATTATTACTATCAGAGTTAATTTTCTTTTGAAGTAAATAATTTTTACAAGGTTCTTACGAGTATTTAATGTTATTTCTTTCGGAAACAGTTTAATTTAATTTGAATAGTAATAAATCAATATATATAAATACATTTATGTATAATGTACTTTGCTTTAATTATTTTTATTTTTATGTTCTTGAGATTTATTTTTATGTGTATTTTTTTTCATGTGGAACAAATCACAATGTCTATGTCATTTTAAAGTATTAGGTCATTTTTGATTTATTTTATTTTTTGCTTTTGTGAAGAAATATTTTAAAATTTTTGCAGGTGTTAATACTTTTATTATTTTATTTATAATTTCTTTTTTTTATTATTTATTAAACTAGTACTAGTAAAGGCAATTAAGTTAAGATTATTTTATGCGCGCATTAATATGGTCAATTTAAGTGAAAATTATATATATATTTTAATTTAAGCGTGATCAAGTTAATAGCTACATTAGTATAAAGTATTGGTATCAGAAAAATAGATTTATTGTTTCAGTAAGGATATTGTTTAAAATTTCATTCCAGTAATATTTGTATTTTTATTTTGTTCTATGTTTAAATTTTTTGGTAAAAGACTTTCCGTAGACGAGTCACCAAATTTATGTTTTGGTAGATTATTTTGTAAATTTATCGAGTTAAAATTTAAAAGTTGGGAAAATGGCTTTTCTCAGGTAAAGGCTGAAAGAGAAGTTAAAATTTTTGGCTGAAAAATTAGGAAAACCCAAGATCCATCTCTTAAAACAGCAGAATTATGGATTACAATAGAAAATAGTCCTCACTACAAAGAAGATTTTGTTGTGGAACTTTTAACTACCATTATAAATACTAGGAAAGATAACCAGGCAGAAAAGAGCTTCAGTTAGAAAAAAAAAAAGAACTACGAATTGAAAATTCCATTGTACCATTAATACTCACAAGTCACGTTTAAGTACTTTGGATGCGAAAAATCTCAAAATTCGAAAAGTTTGTTCTTAATTTCGATTCAAATAACGATGACATAAAACATTTTTCTAACGTTGTTTGAACGACAGTTACAATTTCTAAAATTTCCTGAAATTGTTTGGGTTACACATTTAATTGGTTCTGTGCCAAGTGAAATTGCCAATTTAATAGCTAGGGAGCTTGAAGAAACTGCTTAAAGTTATACACATGTAAAATCGATTATTTTTAAAAGATTTAAATTGAATCCGAAAAGATTTAGCCAACATAGGAAATCCACACATACTACGTGGAAAGATTTTTATTTTGAGTTTCAAAGTTATTTCAATGAGTGGATTTGAGATCTCAATATTAGTAATTTTGATCAATTAAGGGTTCTCGGGATAGTTTATCAGATCAAAATGAGGACTCCGTCAGACTCTAACCATAATTTTTCAGACGAATATAATAATCCCAGAGAAACTAGTGGATAAATTAGATAAATATGATATTATTCGGAAAGACGCTGGGAAAAAACATGTAGTATTATCCCAAAAGAGACATACCCCGTTAAGTATAACATTTGCGAAAAAAATAGAAAGTTTAAAAATAATACTATAAAGAAAAAATTCTCAGGTAAAACAGAATGCCTCCGGGAGACCATATACATCTCCCCCCCTCCCTCTACCTTTAACGTGCTACCGGAATCCTGGATTCATTTGTTCAGAGTGCCCCAAGTGTAATCTCTCTGAAAATAGGACCTACAGAGTTTAATAGCGTAGACCTGTATACTTGTGTATCAGGAATGAGAATGTTTCTTATTTTGGAATGAAATACTAGTTTAGATTTAATGTTATATTCTATTGATTTTCCCCAAATATAGTTTGGGAATGTAATGCGGAAGTATGCTGGACTTCGTTGTATACGTTATTTCATTAAATGTTTCGCAACTATTAATCAAATCATGCATACAACTACAAAATTTTTTTATTAATAAATAAATTGTTTTATATTTTAAAGATTCACAGTACATCTTCAGACGTAGATAATTTCTAATTAGTAGTTATAAAATTGTGGCAACTAGTATTTTCTGTCTGGTTCCGACTGGTTTTTCACTTTTAATTTTCTCCCCTGGCTTTAAAGAAATGTAAGTTCATATCGCTTTTTACTTTTCTTAATGGCTTGTTTTAAATGTAACGATAATTTTAGGGCATCATTCAAATTTATGTAAGGTGAATTTTCTTCTATTATATATCTCTCTCTATTTCTTCCGTTATTAACTATTTATTTATCTTAAGAGTTGTTAAATAATAGTACAGTTTATGCAAAATATACAAAGAAATATATTAATTAGAAGAAAACTACAACTTAAAATTTAGAACTTCTTAACGTGAAAAACTGTATATATATATATATATATATATATATATTTAAGCTTGAAGGTCTATTTATGAAAATTGACATATCTAAATTAAGAACAAATTCTTCACAGGTTCTAGAAGACTTGCAGTTAAAATGAATTTGCGTTCGAATGGAAAAAAGAAACAAGAAACATTTACCCATGAAATTATATTATATAGTTTGTTTCTCAGTCTAGAGTTGTGAACAGGTTAACTTCTAAAGTTTTGGAATATTTTGTGATAGGAATTATATATTTTATTTTTATTTTTACCATTTACAGAGCGATCAATTAAATGTAAGAAATATAAATTAATTTAAAACAAATAAGAGAAATATATACTCACCTAATTACTGTCGAGAATTTCAAATTTCATGACATGATTTTAAAACTTAAATGAAACTTCTTTACTTTACTTTTTTCTATGTTCAAAGAAGAAGTTATTTGACTCATGAAAATTTTTCAGTTTCCAATTTAGGCGGATCTTATCATTATTGAAATATCCTAAATATGATTTAACATTTTAGATTGATGTTTATCTGTGTGTTACTCTAATTTTGTGGGCGGTGTTACTCAAGCTAATTCACGGAACTTCATATTTTGTTGGATACCACATAGACAGGTACTCATTAAATTTTAGTTTATATTGTTCAAGATTAGGATTTAGTATATATTGTTCAAGATTAAAATTGAGTGTATTGCTCAAGATTTTAGTGTATTGTTCTTTAGTGTATATTGCAATACCGTGCTCTTCACGACAGGTGTAATAGCTGTATCTCGGCGTCTATTTGATAGAATTAAACTAAGTCATATATGTAAGAAGCTTATTTGAAACACTATAATGTATCAATCTTGATTTAGATCACTCCTCAGTGGGCGCTACTATGCTATAATTACTGTGGTGAATATTTGAATTGTATCTCACTTTGTATTGGATAGAAATGAACCAAATTTGATATTGGAGGTTATTAAATATATTGGTTTAATTCTGATTTTCAATGTCCAGCAAAAACTTCTGTTGGTGGCAAATTATTTACTTATTTGTTTCTTATTCGAAAAGCTATGAACCATGTTAAATTCAAAAGTATTCTTCGTATTTTCCATTTATAATTGTTTATGCGTAATTGCACTATTTGAATTAACATACTAAAATAACATAGGGAAAATGTTGTTATGGCCACAACATACTAGTTTGGATAGACTAGTCATTACCTAGCGCCTTAAATCCAACTAGGTGCAATCATCAAGAGACATCAGAATCATTTTGTAAATTTATTTATAAAATATTTACCAAATGAAAGCTGGTAAATAATGAGAAAAAAAATAAGTTTAAATTCATTAAATATGTATCACAGACGAAATATATTTATGTGTGCAAAATATGTTTTGAAATATTTACATTATAAACTGTGAAATACAATTCAAAATTCAAATTTTTGTTCGGACACGAAAATAATCAATAAATAAAGGAAAACTATCCAGTTAAACTGACGGCATTGAGTTCACAGGCTATTCACACTAACTGTAAATTATATTCTTATTTCAAAGAATTTGAAATAAGCCCTCAAAAAATGGAGAAATCGACAATATATTAAGGGGGGACCATCCCCCGTTTCTCTCCCTTATAATTAACCAATTTACCCCTAAACCGAATCAGAGGAGCGCCTTACCACAATGAACCTATATACAAAATTTGAAGAAAATAGGTAAATTCTGCATGAAAATTCAATTTATCTAAATCAAGGGGGGTAGGTATCACCCCCCCTTATACTTAACCCCCAAAACTAATCAGAAAAGCGCCTTATAACAATGAACATATATATATAATTTGAAGAAAAACGGATAATTCTGCTTGAAAAACCCATTTATCTATATTAAGGGGGGTTAGTACCCCCATTCCCCCCTTTATACTTAACCAATGAACCCCCAAAACTAATCAGGGAAGTGCCTTACCACAAAGAGCCTATATACAAAATTCGAAGTAAATCGGATAATTCTGCATGAAAAACCCATTTATCTAAATTATGGGGGGTTAGCCCCGTTTCCCTCCTTTACACTTCACCAATAAGCCCCCAAAACTAATCAGGGCAGCCCCTTACCACAATGAGCCCATATACAAAATTTGAAGAAAATCGGATAACTCTGCATGAAAAAATCATTTATCTAAATTAAAGGGGGAGGATTAGTCCCCCCCCATTAGCCCCTTTATACTTAACCGATGAACCCCCAAAACTAATCAGGAAAGAACCTTATCACAATGAACCTGTATACAAAATTTGAAGAAAATTGGATAATTCTACATGAAAAAACCATTTATCTAAATTAAGGGTGGTTAGCCTCCCCCCCTTTATAGTTAACCAACCAATCCCCAAAACTAATCAGGGAAGCGCCTTATCACAAGGCACCTATAAACAAAATTCGAAGCAAAAAGTTATTTCTGTCAAGAGTTCTCGTGTTACGTACATACATACAGAACGGGCGGGCATATTAGCCTTCAGGCTTTGATAGCCTGTGAGCTAAAAATGAGAATACTTATAATTGGAATCATTTCCAATTAAATTATCATTAAATACGTTTATTGTATCTGTCGCATTTTTATAACAATTTCTAAGAACGAAATGAAATGACTAATTCTAAAAATGAAAACTTTAGGGAAACAGTCTCACCAAGCCAAAAATCTTTTTGTATATTGCCAAATCCTTCTTTATAACTCTCCCAGTTCTGGAAAAAGTAGTCTTGGGATGAACCAAAATCTCCCCTTCTTTGAATCACCTTTATAAAATAACAACAATGAAAAATCAATTATGTATCAAAATTATGTAACACTTTCCAACGCTTACAAAATAATTTTACAAATCATTACTGTTTAATAAGCTGAAAGATAACACCTAAGTAAACAATTTAAAAAACGCATAACATATTTAAAAACGTAATTTCAGAAATTTCTAACATATACAATATATGGAAAAATATCTGAATACTTTTATTCAGCCCTGTATAGGATCTATAAATTTGTATATATGCTACATAAGATGCTAAATTTTAGTTTAGTTAGGAAACGCTTAGCACAGTTTAAAATTCTCCTTCTGGAGTTTCTTTCAATAAACGGAAATGTGCTTGCGAACTTTTGTGCTGCCCTTATATGAAATACAGATTTTATACACACCAAGTGATAGACAAAAAGTGAGTTAAATTTAAAATTGCGTTCAGCAACTTAAAACACACTTCCAGGAACTATTGTTAACAGACAGTAGAGAATTCTTGTGTGCGTCCCTGTAAATGAACGATGACTGCTATGGACACCCTATTCCATATTAAGCTTCTTGTTATGCACCTTAGTTATATATATATATTCCAATGCGTTTAAAATAGTGAAACATTATCTAATTAAACCGCAAACGATTTTTCTCCATAGACGTAATGTAGCGGAATTCTTTTGACTGTCCCTGTAAAGTAACTACAACTGCTATGCTCACCCTATTCCATATTAAGCTTCTTGTAAGGCACCTTCGTGATATATATCAATTACGATATGTTTGAAATTGTGTAACATCATTAAAATAAACCGCAAATGATTTTTCCCCATAGACCGTAATGTAACGGAATTCTTTCGAATGTCCCAGTAAAAAAACTATAAGTGCTACACACTTGAGTTGAAATAGGGAACAGGCTATAGATAACGACAATAACATATAAAAATTGCAAGGCAATCCGAGCATATTTACGGGAGTTAGAGAACGGCCAGACGGCCAGACGGCCAGACGGCAGACAAACCGAAGTGATAAACACTGTTCAACTAGGTTGGAAAGTTTTAAAAATAGTCACAATTACAATGAATACTTGAATGCTTGAGAAGAAGTAAGAGTATCTACATATGAGGGTGTTAGAATGACAGTGGGGTAAGTCAAAAATTTGAAAAATCTAGATAACCATATTTTCTCTGAACGTATATTAATTTCTATTCCATGTGATAGTCAAATAAATCATAGTTCACTTAGGGAGTCAGTAGAGGGAGAAAACAAGTTGGACTACTTAATGCAATGGCATTACGACAAGTTTCACAAAACTGTTCATTTCTGGAATTACTAAATATTGACTTACTTTACTGTCATTCTAATTCCCTCATACGTGAAGGGAAAAAAGATTTTTACGTTGTTCGGAATGTTCCTTCCGTTTGTGAAAACCAATTTGTTCCGGAAAATTCCACCCGTCAATTATTAGACATTAGATATCAGAATTAATGTCTAATAATTAAGTGATAGGATTTTCCGGTGCAAAGCAACTTTTTCAAACGAAACGTACTTTCTGAAGAATCCAGTAATTAATTACTACTGAATACTTATTGCAAAACCCTTTCACAAAAATATCTGTCAGAAATAGCGAATTAAAGTAAAATTATAATTGGTTTAAATGCTTTGCAACATTTCGTGAAGTCACGTATTTTACGCATCTGGTCCCATTCTAAAAATTAACTTAAGAGCCTACGCTAGTCACGCGAAGAAACGCTCCAGCTAATGTTAAGTCTATGGGAAGGTTATCGTGCGATTTCTCGCTCACATTTTAATATTTTTAAAGGATTTTTTTTTGCATAGGATAGCTGAGGCCAATCCCTAACGTTGTTACTTTTTACTTTTTCGATTTTAGTTACAGTTTTTTTATAAGCGGGCATTTCTAATTTCGGAACCGGTTGGAACCGGTTCTGAAAGTGAAAGTACCCTTATATAAAAAAACTGGAACTAAAATCGAAAAAGTAAACACTAACAACGTTAGAGATCGACCTCAGCTATCCTATGCAAAAAAAAAAAAAATCATTTAAAAATATTAAAATGCGAGCGAGAAATCGTGCGATAACCTTCCCACAGACTTAACATTAGCTGGAGCGTTTCTTCGCGTGACTAGCGTAGGCTCTTAACGTCAAAGTTAATTAAAAAAAAAGTAAAATTTATGTTCTCGATTGGCCCAGTTGTCGAATAATAAATTCGAATGAAATTGGATTCGACACTCGAACGATGGATTCGGTTCTCAAACAGTGATCTGTTGTTGGCAAATCGAAAGAATAGAAAAAACGTAACAATTTCAAACGATCGTTTTGTGTAGTTGTTTTAGGCAAAGCATACATACATTGGGGTACAGTTTTTGTATTGCAATTGTACAGCATGGATCCTGAATCTACCGGTTTTCATTATTTTCTCATTTCTTTCTTTTCTTTTCTTTCTCTCTCTCACTCTCTCTCTTTTTTATTTATTTTTTTTTTCAGATTTTTATAAACGCAAAACACTTATAAGTGCAATATAGTGATCAGGATACTAAAGAAGTTCATGTATTTTGACATTCAGAAACAGCGGCTTAACTTAATGATCTAAAAATAACAATGGAGACTCTTCACCAATCTCAAGTCATCCAAATATTCTTTAATAAATGGTATGGATACCGTTTTCATCAAACTTTTATTCAAATGTTATGAAATTGTCTTAGTCCAATGTTCTGTAATGCGTTTTTAGCTCACAGGCTATCAAAGCCTGAGAGCTAATGTACCCGCCCGTTCTGTATGTATGTATGTATGTACGTATGTAGGTACGTAACGCGATAACTCTTGATAGAAATGAGCGTTTTGCTTCCAATTTTTTATATTTTATTGCATTGTGCTGTTAAGCGTATTGTTTGATAGAAATAAATACGGGAAATAAGTTGAGATGTTAAAACCCATTAGTTGTATTTTCATTATTATTAGGGTAAAATTTGATTTAGTTATCAAACATTTCTTTGGATAGAAGTGTTTTCCAGAACCATTTTTACCTTTGTATAAATATAAAGTAATTAAAAACACAATTTTATAAAACAGAATTTCTGCAATTATTGTACCGAAAAAAGGGAATAAGTTTTAAAGCTAATATATTTCCCACAATACTGTTCTAAAGTACTAATTATTTAAAATTAAATTAAAATGAAATAATGAAAAAAAGAGTAAATAGCAAATAGTGTTTTGTAGAAGAATTAAGCAATTTTTTCTTTCAAAACATTTCAACTAACTTATATATGTAATTTTTTTTGAATTCTATATAAAAGTGTTTTTAAAATGCTGCATCATTTATTAAATTTAGAGTTGAAGTTAATTTTGGCATCGATTAATTTGAGTAAAGTCACTACACATTGAAGTTCCCCGGTGACTTGTCACAGAAAGAAACAATTCAAATGACGGTTATGTGAGAGTCATCAAATCAATTCATTCTGACGTCACTTAGAGGCTCGTCATAATGTAACTGCCATGGTTGATTTCACAGTGGAATCTGCAAATGTCGGCCGAGCGAGAGTGTCTGTGCGACTCGTCAGAAGGTAACAGTGACGGTTATTTCATAGGCAAGTCCCTAAATGACAGCCACTTGAGAGGTGAATCGAATAAATTATATCAAATTTTGGTTCCTCATAATGGCTGTGGCCCAGGTTTAACACATGCGTTCGTGATTTGTTTTTAATCTGAATTTTAAAAAAATGGTATTCAAAGCAAACAAATGGTATTCAAAGTAAACCTTTTTTTCCACCAAACCGGCTGCTGATTTCGATAACGCAATACCAGCGAAGGAGAATGATTTATTTTAGCAATGCATATTACAAAATAATTATTGAGTTATTTAGTAAACGTCATAAATATTGATATTTCTCATATTGGAATTTTTTTTATAAGCACGTAAAGATATATATTATTCAAGCCAGATTGTGTATATAAATAAGCTTAATTTTTCATACTTAATATGTTCATTGCCTACACTGGCCTACAATTCACTGTTTACAATCAGTTGCCTTCAATTTCTATCATGAGATTTCATGTGTTACTTATCTTAGCCACAATGTTAAATTAAAATTCTCATAAGATTCATTCTCATTGTAGGTGTTGCAACATATTCATAAATAAACTTAGAAATTATATCCAAAGTACCCAGGTTCGAGATCTGGTCCCGGCATATTTTCACTTTGTTGGAAAAAATCTCAACTATGTTACTCCAACCAATGGCTATAATTTACCTTGTTGAATATACTTTCCTCTATTCATTATGACCTAATTACATGGTATACAGGAGTTTCCATGCTATTTCAAGATTCATCATGTAAATGCTATAGTTATAGCTCGGATGAATGAAATTAGCGTTGCAGTTCGCAGCCTTGTCCAACAAATAAGAGTGAATATGCCAGTCCAGGTTGTCGTCGGGATAGCTCAGTAGGGAGAGCTCTGGTACGGCAAACCAAAGTACCCAGGTTCGAGTCCTGGCATATTTTCACTATGTTGGAAAAAATCTCAACTATGATACTCCAACCATTGGAATATAATTTACCTAGTTGAATGTACCTTCCTCTATTCATTATTAGATATTATATTAAGGAAAAATATTTTTTACCTTTATTAGTTGCGTTCGTAATTATATAAATACGTAGCACCTATTGTCGTCGCTTGGTCCATCCTTCTATCTGTCCGTCCGTCCGCATATAACAACGCAAAAACTACCCAACCGAATGGTTTGAAATTTAAGATATATTATCTTTGCAGAATTTTGTCAAGACATTTCAAATTTTATAAAAATCGAAACAAAACTTTGGGAGATATTAATAAAAACATTTATTAAGAAATCTGAATTTAAAAAAAAAATCGGCGCTTTCTTGTTATAGAAGCTTTCGAGGTTGAATCATCAAGCGACTGAGATACTTATTTTATGACAGAAATGAATCTGCAGACGATATAATTCATTTCGCAGAATTAAAAATCATCAAGATCTGAATATTTATATAACTAGCTATAGTACGAACGCACCTCATTTGTCACGTTTGACGTACAATTTCCAACTTGTTATATTATTACTTACCCATCATACGTAGTATAGGGTAAATCTTGTAATCGTTTTGAAAATCGAAAAAAAAAAATTGATGGATTTACACGTTTCAGACACTGGAGATTTCGAAAAACATATTTTTAGAAAAAAAAATTGTCGTCCGCCTGTGTGTCTGTAAACGCTCTATCTCACGAAAAAATTGAGATAGAGACTTGAAATTTGGTATGTACTTAGTATGTAATAATGGGAAGAAGCCTATTTAATTTCAATAACCTCGATTAACCGGAAGTATTTTTTTTCGAACTCTCGAAATATTCGTTCTGGTAAAAGGTACGTAAAAATTTTCGAAATTGTTTATTTTAAAAAGTGAATATAAAAGACAATAAAAAAACATAAGTTTTGCACAAAGCATGAAGTCGATCGGATAAGGAGTTGCCGAGATATTTGGAATCCCATTTTTCACACTCTTCAATTTTTCATGACCCTGTATTTCATCCAAATTTTAATTCAAAGATATATTTTAATTGGAAATGAGATGCTTAATCAGATGCAATAAACCGCTAGTTAATAGGATTATTATTTTTGGAGTTATAAGGATGTTTCTTTTAAGCAATTCAGTAATCGAGCCCTTAATGTTTATGACGTCATCAAGCCACGATTTTATTCGAATTGCAATGAATTTTATAAGTGGTTTACACATTTTTTTTTTATTTTACATTATGCATATCCATGATGGGTAAGTATTACGGTGGCACCCAACGACTAGTTTTTGTATAGTATGTGTTATTCTAAACTATGTGACTAATAATTCTAAACTATACCATTGTTACTATTTTTTTCCCGATTAATTCACAAAAATCTGTTGTGCTTTCTAAAATAAATAAAGGGGGGGAGGATATTTTTTCTGGCGACTACAATTTTTTGCTAGCTACTAGATTTTATTAAATCTCTAACGCCTTGCCTTTGACAATGATAATCATTTATGAGTCAAATTGATCTCAATTCGACTGGCCGTGGTTTTAGGGTAGTACCTATTTGCTATACCTTACGTTTATATCAGTTTATTTTAATCACTTATAATTGTGTACGGAAATTAGAACTACCTCGTATTTATTTAATTTTTTTACATCAGCGTATATGTTGCGATAATTTAGATTTTATTATATAACAAAGAACGGTGTTGTGCTGTGCTTTTTTTTATTCGCTGATCACTGAAAAACTGTCTTAAATTCAATGAAATGCACTGTACATTGTGGCTGTTCGTATGTAACTGCGCTATTTAAATTAATATATTAGAATGATACAGGAAAAAGCTATGTGACAGCCACAACACACTAGTTTGTTGTTATTTCAGTTGATAGTTTGTTGGTCTCAGTTCATTTTTTTTTAGTGTACTGGTTCAGAACCCACTGTCGGTTGGAGTTTCTAGGATCGCATTAGTTGACTGCATACAAATCGAAAACATAAAATCATGTAAGGCAATGTCGTCAATAAAAAGATTTTAATTGAAATTAAAGCAGATGCTTAAAAAACTTACTGTCCACCCTCCTCCGTCTGTATCCATGTCGCAGTATACTTTGAGAGGTACCTTGCCACCCGTCAATCTGCTCACGGGCCATATTTCATAAACTCCAGATTTGTTGTTACCCATGTGAAGTACATCGGCACAGTCCATGGGATGAGCGCCGTTTAATATCGGTTTCCAATTAATAGGTAATTTTGGCCCTAAGAAAGAAAAAGATTAAAACACGACAGTTAAAAGTAATTTAAAATAATTTAAAATTCATTTCACTTTTATAGTAGAGAAAAAAACAACCAAACTATATATATATATATCTATATACTTAAAGCTAAACCGTTTTTTCGTTTTCCATGCAAAAATGGGTTCTATACGCGTGCGCGAGCATTCAGCCAATCGGCTAGAGGCTTTTACTCTCTAGAGACGGCAGTTTGCAAATTCGACCCAATACGCATGCGTCAAAATAGGACCGGCCAATGAGGTGAGGGTCTATTGCTGTCTCTAGGAACGTCATTGGGATCATCCATCTTCCGTTTTTTTTATTATTATTATTTTATTTATTTATTTATTTATTTATTTATTTTGCACGTTGCGGTAAGCCTAGGAAGGTAATTGCATACTCACTGTGGAGTGTTTAGAAGGTATTTATTTTATTTATTATAATTTGTATGATTACTTAGGTGTCCATTTCGGATTTACTGTTTAAAAATGAATTTAGGCTCATTTAACGTTCGCGAAATCAATCTCGATGGAAATTGTCTTTTTAGATCTCTATCATTTTGTTTATATAGTACTGAAAATAATTATTCAAACGTGTAGAACACGTAATACAAAATTGGACCATTTATAGTCCGTTTATTATCGGGGATGAATCTTATGGTGTTCCGATTGCTAATGAAAACGATTATGTAAATATAATGTTAAAAGACAGTACGCACGGTAGTAATATTTTTATTATTATGAAAATTTTTATATCTGATTATATTCTGATTTTATTCGAAAAAAGCAGAATCTGAGCGTCTGAATATAAATTATAAAATATTATTTCTGTATTTAGCAACTAAATATTTAATAAATATGCAGGAATGTGACTAGCTTTATGTGAATGTATAATATATACAAGTTAAAAGAGTTTCTGAACTTTAGCATTATTTTTTAACAGAAATATATTACGCACGGTAGTAATATTTTTATTATTATGTGTTCGAAAAAAGCAGAATCTGAGCGTCTGAATATAAATTATAAAATATTATTCTGCATTTAGCAACTAAATATTTAATAAATATGCAGGAATGTGACTAGCTTTGTGTGAAAGTATAATATATATAAGTTAAAAGAGTTTCTAAACTTTAGCATTATATTTTAACAGAAATATATTATCTCTATTCGATTTAAAAGCTTTCTCATTACATAAGTGTGCTATTTTATTTGTAAAGAGTACATGTATGCATTATATTGTTTGTATGTATACAAATCTTTAGAATGTTTTGATTTGCAAACTCTTAATATTTGAATAATGTTTACATTATATTTGTTTGTATGTATACAAACAATATATGTGTACAAGAAGTATATATACAAACAATGTATATTGTATAATGTATCATGTAACAATATTAATATTTACATTGTATTGTTTGTATGTATACAAATCTTGAATGTTTTAATTTATTACATTAATTTTTTACCAGTTTGCATGTCCATTCTTGGGCGATACATATGAAACTCATAATTTGTCACAAATTGGTGATTTTACTAATTTCGTGCTTTGCCCAAGAATGTGAAAAAAAAACTATTTTTGACGTCAGGCAAAATGAATGAGGTTATTTCGGTTTTTATTTTGTATATAAAAAATGTTATATGTATCATTGTTTTTTGTATATTTAAAGATGATTACTTATTCTTTGTAATTATTTTTTGTTGGGGGTTTTTGGACAAAATAATATACTTCATAGCTAGAACCAGTTCCGCTAATCATTAATATTTACTTAATCCTTTGACCGCTGAGCAGATGGGCAAATTTGCAATGTTTTTTTCTGTTATTTTTTTTAAATGTCAAAAAAGATAAATTTTCAAACTTGGTATAAAAAACTTAGGTACTTCTCTATTATCTCATAACAAAATACTATCGCCAAACTGTATGACTAAATGCCAAAAATGCAGTCCCATTTACTTGATGTTGGAAGCATTATACGTGTTTGTTATGTCATCAAGTGGTTTTTAATTCAACATTTGCGTGTATTTTTCATTATGTTTATTTGATTTATTAGTTATTTCATTAATTAAAATAACAATTGTATTCTTAAATTCTTATATTTTATTTATTTATTTTGATATTCCAATGACAACATTCTCCCGTTTATTTGGCGTTACAGTTTGGCGATAGTTTTTTGTTATGAAAAGTGGTCGACGAGATAATACAGAAGTACCAAAACTTAATTAAATATATGAGTATATTCCTTGACAGTATTAATCATTACTCGATATTTTAAAACTGCATCATATTTGTAGAATTATATTAATTTAAACAATGCTTCTATTGAAGTGTGAAGAACCATATATTTACATAATCGTTTTCAATAGCAATTGTAACACCATAAGATTCATCCCTGATAATAAACGGAATATAAGTGGTCCAATTTTGTATTACGTGTTCTACGATATTTTTACGTATGTTTGAATAATTATTTATTTTTCTCAGCCGTTCAGAAATAGAATACATATTTCTGACGGAAATAGAAAATTCCATAGTGAAAAAATAGGACTTTCTCGCTCAAATTACTACATTGCTTAGATAATAAAATATTTAAAAAATTAAACATTGCTCTTTAGTTTTCCCTACCTCGAAACAAAACTATAAAAAGAATTAGGAAAATCGCTATCTAGCCACTCTCTCGCCAAAAAGATAGCGCTGCGTCACTTGATGAAAATCGTTGAAAGTGAAATATTTTCAAGATGTTTATTTTTTTAAGGTTTCGTTCATCTCAGGAAAGCCTATTACTCCCGCTCCGTTGTCTGTCCGTCACAAAGTCGTTCCCAGAAACAATATAAGTTACAGGCATGAAAATTTGTGTACTTATAGTTAAATACATACTATGAAGCTCAAAAAATTAAAATTTGAAAAAATCGTATTATTTTAATAAAAAGAAGTACAAAACGAAAATTCTAACAGCTTTCTCCTTTTAAATTTAAACATTTTTTGTTATAACAATTGCCAACAATTAAAAATCCACAGTAAAATATTTTCTACAATAAATAATTTGCTATTGAAAGATTTCCACGTGAAAAATGAAAATGAAATAAAGTTTCACCAATTGAAAAAAAAAAGATTATGGCACGTCATATGGGTAATAAAACGGAAAATTTCAAACATTTCTCAATAATAGAAGGAGTATGAGTATGTGTATGTACAGAAAGCAGATAAATATCAAGTCATTTGAGAATTAAAAAGAAAATTAATCTAACGTACTATTGGAAGTTTAACGGTTTTTTCAAATGTTTGAGAATAATACAAAGCGAGTATCAGTATGAGTAATAGAGAATATTTTAGTATATGAGTTTGAGGAACATACAATGAGTTTGAGGAACGAACAATGTAGGTACTTTTAAAGAACTGTCAGAAAAAGTCTCACTTTCTAAAATACGCAATTTGGCACTAGGACCTGGATTACAGACGATTACGCAATAGGTTTAAATATCTATTTTATATAAACTATTTTTTTTTAAATATCGCATTTAGCCCACATGACAGATATTATTATGATAGAGTATAATAGCGGGCCGGTTCAGATATTCGAAAAAACGAGAAAAATAGACCAATAAATTTTTCCTTTATAAAAAAAACATGACTTTTTTTTTTTTTTTTTTTTTTTAGAAAATGAAATTTATTTGGATATATTAAAGGAAAGAGAAAGTGTTTTGAACGGAATATTAAAACGAGATTAAAAAATTACAAGTGGGTAATTAATGGAATTTTATAGTGAAATAGAAAATCACATGCTATTTGTATCTAATATTCAAAAAAAAAGTTTTCGCCAAATTGGCGAGGGAAAAATCGCGCCAACGTATATGACATCTGTGCCATACATTAATGAAAAGAGAAAAAAAACAGTAATGTTAAAATGTTAATTATTTACACTATTTTACTTAATTATCTCCCTCGGCTGATAAATAAATGTTTATGACGTCAGTTGAAACGGATACGAGGCTAACGAAAAAGAAAGGCTACCGCGGTGCTTTACGCATATCTTTTTTTACAGACCGCCGGAGTCACGTGATGCTCGAATGCACCAATGCAAGTGTACGAAAAGAGCAGCATGTCACTCTAGCAGTCTGTAAAAAAAGATAAGTGGAATGTTACGGCGGTAGCCTGTCCTTCTCGTTAGCCTCGAAACGGATATGTTTTGCGTAAGTATGCATAGCAACATCTATTTATTTCTGTATATTAATGAAATAATAATCAATAGTCATTGATTTCTTAATATCCTGTACTATTTGTTTATATTTTAGTCCATAAATGGCAGTACTGATTCACAAAAATTGTTTTTGAATAGAAGCTTCCAGTTTTCAGTGGTGACGTCAGTTATGACGTTTGCTTGGAAACTGACTCCAAACAAACGGTTGCTATGTTGTATTTTCTATTTTGTTTGTATATTTTAGCAATATATCACAATTAAATGTTTTAACACTTTAGAAGTAGTGGTAACATTTTCTATGATTTATATTTAATAAGAAATTAAACATAGCACCCGTTTGTTTGGAGTCAGTATCCAACCAAAACGTCAAGAGTGACGTCTTACTGTAAGCGTCTATTAGGAATTTCGTTGAAACTGTGTGAAGATACCGTATTAATTTACGCTTTTGTTAGGTAAAATAAGAGAACATTTCAGACATTTTTAGTGATGTTATATGTTAATTTCCCGAGTTCTTATTTATTGTTTATATCCTGCATTCTTTTCAATAATATTTAATAAAATTTTAGATATTTTTATTGCTTTCACATTTTCATAATTATAAGTTATTTATTTTAAAATTTTGAAGCCCAAATTTTAGGTGTTTAAATCTATTAATGTATATAAAAATGCATTATTGGTCATTCTGTTTAAAGTTTAGTAAAGTTTAAAAACAATTTAGCTATACTTTTTTATATTCATCATTTAAAGTTCTTTTTTTTTTTTTAAATTCAGATCATCTTTCAGTAAAAAAGTGCCAAACGTGTCATACTGTAAAGATATAATTTTTTTTTTTTTTTTTACAAAACTGAATTGTGATTCTTGCGAATATATTTTGTTATATTCTGCATTCAGTTAAGTTAAATTATTAACATTTTAGCAATTTTTTTGT
The DNA here is from genome assembly GCA_963931845.1 of Maratus michaelseni. Taxonomy (NCBI): domain Eukaryota; kingdom Metazoa; phylum Arthropoda; class Arachnida; order Araneae; family Salticidae; genus Maratus; species Maratus michaelseni. The sequence continues at coordinate 54,956,945 of OZ007596.1, forward strand.
GTTGTTTTATTCATTATTTAAGCTTGTAATTATTATTATTTTTTATATTCTGCATTCTTAAATAAGGTTTATGAACATTTCGATTTTTAAAGAAAGGATAAAGTGTTTTGAAAGGAATATTAAACGAAACCCTTTGTGCGATCTTCGATCACACTTACCCATTTGTTTGGTGGTGGTGTTGTTACTGTATTTCTAAAAAAAATACAAAATCAATGTTGATATAATTTAAATGTGAGTAAAACTAGAGTATTTCTTTCAATTCATAAACCAAAACCAATTAGAACGTTGTAACGCACAAATAAGAAAACTGGCATAAAAAACCGCATACGGCCGTTTCAAGGATGCATCGATCCCCTTCCTCAGTGCGAAGAAGTGACGTAGTTGACCGGAAATATCTGAAAAAAGGAGTCACTGCGCAGTATTCCTCCACACGTGCGATAGAAAAAAATCCTTTTTTCAGATATTTCCGGTCAACTACGTCACTTTTTTGGTATATATATACTCTTGCTTTAGCTTTTTGATTCAAGCCAGTACTCGGGGCTATAACCGAGGGTTTCTTTGAAACCAATTTTATCCTTTTTTTTTTTTTTTTTTTTTCGCACTGAGGAAAAGGATCGATGCATCCTTGAAACGGCCGTATGCGGTTTTTTATGCCAGTTTTCTTATTTGTGCGTTACAACGTTCTAATTGGTTTTGGTTTATGAATTAAAATTCGCACAAAGTATTCGATCTATGCTCAGTATCTCTTTCAGTTAATAAAAAAAAATCTTATGAATAGGTCAGGTAGTTTTGGTCATAAAACATAAATATATACGCGTCGAATTGAGAACGTAAATCCTTTTTTAGAAGTAAAAAAAAAAAAAAAAAAAGCTCTGCGGAAATAGAAGTTTTGTGTTCACTAGTAAACAATACCGACCTTGAAAGGTGATATTGAGGCACTTATTTTTTAGGATTTTCTACCAGAATGGTGAGAACGCCACTGCTGCGATTAAAGCACGTCAAACATTTTATATACGAATTTTTAATAAACCATTAGACTCATGCAAAACCTTGGAAAGTTTCTTTTTTAAGTAATTTCTATTTAAACTGCAATTTTTTATCATACAAAGTGTTTCAAGGAAATGTGAATGTAGTGTGTCAAAAGCCGTTTCTAAAAACCTTTCGTCTGATACTTCATTCAAATTTGTGCGTTTTGTATGTGCGATGGAAAAGAAGATGTTGACATCATAAATAATATAGATGACGTTGCCCACGTGTTTTGTTGGGTCAACCAAATTTTTGTTGATTCAACAAAACTTTTTTCTGGGTATATATATATATATATATATTATTTCACTGTTCAATTGTATTTGATTATTACATTTTAGAAGCATGAAAATTATTAAAATATTTTTAAAATAATTTTTTTTTATGTTCAGCTTACATGTAGGGATGTACTCTTTCGCTCTGGCAATCATATCCATAGCCAAGTCCAAATATGAATAACAGATCTCATTATTCCCGCAAGTCGATGTCACATTGCAGTGAACACTTGAAGCCATCAATAATATCAAAAGGTAAGCAGATTTGAACCTGAAACAAGAAATACAACTTTAAAAATTACGTAAAACGCTTTTAATACATTATTTAATAGGGCATATCGAAAAAATCCAAATTTCTTAGATCTTTTTGCAGTAGTGCGGAAAAGTTGTGAACTCCCTTTATTAAAAAACGTGCGAAATTTTAAAACTGTGGGTTGATATCTTCTGTCTCCTCAGTGGGCCTAAAGTTCCAAAAATCGGACTAAAAATGATTAAACATCAAAAATTAATAAATAATCACAGATTTCGCTCATCGGTTTGAGGTAGTGCTTACAAGTTACTATTTTGTAACAACAACAACCATAGAAAGTCGTAGAATTATAGATTAATATCTTCTGTCGCCTCATCGGCATCGAATTTCGGAAATTTTGACGCATTTTGGTAGTTTTCTGCATAACTGTTTACTGCTTGCACAATACACAATCGAGACAGACAGGGTTTGGCGGTATGCCAAAATAATGAAAACAATGTGGGGACCCACAAGAAGTGTTCAAATGCGTTTAAAACTGGACAACACAGTTCTTGTCAGTGAAAGTATGTTGTCTCCAACAGAGCCACGACTGCTATTGCATCGCGTGTTATGCAAGATTTGGGTTTAATATCAGAATCAGATACCAGCCTCGTCACAGGCAAAAATAAAATATGGAGGGAAAAATCGAGAATTTACAAAGAATTGGTCTCAAAATAAAATGAAAATCGTTCCACTCTATCTGGCCTTTATTTTGATGGACTACGTAACAAAACCTTAACATCAGAAACACTCGAGGACAAGCAGTTCTAAAGAACAATTGTAGAAGCGCATTGCTGTATTGTATCGGAGCCTGGTTCTAAGTATATGAGAAATGTTACACTTGAAAGCGGATCTAGTCTTGATATATCTAATAGCATTTACGAATACGTAACAAGTGCTTTATTGGAGGATTTTAGCAACCTTATTGTTCTCCGGTGTGACGACACTGTAGTGAACACAGGAGTGTATAATGGCGTAATTCGCAGGCTTGAATTGAAACTTCAAAGGCCAGTCCAATGGATTATCTGCTTACTTCATTTCAATGAGTTACCATTACGACACCTTTTTGAGTCCATAAACGGCAAATCATCTGGCTCCACATCTTACACCAGAGGCATTGGACGAAACCTCAAAGGATGGGAAAAACTTTCAATTGATGCTTTTAATAGTATTGAATGCAAGTTGCCAGACATTGATCCTACCACCCTTCGTTCCGATCAGAAATACTTATTAGACATTTGTACCGCCATTAGTTCTGTCGTTTGTTTTTCAGATCTAGCTATCCGGGAACCGGGAACGTTGAATTTGTCCCGCTGGCTAACAACTTCCAATCGAGTACTGAGGTTATATATATCAACACCAGACCCATCAAATGAGTTGCTAATATTGGTTGTATTCATTCTAAGAGTCTACGCACTCTCATGGTTCCGAATTAAGTTTCGTCATTCCATAAAGGATGGTGCGTTGTCTAAACTGTGGCATTTCATCAGATCATCTCGGTAATTGCCAAAAAAGTATTGTGACATAATCTACCCAGTTATTTCTGGCAACGCTTAATTTTCGGCTCAAGCAAACATGCTTTTGGCCATGTTATCTGATGATAGGTGCCGTATTAGGACCCTTGCAGATCGGTGGATTATCAAGGCAAGAGAAATTAACCCAGACGGAAATTGTGTTCGCAAATTCGTTATTCCTGTTGTTAACTTTGGAGCTACAAACTATGTAGATCTCAATGACTGGCAAGCTTGTTATGTGATATCGCCTCCTGTTCTCAGAGCCCGCATAGCATGCACAGTCACAGTGACGTCATTGTGACGTCACTGTGAGTCGCGTACGTCACGTCACATCTGTGACCAAAATGACACCACTTTGTAACGTCACACTGTGATCAAAATGTGAACGTCTTGAAGATCTAAAGAAAACTTAAAATAAACTTTAGAACATCTTATGGCAGGCAGAAAATTACTTTTTGACAGCTTTAAAAATTTTTGTGACGTTGCAATGACGTCACTGCAAGTCACATAAGTCACGTAAAACATATGACCAAAATGCCAACACTCTGTGACTTCACGGTGTGATCGGAGAGAGAATTTGGAAAAAAACTCATAAAATATAGAATTGAATTATGTCATGTACCTAAATCATTAATAAAAATATTGTCACACATTATTTAAATATATTGTATTTCCAAAATAAAATAATAAATAAATATTTATCTACATATATGAGGCAGATAATTTTTTACAATTGTCATTGCCATTTTCATGAAATTTAACAAAATATACTATATAATACACAGGTAAAAATCCTTAAATAGAAATTTAGTAACGTAGGAAAGTTTTGGCGGAAAGTAATTCAGAAATAGATCTCCCATTCTAATAAAACTGTTAGCGATTTAGAGATTTGTTAGCATTTTAAATACAAACATTTAATTTTTTTTCCTACCACCGCATAGAACTCATTTGCTAATTTTGTGATACTAAAAATATTTTAAAAATCTCCAATCTCTTATTATTTTGAGGGGCCACTCAACCCAATCATCAGCTTTCTGTTTAAAAAGTGAGGACACCATTTTTGCGAGTTCGACATCTGGGGTGCTCGGGGTGACCGTCGAACGCGTTCAAGATTTTTCTTGTACTGAATATTTAAGGTGGTTCACAACAGACCTGCTCCACAACGCGAAGCTTTCTGACATAATTTCTGACTCATTTTTAAACGCAAAGGCATAAAATGGGCAGGACTGACTATGGAAGCAATTTGGAATCGAAATGAGTTTTCCATTTTTTGATAAATAAATTACTTATCGAGTTATAAGCAATTCGTGTCACGTGACGACTGGTTTTTCTCTTTTCTTTCCCCGTTACGTCGGGTATTTGGTTCAAAACGCTGACTTTGACATTCTTTTCTGAAAGATCTTCTGATTTTACTAAAAAATGGAAAACGTCTTTCAATTACAGAGTTTCTGAATAAAAACAAAAGCCAATTTCATGCGTTTCCGAACAAAAACGAATTAAAAATATGTCATAAAGTATATGTCATTCCTATAGCAATTTATTCCAAAACTGGTCAGTGCTTAATAAGATATCACCTCTGTTAAATATATTGCTCTTTTCAATAGAGTGTAAAAAATGAAAAAATCGTATTTAGGAAATCTGATTGCAGAATAGTATTTATATTTATGTCGTAATTTTTTTATAAAGACTATTAAATCCATTTTTATTTAAAATTTATGTTTACTTTGGACGCCTAAAACAAATGCAACTGATTAAAAAATATATAAAAATTTAAATTTTCACAGCTTATTTCCAAGAATACTAAACTCTCTTATATAAAAACAGAATATTATAGTTTTATTAGAAGTTATTTGTCAGCCATATAAACTATAAAGCAAAAGCATTTGAAATATCTTTATTTAACTGTTTTCTTTCTATTCTTTTTCTGGAAACACCTGCTAGATGTTACTTTGTGGTAAACATTACTGCGCAGATCATGATTGCAAATGTTGAGGGCAGACGATTATTTTCATCGGCGGATTAGAGTGTGTGGTGTTCTTTTAAGTTTGTGGAAGTATATTGTGGAATTTATACCGTGAAAGTAAATTAACGTTTTAAAGTGAATCATCCATTTTAACCTATCCTTATGTCTAGCTGGGTGCGTTATTAAGGTCTGCGTGATATTTGATATCTCAGATCTATGAACACACCTAAGCTGGACACTTTGAAAATTAAATCAGTGGATTTGAGTCTCATTTTTCAATGAAAAGGAAGCAGTCAACGACCATTAAAACTTAATCCCTAGAACTGGTGGTTTTACTTATAGATTAGCAGGTAACTTTTAATGTCTTCGCAGTTTTGTTAATAGTGCATATTTAGTAATGGTACATTAATAGTGCATTATTTAAATGTTAAGATGTTTAAATCTTTTTTTTTTTAATCACTTGTATAAAATTTTATCTTTAATGTTTTAAATCGTTTTAAATAGAGAGTTTGGAAAAAAGCTTAAAGTATTTACTAACAATATATATTCTAAAGTGTTATTTATAACGAGGAATGTATTTATATTTTGCGTTTCTCAGTTCAATTTTCATAGTTATTCATTTTAATTAAAAACATTGCAATTTTTAAAACTATTAATATTTGATTTACAATTTGAAAATTTCTTAGCTAGTGGAGGTTTTGAGAAATAATTTTCTGGTATATTTGAAATAATTGCGACAATTTAACTCATTACAAATTTAGTTGTCAAGATATGTCAATATTAGGTGCACAAAAATAATGAATATTGATGAAACAATAAAACAGTTATTCAGTTAAGGTAATTTTTCCAGTTATGTTATCGAATTTTTTCTATAGTAAAAATTGATATTTAAGCTCTGCAATTAGTATTCTATCAAAAACTATAAATGAAATAATTTGTAAAGAAAAAAAAAATATTTTTTTTTCTTTGCGTTTATGATCCTAAGTTTTAAATTTCATTTGCTTCGAAAAATGTTTTATTGCTTGATACAATGTTTATTATTTAATAATATCGCACAATAAGTAGATCTATTATTTAAATGAATTCCTAATATAAATTTTTTACAATGCTTATCTAAAAATCTATACTTTTATTTTCATTAAATTTGTAATCAAATCCAAAATATCTAATTTCTGAATTCATTTTTATTCGGAAACACATGAAATTGGCAGGTGTTCTTATTCAGAATATATGTAATAGAATGGCATTTTCCATTTTTGACAAAAGATGTTTCAGAAAACACTATCAAAGTCGGTGTTTTGAACCGAATTTCCGACGCGCAGCGTCAGAAACGGAAAAAACGCGACCAAAATTGCTCTTAAGCATTTCATTTATCTAAAAATGGAAAACGCTATTCATTCCAAATCGCTTTAATAATCAGGCATGCAAGTGCCAAGCGTTTAAAAATTTGTTCATAAATGTGTCAGAAAGTTTCGTGATACTGAACGAGGGGAAATATGGCAAAGTATACACATTTAAAAACTTCAATACTTAAAAGCAAAATAGCATATAGTTTTAATTATTGTCAACATTTTTGGTGGTTACATAAAACAAATGGAAGTCGAAGTTATTTTTAAAAGTGGTTATTTGCACAATAGAATTTCATATTATTAAAATATTTAATTTTATTATAATTTTTAATGGATTCAACTATTATTTTTATATTAGTATGCGTTTTTTACATTTATAATTTTCTTGTTTAACGGCTACATTAGCCGGTTTCCCAATCAGATGCAAAGTTTTAATTTGAATACGAGTTGCATAAAAAAAATGATTGCCGATACAATCCTTATCCTCGATCTTATCCGTATTTGGTGAAATCTTGTTATCCGAATCTATGCGAAATCATTTATCAGGTTCGGGCGGGTTGTGGGCTTACAGAATTTTTGTTGTTGTTGTTGTTGGGTTAGGGTAAGATTACGGGTTGAATGTAAATATAGTTTCAGTCAACCATCATTCATGTTCAAGTAGACATTCAATCATGTTCAAGAAGTATATAACCGGATTCGTGCATGACTCTAGATCCGAGCCGACATCAGAAATTGTCTCGTAACACAATTTCTGATAAAATCTGGTTACTTGGTCGTATGCAAGATTCTATTCTGAACAAGACTTACAGTAAAAACATTATACCCGATTCGGGTCAGATCGGGTTCACGAAAATCAGGTCACACGACAACTAATCCAAATCTATTCTGTAGCCAAACAAATCCAAAAAGATCGATCCGAAGTTTCTGGATTGTATTCGGGTAAAATCTGGTCACCCGACCCGGTGCAGTGTCGTCACAAACGTCACAAACTTGAACCATAAAAAAATTTTGATCCGAACAATCCGTATAGGATTCGGGTAAAATCTGGTCACCCTATCCGATGCAGATTCGTCACATTTTTCACATTGAAGTCGCACGGTGACTTCACAAAGTAGTCACATTGTGAGGTCACAGAAAGCCTTGAAAACGGCCATAATGACCTCGCATTTACGTCACAGTGACTTCACATCGACGTCAGGTGACGTCACGACGACTGTCACAAAGTCACAGTGTGACTTCACAGTGACGTCGCCGTGATGTCACCATGCCTTACGGGTAGAGTCTGCGATAAATTTAAACACACTACAAAAAGAAGAAAAAACATTGGTCATTACAAAATCATGAATGGGCAAAATGCCGTAGACGTATATAGTGTAGATGCACATAAACTACACGCAAAAGCAATAAAAGTACACGCTGACAGGCTGTTGCCTTTTTCATCCCGACAAGAAGAATTAGCCTTATTTAAATCACTTGTGAAAAAATCTGATACTCTACATGCAATTAAGCAAAATATACGCCTTCCTCATGCTGTCTTTGAAGATCATGCAAGAAAATACGTTTAACGACCTTTTACGGTCTAACTTTAGACACACACCGGCCCCAGGAAATATTCCCCAGTCAAATGCTGAAGCTAGAGTCATTGGGCCGAACTCGACTGCTTTTATACAATTCACTACGGAGGAAGTTACCTGGAGTGGAAACTGGAATAGGCTGAGATATCGAAAACGCAAGTCATATTTTTGAAACGAAAGAGGACGCTGCAAAATTTCGTAGGCGGTCTTTTAACAGAATGTCATTAGATTACATGTTAAATTCCGAAAATATTTTACTCGTTTTTTTTAACTGTAGCAATTATATGTCATAAATTTAAGATGGGTTTTTGTGCTGTGTTAGGTGCAGGAATACCTTACAAATTGCTATCTACATTGGTAGATTTTCATATTCAATCCAATTCTGTTTAGAATATCATTCAATTCAACATCAGGGATTATTTCTGTATTTTCAGATGATGAAGGATCTGTACCAGTTTGGGCCACATGACATCAGAATCATTATTCTATGAATGAATTTAATTTATTTGTAGAGTAAAAGTGTTTTGGGGCTTCACAAAAAAGTGCAAGTGTAAAAACTTATTTTTAAAAAAATCCCCCTCCCCCTTCCGTCCTATTATATCTAGAGTAGTTAAGGATTTATATTAACAGTTAAATTTCCTGAAACTACTTGATATATTACTTGTAGTAAAAAGGTAAGTGAAAAATGTAGTCTGCAGATTTACTAATTTCATTCTACTATAAATCTAATTAGTATTTCAGTATTTTTTAACTACCGAGTTGAATAATGAAATATTTAAATCAAATATTTAAACTATATTAAAAACAATAGAATTTTAACATTTTGTATCGCTTAAAAAATTGTCTTTATTTGAATGGGGAGTGCTTGAGCCCCATGAGCCCCTTCTTTGTATATCTAGAGTAATTAGGGATTTATTTTAAAAGTTAATTTTCCTGAAACTACTTGATATATTACTTGTAGTAATTACTAAGTAAACAATGTTATCTGCAGACTTTCTAATATTGTTCTTATTAGATTCATGTAAGTGCAATTTAAAATTTTAATTTGTTTAGTTAGCTGTTCAGTTCAACTAAAAGATTTAATTTTAAATAGATAAAAGGGCAGTTACAACAGAAAAATTATAAAACTACATTTAAAACTGAATTCTATTAATTAGAGGTATTTGTAAGGAGTTAAATATCTATAATTTTATTTATTCATTTTTGTGCATGGAAAGAGGAGGGGGGGGGAGTCCTAAAAATTTCATCTTAATCGAAGAAAAAAGTGCTTGAAATGTGCTCATTAGTTTGATAAAACTGTGTTTAAAAAAAATGAAGTGTCTGGACCAGTTTGGGTCCTGTGACATCAGAAACATTATTTTATCCATCAATTTAATTGATCTGTAAACAAAAAAGTATTTTGGGGTTTAATTCAGAAGTGCAAGTGCAAGAATTTATTTAAAAATATATACATATATGCCTCTCTCATAAATGCAATTTAAAAATTTAATTTGATTATTTAGCTCTTTAATTAAATCAAAAGTTTTATTGATTATAAATTAGGAAAACGAAATTTAAATAACAAATTTAATATTCTCAAAAAAAAAAAAAAAAAAAAAAATTAAGTATATATGGTTTTTAATAACTGTATAATTTTCAAATTGTAAGGTAAGCATGTTACCTTTTCAATCTGCAGCAGTGTGTATGAAAAACGAAGCATTTATGTATGGTAAAAAAAGGCGAGCTTTTGGACCATTTATAATTAACATTATATTAAAGTCACCATTTACGATTCCTGAAAAAATTAGTTAATAGACCCTATTATTTATTCAAATTTTCTTTCTCAAATAATTAAGATAAAAATTTGTTTTTAAATGTACATAATATTAATTGCATAGATATAAAAGTTATGAGTTATTAAATTATTTAATGGTTATCGATATATGCGCAAGATTAAAATTTATTCCAGAAAATTTGAATAATACTTTTAATCTTTCTAAAAATTATACGTCCATTCCGTATTTTTTCGTGATATTTGTCTTTAAATGACTATCCAGATGTTTTTTTCAGGATGAACTCTTTTTTAAAGAGTTATAAGAAACAACCGAAACGCCAAATATACATTAAAATATATGCATGGTGTGAAGAAAACTGTATTTAATGAAATTTCTACTTGTTTGACTTTATTAAAGTTAAAATTTTTCATTAAAAACATTAAAAAAATGAATGCTTCTCGCATTGAAAAGCATAGCAGAAGCAGGCTAAGCTGGCCTATTGTGTGCCGCAGCGCCATTTATGAGGAGAAAAACTGTGTTGTAAAGTTTTAACGTTACTTTCAACTCCATCTATCTTCCTCTGTGCAATTCATAATCAAGCGCCGGATGGTAATGTAAATGCGGTTAGTAGTACAGATGCCGTCGATTATAAGGGATTCTCCCCAACAAATTCTCAGTCATCAGAGGACACTATCATTTATACACCCTCAACCCCGACACACTCCCTAACGATCAACAAATCGCTAAATCGCCTTATGAATACAACTGAGATATCTGGCGGATCAATTTCTAGATTGGGCATTTCTAATCACAGAATAATTATCTTCTAAATATATTTTCTACATAATAAGCGTGTCATGTTGCAAATGGTAATTTCTATTTGTTGATTCCTAGATATTTATGAGAACATGTATATTGGATGGACCGATTGGTCAATTCTCATGATATTGTACAAAATGTATTTATAGGTTTTGTTTTATTTCTCTTTTCTTGATTTAATTTCTTTTTATATAATATATATATATATATATATATATATATATATATATATATATATATATATATATATATGTCCCAATTTAACTGATTAGCAGAAATTATGTCTGTCTCACTTGCAATATAGCGAATATGGTAGAATAAATCTTATTTTATTTTGTATATATATTTTATAAAACAGTTTGGTATTTGAAAATTTTGTTGTTACTATGGTATAGCAGTGTAATAACGAAGATTGATGATGTATGTAACTTAATTAAAAAGCAATAAATATTTTGATTATCCATATGAATTATTAGATTAAGATTAATATTTGTTATTGCCGAATGCGTAGCATTTATTAAAAATTATGAGATATTTTTTGTTACTATAATATAGTAGTGTAATAATAGAAATTTTTGATATATGCAACTTAAGTAAAAAGTGAAAATTAATTTGATTATCTATATGAATTATCGCATTATGATTAATATCTGGGAGCACGGCAGTGCGTCCGCCAAGTTCGCACAGGCCGTAAGCTACCTTTTCCCTGACCATTTCGGCCTACTTTTCACCCCCTCATAACTGCGTTTTGGTGAGAGCTAGAGAGTTTTCCTTTTTAACACACATTAATATAATGAAACTGAACTAGGTTCCAAGATTTATTATTTCTATATTTAATATTTTTCGAAATATGAGATTCCGAAAAAGGGCTTTTTTGTAACTGACTCACAGGGGATCATCAACTAAAAAGTTGGTGATCATCAAATAACTAAGGTACTTCTAACAGTCGTAGAATCATAAAATTTGACAAGTAAGTAGGTTTTGTCACACAATTAACCAGAAAAGTCTAAAAACATAGAATTTCTGCCTTTAAACCCTTCAAATAGGGGGTGCTGATTTGGCTATATACAGTTCGTAGCACATTCAATTGGCAAATTAAATTAATTGCATTGTTGCAACCATTTGTGTTTTTTGTTGTACGATAAACATTTAAGTAATAATAGTTGCCTAGACAATCATTTCCTCGCTCATGTTTTGAAGCCAGAGCTGGTCGCCAAAGCCTGATTACAGAAAATTAGCCTGAGTTTGAAGGTGTTACATGGTTTCAAGCAGAATGAATTTTTTATATTCTTTTCCGAAAATGTTGGGAAGGCAAATCTTTTAGTTTATCTGTCCGTTTTTCTATTTTTTACTTCCTTAAAATAAATTTTATTATAAATGTCGGTATTCTAATCGCAATAGCACTCAGTCAATCTCGCAAAATTCCAGTGGGTTGTTAGTTCTTTAAGTGCATTTTAATGATGTTAATAAACTTTATATATATATATATATATATATATATATATATATATATATATATATATATATATATATATATATATATATATATATATATATATAATCTGGGAGCACGTCAGTGCGTCCGCCAAGTTCGCACAAGCCGTAAGCTACCTTTTCTTGAACCATTTCGGCATACTTTTCACCCCCTCATAACTGCGTTTTGGGGAGCGCTAGAGAGTTTTCCTTTTTAACACACATTAATATAATCAAACTGAACTAGGTTCCAAGATTTCTTATTTCTGTATTTAATATTTTTCGAAATATGAGATTCCGAAAAAGGGCATTTTTATAACTGACTCACAGGGGATCATCAAATACCTAAGGTACTTCTAACAGTCGTAGAATCATGAAATTTGACAAGTAAGTAGGTTTTATAGCACAAATAACCAGAAAAGTCTGAAAACATAGAATTTCCGCCTTTAAACGCTTCAAACAGGGGGTGCTTATTTGGCACCCCCGTACAGTTCGTAATACATTCAATATGCAAATTAAAATAATTACATTGTTGCAGCGATGTATGTTTTTGTTGTTTGATAAACATTTAAATAATAAATGTTTCCTAGAACAACCATTTACTCGCTCATATTTAAAGCCAACGTTGGCTGCCAAAATCAGATTACAGAAAAAATTGATACAGATGTCATATACGCACCACATTGGAGCGATTTTTACCCCGCCAATTTGGCGAAAACTTTGTTTTTGAATATTAGTTACAAATAGCATGCATAATAATAGCACGTAATTTTTTATTTCAATATAAAAATAAAGTAACGCAATAAATGAAATAGCTTCTATTATTTTTAAAAAGGAAAAAAAAATAAATAAATGATAGTTTGATATAAATAAATATTGATATACATAATAAAAACAATTTATATAATTAAAATAAAAAATCTATATAATAAAACCGTATGTCATGTGACTGTCCTCAACAGTTCCGGGATGCCGCTTCACTTTTTCATATGCCAGGCAGCCATTTTTATTCAAAATTATTTTTTCTAATAAAACTGCATAAAAGTTACATTTTTAGAAAGATCGTTCAAAATAAATTAATATTTGAGAGACGACTTACGTTCAATTATGTATACATTCTGCAATAACTTCAGTTTCAATTAGGTTCGCTGTTCAAATTCTCTATCCATGAAAGTAAACAAAAAAAAAAAAAAAAAAAAAAAAAAAAAAAAAAAAAAAAAGATTCATTCGTTGTGAACTTTTAAAATATTAAACCATGAATTTTTGGACCGCTGCCTGGTGTAAAAAAAAATAATCAGCACCAGTGAGACAGTCAAAGTTTACCATAATTCTGTTCCATACAACTCAACTTCCTTCGGATCTTTTCTTGATGTAAGTTGAACTCCGTGGTTGAACTCATGTAATAATATTTAATGGATCAAATTTCGAAACAAATTGTCAGCTTTTATTTTTCGTGTGTATTAATTAGAAACGATATTTTAATTTTGAAATCAAATGTTTTGATTTATGATAATATTTCTTATTTATCTATTTTCTATTTTAAAGAAAAATGTGAACGTCATGTATTTTAAATTGGAACAGCTGTCACGGACGCACCAGGGTTGGCGGAATTTTTGTTTTGCGCCATTTTGGCGAGAAAATCCCATTTTCAGGTACCTATTAGAGATTACTAAAACAGCATATACTTTTATTTTATTATGAAATAGTTTATTTTATATTAAAAACACACACACAATGATTAATTTATTATAAAGTGGGTTAAGCGGTTTTTGTCAAAAAAGATGAAATACATAACAACAAAAAATATGCGAAATGCTACCACGATCGCAAAAGTTCTTGATTTGTCTGTTAGATTTTTCCGGTTTGGCGAAGGATTAAGGAAAAAAATAAATTATGAATAAAAATAATTTGTTACAATGCTTAACATACATTTAAGGGCGACCAAACTGGTCGCCAGTGGCGGCTAGTAAAAGTAAATAAACAGCAATATAAACGAAATAACCGGGTTACCATGTGAGGCATAAAATTGCCATTTTGTTGCAATTGCGCCAATGTGGTACGTATATGACATATGTGCCAAAAAAACTGAGTTTGAAAGTGTTACTTGATTTCAAGTTGAATGAAAATTTTTATATGCTTTTCCAAAAATGTTGATAAAGGAAATCGTTCAGTTTATCTGTCCATCTTTGGATCTTTTACTGCCTTAAAGTAAATTTTAGTATAAATGTCGGGATTTTAATCTCAATAGCACTCAAGTGAATCTGACAAAAATACGCAACTACTTATCCTTTAGGTGCGTTTTAATGATGTTATGACTTCAACACAAACATGATATTTTTATCTCCAAATTTGGCGATATTTCACCAAACGTCGACAAGAACCGAGATTTAACAATATTAATTTTTTACCAAATTTGGAGATATTTTTCTTAGTGTCGCCAAGTTTGGAAATAATTAGACGCTAGCGGCTATTTTTATTGAGTTAATTTTTACTGCGAGTAGCCATCTATTACTAGTAAATCTACAGATCAGGAGCCTCAACGTCAGCTCTGAAAGTCAAAGTTTTTTACACTCACTTTTCATAATATTTAATATCTTACAATCCGCAAATTAAATTATTTAAATTACTGCATATATATTTATATGCATATAAAATAATTCGAAGGTTTCAGAACTTAGAAACGTTAAATTAAACACGGTTTATGCAATAATATTCTGACATTCTTATGAATTTCTTATTCTATTTTTTAGATTAAAAAAATACATTTCTTCAGGGGATGGGGGCTCTGCCCCGCTGAACCCTCCGTAATCTTATTAAATTTATATTCGTGATTTCCTATTATTTGTGTGAATGATTCTAGTATATCTTCCATTTCGTTCTGCACAGTGGTTTCATTACGATAAACAAAAATTTTAAAAATAATTTCATGTTATCCTAATACCTAAATAGCAATATTTACTTACCTGCCAATCACGAAACACTCGTATCTGATTGATAAGTTGAATAATATCCCGTGTACAAAAGTAACTTATGGAAATGTGAACACAATCTACTATATATTTCACTTATCTATTTCAGAAATCTAGTATTATTACAATTTTTGTTTCAGAAAAACAGTTTTGATGGTCATTGTACAATATTTATTTGACCTAAGTACATCCTGATCTAATTCGATGGCAATAGCATACTAAAATCTCCCCAAAATAGGCTTATTTGGAAACTTTTAAACCTATTGTGTAATCATTCATAATCGTGCCTACTGCCAATTCACTAAATAGCAACCTTGATTTGGCGCTATAAAGTATTTTTTGTGATAACTTTTTATGATCTCAGTTTCCAGTAGTTGTGCTATTTCAGGCTGTATGGATGCGTTTTACTACGCTAATTTCTTTAGATTAACTATATCGTTGTACGAGATATTACATTTTGTTTTTAAAATAATACTAATTTTCAACCACGAAAAATCCACATCTCTTCCAGAAAATTAATAATATCTCATATAAAAATATTTCGGCTATCATTTTATAGTAGTTAAAAGGTAACTTGTACCAAAATAAATTCTCATTTATTTCAATAAAATATTAAAATCACCCAATAATATTTTATTTTGCGAATAAAATATTGTAGCAAAATCGTCTGAGTTACTTGAATTTTATCATTTTTATATTTTTTGAAATATGGTTGCTAGGTTACAGTTAAATTGAAAAGGAAAATAAAAATGAATGCACTTTAATATTTGCAAAAGATGATAGAATAAAAGTATTATATTATTAGAACAGATGTATAAAATTGCACCAAAAATTATACACCTAATTTAAAAAATCTGACGAATGTATAAACAAAATTTCAAATTAATTTGAATAATTTAACACCTGACTTGATAAATTTTAGCCTTCATAACTTACCGTTTAAATACATTAATCAAATGCGACATTTTATTTTCAACGACTGAAAAATTTCAAAATCGTCTGAATTCCCATAGGAAAACATTATGATAAAAAAAGAAATGTTCTATGTTTTCCGTACGAATGAACCAAATGTAACTAAAAGCTATACAGCTAATTCCGGGTATCTCACCAACATAACTACCAAAAATCAAACTAATCGGATCATTTTTACGGCAGTTATCGCGGAACAGACAGACAGACAGACAGACAGACGGACAGACAGAAACCAAAAACTTTTCGGGTCTCCACAGTGAGCCTCAACTGACGTTTCGGCAATTATTTTTCAGCATATCATCTGGTTAATTAAATGGTATAACATACGAAAGCACAAAATTTCAAGCTGGGGAATGAAACTGAGCTATAAACCGTACTATTTCGATTTAAGTAATCGAGTGTACAAACAATTGGCGAAATTTTGCGATGGTGGTTTGGCATAAAAATTATTAAACTGTTGCAACCATGTATTTTATATAAATGCGTAACATGTATAATGACTAAATTTTCATTTACATATTACATTATTATTATTGTGAAAGCATGCTTCTGATTGGTGGATTCTAGATCAGGTAAAATTAAATTTATGATATACAGATAAATAACTTATATGTTAATTTTAAATTGTTGCCACAAATTGTGTAAGTATTAACATACGTAACTTGTTTTTCATTAGGTGCGTTCGTAATTATATAAATACGTAGCACCTATAGTCGTCGCTTGGTCCGTCCGTCTGTCTGTCCGTCCGTCTGTCCGTCCGTCCGCATATAACAACGCAAAATTTACCCAACCGAATCGTTTGCAATTTAAAATATATTATCTTTGCAGAATTTTGTCGAGACATTTCAAATTTTATTAAAATTGAATCAAAACTTTAGGAGATATTAATAAAAATATTTATTAAGAAATTTGAATTTTTTTTTTTAAATCGGTGTTTTTTGTTATAGGAGCTTCTGAAGTTTAATCGTCAAGCGACCGAGATACTTATTTTATGACAGAAATGAATCTGCAGACGATATAATTCATTTCACAGAATTAAAAATCCGAAAAGATCTGAATATTTATGTAACTAGCTATAAAACGAACGCACCTCATTTGTCACGTTTGACGTACAATTTCCAACTTGTTTTTCATAACACAAAACTGATTTTAAATTTTGTTTAAAAAATTAGTTTTTAAAATAAAGTTAAAACATTTTACTAAAATAGCTATAAACAGCGGTAGAATAACTCAACTTCATCTTATAAACTTTTTATTTATAAAATAGCTCAAGATACAGTTCGTTAAACTTATTTTAGAAAATATTTTGAGGAATAATTTTATTAAAATAATGTTCAAGTGTGATGTTTATCATAGATTTTGAGATGAAAAATTTATTTTTTCAGGTAGTAGCATGTTGTTTTAAATACATATAGATTATAAGCATTAGCTAAATTGTAAAAACTTTTGTTTAGCATTTGAATTGAAAAAAAGGAGAGAATGGAAGAGGAAATAATTAGTATATCATCAAATACTGATCAGACCATAAATCATCGACTGATCAGCATGCCCGCAGATGGATCGTGTCTTTTCCATGCATTAGCATACGCTATGCATGGCAAAATTGATCCAATTTTATCCTTTAACGTTAGGAGTACTATAGTTTCTTATGTTGTTAAACACTGGAATGAATATCAAATGTATACTTGTGACGAAAAAGGGTTATTTTATCCGGATGCAGAAACTTATTCACACGCATTGCTGAGTACCAGTACTTATGGATCCGTATCAAAAATAATGGCGGCAGGATCTATATATCCATTTACTTTTGAGGTTTATGAAAACGGAATACTAAGAGCATGTTTCAAAGGTAATGATGGTGGCCCAGTTAGACGTTTGTGTTTTAGTGGGAGCTTCCTTAGGGGACACTATGATGTTCTCTATCCTCTCGATGATATTCATAAATTGAATGTTGGTGATGGGTGTTCTCCACATTATTTAAATTATGATGAAAATTTCAGTATTAAAAAAACAGGAAGACCTATTAAAAAAAAAAGAGGAAGACAAAAATCTATGAATCCACGATCTGAACAGCTCCGAAAAGCTTCAGAAAATTACCGAAAAAAATATACTAAAAAGCGCAAGGAAACGGTAAAAAAGTATAATGAATCACATCTAAAAGAACGACGGGAAGCTGCTAAACGCTATAAAGTTATGCATCATGAAGTAAATCAACAGTCCGCCGCCGCCCGCTACACAACTTCGCATCCCGAGGTACACCAACAGTCCGTCGTCTGCTACTCTGGTCTTCATCCTGAATTAAAGCACAAAGCTGCATGCTATATGAAAAAGAGGGAGAGACCTATTAGAAAAAAAATAGGAAGACAAAAATCTATGAATCCAAGATCTGAACAACTCCGGAAAGCTTCAGAAAATTACCGAAGAAAAAATCCTAAAAAGCGCAAAGAAACGGTAAAAAAGTACAATCAATCGCATATAAAAAATAGACGGGAAGCTGCAACACGCTACAAAACTTTGCATCCCGAAGTAAACCGACAGTCCGTCGCCTACTACACAGCTTTGCATCCCGAGGTACATCAACAATCCGTCGCCCGCTATTCTGATCTTCATCCTGAATTAAAGCCCAAAGCTGCTTACAAGAAAAGATCATCTGAAAAATTACAATTTAATGCTATTGAAAAAACAACTAGAGATTTATACATAAAATTAGGTGACAGATTAGAAGCAGAAAAGCTAATTAAATGGATTCTTCACAATAGACAAATAATATTAGGAAATTTAATTAAGTCAGTCCAAAAATTAAAAGAAACAGTGCTCATAGCATTAGAAAACTTAAACGCATGTCCTGATAATAAAAGTATTTATGACAGATTCAACGCATTCCTAGGAAAAGCCGAGCACCGAAAAAATCAAGAGCCCTTTTATGTCGAGCAATCTTATAAGGTTTATGAAAATCAAGACAGAGCAATCGAAATTGATGATAGAGGTAAAATAATATTTGGAAAAGTCGAAAAGAAAGGCAAAAGTCTAGTATGGAATTGTTGTGAGGCATTGTGCGCATTGGATGAAGAAGTTATAAAAAATCTGCGTGGCATTTTTGAATATTACAATAGTAAAACACCGGCCCAAATTTACTTGAACTTTACAACACAACTGCATAATCATATTGTGTATATAAATGATATAAAAGTGCATTTTACTCAGCTAAGAACTATTGTTAGAAATATGTATCAATTTCAAAGCTATTGCAAATCATTGAATGCTATAGACGAATCATTAAATAACTTGGATGTAGATAAAATAAGAGAACTTGGAGAGCATCAAGCCACTGGAAGCGTTTCTGTCGAAAATACAGTAGCTAATGAATTAGTTGAGGATGAAATAATCGAAAAACACAAATTAGCATTCAAATTATTATTAAAAAAGTGTTTAGACACACCCAAATCTGAATGTATGTCCTGCAATAAACTTTTCTGTTCACGAGATGTTTGTGTTTTAGATCGTTTAAGAAAAACAATTGCTACTGGTATTTGGAATCAGCTACTAGAATATTACAGTTCCAATAATATTATACACAGTCAAACAATATGTCATACATGTCTAAAAAAAATTCGAGAAAATCAAATGCCATCTACATGCGTGCTTAATGATTTATACGTTAGTGCTATACCACCGGAAATAAGTCATTTAAATGAATATGAGAAAATACTGATACAGCGAGCTAAAGCTTTTCAGGTTTTAATATCCATGAAGCCAGTTGCCAAAAATCTTGTGCCTAACAGACAAATGATGAAAAAGATTAAAGGGAGAACATTTCATCTCCCATTGCCATTGGAAGAAACATTGAAAACACTGCCTAAGCCAGAAGATCCTATCAATAAGAATCCCGAACTTTATATAATGGTACGGGGTGTACCAACAAAATCAAAAATAATTTGGGAAGATATTGTAAACGTAAATAACATTTATGCTGCATTGAAATATCTTAAACATGTGAATATACATTATTTTCATATAAAATTACCAGACATCCCATGCCATTTGATCAATAGTATCAGTGAAAACGTGCAACACACCGTTGAAATAAAAAAAATCGACAATAATCATAATTACAAAAAAAGTCCACTATTACAAGAAATTTCAAGAGAAAAAGCAACAGATTATGAACAATTTACCATATATCCTTTGCATGAGAGAAGAATAAATGCTCCTGTTTCAGCCCTCTATCAGATGCTTAAGGTAAATGAAGCACCAATAGATTCTAGAGATAAATATATCGATGTTAAATGCTTTCCCTGTCTGTATCCAGAAGGAAAATATGGCCAGTTTCACGATCGTGCTCAGAAATTAATATCCAGTGAATTTATAAAAGCCAAATTAATGTCCAAACATCCCCAATTTCGGCTAGATCAACAATATTTATTTTATTTATTAAATGATGCTAATATCCGCCAGTTAGGTTCTGGAATATTTTATAAAATGAATTTGGTAAATCAAAGTCAAAAACTAACAGCCGAACAATATTTGAAAATGCTTAAAAAGGACGAGTTGGAAAGTGATCTTACAGCTATATTCAGTAAACTAAGAAACACGGAGCAATACTGGAAGAAACCCAGAAACGACATTAACTGCATGATACAACACTATGGACCGGCAACTTGGTTCCTTACTTTAAGCCCTTCGGAATGGATGTGGAATGACTTAGGTGAATATATCAAGGATATAAACGGTCCTGAAATGGCAAATAAAAGTATAAGTGAATTAGTAGCAGTTGATCCCGTGTCTACTTCTCGCTTTATAGAGAATAAGTTTCGTGCCATTCTAGATTTCCTTACTTCCTCAGATGAACCGTTGGGTAAGGTGGAACATTACTTTTGGAGACGGGAATATCAAACTAGAGGAGCTCAGCATTTTCATATGTTACTGTGGATTAAAGATGCTCCTGTAATCAATGAGTCCTCTATAGATGACGTAGCATCTTTTATAAATAGATATATAACATGTGCTATTCCTAAAAGAAATATTTCTCCAACTCTCCATAAACGGGTCACATCATTCCAAAAACACAAACACAATGATTACTGTATGAGAAAAAAGAAAACAAAAAGTGGTTTTCGTTCTGTATGTAGGTTTGGGTTTCCTAGATTAGTTACTGAAAAACTTGTGATCAGGGATACAATAGAATCCATAGCCGCAAGAAAAACACTATCGAAAAACAATCGTCTGTACGATCTTGTACGCAAGGAAGAGTGGAAAATGATTAACGATTACAATCCTACAATGTTGCTAGCATGGAATGGGAATATGGATATACAATACATTGGTGAAAAAACATCCATTCTAAATTATTATATCACAAAGTATACTACGAAAAGTGAAAAGACACACCTTATGGATGCATTTAATGATATAAATTCAACGAAAAGTTTGAGAAGCAAGTTATTCAACATAGGTCTAAGATTATTAGGACACAGAGAATGCGGAGCTTTAGAAGCTAGTGATACTCTGCTTGGCATACAACTATATGGTACCGATCCACAAACTACAATTAGGTGGCTAGATGTAAATATTCATCGTAACAGAAGGGTTAAGTCCAAATCGGAGATGAATATGCTCGATCCAAAATCCACGGACATATTCTACGAATCTTGGGTTGATAATTTCTATCCAGAAAGGCCACAAGAATTAGAAAGAATGCATTTATTTGATTTTATGAAGAAATTTGACATCGTGAATAAAAAGCCGGTTTCAGGGAGAGCAAAATTTTATGTTTTAAAAGAGGGAAGTAAATACTTAAAAGAAAGAGACAGACCGTACATTTTAAATCATTATCATTATGATGCCGAACAAGTGCCAGAAAAATATTTCTTCGCTCTACTTTTGATGTTCAAACCTTGGCGTAAATTAGAAGAGTTGAAAATGGGCTTTGAGACTTACACTGAAGCTTTTCACTCGGAAAAAGATGCGTTGAGAGAAGCATTTAATTACGGGAACTCATGCATAGAACAACGAAAAAAAATAGAAAAAGCTATCACAAAAGTAGAATCTAAAATATCAGAATTAATTGAAGAGAAAGAAAATATTGAAGTTGACGGAGGTCCTGATAATCCATTAGAATTCAATGCTTTAGAGGTTACAAATGCTATGGAAGATTTCTGTCGCATTAACATTGAGGAAAATCTAAATATTGACGATTTTGAAGAAATATTTAAAAGTCTTAATAATGATCAAAAGAGAATATTTGATAGCATTACCATGAAATTGAAAAACACGGATCATAACGATGAAATTTTTCGATGTTTTGTCAGTGGTACCGGAGGAACAGGAAAAAGTTACTTAATAAAAGCTATCAAACTCTGGGTCCACCATTATTTTAAAAAAAAGTAGCAGTGAGTGCACCAACAGGAATCGCAGCATTCAACGTAAATGGACTAACGATACATAGGCTTCTTCAGCTGCCAGTTGAACATAAAAAGACACCAAGATATAACCACTATCCGATGAAGTACTTAAAATATTAAGATCAGATTTAAAAGACGTTGTTTTATTCATCATAGATGAAATTTCAATGGTTTCAAACGTCACCTTAGCATTTATACATTTCCGTCTTTCAGAAATATTTGATACAAGTGATGACAATAATGGATGGTTTGGTAAAAAACACATCCTGGTCTTAGGAGATCTTTTGCAATTACCGCCTGTTAGAGAGAAATCTCCTTTCGAATTTTTTTCACCTTCTGAAGGGACCAAGTTATTCGGATCACTTAGTGTTCCTAATTTATGGAAAGAATTATTCATGTATGACGAACTCACAGAAAACATTAGACAACATAATGATTCTGTTTATGGTGAAATACTAAAAAAAATAAGAATAGGAATAATTACAGAAGCAGATTATGATGTCTTATCAAAAAGACTCATTCCATTTCAATCGGATACTAACGAGGGCAGACTGCGAGATATTGCAGATTATCTTTTAAAATGTTCAAATGATACAATATGTTTGTTGCCCACAAGAAATATGTGTCACCAATTGAACGACGCCATGCTTAAAGCACTCGATGGTCCTGAAATACGCCTTATTGCAACAGATAATCTTGAATGTCCAAAGTTCTTAACAAAAAGAGCTCGTAAAGTCCTTTTAATTTATGAAGAAGACGATTCAATGACAGCAGGATTACAAGAAACGATAATAATTAAAAAAGGAGTTAGAGTGATGTTAAAAAGAAATATTGATATAAATTTGGGTTTGGTAAATGGCTCTATAGGCACAGTCATAGATGTTAAATGGCATCCAGAGAACCACAACAAAGTCAGAAGGGTGTTCATAGAGTTTTGCAACTCTCAACTATATGAGTTGGCTCCCGTAAAATCCAAATTTGAGGTGATTAACAAAGCATATGTTCACAGAGAGCAATTTCCAATATGTGTAGCATACGCTGTAACAATTCATAAGAGTCAAGGTTTAAGTTTACAAAGCGCACTTATTGACATAGGATCTTCCGTCTTTTCATGTGGGCAAGCGTACGTAGCTCTATCGAGAGTGAAAACTCTAAATGGGGTTCATCTAATTAATCTCGATGTTAACAACATTATAGCTCAGAAATCGGCAATTAGGGAATACAACAGGCTCAGATCTATTTACCAATCAGATATGAAAATGATTGAATATACAAAGCCGTGGAGAAAGAAAATTAGAGATAGAAAGTGGGCTATGCCGAAAATTGTATCAGTTGTTCAAGATCCAGATTCTCAAAAGAAAAGAGGAAAAAGGAAGCGGTGTTCTACAAGAGGAAATTCGAAATGCAAAAAAAGTATATAGAAAAAATATTATTTAGATGTATATCATTATTTAATCAGAAATAAATGTAGGGTAGATAAAAACGGTGTTTCAAAAGGATATAATATTTTAGAAGACTGTATTTAATATCTTTCCTCGTACTGTCTAATAAAATAAATCAATTTGAATAAATGTTGTATTGATTACATCAGATTGATAAACACTGGTCAATTTAAATATACAATAAAGAAATAAGATTAAATTATCCTATAAAATTTAATATAAAAATTATCGTACAGAAAAAAATACAGCATCTTTAAAGTTCCAATTGAATATTGAATTCCATTGAGAAAAATGTATTTTAGGTTACAGAAAACACTTAAAAATCTTACGTAAAATGTTCATTTTTCACTCTATATTTTAATATAAACTTGAAGTGAAATATAAATTTGTAAAGTCCAATAAAATCAATAAAATTGTTTTCATATTAATATATTTTAGTAAACACATTAAAAAAACATAAAAAAAGTAGTGATATCCCAACAAAAACTTTTCAGTAAAAAAAAAAAAAAAAAAAGCGCCAAGTTCTTCTTAAGATTTCGGCCAGAAAAAGCAGTGATATCTGAAGCTCGCCCAATTTAAAAGTCAAACATCCCAAATCTTTCATTGAAAATGGCTTCCTGCGACTTGGCCGTTAATGCATTCTAGGACATTTCCAAATTTATGATTGGAAATTATACATTTATAAATTGTTTGAATATTAAAAATAATATTAGAAATGCAAAGAGACAAATCCCCATGAATATATTGAAAGCAAAATCTTTGTGATAAATACTACCATTCAATTTCAACAAACATTAGTTTTGATTAAGAATCATTCAGTCCACTTATGGTTTAATTGTCATTTTGTATGGTCCAAAGTCATTAAATCGAAACCGATGAAATAAACTAAATCTACTTTAATCAAATCTCCCAATGTGTTACGTTATGCTGTATATTGTATAATATTGAAATCTTGTTCATTGACGAAAGGAATTTATTCCATATGAACATTTATTATAGTTTGTTTGGATGTATTAAGAGTTATTGCAATGATATTAGAATGCACTTATTCGTTTTTAACAGTCGAAAAACGGATAATTATGCTTGAGCAATTTAATCTTTTGAATATCATAAAGTCATTATCTTCTGAATACAAGTATTTTGTTATTTTTCATTTACTAAGCATTTAAATAGACTCTGAAGTGGTTTTATATGCTTTATTGAAATGTGTATTATACTTCTGTACTTTGTGCTACAAAAAGCGTAAAATGCTGAAAAATATGTAGTAGACATGTACATCATTATACAATTTTTAGTATTTGAAAAACCCTCTTGAATGCATTAACGGCCAAGTCGCAGGAAGCCATTTTCAATGAAAGATTTGGGATGTTTGACTTTTAAATTGGGCGAGCTTCAGATATCACTGCTTTTTCTGGCCGAAATCTTAAGAAGAACTTGGCGCTTTTTTTTTTTTTTTTACTGAAAAGTTTTTGTTGGGATATATTATTACCGAATGATAAAGGTTATGTCACTTCGGCTATGGAATTTTGTTATACTGAAAATATAATTTTAAATATAAAAGATTAAGCTAAAATTTTATATTGTCCTACTCTAGTTATCTAGGTGTATAGTTTTAAGATTTGTGGAACTGTTGAACTTTTATCGGATAGGAAACATATAGCTTAGTTTTAAGAAAGTAATTTGATTATAAATATTTGTCTATATATCGATATTAGTTTTAATTGACAAATTTTACACGCTTTTGTTCCCCTTTTTCAATGTAAATAAGATAATTTCTATCTTTGCGGAAAGATAAAACAATTTATACAAGTGTATCCTTTATGAGAGAATAAATACATCTTTAAAAAAAAAAACTTCTAGTATAATATTTAGCATGATCAAGCATAAATTATGTAACACTTTCAAAATAATTTTGCATATCTTTACCGTTTAATAAGATAAAAGATGGTGTCTTATGCAAATAATTTGGAAAATGCATAACATATTTAAAAACTCAATATCAGGAATTACCTACAATATTCGGAAAAATATTCTTTCCTCGGAAATATTTTGTGCAGCCCTAGATATAATATATAGATTTGCATATATACTAAATAGAATGCTAAATTTCAGTTCAGTTAAGAAACACATAGCACAGTTTAAAATTTCCTTTCTAGAATTTCCGTCAATAAACAAAAATGTACTTAAGAGCTTTTGTGCTGCCCTGTAGACGATCTATTCCATTTATTCACACCAAGTAATAGACAAAAAATCAGTTGAATTTAAAAACGGGGAAGGAGGCGGGGAAGAAAAAATTTCAGAAAGTACCTAGCTTCTTTAAAAAGTGTGGCAGTTGCCATAACGTGCGACGTCACATCTATTGGACCAAAGATTATGCTTACTTGCAGATCGCAATGACATATTATGAAATTCTTTGACTTATCCAAATATTGGATATCGTTTTGAAATTTCCTTATTGTAAGGAACATGACTTCCAAATTTCATTGTTCTAGGACAAACGGTTGAGGCTTGGCGCTGATTATGAGAAAATCAAGCTATTCCTTTATAAGTATAGATATATATATGCTTTGAATCATTATTTCAGAAAAATAATTTCAAAACTGTTTTAACTAATTAATAAGGAAAAAAAAATAACTCCACGGCTTCTTTTGTGAACTAAAACAAATGAATAAAATTTTATATTCTAAAAAAATATTTTAAAATCTAAATAAATTTTGAAGTATATATAGTTATATAGTTATTTGCCAGGAAGCGAGTAAACAAATATTCAAACTGTGGCAACTTAGCAAGAAAGTTTTTTAATGTTTCAGAGGTCTAAAGCCATATAAGGACACACTTAACCTTTCTTTATAGCAGGCAGCAAACATAAGTTTGCGACGATATATGTTTGCGACGCAGCAGCATACTTTGAAAATGGTAAAAAAAAAAAAAAAAAAAAAAGCTGGAAATTGTACGTCAAACGTGACAAATGAGGTGCGTTCGTACTGTAGCTAACTATATAAATATTTAGATCTTGATGATTTTTAATTCTGTGAAATGAATGATATCCTCTGCAGATTAATTTCTGTAATAGAATAAGTATCTCGGTCGCTTGACGATTAAACTTCGGAAGCTCCTATAACAAGAAAGCACCGATTTAAAAAAAAAAATTCAAAATTTTTAATAAATATTTTTATTAATATCTCCTAAAGTTTTGATTCGATTTTAATAAAATTTGAAATGTCTCGAAAAAATTCTGCAAAGATAATATATCTTAAATTTCAAACCATTCGGTTGGGTAGTTTTTGCTTTGTTATATGTGGACTGACGGACGGACAGGCGGACAGACAGACGGACTGACGGACAGACAGACGGACGGACCAAGCGACGACAATAGGTGCTACGTATTTATATAATTACGAACGCACCTAAAAAGAGCAATGGAAATAGTAAGATAAAATATATAGTATGACAAAGCACTATAACAAAATTAATGTTATCATTAAGGGTACTAATATATGTATGTCTTGGAAGAAATGTTACCAAATATTTTAAAACGCCTATTTCCAAACAATAAACTTCGTGGTAGATTTGTATTGGATGGGTTGTAGAAAAATGCTGTGAAGATACTAGTTGTTTGAAAATGGTGATGTAAAAATATTTATGATAATTTTTTCTGCGAAAACGTTTAATCCTAAAACATAATATTGGGCAAATAATAAGTATAAAACGTAATATTATATCAATTCAAACTTTTCAACGTCTAATTAAAAAAAAATCAAGAGATTTTCTCGAATAAATTAGTTTTTTGCTCAATGCAAACTCTTTCTATTAATATTATTATTTTGATTGTAGAAATAATTAATTTGGAATAATGTTTGATTAGTGTTGAAGATTAAAAAATAGTTCGACAGCTGTAGCACATGGAAGATTAAATGAAGAAATAATTTTGGACAAGGAAAACGGCTCTTAAGTTGCTTTAAAATTATTTTTGATTAATCATAAATAACAGGTAATATTTTGTCTGAAAATATATACGTACACTGTAAAAAAAAATTGCTGTAAAATTACGGGCAGAGGCCGGCAGCAGAGATTCCCGTCATACCCCGTAAAAAAAAAAAAAAAAAAAAAAAAACATCATGCCCATCATTTTGTGCAGCCCGTAATTTTACGGGGCAACGTAATATAGCATTATAATGCACAGGATATAATGCACTTTAAATCACAATAACACTTTGCTTACTGTTCCGTAGCACGTAGCACGTTAGATAATCCTCACAGAATCGCTGTTTTGGCGGGTTAAAATTTTCGAAACACGAGTAAAATGAAGGGTTACACCCTAGCGGACGACAATGTGTGGGGTCGTACCGTATTTTTGCTGACATATGGGCTAGAACTTTAAGAATATGTGGATTGCTGTATCTAAGGGAAAAGGCCGCTCATTTAGTGGATCAGACCGTTTTTCATCAAATAAGGCTGTTGCCCATGAAAATTGAAAGCCAAACGCTCATAAATTTACAGTTTTTTTTTCTGAGAGTGTATATAAAACAACAGTGAAGGTCTTAGATACTTTTTACGCCATCTCAATCAGTTTTATAAATATGGATCAACAATTATGTGTATTGCCGCACATAAAAAATCGCAGTGCCACGTGCTATCCCCGGACGTCAGGTTGAGTATGGCTGGACTAAAGTCTGAGGTGAAACGTTGGCTAAAGTGAACGGTTATTGTCAGAGGTTGGAAATGTACAGGGGGATCCTAAAATTACAGAATAAACTTTCAAGGGAGTAAATACAACCAAGGCAAACGTTTTCTGTACAGGAAAACAGTATCGCAAACCATTAATTCAATCATTAATACAGTGTCTTTCACTGGAAGTTAAACCGAATTTTCGTTCACAAATGTAACAAGATTAATATATTTTAGCTAGATTTTCATCACCTTGCTTTGCATGAAATGTGATGAGATATTTGGAAGTGACTGAATTTTAGTCAGTGTCACAGTATATGTACTGTCAACTACATTATGAATAACTGAATGTGTAGCTTAGTGTTGTTTGCACTGCAATGGTGTCAATATCTATAACTTCTTGCCATATGCCACAGAAAGCAGAGTAAATCTGATGTTTAAATATATCCCCAGAATAACTTCATTATTGTTATATTTAAATGAAAATACAAGTACGACTTGATAGAAGATACACTGTATTTTTGAATAAGTTGATTGCGATCCTGAATTCCCATACAAATCTGTTTGTCTTGTGATAAACTCCGAAAGCTGTGTATTCTCTTCCATTATATTTTAAAACACCATGTTGTGAAAGAGCAAACAATAATTAGGAACTGATGTTTATGCTATATGAGTTCTTATGAATGTCGTCATTAACAGTTAATTTACTTAATTGAAAATAGCAAATAAAATAAAAGTAATATTTCTTGTTTCAATAAGATTATGTTTCTTAACATTCCAGAATATCTTTATTTATTTACAGTTAAAAAATATTTTAAAAGAGTGTTTTCTTTAAGTATTCGGCAGACCGAATAGTTTTATATTCGGCCTAACCAAGTATTGGGTAATGTGACGAAATACCGAATGCATACCAAATATTCGATGCAAAATACATACCCAGTATTCGGTGCATCTCTAATATAGAGTTTCTGTGGCTGAATGTATACATTTAAACCATTACCTAACTAAAAATTTCAAATCTTCTTTAGAAAGGGGCCACATTTTAAAAGCTTATCCTAACTAATTTGCATAAAATGGTTCAACGTCAGTTAACAATACATTCTGTTTTTAATAACCATTCTACCATTTAGTTAAAAATTTACATATAAACTATCCGCAAATAAACTAGAAATATCACATTCTTTACCTGTACGAAATGGTCCAAAGAGCCACACGCCACATACATTACTTAACTGAGCACAATTAAATATAAACAGAGATTCAAAAGCAGCTTTACACCGGAAATACAGATCTGGATATTTGTTTTAATGGTATTAAATTTGTCATCCTTTACGAGCGTAAAAGCAGAAGCAAACGCTGAAGTCAACAGACCTTGAACGTACACCAAATTCCTTCTAATTGTTATCCTTTGTACAGTACGCAATATTTTCTTCAGGATACCCTTAATACGCACCTAATACCACTTTTTTACAACACGTTAAATCGTTGGTATTGTTTAAAAGCAACATATCCCTGGAAATGCGTCATGCTAGTAATCATCCCGTCTCACGGCCATGTAATAAGTAATCCATTTAACTCTGATTTAAAAACTAGCTCATTTTCAATAGTATAAGTAGTAAAACCCTATTCAACCAGCCATATGCAACCTATTCCTGACCTATTCCACCAGCCATAAAATGAAATAGTAGACCAGTGGATGCGTTCGACGGGTAATACTAAGCCGCCACCGCCGCTCTAAATCAGCCTTATAAGAAGATAAAAGATTCAAAAACTGATACGCGGCAAACGCGTGATGACAGATTAGGAGAACTTTCTGTGACAGTGTATGTGAAATAAAAACATACACAATAAACACTAAGAAATGAAATTTTAATTAGAAGTTGTACCTTTAAACGTACAATTTACATATGTAGTTGTTTGTCAGGAAATCCGACATTGTCAAACACATTACTGATTGTTCCATTAAACCATTCAGGAATGCGTAAAATAAATTTTCCACGTTCAAATACCAGTGGCTGAGAGGTTCTGCTCTCAAAGATGGAAGACGGGAGGTGCTGGGTTCAACCCCCTGTTGCGCTCGTCGACCTAACCGTTCGGAGTTCTCCGTGGTTTTCTTCGAACCTTGCCGTAAATACGGGTTAGGATCCCTTAGAAAGACCCCCGTGGAGGGCACTCCCCCTTGGGCCTATATCCCTCGTGTAGATAATCGACCGTCATAAATCAACCCTACCCAACCCAGGTTCAAATACTTTCAATAAACAGTCTTTTAAGCTGTCAGTGTCCCAAGGCAAATTTTTAACAGTTGATGCATCAACTGATTGGCGAAGCACAACACGAAAATGACACTTAAAAACCACAGGTTTTTTAGATCCAATTTTTAATACTCATGCATTTGGGGACTTTTTATAAAGGCCAAGGGGGAATTTCCCCCTTTCTAGGTGACCCCGTGAACTGATGTTTGTATATGTGTCAAAAATACGATATTAATATTTTTTGTATAGTATTTTTTTTATTGCATATTTTTGAAATTCCATATTTTATATGCACTATTTGAAGGAAATATTAAACATATTAACTTCAGAATTTTTATGCATGTCAAAAAAATATACTAGAAGAATAAGGAATATTTTACATCCATCATCAAAATAAATTTTAAAATATATTAGTGTTAAATTTTGGAAACCATCTTTCTTTCTTTTCTTTTTTTTTTTGCTTTTAATTATTTTTTTTTTCTTGTGCTGTTCTGTCAGAAATTTTACTTCTTATTTAGAAGAAACATAAACAAATTTAACAAATACAAGAAATTTGACTGTTTTTTATTTTTTATTTTTAACTGTGTAGATACACTTTAAAGATACATAAAAAAGAAGAGAAAAATATAGTTTAGCCCAGAGTATCCAGTGTTGTTAATATATTTGCTCTTTAATTTAGGTCTTGGTTAAGAACTGCTTTCTGTTAAAATTAATAAATAAATAAATAAATAAAATAATAATAATAGTTTTTTTTTTAAATCATGTTTGAAATTTAATTTAAATGTTATAAAAAATGAGTAAATTGCGATACAATTTTCAAACAAACTGCATTTGAAAGTAGATAATTAACCTTGTATAACGGGATAAAAATTAAAAAATATGCGATGTTTAGAAATTTGAAAAATTGCAGCAGCAAAAATCGTAAAACCGAAATTTCATCGTCAAGTGTTGCCATTCGCAAAATGACGTCAGCGAAAGGACACGTTTGCCCTTTATAATATAGATTGATAAGTATATATAAAACATTTCATAATATTTAAAACCTAACCATGTTATCAATTAATAATGATTTGTAAATTATTTATTTTAATGAAATATTTTGTTTTGTGGTGATTTTTTACATCAGTAGGTGTTTTGTGTTCAGTTTAATTGCATATTGCTGTTTAACTTTCAAATCAACATTAGATAATCTTTTTTTATGCAAACGGAAATATATAAAATCATCTAGTTTAAGAATCCACAATAAAATCAATTCTTATTATTATTATATGTTCACCAATATGAATATAATTGTTATAATATCGAATATAGATTATATGTTTTTTAAACATACCTGAAATCAATAAAAGTTTGTAAGATTTAGGACAGTCTTCTCCCCTTTCAAGAAAAAAAAACTGCCTATGAAGAAATATTTTATTTATTTTCTTCAGATTTAAAAATTAAAAAAATGAAAACTTCTTACTTTGTTTTCATTTTATATATGAATAGCGAATTAAAAAACAATTTCCTTTTTTTTCTACCTAATTAGTTACTTTTATTTCTATATTATAAAACAGTGATTTTTTCTCCTGCTTTTTTCTAATAGAGGTTGGCAGGGTGGGGGCGGGTCAAAATTAATTTAATAAACTAAAAAAATACTCAGTGGGAAATACAAATAAATAAACATATTTCTCTTATTTTTACTCAGTTTGTGTGTTTATATTTTTTTGTATTATTTAAAATATTTATTAATATATCTGTTTTATATTTAATAGTGCATACTTGGGGTATAAGTAGTGGAAAAATATCAAAATCTGTCCCAAAAAGATGCATACATGCACTCAAAAGAACAGAGACTGGGGAAAAATCAAACTTTGCCATCTGCGACATATTTTTATAGGGTCGTTAATTTTAATAAATTTGTATATAAAAGTAAATTATGCATGTAAAAATATGTGTTTAATAAATATGAATTAAGATTCAAATAGTTTTTTTCTTTGTTGAATGACCTCTTAGCAATAATAATAATAAATGCAGTGTGTGTTCAGTCCTTAAATTGTACTTATTTCTGATTAATATTTTCTAAAATGCTTATTATTTTCTCATTGTCACAGTCATCTAGTTTATCGTAGAATTTCTTTGACCCACCAGTGGCTGAGAGGTTCTGCTCTCAAAGCTGGTAGACGGGAGGTGCTGGGTTCAACCCCCTGTCGCGCTCGTCGACCTAACCGTTCGGAGTTTTCCGTGGTTTTCTTCGAACCTTGCCGTAAATACGGGTTAGGATGCCTTAGAAAGACCCCCACGGAGGTCACTTCCCCCAGGACCTATATCCCTCGTGTTGATAATCGGCCGTCATAAAGTCAACCATCAACGTAGAATTTCTAGAGTTTTTCTGTAATTAAATCAGTCGAAAAATTAAGGTGAAAGTGTATCCTGGAATATATTCAACAGTTTTTATGTATGTTATCGTCATATTTATTTTATTTTACTGTTTGAACAGATTTTGTCAATCCCATGTTAATCTATAGAAAAACTTAACAAGTTGGAAATCGTACGTCAAACGTGACAAATAAGTATACAAATAAGTTCGTACTCATATCATTTCAGTGAAATGAATTATATCGTCGTCTGTTATTATGACATGATTAATTTCCGTAATAAAACAAGTACTTTTTAAGTTGGGAACATTCTATCTTTTGTTGATATTTACTGAAAATTCTAATGGAAAACTTAAGCCTAGCTTTGAAAATTTAAGAACCTGAAATCCATATTTAGACTTTTTTCCATTTAATATCTATTTCTCCGGAAACATCTATCCAAAAAAGAAATTATCGGTAAATTATAGGATTGCTATGATTAAACAATTTTAGTATACAAATTCGGTTTTAAATTCAGTAATACGGAAATAATAGGACACCGTCTTAAATAGAACGCAATCACCATGGCAACCTAGAATCATTACCGATCATCAGATATGATTGAATTAATTATCTATGATCTGATTTAATAGAATGAAGAATGTTATTCTAACATGGTCATAGAGGTTATAAAATGTTATATACGTCATTATGACTATAACGTCATACATGTCAGATAACTTGGCGATACATCGTAGTCGCTTGACGATTAATCCTCAAAACATGCTATTCAAATCACTTAATAAATATTTTTATAAATATCTTTTCACGTTTTGATTCGATGCCCATAAAATGTGAAATGACTCGACACATTCGATTATATATATTAAATTTCAAACCATTCTGTTGGGTAGTTTTTACGCTCTTACATGCGGACAGACGGACGGACGGACGGACCAGACGACGGCTACAGGTCCTACGGATTTATATAATTACAAACGCACTTAAAGATAGGATTGCTTTTTGTCTGTTTATTTTTCAACATAAGAATTTTAAGTTTTCAGGTTTTCTTTCTATGTTGTATGAATTTAGGTAAAAAAAAATATATATATATTTAACAGACATAAGTTTAACGTAAGTTTAGTTAAGCAAACTGTTTAGTTGGTAAGTTCCACACTTTAACATAAGTTTTATAGACATTTATATGAAAATGCAGAAAAGACACTTAGAGGGTTAAAAGTTTAAAAAATTGCTTCCAACTATTTAGGACAAGGCGGTCACGGGATTTATTAAGAAGAGAAATTTCCTTAATTATGTTTTAAATAATCAAATTAAACTACACATGTTTAGTAATTTGTTGTAATTTCAAAAATTATGTAATAAAGTGGTGCCTCCATTAATGAAATTAATGAATTTTAAAATCGCATTCTATAACAGAAATCTTTAATAATTAATATTCGCCTTCCAGTCCAATATTAAATTCAACGTTGCATTATGCATAGATGACAAAACATCTATTAATTATTCCGGAGTGTGATCCAAGACAAACATGTTTGAAAGGAAAGTGTATGTAAGGAAATGTGTCTTCTTTTTATAAAGTAGTTACTATATTTCCTTTTAAAATTTATCTATACTAATAAAAGAAAGTTTCGCTCTGTGTGTGTGTGTGTGTGTGTGTGTGTCTGTCTGTTGCGATGGCTAGGAAAATTTAGCGCACCTAGAAGTCTGTAAATTTAGATTTAGGTAGTCCAAACCCTCTCCTGGTGCACCTGAGCATCAGAATTTTAATATTTTAATTACTTTCTGAAATATTAATTAAAATGCACAAAGAACTCTCATTAAAAATACGCTTTTATTCTCTTGGGTTGGTTGGTTCACTGGTTGGTTGCATTGATTCTTCAAAGAACTAATTAAATAAACTAGAGTAGCGATGCATAAATAAGGATTTCTAACTAAATAGTGTCAATATGGATTGAAATTATCAGCGTAGAGGAGCCATGCGATTGTCGCGCCACCTGTACATGACAAATTACACATACGTCCCACTGATTAAAATATTTTCCAGGCCCATTTTTCTTCATGACAATTAGTCGGATTTAAGTTTTTTTTTTCCATGGCATTTATTATTATGATGGAGATTGTTAATACAGAAAATTTTATTTAACAGATTCTTTTTTATATTTGCGGGAATGAAGAGGGGCAAGGGTCTAATTACATTTAAGCTTCAAGGTGTATTTCTAGAAAGCACTTACCAGAATTTCAGAATAACAGTGTAAGCCTAATTTCAAATTAAGTTCCTAGCTTAACCAAATGAATCAATCATTAAAGATGTATTGTGATCCTCCTAATTAGTTATTTGCTGAAGGCCACTTGAACAACCCCCGCCCCCCTCCCGGCCCGTCCTTCAAGGTTTTTTCTCTAACTCTGCTCCGTTTCCATATCTCAGCAACTATCTTTCCGATTTCAACGCAAGTGTTTGCTAACATTATAATTAATTTAATAGTCACCCTTTATAACATTAAACTAAATTTATGAGTAGCGGTTACCACTATTTCCGAATACTTGGGTAAGTTAAATTTGTAATTAAGTTCCTAGCTTAAGCAAACGAACAAATTTCGAAAGATGCATAGTGCTCCTCTTAATTAGTCATTTGCTGAAGGGTTCTTGAACAACCCTCTCCCCCCGACCCCTCCTTCAAGGTTTTTCTCTAACTATGCCCCGTTTCTATATATCGGCAATTGAGTATAAGAAGAGTTTAAGCCAACTTTGTAATTAAATTTCTAGCTTAACAAAAGGAACGAATTTTTATGCATGCATAGTGGGCCTCCTAATTAGTCATTTTCTGAAGGACACTCGAACATCCCCTTACCTCGGCACCTCACTCAAGGTTATTTTCTCTATCTGTGCCTTATTGCAATAACTGGACTAATAATGTTCCAATCTTCTCGAAACCAGCTCAATTTTGTAGTGCGCCTACCATACAGTAACGTAGGCAGCGGGGACCTGTCTCAGAAGTTCGTTCGGAAAGAGGTTTGTTTAGAACAGAATGCTCCCCTGGCGGTGGTAGGGGGAAATAAAAGATTTTCTAGAGCGTACGAGCATGCCGGGTATACGGTTCCAAAGCCATCGTAGACCGTGGCAAGAGTTCCGTTTTTTAAGAGATCTAAGTTTATTACAAGGGCTCGGGCAACGCCGGGCGGGTCAGCTAGTGAATGAATAAAATTTGCGGTAAAATACACATTTACATTGGATCCGACTTCGGAATAATTAAGCGATGTAGGCATCTATGCATTATGCTAGTTGCAGCATTAAATAAAACATTCGTTAGCCGAGTCCAAAAAACAGCGAAAGAAAAACATTCGCCAGCAGAAATATTCATTAGTCGAGATATAACTGTATATATATAATTAAATATTTGAATATTTGAAAGAAATGAATTTCAACTTACATCTTAAAATAGATATAGTTTACCAGGAGCAATCTTGAATACGAGGGCGTCGACACCAGATATAAGATATGTCGTTCTAATTAGTCTGTATTTATAGTGTTAAATTCCAGCGTACATCGATCGATGTTTATCTTACTTTTTGATAATGGAAGTGGAATAAACGTTTAGAGACCTTTGAGGAAAAGGGGAAACATTTTTTAAAATGGGAAATAACTAGATAAGAAGGTCACGGTCAAAAACTGTGGCCGTCCATTGATAAAAATCCGAAATCTAAAACAAATTAATGTAACACTTTCTCTTTTCAACATTTTACACATGCTTAACTTTTGATCTTATCTAAATATTTGTTGATTGGGATTTACCGGAAAGTAACATACTTGGGGTTTACCGTCCTAAGTGTTTTAGGGGGAGATGCAATTTTCTACTTGTGCGTGGGGTTTCCCAAACTTTGAAAATAATCTTTTTTTGCTGAATAATAAAAGAGTAAAAAAAGTGCTTAACATAGCGTTCTTTGAAATGGGTGTAGTTACGTTCTACAAGGTGATTCAAAAAATGTTAGACAAACTGTAACTTGTCGCCTGGAGCAATCTTGTACAAACCGAAGTAAGGGTTAACTCTCAGACAGCTCAATTGTTTTTCAAAATCCTCTCGACCAATATTTAATCGACCAGTATCTTCACTATTATTACATACTAGCTGATCCATCTGGCGTTGCCCAGAAATCAGTAACTTTGTTTTGTCGTTTCGATAAAAATTGTCATTTTCCGCGCGTATTCTGTTCTAAACAAATCTCTATTTGATAGAAACTGCTGCACT
This sequence comes from Maratus michaelseni, assembly GCA_963931845.1. NCBI lineage: Eukaryota > Metazoa > Arthropoda > Arachnida > Araneae > Salticidae > Maratus > Maratus michaelseni. The sequence goes on from OZ007596.1 coordinate 54,994,285, forward strand.
CGTCCCCTCTACTTACGGCATTGCATAGCAGGCGAGCTGCAATATCGTTTAGTTTTAATTTTCACCGCTGGGGGGCACGAAATCCCCTTACTTAGTTATCTATAGCTAAATTCGTTCATGTTAAGTTGAATGAACCAATTACCGTTGAAGAAGATTCCAAACATTTTTCAGAAAATTTGGAATGATAAAATTTGGAAAATATGAAAATGCCCTAGGACGACCATTTTCAATCACCCTATCTACCACACCCCCACAGCTACCGACATGTAATAACCATAATAGTGCACGATGGTAGAATCGAGGTTGCTATTACACACAAACACCAATGGTTTGCGCTGGGTAGTTGTGGCTGTAAAGTGAAAAATATAGGGACACACACGTTTATATATAGATAGACAGATACATTTTAAATCACCATGTATTTGAAATATTTCGCAAATTTGTAATTTGCATTTTTTTCCTTTGACTGTAGAATTTCTAAAACAAAGTTGCTTCGCAAATTAATCATTATATAAATTTTTCTACGAATATCTTGCGGAAAATCGCAGAATAAGCGGTCAGAGAATTAAGAGACTGTAGTAGGGCACACCAAAACAAACATTGTTTGTACATGACTCCACTGTCTTAATCCATTTTTTCAGTCAAAAATTACTTTCCAATCCGATTATACCTTCCTTTCATAAGTTTAAATAAATTGAAGATATATAAAATGAGTTTTTAACAGATTGGCCCCGTTTTGTGGGATAGCCAATGATATCACGAAATGTGATGAAGGTGCACAGCATTTTGGTAGGTTTAACTAAGTGAACTGTCAATGGCATTCGGAAATAGAGAGCATCTGGCTTAGCGCTATTTGGATGATGATAGTAACCACTATCTACTATCTTAACCCAAAAAACCAGTTTCTTGTGATATCCTTAGATTTCATAGAAAGATGGAAGAATCTATTTCCAACATCGTTAAAATAGTATAGTTAGCGTTAGAGTTTTACGAACAAAATTCTGAATTCAGATTCGAGTGAGATAAGTTGTATTTTTGAGTGAATAAAATTATTGTGCCCCTAGATGAACATGGCTCTTCGTAATTGCGTGCTGCCGCCTTTTACAGTTTGTCCAGTTTTTGTTTGATCATCCTGTGAGCAGATTGTGTTCCATGTAGATAATAAAAAGATGCATTTTGCTCAGTTGCGATAATTATTCTTTAATGAGGGAGGTATTTTTGCTCTAAAATCTAGAAACATTTGTGCAGCCTTTAGGTGAAGAAACAGTTTTTGGTAGTTTGTAAAAAGGGATAGCATATCGACTCGAGTTAACTAAATAACAGAAATTTCGAAATTAACACGTATTACAAGAATTTACGTTTTCTGTCTTATGAAACTGAAAAATTGTCCATAATTGGAGTTATATTTTGATGTAGGTCCATATTAATTTTGCCGTTCTTTTAGGGATAATTCAAAATGTCTTAAAACTTTTGCCGTGGGCGTTCTGACTTTTTTTTTCTTTCGATTTCATTCACTTAGCACAAGTTATGTGCTGTGATGTTTTAATATAATCCATCTTATCTTTTTTAGCAAATTTCGTTTACAACATTGTTGAAAAGTGTTTACAACTTTGGTTCGTCCATCTGGCCGTCTACGTGTCAGTCTATATGTACGAGATCTAACTTTTGTATATATATTACTTGGATAACCTGGATAACCCTGAAAATATATGTTATTGATGTTAACTGTATCATGTTCCCTTTGAAAAGGGGAAATACGGCTGCAGTTCACAGAATCCTTCAAAACAATTTCGGTACATTACTGTCTATGAACGATAATTATTTGAAGTACATTTACTGGTGTTACGTTAATTTGAACATTACGCATAGTTGCCAAGTATCTCGATTTTTGCGTCAAATTACTTCCAAATAGAAATATTTGATTTATTTCATTACAGAATTCTACGTATGTATAAAACGAATATTTCTATTCCTAAATGGCGGTATTCAAAAAGAAGGAGATGATAACGAGATGATTACAAACTGATATGCACTAGAGATGGGCAACATCGTTCCTTTCAGGTAATCGTTCCAGCCGGAATCGTTCACCGAAAGCAACGAGTTCTTTGGAGTCGTTCCTTTTGGAATCGTTCCGAAAAAAGGAACGATTCCGAAATAAAAGGAACGATTCCAAAAAAAAAAGTCCTTCCGGCCTGTACCGGGAGGAATACTTTCCTATATCTTCGTTTTAAAATTTTAGCTAATGTTACACGAAAACAGCAAGTTAAAATGCAAAGAAACGTTTACAAAAGATTCGTTAATACTGAATTTGAATAAGGAATTCGCCAAATTATTGAGCAATAGCCAAATTGGCTTCATTTATGAAGACTTATTTTGGTCGCCACATTTGGCGATATTTCGCCAAATGTCGCCAATTTTGGCGCTAACGGATATGAATATATATATATATATATGGATATATATATATATATAAATCAACATTTGAACGGAGGGTGGTTTTGGGGTCTGGGGGTCATGATCGGTGAAAATATATCGAAATTTTCCGGAACTGCTTTCCTCCGAACGGCTGCAATAGGTAGCTTTATACTTTTTTGTATTGAAAGCTACCTAAAATAGGTTTTAGAGAAAAAGTCCTTCCGGCCTGTACCGGGAGGAAAAGGTAGCTTTCCTATAACTTCGTTTAAAAATTTTAGCTAATGTTACATGAAAACAGCAAGCTAAAATGCCAAGAAACGTTTACAAAAGATTCGTTAATACTGAATTTGAATAAGAAATTCGCCAAATTATTGAGCAATAGCCAAATTGGCTTCATAAATGAAGCCAATTGAAGCCAATGAAGACTTATTTTGGTCACCAAATTTGGCGATATTTCGCCAAATTTGGCATATTTCGCCAAATGTCGCCAATTTTGGCGAGAATTTGGCACTAACGGATATGAATATAAAGTTTTATGCGTATGATTGGGAAAATTATTGCAACAATGAAAGAAAATAATTTGCGAGTAATCGCGTTAATGTTCTGTTTTGTTTCAAAATGTCAGCCACACTAGAATTTCAAACTGCTCTATCTTAGCCATTTTTTAAGATATAGGTAAACCAAAAAATGCTCTGGAATCCTTGTATTAAGGCCTAACACGTAATTAAAAAAATTTTTTTTGTATATTTATTTTAGTTTTAAATTTTTAAATGGCCGGCATCTTGAAACAAAATGGCGGACCAAGCTGGCCAACGAACTCGGTTGAGACATTAGTGACCATAATACACACAATTAGTTTCATCAAAATCGATTCATAAATATGGCCGTTATCGTATGACATAGGTCAGATATATATATATATATATATATATATATATATATATATATATATATATATATATATATATATATATATATATATATATATATATTGTTATGAATTTTGTATATATCTGTAAATATTCCATTTGTTTAAATTTATTTTATTTTATTATTGTGAAAATTGCAGTATTATTAATGTATTTCCTATTGAGCATCATGTAACTCAATGCTAAAGGCCTCAGATGGTTTGCAAGGAAAACAACCTTACACCCTCATCTTTATAATGGAGTTCAATGGAGATATCGCCAAGGAATGGGTTTATCGCCAAATTGGCGATGGTTTTGGCGACTTATTTTTGTCGCCAAATTTGGCGATATATCGCCAAATGTCGCCAAGTTAGCGACGGATTTGGCAACTTTTTGTGCAACCACCCCCCCTTTATACCTGTACATTGGGATCCTTTCTCGCTTAGGTTCTCTATCGAAAGTTAAAGCACTTTCTGGTAATTTCTAGCATCTGAAGGCTCTGGAAAGTTCTACAGTTATCTTTAAAGCCTATATAAGGGACCTCCACCAGTTCAGTTCAGTTAGTTGTCTGTCAACTGCGATTGAATTCATACGAGAGGCTTTGCATTGAGAACTGTGTTTCTCGGATCGATTTTGTCGTTGATACGTCGTATTGAACGCATTGTTTCTGTGTGAAATTTTGCTGTGCTTTTATTGGATTTGAAGATTACTGAATATCTTGTAATTTTCAGAAGATATTGGTGTTCGTACTGCACTGTTTATAGTGAATAAAGCCTTTTAATTGTTCTTATATATTGGCATCAGTCCTTTTGAACCCCGAGCTCACAACAATATATATATATATATATAAATCAACATTTGAACGGAGGGTGGTTTTGGGGTCTGGGGGTCATGATCAGTGAAAATATATCGAAATTTTCCGGAACTGCTTTCCTCCGAACGGCTGCAATAGGTAGCTTTATACTTTTTAGTATTGAAAGCTACCTAAAAGAAACGCTTTCGAGATAAAAATAACGATTACAAGATAAAAGGGATAATTTTGAGAAAAAGGGACAAATCCGGAATTATTAGAACGAACATGAAATCCATAATATTAATAATACTAATTTTTTTTCTTACGTATTCGTCCATTTTCTTACGTATCCCTCCACCTTATTAGGTAGCTTTCAATACAAAAAGTCCTTCCGGCCTGTACCGGGAGGAAAAGGTAGCTTTCCTATATCTTCGTTTTAAAATTTTAGCTAATGTTACACGAAAACAGCAAGCTAAAATGCAAAGAAACGTTTACAAAAGATTCGTTAATACTGAATTTGAATAAGAAATTCGCCAAATTATTGAGCAATAGACAAATTGGCTTCATTTATGAAGACTTATTTTGATCGCCAAATTTGGCGATATTTCGCCAAATGTCGCCCAATTTTGCCAATTTTGTCGCCAATGTCGCCAATTTTGGCGTTAACGGATATGAATATATAGTTTTATGCTTATGATTGGGAAAATTATTACAACAATGAAAGAAAATAATTTGCGAGTAATCGCGTTAATGTGCTGTTTTGTTTCAAAATGTCAGCCACCCTAGAATTTCAAACTGCTCTATCTCAGCCATTTTTTAAGATAGAGGTAAACCAAAAAAAGCTCTGGAATCCTTGTATCAAGGCCTAACACGTAATTAAAAAATAAATTTGAATTTTTAAATTTGTTGTATATTTATTTTAGATTTTAAGTTATTTTACATCTTTAAATGGCCGCCATCTTGAAACAAAATGGCGGACCAAGCTGGCCAACGAACTCGGTCGAGACATTAGTGACCTTAATACACACAATTAGTTTCATCAAAATCGATTCATAATTACGGGCGTTATCGTATGACATAGGTCAGATATATCTAGACACACGGCAGTGTGTCAGCCAAGTTCACGAAGCAAAAAACTCGACACACCGGCCGTAGGTATATTTACATGAACCATTTCAAGCCGTTTTCGCCAAATTTCGACGCTCTATTACTGAAATTCTATTTGACCTACGTACTTGTAATTTTAGATGTGTAGTAAGGCCCCCTTATTTATCCAGAATCCAAAATTTTATAAATAACGCATAATTAGTTTTCGAGATAATGATATTTGAAAATGTCTGATAATTGATAATTTTACCAGTGACTCACTCACTCATCAAAAAGATTTCATATATCTACTGCACTTACAGACTTAAAATTTGGTAAGAAGCTCGTTTACACTATTAGAAATCGAAAAAAAATCAAAAAATTCTGAAAATCGCTTAATTACCCACTTGGGGGTGTCCATTTTCACTTTAACGTTACGTCTATTAGGCGAGATTTTAATTTGCCTAAAAAAGTGCCAAATGTTGAATCCGGGCGGACCTTGCAGCAAAATATTTGATTATCAGCCATTTTGAGTTCATTTCAGAGAATTAATTTTTTGAGTAATGGTGCATAAAATTTACCTTTTTAGACACATTGGGAAAAAACAAAAACATCTTGAGAGAATACATATATCGAAATACGCATATATTTCGAGACATCCGCAGTTGAAATTCGTCTAATTCCAGAATTAAAAATGTAAACAAAAGAGAGTCATTCAAATCACTCAAATAAATATTGATGAAAAATGATTCAAATAAATATTGATCATGGATGATCTACCATGGGTCTAGGCAGTGTAGCTGTGGCAAAATATTAGCTCATTTATTACATCAAACTTACAAAAAGGCACGCGCGAGAAAAAAAAATAACAACCGTATTTTAATTGCATCGAAAAAAACATGAGACAATCCATGGAGTCTTTCTCTCCTAAACAATGCAATTTCAAATTTGCTTTTCAATCGTAAAATATAAAATAAACACGTGCGGAGATGTCACACTTTATCTCTTTTGTGCTAGTTATGTTAATATTTACGATTTATTGTGATATCTATATATTTAAAACGCTAAGCGTTTTCTTTCGACAATCCGTGAGAACAGACTACTGCATCAAATTATATCATTCTTTTTTTAAATGAAATATATTTAGACATAGGTTTGTTATCGTATATTCGTTTGTTCAAAATTTTTATTAATTAGCCGTAATTTTAAATTAAACTTTCACTTCTGCGTATGACGTCATAAAGTCGCCAATTGGATATGCGAGGCACAGAGTAACGTAAAACTCCGTGGTTGCGAGGATAAAAGAGAAATAATAAATATTAAAGGCACGAGGCTTTTAGGCCGATTTTTTTTTTTAATTTGCAAGTATAATTTGGGTAAAAATATTTATCGCGTGCACTTTTATTTATTTACGTTATTTTTATAAGCGAATAAAAATTTATTTTTATTGTGAAGTCATGGGAATATTGTCCTTTGAGTTTATTTTATCATTATGCATTATAACTTTGTTGATGCCATTTTTTCATTACAATTAAATGCAAAATATATTTTTATTTGTATACATGGCGTTTAAGCATAAAAGTAACGTATATAAAGTATGTGTGAAAATGACGTTAGGCTTAGCTTGAAATGCGTTTTAACATTGATAAAACTAAAGAGAAAAATTTATATGATTGTGTCAACATGACGTAATTTTTACTAATTTTTCCATTCTTAATTATAAAGATTAGAATTGGAGCCTTTATTGATTGCTTCATCTTGATAGCATACCTTGATTACATGTTACCAATTACTTTTTATTTTTTAATTATAGGTTAGACGATTTCATTTTTGAATAAAAAAATTCACAAAAGTAAAGGATTTCAGGAAAATTAAAATTATTATTAAAAATAGTGTTGCAGATGTGTTCTTTATTTACTATGTTCTTTTATTTACTGAATATGAGATGAACGTAGGAATATACTATTTGTGTGATACATCATAGGGCATGAAATTTTCTTTTTTGCCATGGGGAATATGGCGGTAATATTGAACTGATTTGCATTACACAGTTGTTTACGGATTGTTTGTTTGAAGTTTGCATCGGAAATAGTATTGTATTTCATTGGGGAAAGAAACATTAAAAATAAAATATTTGAAAGAATGCTTCATACGCACCTTCTTAAATAATAAAGAAGCTTATTTTACTGATATTGTTACAGTATTTTTTTTCGTCAAGTTTTGACGGGTTACATCTAGTTTATATTTATTATTATATTTATTATTATTTTTATTATTTATAACTGTTTATTTATTATTGCATTCTACTTGTAACTAATATTCAAAAACAAAGTTTTCGCCAAATTGGCGGGGTAAAAAAATCGCGCCAATGTGGTGTGTATATGACATCTGTGCCTATTAAAATACCAATTTCTGTTGCAAATTGACAACCAAATATTTTGTTGTAGGAAAATTGAATGCTGCCTGGTAAATAAAATAGTCACTTGTAAACACATTAAAAACCATTAAGTATAGTGTTTAAGTATATTGTAACTGTACAAAAAGTAATGAAATCCCATCAAAAACATACATGTGAAAGAAGGCCAAGTTCGTTAACGGTTTCGCTAATAAAAGAAGTGAGATCTAACTGGAAACCAAGTTCTTTCGAAGCTCCTTAAATCATAGCTCCTGTCATACATAACGTTCTTCAATTGCTTAAAATGATTTGTTATGTTATTTGCTACTCAATAGAGCGACTTGGCAAGCTTTTCTCTTATTAGAATTTCTCTACTTGATTGATCTGAACTTAAAGTTAATCACTTCCTTAACTTATCAATACCTTAACTTCGACATACTTATTCGAATACTTGATTGACTACATCTTTGCCAATGACATACTAGACTAAATTGTACTCAAACTCAAAGATTAAAGTTGGTGGATGAAAACTTGCCAAGTCGCTCTATTGAGTAGCAAATAACATAACAAATCATTTTAAGCAATTGAAGAACGTTATGTATGACAGGAGCTATGATTTAAGGAGCTTCGAAAGAACTTGGTTTCCAGTTAGATCTCACTTCTTTTATTAGCGAAACCGTTAACGAACTTGGCCTTCTTTCACATGTATGTTTTTGATGGGATATATATATATATATATATATATATATATATATGGATATATCTATATATATAAATCAACATTTGGACGGAGGGTGGTTTTGGGGTCTGGGGGTCATGATCGGTGGAAATATATCGAAATTTTCCGGAACTGCTTTCCTCCGAACGGCTGCAATAGGTAGCTTTATACTTTTTTGTATTGAAAGCTACCTAAAAGTATAAAGCTACCTATTGCAGCCGTTCAGAGGAAAGCAGTTCCGGAAAATTTCGATATATTTTCACCGATCATGACCCCCAGACCCCAAAACCACCCTCCGTTCAAATGTTGATTTATATATATATATATATATATATCTCCATATATATATATATATATATCTGACTTATGTCATACGATAACGCTCGTATTTATAAATCAATTTTGATTAAACTAATTGTGTGTATTAATCTCACCAATGTCTCGACCGAGTTCGTTGGCCAGCCTGGTCCGCCATTTTGTTTCAAGATGGCGGCCATTTAAAAATTTAAAACTAAAATAAATATACAAAAAAGTTAAAAATTTAAATTTATTTTATAATTAAGTGTTAGGCCTTGATACGAGGATTCCAGAGCATTTTTTGGTTTACCTCTATCTTAAAAAATGGCTGAGATAGAGCAGTTTGAAATTCCAGGGTGGCTGACATTTTGAAACAAGACAGCACATTACAAAAATTTTCATTGTTGTAATCATTTCCCAATCATACGCATAAAACTATATATTCATATCCGTTAGCGCCAAATTCTCGCCAAACTTGGCGACATTTGGCGAAATATCGCCAAATTTGGCGACCAAAATAAGTCTTCATAAATGAAGCCAATTTGGCTATTGCTCAATAATTTGGCTAATTTCTTATTCAGATTCAGTATTAACGAATCCTTTGTAAACGTTTTCTTTGAATTATAACTTGCTGTTTTCGTGTAACATTAGCTAAAATTTTAAAACTAAGATATAGGAAAGCTACCTTTTCTTCCCGGTACAGGCCGGAAGGACTTTTTTTAAATTTTTTGGACAGATGATTTCGTTTTCAAGAGTTCATTTCATTGATGAGTGTGTTCAATTAATTAGCAATTATTTCTAATTACCATAATACAAGTATACTCTCTGACTATATGGTTTATGGCATTAAACTCAATTCTTCTTGAAAATTTACCCCTGTATGACCTTTCATTTACCGCTATGGTTTATCAAAGAAATTTTATTGTAGCTGTTTGTTTTGCCCACCAGGGTGGCGGCCCATTCGATTTTTAGTGTAATCCGGTTTCCTCTTTAAAATATATCGTTGAATGACCCTCCATTTATAATATTAAATATTTTATGCAGGAATCTTTATTCTAGTTCTGATGTTTGGCACCAGGGTCTACGCAATTTTAAGCCTGATAATTAAAATCTTTCTTCAAAATCCACCCCAAGATAACCAACCATTCCTTTACATGTCAGTCCTCGGAACCTTCCGTTTTCAGAGTCACTCCATTTCGATACGATTATTTGGAAATCGGTCATTTTCTCAGCCTGCCCATTTCTAAACAATTCCCAGAACTATCTCCTTTTAGTATTAAGTTCATGCGTGAATAGAATCTTTTATAAAATCAAATTTGGATAACTGTCGATTTGGGAAAACATAATTCATTAAACGAAGTACATTTGAGAGTCTTAATATATAACTATGTCCTTTCTGACTGCATTATCAATGCACAGCTGAAACCGAAATACCTGCACCTGAAATCGTAAAATTGTAGTTGTTACTTCCTGTTATGACATAAAAATCCAATATAAAGGTGTTTTCTCAAATTTAACTGTTAGGTGATTGAAAGTTTTTGAAAAGGTATACCAGTATATTTAAATTTACAAATTGCACATAATTAGAACTGTAGATATTGAAATAAGAAACAAAATCAGAACTATATAGTTCAATACGTTTCAATAACTTAACTAACTTTCGTCAACTTTATAGTTTAATACAAATACGATTTCAAATACACAAAATAAATAAGAAAATACAAAATACGATACTCTTAAAAAAGATTTTATTTCAAAAATAGTAATATATAAAATTTGTTGATTTGGTGAAATCCTAAAATAATCCGCAACAAAAAAGCGGGCTAAAATGTTAGTAGAACAAACAATTCAACAACAGTTTCATGATAGTAAAGAAAATTAACATCAATAATATAAAACAACCAGGAATGGTAATTTGTTTCTAAAATTTTTCATTCATTGGTGTAAACATTTTTTTTAAATCGATTTTATTTTCTAATAATTTTTGTTTAATCAGAATTATTGCTATATAATTCCAAAACTCTGTTAAACTTTCAATATATGGAAAAAACTCACGATAAAGTCTGAAATACTAAATCAATTCGAACCTATTTGGGACAGTAAATTGATCTGCCAGTATCTTAGATGAGTTCGTAAATCAAGTATGTAGTTGTTATAATTCGTTTACAGGAGCACACAAAAGCAAAAAAACATTCTTCAAAGCTTGTCATCGCGATAACACCCGAAATATACTGAGCATATTTAAATCGAATTAGGATAGTATATTGTTCTTGCAAGTATCTTGGAAGAATTCGTTAATCAAGTACTGTTTTGTTGCCCCTATGTGATCACCTAATGATAAAAACCAGCCCTGTTGAAAGCAAAGATAATAGAATGAACGAATACGTTTTTATTTTAGGTTGCCTGATTACAAGTCTTTTTTTTTTCAAATTTCGTTATTTGTTTTTTGTACCGAAAGAAGAATCAAATCCTATTTTGGCGCCCCTTTCTACATTGGCGCCAGGGGCATATGCTCCCTTTGCTCCTCCGTGGTTTCGGCACTGCAAATATCTGTTATCCACCACCACAGTAACAGCCATTAATCCGGGAACTGATTTCGGGAGTTGCGAGTGTCATCCCGATCGTGGAGTCGCGATTATCAAAAAAAATTATTATGGAAAACGAGTTTTGTCTTGCTTTTATTTTACAAAGTCTTGCTTATATTTAACTTCTTATTATTTAGCAAGAAATAGAAAAAAAATTTAAAAAAAAAAGAAACTATACAAAATCACAATTTGCATTATTTAGCAATCAATAATTAAAAAAGAAATTAGCGTAATAGTGCTGCTCCGTTTTTTTTTTTTGGCAAAATATAAAAATGTTTATTAATCTGTATACACGTACACAATTATACAATTATATTAGAACTAGAATAACTTAAAAAAAAGCCCCACCAGTGGCTGAGAGGTTGTGCTCTCGAAGCTGGTAGACGGGAGGTGCTGGGTTCGATCCCAATCGCGCCCGTCGGCCTAATCGTTCGGAGTTTTCGTGGTTTTCTTCGAGCCGTGGATTTATTCATGCGTAAATACGGGTTAGGTTCCCTTAGAAAGACCCCCACGAAGGGCACTCCCCCCGGGCCTATATCCCATGTGTAGATAATTGGCCGTCAATAATCAACCAACCAACCAACCAACTTAAAAAAAAAGAAAAGAAAAGAATGAAAAACATAAATGTCTTTACTGTAAATTATGTTTTTCTTTACTATACATTTTTACTATATACTATATAATTTTTTACTATATACATATACACTGCTCAAAACAATTAAAGGATATTTGAAGTTTTATATAAAATAAAGATATAAACGAAATTTTTTTTGCCGAAAATAGAAGAAGAGAATCACACATGCAAATTTTTCTGGTTTTCAAACTGTGGAGTATGCAAATTTTGAGTTCGACGTCAAAAACGTCGCTTCAGCGGCAGCGAATGAAATTTGACTTTCAACTGGATAAAAGAGAATGAAGACAAGGATGATCGGCATTCAGTGATTGCTTTGTTTCGATGAGTACACTGTTAAAACTGAAGGTGACAAATCCGGGCCGTTTGGTTCCCCGGGGTGAATAGGCGGTACCTTTTGGAACCCTAAGGCTGGGAAACGGGGCTGGGGTGCCATTTGACCACTCACTGGGTGATTGAGGCTAATTTGGGTGCCATTCGCAACCTATTGCTGGAATTTTGGCAGCCCCTTCGGGCGACTTTCATCTTGCGCATGCTCAGTGACGTATTTCACTTTTCGCAAGTCACTCACAAGGGAGATCGTACAATATGGCTGCCTTTGAATTGGAGTGTTTCGCGGCTTCTGCCGCGCGAGATTTCAATTGTAGTAATAACTAAATAACGTCATTCATTGGGAAAAAATAAACCAGGGGAGTAAACAAGAATAATCACAATTTATATACAGGTATGTGAAGTGTTTCAGTGTATTTGTATATTATGTTTTATTATTATATAAATTTTAGGCATGTTGTATTACAAATGGCTCATTGCATTATTTTCAAGACAAATACATTTTAAGTCACAATCTTGATGTGGCAAGTTGGAATTTTTATCTCGTGAAAGCAGAATGATGTGGCCTCACCTATTTGCTTGTATAAATTATTATTTATGTAGAGCATATAATAATTTCATTTTATTCACATTTTTATCTAATGAATTTTCTCGCATAGTTTTTCTTGCTTATCATCTAGAAATAAATTTAATGGTGCATTATAGTAATAATAATAATAAAGTTGAAACATAAGTTATTATATTTAAAAAAATAGTTTAATTTCTTACTTTTCGGATATCTAAACAAACTATTTGTAAAAAATTGAAGAATTTACAAGTTTTAAAGAGAATTGATTTTTACTTACTTGAAACGTATTAATTTGAATATTTGACAATTTTAAATTAGTTGATTTGATAATATGAAATAGTAAACTTTGTAACATAAGAAATAGTATACTTGATAAAATATATATTTCTGCAGATGTTTTTATTAATCAAATACTTTTTATTATCCAAATTTTTAGAGCTTGTGTTTGATCATGAAATGAACTAAAAATATACCTCATTATATATTATGAATTATTAACAAAATAAACAAACCGTAAGTCCTGAATTGATATTTTGACATTTATACATGTGTCTTGAAAAATGTTTTGTGAGTCTCTTGTACTATAACATATTAATAATAATAAATCACTGGAACATTTCACAGTGTGACTGGATGTAAGAATGACTTGGATGATTGAGTGATTTATGTAAATATATTTAATTCGCATAGCTAAAATAATTTTTTCCCTCTTAAAATAATAATGATAAATAAATATCTCTGTAGTACATATAACTTAAAATAACAATAATAATAATCTTAAACGAAACCTAACATCTTAATCGGCATTTATTTATCTATAGTGTCTATTGGCTATTTACACCTGATGATGTATAATACATTTCTCATATATATTAACCTACACATAGAAGGGCAATGCGTTTTTTTTTTTTTTTTTTTTTTTTTTTTTTTTTTTTTTTGGGGGGGGGGGGGGTGGCGGGGGCATTTTGTGAAAAATAAAAGTTACTTTTGTGAAATTTATTATTTTTTTCACAAAATCCCCCCCCCCCTCTCTAACATCTCTAAAGTATTATGTATTGAAAAGAATTTGAAAATTCTTTTACTTAAAAAAGGAAAAAAAAAGGGCTATACATATATAATTATAATGCAATGTTTAACTTTACCTGCAATAAACTGATCAATACTTCATTTTCTCTGCTGAAATTTATACAAAGTTAAAAGTTGATCTTCTCATGTCAAGGGCCGATCCAGGCAAAATCTGGGGCTTATTCAAAACTCCTTCACAAAGATCTATTTAATAAAACAGGCTCCTTCACAAAAAATCAATTTAATAAAATGGGCCCTTTCGGTAAAATCTATTTGATAAACTGGGTCCCTTCACAAAATTCCTTTTAATAAAATAGGCCCTTTCACAAAATTCTATAAAATAAAAACTTACTATTTTTATTAATTATTTATTATTTTGTTATGTTTTAAAATGTGTAATTTGTAAACAATTTTACGAACCAAACATTTATTAACATAACAAAAACATTTTAAAGTCCTGTTTGCTAAAGTTTTCCCTTCTGGTATACTTGATTGTTAAAAAATTACACATTTTAAAACATAACAAAATAATAAATAATTAATAAAAATAATAAGTTTTATGGAATAAAATTTTGTGAAAGGGCCTATTTTATTAAAAGGAATTTTGTGAAGGCGTTTGTTTTATTAAAAGAAATTTTGTGAAGGGGCATTTTATCAAATTGATTTTTCTGAAGGGGCCAATTTTATTAAATAGATTTTTGTGGAATAAATTAAAATATAATAAAATGGAATTTTATTGAATAAATTTTGCCAGGATAGACCCTTGACATGATATGATCAACTTTTAACTTTGTTTAAAATTTAACAGAGAAAATGAAGTATTGATCAATTTATTGCAGGTAAAGTTAAACATTGCATTATAATTATATATGTTTAGCTTTTTTTTTCCTTTTTTAAGTATGAGAATTTACAAACTCTGTTCAATACAATTGCTAGACAACGGCCGGGGTGGAGGGGGCGGATGCTTTCATTTGTGGAGTGCAGCTGGGCACCTTGGAGTAGAGGTGCCAATATTCTCCCCTGGGGTTCCATCCTTTCACCCCTTGGGGCACCCTGTATTAAGGGCGCCATCCTTTCACCCTAGTTAAGGGTGCCATTCTGGCTCCCCTAGGGGTGTCACCAGTCGGACAAGACTTTCACCCCAAGGAGGTGCCAAGTGTCACCTGTAGTTTTAACAGTGGTACGATGTCTCAGAGAAGTCATTTGACAGATTCAGGAGCTTGGAGAATTGTTGGTAGGTTAGAAGGGGGCCAAACTCAAGCCGAAGTAGCGCAAGCCATTGGAGTGTCACAAAGTGTCATTTCCAGGATCTGGAACCGTTTTTTGGAGAGTGGATGTGCAGGCCGAAGACCAGGGCAAGGTCGTAGACGGGCAACAACGCCCAATGAAGATCGGTATTTAGCGTTAACAGTTCGGAGACACCGAAACATGAACGCTACTCTTCTCCAACAACACCTTCGCTCGGCTACAGGCACCACGATTTCAACTCAGACTGTCCGCAACCGGCTCCATGCTGTAGGTATGTATGCTCGCCGACCGATGGTATGTGTTAGATTAACATCAAGGCATCGTCGCGACCGCAGGGAGTGGGCAACCGAGCATGTCAACTGGAGGAGAAATGAATGGAGCAATATTCTGTTTTCTGACGAGTCCCGTTTTTCTGTGCATCCGGATAATAGGCGTATTTTCATCTGGAGGGACCGTGGCAGTAGGAATAATCCTGCGTTCGTGCACGAAAGTGTCAGATTTGGCGGTGGAGGAGTGTTGGTGTATGGTGGCATCTCCATTGACGGGAACACTGACCTCTACATCATTCGAGATGGAGCTCTGACTGGTCGCCGATATAGGGATGAGATCCTCAGACCTATTGTAGTCCCTTACGCTGCAGCAATCGGAGATAACTTCATTTTAATGGACGATAGCTGCAGGCCACATCGTGCAAACCTGGTGGAGGATTTCCTTTTCGAGGAAGGAATCGTTCGAATGGAATGGCCAGCGTGTTCTCCAGACATGAATCCAATCGAGCACGTTTGGGACGCTCTAGGAAGACGAGTTTCTGGCCGCCAACAACCCCCACAAACTCTCCAAGAACTGGAAAGAGCTCTTATGGAAGAGTGGGGCAGAATACCCCAACTCGTCATTAATAGCCTCATTGAGTCCATGCCTCAAAGGTGTTCAACGTTGCTGGCCGCCCGTGGAAACCATAACCCCTACTGAAAATGATTTTCTTTGAAGAAAACACCTTTTCTTATTCTTTTTTTCTCATATGCACAAATTGTGTTTTTTTCCTTTTGTACACAAATGCGCAATAGAATGCATTTTTTTTCTGCCAAACATGTGTAATTTATTCTCATATAACCTACTATGTCTGTCGACCATGTATCAATCAGCTAAAAAGTTTCCCAGATACAAAATCCACCTAAAACTGCAATATCCTTTAATTGTTTTGAGCAGTGTATTATAAAACTAGTTTAATGTAATCTTAACATAAATATATTAAACAGAAAAAGCATAAAATACGCAGCTTTACATATGTCACAATGTTGGAAAATGTCTGATAATCTATATGTAGCACGTAATTTTTCTTTCCCGTTTTCATACTCAAAACGGCCATAAGGGTAGCGAACAGCGGTTAACTTATTTGAATCCCACCCACTACTGCTACTGTTATATTATTATTATTCTTAAATATGTTTTCTTTCTTTCTTTCTTTAGTATAGGAATTTTAAGAAAAAAATTGAAAACGTTTTCCAAAAATTCCTTGTTCAAATAGGTTTTTCTTTATGAATCCACTGTAAGTTGATTAAAACTATCTACGGGAGTTCCGAGATCTTTTGAATCATCTTTATCAGGAGAGAAAAATAAGACCCCAAACTGAGGAAACAAAGTGGTACTCGAGCGCTCGTAAATGCTCTTATTAGGTATAGATTTCGTAAGAAATACTACCCATTACACTCTCCACTAAGTTGGAATATTAAAAAAAAAATTGTAGATCTATGCCGATCATGACTCCCAGAACCCAAAACCACCCCCTAGTTCAAAACTTTATCTATCTATCTATCTATCTATGTCACTTTTTTATTCTTCATTATATTATATAACTTAAATTCACTTATATATAACTTCAATAATTCTGCACAAATATCTTCCAAAGTGATACATAAAATCAAGGGGCATAAAATCTCGGTCAAGTTCGTTAATGGGAAAAATCGAACCGGGGGGGGGGATGGGGAGGCTTTTTGTGAATGCAGAAAAACCCCCATAATTTCTTAATTATGATATGTATTGAATCCATCTAAAGTTATTATTAATTCTAGGTAAAGGGCCAAATATTTATATAGGCCAGATTTTTAATATCATTAAAAATGGCCCCAAAGGGGGAAAAAAGGGGGGGGGAGGTTCAGAAGAAAAAAAATTCACAACTTCGTAAATTCACAAGATATCAAATCCGCTTAAATTTACTATAAATCCTTTTCATATTATATAAAACTTTTATATTGAGAAGTTTTTTATATCACCAACCCTTATAGCAGAAAAAAAATCCCTGCCGGCTTTGCCTGCAGACAAGATAAATTTAGAAGTGGGCGGTCCCAACTGCAGCATCATGACAAAAAGGTCATTTCTTCTGCAATTCCAAACAAATAGGCGCCCCACGGTCTGCGTCTTCGAAATCTACCTGTGTCTGTTGGCCGAGCCGTCAAGGATTTTTAGCACTTTCCAACCTAGTTGAAAAGTGCTTATGACTTCGGTTTGTCTGGCCGTATGGCCGTCTGCCGTCTGCCGTCAGGCCGTCTGTCGTCTGGCCGTCTGTCGTCTGGCCGTCTGGCCGTGCTCTAACTCCCGTAAATATGCTGGGATTGCTCTGCAATTTTTATATGTTATTGTCGTTATCTATAGCATGTTCCCTATTTCAACGGAAGTGTGTAGAACTTATAGTTTTATTACAGGGACACTCAAAAGAATTCCGTTACATTGCGGTCTATGGGGAAAAATCATTTGCGGTTTATTTAAATAATGTTTCACTATTTTAAACGCATTGAAATTTATATATATCACTAAGGTACATTAGAAGAAGCTTAATATGGAATAGGGTGTGCATAGCACTTATAGTTACTTTACAGGGACAGTCAAAAGAATTCCGTTACATGACGTCTATGGAGAAAAATCGTCTGCGGTTTATTTAAATAATGTTTCACTATTTTAAACGCATTGAAATTTATATAGATATATATCTAAGGTGCATTACAAGAGGCTTAGTACAGAATAGTGTGTGTATAGCAGTCATCGTTCATTTACAGGGACACACAAAAGAATTCTCTACTGTCTGTTAACACTAATTCCTGGAAGTGCGTTTTAAGTTACTAAACGCTATTTTAATTTTAACTCACTTTTTGTCTATTACGTGGTGTGTATAAATTCTGTAGATCCTATACAGGGCAGCACAAAAGTTCGCGAACACATTTCCGTTTATTGACAGAAACTCCAGAAAGATAATTTTAAACTGTGCTACGACGCGTTTCCTAACTAAACTAAAATTTAGCATCCTAGCATATACAAATCTATAGATCATATACAGGGCTGAATAAAAGTATTCGGATATTTTTCCGAATATTGTATCTGATGGAAATTCCTGAAATTATGTTTTTAAATATGTTATGCGTTTTCCAAATTGTTTACTTAGATGTTATCTTTTAGCTTATTAAACGGTATGTTTTGTAAAATTATTTTGGAAGCGTTGGAAAGTGCTACATAATCTATGCTTGACGCATGATTTTTCGTTCTTGTTTTATTTTTATTTTGACACAGAGGATCCTCAAATTTAAATTATGCTTGATAAAAACATATGAAACAGTGAAATATACACGAAAGTGCGTTACCATGCAATTATTAAAATTGATCGAAAATCAGTTCTTTCAGATAAAAAAATCAGTTATTATTAACTGATTAAAATGCAATTGTTCAGGGGATAGCGATGTATTTCTTATATTATTCAAAACTGTTTCTAATCAGATTTTAAAAAAATATATATTTCCCACTATGATTTAAGAAGCATTTACTTTACATTAATTTTTATTTCTTTAATTTTGTCTTTCTGGTCAATTTAGCACAAAAAGTTTCAATAGCAATGTAATTAAGTCGCAGGTGATAAGTACATAGCTAAATAATAGACAATATTTTAACTGAAGTACAATAATATACTTCTATTTATTTTAAGATAAATTTAAGAGAAAGTAATACACAGATGTAATAATCAATCCCCCCCCCGCACTTCTCTCTATTATTATTATTCTTTTTGTATCACGTACACATTAGAAGGATTTTTGGCCAGAAACTCAGCTTTAATAGAATCAAAATCTACTATTTTAATATAAAATAGCGTATTTTAATTTATTAAAACTGGCCTGTCTACAAGAACAAGGACCGATTCCAAGGAATCGTTCCTTTTCGGAATCGCTACATTTTGGACTAATTCCGAGGAATCGGTCCTTTTCGGTGTCGATTCCGAGGACTCGGTCCTTTTCGGAGTCGGTATATTTTGGACCGATTCCTAGGAATCGTTCCTTTTCGGAATCGCTACGTTTTGGACTAATTCCGAGGAATCGGTCCTTTTCAGAGTCGATTCCGAGGACTCGGTCCTTTTCGGAGTCGGTATATTCTGGACCGAATCCGAGGAATCGGTCCTTTTTAGATTCAATATGTTTTGGACCGAATCCGAGGAATCGTTCCTTTTCGGAATCGTACCAAAAAGGACCGATTCCTTTTTAAAGACTGGAATCGTTCCTTATATTTCACTGCCGGAGTCGTTCCTTTGGATTCGTTCCTTGACAAATGACACATCTCTGATATGTACTAACAAATGCTTACTGTAAAAAAGAGTATGTGCAGCATTTACTTTTCATTTACCAGGACTCACAAATGAACCGGATAACGTTACGTGTCTGTAGAAAATAGTATGCTTTTGAAACGCACAGTAGCATTTTCCACACGGAAAATAGTAATCTACTTATAATAAAATCCGAAGGTAAGAAAGTGTCTGTAACGATTCCGGGCGCGACCACTATGGTCTGCGAATCGACCATAGTTAAACGACATGTTAGGCTTAACGAAAAACCTATGCTACATCTTATTCTGCTGTTAAAATATTTGTAAAAGCATATTAAAGCTTTAAAATATTTCAATTTTGTTTAAAACCTTCAAAAGCTATTTCATATAAAACATGTATATCAACATTTCTGTAAAAAAAATTTCTATTAGCACTTTTTTCTGAAATAGCGGTGATTTCTTTCGTAGAGAGGAGTTGAGGTGATCGATGCAGTATATTGGCGCCATCTACCGGCGGATTTTGAAATTTTGCTTTCATCGTAAATAAAATTATTTTTTTTCTTATGAAACGTAATTAAAATATAAGGAATACACAGTAAAGCGTAATTTGCATTTAATTTTGCTTATGTAATCAAACAATGAGTTATGTGGTGAGTCAAGCTGTTTAGAAACTCATTGATAACACTTTTTTTACAAAAACTTTCACACAGGGATTATCTGTTAATATTTAATTTGAATGTTTTGTTGAACTATTTCAGAAATTTAATACTGAGTAATATATACATACATACATACATACATACATACATATATATATGTGGTGTTTTTACGAGGATGAGATACCACGAGATGTAATATTCCACGAGAAAATGGCAGTTTGTTAAAGATATAGAAGGTTGCAGTCGATATCAATAATCATGGCGAAGAGGTGAGGCAATGAGGAGACACCAGAAGAGTTTCGTCAATAAAGACCAGCCAATTTCCAGACAAATCGTTTATTTATGAATAAGAGCGATGCAGTAACAGTTCCCACAGGTATAAACTTATAGCCCTCAGGCTTCACGATGGCTCACTACATGTTTTTAAAAGATCTTAAAGAGCCGAATGAAAATTCTACGTAACTACAACACCAGATACTCATTTGGTTACACTTCCAAACACGTCAAAAATCTGCCCTCCAAAGCATGCAAGCGAGTTTTGTTCACGGAGCGTAGACATACAGAATACGACGTCACGAGCGCACAAATCAATGAGCGAGAGGCGAGCTTCAGCGAATGAGGCACGAGGGAGAAGCTCTAACACAAAAGAATTCCACTCGAGCCGCGCATTAATTTTGAAGTGAAAAATACCTTGTGCGCG
Organism: Maratus michaelseni; assembly: GCA_963931845.1. Classification (NCBI taxonomy): domain Eukaryota; kingdom Metazoa; phylum Arthropoda; class Arachnida; order Araneae; family Salticidae; genus Maratus; species Maratus michaelseni. Next base: position 55,015,258 of record OZ007596.1, read on the forward strand.
AAACCGAGCATGGAATTTAAAAAAAAATGGTTTTTTTAAAAACGTTCGAAATGAGAAAAGCGTCTCTCGGAATTTTATAGATTGGGGAGCTGATAAAAGTTACGAATGAACTTAAATTTTTAGATTAAGATTTGGAATAAGATAATTATTAATATACGGGTTACTACTTTTAAAAGGACATTAAATAAGAATAAATAATATTAAGAATTAAGGAAATACTGGCTATGTCCGAAGTTAGATTAATTTAAAGGACTAATGCGAAATAAATGTGAAGGATTTGCAAAGGAAATAATTTTTTTATATAACATATATATATATATATATATATCATCATTATTTTTATTGTAGAAATCATTTGTCATTTTTAAAATGCACTTTTCTACAACACAAACCTTTCAATAATAAAATCTTCACTCTGTTTGTTTGTATGAAGTCTTATGAAAATGAAACGCAGATCAACAATCCGTCATTTTTGTAGGGGTTATATACTAGTATATAATATTATTTTACAGGGCTGCACCACACAAGAAAAGTCAAACACATTATCGTTTATGAACATAATGAATACAAAAAGCGCATTGTCACTTGTATTTTGAAATTTCAATCTGACCTCATTTTAATATATTATAGATTACAGTGTATAAAACGTTAACCCTTTCAGGGACAAAGTACTTTCAGAACTAAAATATTTAAATGAATGACTGGCACCGGGATTTACAAACAAAATTATTTAGAAATAAGAAAAAGGCTATATTTCACATACATATTAAATGGAAAAATTTTAGCAAAATTCTGGTGCCACTGTGGCGTTAGGGAATTAAAATTAAGTGGTTTCATAAACATACCACTGCCCCTGAAAGGGTTAACTGTCCACAACCAGGATTGAAGAAAATAATTCGAATAATTACTACTTTCACCAATACCATTGGAGCTTCAAGAACTAATTCCATCATGCATCTATTGCTTACCCACCATACGTAGTATAGAGTAGGTCTTGTAATCGTTAAAAAAATAAAAAAATAAATAAAAATTGACGGATATACACGTTTCATACACCGGAGATTCCGAAAAACATATTTAAAACATATATATATTTGCCGTCCGCCTGTCTGTGTGTCTGTAAACGCTCTATCTTCCGAACAAATTGAGATAGAGACTTGAAATTTGGTATGTAATAAACTAGTATTATGCACTCGTGCATATTACATAATTTCCATTACCTTTACATTACATGAAAAATAATATTCTGGATTACAATGTTTCCAAACACCTTTACATTGCATAATAAATAACATTTTAGAATACAATGTTTCAAATTACACTTACATTACATAAAAAAAGAAAGATTACTATAGGTTAAAATGCAATTCGATTGCATAATTGCAAAATTTTTAATTGTGCTTACAATTCTTTGAATTAAAATTACACATTATTTCAATGTGAGTATTTGAAATTATTGTCACTTCTTATCCTGAGGTGAAGCTAATTTTAATAACTGTACCCTAGTAATTTTATTTTTCTTGTATGCCTACAAGGCTCTATAGCACAAACTAGTATCTGTTGATGTGATATATATGCAAATGAATGTATTCTTCACTTTGAATTATTTTCGGTATGTCAATTGCTCGTAAATTTTGTTAATTTATTTCCACCCACACCCGTTTGGTTCACCTTATGACAATACAATCCCTACATTGTAATCCTCTATTCAGTTCACTTTCACCCTTTCTCTTTTATGTCAATTTGCAAACTTTGACACATGTAAAACTGCAACAGTTTTAGAGAAAAATTGAAGATCTTCAAATCATCCCAAAAATAAGAGGAAGAATTAAAAAGAAAAAGAACTCGGCAAGCTGATAATACATACAAAGCAATTTATATTTATTTAATGTTAAAGACTGACAGTTGATGTCACTTAACAGAGTTAAAGCTGTTAAATGTTAGATTTGTTGCCCTAGAATTAGTTTTTTCAAGAAGATTTCATCAATATTTACACTAATTTTCCAGAAAATCATGTATTACGTTGACAGTGGAGAAAGGAAATCGAGCTGGCGCCTTTCATCAATATTTTTCCAGAGACAGACAATTTATTAAATTTACTCCAGCATGTTCCATTAGTCCAGCTCGCCAAACAAATTTTCGGCCATTTCCGTATAAAATTTAAGTATAAGAGTAATATAGAAAATATTAAACAAGGTAAATACAAAATGTTTTATCCAATATATGTCCAATCAACTAATCTTTGGACTTATTCTCGTTCCTTCGTTTATGTATTAAAAAAATAATAAAAACTTTTAAAATGTATTAATTGTATTTTTTATTTTTTTGATGAATAGCTAGAATGTATGATTTACTAAAGCAAAATTTCGAAATAATTGTAATATTTTTCGGTATGTAAGGTAACATAAGTGACAAAAACAGAGAAATATAAAGAGATATATGGTCTTATAAACAAAATACTGCACTGCTGGTTAGCAATTTAAAACTAACTTCATTTATTAATCTAGTACACATAATAAATAAAATTTTGAAATTATTATTTACATATTAAAAAAATACTATTTTATTTTTTGTGGTGAATTGTACTAAAAGATGGTTAACGAATCAAAATGAAGAATATTCATGGACAGATCCATCACTGTATTTAGAGGACAATTGTATCTCTTTTTTATTGGGGGGAGGGGGTGTCAAATTTCTTTATGAGCCATTTTTATATCTGTTCTCATATCTAACCTGCTATTTTCTGAGACTTTCATAAAATAATTTTCATTCGTAAATAGACAAAATGACAATAATGTTTTTTAGTGTGTAAAAATTGCTGGTTTCATTCGGATAACAAGAAATTGAATAGCGTATAAATTATTTTCATAAAGGTAAAGAATATTTCTAAAAATGTTGTCAAAATTAGCATTTTAAAGCGATTTGCGGGGCTCAACAGTTACGGAAAAGTCAGCACGAGAAAGAAATTTCCTAGAATTCATTATACACTATGTATGCTGGAAAATGAAAAAGTTCGATTCTTAGACGCTTAACGAGTTTCGAAAAAAAAAAAAAAAAAATTCCGCTCATCACCGCAAAATTTTCTGGCACATTTACGGGACTTTATTGCACATAAAAGCACACAATTGGTGAGTATGACTATTAAAGTGATTTTTAATCGAATAGTTTTTTTTATTTTTCAACAAATGTCTTACATCTTGAGTTATAATCAATTACTCTTTCATGACAACCTTTTCTTGGCGTCTACGTTCGGAAATTGTTTCAAAACGCCAGATTTGATAGCATTTTCGGCGCAAATCTACTATTCTTAATTTATTCATCAGTTTTCCATGCTGTTCATATATCTGTCATGAAAAAGAATAATACTTTATTTTTTTATTTTTTTTGAAAGTGTAACTCTCATTATGTATGCGACGCGATGTTTGACATTACAATAGACGTTAAAAATTAAAAGAATGAAATATTTATATATGTATAGAAAGTACTCATGATTTTTTTTCATTCGAAAATTTACTTTTCACGGGTCAATCCAAGCAAAATTTTCGTCTTATTTAGGGTGCCTTCACAAAAATCCATTTAATAAAACAAATCCCTTCACAAAATTTCTCTTACTATAACAGAGTCTTAATAATTAATCACAAAATTACTTTCCATAAAAACTTAATCTTCATTAATTATTTTGATTTTGTTAGGTTTTAAAATGTGTAATTTGTAAACAAAAGAGTTTCACCAAAAAGGAAAATTTTAGCAGAAGGACTTATTAAGAAGTTATAGTTAATAAATTCTTGGTAAATCGAATTCGAGTAACTGGATTTCATTTTATTTTTTATAAAAATATAATACATTTCATAACAATAATTTACTTTTAACAAAATGCGCATCCAGAAAAAAACCTGCATCGACCCCTGCTTTTTGTCTTTATTCAACAGAATGTAACATATTTTATAGACTGCTTTCGAATAGAAACTTTCGGACACGTTCCTACAGATATTTTTCTTAGAAAATGCATAAAATTGTCAGGTTATTTTATTCATATAAAGTGAAATCAAAAAGGCTTTTCCTTTTTTTCTATGAAGAAAAGCTATTTTGCGGAAAGAGCTCCCAAATTTGACGTCTTGTACCCATTTTTGGGACAAAATAGCATTAAATTGCAAAAATCCAATAATACTTGGATTAGTTTACACTGTTAAAAATTTGCAGCAAAACTGTCCAGTCATTTGACCGTTTTTATAGCAAATGGTAATATAACTGTCATTTAACTGTATTCTGACCATAATATGGGCAATAATATGGCACGAATAGTGTTTACAGACAATTACGGTTTTGTAACAGTTTTCTATAAAAACGGTTGAATGACAACAGTGTATGAATTTTGTTAATCAGTTAAAATTATTATTTAATTATGTATAATTCACAAATGGTTTAGTAAATGAAAAAATTAAACGTTAACAAAGTTAAATGTAAATACAGAAATCTACACGTTTTACGTTTGTTTATTTCAATCATAGCCATGAAAAAATTATAAAAACGAACAAGAATGCGGTAGTATCTGTTATTCTTAAACAATTAAATATTCTATAATTGCATTACAGAATGTATTTTTTTTTTCAAATAAACATGTAATTGGTTTTTACAAATGAACAAAGATTGAAAAATACAGAAATCTACACGTTTTACGTTTGTTTATTTCAATCATATCCATGAAAAAATTATAAAAACGAACAAGAATGCGGTAGTATCTGTTATTCTTAAACAATTAAATATTCTATAATTGCATTACAGAATGTATTTTTTTTTTCAAATAAACATGTAATTGGTTTTTACAAATGAACAAAGATTGAAAAATCTCCCTCTTCGTAAAAAGATGTATAAATTTTAATGAAAGATTCATCTTAAAATGTTGCTTTCTTGTTTATATCCAATTGTTTCAAATACCTTATACTTTATTTCATTAAACATTTAATAAGGGATATACTATGCAAATAATGAAAGATGTAATTACGAGTAAAAATTATACTTTTTTTCGCTAGTCAATATGCGATTTTATTCATGCAAATAAAAATTATGAAAATTTAAAATAATACATTTTATATATATCACTTATAAACTAATTATAAACTGCGTGCTAGATTTCGTAACTGTAAAAAACTTTATATATAATTTTAAATATTCATTTGAATTTGTATGTTTAAACCTACAGCACAACTTCAATACAAAAACATAATTCGTTGTATTTTGATCTCAACAGTTTGAAAAGATAGTTTTGACATATTCACTGCAATAAGTTAATCCTTCCCTGTACAAGCAGCCATTGTATTTGTACCCACCTACCAAACAAAGCATACAAGCTCTGCACACATCCTAAGTAGGGGGAATGAAAAGGTTGTTTTAAATCGTTTGGTGAAACCTGGAATATACCCTGTTCACATCGGACATTTAAGATATCTTAGACCGCCATTTTTGAGGTGGTACCTCCCCGGAATTGAATACCTGTCCACACCGCCAAACGCATTTAAGATAACTCACTCAACATTACCGTGTCCAGTACGCTTGCGCAAATGTTAAAAGCAAACTCAACAGCCAATCGGCCTCCAGAGCCAATCAGAGTGAGCGGTACTGACTGTATCTAGCAATGGTAAGTTCGAACTCACTAAATGAGTTTCTGGAACTCACTCAGTGAGTTCAGCGATCTAAGATATCTTAACTATCCGATCTGAATGTAGTATTAGCGAAAGAGATTGCAGTGATTTCAAGAATTCTTTTCGGGAAGAAAAGTGAAATAGTTTGAAACAGTGAAAGGGTTAAAACATAATAACGACCTTAAACGGCTAGCCATGATATTAAAAGAGAAAAAAAAGTTGAAAACATTTTGCTATGCATAGTTACGCACAACAGATCCGGTTCAACTGACGTCATAAAAACTTATCCATCAGCTGAAGGGAATAATTAAGAAAAATATTCTAAATAAATAGATATTTAGATTACTTTTTATCTCTTTTTTCCTTAATGTATTATAAATTTTATTGTTTAAAGTTACTGGTAGTTGACACTTTAGTGAGTGCGGCCTTAGATTTCAATGGCAACGTTCTTCCATTTGTTTTTTGGTCATTAGAGTTTGGCGAATAATTTGACGATAGTTTTTACTGGAAAGTTGTCAACGGTATAATGGAGAAGTACAGAAAATCGTTTTTGGTAAGATGTTTTAAATGTATCGTTTCCAATATGTCGCAATTTTTGAAGTTTTCTTCCTATTATTAAACATAAAAATATTTAATTGAAGGGAAATATTATTATTTACGCTGTTTTAAAAATTGCAAGAATAGGTAAAATATTTTGTCGAAATAAATTAATATCTCGTGTAAATATATTTTTATGCTGAAACTGTTTGGAAATATTGTTATTTGAGCATTTTAAATATGACGTAAGTTTCCCTATTTAATGCTTTGAACGCGTAATAATTTAATTGCTTCTCCTTTTAATGATCACACACAAGTATACTTTTTATTACATAATTTTCCACAGTTACTACTTTTAACACGTGATCATTTACTTATATTTTTAAAGTTTTATTTCTGTGTTTTGATAGTCACGTGTAAATAGATTTTTTAATTGAAAGGAAATATTATTATGTGCGCTATTTTACAAATTGGCAACAATTCAAATAAATTCTGCGCTTTAGTTAAATGTTTTTATCCATTAATGAGTGGGTTTTTAAGGTTTTAGTTAACATCTTGCGTTAATAAAGACATTTTCAAATTTTTATGGTTTTCCCCGTGATAGGGGGTATTTAGCTGTAAGTACACAAAATTTGCATTCTCTAACTTATACAGTTTCTGATATCTGACTCTTCGACGGACAGACAGAGAAGCGAGCCGAAAAGTGTTTCGTGAGATGAGTGAAACCCTAAAACAAGTGGGTAAGTGTGTTCGAAGATCGCACAAATGGTTTCGTTTAATATTCCTTTCAAAACTTTCACTTTATCCTTTCTTTAATAAATCTAAATAAATTTCATTAAAAAAAAAAAAAATGTTTTTTATAAAGCAAAAATTTTGTATCGCCTCGTAATTTCTTAATCCCAACTCCTCCGGCCATGAAAATGAAATAGTGAGAAAGTGGGAGGAATTAAATAGAATAGTAACGCATCACATAGCAAGAAAAAAGAAATCAGTACAAAAACACTTAACGGGTTAAAAGTTGTGACGCAGTACTTTGTTTTGGCTCTATAAATTTTAAATATGGGTCTTAAAAGCAATGATATCAAATTTAAGTGACGCTATGTTAATAATTTTTTTTAATCATAATTTTCTTTTTAGTTTTATTTATATTCACAGGTGCAATTATTATCTTAATATGAAAAAATATATAGAATTTATTCGCTGATGCTTTTTCATTCACATCTCTCATGAATTCAAAATATGGGTTTTAAAAGAAATGATATCAAAATTTGAGTGACACCTTGACGTGAATTTAATAGGACTCTTTTTAAAATTCAATTTAAATTATTTTTGGTTTGTCTTCTAAAGTATATTTACACATACAAACAATGCTTTTAATTTTTCAATACAATTTTAAATATATTACTTTCACTGAGCCTATATTATGTATTGAAATGTATTTATTTCAATAAATTGACTCATCTTCTGTGCCACGCTATCCAAAATCATAAGTAAAATTTATGTAAATGATTATTTTGCGTCATAGTATCCAAACAAAGGGAAATGTATGTAAGTGGATAATATGACGCAAAATAATCATTTACATAAATTTTACTTATGATTTTGGATAGCGTGGCACAGAAGATAAATCAATTTATTGAAATAAATACATTTCAATACATAATATAGGCTCAGTGAAAGTAATATATTTAAAAGTGTATTGAAAAATTAAAAGTATTGTTTGTATGTGTAAATATACTTTAGAAGACAAACCAAAAATAATTTAAATTGAATTTTAAAAAGAGTCCTATTAAATTCACGTCAAGGTGTCACTCAAATTTTGATATCATTTCTTTTAAAACCCATATTTTGAATTCATGAGAGATGTGAATGAAAAAGCATCACCGAATAAATTCTATATATTTTTTCATATTAAGATAATAATTGCACCTGTGAATATAAATAAAACTAAAAAGAAAATTATGATTTAAAAAAAAATATTAACATAGCGTCACTTGAATTTGATATCATTGCTTTTAAGACCCATATTTAAAATTTATAGAGCCAAAACAAAGTGCTGCGTCACAACTTTTAACCCGTTAAGGGTTTTTGTACTGATATCATTACTTTTTTAAGGTTATTGATGAAAATGTCAAATAGTCGAAATTAAGCATAGGGTATAAATTAATCATTAGAATAAAATTTTAAAGAAATGCTAAAAAAGACCCCTTGGACCCCAATAAAAATATGAGGGTGGTGGCCCAGGGAGAGGAATCCAAGACTCAACTTTTAAATTATACAGCGAGAGAGTAACACAATTAGAAGGATGAAAATGTATGGCAAAACCCGATTGTTCCATCTTCCTCCGCCAAAGGGCGCAATCTTTTCAATACAAACATAGCTGAAAATTTTCAGGCTGTCGATTCCGAGTCAAATGAGCCATACCTCGTCGTGATCGGTCACATAGAACCCGATAGGAAAGTGCCCCCTGGTGGTGAAACTTGGAACTAAAATCGAAATATCCTGTCGATGTCGAGTCGAATGAATCAAACTGCATTGTGATGGGACCCATAGAACTCGAGATTTCTGCAAAATCCATTAGTTCCATCTTCTACCAGCAGGGGGCGGACTCTGTTCCATACAAACATAGCTGAAATCTTTGAGGCTGTCGATTTCGAGTCGAATGAGCCATACCTCGTCGTGATGGGGCGCATAGGACCCGAGATAGGAAAGCGCCCCTTGGTGGTGAAACTTGTAACTAAAATCTATATATCCTGTCGATGTCGAGTCGAATGAATCAAACTGCATTGTGATGGGACCCATAGAACTCGAGTTAGCTGCAAAATCCATTAGTTCCATCTTCCGCCACCAGGGGGCGCACTCTGTTCTATACAAACATAGCTGAAATCTTTCAGGCTGTCGATTTCGAGTCGAATGAGCCATACCTCGTCGTGATCGGGTCCATAGAACACAAGATAAGAAAGCGCCCCCTGGTAGTGAAACTTGTAACTAAAATCTATATATCCTGTCGATGTCCAGTTGAATAAATCAAACTGCATTGTGATGGGACCCATAGAACTCGAGTTAGCTGCAAAATCCGTTAGTTCCATCTTCCTCCACCAGGGGGCGCACTCTGTTCTATACAAACATGGCTGAAATCTTTCAGGCTGTCGATTTCGAGTTGAATGAGCCATACCTCGTCGTGATCGGGTCCATAGAACACAAGATAGAAAAGCGCCCCTGGTGGTGAAACTTGTAACTAAAATCTATATATCCTGTCGATGTCCAGTTGAATAAATCAAAGTGCATTGTGATGGGACCCATAGAACTCGAGTTAGCTGCAAAATCCGTTAGTTCCATCTTCCACCACCAGGGGGCGCACTCTCGAACAGGCGGGTAAAAAATCATTAATTTTGTCAAGTTTGCACATAAAAATCACAAATTTCATCAAACAGGTACATAAAATTCAAGTATTTCGTCGATCGGGTTATAAAAAAAATTTCGTCAATCCGGCACATAAAAAAAATGAATTTTGTCGATGAGGTGCGTAAAAATTGTCGAGTCGAATGAATTAAACTGCATTAGATACCAATTAGTCTCTGAAAAAATTGCAAATTTCATCATTTGGCAGCATAAAAACCAAGAATTTCATTGATGAATGTGCAAAAATCATGAATTTTATCGATCGGCACAGAAAAAACATGAATTTTGTCGATAGGGGGAGAAAAAATCATAAATTTCGTCGAACAGGCGGGTAAAAATCATGAATTTCATTTATCAGCGCATGAAAATCATAAATTTCATCAAACGGTAGCAGGAAAATAAAAAAATTCGTTGATCGGGCATGAAAACATCATTAATTTTGTCAAGTTTGCACATATAAATCACAAATTTCATCAAACGAGTGTATAAAAATCAAGAATTTCATCGATCGGATGATAAAAAAATTTTCGTCAATACGGCATGTAAAAAGTATGAATTTTGTTCATGAGGTGCATAAAAATTGTTGCGTTCAATGAATTAAACTGCATTAGATGGCAATTAGTCTCTGTAAAAATTGCAAATTTCATCATTTGGCAGCATAAAAATCAGAAATTTCGCTGATCAATGTGCAAAAATCATGAATTTCATCGATCGGCACAGAAAAAACATGAATTTTGTCGATAGGAAGAGAAAAGATCATAAATTTCGTCGTACAGGCGGGTAAAAATCATGAATTTCATTTATCAGTGCATAAAAAATCGCAAATTTCATCAAACGGTCACATGAAAATTAAAAAATTCGTCGATCGGGCATGAAAACATCATTAATTTTGTCAAGTTTGCAGATAAAAATCACAAATTTCATCAAACAGGTGCATAAAATTCAAGAATTTCGTCGATCGGGTCATAAAAAAATTTCGTCAATCCGGCACGTAAAAAGTATGAATTTTGTCGATGAGGTGCGTAAAAATTGTGGAGTCGAATGAATTAAACTGCATTAGATACCAATTAGTCTCTGAAAAAATTGCAAATTTCATCATTTGGCAGCATAAAAACCAAGAATTTCGTTGATCAATGTGCAAAAATCATGAATTTCATCCATCGGTACAGAAAAAACATGAATTTTGTCGATAGGGAGAGAAAAGATCATAAATTTCGTCGAACAAGCGGGTAAAACATCATTAATTTTGTCAAGTTTGCACATAAAAATCACAAATTTCATCAAACAGGTGCATAAAATTCAAGAATTTCGTCGATCGGGTCATAAAAAAAATTTCGTCAATCCGGCACGTAAAAAGTATGAATTTTGTCGATGAGGTGCGTAAAAATTGTCGAGTCGAATAAATTAAACTGCATTAGATAGCAATTAGTCTCAGTAAAAATTGCAAATTTCATCATTTGGCAGCATAAAAATCAGGAATATCGTTGATCAATGTGCAAAAATCATGAATTTCGTCGATCGGCACAGAAAAAACATGAATTTTGTCGGTAGGGGGAGAAAAAATCATAAATTTCGTCGAACAGGCGGGTAAAAATTATGAATTTCATTTATCAGCGCATGAAAATAAAAAAATTCGGTGATCGGGCATTTCGTCTGGATATTTCAATTTACACATACAAACATTTAGCAATTTTTTCCTCCAGATTTTTCTATTTAATAATTTTTAGCTATTTTTTCCTCCTTGCTAAAACTTTGTAAATTGTCACAAAACCGAATAAAATCAATGTTTACTTCGTGAAAAATTTTCATAGAAACTGTGTAAGTAGTGAATTCTCTGCTACAAAGAACACAGGTCATGATTGGGGAGAATCTAGAGATTTCTGATTTTTTCAAATGCACGAAACTCATTCAAACACCAGATTGCAATATATATATGTACGCTTTGCGTACATTAACAACAAAAAAAAATCCTGGATGCATGAAATTCGCTGTGCAGCAATCTCTAGAATGCATGAAATTCATTCAAACAGCGGTTAATAACTTATATATGTATGTACGCTTCGCATACATTAACTGAAAAAAAAAATCCTGGATGCACAAAACTTGCTATATTCAGCACTCTCTAGAATGCATGAAATCCATTCAAGCTGCGGTCAGTAATGTTCGCACAAAAATTGGTTTACAGCAATCTATAAAGTGCATAAAATACATCTTATCATATAAAATCAACAAAAATGCACTTACCTTTATTTCTTATCCTTCGTTTTTTTTAATATTTCACAGGATTTATTCTTTATGACATACAACATATAAACCTCACAAAACACATTTCACAAACATAAATCAACAAATCTGACACATAATAAACCAACCCACAGACAATAGAACTCTATTATAGAATATTCTAATCTGTCAACCAACCAATCAAAGCTAATTCCCTCAAAACCAGCTCAATTTTCAGAACCATGCATTCTGCTCATGCTAGAACCGAGCACAGAAGATGTGGAAAAAAACGTAAGAAATAAACCGGTAACAAGAAAAGTCATTTATCGCTTAGCTAAATTCGATGACGCCAAGCGTTTCGCTTGTTCTAGGATTTAACCAATTTTTCTTAATTATCCGTCTTAGTTTGTGAATAAATTTTTGTAATGTCAGTTGAAACTGATCTTTCATACATAACGATGCATCACATTTTTTAATGTTTTTTTTCTACACCATGATGTTGCTATTTAACAACATTATTTTAATTTTAATAAACAAAACAACTAATAAATCAGTAAACATGTACGTTTTGCACTAATGAAGCCCCCCCCCCCCCAAAAAAAAAAGAAAGATATATATTGTTTTAATTTTAGGGTCATAGTAACTGAAGGAAAAAAAAATCCTTCCATAGAGTTTTCTATTTTTCCATGTGCCTTGAAGATTTTTTGACGTGTTCAAAAACAAATTTCACAAATACTTCTAACTTAATTAACATATACTTCAAAAATATATTTTTAATTCCATTTTGTTTATGTATGAAAAAAGATACTAAAGTTTGGTATACTTCTATCTCTGTTTAAATAGTCTATTTCAAGAATAAAAACATTCAGTAGAATGCATAGCTTTGACAATACATAAAAAAAAATGATACAGTACCTTTTTTTTCCATTTCTTATATTTGGTGCAAGATACTACTGAATACTTTGCTACAAGATTTGTTTAAAGATATTACCCTCTCTCATGATTTTTTGGTTTCCAATGCCACGTCCACCGCTGCCCGGAGAACTGACAACTGATTTCGTGGTTTATTAAGTAAAATCTATATTTAACATTTGAAAATCAACTTTCACTAGAAAAAAACAAAACAAAAGAAACAATGGTAGAACTTTGCATTTCTCTGACTTATGAAAATAAATATTAGAAGAGAAATACATATTTCTTTATTATCTGTTTTTAAAATGCAAATTTAAAGAAATGAAATTGAATAAAAAAAGGTACTGTATTCTTCATTCTTGTTTAGATAGCTGCTCAAGGCTACGCATTTAACTGATTGTTTTGATTCTTATACTATTAAACAGAGACAGAAGCTTACAAACGTGTCTTTTATCGTACATAAACAACATGGAATTAAAAATATATTCAAGAAGTATTTGTTAATTAAAGTTAGAAGTATTTATAAAATTTGATTTTCAACACGTCAAGAAATGAAGAAATCTTCATAGCACCGAATCGCAAACGTAGAAAACAAACTGATGATTGATTCGTTGAATCGTTGAATGATTCGTTACGCAAATTAATTGATAAGAAAAAAATCTGAATCTTTTTTTTTTCCTTTAAAAAATCACAAATTAAATATAAATAACAATTAAACTGTATATGTATAATTGTAAAATATTTCAATATTTTAATCAAGGAATCTAAATATTTTTCGACTTAATGAAGATTTTGAAATAAGAAATTCTTTATTATAACAAAAAATAAAAATATACAAACAATAATTTAATTTAATACATATATATTACATATTAAAAATTGCATTAAAAACTGTTTTCGTATTAAAAAAAAAGAATCTAAATAGTTTTTCAGCGATATGGAGATGTTTTAACGTTTAACTGTAACCATGATAGCCATGAGCATCGTTATTGCGGAGGAATAAAAGAGGGTGAAAAGTCCGAATTTCTACAATGATAATCTATGAGGAAATGCAAAGGAAAAGAGTCCGATTTTAAAACTAGATTATATAAAAAACAAGAGTTTTCCTACGTTAACGCAAAATCATTTTCGCTTCATCTAAAACCGATTAATATAATATATTAATTTTAAAAAAATCCTTCGAGCCGTTTTGGAGATAATAGATATGTGCCCATTACATTCCCTATTTTCGCTTAAAAATTGGTTTCCAGATCTCAAAATCTACTGCATGTAGAAATTTATAAATTTCAGGATAGAGTTCGGCCATAGATATAAGACTAATGTGAAAAAATCGAAACGGTATACCTCATATTTACTGAGATATTAAATGTCGGCGTTTCGATTTTCCTTTGATGTCTTGCTAGCTGTATATATGACAGTGACGGAATCTTCAGTTTTGGGCTTACGGTTTTCGGTTTTTCGCAGCGTCACTCGAGAAACTACCGTCTCTCATGATACGTAACACAAAAGAATAAATCTACATTTCAGCGGGTAATACTAAGCCAACCAAATGCCTAATCAGATGGATTCTCCTGATAACTGATCAAAACCTGATATCGCAGCCGGACGATGAAGGATTGTAGCCACGCAGAACAGACAAAGAAAAAAAAACATGTAGAATAATGTATGTGAAATAAAAACAGACACAAAAATACTAAGCAATGAAAATTTATTTAGATGTAGTTACTTTTAAAAGTATTGTGTTATCCGAAAAGTTCGTCCCGGTTGGGAAAATCAATTAGTACCGGAAAATTATATCATTTAATTATTAGACATCGATTCTGATATCTAATAATTAACTGGCAGAATTTTCCGGTACGAATTGCTTTCATCAAACAGCACGAACTTTCCAGACAAACAAATACAATTAACATAACATTTACAAACAAGAATACTTTGGAAAGGATATTTTCGATCTTGATAAAGATTGTTCCAACAAATCATTAAACCAGCCAGGAATTCAATAACGTATATGTTGTCCTGTAAATATCTTTAACAAACAGTCTTTCATACTGTCAGTGTCCAAAGGTTGAGTTTTTACAGCTGATGTTACCAAATATTATTAGGAAACTTATATCGAAATACTGCAAGCTTGTTCAATCCAATTTTAATGATTCGAGCTTGTTTATCATTCTCATTTTTCTCTGTAGAAACTTTTGCTTGATATATTCCATCTAAATCCAAAGTTATTTTTTTCAAAAAATGCATGTATTTTTAAATCGCTATTATTCCACAATTAAAAATGATATGTATATTTATTTATTTTTAAAAGATGGGTAAATGCATTTCAGGCAATAAAATTAAAATACGATAAAACCTGAAAAGAAGAACCTGCCTATGATGGAATCCCGTGTTTAAGAAAACAAAACAAAACAAAATGTTGATCTATAAAAAATGAGGATACTTGTGAAAAGAATGTAATGCATTTACAACAGACATGAACTTGTTCATAGGCGAACCAGCCCATGACGGATTTTTCTTCTTTCCTATGCAATTCCGCCTTAGATTTTATTGTATAGAATTTTGAAAATTTTGAAAATTTCCAAGACATAGAATGTGGATTAACGATATTAATGGTAAGTGTGATATTTACATATAATCAGATGCATTTAAAAAATAATTACCACGTCTCAGAACACTTTTTTTTTAAAATGAAGAATATAAACATGATATAAAAGGTAAAATAGGTATTTTTAGTTAGGACTTCTTGTACAAGACACTTTTAACCTTATAGGCGTAAAAATCTATGTTCAGCCATGTCGAGCTTGGTCGGGCCTGGCCGACCCAATTAATGTTTTATGCAGAATGGGTCGAAGTTTTAATTTTTATACCGGACTTGGTTAATAATTTTTTCAACGAGCCGAGATTTGCTCGGAGCACTTCTGGCCAAACGTGAAACTTTTTTACCGGGCCAAAAGAAAAATTGTCTACGGATTGCCTTGGTCGCGCTCGATCTGAAAATTTCTTCCCGTGCATACCTCTAATTCAATGTATTTTTTTATCCATCGCATCTGCATGATAAGTTGGCGTGTTTTTTCTAAAAAAAATTTTATTTTTATGAAATAATTGTACATAAAACGGAAGAAAAATAAAGTTTAAATCTAACGAACATGGAAGACATATTTTCAATCATTCAATGGTACTAAACACTTATTTTTATTATTTTGTTTTTTATTCTTTTTCATTTATACAAAAAGGTGATTGTGAATTAGAATTATATCATTAGTTCTGATTGATTATTTTACATATACAAATAAGTATAGACACCGTCTCGAAATTAAATTAAATTTTAATTGTCTTTAATTTGTTTGAAAAAGGGCAAATTTCATTCATCCTTAAATAACTTAAAATAATTAAACACTCAGAGAAAGAATAATAAAAATTACTCTTGTCAGGATATCTCTGTCTCTCCTAACCTTAATCCCCAGAAAAAACAATTTTTGTTTTATTTTATTTATTTATTTTTACATTCATGTGTTTCAGATTTATGTTATACGGTAAGACGAATATTTTTTAAAAAAATGAGGTGTTTCATTTTCTGATTTTGAAATATACCGGTAGAAACTTATTTTTCAATATTCAATAATTTCTTAAATGTTAAAATCTCTGAAATGCTCTTGTGGGTTTATATGTTTAAAAGTCCTTCCGGCATGTGCCGGGAGGAAAAGGTAGCTTTCATAGTACATGTTTTT
Source organism: Maratus michaelseni (assembly GCA_963931845.1). NCBI lineage: Eukaryota > Metazoa > Arthropoda > Arachnida > Araneae > Salticidae > Maratus > Maratus michaelseni. The sequence continues at coordinate 55,031,702 of OZ007596.1, forward strand.
AAAATATTCAACTCATTTTACTCAAACACCCGAAGCTAAAATGCTTGGAACCTGATTATAGAAGATTCAATCCCCGTTTTCTTTAATACTGAATTTGTATGCGAATTTCAGCATAAGAGTTACAGCATAACAAAAATCAGATTATTTCAAAATGTCAGCCATCCTAGAATTTCAAACAGCCATATCTCAGCCGTTTTTTATGATAATGCCAAAACAAAAAATGTTCCGGAATCCCAGCATCACGATCTAAAACTTAACGGAAATAATTTCTTCAATTTATATTTTTTTGTACATCTTTTTGAATTTTTTAAAATTTAAAATTTTTTAACTGGCCGCCATTTTGAAACAATATTGCGGATGAAACTGGCCAGCGAACTCGGTCAAGATCTTGGTATGTTCTGTACACATGATCAGTCACATTCCTATCGGTTCATATATACGAGAGTTATAGCATAATAAATATAAGATTGTTTTAAAATATCAGCCACCCTAGAATTTCAAACTGCTCTATCTCAGCCTTTTTTTAAGATATAGCTAAAACAAAAAAATTTCCAGAATCCTTGTATCACGTTCTAACACTTAACAAAAACAATTTTTTCAATTTTCTTGTATTTTTTTGTACAACTTTTTAAATTCCTAAAAATTTTTAATTTTTTTGATAGCCGCCATTTTGAAACAAGATGGCGGATGAAGCTGGCCAACAATCTCGGTCGAGACCTTGGTATGGACTATATTCACATACAAATCGTTTGATAAATAAGGGAGTTACAGCATGACATTTGTCAGATATATATATATATAATATAACTATATATATATAAATCAACATTTGAACGGAGGGTGGTTTGGGGGTCTGAGGGTCATTATCGGTGAAAATATACCAAAATTGTTTGAAATTGCTTTCCTCCGAGCTGCTGCAATAGGTATCTTTTATAATGAAAGCTTCCTAAAACAAAACTGTCTTGTACGAGGAGTTCTAAAATAATTCCTAGTTTAGTTTATTTCATGTTTATCTTCTCCGTTTTAAAAAACTAGCCTGGACTGCGGATTACAGCAAACACATTTATTCCAAAATTCTTGTTCCTTTTCCACTGCATTTTTTTTGTACGAGCGCTGATAAAATTTAAAAGTCTGACATAAAAAAGGCTGTTTTCTTTTTGCATATGAATCAATAAAATTTGCAAGTGTAACTTCTTAAGAATCGAATAGAGATTTTCATTTGCCTAGAAAATTGACGCATGTTTAATTATTACAAGTTACTTCCCCATGACGACGGCCCACGGTGGGAGATTTGCCGATTCCAGCTGGCCAAAATTATTTTTCAACTTCTATTTGATGAAATCTATTTTTCGTTTATATAAACGATATATTAGGTTGATTTAAAGAAAATATATGAAAATTTAAACGGTAGTTTAATAAGAAATCATTATAGTTAATTAAAAATTATTAATGTAGTACATTAAATGTACAGGGTGGCTAGTGGTCAGGGAAGAATACGGTCAAAAAAAGTTATAAATACCAGTATATTTTTATAAAAAAATTCATGTTAATTATTTGATCGAATAACATGAATTTTACTATGAGAATATACTGGTGTTTATCACCTTTTTTGCCTGTATTTTACCCTGACCACTAGCCACCCTGATGTGAATTTTAGGTAGATTTCGTAAGAAATACTACCTATTACATTCTCACCTAAGTTGGAAATTTTCAAAAATTTTTGCAGATCTACGCCGATCATGACTCCCAGAACCCAAAACCACCCCCCGTTCAAAACTTTATCTATCTATCTATCTATCTATCTATCTATGTCACTTTTTTCTGACCACGATAACTGGAAAAATTCTGCATTAATCTTTTACAAACTGGTACATAAAATCAAGGGGAATAAAATCTCGGTCAAGTTCGTTAATGGGCAAAATCGAACCAAGGGGGGGGAAATGGGGGGGGGGCTTTTTGTGAAAACAGAAAACCCCCCATAATTTCTTAATTATTATGCGTATCGAATCCGTTTAAAGTTCTTATTACTTCTAGGAAAAGGGCCGAAAATTTATGTATTACAGATTTTTGATATCTTTTAAAATGGCTCCAACGGGGTAGGGGGAAAGTGGCTTTTTAGAAGAAAAAAATTCATAACTTCGTCAATTCACAAGATATCAAATTCGCGTAAATTTATTATTAATCCTCTTAATATTATCTAAAACTTTTATATTGACAAGTTTTTTATAGAACCAACCGTTATAGCAAAAAAAAAATTAAAAACAAAAAAATCCCTGCCGGCTCCGCCTGCAAACAAGTTTTTTTTCGAAGTAGGCGGTTCCAACTCCCGCATCTTTTCGAAATTGATACATAAAATCAAGGGGCATAAAATCTCGGTCAAGTTTGTTAATGGACAAAATAGAACCAAGGGGGGGGGGAGGGGGGCTTTTTGTGAAAACAGAAAAAAACCATAATTTCTTAATTATGATACGTATCGAATCCGTTTTAAGTTATTATTACTTCTAGGAAAAGGGCCGAAAATTTATGTATGACAGATTTTTGATATAATTAAAAATGGGCCCAAGGGGGGGGGGGGGGAAAGTGGGGTTTTAGAAGAAAAAAATCATAGCTTCGTCAATTCACAAGATATCAAATTCGCGTAAATTTATTATTAATCCTCTTAATATTATCTAAAACTTTTATATTGACAAGTGTTTTATAGGACCAACCGTTATAGCAAAAGAAATTAAAAACAAAAAAATCCCTGCCGGCTCCGCCTGCAAACAAGTTATTTTTCGAAGTAGGCATCTCCCGCATCTTTTCGAAATTGATACATAAAATCAAGGGACATAAAATCTCGGTCAAGTTCGTTAATGGGCAAAATCGAACCAGGGGATCGATTCTGGTCTTATCGGATTATAACTACATGTCGAAACCGGAATCTCCATTTCATAACGACAGCGATGGACAAGAGCTATTCTGGTCTCACCTCGTTATCTTACAGTAGAGGATGAAAAATAGAAAATCCCCTGCTTGCAGTCGGACATGTTTGTAGCCAATCAGATGCAGATACGCACGTGTTTTCGTTTATTTGGGAGAAGGGATGTCAGCTGTTTTGCTTTGGGCTATTGTCCAGTGCGAAAAAATGTTCGGGTTATTTACAAAAGGGTTGAAGGAGGGAATGCGATTGTTTAATATTAGCGTGTCCGTTCCTGCAATCTGTGTAATATTTCCAGGCCGAAGTGAAAAATAAAAAAATGTCTATTTGCATTTTTAATTGTGCATAAAACACTATTTATTATTATTATTATTGAACCAATTTTTTTGGAAAGTAACTTTGCTCTATTTTGATCTTAGAAAAAGATTAGCAAATTTCCAGTGAAATTGTCAGATTTTTTTTTTTTTATGTACACTGCAAAATATTTTTTAAATAGGGGGGAGGAGTACTTTCCAGATCCTTTGCCTTTATCGAGAAATGAGAAATGCTATTCGATTTCACAGTTTCGGAATAAGAAAACCTACCAATTTTCTGCGTTTACGAATAAAAATGAACTCAGGAATGTGTCAGAAAATAGACAGTTTTAATCAGAGAACAGCTTTAATATTAAACAGAAAAAAAATGTTAGCTGTCGTGTCTTTCCGCCTAAACTTTTAATTTGTTTACAGGTCCAAAATACACGCATTGTTTTTTTTTTTTTTTTTTTTTTTTTTTTTTTATTTCCGTGTTTGAACTGTAATTCCTTTTTATGTAATTGAAAGTTTATTTCTGTTTTTGCTGTCTGGATTAATATAGATTTATTAATCAAATTTGTAAGTAAATTAGTTGCACATTTTTTACCGATAAGAAAAAAAGAATATACAGATATCTGAGTCAAAAAACTTTCAAAGGATCTGTAAAGAAGCTTCTTGTAAGAAAATAACATTTTGTAATTAACACGGTTCGTTGATATTGATATATATCCGATATTTTGAAATTATTATTATGTTTGATAATTTCGATATTTGATATTTAATATCATATATAATATATACTCGGATTTTTTTATACTTCCAGTATAAATAAATTGTTCAAAACCTGTGTACATGATAATTTCATTAACTTTTTCCGTTTTGTAGACAAAGAACTTTTGCTCTGCCAGTGACTTAAGCGCCCCCCCCCCAATATATATATATATATATATATATATATATATATATATATAATAAAAACCTTTTCGTTTGAAGCTGAATTTGTAAATGTAGAACACCCACTGAAAGATACACTGTCAAATTTAGATAAGTTATTTAAATCTTCATAAGAAAGAATCTTTTCAGGCTTTAGTTTAGTACTATACAATAGGTTAAGGAATGAAAAAGCCGTCAAACTTGCATTTACTTTCCAATTTTTCAATTACAAAAACTATTTTATATTTCAAATTTTGTTGTATTAAACAACTTTTCCTTAATATTAAATCCTACAAGTGTTCATGCTAAGTGTAATATATTTTAATTTCTAATTATATTAAGTATGGAAAATTTTCTAAACATCAATAAGTTGACTATTTTCAAAATATCGGATATATATCAAAATGTCAGATTTTTTGATGTTTTCGAAAATGTCCCGATATTTACGAACCCTGGTAATTAAAAGACTCTGCCCTCTTTCTATTTTTTAATGTTAAATAATCGCCCCAACCCCCCCCAAAGTAAAACAAAAAATGTTTCTGAGCCTTGCCGCTGCGATCTCGACACCCTTGAAGCACTCGGCAAAACGCCGACGAAAAGCAACCGACTGCGATAGGCGAAATTTCGACTCTACTACACCAGAATAGCAAATAGTCGCTAAAAGGACTTTTTCCGACTCGTTTCAGCGTTCCGATAACACCAGAATACACTCCCAGGGGGGGGGGGGGATGAGGAGCTTTTTGTGAAAACAGAAAAAAAAACCATAATTTTTTAATTATGATACGTATCGGATCCGTTTGAAGTTATTATTACTTCTAGGAGAAGGGCCGAAAATTTATGTATGACAGATTTTTGATATAATTAAAAACTGCCTTAAGGGGGGGGGGGCTAGAAGAAAAAAATTCATAACTTCGTCCATTCCCAAGATTTCAAATCCGCTTAAATTTATAATAAATCGTCTTAATATTATCTAAAACTTTTATATTGACAAGTTTTTAGGAAAAACTCTTAAAACAAACAAACAAAAAAAAAAACCCTGCTGGCTCTGCCTGCAAACAAGTTAGGTTTCAAAGGAAATTGGAAGTAGGCGGTTCCAATTGCCGCATCATGGCAAAAAGGTCATTTTTTCCGCAATTCCCAACAAACAGGCGCCCCACTTTCTGAGTCTTCGAAATCTACCTGTGCCTGTATGCCGAGCCGTCAGGGATTTTTTTTTATTATATTACTATGATGTACCATTCAGTTAAATATTTAAATTATTTAAAGCTTTAAAACATGTAATAAATGAGTTAATCTTTTACTTGATAACTGAAAAGGACAATATTTATGAACTTTTATAATATTATTAAGATTTAAGCGATAGAATTATATTTATTATATGATAACAAATTATAAAAGTAATTTTTTATAATAATCTATTAGAAATTGGGATACAAAATAAATATTAAAAACTAATACATATTATTATATTATACAAAGGAATAAGAAAATTGCGTAGAAATTTTCTGACAATTCACCATCTAGTAGTTCTTCATTCTGGCTTTCCTCAGTAAGTTACGAGTATTCATTGAACGAGGTATTTCAAAACTGCTTTGCAGCCAAGTTTCATACTTTTTCAGAAATTTCTCATGTCCTCTATGTACAGCAGTCCACTTTTGTCTAAACTAGGTTTTCTGTATAATCATTTCCTGCTTGAAAACTTTCATTTGTACTTCGTTATAATTTTCATTTGTCAACAAAACATTTTCAGCCAATTCGATTTTTTCGTTAAATGTGGAAGCTTGTTGCTGCTGTATAATATTATAAAAGCTTATACGTGTGATTGGTTTACATTCTGATGACCCTGGTAAAAAGAAAAGTGTTCTTAGAATAAAAAATATAATAATAACTTTAGACTTCGTATGATAAAAACAACTTTAAAATCTACGAAAGCAGATAGATGCAGACAAGTAAACGTTTATCCAATATCTAAGACTCTAAACTATTTACTAAAATTAAAAGTTGAGATTTATCTAGCTTTATCATATAACTTTTTGAATTTTCAAAATGAAATTATTAAAAATACATAAAGTGATTAAAAACATTAAATGTGAAATAACTATTGACAAAAGAAAAAAATATGCATATAAATAAAAAAAAATAAAGTACATGCCTTGTTCTAAAGCACTCATAATGTACAATTTCTTTCAATTTCTTCAACATTCACATATTAAAACAATATACTAGAAATCATCGATTTATTCTCCTCTAATAAACGACCTGCACATATAAGGTACATGTGGTAAAAAAAAAATTCCAGTTGGATAAACTTTGAAAAATCGACTTTTGGCCAGCTAGAATCGGCAAATCTTCCACCGTGCGGCCCTGCACAAACTGACGAGTCTCAAAAATATACTTTAAACACCTAATTTGACATCATTTTCTGAAAGATACTTTGCATTTATAGAAAAATATAAATTTTTCAATTTACTGGTGTTTGAATAAGGACTATGCAATATTTTTGAATGTATAAATGAAAATGAATTAAAGATAGATTGCAAATTTATTTATTACTTTAGAAGTAAAATTCTTTTTAAAATCAATAATTTGTTTATAAATTATAAAATGTTTCATTTCTCATTGAAGAAAAAGTTGTTAAAGCTGACCATTTGTGAAGGTCCCGGGGATACATCTCCTCTTGGCCTAACATAAATCCGGATCTGTGCATCATTTTCTTAAATCCAGACTCCCCTTTTTTCAATCCAAAAATATAAACATTTTGTATCGCTTAAAATTCAGATACGAATACATAATAATTAATAAGATGCTACTTGGTGCAGCATAATATAAATTTAAAAACAATATTAAAGACGCCTATTTACATATTCTGGCGTCTTTAACTTCGTTTTTAAATTTATACGAATACATAATGTACCAAATAAATATTTAGATGAATATATATTTTTATATCAATTTTTTAAACTCGAAAAGTACACAATATTGATTGTAATCAGTAGAAATTTTTGCAATAGATTTAAAATATCACCTTTACAAACACCAAACGTTTTTGACTTCCCCGCCCTTCCCCCCCACATAAAAAAAATCAAGGATTTCAGGTCCTTGTCCCATGTTTTAATCCATCACTGCTTAAAGCTGTTTTTTTCTTTTTTTTTTTCTCGCTCAACAATGTGAAATTATCTGACATGTTCACGAATTAATCTTAGTAGATAAATGCGTGAAACTTATTGACATATCTATTTATGCAGTTAAAAATAGTAGAACTCTTTAGATTTTCATTTAAAATGTGAGATATCTTGATTTATTATCACTAAATCGCAATCACTTCCTGCGATACGCACTGCATGGGTTCATTTATGCAGATTAGTTTTGCTTTTATTTTTAAATTAATAAAGCTCATTTTTGAAAAAATATGAACAATTCTACCTTAGAAAAAAAATTAATCCTTTTTGTTACCTTTAAATGAATTTATAGCTTATTTTCCAGTCTAATAAAGCTATTCTGTTTTTTCTGCGTTATATATGTTTGAAGTGAAGTTTCTTATAAATGCTTATGCGTAGTGTATTTGCTGAAACAAAATGGCCCCACAATTAACTGAAGCAACAAAGGCCAAATGATTGGCATGTGGCAAGCTGGAGGAAGTTTTCATTATATAGCTAATCATTTTCAAGTGTCTCTTCAAACTGTTGCAACATGGATTAACAGGTGATATTGATAGTTTATTGAAAAGAAAAAAAAACGGTACAATTATATTTAATTAATTTAAATTTAAATTAATTTTCCATTACTGGTAATTTTTTTTAAAGTTTCGCAATACAAATTCGATAAACGTCTTTGTAGTAGTAGTCGGCCTAGGATCTTATCAGACAGCCAAGCTCGAGAAGTTGTTGTAATGGCTACAGTAGATCCCTATATGTCTTCTAATAAAATTAAAGTTGATTTACAACTTCAGGTAAGCATATATACCTAAGAGACGATAGAATGTATTACGAATATATATATATATATATATATATATATATATATATATATACAGGGTGGTCATAAAATATATGCCAAAAATGTAAAGGTAGGTAGAGGGGACTTAAATAAGCATATTTTGGATAGGAATGTGTATGCGGTAATGACACATTAAAGCACTAGCTTGTAAAGCAGTATGAATCAAAGGAAACTGAAAAGACAAGTAAAGACAAAAGAAAACAAAAATTTATTAACAGTTTACAAGAGGTGTTCGAAATAGCGGCCACCAACAGCGATACAAGATTCACAGCGACGGCGCATAGATCGGCGTACATTAGAAAAGACGTCAGGCATGTACAGCACATATAAAGCAGCAACAGGCAAGCGGGCAACAAGATCTTCTTGAGATGTGAAGGGTCTCTCGTACACCAGGCTTTTAATATGACCCCAAAAGAAAAAATCCAAGCAGATTAAATCAGGAGAACGTGGTGGCCAGGGAACTGGACCGCCCCGTCCTATCCAATGCTGGCCGTAGACAGCGTCCAGGTGATTCCTGACGTCTCGACTGAAATGAGCTGGGGCTCCATCGTGCTGCAACCACATTCGTCTGCGAACAGCTGGAGGAATATCTACCAGAAGTTCAGGTAAAACCTCCTGTAGAAAGATGTTGTATGTATGGCCCGTTAAACGACTAGGTAGAATGTACGGTCCTACTAAGTTATTGTGTACAATGTCTGCCCAAACATTAATGGAAAACCTTTCTTGGTACGCGTGTGCTATTGTGCCATGTGGGTTGCTATCAGCCCACAGTGAGAATTATGGAAGTTAAACATACCCGACCGCGTAAAGGTATTAGTAAATAAAAAACATCTGCTGGGAAGGTTGGATTGGCTACCGTCTGCTGTAGGTACCAACGAGCAAAATTGAGACGTGGAAGATAATCGTCAGGGGTCATTGCTTGCACTCTCTGTAAATGATACGGATGCATTCCGTCTTCATGTAAAGTCCTCAAAGCATTTTGATGGCTCACACCCAACGCACGTCCTACAGTTCTCGAGCTTGTTGAAGGATTATCCTCTACTGTGTTTAGTATTCTGGTTTCCACTGCAGGAGTTCTGCGATATCTTCCAATGCCAGCTCCACGTCTGGAAGCATAAAACGATCCACTTGTGCGTAACTCCCGATGAAGACGCTCGAATGTTCGTTCGACGATCCGGCTGATTCTTATCCGGGAATCGCTCCCTGTACATCCTCTGAGCAGCTAATCCGTTTCTTTGTGCAACCCCATACATGAAATGCATGTCGGCAAGCTCCACATTGGTGAAACGATGCATGCTGTTTGAGATCCGCGCGGGAAATGATGAATCCAGCTAGCGAAGCGCTTTTATACGCCGCAGTCATCAGCGCTCCCTACCGGCTCAAGGCGACATTACCGCACACACAATCCTATACGAAATATGCTTATTTAGATCCCCTCTACCTACCTTTACATTTTTTACATATATTTTAGGACCACTCTGTATATACATACGGCATACTTTCTTTTTGTTATGTATCATCTCGTACCATTCGCAGCTAGCTCAAAGAAGCAGGTTTCCGTAGTCGGGTGGCGGTTAAAAAACCAGCATTAACCGAAAACCAGTGACTCCAACGCTTTCACTTTATCCAAAAATATATTAACTGGGGCATAAATGAATGGAGCTCAGTTTTATTTAAAGACGAAAGCTGCATTTAGTCAGTCTCAATTTCTTCGGTTTGAGTATACCGTCTTTTGGGATTTAGCTTTTAGCCATGGTATACAAATAATATTAAACGCAGCGGAAGAATTGAAATTTCGATGTGGGACTGCATGTCGGCGCAGGACATTGCATCTCTGTCATGCATTCGAGAGCATCTAAACGAATGGAATATCTTATTGTGTTTTAGAAAATCACTTTCCGGATAAATTTTTTCTTTTCCAACAGGTATATATTGTTACTTGGTAAATGGTATTACTAAACAATAAAGTTTTTAGAACATACTATATATAATTATTTATTAAAATTAATAATTAAAATACATTAAAAATTATTTATTTTATAGTTTTGCGCGTTTTAGATCATCATTTTTTACTGGTTTATTTTCCCAAAACATTGCCTCCCCCCCGCTTCAATATTCAAATCAGAATTATCACTGCTTGCTCTAGATCGTTAATTGATTCTTTAATTAAATGAATTTTAAAGAAAAACCATGTTATTTTTAATCGCAATAAAGAATCTTTTTATGACAGGTGTGCAGATATAATCCTTTAACTTGTCAGCTTTGGCACACATATCATATCGACAGCGATAAAACACGCCTTTCCCCCATCTTTAGAGAATTGAACGAAAAATTTCAAGAGAAATTCAGTAATTAAATTAATTTTCTTTTGTTTCATGTTTAAAGATTTTAGCAGATTAATCAGTTTGAAAAAAAAGCATGTAAATTAGTTAAATTTTTTTTTTATTTAACCGCTATTTTTTGAAAAATAATTAAGACAAAATTTATATATATATATATATATATTAATCAGAAATTTTAAAACAACCCATTTCCTTTGTATATTTTCAGAACTTTTGCTATTGTCAGGTTGTAATCTTTCACAGAATTATATATATATATTTTATTATAAATAAAAATAAAACATTAAAAGTTTGTTCATCTTTTAATTTATAACAAAACTTTTCGCAAAATTTACGCTAAAATATTTGCAAATATATTTAGATACTGATTTCATTAACATTTTTTGTTGTAAATATAAATTTTAATGTTATAGAAATCATTATTTATTAAGTGTAGTTCATAATTCATAATTTTGTTTCGAATTTGCAGGATAATAGTCCTAACCACAGAAGTGGTGTAGTTAAAACTTGGTGCAAAGAGAGCTGCATAATGGAGTTAGAATGGCCAAGCAATGCAGCCGAATTAAACCTAATGGAAAATGTTTGGGCTCTGTGAGGATGAAAAACGCCTGGAGGGATTTAGAACGGCTGATGAGCTATGGAGATCTGTTTCTCATGCTTGGCAAACTATTAAAAGAGATATTGATATTGTTAACAGCCTCATTGAATCAATGCCACGCAGATTGGAAGAAGTTCTTGAAAAAATGGTTGCTATCCATCATATTAGCAAATTCCTCCCAGCCCCCCTTTTTTTATTAAATCACAAAATGCGGCTTATTAGTGGGTGTGGGGATTTTGCCTTTAAATTTTTGTATAATAACCAGCCAACGATGTTCTTCTACTCTTTTGTTAAAGTTCTATGATTTTTTTTATTTGATGTAATCATATTTTTGTTATTTAAATAATTATCAGTACTTTAAAATTTTGGTTGCCAGTTGCTTCCACTCTTGATTTTTGGTTTTATTATGTGGGTCAGATTGTCCTTGTAGATCATGTTTACGTTTGAAAAAAAAAGACAGAAAACATAGGAATTCAAACAAATTAGGTGAAAAATACAATATGATTATAAATCTTTGTATTTGCTTTATATCTTTAGTTTTGAAACACGAATTTAGAACATTTCAAATCCATAAAATTATATAATCGTTCATATCAATATGTTCTTTTACTCTTTTGTTAAAGTTCTATGATTTTTTTTATTTGATGTAATCATATTTTTGTTATTTAAATAATTATCAGTACTTTAAAATTTTGGTTGCCAGTTGCTTCCACTCTTGATTTTTGGTTTTATTATGTGGGTCAGATTGTCCTTGTAGATCATGTTTACGTTTGGAAAAAAAAGACAGAAAACATAGGAATTCAAACAAATTAAGTGAAAAATACAATATGATTATAAATCTTTGTATTTGCTTTATATCTTTAGTTTTGAAACACGAATTTAGAACATTTCAAATCCATAAAATTATATAATTGTTCATATCAATATTCAAGAATCTGTGAAGATCAAATTAACATAAAATTTAAGAGAGCAAAGGTAATTTCGTGATGTATACACGAAATTATTCATTTCAATGTATTCCACAAAATAGAAGGACACGTGAAATGTTTTTTGTTCTTTTAAAATATATTCCGATGATGTATATATGGCAAAAAATTAATGTAATTCTTACATTTGATGTCTTTAAAACTTTGGTCAAAAAGAATTTACATCATTTAATCCATTATTATATCTACAATATAATCACTGAGATATTTATACTTATTAATTCAATTTACTCAAATCGTGTTAAATTGTTTGCAATATTACGCTAAATGGTTGTTAGATAAAATATTCCCGTGAAAGTATTAGTTTATTATTTAAAAATGCTAATTTAATATTCTATTAACTTTTGTATATCAATCAAAAATTGTAATCTTTACAAATAAGTATGGATGTTCACTTTTTATTCCATTAATAACGAACCTTAAAGTAATTGAACTTTTTTTTCGATAACTTTCGTATTTAGATCTTTTCGATTACACAGGCTAATAAAAAAAAATTACAAGTTATTTTTAAGGTTTTCTGACAGACAAGTTTCCATCCCAATCGCAATGTGCGATTAATGTGCAAAAATAATAGCAATGTGCAAAACAAATCTAAAATAATAATTTAAAAAAATGTCGAATGGTAAGTTTTCTTGCCAAGAGGCATTAATGAGTTAACTGTAAAATTTCAATTGAATTACCAGAATAGGTTTAATTATTAACCCTATTTCAAAGGAGAATAAAGGATGTAAAGTTATTTAGATGTCTTTATAACACAGATTTTGTTTTAGTTCTTCAAATAAATTGGAATATAAATCATGCGAACATTTCTCAAAACAAGAACCCCGCCCCCTACACTACTAAAAAAAACAATGTCGGAAAAAAAGTTTTAAAAATATGCTATGAGCAATCGACTTGGGTATTATTTTCAGACTAAAATGGAATTTATCTGAGTTTTTTTTACATTGTTTAATTACGCTGCTTTATACTATTTTTTATTCTAAATTTTGTATTTGCCAATATTATTCACGTTTCTGCCAATAAATTTGAAAACAAGCGAGTTAACAAGCTGACGGACACTTGAGGCTATAGCCGTCAAAGCGAAGTTCACAATGTGACATGACGGCTATAGCCGCCCAAAACGAAACGGTCGTTTTTAGACACTACGGCTATAGCAGCACAAATGTGCATTTACCGGCGTACAAGTAGAAGCCCAGTGTCATGTTTTGGAGACAATTTTTTAGGTTGAAGTTCGTTTTCCACCTGTTATACGAGTTGCAGCTTCAGTATGCACGTGCAGGGTGGCTAATGGTCAGGGAAAAATATAGTAAAAAAATGATAATTACCAGTATATTATAGAAAAATTAAAATTGATTATTTGATCGAATAATCAACATAAATTTTTCTATAAGAATATACTGGTGTATATCACTTTTTTTGACTGTATTTTTCCCTGACCACTAGGTTGTAAAGGGAGTAGTGCAACCTAATTAAAGTTGCTGAATTAATCAAAATTAAGTTTATTTAAGCAGAAAGAGTAAAACTATACTTCTAATATTCTAAAAATTACAAAAACGTATAGTGTCAATTTTCGAACTTCCCAATTTCCTACTGTCCGTCAACGTGTTAAATATATTCAAAATCTGAGAAAAAGCACTTTAAAAGCACCTGTAAAATTCCAATCACATTTATATATTCAAAAACTATTTTAATTACAGATAACCTTATATATTTTTTAAATCGGATAATTCAACACTTGTAAACATTATTTAGCCGCATATAACAATAACCGAAACTTATTAAGTGAGTAAAATGGTCATATTGGTAAAAAATAATACATTAACAGAAGTAACTAAATCCTTCTGCAGAATTTCAAAAATCGTGCACCGATCTTCAATTTGGATACAGCTCCTAAAATATGCTCATTATAAAGCATTTAATTGCTCTGAAACTAATCGTAGGAATTTCAGGAAATTTGGTATCTAGGCATAGTTTGAACTGCAAATTTAAAATATCTTACCAAATTTGGGTCTTGCTACTGAAAAAAACAAAGTTTGGGTTTGTTTTTATATGCAGATAGCCTCCTAATCAAATTTTATATACATCATTTAAAAGTAGACTTTATTTCCAATCGTTTGGTACAAGTAACTTTCATCTACAATAATTTGTTGCCGAGTTAGTAGGTTTAGTTTCTTTTTTCCACGACTGTACCTCCATACATTCCTATACAATAAATGATTGTTACCGTGTCCTGTACCAACCCTTAAAGTTTGTACCATAAAATTATAATCTACAAAAACAACTTTTCAAAAGTAAAAAAAGGCCAAGCGTACAAAAAAAAAAAGTTGTGGCTAAAAAATGGTGTGATATCAAATTTCCAAGCTATTATATTGCTTATTTAACTTTTTTCCATTAAATAAGTTATCATATATATAAGTCGAGTACCTACGTATATGTTAATAGAAATCGTTTTCTCTTGTACTAAATACATCCTAATGAGTTTCTGAAAATTCAATTTTTTTCAAATTATGCATGATGGGCTTGGCGGCCATCTTTGCATATTATTCACAAAATTCTAACCACCCAAATCCGTAGTTAAAATCCGAAGTTCAAAATTGTTATTTAAGCAAATATTTAAGAGTTTCATTTATAGACTTGTATGCTCTGAAAATTGTGTCTTAAGATAATGATGACTTATATTAAAGATTCATCTTATGATTTATTTTTTAGAGTAATTATTAATTTCAAACTAGTAAAAATCAATTTATCAAAATATCAGTCTTATCTAATTTATCTGTCCGTAGTTAGAATCTGAAGTTCGAAATTTGTATAAACATATTACATTGCAAACATATTACACTTTTACTTTAGAAATTTGGGTGCTTAGAAATATGGAAAGATGGCCGCCAAGCCCATCATGCATAATTTGAAAAAAAATTGAATTTTCAGAAACTCATTAGGATGTATTTAGTACAGGAGAAAACGATATCTATTAACATATACGTAGGCACTCGACTTATATATATATGATAACTTATTTAATGGAAAAAAGTTAAATAAGCAATATAATAGCTTGGAAATTTGATATCACACCATTTTTTAGCCACAACTTTTTTTTTTTACGCTTGGCCTTTTTTTACTTTTGAAAAGTTGTTTTTGTAGATATCATTTCTTTTTTTTTAAATATATTGAACATAATTTAAATAATCTAAACATGAGAAATAATTTAAAAATACATTTTACTTTCAGTCATTGTTTAAAGGGTTAACTAGAAAAACCAGTAGATTTTTCAATTAAATTAATTACACTCTTAAAAACAACATACTAAATGTGGCTTGTTATAATACTTGTTATCCTCCGTTAAAAAATATCACTGACTAATCCATTAAATGAATAAAAATGAAATATGTACATAGCGTGTCAGCGCTGCATTTGAAATCAAACGTGATATCACACTCTTTTATTATTAGCACTAGCTGGCTTCGCCCGCTAGCGGGCCCCTAATTTACACCGGGGCCTCAACCCTTTTAAAACCTCGAATAAGATAAACCACGAACCTCCGACCTGGTTCCACGCTGCCTTCGGCACCGGATAATCCCTTAATTTGAACATCGAATTGTATAAACCTGTAAACAAACGAACTTCCGACACGGGTCCCCGCTGCCTTCGGCACCGTATAGCAGTCGTGCTGCGCACGCTCAAGTTCTATCTTCCACCACCAGGTATTGCAATCTGTTCTATACGAAACTCGGGCACTGAAATCGTTAAGGCTATAGATGTCGAGTCGAATGAGCTATACCCCGTCGTGATCTAGCCCATAGAAACAGAGATAAGAAAGTGCCCCCTGGTGGTGAAAAAACGAACTAAAATCGGAAAGCTCTATAGATGTCGAGTCGAATGAGCCATACCCCGTCGTGATCCGAACCATAGAAACAGAGATAGGAAAGCGCCCACTGGTGGTGAAAGCTAATCGCGTTTGGGGGGCAAAGTGGGGGGGGATGAACACCGGAGATGCATAATAAGATTAGGCGGTCACATTCTTTTCCAACGATGTATCACATGAGGGATATGTGCAAAATTCAGAAAATACCCCCCCCCACCTGCATAATTTGATTAAGCGTTCACAGACCTTTCCAACGATATATCACATGAAAGGTGTTGGCAAAATTTAGAAAAGTGCCCCCTTTGGGGGGGGGGGGTGAAAGTGGGTGGATGGACCCCGAAGATACATAATATGAATAAGCGGCCACAGGCCTTTCGAACAATATATCACATGAGTAGTGTCGGGGGGGCGCAAAATGTGGGGGTTTCACCTGTGGTGCATAACATGAATAAGTGGTCACATCCCTTTGTAACGATATGTGACATGACGGATAAGGTTAAAATTTAGAAAAGTGTCCCCCCTCCTCTTGTGTAGGCAAAACGCGCTCCGCCCCTCCCTATAATTTTTGACGCAGCTTTATTTTTAAAATTTATGTTATGTGTTATAAAATATCGTAAAGTTTCAAACAGATAGCCTTATTATACTTCCTAATTTTGTTCACGCTCCCCCCCCATCCTCTCCCCGAACTGTGACGCGCCGTTCTTTTTTATAATTTTTTTATCATGTGTTATAAACCATCTTAAAGTTTAAAACAGATCGCATTGGAATTTAATATATTTGCTGAAATTACTATTATATGTAGAATAATATAGAAATAAACCCTCCTTTAGATTGTAATTGAGATATATGAACAATTTTTAGAATTTATGAAAGCTGATTTTTATTTATTTATTTATTTATCTATTTATTTATTTTTGGTTTATTTATTATTATTTTTTTTTTTTTTGCATTGCCCTGTGCAAATGTTTGGAATTTCTTAGCAATTTCTTAGATTTACATTATTTTATTCAATTAAACATTGTACTGTTACAAAAAATTTAAATGGAAACTTCACTTCTAAAACAAAAATAATTTAACAACTGGATTTCATTAATTTATAGAAAAATGACGTGAAAGGTATTCCTGCGAACGAAATGCCTGTCCTTAACCGTTTTTTAGAAATAAATAAATCACCTTTAATTCATTTCAAAAATTTTGTTTACGTTTGGAAAGAAATTTTAAATGCCGATAACTCTTAATGTATACATTTTAGATGGTACATCTTCCCTCAAAAACTAATTTATTTTTAAAGATCTTTCAAAAACGTATATTATATATTTAAAATATTTTTTAAAGCATAAACACTACGTCTGATTACTTTATTTTACAATATTTTAAGAACACGCATTTTATCAGACAATTAAATGCACTAAACAAACACGAGTGAAAAATTGACCTGGGCCAGGACTCGAACCTGGGACCTTACGCATACCATGCCGACGCTCTGCGACTGAGCCCCCCCAGATCGATACGCTTGACGGGAATTTCTCATACTTATTCATGTTGGAAACAGTCATCTGCCACAGTTTGCAGTCATATTTAATTGTTTGATAAAATGTGTGTTCTTATAATTATGAAGTTTTATTTAAAAAAATATCTTCAGAAGAAAATGGCTGACTTGCAGATGAAATTTGATGTTGTTATAACTTGTAACTGATTTGTGCTATTATAATACAGACTAGCCGCCACTGGCGACCAGTTTGGTTTCCCTTAAATGTATGTTAAGCACTGTAACACGTTACTTTTATTCATAATTTATTTTTTTTCCGTAATCCTTCGCCAAACCGGAAGATTCTAATAGACAAATCAAAAACTTTTTCGATCATGGTAGCATTTCGCATATTTTTTGTTGTTATGTATTTCATCTTTCTTGACAAAAACCGCTTAACCAACTTAAGCATTTATGCTTCATATCCGTTTGCTTATCAGTTGCAATATGCTTGCCAATGAGGAGATTCTTAAACATATTAAGTAGTTTTCCGTAATTGGATCCATTGCCAAATGGCGTATTTTAGTTAATACGATTTGGTGCAATGAAGTCTATTTTGTGAAAGTCTTTAATGATATCCACCATTTACACTGAACCATATTGTTGCCAATATTTTTTTTTGTTTGTTTGTTTCTCGCTAACTTTGGCTGTAGACTTGATTACGGGAGAATCAAGAAGAAAATCTATCATTATTCTCATTTAAAACGTCTTGAATAATGTGACATAATCGGAGTGCATATTATAACACGTAATTTTCGAGTATGGTTTGGTGAAACATTGAACTTTTGGAAGCCAGTTTTGATAATCACGTAAATATGTCACACCAACATTACCGCCTATAATTCTAATTACAGCAACCCGTTTTTTCTCTCTATATTGCAACTCTATAGTTAATATAGTGCCCCGGTGCGTCTACGACAGCTGTTCCATCAGAACATTTGTTTTCAAAATAAAAGTATCGTTTCTAATTTGTACACGCGAAAAATAAAAGCTGGTATTGGCGATTTTAAAAATTCTATTGGCGAGATTTGCGCCCAAATAACACAAAAGTACTTAATGATGTTATGTATTTTGTAAATGTATATTAAATTACTGTTTTGAAAGCGATTGGTCATTAATAATGGTAAATATGATTGGTGATTAACAATCATTTTCGGTGGTCTCTCTTCCTTTCACGTATAATACATAAATACCAAATTAACTGACAATTTGTTTCGAAATTTGATTCATTAAATAGCATTACATGAGTTGTATTTGTTTACATTCAGCTTACATCAAGAAAAGATAAAGAATGAAGTTGAGTTGTATAGCACATAATTATGGTAAACTTTGATTGTGTCACTGGTACGAATTATTTTTTTGACAGCAGGCAGCGCTCCAAAAAATCTTTCATGGAAAACTAACTTTACGAACGGTTCTCCATGGTCCGGTTCTCCAACGGATCTCCATGGTTTAATGGTTTAATATTTTAAACCTTCACGACGAATGAATCTTTTTTTTTGTTTACTTTCATGGATAGAGAATTTGAACTGCGAAGCTAATTTCAACTGAAGTTATTGGAGAATATATACATAATTGAACGTAAGTCATCTCTCAAATATTAATTTATTTTGAACGATCTTTCTAAAAATGTCACATTTATGAAGTTTTATTCGAAAAAATAATTTTTAATAAAAATGGTCGCCTGGCATATGAAAAAGTGAAACGGACATTCCGGAACTGTTGATGACAGTCACATGACTTACGGTTTTATTATAGAGATGGTACATGGTCGTTGGCATGTTTTATCTCTGTTTCGGCATAATTTTTTAATCGCCAAGTTAATTAACAGTTTTTTGCTAATTAAGGATAGAAAATAATATTTTTTTACACTGAATTTTATAAAAGCACATAGATTACGTAATTACTTGTCCAAAAATGCAATCCTTTTTTTATTCTGCCGAATATTAAGGTCTGTAGGTTGCTTGAAAAAAAAAAGTTTGACGAAGAAAAAAGTGATCATTTTAAGTAACTCGACGTTTTTTTTAAAAATCTATATCTCTGTTTATAAATCACTTATGAAGATGAGTTTGGTCTTAAATTGAAGAAATTCTTCATTAGATTCTTCTAGTTTTCGTTTTTTTTTCTGCGACGCTTGGCTTATTTGATATCTGATATTTTAATCTGGCATGTTTTGTCGATTTAACATTGCGAAGTTGATTTCTGTAAATAAGCAGTAGCGGTCTAGTTTAGTTCTTTGCGTTGTTTGTGTGGCGTTTTTTTTTTTAAGCTTGGCTTGGCAGAACGACCGCCCTGCTTGATCACCCTGTATTTTCAATTTACTGCATTGTTTGTTTGTTTTGAAAATTGAGCTTTATAAATCATGCATTTTTTTAACCTGTCGATTTATTGTCATGGCGCAGTTATTTTGTTGCCGTAAAGATTTAAATATTGCATGAAATAAAATAACCAAATTTTGGTTTAAATGTGCACTAATAATAGCGAACTTTGACTGTAAATAATATAAAACAGACAACTAATTAAGGAAAACAAAACATGAATTTAGCATAGTTCATTACTTTTGCGATCATAATCTCCTATGCAGAAATGTGAAACCGAACTCTAAAAATATTCTCCGCAAAAAAAACAAAAAGGATTTCCAGTGTGAGGTTTTACTTTCATATTTCGCAGTGTTGAAGAAAAATATTTTGCGTCTGTGTGAAAGGTTAATGAATGTTACACATTTGCGTACATTCGATATTTATTAGACAAAAAATAATAATGTGAGTTTTTATATAAATGCGATAACATACAACTAATTTGGCCACCACCATTTCAAAACAATAATCTTCGTGGCCGATTTCTTATGAAATTGATCTACCACAAAGATGATTTTTTAAATATACTCGTATAAAAAGAGGTCTTCAGTGGCACCCTTGCATATATTGTGTAAATGTGACACCCATGGGCGGAGCCACAACTACCAGAGAAACATCAACTATTCACCAAATGGAGTCTTCTGGTGAACGTGTTACATGTTATTTCTGACGTTGCAGCTGTGAAATTTTTTGGCCGAATTTTAATTTCAGTCGATTCCAATGATTCTTCAAGCCCTTTAAAAGCATCCCAAATAACTTTATCGCCATTTAAATTAGCAGAGTAGCAACCATTGTACCACCAACCGCCTTTGAAGAGTACAGCACAGTTACCCTCTTCGGCTCTGTCATTGTCTTTATCTTTAGTAGTAAATGCCTGATTGTCGTGGACGTCCATTGAATCACCTGGAAAAAAGAAGCAATTTTCTGTTTATTAGATTATATAAAAGGGCATGTAACTTTTAACCAAAAAGGCATTTAAAAAATAGTTTTGTCAATACTTTATTAGTATTCGTGATCTGAATTCTAAATTTTGCTCTTTCATCTATATGTCTTAGTACAGTGGTTAAGACGAAAATTTAAGAGAAAATTAATTTTTATAATAAAGCTAGTAGTACTTAAAAAATGTATAGTTGTAAGTCACTATTAAATCGTATAGTAAGTCACATAAAATGAATTTTATTAGAAATAATTAGTAACTCATGGGATATTTTGAAAAGAAAATTATTTAAAATAGTTAAGAACAATTATGACGTAGCAATTTTTTTCCTTCGAAGGGCAATTAGAAAATATATATAAGTTAAAACAATTATCCATGAAATAAATTCTACTCTGGTAGTGGAAGTCAAAATTTTACAATTGTATTCAAAATAAATAAAACAAAGTCTTTAAGAAAATGTTTTTTTAGATGTAAAAAATAATATACTTGCCAGTAAAGATATTAGCATATAAAAAATATTTTTAAGTCTAAAGGATTTTTTTTAATTCACTGTGTAATTTTACAGAAAAATCTCTGATATTTGTTAAAAAGTCACGCATAAAAATTCCATACGTTTAATATGAGATTTAAAAGAGATTAGATATAACAGAAATTATTTAAAATATTTTTTATTTTATTAATTTATGTAACTTGTTTTCAACTACAACTACGATAAAACCTGATAATTCGTTACTCAGATAAACCACCACAACGGATAAAAAGACAGATTTCTTCTCGTAAGTAATGAACAATAAAGAGTCTCCTTTAGGTGACACAGATTTCATTGCTAGAGAAAATACATCGTCATCTTAAAAAAAATAAATAAATAAAAAAAATAAATAAATAAATAAAAAATTCGAGTTAAACAAAAGAACAAGAACGAAAAATCATGCGTCAAGCATAGATTATGTAGCACTTTCCAACGCTTCCAAAATAATTTTAAAAAACATACCGTTTAATAAGCTAAAAGATAACATCTAAGTAAACAATTTGGAAAACGCATAACATATTTAAAAACATAATTTCAGGAATTTCCAACAGATACAATATTCGGAAAAATATCCTGATACTTTTATTCAGCCCTGTATATGATCTATAGATTTGTATATGCTAGGATGCTAAATTTTAGTTTAGTTAGGAAACGCATAGCACAGTTTAAAATTATCTTTCTGGAGTTTCTGTCAATAAACGGAAATGTGTTCGCGAACTTTTGTGCTGCCCTGTATAGGATCTACAGAATTTATACACACCACATAATAGACAAAAAGCGAGTTAAAATTAAAATCGCATTTAGTAACTTAAAATGCACTTCCAGGAATTAGTGTTAACAGAGAGTAGATAATTCTTTTGTGTGTCCCTGTAAATGAACGATGACTGCTATACACACACTATTCTGTAGTAAGCCTCTTGTAATGCACCTTAGATATATATATATATAAATTTCAATGCGTTTAAAATAGTGAAACATTATTTAAATAAACCGCAGACGATTTTTCTCCATAGACGTCATGTAACGGAATTCTTTTGACTGTCCCTGTAAAGTAACTATAAGTGGTATGCACACCCTATTCCATATTAAGCTTCTTCTAATGCACCTTAGTGATATATATAAATTTCAATGCGTTTAAAATAGTGAAACATTATTTAAATAAACCGCAAATGATTTTCCCCATAGACCGCAATGTAACGGAATTATTTTGAGTGTCCCTGTAATAAAACTATAAGTGCTACACACTTCCGTTGAAATAGGGAACATGCTATAGATAACGACAATAACATATAAAAATTGCAGAGCAATCCTAGCATATTTACGGGAGTTAGAGCACGGCCAGACGGCCAGACGGCAGACGGCAGACGGCAGACGGCCATACGGCCAGACAAACCGAAGTCATAAGCACTTTTCAACTAGGTTGGAAAGTGCTAAAAAGGGGAGTATTTCAAAAATACCTGCCTTACTGGTGAACTTTGTGTTTACTTGTTTGAAACTGGAATTTTTGTAGCCTGTTTGTTCTCGGACAATACTCTTCAAAGAGGGATTTTCCAAAATTTGAGTTAATGTAAAACAATGCTTTAATTGTCCCTCATTGGAACTGCATTTGTTCAACCTGCTCTACACGTTGTAAAATAAGTTACATCTGTATGTTGATCGAACTGTATTTTAAAAATTTAAAGTTACACTACTGGGTGTAAAATTTAAAGCTAAAACACTTTTCTTCAGTACAAAGTGTCCATTCAAACGCAGAAGTTCTTCAAAATTGGATAATTTAAATTGGATAAAACACAAATTGGCAAGTTGATTGGCGAAATTGATGTTTTTGGTTTGTTATCATTAATATTATTGTGTGGGTGTGTGTCAATGACGTACCCTGGATTTAATTTCAGGGGTAGTGGAAGTGGAAGTCATAATTTTAAACTTAACTTAACTTAAGGGGGGAACTTAAATTTCGTTAATGTTCTCAGCCTCGCGAGAAACGTTACGATGAAAATAGAAATCACGTTGGATAATAATGTTATATAGCTAGATGGAGGGATAAAATATCACTAGGATGACTGCAAGCCCTCAACCCCTCCCCCCTCCACGCCGAAATATGTTGAAAAAGTGTAGTACTAAAAGGATAAAAAAAATTGTTAATGGATTAATTTTAATAAAGTTGTTCCTAACACCACCTGAAAGTAAATTCTGCTGACTGTCTTGTTTGACAATAAATTATTATTGCTTGGCACAATGTCTAATTAAAATAGTTTTTTCTTCAATTTTTTCTACTTCAGGAATAATATCTTATTACTGGCAAGGCACGTGGGACACTTTCCTAGAGCCCATACAAAAGACAAAGCAAACAAAGAGATCAGAGCAGACAAAAATGTCTTCTGTTCAAAAGAATTTTATTATAAAGCATCATAATGTAAATAAGGAATTGAAATCTTCTAGGTTTATTACATAAATTATGTAAGTTAATTATCAGTTATATCATATGTATATTTATAATTTTTGTGCATATTTAAACATTTAAGTTCTTTAAAAACCTCTCATTCAAAGTATTTTTTTAAAATGTGATAACGTATGATTAGCAACCAATATTTTTTCTATAACAAGGGTCCAAAATTTTGATGATCGAGCTCTGTTTATAGGATAAAAGAAATTCTTTTCTTCGCTATGTTTCTAATAGCAACAAAAAACTAGTTCAAATTCCTAAGGAGAGTAGGAATTTCTTCTTTATTCTTCCCGCCCTTTCTCATACATATGCTCTTGAGATTTTGATGAAATATGTCTTTCAGATATATACACTTACAAAAAGCATCAAATTTTTGAAGGAAGAGACAAATTATCAATAAAGTGAAAAACATTGTTCCGATTTCTTTTATTTAAAATGAGCTAAAGTTTTTCCAATCATGTCTAATAGAGGAGATGGGAGATGAATGAGACAAGGGATGGATGGGACTCTCTCAATATTTCAGGCAATAAACATTTTTTTTTAGTTGCTTCCTATCCTCATAGATTTCACTACCATAGTGTGCTTCAGAACCAAAAGCAAGAGCACATGGCTGTTTTCAGTTTTCTTCAAATTTGCATTTCCTGAAAACTCTGCTTAAAAGTAAATTTTTTTACATTTGAAGTTACTTAAATATCTTATGCAATATAAACAATTAAGATATGTTGTAGTTTTTTTATTTAAAGGCTCAATATTGGTAATTAAAATGAATACATATTAACCATTGTGACAAAATAATTTCTGAGACAAAATAGCTGACAATTGAATATATGCATCATGGGAAAGATTGGGACATTTCAAATGGGGATGAATGGGACTGCTTCATTCGTCCCTAGAGGATACTGAAATTTTTTTATTAACTAAATAATATTATATAGGTTGATAAATTAATACTTTATGGTAATTATTCTTTTAACATTTCATCCTCTTTGTAGCCATCGTCTTCAGTCCACCGTTTACGGGCCTTTTAAGGCAAAGCTGAGATGAGTCCAAGATCATTGACTAACAAATAATCCTGGAGATCATATTACAATTTATAATCTCTCAGCTTTTGCCAAGGCGGCATTTTTGACAGCTTTTAGTCCTTAACATTGAATACGGGGAGGAAAATTTTTGTGTCCTATTCATCCCTGCTGTGGGGATGATTGGGACATAGAAGAACTTTTTTTAAAATTTAATTTATATATCTGTACTAGCAGTCTACGCCCGCAGCTGCGCTGGTCGGTTTCTCCAAAAGAACCTTGAATCAAACGAAATATATCGGTGAATTTAACCTTGTATTTTAAAGTAATCTGTACCTTTACCTGGAATATCTTAAAATAACATAAAAACGGATACTTATTTCACTAAGTTATGTTTTTTTTAAATACGGTTTATTATTACGTTTACAATTTATTTCCTACCGTTTTCCATTGATTTATATGTTTTATAGCTACATTTTTTAATAACGTGAATTAACCTATATTATTCATAACTAAAAAGAAATGGCGCAGCTAGTATTTGTCGAGAATTAAATAAAAATCATCCACTCGTGACATCATAATTTAGTTTTATATTTTAACAGAATAATACGGTTACTATAATTTGTGACTCGTGCTGGATACATTGCCGTTATTATTATTTTTTTACGCGTAAGTTTTCGCTATGGTACTCCATTGTGAAATTTGGTAATTTTTGAAATTCAATATTTGAAAAATGGAATAATCAGTGGATTTGAAATTTATATCAAGAAAAATAATTTTTTTTACCTTTCTAACGTAGTTTGTCTAACAATTTTCTGACAAATACTTTTCGAGCAATTAAATTTTTCAGTAACTTCAAATGTTTCATTTTCCGAGATTAATCTGTGGGAACGATTAGCGAAAATCCCAGTCGTCAGCAACGCATACCTTTTTATTAAAGAGGATAATAATAATCTTGAACAAATATTGTGCATAAGATGTAGTCAAACACTTAAATTTTGACATGTGATATATAATATTGATAATAACTTACATAAAATATTTAAAATAAATATTTTTTGTGAAAATGTCACATTCATCCCCCCATCTCCTCTAACTATACAGTACGTGTGTTTCAAAACCTAAAACAAAAAATACTCCAAAAATTTTAATAAAAATTAATATTTACTAAAATGTTTAACCGATTCGGTCTAAAATGGCTTATACTTTTAGGTAGCTTTCATTACAAAAAGTTAAATATTGCAGCCGTTCGAAATAAAGCAATTTCAAAAAATTATGGTATATTTTCACCGATCATGACCCCCAGACCACGAAATCCCCCTCCTTTCAAATGTTGATATATATATATATATATATATATATGTTATATAAAAATTTATTTCCTTCGTATCCTTCCATTTTATTCGCATTAATATTTTAAAATTAATCTAACTTCTGTCATAGTCAGTATTTCCTTAATTCTTAATAATATTTATTCCTATTTAAAGTTCTTTTAAAAGTAAATATCCGTATATTAATAATTATTTTATTCCAAATCTTAATCTAAAATTTAAGATCATTCGTAGCTTTTATCAGTTCTCCAATCTATAAAATTCTGAGACGCGTTCTCATTACGAATGTTTTTTAAAAGCCATTTTCTTTTTATTATTATTGCTCTGATTTTTTCGCGTGCTTGGGATTTTAACTTCAAAATTTCTCCGCACCCAAGTACGGGATTCTCTACTGTTTTAGCCTCGCCCTCTAGCCTCATTCGCTGAGCTGGAAGTCGCCTCTCACTCATTGGTTTATACGCTCGTGACGTAATTCTGTGTATGTCTCCGCTGAAGGAACAAAACCAGGTCGCATCGGTCGGAGCACTAGATTTTTGACGTTTTTGGAAGCATAAACAAATATGTATCTGGTGTTTTTATATTCATCTGGCCCAGTAACATCTTAATTCAATGAAGTGAAGCAACGTTAGCCCGAGGGCTATAAGTTTTAGACCTTTGGGAATTGTTTCTGTGTTGTTCGTCTTCTAATAAAATTATTTGTCTGGAGATTGGCTGGATTTATTGGAAAACTTTGGTGGACTCATTTCATTGCCTTCTACTTCGCCATACTCGCTAATATCGACTGCAACTTGCTATATCGTTGATGGACTGCCATCTTTTATCGAATATTATTCATCGTAATATCTCAACCTCGTCAAAATGCTACATATCACGATGATTCACCGTCATATGTTGTAGTTGCAGTAACGTGGATTATAGAAAGAATTCACATGGTTGCACAATGAAATTAAGACGTTGGTTGTTGGATGATATAAATATTTAGAAGCAGTCGTACATTTTAGTTGCAGTTTCGTCGCGGCCATAGCGGCAGTGAATTTAAAATCCAGAGGCGTTTCTCCATAATACAACGAACGAAGCTTTCACTGGAAATTCTTTATTAAGTATTGTTCTTGGACAGTTTCCACCATAACTATCAAATCTGGGCATCACTACATCATCACTGTATAGAGGGTAAGTATTAGAACATCTCAAATTCTCAAAACGAGCAGCCAGGGAGTTGTGTACAATTGAAAATACGACTTAATTCTGAGGGAGCGCCGCAGGCAGCTGCTTTTTGTTACCCCGCGGAACAACACAAGTTATGACGTAGAACGCGCACTGAACCAATGAAGAATTAAAGAAGACGCGTCATGCTACGTCACAAACAATGAAAGATAATTCGTGAAAGAGTTCGGACAGAGATGAGTGGATTAATTTTATAGTAAAGTGACTTTAAAGCGGGAAAATAATTTAAGAATAAAAATGAAAATGGCTCTCACAAAACATTCGAAAACCCAGAAATGATCGAGGATCATGATAGAAATTAAGAATAACTAAAAGCTTTATATTTAAGTAAATTTGGACAATTTAGAATTAAATAAAAGGGAATTTAATAGAGTTAACGATAGAGCTAAATTAAGAATAAGGATTTAATGAATATAGAGTAGTAAATTGGAATAAAACAGGGAAAAAAATTAGAATTGTAAGAATTTGGAATAATTTAACTAAGGAAAAATGGCGAATTTTTTTTTATTATTACATATATATATATATATATATATATATATATATATATATATATATATATACTGAGATTTTGAAACAATTTGATATTTGTCATGCTGTAACATATTTATGAACCGATATGAATGTGACTGATCATGTGTACCGAAAATACCAAGGTCTCGACTGAGTTCGTTAGCCAGTTTCATGCGCCATCTTGTTTCAAAATGGCAGCCAGTTAATTTTTTTTATTTTTCTTATTCAAAAAGATGTATAAAAAATTATAAATTGAAAAAGTTGTTTCCGTTAAGTGTTAGATCTTGATATAAGGATTCCGGAACATTTTTTGTTTTGGCTTTATTTTAAAAAAATGTAGAGATATAGCAGTTTGAAATTCTAGGGTGGCTGACATTTTGAAACAATCTGATTTTTATTGTGCTGTAATTCTCATGCTGAAATTCGCATTCAAATTCAGTGTTAATGAAAAACAGGATTGAATTTTCTGTAATTGAGTTCCAAGCAATTTATTTTCGGGTGTTTGAGTAAAATGAGTTAAATTTTTAAAAAAATGGACTATGAAAGCTACCTTTTTCTCCCGGTACAGGCCGGAAGGACGTTTTTTTTTTGACAAAACACGGCTAAAACCTTCTCGTAATCCTTCGCCTTAAAGCAAAAACAAATGTATAGTAGCGAAAATAAGTTATAATAATAAATAAAATCCTGACAGTTCTCGAATCATAGCTTAAAAGTTGTTATTTCTTATAAGTTATTAGGAAATCGCTTGTGACGAGATAACAAGACATTGTTAGGGGTGAGGGTTAGATAAGCGTTTGAAACAAAAAATGAAATTTCATAAGTAAATCAATTATACCGAAAAGAAAGATAATATATGGTAATCAACAATACCTGCATCTCCACAGTAATCCAGAATGTGAAGAGTATATTTGTGATCTTCGTCATCAATCAAAAACGTATCGTAGAGGGCGTATCTTTTGTTTTGTTCGACATCTTTCAAGTCAAACCTCACTTGATATAGTTTCTGGTTTGTCAAAGCAAATATATTGTCGTTACCTGGAAAAGAAAAAATTACTATTAAAAATGTCTCTATTGTTTAATAAACTTCTATAGGATTTATATTGTCTTTCTGTTTTTTATTTCTTTCATTTCTTAGTTTAATAACTCATTATTTATCTAACAACAATGTTGTTTATCATATATTCTAATACGAGCAAATCTTGTGTGTGGTTATATAGACAGACATTCCCCGAGTTACGTAATTAATGCGTTCCGCAGACTTTTACGTAACTCGAATTTTACGTAAGTTGAATGTGTAATTTGCTTAAGAGCCTATGATATTCACGCGAAGAAACGCTCCAGCTAATGTTAAGTCTATGGGAAGGTTTTCGCGCGATTTCTCGCTCGCATTTTAATATTTTTAAATGATTTTTTTTTTGCATAGGATAGCTGAGGCCAATCCCTAACGTTGTTAGTTTTTACTATTTCGATTTTAGTTACAGTTGTTTTATAAGCGGACATTTCTAATTTCGGAACCCATTGGAACCGGTTTCCAAAGTGAAAGTACCCTTATATAAGAAACTGGAACTAAAATCGGAAAAGTAAAAACTAACAACGTTAGAGATCGACCTCAGCTATCCTATGCAAAAAAATCATTTAAAAATATTAAAATGCGAGCGAGAAATCGTGCGATAACCTTCCCATAGACTTAACATTAGATGAAGCGTTTCTTCGCGTGACTAGCGTAGGCTCCTAAGTAAAATTTCGTAAGAAACTGCAATATTTATTATATATATATATATATATATATATATATATAGAGAGAGAGAGAGAGAGAGAGAGAGATTATTTACACAGTATTAATTTTTAAATAAAGCATCATGCAGCAGTATTTATTCGGATATAAATTATACAAGTATGAAAAAATATAAAGGTAAACTGAAAAAACACTTTTCAAACAAAAAATATCTTGTAGAATTTGGGATTTATAAATTTAATATTGATGGAGTGATTTATAACAATTTTGAGATTACTTCAAACGACTATAAAAATAAGAAATAATTAAAGAGGACTGACTTACATCTTCTCCACAAATTTTCGATGACAAGACAAATGAATAGCACTCACAAAATGAAATAATTTTTGTTAAGCACAAATTGTATTTATTAAGAATTAGATGACAACAATGAATAACGAACAATATGGATTCGTTGTTATGATAAT
Organism: Maratus michaelseni; assembly: GCA_963931845.1. Taxonomy (NCBI): domain Eukaryota; kingdom Metazoa; phylum Arthropoda; class Arachnida; order Araneae; family Salticidae; genus Maratus; species Maratus michaelseni. The sequence goes on from OZ007596.1 coordinate 55,061,712, forward strand.
ACTGTACATTCCAAACAAAAATATAACTCTCTCCAATACATAAAACTACATTATAATAGTTATAACTTTTTATATAGATATTTTAGTTATAAAATAATTCGCAAAAGTATGCAAACGCGTATCAAATGCGCTAGTGAGTTCATAAATGTAATTTTCAAAAAAATTTTACGTAACTGCGAATTTACGTAAGTCGGGGGATGCCTGTATATATATATATATATATATATATGCAAATTTTATCTTAAAAACGGCTCTAACGATTTTGACAAAATTTTGTATCCCACCGTTTCGGGGCACCAGAAAACCATTGGGCTAGGTCACATGTTCGAGAAAATTTGATTCGTGGGTCATTTTGGGTCACCATGGGTCATGGTCAAGCTAAATGTATCTAAAAAACGATTCAAACGATTTTGGCGAAATTTTGTATCCGACTATTTTCGGGCACGAGAAGACTATTGGGCTGGGTCACATGTTCGAGAACTTTCGATTAGTGGGTCATTTTTGGGTCAAGGCGGGTCAAATTAATTTTATCTAAAAAACGGCTCTAACGATTTGGATTAAATTTTGAATCCTAAGAGTTTCGGGCACGAGAAAATCATTGGGCTAGGTCACATGTCCGAGAAAATTCGATTAGTGTGTCATTTCTGGGTCAAGCAAATTTATCTAAAAAGTGGTTCAGACTATTTACACTAAATTTTGCATCCTATGGTTTTCGGGCACGAGAAGACTGTTGGGCTAGGTCACATGTTCGAGAAAATTCAATTAGTGGGTTATTTTGGTCATGGGTAAGTATGGGTCAAGCTATTTTATCTTAAAAACGGCTCAGACTATTTACACTAAAATTTGCATCCTATGGTTTTTGGACACGAGAATACTGTTGGGCTAGGTCACATGTTCGAGAAAATTCAATTAGTGGGTCATTTTGGTCATGGGTCATTATGGGTCAAGCTATTTTATCTTAAAAACGGTTCACAGGATTTGAAATAAATTTAGCATCCTACAGGTTTAGGGAACGAGAAGACTATTAGGCTAGGTCACATGTTCGAGAAATTTCTATTAGTGGGTCATTTTGGTCATGGGTCATTATGGGTCAAGCTATTTTATCTTAAAAACGGCTGAGATTATTTACACTAAATTATGCATCCTACGGTTTTCGGGCATGAGAAGGCTTTAGGGCTAAGTCACACGTTCGAGAAAATTCAATTAGTGGGTCATTTTAGTCATGGGTCATGATATTTGAAATCAAATTTAATTTTGACCGAGCTTAGCTCGGTCTTCCCTGCTCGTTGTTAGTTAATGAACTAAGCAGTTGTTCTTATAATTGCTTCATTGTACATAAAACACTTGTTTGTAAAAACATCTTTTTACAACAACTTTCTATCAGTTTATTTTTCTCTGTTTAAATTAATTATTTACAAATTTATAGATTATTATGTTTTTTTTTTTTTGTAAGAGCTATTAAACAACAACAAAAAGAATACATACTAAATAAATATTCAGATAATTTTTCTTATTTTTCATAGAAAATATTTTATCGATAGATTAGCATAAAAGGAAAAAAAATAGGAAAAATTATTCCTTTGCCATTGTACTGTATTCGAGAATGTTTTTTCTCTTTTAGGTAGCTTTCAATACAAAAAAGTATAAAGCTGCCTATTTTCAGCCGTTCGGAGGAAAGCAATTCCGGAAAATTTCGGTATATTTTCACCGATCATGACCCTCAGACTCCAAAACCACCCTCCGTTTAAATGTTGATTTATATATATATCTGACCTATGTCATACGATAACACTCGTATTTATAAATCAATTTGGATAAAACTAATTGTGTGTATTAAGCTCACCAATGTCTAAACCGAGTTCGTTAGCCAGCTTGGTCCGCTATCTTGTTTCAAAATGGCGGCCACAGAAAGATTTAAAACTAAAATAAATATTCAAAAAATTTAAAAATTCAAATTTATTTTTTTCTTAAGTGTTAGCCTTTATACAAGGATTCCGGAGCATTTTTTGTTTAATCTCTATCTTAAAAAATGGCTCAGATAGAACAGTTTGAAATTCTAGGGTGGTTGACATTTTGAAACAACACATTAAAAAAAATCACGATTAATTTATGAGTTTTAGTGAACGCGACTTCCTGCAAATTATTATCTTTCATTGTTGTAATAATTTTCCCATTCATACGTATACAATTATATATTTATATCTGTTAGCGCCAAATTCTCACCAAATTTGGTGACACTTGGCAAATTATCGCCAAATTTGGCGACCAAAAATAAATCTTGATAAATGAAACCAACTTGGGTATAGTTGACTAATTTGGCAAATTTCTTATTCAAATTCAGTAATAACGAATCTTCTGTGCATTTTAGCTTGCTGTTTCGAGTAACATTAGTTAAAATTTTAAAACGAAGATAGAGGAAAGCTACCTTTTCCTCCCGGTACAGGCCGAAGGACTTTTTCTATTACAGACTTTGTTTATAACTAAATCTGTCTAGAACAATTTATCAATATATCTGTCTTTGTAGCTATTTGTTTGCTTAATGCATTTATTAAAAGCAAACATTAGTGATATAATTGATCTTATTATATGGTCCTAAACCTATTTAATTTAATATAGTGGCCTCTCACTTTTAAGGGACCGAAGAAAAATGGCATTCAAACCAATAAGTCGTGTAAGTGAAAGGACGTCCTATTAACTTTATACATATTAAATAACCAGTGTTACTTAATGAATTAAATTAAACCAGTGGACCCGTACCGTGCGGGGACTTCGCACTGCAGTCTAATAATTTTTAGCAATATCTAATATTTTTTATATGCAGGTTTAAACTTCTTAAGAAAAATTAAGGAAAAATGTATCTGAAAACAACATTAGTCAAGCCAGAATATCGTCTCATTTATTCCGTCAAAGTTACAGGATAAACTGATCGAAGATAGCAAATGGCACGCGCGAGAAAAAAAAATAACAATCGTACTTTAACTACGTTAGAAGATGACGTCATCCGCTTCTTGAGAAACAGGAAACAGAGAAAAAATAAAAAAAATGCATTTAAAATACAATTTAATTTAATAAAACAAAGCATACATTTTTCTCTACACGTCAAATACCACTACTTAGATCGACCGATTTTGTCTTTTTGTTCTAAACATTTCAACTTCAGTTTTGCTTTTTAACCATAAATATAAAATAAAGCCGTCCGGAGAAATCATACTTTATCTTTTTTGTTCTATTTATTTTTTTTATAATCATTGTTGGGCATCGTATAATGCGGTATTTTATTTTTGTGGCAACACTCATTTAAGGAAAACCTTTCAATTCATTTATGAAAACACTGTCGATTTCATTTTTAATTAACAGCAAATTTTAATCAAGAAACATGTTTTAACGAAATGTGACTGTACTGTGTCAGAAGCCGTTTCAAAAATCTATCGAATGATACCTCATTCTTTTTTGTGCGTTTCGGAAATTCACTGAAAAAAGAATGTTGACAACTGAAATAATATATAGAATAGTTAACACACAGGAACAAGAAATATTTTTTCAATAAATTTTCTGATGTTTACTTGTCTTGGGGGGAAACCTTGTGGATGAGTAATTTTATTTGTAGGTTTGAACAATTAAACAAGTTTTAAACCAGAAATTTTATTCATTAATAAAAAAGGAAAAATATATACCTCAGAAGGGTCTTTTACATGTTAGTAAATAGTATGTCTGCTTAGAAATAGGTTTATTCAGACACGTATTAGATTCACGAGAAAGCCATTATGAATATTATGTTTCATCACGACTATATTATCAATTTTCGAACTTTAGAATTTATCTCACACACTTTTCAAATCCACTAAAAATATTAGTAATTTTTTAAGTTATTGTTATTAAAAAAGTGTCTGTTATCAGTGCATTAAACATTTGTCTTTTAGAATTAGCCTCTGTCATTAAAAATTGTCCCAAATTTTACGTTGAGTTTTATTTATGTAATGAAAGTTTTATTTGTGAGTTTTACTTCGACTTAGAATAATGAATTATATTTACGTAATTTAAAATATTGCGGAAATAAAAAATTAAACATAGTTCATTTTGCCTCATTCGTTTGAAAAAATTATCTGAATTTAAAGATTAAATAGTCCGTAAACTGGATAAAGATTCCTATTTGTTTATATTTTCAAGTATTTTCAGGATGAAAATGACATTTGCCGACAAATAATTAAAAAAATATTCCAAAGTATGACCTACATAAACAGTAGTTCAATAATTTTAGAATTCACAATTAAACATTAAAACGTGATCATTATTTGACGAAATATATAAAATTTTGCAACTGATATCCTTGCTAAACTAATGTCCTTTCTCTCTTAATGTTATGTTTATTTTGATAAATGCAGTAGGACTAATTCGTTTAAAAAAGAAATTGAAAAAAAAAATAAACGTTTCTTTACCAAGCCAAAAATCTCTGTCTATGTCACCAAATCCTTTTTTATATCTTTTCCAATCCTGGTAAAAGTCATTCGGTTTCCGAAAATCTCCCCTTCTTTGAATCACCTAGAAAAAGAAGATACACAAATGCAAAAAAATTTTCGAATTAAAATTGAGGGATTTTTCGAATTAAAATTAAGATATGGAGATTTATAACAATTAACATTATTTTATAACAATTTTGTCTTTCTCTATTTTTTAAATTCAAGTGGAAAAATAATAAAACCTATCTGGCATCAACCTATTCATCATCCTATCATCTTTGGAATATGGTTTAATTATCGTCTACTTCATTAAAAACATCCTTTGTTTTAAAATGTTGCTAGACAATAAACATTGGGTAGAAGGTTATGTATTTGCGTTTTGCGAACATAAATACTATTATTCTATTATTCAGAAAATCTGTGGAAAGCATGCTTTCAATATTTCTACACGTAAAATAAGTGACATAAATAATAAAAAAAGAAAAAAACCCCGTCAAAGTTTACATTTGTTTGGGGAAAAGGTAAAAAGTGCACACCCAACAAAAGTATGTTACCGCTTATTATATCTAAAGTTGCATTTCATGTTTTAAAAGGAAATCCAACCCACCAAAGAACTATCGCTAAATCGTTAAACATCTCTGTAGGAACTGTAAACAAAATTATAAAGCCTGTTTTAAAACTAATCGAAAAAAAAAACTTGATATTCACTGCCTAATGCCAAAACATGTTTCTCAGTGTAAGACTATGTGCAGATTGATTATGAATTGTATGAAAATTATTTGGCGGGTGAAAAATGGAAATATGTACTTTCAATTGATGAAGCTTGGCATATTTATTTAATCTCAAAAGAAAAAATACGATTGACTACCGAAAAAGTGGAGAAAAAACCTCATAATGTTGGTTCAGAGAAAAGAATGAAAATTATACTAAAGGTTAGATGGTTATTGCTAAATTCTTTTAAAACGGAAAACTTAAAATGAAGAAAGTAGAAAAAAATGTCAAAATTTACTCGGATTACTATGAGAAATATGTTTTAACACCTGTTTACAAAGAAGATATTCCATCATTTTACCCAAACATTCTTCATTGTGTTAAGTCCCATCAGGATAACGCTAGCATGAATCTACCCATGAATCTACTGCAACATTTTCCGAAATGTCGATGATTCTTAATGTGGAAACATGATAAACTTTTGTTGCATGTTTGATGTTTACTGCCTAATGCCAAAATTTGTTTCCCCGCGTAATACTATGGGTAGATTCAGCAGTCACGTGATACCTGCCGATAAACGTTCCTTATAATCTGTAATTACGAAGGTATTTTTGCGAGATGCCCGGAATTAGCAGTATAGTTTTTGATTAAATTTGATTTATTGAAGTTTATTGAAATTGAACAAAATAACACACTCCCTTATTTGGATGTGCTGTTAATCAAAACCCACCATGGCATAGAACGTACGGTATATAGAAAACCAATAACTAATCAATTCACTATTCCTAATAACGCTCAAGCACCTTTTTCCTATAAAGTTTCTACCTTTAGACATTTTATTAGAAGAGCCTTTACAGTTTGTACCCCTAATCAATTAAATAATGAAATAAATAAAATACGTGACATCGCAAGAAATAACGGATACAAAGACAGCACTATCAATAAATTAAATTAATTACGAGCATCACTACATAGTATAAAACAAAGTCGCTTTTTCTGTCCCTATATCCCTATGTACGCTTAAATCTTTAAAACTACGCAACGGATTTTGATGCGGTTTTTTTTAATAGATAGAGTGATTCAAGAGGAAGGTTTATATGTGTAATAACATCCATTAAATAGTGAAGAAATACTGTTATTTTTGAGGTTTTTAATGTGATGTCGTAAATAATTTCATTTTTTCCGCTTATACATTGCAAACGCAGGCTGAACCCTACAAGATTTATCAAAATAATGTACTAATTATTGTACACATTAAAAAGGTCTACAGAAAACACAAAGAGATGAAGGTTTTCAAGGTTAACCCGAAGCAAAGCGAGGGAGGGCCGCTAGTGGATAATAAAAAGAAGAAAATTTTTAATGAACGAAACTCAAAAGTATCAACTTTACAATATTTTCCTGGATTCTTTGAAAGACTACAATATAAACTTAGAAAATTTAATATCTGCCTTATTGCAAAACCTTCCACAAAATTAAAAAACATAGTATGTAGAAAAACAGATCCAATAGAACCTGATCAACTTTCTGGTGTTTATGAAATCCCATTCACCAAGGCAGATGGAACAGTACAATACTATATAGGAATGACAAACAGAAAATTTAAAACAAGAATAAAAGAACATATGGCAGACATCTGCTATGACCGAAAAACTACTGCCTTAGCCAGACAATATAGAAAGGAGCCGTTGCAGATTGATTTCAAGAATAGTAAAATATTTTTTCAATCAAGAGTTTATTTCCCATCCATTATCCGTGAATCAATAGAAATATATTTGCGAAAAGATAACATTTGCAACGAAGCCGCTTCTTTTGAATTAGCTAAAAATTGGCACGCGATGATCTACGAATTGAAAATGCAATAAAAAAAAATAAAGATAAAAAAATAAAATAATAATAAATAATAATTTTCACGTTTCCCAGTTTGACCAATTTAAGCACCTGCTTGCCATGGACATGCGATCTCGTGGTTTATGTTTACCATTTTCAAAAATATGCAAGAATATTGTATTTATCATTTAGATCTGAAGATGTCACCGATAGAGCGAATGAAACATATGTAATCTACATTAAAAATGTATTTTTACATATTTCGTGTTATGCTTTTTTCACTTTAAGCATTATTAAACTTTAATTTTAAAGTTAACAAGCGATTCTATTATATTATTTGTTTTATTCGTTCGAAAAATGTAGAACATTTTATTCTACGTCATAGTAGTTTTCATTGGGAATTCGGACGATTTTCAAATTTTAACATTCATCGAAAGGAAAATGAAGCATTGGGCAAAATGATTTAAATGTTAAATTATGGATATTAAACTTTCCAAGTTAAGGTCTTAAATTACCCCGATTAGTTTGAAATTTTGCCAATACATATGTCGGATGTTCTAATTTATCCATATATTTTTAATGAAATTTTATGCATCTGTTCGAAAAATATAAAGCATTTTAACTCAATTTTAGATTTTTGCCATTAATTTAATTCGCTTTTTCTGGTTTTCTTTAACTGTTACCTAGAAACAGTGCTTCCTAATTGATGACAGAAAAAAATTATTAAAATAATTCATTTATTGTTACATTCCCGATTACGAAAAAAGTTTAAATAAAAAGACAAACAGATTATCTATTTTTTGTGATCGGATCTTCGGCTAAGTTAGCATCAAGCATGAACGATGCTAAAAGCAATATGGTCTAAAGGGAATGTTGATACTGTTAAAGTACTGCTACAAAAGCCCCTCTATTGCGTCAAATCATTCTTGTTAAAATACGACAGTTACCAGTTGAACCGATTGCTGTAGATTTCGCAATAAGTTTAATCGTTTACACGCAAGTGGACGCGTTTAAATGCATGTAGACAATTTGGTACATCATTGCTGAAGTTAATATGTTACGACATACTTGTCATATTCTCTACTACAAAACGGAAGTACATACCAACAAAAAATAAAGGAAATGCTTCATGAAGGAAACTATTCTTGACGTCACTGTTGACTTTCTCCTCATTTGGAGGAGAATGAAGAAACTAAATTGAATTGAGAAAGTGCCGTTTTGCAATGAGCAGTGTACGTTAAACGGTCATCAAGCTGGTCACCTAAGGAGGATATTTAAACTAAAATCAAAACAATTTATTTACAAAATGCAATTTTACGATGTTTTTTATATGATCTTTACATCGAAAGAGATTTGCATTTCATTTGATAAGGACTTGTTTTTAAATAATAACCACCAAATCTGTTTTGTTCTAATACATATTAAAACGTTAAATTTTAACGATTAATATAATTTCATAACGGGATTTACGTTTTCATAAGTATTTTATTACATGAGATTTTATCCACCTTTTAAAACAAATGTCGATCTGCTGCAGTTGACAGGCATGTCAGTATTTTTCTACGATAGAATAAAATTTTATGTACAACGATCTTGTTTATTGTAATAATCTCTCAAACCATGTCGCCCAACCCAAATGATGTCGCAGTATCCCCCCTTTTTTATTGAACAATATTCAAGCAAAGACCAATCTGAAAAGCACTCCATACATTTTAAAACAACTTTGAAAAAGGAAAAAAAAGTTTTTGACACTATATCCTACCATTAAGCCAAAAATGAGCCTCATCCACCCACCTCCTTAGGAGAGATGTCAAAGATGCTACTTACTGTCCATCCTCCTCCGTTCGTATCCATGTCGCAGTAAACGTTGAGAGGTTTCTTTCCTTCGGTCACTCTGTTCACGGGCCATATCTCATAGATGCCAGATTTTCTGCCACCCGTTTCAAATACCTCGGCACAGTCTTTCGGGAACCGGTTTGCAGGAACTAAAAATGAAAAGATACAAAACACAGTGTTAATATAGTATATATTAAAAAAATCCCTCCCGGTTCGGCCTACAGGCACAGGCAGATTGCGAAGTTAAGTACTAATTTACGTGATGCACTTCGCTGGGAAAATATATTTTTACTGTAGGTGAGGGAAGATTTCCACTTTACATTTTGTTTGCTTTTATTTTATTTTTGCTGTAAGAGTTGGTCCTATCAAAAACTTGTCAGTATAAAAGTTGTAGATAATATTAAGAAGATTTATAATAAATATAAGCGAATTTGATATATTGTGAATTGTCGAAGCTATGAATTTTTTTCTTCTTAAAATCCTATTTTTTCACCCTTTGGGGCCATTTTTAATTATATTAAAAATCTGTCATATATAAATTTTTGTCCATTTTCCTAGAAGTAATAGTAACTTTAAGCGGATTAGATATGTATCATATTTAAGACGTTATGAGTTTTTTTCTTTATTCACAAAAACCCTCCCAATTTCCACCCCCTTGGTCCGTTTTCGCCCATTAACGAACTTGACCAAGATTTTCTGCCAATTGATTTTACGTATCTGTTTGGATGATATTTACGCAGAATTCTGGGAGTTATCGTGTCCATAAAAAGTGATATAGATAGATAGATATATAGATGATAGATAAATATATAGATAGATTGATAAAGTTTTGAATTGGGGGTTGTTTTGGGTTCTAGGGGTCAGTATAAAAGTTGTAGATAATATTAAGAAGATTTATAATAAATATAAGCGAATTTGATATATTGTGAATTGTCGAAGCTATGAATTTTTGAAACTTAAAACAGGCCGCTTTACCACATGAAACTAGGTGAACATAAAAAATGTAGTCTGGTACAACCTTAACCCGTCAGCACACGCGCCCCTTTCCATTACGTTACTACACGCGCGGGATAAATTTTACCCCATGATAGGCGTAGATCTACAATTTTTTTCAGAAGTTCCAACATAGAGAAGAATGAAATAGGTAGTTTTTCTTAGGAAATCTACCTAAAAACAGGGACTACAAAGCAGAGGTGGAGAGCCTGGTTTGATAGTGAAAAGGCGAACAGGAGTAGCCTTACAGTCAGCTTTCTAACCAAGTCTTCTTTAGAGAGTCGTAAATCTTTCGACTGCCCATTATTTTTGAAAGAATTTTTGTGTCATCAACAACAGAAAAGAGAGTCTCAACAAAAGAAGGAGGTGGTGAGCGACCTGTCAGCGATGTTCCCTGCTAGCGTATGACCTTCATACATGCTAAGGAAGTCATAAAACTTAAAACAGGCCGCTTTACCACATGAAACTAGGTGAACATAAAAAATGTAGTCTGGTACAACCTTAACCCGTCAGCACACGCGCCCCTTTCCATTACGTTACTACACGCGCGGGATAAATTTTACCCCAATGGGGTTTCTTGTGTCAATTTCCCAAAGGTTTGATTATAAACAAAAATTTATATTTTGAAATAAACTGTAAATCAATAAAGAACATAATTTAACTTAAAATAAGAAGTTCTTTTACATTTAAAGGAAAAAACCCCATAAAATCGAGCATTAAGATTTTTTCTGCATATCATTACATACAAAGATTTTACAATCCAAATTCAGCCATGAAAATACAAAAAAAAAATATATATAAAACTGATATGTAGAAAACTGTATATGTAAGAGTTGTTAACGTTTAAAAGAAAAATTATATTATTATTTGCACACTATATTTTTTACATAAATATTTGCATTAACATTTTCCTATCATTATGGGTTACGTTATAGCACATGTGGGGTAAATTTCCTCACCACGTGAAATTTTTATAACAAAAGAATGGAAAATCCACAACCGGAGGTAAATTCTTTTTGGCCACATCTTGATATCATTCAGCTTGAAAGGTACTATAAAGCTCAGAATGATCACGAACTATTTTCGCACATTTTTAAGTAATAGTTAGGAGCTGGGGGTAGATTTTATCAAAGCGCGTGTGCTGACGGGTTAATAGGGGAAAAGTAGTTAAAATGGGGATAATAAACTCTAAGGCAGGCCACACACTGAAACGACAGAAGCAACATGTCTCTTGTCTCAGGAGAAAAAGTGGCTTAGAACAAAAAGAAAACCCGTTTCAAACCTATTTCTTCTCCTAAGTCACGAGACATGTTGGTCCAGTCATCTTAGTGTGCGGTCTGCCTAAGAGGCATCCATTTTGTTGTTAACAAATGGAACTCGTATTGCTTTTGAGGTCAAGTAGATAAAGCTGTCCATTGATTTCTAGCACCAAGTGGTATAGAAAGCTTGTGCCACACAACTACACAACAACAGCCTTTCCGATCAGTTTGCGATAAGGGATGATCAATATGGAGGTAGCGACGAGGGAAGGAATTTGCATTTTCATTACTGACATAACACTGTGACAGACTTTTGCGCTTTAATTTATCCTACACAAGTACATTACATAAAACTAATGATAAGTTTTCTACATGAAAATATGTCAATCTTGTATAAATCTTATAAATTACATCAATTTTATACAAGACTTAATAATGCTAAATGAAAATCTTAATATTTAACTAATTAATGTATTTTATTTGAATTAAAAGAGCGCAACATTAGATTATATTCTATAGTTTATCCTAAAATAACATTATTTGTTGCAATTTAATAATAGTATGCCTGTTTATACTTTTAGAAAAAAGTCATCAATATTAGTTTGTTTTCGTTTTTAATTCATTAAAATGCATATGAAAAAATATCTATCCATTTGTGAGTCGGCGCGGCGTCTCGATAATTTTAAATTTTCAAGAGAATTTAAAAAAGAAATGAGATAATAATTACCAGATCATCACCATAAACATTTTTAAAGTTTGATTCTTCAGCCATAAAATTTTATAATTTTATGTCTTTTAATGGGAAATATTCTGTAACTTTTCTCAGGTATTTAAATTTCTTCGCTTTTAACATAGATAGATAACTCAGAATGCAACTTATGTAAGTAGTGTATAAGAAATTTATATTTCTGATATTTTCCCATTGCTCTTGTCGGAATTTTGAAAATGTGGTACATATGACAAAAAAAGGCGCATATATAGTCTGAATCAATTGGAAACTATTTTCATCTAGATTTATCAGTGATGACAGCTATAACTCATCGATGACGATACACTGTGATCCATAGAAAATGATAAAAACTTCCTGTTATGGACGTTGTTACATTTAGTTGATTCTGTAATGCACGGCGTTATTTTTTTTTTAATCCTCATTGCGCTTTAAGATCGGCCGGAACAATTTCCTAAGTGAAAAAAATATCCTTTTTAAAGCAAGATAAATTAATTTTAAAAAAAATTTCAGAAATAAATCTTCTATATTTTCTATTTCTAATCAGTGTCACAACTCTTTAGGACAGAATTCATTGCCAGAAAGTCACAAAATTCAATTGAATACGAACTCGCACGATCATGTCTGTACAGTCTCAAATAGAAACATGAATTTTTTAATTTGTTCTCTTAATAATCCAAAAATTTGAATCAGAATTAAGCACACCCTTAATGTTGAGAGTCACTCTACTTTTATATGATCCATATTTTTGAATCCTCATGAACAAAAATTCATGTTCTTTTCATTCATTAATTTTGATCCAGTATTAGGTAGATTTCGTAAGGAATACTACCTATTACATCCTCCCCTAAGTTGAAATTTTTGAAAAATTTTTGCATATCTACGCCGATCCTGACTCCCAGAACCCAACCAGTTCAAAACTTTATCTATCTTATCTATCTATGAATGTCCCTTTTTTTTGTACACGATAACTCCCATAATTCTGCACAAATCTCTTCCAAACTCATACATAAAATCAAGGGGCATAAAATCTCGGTCAAGTTCGTTAATGGACAAAATCGAACCGAAGGAGAGGGGAAATGGGGGGGGGGGAGCTTTTTGTGAAAACAGAAAGAAAAACCCATAATTTCTTAATTATGATACGTATCGATTCCGTTTAAAGTTATTATTATTTCTAGGAAAAGGGCCGTAAAGAAATTTATGTATGACAGATTTTTTATATCATTTAAAATGGCCCCAAAGGGGAGGGGAGGGGGGAAAGGGGCGTTTTAGAAGAAAAAAATTCATAACTTCGTCAATTCAAAATATATCAAATCCGCTTAAATTTATCATAAATCCTCTTAATATTATCTAAAACTTTTATACTGACAAGTTTTTTATAGGACCAACCCTTATAGCAAAAACAAGTTAGGTTTCGAAGAGGGCGTTTCCAAATGCCACATCATGGAAAAAAGGTAATTTTTTTCGCAATTCTCAACAAACTGGCGCCCCACAGTCTGTGTCTTCGAAATCTACCTGTGCTTGTAGGCCGAGCCGTCGGGGATTTTTTTTATTTTGTGTAACCCTGTATAGGATCTATATAATTTATACACACTAAACAATATACAAAAAATTAGTTACATTTAAAAATGAGTGCAATAACGAAAACGCACTTCCAGCAATTATTGTTCCCAGTCAGTACGGTAGCCGAATTCTTTTATGTGTCTCTGTATATGAACGATGAATGCTATGTGCTCCATAGTCTATAGTAAGCATCTTGTAATGCACCTCAGTGATATATATGAAACTCAATAAGTTGTAAATATAGTAGCATCAATAAAATACACCGCAAACGATTTTTCCTACAGGCCGTAATGTAAAAGACTTCTTTGGAATGACCCTGTAAATGAACGATACATGATACACACTACATTTTCAATACGGAACATGGCATAGTAAACCTCAATAACATATATCAATTGTATGACAATCCGCGTATATTTATGCAAGTTAGAGCACGGTCAGACAGACAGACAAACTGTATTCATAAACACTTTTCAACTTTGTTGGTAAGTGTTAAAAATATTCGTTGATAAAATAAATGACCGTATTTTTTTGTTTGTTTGTTTGTAAAAAAAAAAAAAACCTCCCACTGCATTGACAACAAGCCAATTTTAAACCTATAAATATCCACAGTTTTACATTTAATACATAAAAATTGCAAATATAGTGTATTCTCTAAAATGAAATACATTTTAAAATTCGTTTACAAGTAGAAGTTATTCTTGTCGGAGGGTAATGCGCGAATTCGGAAAATTCTTTAAACTGTTTTGAAATACAAGGATTCTACACGGTTAAAAATATTCGTTGATAAAATAAATGACCGTTTTTTTTGTTTGTTTGTTTGTCAAAAAAAACACATCCCACTGCATTGACAACAAGCCAATTTTAAACCTATAAATATCCACATTTTTACATTTAATACATAAAAATTGCAAAATATAGTGTATTCTCTAAAATGAAATACATTTTAAAATTCGTTTACAAGTAGAAGTTATTCTTGTCGGAGGGTAATGCGCGAATTAGGGAAAATTCTTTAAGCTGTTTTGAAATACAAGGATTCTACACGGTTAAAAATATTCGTTGATAAAATAAATGACCGTTTTTTTTGTTTGTTTGTTTGTCAAAAAAACACATCCCACTGCATTGACAACAAGCCAATTTTAAACCTATAAATATCCACAGTTTTACATTTAATACATAAAAATTGCAAATATAGTGTATTCTCTAAAATGAAATACATTTTAAAATTCGTTTACAAGTAGAAGTTATTCTTGTCGGAGGGTAATGCGTGAATTCGGAAAATTCTTTAAACTGTTTTGAAATACAAGGATTCTACACGGTGTCCCAAAAATCTGAAACACACTTTAATATCTTTACCAGTTACAGATATCTAGGCAATCAACATTTTAAAACTGGTCAGGTTGAGGTAGGAAATAATATTATGTTGATGAAATAGTCCTTCCATTATTAAAAATGTTAATTATTATATTACTGAAAAAGTTAATTTAAAAAAAAAATTATATAACTTTCTAAACAGAATGGGTCAATTAGAAAAATTTTCCTTTAGCTGCAATAAGATCATTCCAAAAAACTTCATACTTGTATCTTTAAAATTGAAGAAGTTTCATTTAAAAACTGACCCTTGGGATCGGAACGGGGATACATATATCAGAGTTTAAATGCCAATATTGTAATAAAATAGACAGAAGGGTGATGATAAATATACAGTGAATGTTAAGCAGAAGGTAATCGATGCTTCCAAAGAAGTTCGAAATATTTACAGAAGTAAAGCAGTTGGAAACGAGAGAAAACATTTTGAAAATAGCTTGTGTATGCATTATATTCTTAAATATGGCTCTTAAATTTAAAATTCCATTTCACTATTTCTACGATTGATGCCTGTTTGATTATTTATTTATTTATTTTTTTATGCAATTTATTCACAAACGCTAGCATATTTGTTTAGCTAAAGAATGTCATCGGTCACTATTTTACTTACCCATCATACGTAGTATAGGGTATAGTCTTGTATAGACGTAGTATAGTCTTGTAATCATTTTGAAATCGAAAAAAAAATTTGACGTATTTACACGTTTCAGAAACTGGAGATTCCGAAAAACATATTTTTAGAAATGAACACAATCTTCACATTTCTTGTAGAAATTTACTATGTTGATTTCCGGAAAATAGTGGAGTAAAGAATATTAGAAAGATAATTAGCAGATTTATTACTCTAAGTTGTATACACGTGTATAACATTTATAGTTAACGGGATAAGGAGAGATTACAGAAATTTATAGATCTTAATTTTTCGATGAGAAAGTTGAAAAATGCAAGTGTATCCGAGGCAATTATTATTAACATTGGAGAGAGGAATTTTGAAATTTAACTGATATGTAGCCTTAAACTTTATGTTTAGAAAATATGAAACGTATAAGTTAGTTTATGACATACTGAAAATTGTTCATCTTACCTTTAGGGAGGTTGTCTTTCGCTATTTTAATCAGTTTTATGGCTAAATCCAAGTGTGACTTGTAGATAGCCTCCTGTTTGCAAGTGGATTGTGTCTCATTCAAATAAGCACTGCAAGCGGCCCATAGCATCAAGAAGACAAAGCATTTAAACCTTAAAAATCCAAATTTCTTTAATATAATGTGTGCTTCAAAAGTATAATAATAATAATAATAATAATAATAATAATAATAATAATAATAATAAAAGATATATCGGTCGAAGAAACTTGAAGTTTGCATATTATTATTATTAATCACCGTTGATAGGGGTTTTTGTATGGAAGGGACAAATTTCAAAATCACAATAGTAAATTGCTTTGTTGCAAAGATAACAATAAGACTTAATAATTCTCAAATAATATATATATATTTAACACAATTTAGATAAAAAGAAATATTTGTGTGTATATTTTCAAAGGCTCACGTGTCCACCGTCCCATTTCAGCATTCAATATGCATTCGCAGTATTACGCCAGACACAGCATAAAACAGTACATCAATGGGAATAGCTGCTATCGCTTTCCATATGACGTTTGTCAGTATTGACAAAAAATGGAGATTTCCTCTATAAACACAAGATTTTAATTAGCCTAACAACCAGAAGACATGCGGTGTGTTTTAGTATGATCCTAAAGCATTATGCATTTTATACGTTAACGGCATTACCTTCCTGCAGCGCTCTAGCTCTCTATTCAGATAGTGAACTATTTTTGTTTCTTCATATCAAACTAATTGACCTTACTACAATGAACAATAATCTGCAAACTGCAAGCCTCTATCAACCACAGATAATTCCTTATCGGAATTTAGCTCCGAACTTTTGAAACACCCTGTATTTACACTTATTTCATATGCGAACTACATACTATTCCATGCAGCAGCTCCCTCGTTTATATTGAACATCACGCGAAATAACGTTAAGTGATGTGATAGAAAGAAATAGAAATTTCAAAAAGATCTAAACCTACAAGGTGAACTGCATATAGTATTTGTCATCGAAACGGAAGTTCGTTGATATATTATATTTCTGTAATGAAATGAAAATAATCAAACGTATTCTATTTAACATACGTAAAAAGTTATTTAAAATTTGTAATAAAGATATAACTTAATGTTGAAAATATTCCTCTACACTGTTAAAAATTTGCAGTTAACTGTCCAGTCATTTGACCGTTTTCATAGAAAACGGTTACATAACCGCAATTAAACACTATTCTGACCATAATATTATCCATATTATAGTCAGAGTAGAATTAAATTACGGTTATGTAACCATTTTCTATAAAAACGGTCAAATCACTGGACAGTTTGCTGCAAAATTTTAACAGTGTACTAGTAATAAGTGCAACTCACGAAATGCTAGAATAATTAAAGATATTTCTATTAAATAAAGTTAAATTTGAATATATTTAAATAAATTTGTGATATTATTTTGTCGCATCGTTCTTGCAAGAGCTTGAAATAACGCTCCAAATGGAGTATGCGTTACTATAAGTTACGAATCGGTTTGCCGGTCGATGGAAATCCTTTTGGCCGTTTCAAGTCGATGAAAATGTGCAGTTTCGGCTTTGTTTACCAACTTACATCTTTCTAAACGGCTTGCCTGTATTTTTTCATATTCTGTTAGCGACTTAAATTTCCAGTAGATAAATATATTTTTAACAAAATTGTGGTTCAATAAATATGTAACATAAAGGAATATAAAAGGTATTCAACATCAAACTGCGAAGGAAACTAAAGTAAGTTTTATAGACATTTATATGAAAATGCAGGAAACACACTTAGACGGATAAAAAAAGATTTCAGAACATTACCTCGAACTGTTTAAGACAGCCCTGTCACATGATTTATTAATTAGAGAAACTCCATTAATTACGTTTTAAACAATCAAACTAAACTAAATAAATTTAATCATTTGTTATACTTTCAAAAATTATATTATATTACAGTGATACATGAGCTAATGATATTAATTAATTTCAGAATCGCATTCCTACCTTCTGAGCTTCTGAGGTCTTTCCTGCATTTTAATAAAAAATGTTCGTAAAACTAATATTAATTTAAATTTTCTTTCCTTGTTTGTTTCTAAAATACACTTCATATCTCTTTATTTTACATGCATGTTAAAATACAATTATGTTAAAATATAATTATGTTAAAATACAATTATGTTAAAAATACTTTTGTCTATAGCCGATTTAAATTGTTTTGGGAAAAGGAAAAATATGTATATACGGGCAAAAAGCTTAGAGTGTTAAATGAAATCTTTGATAACCGATACGTGATTTATTGTTCAATAAAAATTCAACGTCGCTGCTTTACGTTAGCTTTAGCATTCAATAAAACATTTGTTAACAAAGTCCTAATAACAGCAAAATAGTAATAATAATAATAATAATAATAATAATAATAATAATAATAATAATAATAATAAGCATTTGTAAAACTAATATAAATTAAAATTTTCTTTCCTTGTTTGTTTGTTTCTAAAATACACTTGATATCACTGTATTTTACATATATGTTAAAATACAATTATGTTAAAAATACTTTTGTCTACTGTCGATTTAATTTGTTTTGGAGTAACGGAAAAATTCGGGCAAAATGCTTAGAGCCTTAAATGAAATCCTTGTTAACCGAAACGTGATTTATTGTCCAATAACAATTCAACGGTGCTGTGTTATGTTAGCTGCAGTATTTAATAAAACATTTGTTAGCCGAGTCCGAAAAAAAAAACATTTATTAGCGAAACATTTTTCTCGCAGAGATATGTCCGGTAACGGAGGTAGATATCACATTATCTATATTACAAAGGACAAACGTGTCCGTGCGTAACGCTGACGTCATTTTGCGAATGGCAACAGTTGACGATGACATTTCGGTTTTGCGAATTTTGCTACTGCAATTTTTTAAATTTCTAAACATCGCATACTCTTAATTTTTACACCGTTACATAGGAAAAAAAAATCTACTTTCAAATGCAATCTGTTTGAAAACTGTATCTTAATTGACTGATTTATTATAGTATTTAAATTAAATTTAATGCATGATTTTTTAAAAATTCATATCACTTGCAGACGATTACAAAATATTAACCTGTTGGCATATTAAACAATATAAAAAGTTCAGCATTTGTCTCCAGCTAATATACAATAACGAAATTAAAACTTCTTTAAGGAATAAATAAAATAGTATAAATAAAACACAAATTTAACAAACATGTAATTGAAATAAACGCTTAAAACTGCTGAAATTATAAGAATAAAAACAACTGCTGTCGATAACCAAATTTTTAGCGATTTCTTTGGTGTTGTTAGCAGGCAATCTAACAAAAATTATTAAATGTAAAAAATCTATTAGTTTTCAGTAACAAAAAATAAAAAATGGTTTTGACATACATTCTCTATCCCGGGAATTCCGGGATGGATGCCCCAAGTATATTTTAAAAAAATACATACTTGATTATCTGAAAGAAATGAATTTCAACTTACATTATGAATTAGATATAGATATACCAGCAATTATCTTGAATACGTGGGCGTAAGCACCGGCGATTTTCGGAATTCTGAAGCTTCGAAAATTTGTCCGTACAATATAAATTCTCAAAACATTTAGTCTGTATTTATAGAATAAAATTAGAGTTTATATCGGTTAATAAATCTAGCATTCCGATAAGGGAAGTGGTAAAAACGTAAAAAAGTTTCTTAAAAGGAAGTACTTTTTTTTTAAATGGGAAATAGCGAGATAATAATGTTATAAACACTGGCCGTCATTGATTAAAAATCCAAATCTGAAATAAAATCCTCGATACGTTTCTCTTTTAAAAAATTTATCGTTGCCTAACATTTGACCTTGTTTGAGTATTTGTTGGGGTTTTTGTTGGGGTTCTCCGTAAAATCGTCTAAATATTTGTTGATTGAGGTTTTCCGTAAAATCTTGCATGGAGTTTGGAGATGAAATTTTCAGCTGGCGTGTGAGGTTTTCTAAAGTTTGAAAAAAATAAATAAGTAAATTAAAAAAAGTTTAGTCTATCATTAACCGAAAATGGTGTAGTTATATTATACAGGATGACTTAAAAAGATAGGAAAATATTTAACCCTTTGACTACAGTAAGTGTCACACATATTCATCACTTACGGTAGCCGAAGACTACTTCTATTTCATTCTTTTTTTCTATGAGTATTTCCATAAAGTAATATTCATGGTAATATTTATAGCAAAGATCTGCCACAAAAGCATCAGTTGCAGTCGAAATGGAAAATACAAAATAGTCGCCTAGGAAATCCTAATATAAACTTATATAATAGTAAGAGTTAAGAAATAATAGGGCACACAAAAAAAAAAAAACTGTTTTTATAAAATACCAGCGTCGTAATCTAACATTTTAACTTAAAAAATACAGGGGTGTCTTACAGTAATTAGAATATAACTGCCATACATAAGTTGGACATTTTAACAAACTGACCCCTTTTTTGCAATATGCAATGATGTCATGAAACATGATGAACGTGCACAGTACTTCGGAATGTGAAACCATGTTAACATTCGGAAAAGGTAACATCTAGTTTAGCACTATTTGGTTAAGGATAATAGTCACTATCTTAGCAACAACAACAACAACAACAACAAAATTCGTGACATTCTTACACTTCACAGGAAAAAAGGGGAATTCCGTTTCAAATATTGTTAAAATAGGTTTATTCTTATTTTAGTTTTATGAACAAAAATCCAAATTAAGTTTCCAGTGAGACAAACTGTACTTTTAGTGATTGTATGGATTGGGACCCTCGACGAGAATAATTCACTGTACTCTGTCCTGTCACCGTTTAAAGTTTGTCAAGTTTTTTTTTTTTTTTAACTATCCTGTATTTACAGGGTGTTCAATGGCGATGATGAAAAGATGCGTTTTGGATAATTGCAATAATTATTCTTTAAAAAAGGAGATATTTTTCTGTAAACTCTAGAAACATTTGCTCTGTAAAAATCGAGCTTTAGTAGTAGTTCAAAAATAATAAAAACAAAAACTCAGTCTACAACAGGTATGTACATTGTAACAACTCCTCATTAGCCAGACTTTAATAAGTCTATTTAAATCTTCTCACTCATTTTATTTATTCTACTCACACATGGAGATCTGAAGTGTAAACCAGATGTAGGCCCTTCAACTTCAGAAAGTGCCGCATCCAGATGTTCGGCATTAAAATTTCGTCTGTGCATACCGCCAGATTATTTCTCGATCTCGAGCATCTGTGCTTTCTAATAAACTTAGAATTATAGCAGTTATAAATTCGTGTCGCTTGCTAAGAAGTGACATTATAAGAACATTTATGTTCTCGTATATTCTGGCCACTTGAATCCAGATTGCTCCATATTTCAGAGGTACTACAGAAACCGCCATCTGTGCTCCCCGGTGAGAAAAACCACTCATGAACACTTAAGATCTTGCCGATCATATATACGAAACGGGCAGAGGCCGGAAAGTTAGTCTGTTTTGAGTTGCAGCCAAGCAACAGCTTCCTAGGCTTCTCTGGTGAGAAGGCCTACGTCTTCGGTCCATGTGCCGATGGTTAAGACAAGAACCTTGCCGGTTATTCAAAAGTACTCCGCGTACTTGTGCGTGAGAGAGCGCCCTGCTCTGGTAAATTCTCCTTCTTGAGAGACTGTTTGTTACGGCCGCCCAGTGCCAGTAGAACTATTCGTTCATCCTGAAAAAAATCCCTGAAACAACGCCTACATGTAATGTCTATGTAATTGTGATAAGTGTACTGAGTAATTGTGACGTAATTAAATCTGTGTTTGCCAAAAACTGTTTCTTGATTTGCAATTACGCTACAACATAGTTCACGGCCCGCGCACTGTGAGATATTTTTTGAATCTGGCTTGCCTACAGCGGATTTCGAATATTACAACATATGATCAAAATAAGGGTTCCATTATAAAGATGAATCAGTGAGGATACATGTGACACAATGTTTTACTCCCATATATATTAACATATATATTTATATTTACATATTCTTCTAAACAAGAGCGTTGTGTTGTCCAATGCATGTGATTTAAATCCTCTTGTAAAGCGATGGTTTGTCTTTTGAATGTAAATATGTGTATTTTGGAAACAATTGATTTCTAATTGTTGTAAAATGTTAGGAGAGAGACAAGTGAGTATAGTTTTCTAATATCCTGATTGGGACATAAAAGTTTTTGTAATTAATTACCAAGTCAGTTTTTAGTATTAAAGGATTCAAATTAAGGCATTTTTGCCCATTATTTCTGTTATCATATTTCCAAAACTTAAAGCTTTTAGTTATATTTCCCAAAATATCCATTTTTTTGTAATAATAAATCTAGACCTTTTGTATTTATGTTTTAGTTAAACATACACTATATTGCCAAAGGTGACCGGTCACTTGCTATTTTAGACGTTTTGTTAACTATCTAGAAAAATACATGAGGAATTAACCTGACACTGCAGGTGTGTAAACAGTATAGTATAGGTTATATATTTCCGCGAAGATTTTTTTTCACGAAACCCCATAGGGGACTGTCAACAAATTGAAAAAGAACGAATATCTTTTGGATTACCCTGTAAAAACTGATGTAGCAAAAGCGTTCAAACTCAAGATTATTAATAAGTGGCTTATTGTAATATACTGTGTTCATTTTTATGAAGATAGCATATGTACTCGAAGAGAAATTAAAGTTTTTATAAAAACAGTCCCAAATTTCACCAAGTTTTTTGCATATAATTTGCAGAGTTCTTAATATAAAAAAAAGTTATTTTGAGAAAATATGTCAAACAACATTGTACGTAATACTCTGCAATCGGAATTAAAAAATAATAAAAATTGGATGAAAAATGAGCAGGTTTACTAAAAACTGTTTCACTGCGCATGCACGAATGCAATCAAAATATAACGTGCATAATGTATTAGCTAAGTATATAGAGCAACTTTTGTGAAAGTCTCAAAATCATAGCTTGAAAAATCTGAAAATTATCGTCGATAGAATAAGCTCGAAATCCGTTGTTCCCAAAAAGAAGCAAAAAGATGAGGGGTTGTATCAAATATCTGTTGATTAGTGGCAAGCTAGCGTACACAGTATTGCACGTACTGCTATATTTGGATACAACCCCGCATCTTTTTGCTTCCTTTTGGGATCAACGGATTTCGAGCTTATTCTATCGACGATAATTTTCAGAATTTTCAAGCTATGATTTTGAGACTTTCACAAAAGTTGCTCTATATACTTAGCTAACACATTATGCACGTAATATTTTGATTGCATTCGCGCATGCGCAGTGAAACGGTTTTTAGTAAACCTGCTCATTTTTCATCCAATTTTTATTATTTTTTAATTCCGATTGCAGAATATTATGTATAATGTCGTTTGACATATTTTCTCAACATAACTTTTTTTTATATTAAGAACTCTACAAATTATAAGCAAAAAACTTGGTGAAATTTGGGACTGTTTTTATAAAAACTTTAATTTCTCTTCGAGTATACATGCTATCCTCATAAAAATGAACACAGTATATTACAATAAACCACTTATTAATAATCTCGAGTTTGAACGCTTTTGCTGCATTAGTTTTTACAGGGTAATCCAAAAGATATTCGTTCTTTTTCAATTTGTTGACAGTCCCCTATGGGGTTTCGGATAAAAATCTTCACGGAAATATATAACCTATACTATACTGTTTACACACCTGCAGTTTCAGGTTAATTTCTCATGTATTTTTCTAGATAGTTAACAAAACGTCTAAAATCGCAAGTGACCGGTCACCTTTGGCAATATAGTGTAGCTCTGGATATGTCTGTTTTTTTAAATTAAGCCTATACAAATCTTGATGTACCATACTTTAATCTAAATATTCGAAATTAACAAGTCTGGCTTATTGATTTATATTTAGAATATGACTGGAAATTGAAATCAGTTTATTATGGATTATAACAAAAATGTATTTTACCGATATTTGAATTGGAATAATAGCATTATTCCAATTCTAATATTGTAATAAATGTTGAAACAACATTATTATAATTTGTATTTGCTTTTTAGCATTTTTCAAAAAATCGAAGTAAGTAATTTTAATTTATAAAAATTTATTATTCTACTATTCAGTTGAGTTAAATATACTAATTAGTTTTTAAAACTAGCTTCGAAATTACAGAATTTTTTTAATGAGTGTTATAGTAGAAATTTTATCGATCCAATATACGCTTATTACTTACCCATCACATGTAGTACAGGGTAAGTCTTGTAATCGTTTAAATAAAAAAAAATGACGTATTTACACGTTTCAGACACCGGAGATTCCGAAAAATATATTTTTAGAAAAAAAATTACAGTCCGTCTGTCTGTGTGTGTGTCTGTGTGTCAACGTGAGCGTGTAAACGCTCTATCTCCCGAAAAAATTGAGATAGAAACTTGAAATTTTGTATGTACTTAGTATGTAATAGTGGGAAGAAGCTTATTGAATTTCAGTAACTTCGATTATCCGGAACTATTTTTTTCCGACTCTCGAAATAATCGTTCTTATAGAAGGTATATACAAATTTTCGAAAACGTTTATTTTAAGGAGAGAATATTAAAGGCAATAAAAAAACATAAATTTTGAATAACGAATGAAGTCGATTGGATTATTAGTTGCCGAGATATTTATAATCATATTTGCACACTCTTCGATTTTCCATTACCCTTCATTCAAATTTCATTTCAAAGATATATTTAAATAAGACGCTTAATTCGACGTAATAAACCGTTAATTAATATGATTAACATTTTTGGAGTTATAAGCATTTAAAGTTTATGACGTCATCAAGCCACGATTTTATTCGAATTGCAATGCATTTTATAAGTAGTTTACAGATGTTTTATTTTCATATTTTATATTATGCATAACATGATGGGTAAGTATTACGGTGACCCCCAACGACTAGTTTATTCTGTATTCATTTTCATTTATATTTTGGGTTTATTTTGTTCTAGGGCCTCAAATGTCAAAATAATGATTTGGAGACATTTAACATCATACAGCTGTAAAAACTACCAAATATTGATACAAAATGGGGTTTTTTTTTAATTATTTTTTTCATAATGATACTTTTTTATGAGACTGAAATAAAAAGTTTTAATCACTATTTTTCAATTTAATCTTAACTGAGGAGAATAGGGTTTTCAACTCAAAAAAGCATGCATATACATAAACAAGAAGAATGATTGGAATGAAGAAACTGTTGTGAATCCGTGTAAACAGGCTGTAAATGTTTTCTTTTAATTACGTGAAAGAGCCAATATAATAAAAGTGTAAAGCCTAAGAAGTTCAACAAATGTATTCAAGCTTATGTTGATTAGCTACAGTTAGAAAAACTCATGTTGGTTTAGTGTATTTAATTGTCTGATAAAATGTGTGTTTTTATATTGTACATTACATTAGTTTTAAAAATTCAGCTGCTGTGATATTCAGTGAAGTGAAATTAACCAACAAATCTATATCAATTAACTGGGAGCAGTATAGCATAAATATATCTAATGTATTTCACAAAAATGCTAGTGGACCATAACTTATTGCTAGTACACCCGATGAACTATTGAGTCTTTGTGTTTTTGCATAGACAAACAAGATGAAAGTCACTAAAATCTGAAGAAAACAAATATAATATGCTTGACATAATATAATATGAATAACAAATATAAACACGTTTAAAACAGGATGCATGATCAGTTATTCTATTTTTAAAAACGCACCTATTATTTGTTTTTATTTATGTCATCCCATAAATTACACAGATCTCAATAGTGTATTGACTGAATTCAATTTGAATTGGGAAATATTTCTAGTAATGACTTTTTTTAAACATAATGTAAAAGAAAGAAAGGCATTTTACATGAATATGCTAACAAATGAAATTACTATGATAAAAAATTTAAAAATTTGTATGAAATAGCTGGATGATTCAAAGAAGACTGGAAAAACTTTTAAGAGGTGTTAGTGCGCAAACCGTTTTCGTTTAGTGTCACAATCCATTTCTTCACTCAAAAATACAGGTTGTCTCACTAGATTCTGAATGCAGATTTTTGTTCGTAAAACTCTAACATTAACGACGCTATTTGCACAATGTTTGACACAAAATCACCCTTCTTTCTATGTAAGAGAAGAATATCACGAGAAAGAGGTTTTCTGGATTAAGATAGTAGCTACTATCCTCATCCAAATAGCGCTGAACCATATGATCCCTATTTCCGAATGAAATTAACACTTCACTATCGAAATGCCGCACGCCATTATAATATTTCAGGATGATATCACACAAAACAATCTTTTTAAAATTATCTTGAACTATCTTGAATTTTATTTAAAGTTATGAATGGTAGTAATATTCGTATTGGAGAGCAATATTTGAGCGAAAAAAGGAATTACGACACTCGAGTTCTGTACAAACCTGTTTTATTTTGATGTGCCGTACCATCTTTTAACTCTTATATCGGTTAACATATGATTGCCTCAGGTGACGTTATAAAGTGTGTCTAATGTTTTTTTAATCACCCTGTGTAATGTAACTACACCCTTCTCAATAAATATTATATGAAACATATTTTACTCTTTTTCCATACTGTGCAAAAAATAAGGTTCATACTTTGGGTAGTCCCACACGTTAGCTTAAACTTGCATCTCACAAATATACTAAGGGTTTTCCTGAAAATACCACACGTCAGCTTAAATTTGCATCTCCCAAATACACCACGGGTTTTCCGGGAAATCATACACGTCTTCTGAAATTTGCATTTCCCAAACACACCAGGGGCTTTTCGGAAAATCCCAATCAGCAAATACTGGGGCAAGATCAAAAGTTAAGCGTGTGTAAAATAGTCAAAGGAGAAACTGACAGATGATTTGATTTTAGATTTGGGCTTTTAATCAATGCCGTTCACAGTTTATGATCGCGACCTTCTAATCTCGTTACTTCGAAGTAAAAAATATTTCGCTACATTTTTATCTTTTTGTTTATGATACGTCCATTATCAGAATGCAAGATAAATATCGATTGATATGCACTCGAATATAAATATATAAATACAGAGTAAATATTATAGTATGTTATAACTAATTTTGAGATCTTAGCTAGTTCGGACAAATTTTTTAAACTGCAGAATTCCGAAAAATCACCGGTATTTACATCTTCTCATTCAAGACAGGTGCTGGTAAAGCTACATCTATTTTATAATGTAAGTGGAAATTTATTTCTATCAAATATTGAAATAATATTTAATTATATATATATACAGTAATGTCTGCTCTAACGAATATGCTGCTCACAAAGGTTTCGGTTAAAGAAGGGTTTTTTTTACTGTTTTTTTTTCACTCGGCGTCGGCTAATTAATGTTTTGGTTAATGAAAGATTTTTTCGCTCTTTTGTACTCGAATAAGGAGTGTTTTCGCTAATGTAGGCGTTTTTTGTGGTTCTTTTAGACTCGGCAAACGAGTGTTTTACACAATACTCAGCTAATTAAATGCAACAACATTGATTGCATTTTTATTGGTCTGGAAAACAGCGTAGTAGTTAACAAAGACTTCCGTTAAGGAATGTGATTTTGAAATTATTTAATTTTATTTTCTGAGGTGTACCACTATATTATATCATTTTTGAAATTATGACAAATGAATAAATACATTTAGTTTAATTTGTTTGTATACATTATTACTAATGAAGGTCCTCTGCTTAATAAATCCTTAGGCTGCCTTGTCTTAAATAGTTCGACGTAATATCCTAATTTTTTAACCCTCTAGCGTAAGCGTCATACGGCTTTTCTCCATTTTCATATAAATGTTTATAAAACGCATGTAAATTTAAAGTTTCGTTCGCTTTTTGGTGTTTAAATACCTTTTTATATATATTTCTGCATCTTACAAGGGAACCACTTTTAGTGAATCTCGCACTTAGCATTGAGACATGGTGCATTTTATAGACCTATAGGCTAAAGTTAGAGAACCAAATTTGTCTGCAAAAATCGTATTGCAATATCTTTTTGTACACATTTAAATTTTAAAACAGTAAATTTTTAATTGTTAATTTTATGCCAAAGGAGAGTTACGTTGCCAAATATACAAATCCAAACTTTTACTCACACACAATAGATGACTATGACAGTCGACTAGGGTTGCCAGAAAAAAATTCTACGGTCGCGAATAAAACAGATTTCTGGCTACCGAAAATGGAATTGTGTTATTTCCAAAATGAAATTCATGGGTTCTTAAAAGGAATTTTTAAACTTTTTTCAGTATTTTGTTATTTTTATTAACTAATTTGTATTTTAAAATATTTTTTTTCAAACAAACTTCTATATTAATAGTCTGGTATAAGTGGTCTCATAAATATCATTTTCTGAAAGTTATTTTGCTGTAAAATCAACAAATACAATTTTTGCAGGCAAATTTTATCAGCTCTCTCATTTCAGTTTATAGGGCTATAGAAAGGATCAGGTCTCAATGCTAGGTGCAAGCTTCACGAAAAGTGGTTTCCTTGTTAGATACTTATTAAACCGTAATTATGTTAAAAATGTATTTGTCTACTGGCAATCTAAGTTGTTAACAGGATACGTAAAAACACACACAAGAGGTTAAAAGAGACCTCATTCCCGAAACCGGCCCGAAACCAAAAATTGGCCTGGAACTACAATCATCGACCTGGAACTACAAAAATATTTTCATCGACCTGCAAACCGATCCGTAACTTACCAATGTCGGAACTGTAGTCATTAGTGCAGTATTATAAGCCGATACGAATTCCATGTAAGAAAATATTTTAATTTCATTAATTATCTTCAAATAAAACTTTATTTAATAAAAATATTGCTAATTATATAATCCATATTTTTAGAACAACTACTACTTATACATAGTAGAAAACTTTTTTTGACATTCAAAATTGCAAATTTTAAGTAACTTTATTCGAATTTTCAATATAATAAGTGTTATGTTTTTCATTTCATTAAAAAAATCTAGTATATGAATTAACTTTCTTTTTGGAGTGAAATACTACACTGAATTTACTTGTACGTTTTGACCTATTTGAAATTTTGAATTCCTGTTATCATAACTCGATTCGTTATCTCGCGACATATTCAATAAAAACGAGATAGCTAATGTAATGAATTTCATGTAGTTTCCCAATCGTATAAGAATAAATACAGGAGGATGTTTGAAAATCATGCAGCAAAAAAACAATAGAAAACTGTCTGTGGTTCGGAGAGACTTGCAGTTTGTAGATTATCATTCAGAGTGATAGGGTATTTCGTATGATTTGAAAAAAAAAATCCATATCTTGATAATAAATAACTGCATGCAAGTTTTGCTGTGGAGGTATAGTACACATCTATTGCATATGCAATGCAAAATTAGAATTACACCAAAATGTACCGTACTATTTTTAGTTGTGAGGATGCTTAAAATCATGTGTTTATAGAGGAAATTCCCAATTTTTTCAACACTGATAATCGCCAAACGGCAAGCTGTAGCAGCCATTCCTACTGATGTACTATTTTATGTTATCTCATGTGCAATATTGCGATTGCACTTAAAATTGGAATGTTGCAGTGGTCCCATTGAGCTCTTGGACTACAAAAAAAAAATCTGCTGTAAATCATGCTAAAAAATTTATATTAATTCACAATTATTACATCTTATTGTTTTTTATCAACAGCGCATTTTACTGTCAACAGCAATAAATGCATTCGAAGCCGACGTGGTTTTCCAATGTATTTAACTTCCCCGAATCCACCTCCATATCTGGCTGGTCGATGTCTTAAACTTATTGAATTTAGCTTTTTTTTTTTTAATGTTAGATTTTTTAGCTTTTTCTTTTTTAGCTTTTTCCTTTTTAGCTTTCTCTATTTTCTTTTAGATTTTTCAGATTTTTCTGCTTTAGTTTCAGTAACAGGCGAATTAAATGATGAGAATCATTAACAGTATAACTTTTATAATATTTTGATAATTAATTAACTTTCTACTTTTTTGAAATTTTCTGTTTTCGGAATTTCAAATTCGTCCTCATCAAGCAGTACTGCATCCGACATTTTGTCTGTTGCGATAATTGCTGGAAGTTCGTTTTCAGTTATGCTTTGCGTTTTTACGTTTAACTATTTTTTTTTTTAAATACAGCGTGGTGTGTATAAACCATATATAGATCATATGCAGGACTGCACAAAAAATTTCGAAAGTATTACAGAATGTGAGCGTTGATTGCTTAAAGATATTTTGTAATTAAGTTATGCCTTTTGAAGCTAAACTATATTTAGTATACTTAGAGGTGTTTGTAGAATATGGATAAAATCATATACAAAACCACGCAAAGAACTGAATGCCTGGGTACTTATACATTGTAATTTCTGAACGTGTGATTTCAAAAAATTTAAGCGTGTTTTTGCCTGGATTAAATGTTAGCTTAATATTTGGCGTTTATAGAAATCTGTAGGTAATATACAGGGCTGTACAAAGTAATTCAAGTACGTTTACGTCTATTGGTAGAAATTGATGAAGGTGAATTTTCAGCTGTGTTTTACGTTTTCTTAATAAAGTAAATTTTAGCGTACTATGCATGATATATGCATAGATTATATATAGGGCTGTAAAAAATAAATGGAGTACTGTTCAGGCGATGGACGGTAATTGGTGAACTTTAATTTTTAAATGTGTTATGCGTTTTCTGAAATGTTTGCTTAAGTATCTTATTTACATTACTAAACAGCGAAGTTTTGTTAAAATATTCTAGAAGTGTTGGAAAGTGTTTCGTAATCTATACTTGACGTATGATTTTTCGTTCTTGTTTTATTACTAGTATAACCTTTGATGGACAATTTGCATAACCTTTTTCTATTAAAACAACTGACATGGCAAATTTATCGTTTAAAGCAGAAATTCCAATACTTTCAAAAATTTTGCTATTGATTTGGTATTGAAAAATTTTGCTATTGAAACCAAGAAGGTTTTTAGGTTCTTCCGTGATCGGATCTACTACCGTTCCTGGGAACGTATGAAGCACCGCCTTATCCGCGAATAGCGGTGGTCTTTAAATTTTTTTTTCTCTCCCAAACAAGATCTCCTGTCACGGTGAATAATAATCTGCAAAACGCAAATTTCTTCGTCCAGTAGATATTTAATTTAAATGGCTTTTTACCACTTTGCAACATAGTTAAAAAATGTTTGATGTGCGTGTTAAGGTGAGCTCAGTCATGATGCAAGTTTAAGGTTTAAAATATGTTTGTATCAAAATTGTACTAATTGTATTAAAATGTACCAAATTGTATTAAAATATGTTAGTATGTAAGTATGCGGGCTGGGATGTGGCAGAGTCACGTAGGAAGGTTTTGCTTACATTAAATGGCAATCCACAAAATTCAGCTACTAATTTGTTCTTTACTAGAAATGACTAAAAAGTTTTACTAAAAGAAAATTCCACTTACGTGAAAAGCACTGGTAGTATAATCCATTACTAAGTCCAGCAGTCCTTTAACGTTTTCAGCTGAAACACAAGAAGCACTAACAAAAATCGTTAGTATAATTTAACTTTCGTAACACTAGCAACCCGTGTCTGCTGACTAGCTTTTATTCACACTATAACTAAAAAAATCTTACCAACGGCTAATCTTTGACTCAGTTGAATTTCAACACTGAGATGCGTATTGCAAGCAAAATTGTTGCTTATCATAGCAGATCTCAAGTCAACATACGAGGAAAGGAAATCCATCGAAACAACCTTTCGTTTCAGCTTTTATACTTTGCCGATTGACCAACGAACGATACGAACAATAATTACTGGAAGTGCGTTTCCTGTTGTGGTATGTGTTTTTAAATGTAACTAAATGTTTGCTTATAACTTTGTGTTCATAAATTCTATAGATAATATACACATACAGGGCAACACAAAAGATCTCTATTACGTTTCTTTTCATTGACGAAAATTGCTGAAGGGGAATTTTCAACCGTTCTATGACTTTTCTAACTGAACGAAATTTTAGAATAATATGATAATACAAATCTATAGATCACATACAGAGCTTTACAAAAGACTATCAATGGTAATTGCTTAAATTGGGTTTTAAAATGTGTTATGAGTTTTCCAAATTGTTTAACACTAGCATGATCATGAGCAATACCAAATGAATATATTTCGATTCGAACAAGATTTTTTTTCATAAAGTAAATTACATATATACCACACTAAAGTAAATAATTTAGTTAACAAGTTTTAAATAAAAATTCTAGTGCGAAATAATTTTATAAAACTTGAGTAAAATATCCAATATTTCTAGTGTTAACTAGCCATCACCTTTCACCATATGAAACGGTGAAGTTTTGTTATACTATTCTGGAAATACTAGTAAGTGTTTCATAATCAATGCTCGATCCCTGATATTTCTTGCTTGTTACTCTTTCACCGAATTTTTTAAACATGTGATCAGGGCTTGACAAATACGGTCGCCAGGTCGCCACTGGCGGCGACCAAGTTATTTAATCTAATGGGTTTTTTGTTGTTGTTTCTTATTTGTACAAAAAATGACCTAAGCTTTCTTGAAATGAGCACAGATGCTACCCCCACTCTTACCCCCTTTTCCCAATATTAAAAAATAAACTTTGAAAATATATTCACACAAAAAATATTTTTAACTTTTGTTTTTAAATTGGCAAAAATAAGTTAATGAAATGTAAATTTTAAAATCATCAAATCAGAATTATTTGAGACTTCGTCAGAAAAATAGATGGAAACTTGTTTTCCTGCTTCACTATTTCTTCAATGCGCTCCTCAGCAGATATAGATTTTGTAGCATTCAACTATCCGGACATTTGAAGCATTCGGCAATCAGCATTTTCCGAGCATGCCGGTTAATTACCTCTTTACAGTATTTTTTTTTTTGAAAGATATATGGTTTTGATAGGTTTCATTAGGAAGCTTAGTTTGTATTATCTTTCTAAACTATATAACTAATAATTCTAAACAATGCCTGTTATTATTTTTCCTCAATTAATTCATAAAAACTTTTGTGCTTTTTGAAAATTAATGAAGAGGAAGGAGGGGGTGGTAAATGTTTCTTACTGGCTACCAGATTTTATCAAATTTGTAAAGCCCTGCATGTGATACATTATATATATATATATATATATATATATATATATATATATATTAATTTTTTAGGTCTTCTGTTCTCTTGCTGTTATTGGCCGCTTGCTGTGTCTATTGCAATGTGGCATCACCTTCTTACGGGCAGAATAATATTTATAATTCAAACTTGGATTTAGTCATCGATCTGCTTGAAAGAGAGAAACACAACTTCACTAAAGGTAAGCTAAATCTTTTATATTATATCATAAACTTTATTAATACCGTTCATATTTTTTAAACGTAAAATGTAATGCTGCCTATTAATATTTAAAAAAGAAAAAATTAAATCACACAGGCAGAAATTGTAGAAATACTGAAATCTAAATTTAAATTCCATGAACATATTTAAGAAAAAATCCATTCACAAATCATTTTCGAAATGTTTTTTCTCTTATACCCCGCTATATTACTGATTACTTCTGTGAAATTTTTGGAGTTTTTTACAAGAATATTATTGCAAGCATCGATTTTACAGGGCAAGAAAAAAATATATTTTTTTGTCTGGTGCCTGGAGTTTTTAACAAATTCTTAGGTAATTCTGGCTGATAAATTCGAAAGTAACTTCTGTTTTTCTCTATGAGGTCTAGTTTTTTTACGGCATTCATGTCCATTTGGCTCCATTACATTGTAAAACCTATTTCCAACAGTGTACATGGGCTGATATTAGTAATGAATTTTAATGCTCACATTCCCACCAATATCACGAAAAGTTAACATCATGTTACTAACAAGATCTTTGTAGTTTTCACTTTTGTGTTTCACAAGGAAATTCTGCACTTCTTCTACAATGGCTCGCCAAGCTAATGCTTCATTCTCGTGCATCGTGTTCACAAAATGTATGTCCTTTCTGAGCTTTCAGATCATTGGTCCGTGAAAGCTCCCTGTCATCAACCCTGTCTTTTTCAACCGTCACTTATAAACATCATGCACTTTGACTAACACTGAATATATAACAGAGGGATGTTACATACCTTAAAAACCTAAACCTTTTATGTCAAAATCAAGGTCCTATTTGGATTCAGGGGGCCAATTTCGTATAAGAATGGTGTTTATTTCCTAAACACCCAAGCCATTGTTCCCCAGTGTTATCTTCGTTTTAGGTAGCTTTCAATACAAAAAAGTATAAAGCTACCTATTGCAGCCATTCGGAGGAAAGCAGTTCCGGAAAATTTCGATATATTTTCACCGATCATGACCCCCCGACCCCCAAACCACCCTCCGTTCAAATGTTGATTTATATATATAGATATATATATATAGATATATATATATCCATATATATATCTAACCTATGTCATACGATAACGCTCGTATTCATAAATCAATTTTGATGAAACTAATTGTGTGTATTAAGCTCACCAATGTCTCGACCGAGTTCGTTGGCCAGCTTGGTCTGCCATTTTGTTTCAAGATGGCGGCCACTTAAAAATTTTAAACTAAAATAAATATACAAAAAAGTTAAAAATTCAAATTTATTTTTTAATTAAGTGTTAGGTTAAGTGTTACGAGGACTCCAGAGCATGTTTTGGTTTACCTGTATCTTAAAAAATGGATGAGATAGAGCAGTTTGAAATTCTAGGGTGGCTGACATTTTGAAACAAACAGCACATTAACGCGATTACTCGCAAATCATTTTCTTTCATTGTTGTAATAATTTTCCCAATCATACGCATAAAACTATGTATTCATATCCGTTAGTGCCAAATTCTCGCCCAAATTGGCGACATTTGGCGACCAAAATAAGTCTTCATAAATGAAGCCAATTTGGCTATTGCTCAATAATTTGGCAAATTTCTTATTCCAATTCAGTATTAACAAATCTTTTGTAACCGTTTCTTTGCATTTTAACTTGCTGTTTTCGTGTAACATTAGCTAAAATTTTAAAACGAAGATATAGGAAAGCTACCTTTTCCCCCCGGTATAGGCCGGAAGGACTTTTTAAAGTCGACTGCAATGCATTATAAATGTAGTCAAATTTATCGCACCCCTTCCCTTCTTATCGCCATATCTCGTAAATTTACATTTCAAATTTAATATATGGGCGCCCATCACACTGTTAAAAATTTGCAGCAAACTGTCCAGTCATTTGACCGTTTTTCTAGGAAACGGTTACATAACCGTAATTTAGCTATATTCTGACCATAAAATGAGCAATAATATGGTCAGAATATAGTTAAATTATGATTATATAACTGTTTTCTAGGAAAACGGTCAAATGACTGGACAGTTTGCTGCAAATTTATTTTAACAGTGCAGCATTCACAATCGTCAATTTTTAAGTAAAGCTCCATTAGTTTTAAAGACACAAATCTGCAGTATTTTTAGCGATATTGTTGCAGTCAAAGAAAAATTTCCCGAAATGACCAATTTCATCTAGAGAGGGGGATCGTATAAAAATTTAAAAAAGACAACTCTATTATAATTAATGTAAGGAATATTTCATTAATATAATCTTATATTCCTACCTTCATTTGAACAATTAAAATAATATATTGTCCAGTTATCTAATTATCTGCAACAGGTAAA
Organism: Maratus michaelseni; assembly: GCA_963931845.1. Classification (NCBI taxonomy): domain Eukaryota; kingdom Metazoa; phylum Arthropoda; class Arachnida; order Araneae; family Salticidae; genus Maratus; species Maratus michaelseni. The sequence goes on from OZ007596.1 coordinate 55,097,262, forward strand.
AATATTAAAACGCTTTTTTGGGGGATGGGGGAGAGACAACCCTTGGTGTCCTTTTATTGCGAACCTTTTAAAAAATTACCGAATTCACTCACATTACCTTCCGACAAGAATAATTTCAACTGTCACCGGTTACTTGCAAATGAATTTTTAAATTTCATTTGAATTTTAAATACTCTTTATTTACACCCCGTTATAAACATTAAATGTAGCACTAAACATTTGTAGTCTGTTTGCTTGTTTGTTTGTTTGCAATAGCTTGAGACTTATGCTGCGCCAAAGGCGGCTTTGTCTCTAATAATCCATGGTGCTTGTCTCCACCAGAAAATCCATTTGTAGTTTCAAAATTGGCTTGTTGTAAATGCAGGGTAACGTGTTTATTTTCACACGAAAAGTAGCGGGTACAGTAGTTTCTCTACTTGTAGCGCTCTACTTCCAACCCCTGATGCAGAGTGACTATCAAACATTGATGATACGGTTAATTCTCCCTCTGACTGACAAGTCCGTGTTAATACGTTCACTAAGCTCCAGGTTTCACTGCAATACAAGCAATTTTAAAATTTATATAATTCGACAAATATAATGCAGTTTTAATATATTGAGTTATGATTGATAGATTCAACGTTTACATTCATATATATAATTCAGTTTTTTATGTAATTTTGGAATAAACACCTTTTTTTACCATTTAAAATAAAATGCAGAGAAAACAACATTACAATTTAGCCCTTTTGCTGGACTGTCAGAGGGTTAATTCTAACTCAAATTGTGGACTTTTAAGGGAAGAAATTAAAATGCATGTTTTCCTTTTATAAGTGCCACTAAAAAACATACATTTTTCTTCTACACTTCATAAAAAACGAGAAATAAAAATTCATTGAAAAAGTATTTGATGACATAAAAGAAAATGTTTAACTTTGGAAAGTCGAAAAATTGAGAGTTAGTACAACCTCTAAATCACTTTATAAAACTACCAGTATTTATTATTAAATATTTTTTACTTAAATCTTTTTAAAAACGATTACATTAAAACAGTATCGCGTCAAAACGCACCGCCAAATACATCGTCTTGACAAAACCATCACTTTGACAAAAATACTGACAAATGATAAATTCTATGTAAAAACTGTTCTTTTTTCTCTGTCTCTTGTGATTCCGTACATATTCTTAAGTTTAAAATAGTTCTATGTGTCGAGATGTTTCCCAATTTAGACGATCCTAACAAGTAGATTTTAATATAAATTTTATCACATCGTGACGGTTGACACAATATCCTTCATTTGGATATGTAAAACTCTAACTCACTGGCAGTACTTTTTAGCACTTTCCAACCTAGTTGAAAAGTGCTTATGACTTCGGTTTGTCTGGCCGTCTGTCCGTGCTCTAACTCCCGTAAATATGCTCAGATTGCTCTGCAATTTTTATATGTTATTGTCGTTATCTATGGCACGTTCCCTATTTCAACTGAAGTGTGTAGCACTTATAGTTTTCTTACAGGGACACTCTAAAGAATTCCGTTACATTGCGGTCTATGGGGAAAAATCATTTGCGGTTTATTTTTTAAATGTTTCACTATTGTAAACGCATTGAAATTTATATAGATCACTAAGATGCATTATAAGAAGCTTAATATGGAATAGTAGGTATATAGCACTTAGAGTTACTTTACAGGGACAGTCAAAATAATTCCGTTACATTACGTCTATGGAGAAAAATCGTCTGCAGCTTATTTAAATAATGTTCCACTATTTTAAACGCATTGAAGTTTATATATATTACTAAGGTGCATTACAAGAGGCTTACTACAGAATAGTGTATGTATAGCAGTCATCGTTCATTTACAGGAACACACAAAGGAATTCTCTACTGACTGTTAACAATAATTCCTGGAAGTGCGTTTTAAGTTACTGAACGCGATTTTAATCTTAACTAGCTTTTTGTCTATTACGTGGTGTGTATAAATTCTGTAGATCCTATACAGGGCAGCACAAAAGTTCGCGAACACATTTCCGTTTATTGACAGAAACTCCAGAAGGAGAATTTAGACTGTGCTACGCGTTTCCTAACTAAACTAAAATTTAGCATCCTATGTATATATACAAATCTATAGATCATATACAGGGCTACATAAAAGTATTCGGATATTTTTCCGAATATTGTATATATTGAAAATTCCTGAAATTACGTTTTTAAATATGTTATGCGTTTTCCAAATTGTTTACTTAGATGTCATCTTTCAGCTTATTAAACGGTAATGATTTGTAAAATTATTTTAGAAGCGTTGGAAAGTGCTACATAATCTATGCTTGACGCATGATTTTTCGTTCTTATTTATTTTATACGTTGCATTATTTCTCCAACATATGCCCAATATTCGTACTAATGGAATTCATACTGTACTATGCAAATAAATACGTCAATTAGAAACAGCACCGTTATTCAATACATTAATTTGTAATATAATTAATGACCCAATTTTTTTTAATAATGCAGAATTCCATATCACGGTCTATGGGCGTGTCTTCCTCTTTAAAAGAAGAAAACTAGTGGTCAAGATTCTATTTAGCATCGTTTTTCTAAGTTTCTTACAATTTACATTAATTTACCAATGTTCAGGTTAACAAAGCTGATTACAAATTCTAATTTTAACTTCGACATTGTTTTAAAGATTTTTAGCCTATTCCCTGAAAAGGAAATTTATTTTCAGACTTTATTTTTTAAAGAAATAGTATTTTCAAAAATTTTTTCATAATAAATTATAAATTTTCCCATTATCGTAAGAGGTGTTATTTTTTATTCTTTTAAAATCTCAATTCGCTGCTCTATGACGCATTCAATAATATAAAGAAAATTATCAGTGGAGGCATAAGACTACAGGGCATAAAATAGTCTCACACCTATCTTACGAAACTGAATAGAATTTTTCAGATCCATGTAAACGTAACGAATACTTCAGAAAATACCGACAGATTGGGTGCATTGGGTGTTTTAAACAGATTTTTATTTAGAATAGAGAGATTAGACAAGCACAGCTACAGTAAATTTGTGTGTTTCGTGTCATTTTGTTCTATTTTGATTTAGAATATCATTGGACGTTGTGCTGAAAACAGGTTCACCATACCTGCTCATGTTTATTTATTTATTTATTTATTTATTTACGAATACAACACTGGATTTTACACTTTTTCATTTCTTAGTCCCTGCAGATGTTATCTCGAAAGCATTAGACTGTGCCGAGTTATTTCAGATGGGTAGCAACACATCTGGCATTTATGAGATATATCCGGTGAACAGATTGACAGACGGACAGAAACGTCTCAACGTTTACTGCGACATGGATACAGATGGAGGAGGATGGACAGTAAGTAGTACCTTTGACATCTCTTCAAAAGGGGTGGGTAGATAAGGCTCATTTTTCGCCGATAGATCGGTATCGTGTCCAAAACAAAATTCCTCTGATAATAATAAATGAGTAAACATAAACATGTTATAAAAGATCAGAAACATTGCATAGTTTAATGTATTTCAGTTACATAAAGAAAAAAAAAAGTTTCAACATGAAACGTTCATAACGTCATTCGAATTTTAGGGTAATGTATTTTTCTTTTTTTCTAAGGTGTTTTGACTCTTTTAATATAATTTTGAATCTGCACTGATTGCCTTTCAGATTGATTTTTCCTTGTATAAAGCAGGATATGGATATGTCTTGTATAATATGAGAGAGAGAGAGAAATGAAACATTCATAACACCATTATTTTTTTTCTGACTGTTTGTCTGTTTCAATATAATTTAGAATCTGCATTGATTGTCTTTCAGATTGATTTTTGCTTGAATAATGCAGAATATGCATATGTGTCGTATAACATATATGGATATGAATGGGTTATACAAAATTAGAAACATCGCACATTGCAGTGCATTGCATTGCATTGTATTGCATATTTCAATTATCTTAAAAAAATCGCCATGAAACGTTCATAACACAATTTGATTTTTCACATAAAGTTTACATCATGAAACGCATATTAACATATATAAATTAATGTATGAATATATGGAGAAAATTACTCAATTCTAAATTTCGCGCACGATTTAAAAAAAAAATCGAAATCGCTCATACAGTTTCGGTTAATTTTTTTATAAGTAATTATTTAGATCAGAGACCGAATTTCAAACAATTGGCCGCATTATAACATTTGTCTTACTAAGATCGATTTTCAGATAAATTACTTTGCATTTGATCGAGCCACTGCCAAGAAATATTGTTCATTTCATTGTCAGATTGGAGCGGATACATAAGAAGCTTCACTAATAATTACACAGTAATTTTAATTAAAATATGTTTCTTATAATGCTTCAATTCAATTCAATTATGATTTGTATTTGTGAATCTTGCTCTTCTAGGTGATTCAAAGAAGGGGAGACTTCAGTCGACGAGCTAATTTTTACCAGAATTGGAAAGGTTATAAAGAAGGTTTTGGTGATAAAGACAAAGATTTTTGGCTAGGTAAAGAAATACCTATATATATATATATATTATTATTATTTCTGTAAAATATTTAATCCAAATTGATTCGACAAAATAAGCATAAAATTAAGAGAGGGTGGCGATTAGTTTAGCAATGATATCAACTGCGAAATTTTCTATACTTTGTCCAGTAAAGGAAATATTTTAAACTGTAATTGTGAATTCTAAACCAATTGAACTACAGTTTATGTGACTCATAATATGTAATGGAAAGGTTTAAGAATGTTATTTGTTGACACGCGTCACTCAGTCCTCAAGAAAAAACTTGAACATAAAAACAAATAAGAATTTTCATCTAGTTTATGGAATATTTAGTCCGTAAAACCAGATCATCCATTCACGGATATTGTTTTCCAACGAATAGAGCAAAATAGATTACGTAACGTGATTTTTTTTTTACGTAATTTATTAAATTAAGTAAACAAAACGCTTTATTACAAAGTAAATACTTAATAAAAGTCATTAATAGAATTATCATTACGTAAATAAAATTCAACATAAAGTTCGGACTACTACAATGGTGCAGCGAGGGAAGAAGGGTGGTTGTCGGAGTTAAAGCGCTCTCAGAGATAAAAATGTGTCAGTTATTGCTGTTTCTGCGAATCATTGGTTAATCAAATTGGCCGCTTTTATAAATCAAAACAAAAATCTGTAATTTAGTTACCTTAATCGGAATCCACCGTTTTATTGAATTAAATTCTATTCAACAAGGGTTAATCATTAAAACAATGGTTTTTACATTTAAAAACGAAGAAAACGCATAACAGATGAATGTAAAACGACTTAGGTTATATTAATGATTATTTTCCATCGTACATAAACCGAAAATATCCATGGTCTCGAAGAAAGAAAATTATATGCAGTTATACCTGTAAAGATAAAAGCTTATTGATAACGGATTTTGTATAGGTCCCTAACTATCATATGTTTTTATTGTATAACTAAAATGATTATAAACAATTATTATAGTCTAATGAAAGAACATTTATCGGAACATGCGTCGTGGTGTCATTTTTCTTGTAAAAGTAATAGTGGCATTGTACATTTATTTATCGATATCATAAGAAATTTAATTTAGTTTAATAAAATAAAGAGAAATATTATAAAAAATGTGCTTTTACTTTTTTATTTTAAGAGTTTTAAAAGTAGGAATTTCTTTAACCACATTTTTTTCGCACTAGGGGGGCTTGCTGCCTACAATTTAGGCTCGTCAACCCCGGCTAAACTCCACAGACTTTAAAAACATGCTAATTAGCTCTATTTAAATAATATTACAACAATTGGGGAGTGTTAAATGACATTATATCATCAGTGACGATCTTTTGTAATTTGTTGCCATTTCCCTTTGACTGTGGGATTTGTCTGTGTCCAAGGCCGCATCGACCGTTTATGTGACACTGATGGCTGTTTTTGTGATTGATTAAGAAAGATTAATTATACATTTCAAAATTAGCTTGTATAAAATGTTTGAATAAGAAATATCGCTGCCTCTCGGAATGTTATAACAAAGCTATGGACACTATTCTAATTTTGCGCTCCAGGCTACAAATATTCGTCTACTTGGGAATAACATTGAGAGCCTTTGAACAGCATTCTATTTAGAAAAATTTCTTTTCCATTTATCTTTACATAAGCTTTAGATATCTTGAGAAACAGCTCTAGATTCTACATATGCATTCTTTTCTCTTTTTTTAATTCAACGTCATGCGTGTTTTACAAGTTATATCTGTAAACACTGGAATTAATATATTTTTTTTTCTAGATGTTATAAGAATATCGTTTTAAATACATTGTTTAAAATATAAGGTAATTTTCTCATTTTCTCATTCTTTTCGCTCATAATAATGTAATCATTTTGATGTTTACTTTTTCTCTTATATTCAAGTGTTTGGAAATATTATTTTTTCAGCTTTTTAACTATGGCGTAATCTTCATAATTTTTCACGCTTTTCGTAAAGTTTTCTTTCTCCTTTAATAATCACGTGTAAATATGTTTTTTCATTTGTAGAATGTTTTTAAATATTATTATTTGCATTTTTTTTAAATTTGCCAACATTACAACATAAGTATAGATTAAAGAAAAGACTTTTCAAAGAAATGAAATGAATTGCTATTGAGATAATGACATTTTGAATAAAATATTGAAAATTAAAATCAAACAGCTAGACAAATTTCAAATGTGATAGCACTTTGCACACCATAAAAGAGTCAAGTAAACGCCTGCAAAATGTTGTTAAACTGCTATGTATAGTTTTTACTCCTATAAAACACTTTTTTAACTAAACAATTTTGTTCGATTTTAACATTAAATAACTCTTAAAATAATTCTTCGATTTAAAAACTGTCTATTGCAGCGTGTTTATCGAACATTTCTCGATAAATTCTCTATAATTTCATATTTTTTACATGCTATAGCACTCTGAATATTATTCGAGAAAGACCTGCTGTCACAAAAGGTTCATTTACGGGGGCGACAGCATTACTTACAATTTTTTTTCTTTAGAATAGAGAAATTATAAACTACACCAATTTTTCAGTGAGAACGCATGATGTCTTCAAGAGGTGGTTATTAATGTTATTCTGTATTACGGACATGTGATCTGCTGTACCTTAAAATATTTACATAAATATACATGAAAATATAAAGACTTTAATTGTAGGATTGTGCTGGCAAAGAAATATCGGCATGTTTTGCAGAAATTGTGTCGGGCGGACTCAAAAGTTACGAAAAAGTAAACAGTTCGGGGTACGGATGACACGTTTAGCTTTTACGACAGGCTGGGACGGGCCGATTCCGGACATGGAAGTTTCGATCCATATAGACAATTTATCCTGTCAACCAGAAACATTTTGTGTTTATTCTGGGGGAAAAATATTACAAGTGGGTAAGTGTGACAGAAGATCGCTCAAAGGGTTTCGTTTAATATTCCTTTCAAAACACTTTATCCTTTCTTTAATAAATTCAAACAAATTACATTTAGCAAAAACAACAAAAAAAAAAGGCCAAGTAAAAATTTACCGGTCTATTATTTCCTTTTTTCGAATATCTAAACCAGCCGGATAGCGGTCCAAGCCCGCTATTATATTCTGTCATAATAATATCCGTCATACGGACTAAATGCAATATTTAAAAAAAATAATTTCAAAATTAAACAAACTGTACACCTTCAAAATGTTAAAATATGCGAATATTTCCATAATCGGATTTTTATCACGATTCAATATGTTTCTCAAACTCATATATTTACTATTCTCTATTATTTATATTGATACTCGCTTTGTATTATTCTCAAACATTTGAAAAATTAGTTAAACTTCTTATATGAAGTCAGATTTTCTTTTTAATTCTCTAATGACGTGATATTAATCTGCTTTGTCCATTTACACATACTCATACTCCTTGTATTATTGAGAAATCTTAGACATTTTCCGTTTTATTACGACTATGACGTCAATCAATTTTATTTCATATTTATCTTTTTTTCAATTGGTGAAACTTTTTATTTCATTTTCATTTTTCACGTCAAAATCGTGAAATTTAATTATTGTAGAAAATTAATTATTGTAGAAAGAATTTCATTGTGGATTTTAAATCTTTGGCATCTGCTATAACGAAAAATGTTTCAATTTAATAGGAAAAGGCTGTTAGAATTTTGGTTTTTTATCTCTATTTATTAAAATAATACGAATTTTTCAAATTTTAATATTTTGAGCTCTTCACAGCTGCTATTCAGATTTATACACTAAGTTTCAACTCTGTAAGTTACATACTTTTTGAGAATGGCTCTGTGACGGACAGACAACGGAGCGGGGGTAATAGGGTTTCGTGAGATGAACGAAACCCTAAAAAGCAGCACACAGTACTAGAAAAATTGAAAGCACCATAGAACTATAGCATTATCAGCCATAAAATGGAACAGAGTATGGGCCTTAAATGCGCAGTCATACTTTCACTAATGATTTATATATTTTTTTTTTCGCTTAGAAAAAATAACATAAAATATTTATGGCATATAGGTTGTTAACAAAAAAACAGAACAAAATGCAAGCGATGGCAGAGCACACTCTAATAACCAATTTTTGCATATCAAACTAGGGTCGCAATCCATTTATTAAAAAAGAAAGTATAGATTATCTACATAAAACCGAACCCTGATATTTGTGTTTAAGAATAATGAAAATATTTCAGCAAAAAATTCGACAGACTAAATCATGCTTTATGAAAAACACGATACCACGAAATCTGATGGTGATTCTGCACAGTAAATCGGCACGCGACATCTTATGGAAATTCAACCACATTCTGATAAAATGGGGTGTGCAGCTCAGCGCAGTTTGGACGCTGATGATAAGTTTTACCAATTCTTGTAATATTGTTACGTTTGACACAAAAGAAGGAAAGTACTCTTAAGTTTTGTTGGATCGAATGCGAAATCTTGTTTTTAAATTTAACAAAATTCTGCGTAACTTATTAAATTAAGTAAATAAAACTATTGCAAAGTAAATACTTAATAAAAGTCATTCATAAAACTATCATTATGTAAATAAAACTTAATATAAAGTTCGGACTATTACAAGGGCGCAGTCAGGGAAGGGAGGGATGGGGTTGTCGGAGTTAAAGCTGCTCTCAGAGATTAAAATGTGTCAGTTATTGCTATTTCTATGAATCATTCGTTAATCAAATTAACAGCTTTTATAAATCAAAACAAAAATCAGTATTAGTATAGTAACCTTAATCGAAATCTGTCGTTTTATTGAATTAAATTCTATTCAACAAAGCTGACGCATTAAAACAGGGATTTTTACATTTAAAAATGGAGAAAACGCATAACAGAGGAATGTAAAATGCCCTATAAGGCTATATTAATGATTATCCCTGTCGTACATAAGCCGCAAATTTTTATGGTATCGACGGAAGGTAAATATACAACTATACCAGCTAAAATAAAAGCACATTGATAAGGAAATTTTTATTGGTCCCTAACTATCATAGGTTTTTATTGTATGACTAAAATAATTAAAAACTTTTATTATAGCCTAATGAAAGTACATTTATCCGAATTTAAAGAGAAACACCTCGTGTTTTTGAATGAATCGATTAATTACTATTGAACTTGGTTTCCTGCACAACTGTTATTTAGTGTAGTTTCTTCTTCCACACTTTAAACTTTATACAATTTTCTTTTAAACAATTTGCATAAATATAACATTAGTTCTATGTTATTTTATGAATGCAACTCATGTTTTGTAACTATAAAATAGTAAACACTGTTTTGATCAATCATGGTAACATACAGGGTGATTTTTTTTAAAGTTGTGAAAGTAAAATACTATAACAAAAGAACCACTGATCCAAATGACCTAAAATTTCACCAGTATGCTCCCAAAGCAATGGAAATTTTTTAGGCATGGTTAAAAAAAACAAAATCGCACCAACAGATGGCGCTGTAAGGTAGCAGAAACAAAGACTATCGTCTGTGGGAGGAAAACAATGGACGGTACTTTGAGAAACCATCTTCCGCAGACCCTCTGTCATCATTGGACCTTTTCTTAAATTCTTAAGTGTCCTAAATCTCCTAGGAGCAGTTGCTGCGCTGTCATTATTCTGATAATACAGTTTTACTAACAATGCACGGTCCGTCAATGGCGCAGTCATTGCGAGGATTTCCGTAGAATAATGAACACGAGATGTGCGTACTTCACGTTTTTATCGCCAATGTGCGTGTGCCGGGCGCAAGTTCATCACCCGACTTTACTGCATGTACAGCGCCATCTGTCGGTGTGATTTTAAGTTTTTTTAACCACGCCAAAAAAATTCCCGTTGCTTTGGGAGCATACTGGTGAAATTTTAGGTCATTTGGATCAGTGGTTCTTTCGTTATAGGGTTTTACTTTCACAACTTTAAAAAAAATCACCCTGTCCTTGCTGATTCTAATATACGGAATAAAATTAGTATTATAATTAATTTATTAAAAAGACGGATTCGATGATCATCGATTCTAATAAGATACGACAACTGGACTATCTATCAGTAACTACAGCTTCCCAGAGCAGAATTCTTGCTGTACCACTGCCAGTTACTAAGACAGTTTTTAATGAACTGGGTAGACAAACACCTTTTTAATATCAATTACTGCAGATATTTTAAAGAAAATGTTTCAATGTCTGAGATGAATTGTAAAGCTGTTCAATGAATGCGCTAAAATTAGTTTTTGGTGTAATTTCGATTTTTTAATATTTTTACGAGAAAATCACAAAATTCTTGTGTTTTTTATTGCGTGTCTGAATTAACCTATTTTAAAAAAAAGTTTCATTTATTAAAATATGAACTATTCTGATGTATATATATTTTCATTATTTTATAAAACTTCTGGTTTAAAACCTGTTTATTTGTTCAAACCTACCAATAAAACTACTGATCCGCAAGGAATAGCGGCAAACTTTTAGGCTTTTTTTGTTCAAGACAAATAAACATGTTTTAAATCAGAAAATTTGTTTAATAAAATATTTCTTGTTTCTGTGTGTTACCTATTTGATTTCATGTACTAGTAAGTAAAATTTCTGATTCAATATGTATGCAATTAAAAGGTAATCTTTCGCTTACACTACTCTCTGAGTTGAATAGTGGTGTAAGTGAGAAGCTATTGGATTAACCCATTTTCGGCCAAATGTGCGTAAACGCACCATTTCAATAAATATTTTTTTATTAACACTGTGACGTATATTTTTCGCTAATTTTATTTTTCTGCTATTTTTAAGGGTTCTGGAGACATCTATAAAATATTAGTAATTCAATTGAAGTAATCACTTTCTGTTGAGAAATTTTCAAAATACGCTGTTTTAGGTAGCTTTCAATACAAAAAAGTATAAAGCTACCTATTGCAGCAGTTCGGAGGAAAGCAGTTCCGGAAAATTTCGATATATTTTAACCGATCATGACCCCCAGACCCCAAAACCACCCTCCGTCCAAATGTTGATTTATATGTATAGATATATCCATATATATATATATATATATATATATATATATATATCTGACCTATGTCATACGATAACGCTCGTATTTATAAATCAATTTTGATGAAACTAATTGTGTGTATTAAGCTAACCAATGTCTCGACCGAGTTCGTTGGCCAGCTTGGTCCGCAAGATGGCGGCCATTTAAAAATTTAAACTAAAATAAATATACAAAAAAGTTAAAAATTCAAATTTATTACGTGTTAGGCCTTGATACAAGGATTCCAGAGCATTTTTTGGTTTACCTCTATCTCAAAAAAGGGCTGAGATAGAGCAGTTTGAAATTCTAGGGTGGCTGACATTTTGAAACAAAAGAGCACATTAACGCAATTACTCGCAAATTATTTTCTTTCATTGTTGTAATAATTTTCCCAATCATACGCATAAAACTATATATTCATATCCGTTAGCGCCAAAATTGGCGACATTTGGCGAAATATCGCCAAATTTGGCGACCAAAATAAGTCTTCATAAATGAAGCCAATTTGGCTATTGCTCAATAATTTGGCGAATTTCTTATTCAAATTCAGTATTAACGAATCTTTTGTAAACGTTTCTTTGCATTTTAACTTGCTGTTTTCGTGTAACATTAGCTAAAATTTTAAAACGAAGATATAGTAAAGCTACCTTTTCCTCCCGGTACAGGCCGGAAGGACTTTTTTTACTTGAAACGGTTATTGACAAATTCGACTTTTTGAAAATGTATAATTATTGCACTTGAGATTAATCATATGTTTTTATAATGGAGTAAAGGTGCAAGTTCTGTAAATAAAATAAAAATAAAACAAATGCCATAATAAAACTTAAATTTTTTTATTTAAATTTAATAATAAATTAATAATAATAAATTAATAATGATAACGTCAAATTAAATAAAATATTATTTTTCATGCACGAAACTTTTTTGATGTCTTAATGAATGTAATTTAAGCAAATTTCTACGCAAATAATACCACATTTTATAAAATTTCTATGCTTGGCCGAAAATGGGTTAAATAAGTTTACTAATATTATAAGAGCAATTATAGTACCCATTTTTATTTTTTAATAAACTTATTAAAAGATTTAGCTATAAACGAAGAGTGTAAATAGAAAAGGGAAAAATCACTGGTGAGTGTAATACAAATAGAAAAGGCCTATTTTTTTCTTTTTAAAGTAACAACGCGAAAAAATTGCTCTTACAAATGAGGAACTTTATCAGAATACTTATTTTATATATACTACGTTTAATGTTATTGAAAAAAACTATTTATATGTAAATAATAAAATTAGATCTGTAAATTGGTACATAATTAAATAAAATAGACAGAAATAAAGTGATAGAAAGTTGATGTAAAACGATTTTTTTACATACATGAATTAATATATAATGAAGTATAATTTAAGTATAATTATACTATAATATATAAGTTAATTGAAGTATAATTTTTATATATTATATTATTGAATATAAGGACAACTTTTTCTTTCATCAAATAGCAATAAACAGCAAATATATTGGGTAAATAATGGGATAAAAAATCGAAAAAAGTAGAAAATTTAAAAAGACAAAATAAATCATATTTATGTTTAATACACAATATAGACGTATTTAATAGCAATTTTTCCCCCCAGGTAACGATAATATATTTGCTTTGACAAACCAGAACCTTTATTCGGTACGATTCGACTTGGAAGATGTCGAACTAAACAAAAGACACGCCCTTTACGAAGAGTTTTGGATTGACGACGAAGATCACAAATATACTCTTCATATATCGGATTACAGTGGAGATGCAGGTACTGTGTTGACAACTGTATATTTATTTTTATTTTTTGTATTTTTAATTCATGTGTCTGTGAAGCTGTATTTTTCATGTAAAGTGATTATTTTATCTTCAACCCTTAAAAGATCGGTCCTCTCTACGCACACGACCCCCTTCTCATCTTGCTAAATGACAAATTCCTTAATAGGAAAAAAAAATGGCTAAACTGTCGTATATAAATGTAAAAAAACAAAACGAAAAAACAAAAAACAATTAGATTCGAAAGCCTATGTAATTTGTTATTTCACCGATCACCAAAAAAGAAATTTCCTTATTCAACGATCTCCAAAAACAAATTTCTTAGAGTTAATGTATACGAATACACAATCAGATTTACACTCACATACACACACACACAGGCGCACACAATAATAATAATAATAACAATAAATCAAGAACATCAATGTCACCAATCAACATGCCAATGTTTATTTTTATCCAATTTATCCGACGGCCAAATTCGAACTTTTGAAAATTTCATCGTTTGAGTAGACATATTAAAGAAAATATTTTGCATTTTAATTTTGCCCTTAATAACGTAATTTTAAATTCTGTCAATGCATTTCGATCAACATTCAGAAGTATTTTTTTTTGCGAGGTGTACAGGAAGTTATATAATGAGTGTCAATTAAAACAATTTTTAACATTTTTAATAAACATTCACTTAGCTTTTAGAAAGTTACTCTGAAGTATGCATTAATGCCTATTAGGAAAAAAACTCGATATTTATCAGGTGTGGAGATTTATCTGAGTAGCGAATTATCAGGTTTTACCGTAACTGTACCAAAAAGTAAATGACATAAATTAATAAAATAAAAATATTTTTTAAATCACTTTGTTTATCTTAAGTTACAGTACCTAGTTAGACCGAGCGTAGCTTGGTCATGTTTTTTTTCCATGTTCAAACTGTATTGAATAAGGTTTTATTAATTTATTGGTTAAGTGTATTTGTTTCCATACAAAAATGCCATTTCTACTTTCTAGAAATAATAATAACAAATGCTAAAAATTCGATTTTTTTTTTTTGCCATAAATGTATCCATCATTCTATATGCATTTTCTCAGTACTGTTCTGGAGACAGTTAGAAAATTTTGTTACCTATTTCATCAGTCATTAAGTACGAAGTTTGTTGTTTGTTGAAATATTCCATACTTTTTTCGATACAACAATAGGACTGGGGTGAGGATTTTCTTTAGGCATGTATAAGTACTTTTAAACTGTTTCATCTCTTAACCCTGGAAGAAGCAATGTAGAGCATTCCATGAGTAAAAGCAGGTGTCTGTAAGTCGACGACAACGAACTAGAAATCTTACCTTAATTTTTGTGTGTAGCAAACATTGGACTGAGTCTTTGCATCCTACATCCAAGTTGGCCGTTATTTGTACCGATAAAATTCCTGAAATATGTACTTCCCGAGGTGATTCTCCTGTGATAATTTTTGCTTCGATGATGTTATTACAAAGTTTGTTCATAGTTAGCTTTATTCCACTGCAAAATCCTTCCGAAACATTTAAATTGTGGAATAGAATGATAATTGTGTTATTTTATAGTTTTTCACTCATGAGGTGGCAGACCAGTAAGATGGAGTTGAGATATTCAGCTGTAAACTGGAGCACGCCTTCGGGTCGATATTTGAATGTCTGGTAGACTTTATATTCTACAGGACGTTTCTCAATAACATCAGCGTTATCTTGCAGACATATTTATTGAGTGGCACGAAGATAGCTCGATCCCTCACTTCCTCCTTATTTTCTTTTTATTTGAACAATTTCTAAAAACTTCATCGGCAAGATCACAATTTTAAGGTATGTTAACGGCAGTTCAAATTAATTCATCGCATTCTTTTGTAGATCCCCATTTCCAAGCCTCAAAAGTTGATTGGCGAAATCTCTTTGTTTTTAGAATCAAAATCTTTCAATGAAATTCAATTGAAGTGTTCCGAGAAGTCACTTCTTTGCAATGATGGCCGTTATTACCGGGTAAGCCAAAAGTTCGTTAAAACTTTAAAAAAAAAACATTAAAAAGAAACAAATGATGCTGAAATCTGCGGCTTGCAAGAATGGGATAGAGAGGAAGGTTGGCTTTTTTTAATAGCGAAAAAAAAAATTGTTTAAAAAAATTACCGTCATATGGCGCTGGCATGCATAATATGAAACAGGTGTATTGAAATTAGGCTTATAGTAAAAGACCCATTGCTGCGAAGCGTCTGACAAGCTTCAGTATCCCAATACATGAAACAGGGTTGCTACAGGTCAGGGAATTTTTCGGAATAAATACCAGTATTTTCTTATAGGAAAACTTGGCTTTTGTAATCACGCGATCACACAAGGTAAGTTTTCCTGTAAAAAAAATACTGGTATTTATCCTGAAAAATTCTCTGACCCGTAGCAACCCTGATGAAACAGGCTCTTTTCTCATCTTCAGTCATTTTGTCGTGTGGAATTTTTGCAATGCGCCAGTTGCTGATTTCTTGTGCTTGTAAAAGAGCTTAACCAACAGCTCTTGATCTGGTAACGATAGCAAACTGCTGGCATCGAATGAGGAACCTATGAACATTGAGGGATTTTATTGACAGCCTGATTTGCATAAATAGGCTTCATATTATTCATGCAGCGCCTTCTATCGATAATTTGTTAAGCAAATTTCTTTTGTTATTAAAATAAAATCTGATCTCTCTTTAATCCCATTCCTACAAATCGGAATTTTTTAGCATCATTTGTTTCTTTTTAATGAAATTTTAAAGTTTTAACGAACTTATGGTATTTTACTTCTATTTGCTCTCTATGGGACATGTAGGCGCTGCTGGAAGTCGCTTTTTAGGAACATAACCTTTTCACCAAATGATAAATTTTGATTTTCAATAAATTTTGATTTTCAATACAGCGCAGGAACTGGTGTATATTTTGCCATGTCCTGTCCGTATTTTAGCAGCGTATGCGCATCATTCATTAAAAATACATCCACTTTGCTGAGTTCGATTGCTTTAGCGGATCTACGTTTCATGCTTAAAATTGAATCTGGTGTTAGCGGAACCATTTATAAAAATAAACGTCTTTTTTTTTCTATGAATGCGATAGTGACATGCGTATCTTGAGTGTTATTTTCTATGTTTTATAAAAATGAAAATTATTTTTCTTCGCAATTTCTGAACTATTTAGCTAACAATTGATTATGTTTGGCAGAAAAATTATTTTTGTTTGAAAACTACTGCGCTCTTTACGCCAAACAATGCATACGAATTTATGCCAGTTGTTGAGGAATTCGATTACGTAAGATTAGCCTCCAAAGTGAAATAATAATAGTATTTAAAAAGCTTTGTTTTATTTAAAAAATTTTTGCATTTAGTGCACTATTTATTATTGAATCACATTGGCATTGTAGCTAAATTTCCGTCTGCGGGTGTATCGCCATGGCATAAAAAAAACGATGTTGGCAACAATGTGGTCTTAAAAATCGATTAATATCTAAAAAAGATCGATTAATATCGAAAAATCTTAAAAGCGCGATTTCCCCCCCCCCCCCGCCAATTTGGCGAAAATTTTTTTATGCAAATTGTTGTTTATTTACTTTTATTTTTTTTTAGTTCTATAAATTATTTTTGATATGTATATCAATATTTATTTACATCAAACTATCATTTATTTATTTTTATTTCCGTTTTTAATTATGGGTATTTTTGTTAGCCGGGAGCAGATGATAAATCGCCAAATATTGTTCCCATCACCATCATTCATACTACATTAATTTAATTTTAAATTATAAACCTGTCACTCATTTCATTTAAAATACTTAACTTTAATCTAAAATGCTTATATTACATAAATTTAAAATACTTCACACTTTTCATTTAAATAGAAAATAAATAAATAAATAAGAAATAATATCATAAATCAAAACATTTGATTTCAAAATCAAAGTATCGTTTCTAATTTGTACACGCGATATATAAAAAGCTGTATTCGCGATTTTAAAAATGCTAAAAATTTGATTCATTAAATATTATTACATGAGTTCAATTTACTCCAAGAAAAGGTCCGGAAGGAAGTTGAGTTGTATAGTACATAATTATGGTAAACTTTGATTGTCTCACTGGTGCGAATTATTTTTTTGACGCGAGGCAGCGGTCCAAAAATTCATTCGCGGAGAACTTGCTTTGCGAATGATTACCTCCATGACTTAATATTTTAAATGTTCACGACGAATCAATCTTTTAAATGTTCACGACGAATCAATCTTTTTTTTGTTTACTTTCATGAATAGAGAATTTGAACTGTGAATCTAATTTCGACTGAAGTTATTGCAGAATATATAGATAATTGAACGTAAGTCATCTCTCAAAT
Organism: Maratus michaelseni; assembly: GCA_963931845.1. NCBI lineage: Eukaryota > Metazoa > Arthropoda > Arachnida > Araneae > Salticidae > Maratus > Maratus michaelseni. The sequence continues at coordinate 55,114,951 of OZ007596.1, forward strand.
ATTAATTTATTTTGAACGATCTTTCTTAAAATGTAACTTTTATGCAGTTTTATTCGAAAAAATAATTTTAAATAAAAATGGCCGCCTGGCATATGAAAAAGTGAAACGGCCATCCCGGAACTGTTGATGACAGTCACATGACTTACGCTTTTATTTTAGAAGATTTGCACAAAGGTTACCAAAATATTTAAAGTCACCAAATAAATTTATTTTACCAAAATAAATTTTATACAAACTAAGGAGCTTAAATATTGTTGATAAAATATAATTCATGTGACTTACTCTCCAACTCAATAGTGATTTATACTGCACATGTTTTGTTTTTAAAGTACTAGCGTTATTATAAAAATCCAATATTCTTCCCAATCTTAGACTACATAACAATTACTAAGCTATATACAGGGTGCGTCAGGAAAATGTATACACACTTTGATTGATTATAACTCCAGTTTTTATTCACATACAATTAATATTTAAATTGCAAAGGGATCTGCATAAAATGTAGAACCTTTTCTTTTACCACAGAAGTTCAAAATTATTATTGTTCTGGTCAATACACAGCTTATAACGATGGGATATTGATTAACAAACTTTAAAAAATATTTTATTTATTATTTTGGTGCATTCTTTCTCAATTGTGGTTACGGAACGTAGGCTATGGCAATTCATTCGTTTCAAACTTATTTTTTATCCGATGAAATGTAAGTCGCATCGGTGGATTTGCCTAATACTCCCTGCGTTGTTGTACTTCTGCTGCATTTTTTTACTTACATTAGTAATTTAAAATAAATTTTCTTTTTTTCAAAAGTTAATCTTGATCCACTCATTATTGCCAATTAATTACACAGTGAAAAGAAAAAAAAAGTAGAAAGTTATGACCCGTTAAACAGTGTATATATGCATTTTTCTGACGCACCCTCTAGATAAAGACGTTTAGAAACTTGGTGATATCGCAACATGATTAATAAAATATTGACAAAAATATTTCTGAAATCCCTTTTGTATTACATGACAGTTTTTATAAAGTAATAAAGAGTGGATTATGTCTTTTTCCAGGGGATTCAATGGCCGATCACAACAATCAAGCATTTACTACTAAAGATAAAGACAATGATAGATCCAAAGACAGTAACTGTGCTGTACTCAACAAAGGCGGATGGTGGTACAATAACTGCCTAGATGCCAATTTGAATGGCTTGTATGGAAAAGGCGTTATCTGGAATGAATTTAAAGGAATCCAAGAATCGCTGGAATCGACGGAAATTAAAATCCGGCCAAAAAATTTCAGACATTCTCTCGCATGAGAAGTAACACGTATAAACAGTTTGGTGGAAATTTGATGTTTTTCTGCTATATGTGATTCCGCTCGTGGGCATTACTTTTATTCAATATATGCAGGAGTGTCATTGGAGACCATTTTGTTGCTAGCAGTTTTAAACAGTAATTTTTGTAGTATGTTCCTGCAATATTTTCAAGAGAACTCTAACTACAAAGGTTAATGTTTTGAAATGGACATGACCAAAATATTTGGTGTTTGTTATCGCATTTTTGTAAAAACCAACATCCTTATTGTTTGTATAATAAATGCACAATGTATGCAAATCTATAACATTGATTATCTTTTTCTTCAATTCCTACTATTAGCTCACACTCTCTATATATTTATATATCTTGTTCAAATTTTCAATCGTTAATAAAATATTTTCTATTCATCCTATTAAGTTCAAATAATTTTTTTAAAAACTTGTACTGGATGACAATTGATGTTAATACAGTTCTTTCGAATATTAATTCATTAATTAAATTTAATTAATTAATCTTAATTTTATATTTCATTTCTGTTCAAAAGTATAGACTCACTCCATATTTATAGTCTCACCTTCACACGTAAAAAGATAATGGGGCTGTTCACGGACGAAGATAAGGCGGCTCGCGGGCGAAGGAGACTATAAATGTGGAGTGAGTCTATACTTTTGAACAGAAATGAAGTATAAAACTAAAATTAAATAATAAAATTTAATTAATTAATTAATATTTGAAAAAAAACTGTATTATCGTTAATTGTAACATCGCTATGGTACTTTATTGTGAAGTTTGGTAATTTTTGAAATTCAATATTTGAAAAACGGCATAATCATTAGATTTTAAATTTATATCAAGAAAAATACAATTTTTTTAACTTTCGAACGCAGTTTGTCTAACAATTTTGTGAGAAATACTTTTCGAGCTATTAATTTTTGGTATTTTAGCTATTTATTTTTTATTTAATTTTTAATACATTTCAAAAATTTCTCTTGTGTAAGATATTTAGCAGGATATAAATTTAGGAATAAATACCGTCAGTGGCGAAGCGTGTAGGTCGCTGGAAAAAAATGTCTATTTGACCTAAGTAGGAATTGACTTAAAAAAAAGTTTTTATATTACTTGTTATACATATATACCTTTTTACATATATCTCTATTTTTGCTTTAGCATAAACATTACTACACAAAATATTTTTCATGTACATTGCAACTTAAGAAAGAAACACCTCACATTTGAAATACTTGTCATCTTTTGCAGACACGAGGCAAAATATATCCTACTCAAATCATCACACATAATTAAGAGTTTTTATGAAACGAATTTAATTATTTCATTTTAATTATACATTAAACCTTGATAATTCGGAATTCGTTTTCACACCTCTGTATAGGACGCTGTGATCGATCGAACCAAGGACTATGCTGCATTCGTAATTTTTTAGGTACGTTCGCAATTATATATATACGTAGCACCTATAGTCGTCATCTGGTCCGTCCATCTGTCCGTCTCTCTGCATATAATAACGCACAAATTACCCAACGGAATGGTTTGAAATTTCATATAGAGTAATTCCGAGTGAGATGCAGCATATTTGTTTGAATTTGTGTATAAAATTCCATGGTGCAAATAAATTTTAAAAAATCATGCTGTGCTGTATAACGTTAAATATACAACATGTGTACTGCGACAAAAAATAAAAAAAAATAATGAACATTTTGTAAAAAAAAAAAAAAAAATCGGAAACATTACACTGCGGCGCGTCTCCCGTACATTCAGGGTGAGACGCGGAACTTGTGCGGAAGTTATGTTGTGCTTGTCATAAAAACAGAATGAAATCATAAATAAAAAATATTCAAACAAATATTCATATCTGGACTATAATTAACTATGCAAGAACAAAAAGTAACTATATGTGTACAATGAAACATACTAGTAGGTCCAAATCAATATTAGTCAACCTACTTTATTCTCTACTAAAATTATCTACTTACTTTTTAAAGATTGGATTTTAATTATTATTTCAGCGACAACGTAACATCGGTGTATTAGAGAGGGAAATGAAAAAAGTAAAATAGTGTTTACATTGTTTTATTTGTTAATGGACTTGTTTTTTCGACTGCAATCTACACAAAAAATGTCGAAAATAGTAGTCTTCATGTAAGCATATTTGACACATGATGAAACGAAGCCAATCCCACTTCCTCATAGTTTTGGAGTAGTTTTCTACACATTCCCTGCAAAGAATCTCGGCGTCACATGTGTGATCCAACTTTTGATTATTATCATCTTGACTTGCACCTTCTTTCGCCTTCTTACTTTTTATTTTTCCCCTTTTCTCTTTAGGTTTCTTAAGCTTCATATTGCTTGAACATTCATCAATGTCTGATGAACTGAATTTTATTAAAAGCGGCATCCCATAGAAAAGAAATTGTGCAAATATACCGGATCGGTTTGCGGCATATATCGCATTTTGTACGGTACAGACGTCGCACATCACTGTTGCCTGCACTCGCAAAGTAAAATTGCGTAAAGGAGTACACACAGTACTCCATACAGACGTTACACTTAGTTTTGACTTCAAAATCATGTATGCATTTAGTAATTGGTGAACAAAAAGTATTTAAGCATAAGGTGTTTAAAAGTTTGGAAAGTGAAACCTTGCTCAAAATAAGGATTGTACAGCTACAAGTAATCATCAAAATTGGAATCACGCTATACACTAGTTAAAGTAACTTCATTGTACATCTTTACTGTGCGTCTGACTGGTATCTATCGATAACTACAAGAAATAAAAGATGTGCGGCATCTATCTCCCGAGCCTCTCGAAGTTACTCTATATGATCGTTGCAAAATTTTGTTGAGTCACTTCAAATTTTATGAAAATTGAATAAAAACTTAAAAATATATTAATAAAAGCTTTCTTCATTCTATTAAATACTATCATATGCGTAAATAATTCAATGATATCCCAAGCTAGGTTATGATTCTAGGTTGCCATGGGGATTATGTCCTATTTAAAATGGAGTCATATTATTTATGTGTTACTGAATATAAAAACCGAATTTGTATACTAAAATTGTTTAATTATTGCAATCCTATAATCTACCGACAGTTTTTTGGATAGAAGTCATCGGAGAAATAGATATTAAATGGAAAAGAGTCTAAATATGGATTTCAATTAACTGAAATTTTCAAAGCTGCACTTAAGTTTCCCATTGGAAGTTGCAAAAAATGTCAACACAAGATAAAATGTTGTCAACTTAAAATGTACTTATTTTATTACGGAAATTAATCATATCGTAATAACAGACGATATAATTCATTTCACTGTAATAGTAATGATGATCTTTTTACATTGTATTGAATTGGATATTTGTGCATAGTATAAGTTTAATGAAATTTTAACAGAATTGTAATTAATTGTTTGTAAAAGTGTATTGCAACTTAATTTCATAAAATAATATTAATATGTATAATATGAAAATCTGCACATAAAATAAATTTTGTATTCATGCATTTTTGCATAAGAATGCAAAAGCTATTGCAACAAGATACGAATATTTATAAAGCTAGTTACACATCGCAGATACATCGTTAGTATGATCGCACATCATTTGTCACGCTTGACGTACAATGTCCAACTTGTTTTCTTTTGAAAGATTTGTTCGTTATTTATTATTAACTGCTAAAGTTACCTGTTATTAGTGAACATTAAAGCCAAAGTTACTTCTATTTGAGTTGTGCCTATGACATTTAGCAAACAATCATTTAACCGACAAGATATTTAACAGGCAACATTTAGCCAACAGGACACTTAGCCGACACTTTGCCGGCAGGAGAATTAACCAACAAATTTAAAAAGCCAACAAGACAGTTACCTAAAAAGACAAACCTAACAAACATCATACTGAAGCATACATTTAAGTCACGATTCAGCTTATTATGAAATTTATTGTTATCATAAGTAATAAACCAATTTTTAGAAAGATGCATAATTATAAATAGAATTAAAAACAACTGTGATTTTATCAGACATGGTACAAGTTCGCCAAAACAAGGGAAAAAACAAAAAGCTGAAATCTAAATTTAAATATATACTTGAAATGTTCAGTATGTAAAAAATGTTTACAAAAAAGAAAATGCACAAAATCAGCATATTTGGCACCTCTGATTATGCTTAAAAGTGTACAATATAGGGATTATTTGGTATGCAAAAAATGTGTAAAATGACAAGTGCACAAAATCTGAGCGTATTTGGCACCACTGATTATGCATAAAAGTGTACAATTTAGGGATTATTTAGTATGCAAAAAAGTGCACAAAATCTGAACTTTTTGGCACCTCTGATTTTGCATAAAAAATGCACAATTTAGGAATAATTTAGTATGCAAAAAAGTGTAAAAAAGTGCACAAAATTTGAACGTATTTGGCACCTCCGATTATGCATAAAACGTGTACAATTTAGGGATACAGTTTATACACTTTTTGTGCACAATTCAGTTTGCAGTTTTTATGCATGAGCAGAGGTGCCAAATACGCTCGGATTTTGTGCCCTTTTTTGCAAACTTTTTCTAGCTGGATATATATATATATATATAATATGGTTACATAACTGCTGTCAACTTATATGTCTCTAAAACTACAGCACCTACTAAAACTGATAGATTAGTTTAGTTGACAGCAGTTACATAAATATATATATTGTACAAAACAATGCATATAATAAAATAAAGTTTAATGTTCTATAAATAGAGCACCTTTTTAACTAACAAGGGAGAGGACGTTCGGACCACCGAATTCCTGAAACACAGTATTAATGTACAATAAATGTACAATAAAATTAATGTAAATTCTCTCTCAAAAAAGGGGGGGGGGTACTTTTTGGTTAGCCTGGCGCTAGTAAAACAAATATAAATATGTATATGCATACATATATACACCAACATATATGTAGATATATATGTATATATATATTTATTTTTTTCACTGTCACCCGGCTAACCGAAAAGTACCAAAAATTGTTACGTACTTTACTGATGTTTGGGTTGTCCTACACAGATGAACCCGGAAGGTATATATCTTCCAGGTTCCATATGGATACAAAGTCCATGCTCGTCGTTTATTTCAAATTTTTCCCTATTTTTATTAATTTAAAAATGATTTATCAGTTGCTTTATATTTTTGGGGATAAATAGAATGTTAATAAATCAAGGTCGTGATACCAACATGTTAAAAGATTTATTTCCTGATTTGTAATAGTAAAAGAAAATCTTTGTTAAAATTTGATAAAAAGGCTTTTGAACATTTTATTAAAATACATTTTTTGATAACAACATTTTTGAAACATAATTAATTTCTAAAAGTATATCTTTCTTGAAATTCATTTTTTGATGTAAATTGCATTATTTATTATACTGCAATAAACATCATAAAACACGAGAAACAAATGCTAAAATACTTGTACATTCAGTAGAAAATTTATAAACATTCTAACCATATTTTATTCATATTCATTACGAAACTAGACGGCAAACCACATGTATTTTACCTTTTTACAAAAATAGGTACTGATATTTCTAGTTTAAATAATGTATATCTTTCACATTTTATTTTTATAATATTTTTTACATTGTAAAATATGCTTTAAATTCTATTCGTACTAAAAATTCACTGTTGAAGTACTCATTATAAAAACCTGGAGAAATTCGTGCAAATTGATTATATTTTCATTACTTATTTTATATTTGCTAAAAGAAAAAAAATAATGTTTAAATATTAAAAGACACTGTAATGTAAAATTTTAATCGTAAAATAGCTGAATTTGTCGTATTTAATTAAATAAGTAATTGTTAATAATATCAAATTTTACTTTTATAAAATATATTCCATTAATCATGAAAAATACAAAGTAACCGATAAAACATTTTTAAATGAAAAAATAGAAAAATCAAATAGAAATTTAGGGGAATCGAACCCGCAACCTCCAGAATCAGGAGCAGTGCCCTAACCATTCATTCCATCAAGTTCACTTCAAGATTTCAACGAAATATCATTAAAATACGCAAATTAGTCAAATGAAGGCGCGCGTTCATTATCATTGATTTGGACGTCCAAATCAATGATAAAGAACGCGGACCTTTCAATTTCATTCAAAGTATACTCACTCCATATTTTAATCTCCGTCGCCCGCTCGCCGCCTGATCTTCGGTTCTGAACAGCCCCCAAACCTGAACAGTTGCCAGATTTCCTATCAAAAACGTGCCGATAATTTTAACAGCAAAATAAATAAAATTAAGTAAAATAATGGGAACATGGAGTTAGTAAAAATGATATTAAGTTGCTTTAAACTGCGTAATCGAGCCACTACTACAGCGCCTAGAATACATAGTGTGGAAATCTGCTACAAAATAGTACTAAAAAATTGAATCCAATAAATGTACAACGTTACTGAAAAGATAACGATGGGATCGCAGCGCCATCTGCTAGCTCATCTCAACGTAAACATTGTATTAGAATGTTTCGGCTGGTGGTAAGTTTTTTAATCAGCCGGCTAACTAAAAAGTACCATTATTTGAAAATGACTATTTTGTTTCATTAAATTCCAATTACACTCATTAAAACAATCATCTATTACCTTTTTTGTATGGTGTCCATAGCTAAAATTTTGGATGTTTTGATTTCTTTATGTTAATAATTACAATTAAATGTTGCCTCCTGATGGGAAATGTGACTATGAGATTGTTTAGTGTTGATAAGTTACTATAATATTAAAAAAAAAACTGGAATATAATATTTATAACTATATTTAAAAAATAAATAAATTCTTTAAAGGTGTTCATTACTCTCCCCTTTACTCCACATTATGTTTATGTATGCTTACTCTGATATACACACAAGATTAATAAAAACCTGCTATTAATGGATCAAATTTGGGTATTTTTTTAATTCAACTGACACAAAAAAATGCAAATAGGAAAGATTTTTGCCATACTTACTCAGGCACAGATGTCATATACGCACCACATTGGCGCGATTTTTTCCCCCCGCCAATTTGGCGAAAACTTTGTTTTTGAATATTAGTTACAAACCAGAGGGCCCGTGCGAGGATTTCGCATTAAATCTAATATTTTTTAGGTACTTCTCTATTATGCTGTCAACCACTTTTCATAACAAAAAACTATCGCCAAATTGTAAGATTAAACGCCAAAAATGCAGTCCCATTTACTTGATGTCAGAAGCATTATACGTGTTTGTTAAATCATCAAGTGGTTTTTAATTCGACATTTGCGTGTATTTTTCATTATGTTTAACTGGTTTATTAGTTATTTCATTAATTAAAATAACAATTGTGTCCTTAAATTCTTATATTTTATTTATTTATTTTGATAGTCCAATGGCAACGTTCTCCCGTTTATTTGGCGATAGTTTTTTGTTATGAAAAGTGGTCGACGGGATAAAAGAGAAGTACCATTTTTTATCAATATGTAATAGTTATTAGATGCAGATTTAAATTTCTAAAGAAAAAGCAAGGATAAAAATATCTGTAAACAACATTTAGTTGTTAGTCAATCCAGAATATCATCTAATTTATTCCATCAAAGTTAGAGTAAAAACTGATCCAAGATTGCTAAAGGCACGCGCGGAAAAAAAAATTAACAATCGTATTTTAACTGCATTAGAGGATGACGTCATCCGCTTCGGGAAAAACATGGGACATAGAAATATAAATCTAACCATTTCAATTTAAATTTCTCTTTTTAATCATAAGTATAAAATAAACCCGTGCGGTGTTTTTTATAATAATTGCTGAGCATCATATAATGTGGTATTTTATTTTTTTGGCAACAATGTTTTGAGGAAAACCTTTCATTTCATTTAGGAGAACAATGCCGATTTAATTTTTAATTATCAGCAATTTTTAATCGAAAACATGTTTTAACGAAATGTTAAGTAAGCTATGTCAGAAGCGTTTTCAAAATCCTTTCATATGCTATCTCATTCGTCGTTGTGCGTTTCGTATTTTCAGAAAAAAAGGGTTGTTGACAGGAGAAATAATATATATGATAGCATGCAATAATAGCACGTGATATTTTTTTTCAATATAAAAATAAAATAACGTAATAAATTAAATAGCTTCTATTATTTAAAAAAAGGAAATAAAAATAAATAAATGATAGTTTGATATAAATAAATATTGATATACATAATAAAAACAATTTATAGAATTAAAATAAAAAATAAAAGTAAATAAACAGCAATATAAACAAAATAACCAAGTTACCAGGTTACCAGGTGAATAGAGTTGCAAAAAACTGGTTTATTTCCAATAGACCGGTTTATTCCCAGGTTTATTCCCAAAAGACCTGGTTTATTCCCAAAAAAACCAGTTTATTCCCAGGTTTAACCCGGGTTTTTTCTAGCCTTTGCAACTCTACATGTGACGCATAAAATAGCCATTTTGTTGCAATCGCGCCAAAGTGCTTATTATCGTAGGAGCACCGTTGCACATTTATAGGCTACAACTTTTTAGCACTTTTTAAAGCATTACAAGGATAGCCGGTTTCCACACTATATGTATTCTACGCGTTGCACCACTACCTAGCTACAGATATCCTGCTAAGACAAAATCACTAGGGACCAAAGAAAATTCTATTTTAGTCAGATTTATCTCCGAGCAGATATATTTACTTGGTATTCCGTTCAGTGAACCGAGTAAATTTTCCGTTTAAGGAAGGATTCCGTTGCAGAGAGTTTCAGTTTTCACAAGTTTTAATGTATTTTCTCATTTACGATACAGTCCATTTAAAGAAGTCTCTAAATCCAACAAAAATGTTCGTTATATGGAAAATTCGTTATAAACAGAAATTCACATTTTAAAATGTTTTAAACTATAGAAATGATATAAACACACATTTTAAGTTCATAAACACTAATTTTTATATAAAATAAATAAGTTACATAAAAAAAAAAGAATTATATCAATATGTTTTAGTTATTTTATTCATAAAAAATATTTATAAAAAAAAAACAATAGTAAAACAAGATTACTGTCTTGAAATGCACTGAATTTTTAAATTAAGGAAATGATTTTATATTTAAATTTATAACGAATTATTTTTTATGCATCTGTTACAACATAGTAAATTTAAGCATACATTATCACACGCGTTTTTCCATCTAACTCCTTCGTGACGAGCGTCCTTTACAGAATTTTTAATCTTTTACCACCGGTTTTTCAAAACAAAAATTTTCTCCTAATGGAATCACAGAAATGTTAGGATTACATAAGGCAAAGCTTACAATAAAAAGTAACTGGTGAGAATAATCGAGGATTCTGAGCATCTTATGCGTCACGTATACGTGTCGCTCGTCCCCAAGGGGTTAATTACTGAAATTTTTTAAATTATAAGAACTGAAATAACCAACACGACAAATCAAAAATCTTAAAGACAGATTCAAAATGATAGAGATGGGGAGTTGTTGAAAGTTTCTATAGCGAAGTGGGGTAGATAAAGATAGCACTATCTGGATGAAATGCAAAGATTATTGACACAGCTATTTTAAAATTTACTGGGGGGATAGGGGCTTGATAAAACCATTTCAGGTTTATTGAGCGTCATGAAATGCGTAAAAAGAAAACATAAGTTTTAAAATGCCTAGAAATATTTTGAGAAAAAAATTAGATCTCAAGGAAAAGTTCGTTAAGTAGATAATTCATAGGTTTTTTGAAGGCTATAGTTTACACGGAAATTCGTGAAATATTTTTGGTTCCAAGAAAACATTCGTAAAATAGAAGATTTCGCAAAATAGTAGTTCGTTAAATGGAGCTCTGACTGTATATGCATTACTGAAATTCTTTTGAAAATTAAGCTTAGGCTGATGCTTTTATTTTAAATATTATTAGGTCTACGTAAGTTTGCAGAATAATTTTTCTACTTTTAAAGAAATGAAGTTTTCCATAAAGATCTATTTTAATGGTAATAAAATACAGTAAAACCTAGTCAACAGGAATCGCTAGAGATTTTAAAATATTGCCGTTTTAGAGGATTCCGTTTAGAGGATAAAAGCCTGATGCTTTTATTTTAAATATTATTAGGTCTATGTAAGTTTGCAGAATATTTTTTCTACTTTTAAAGAAATGAAGTTTTCCATAAAGATCTATTTTAATGGTAATAAAATACAGTAAAACCTAGTTAACAGGAATCGCTAGAGACTTAAAAATATTTCCGTTTTAGACAGATTTTTGTTTTAGGCGGTGTAAAGCATGGTATTCCTTTCACCGACATCATAAAATTCTTCTGTTAATGCAGGATTTTGTTATACACAGTTTTTCCGTTACATACAAAGTTTTCATGCTCCCTTTGAAAAAAATACCATTATACATGCTAATATGGAAAAAGACATGAAAAGGAACTTTAACTTGCTTCTTCGTCTCAGCAAGTTTTCGTGTATTAATTATCTATTATTTTAACTTTTAATAATGAATAACAAAGTAAATTAAACCTGCGAGAACGCAATTGCTAGAGACCGGAAAATATTTTGCTTTAGGTAAATTTTCGGTTTAGCAGGTAGATTTTACACGGTCCTCTTTTGTCTGGATTATGAAAATTTTCCGTTAAATACAGGATTTTGTTACAGACAAGTTCCGTCTACGTCGATTTTATACTGTTTAAATTAACCAACATAAATTATGATTTATACATAATCTTAAACAATAATTTATTATATAGTTTTATGTACAGTAAAACCTGTGAAATTAAAATCGATAGAAATAAAAGAAAAGTTCCCTTTTAGGCAGGTTTTAGTCTTAGCAGGTATAATTGTACTACATTCTTTCTGTCTGGGCCATGAAAATATTCCATTTAAGACAGTATTCTGGTCTCACAGGTTTTACTGCAACTTTTCGCTTATATATTCAACTATGTGTCTGCTCCCTCCCCCCCCCCCCACACACACACACCCACGCACTTCCAAACAAAACGGATTCTCTGGAGGTATTCCGCAAAGTATTCCGTAAATACTCACAAGGCTCAGAAGTGCATTGCTGAAAAGAAAGCTAAGGCAAAGTGCACAAATTATAGTTTTCTGTAATAATAAATGTTAATTATATTCCAATTAGGAAACAAATGCGTACAATTAACTTATTCATTCAAAGTAATTCAACCTGTTTCGTTTGAAAAGTGAACTAAAGTACCAAATAGACAGCTTTCTTATGTGTCGCCATCTGTGATGTAGTATGTAGGTGTCTTTGTTGTTTTATGACTTTCTTAGCATGCATAAAATTCAGAGCTCAAGAGCTGGAGCCGTTGACAAGTCGAAAAATGCCCATTTCTTTTGTTGAAACTCCCGTTTATTTTGTCGATGACCACAAAATGATTCGAGAAGAATGGGAAAAGATTTGATTTATGGCTATCTCAGGACGACTTTCTCAGGATGGCACTGAACGCAGCATTATGGAAGAGTTCATCCGAACGGTCCACACACAAGCTCTGGAAGATAAATTTCATCGCATTATCGTAATCAAAGTGGGTGATCTACCGAAGGAAATTGATCCTTCAATCAAAGATTATCTTGCTAGCTCAACCTATTTGACGCGGGGTAAAAGAAATTTTTCGAACAAGCTTCTGTATGTTTTCTAGAAGCAATGTTGGAAAGTAGTTACAAGAAATATAGTAGACTAGTTGGCAGGTGCGGATCCAGAGTGTCTTTTATTTTGGAACGGTGGGAGGGAGGGATTCAGAGTTACATATATACAATACAATTGACATAGTATTGGTATTACTTGTTGAAACGAAACTTGTCTATAAAGAAATCCTGTCTTAAACGGACCATTTGCATGGTTTCGACGGAAGTAAAACCATATAATTATACCTGCTAAGACGAAACCTGTCTAAACCTGTTTAAAGGCAAAACTTTTATACGGTGCTTGAGCATTTTTTGGAATAGTGTATTGATTAGCTATTGGTTTTCTATAGACAGTACGTTTTATGCCATAGTGGGTATTGATTAACAGCACATCCAAATAAGGGTGTGTATAACATTTTGTTCAACTTCCATTGTTCAACATTTTATTAGAAGAGCCTTTACTGTCTGTACCCCTGATCAATTAGCCAATGAAGTAAATAAAATACGTGACATCGCAAGAAATAACAGATACAAAGACAGCACTATTAATAAATTAATTACGAGCATGGATAATAAAAAGAAGAAATTTTTCAATGAACAAAATTCAAAGTTATCAACTTTACAATATTTTCCTGGGTTCTTTGAAAGGTTAAAATATAAACGTAACAAATTCAATATCTGCCTTATCGTAAAACCTTCCACAAAATTAAAAAACACAGTATGTAGAAAAATAGTTTCAACAGAACCTGATCAACTCTCGGCGTTTATGACATCCCATTCACCAGGGCAGATGGAACATTAACATTACAATAGTATATAGGAATGACAAACAGAAAATTTAAAAAGAGATTAAAAGAACACATGGCAGATATCAAATGTGACAGAAGAACTACAGCCTTGGCTAGACTGCATAGAATAGAGCCTATGCAGATTGATTTCAAGAATCCTAATAATATTATAAATCTGATTGTGTGCAAATGTTAGGCTGAAGCCAGCGTCAAAATGAAGCATTTAATTATCCTGTATCTTTGCATATAAGTTGATTATAACCCTCAAATGAATATAGGCTGGCTTTTGTTTATTTTATTTCAATATTTTTCTTAAAAATTAAAAATTTCATTATTTTCATACAGAATAAATGGACATTTTTTCGTATATTTTAAAATGGTTGGTTGGTTTGGTTGGTTTGGACCAAAGGGCCCGGTTTTGCAGCTTTTTCTAAAATGGTTAAATTTATTTTACCGTTGCTAATACTTTATCGTTGCCAATATAAAATAAAACCCCTGAGTAATAATTTTTAATCAACAATTTATTTTCAAGTGAAAATTTTCCACGTGAAAAATGAAAAGGAAATGAATTATTTAATAATTAAACAGAATATGAGATGATGTCATATTAGAAATAAAAGGTGCGTTTTCAGTATTTGATAATAATACAAAGTGCATAAATACGAGTAAGTATGGAAAGCAAGTGAATATGATGTCATATATAGAAAAATAAAACAGATTTGTTTTGATGTTGAAATAAAATGATCTTGGGATATCAAATTATTCGTGATTAATTTATCTTTTTTTTTCTTTTTCTTTTTCACATGAAAGGAATTATTTTAAATGTACGTAATATATGTATTTTAAATGTATGTGTTGTAAATTAAAGTTCTGTGTTTTAAATGAAATGAGTGAAAGATTTATATTTTAAAAAAAAATAATGAATCTTTTCTTCCAGCCGAATTGTGTAAACTTGAACAAGCCGATCGTGCCAATTCATAACATTATAAACGTGAAAGCGCGTTCTATATAGTAGAAATTTTTTTACATATAGATAGAACATTTCCGAGAATAGGAAGGTTAGGGATCTGTAATTAGGTCCATAGTCAATTTGCTTTATTTTTTTTTTTTATCAAGTGAAATTTGGCGCAAAATTAAATACATTGTTGTAACCAGATTTGTTTTTTGCGTGGTAAACACTTAATGGTATTTTAGATGATCATTTCCCCACTCATCTTTGACGCCTACTATGACTGTAAAACATATTAAAAATATTAGCCGATAATTTTCTAATTTTCTTATTGCTTCATGATGTAAATAGACTTCCTGGTTCATACTTTAAACCTGAATTGGTCATGCCATTGTCGTTCAATTTTTATTCCTAATCCTAACCCTAATCGTATCCTATCCTAATCCTGATAATAACTTTAAAGAATATTCTTTGACACGAATATGTAAATTAAATCAATATCCATAAATGGAATGAATGGAAAATAGAATAAATAGAAATGGCAAAATAAAATAACAAGAAAGTACATTTATTCGACACCTAACCCTAGAGAAAACGTAAAAAATTTCAAGCGCATGAAATAAATCAAAATAAGCCTATATATACTAACAAAAATATGTAAATTTAGACCATCATATTTGTGTCGTTGGTATTTATTAGCTTATAGTGTTCTTGACGCGATAGAAAAAATATCGAGGTTAAATTGGGCAGAATTTAAAGTACTTTCTAGCAACCTTTATTTGCATTTTAGAATCGCATCAGATTGTTATATCTTTGTGAAATATCTATCAATGTATAAAATCCACAAGCAGTTTGTTCACTATTTACACCACTTAGCGTGAAGCACTTAATTTAATATATACATAAACAAGATAATGTAGTAAGAAATATATAACATATGTCTATGCAAATAAACAATATAATAATTCCCATTTAGCAATGCACACATATACAAATTGTACACCAAATACCACCTAAAATGCACTGTTGTATAGAAGAATTCTGCCAGTGTTGTTTTTCGTTTTACGAAGAGGAATTCCTCGATTTTCACGATTTTACTTAGTCCTCCATTTTGCATTAGTTGCAGTTTCATTTTCGCGATTGTATATATTATTTGGCATGAAATTTCACTTTTTTAAGACTGGGTTATGTCAAGGCCCCTATAGCAAAGAAATACCGTATGGTCTCCTATAAAATGTGATAAAGCTTTGGTTAATTATATATGTTGTTAATTATCAAGTGAAATGTTTTACTAAATTAATCCATTTATTCTTTTTTTTAATGTTACGTGAACGAAGTCACGGGTAACAGCTAGTAGTAAAATAATTCTTCCACCAAGAGTTTATGTCCGATCCATTACCCGTGAATCAAAAGAAATATAGTTGCAAAACGAGAACATATGCAATGAATCAGCTTCTTTTGAATTAACTAAAATTTGGCACCCGATGATTTACAGATAAAAAAAAAGCAATAAAATAATAATTTTTAAGTTTTCCAGTTTAACCAATTTAAGCATGTGATTTGCGTCTATCATTTTCAAAAACTTTTCAAAATAGTTTATTTATCATTTTGATCTTGAAAAAGTTGCCGTTAGAGCGTAATGAAACATATGTCATCTATATATTAAAAGGTATTTTGAAGCCTTTTGTGTTATGTTTTTATCACCTTAAGCAATAATTACACTTTAATTTGATTTTTTTTTCGATTTAAATTCATTATATGCGTGCTAATTAACAACAATTATAGTTAGAGACTCCTGATTTTTCTTGTAATACAGTCAGTGGCGCAGCGAGATTTCGGTTCTAGGGGGGGGGGGTTGAGTTTATAATAAAAAGGGTCGCCGGTTATATGAACCATTGGTTAATGGAATCAGTCTTTTAAATGAATAAAATCATAATGCTTTTCTCCGCAATTACATTGGTTATGATTCATTTAAACAGCGTTTACAATATTAGAGTTACAAACTATAAAATGCACCAATGAAATAACACAAAACTAGGTTAGATTTTAAAAGTGTTTAAAAATGAATGGGGAAAACTTAAAGATGGAAGAGCACAGTACAGCAAATAATTTTTACATAGAAAATAACAGAGTTGGAATCCATTTGTTCAATCAAAAATACACAAGGTTTCATTACAAGAGAATCACGAATTCTTATTCCAAACTTTAATAATAATGAAGCAATTTTAACAAAATTTTCAATAGACTTACTTACCTTGCTTTTTGCCAAATGTAAGAAGTCATTTAGAACTTTTACGGCTAGAGTCTCGAAATTTTATATGGATGTTACTTAAAAGACGTAAATGCTCCCCAGATTTTACTTTTTCAATTCAAAATTTAAAAGAATGCAAGAGTAAAAATCATTCTAAAATTGCGATTTATGTGACACAATTGGTATGAAAACTTGGAATTTGGCATGATGATTACTTTTATGTAGTAAATGCTTCCTTATAATATTTTTAAAAACATTTAAAAATTTAAAAGAACGAAATGAGCTGAAAACTTTCTAAAAGTGTTCTAAATTATGATTTAGTTGCAACTGTTAGTATTAGAAACTTGAAATTTAGTATAGAGATTACTTTTAAGATGGAAATGCTTGGCATAAAGAATTTATTGTAAGTGGGAAATTTAAAGGTGTTAAGCATCTGAAAGCAATCTAAATTACGATTTATTTAGAACCTCACGTCATATCGGGCTTTTCGAAGACGATATTTTTTCTATGTTAAAAGTAACTAAACGTCTGTATTTCGACACAATACATTAAAAACATCTTGGAAGATCAAAATTACAGCGCCTATACAAAAATTTGGAAAGGCTCTGATGAATAAAAGTATTTAAAAAAATCTGAGAATTTTTCGATGACAATGCAAAAAGAAAGTTGGGTATTTTGGAGTGGGTTTACTCGGCGTCGACTCATGTTTTCAGTATTAAATGTGACTTAGTTTTTTTTGACGTGACTTTGTGTTTCTGTGACTCTGTTCTCTTCTACTTTAGTCAAAGACTTAGACTTTTTTCACGGAATTTTAAAGAGGAGTTGGATACAGTTATATTTACAATCGAATAAAATTTCAGAGAGTTCGGACAGTAACTTTTTTGTGTTGTTATTTTAAAGGACATGTCGCAAAAAAAAAAAAAAAAAAAAAAAAAAAAGACGCGAGAAGAAAGCATTTTTTTTACAGCTAGATATCAATATTTTTCCACGGTCTGTAAAACCATTATATTTATAACCATGGCTTTACAAATTTGATAAAATCTGGTAGCCAGTAAAAAATTCTAGTTACCAGTAAAAAAATATAACCTGCTCCCCT
The DNA here is from genome assembly GCA_963931845.1 of Maratus michaelseni. Lineage (NCBI taxonomy): Eukaryota > Metazoa > Arthropoda > Arachnida > Araneae > Salticidae > Maratus > Maratus michaelseni. The sequence continues at coordinate 55,132,965 of OZ007596.1, forward strand.
CCGAAGTCACTAGTTTTCAAAAGCACAAAAGTTTTTTATCAATTAATTGAGAAAAATATTAAGCCTATTGTAGGATTATTAGTTACATAGTTTAGAACAGTTACATCATTTAAAAAGATGGTATAAACAAAGTTTTCTAATGAAATTTTTCAAAATTATTTATCTATGAAAAAAAAAATGTAAAGGCTGCATTAACCGGTATGTTCAGGAAATGCTGATTGCCGAAGGTTTCAAATGTCTGGATAAGTGAGTGCTGCAAAATCTATATCTGATGGGGGGGGGGGGGGGGGGGCATCGATGAAACAGTGAAGCAGGAAAACAATTTCTGCCTATTTTTTTGTCGAAGTCAGTCAAATAATTATTTTTTATTAATTTAAAATTTGCATTTTTTAAACTTATTTTTACCTAATTAAAAATGCCGGAAATGAGAAAAAAATGCCATTTATGGTCATTTCTTAGGTTAATTTTTGTAAAAAAAATTATAATAATAATAATAAAAAAATCGGGTTAAATAACTTGGTGGCTAGATAGAAAAACTAGGTCGCCAGTGGCGACCTGGCGACTGCATTTTTCAAGACCTGTTTATAACTGATGAAAAATTTATAGAATTCAGACAACTGGGGTTATTTGTTTTTTAAACTATGAAACGAGAGACCCTTACGAGGAAAAGAAACAGACAAAAAAACCCAACCAAACAAGAAGGTGTCTTTTAAAAATGCTTTTCTGTCTAATAATCAATATTTTTAGTGAAAATTTCATTTAAAAATATAAAATTGATATAAGATATATAATCATACAATTTTGAGGTAATTATCATGAGCCCAGGCACCGCCGGACGGGTCAGCTGTATAATTTTAATGACATGCAGATAGCATTCGTTAAAATGTAATAAGTGTAAATCGATGCATAACTAATATATTGCTGATCAATTTAAATTAATGTATGATTAGCGTAAAATTGTGTGTAATTATAGATAGTATTTTTCTAAAAAAATGCGCTTAACGTCTTTTTTTCTCAAAATCCATACTCACAGGCAGTGCTTAAATTCTAGGAAAAAAGAGGACCGGAGCTCATACATATACGATATAAGCAAGAACCCGAAGACTCTCATCCTGTGAAGAAACATATCGGAGACTTGAGGTTTCCATGAAAAAAAAAAAAATTATTTGAAGAAAGATAACTGAAAAAATGAGGCGGTCCCCCAGCACGCAGAACGTCTATATCTTCACATCCTGAAAACTCAAAATCGAATGCCTTTTTTTGAGATGCCACAAATTTATCCGCGTCGACCCATAGCGTATAGAAGAAAATTCGTTAGGGAGAAACACATTCTAATATTTTTGAACGCAAACCGCCAAACCAGATTACCATATCAGCATCTTTATAACAACAGAAAACTAACTGTCCGAACTTAACATCTGCAGGAATTTTAGCATAGAGGAAAAAAATAGTTGAGAGCAACATTAACATTGCAATATCTAATATAAATGTGAAATCTATAATCATTCTGACATATTAATGCAAAATATATAATTTGTACTGAACATATAAGAGGATAAAAATAACAGAATTTTTGTTAAATAAAAGGATAAAAAACAACAGCCTTAATTCTTTACAAAATCATACAGATTTTAAAATGCTGTTAGATAACACTGTCTTTCAAATTTTTGGTTCTGTCATGTTTTTTAGCTTTTGAAAATTGATTCTTATGTATTTTTTAGCACCGAATTAGGATTTTTCTCAAATCGCAAATTTCAAAGTTAAAAAGCTCAAAGTTAAAATTGATCCCCCCTCCCCTCCCAACCTCATCGGACCCCTGAGCTGTTTATCTGTAAGAAACCCAGTATAAGCCAAAAAATTGAATAAATTATTTAATTAAATACAATTAAACTGAATAAAAAAGTCTTACATCTATTTTATAGTATCAGATTTTTCGCTATTTTTTAACCTTGAAATTTACGATTTGCAAAAAATCCTAACATGATGGTTAAAAGTGAAGATAATTTTTTTAAGCTTCGGGAAAGAGAGAAACAATAAAATTGTAAGCCTGAAACAACTGGTGTTTTGTAGACGATGCATATGTTACATTTATGCAGTTTTACGATCTTCATGCCACATTTAAAAATAAGGAATGCACCAGGATATTTATGAACAAATGATGTTTTTATTTAAGACTATCATTTGGAAATAACAATTTACTTCTTACTCCTAAATAATGGTTTTCATATAGTACTTACATCACTTGGACATAGCTTAATTTTGGGGAAATTGGAAAATTAATAATTTGTCTTTGTTTTAAAATAAACAACCAAACTGAATATGATGCTTCAGTTTTACTTGAAATTGAAAGCGGCAAAAAACGCAAAAATGCCCAATTTTGAGACGCACTGCCTATTAATTTCAATCCCTTTTTAGGGTTTCCTTCATCTCACGAAACCCTATTACTCCCGCTCAGTTGTCTGTCTGTCACAGAGCCGTTCTCAGAACCTATATAACTTACAGAGTTGAAACTTTGTGTATATATAACTGAATACCTGCTATGAAGCTCAAAGTATTAAAATTTGAAAAAAAAAATCGTATTATTTTAATAAATAGAGATAAAAAAACAAAATTCTAACAGCCTTTTCCTATTAAATTGAAACATTTTTCGTTATAGCAGTTGCCAACAATTAAAAATCCACAATAAATTCTTCTACAATAATTAATTTGCTATTGAAAGATTTCCACTTGAAAAATGAAAATGAAATAAAAAGTTTCACCAATTAAAAAAAAAAAAAAGATTAAGATGACGTCATATTGATAATAAACGGAAATTTTCAAAGATTTCTCAATAAAACAAGGAGTATGAGTAGGTGTATGTACAGAATGCAGATTAATATCACGTCATTAGAGATTTAACAAGTAATATAATTTTTTTAAAGTAAATTCCTACTTTTTAATCATAAATATATAAAATAAACCCGTTCAGCATTAATGTCCCACGTTATCTTTATTGAACATTTTTTTATAATCATCGTTGCGGTATTTTATTTCTGTGGCATCACTAATTTAAGATAAATCTTTCATTTCATTTATGAAAACAATGGGAGGAATTTTTTTCTCCCATTTAAAACTAAAATTAATTATTAAATTTAATTAATGAATTAATATTTGAAAAAAACTGTATTAACATAAAGTGTCATCCACTACAAGTTAAAAAAAAATTATTTGAACTTGAGTGGATGAATAGAAAATATTTTATTAACGATTGAAAATTTGAACAAGATATACATAGAGAGAGTGTGAGCTAATAGTAGGAATTTAAAAAGAAAATTAATCTGACGAAGTTTAACGAATTTTTCAAATGTTTGAGAATAATACAAAGCGAATATCAATATGAGTAATAGAGAATAGTAAATATATGAATTTGAGGAACGTATTGACCCGATTATGCAAATATTCGCATATTTTAACATTTTGAAGGTGTACAACATGTTTAATTTTGATTTTTTTTTTTCGCATTTAGTCCACATGACAGATATTATTATGACAGAGTATAATAGCGGGCTTCGTCCGCTATCGGGCTGGTTTAGATATTTGAAAAAACGAAAAATAGACCGGTAAATTTTTACTTTATAAAAAGAACATGACTTTTTTTTTTGGTTCCAAATGAAATTTATTTGGATTTATTAAAGAAATTATAAAGTGTTTTGAAAGGAATATTAAACGAAACCCTTTGAGCGATCTTCGATCACACTTACCCACTTGTTTTAGGTAGCTTTCATTACAAAAATTAAAAAGCTACCTATTGCAGCCGTTCGGAGGAAAGTAATTGCGGAAAATTTCAGTATATTTTCACCGATAATGACCCTCAGACCCCCAAACCCTCCTCCGTTTAAATGTTGATTTATATACGATTCATATACGACAAGTTTCTAAATCCTTAACTGCATTGAGCGGTCTCACCGACCGCTGCTTCTTTTCAATTTTCACAGTTTAACTTGTAACTTTCAGTTTAACTATAGATACTGGAGATAATTTATTTCGGTTGGGGCCATATAGTACCATCGCTAGACTTCTGAATAGATGTATTTGAATTATAATAGTCCTATACTCAAAGTTTAGTACATTAAACAGTATCCTATGATTTAATCGAGCCTTTTATTAATCTTTAGATTAAGCGGTTTCAGAGACCGCTCACAGCAGTTGTGTGACAATTTCTGCTACAGCAGTTGATGGTTAAAATGCTTTATAATACAGGGTGTTTCTAAATAAATATCGGAGTTTTAACGCTTGGTAGTATTTATTATATAAAATTTAAAATTATAATTAATACCTAAAATGAAAGAGCAACTCAAACAGTTTTACCTACAAGCTTACAAGTGTTCAATGTGAACAACTTAATATAGCTTAATATAGAAACTTAATATTGAAACCCTTCAATAGCTTTCATCACACGACACAAATCAAGTCGATAGCTCAGTTCTTCCCAAACGTTAATTAGTGTTTGTGGGGTAATTGTTGCAACAGCTGGCTGGGGGATCACATCTGAACTTTATCCGGAACGCACGTTGCACGGTAACTACAGATTTGGTCTTTGCAAACTGCAGAACACAAAATGCGTTCTGTTCACTACTCGTCATTTTCAGTACTAGCGCTTTCTAACGCATCACGGAAGAAACATTGCCTACGCATGTGCATGCACAGGTACCAACAAACTGTTTGAGTTACTCTTTCATTTTTTGTATTAAGTATAATTATAAGTTTTATATAATAGATACTACAAAGCGTTAAAACCCCGATATTCATTTAGAAACAGCCTGTATTTTAAACATAAATTTGAAAGGGAATTAATGTGATAAAGGATAAACATTCTATCTGATACTCAAGCTTTTGAATGATCAGTCTTAGTGTCATAAAAGCTGGGATACATCTGTTGTCTATCCGCACTTTCTCTTTGAAGTCCTTTCAAGAGTTATTGGAAAACAGATCTCATGCCTGCAATACCTATGTAATGATATTTTAAATATAATATTATCAAAAGATATTATGCACTACTGAGATTACACTTTTATTATTGGCCATATGGAGGTGCCGATAATTGGGAGCCGACTAATTAAGCATTCCGGTATTGGACATTGGTCCTAAAACCTTAAAAATAAATGAAATGGGCCCTTAGTATATAAAATTCAAAGTTTTATGTTACTATCAAAACAAAAACATGCATTTTTTACAAGAAAATATAGAATATATAAATTAATTGAAGACTCTTAACAAACTATTAGCATGTTTATTAAAATTTTCACTGAAAAACAATGGAACTGTGAAATATTACTTTCTGCTTCCCGATTGGTTTGATTAATAGTAAACAATATCTCAGATTACAAAACATGCAAGGGAGAATTGTGATAAAAAAACTAATAAAAAGATAAATTTTTATTGTTTTTTTTAAACCAAAAACTTTGAAGGGTGTATATTACTGGCATATCTACCCTAATAGTATATTTAGTTATTGTACGGCTCACTGTTGAGAAATTTCGTAGTTAAAATACAGAAAGTTTTAATTCTCCTTATATTTGAATAAACAACAAATTGAAGAGTTTAATATATAGAATTTCTATTTATTAAATGTATTGCTAATTTACGATACAAATTATTAAGAAGTTTATCATATATAACATTGAAAGAGTCAATTTGAGAGACGCTAAAGATATGAATTATGCTACTAAAATATCACTTTTCAAATGATGACACAAGTCGTCCCAAATATTAGGATATGTTCATTATATGAGCTTCGAACGACATAAATACGGAATAAAAACATTACAATTTTTTTTTTTTTTTTTGTAATATACCAGATACTAGAAGTATAAACTCATGAATAACGAATGATATTGAAACTCGTGCAGATACTTGTGTAAACACATACCGAAATAATTTGAAATACCAATAATGCACTTATAGAAATTATAAGATTAGAATAAGCACAATAATATAAGATTAAATAATAATAATAAAAAAAAACAGAAAAATTTACCTGGATCGCTGGCAATATGTAAAATATCCGCGACAAACGACAAGAGTATACACGACATCCATAAAGGAGAGAGGAGCAAGGAGAGGGCCAAGTTTGGTAATCACAGATTTTAATTATCCTATCCTAATCGGGGCCTCCGAGATCACGCTGTGTGTTTTCTCAACCGGGCCTGCTACAAGTGACGTCACAAGAGTGATCCATACTACTTAAAATTTTCCATGTACTTTGTTCGTTTGTACGGATTGTTTACGATAGTATTTTGATATTATTTATTGTTTTATTTAGTAATTAATAATATTTGTCAATGCATTTAGATTATATCGCTATCAATAATTATATATTATAACTATTAAAGAAAGTGTAGATTATATCTATAAAATAATGAGAAGAAAATGTTGCGTTCCTAGTTTCAAATCTAAGTCTTCAAATTCCCAACTTATAATGAAAACAAGAAATTTTAGCTACGAAAATTACATTGTGATAATTGTCTGAGTGCAACGAAGACTCATACACAACGCAGTTTTACTTTGCCCCATATATGGCTTCGATGGATATTAAAACCTTTCGTCAAGCATAACTCAAAAAATATTTAACGGATTTCGTTCAAATTTTTACAGCAGGTACCTATAAAGGTGACAACGACGTCTATTTATTACCAAGAATAAATATCAAACCGTTTGGAAATTATATTAAAAAATAAATAAAAAAGCACAATTAAAGTACATACGTCACGAAAATTTAGTACATACGTCATTTCCACCGGCGGAGATTTTCGTAAATAATAAGATTTTAAAAGTTCATGGAGTAACATGGAGCAAAAAAAAATGCACGCTCAATACAATACAATATCAGTACAATAAAACATATTTCCATTTAATAAAAATAGAAAATTAATCTGGAATTTTTTCTGTTTGAAAGAAAAAAATCCGCAATAACTTTGTATAAGAGATTTGGCGCAAATCTCAACATTGGCAGCTTTTTATTTCGCATGTGTAAATAGGAAACAATTCTATGATGTTTAAATAAAAGGTTTTGATTTGCGACACTATTTCTTCTTATTTTCTTTTCCTTTTTAGTATTTTAAGTGGAATTAGTGAAAGGCATGTATTTTAAATTAAATGAGTGGAAGACATGTATTTTTAATGTATGTATTTCAAATGAAATGAGTGAAAGGTTTATAGTTAAATGAAATTAATGAAATATAAAGATGTTACGAGAACAATATTTGGCGAGTTATCAGCTGCGCCAAGGTAACATAAAAGTACCAATACATAAGTGAAATGACAGATGTCATATACGCACCACGTTGCCGCGATTTTTTCCCCCCACCAATTTGGCGAAAACTTTGTTTTTGAATTTTAGTTACAAATACCAGGCAATAATAGCACGTGATTTTTTATTACAATATAAAAATAAAATAACGTAATAATTGTAACTTCTACTATTTTAAAAAATTAAATAAAAATAAATAAATAATAGTTTGATATCAATAAATATTGATACACATATAAAAATAATCTATAGAATTAAAATAAAAAATAAAAGTAAATAAACACAACAAACAGTTTTTGCCAAATTGGCAGGGGGAAAATCGCGCCAACGTGGTGAGTATATGACATCTGTCATTTCACTTTTTACCCTTTTATCTGTGCTTTCGGAAATATCAAAAAATTAAAAAATACTTATATCAGGCGTATTATGTTTTGCATTTTTATACGGACCACTTCTCCATTTTAAGATTTTAAAAGTTATTTATATCAGATATTTCTTCCCTGAGATTCCCACAAGTTATTTTCGGTAATCTTTTAGTTAGCTTATTAATTGTTTACAATTTGCCCCCCCCCCCCCACCTGACAATAACAATTAGTTATCACAAAAATGTCTCTTAGTTTTGTTAAATATGTTTGTTATGTATTTTCATTAAAATATCGAAAATGGCAATAAAATTTTATTTTAGCATCGTACTTATATTTTTAAGATGAAGCAAAAACATGGTTTAATAAATGTATATTTGTAAATACTTGAAAAACATATTTTTCCTCTCTCTAGGAAAATTTGGTAAGATGCTAAAACTGCCTTTTAGCACCATTTTTAATTTTTTCGCCAATCGCGCAAACCAGCGCATGATACGGAACTTTTCCCCATTCAGATGCACAAACAAGGTTGGTCTCAAACAAGAGTAATGCTAGCAACAATATTGTTTTAACTCTATAAGAGTTACAAACAATAATGATAAGATTGGTCTCAAACAAGAGTAATGCTAGCAACAATATTGTTTTAACATAAGAGTTACAAACAATAATGATTCTCCGATTAGCTTTGGGCCCGTTTACGGAAGTTTCTCCTAGAAAAAAAAAACTGTGGAAGAAGTCTTTTACATTTGTTTCGAATGAAGCTCGGTCGTAATAATACAAGCAACACTAATATTAACATGGGGGTAAACTTTGAATTTAAGTGTAAATATTTGAAACCCTCCCCCCCCCACCTCCCCTCAAAAAAAAAAAGAAAAAGAAAGTTACAGAAATGAATTTAAAATGGCGTTAAGCCACGCTTTCTGACATAAGCAATTGACTGCGAACTCGATTACGAAACCTTTCACTTAATAACATGTATATAATAACCCTTAGGGTACTTTTCCTCCCCAGTTATACGGACCTTGGGGCTTTTTTAAAAAGCTTAACGCAGTTCGGTTTTAAGAAGTTCAGATTTACTGCCCAATGACATAAACTACAATGAAAATAAACCTGATGAAATATTATGCTGGTTTATGTATGTATTTGAAAAAATTGCATCAGAATTCACTTATTAGATAAATTACTCCTGTTTGCATTTAATAACAGATGAACGGCTTCTGTGTAATAAATTGTTTAAACATTGGGAAGGTGGTGAGAGGTACAGAGACGTGTAAACGAACGGGTAGACAGATGGGTAGTGAGATGGGTAGAGAGACGGGTAAAGAGACGAATAGTGACATAGATAACCTAACGGGTAGCGAAACGAATAGACAGACGGGTACTGAGACAAAAGAGGGTTGACAGAGGGGTAGCGAGAAAGGTAAGGAGACAGGTAGCGACACAAGTAGCCAGACCGGTAGACAGGCATGTAGAGAGAAAGGTTGCGAGACGGATAGCGTGGTGAATAGAGAGACGAGTACAGAGATGAGTACAGCGACGAGTTGACAGACGGGTAGAGAGAGGGGGTATATAGACAGACAGACGTGTCGAGAGACGGGTAGTGAAACGTGAAGCGATACAGTTAGAGAGACAGATAGACATATGGGTAGGGAGACGCTTAATGATGCGGTGGAAAGACACATGGATAGTGAGACGGGTATACAGACGAGTAGAGAGGCAGTAGACAGATGGGTACGTAGAGAAACACAGTGTAGAGACAGCATAATTTCGGTCTCCACCGCCGATCGACGATTGGGATTTTTACGCTTTCTGATTATTTGTAAAATCAAACGCTTTTTAAGTCATTTCCGGTATTTTGGAGGATTATGAAGATATAAGAAGGTATGATATAAGAAATTAATATATATTATTAGATTATATAGAAATATTAGATTATATAGAGATTAGAATATATAGAAATTAATTAGATTATATTACTATAATATTTATTATATTACAGTTATAAATTAATTAGATTATATAGAAATTAATAGATATTATATAAGAAACAAAGTTCAACCAGTAATGACTTAAGAAGCGTTCGGTTTAACAACTAATCAGAAAGCATGATAATCGCAATCGTCTATCCGCGGTGGACAGGGAAATTATGCTTAGAGACATGGCTAGACATAAATGTAGATAGCCAGACGGTTAGAGAAACAGATAGATGGGTAGAGAGAGCAGTAGGGAAATATACGACATGTAGCGAGATATGTAGGGAGACAGTCAATCGGGTATGGAGATGGGTAGAAGAACGGATAGGGAAACAAACAGATTGTAGAGAGAGACAGATAAGACAGGCAAAAGAAAAGTCTGAGGTTTGAAGCGGTAAAAGCGCAGGGGGTAGAGTCTCCTAGAAAATAATCAAGAAGTATTATCTTTGAAATATATGTATTTTTTTCAATTTGATTTTTCCAGAAGTCGTTGAAAGATTTTTTATATTACTTTAGTAGGAATTTAGGCTACAGTTTCGAAATCAGATTTGTAGTAAAGCATGGTATCAATGTGGTTTGAAGTGTACGAGTTTCTATAAATAGTTATACAAATAAACAAGGAGGAGAATTTTTAAATTCAAATGTAAATATTTGCCACAAAGAAAATGTTTCAACAATGAAATTAAATTTGCGTTAAACTACGCTTGCTAAAATACGCTCTCGGCTGCAAATCTGTGATTACGTAACTTTAAAAAGCTTGGCATTTAAAAAAAATCCGGCTTTTTTTGTTGTTGTTGTTGTTTGTTTGTTTGTTTGTTTTTTAAAGTTTTGAGCTATTCCAACTTAAGAAAATGAGATTATTTGCCAAATTATATAAATATATATATATATATATATGAAAACATAACAGTATATATGAATTTATATATGATATTTTGTAATTCTATCATTTAATTTGCTCTTTTTCACATATTGTATCTTCTTTATATCGTGATTGTTAACCCTATGTTCTGAGAAATATCACTCAGACCAATCCCTTTGAGGGAAGTCCCAGTTTTACTCATATTTCAACAGCAGTGGTCTGCATTAAACGTATCGAATTACGTTTTATAATTCGTGAAGCTAAAATTAATATGATGGTGCTGAACTTGTGCGGAGAAAAAAATTAACCCTTACAACGAATGTGTATTCTACTGTAATGTAAATATTCCGTCATATTTGAATTAATGTGTACTTCCAAAACGAAAAGAGATAAATGATCTTTGGAAAAAAAATAAAATAAGCAGATGACAAGCAGTTTAAAAAAGCAAAATGGTGCAACGATGACAACAGACCTTTCGAAGATTTTTAAATATACGGTAATAAATTGAATAAAATCTGGATGCACTTAGTTAGAAGTGAGTGTGATTTGTTTATAAATTTAAAAGTAACTGATTTCCTCAAATTACTAGTTCCATTTAAAATTTTAGCTATCTTAAGAGTACAAATATATTATAAAAATAAATCTGTTGATAAGTTCCTTTGAGTGGTTATTATGTTCTGGACACAAGTACAATAAAAGAGAAAATTTTTGAAAATATTGTAAATAAGTTATCAAGTTAAGATAAAACAGAAAGCAAATACAGGTGATTAAGAGAAAATGGCTTATGGCGAAAGAAGGAAATTTGGCGACATATTTTCCGGCAACCTATTTGCTGTTTTATATAAATAAGCATTTTTTTTCAATATTTATACAATTTATTTAATATAAAGAAGTCATTTATCTATTTTCATATACAGATAGAACAGAATTATATATATACATAAACATAAAAGTTCATTAAGTTTGTCTTCACCGCTGTGTATGTAATTTGGAAACATATCTAAATTTATGAAGTCCGAATTGCGCCAAGCTTTAAAAAAAAAGCGCCAAAATCTTTATAGATGAAACATATCGATTTCTCTATTTAATTTGACATTTATTGTGTTTTGGTGGTTAAATTATGGTATGTAGTGGTAAAAGGTGGGGGGGATTGATATTGTAAAGTTTTTGGTAGATTTATTATATTTTTTGTACGTATATTTATTGTAAAATAATGTTTTTAGGAAAAGGTAAGTCAATGTTTTCAATCTGATCTATTAATCTTAGCAATTTTTTTTATTTAAAACTTATAAAACAAGTTTATTAACTCCCTTTTATTTCACGATTATGAAATTTAGTACTACTATTTATATAATGACAAATTTTAAGACAGGAAATTCAAAACATCTCTCTTTATTAAATCTTTCTGCTGGGATACATTGACCAAACTGGATCACTCTTGTGACGTCAATAATACTTGTAGCAAGCCCGGTTGAGAAAACACACAGCGTGATCTCGGAGGCCCCGTCCTAATCCTAATCTATACTAATATTATAAAGAAGTAACGATTGCTTTTTTTGCTTGTTTGTTTGTTTGTTTGTAGGGGGTAATCACTGGAACTACAGAAACGATTTCAAAAGTGATGGTGACAAATTGATGGTGACAATCCCTGCTCCAACTTAGGCTATATTTTATGTCAGTGCCACAACCCCCAGGGGATTGCAAGAACAAAAACCGTTCTAAAATTTCGATTTTTTTATTCTGAAGGTGCTTGAAACATGAAATTGGGCATGGTAGTTACTTATAAGATGTAAATGCTCTCTAAGAACAAATTCTAAAAATACTCGAAATTTAAAAGGGTGAGATGAACGAAAAGCGTTTTAAAAACATTCCAAATTACAATTTCTATGGAATCTCTGGAACTACACTGGCCTCCAAAAGTTAAGGTACAACCGGTTTTTTGCGTCTAATTTGCAAATGAACGAATATACAAACAACAAATTTGGAGAAAATATGCGCTAAACTGTTATTTATTAGATGCGACATAGAAATTTACTTACGTTAAACATTTAAATGAAATTACAACAAAAAAGCACTCATGGTGGAAAATTCTATTCTTGGAGAAATCAGTACATCGCAGTCTTATGCAGTAAAATGTGACAGAAACATTAAAAAACTGGTTCTAATACGGAATATGTCCACCCCGGACTTGAATGCATTGGCAGCATCGACTTTCCATGCTCTCAATTAAATTGTCGGACACCGAAATAGGTAACGCTGACCAGACTTGAAGTAAGCCTTGTTCCAGCTCATTTAATGACCTTGGAGGAGGACTTAAAGCCGCAACCTTTCTTCCAAGATAGTCCCAAAGATGTTCTATCGGAATCAAGTCTGGAAAGTGAGCTGTCTATTCCATTCTCTCGAAACCGTGATCCTCAATATAATCCTCAACAACCACAGCTTGGTGTGGTCTCGCATTATCATCCATTAGAATGAAAACATTGCCAATAGCACCGGCATATGGGCGCACATATGAATCAAGGATCTCATCCCGATATCTCGCACCAGTCACAGTTCCTCCATGGAACACATGCAGGTCAGTGTGGCTTCCGAGTGAGATCCCTGCCCAAACCATGATTCCACCGTTTCTGTACCTGGGTGTTTCGACAGTGTTTGATTGATGGTATCGAGTGCACTGTTCTCTCCAGGTCAGAAGACGTCCTGAATCGCTCTCCAGTGTGAATCTGGACTCGTCTGTGAAGAGTACAGAAGCCCACTGTTGTCTGGTCCAGGAAACATGTTCTCTTGCCCAACATAAGCGGGCCCTTTTCTGTCGTCTGTTGAGTGGGACACACACAACTGGTCGCCTTGCATAGAGACATGCATTGTGAAGACGTCTTCGCACCGTAGTAGCGGAGATTCTTCTCCCTGATGCTGCAAAGTGGTCTGCAATGAGTTGCGGCACAGTAGTGCGTCTTCTCCTTCGGGCTGAAAAAGCTATAAACCGGTCTTCTGCAGGTGTTGTAACACGTGGGCGGCCTGGAACCTGTCTTTTAGACACAGAATATTCGGATTCATGCTGATCCCAGAGTCGTTGGACTGCACTGCGAGACACATTGAGCCGTCTAGCAGTATCGGCCTGTGACAACCCCATTTCCATCCATCCTACCTCCCACCACCTTAATGAATCGGGCAAACGACTTCTTCTAGACATTTCTAGACTCTACTGGCTGTTGTGAACAAAACTGACAACAATAGTTCGAATACAACAAAATTTATACGCGCAATTACGAAAGCTTCGTAATTGCATATTTTTCTCTTATTCACAAATACCTATTATTTTCTATAAAATAAAAGTGGTAGCTGTAATTTTTGCGTAAGTTTTTTTTAAAGCTTATTATTGTCATTCATATAAACTATGAAGTTTAATCTGACTGCCATTTTTTGTCTGGTGAGCTTCGAAAAACATGTTGTACCTTTACTTTTGGCGGCCAGTGTACGTAACCATTTTCAAAAGAAATGGTGGCAAATTGGTGAAATCAGTCCCTGCTGTAACATAGGCTATATTTTATGTCGGTGTCACAACCCCCAGGGGGGTGCAAGAGCAAAAATCGTTTTAAAATTTCGATTTTTTTTATACTGAAGATGCATGAAACATGAAATTTGGCAGGGTAGTTACTTATAAGATGTAAATCCTCTGTAAGAACAAATTCTAAAAAATACAAAATTTAAAATGGTGAGATGAGCGAAAAGCGTTCTAAAACCATTCTAAATTACAATTTCTATGGAATCTCTTGAACTACAGAACCGTTTTTAAAAGATATGGTGGCAAATTGATGGTGACAGTCTCTGCTCTAACATAGGGTATATTTTATGTCGGTACCACCACCCCCAAGCGGGTGCAGGAGCGAAAAACGTTCTAAAATTTCGATTTTTTTTTATACTGAAGGAGCTAGAAACATGAAATTTGGCATTGTAGTTACTTATAAGATGTAAATGCTCTCTAAGAACAAATTTTTAAAAAAATCGAAATTTAAAAGGGTGAGATGAGCGAAAAACGTTCTAAAACATTTTAAATTACAATTTTTATGGAATCTCTGGAACTTCTGAACCATTTTCAAAAGTGATGGTGGCAAATTAATGGTAACAGTCCCTAATGTAACATAGGCTATGTTTTATATAGGGGCCACTACCACAAGGGGGTGTAAAAGCGAAAAACGTTCTAAAATTTCGATTTTTTTAAATTCTGAAATAACTAGAAACTTGAAATTTGGCATGGTATTACTTATACGATGTAAATGGCTCGATGAACAGCTTCTAAAAAAGTTCGACATTTAAAAGGGTGAAATGAGCTAAATGTGTTCTAAAAACATTCTAAATTGCAATTTCTATGGAATTTTTGAAACTACTGAACCGATTTTATACCTAATGCTTTCAAATTTATAATGACAGTCTGTGCTCTAACACAGGCTATATTTTATGTCAGTTCCACTACCCTGAGAGGGTTGCAAGAGCGAAGAACGTTCTAAAATTGTAAATTTTATTATACTAAAGAGATTAGAAACTTGAAATTGGGCAAGATAGTAACTTATAAGATATACAATACATGCTCTCTAAGAAACGTTTAGAAAAAATTCGAAATTTAAGAGTAATACGAGGGAAACCTGTTCTAAAACCATTCTAAATTACGATTTAAATGGAATTGTTAAGGACAGAAACTTGAAATTTAATATGGCTGACACTTTTTAAGACACAAGTGCACACACAGAAAAGTTTTTTAAAATAAATCTAAATTTAAACGGGTAAAAAAGAAAAAAAAGTTTTTTTTTTAACTAACAGGATTAGAAACTTTAAATTTGGCATGGCGGTTACTTTTAACATACAAATGCTCGCTTACAATGGTTTGTAAATAATTCAAAATTTCAATAGGTGAAATGAGCGGAAAGCATTTAAAAAGCGTTTTAAATTGAATTACTGTGGAATTGTTAGGAGTAGAAACTTAAAATATTACATGGCTGCTGATTTGGTCGCACAGAACCATTTGAAAAAAATCGAAATTTAAAAGAGTGGAATGCGCGAGAAGCGTTCTATAAACGTTTTAAATTACGATCTATTTGGAAACATTAAGGGTAGAAACTTAAAATTTCGCCTGGCTGTTACTCACGTAAATGATTACTCAGAACAGTTTACTAAAATACGAAATGTAAAAGGACAAAGGCAAAAAAAAAAAACGTACTAAATTTGCAATTTATGTGATAGTGCTGGTATAGAAGCTTCGTATTTGGCATGGTGGTTACTCTTAAAATGCAAATGGTCGTTAAGACCGGTTTCTAAACAAATCAAAATTTAACATGCTGAAATCAGCAGATAACGGTCTAGAAACTTTCTACTTTATGATTTAAATGGATTTATTCGGGTTAGAAACTGGAAATTTAATATAGTTGTAACTTTTAATAGGCAGACGCTCGGTATAAACAGTCTATTAAAAATTCGAAGTTTAAAGGTGTAAACTGAGCGGAAAACGTTATAAATTATGTTTTTTTCTAAATTGTTAGCGATAAAAACTTAGAATTTAACTGTTATTTGTTATACGTAAATGCTTCCAAAAAGAAGTTTTTACAAAATTCGAAATTTAAAAAAGGAGCAGAGGCAAAAAACATTCCAAAATTGCGATTTTAGTGATGCTGCTGGTATAGGACGTTGAAATTTGGCATGGTGGCTATTTTTAAAATTTCAGTGCTCGCTAAAAACGATTTAAAAAAGTGAAATTAGCTGAAAAATGTTCTAAAAACCTTCTAAACAATGATTTATCTGAAATTGTTAGGGATAGAAACTTGAAATTTTACATGGCTGTTACGTTAGATACACAAATTCATCCATAGAACAGTTTTTAAAATTTTGAAATAAAACTTGCTTGCTCCAAAAGTTTTGATGGTCTCTATGGTTTCGATATTGCACATTTTCTATAACTTGGCGATGTTTATAGCGCCAAAACATCAATATTTTTAACATTATAAGTGATAATTTCTAAAATTATATCCGTTACTATAGCAACGGTATAATTTCAAATCTATGTATTCTAATATTGTAAAGAAATAACTGTTTTTGTTTTTTGTTATGTATTTTTGTTTGTTTGTAGGGTGTAATCGCTAAAACTACCGAACCGATTTCAAACGTAATGGTAGCAAATTAATGGTGGCATTCCCTACTCCAACGTAGGCTATATTTTATGTCGGTGCCACTACTCACAAGGGGATGAAGGAGCAAAAACTGTTCTAAAAGTGCGATTTTTGTAATACTGAAGGGCCTAGAAACTTGAAATTTGGCATGGTGTCTATGGAACTACCGAACCGATTTCAAACATAATGGAGGCAAATTGATGGTGACAGTCCCTGATGTAATATAGGCTATATTTTATGTTGGTGTCAACAGCCCAGGGTGGTGCGGTAGCTAAAAACATTCTGAAATTGCAATTTTGGTTTTACTCTGGTTAGAAATTTGAAATTTGGTATGGCAGGTTGTTACTTATAAAATGTAAATGCTCTCTAAGAATAGTTTCTAAAAAATTTGAAATCTAAAATGGTGAAATGAGCGAAAAGCGTTCTAAAAACATTCCAAATTACAATTTCTGTGGAATCTGTGGGAACTACGGAGCCGATTTCAAATGTAATGGTGGCAACTTTATGGTGACCAGTTTCTGCTTTAACATAGGCTATATTTCATGTCGGTGTCACTACCACAGAAGAGTGCGGTAGCGAAAAACTTTCCAAACTTGCAATTTTTCTGTTAGAAACTTGAAATTTGACAGTTAATCATAAGATGTAAATGCTCTCTAAGAACAGTTCTGAAAAATTCGAAATTTAAAAGGGTGCAATGAGAGAAAAGCGTTTTAAATTACGATTTCTATGGAACTGTTAAGGACAGAAACTTGAAATTTGACATGGCTGCTATACTTTTTTAAGATGCAAATGCACACACAGAACAGTTTTGGTTAAAACATCGAAATTTAAAAAGGTGAAGTAGGAAAGAATAATCTAAATTACGATTTTTGTGATTCTGAAAGGACTAGAAACGTGAAATTCGGCATAGAAGTTAGTTTTAAAATAGAAACGCTCGCTAACAATAGTTTGTAAAGAAATGCAAAATTTAAGAGGGTTTAATGAGCGGGATGCGTTCTAAAAACTTTCTAAATTACGATTTTTATGGAATTGTTAGGGATAGAAACCTCACATTTGACATGACTGTTACTTTTAAGAAATAAATGGTCGCACAGAACAATTAAAAAAATCGAAATATAAGAGTGTGAAAGCGCTAAAAGCGTTCTAAATTGCTTACTAATTTGTAATTTACTTGGACATGATAGGGCTAGAAACTTGAAATTTGGAATCGCTATTATTCTAGAGACGTGAATGCTCGCCCAGAATAATTTTCTAAAAATGCGAAATTAAAAAGGGTGCAGAAGCAGAAAAAAAATGTTCTAATATTGCGATTTATCTGTATACTTGGTACAAGCTTGGTATTTGGCATGGTGGTTATTTTTTAAATGCAAATGCGTTTCTAAAGAATTCAAAATTTATAAAGGTGAAATAAGCCGAAAACGTTCTAAAAAAGATCTAAATTTGGATTTAAATGGATTTATTCGGGTTAGAAAATTGAAATTCATTTTAGTGGCAATTTTTAAAATGCAGACGCTCGGCATAAACATTAATTCAAAATAGAATAGATTTTGATGTGGTTTACACTGTTATATAGATATTTTTTCAAGGAATGTTTTAGTATATAATATATCGTTCTACGTTGCTAAGTTCTAGAATTATAAGAAAAATTTCCATAATCAGGTGAATCCGGTTATAAAACACTAGCCTTTTAAAAAAGTTCTATGGATTTTAATGATGCTTTCATTTGTTAGTTAAAAGTTGTTCAGGGATGGTTTTAGTATATTGCATATCGCTCTATCTTTCTTTACCAAATCCTACTTTAAACAATCAATTAAAGTCCTCATAAGCCCAAATTTCGTCTGACAAATTAGAAAATATAATAGCGCAAAGGCTTTCGTAACCTTTTCAGAAATGCGGAACGATATTCCGGGTAAATTTCCACATTAATTTAAGATATAAGTTCAAATCCACCGATATATTTCTTTTGATTCAAGATAAGATTGGAGAAACCGACCAGCGTAGCGTGCGAAGTCTGCTAGTAATATTATAAATCTGATTGTATGTGTAAATGTTTGGCTGAAGTATCGTCAAAACGGACTATTTAATAGCCCTGTATTTTTGCATATAGATGGATTTTAACCGAGAAATGAATATA
Source organism: Maratus michaelseni (assembly GCA_963931845.1). Classification (NCBI taxonomy): domain Eukaryota; kingdom Metazoa; phylum Arthropoda; class Arachnida; order Araneae; family Salticidae; genus Maratus; species Maratus michaelseni. The sequence goes on from OZ007596.1 coordinate 55,151,742, forward strand.
GGCTAGGTTTTATTTATTTTTTCAAATATTTTTCTTAATAATTAAAAATTTAATTATTTTCATAGAGAATTAATGAATATTTTCCCTTTAAAATTTAATTAACCATTTTACGTTGCTAAGCATTATCGTTGCCAATAAATACAAAACCTGGAATAATAATTTTTTCTCAACAATTATTTTTCAATTGAACGATTTCCACGTAAAAAATGAAAATTAAAAACAATTCAAAAGATGAGGAATTGCCATGATATCTGAAAGTAATATTGAGTATTTGTTGTTATAAATGAAGTATGAATATCGGTTACGTTGAGTAGACATTTTCTGTCAAAGACGGCGATATAATTCGATAGAAAAATGAATAATAATTATATTATTAAGAAAAGATTTCGCTTGGACCATGGAACTATGAAAAGAACCCTCCTTGCCTTGGACAAATGTGACGTCATAAATAAAACCATGTATTTTCAAATATTCCTAATAATACAAGGAGCATGAATATCAGTATATATAATGAAAGTAGATAGATAATGGACGTCAAATTTAAGATAAAAAACTGAAATATATTTTATCGATACTGATTAATAATAAGTTTGAATATCAGTTACATACAGATGTGAGTTTTCTACTAAAATTTTCGTCATGATTGCCAGGAAAAGAAAATTAACAAGAATTATATAAATGCGAAGGATGTGAATAATCCCTTAACTGCACAGCGTACAACCACGAATTTAAGAATTATATCATTAAAAGCAGTTTTTTCTGGGATTCGTCAGATTCCCAGAATGCATAAATTTCAGCCAGAATTCCCATAAATTTCATTTTTTTTTTTCGTCATATTTGAAATAAAACGTCAATTTTCAAATATGTTTTAAAAGGAGCGTGAATCAATTCCGTACATTAATAATTCAAGGATCAGTAAGTATAGAAAGTAGATGAGTTTCACGCCATATTTAAAACGAAAAATTGAATTTTTTTTATCTATACTGAATACTAAGCATGATTATCAGTTATATACAAACGAGAGTTTTCTGCTAAAATCACATCATAATTTTAAGAAAAGAAAACTGAACACGAATCTATTATATTAGAATCTGACCATCTGTTTTTTCGCAACTACTCCTCTTAGACTATCGAACGCAACGCGATTTAGTTAACATCGGTTATCATTGATCCGAGGATGTCACACAAACTCTCAGAATTTAAAAAATTGAATTAGATTCTCAGATATTATTATTATTAATATTATTATTATTATTGTAAATTTTAACGAAGTTTCTCTGAAAACGACAAGTAAATGACTCCCTATTTATGGATAAAAAAGGAGAAATAAAATAGATCAATATATTTGTTACGCCATTTTCTCATTAAAACTGAAAACAATTTTTTTTTCAATTACAACAGCTGTTGAAAACAAAATCTTGATTTTAATAAATTATCCGAAAAATAAAAACATATTTTCACATATTCAAACTTCATGAATAATTTTTTTTTCTGCAGAACAAAATTCGTCTGTCAACATATTTGCATTTAGAAAACAAGATTTTTTTCAGATATATATTAATTTAAGAAGGCAGAATTGAATTTAAAGAAAAAGCATTTACTATTTTCAATTGATTATTTTTGAAGGACGGCTGTTAAAACGTTTCACAAAGGCGTTAAAAGTAAAATGGTTTATCAGGTAAAATTGATATTTGTTTTTATACCCAATTCATCGATTTCCACGATTTTATTTGGCCCTTCTTTTTTCATTGGTTGCAATTTTATTTTCGCGATTATTTGGCACAAAATTTCACTTTTTTTAAGACTGAGTTATGTCAAGGCCCTGTAAAAAAAATACCGTATTGTCTCCTATCAAATGTGATAAAGAGTTAGTTAATTATTTACGTTTTTCATTATCGAGAGTGAAATATTTTGCTTTATTAATGTATTTACTCTTCTTTTAATTTTGTGTGAACCAAGTCACGGGTAACAGCTAGTTTTTATATATGTTGAAGGAAAGAAGTCCCTTAATCTTAGGTTCAACGGATTTTATACAACGCTCCTTAGTTCTCGAGAAATAAGGGGTCTAATATTATAGCACAACTTAAATACTTACTTTGTAACGAAATTACTGCGTTGGTTGTAGCTTAGTTGTTATGGCGCCTGGTCGTTTATCCGAGGGTCCGGGCTCGAGATAGGAACGCACGGCGGTTGTTTTTTTTACTTTTTTGTTTTATAAATGTAATTGTAATTATAATTTAATAATCTCACCATTAAAAGTTTTAATATCTTACATTAGTTAGAATGTTAACATATTTATTTTTTTAATTTAGCATTTTTGATTTTTAAACCATTATAAAAAATTTCTCATCATATAAAGAGATTAAAAAAAAACTGGATCTATTATTGACTAGTAAAAATCATACCTTATTTTATTAATAACATCATAAAAATTACATTATTTAATATTAAAAAAATCTGTTGTAATTTAATTATTATGCTAATTTTTAATATAATTATGCTTCTTATTTTAAAAACAGAGTAGTATTATCATCGCATTGACTTCCCTACTTAAGGCAATATATAAATGTCGTTTCTTTAAAATCACGAATGGACACATTTGTTCAATATTATTGTATTGATAAAGCATACAGTGGCTCACATTTGTTTTTGGTTACTTGTGTTTTTGAAACTTACTTATAAAAAACATCATCTAAATATTAAAGGATCTACTAAAATTTTTTTCGTGTAAACTTTCTATTGTGATTGTCTATAATAAAACCTACATATTGTAATAAAAATAAATTCTAACCCTTTAAAAAATAATAATAATTTACCGAGAAAGTGTTAAAAACAATCTCACATAAGTAATTGGACAGTTGAAAGCTGTACTAAATTTTTTGACAGATGATATTTTTTGTTGTTTATTTTTTTTTTATAAAAGAAAATATGTGTCAAATATTTTCGTCTGCACTTTGAAATTACTACTGCTTCATATAAATTTGTTTAAATTTCTATATTTGAAATGAACATGGCCGGGCGCTCCAAAGTTACAACAAATTCTATTAGTAATTTAAACATAGAACATTTTAATGATGGTAAAAACATCAGAATTATCGCAAAACTTGTTAAAGTAAGACATTCAACTGTGTTTCCTATTATAAAACGGTGTAAACTACGTGGAACTGTTGAAAAAGCATTAAAATCAGGAGCTTCACGCAAGCTAAATCCCAGGAATCGAAAGTTTATTATGCATAAAATCAAGAAAAATCCAAGAATTAGTGCAGTGAAACTTGATACAAAATTGGAAAACAAATTTTCAATAAAAGTAAATACTGAAACTCTTAGACGATTTATCAGATACAACAGTAGAGTTGCCAGAAGAAAATGATTTGTTAATGAAAGAGCAAGAAAGTTACGTCTGGATTTTGAAAAATCCATGGTAGACAAAGATGTATCGTTTTGGGAAAACGTCATATTTGTGGATGAATCAAAATTTAACACGTTAGGGTCTGATGGGAGAATAACTGTGTGGAGAAAGCCCAACGAAAAACTCAATCCGAAAAATCTATTGCAAACTGTCAAACATGGAGGCATAATGGTTTGGGGATGTTTTGCTGCTTCTGGTATGGGAAATTTAGATTTCATTGAAAATTATATGGACCAATATAAGTATATAAATATTCTGAAGGAAAACTGGAAAATATCTGCCCAAAAACTTGGAATTCAAAACGCTTTCAAGTTGTATCAAGATAACGATCCCAAACATACAGCCCTAAATGTTCGCTTATGGCTGCTGTACAACTGTTCCAAAGTTATTGAAAATGTGTGGCATGAACTGTTGAAAAGAACAAAAAAAAAATATATTTCTTTGAAAGAACCACTTAAAGCAGTATTAACAGATGAATGAAACAAAATTGAACATTCTTCCACAAAAAAAAAAAAAAAAAAAAAAAAACTATTTGCATCCATGCCAAAACGTATTAAACGTGTAATTTCAGGTAAAGAATACTCAATAAGCTATTAAAACGTTTGATTATTTTCATATGTTTGTTTGCATTTGTTGAATGTTCAAAGTGTCCAATTTCTTATATGAAACTGTCTGTAGCGTTTTCTCGGTAAATTAATTATTTAAAAAAAAAAGTTTTGAATATATTTTTATTACAATACGTAGGTTTTATTATAGACAAAAGAAAGTTTATATTAAAAAAAATTACGTAGATACTTTAATATGTAAATGATGTTTTTTATAAGTAAGTTTCAAAAACACAAGTGTCAAAACAAATGTTAGCCACTGTATATGAAATGCATTTTAAAAGTGTTTAAAAAAAATAACCGTTTAATGATGTTTTATGCAACGATTTAGTTGCAAATTAAAAAATAAAGAGTTCAACATTTTGATTAATATACAATATTATAATTTTTAATTGAGATTATTAAATTATAATTACAAGTATATTTATAAAACAAAAATCAGAAAAATAAACGCAGCGCGTCCCGGTCTCGAACCCAGGTCCACGGATCAACGAAAAGACGCCATAACAACTGAGCTACGACCAACGCTGTAATTTCGTTACAAAGTAAGTATTTAAGTTGTGTAATATTAGACCCCCTATCTCTCTAGAACTAAGGAGCTTTGTATAAAATCCGTTGAACCTGAGACTAGGGGGCTTCTACCCTATACCATATATAAAAATAATAAAAATCAGTGATTACCAAGCTTGGCCCTCTCCTTGTAAGAGTTAAAGAGTATTTTATGAGAATGAAGGGAAGTCTATGACGTCGTTAGCAATTTTAAAGAAAAGCGTTCTCATTGGCCAGGATAGGGATGAAATTACGGTTACTTTACCATATTTATGAAAAATTACAAAACGATATTTTGTTTTAATGCTGGTCGAATGTAATCTTTGTAAATTAATGGTGTTTCGAGTAAATTCTAGAAAAATTGTAAAGGGAGTGCTTAATATATGGTCAACGCAACATTATTTTACAGAAACTTTTAACAGTGTAGGAACATATTCTGAGATTAGGAAAAATCGACGAACAATCGATAACAACGTATACAAATTTATTAAAGGCATATTAAAATACATAAAGATGCTTTTCTGTACTATAAATAAAAACAATCATCAATAAATATAAACAGTAGTTGTTCATTAAAATATTTCCTCTATTTGTTTTTCCGTTATATATGTCAATAATCATACTATTGTTTCCTTTCCCTTTTCCATTATCCGAGTCGGAAATCACACGATATACACTTTTCTGTGGTTCCGGTATATTCAAGCTCTCGAAGAAGTTGGTCTTTACTGTCTGCGTGGTTGCTGAAGAACACGATGTATTCACATCCGACATATAAATGGTAAATTGATAGACACTTCTGAAAGCGTCTATGAAAGTGTACAAGGAATCTTTCCCACATTCTTCAAGAACAGCAGCACCTACGCATCCTCCTACATACTCGGGCAATCTGAAAAAAGTAAGGACGTTGTGAGTAACCTAACCACATAGATCATTATTAACGTTTTACATTCTGTTATGAAATTAAAACATATCTTGTCTGCCATTCATGACAATACTTTTCGGTATACAAATTTCTACTAATGCAAATTTTTTTATTAATGTATTTTTCGTAAGGGAGAAAATAGCAGTTTGAAATTTTAATAAATATATTGTTTTTGTTCTATGTTTTCATAATCAAAATTTATTTTAACGATAAGTTGAACATTTATTATAATTTTGAGTTTTTGACAACAACCACTGTTACAGTGGTTGTTATATAAATGGTGTTATATAAATATAAAAATATATTTATATAAATATAAAAAATAACTTAAAGCAAGCGTTCCAGTGATGCTATCTAAAAGATTCAACAATTATTTGGTCAAACGATTACAAGTATACAAAATATTATTAATAAGAATGAAGCATATCCAAGATATAAAGAGCATGCGCGGTAGCGTATTACTGCGTGCACGGCAGCGTATTACTGCTTATTTTACTGTTTAATACTGTTAATTTTACGGTATAATACTGGCAGCTGGGTGGCAGTTTTATACTGCAAAATCAACAATTATTTTTTGCAGTGTAGGTAAGTCTTGCAATCGTTTTGAAAATCGAAAAAAAAAATTGACGGATTTGCACGTTTCAGACACTGGAGATTCCGAAAAACATATTTTTAGAAAAAAAAATTGCCGTCCGTCTGTCTGTCTGTTTGTCTGTGTGTCTGTAAACGCTCTATCTTCCTAAAAAATCGAGATAGAGACTTAACATTTGGTGTGTACTTAGTATGTAAAAATGGGAAGAGGCTTATTGAATTTCAGTAACCTCGATTATCCGGAACTATATTTTTCGGACTCTCGAAATATTCGTTCTGATAAAAGGCATATAACAATTTTCGAAATTGTTTATTTTAAGGAGGAAATATAAAAGACAATAAAAAACATAAATTTTGCATAAAGAATGATGTCGATCGGATAATGAGTTGCCGAGATATTTGTAATAATATTTTTCACACTCTTCGATTTATCCTGATCCTGTATTATCATTCAAATTTCAATTCAAAGGTATATTTTAATTGGAAATGAGATGCTTCATCCAACGCAGTAAACCGTTAGTTAATATGATTATCAATTTTGGAGTAATAGAGCATTTAAAGTTTATGACGTCATCAAGCCACGATTTTATTCGAATTGCAATGCATTTTATAAATAGTTTATACATATTTTATTGTCATATTTTATATTATGCATATCCAGGATGGGTAAGTATTACGGTGGCCCCCAACGACTAGTTTTTTTTTTTAAATATGATCTAAAACATCAACAGGATATGAATGATTTGAGCGAATATATTGTGCTGGTATTTTTATTAATTAAAAATGTAAAATACTATCTAAAAACTATTAAAATATTTAATAAAAGTACTTTTCAAAATTTCAAGGCTCAGAGGGAAGAAAGAACCTCAAATATGATCAAAATATCGATTATTTTATTATTAGCTTAAATTATAGATCTATACTTTTTATACATGTGATTAAAATATCTAAACTGTACCTTTCATATTGCTATATGTGTAATATGTACAGGATTGCGGTTAAATGGGACCTTTTTCACAAATGAAAACTTTAAATAGCTTTTTTACAAGTTCATTTTTTTTGTTTGCGTAATGTTTTAAAATGAGCTCTGTTTTAAAATGTTTTAAAATGAAATGTTTTAAAAATATTAAGTTCTTTTTTTCATATTTCTATTTGAGATATAGATTTATAATTTTTTGTACGTGTTCTTTATTATGTATGTGATAAAACCGACATGTAATTAGCATAATGGATTTTATTTGGGTCAGGTACGGGTAAAATCTGGCTATGTAGACCGATGCAATATAGTTTTCCAACCCCATGCAGGAGTCTAATATTAATCCGCAATGTAGAAGAAATGCAGTACAACCAACCCGTGTCAAGTAAATAGATTCTTCATGAACCTCAACAGGATGCAGGATTCTAATAGGAATCCGATCGACAGAAAAAAAGGTGACTGTGTCAGGATTGGGTATAATCTAATTACTTCACTAAGTCCGTCTCAACAATTTTGTTAACCGACTTGATGCAGAATTCAAACCCGAATCTTAACTGTTGTAATTATTTTTGCTGTAGGCCTATTAATTTTTTTGTAATACATTTTTGAAGTTGTACGGAGAATTTTGGGACACCCTGTATATTGAAAAAAAAAAGATTTTTTTCCCTTTATTTTCAGACTCTCAAGACAGTTGGGCCTACTTTTACATCTAAAAAATGTAGATATGGTACACTGAAGATTACAGGAGATTATATGTAATGTAGTACTCTAAAAATGTAGTACTCTAATGTAGTACTATGACAAAAAAACTCTATTTTTAAAGCTCTTTTAGCACAATATAAAAGTTCAGCTTGATGTAAAAAATTCTGCTTGGCATTGTGATTAAACAAGAACGAAAAATCATGCGTCAGGCATAGATTATGAAACACTTTCCAACACCGCCATAAAACTGTAACGAAACTTCACCATTAAATAAGGTGAAAGAAGATATGTAAGTAAACAGTTTAGAAAATACATAATACATTGAAAAATACAGTTTTCGAAATTACCTTCCAGTGTCAAAAAAGTAGTTGAATTATTTTGTGCAGCCCTGTATATGGTCAATAGATGTGGATATATAGTATGATAAAATTTAGTTCAGTTAGAATATTCACATTTAGCAATTTTCGCCAATCGATGGAAATGCACTCGAAATCTTCTGTACATCCCTGTATATTATCTGAAGACTTTTGTACCACACCACCTATTAAGTTAAAAGGCAACTTAAAACTCACTTGGAGCAATTACCAAACGTAAACGACAATGTATCTTTTTTTCGTAGCCCTGTATATGAATTTATTTATACTCCACAAACTTCTATTAGTCTACTAAATATAGTTTAGCAGGAAAATGCATAAACACAATTAAAAACTACCCTTAAGCAATTCACTCCCATAGTCTGTAGTACTTACGAATTTCCTTGTGTAGCCCTGTATGTGGTCAACCGAGTTTATAAACACACACGTACTATGAAAACAAAAAAGTTAAAAATGCAAACCAAAGTTGAAAACGCACTTATCACACATAGACTGTAAATATCGCACATGTACTGTAACCAATATCTTTTGTGTGTCCCTGTAAATAAACGCAATGCACACAAGAGAGCAATTTATAGTGCACCTCAGTAATGCATATAATTTTCATTATGTTTGAAATAGTGAAATATCACTAAATTACACTACAGACGATTTTTCCCCATATAACGATGTGTAAAACAATTCTTTTGTTTGACCCTGTAAATGAATAATAAATGCTTTGCACCTCATATTCTACAAAAAGCATGTTTTAATGCGCTTCATAATTATATTTTAAACTATCTGACCCGCCCGGCGTTGCCCTAGCCCCTGTAATAAATTTAAATTTCTTAAAAAACGAAACTCTGGCCACGGTCTCCGATGGCTTCGGTACCGTATACCGGGCATGCTCCGGAAAATCATTTATTTCCCCCTACCACTGCCAGGGGATCATTCTGTTCTAAACAAACCTCTTTCCGAACAAACTTCTGAGACATCTCCCCGCTGCCTACGTTACTGTATAGTAGGCGCACTACAAAATTGAGCTGGTTTCGAGAAGATTGGAACATTATTAGCCCAGTTATTGAAATAAGGCACAGTTAGAGAAAGTAACCTTGAGTGAGGTGCCGGGGAGAGGGGATGTTCAAGTGTCCTTCAGAAAATGACTAATTAGGAGGCCCACTATGAATCTTTCAAAATTCGTTCGTTTGCTTAAGCTACACTGTAAAAAATGACCAATGTTTCTTATTTTATGAAAATTTACTATAACCACGAACGAAAATATAATATAATCTTCTGAGTTATCCGAAATTCCGAATAGCGTGTTCCATTTTCTTTTGAATCCCCAGAAACCAATACATTTCCAAAATTTAAAGAATTATTTATAAAAACAAAGTATTTTTCGCTGCCCGTATTTTTCAGAAACGTTTCCGAAGGGTTTTTATAGTGTATTAATTAGTGTCCTCAGCCTGGAATACCTATTTTTCGAATGCTATCCATTCTCAAGTAAACATTTTCACGCTCAAAAAATATGTTTAACAGACAAACATGCAAAATTAACAGCGTTAACAATAACATTAAAATTAAGATTATTTCTTTATTCTTTCATGTATGAATTAATTTATGCGGCTGAAAACGTTTACTTGAGAATGGATGACATTCGAAAAACAGGTATTCCAGGCTGAGGACACTAATTAATACACTATAAAAACACTTCGGAAACGTTTCTGAAAAATACGGGCAGCGAAAAATACTTTGTTTTTATAAATAATTCTTTAAATTTTGGAAATATACTGATTATTGGGGATTCAAAAGAAAATGGAACACGCTATTTGGAATTTCGGATAACTTAGAAGATTATATTATATTTTCGTTCGTGGTTATAGTATGTTTTCATAAAATAAGAAACCTTGGTCATTTTTTACAGTGTAGGAACTTAATTACAAATTTGGCTTAAACTATTATTCGGAAATAGTGGTAACCGCTACTCTTAAATTTAGTTTAATGTTATAAAGAGTGATTATTAAGTGAGTTATAATGTTTGGAATCACTTGCGTTGAAATCGGAAAGATGGTTGTTGAGATATGGAAACGGAGCATAGTTAGAGAAAAAACCTTGAAGGAGGGGCCAGTGAGGGAGGGGTTGTTCAAGTACCCTTCAGCAAATAACTAATTAGGAGGATCACTATACATCTTTAAAGATTGATTAATTTGGTTAAGCCAGGAACTTAATTTGAAATTTGGCTTAGACTATTATTCGGAAATTCTGGTAACTGCTTTCTAGAAATACACCTTGAAGCTATGAATGCTGATTTTTAAGATAATTTAGTAAAAATGAAACTGGTTTGGAGAAGTTTGGAACACTATTAGCTGAAATTTAAAATAGCGATATTTTCTATATAAAACAGCAATTAAACGCTACTAAAAATGTTAAAATTGTTAAATGTAATTAAACTCTTGTCCCTCTCCATTCCCGCAAATATAAAAAATAATCTGTTAAATAAAGTTTTCTGTATCAATAATCTCTATCATAATAATGTATGTAAAAAAAAAAAAATAAATAAAAAAAAAAAAAAAAAAAAAAAACTTAAACCCGACTAATTTCAAACAGGGGGATGTTTGTGTAATTTGTCATGTGCAGGTGGCGCGACATTAGCGTGGCTGTACGCTGATAACTTCAAAACATATTGACACTATTTAGTTAGAAATCCTTATCTATGCATCGCTACGCTGGTTTATTTAATTACTTCTGTAAAGAATCGATGCAACCAACCAACCCAAGAGATAAAAGCGTATTTTTTATGAGAGTTCTTTGTGGATATTAATTAATATTTCAGTAAATAATTGAAATATTAAAATTCTGAGGTTCAGGTGCATCAGGAGAAGGTTTGGACTACCTAAATCTAAATTTGCAGGTTTCTAGGTGGGCTAGATTTTCCTAGCCATCGCCAACAGACACACACACACACACACAGAGCGAAACTTTATTTTATTAGTATAGATGACGCAGCGTCATCAAAATGCGTTTGAACCGATTATTCCCCATTGACTGTAATGTAACGGAATACTTTTGACTGTCCCTGTAAAAAAACTGTAAGTGCTACACACTTCTGTTGAAATAGGGAACATGCTATAGTAAACGACAATAACATAAAAAAATTTCAGGACAATCGAAGCATATTTAAGGGAATTAGAGCACGGACAGACGGCAGACGGCAGACAAACCGAAGTCATAAACACTTTTCCACTAGGTTGGAAAGTGTTAAAAATATTATTATTATTCAGATATACAATACTATAAAAACTGTAAATAATATACGATACATTACATTGGCTCAAATAGAAATATGACATAGAAAATATATAAATATATAATTCAAAATCTTTAATTCACTTACATGCAGAAGTTTACGATAGGTTCCGTTATATTCATTTTAAACATGCTGTTCCTAAAGGTTTCAAAATCATCCGCAGTTGTTCCCATACATTCGTCGAATGCGTTCATAGCTTTTCTAAAGCACCGTGAGAAGAACAACTTACCTGTTTTGAGAAACAATATTTTATATAAAAAAAATAATAAGTTGTTAACATTCTTTTAATGCAATAATTTTTTACTACTATTGTAAACAATACTCACAAAAATTTTGTATAAAACATGTTAGCAAGTTATTTTTTCTTATACTAGGACCTCCTCAAACGGATTTGAGTGATATTGCTGAGAATATAGAGTTAATAACTTTTGATAAGTAATGAAAATCAGACATCTTTAATTACTTATATATTGATACAAATTCAAATGATGAAACTGGGGAAATTAAATGGTAGAATTGCAAATTACCATATATAAATTCATATGCACTGTTAAAAAATGTAGGGAAACAAACAAACAAATAGAGAAAGCCATGCATGCCAGCCATGCATAGGTATAAAATTGGAAGTACACATACATTAAATGTAATACATAAAATAAGACATTTAAACATCGTATATCGTATCTTAACTCTTTGAAATGATGTGAAAAATATGAAGAGATTTTTATCACTAAGTAGAGTACCTATAAATGTAAAAAAAATTGATTTTTTGACAAAGAAAAGTTTTAAATGGTGTGTGGGCGATTCGGACAATTAAGACTGTTGCACATCTGTTTTCCATGGATACAATGAGGTTGTCGATAGGGTTGTGTTGATTATTGACGGCCAATTATCTACACTTGGGATATAGGCCCGGGGGGAGTGCCCTTCGTGGGGGGGGGGGGTCTTTCTAAGGAAACCTAACCCGTATTTACGCATGGATAAATCCACGGCTCGAAGAAAACCACGAAAACTCCGAACGATTAGGCCGACGGGCGCGATTGGGATCGAACCCAATACTTCCCGTCTACCAGCTTCGAGAGCAGAACCTCTCAGCCACTGGTGGGGCAGGTTGTCGATAGGAGTTTAGGGAATTCCGTTCCACTTTTTAAAAAGTTCCAGATTGATGAATTTACTGTTTTTTATATTTAACTATTTTTATTTGTTTGAAAAAAAAAATTAAAATTGGAGACTCACGAATTTTGCTATCTTTTGTGCAGAATTCTTCAGTAAGATTTACAATTCTAGCAGTTGCTTCGAAAAATGAACCATATTTACTCTGTAGAAGAAATTTTGGTGGTGACTTGAAATCAAAACCATTTTCATCTTGGTGGCATCTCAATATTTCCATTACTTCCCTAAAAATAATAAAGAAATCATTTAGCTATTTTAAAATAAGTAATTTTAATTATTTTGTTTTATCAGGCTTGAAGTATTTTATTTAAAACATATGTTTAATGAGGTCTACTGTAATTTACATATAAAATAGACTTCTTTTGAGTAACAAAGTTAGCCAACGAACGATTTAAAGTAAGGACGTGGGCATAATTTATAATAAAAAAAAAATGCCCAGTTAAACTGAGGGCATTGAGCTCACAGGCTATTCACACTAATTGTATATTATACTCTTATTTCAAAGAATTTGAAATAAGCTCCTCGAAAAATAAAGAAATAGACAATATATTAAGGGGGGTCATCCCCCTGTTACCCCCCTCATAGTTAACTAATGCACCCCTTAAACTAATCAGGGAAGCCTCTTATTACAATGAATATATATATACAAAATTTGAAGAAAATCGGATAATGCTGCAATTTATCTAAATTAAGGGGGGATTAGCCCCACACCTTCCCCCTTTATACTTAACCAATGAACACCCAAAACTATTCAGAGAAGCGCATTATCACAATGAACCTATATACAAATTTTGAAGCAAATGGGATAATTCTGCTTGAAAAACCCATTTATATAAATTAAGGGGGGATTAGCCCCCCTCGTTCCCCCCCCTTATACTTAACCAATCAATCCCGAAAACTAATAAGGGAAGCGTTTTAACCCAATGAACCTATAAACAAATTTTGAAGAAAATGGGATAATTCTGCATGAAAAACCCATTTATATAAATTAGGGGGGATTAGCCCCCCCGTTCCCCTCTTTATACTTAACCAATCAATCCCAAAAACTAATCAGGGAAGCGCCTTAACACAGTGAACCTATAAACAAAATTTGAAGGAAAACGGATATTTCTATGAAGAGTTATCGCGTTACGTACATACGTACGTACATACGTACATACATACAGAACCGGCGGGCACATAAGCTCTCAGACTTTGATAGCCTGTGAGCTAAAAATGAATAAAATTTCTTCAACCCAAATAATGCAATAGCCTCTTTAAAAAATATCAAATGTTTCTAAAACATAGGATGTAATGTATAACAACAATAGTCATGCTCCGTAATTTCAGTTTTTTTTCATGTCATTTTAATTTTAATCTAATATATATATCTTCAGAATTTCAATTAAAAAAATAATCTCCTCTTCATAATATAAATATTCCTTCCAAGAACAAATACTTTTCTTATTTCATCGAATATATAAACAATAAGAATACAATTATTCACCAAAAAACTCTTCATTCCTAAAAAAAAAAAAAATTCAATTTTTGATTATTTTTTTTTTCGTTCTTCAAAATATTTAAAAATAGCATAAAAAAAAGAAAATGTTCAAGATATATCAAGGCAAAAACACATCTTAGAAATATTTTTAAAAATATCTCTTTAAAAGTTAAAAAATCCCAATACTAATAATTGAAATTTTCAAATAAAAAGAGTTTACTGCTATAGTATTTTCATTATGTGTACTCCAGATTTTCCGATGTTCAAAATTTGAGAAGAATTTCTTATTTAAAAATTTTAAAAAGGAGGGACAAATTGAGGGGAGGGGGAATAGTAGGTATATAAAAACACGCTCGTATTCGAATGCAACGTTGTGTCAAAATGTCAATACAAACGGTGAAGAACTTTCGGAGATTTGAGATTTTGAACAAATGAACATTTACATTTTTATTTATATAGATTATCATTTCTTACTGAAAATGTAATCAATGAAAAGCAAGTATTTTAAATTAATGTTATGTATTTCAAATGAAATGAGGGAAGGTCGATATTTTTTATTGATGTCTATAGACAATAAATTATTATTCTTAACCAACATCAGAACCGATTGATTGAAGAATCGCCAAATTAAAATTAAGATTCGTTTTACTGTCAGACTTATTTTGCTGTAATATGACTAATTTTGCATTAATTGTTTCACATCAGCTCTTGAAATATTAGGGATCTTGTTTAAGATTTCAAGAAGAGCCGATGGTAGCCAAAAAGCTTAAGGAAAGCTTCATTCACCTAAAGTCCATCACAAATAGAAGCTTACGACAATATAAAAGCCAATACAGGAAATTGCTAAAATGGTGTGTGTGTGTGTGAGGGGGGGACCAAGACGAATTCTCCATGTTGTGTGAGGATCGGATCCATAGAACCTGAGATATCCAATACAGAATAAATGTACACTATGCTGCAGAAAATATAGGAAATTGCAGTGCGTCTGGAGGAGAGAACAAGAACTTTTAAATGGTTGGGGTAACAACCCAAGACGAATGTTTCAAGTTGTGTGAGTATCAGACCCATAGAACTCGATGTATTGAATAAAGAATAAATATACACTAGAGATCCTCTCAATAAATATCGCTCATTTTTATTTCTCTTCCAATAGGTAATGCCGATTCAATACGGGTAGAATCGCTCAATTTTATTTTCGTTCAAGTCTTCCATATCAATACCTCGATATGGATAATATAGGTCATTTTTTATTGCCTTCAAAACGTCATTGCAGATTTATCTATCCCCGTTAGAGGCTAATAGGGATAGATTGTTATTTTTTGTGCTAATATCATAGCAGTGCAATATATTTATTCTTTCGATTTTACTATTTTTTGGGGGTTGTTTGGGTTACTATTTTTTTAAGTTGTATTTTTCAAACAGTCCGTCTACACCTCCCTACAAAAAAAAAAAAAAAAAAAAAAAAAAAAAAACTTAAGTATTAACATTGTTTCTGTAACTCTTGGTGGCCGCTGTTAAATAACAATAATGAAAACTTTCGCCTTATTTACAGTTAAAATTTTTTATCCTTGGTTTAGAGTCACGTTACTCAGGGTTCTCGTTAGTTAAATTGCATCGCTCATATTAGTCTCTTCCACTCCCATCCCTAGTGCTTAAAGTATTATAGTCCTGTACGGGTAGAGTTAAACCAGACACGTACAGGATCGCTTCAATTGATCGCTAAGTTTTGGAATTTCTGTTTTTTAAGTTTATCTTGTGAGGATTGCGCATGCCTCTTCTTGCTCTAGTAGCGCCCCCTTCTGGAGAAATGAAAAAAGGCGGCAGTAGAACTCAGAACGTCAGCGAAAAAGGACGTCGCTTGTTATAGTAGAAACCAGAATAGTATGAAAATGGCTATGAGTAAATGTTACCGGTCATGTATATTGAATAATATGATTAATCCTCTATGTTGATTTATGTACCTGTGCTTGTCATCTGTCCTCGTCATGTCAACTTTATGTTACTATATTAAACTTGTGTTCGTCATTAGAACAGCCTGAATTTAATTAGAACACTCCCACATTCGGAAGAGTCTTTACAGTGGTGTCAGAATTAAAAGGATGAATAAGGCTGTACTACTTGAGTAGTGATTGAAAGATCACAGTGAAATATTTAGGATAACCTTTATAGAGGTAAGGTATTTTTTTGTTTAAGCATGGCGGATCAACTGACTAAGCTTAAAAAAACTAGAGGCGTAATAAAAGCATCTATTACCTCTATTGTTAAAAAGATCGAAGATGCATGGGTTTTGGAATCACCGAATTTTGACGAAATAAAAGAAAATTTAGCTCAGCTAGAACAAAAAGGTATTGACCTCAAGCGGGAAGATACCCAAATTTTATCGTTAATTAATGATGAGGATGAAATCGAAAAAGACGCAAAAGCTTCCATCGAATATCATGAAAAAATAACTTGATGGAAATTTAGAATTAATAAGAAATTGAAAAATAATAGCAAAAGTCCAAAATTATTTACAGAGTGAACACAATATTATGAAAGATACTCCCATAGTTAACAATGTAACTTCAATTTCCGAATCCTCAAACTATGCAGTCACGCCTGATGAAGAAACCGAATATGAAACCGCAAATTATGTTAAAAAGAATGCAAGTGCCTCGGATAAATATTTGATTGCATCATCAGACATGAAAGAAGAAAATATAAGACGAAACATAATTTCTGAAAATAAAGATTCAAAAGTTGATGTCACGACAACAGAAGAATCTTACTCTATTTTCAACAATACAATGCCAGAAACACTTGATGGAAGTTTCGAATCTAACACGATTGAGTTCAGTGAGAAACAACCTCTTGTTTACGATGAAAATTCCGACTACATTATAGTCAATGGTTGTGTGAAATCACATGAAATAGCAAACAAAGAACCCGATGTATCCCTTAAGTTAAATCATCCTGACAACATGATGTTAGAAAAATGCCAGAAGAAATCTGAGAAGATTGATGAGTTTACAGAGACTAAGGAAGTGACGATTGACGAAAATAAAAATGAAACTGAACTTTCTAAAAATTATGATAAAGTTAAAATTAAGGAAAACGTGAAGAAGAAACAGTATACACGTGATGGCTTTCACCGAATGAACAATACATTTAGTACGGGAAGACGGCGAAAACACAAAAAAATAAAATTTCTAGGTCATGTAGTAGGATGCGGTATACATGCACCCGATCCCGACAAAGTATCAGCGATACAAAACTTAGAAGTTCCCAAGTCAAAGAAAGATGTCAGAAGCATATTAGGTCTTTTATCTTATTACCGATCCTATGTTCCTTCATTCTCCGACATAGCTCGTCCATTGATTGAACTTACCAAGAAACGTGCCCCTAATGAAGTTACCTGGTCTAAGGATTGTGACAAAGCCTTTTTTGAGTTGAAACAGGCGATCAGTAAATCACCCATCTGTTATTCTCCGAACTTTCAGAAACCTTTCGTTATACATGCAGATGCTTCTTCGTATGCGATAGGCGCTTGTCTATCTCAAAAAGATGAAAATGAACAAGAGCATCCCATTGCTTTTACAAGTAAAAAGCTCTCCAAATGCCAAGGAGGTTATGCTACCATCGAAAAGGAAGCTTATGCTGTTATCTTCGCCCTGAAAAAGTTCGAACACTATATTTATGGTTTGCAGGTAACTGTGGTGAGCAACCATAATCCTTTGAAATTTCTCATGGACTGTGCACCTCAAAGTGCACGCCTTCAAAGATGGGCCCTTGCACTTCAGCGCTTTCAAGCCCAAATAACGTTCCGACGTGGGAAACTCCACGCGAATGCTAACTCTCTAAGTAGGCTAAATGCCTCACATTGGACTTAAAGAAAAAAAAAACACTTTGAACATTCTTTTTCTTTGTGTGTGTGTTACAAGTTTGAACTTTTAAAAACTTTAAATTTATCCCAGAACTTTAAAATATTAGTATTATTGTTATAGTGTAGTCTGTTTTCTGTTTGTTTATTTTCTTTGATATTCTTTAAGTGTTTGAATTTTTGTATTAATATGTTTTACTTGTTTGTTCAGATATTTACTAGATATTGATTTGTCTCAAAAGACTAAATCAAATTCTCGAAGGGGGGACGTGTGAGGATTGCGCATGCGTCTTCTTGCTCTAGTAGCGCCCCCTTCTGGAGAAATGAAAAAAGGCGGCAGTAGAACTCAGAACGTCAGCGAAAAAGGACGTCGCTTGTCATAGTAGAAACCAGAATAGTATGAAAATGGCCATGAGTAAATGTTAGCGGTCATGTATATTGAATAATATGATTAATCCTCTATGTTGATTTATGTACCTGTGCTTGTCATCTGTCCTCGTCATGTCAACTTTATATTACTATATTAAACTTGTGTTCGTCATTAGAACAGCCTGAATTTAATTAGAACACTCCCACATTCGGAAGAGTCTTTACAAAGTTTATCTGTGTGAGTATCTATTCTAAAACATCTAATACTAAAATTTGGGAATCAATTCTTATTGTGATCGATGCTGTTTTATATGATGTCAGTGTTTATCGATACTCGCTTTTTCCAGAATCGTCCACTCCTACTGTAAGCGCATTTTCAATTTTGTTGAATTATTTCCTCCTAAAGAAAATTAGAGCAAACAATGTGATAAGTGCAAAATTCACAGTGCTTCTAGTGATTTGATCAAAAGAAATTTGAATCATTACAATTTGATAACGATTGTTTCTAGGAACATTTTTAGCTTAAATTTTATAGATTATGTGGTGCATACATAATTTATCTTCGCCAATTACTAAGTGAAATGTTTAAATTTTAAATGAAATGAATGCATAAAAGTGATGGCAATGGGAACAATATTTGGCAATTTATCACATGGCACCTGGCTAACATAAAAGTAACTAAAATGCTTATTTATGTATAAATACATATATAAACTAGTCGTTGGGGGCCACCGTAATACTTTCCCATCAGGAATATGCATAATATAAAATATGAAAATAAAACATGTGCAAACTATTTATAAAATGCATTGCAATTCGAATAAAATCGTGGCTTGATGACGTCATAAACTTCAAATGCTCTATTACTGAATTGCGTAAAAGAAACATCCTTATAACTCCAAAATTGATAATTCTATTAACTAGAGGTTTACTGCGTCGGATTAAGCGTCTCATTTCCAATTAAAATATATCTCTGAATTGAAATTTGGATGAAATACAGGGTCATGAAAAATCGAAGAGTGTGGAAATTGGATTCCAAATATCTCGGCAACTAATTATCTGATCGACTTCACGCTTTTTGCAAAATTTATGTTTTTTTTATTGTTTTTTATATTCATTCCTTAAAATAAACAATTTCGAAAATTTTTATATACCTTTTATCAGAACGAATATTTCGAGAGTCCGAAAAAAATGGTGCCGGATAATCGAGGTTACTGGAATTCAATAAGCTTCTTTACATTATTACATACTAAGCACATACCAAATTTCATGTCTCTATCTCAATTTGTTCGGGAGATAGAGCGTTTACAGACACACAGACACACACACACAGAGACAGACGGACAACATTTTTTTTTTTCTTCTAAAAATATGTTTTTCGGAATCTCCAGTGTCTGAAACGTGTAAATCAGCCAAAAAATTTTTTCTCGATTTTCAAAACTATTACAAGACTTACCCTATACTACGTATGATGGGTAAGTAAAAAGTATGATTTATCTGCACTTTTTTTTAGGTGCGTTCGTAATTATATAAATACGTAGCACCTTCTGAATAGTCGTCGTAGCAAGCATAAAAATTTATCAGGTTTGCTTTCATATCTGTTGGCAACAAATCTCACTTTCTGAAGCCTGAATTGTGCCAAACTTAAAAACCGCCAATATCCTTATAAGAGGAAAGTACATGTTTTGTATTTATAGATGTTTATATATTAACAAAAATCATTACATTTAGAGAATAATTTTTATCTTATGATTTTTAACTTTTAATATTGCAACTGAAAATCCTTAGGAAATCCAGAATATTTATGTGATTGTTTTTTTTTTTTTTTTTTTTTTTTTTTTTTTTTGTGTGTGTGTGTGTGTCAGTACTTTTTTAAACAAATGTTTTCTTTTATTTCGGGCGAAATATTTAGGATATATTGTATTGTCTTCTAAAAAAAAACACTAGTATTTTATCAAACATGTCACTAAAGTCATTTTTTTTCGTTTTGTTCTGTTTTTATGCACCATTTAGAATAATAAAAATAGTTAAAAATACCTAAGGAGTGCTTATTTAGTTTTAAAATAATTTAAATGAATAATTGCAGAATTGTGGCAAAACATGAGTTTCATTTTTACAGATTTTCTTGTTATAATAGAATTTTAGAATGATCTTCATAAATTTTTAACTGTTTTTATAGCAAACCATTAATCTATACTAATAAAAGAAAGTTTCGCTCTGTGTGTGTGTCTGTGTATGTGTCTCTGTGTGTGTGTGTCTGTTGGCGATGGCTAGGAAAATTTAGCCCACCTTGAAGGCTGGAAATTTAGATTTAGGTAGTCCAAACCATCTCCTGGTGCAACATTACTTCAGAATTTTAATATTTTAATTACTTTCTGAAATATTAATTAAAATGCACAAAGCACTCTCATTAAAAATACGCTTTTATTCTCTTCGGTTGGTTGGTTCACTGGTTGGTTGCATCGATTCTTCACAGAAGTAATTAAATAAACCAGAGTAGCGATGCAAAAATAAGGATTTCTAAGGAAATAGTGGTCGCACGGCTCTGCCGTTACAAACATACAACCGTGCACACGTAGCGCCATCTGCCGACGCGAAACTGAAAGTGTCATTAACGCAGAAGAACTGATACAACTGTCCTACTCGAGCGCCATCACCATCTATTTAAAACATTTTAGAGGGATGTTTTTCGTTAGAAATCTTTGGATGAAAGTCGAGTGTTTCATGAATTACTGTTTTTTTTTTTTCTTTTTTTTCAGCTAAATATTAATATTTTCACACAAAAATTATACCCATGCTTAGGAAACATTTTTTTTAATATTCATAAGAATTTGGATAATAAGATTTTTTTTTAAAAAAAACATTAAATAAAAAATTAGAACACTTCTAACAGGCAATTTTGTCACTACAAATTGGCAATTCTTAAGTTCTTGCTTGAGCTGCGGATAGTTTAGCGAGAATTCTTGAAACTTTCTATTGCAAATTTATTAATATTAATATTTTATATCTATATTAATAAAAGAAAGTTTCGCTCTATGTGTGTGTCCGTGTGTGTGTCTGTGTGTGTGTCTGTTGGCGATGGCTAGCAAAATCTAGCCCACCTAGAAGTCTGGAAATTTAGGTGTGGATAGTCCAAGGTCTGGCCATGTGCACCTGAGCCTCAGAATTTTAATATTTTGATAATTAGCCTAGATATTAATTAGATTCTCATTAACCATCGCTTCTAAAATGTCATCTTTTAAATCAAAATGGCGAAAGAAACGAACGGGTGCGTTGGATTTGCAAGCGGAAATGAACAAATTCGAAATTATTTTACTAATTAGCGAATTTTAAGAAAACTAATTGAGATATCAATTTGAAAATTTCTGAGCATATGTAAAAAAAATATTCTGTATCTGAATATGTGATTTTTGAAAAAGCGGTTGGTATTTTTTTTTTTTTTTATGCAAAAAACTGCCAAAAATCTGCCGGCGCCAGTGAAAACGATCCTGAGAAAGTTTCAGACAGGGATCTGCTTTCATTAAAAACTGAACTACAAAGAGATCTGTTTCTCAGGCCGAAACCTCCATTTAGTTTGCGAAAATGAAAGGAAATAATTGCCAATTTTTACTAATGAACAAAAATGTAGGTAACTAATTAAGATATAGATTTGAAATTGAGGTCGGAAAGGGGTGTCATCTGCCGGCTATTTTAGCGTAGCATCTTCGTTATGTTCTAATTATCAGAAAAATGTAATTCTTTTTTTAATGATCGCGTTAATGTAGGTGACAATGGTTCTCTTGAACAAATTATTCATTATATTTGCGTGTATGGGGAGGGAGGGGGTTAACGCCTTTCTCTGAGATTGTAATTATCTCGGGCCCGGGCAACGCCGGGCGGGTTAGCTAATATGTAATAAAATGCTTCATTTTCAGCCGATTATGTTAGTTGTGTGATTTTTTCAAATAAAAAAGGTTATTTTTTAGAAAAGCGAGTTTTGTTTTTCAAATTTCGCTTAACTGGCTGCCATTTTGTAATAAAGTGATAAAATGAAAAATTCTCACCATTAAAACCTTAGTCAGAACAAGCTTTAAAAATGTAGTAATGTTTAATTTTTTGCATTCTTTATTAGACTTTATGTAGAGAAAATTTCAAAAAGTGTTTTTTTTTTCCTAAGAGGACAGCACAATACTTGATTTACAAGGTTTCAATTTGGAGAAAATCTCTGAAATTGGCTCTTTAACAGGGTTAATAACTCTATTCGTAAAAACAAAGTGTAATTTTATATGAAGTCTAAGATTTTCTTTGTAAATTTTAGGGTTACTATTTGAAAATTTTTAGTTTGCTAATTTTAATTTGTATATAGTCGTCTAAGAAAAATTAACAAATATTAAGTAATAGCAGACATTAGAGGTCTGTGCAGACCAAAGTTTTCAGGCCTGGCCTGAACAAATTCTATCTTGGCTCAAAATTTTTATAATTTTGCCGTTATTTTAGATTGCACAGACCCGAAAAATCCAAGGGAAAAAAATTAAGCTGTGGCCAAAATCATAATTTCACCTTCCGTTTCTATTTTTGAATATGTATTCAACAATCTTAAAAGATATTTTCCCTTTCTTTTAACCATTTTAAAAATACTCAAAAGGGACCTTTGTTTTTAGAATGTATTGAAATAAAATACAAGTGTGCCTTAATAAAGCTAACTGAAATAAACCATACTTTTATATGTATATGTGCGATGTAAATAAAATGTAAATAAAAAATGTAAATGTTTATGCATAACACACAGTTATGCATAAACATTTACATTTTTTTTCTCTTTTTCTTTAGCTTTGTGAACGGTATTTTAAATCTGATGACATTTAGGAGCACACCCTCTACAATTCAGAAAATGGAATATTGGTAGCAGTTTTGTTACCTGCACTGAAGTAACAAAAGGTAGCATTCCGTCCTATTTGTCAGGGTCAGGTTGTCCAGAACAATTTTCAAAGCAAGATATTTCACATAAAGCCCCAGATGACAAACGGTGAAGACTTCAAATACAAAATAAAGAAGTGGCTAGTCATCAAAGCAATCAATTACAGATCTTTGTAGAGTAAATGAAACTCACAAACATATAATCAATTATTCTAATGAGAATTTTTCTTTTCAAATTAAGTTATTTAAACACATTAGTTTCTGTTTGTTCCAATTGGAACTTTATTTATAAATATAAACAGTGTAATTGATGCATTTATATATTTAAACTTACATTGAAATTACTTTTGATGTATATGTTATATTTTATGTTATTTAAAAAATAATAATAAAATTAATCTTAATTTTTTATCGAATGAGTTAATTTGCGTTTGATTTTGAAATTTTTAGCTATGTTGGATTCGTATACTTGAAAACAAATATTTTATGATTCCTACTTTTTTATAGGATGTAAATGTACAAACCAACATGATTACAGAGTAGCATTTTATGTAAGTTTGTTTAATGCTGTAATATTTTTCCAAAATTAGATTTATACAATCAAGCGAGATTGATACTTTTAACCGTTAATGTATGCAAATTCTTTCGTGTAGCCCTGTATATGTTCTACTCACCTCATTATATACAGTAAAATCTGCTAAGTTTTAAAATGCGTCGTGATTGAGATAAATATTCTAAACACACATCTTAAACGATAATTTATCTTAGTATATATTTTTCAAAATAATAACACCATAGTAATAGTATATATAATGGAATGTATACAATTTAGAATAGCTGACGATTAATTAATGCAAAAAAAATTATATTAGAAAATAAGTTAAAAAAATTCATACCTGAAGGTAACAAGATTTTACCAGAGAACACATCTTCATCCTAGGGTATGTATCATTGAATTTAACACAATCGAATGCGGGGGAAGTCTTATCTGTGTATCATCGTCTTATCTACCCAACATGCTTTAACAAAAGTGGTTTATGTCTAGAAATATTCATCCATTGTAAAAAATAATATTTTTAGATAGTTTCAGATTTTTCAGTAAAAATAATTAAATACGAATTTAGTATTTTGAAGATCATCATATTTCATATATTTAGTGTTAATAGATAATATATTTTTTTCTCGAACTCTATAGAATTATTTTAAAAATATACATATCTTTTTTTTAAAAAAGTACCTCATTAATGTATATTAATTTCCTATGTTAGAGATATCAACCTATGATACGATAAGGCTTGGAAAATAATTTGGTACAATTCCTTCGATACTTTAATGGTATTACATCGAATATCTGTAGAATTCGTTATAGTGTTATTCTAAAATAAAATAAACGCTTACTAATTTCCACTCATTTGTGCTTTTTGTATCTTGAGTTTTTAGTATTCCGGCTTAAAAATTTCTTTTGATGAATTAATAGGATAAATAACTAGTTTGACTAACCTTTTGACTTAGTTTTATGAAAATTATATCTACGTAGCTTTAAATTCTACTATTACAAATAGATACTTCTTACACTAGATTAAGTTTGGCACAATTATTTTAATTGGTAAAGAAATAATAGGAGATGTAATCTTCCCAACTGGGCGAAAAAGTCCGGGCCAGTATTCGAACCTTTGGCTGAAGCTGACAATGCTCTACCAACTGAGCAATCCCGGCCGAATATGGCTGAACTAATTCACTCAGTTAACTGTAATAAACATAGCATCTGGTATGATATCTGAATCAGCCCAACAGAATAAATCAAAGGTAATGGAACCTGCAGTAAACCTGAATACTAGACTGAACTTTTCGCCCAGTTGGGAAGATTACATCTCATACGATTTCTTTACCAATTAGAATAATTTTGTCGAAATTACTCTAGTGTAATCACGTTTCCAGCATTTACTGGAGGTCCCATTACCTGTGATTTATTCTCTTGTGCTGATTCAGATATCAGACCAGATGCTATGATCATTAAGGTTAACTGGGTGAATTAGTTCAGCCATGTTCGTCCGGGATTTCTCAGTTGGTAGAGCGTTTTCAGCTTCAGCCAAGGGATCCCGGGTTCGAATCCAGGCACGGATTTTTTCACCCTGTTGGAAAGATTACATCTCATTAAATACTTCTTAGAGTGTTATTTCAAATTGTCATTTTAAGTCCTAGTATTGAAAAAAGATTTATAGCATAATAATTTTTGATCCAGTTTAAAACATATAAACTTTTCTTACCTAAAACTTTCACCACAATGTACTGGACTTAACCAAATTTCAACCGTCTACTGCGCTTCCATTGAAAGAACTGAATGGTATCGTGTTCGTTTATCACTTAAAACCTAAGATCACGGAATAATCTGTGACGTCATTGATATAAGGATTTATATCGATAAGGGTAGATGTATGTTTTAATGACTGTGGTAGAAGACATAATGAATGCGTGTTATTGGAATGAGCATGTTTCCTGTAATTGATTTTCATATTATTCTGATAATAAATGAAATACAATTTAAATTATTTGTCTTTAATACATAGTAACTCTAATAATAAATCATGCGAACATGTGATTAGTGACATCACTAATCATGTGATTTCACGATATATGAAATTAATTTTGTATAGCGCAGGGCCCCTATACACATTTAGTGTGCATGAATAAGATTATTTAGAAATTTTCACTGCTCTAATCTGTAGGTTATAGTTTAAGTTTTTTTATTTTAGTTTTAAATAGTATTGTTCTCGAAATTCGAACTCTTGAAAAATGTAATCATGGCTCAGTGATTTTCTAGTCTGTTAACCACTGAGCCATGATTGCATTTTACAAGGGTTCGAATCTCGAGTACATTACTATTTAAACCTAAAATAAAAAGCTTAAACTATAAAATACAAATGGGAGCAGTGAAAAATTCAAAATAATCTTATGCATACTAAATGTATATAGGGGCTTGCACAATACAAAAAATTATCATATATCTTGAAATAAAGTGATCAGTGATGCCACTAATCACATGTTCGCATGATTTGTTAGTATAGTTACTATCTTTATAAAAACAAATAATTTAAATTGTATTATATTTATTATCAAAGTATTATAAAAATCAATTAGAGGAAACATACTCATTGCAATAAAGCGTATTCATTATGTATTCTACCATAGTCATCAAAACATACATCTACCCTCATCGAAATAAATTCTCCTATCAATGACTCACAGATTAGGAGTATCCCGTTGGCTTGGGTTTTAAGAGATAAGCGAAAAGATACCTTTCAGTTCTTTCAAGGGAAACGTTGTAGACGGTAAAATTTTGGTTAAGTCAAATACATCGTGGTGAAATTTTTAGGTAAGAAAAGTTTGTGTATGTTTTAAAAGGGTTCCAAAATTATTATGCTATACATTTGATTTTTCAATACTAGAACTCAAAATAACAATTTGAACTAATAGACTAAGAAGTGTCTATTTGTAATAGTAGAATTTACGCTACTTCGATATATTTTTATAAAACTAAGTCAAAAGGTTAGTCAAACTAGTTATTTATCCTATTAATTCTTCAAAATAATTTTTTTAGCGGGAATACTAAAAATCCAAGTTACAAAAATCACGAACGATTAAAATTTGTAAGCGTTTTTTTTTTTAATTTTAAAATAAAACGAATGGCGAATTCTACAGATATTCTATATAATACCTTTAAAGTATCGAGAGAATTCTACCAAACTACTTTACAAGCCTTATCGTATCCTAGGTTGTTACCTCTAACATGTGAAATTAATATACATTAATGAGGTACATTTCGTAAAAAAAATATGTATATAGCATTTAAAATTATTCTATACCGTTCCAAAAAATATCATCTATGAGCTGTTACCCGTGACTTCGTTCAAGCAACATTAAAAGAAGAATAAATAATGTAAAGCTAGGATAGTCTGCGCACAATTCAAAAGAATAGCAATAAAAAATCTAAATATTAATTTTTTGTAAGCTATTCATGAATAATTTTTACTTCATTTGTTTTTTATGCATTTCTATTGCTAATTTGTTGTTATGTTGCAATTTAATAGAACAGTTGTAATAAAACCAAGAAAGTTATTTTGCGCACATGGGTAGGAGAGATCGTTACTAATAATAACTACAATTAAATTGTTAACAATAATAATTACATTTAAATCACATTGCTGTAAGGTTTATGTGAACAAATATTATTGTATTAGGAGTGAATATTTCAACCTAACGATTAAAGAATCAGAAAAAAGAAATAATTTTAAAAACGATTAAAAAATTAAAGAATTAGAAAAAAGCAACTCCAGATAAGATTACAAAATAAAATTATGTTACTTAATAACACGTTTAAATTAAAATTAGTCCATTTTCATTTTTCATTTTTTATGGAAATTTACCAATAAGCTGCGCAATCTCTCCTAGCATGGAAACTAATGGGAACGCTGCGCCATCTCTCCTAAGTAGCAGATGCGCAAACTCTCCAATTGCGGTAGGAGATATTGCGCGGCCTTTTATTTAAACATGACCTCTTCTAAAACGAACCGTTGATGTTGACATTCTTAGTCTAGATTAGTAGCTTATGAGAAATCGTTTAAGTTTAAACTATTTTGTAGTATTGTACAGAAATTCTGATGAATATCTATGAAAATTCAAGCACTTACTTTGGGAAAACAAAACAAAATAGCAATACTTATCTTAGACGCTCAAAGCAATCAACGTGCACTTTCAAGTAGACACTCCACTACTGTTGTTGTACAACTACCTGGAGTCGCTGTGCACTCACTCTTCTCCTTCTCCCCGAACCTCCATGTGCGCAATCTCTCCGACCGCGCCATCTCTCTTCAATTTACCTTACATTAATTAAGCAAAATATTTCAATCCCGATAATTAAAAACGTTAATAATTAATTAACTATTTATCACATTTCTTAGGAGACAATACGGTATTTTTTGTTATAGGGACCTTGACATAACTCAGTCTTAAAAAAAATTGAATTTCGTGCCAAATAATCACGAAAATGAAATTGCAACCAATGCAAAAAGGAGGGCCAAATAAAATCGTGGAAATAGACGAATTGGGTAAAAACAAATGTCAATTTTACCTGATAAAAAAATTTATTTTTAACGCCTTTGTGAAACGTTTTAACAGCCATCCTTAAAAAAAAACATTAATTGAAATAGCGTATGCTTTTTCTTTAAATTCAATTTTGCCTCCTTGGTTAAATGTATAGCTGAAACAAATCTTGTTTTCTAAATGACAGTATGTTGACAGGCAATTTTTGTTCTCCAGAATAAATTGATTCATGAAGTTTGAATATGTGAAAATATGTTTTTATTTTTCGGATAATTTACTGAAATCAAGATATTTTTTTTCACCATCTATTCAACGTGAAAATAAATTCTGTTTTTCAGTTTTAATGAGAAAATGGTGTAAAAAATATACTGATATGTTTTATTTCTCCTTTTTTATACACAAATATGCAGTAATTTATTTTCCATTTTTGGAGAAACTTCGTTAAAATTTACAAAAAAAAAAAAATCTTGGCATCTAATTTAATTTTTTAAATTCTGAGAGTTTGTGTGACATCCTCGGACCAATGATAACCGGTATTAAGTAAATCGCGTTGCGTTCGATAGTCTAGGATTAGTTGCAAAATACAAACACACGGTCAGATTTTTATACAATAGATTCGTGTTCATTTTCCTTTTCTTAAAATTATGATGTGATTTTTAGCAGAAAACTCTCATCTGTACATAACTGATACTCATGCTTAGTAATCAGTATAGATAAAAAAAATTAATTTTTTCTTTATAAATATGGCGTGAAACTCATCTACTTTCTATACTTACTGATCCTTGTATTATTAATGTAAGGAATTGATTCACACCCATTTTAAAACATATTGGAAAATTCCCGTTTTATTTCAAATATGACGTCTCCTTTTCCCCAGAGAAATCTCTTTTTAATGACATAATTCTTGTTAATTTTCTTTTCCAGCGAATTAATTTCAATACTGGCATTGGGGAAATTATGTTACTTTAACGAAATAATATTAAATCTTTAGGTTTTATCAACAAAAATGGAACTATTAACATTCGTCATTTTTTTTAGGTTATCGAGTTATTTCTTTGAGTTTTAAGAATGAAAATAACTATTTCTCGCTTACCATGACATTGTTTTCGACATGGATATTTTTTCGAAGCATATTATTGACATTTTCTAACCATTTTCTTTTCACACTACTTTTTGCATTTTTAAAATTTAAATAAAAAATACGGTATAGTTATATTAGCCGTGCGCAGACGGTAAAACGCCAAGCATTGTTACTATACAAAAGAAAAACAAGAAAAAAGTAAAGAAAAAACCCAAGATCATTTTATTTCACCATCAAAGCAAATCCGCTTTATTTTCGATGTAAGACGTCATATTCGCCTGTTTCCTATGGTTACGCATATTGAAACCCTGTATTATTTTCAAAAACTAAAAAAAGTACGTTTTATTTCTAATAATATTATTTAATCTTCTTTTTAATTCTTTAATTTTTTTATTTCATTTTCATTTTTTCACGTGAAAATTTTTCAATTGAAACTAAATTGTTGAGTGAAAATTATTATTCCGAGTTTTGATTTAGTGGCAACGATAAAGTATTAGCAACGGTAAAGTAAATTTAACCATCCTAATCCTAATATCCTAATAATATTATAAATCCGATTTTGTGCAAATGTTAGGCTGAAGCCAGCGTCAAAATGAAGAAATTAATGGCACTGTATCTTTGCATATAGGTGGATTATAACCCGGAAATGAACATAGACTGGTTTTTGTTTATTTTATTCAAATACTTTTCTTAATAATTAAAAATTTGATTATTTTCATAGAGAATCAATGGACATTTTTAGATAAAATTTAACCATTTTACTTTATCGTTGCTAGGGATTTGATCGTTGCCAATAAATAAAAATGCGGAAAAATAATTTTTCCTCAACAATTAAGTTTCAATTGCGCGATTTTCATGTGAAAAATGAGAATAATTCAAAAGAAGATGGATTTCTGTGATATTTGAAACAACAATATGGAGTATT
The DNA here is from genome assembly GCA_963931845.1 of Maratus michaelseni. Classification (NCBI taxonomy): domain Eukaryota; kingdom Metazoa; phylum Arthropoda; class Arachnida; order Araneae; family Salticidae; genus Maratus; species Maratus michaelseni. The sequence continues at coordinate 55,182,039 of OZ007596.1, forward strand.
TGTTATTATACATGAAGTATGAATATCGGTTACATTAAAAAGATCTTTTTCTGTCAAAAACTGCGTTATAATTAGAAAGAATAATTATATTATTAAGAAAAAGATTTCGCTTGAACCATGGAACTATGAAAAGGATCCTTCTTGACTTGAACAAATATGACGTAATAAATAAAACATGTATTTTCAAATATTCGTAATATTACAAAGAGCATGACTATCAGTGTATAATAAAAGTATATACATAATGGACGTCATATTTAAGATGAATAACTGAAATATTTTTTTGATACTGATTAATAACAAGCTTGAATATCAGTTACAAACAGATGTGTGTTTTCTGCTAAAATTCACGTCATTATTGCCAGGAAAAGAAAATTAACAAGCATTATATCATTGAAAAGAGATTTCTCTGGGGTCAAAGTGACGTCATAATAAAACGGGATTTTTAAAATATGTTTCAAATGGAGCGTGTATCAATTTCATACATTAATAATCACTGAGGACAGTGAAAGAATAGAGAGGTACTGAACCGTAAAATCGGCTTGCAATATGAAGCCGGTTATCGCTCAAATCATTAGGCCCAAGGGCTGACTTAATTGGATGGAGAGAGGCTGCACGTGGAACAATGACTGGATTCATTGGACGGGGAGAGGTTTTCAAAGCAAGCCGCCAGTTGTTTGGGCCGACTGTAGGATTGCATTTTCAGCATCACGCCAAACATGAACATTTCATCTCTATTTATTCTCTGAACTCTGTGATTAATAATACAAGCATCAGTAAGATTATTAGGAAAAGAAAATTGAACACAAGTCTATTAAGTTAAAATCTGACTGTGTGTATTTCGCAACTACTCCTCTTAATGCAACGCGATTTACTTAACACCGGTTATCATTGAATCGAGGATGTCATATAAACTCTGAGAATTTAAAATTTTGAATTAGATTCCGAGATATTAATATTTTTTTTTTGTAAATTTTAATGAAATTTCTCTGAAAATGGTACTTAAATTACTCCATTTTTGTGGATAAAAAAGGAGAAATAAAACGGATTAATATATTTTTATGCCATTTTCTCATTAAAACTGAGAAAAATTATTTTATTTTCAATTTGAATGGTTGGTGAAAAAAAATCTTGATTACAGTAAAATTTCGGAAAAATAAAAACATATGTCCACATATTCAAACTTTATGAATCAATTTATTCTGGAGAACAAAAATTGCCTGTCAATATACTGTCATTTAGAAAACAAGATTTGTTTCAACTATATATTAAATCAAGGAGGCAGAATTGAATTTAAAGAAAAAGCATATACTATTTCTAATTAATGTTTTTTTTTTTTGAAGGATGGCTGTTAAAACGTTTCACAAAGGCGTTAAAAGTAAAATTGTTTATCAGGTAAAATTGACATTTGTTTTTACCCAATTCGTCTATTTCCACGATTTTATTTTACGCTCTTTTTTGCATTGGTTGCAATTTCATTTTCGCGATTATTTGGCACAAAATTTCACTTTTTTAAGACTGAGTTATGTCAAGGTCCCTATAGTAAAAAATACCGTATTGTCTCCTATGAAATATGATAAATAGTTAGTTAATTGTTAACGTTTTTAATTATTGGGAGTAAAATATTTTGCTTAATTAATGTATTGATTCTTCTTTTAATGTTGCGTGAACGAAGTCACAGATAACAGCTAGTAATATTATAAATCCGATTGTGTGCAAATGTTAGGCTGAAGCCAGCGTCAAAATAGAGAATTTAATTATCCTGTATCTTTGCATATAGGTTGATTATAACACGGAAATGAACATAGGCTGGTTTTTGTTTATTTTATTCAAATATTTTTCTTAATAATTCAAAATTTCGTTATTTTCATAGAGAATAAATGGACGTTTTTTTTCATTTAATATTTAATTAATCATTTTACGTTGCTAAGCATTACCGTTGCCAATAAATACAAAACCTGGAATAATAATTTTTACTCAACGTTTTTCAATTGAACGATTTCCACTTAAAAAATGAAATTTAAAAAGAATTGAAAAGATGATGAATTGCCATGATATTTGAAAGCAAATATGGAGTATTTGTTGTTATACATGAAGTATAAATATCGGTTACGTTAAGAAGACATTTTCTGTTAAAGACTCCGATATAATTAGATAGGAAAAAAAAATAATTTTTAGAAAATATTTCACTTGGACCATGGAACATGAAAAGGATCCTCCTTGGCTTGGACAAATGTGACGTCATAAATAAAAACATGTATTTTCAGATATTCCTAATAATACAAGGAGCATGAATATCAGTATATAGTAGTATGAAAGTAGATAGATAATGGATGTAATATTTAAGATGAAAAACTGATTTTTTTTTTATCGATACTGAGATCGATTGAGCTTGAATATCATGTGACGTGAGTTTTCTGCTAAAATTTACGTCATGATTGCCAGGAAAAGAAAATTAGAAAGAATTATATAAACACAAAGGATATGAATTATCACTTTACTGCACAGTGTACAACCACGAATTTAAGAATTATATCATTAAAAAAATATTTCTCTGGGGGAAAAAGTGACGTCATCATATTGTAAATAAAACGTGAATTTTCAAACATGTTTTAAAATGAGCGTGAATCAATTCCATACATTAATAATACAAAGATCAGTCAGTATAGAAAGTAGATGAGTTTCACGCCATATTTAAAACGAAAAATAGAAATGTTTTTTTTTCGCTATACTAAATATTAAGCATGAGTATCAGTTATATACAGATGATTTTTCTGCTAAAATCACATCATAATTTTAAGAAAAGAAAAATGAACACGAATCTATTATATTAAAATCTGACCGTATGTTTGTATTTCGCAACTACTCCTCTTAGACTATCGGACGCAACGCGATTTACTTAACAAGGGTAATAATTATCCGAGAATGTCACACAAACTCTCAGAATTTAAAAAATTGAATTAGATTCCGATATATTATTATTATTACTGTAAATTTTTAACGAAGCTTATCTAAAAACGGCAAATAAATTACTCCATATTTGTGGATAGAAAAGGAGAAATAAAACGGATCAATATATTTTTTACGCCAATTTCTCATTAAAACTAAAATCAGAATTTATTTTCAATTTCAATAGATGATGAAAGCAAATTAAAGATTTCAGTAAATTATCCGAAAAATAAAAACTTATTTTCACATATTCAAACTTTATGATCAATTTTTTTTCTGCAGAACAAAAATCGTCTGTCAACATATTTTCTTTTAGAAAACAAGATTTGTTTCAGCTATACATTAAATCAAGGAGGCAGAATTGAATTTAAAGAAAAAACATATAATATTTTCAATTAATTATTTTTGAAGGGCGGTTGTTAAAACATTTCACAAAAGCGTTAAAAATAAAATGGTTTATCACGTAAAATTGACATTTGTTTTTACCCAATTCGTCGATTTCCGCGATTTTATTTGGCCCTCAATTTTGAATTTGTTGCATTTTCATTTTCACGATTATTTGCGACTATTTCGCGATTATTTCGCGATTATACAAATTTTCACTTTTTTAAGACTGAGTTATGTCACTGTCTCTGTAACAAAGAAATACCGTATTGTTTCCTATGAAATATGATAAATATTTAGTTAATTATTTACGTTTTTAATTACCGGGAGTGAAATATTTTGCTTAATTAATGCATTTATTCTTCTTTTAATGTTGCGTGAACGAAGTCACGAGTAACAGCTAGTTTTAAAATATTATACGAAAAAATGTCCATTTATTCTCTATGGACATAACGAAATTTTGAATTATTAAGAAAAGCATTTGAATAAATAAACAAAAACCAGCCTATGTTCATTTGAGGGTTATAATCCATCTATATGCAAAGATACAGGATCATTAAATGCTCCATTTTGACGCTGGCTTCAGCTTAACATTTGCACACAATCGGATTTATAATATTATTAGGATTAAAGTAAATATATGAAATATGATGATCTTCAAAATACCAAATTCGTATTTAATTATTTTTATTAAAATATCTCAAACTATCTAAAAATATTATTTTATAGAATGGATGTATATTTCTAGATATAAACCATTCTTGTTAAAGTATGTTGGGTAGATAAGACGATGGCTCACAGATAAGGCTTTCCCCGCATTCGATTGTGTTAAAATCATTGACACATACCCTAGGATGAAGAAGTGTTCACCGATAAAATCTTGTTAACCTGAGGTATGAATTTTTAAATAAAACTTATTTTCTAATATATGTTTTTTCTTATTAATTAATGGTTGGCTATTCTAAAATGTATACATTCCATTATATATACTATTACCGCAAAATGGTTTTATTTAAAAAAAAAAAAAAAAAAAAGTTATCGCCTAAGATGTGTGTTTAGAATTTTTACCTCGATACTGACGCATTTTGAAACTTAACAGATTTTATTGTATATAACGAGGTGAGTAAATAAACAATCGAACAAGTTTCGAGCGAATTTTAATTCTGGAAAATTAATTGAAAATTAATTGGAATTTTCTTATAACGAGGTGAGTAGAACATATACAGTGCTACGCGAAAGAATTCGCATACATTAACGGTTAAAAGTATCAATCTCGCTTCATTATATAAATCTAACTTTTAAAATATATTTCAAAAACTACAGTGCGATGCATAAACATATTCGCTCTGTTCATATCTTTTCGAATGTATACGAGTTACATTATTTGTAGTCAAGAACATCTTTAGGAAGAAATTAGATCGTTTAAAGGACACTACACAATTTTTTTCATTTCAAAATAGGACCCTTCACAAAATTTTTCATCTTAAAAGAAGACCTTTCACAAAAATTTTACTTCTCCAAGCTGAATCGATAACAAATTTAAACATATGAAAGTAAAATCTGACTGTTACTTTTGCACTAGATCGAAAACTCAACTTAAAAATTATATTTTATTTTATTAACTTATTTCATATAACATTCTGATAACGTTGGAAAGTGTTTCATAAACTATATCGCGACGCATGATTTTTCCTTCTTTTATTTTTCTATTTACTATACATCATATTTTGTATTTACGTTAGAATTCTTCGTTCATTAGAATCCGTTTTGGGATCATTCTGTATTTTTGTAGTGTTTATTGTTAGCCTAAATTAAATCTAAGGTACCGCTGTAAAAATAGGGGTGGGATACATTGAACATAAAACATAAATTATCTAAATGTAAACTAGCCCAAAATAAAATTAATTATGAATTAATTATGAAATTCAAAACAGGACTTTGACTCCAGCTAATGCTAATATTGAAGTAATAACAAAAGTAAAACCACCCTCCGATGTAAAAGAACGTCAGAGATTCTTAGGATCTATCAATGTTTATCATAAATTTATAGATAAATATGCAGAAATTCAATATCCTCTCAATAAATTACTGAAGAAAAATACCTTATGGGAATGGAATACTAATTGTCAAAATTCTTTTGAAAAGCTAAAAAATATTTTAATTTCAAAACCTGTTTTAAAAATTTATGATCCTAAGTTACCCCTTCACATAATTGTTAATGCCTCTAAGGTGGCAGTAGATGCAGTTTTTAAACAAACCGACCAAAATATTTTTTACACCCTATTTCTTAATATTCAAGAATTTTAAGGAGTTATGAGCAACATTATTTTGTTACTGAACTTGAATGTCTTGCCATTGTAGATACTCTTGATAAATATAATCTTTATTTTCATTTAGTAAAATTTATCATCCACACTGACCATGCATCTCTAGTATGGTTAAAAATGCTAAGAACTTAAGAAGATTATTTAGATAGTAATTAAAACTGAATATGTTCGATTATGATAAAAAATATGAAAAAGGTTCCACAAATGTCGAAGCTGACATGTTGTCTAGTAATCCTATAACTTACTATAATCAACATACTAGTTTATTATTAGATAGACAAGAAAATATAGAGATGCAAGACAAGGCTAATGTATGCGATAAAAGTTATAAGAAGGAAAATGGAATAATTATCATTAGAAAGAAAGGATTCAAAATAATAGTAATTCCCATATCTTTAAGAAAAATATTACTCATGGAAATTATGGTCATCTTGGAATACAAAAAGAATGTTTAATTTAATTTCTCCAAATTATTATTGGCTAAATATGACTCAAGATATTACTCAATTTGTTATACGCTGTGACATCAGCCAAAAAATAAAAAACCTAGACAAAAAAGATTTTGTTTATTACAAGCTATGCCAGCCACAGATCAACCTTTTGAATGTCTTTCTATTGATACTGTGGGTGAATTTAATTATTATAACCCAACAAAAAAATATATACACACAAGCGGGAAAAATTCTACCTTATGGCAGAATATAGATTGGCCACCCACGGCTTTTATCGTTGAGATTTTTTCAGCCAAGTCAAACTCGTTAAAAAAAAAAAAAAAAAAAAGAACTCAAGCTACGCCCGCTACGCTGATCAATTTCTCTTAACGCACCTTTAATCAAACGAAATATTTATCTTGAATTTGTCCTCGTGTTTTAAAACTATATGGATTTTTACTTGAAATGTCCTTCTGTATTTCTGAAAACGATACGAACGCCATTGCGTTATTATATTTTTAAAGTGTCAGACAAAATTTGGGCTATTAAGGATAAACTCTTTTAATTGATGATTTACAGTAGGATTTGGTAAAGGACGATAAAACCATATGCTATATATTATAACCTTTCTTGAAAACTCATCTAACAGTAAAGGTTCCGTCAAAATCCATTCGGCAGAATCAATATTATAAAGGACAAACGTGTACGTGCGTAACGCTGACGTAATTTTGCGAATGGCAACAGTTGACGATGAAATTTCGGTTTTGCGATTTTTTAAATTGCAATTTTTTTTAATTTCTTAACATCTATCATTTTTAATTTTTACACCGTTATATAAGAAAAAAAATCTACTTTAAAATTAAATTTGTTTGAAAACTGTATCTTAATTGGCTAACTTATTATGGCTTTAAAAAAAAAAAATTGGTATTTTTCACTTTTTTCGTGTTTAATGGTTGCCATTGGTAATTTTTTCCCTCTTGACGACCGCATATTATCGTTTATTAAAGAATTGAAATTACTATTATTAGTTAGAAATTAATACAGACACCTTGAAAAGTAAAAGAAAAAACTTTTACTGATTTTATATAAAATACAAAATAATAATAATAATAATAATAATAATAATAATAATAATAATAATAAACGTTTTAATGTGAGATAATTTTATAAATCAAAATAATTTAATTTAAAAATCAAAGGAATGTTTGTGATGCATAAAAATATTTTTCAGTTGTGACTCAAAATAATATTTGGCTATTTATCGTTTGCGCCAGGATTATTACGTTCAAACTCAATTTATGATGAAGTTTCACTTCTTGTTTTAAATGAAAATTCCAAGGTTTATTTTGTTGACGCGCCTGGACTGGCAAAATATTTTTACTTAATGCAGTTTTAAAAATGAGGAGATCATATAATATGGTTGCGTTAGCTCTTATATCTTCTGGGATCACAGCTTTGTTATTAGATCAAGGTAGAATAGCAGATTCAAAATTCAAAATACCAAAAAATTCACAAACATATATTAGAAAATAAGTTTTATTTAAAAATTCATACCTCAGGTTAACAAGATTTTATCGGTGAACACTATCAGAATTTGAACGAAACATCTATGTGTGCCATTAGTAAGCAATCTATGGCTGTGGTACTTCATTGTGAAGTTTGGTAATTTTTAAAATTCAATATTTGAAAAACGGCATAATCATTAGATTTGAAATTTATATCAAGAAAAATACAATTTGTTACCTTTCTAACGCAGTTTGTCTAACAATTTTGTGACAAATACTTTTCGAGTTATTAATTTTTTTAGTAACTTCAAATGTTTCATTTTCCGAGCTTAATCTGTGGCAACGATGGATGGCTGTGACTTTTCATAAACATGAATTTTACTGTTGCCTGAAAGAATAAGCCACCCTGTGTGTAGCTAATAATACTAGACCATGCTACTAGATATGTTTGGGCTTTTCCATCAAAAAAGTGTCACTACAGAAACCTATACAATCTGTTTGAATCAAATTTTTAATATACAGACCCCTCAGAAAATACTTAGTGATATGCATAAATAATTTACTTCCCCTAGATTCAAAAGATTTCATCGTAAACATAATGTTAAACAGCATTTTACATCAGCACATCATCCTCAAACCATTTAGAAAGTCAAGAGAGTTAATCAAACAATAATTACTAGATTAAAATGTAAAGTTAATTCCACCCCCTCTAAAATTCCCTGGGCCAAATTTTTAGACCAAGTTATCCAAGAATACAACAATAAAAAAATTCAATAACCAAATTTCCTCCTGCTTATTTATTTTATGGCCAATTACTTTATGAATCCCCTCTGAAACAAAATTACTATCCTCCTGTAACTGAAACCCTTAAAAGTGCAAAAGCGCGAACTAGTTAATGTCATATGAAGAGTAACAGATTATATGATATAAATTATGTTGAGTCCGCACTAAAAGTACAAGATCTTGTCATTTATGAAGAATTTAAGTACCCAAATACTAGAAAATTAGAAACTATCTTTCCAGGACCATATAAAATACATAATAAATTCTCGGATGTCACCTATGAAATCGATAAATATAATTTTAATACTGGCCAAAACTCGGATCCACTGCTATAGACCAAGTGCTATACAGACCAATAGCTATACAGACCAATAGCTATACAGACTGCACAGACATACAGAGACATACAGAGAGACTATACAGACATACAGAGTAAACAGACTATACAGTGCTATACAGACCAACAGCTATACGACCAAGTGCTACACAGAGCCAGAATAGCACTGAACCTTTTCATAAAGATCCACAGTTAACAAAAATGACATCATCAAACATAATTAGCCCCATCCTGTTAATATAATACTTATAATTGCCCAATTATAACAGATTATATTATCTAAAATCATTATAAAAATAATAAATCTCTATTACGAGGAATGTAATCAATTATATATTTTGTAAAGTAAACAAACTGAGGTTTTTCATGCTTAAAATTAACAATAAAAAAATTAAAAGTATAAACAATTAATGACTATCATTTAAAGAAAGTTGGCAATACCCCAAAATATCATGAAGGAAGATTACATTTTACTGATAAAAAAGGAGGAATGATGCATTAGCAAAAAATGTAAAAACAAAATAAAATATCATTGCACTTTACAGATGTAAAGATGCCTTTCTATAATTTTCTCCATAATAAATTGTCTCTCGAATAGATTAATGTTCTAAAATCCTCCCACCTTTTGATTTAGTGAGAGGTAAATCAAAATCTGGTTGAACATCTGAGATAGAGTCCTTAGCATAAGAAGAAAGTTCCGAAGGATAAAGTTTTCTGACTGGTCTAATTACATATCCATTGGCAATTTTTAATTTAACCGCTCTTACACGACCGTCTCTACTGGGGCAGAGTTCTTCAACTTTAGCAATTGGCCAGTTCTGTGTCGTTACGTTTTCAGAATCCATCATCACGACGTCGCCGACCTTTATATTGCAGTCGTCAGTTGTAGCCTTTTGAACTAACTGCCCGAGATATTCCTTACGGAATCTACTTCTTAACTGGTCTCGAAGATCTTTGCAGTATCGTTGTTATTTCAAAAGTTTATCTGAATGTACAGAATTTAAATCGGGTGTCCCAAACTCCTTACTGTAATGGAGAAACACCGAGAGTGTCAGCGGTGGAAGTTCCTCGGCATCGTTGGAAACATAAGTAAAGGGACGGTTATTTATCACCGCTTCAATACCGCATATGATCGTGAGCAGCTCTCCATATATCACAGATGCACGTCCCAGAACACTGACCAATAGCTCCTTAGTTGTTCGAATTTGTCACTCCCACCATCCACCCCACCACGCTGCAGTGGGAGATATGAATTTCCACTTGATCGGGGTTAGCATTTGGTGAGTGACGATTCTTTCCCAATTTACCTTTTTTAGCGCCGCTGATGTACCGACGAAATTTAACCCATTATCAGTGTAGACCACAGAAGGACGACCTCTCTTTCCGATAAATCGTCGCAAAGCTAACAGAAAATTATTTGTACTGACAGCTGTGACCAGTTCGAGATGTACTGTACGGTACACTCCACATGTAAACAACACTACACAGGTTTCGGTCTTGTTTCTGAGAATCAGAGGGACACACAGATCAATCCCCGTAATTTCAAATACTCTTGTATCTGTAACTCTGTCTAAAGGCAACTGAATTGGAGAAAAAGATGGGGCTTTCGCTTTCAATCGTTTGCAACGTATACATTTGTTAAGATTTGTTCGTATAGTACGCCTGCTAGAGATTATCCAATATTGCTCTCGTACTATTGTCATCAACGTATGAATGCCCCCATGGAAGTTGTTTAAGTGATATTTCAAGATCAGTAGGTTTACAAGATAATGTTTTGAAGGCAGAAGAATGGGATATTTAAAGGAGTAATTTTCATCTCTTTCCATTATACTAGTTTTTACACGAATCAGGCCACTCTGATCTCTGATCACTCTTAAGCCAGTTATGGAATCTGTTGTGTCTGGAAAGCTCTCTCTCTGGATAAGAAAACAAAGGGTGTGAATAGACTCCTGTAATTCTGAAGCGGAGAGTAATTTATCTTTGTTTACTTCTCTCTTTCGAGAATTTTTAATGAACCTATAAATCCAGGCTAAAATTCTGACTACTCTGGAAAATTTTGAAAATTTCTCATTCCATTTAGTTTTGTTAACATTTACACTGGTAATAACAAAAGTGGCCCTTTTCTTACGTTCCAAATTAGCTATCATTTCATCAGGATTGATATCAAGAATTGGACAGCTATTCCTTGGACCTTTTAACCAATGGGGCCCCTCCCACCAAGATGAATTTAAAATTTGCCGTGGAGTGCATCCCCGGGGGGCAAATCTGCGGGATATAATTCGCCCGACACGTGTAACCATTGACTTGAAACTGTGAGAGAACAAATTTCTTTTACCCTATTACCTACAAACTTAACCCACCGCTCATTTTTATTTATCCACGATAAAGCAGTAGTAGAATCTGTCCAATAATAAGTCTGAATTTCTCTGAGAGACATTGCCTCGACAACATATTTAGAAAGGCGAGAACCTAAAACGCATGCCATTAGTTCTAGCCTAGGAATTGTCATTCTTTTTAGAGGTGCAACACGAGTTTTTGCTATGACAAACTGCACATAAATTTTATTATCTTCTTCACATCTCAAGATATTTACGCTAGCATACGCCTGTTGACTCGCATCGCAGAAGACATGCAAAGACCACGAATTTTTGTCGCCAAAACCTATTCGTCGAGGTAATTTAAACTCAGACATGACATGTAAGTCATTGTACCATTTTTTGAACTTTAACTGAATTTTCTCTACCAAAGGGCTATCCCAATCCGATATTGTCACCCACATTTTCTGAATCAGTAAGTTAGCTAGGAGCAAAACGTGCGCGAAAAATCCTAGCGGATCAAAAATCCCCTGGGTCAAGGAAAATTTTTTCTTTTTGATAAATTTTCCGAAATTGGTATAGGTTTCCCGTGAATTGCTAAGCAACCAGTCACGCGAAAAACGCGCAAGCTAATGTTAAGTCTATGGAAAGGTTCTTGCGCGATTTCTCGCTCGTTGTTAGTTTTTACTTTGTTTACTTTAGTTACAGTTTTTTTATAAGCGGACATTTTCAATTTCAGAACCGATTGGAACCGGTTCTGAAATTGGAAATACCTTTATATAAAAAAACTGAAACCAAAATCAAAAAAGTAAAAACTAACAACGTTAGGGATCAGCCTCAGCTATCCTATGCAAAAAAAAACATTAAAAATATTGAAATGCGAGCGAGAAATCGCGCAAGAACCTTCCCATAGACTTAACATTAGCTTGAGTGTTTCTTCGTGTGACTAGCGTAGGCTCTTACGCTTTTGCGCAACAGAGTTTTGTTCTAACGGCCCATTGGATAAATGAAACGAAATAACAGCTCCAAGGAGCCAAGGGCTTGATGTAATTTGAAATACGACTCTAGCGCGGTGGTATATTTTAATAACAGTATTTTTCTCCCACCATAGAAACCTAAGATAATGTCGATCTTCCTTCTTTATTTCTATCTGCAAAAATGCTCGTCTGATATCGGATGTGACTCCAATACTTTTTTTCCGAAATCTAAATAATATGGAAGGTATTTCCGTTATTAAATTTGGACCCTTATTAAGCAATCATTTAAAGATAGGGGTTTATTAATCTTACATTACGCATCAAAAACTGGCCTAATTTTTGTCGTTTCGCTATCCGGCTTAAATACTGGATGATGCGGAAGATAGTGCCTTTGAATTTCTAACTCTTCATTCGGCACTACCTCAATAACCTCCTCCTGAAGCCACTCTTTAAAAATTGTGTCATATTCTTCAAATTTGTTGAAAAATTTAAGCATCTTTGTTAAATTAAAGAGCCTTTTTTCGGTAGCGTGACGATTGGATGGTAACTCGAAAATATTTTCCATCCAATGTAAGCCTACACAATATCGGCCATTGTTGCTTTTGATAAGCGAACTCAAAAAATGTTCTCTGGCGAGGTCTTCCTCAGCAGCCTTCGTAAAACTGCTACATGAATCTACTATCCCAATTGTTTCTAGATGCCAAAGATCGGAAATATTAAAGTCCCTAACAGCCAAACTACACAAAACCGAGGTATTATCACTTTTCACTCAGAAATACTCAAAATTTCCGCAGTCCATCCCAATTTTGTATCAATTGCTGTCAGACCTCCTCGAAGTTGCCTTACCTGTCCAGTAAGTATCTTCCCATATACGTCGCTACCAATTAACACCTCAATTTGTGGACAGTCTGATCCCAAATCCGATAATCAAATTTTGTGACGGCTTAACTTTCATTAAATGTCCATTAGTCACACGAGGTATGTTTCGGCAAATTGTCTCCTGATCTAAAAATTCAAATTCAAATTCTGATGCTTTAAGTCGATCCAAGGAATACAATTTTATGCGGTACATATTATGAAGTTTAGGATCAGTCCTAGTTCCGCCAAACAATGTATGGGCAATATTTTCTTTTGAAGCAACTGAAAATCCCAATTCTTCAGCTGTTGATTTTAAGATATTCGATTTTTGCGACCCACAGTCTAACAACACCCTTATACTTCTCCCTGCAGCAACTCTCACCTGTAGGGTCATCAGAGCTACCTCTGCAGTGCACACCTGTCCCGCAGTGGTAGCCTGTACATTTTCGGTAGTGGTCTTTACCCTTTCCTTTTGATTTACGAACTCGGGGTAAAGGAGATCAAAGTGGGCTTTAGAACACACCAGACACTTAACAAAATTTTTATAGACATTCTGTCTGTGCCGGACGCGTAAACATTTCAGACAGCAATTTTTTGCTTTTATTTTTGAAACTCTCTCTTTCAAAGATAGTGCTCTCGCAGCAAAACAGTTTTCACTCTCATGGGATTTATTACAAAATAGGCAGCTATCTTATTTTCTCGCAAATAAACTAGTTGCCGTGGGAACACGGGTATCCTTTTTCCTCCACTTTTTCTTGTGATTCTCTCTTACAGGGATAGCCCCAAAACCCGACCTAGCTAATTTTAGGCGTTCCTCACCTTCAACTTCCTTTTTTAGGAATTTCATAAGTAACTTTAAATTGGATTGGGTTGTCACATCCTTTTCATCCCCACCTAAAACTGAATACCTCTGCCATGCCTTTCAAGACATCTTCTGGCAGACTTGACTCTACCATGGGATTTAACCATGCTGAATTATTCTCCATATTCAAACCCATGGACTCCAATGACCTTAGACACGCCTCCACTTTCATAAATAAATCAGGAAGCGGTAACCTGTCTTTACTAGAGCTACGGACATTGGGATTACTAATTTCAAAAATTCCCAAACGTAAACTTTCGTCAAAACATCCTATTTCCCAAACCTTTCTTGAAATGCATTAACGACCTTTGAATAATTTTCTGAAGTCAAGGGATATCTTTTCAAAAGTTCCCTGGCCCTAGTACTGTACTGTACAGATTGTATTATATATTGAAACTTATCGCGATCATCTAACTCACTATCTTCATGGATCTTTTTTAATTGCGACCAGAAAAACAAATAATTAATTAAAGAACCGTCGTAAGGTTTTATACTTCATTTTGGCAATTTATAGTGTTTAGTTTGGGGTAACTGTACTGACAGGCTCGGATTGACGAGAAATATTCTGCATTGACGAATTCACGCATTCATAAACCTTACGTTTAACAGATATATATTCCTCCGAATATTTTTCATTATCCTCTATCAAGGCATATATTGTCTGTTCAGTACTTTCTTCAACTTCGGACGTTAAATTTACAATACTGTCATCATATACTTTTAATTTATTCATTAATTCATCTAATTTCGTTGTTGTATCGAGAATAACGCCTTTATCAATCTCATCAGTCTTTTCTAGTTCCGATTTTAAACTATTCAAAGTCTTTGTGAAAGACGCTCTTAGCGCCGCACGCTCCCTTTTCTGTTTTTCAATCTTACTCATATTTATCTTTTTTCTTTCAAATTTAATTCTGAATAAAACAAAAACAGAAATTCTAAAGAATATATGAAAGTAAGCAAATTATGAAAAACGATAAACAATGAAATCAGTAATCAAAGTTAAATCTAAAAAATAAACAAGTAAAAATATTAAAATTTATCTAATCGAAACTAGTAAATATAATAAGTTGAAACAAAATTGATCCTGTCAGCGGACGCCACTTTGTTACATACTAAGAGATAAAAGTAACAAACTTAAACTATCAAAGTCTACTCAATAGTCTAATCAAAAGTCTATCAGTCTAACAAAGCTACTCTGACGTCTCACATTATCATAAATAAAATCCCCTGGTTTTCCCCATACAGAGAAGAGTGAAATGCTATCCAGATACATATAATGCACATTTTTATTGAATAAAGCTTCTTACCTACGTAATTTGTTATCCGCCCACTCAATTAGTTCGTTTCATCTTCATAATCCCGTAAATAATTCTTTTAAAGGGATAAAAACTGCCTTTTTAATATCCAAAAGCATGAGGCAACAGGAGAACCTACTGCTCTTTACAGAGCCAGAATAGCACTGAATCTTTTCATAAAGATCCACAGTTAACTAAAATGACATCATCAAATATAATTACGCCATCCTGTTAATATAATTCTTATAATTGCCCAATTATAACATATAAATTATCTAAAAATCATTATCAAAGTAATAAATCTCCATTATGAGGAATGTAATCAATTATATATTTTGTAAAGTAAACAAACTGGGATTTTTCAAGCTGAATTATATAGAAATTAAAAGTATAAACAATTACTGACTATCATTTAAAGAAAGTTGGCAATGCCCCAAAATATCATGAATGAAGATTTCATTTTACTGATAAAAAAGGAGGAATGATGTATTAGCAAAAAATGTAACAAGAACAGAAAATATGATTGCACTTCACAGATGTAAAGGTGCCTTGGTATAATTTTCTCCATAAAAAATTGTCTTTACATTAGATTAATGTTCTAACAGTTACTGTTCCGAATTTGATGATCATCGAACAAACAGCTAAAGAAGAGTGTCGATAAAAAGAAACCACTGGAGTGGTCTCCTACACAGTAAAAAAGGGGGAGTATTATTACGATTAATTTGGGTTTATGAAATGTCAAATAAGGTTTAAATATGCACTAATTTTGGTGTCAACACTGAATTAAGTGTTATAATACACTTAAAATAGTTTATATTTACTCTTTCAAAAAAAAAATGGTGATATCATACACCAAGAATGACGCTTTCAAATTAATTTGGGAAACCAAAACTCCAAAATAGGTGTACAATTTTATCTCGCTATGCAGCGTTTAATGTTCGAATACACGATGACGTCAGAGTGTTGCGTCAGCAAACGACAACAGAGAACGAGAGCGGAACAGTCGCCATTTCGCTTTCATTTTAAAACTTATGGTTTGTTAGAAAACACAAGGTAAGCGAAATAATTATTCCTTATTTATTTAAGAGTACTAAATAGCAGTGGTGCCAACTTATATGGGCCGGTGGGGTCCAAGCCTACCTAAAAATTTGCTATCCCAGCTCACCCAATTTCCATTGTTCTGTTATTTATTTATCTCTGAAACGAAATTTCATTCTGTTGACGTTCTCAAAATTGTTTTGTTTGAAAAACAGTAAGACAGACTATAAATAATTAAACAGACGTATAGATGGGTTTAATTTAAAATTATTTTTCCTGCATATGCTACTTATGAGTATAAATCAATGGTCACTTGTATTAATGCTCTGACTCACAACTATAAAGCACTTAGATAACTGCATTTATTTTCTCGATGTTCAGCTTTTAACGCATTATTTTTGTAATCATATCCATTGTATGATAATTGTGATAAATACTATTTTCTTTATAAGGAAGAGCTCATGACAGTATAATTTAATAAAATTACTATTTTCATGCATTAAAAAAATGTTAGATCCCCTTTTTGTTTGCAGACCACAAACACATCTAAGCCGAAATTTCTTATGAATTTAGTAGCAAGCTAAAAAGAATATAACGGCATCGTTAGATGGGAAGTGGGGAGGGGGGGGGGCAGTTTACTTGATCAGTATCCTATAGCAGCAATTTTAGTTTTTATCACATACAAGATATAAAGTTGTATAAAAATGCAACATGTGTAAAGAAAATTTGAAAAGTAAAGAACATTTGTTATCAACATTTACTGTGATTTTCTAAACAAAAGGTTTGTGAATTATTTAAAAAAGTAAATAAAAAATAAAAAGGAGTGATTATTTATTGTTAGGAAGTTAGCTGAAGAAGAACCAATTTTTTTAAAAAATTTACTCATTATAACAAATAGTGATAAAGTTTTTTTTTTTTTTTGTGGGGGGGGGGGGGGTGTTTTAAATTATCATTTTGGTGTGTATAAAATTAAAAAATTGTTTAATAAGGACGATTCAAGATTTTTTTTTTTTTGGTGGATGCAAGTCTCTGTCAATTTAGATACCATTTTTCAGCTACTACACAAATGGAAACTGATACATTGTTTTAAAGCATATTTTGGTAACATTAAATGATGTTTCATACATGGAATGCAATACTTAAGAAATTTTGTTACATATAAAAATTGTAATAGTGTGTAATATCAGCTGAGCAATTTTGTTAAGCTAATATCAGCTGAGCAATTTTAACAGTAAAAGTCCAAAATTACAATTTTAGAAGAAAGTGAAAAATTTGTGTAAGCCTGTTTTATGTTTAACTGGGTATAGGTTATTTTGGTTAATATCAATGTATTTAACCATGAAATGTGTTTTGATAATGTTATGTAATGATTGTATGTTGTTTGGTTTGATGCACTGAAATATGCAATTTTTTTTCTTTTTCTTTTCTTTTTTTTTTTTTTTTTTTTTAACAATTACGATTAATTAAAACAGCTCTTTATTTTTAACCTTGACTTATGCTCTTTTAAGTGCTTATTAAAATTAATAAATTTTATTGTGAAATTGCAAATATACTGATTAAACCAAAGCCTTATTGTCAAAAACGCCTACCTAAGATATGAGTATGTAAATGTCTTCAGAGAAAATTCTATAATTTTTATGCTAACTTTATTTGAGAAAAGTATGTGTCTACCCATTGCTCTGCAAGCCGTTAAGAATTATTATAAGCATTGCCTGCCTATCCAAATTAAGCTATGTTATTTTGTTTATTAATGCATTCAAATTTCTTTGAGATATTTTGAATTTAACTTTTTTGTCTTCACGGTATTTCATTATTTCTTACTTAGTTATTATATTCTCTGATTATTATATGATTATTTTCATATACTACTTTTAGTATTGACAAATGTGCATTATACTTTCCAATTCAGTATTAGTTAAATAAATATTATAAAAGTTATTTTGTTCTTAATTCTTGCTATTAAAATTTCGAATAAATTCTCCATACATGGTTACCTGATTATTCTATTGGCCAAGTAAGTTATAACCGGAAATGTAAGATGTGTTAGGGTGCCATAGTTAAATATCATTGACAAGTAATACTGAAATTAAATAACTGATTTTTATTTAAAGTAAGTAACATTTTGCTTGGGGTATTTTTTAAGAAAAAGTTTGAGAAATTAAGCCAAAACACAAAACATTCATTATTGGGATAATAAAATCTTATGTGTTAATAAGAGTGGGGGATGGCTAAAACTTCTACAATGCTATATTGAATGTTGTTTAAACGCTTTAACTACTAAAAATAAGTGCAAATAGTTCCATATGGCTCCATTGTTAAATATCTAAGTATTTTGATATGGAAAATATAAAGTCTAACAGAATTTCCTGACTATGTTTATTTTAACATTTATGTAATCATAATATTTATATTGTTAAATTTCTATGAAATTCTTTTTAATTATAACTGTTATTGAATAAGGCTTTATTAATGGTGGCAACAAAGTTGCTATCATAATTGTTGTAATTAAACACCAGATAAATCTTACAGCACCAAATTAATTTTTAAAGCTCTCTTCAAGTCTTTGACCGGAAATCTGTCGTCCCAAATTATCCTAACAGAAAAAAGTAAATGAAATGTAATGGATAATTACGTAAAACTACAGGCATTTTTACTGTATTTTTTTCCCTATTGATTAAAAGATAGCATTTTTTGAAACATAAGTAAACTTTTATAATTGAAAAAAAATAGTGAGGATTTCAATTACAGATTCGCGAACTGACTGTTAACTATCCTTTTCTGAATCAAAGAGAAAAATATGTCTAAGTTTTATGTAAATGTATAACAGTGCAAACATTTTTTTCCATCAGGATAGCAGAGACAGTGAATTTATTGAGCAGATTTGGAACACCAAATTTGGTGTGATGCTGCATCTAAGTGGCATATTCTAAATTAGTTAGTAGAACACCCAATTTGGTGTTAAAGCACACAAAATCAATGATGGTGCTTTATTACACCACTTTTGGTGGCAACAAAATTGCCACCAAAAGTGGTGTTTCTTTACACTAATTAATTTTTGGTGTTTTATTACACCAATTTACAAGCGGTGTTTCTTTACACCATTTTTGGTGTAAAATAACACGAATATTTTTTACAGTGTAAGAACTGCATTAAACGCTCAGCTCAATGACGTGAAATAATAAATGTTTACTTACGTACAAAGTGCGTCCGTCCTGAAAAACAGCGTCGATACTAATTTATTTACAGGATACTTCGTTGTAAACCTATTTAGCATTTCCTCACACTGTTCACTTGTCACTGGAAGAGATATTATATTTTTTAATTAAGACCTATTATAATATTTTTTATTTTGCTACATAAAATATATGTATGCATGTTTATATTATTATATAGGAAGATATGCTCAATATTCGTACTTATTTTTTCGTTTAATATAATGGCTTATATATATATATATATATATATATATATATATATATATATATATATATATATATATATATTCATCATTTATTTTTATTTGTACTTTTATCAGACGATTAGCTGATAAATTACACAAAATTACAGAATATCATTTCCATATTACCGTATTTATTCCCATATTTTTTTGTTTTGAATTATTTAAATGATTATTTGTTTATTTATTTATTTGCAATTTCTTTGCTGATAAAATAAAGGGTTCCTAAAAATACAAAAGCTGTTTAAAGTACTTATTTTTCGTTTTTATTAGAAATAGAGTGAAAATTGACACGACTATCTGTAGCACGTCTGTTCAATTATTCACAAAGTAGGGGCGAAAAGAATAAAATTGTGAGAGAATATTTTAGAATAAAATTTTGAAGAAAACCGCATGTAATTAGATCAAGATATTTAATGATATCTTTGTTTTTCTGTCAATAATTGCCAAAATTTGAAAAATTTTGAGCATTGCGAATGTAAACAAATTAGCACGAATCAGTTACATGTGAGATCGCATTGTGAATTATAAAAAATTCTATATAAGGATATATGCATATATTTAGGCGTGCTCAAGATTCCTTTAGACATTTAACTCCAAATTAAGGATTGCAGAAGTTTACACTTCGGCGCTTGGTAACGACATAAAACACAAACGCAAACTGGAAAAAAATTGGCATATCAGATTTATGATAATCAAAAAATATTTTATAAACAAGTATCTTGAAAGCATATGCTTTATTAAAGTGTAATTTGAGAAGTTGAATCATTATAACTATATCGTTTCAAAAGGTTTGAAAATAATAATTTTTAACATTTAACTTTATTTTGAATACATAAAAAATTTAAAACTGCTAAACAGAGTAATTTGCCGATGACGTGCTGATTATTTAATTTCTAACATTTAAACATAAATGGAGTTTATGGCTTCTTTTGGTCTGTCTGTCTGGCCGTTTGCCCCCGGGTCTCTTCTAACATTCGTAAACATACTCGGATTCCCATGTAAATGATACATGTAAATGACATTCACTATAGATCGTTCTAAATTGAAATTTAAGTGTGTTTCATTTTTAGTTCGTTTACATGGACACACAAGAGAATTCCATTATATTATGCTCTACGACGGAAAAACGTTTACGATGCATTTTATTGATGGGACAATCTATCAAAAACATATTGAGATTGATATGTGTCACTAAGCAGAAATACAACATGCTTTTGTGAGTAATTAATAAGTAGCGTTTGTAGTTCGTTTGCAAGAATGCAAAATAATTCAATTGCATTATAAGCTATGGGAAAAATTGGTAGCAGACATTTTAACGATGTTATGGTACTTCAAACATAATGAAATTTAAACGGATCTCTAAGATGCACCACATCATGTTTTCTATGTGTGCGTTGGAAGTATCGTACATTTACCGAGACTCACAAAAGGATTCAGTTTCTAGACTAACTATGGATAATTGCAGTAAGTATGTTTTCCACCATGGTATGCATTTTTAAACTTGCCCTAATTTTTAGTATATTACGTTGATTCTATAGTTCATCTACAGGGCTCCACGAAATAATTCGCACGGATTACTGAATATGGACAGCAATTGCTTAAAATGGATTATTACTGAATGTTAGTTTAGTTTCTACCATTCCTCATGCATTAGTATTTATTTTTTTCAAGAGCAGTAACATACAATTGCAGTAATTGAAACATAATATGGACTAATGAAGCTCCTGAGACAACGAAAGTACTTTCCATGGAAGAAATAAGTGGTGTATATTTGTCTATATGGTTAAAAATAAATATAACAGTTTTTAGAAGGAATAAAAGGGCAAGTAAAACGTGAAATGAAAGGTAGTAAAACAAAGGTTAACCCTTTGAGGGGCGGTGGTATATATTATATACCACCTAATTTTAATCCGATTCAAACCAGAAAATTTTAATTAAATTTTACTGTTTTAACTTTGACGAGAAAATGTTGAGAAATTGTTTATTCTTATTTTGAACTAAATTCTTTCCTAAATTCCGGTGGGAATTCAACGTTACAGGAGCACAAGTGCTTGCCCCTGAAAGGGTTAAAGGAAATACGTGTGGAAGAACTGGGTATGGATTATACTTTTTTGTTAAAAACGTCGAACTTAATCATATGTGTTTCATACGTGGATAACTGACTATGTGTCTAATGATAACTTTTAAAACAAGTATGTTAATGACAATACAAATAAATTTATTTTAAAGAAGTGTAATGGTAATTAACAATAATAGTAGAGGAAAAGGTGCAAAATCGGGCACAGGTGTATATATGGGCACCCCACCCCAAGTGACTATGGGAGGGGCTGAAGACTGACGGCCAGTACTGTAGATGATGCCATTTACTGATATGAGATAGCAGAGAGCAGTTGGAACCGTTCTTTCAAGTCGTGTGGATGCAGCGTGAGTTATTGTGTGAATTGGTGTTTGTTCTGAACTGCAAACGTTTGACAGCTATCTGAAATTGTTTTCTTTTCGTGTTCTTATGGTTAGTTTAAAATAATTTCACAGTGATATCTGGAAAGCGGAGATACTTAACTACTTTTCGAAGCACGTCTTTACTCACGTACACCTTTAGGTT
Organism: Maratus michaelseni; assembly: GCA_963931845.1. Taxonomy (NCBI): domain Eukaryota; kingdom Metazoa; phylum Arthropoda; class Arachnida; order Araneae; family Salticidae; genus Maratus; species Maratus michaelseni. Next base: position 55,204,162 of record OZ007596.1, read on the forward strand.
ATATGTGAAAGTGGCCATGTTTCTTAGGCGGGGTTGGTGTAAATATGGGCTCCCATTTAAAAAAAGGCCCATAATTATACCACCTTTTCTCATAAACAATATTTTTTTACGGGAAAACAAAAATTATTGAATTGCTTAAAAGAAACAGCCTTATAACTCCAAAAACAATAATCCTATTAACTGGCGGTTTATTGCATCTGATTAAGCGTCTCATTTTCAATTAAAATATATCTTTGAATTGAAATTTGGAGGAAATACAGGGTCATGAAAAATCGAAGAGCGTGGAAAATAGAATTACAAATATCTTGGCAACTAATTATCCAATCGCCTTCATTCTTTATGCAAAATTTATGTTTTTTTATTTTCTTTTATATTCACTCCTTAAAATAAACAATTTCGAAATTTTTATGTACCTTTTATCAGAACGAATATGTCGAGAGTCCGAAAAAAATATTTCCGGATAATCGAGGTTACTGAAATTCAATAAGCTTCTTCCCATTATTACATACTAAGTATATACCAAATTGCAAGTCTCTATCTCAATTTTTTCGGGAGATAGAGCGTTTACAGACACACAGATGGACGGCAATTTTTTTTTCTAAAAATATATTTTTCGGAATCTCCAGTGTCTGAAACGTGTAAATCCTTCAAAAATTTCGATTTTCAAAACGATTACAAGACTTACCCTATACTACGTATGATGGGTAAGTAAAATTACTCCAATCTCGCAAAACCAATGTAAATAATAATGCAGAAATTTCAGTAATGTAAAATGGGCGGAGTAATCTCTCTATTCGTGATTTGCAATCGGCGTAAAATGTGTTAAGCATATTCATTAAAAAAAATAGTTCACTAAATAAATTCTCATATATGGTACTATTTAAAACTTCTCATTGTTTTCGGTGTCCTTGTATAGTATTTTTATACAGTATAAGGCAGTATTTTTATACAGAATTTGAATACAGACTAGCTTATCCACACACTACAATTTGACGCAGCTTGGAAACTCTTAATAACATCGAAAACACATTTAAAAACACACCTAAATATAGTAATGTATCTGATTACTGCTATTAACACATGTGTAAGGAGTAACGTAGGATCCACCTAAACATTGCTTTTCGTTCCTGGTCCATGATCGGATATTTGCGATTGTCGATTTTTACAAGCTTAAACAAATTCAAATCATCGAAAGTTATATATATTATTGAGATGTTTAATCATTGCTGAAAGGCTCAATAGAGTTGTTCTGACCCAAGTTTTGCCATTTTTTTTATTTTATTGTATTTTTATAGAGTATTTGTAAATTTTAATTGACACCAATTGCATAAATTTTAAATACAAAGGGCGTTCCATAAAAACTGAGATTAAAATCATAAAAAATCAAGAAATATATTTACAGCAAAAAATACATCATTCTTTTTCAAAAAGCCTTCCTTCAGATGACATTCAACGGTCCCATCGTTCAACCCACTTTACAAAACAAGTAGAGAAGCCTTTTTCTGAAAACTGCTTCAAAGAACTCTTGCACTGCTGAAATAACTTCAGAATCTGTTTTAATTTTTCTGCCACGGAGCTTCTCCTCCAACGTCGGAAGTAGCCAGAAATCACATGGTGCAAAATCTGTACTGTAAGGAGGATGTGGCATGATTTTAATATTGCATTTACTAGCATATTGCTGCATAGAAGTAGCGACATGAGGACGAGCATTATCGTGATGTAATGTCCAATTCCCTAGAGGTTCATGAAGCTTGCTCGATATGTGTTGAAACAAAATTTTCAAAACTGAAATATAATATTCATCAACCACAGTAGTTTTTAGAGGCACAGCATGTTGATAGATTACACCTTTATGATCAAACAAAATAATCATGATGACCTTTCCAGCCGATTTGGCTTGTTGGATTCTTTTCGAAGCCGGAGAATAACTATGTTTCCATACAATTGTTGCGGACTTGGTAAGGGGATCAAAATGATGCACCTAAGTTTCATCACCTGTTATTACAGTCTTTAGGAAATTCGGATCATTTTGAAGCATCTGTTTCCTCTCGCAACATTAGTGAACTCTTGTTTGCATTTGTTCTTTAGTAAGATGATGAGGGACCCATCTGGAACACACATGGTGAAACTGTAAATTGTTGCGTAGAATGCGAAATATCGACGTTTTCGAAATGTTAGTTGATGCCGATATCTCCTCACAAGTCATTCGCCGATTTGTATGCAAGATTGTCCACACAGTGTTAACATTTCGATCATTCACAACACTTTCTGGTCGGTCAGGCTTACGAGCCAGTTCTGCAAACAAACGTCCTTTTTTGAAATCACCATGCCATCTAAAAATCGTAGAATCAGCAAAACATTTGTCTTTGTAAGCTTCTTTCATTAACTGAACTTGCTGGTAAGTTCTGGGCCTCCTAATTGGAGATGATTACTTATGCCCAATTATATAAAACTCTCTACATTATCTAAAGGAAGAACGGGTTAATGCTTCTTCCGGAAACGTTGGGTGTTGAATTATCAGGTTAAAGGTGTGATCGTGGCTTCTGGACGTCAGTGAAAATTTATAATAATCCAATAAAAGTTACTCATAGTATTGAATTTAATTAACTACTCTAATAAAAAAAGGATAAGATTATTACGTTGTGATTATTTACGCCGCCCTACGTCTTATGAAGCCTGACTAGACAAAGTATATAAATTCCTAACATACTTATAAATTATAAACTAGTCCACCTGATAAACCAACTAAAAATTAATAAACAATTAAATTAAAGAAAAAGAGTAAAAAAAACACTACTCGATGACATATGGGTGTTATCCCACATAAATTAAACACAAAGAGTTAAACATAAAAGAAAATATTTATTTACATATCTATTTACAAAACATAAAAATAAGAAAACAACATCCATCACAGGAATTACGGAATTTAAGTATAAAAAAATAAAAAGAAACAATTGAATAAATCCTTAAAGTGTTAATGAGTCATTTCCGACTCCCACTACCGCGCCTACGTGCATTAACAATATTTTAGAGAATGAACAATTTCTATACATTTACTAAGTACTACTAACAGGAATTATACCTTATTATATACACAGTACACTATAAGGGAATAGTGGAACGTATACCTGTACTTCAGAGCGCTTCTGGTCTGCATTGTCGATTAAGGTCTCGCTCCAACGGGATAAGTAAAGATCCCCGGTTAGGTCCGCATTTCTGATTTTGGTCGCGAACACATCTATTAGCGAACTCCCTTGTTTTTTGTCAAACTCCGAGCACTCTACTTTTTTAAGATTTTACTCCATCGCGCAGGACGTCAGGTACTTAATGATTCTCGTCTTCCAGATTTCTTCTCGGGGTTCACTTTTCTTTTCCCCATCGCTGGGCCCTCTATTGGCTCTTCTGTTTTGTAAAGAAGTCTCCGCCCTCACGTCTTATTGGTCTTGCTAAATGCTATTCGGGACCACCTAGGAGTAGGGCCCTAAATCGTAAATTTGCTATGCACTTAGCAACCAAACAGCTATAAATTTTTCAACTCGTAAATCTGTCCTCCGTAAAAGTTATCCTTGTTAGTGTCGCAGACCAGTGGCTCCGAAAGTAATAAAACTACTATATGGGTGGTCGTTTCTATTTTCCCATACAAAAAAAAAGTATGTACACTAACGAAATAGACTCAGCAAATAGTCCACAGAAATTCCTGGTTATACATATGATATATACATGAAAATACATATTAAAAAATAAAAGTAAATTAATTTAGTTATAAATTGGGGAGTGACTCATATCTGACCACCAGAACTGTTTCCGGAGCTGTTTTGCCCAAACTATAGCAAAATTTTATGGCACAACGCATTTCGTTTTTTTAACTCTTAATCACTCACCTACATTTCTGTAGGGCAAATAAAAACAGTTCTTAAAACAAGCACGAAACTAGAAAAGTAAAATCGTCCGCTTCGTTTAGAATATTTATAAACGTACAGCTAACAGTTTGAAAAAAATCACCTGCAGTTTTATTTTATAGTTTCGTGGTGTTGCCACTACGTAAAAAATAACTCTCAGTTTTTATGGAATCGCCTTTGTATATGCCACATGTTGAATATTTTACCTAAAAAATTAAATGAAATTCAAATTATTTAAAAAAAAAAACATTGTGCTTTCTTTCTGAATATATTATTATATTCGGAAATTATATGAATATATTATTACATTCAAATATATATAATATATTTTTACTTATTCTTAATATCATCGTTATTTGTCGCATTTAATAATGAATGAAAATAACAAAAAATTAATAGTTATATCTTTTTAGTAGCACTACAATATATCTTGATTTTATCTAATTCGGTGAAGCATTTTTGAGAATAGTGGCATTTTCTAAATTCCTTTTATTTTCTTAAGTAATATTTACAAGCGGTTCTATAGTTGACGTATATTGTACTCAGAATCATTGCATTTCCTTGCTAGTAATTTTGCAGGATGCCTAAATCATCGTTGCAAGTGTGACACTCATACTCAGATAACTAAATTATTACTATATGTAAATAATTTAAATCCTAAGTTTTAATATCATATCGCAATTTCTAGAAGTACTTTTAATTATCCTAACACATAATATATTTTTTTAATAGTTTTCTTCCATTTAAAGAAACAATATATATACGGTGCGGGTGTGACATAAAAATGACATTGAAAACGTTTTTCTTTATACACCAAAATGTAGATAATTACAATTCTTATTCAAATTGTAATGTATTCGAACTTATAAGCAGTGTATTTGCTAAAACATTTAATACATTTAGACCAGTAAAACATTTTAATGATTTCACATTACTTAAAAAATATTTTCCTTTTACAAAAAATGCGAAATACACCTCTCTTTGGATTATAAATACATATTATATAATTTTTATTAATATTTAGATTTGTATAAAGTTTATAAATCTTTACATTTATAGAGACCTTATTAGTTTTTCCAGGGATTCGTCTAATGATGATATTTTTGTAGTAGGTACATCAGACGAAAACATATCAAATTTTACCCAAGTAAAATAATCCAGTTTAGTAACGTGAACCAATGGAATTCCCAGTTGAAATTAAAAATTTAAAAAAAATTATGCTACAGCCTTTCTTATATAAATTCGAACACTCAGTTGAATTTAGTTCAGTAAAGTTTTATTGTTCTAATTAGATTTGTGTTTTTTGTAACAGACAAATAAACAAATAAACAAACAAAATCTTTCGTAGTGGAATGAATCTTAACTTTTCCGGTAATTAATATCGCGATTCATATAAGAAAAATAACTGATCATTCGCTGGTATAAAAGTACATTGTAAAATTAAATATTACAGCATATTTTGATAAAACGATGAACAATCGATAACAAAGCAAACAAATTAAAGGCATATTAAAAATATTAAAGATACTTTACTGTGTTTTAATTAAAAACAACAACAACAAATATAGATAGTACAGGGTGTCCCAAAAAGGAGTACCTATTTTTAAAAATGAATAAGAAACAAACGAATAGAGTTATTTAAAAAATTCTTGCAGGAAACGGATGTGTGAAGTCTGGAATTTTGTTTATAACACTTTATTATGATAGTTCAAAATCTGACCGACAGATGGCGCTACAGCACCGAAAATTACCTGAAATTAACCGGCAAGAGTATGAATTGGCCACCTTACTCACCAGATTTAAATCCGTGTGGTTTTTTTCTTTGGGGCCATCTGAAGGATGTAGTTTATTACTGCCAAAATTCCACTTCGCTAGCTGAGCTCCAGCGATTAACCGCTCAAGAGTGTACAGCCATTTCCGTACAGACGTTTCAGAAGTTGTGTGCTAATTTCATTCTAAGACTCCGACATGTTATTGTGATGAATGGAGGACATATTGAAAATATTATCATTTAATTTTCAACTATTGCTGATGAATGCGGTAGCCACAGCGCCATCTGTCGGTAAGAATTTGAACTAACATAATAAAATACTCTAAATAAAATTCCAGACTTCACATATCCGTTTCCTTCAAGAATTCTTTTAATAACTCTATTCGTTTGTTTCTTATTCATTTTTAAAAATGGGTACTCCTTTTTGGGACACCCTTTAGTTGCACATCAAAAGATTACCTATAGTTCTTTCCAGGGGTGTAACAGGAGTTCTTTTTTCTTTATCCATGTCGAAAATCTTACGATACACCCTTATATGAGATTCCGTCATATTTAAGCTCTTTATGAGGCTGGTCTTCATAACTTGCACGATTTCTGAAGAACACATTGTGTTCATTTTAAAAAACTCAATGAAACTTTTATAGACCCTTATTACAGCGTCTGTGAAAGTTGCAAAGGCTTCATCTCCACATTCTTCAAGAACAGCAATCCCTACACATCCTCCTTGATACAGTGGTGATCTGCAAAAAGGAATGACCTTGTGATTAAGCTAGCCACATAGGCATTAACAATCTTTTACATCTTTTATGAAATTAAAACATAACTTGTGTATCAACCGGAACAAACAGCCTTCTACTAATGCAACATCGTATACAGCATTCTACTAATGCAAATTTAGAGATCTATTTATCCAAAGCCGAAAAATAGCATTTTTAAATTTAATTTTTTTTTTCGTCTTATGTTTTCATAATCAAAATTTACTTTAATCTAATGTTAAAAAAATTATTATAATTATGAGTTTTTATTCACAATTTTTGTTACATTTATATCCCGGATATAAGGAGTAATGTATGCAGTAAATAGTATTTCTCTCATTAATTTGGAGTCTATTAAGCCAAACGGTCATTTTCCTTTTTGTTGAGGTAAGATGAAATCAAAGAACTGTTGGACATTGCGAACAAATATGCGATAAAAAACAGAAAGTTCGGAAAGTTCTCTCCGTTTGGGAAAGTTGGTTCGTACGGGAAAATTCTTTTGGATATCTAATGTCTAATAACTGATGGGTGGAATTTTCCGGTACGAATTGGTTTTCCCAAACGGAAGGAACTCTCTGAGCAACCCAATATATCTGGATATTAAAGATATTTGAAGCACTTAAAGCAATAGTTCAAGCAATAGTGCTTCAACAATTTCTTAGCCAAATGAAGTGAGTGAGGATGATTGTAAATTTCTATGTATACAACTTAAAGTTAGAATGCAGAACCTAAACAATGTATCTTTTCTTAATAAAAGAATGCTATAAAAAACGTACGTAACAGCAGGAAATAAAATTTTTACCATTAAAGTGAGCAAGTGTACAGTTTAGTTCAATCAAATAAAACGAAATTTAATTGTGGTACAAATTATGTTGTGTTGTGAAAGCTGTGTACATTTCATCTGTATCTGTAAAACTCATTCTTCTCTAACTAAAAACCAATAATGTTGACGAATCTCTGTCGTTTTTAAAGTATTGTATACCGGAGCTGACCAATAGATCATTTTTAAGACGATCATTTAGAATATATTTATAAAATTAATCACATGAATGCTTCAAATGTTGTTCTCCATCATATTAAAATTCATCTATGACAAAATAGTTATTTTTATAAAAGATATGGAATTTAAATTTTTATACGGTATCTAGGCCCTAAAAGTTACATTGAGTAAAACATACTTCATACTCTAAAGAGTAAAACAACAACATTAAATAACATTCTTAAACAACTATAAAAGTTACCGTGTTGAAATAGCTTGTATTTTTAGATTCTTATCATTATCTAACAAAAACACAACTGTGAAAATAAAAGCTAAATTCTGTAAAAAAAAAAAAAAAAAAAAGTGATATGTAAGTGGGTGCCAAGTTAAAATAAAATTCACTCAAACACTTACCTACTGAAGTACTATAGCATTGCCTAAATTGTTTACAAATAAAAGTTATTGATAGCATATTAATAATAAATCTAGAACTTGGCATGTTTTGACTTAAGAGTCATTTATCTTTATTAATGACATTATTATATCAAAACTTGTTATTTCATGTTTGGAGGCCTTAATTTAAGTGTATTGAAGCTCCTGAAAGGGGTGGAGTCTCTAGAGTGATGACAAGAGAGAAGCATAAGTCTATCTGTCTCTTTTCCAGGCCTTAATCTGTACTGAGGTTTCCGGGAGAGGGGGTCGCTAGAGTGATAATCAAAGACGAGCGGAAGTGTATCTGTGTGTTTATTTGCTTATCAAATCTTTAACACATTTGTTTATAAAATTTTTTTATAAAAATAACAATATTAAAAATTATTATAATGAGAGCGTTATTAATATTATCATCATCATTTTTTTAAGACATGAAAATGATAGGCATAATATTTATCAAAAACTTGCCACGTTCTAGATTTATTATTAATATGCTATCAATCATTTTTATTTTTAAACAATTTAAACAATGCTATAATATTTCAGTAGGTAAGTGTTTGAGTGAATTTTATTTGAACTTGGCACCCACTTACATATCACTTTTTGTTTTTTTTTACAGAACTTGGCTCCTTTTTTTCACAGTTATGTTTTTTTAGATATCATTACTTTTTGTACAGTTACAATATACTTAAACACTTTACTTTGGTTTTTAACGTGTTTACAAGTTGCTACTTTATTCACCAGGCAACATTCAATTTAATTTAAATTTCCTACAACAAAATATTTGTCTGTCAATTTGCAGCAGAAATCTGTATTTTAATACTGTTGTATTTAATTATTGTTTTGAAACGAAATGTATTGATTAGAAATTTTTATTATTTTAGAAATAACAATAATCATATTGACATAATTTTATGTTTTACCATTACAGACTCATTAACATAAATCAACAGTCAGATTCAAATTTGCAAATAAAATGACGAAGCTATCCAAATAATATCAAACAAATAGTATAAAATTTAAACAAGCAGTAACAAGAAAATCGGGCTGACTTTTAGCCCTTATTAATGTAAGTTTTTAGTCTGGTGAAAGAAAGTATTGGCTCAAACTATAATTAAAAACAAAATGCTAATGCACCTTTTGCTTAATTATAACATTCATTTGACACACAACATACAAACTTGAAAGTAAACAGACAGTAATTATTCAAATTCGAATTCATCCACCAAAACTACAGCATAGCAAGAATTTTCATCTTCAGAACCCTCCGTATCCAACAGTTTGAAAGTTCGTGTCGCTATCGAAAGACATCGAAATGATACTTGATAATCCACTCCAAGCTTATATTTATACTCAGCGGCAATCGGTAGAGAACCTTTATCCGCAGCGAAAATCGATAGAGTACCCGTAGCACTGGCGTTGAGAGTCCGCGACACCGTAAGGTTGTCCAAAGCTACATTGCCTACACCCATGATAGCCACACATCCATGATCAATATTTATTTGAATCATAGGAATGACTCTCTTTTGTTTACATTTTTAATTCTAGAATTAGAAGAATTTCAAATGCGGATGTTTCGAAATATATGCGTATTTCGATATATGTATTCTCTCAAGATATTTTTGTTTTTTCACAATGTGTCTAAAAAGGTAATTTTTATGCACCATTACTCAAAAAATTAATTATCTGAAATTAGCCAAAAATAGCTAATAATCAGGTGATTTTACTGCAAGGTCAGCCTGGATTCAACATTTGCGCTTTTTTTGGCAAATTAAAATTTCGCCTAATAGACGTAACGTTAAAGTAAAAATGAACACGGCCAAGTGGGTAATTAAGCGATTTTCAGAATTTTTTTTTCGATTCCTTATAGTGTAAACGAACGTTGTACCAGATTTGAAGTCCGTAGGTGCAGTAGATATATAAAATCTTTTTGATGAGTGAGTGAGTCAGTGATAAAAGTATCGATTATCAGACAGTTTCAAATATCATTATCTCGGAAACTAATTATGCGTTATTTATACAATTTTGATTCTGTATGATTAAAAAACCTAACTACGCATCTAAAATTACAAGTACGTAGGTCAAATAGATTTTCAGTAGTAGAGTGTCGAAATTTGGCGAAAACAGCTCGAAATGGTTCGTATAATATAACACACTAGTATGCCAGACGAACTTGCCTGACACACTGCCGTTTCTCTAAATCCATCATGATTAAAAAAAAGAAAAACAATAGTTCCAAATTCTCGAAAACTCCGAAATTTTCTTGACACTGTATTACCAAACAATTTCCTTACGTTTAAAGTGTTCAATGTTGTTGCTTGAAAAATTCCTTTGTATTTTCTCACTGTAATATTTGTAGGTTTTCATTATCTTTCTTCCAGCCACCCAAACAGCATATAACAGCTAGGCGAGATCATCAATATTAAGCAATTCTTTACAGCTCTATCTGTGATAGATCGATGTAAAGCACAATTTGTGTTTTTCAATATCTGTGTGTGACCAAAAATGAATGAGATTTAAGTTCACAAATTTGCCAATCAATAAAATGTAAAACAAAATAGGAAGGTGAATTGTGTTATTTGTACATTTATCTGCAATTCTTTTACTTGCAAATAATTATTTATTTTATTTTACTTTTTCAAAGTTTTATTTCTTAAAGTATTACTTGATCAGAATTGCCATGGTCATGATGGTCTATTATCTAGGCATGCTAGAACGTCAAGTATCTTACCGTGTTTTTTTTTTGTTTTTTTTTTGCATCAGAAATACATTAAATACTGCATATATAGTGATAATATAAACAATTTGAATAGACAGCAAGGTATGTTACCATCAATTTGCCACGATAACTTCTGAAAACGGTTCGGTAGCTCCAGAGACTCCATAGAAATTGTAATTTAGAATGTTTTTAGAACGCTTTTCGCTCATCTCACTCATTTTATTTTCGAATCTTTTAGAATTTGTTCGTAGACAGCGTTTACATTTTATAAATAACTACCAAGCCAAATTTCATGTTTCTAACTCTTTCATTATATAAAAAAACTCATTTTTAGAACTTTTACACTCCTGCACGCCCCTTCCATCCCTGGGGATTGTACCATCGACATAAAATATAGCCTTTGTTGGAGTAGGGATTGTCACCATTAATTTGCCCCCATCACTTTTGAGAAAGGTTCTGTAGTTCCAGAGATACCATAGAAATTGTAATTTAGAATGTTTTTAGAACGCTTTTCGCTCATCTCACTCTTTTAAATTTCGAATTTTTTTTTAAATTTGTTCTTAGAGAGCACTATCTTATAAGTAACTATCATGCTAAAATTCATGTTACTAGCTTCTTCAGTATAGCAAAAATCGAAATTTTTGAACGTTTCTCGCTCTTGCACCCCCCTGGGGATTGTGGCACCGACATAAAATATAGCTTATGTTGGAGCAGAGATTGTCATCATCAATTTGCCACTATCACTTTTGAGAACGGTTCTGTAGTTACAGAGATTCTATAGAAACTGTAATTTAGAATGTTTTTAGAACGCTTTTCGCTCATCTCACCCTTTTAAAATTCGATTTTTTTTTTATTTGTTCTTAGACAGCACTTACATCTTATAAGTAACTACCATGCCAAATTTCATGTTCCTAACTTCTTCAGTATAACAAAAATCGAAATTTTAGAAAGTTTTTCGCTCTTGCACTCCCCTAGGGATTGTGGCACTGATATGAAATATAGCTTATCCTGGAGCACGGATTGTCCCCATCAATTTGCCACCATTACGTTTGAGAACGGTTCTGTAATTCCAGAGATTCTATAGAAATTGTAATTTAGAATGTTTTTAGAACGCTTTTCGCTCATCCAACCCTTTTAAATTTCGAAATTTTTTTTAAATTTGTTCTTAGAGAACACTTACAGCTTATAAATAACTACCATGCCAAATTGCACGTTTCTAGCTCTTTCAGTATTAAAAAAAACGAAATTTTAGAACGTTTTTCGCTCTTGCACCCACTTGGAGGAAGTGGAATCGACATAAAATATAGCCTATGTTGGAGCAGGGATTGCCACCATCACTTTTGAAGTCGCTTCGGTAGTTCTAGACATTAAACCCTACAAACAAACAAACGTTATTTCTTTATAATATTAGCGTAGATTAATTCCAATTTTATGTAATTAGATAGCACCATGGTTATTGTTTATAATTCATACCATTTGATGGAATGCGATTGCGATATTAATGCATATATTTTTCTTGCTGAAAAGACTGACAAATCCATTTTGAAGTATGTTAACACGGGATATGACTGATAACAATAAGCTTCAGGAAAATAAATTATTGCATTAATGCGCGATATGTAAATTCAGTAGATTCATTCTGACGTTTATTGGATTCACCTGTGTACGAATATCATCATAATATTATTCATACATCATAATATTCATCATCATAATATACATTTACCACGAAATCAGCAATGATATGAGAAAAAGTAGAAACCATATACAGGACGCCAAAAAAAAATCAAGAACGAAAAATCCTGCGTCAAGCATAGATTATGTAACACTCTCCAACGCTTCCAAAATAATTTTACAAATAATTACCGTTTAATAAGCTGAAAGATAACATCTAAGTAAACAATTTGTAAAACGTATAACATATCTAAAAACGTAATTCCAGGTACTTCCAACATATACAATATTCGGAAAAATATCCGAATACTTTTATGCAGCCCTGTATATGATCTATAGATTTATATATATACTACATAGGATGCTAAGTTTTAGTTTAGTTAGGAAACGCGTAGCACAGTTTAAAATTCTCCTTCGGGAGTTTCTGTCAATAAACGGAAATGTGTTTGCGAACTTTTGTGCTGCCCTGTACAGGATGTACAGAATTTATACACACAAAGTAAAAGACAAAAAGTGAGTTAAATTTAAAATCGCGTTCAGCAACTTAAAACGCACTTCCAGGAATTATTGTTAACTGACAGTAGAAAATTCTTTTGTGTGTTCCTGTAAATGAACGATGACTGCTATACACACAATATTCTGTAGTAAGCCTCTTGTAATGCACGTTAGTGATATATATAAATTTCACTGCGTTTAAAATAGTGAAACATTATTTAATTAAACGATTTTTCTCCATAGACGTAATGTAACGGAATTCTTTGACTGTCCCTGTAAAGTAACTATAAGTGCTATGCACACCCTATTCTATATTAAGCTTCTTGTGATGCACCTTAGTGATATATATCAATTAGAATGTGTTTGAAATTATGTAACATTATTAAAATTAACCGCAAATGATTTTTTCCCATAGACCGTAATGGAATGGAATTCTTTTGAGCATCCCTGTAGAAAAACTATAAGTGCGACACACTTCAGTTGAAATAGGGAACATGCTATAGATAACGACAATAACATATAAAAATTTCAGGGCAATCCGAGCATATTTACGGGAGTTAGAGCCCCGCCAGATGGCAGACGGCCAGACGGCCGTATGGCAGACAAACCGAAGTCATAAGCATTTTTCAACTAGGTTGGAAAGTGTTAAAAAGAGGCCTGTTCAAAAAATAACATGCAAAAATTTCTCTGTAATGTGATGACTCTTGCACCATGCAATATAGGTGTATGTTAAACTCCTAAAAAATTATGCAGGAATATAAAATGCATCTGAAATTAAAAAAAACAAGAACGAAAAATCATGCGTCAAGCATAGATTATGTAACACTTTCCAACGCTTCCAAAATAATTTTACAAATCATTACCGTTTAATAAGCTGAAAGATAATATCTAAGTAAACAATTTGGAAAACGCATTACATATTTAAAAACGTAATTTTAGGAATTTCCAACATATATTTCCAACATACACAATATTCGGAAAACTATCCAAATACTTTTATTCAGCCCTGTATATAATCTATAGATTTGTATATATACTACATTGGATGCTACATTTTAGTTTAGTTAGGAAACGCGTAGCGCAGTTTAAAATTCTCCTTCTGGAGTTTCTGTCAATAAACGGAAATGTGTTCGCGAACTTTTGTGCTGCCCTGTATATGAAATACAGAATTTATACACACCAAGTAATAGACAAAAAGTGAGTTAAATTTAAAATCGCGTTCAGCAACTGAAAACGCACTTTCAGGAATTATTGTTAACAGACCTTAGAGAATTTTTTTTGTGTCCCTGTAAATGAAAGATGACTGCTATACACACAATATTCTGTACTAAGCCTCTTGTATTGCACCTTAGTGATACATATAATTTCAATGTGTTTAAAATAGTGAAACATTATTTAATTAAACCGCAAACAATTTTTCTCCACAGACGTAATGTAACGAAATTCCTTTGACTGTCCCTGTAAAGTAACTATAAGTGCTATGCTCACCATATTCTATATTAAGCTTCTTGTAATGCACCTTAGTGATATATATCAATTACAATGTGTTTTAAATTGTGTAACATCATTAAAATAAACCGCAAATGATTTTTCCCCATAGACCGTAATGGAACGGAATTCTTTTGCGTGTCCCTGTAGGAAATCTATAAGTGCTACACACTTCAGTTGAAATAGAAGACATGCTATAGATAACGACAATAACATATAAAAATTGCAGGGCAATCCGAGCATATTTACGGGAGTTAGAGCACGGACAGACGGCAAACGGCAGACGGCCAGACGGCAGACGACCATACGGCAGACAAACCGAAGTCATAAACACTTTTCAACTATGTTGGAAAGTGTTAATAATAATAATAACAGCTTGATACCAATGAACTTGTTGTTTGTTCCTGCGCAGATTGACATAAATTTAATAGGGGTGAACCTAGTTCTGTATTAAATAGGATTTTAATGCATTGTTTTGGCTCAACATAAATAAAATTTTACTATACGCACGTTTAAATCAAAATATTTCATATTTTAGAAAGTTACCCTGATAGAAACACGTTTTGTAGAAAATATCTAAAATACTTACAAGCAAAAATTGATTGATGCAGTTGTATTCTTTTTGATCTCGTTGTTCCAAAAAGTGTCAAAAACATCCAGAGACTGTAGTCTGCATTCTTCCTGTACATTTATAGCCTTTCCAAAGCACGGAGAGTGGAGCAAATTATCTGTATTGAGAAATAATATTGAATAAAAGAAAAATAATAACTTGTTAATATGCTTTTAATGCACAAATTTTGTAATTATTATTTTAAATAATACTCACACAAATTTTGCATAAAAGTATATTAACATCTTATATTTATATTATAACTTTATACTACAGTTTTATCACTGTTTTCTCACAATACACAGCTGAAGGCCACATTTCTCCGTAATATCATAGAAGGTAGATGAAACAGCACTGACAAACTGTCAATAAATCGCAATTAAATAATGAAACTTTGTATCAATCCCCATAAAAACAAAACAAATTTTTAATAGCCCGTCATCAGCCAAATTCTCCTCTCTGTTTGAATATTTACAAAATCCTTTCTCGTTTCAATTTTTAAGTTATCTTCAAACATATTAATAAAATAAAATTCTCTTCTCTGATAGATCCTATTCCTACTAAGAACCGGTGGGGCGTGTATTTTATTCCTTGTTCTTCTAATTTAGGTTATATTGGTTGTTCGATCACTATTCCATTTCTTTCGAATTTGAATCAACTTGATCTAAATATTTTGATAAATCTATTCTAAACATCTTACATGTGGTTCAGTGTATACTAATCTAAACAAAGCAATCACATTTACGGCACAAAATAACATTTAACAACACAAAAAACACATAAAAAGGTATTAGCGTCATTTATCGACGCAACACATCTAGGCATCTATATATCAACAAAACAATTATTTCTCTTCAGTTCAAATAAAAATATGAGTTCAAATTGCGCATGCGCTGACTAAATAGATATTTCACGAATTAGCCGGAACATCCCACCGGGCGTTGGACAGCTCTCCAACATTATCATAAAATGGCAAAGGCACTACTCTAGTAACGTGTGGATACCTGTGGATCTATACCTGTGGATGTCTTCAGATCAATGACGGGAACAAGTCCATCATCACCTTTATAAGTTTTCAAAATTCGAGCTAATTTCCAATTTATAAACTTGTTATTTTCATCTTTTAACAAGACCAACTGACCAACTTCAAGATTTAGTGAAGGCTTTTTCTATTTACTGCGGACTTGCAGTTCATTCAAGTTTTAATGGTTCCAGCGCTGCCAAAACAGCTTTTGTAATCTTTGAACCAGTGTCCACCTTAGAAGAAAATGGTAAAGTATATAAAACAGCATTATTTTCATGAATACTTTAGAGAGGATTCCAAAAAGAAAGTGGCCAGGTGTTAGTGGTTGTAAATCGTTAATATCTACAGACAAGGACGTTAACGGACGTGAATTCATAACTGCTTCTATTTGTGTCACGAGTGTTGTCATTTCTTCAAAATTCAAGACGGAAGATTTAGTTATCTTCAAGAGGATTCACTTCATTGTTTTCATATTCGATTCCCATAGTCTCCCGAAATGTGGAGATGCAGGGTGTATAAAATTCTGTTGTATTATTTCTTCTGCACTAAATCGCTGAATTTCATCCAAAGCACAATTTTATAAAATGATTTCAAAAGAGTACAAATACCCTTAAAATTTGTGGCATTATCACTCCATATAACGCAAGGTTTAGATCGTCGAGCAACAAATCTTCTTAAACAGGCTAAAAATGCTTCTGTGGTCAAGTCTGAAACAACTTCCAAATGAACGGATTTGGTAGAAAAGCAGATAAATATAGCAATGTATGCCTTTAGTGTTATTTCTGATAGTTTTAAGTTAGACTTTGTTATAATAGAGGCGTCTAAATCCACACCAGTTTTCTCAAATGGTCTAGAGGGTACAATTCTATCACGGGGCAAGTCACCCATCATTTGTTGAATAGTTTGATGCTTTGTTCGAAGACAAGTCATACACATATTTATAATTCGTCTTACTTGGCTTTGACCAGATGGCATCCAATAAAACTGTCTTAATAAAGAAAGAGTTGTATGAGTACCCGAATGTAGAAACTTTTTATGATAATATTCAATCAATAGTTTGGTGAAATAGTGAGACTTTGGTGACAGTATTTGGTGTTTCTGAGATTCTGATACATTAGAAAACTCCAGTCTTCCACCGATCCTTAACAGTTCAACTGCATCTAAAAATACATTGAAATTCAAGATCTTACTGTTTTTTAGAAGAGGTCGTTTTACTTTAAAACATCGAATTTCTGTTTGAAATGTGGAATTTTGTACAATATTTATTAGTTTTTTCGTTGCATTTTGTAACTCAGAAGTAACTAAATAATCAGGTTTCATAATGTTTCGTTCCAGTTTAGAGTTATTCAGAAATCTCAAGCACCATGCAGTAACTCTTATTAATTTCATAAAAGAAGAATATCGATTAATTAAATCAGTGTTTCCTTCATTTTTATCTACGATAGTTGATTTCACAGCGGTGTTTTTCTTTAGTTCTAACTGATCTTTAACTTCAGAAATATCTAATTTATCAAATGGTTTTTCGAATTTTGGCCAAAGAGATCTGTATTTTTTTAACCATTGGGGAACTTCTCACCAAAGATGATTACCTTTCAACTCTGGAACTTTCAAACTCTAGTAACTATATTGGCAGGCTTATCTTGTCGAGGACAATGAAACCAACTACGGGGATCACTAAGATCTTTTATTCGGTTTCTAA
Organism: Maratus michaelseni; assembly: GCA_963931845.1. Taxonomy (NCBI): domain Eukaryota; kingdom Metazoa; phylum Arthropoda; class Arachnida; order Araneae; family Salticidae; genus Maratus; species Maratus michaelseni. Next base: position 55,221,710 of record OZ007596.1, read on the forward strand.
CGAACATTTTAAATATTTCTGACTCTCCTCTAATCCATTAGAAAGTAATAGTAGAGTCAGTCCAAATGTAACAAGTTGGAGGAAAAGATAAGTTTTTAGTAATTTTATGACAAAGTCTAACAGACAAAAGGGCTCCTAACAATTCTAGGTGAGGTATAGAAACAGCTTTTAATCGGCCACTGAAATAAAGCTGGTAATAACGTTCTTGTTTTTTAGTACCGCTCCAAGGTACGCTACTGTACCATATGCTTTCTCTGAAGCATCTTAAAAACTGTGTAATTCAAAATAATCAATTTCTTCGATGGCAATATCTGCAAAATAATATCTGAGACCATTAATACTATTCAGGTCTTCGATTTCCACGAACCATTCATTCCACAAAATATCCGTTTGGGTAGATTTTCATCCCATTCAAGTCCTAAACACCAAATTTCTTGGATTAAACATTTAAGTCTAATAGTATAAGGACTTAAAAAACCATTTGGATCAAAAGTACGACCAACAGTCTGCAATAGATAACATTTAGTACTAAATATTTTCGACAGGAAATTTCCTAAGTTTTGAGTTGTAAATGAAATCATATTTCTGTTTGGGTCCCAAGCAACCCCTAAAAATTTGGAAGATATCAAAGGCTGATTACTAAGATTTAATTTATCAGTTACTTCAAACCATGTGCTTCCCATTTTTCCCGTAGTAATATTGAGTTTGTTTTCCATTTCTTATAAGTCATACTAGCATCTTGAAATATTTTAAAGGCTTCTTTACTTAATTTAAATGCATAATCAACATCACTTTCACTAGTAAAAAGTCATCTACATACAACGATGAATTTAAAATGAAAAAAGATTCAGGAAATGTTGTTACATAATTTTGTAAGTGATGCTTGATAGTAGCTGCCAGAAGGAAGGGGCTTGATTTCACACCGAAGAGAACTCTTGTTAATCTGAATATCTTAAATTCCTTACCTGTATCTTCAATCCATGGCTCATCATCCCAAAAAAATCTTATAAACTCCCTGTCTTGTTCATCGATTTCGATCTGTAAAAACGCTTGTTGCATGTCTGCGATAGTTGCTATAGGGAAATTTATAAATTTGATTAAAAGGCTGAACAGTTCAGGGATAAAATTTAATCCAGTATAGAAACAATCATTTAGTGAAAGTTCGCCTTTAACATGGGCGCTTGCGTCGAATGCGATTCTGACTTTGCTAGTCGACTTATCCTCATGAATTACTGCTCTGTGGGATGAGTAAAACGTGCTTGCTTCCGATGTGTTGTTCTCAACAGGTTCAATAATATTCTCTTCTAAATGACTATCTAAAATAGCTTTATTTTCAAAGAATAACAAAGAATCGTTTCTAAAATTTGTTCTCAACTTCAAAAATCGTCTGTATGCCACTTCGCGATTATTATTAAAAGACATTTTCAAATTAGACTTCCATGGAAATTACATTTTGTACCGATTATCTTTAAAAACAATGCTTCATTGAAATTCAGTCATAATTTATTCATCTGCATTACTAGCATCTTTAGTTTCGGATTCAATTCCTAAGCTTTCTATTTGAAAAAAATTCTGATTTGATCCGATATATCTTTTTCTTCAACTATAATTTTCATGCTAAACAATTCGTTGGCTGACCCCATAAAACCTTGTAAACACCAGCCAAAAAGGGTTTCAGTGGCTACGAGTTTATCCTTTAGTCTTTTAATTATACGAGTTACAACATTAGAATAATTATCTGATCCAACTAACACTGCAATTTTGTTATTATTAGATGCGTAACTGTCAGCTAGTTGTAAACCTTTTAATTTACTATACGTTTTTCAAATGTATTTATCAGGAGTGGGTAAACAAACAGTTGAAATTTGATCCCTCTCGAGAGCTTCAACATCAATATAGTATAATAATGGATCATCTTTATTTTCTAGTTTCACTTTTGCTAAATTATACGTTTTCGCAGTTGCCTTTTCGGCTACAAAAGCATAAACAGATAAAGATTCTTTTCTAATAATAGGTAAATTTAATTTTTGTGATACATCGCGAATTTTGAATGTTCTCATACTTCCATTATCCAATAAAATACGAACTGGTTAAGTTTTATTATCTTTTGGATCCTTTGCCATCACGGAACAAGGTTGCAGAAATATGTTGCATTGTGTGTTTTTATTTTGTACATTATTAGTGGAACTGTTATCACAATGTGAAATAGATATGACACTCTTTTCAGTATTTACCTTTACATCATTTTCAAGTTGGAAACAAATGGCCCGACTATATTTTTTGTTACAAATATCATACATTTTAGTTTTTTCACAATCTTTAATTCTGTGCTTGGCCTGTAAACATAAAAAAAATCTTTCCTGCCTTTTTAACATTTCTTTTTTCTGATCTATAGTTAAAGATTGACACATTTCACTATTATGATCAATACTGGGACAGAATAAACACGAATTCTTATTTACAGAAGTCATTAATTCAGTTGTTGTTATTTTGTTTAAATCCTTTCATACCATATTGCAATCTCGGTTTATATTTTGAATGTTTGTCGATAAATTTTGACCTATGTTCAATTTTATTATCACTGGTAAATAATTTTTTAACATCTAAACCATGGAAATTTAATACCATTTCTCTACTTTCAACTTCGTTCTTAAGAAAACTCATGAGATTTTCTATATTCCATACTTCTTCATCATTTAACTTCCGATTGAATTCTAACGTTAAATCCGGAGGTATTAATTTAAGTAATATTGGAGAAAGTAATCCACTGTATGTATCTGATTTTACACCTAGTGACTCTAAATTACGAATTTGTACTAGACATTTATCATACAGATTTTTTAAACCACGAGTGTCAGAAAAACGTTTCAGATATTCCATATTTAGTAAATTATTTAAATGAGCATGTACGAGCATATCATGTCTACCAAATCTATCTTTCAAAAGCGATATAGCTGCTGCATAATTTTTTTTCCGTTAAACTAAATCCACTTATTGTATTTGAAGCCGTTCTCGAAACTAAACTTTTCAAATAACTAAATTTCTCGACATCTGATAGACTTATTTCTTTATCTATGGCAGTTTCGAACGTGTTCCAAAATTCTATAAATTTATCTGGTTCACCAAAAAACCTATTTATCTGTAATTTTGGAAGTTTAACTTTTTTCAATTCGGTAGTAACATGAGCTGCTCGCGCTGAATCAACATTAACAGAAGTAATATTAGCATTAGAACAGAAATTTTAATCGTAAAGTTAAATCTTGAACTATATCATATACCTCACAATTCAAAATTTAATTTTCAATATTTTTAGCATTAATCGAAGTTGCAATGGTGTTATCAAACTCTTTAATAGTTTTATCTTTTTCATTTAATTTTTCAAGCATTTCTTCTAATTGTTGTACAGAATATTCCGTATTACTTAAATATTGATCAATTTCTTCAAATATTTTATTCAAAAGATTCCGATGCGTATCACGCATCTTTGTTTGTTTATTTTCAGACATATTTTCAAAGCAAAATATAATAAAAAATAACTGACTGATTTAAAGTTGAAACAAAATAAATTACGTCTTGATATTGTGCAATCACTCTCGAAACGAAATTATCCCAATCAATTTCCCGATTTGGCGATGCACCAAAAAAATGTTCGATCACTATTCCATTTCTTTTGAATTCGAATCAACTTGATCTAAATATTTTGATAAATCTATTCTAACATCTTACATGTGGTTCAGTGTATACTAATCTAAACAAATCAATCACATTTACGACACAAAATAACATTTAATAACATAACTAACACATAAAAAGGTATTATCGCCATTTATCGACTCAACACATCTAGGAATCTACATAGCAACAAAACAATTATTTCTCTTCAGTTCAAATAAAAAGATGAGTTCAAATTGCGCATGGGATGGCTAAATAGGTATTTCACGAATTAGCCGGAACATTGGTCAAACTAAGAAATCATTAAAGCACAGATTAAGGGAGCATCAGAGGTATATATCTAATCAAGAATTTTCTAAATCTTCGATTACCTTTCATTGTTGGACTTCAAGTCACTGTTTCAATTTTTCCATGGCCAGAATAATTTCTTCACCTGTCTCTCCCACTCACTTGGATTTTCCCGAAGTATTAGGTAGATTTCATTACAAAAAGCTACCTATTGCAGCAGTTAGGAGGAAAGGAATTCCAAAAAAATGATATATTTTCACCGATCCTGACCCCCATACCCCCCAAAACCACCCTCCGTTCAAATGTTGATTTATATATATCTATCTATCTATCTCTCTCTCTATATATATATAACATTTGTCATGCTATAACTCTCTTATTTTTGAACCGATTTGAATGTAACTGAGTATGTGTATAGGGCATACCAAGGTCTCGGCCGATTTCGTTGACCAGCTTCATCCGCCATCTTGTTTCAAAATGGCGGCCTGTCAAACATGTTTAAATTTTTAAAAATTCAAAAAGATGTACAAAACAATTATAAATTGTAAACATTGTTTCCGTTAAATGTTAGAACGTGATACAAGGAGTCTGAAACATTTTTTGTTTTGACAATATCTTAAAAAATGGCTGAGATATGGCAGTTAGAAATTCCAGGGTGGCTGAGGTTTTGAAACAAACTGATATTTGTTATGCTGTAACTCTCGTTTTTACGAACCGATATGAATGTGACTGATCATGTATAAAGAACATAGTACCAAGGTCTCGAACGAGTTCGTTGGCCAGCTTCATGCGCCATTTTAAAACAAAATGGCGGCAAGTTAATTTTAAAAAAATCAAAAAGATACATATAAAAAATATAAATTGTAAAAGTTGTTTCCGTTAAGTGTTAGATCGTGATACAAGGAGTCCAGAACAGTTTTTGTTTTGGTTTTATCTTAAAAAAATTGCTGAGATATGGCAGTTTGAAATTTTAGGGTGTCTGGTATTTTGAAACAATCTGATTTTTGTTGTGCTGTAACTCTCATGCTAACATTCGCATTCAAATTCAGTATTAACGAAAAAAGGGATTGAATTTTCTATAATAGGGTTTCAAGCATTTTAGCTTTGTGTAAAATGAGTTGAATTTTTAAAAACATGAACTATGGAAGCTACTTTTTCTCCCGGTACAGGCCGGAAGGACATTTTTTATCTTTAAAAATTCCGATAATCTTTGTCATGATCTGCTATCATCTCATTTTCTCTTTTCAGCTTGGAAATTGCTTTTGTAATTTTTTTGTCTCTTTTATGTTATTTATTTTTATTTACTTATTTATCTATATCTATATCTATCTATCTATCTATCAATATATATACTATATATATATATATATATATATATATATATATATATAGTACTTATTTTGATGTTTTTATTCATTCTCTCTCTTTTTTTTTTTACTTTGATTTTGGCTGAACTTTTCTCTTCTGTATGCGCCCCTTATTGGCGTTTTTCTTTCAGCTAACGTCACTTGTCGCATTCTTTGTAAGCTCCTACTTTGCCCTTCTGTTTATTTGGGGCTTTATCCCCTTACGGACACGTATTGCCTTTGGCTGATGACGGGCTGTTAATTTCCAGTTCGAAACGCGTCCTGTGTCTTGTTTCATTTTTATGGTATTTGATACAAAGTTTCATTATTTAATTATAGAAGGTAAATTGTGGAAACGTCGGATCGGTTGAATTCTCTACACGAGTCCCCCCCCCCCTCAATTGTGGGTAGAAACAGGAATTTGCTTATTTAGAAAGAGTAATTTAAAAACTTTAAACGGAAATTCAACGGGAATATAAAGTTCGGAAAATGCGTTTCTCAGACGCCATGTTAACAAAAATTCTAAAGTAGAAGGGTTTACACGTAACTTGTCTGTTAAAAAAATAGACTGTAACATGGGAACTGATTCAAGAAAGTAAAAAGCAGGAGCTTTTTTACATTGACGCGAATTTATGTTTAAAAACGAGTTATCGCATTTAGAAAGTGAAAAAAAAAAACGATACCCGCACATTAAATATACACATACTAGTACTTCCCTCAAAGGGATTAGTCTGAGTGATATTGCTGAGAACATAGGGTTAACAATTACAATATAAAAAAAAAGAGCAAATTAAATGATAGAATTACAAAATATCATATATAAATTCATATACACTGTTAAAAAAATAGAAAAGAAGTACCGTTCATCAGATGTGTTGTCATAATTTTTTTTAACATGTGGTAAAGAATCTCATTTTCTTAAGCGCATATTGCGCAAAACGTGGAAAAAAAAAAAAAAAAAAAAAAAAAAAAAAACGCCGGATCTTTTAAAACGCCAAGCTTTTTAAAGTTACGTAATTAGATTTGCAGCCAATAGGTTATTCTATCAAGCGTGGCTTAACGCAAATTTAATTTCATTGTTGCACCTTTTTTTGTGTGTGAATTTAAAATTTTTCTTCCTTGATTACATATCTATTATTTGTATAACTGTTTATAGAAACTCTTACACTTCAAACCACATTGATAGCATGCTTTGCTACAAACCAGATTGCAAAACTATACTCTAAATTACTATTAAAGTATACAAAAAATCTTTCGCTGACATCTGTAAAATAACTTTTACATTAAATCTCCATATCGGCAGAATTGAAAAATTATATATATTTCAAAGTTAAGCTTAACAGATACTTCTTGATTATTCTCTAGGAGGTTCTGCCCCCTGCGCCTTTACTGCCCCAATCCGCAGACTTTTCTTTTGCCTGTCTGTCTGTCTCTCCACAATCTGTCTGTTTCTTTATCCGTTCTTCTGCCCATATCTCTAACCGATTGTCTATCTCTCTACACGTCTCGCTACCTGTCTCTATATTTCTCTACCGGTCTCGCTACCCGCCAATCTATTTCTCTAACCGTCTGTCTATCCGTCTAACTACTTGTATGTCTAGCCGTGTCTCTATCCACTTCGCTATCCATTTGTTTATCTGTCTCACAACTTGTCTATCTGTCTCTCTACCCGTCTAGCTATACGCCTCTCTACGCATCTTCTTACCCATCTACTGTCTCTCTATTCGTCTGTATACCCGTCTCACTATCCGTCTGTTTTTGTACCCGATTCGCTACCAATCTCATTACACGTCAGTCAACTCGTCTCTGTACTCATCTCTCTACTTTTCTCTTTATCTACCACGCGACGCGTCTCGCAACTCTTCTCGCTACATTCCTGTCTACCAGTGTCGCTACCCGTCTCGTGACCCATTTCGCTACCCCTCTGTCAACCCTCTTTTTACCTTTCTCTCTAGCCGTCTGTTTATTCGTTTCGCTACCCGTCAGCCTACACTGTTAAAAATAATCTGAAATTCACGGGTATTTTTTTCCTGAATTTCACAGAAAAAGTCCCTTTTCACGACAAAAGGGCATTTTCCGTTAAAAACAGAAAATTTCTTCATATTTCCTGAAAACAACGGAACAGAAGGAGAAGAAAGTGGCTAACGGAGATATTCCGTTATCTGCTGCATATTTATTTCCAATGTTTAAAAAACTGACATGTTGCAGCACAGAAAAACTAAAAATTCAGTAAATTAAAAATTCGAGTTTATTTAAAAGAACAAAATAATTCTTTCGAATTTAAAAAGCAACAATTAATTTTCCCATGCTTTTTAAAATTACTAGCAATTTATTTTTTAAAGTTACAAAAAAATATTCCCACTTAAATTATATGATTTATGCATTATTATATATATATATAATAGTTAAATTAAGTGAAAAAAATCGATTTTACGCAAAAAAGCAACAAACAAAAATAATGCTTCCGAATAATAAAAAAAAAATAACAAATAACTTTCTCATTCCTTTGAAATTATTCGTAATTTGCTTTTTAAAGTTATAAAAGACTCTCTCAATGAAAACATATTCTAACAGAACACATTTAAAAAATATATAATAGTTGAAAAAAAAATCGATTTTCTCAAAAAAGCAAACATACTTTATCGAATTTAATTCAAAATATAATATTCATATTTTGCATATAACAATCAAATTAAGAATTAATATAATTCATGTTTCAATCCTCTATTAATACTAAATTTTTCAGTCATAATCTTATAACAAAATATCCCCCCACTTAATTTCAAAGTCACTAGGTTTCTAAACCCCAGATTGTTTAAGTTCCAAGCAGCGATTTGAAGAAATATCCTATCATCCTTTCATACTCTTATTCTAGCAAGAGGCCGCTGGTCTTGAGGTAAAACACTCGGCTCAAGGCGCTGTCATCCCTAGTTCGAACCCCAAGGGCAGCCAGAAAATCTGTACTAGGGAGTATTTAATATTAAAATGTCAAATATTAAATTAAATACTCTCGTTATAGTCAACAGATGGCAGCACAAACAGATCGGTAACTTTTTTTTTTAACCGAGGTCATTCATAACAGAAAGTTACCGTTTTTTCAATCTTTCAAAACTGAAAATCTACTAACGGAACGGAAAAAGTCCGGCAACTTTGCTGCCAGTACTTTTACCGTGAATTAACGGATTTATTTTTAACAGTGTACCTATGTCGCTGCTCGTCTCTCTACCCGTCTGTCTACCTGTTTGTTTATTCGTCTTCCTACCCCTCGCCACCTCTTCCCAATATTTAAACAATTCATTTAATATACAGAAGCCTTTTATCAGTTATTAAATGCAAACAGAAGTAATTTATCTAATAAGTGTAATCAGATGCAATTTTTTTTAAATACATGCATAAACCTGAATAATAATTCATCAGTTCTGTGTTCATAATTGTTTATATCATTTGACAGTAAATCTCAACTTCTTAAACCTGAATTGTCTCAAGCTTTTTAAAAAAACCACAAGGTCTGTATAACTGCAAAGTACCCTGAGGGCTATATTAGCTACATGTTATTAAGTTAAGTGAAAGTTTTGTTATCGCGTTTGCAGCCAATTGCTTATGTCAGAAAGCGTGGCTTAACGCCATTTTTTAAATTCATTACTGTAACTTTTTTTTTTTGGGGGGGGGGGGGGGGTAGGGGGGCAAGGGTTTCAAATATATACATTTAAATTAAAACTTTTGCCTCCATGCCATTAGTGTTGTTTGTATTATTAACTAATACCTTGTAGACCGAGCTTCATTTGAAACAAATGTAAAAGACTTCTTCTACAGTTTTTTTTAGGAAAAACTTTCGTAATTGGGCCCGAAGCCAATCGGAGCATTTAATATCATTATTGTAACTGTTATAGAGTTAAAACAATATTGTTGCTAACTTTACTCGTGTTTGAGACCAGCCTTGCCTGTGTATCTGAATGGGGAAAAGTTTCGTATCCGATGTCGGTTGGCGAAAAAAATTTTAAATGATGCCAAAAGGTAGTTTTAGCATCTTACAAAATTTTTCAAAAGAGCGGTAAAACATGTTTTTCAAATATTTACAAACATACGTTTATTAAAGCATGTTTTTGCACCATCTTAAAAATTTAAGCACGATGCTAAAATAAAATTTTATCGCCATATTCGATATTTTAAATAGTAATGAAAATATATAAACAATCTTATTTAACAAACCTAAAAGGCATTTTTGTGATAAATAATTGTTATTGTCAGGGGGGTAAATTGTAAACAATTAATAAACGGCTAGTAAATAATGAATAGCATTTAAAATCTAAAAATGGAGAAGTGGCCCGTATAAAAATGCAAAACAAAACATTATACGCTTGATATATGTAAATCTTTTTTTATTTTTTAATATTTCCGAAGGCACAGATAAAAAGGTAAAAATCTCTTTTCCAAATGCCAAATAGAAAATATACAAAATAGAATGCCAAATATACAAAATAGAAAAATATCTGCAAAAAAATATATTTACATAATACTACATCTGCAAAAAAAAAAAAAAATAAGATTTAGAAAAAGTAAGCCAAATCCTGCAGATCCCAACAATCCCATCGAAAAACTTATCACCAAAAAAGAACTCTCCAAATCTTACGGCACATGAGACGGATTTTTCCCTCTGATCTCAGAATATTAGTTTTTTTTTCTTGTACGACGGGTGATTATAATATAATTGTTTCATTTTACATACTACATACCGTTTGATATATTGGTACTTTTATGTTATCCTGGCGCAGTTGATAAATCGCCAAATACTGTTCCTATAACATTTTCATATTGAATTCATTTCATTTAAATGTAAACCTTTCACTCATTTCATTTAAAATACATGCCTTTCATTAATCATCATCATATATATATTATTTCTCTTGTCAACATCCCTTTTTCGCAGAAAATACGAAACGCAGAACGACGAATGAGATAGCATGTGAAAGGATTTTGAACAGGCTTCTGACATAGCACACTTAACGTTTCGTTAAAACATGTTTTTGATTAAAATTTGCGTAAAATTAAAAATTTAATAGGCATTGTTTTCTTAAAAGAAATGAAAGGTTCTCCTCAAAATATTGTTGCCAAAAAAAATAAAATACCACATTATATGATGCTCAGCAATTATTATAAAAAACACCGCACGGGTTTATTTTATATTTATGATTAAAAAGCGAAATTGTAATTGAAATGTTTAGACTGATATTTCTATGTCCCATGTTTTTCCCGAAACGGATGACGTCGTCCTCTAATCCAGTTAAAATACGATTGTTAATTTTTTTTTTCTCGCACGTGCCTTTAGCAATCGTGGATAAGTTTTTACTCTAACTTTGATGGAATAAATTAGATAATATTTTGGATTGACTAAAAACTAAATGTTGTTTGCAGATATTTTTATCCTTACTTTTTCTTTAGAAGTTTAAACCTGCATCTAATAAATATTACATATTGATAAAAAATGGTACTTCTCTATTATCCAGTCAGCCACTTTTCATAACAAAAAATTATCGCCAAATGAACGGGAGAACGTTGCCATTGGAATATCAAAATAAATAAATAAATGAAATATAAGGATTTAAGGACACAATTCTTATTTTAATTAATAAAATAACTAATAAATCAGTAAAACATAATGAAAAATACACGCAGTCGAATTAAAAACCACTTGATGACGTAACAAACACGTATAATGCTTCTGACATCAAGTAAATGGGACTGCATTTTTGGCGTTTAATCTTACAGTTTGGCGATAGTTTTTTGTTATGAAAAGTGGTCGACGGGATAATAGAGAAGTACCTAAAAAATATTAGATTTCAGTGCTAAATCCTCGCACGGGTCCTCTGGTCCCATTTAAAATGCTAAAAAGAGAAAAAAAGAAATAATGCTATAAATCGAAACCTTTTATTTAAACACTAAAGAATTTTTTTTTAAATTTACACACACGAAATAAAAAAAAGCTGCTATTGCTGAGATTTGCGCCAAATCTCTAATACCAAGTCTACCAAGTTATTGCGGGGTTTTTCTTTCAAACAGAAAAAAATCCAAATTAATTTTCGATTTCTACTAAATTGAAATGTATTTTATTGTGCTGAATATTAGTGCGTGCATATTTTTTTGCTTCATGTACTCCATGAACTTTACAATTCCGATTGTCTACGAAAATCTCCCGCCGGTGAAAATGACGTACGCACAAAATTTTCGTGACGTATGTACTTTAATTGTGCTTTTTTATCTATTTTTTAAATATAATTTCCAAACGGTTTGACATTTATTCTTGGTAATAAATAGACGTCGTTGTCACCTTTATAGGTACCTGCTGTAAAAATTTGAACGAAATCCGTTAAATATTTTTTGAGTTATGCTTGACGAAAGGTTTTAATATCCATCATAGCTATATATGGAGCAAAGTAATACTGCGCTGTGTATGAGTCTTCGTTGCACTCAGACAATTAAATAAGTAATGATATTGAAAGTTTCGCTACATATATTATAGATGCGGATAATACAAAAAACAAACGGGTACTCTTTTAAATTGATCACCCTGTAGCATGCTACGTCCACTGCGCTAGTCCAGTTTAACAAAAGAATCTTGAATCAAACAAAATGGTGAATTTGCTATATTCAAGTCTTGCTAATGGAAGAAGGGAAAGAGATAAACCAAGATAGGATATCTTGCTTTATGACCAAATATGTATATGTATTCTAAAGCATAGAAAGTGTTTAATTTTTTGTCATGGTATAGAAGATGTGCACTAAAAGAATTCCAGGCAGAGTGGCTACCCCGCCCTCTTCACATACTATCGCAAAAAATGAAATACATTCGATTACTTTAAGTATATATGAACATATAAAAATACATGTTTAGATAATATTCTTTGTCTTCAACTTCATACGCGCTAAAAGTATATACAATATGGATTATAACTTTTCTGCACCGCCCTATTACACGAATGAGGTCGTTGAACACCGTTGTGGGCAACGATTTCATTCGCGGCGCAGATAAGAGTGTGGCCATTTAAAAAAAAGTCTTTTTTGAACGAAAATTCAACACTGCAATATTAGATTAAAACTGTAATTTTGTTTTAGCAGAACAATGCCACTTTTCATTAAAATTAGCTATTTATTCTTTAAAGGGGCATTTTTCAGATGGATAACTGATAGAAATTTTTTTCTGCTGAGTTGTTTTAAAGGATCATCAAATTTAAATGGATATAAAATAAATATATTGTATCATATAGTTCGTTTAGTTAGTAGAAAGTACATGTTTCTTTTCTTGAAATAAGCTTTGAATTTTTTTAAGACTTGAATAGTTTAATATATGAATAGTTGTTCAATAATGATAATAAAAAAAGTAATAACAGCAAATAATGCATTTTGCATTCTCTGAATGTTTTATATTTTCATTTAAATACTAACATATATAAAAACCAGGTTTATGTTATGGGAAACTTTATATATAAAGAAAGAAATATTTCTTTCTTTTTAATGTCAAAACATATTAAAATTTACTAAAAAAAAACCACATTTTAGATCTTGTACAACACAGTTAAACAGTCTAGATTTTTTTTTAAGAAAAAAAGAAAAAGAAAGAACGAAAAATAACAGAACCAGTTAATTTAGATTCCGAATTTTATTAGAACAATGAAGACCTCATAGAAAAATATTTGGACCAAAAATATGCAAAAATGTAAATATGTAAAATGTCTAGCTTTTTCTATTTTCCATTTTCTATTTTTAGCTTTTTTACTAAAAATAATAATAAAAAAACAATATTAAAATTAGCTTTCAATATCTCAAGTTTTGCAAAACCGTAAGCTAAAGTTTTGAGCAATAAATCAAAATAAATAATGATATATTTATTTACTTATTTTAGAGGAAATCGAATTAGAGCTGTGAAAAATATATTTATAATGAAATTAACTATTAAAAAAAGATGTATTTCAAAACTGGTCTTATTAATAATAATCGCAAAGTCGCAAAAAATTGATTATTTTAACTGTCATTATTTATATAGTTTAGAGGATATAATTGGGTTATGCATTACAGTTAAAATTTGCTTTTAAACCAAGTAATATTACGTAGAACATATAAGATTTTTTTTTAAGTTCATATTCTCAAAATTAAAAAAAATGTGTTGCCAGTTTGCCAAAATTTTTTTTTTTTTTTTTAGGTTTAACAAATCAGATTTGACAAAAATAAATTATCCCCAAAGAAAAAGAAAAAAGCTAAAACGACCCCCCCCCCCCCCCGAAAATTGTACATCTCTAATTATAAAATATAAAAAATCGGTCACAACAGGTGTTTGACCGCGAAAGAAAATGTTATACGGATTCCACATATTGATCAAAGCAACATTAAATTCCTTAACATATCAAACTGTTAAAAAAAAAAAAAAAAAAAAAAAAAATCTATAAACACAGCATTTTATTTTTTATTTTTTATTTATTTATTATTATTATTATTATTATTATTTTGCATAAGATTTGATAATTTTCTGTTATTGCTTTTTTTAGAAGGCATATTTTAAAGTAAGCATTTTTAAAAAATATATAATATTACTGATGTTTTTACAGTCAGAGTAACAACATATAATCACATAAAAAAGTGTATTTCTGGACATTTTTTTATGGGTTGGTGGAAAAAATATAATACGAAAATTGTTGATTAATTTGTGTGTGAATACATAAGCAATATATCAATGCTGTGAGTTAATCAATAATCCAGATTCTTTACAATAAAAAACTTTTATTGATAAAAGTGCAGATCTAAAGATATATTAAACAAATTTGTTAATTTTGAAAATGATATGAATTTATTTGAAAATCATAAAAAAATTGCACGAATCTTTTAACATTAAAATATATTTATTGGATTTAAAAAGATACAAATATAATAAATACATATTATTCTTATCAAATTAATTTAAATAGTAAATAAATAGTGGTACACAAATAATTATATTAATTTTTTTTTTTAAATTTGAAAACGAAAATTAATAGTTGCTAATAATCGTACTTACCTTTGATAATGTAGTCATATCCATAATCGTAAATAATTTGTATGCAAATATAACATGAAAATAGATAATTTTCAGATTAAATATTGATTTTATAATATTTATAACGTGTCAATGAAATAGTCAGAATTGATTTGAGAAAACGAGATGTTGAACGTATTTGCTCAATTAAGGCAGTTGCACGCTTCTGGCAAATCATAAACTAGTCGTTGATTTACCGTAATACTTACCCAACATGGATATGCATAATGTAAAATATTAAAATAAAAATGTGTAAACTACATATAAAATGCATTGCAATTCAAATAAAATCGTGGCTTGATGACGTCAAAAACTTTAACGGCTCGATTACTGAATTGCTTGAAAGAAACCTCATTATAACTCCAAAAATAATAATCCTATTAACTAGCAGTTTATTGCATCTGATTAAGCGTCAAATTTCCAATTAAAATATATCTTTGAAGTGAAATTTGGATGAAATACAGGGTCATGAAAAATCGAAGAGTGTGGGAAATAGGATTCCAAATATCTCGGCAACTAATTATCCGATCAACTTCATGCTTTATGCAAAATTTGGTTTTTTTTACTGCCTTTTATAATGATTTCTTAAAATAAACAATTTCGAAAAAAATTATATACCTTTTATCAGAACGAATATTTCGAGAGTCCGAAAAAAATAGTTCCGGTTAATCGAGGTTATTGAAATGAAATAGGTTTCTTCCCATTATTACATACTAAGTAATACCAAATTGCAGGTCTCTATCTCAATTTTTTCGGGAGGTAGAGCGTTTACAGACACACAGACACACAGACGGACGACATTTTTTTTTTTTTCTAAAAATATGTTTTTCGGAATCTCCAGTGTCTGAAACGTGTAAATCCGTCGAAAAAATTTTCGATTTTCAAAACGATTACAAGACTAACCCTATACTACGTATGATGGGTAAGTAAAAAGCACTGTTTTCGAAGCCTGAATTATATTTTTTTGTTTAAAATATGTATCTTCATTGAAAAAAAATCCCACATATAATTTTTTGGAAAAAAAAACACACATCCGACTAAAAAAACTCACCAGTCGGACCTTATAAAAATAATATTGAAAA
Source organism: Maratus michaelseni (assembly GCA_963931845.1). Taxonomy (NCBI): domain Eukaryota; kingdom Metazoa; phylum Arthropoda; class Arachnida; order Araneae; family Salticidae; genus Maratus; species Maratus michaelseni. Next base: position 55,237,159 of record OZ007596.1, read on the forward strand.
AGCACAGTTTTGATGATGAACGGAAAAAAATTAACAAAATCCGACCAATGTTATAACAATTATAACATTTTATAACATTATAAAAATTTTCTTGATCTTATATTATTTCTTTATATCGTCTCATGATTACTGAAAATTACTTGTAATCCACACATAAGGAATATCACAAAATTATAATCACATAACTTTTCACTATAAAAGTTACGAATACGAACAAATCTTCAAACTACTAAACCGTTGAACTAACATTTTAAATCGAAATATTAAAGCGTCAGCCAATCGTCAAACACGTCTCCCAACTAGAGTCCTGTACGGGTCAGGTTGTACATAACCCGAACCCGCAAATTACATTTGAAGTCCACCCGCAACCCTACCCGAACCCGCAAAAATAATTTTCGTCGACCCGAACCCGCAATACCTAAACCCGCAACCCGTTCCGCACCCGCAATGAAAGGACAATAAATCATGTTTCAATGCTACAATGAAAATTAATGTACAATTATATCTCTAATACCAATTTCATATTTTATATAGAAAAATGGATAAATCTATATTCTTTAATATTTAAATATAGTGAAGCCTCGGAATAGCGGACACCTCGAAATCGTTGAATAGATCCTGCAGCGGTTCAGGGATCGGGATGACTTATTTTCATTCAACGAGTCAGGTTCAACCTTGAATAATTCTTCCGGCTCATTTTTAGGATTTAGCATGTCCGATTGTTGGGATTTTCACACAAAGTTTGAACAGAACTTTAAAAATAAATAGCTATTTGAATGTGAATAATTCAGGGATCAGAAAAACGACTTCTTTTTAGTAGAGAACAACAACTACTTTATCAAAAATGTAGTTAACTACAACTACTTGTTTTAAAAAGTAGCGAGAACAAACTACTTTTCAAAAGTAATCACTTTTTTGTTACTTTTAGATTTTGTCGAAAGATTCCATCTACACTCGAAATTGAGGACAAGGAATTAGAATTCTGCACGGGTCGGATTGTGTATCCAACCCGAACTTGAAAATTCTGCTTAAAGTCAACTTGAAACCGACCCGAACCCCAAAATATTTATACCCGAATCCGATCCGAAACCGCAGGAACAGAAAATCAATCCATATTTCAATACAATTATGAAAAAGTACTCCACAAAGAAGATACTCGGTATTAAAATATTAGATATAATAATGCGTTATTAGATAAAGGGTTAACCGCAAGAAAATTTACTCTTTTCGTGAGTTAGCAATTTGTTTTGTTTTATCAGCAAGAGTCAATGGAAAAATCTATGACACTGCAACTGAGATTTGTGGCTGACATTCGCAATATGTTGCATAGAACACATCCTTCTATATATAAAAAAAAGTAATGGTTTAAAAATGGACCAATGAAAATCTGCGTAGATATTCCTGGTTATTCTCATCGCTTTTTTACTAGGGACTTTTTTGAGGAGCGATTACTTTTTTTTCTAGCCATCCTACGGATTCAAAAATCATACCACCAGACGCGAAATATAACAAGCTTTCAGAAATTCAAAAAATTATCAATAAAAACTCAAAAAATCCTTAAAAATCGAGTAAAAAATCTTGTATTGAAAAGTCATATTTATATTGTTGCCAATTTCTAAATAAACGCAAATGATTATATTTTATCTCAAATAAAAAATGTATTTGCGCGAGACTATTAAAAACAATAATGAAAGTTTAAAATAATAATTAAATGATCACGTGTTGAAAGCAGGAAATAAAGCAAATTACGTCATAAAAATCGTGTTTCCACATGAATATTAAAAATAAAAAAGATGAATTAAATGAAAAAGCATTATAACCAGTTAAATGAAAAAGCATTATAACCTGATTACAGAAGATAGTCGCCGTTCGTTATATCATCATCATCATCTTTTTAAAACAGGATATATTGCATTTACCAGGTTTTAAGAGGCTGTAAAATCAGAACGGGGGTTGGTGAGCGTAGCGAGCAGGGGCAGAGCCCCCTAGTTTTGTAAAATAAAAAAAACAAGTTATGATCAAGTGATTAGAAGAATGACATTTCTTCCTCCTTTCCAAGTAGCATACAAGGTCACTTTTCGAGAGTGTCCGTTATGGAAGTCTTACTGTATACATATTTTCAACCTGCAAAAATATTGTGTACATTCTTTTGGAAAAGCGGGTCAACCCGAACCCGCAATACCTCAACCCGCAACCCGACCCGAATCCGACCCGCAACAAAAAAATAGAAGTCAACCCGAACCACAACGAAAAACTATAGCGCCAACCCGACCCAACCTGAACCGCGGGTCTGTCGGGTGGGGGTAAAAGCGGGTAAGCCCACCCGATGCAAGACTCTACTCCCAACACAAGAACATGGTCGTCGTTTGCCGTCTGTTAAAATAATAATATTAATAATAATTACGTCAGCATTGCCCAGCGATCACTGACCCAATTGACTCATTAAACCTTTTTTATCAGTGGGCAAAACCTTTTTATTTTCTGGCGTTAAGGGTCCTCTTCACGCACTTGAAAACACCCGCTCGCTAATGTTAATCCTATGGCGCATTATTTTTATAATATCTCGTTAGCATTTCAATATTTTTAAACGATTTTTTTTTTTTTTTTTTGCATTGCATAGCAGAGATCAATCTCTATTTCCGTCGTTAATTACTTTTTATATTTTCTTTCCGGATTCTTTTTGCGAAGATACTTTCACTTTCGGAACCGGATTCGAATGGGTGTTTTCAAGTGCGTGAAGGGGAGCCTTAAAAAAAAAAAAAAAAAGCTTGATCTTATATTATCTAAATATAATTGCTACAGTTGTTATATTTTCAGAGAGAGGGAAAATAGCTTAAAAAGGATTTTGACGTAACACTTGCAAATAATATATCGAATTCTGAAGAATTTAAAAGCAAATGTCTTACTTCAGATTTTTGCGTTAGATGTAAAAATCCAAATCATTATTCTTCCATTAGCTTTTGAAAGCCTTTATAACTTATTTTATATTTTCATGCATTATTAATAATAGAGTGGTCACTATTTTGTAGATACAACTTTGAAATCAGTGTTGTGAAACATTATATAGAGACCAATCAGTGTCACATCATAATTTGAATTTTGCGATATCTTATGGAAATTTGGATTCCCGTTTCAGTTTAAAATATCAGCTAAAAATTATTATTTTTAAAATATGATATTAAATTGTTTTTAAAAATAATAAAACTTATTATTATTCAGTGAATTTATAATAATCAAACACCAAGAAAATAAGGGACTAAGACTTTTTCGTCAGAGAGAGAGAGGGGGGTTGGGGCTGTCCTCTTGAATCCACAGTAGAAGATAATTTTTAATTTTATTTACCTTGTTCATGTGTTTGAAATTTATCTGAAACAGGGGCTCAGGGGGCCTGAAACCTTCTAACTTAAAACATAATCAATTATTTCAATTCTCCTATTTGAGAAAAAAAATATATACCGGTAGAAATTATTTTTGAATATTTAATGTTTCTTAATTGTTAACTTTTTGTATTTTTATATCGGCATTTTAAAATATTGTTCTACCCTAAGTTATGACACAAAATTGTTACTTTGTTTCATATGTATAGTCTGAATTTAATAAAGGTTGACTAGACAGTGAACAACAGGCGCAGTTGTTGTTCCAAAATAATGCCCTCCCTACGTATCTTTTTGCCAACACTCATATCTCTTAGTATTTCAATCTATATATCTCAAGATTTAGGAGAGGTTAAAAAAAATTGTTAGAAACTATTTTTGAATATTTAATGTTTCTTAATTGTTAAATTTTTGTATTTTTATATCGGTATGTTTAAACACTGTTTTATCCTAAGAGTTATGACACAAAATTGTTAGTTTGTTTCATATTTATAGTCTGAATTTAATAAAGGTTGGCTAGACAGTGAACAACAGGCACAGTTGTTGTTCCAAAATAATGCCCATCCCTACGTATCTTTTTGCCAGCACTCACATCTCTTAGTATTTCAATCTATATATATCAAGATTTGGGAAGGGGGAGGCAACCCTTCACGGCACCCCTCCCGCGTACATCCACGAATGAAAGTAACGTTTGGAGAATTTTATGTTTTGTGAAAGCAACTTCTTTAACTACTTAATACATTAAAAATAACTGAGTAAACAAACTTGTAGCATTTTAATTTTAACACACGTTCTATGCTCTAATCAAACTCCTTTTATAAACTGAATACCAAATTTAGTGGATGGGAAAGTATTTTAAACAACTTTTATCTGTTTGAAAACATTCTCTGATGGTGCTGCAATGCATAAAGATACAATTATAAAACAGGAGTTACACATATGTTACTATTATATCAATTTTCAGACACTTAAATATCTTAATTTATAAATGTCTTAATTTCAGACATATCATTGTTATTCAGACATGTTTCTAATTTCGTTTATACAATGATCATAGTAAGACACTTAGGTGTCTTAAATTCAGACATCTATGATGTCTGAAATTTCACATCCAGACACTTCAGTGTCTGAATTACCTTTTCAGACGCATGTGTGTCTGAATTTAAGACAAGAAAATGACATTTCAAGAAAATGACATTTTAAAACATTAAATGCGAATTATGATTTTTATTTTTGGCTATTTTCATTTGTTTAAAAAGGAAGAAAATAAATTTTAAATTTGGCAAAATTCCAGACTTACTAATTTTGCCACCTTTTGTGCAGAATTCTTCGGCATTACGTGCAGAGATAGCCAGCCATTTGAAAAGAAAACCATTATCACCCTGTAAAAGGAAATTTGGTGGTGATTTGGTATCAAAACCAGCTTCATCGTTGAAGCATCTCAATGTTTCCATTACGTCCCTGAAAAATAATAAAAAAAATTATTTAATTATTTAAAAATAAATAATTTTCAAATGTTTTTATCAGACATAAAACACATTTTATTTAAAATATGGTCTGCTATAATATTTAATATGGTCTGCTATAATTTCTACATATATCATATATTTCCTTTGAGTAGATATTGTATCCATTGAACGATTTAAAGTAGGGCTGTGGGCATAATTTATAAAAAAGAATAAATTTCCTTGAAACCAAATAATGCCAAAGCTTTAAAAAATATATATCAAATGTTCTTAATATCATAGGATGTAATATATAAGAAGAAAAATCATGCTCGATAATTTCAATTTCATTTAATTTTATTTTAATTTAAAGAATATATTTCAATTTAAAATATATATCTTAAGAATACTTATAGATTTGAATTAAAAGAAACAAAGTATTCACTTCATTATATAATTTTTTCTTTCAAGAGCAAATACCTTTTCTTTAAAAAAAAAAAAAAAAATAACAAACATTCCCCCTATAAAAATACAATCATACACCATAAAAATCTTTATCCTAAAAGAAATAGCTTCATATCTAGATTAAAAAAATATATTTTTCAGAATAATTAAAAAATGCAAAAAAAGAAAATCTTCAAGATATATCGCAGAACAAATAAATCTTCAAAATATTTCATAAAATATCTTTTCAATTTTTTTTATTTCCTGTAATAAAAATATAAATATTCGATTAAAAAAATTGTCTAATACTATATTATATTCATTATGAATATTTCACGCATTTCAATGTTCAAAGTTTGAGAACAAAATTTTATAATATGGATGTGTTTCAAAAAACAATGTTACACAGCAGAAAAAAAAAAATCAACGTCTTAAAAAAAAAGACGTATTTATTCAATATTTACCAGAAAAAGGACAATTTTTTAAAATATATGTAGAAACATATTTCTTCCAATAAATGAATGCATAACAGAAGTATATTTTACTTTAAAATATATCAAATATAAAAATATAAAATATAGGGTGAAACCTCCAGTAACTGACACTTTACGGGTTCTTTATTGCTTAAATCACTGTTACAAATATTTTAAATCTGTTTTATACTTACCTTTGTTTTTGAAAGGATAGTAGAGATGTATTATAAAATTATTGTTGGCAAAATTTTGAAAATTTATACATTTTATAATTAAAAAATATTATTATTTTTTCATAAATATAGTCACTCCAGTAACTGACACCATCCCTATTTTGAAACTCCAATAACTGATACAAATTGAACCAGTGACTGACACTTTACTTCAGAAGATTAAAATGATAAAAAAAAAAAAAACATTATTCTGTAATATATAAACAAAATAATGTTCTTATGTTCTTGTTCTTTTTCCCTTCTTTTTTTTTTTTTTTTTTTTTTTTTTGTTTATACTATTTTATGTATGATATGCTACAGTTGCATTTGTCTTTTTTCTGGTTTTAAATTAATAATACAGATATCCAACAACTGACATTTATGAACCAGTAACTGACATGTGGTGTCAGACACTGGTAAAACAACTTAAATTTTAATGGTGTTTAATACAAGATAAATTTAATTTATTATTATGCATTTTTAAGCAGTTCAAGTAATAGATTTCAACTTTCTTTAATATAACCAAAAACTGACACCTCTGCCAGAGACTGGTGAAATGAAATTCCAGGAACCAATAACTAGCACTCCCCCCATTAAGCTAAATTAAATAACTATAAACTCTAAATCATGGCCCTAATATGTGAGGGGGTTAGAATGAAAGTGGAGTAAGTGAAAATTTTTGAAAATCGAGATAATAATATTTTTACTGAACGTATATTAATTTATGTTCAATTTGCCAGTCAAATAAGTCATAGTTAACTTAGGGAGTCGCTAGAGGTCAAAACAAGTTGGACCACGCAATGCAACGGCAATGCAACGGCAATGCAACGGCAATACAACGGATATACAACAAGTTTCACAAAACCCTTCATTTCTCAAATCACTACATTTTTACTTACTCCACTGTCATTCTTATCCCTTCCATCATCCTAGTGTTAGGGTAATAAATTGAAAATATATGGAAGCCGTTTCTATTATATGAGATTTTAAAAACATTCACGACATCTGAAAAAAATGCATTTCCCATAATATATGTATCTGTTATTAATTTATATATTTTAAAATTAAATACCGAACTTACGAGGCTGCTTGAAATGATGTTGAGGGCCATGTAATGCAGTGTTATGCACATCATGTTTATTTTTCATTTTTACATGTATTTTGTATTTTAAATGTTTTAAATGTATTTTGAAAATTCATGTATTTTGTATTTCGGATTTTTTTTATTTTGGAAAGTATTTTGGATTTTAGCTTATAAAATACAAATACATTTTGTACTAATACAATTTATATAATGTACCAACAATGGTTTTTAAATGTATTTGGAGCAATTTTGCCTACTGAAACAATAAAAAAAATGAATACAATAATAAATGTAACGTTAGCAGAACATTTGATTAAATTTTTTAAATGTATCTTGCATTTTAAATTTATTTTTCAAATTCATGTATTTTGTATTTAAGTTTTTTTTTATTTTGAAAAGTATTTTGTATTTTAGCTTCTAAAACAAATGTAAGGTAAAGCCAGGAGAGATGGCGTGGTCGGAGAGATTGCGCACATAGAGGTTCGGCGGGTAGAGTGAGAGCGCAGCGACTCCAGGTAGTTATACCACAGCAGTAGTGGGGTGTCCACTTGATAGTGCACGTTGATTGCTTTGAGAGTCTAAGATAAAGTAATGCTACTTTGTTTTGTTTTCCCAAAGTAAGTGCTTGAATTTTCATAGCTATTCACCAGAATTTCTATAGAATTTCACTAGTACAAAATATTTTAAACTTAAACGATTTCTCATGAGCTACTAATCTAGACTAACAATGTCAACATCAACGGTTCATTTTAGTAGGGGCCATGTTTAAATAAAAGGCAGCGCAATCTCTCCTACCGAAATTGGAGAGTTTGCGCATCTGCTACTTAGGAGAGATGGTGCATTGTTCCCATTAGTTTCTATGCTAGGAGAGATTACGCAGCTTATAATTTCCATAAAAAAATGAAAAATGAAAATGGACGAATTTTAAGTTAAACGTGTTATTAAATTACATAATTTTATTTTGTAATCTTATCTGGACTTGCTTTTTTTGATTCTTTATTTTTTTTCCTTTAATTAAAATGTTTTAATCGTTTTTAAAATTATTTCCTTTTTCTGATTCTTTAAGCATTAGGTTGAAATATTCACTCTCAATACAATAAAAGTTGTTCACAAAAACCTTACAGCATGTTATTTAAGTGTAATTATTATTGTTAACAATTTAATCGTAGTTATTATTAGTAACAATCTCTCCTACCCATGTGCGCAATCACACCAACCCTGTAAGGAGAGATTGCGCAAAATAACTTTCTTGGTTTTATTACAACTCTTCTATTAAATTGCAGCGTAACAACAAAATAGCAACGGAAATGCATAAAAAACAAATGAAGTAAAAATTATTCATGGATAGTTTAGCAAAAAATTAATATTTAGCTTTTTTATTGCTATTCTTTTGAATTGTGCGCAGACTCTCCTAGCTTTACCTTATATCATATTTTTTATCAAAAATTTATTTTCATTATATTTTGTCCAATTCTGTGCGCTCTAATAATAAAAAGTTGTTTGTTCAAATGACGAAAGTAAATTTTGAAGAAATTCAAATGTATATTTAAAATTAGGGTGCTTTTGTAAGCGTTTTTAAAATTGCCGATCGATTGTTTAAACTTTCCCCTCGACATCTTCTGGTTTTTGTAACAGCAGTTTACATGTGATTTAAACTGCTAACGCATTTCGAAATTACGACTTAACAATATTTTATCTTTTTCATACAATTTTTGCCATAACGTTACAGCAACGCATTCATATTATGCATACGAGTTTCCATTTAGATACCAGAAATAGTGAAACGTTATTCGCCAAATTTTGAGTCCACTGTGGCATGAATTATTTTTGTGCCGTTAAATATTAATTATATCATTAATGGATGGATGATGAGAGTAGATTGTATAGTTTAAATAAATTGCACTTGTGATTATAAAGCAATAGACCCAGAGCAATTAAGTGTGCTTGCGTTCTTTTGGTCTTGAATTTGGAAGAGAAAACAATCAAATTAAATGAATAAAATAATGCCTCTTACTTAATGTAAATCTCAGAAATTGAAGAAACGATTTAGAGACAATCAACCAATTTTATTCTATTTTTTAAGGAAGTGGAGGAAGAGAGAACTGGTTGATTACTGCACAGAAGAATCTATAAGATTTCCACATCTTGGAAACTATCATCCAATTTCAAAATATTTATAATAAAGCTGGCCAACTTCCATAGAGTCGCTTGAGAAACTAATTTTAAACTTTAGGTTTCTTTAATAAACTTTTAAATTTATTAAATTAAAATTATAAATTTCAGCAACACAGACTGTTAAGAATATCAAATATTTCTAACGACCAACGATCCCCTAAATTCGACGATACGGCCGAATTTGAATACGAGCCGAAGCTTGGATCGGACCACACTTTCAAAATATTGTACGGCATCGTTTTTATTAAAATTCTGCTAGAAAACCAGTGACATTGATATTTATACCAATGACTGGGGAATACAAAAGTAAAAGCTAGGCTATTTTAAATTTATTAGTTGATTAGGGATGAAATTAATAAGGCAAATGAAAAACTCATTAAGATTTGGTAATTAAAAGAAGCACTTTAATTTGATCAAAACAGACACATCCCTTTTGATTGCAGTGCTTATGGTGCGCAAAAGCCGAAACGCGGAGGAGAAGCTCTAAAATTATCGAAACCGAAACACAAATTGTAACGCCGTGGCTGCGGCGTGTGGCGCATGGGTAGTATGCACAAGCGATGCGGCAGTAAGCAAGGCGAGCTCAAAGCTAGCACCTGCAACGAAAACGAAACTAGGCTCTAAGAGAGAAACACTCTCCGGTGAAAAATAACAGCGGCAGTGCGCGCCCGGAGCTGATAACAGGCTTAAAAGAATGGCGAACTATCGGAAAAAGATTAATAAGTTAGCGCGTAATAAATGCAGAACTGCGCTGAGCTAAATAAAAATAAAAAATGTGATATCTTTATCACAGCCGCTTTCTGAAAACATATCATTCTTAAAATTGTATTTTTCAAAGCAAAAATGACGGCGATTTCTTCAGTATGTTATTAAACAACTGATCCTTGAAAAATTTTAAGACGTCAAAACTGTGCTATAATTGAACTGTATGTATTATACAGTAAAACGTTTACAGCAGTATTGTAAAAGACTGAAATATTTTTCCAAATTAGACTGCCTTAGACATTTCCGCCTTATATAATAAGAAATACCAAGCTGTTTAAAGTCTGTAAGAAGTTATACTTCTTACCATATAATTCTCTAAAATATTATATTACAATATAGCAATTATAATAATACCACAATATAGTAATTTTAGTTACATACCTTATTTATGAGTGGAGATTTATACTGAAGATAGTCTTATACATTGATATACGTATATATAGTATACACGGTGAAATATCATAAATTTTAAAGTTAAATAATCTGTTATTCATCTTTAATGTTGTTTTGTTTTAATTTCGGCCTTTTAATTTCCTTTCTTACTTTGCATGTCCCTTTAATATTATTTAACTACACTACACTAAAATGTTTAAGTCTGCAAAGTAAGAAAGGAAATTTAAAAGCTGAAATTTAAAAAAAAAAACTATTAAGAATTTTTTCGAAGAATACGAAGACATTCGAAAAAATTTTGTTTCCACTAAAAAAATATAAACAACTGTTACCACGTAATTCTTTGAAAGCCCAAGAAAAGTAAATATTGCATATTTATTTAATAAAAGCCTTTATAAAATACAAAATATAACTGAGCGAGTTAATTTGCAAACATTCATTTGATGTCGCCAAGTATGACATGAATAATTTTATATTTTGAAATGGGCATTAAGATTACTTCACTTTTCGGAAGAAAATTTATCTTCAAGCCCTTTAAAAACTCGAAATTTTACACTTGCACTGCGTATGTAAGATTTTGACTCATTGCAAAGTCCATGCTTAAAGTGGCGTTGAATATTTGTTCTTCCTAAATCTCAAAATTTGATTCCCTAAAAACAAGCAATGGCACTTGGGGCAGGTGTCATAGTCAGAACTGTCCACATTATAAATTAAATGAACGATGGCGTGCACGGGTTTCAATTTAACTTTTTATATATAATTCTATAGTAGTTGATCTATAATTACTCCTCAATGGCACGGTTTGCGTCAGATGTGATTTTACTTAAACCATTCCGGTCATAGCAGCTGCTACTGTTCTGAATGTTACGAGCATAGGACAGATAGTTAGGCTAATAAAAGCTGAATTGAACGTTCAGATAAATAACGATATAAATAATAGGGTGGTACGAAAAAAACGAAATATTTATTTCGATTCACTATAGCGCGGAAAAGTCGTCTATATCACTGATAAGAAAGTTTAATAAAAGATTTTGTAAATCGAATAACATCTTCCGATCGCGCTTACAGCCTAAAATTTTCGAAAATTGACGGATTTCAGGGGTTGTTTCGTAATAAAAAGAAAAATTAAGTTTAAATACACTGCCTATGGCATTGTTTAAAATGATTTTAAAAAGCGTTTTTAAATAGAATAACATCTTGCAATCGCGCATAATGCCAGTATTTTCCCAAAATTGACGAATTTCAAGAGATTCATTTTTCTAAAAAGAAAAAATAATTCCAGTAATATTTTCACTCAGTATAGTGTTGAAAGGTTGCATATGGTATTGACAAAAATGATTAAAGAAGAAACACGAATCGAAAAAATTACTGCGATCGCGTATATATCTTAATTTTTTTTTTTTTTATTAAGAATAACATTTTTTTTCTAAAAGAAATCTAATATCTACTATTCATTTGAAGCTCTGTTATGTTTTTTGAAGTACATGAAAAAGTATTGAAATTATTATAGAATATGGAAAGTTCCGTGATGATTCAATATTTACTTTTCTTGAGCTTTCAACGAATTACGTGGTAGCAGTTGCTTATATTTTACTTAACCGCCACAGAAGGCGGTTCGTCGCTACTAGGGCCACTTGAGATACTCTAGAGGCTCTAGTCGCTACATGAAGTCATAACGGAAACGCGAAACGTATTGAAAAGAACACTTATTCATTAGCAGACAAGCCGCATGCAGCATGCTGTCATGCCGGAATAAAAACTAGCAGACCTAAACGTTGTTAGATGATACAGTACTAGCACTTATATTGACTGGAAAAATAGCGTGATTCGTCAAATCGAAATTAATATTGGATGTCCATTTCAATGGGGCATCTATTTGCTCCGTTTCATCAAGTTGCTATTCCACCACTTGTTACAGTACATAGAAAGAGTGACTGACTATACGGGACATAATTCATTTTTAGGACTAATAGGACAATAACTCACTGGGTGTGAAAGAGCGCCAGTGGTAGACTTTGAATCAATAGATTGTACAACCCACGTAGTGGATCGAGATAAAAAATAATTCTACATATTTGCATTGAAATCAAACCAGGCAAATGTGCAAATGGATTTTCTCATTCTATTTCTTTTCCAGATGGCTTACAAAAGCCAATATACTCCTTAGACTTTAGGTGAGTACAGCAATTCCCTCATATGAGCTAAAGGTCATAGTTAATGTTATAAGTAAATATTACATGCCAGTCTAGTTCGAAATTAATGTAGCATACAGCTTTGCGTCTGGCCCTATTTATTTTTACAGAGACATTGTAACTTCTCGCTATTTGCTTCGTAACCTGAAATAAGTTGTAGAGCCCGTGACCTAACGAAATGTGATCTTTTCTAACAATGATAATATATTGGCGACTATGATTTTCACAAGTACATATATATAAGAGACCTTGTTCTAAGAACAGTTTTAAAAGCCTGAGAATGTGTTTTTAAAGAGAAAGCTATCAGAAACTTTGTTACTATAACTCTTAATTGCAAGACCTCAGATTAAAGTTAAATCATTGAATAGAACTCAGTCAAATTATCTTCTCCTCTTCTATTTTTAAACATAACTAAGGATTATATCAAATCTTCCATACAATCTGGTGACGTATCGAAATGTAATGCAACAAAATAAACCTGCCGCATTTAGTCTATGGAAAGATACGGAAAAGTAGTTTCAGAAGCATCACAGAAAGTTTGTGGACCAGAGTCAAGGAATGGTTACATTAGAGCAACGTTATAATCCATATCAATCACAACTGAGGTTTCACGAGAAACACACTATAAAGTTGGCTAAAGATTGTTTAAAATGGCGATACCGGTGGCTTTAAACGTCATCATTTCAGGATTATTGACAAATTTTTACAGGAAGTAATAATGCATGTACACTGTTAAAAATAAATCCGTTAATTCACGGTAAAACTACTGGTAGCAAAGTTGCAGGACTTTTTCCGTTCCGTTAGTAGATTTTCCGTTTTGAGAAATAAAAGAAGAAAAAACTCCGTTTGAAAAACGGCAACATTCCGTTATGAATGACCTCGGTTAAAAAAACAATTACGTCTATCTTTGTGCTGTCATCTGTTGAGTATTACGAGAGTATTTAATATTTGATATATTGAAAGAATATTTTCTGGCTAACTTTGGGGCGTTAACTACGGACGTTAGTGCCTTGTGCCAAGTGTTTTGCCGTAAGACCAGTGTACCCTTGCTAGAATAAGAGTTTGAAACGACGATACGGGATTTCTTCAAATCGCAGCTTGGGACTTAAACAATTTGGGGTTTAGAAACCTGGTAATTTTGAAATTAATTACGGGGATATTTCGTTATGAGATTATGGTTGAAAAATTTAGTATTAATAGAGGATAAAAACATAAATTATATATATATTCTTAATTTTATTGTTAGATGTAAAATATGAATATTATACAATTGAATCCTTTTCTGAGAAAATGGATTTTATTTTTTCAACTATTATACACCTTTTAAATGTGTTCGTTTAGAATATATTTTCAGTGCGAGTGTTTTTTATAACTTTAAAAAATAAATTGCGAATAATGTTAAAGGAATGAGAAAATTATTTGTTATTTTTTTAAATTCGAAAGAATTAATTAGAAGTTTTTTTTTTTTTTTTTTTTTTAGTAAAATCGATTTATTTTTCACTATATTTAACTAATATATATGTTTTGTTTATTTTTTCTTTGTTGTTTATTGGTTTTTCATTTTTGCTGTAATTTGCTGTGTTCTATTATTTTGAGTTAAAATAGTTAGTTGAAATTTCTGGTTCAGTGTTAATGTAGTTTGTTTTGTTTTATTTTCTTGTTTTGCAATTAAATGGTTTATTGTTTTTGGTTGGCTTTTGTGATAATGGTTCTGCAAGTGTTTTTCATTGCAGTTTTAAATAAATATATATATATATATGTGACATTTTGCCACAAATAGAAGACATGTCTGGCACACTTGAATTAAACTGCAGTATTAAATTAATTTGCATCTTAGCATCCGAGTATTTTGGTGATTGCAGAAAATAAAAGCACGATGTAGTCGAATCCATTTTATTCAAACATAATCAATATTCTTTAGATTCCGGAGAAATGCTCTATTTACGAAACGATAGCTTTAACAACTTGTTTATTAACAACTTTCCATAGAACAACATCATATCTATTAGATACCAATTCGTCAGCAAGCAACAGTTTATTTTTACATCTTTTCGACGACAAAATCCCCTGCTCTCGTTAGCGTAATAAAATTCACCGCTCGTTGCAGACGAACACATCAGTTAAAAAAAAAAAAACTCTCCGATGACAACGTTCCATTGCATTCCCAAATCCGTCCCGTTTTCTTTAGCAAACACCAACGTCAAAAATTTTCTATCTGAATCAGGACGTGCAAGTAGTTTTAAACTCACTTGCGAAAGAACACAAAACACGTCACGTGACCGACCTTCACCGAATCACAAGGGCTTTTAAGGAACTTTTTTAGCATTTCCGGTGGAATTATTGTAACGAAAACGGTTTTCTTGTCGCGAAAAATCTTCTACAGTTTTCTACAGAATTCGATAATCTCATACCAGACGCATGCCGTATAACAAACCAATTTATCTGCTTTGAGGCTTTGGTTAAACTTCGAATTTAATACGAATAAAAAAAAGAAAATGAATCTTTGATGTAGAAGAAAAAAAGAATGAAAGCTTTTTGGAAATATTTTAATAGACATTTAATATTTAATAATAGAATAATTTTACGGGAATAGGGTTTTCTGAGCGGAAAAATTTAAGAGATGTGATATTTTAGCATTTAAATAAAGAAGTTATGACAATTTGACTACACGGGAATAATAATAATGAATTTTAATAATGGATTAAAATAAAGATGTTCTATTTAAAGAATAACTTAAAAAAGTTATCGCCATTTTTAGATCTAACTACTTTCGAATAAATATTATTAAGTGGATCAGGATAAACTGTGCATAAGGATAGTAAAAGACTATTTTAAGAATAAGAGTTATTTTAATAAGCCGGGGTTATATACGGAACATTATTAAATGGAAAAATTTTGTAGCATAATTTAGCATAATATATATATATATATATATATATATATATATATATATATTAAGCTTTTTGTTTAGAATATATTTTAAGTGCGAATATTTTTTTATAACTTTAAAAAATAAATTATAAATAATTTTAACAGAATGGGAAAATTAATTGTGGCTTTTTTTTAAATTCGAAAGAACTATTTTGTTGTTGTTTTAAATAAACTAAAAATTTTAATTTATCGAATTTTTAGTTTTTCTGTGCTGCAACATGTCAGTTTTTTAAACATTGAAAATAAATATGCAGCAGATAACGAAATATCTCCGTTGGCAAATTTCTTCTCCGTCTGTTCCGTTGTTTTCAGGAAATATGAGGTATTTTTCTATTTTTAACGGAAAATGCCCTTTTGTCGTGAAAAGGGACTTTTCTGTGAAATTCAGGAAAAAAGTACCCGTGAATTTCAGATTATGATTATTTTTAACAGTGTATTACATATTATATATTGTAGATAGGTAACACGCACTGTTCAAGTGTTTATGGATGGTTGAACAGGAAGGATGTGAGTGGAACTTAAAGGGCACCAAACATCCTGTGGTGAGTTCTGAGTTGTTTTGTTAATATTGAAAATTACATTAATATATTAATATTTTTTTATATTTCATAAAAAGCTAAGAGATGTACGCTTTGCCTATGCTGTGTTGAGGCTCGGCGGAAAAAAATCTAAATATACTGATCAAACATTAATTTTTTTTAATTGAAAAATAGTAAAAAAGTCCTATTTTTTATCAATTTTTAAGTATATGCGCGATCGGAAGATATTATCCCATTTCGAAACTCTTTTTTAACAGTGTCGCTGGCAAATTATTTACGCTGTAGCGTGTGAATATATTAAAGGAATTATTTTTCTTTTTATTACGAAAAAAACCTTCAAATTCGACAATTTTCTGAAATTTTAGGACGTATGATAATACAAAAATCTTTTTCTTTACCTTTCTTATCAACGGAAAATGCAACTTTTCTGCGCTATAGCGAATCAAAAATAGGTATTTTGGTTTCTTCGCAACACTTTAATAAATAATAAAGGATGACTTACTTACAAACTGCGTCCGTCTCGTCAGGAACCGTCCATATCTTTTCATCTACTATATACTTCATTCTTTTATCTATCATCATTTTCTGACAACGTTCAGTTGAACCTGCTGCCAACCGAAGACCTATTGTAATTTTTAAAAAAATGCATGTAAGAAAATATGTATATATTTGCTTAAGATTCTTCCTTATTTTTTTATTTAATATTTCAATCCGTATTTTTTATTTATTTGTGCTTTTAACAGACGAATAGATGATAAACTACACCAAATTATAGAATTGCATTCCCTTATTACCGTATTTATTCGCGTATTTTTCGCTTTGAATTATTTAATTATTTATTTATTTGCTAATTCTTTGGTGTTAAAATAAAGGCGTGCGGAAAATACACAATTTTTTTTACAGTATTTATTTTTTATTTTTAGCAGAAATAGAGTGAAAATTGATACGACTATTTATAGCAGGTCTGTCCAACTATTCACTAAGCCGAAGCGAAGTAACTTTTTTTTCTTTACAAAGGATTTTAGAGCTTTTGGAAGAAAGTTGAAATCTGCATTGAGTTAGATGAAATGATAGATTTACAGGGTGGTTATAGTTAAAGTTGCACTTTCAAAAGGCTGTAAAAAAATAACCACTGGTCAGAATGATCAGATATTTCATCTAAGTATACGTGAAGTAATTGGAATTTGTTTTGTGAAATAAAAAAAAGTTCAAAACTGGACCAATAGATGGCGCTGTGCTCGTCATAAGATGTTAATTAAAAGACGTGACATGCTCACCGTACATTACACTAGTGATAAAAAGGCGGGGAATATGCAGTTCCTTTAATTCTGCGTTTGAGAAGGTAGTCATGACGACTCTATCGTTGAAGGATCGGCTCGGCTTGTGATGCTTTTTGAAACGATGACTGTGCGACAATTGCATTGAAGAGATTCCGGACATTAAGAGCCTACACTAAACACGGGAAGTAACGCCCAAACTAATGTTAAGTCTATGGGAAGGTTCTAGCGTGAAAAATATTAAAATGCGAGTGAGAAATCGCGCTAGAACCTTCCCATAGACTTAACATTAGCTTGAGCGTCTTTTTGCATGACTGATGTAGGCTCTTAAAGGCTTTAAGAAGTCGTGGTGGATAAGCTTTGAACAAAGAGTGCCACAACAGCATGTCACGTCTTTTAATTAGCCTCTTATGATGAGAACAGCGCCATCTATCGGTTCACTTTTGAATGTTTTTTTTTTCTTTCGCAAAACAAATTCCCATTGTTTTACGTATACTCAGATGAAATGTCAGGTCATTCTGACCAGTGATTCTTTTTTTACAGCCTTTTGCAAGTGCAACTTTAATTATAACCACCCTGTATATCTATGTTGTACTGTCTGTGATTCACAAAATTTTGAAGAATTTTAAGTTTGCGAATGTACACAAATTAGCACTAATAACTTGCTAATAAGTTAATAATATCACTTTGCATAATATTTAATATCCCACAATCCCTAATGTAAATTTTTAATGTTATACATATATATACAAACATATGTATGCATATGTAAACATAATAGATTTTTCAAAGCATGTAGAAAATTTATAACTATCACAATAAACATAGTTTTATGCAATGATGCACTGCTTATTAATCTAAATTTTTTCAAATAAAAAATGCATTTCCTTTGGAATTTTATTCTATCCTTAAGAGACTCAACTGCAAAAAATCAACATCTTTTGCAGAAATTTTACAAAATATCTTGTAACAAAGATATTTAGACAGATGTAAGCTCCTTTTACGAAACTTATATCTAATTTAGACGTGCAACGTATTTTTTAATTTACGTTTGTGGAAAACGTTTTAGTGTTCATTATATACAGTATGCCCACTAAAGTCCCTTGCCACCGTCTTAACTTCGGAACGGCTGCTCCTATATTCATAAAAGGGGTGTCTAGGTATAGTAAAATACCCATGCGCTACACAATGAAACCGTCTACAGCGCCACCTGGTGGAATGCTGCGGAGTTAGCATTCCTATCTCGAAAACGGAAAGAGATAGAGAAAAAAAAGTGATTTACAAAGTTGTAGAGTATCATTTATTTAGTACGAAAAGACACCTTGTGAACATTAATGCGAAGCGCATTTGTTTTTAAAACATGCATTTGTTTTTGTTTTTTTGTGATTTTCTACACTGTGACGTGACAAAACGACCTTAGAAAGAAATAAACAACCAGTTATGAAACAGCAGGTCTGTGCGACCCCTCCATTGCAGGACATTAAACGATGCTATTACGGACGCTTGTGCCAACGTGTCACCATCTATGCTCCAACGTGTGCAACGTGAAATTCAAACAAGCATCCAAATATGCATTGCAGCTGACGATGAGAAGTTTGAAAATCTAAAATAAAGATATATTATTATAACTAGTTGATTTTTTTTCATTCGAAGATCGTTTTGTCACGTCACAGTGTACGTAATCACGAAAAGACAAATGCGTGCTTTAACCGTTCTCTTCTTCGCATTAATGTACACAATGTATCTTTTCTTACTAAATCGATGATGTTCTACAACTTTGTAATTCACTTTTCTTCTCTATCTCTTTCCGTTTTCGAGATAGGAATGCTAACTCCGCAACATTCCACCAGGTGGCACCGTAGGCGGTTTCATTGAGTAGCGCATGGCTACTTTACTATACCTAGACACTACTTTTATGAATATAGCAGCAGCCGTTCCGAAGTTAAGAGGGTGGCAAGGGACTTTAGTGGGCATACTGTAGTAGTTAAAAGTGAATGCGTTTTCAAATAAATCCTCATCTATATTTGAATTGAAAAAGCGTACTAAAGTCACCCAAGAATACGCTATTTTGCTAACAAAATATTGTATCAAAATATTACGATCTTATTGAAGTTTCTTTTTTTTGAAACGCTCTCAAATACGTATGCTATGCAACGGTATCATGTAAGAGGAACAAAATAAAATTCGTTAGAAATTTTGTAAGAAATAAGAAAGCAAATTGTTTTATTTTTCGGGAACAGATGCATTAAATTTTCTAGTACTTTAAACAGTCAAATTCAAATTTCTGATAAATGTATTACAAAATGTTCTAACCATTTGTATCAATTTAAGAGAGGATGATGAACATTTTCATTTAATAGATATTAATTTTATTTTATGAAATTAAGTTTCAATACACTTTTACAAGCAATTAATCACAATTCTGTTACATCATATATTATAATACAAGCAAATCTTGTGTGAGTATATACATATATATATAAAATTTGCATATATATATATATATATATATATATATATGCAAATTTTATTTTAAAAACGGCTCGAACGATTTTGACGAAATTTTGTAACCTACCGTTTTCGGGTACCAGAAATCCAATCAGCTAGGTCACATGTCCGAGAAAATTTGACTAGTGGGTCATTTCGGGTCAACCACGTGTCCGGGTTAAGCTAATTTTATATAAACAAATCCCCGACGAAACGGCCTACAGGCCAGATAGATTTCGAAGACGCAGACCGTGGGGCGCCTGTTTATTGGGAATTGCAGAAGAAAGACCTATTTTCCATGATGCGGCAGTTGAAATAGATCACTTCGAAATATACCTATGCCTGTAGTCGGAGCCAGCAGGGATTTTTTGTTTTTAATTTTATTTTGCTGTAAAAGTTGGTCCTATAAAAAACTTGTCAATATAAAAGTTGTAGATAATATTAAGAAGATTTATAATAAATCTAAGCGGATTTGATATCTTGTGAAATGACGAATTTATGATTTTTTTCTTCTGAAACACCTATTTCTCCCCTCCTCCCTTGAGGACATTTTTAACGAAATCAAAAATTTGTAATACATAAATTTTGGGTTCTTTTCCTAGAAGTAATAATAACTTTAAACGGATTCGATATGTATAAAAATTAAGAAGTTATGGGGCTTTTCCTGTTTCACAAAAAGCCCCCCCCCCCTTGGTTTGATTTTGCTCATTAACGAACTCGACCGAGATTTTATGCCGCTCTATTTTATGTATCAGTTTGGAAGAGATTTGTGCAGAATTATGGAAGTTATCGTGTCCGTAAAAAAGTGATATAGATAAGTAGATAAATAGATAGATAGATAGATAGATAGATAGATAAAGTTTAGAACTGAGGGTGGTTTTGGGCTATAGGAGTCATGATCGGTGTAGATCTGCAAAAATGTTTCAGGAATTCCAACTTAGGGGAGAACGTAATAGGTAGTATTTCTTACGAAATCTACCTAAAACGGCTCAAACGATTTTGATTAAATTTTGTATCCTACCATTTTGGATTACGAGAAAAGAATTGAGCTAAGTTCCATTTCGAGAAAATCCGATTAGTGGATCATTTTGGGGTCATTACGGTTCAAGCTAATTATATTTAAAACACGGCTGTAACTATTTTGGCCAAATTTTGTATCCCACAACTTTCGGGCACGAGAAAATCATTGTGCTAGGTCACATGTATGAAAAAATTCGATTATTGGTTCATTTTTGGGTCACTGTGGGTCAAGCTAATTTTATCTAAAAAAACGGCTCAGACTATTTAGAATAAATTTTGCATCCTATGGTTTTCGGGCATGAGACGAATGTTGGGCTAGGTCACACGTTCGAGAAAATTCGATTAGTGGGTTATTTTCGTCATGGATCATTATGGGTCAAGCTATTTTGTATCTTAAAAAGGCTCAGATGATTTGAACTAAGTTTTCTATCCTACAGTTTTAGGGAACGAGAAGACTATTGGGCAAGGTCACATGCTCGAGGAAATTCGATTAGTGACTCACTTTTGGGTCAATGTGGGTCAGGCTAATTTTATCTAAAAATGGCACAGACTATTTTTGACTAAATTTTATCTCCTACTGGTTTGGGGCAAAAGAAGACAAATGGGCTTGGTCACATGTTCGAGAAAAGTCAATTAGTGGGTAATTTTGATCATGGGTCATTATGGGTCAAGCTATTTTTATCTTTTTCGGCTCCGACGATCTCTCTCGGGTTGCTCGGCCTGTCCGTCCAAGTTTCTCGAAAAAAATAAGCCCGGGACTGGAATCGGCCCCAATGTAAATATTAAATAAAATAAAATTAATAAAGTAAATCGAATAAAATGAAAAGACTAAATAATAAGAATATTTAAAAGCAATATTTAATAAGAATAAGGAATAAGAATAAGAATAAGAATAAGAATAAGAATTTTATAAGGTTGGGCCGGTCCTGGCCAAAGTATAATGAAAGAAAATCTCTTCGTGAGTGGCCCACGGGTCGCATCAGAAAAATTCGAATAATAATCTGAACGTGTACACAAAATTAAATCGTAATTCAATTCCGACGAAATAAAAAAATAAATAAAAGAATCCAAAAGAAAAAAAACAGCTGGCTGCAGTCACATGTCAAAGCAAGTAAGTCGTAAACCTCTCCAGTTAAAATATGGGAAAAAAGAAATGTTACTAAATAAAATACCACTCAAAGCAAACCGTAATTTAGAGATCCACCATTTGCCTAGAAAAAATATATGACCTTCAGAAAATAATTTTTTTGATACAGTAAATCTATCTATACTAATATTATAAAGTAGTAAAAATTGTTTTTTTGTTTGTCTGTTTGTTTGTTTGTTTGTAGGGGGTAATCTCTGGAACTACTGAAGCGATTTCAAAAGTGATGGTGGCAAATTGATGGTGACAATCCCTGCTCCAACATAGGCTATATTTTATGTCGGTGCCACTATTCCCAGGGGGGTGCAAAAGCTAAAATCGTTCTAAAATTTCGATTTTTTTTATACTGAAGGAGCTAGAAACATGAAATTTGGCATAGTAGTTACTTATAAGATGCAAATGCTCTCTAAGAACAAATTCTAATAAAATTCGAAATTTAAAAGGGTGAGATGAGCAAAAAGCGTTCTAAAAACATTCTAAATTACAATTTCTATGCAATATCTGGATCAAAAGAACCGTTTTCAAAAGTGATGGTGGCAAATTGATGGTGACAGTCCCTGCTCCAGCATAGGCTATATCTTATGTCGGTGCCACTACAACCAGGGGGGTGCAGGTGCGAAAAACATTCTAAAATTTCGATTTTTTTATACTGAAGGAGCTAGAAACAGGAAATTTGGCATAGTAGTTACTTATAAGATGTAAATGCTCTCTAAGAACAAATTCTAAAAAAATTCGAAATTTAAAAGGTGTGAGATGAGCGAAAAGCGTTCTAAAAACATTCTAAATTACAATTTCTATATAATCTCTGGAACTACAGAACCGTTTTCAAAAGTGATGGTGGAAAATTGATGATGATAGTCCCTGCTCCAACATAGGCTATATTTTATGTCGTTGCCACTACTCCCAGGGGGGTGCAGGAGCGAAAAATGTTCTAAACTTTCGATTTTTTTTTTTTACGTTGAATGTGTTAGAGACATGAAATTTAGCATAGTAGGTACTTATAAGATGTAAATGCTCTCTAAGAACAAATTCTAAAAAAATCGAAATTTAAAAGGGTGAGATGAGCAAAAAGCGTTCTAAAACATTCTAAATTACAATTTCAATGGAATCTCTGGAACTACAGAACCATTTTCAAAAGTAATGGTGGCAAATTGATGGTAACAGTCTCTGCTGTAACATAGGCTATATTTTATGTCGGTGCCACGACCACAGGGGGGTGAGGTGCAAGAGTGAAAAATCTTCTAAAATTTCGATTTTTTTTATACTGAAGGAGCTAGAAACATGAAATTTGGCATGGTAGTTACTTATAAGATGTAAATGCTCTCTAAGAACAAATTCTAAAAAAATTCGAAATTTAAAAGGGTGAGATGAACGAAAACCGTTCTAAATACATTCTAAATTACAATTTCTATGGAATCTCTGGAACTACCGAACCCTCTTCAAAAGTGGTGGTGGCAAATTTTTGATGACAATCCCTGCTCCAACATAGGCTATATTTTACTTCGGTTCCTCTAATACCAGGGTGGTGCAGGAGCGAAAAACGTTCTAAAATTGCGATTCGTTTTATACTGAAGGAGCTAGAAACTTGAAATTTGGCATGGTAGTTATATATAAGATGTAAATGCTCTCTAAGAACAAATTCTAAAAAAATTCGAAATTTAAAAGGGTGAAATGAGAGAAAAGCGTTCTAAAAACTTTCTAAATTACAATTTCTATGGAATCTCTGGAACCACAGAACCGATTTCAAAAGTAATGGTACAAATTGATGGTGACAATCCCTACTCCAACATAGGCTATACTTTATGTCGGTGCCACTAATCCCAATGGGGTGCAGAAGTGAAAAATGTTCGAAAATTGAGATTTCTTTTTATACTGAAGGAGCTAGAAATTTGAAATTTAGCATTATAGTTACTTATAAGATGTAAATACTCTCTAAGATTAAATTTTTAAAAAATTCGAATTTTAAAAGGGTAAAATGAGCAAAAATCGTTCTAAAATCATTTTAAATTACAATTTCTATTGAATTTCTGTAACTACAGAGCCGATTTCAAAAGTGATGTTGAATCCTCTTTAATATAAAACTATGCATTGCTGACGGCTGGGTTTTTCGTTAATCTTTGCCACAGATTATTCTCGGAAAATGAAACATTTGAAGTTACTGAAAAAAATAATAGCTCGAAAAGTATTTGCCAGAAAATTGTTAGACAAACTGCGTTTGAAAGGTGAAACATTATATATTTCTTGATATAAATTTCAAATTTAATGATTATGCCATTTTTCAAATATTGAATTTCAAAAATTACCAAATTTCACAATGGAGTACCATAGCGAAACCTTCACGCGTAAAAAGATAATGATAAGGGCGAAGTGTCCTGACGTGTATATTGGCTATAGCACGAGTCACAAATTATAGTAGCCTTATTATTCTGTTAAAATAGAAAAGTGAATTATGAAATGTCAATAGTTTGTTTGATTAAAGGTTCGTTAAGAGAAATGGACCAGCGTAGCGTGTGTAGCTTGCTAGTATTAATATATTTTTCAATATTAGGTACTGGTTAAAATAAAATGTATCGTCTACACGTGGGCGGCAATTTTAATCACCACTAAAACGGAAAATATGAAAACGACTTTTACGAAAGCAATTTTGTTGAAGTAGTAAAAATTCATATTTAAAAAAATGAAAAGTAGCGAAAAGTGTAGAAATTTACTTTCTATTCGAGGATATTATTAGTTTTTCCTTTTTTTGTCTGTGGCATGTCCATCTCGGCTATGTGAATTGCAATTTTAAACTACAGTAAAACCATAAAATATGAAAATTGGGAGATGGAAAATACTTTCTATCCCTTGTTTATTTTACTTTGTTTTATTTTATTTTATTTTATTTTATTTTACTTTTTGTGCTTTTATCCGGCTTACATAGATGCAATTTTAAACAGCAAATAAAAACCTCGGAAAATTTGAAAACAACCCCAAGAAGAAATATATTTTTTGAAATTAAAAATAATCATATTTTTTATTTTATAACGTCCAGAAGAAGAAGATATCGGTTATTGGTGTATATTATTATTATGATTATTTTTTTATAACTTCACCCGGGGTAAGACGATTACGATTTAAAATGAACAAGAAAAAGAAAATTCGAAAAAGCCTTTCAAAAATTTTTAAACAATTAATATTCAAAATTTATTTAATGGAAAAATTGTCATCTCTACCGATACGGTACGGCTATTTACATGCATCCTTATTTTGTTTTTTAATTTGTTTACTTCGGGCACTGAGCGATTGTGATTTTAAACTCGAGGACAAACAGAATGTTTATACCCCGTCTACGAGCTATGAGCTTCAAAAACCACATTTTCATTGGACATGCGTAGAAGCAAATAAAGCCAGCGACCTGAGTACAATTGAAGGGTTCGGGGCAAGAGAGTGCCAAGCCACATTTTTGAACTTTTGAGATATTTCAATTTGAAAATTTGATCAAATACTCAAATCAAGATATATAACTTGAAGTTTTTTCGCTAAAGTCTTAGTAACATTTGAGGTATTCTGAGTAACAATATGGCATTACTTTCATGATATTACTATTACGATTTTTGTAAGTGACATTAGAAACAAATTGTATGTTGGATATTATAATTTACAATATTAAGCAACAGATTACAGTGTTAGATTTATTTCACCAAAAATGTGGCTTGGCACTTTCTTGCTCCGACCCCTTCAATTGAAACTCGTTCTATAGCGTTCGATGAATGTTTATAATTATAGTCTTCGTTAATTTGAAAAAAATGAAAACTTTGTCACAAGTACATTGAGACCTATCAAATTTGATAATCTCTACGTGGGATAGATTTTTCTAAACATCGTCCACAAACAGACACACAACATGCATACACAAACATGTTTCATTTATTAATATAGATAGCTGATCATCGTCGTTGTACAGTTAAACAAAATGCATACAAAAAATACAGATTTTAGCTCAAAGAGATAGCATTGAAGTACCTAGTTGGAAAGTCCCTTCTATCCGTGGTTTATTTACTTTTTTTATTTTATTTATTTTTATTTTATTTGAAAGTCTAAATGAAAGTTAAAATGAAAGTAGTTAGGACACATGAGCCCAGGTAGCACATATTGTTGTTAAAACGGCGAAAATAAGTTTGAACTGTTGAAAATTGGTTACGTTGTTTTAAATCCGTTGAATAATATACTTTATTTTGTAACATTTAATACTAAAAATTTGAAATTTTAGGCTTTGAATTAAAAGGCTTTTTTATTGGTCATATATTGCATATTTCAGCAATTAAATTACTTGTTCCCTCAACTGATTCGACGGATTAAAAATTATTTTTAGGTCAACCGTAACCATCTTGATAAAAAAAAATAAAAATAAACAGTGTATTAGTAATCTTACATGAAGCTGGCAATTGAAACATTTATTGTAAAATATGTATGGAAAACTTATGTTGTTGCATAAACAGCGCTCAACAGTGAAGCAAAATTAAAATACTTTAAAAGAAAAGTTCATTTATCTAAACAACTTTTGATAGAGTTTTATTCGTAAACGAGCACTGATTTGCACTGATTTTTTTCGTCTATCTCTCACCTGTTATTTTAAATGCAGCTGCGTCTTACGATTGCATCTTCATAACACTATGCACTGTGGTATTCTAATCATTTGTATGTGGGTTTTATGAATTATTGAATAACAAAATTCTAGGACCATCTCGACTCGTGTATTTAGATTAGAATTGTTCTTTCGTTTTCATTTAAACGAAAATTGTGATGAAAATTATACTTATTGTGTATAAGATTATCAGGATCATAAGTGCATTTAATGCAAATAATACACTATAGTGACACACATTTGTTAATTTTTCATCTTTTGTTTGGATAACTCTTTCAAAAGACATGATGTTATATATATATCTTATTATAAGAACTTTTGTGAAGTCCTGATTCGTCATATAAAAATATACCGTGAAAAGAATAAATGAAATCTTGGCATTATTATATTTTTTACAATTAAATTTCCTTTTTGTAAGAGCATTTGTTAGATATGATAAGCGTAGCTTTCGGAATTATTGTATGTCTTTTTTACAATATATTTTTATAATTTTTATTAAAGTCTGATTGTATTATGGCACGATTTTGGCCAGTGTATTTAGATTAGAATTGTTCTTTCGTTTTCATTTAAACGAAAATTGTTATGAAAATCGTACTTATTGTGTATAAGATTAACACGAACATAAGTACATTTAATGCAAATAATACACTATAGTGACGCACATTTGTTAAGTTTTCAATGAGTGTCTTTTCTTGATGGTTTTCATATTTCATTTTATTTTTAATTCATGATATTATTTAAATTCCATCTAAGCATTCATTTTAAATGTAAAAATATTTTTAAAAAGAAACTTGTTTTTACAAAAAGCCATTGTCTTCTTTACTTTTTCAGGTATTCAGATCAATTCAAATCATTTTACTTATCAATCAATGTTTGTCACAAAATATTTATCCTCAGAATGATTTGCGTTATTCATATAGATATAGGTTGTTTATACGACTGTAAATAGTAAAATAGAATCAACCAAAGTAAATTAAGTATCACAGTAAGTACAATTAAATAAAAATAGTAGATTTGCAGAGGTGTTATTTTGTCTTTGCTACTCATTTATATGATTGATTGCATTGTAATATTTTTATAAAAAATACGAAAAGATTTAAAATTTTGATATTTCCATATTCAAGACTTACACTACTGGCCATTAAAAATGCTACACTATGAAGGAATGCAAATAACAGAATGATATTTATTGGACAAATACATTATAATGGAAAGGACAATTGATTACATTTTCAGAAAATTTGGAGGTAAAGATCCTCAGAAAACACTACCCAAAGCAGCAACCTCTGGCCTCAATAACAGCATTTATCTGCATATCCATGGAGTCGAACAGAGATTGGATGTCATGTACGGGTACAGCACTCCATGCAGCTTCAACACTATGCCACAGTTCATCAACCGTAGTAACGGGCGAGTTGTGGCTGGCCAGTCGCTCAGAAGCCATTGACAGGACATTTTCAGTTGGTGAGAAATTAGGAGAACGTGCCGGCCAGGGCAACAGTCAAACATGTTCTGTATCAAGGAAGGTCAGGATAGTACGAGCAACATGCGGTCGTGCATTGTCTTGCTAAATCGTAGAGTTGCGGAGGCATAGAAGATAAGGCAGAACCACGGGCCGTAACACATCAGAAATGTAAGGGCTGCTGTTGAAATTGCCGGCAATGCGAACAAAAGGTTACCGATACATGCATCCAATGGCACTTCATACCATAACTCCAAGTGATATGACAGTATGCCGATTCGAATGCAAGCTGGCAATGTGCGTTTTTCACGATGCCGCCAAATATGGATGCTAGCATCATGATGCTGTATATGAAAGAGGAATGGCGTCTCACGTCGTCTTTGATGAATCCAGGTTCTGTATGCGGCATCATGATGCTATCATCCATGTTTGGCAGCATCGTGGAAAACGCCAAAGACCAACGTTCCGTCATGGAACGGAACACATCGTTTAGTTTATTAGGATCGTTATTTTTGGAACACCCTGTATAATTAAAAAATTAGTTGAAGCAAAAAAAACAATAATTTAACTAAAATAATCAGTTTTTGTAATTACATTATCCAAAATTTGAAATTTGCGAGTAATTATGGCTTTTTGTTTCATTTTTTGTGAAAGGGGTGAAGACATATGAGTATATAAAGACTGTTAGGTTCTGACGTATTAATAGCAAGTGAAACAAAAATATTAAAAATGATATATTTTTCATGCCAGTTTTCCGTAATATTTAATAAAAAAAATTAATATTCAAAAATATATACATTTCTTTATTATTGTTTAAGGAACAATTAGTATTGGAAAACTGATTGATAAAAATAAATTACTCAGTTTTTCTAAGAAAGCAATGTTTTTGTAAAAAGACTTAAAAAAGAAGAAAGAAAGGAATTTCGCTATTTTGTATTAGCAAGTTGAAAAAAAAGAATATTCACCATAAAATTATAAGTAAGTTACTATAATTGTGTATACTGTATTTGTTTTAAAAAATACGAATTTTGGCAGCATTCTGTTTTGTTTTGAACTGTGATAATTTATGTAAGAATATGTATGTGGTATTTTGACTGGTGTCAAGGGACAATGAGTTGACGACACGGTTTTCAAAGATAGATTACGTAGAATTTTAATATATCTTGATTAGGATATAACAATATAAAATTTTTACAATCTATAGTAATATTATAAAGGAGTAAAGATTGTTTTTTTGTTTGTTTGTTTGTTTGTAGGGGGTAATCTCTGGAACTACAAACCGATTTCAAAAGTGATGGTGGCAAATTGATGGTTACAACACCTGCTACAACATAGGCTATATTTTATGTCGGTGCCACTACCCGAGGGGGGTGCAGGAGCGAAAAACGTTCTAAAATTGCGATCTTTTTTATACTGAAGGAGCTAGAAATTTGAAATTTGGCATTTTAGTTACTTATAAGATGTAAATGCTCTCTAAAAAAAAAATCGAAATTTAAAAGGGTGAAATGAGCGAAAACCGTTCTAAAAACATTCTAAATTACAATTTCTATGGAATCTCTAAAACTACCGAACCGATTTCAAAAGTGATGGTGGCAAATTGATGGTGGCAACCCCTGCTCCAACATAGGCTATATTTTATGTCGGTGTCACTAACTCCAGGGGGATGCAGGAGCGAAAAACTTTCTAAAATTGCGATTTTTTTTATACTGAAGGAGCTAGAAATTTGAAATTTGACATTGTAGTTACTTATAAGATGTAAATACTCTCTAAAAACAAAATAAAAAAAAATTCGAAATTTAAAAGGGTGAAATGAGCGAAAACCGTTCTAAAAACATTCTAAATTACAATTTCTATGGAATCTCTAGAACTACCGAACCGATTTCAAAAGTGATGGTGGCAAGCTGATGGTGAAAACCCCGGCTTCAACATAGGCTATATTTTATGTCGGTGTCACTAACACCAGGGGGGGGGGGTGCAGGAGCGAAAAACGTTATAAAATTGCGATTTTTTTTATACTGAAGCAGCTAGAAATTTGAATATTTCATTGTAGTTACTTATAAGATGTAAATGCTCTCTAAAAACCAAAAAATAAAAATAAAAATTCGAAATTTAAAAGGGTGAAATGAGCGAAAAGCGTTCTAAAAACATTCTAAATTACAATTTCTATGGAATATCTAGAACTACCGAACCGATTTTAAAAGTGATGGTGGCAAATTGATGGTGACAACCTCTGCTCCAACATAGGCTATATTTTATGTCGGTGTCACTAACCCCAAGGGGGTTGCAGGAGCGAAAAACGTTCTAAAATTGCGATTTTTTTTATACTGAAGGAGCTAGAAATTTGAAATTTGGCATTGTAGTTACTTATAAGATGTAAATGCTCTCTAAAAACAAAATTAAAAAAAATTCGAAATTTAAAAGGGTGAAATGAGCGAAAAGCGTTCTAAAAACATTTTAAATTACAATTTCTATGGAATCTCTAGAACTACCGAACCGATTTCAAAAGTGATGGTGGCAAATTGGTGGTGACAATCCCTGCTCCAACAGCCTCTTTAATAAAAAACTATGCGTTTTTGACGACTGGGTTTTTCGCTAATTGTTGCCACAGATTAATCTCGGAAAATGAAACATTTGAAGTTACTGAAAAAAAATAGTAGCTCGAAAAGTATTTGTCAGAAAATTGTTAGGAAAACTGCGTTTGAAAGGTAAAAAATTGTATTTTTCTTGATATAAATTTCAAATCTGATGATTATGCCATTTTTCAAATATTGAACTTGAAAAATTACCAAATTTCACAATGGAGTACCATAGCGAAACCTTCATGCGTAAAAAGATAATGATAAGGGCGACGTGTCCTGGCGTGTATATTGGCTATAGCACGAGTCACAAATTATAGTAGCCTTATTATTCTGTTAAAATATAAAAGTGAATTATGAAATGTCAATATTTTGTTGGATTAAAAGTTTGTTATAAGAAATTGACCAGCGTAGCGGGCGTAGCTTGCTAGTAATAATTATAATTGTATAAACATTATCCGATCGTCTGTCGAATTTAAGACTCATTTGTTCGGTCCACCGATTGGCATAAAAATTTAAAAGAAGCACTCTCTCGGTCCGCCTGACCGAGACAAAAGCTCTCGCTCATCTTCTGTCTTTTCATGGTGAAAATGTATATCTTATCAAAATTCTATTGTGCGGGAATCTCAAAACTTTGGTTCCAGATCAGAAGACTTTTTAAAAATTTGCTGTGCCTTGCAGTCCGAAGTTCAGATAAAGAATTCTTGCGACCACATTTATGTAAAAAAATTATCTATTATGACGTGGGACAAATATTTAAAATACATTATAAATATCATATTTTTCATAATATTTACTAAAATAAATAGGTCAAGCTCAAAGTGTTCCGTACATTAAATATATTAATTATTATTTATTAATTAATAAACTCCTACTGCTCTTAATTTTTCAGACTTTTAGTTTCCGTATATTCGAAAATAGCAGAAGAGGGACATATATTTGCAATACACTTTCGACGATAGCTTTGAAAATATAATACCTAAAATTAAAACAAATATATTTTGAGTTCGGTGTTACGAGATCTTTCACACGATATCCCGCACGATATAAATTTCGAATTATTTTTTTTTCAAGTAACTTAATTATTCCCCCTAAACTTTTCCTAATCATATTTGTGAATTAATAATTTGAAAATATGTGAGTCGTTAGGCTTTATAACCTTACCAAGTTTTTTTTTTCTCGCACTGAGGAAGGGGATCGATGCATCCTTGAAACTGCCTTATGCGTTTTTTTTGTGCCATTTTTCATATTTGTGCGTTATAACGTTGTAATTGGTTTTGGTTTATGCATTAAAATTCGCACAAAGTATTCGATCTATGCTTATGATCTCATAATGGTTCCGTTTTTACTTTTTAAGAATGGAATCCTAAACAAATGGAATCCTATAAAAAGATTTTTTTCCATCTTCATGAAGAAATAGAACGAGAAAACTGATTATTAAAAATAAATTAATGTATTTTCCTAATGAAGCAAAAATGGCCGCAGATGTTTTTGAAAAATGTTTTCGTTTTTTATAATTATCAACATTTGAAAAAAAAAATAGAAAAGCAAATTCATTGGAAAGTTAATTTTATATTAATAGGTTGACATTGTGGATTCTGTTTTCGGCCTAATTTTAAAAGCTTTTTAAGGCATTAAAATTCCGGTGAAAATAATAAATGTAACAAGGCAGTGTTGCGGACATATTCCTTTATTTAAATTATTTTTACATCATTAAAATACAGCAAAACTAACGATAGTATTAGAGATTTATTGCGCCTTTGAACAACTTTTTCAAGACGATCGTTATTGCGTTGAAAATGCAGCTAAATTTAGCGTTGAAAAATAATCGACTCAACTCGGATTTATTACGCCAGTTAATTACGTTTTTTCAAGTAAACTAGTCGTTGGGGGCCACCGTAATAATTACCCATAATGGATATGCATAATGTAAAATATTAAAATAAAAAATGCGTAAACTACTTATCAAACGCATTGCAATTCGAATAAAATCGTGGCTTGATGACGTCATAAACTTTAAATGCTCTATTACTAAATTGCTTAAAAGAAACATCCCTATAACTCCAACAGCAATAATCCTATTAACTTGCGGTTTATTGCATCTGATTAAGCGTCTTATTTCCAATTGGAATATATCTTTGAATTGAAATTTGGATGAAATACAGGGTCATGAAAAATCGAAGAGTGTGAAAAATAGGATTACAAATATCTCGGCAACTCATTATCTGATCGACTTCATGCTTTATGCAAAATTTATGTTTTTTTATTGTCTTTTATATTCACTCCTTAAAATAAACAACTTCGAAAATTTTTATATACCTTTTATCAGAACGAATATTTCGAGAATCCGAAAAAAATAGTTCCGGATCATCGAGGTTACTGAAATTCAATAGGCTTCTTCCCATTATTACATACTAAGTACATACCAAATTGCAAGTCTCTATCTCAATTTGTTTGGGAGATAGAGCGTTTACAGACACACAGACGGACGGCAAAAATTTGTTTTCTAAAAATATGTTTTTCGGAATCTCCAGTGTCTGAAACGTGTAAATCCGTAAAAAAAAAAATCGATTTTCAAAACGATTACAAGACTTACCCTATACTACGTATGATGAGTAAGTAAAACGTTGTCGTTTTTTCAACGGTTTTCTCAACGGTCTCAACAAAATTGTTCTACTTATGAGGTTTTTACAATATTGTACGTATTTGAATAAACTGAATTATCTTACATTTTAAATGAGAAAATTACACGAATTTCTTTTTTAACGCTTTTTTGTCAAATGTAGAGTTCGCGGGAGACGAAAATTAAGCGACTAAAATACAAATCTATACTAATATTATAAAGGAGTAAATCTTGTTTGTTTGTTTGTAGGGGGTTTATAAAGGAGTAAATCTTGTTTGTTTGTTTGTAGGGGGTAATCTCTGGAACTACCGAACCGATTTAAAAAGTGATGGTGGCAAATTGATGGTGACAACCCCTGCTCCAACATAGGCTATATTTTATGTCGGTGCCACTAACCCAGGGGGTGCAGGAGCAAAAAACGTTCTAAAATTGCGATTTTTCAGTTATCACACTGGCTGTCAAGCCCTGAGAGCTTGGCAGACGGTTCTGTATGTATGTATGTACGTACGTAATGCGATAACTCTTCATAGAAATATCCGTTTTCCTTCAAATTTTGTTTATAGGTTCACTGTGTTAAGACGCTTCCCTGATTAGTTTTCGGGATTGATTGGTTAAGTATAAAAGGGGGGGAACAAGGGGCTAATTCCCCACCCCCTTAATTTATATAAATGGGTTTTTCATGCAGAATTATTCCGTTTTCCTTCAAATTTTGTTTATAGGTTCACTGAGTTAAGGCGCTTCCCTGATTAGTTTTCGGGATTGATTGGTCAAGTATAAAGGGGGGGAACAAGGGTCTAATTCCCCCCCCCCTTAATTTATATAAATGGGTTTTTCATGCAGAATTATTCCGTTTCCCTTCAAATTTTGTTTATAGGTTCACTGAGTTAAGGCGCTTCCCTGATTAGTTTACGGGTTTGATTAGTTAAGTATAAAGGGGGGGGGATCGGGGGGGCTAATCCCCCTCTTAATTTATATAAATGGGTTTTTCATGCAGAAGTATTCCGTTTTCCTTCAAATTTTGTTTATAGGTTCACTGAGTTAAGGCGCTTCCCTGATTAGTTTTCGGGATTGATTGGTCAAGTATAAAGGGGGGGAACAAGGGTCTAATTCCCCCCCCCGTTAATTTATATAAATGGGTTTTTCATGCAGAATTATTCCGTTTCCCTTCAAATTTTGTTTATAGGTTCACTGAGTTAAGGCGCTTCCCTGATAAGTTTACGGGTTTGATTAGTTAAGTATAAAGGGGGGGAACGGGGGGCTAATTCCCCCCCCCCCTTAATTTATATAAATGGGTTTTTCATGCAGAATTATTCCGTTTTCCTTCAAATTTTGTTTATAGGTTCACTGTGTTAAGGCGCTTCCCTGATAAGTTTACGGGTTTGATTAGTTAAGTATAAAGGGGGGGAACGGGGGGCTAATTCCCCCCCCTTAATTTATATAAATGGGTTTTTCATGCAGAATTATTCCGTTTTCCTTCAAATTTTGTTTATAGGTTCACTGTGTTAAGGCGCTTCCCTGATTAGTTTTCGGGATTGATTAGTTAATATAAAGGGGGGGGGGGGATCGGGGGGCTAATTCCCCCCCTTAATTTATATAAATGGGTTTTTCATGCAGAATTATTCCGTTTTCCTTCAAATTTTGTTTATAGGTTCATTGGGTTAAGACGCTTCCCTGATTACTTTTCGGGATTGATTGGTTAAGTATAAAGGGGGGAACGGGGGGCTAATCCCCCCCCCTTAATTTATATAAATGGGTTTTTCATGCAGAATTATTCCGTTTTCCTTCAAATTTTGTTTATAGGTTCACTGTGTTAAGGCGCTTGCATGA
Organism: Maratus michaelseni; assembly: GCA_963931845.1. NCBI lineage: Eukaryota > Metazoa > Arthropoda > Arachnida > Araneae > Salticidae > Maratus > Maratus michaelseni. The sequence goes on from OZ007596.1 coordinate 55,272,223, forward strand.
TAATTTTCGGGATTGATTGGCTGAGTATAAAGGGGGGAACGGGGGGGCTAATCCCCCCCTTAATTTATGTAAATGGGTTTTTCATGCAGAATTATTCCGTTTTCCTTCAAATTTTGTTTATAGGTTCACTGAGTTAAGGCGCTTCCCTGATTAGTTTTCGGGATTGATTAGTTAAGTATGAAGGGGGGGGATCGGGGGGCTAATCCCCCCTTAATTTATATAAATGGGTTTTTCATGCAGAATTATTCCGTTTTCCTTCAAATTTTGTTTATAGGTTCACCGTGTTACGGCGTTTCCCTGATTAGTTTTCGGGATTGATTGGTTAAGTATAAAGGGGGGGAACGGGGGGATAATCTCCCCCTTAATTTATATAAATGGGTTTTTCATGCAGAATTATTCTATTTGCTTCAAAATTTGTTTATAGATTCATTGGGTTAAGACGCTTCCCTGATTAGTTTTCGGGATTGATTGATTAAGTATAAAGGGGGGGGGGACGGGGCGCTAATACCCCCCTTAATTTATATAAATGGGTTTTTCATGCAGAATTATTCCGTTTTCCTTCAAATTTTGTTTATAGGTTCACTGTGTTAAGGCGCTTGCATGATAATTTTCGGGATTGATTGGCTGAGTATAAAGGGGGGAACGGGGGGGGGCTAATCCCCCCCTTAATTTATGTAAATGGGTTTTTCATGCAGAATTATTCTGTTTTCCTTCAAATTTTGTTTATAGGTTCACTGAGTTAAGGCGCTTCCCTGATTAGTTTTCGGGATTGATTAGTTAAGTATAAAGGGGGGGGGATCGGGGGGCTAATCCCCCCTTAATTTATATAAATGGGTTTTTCATGCAGAATTATTCCGTTTTCCTTCAAATTTTGTTTATAGGTTCACCGTGTTACGGCGTTTCCCTGATTAGTTTTCGGGATTGATTGGTTAAGTATAAAGGGGGGGAACGGGGGGATAATCTCCCCCTTAATTTATATAAATGGGTTTTTCATGCAGAATTATTCTATTTGCTTCAAAATTTGTTTATAGATTCATTGGGTTAAGACGCTTCCCTGATTAGTTTTCGGGATTGATTGATTAAGTATAAAGGGGGGGGGACGGGGCGCTAATACCCCCCTTAATTTATGTAAATGGGTTTTTCATGCAGAATTATCCCATTTCCTTCAAATTTTATTTATAGGTTCATTGTGTTAAGGCGCATCTCTGATTAGTTTTCGGGATTGATTGGTTAAGTATAAAGGGGGGGGAACAAGGGGCTAATTCCCCCTTATCTATACTAATATATAAAGTAGTAAAGATTGTTTGTTTGTTTGTTTGTTTGTTTGTAGGGGGTAATCTCTGGAACCACTGAAGCGATTTTAAAAGTGATGGTGGCAAATTAATGGTGACAATCCCTGCTCCAACATAGGCTATATTTTATGTCGGTGCTACAGGCGGCGACAGGCGTTATCGGCGTGCAGGAGCGAAAAACGTTCTAAAATTTCGATTTTTTCTGTACTGAAGGAGATAGAAGTATCAAATTTGGTATGGTAGTTACTTATAAGATGTAAATGCTCTCTAAGAACAAATTATAAAAACATTCGCAATTTAAAAGGGTGAGATGAGGAAGAAGCGTTCTAAAAACATTCTAAATTACAATTTCTATGGAATCTCTGAAACTACAGAACCGATTTCAAAAGTGATGGTTTCAAATGGATGGTGACAGTCCCTGCTCCAACATATGCTAATTTTTTTGTCGGTGCCACTGGCCGCAGAGGGTGCAGGAGCGAAAAACGTTCCAAAATTATGATATTTTCAATAATGAAGGAGTTAGGAACTTGACATTTTGTATGGTCGTTACTTACAAGATTTAAATGCTCTATAAGAACAAAATCTAAAAAAATTCGAAATTTAAAAGGCTGAAATAAGCAAAAAATTTTCTAAAAACATTCTAAATTACAATTTGCATGGAATGTCTGGAACTACTAAAGCGATTTCAAAAGTGATGGTGGCAAATGGATGGTGACAATCCCTGCTCCAACATAGGCTATATTTTATGTCGGTGCCACTACCCCGAAGGGGGTGCAGAAGCGAAAAACGTTCTAAAATTGCGATTTTTGCGATGCTGAAGGAGCTAGAAACTTCAAGTTCGGCATGATTGTTATTTATAAGATCTAAATGCGCTCTAAGAACAATTTCTAAAGAAAAATGATCTAATGATTCTGCGATTTTTCAACTATTGAATTTCTAAAATTACCAAATTTCACAATAGAGTACCATAGCGAAACCTTCACGCGTAAAAAGATAATGATAAGGGCGACGTGTCCTGACGTGTATATTGACTATAGCACGAGTCACAAATTATAGTATCCTTATTATTCTATTAAAATATAAAAGTGAATTATGAAATGTCAATATTTTGTTTGATTAAAGGTTCGTTAAGAGAAATTGACCAGCGTAGCGGGCGTAGCTTGCTAGTGTAAGATAATAATGTAAGATATTAAAAAAATTGTAGTGATATTACAACAACAAATACTAAAACACCAACACATTACGTGGGAATCGAAAATGTTCCACATTGCCGCAAATCCTATTCTTAATATGTATGTTATTATCGAATTTTTAAAGTAAACACTAGCACTAAATTTCCAGAGAGCTTTTATGCAGTCCACTTGGCCAGCCAAGTGCAAAAATGTAAAAATTGACAGCAAATTATATCAAACATTCTTTTTTTTTTAGAACTAGGAGCTCTGCCCCATAAAAACTACACCCACCAATCCCTTACCATACACCGCGGTCTCAAAAAAAAAAAAAAAAAAAAAAAAAAAAAAAAAAAAATACAACGTTAATTTCTCCGTTTTAAAATGATTTTCCAAATGTGGAAGATTTAATGATATTACCACGACCAGTGGCGTTCTTCTGTAATCGGATTGCCATTCAATTCCATCTGACTGCGGGATTTCTTTGTTCCCAAGACCGGATCCACCGGTGCTTCGACAGCAGACAGCTGTTTTCGTAATTAACTCAGTATATCAATTATATATTTGAAATTCATCTTTTATAAAATGATTAAGTAAAAAATGTTGCTGCCTTGCAGGCTTTTATAACTTGCAGAAGAAAAGTTTAATTTTAAATACTATTAGAAAATCGTTTCAATTATAATGTTTTAAATATATCGTTTCAAATATGACGAGATTTTCCCATTAAATGCTTTTCGCAAATAATAATTTAATTATTTTAAAGTTTTCTTTGTTAATATTTACGTGCAAATATATTTTCCAATGGAAACGTGTTTCGGAATTTTATTATTCTTGATTTTTTAATTTGCAACTCTTGACATAAACGGCTAGTTGAAACTTCGAATTAAATCTCTATCAGATAATGAAATTTTCGGCACAAAACTGGAAAACAAACTCAGACATTTAGACAAATTTAAAATAAATGGCATATTACAATCGGGCAGAGTATATGCCTTCATAAAATAGTTAAATTGTTATGCATTGTTATCCTATAATACGATTTTAAAATTAAGTAGCGCTTAAAATAACGCTTCTATTAACTGTACTTCATAAAACTATCTTGTGCAATATATTTCATCATACATTTCTGTATAAAACCAGCATTTTTCATGTTTTTATATACAACAGTTTTTTTACGATAAGCAGAGAAAGTGAAAAAGTCTCAATAAATTTAATTACGGCAGTACCAGTATTCGCTAATTCTTTTTAGAATAAAGATATTCGTGATCATCACATGGGAATTGCACACAGTTGAGTTCTTAAGTAATTTGTTGTTTTTCACAAGAGTTAGTTAAGTTGTTTTAACAAGAATATAAGAGTACTTGTATTATAATACATTAAAAGCGTGAAAATTTTAGATTATAAGTTTTTTAGGTACAGTGTTAATTTATGTTTTGAAAGTTTCTTTTAAAATTTAATATATCTACTGAAAAACATAATATCCCTTCAAAACTTTTTTTGAACATAGGAATATACAAAGTGAATAGTGCAGATCCGCCCGGCGTTCCAACTGCCTAAAAAATGGAGCGGACATTGTAACTGGACCCTGTCAGTTTTACTCCCATGAATCTTTAAAATGGCGACGAGTATTTACATCGTAAATCTCTACTTCCAAAAAAGAATTTTCGAGAAGAGGAGGAAATATACTACATTTTGTATAAAAATTGAAATCCGATTGCTAAAACGCAAAAGACGCACAAACAATTTATAAAACGTGAATTAAAAAAATATATTAATTAAAAATTCCCTTGTAAAATTGTCTTGCAACAAATATCTAATAAAAAATAAGCAACAGTTGTCTTATTCGTCCAATAATTCATAACCAGGTCCATGGTAGCAGTTTCGTTATATGTACCATTTAATCTAACATATATGCCAAAATCATCAACGCCAAAATCATCAACGCCAAAATCATCAACGCTAAAATTGGCTCCAAAAATGTGACTCTGCCTCCCGGACAGATAATTTTTCTTTTTTAGAAAATGTGACCCTTAAAAAGTTAGACAAACGTGTTCAAAAGTTTGACACACGTGTTCAAAAGTTTGTCTCATCTTGTTAATAACGTATATTCTCGTCAAAACTGAATAAGCGCCAGTACTTAAAATATGCAGGTTCAATGGAAGTTGTGAAAAAATATATATCCGCAGGATTTTTATTATGTTAGGAAAATCAAGCGGAATAAAAATGTAATAAGAATAATTTCGAACTGGTATTCTTTCAGAGTTACAATCGATAAGACAGATGTAAATTAAGTAAAATGTGTTTCATAAATTTCAATCATTATTTCGCCACCTTAAAACAACGGAATGATGCTTCCACTGTTTAAACTGACGTAATTTTAGAAAAAATAATAATAAGGAAAAATTAAAAACGGATGTTTTCATTGACTAAAATATTTTACTAAGATTGCGAAAAAATGACGCCATATTCATTAATTATTTTCACAATTGAAAGTGCAATTGTAGCATCTCTTTTTACATTGTTGTTTCTATTTTCGCTGCAATTTAGTTTCCTGACGTGGCAACAAAAATGAAACATGTGTAAAATTTCTCTTAGCACTCAAAAATTAACACACAATAATTAAACATTGTTAAGTAATCAAACAATATAATTTTTATAGTGATGCAAGTTCTAAAAATGAGAAGTGTTACGTAATAATGTCAATAAAACAATAATCAATTATTTGAATCCTCGTTGCCATCGGCAAAAGAGAAATAACCACTTTTTCGGCGCCACGTACCTTAGCATTTTATATACATCGTGATGACTATTGTATAATAATAATATAGTAAATTCTTGTGCAATACAGAAATTTTCCTCCATTTTCGATTTTGTTTACATTAAAAAAATTCCTTTGAAGATATTTTTATTGAGATTGTAATAAATAACTAGACAGATATAACTTTAAAGGGGATCGAATGAATTCTTTCCCTTCCTGGTGCACTAAAAGAAACAAAATTATTAGTTAATAATTAGTATTTTCTTTAGATACGTTCCTTTTATATGAAGTTAAAAATTCTCCAACAGAGTGCCAGGGATATTGCATCTGACTCTGCACTATTAAAAATTTGCAGCAAACTGTTCAGTAATTCAACCGTTTTTATAGAAAATGGTTACATAACCGTAATCCAACTCTATTCTGACCATAATATGGGCAATAATATGGTCAGAATAGTGTTAAATTATTATTATCTAACCGCTTTCAATGAAAACGGTTAAATAACTTGACAGTTTGCTGCAAATTTTTAACAGTGTAGCTGCGATACTTATTTTATTCATATTTAAAGTATGTGTTTCAATGCTGTTTTTTGAAACACAACATTTAAAATATTCTCAAGATTTTACCTAACATTTTTAACCATTCATTTTATAGCCGGATAAAATTATTTGGAAATAATCTGTGAGATTTAAATGAATTTTCAAGATGAAGAAATGTTTTTGAATTCATTTTTTTTAATTGCAAACTTAAAAATATCACTTTTTTCACTCCGATTATTAATATATATATATATATTTTTTAACAAACACCAAGCTATAAAATCGAAAAAACAAATATATTTAAAAAAATTATTAGACCGCCGGCACACCCCTTCCCTTGATCTTAGCAAACCTTTTTTTTCTACTTGTTTTTAAGCTTTTTATTTAATTATTTATTTATGTTGTAAGTAATTTGCATGCTACGAATTCTATTTTGGTGTACATTTTGTAACTATATAAGAAATCGAAAGAAAAATTACTGGGATATTTTTTTGCTGACTAAATATTTCCCACCCTGCATGTAAATTATGAATTATATCAGCTTACCTGAGAAAAATACAAGAGTAACAAAGACTTGGAGTCCCATCATGAATCTAGACATGGTAGTTGAATGTGTTTCACCTTGTCATGCAAAGACTATTAGCGTCGACTAAAGCCTTCAATACAGCAAACGTTATTTAACAAAATCTCCTGTAAACAATAAATAATAATAATCCAGTAAAAAAATTAAAATAAGCGTCCAATTAGATTAATCTGAACAAAAATTTTTGAATTACACGAATAAAAACATATAATAAAATAACGTAAGCCACGTGACTGTCCGAAACATATATGTGCCTGATTGCTTCACGTTTCATATGCCAATTAGTCATTTTTTCTCAAGATTATTTTTTTCTATAAAACTGTATAAAAGTAGCATTTTAGAAAGATAATTAAAAAAATTCTTTTGAGAGATGAAATACACTGCTGTCCAAAAATTAAGGAGAAGTGACCGGACGCTTTCGCTTTTTACCCTGTTTGTCGAATATATACTGAGATTCCTGACAAATTGTCCTTGAAATTAGAGGATGTAAAGCACATGTTTGACTTCAAGAACAGTAGAAACATTATACTGCAATTAAAAAATTAATATATTGACTATTTGATGAGATATGGGCATTTGTATGAAAAAATGTATAACTGCGCATGCGCGAAGTATACAAAAGATTTTTTTCCATGATTTGGTAGTCCATTTTATAGAGTAAAGCATATAAAAAGACCAGTCAAATATCGTGAAAACTCAGAAATATACTAGCAATACAGTGAGCTAATTGACAAATTTGGGGGAAAATCCCATTGGATTATATGGGATTTCCTCCCGAATATGTCAAAAACTCAATTTGCTTCAAATTCTTTTCTTAATGTAAGTTAAAATTGTACAATTTCAGCTCATTTTATAGTGTACTAATAAGAATTGGATTTTCCGTTGTTTACCGATTATTTCTTATTGCGTTTTTGTCATTTCTCATCTGAGTTAAAAGTTCTGTGACACCTAGAAAACGGAAGCTACTTAAAATACATGTTACGTTTGTTTCTTTTTTCTTTTTTGTTTAAGCATTTTGTGATTTTATTTTTTAACGAATTGGTGCAAATTTGTTAGAACTTTTTCGTGGAAATGAAGCAAAAATTCTCATTGTAAGGAATATATTATGTCTGTATATGTATATAAAACACAAGAAACTTTACTATGAAAAAATCCAAAACATGTGAAAAAAATTGCGATATCTCTAAAGATATATTATTGCTATATGAAAAAAAAAATATTTTTGCCATTATTATTATATATGTTTCTATTTCACTTTTTCTCTATTACACCAACACGGATTATGAAAAAGGGAGAGGGGTGTTTTTTTACGAATATTTTTTTAATTTAATTTCTACATAAATACATTTTGAATTAATTAACCTAAATAGTAACATTAATTTGCCCTGAAGGTAATATTCTACTTCGTTTGTTATTTTATTTAGTAGGAAATTTTAGGGCCCCTTACGGAATTTTTTTTTCAGGGAGCTTATGCATAAAATTTATATTATACAGGGTGTCCACGTATAACCTGACCGACCTTTATTTTCACAACCGTTGGTCCTAGATGCATACTTCCAATTACAAAAATGGTTTAAATAAGGTAAAGAATTATTTTAAAATCGATTTTGGTCAAGAAAAACATTTATAAAAAAAAAATACGAAATTTAAATTTTTATACGGCCCCCCCGGTCCTATAAGTGATAATTAGTAAAAATTTACTGTGACACTAACAAGTAAGACAAAAAAAGTACCATTCATCTAACATTAAAATTGACCGAGTAATAGCTGTTTAAAGTTGGAGTAAATTTTTTGTTGCGAAATAGGGGTCATTCACAAATGTAGTAGAAATCGTCAGATATATCAAAAAAATAGTTGAGAGCAAAATTAACATTGCAATTTAATGTGAAATCTATAAAATCACTCTGACATATTAATTCAAAATATACAAATTGTACTGAACATATAAGAGGATAAAAATAACAGAATTTTTGATAAATAAAAGCATGAAAAACAATAGCCTGAAATCTTTACAAAATGATACAGATTTTAAAATGCTGTTAGATTACACTATGTTTCAAAATTTGGGTTGTGCCATGATTTTTAGCTTTTGAAAATTGATTCTTATGTATTTTTTAGCGCTGAATCCGAAAAGCTCAAAGTTAAAATTGATCCTTTTTAATAAATGTTTTTCTTGACCCAAATCGCTTTTAAAAAAATTCTTTACTTTATTTAAACCATTTTTGTAATTGGAAGTATGCATCTATAGGACCAACGGTTGCGAAAATAAAGGTCGGTCAGGTTACACGTGGACACCCTGTATATCTCGCGGAGGCTTTATTTCATGCTTTTTTACTTACCCATCATACGCAGTATAGGGTACGTCTTGTAATCATTTAAAAAAAAAAAAAAACATTTTTTTTTTGGACGGATTTACACATTTCAGACACAGGAGATTCCGAAAAACATATTTTTAGAAAAAAAAAATTGCCGTCCATCTGTCTGTGTGTCTGTAAACGTTCTATCTCTCGAACAAATTGAGATAGAGACTTGAAATTTGGTATGTACTTAGTATGTAATAACGAGAGGAAGCCTATTGAATTTCAGTAACTCGATTATCCGGAACTGTTTTTTTCGGACTCTCGAAATATCCGTTCTGATAAAAGGTATATAAAAATTTTCGAAATTGTTTATGTTAAGGAGTGAATATAAAAGACAATAAAAAAATATAAATTTTGCATAAAGAATGAAGTCGATCGGATAATGAGTTGGAGAGATATTTGTATTCCTATTTACCACACTCTTCGATTTTTTATGACCCTGTATTTCATTCAAATTTCATTTTCAAAGATATATTTTAATTGGAAATGAGACGCTTAATCCGACGCAGTAAACTGTTAGTTAATTTGATTATCAGTTTTGGAGTTATAAGGATGTTTCTTTTACGCAATTCAGTTATAGAGCATTTAAAGTTTATAACGTCATCAAGCCACGATTTTATTCGAATTGCAATGCATTTTATAAGTAGTTTACACATGTTTTATTTTTATATTTTATATTTTGCATATCCATGATGGTTAATTATTACGGTGGCCCAAAACGACCAGTTTTATATTTGCGTTAGTTATTTTCGTATAATTTTGAAAAATGAATTGTATTTATTCCTTTTCTGATTACATGTGTAACGCATTTTGCTCCCCTAACGCCCAAGCTACCGTCTAGACGGGCGAAGTCGGGTAGTTATGAAAATAATAAAAGAAGTAGCATATACACAATAAGGAAAGTCATTTCAGATTTAGTGAAATCTCTAGTTAGCTAACGAAGTTTTGTTTAGCGAATATATCAAAGGAAATGTTTGCGTATTTTCTGAATTCTTTACTTTGTTATGATATGTTCAATTAGCAATCAGTGCGGTATAATGCTTTTAAACGATGTAGCCTCTTTGAATCAATATATATTTGTGAATAAACTTTTTTAATCATTAAAATTGACAAATGGAAAATCAGAAACAATAAAAATTAAAATCCATTTTACAATAATTAATTAAACTTTAAATGCTCTATAACTGAATTGCGTAAAAGAAACATCCTTATAACTCAAAAATTGATAATCCTATTAACTAACGGTTTACTGCTAAGGATTAAGCGCCTCATTTCCAATGGAAATATATCTTTGATTTGAAATTTGAATGAAATACAGGGTCATGAAAAATCGAAGAGCGTGGGAAATAGGATTACAAATATCTCGGCAACTCATTATCCGATCGACTTCATTCTTTATCCAAAATCTATGTTTTTTTATTGTCTTTTATAATCACTCCTTAAAATAAACGATTTCGAAAATTTTTATATACCTTTTATCAGAACGAATATTTCGGGAGTCCGAAAAAAATAGTTAATAATCGAGGTAACTGAAATTCAATAAGCTTCTTCCTATTATTACATACTAAGTAACATACCAAATTTCAAGTCTCTATCACAATTTGTTCGGGAGTTAGACCGTTTACAGACACACACACAGGCACACAAACAGATGGTCGGCAAATTTTTTTTTTCTAAAAATATGTTTTTCGGAATCTCCAGTGTCTGAAACGTGTAAATCCGTCAAATTTTTTTGTTTCGATTTTCAAAACGATTACAAGACTTGTCCTATACTACGTAATGATGCGCAAGTAATATATATATACAGTCACCTCTCACTTATACGCGTTTGAAGGGACTGATTTAAAATCGCGCATAACTGAGAGCCGCTCATAACTGAGTGGATGTCGTATGCAGTAATTCTTTATATACATTATATACATTATTCGAAAGAAAAACATATTGAAATATAAGAATTATGATTAATGACATTTTATAAAATAAAAGGGGTGTAATATTAGCCTAGTGTACTAAAAAAAAATTCTTACACTTTCACTATAAAATTTAGTTTAAAAAAATACAATAAAGTAAAATTTCATTTGACATAGAAGATGATGTACTTACATAAAAAAATGCCAATTAGTCCTTTTTTAAGAAGTCACCAATGGTAGTTTGTTTTTGCTTAGGCCGTGTTTGTACAACGACCTTTTCTAATGCATTAAAGTGCGTCATTGTATTTGATGCTACATCAGCATTTTGTAGGTAACATCTCAAAGTGTCCAGGGCTCCTAAAGTAGCAGCATAAGATGGGATAATTACAGTATCAGTTTCATCATTACCATCATCTTCTCCTTCTTTTTCAGCTGTCACATCATCAAAAACAGTTTCAATATCTCTTACTGCCGTTGATGTTAATTTTTCATCAACACTGACGAAATCTTGAAAAGAAAGAGAATCTTGGCTTATTCTATTCCATTCTTCTTCGTCTATGTTAAAATCATTGTTGCTGTTTTCCTTTTCCTGTAATGGAATAACTTCAACATCATTTGAATGAAAAATACCCGCTTTCCTAAAGCAGTTAGAAATTGTTGCGGCTGTTACGTTATTCCAAAAGAAAACCAACATATGCATGGCATCCAGAATCCAAATTTTCTTAAATTCCTTTTTCTGCTCTAGTGATATAAACATTATTTGCACCAAATTTTTCCTATATTGCGCTTTAACTGACCCTATTATACCGAGATTTAAGGGCTGGAGTCTGCTAGTACAGTTAGCATGGAAAAATATAATTCGTGTATGTGTCAGCAATGGGAGATCTGAAGGATGGGTGGGACATTGATCCATAAATAGCAGAACTTTTCTATTTTTTAGCCATCTTCATATCGAATTCTTTCAAAAGGTCTAAAAAAATGTTCGATGTCATCCAGGCTTTGGTGCTACTTGCATAAGAACATGGCAATTTCTTGACCATTTTTTAAACACTGTGGATTCTTGGATTTACCAATCACTATTGGCGGTAACTTTTCTGATCCGTCCCCATTGCAACATAAAAGCACAGTCAGTCTTTCTTTGCTGTGTTTGACACCATGGCATGTTTCTCCCTTAATCCCTCATCGTTTTGTTTGGTAAAAGACGATAAAATAAACCTGTTTCATCACAGTTAAAAATGTTCTTAAGATCAAAGTTCTGAATTAAATTTGGAAGGTCTGCGATCCATTCATTAGCAGTTGAATCTGAAACGGCTGCGCTTCACCACTCAGACAATGATTTGTTAAACCGTGTCTTTTTTTTAAGTTTTTCTAACCATCTCGAAGAAGACGAAAAATTTTCGATTCCCATTTTGGATGACAAAGTGAGTGCCTTTTCCATGAACCTCTATACCAGGACTTCTAACGAAATAGCCTTTCCAAGAAGGAAATCGTTCCTCGAAAAAAACCTCAAATAGCTGGCGCATGTGATAAGACGGATCCTGCATACGTCACTAATTCGTCTGCTTCACCATTTGACACTGACAGTGACAGCCACGGAGAAAGAACCTGGAGGGGAAACTAGAATAGGCGAGGATATCGAAAATGCAAGTCATATTTTTTTAACGAAAGAGGGCGCTGTAAAATTTGGCGGCTGCCTTTAAACAGAATGTCATTAGATTACATGTTAAATTCCGAAAGTATTTTACTGGATTATTTTTAATTATAGCAATTATATGTCATAAATTTAAGATGGGATATAAATGTTTTATTCCGGGATGTAGATCGGGCTATGATGAGATAAACAAAAGAAAAATCGAAGAATTTTTTTTTTTTAAGTATGTTTATAGCTCCAAAGGTGAGTGCTTTTTATTATACTTTAATTTAAAGTTATATGCATGTAATCATTTTTAAACTAAGAAATTTTTATTCTAGTATATCGATCTTAGTGTACATGTTTTTAAAATGTTATACTTAATGAATGCTAATGTCTGTGGCTAATTGACATGGCCATTTAAATTGTCTTATAGAGTGCTATGTGTTGGCTGTAATCTGAAGCTGTTTTTATTTGAATAATACTTTTAATCTCTAAAAATTATACGTCCATTCCGTATTTCTTCGCAGTACAATATCCGTGATATTTATTTTTAAATGACTATTCAGATGCTTCTGTCAGGATGAACTCTTATTTAAAGAGTTATAAAAAACAATCGGAACGCCAAATATCTATTAAAATATATGCATGATGTGAAGACAACTTTAATGAAATTTCTACTTGTTTGACTTTTTTAAAGTTCAAATTTTCAATCAAAAACATTTAAAAAATGAATGCTTTTCGCATTGAAAAGCATTGCAGAAGCAGGTTAGGATAGCCTTCAGTTTACCGTGGCGCCATCTATAAGGAGAAAAACTGTATTGTAAAATTTCAACGTTACTTTCCCCTCCATCTACCTTCCTCCGTGGTGACAGCCATGGGCGCTGCTGCAGCACGGATTCTGGCCAGCTGCGCAGAACAGTGCGCGTAACTGTGTAGCTGCCATTTAGTGCCGAAGTCTCGACACGATGTTATCACTATTGCATTAGAAGTCCTTCTATAGAGGCTCATGGCTTTTTTTTAAATAACTCACCACTAATGGGTAAATTAGAAGCTCTCACTTCTCTGAACCACTGAATTAAAGTGTTTTCTAAAATCTCAAATTTTCCATTCTGAATTCTTGATCGTTTCTTTGCTTGTGTAGAATATTCATTATTCATTTTTTTGATCGAGTCCTTGTTCTTTAACCACTTCGCGACGAGCGTCCTTTACAGAATTTTTAATCTTTTACCACCGGTTTTTCAAAACAGAAATTTTCGCCTAATTGAATCTCAGAAATGCTAGGATTGCATAAGGCAAAGTTTACAATAAAAAATAACTGGTGCGAATAATCGAGGATTCTAAGCACTTTATGCGCGTATGCATGTCGCTCGTCCCCAAAGGGTTAAAATCCCTCTGAGTGTTGATTCTAGCAAATTGAATTTTCGAGCTAAACTTATTTTTGACAGTCTAGGATCAGTTTCCGCTGTTTTTATAATTTCCATTTTGAACGAAATTGGAAACTTTCTTTTGCTCATTTTTATTAAAAAAAAAGAAAAGAAGAAAAAAAAAAGACTCTAGATCAGGGGTTCTCAAACTATGGTACGCGTACCAGTACTGGTACGTGAAGCTGTGGCTACTGGTACGCAGAAGTCTGATACTGGTACATGGAATAAAATACAAAATGCAGCATATTATTATGAAATCGAAAACGGCTTGTCTTTATTAACTTGGAAATTTTCAAAAAACTTTCGAACGTGATTTAGGATCTGTAAACGCCTTTTTCTATTTATTTCTATTTTTATTTTATTATTATTTTTTTTGGTTACAAAAATGTTTGTTATTGTAGGCTTGCTGAAATTCGCACACAACGCTTATGATACAATCAGTTTTCCAGAATTAAAAATACAATTATTAGATTTATACAGATAAAAATTGAATTTTTTAATAAAGACCAAATTGTAAAATTAATGAATGAATGAAGTATTTTTAAGTAGTGGAAAAACTGTTTTTAAACATGCTTTATAAATTGAATTATCTAAAGGTAAAGTCTGAATGCTTGGAAGTAGGAGGAGCTTGTGTGGGTAGGAGGAGTTAAAACAAAATAACATTCCAAGTGTAATTTATAACCCATTGTTCTCTTTGTACTAGAAGAGCTTCTAGAAGGTGTTAAAATAAAAGTCTTATTTCAAACATAATTCATAAAATTATTCATTGTGTTCATTGAAATATTTTTCTTCTCTTGTACAAAAAGTGTTATAGTTTCCTCCTATTTCATGGAAATCAGTTTTTAAGAGAGTAAGGTTATTTAAAGTGGTCAAGAGAGTAAGATTATTTAAATCAAACAAAAACTGTGGTCGTATGCATTGCGGATTTGATGTAAAGCATTGTACATATGTATTGAGGTGGTATATTCATAAATGTATGATTAAACTTGCAAGTGTTCGCCTACTGAGCGACATTATTGTCACATTTAAAGGTATGAAGATTATTAATATGGTTGTATTGAGCCTATGTAAAATGCGTGATATGTAATATGCTAAATGTATGCCTATGTAAATGTATGCTAAATGTATGCCTATGTAAAATGCTAAATGTATGACTAAACTTGCAAATGTTCGCCTACTGAGCGACATTATTGTCACATTTAAAGGTATGGAGATTATTAATATGGTTGTATTGAGCCTATGTTAAATGCGCTAACTAAGCTTTGGATAAGAAATTCGCAGTGCCTGATTAATGCTGAGGCGGACTAGACCATGGCTTACGGACCATCACTGATGGGGGCCCCAAAATAAATAAAATTGTTTGCAAAAAGTTTATTAAAAATGCAGCTTTTTGCAATTATTTCTCCCAAAACCAAAAAATATTTCAATTAACTTGGTAACCACATCATAATATCTAACGATAACCACCGAATACTCCCCCAAAAAATTTATGGCTATTATCTTGGTTTTAGACTGACTACAAAAAGGTACTGAGCCTTGGGCTCCACATGACCTTAATCGGGCTCTGGAAATTTGTTTCTTATTTAGACACCCTGCCATTGTATCTCACGAGAGAGGAAAGGAGTGAACTTATTCAGCTCTCCTCTCCTGTGATGAATTACTAGAATCCGCATTCAAAAGGATGGATGTCACAGAATTTTCGCTGACGAGAATATCAGAGTACCGTCTAATATCGTCAAAGTCTGTTTGTGTCTAGCACAACATATATCCGTGAGTATGCTGAATGTGCTTTCCCCCCTTTTGTTACCTGAAAAACAAATACCGGAATAGTAAACTAAACATCGAATCTGACTTATGACTAAAATTTTCTAATATTGAGCCAGAAATGAGGAAGTTTTTGGTTGTGCTTGATGAAACAAGCCCAACTTTTTCATTAGCCTACTACAACAGTATATGAATCAGTGTGCACCAATATGTCATTAAGTATTGTGACTTTTTTACTATACCAAAATACTGTATTTTGATATTGTATGTATTATTAAAATTTAATGATGATACTACTTTTTACTTGAATGTTATTATAAAGCAGTCAATTTAGCAATGTAATTATTCATTTTTAAATGCAATAACACCTACTATGACGGAAATAGAAAAGATATTTCGTTTTAGACAGGTTTTGCTATATTAGCTTTACGTTTGTTACCTGGTGGTACGTGGAAATATGAACTTCGATTTAGTGGTACGTTGGTCTAAAAGTTTGAGAACCCCTGCTCTAGATGCTACCGCAAGGACGAAATGTAACACGCAGGTGAATTTGTAAAATTAAAACAGAAAGAAAGGAAAGGAACCATTAGAACTGAGGGGAGGGGGGGGGGGGTTGTATGTAACATCCTCTCCACCCTCTCCACCCCGTTTTTCGGAAAGGTCTTTTGACCTTGAAGAGTGCAGAAAAGTATTTATCAATTTAAAAAAAAATGTGAATTGCGCTGTTATTTCCGCGTATAACTGAGAGAGACAATTCAAAGTGGCGCTTATAAGTGAAAGATCTATAGCATTATTTTCCTATTTCTCGTGGCGGGACCTTACAAAATTCGCGTATAACTGAGAAACGCGTATAACTGAGAGGCGCATAAGTGAGAGATGACTGTATATATATATGTTATTTTTTTTTGGGATCCAATACAAACATATTTGCATTCAAGAATTAAAGCCCGTATTTCCTCATTACTGAAATTTCTTAAAAAGTCATCCAAATAAATTAACGCTTTCGACACCTGCGACTCTACTGGAGGCACTTTCAATTTATGACTGTTAAAATTCCACGACTGCAAATCCGTGCTGCTATAAGATGAGGAAAATCTTGGATAGTATTTTACGCGCAGATTCCTGTATGAATATTTATCTTATTAGATTACATTCTTGATTGTTGTACAATATTTGAGGATTAAAATCACTTTTTGAGATCTTCGTGTGTTTTCATATTAGTTTCTAAACAGTTTGACATCGATAAATAAGAATAATATTTTCAACGGTGATATTTGATTTCTCTTTTCTGTCTGCTGAGTTATTGAAAATGACTATTTTTATCCTTTTTTGTCACTTTGATGAACAAGATATATATTTTTAAGTTTAGGGGGGAGCACCTCTCTTTTCCGTAATTTTCTAACTAATGATTATCAGCATGTTGGGATACGCCTATTACCAATGTTGACAGTATTAGGCTTTTAGCTTTTCTCTTCTCGGATCTTTCACCTAATTCAATAAAAGCTTTAACAGTCGATTTATATTCCTTGGGATCTCAGATGTTGTTTCATTCCAATCATTATCCTGTTTTAAAGAATGTATGCTTTTTTGGGTTGGAAACCTTTTGTTCCCCAGCACAGATATCAGATAAAAGGAAGAACGTTTGAAACTTTTCATTTCATTCTCTTAAAAAAAAAAAAAAAAAAAAAAAAAAAACATTATGCAAAAGGTAATTTTCAAGAAAACGCAACTTTTATTTATTTGTGGAAATGTTTCCTGCTCCTGGATATGTTAAAACTACGAATCATTATTTTGCCATTGGAGGGCCCGAGAACAAAATAAAATTAAAAATAAAAATAAAAATAAATCCAGAATAAATAAATGCAATTGGATAAATATTCTTTATACCTTATACAAAAGTTGTGTAATTTTGCAACTATTAAAAAAGAAAGATAAAAAAAAAGTACAATTTAAGAACTTCTTAATTCAGACACAATTAAATACAATAACACAACATAAGTGAAAAATTGACCTCTTTAAGGACTCGAGCCTTCAGCGTAATGTACTGTTGCTATGACCACTGAGCCACCCGGCCTGATATCCTAGACCGGCAATTTCTCACATTTGTAAATGTGGGAAAAAGTCACCGAACAGCAAATCATGCAGCACGAGATGACAATAGCAACGGTGAATTAATAAATATCCATCGGTAGTAAATACATATTAAAACGCATAAACAATACGCCTGGCTATTTTAGGTAGCTTTCAATACAAAAAAGTATAAAGCTACCTATTGCAGCCGTTCGGAGGAAAGCAGTTCCGGAAAATTTCAGTATATTTTCACCGATCATGACCCCCAGACCCCAAAACCACCTTCCGTTCTAATGTTGATTTATATATATATATATATATATATATATATATATATATCTGACCTATGTCATACGATAACGCTCGTATTTATAAATCAATTTCGATGAAACTAATTGTGTGTATTAAGCTCACCCATGTCTCGACCGAGTTCGTTGGCCAGCTTGGTCCGCCATTTTGTTTCAAGATGGCGGTCATTTAAAAAATTTAAAACTAAAATAAATATGCAAAAGAGTTAAAAATTCATATTTATTTTTTGCTTAAGTGTTAGGCATTGATACAAGGATTCCGGAGTACTTTTTGTTTTATCTCTATCTTAAAAAACGGCTGAGATACAGCAGTTTGAAATTCTAGGGTGGCAGACATTTTTTTGAAACAAGATAGCACATTACAAAAGTTTTAGTGAACGCGACTTCTCGCAAATTATTATCTTTCATTGTTGTAATCATTTTCCCATCATACACATAAAACTATATATTCATATCCGTTAGCGCCAAATTCTCGCCAAATTTGGCGACATTTGGCGAAATATCGCTAAATTTGGCGACCGAAATAAGTCTTCGTAAATGAAGCCAACTTGGCTATAGCTCAATAATTTGGCAATTTTCTTATTCAAATTCAGTATTAACGAATCTTTTGTAAAAGGTTTCTTTGCATTTTAGCTTGCTGTTTTCGAGTAACATTAGCTAAAATTTTAAAACGAAGATATAGGAAAGCTACCTTTTCCTCCCGGTACAGGCCGGAAGGACTTTTTTTAATTCAATTTAAGAAGATATTAATTCAGACACAATTAAACACAATTAAATACAATAACCCAACATGAGTGAAAAATTGACCCTGGTCCGGATTCGAACCTGGGACCTTCAGATTAACATTCTGTTGCTCTAACCATTGAGACATACAAAATAAAGTAAAAGTAAATATAACTCGGCTGAAACTTAATAGAATAAATTTGCATAAAATATAATTTATTACTCTGACTTTGTGGAAAATGTTAAAGATAATACAAAATGTATTAAATACATCGTTTTAAAGAATTTTTAAAACAATCGCGATTACTATTATCCAATCCAAATATTTAAAATATATAAACAGGTAGAGTCTTTGTCATTGTCGATAACATTTTTTTTTCTTAAATTTCATTTCCTATTATGAATATAAATTAAAAAGCAAAACTTGGTAAATTGGAATTCTTCAATGACAATATGCAACAGCCATATTTGTATAGCCTTCAGATTAAAAATCGGGCATATACGGGGTTATATTCAACGAAAACACAAACATAATGGTCTATATTTCATATTACAACAAGAATGAAAAATCATGCGTCAAGCATAGATTATGAAACACTTTCCAACACATCCAGAAAACTGTAACGAAAATTAACCGTTAAAAAAGGTAAAAGAAGATATGTAAGTAAACAGTTTAGAAAACGTACAACACATTGAAAAATACAGTTTTCGAAAATACCTTCCATTGTAAAAAAGAAGTGGAATTATTTTGTGAAGTGCTGTATATGATCTGTAGATTTGTATATATAATACATAGCATGATAATATTTAGTTCAGTTAGAAAATTCACATTTAGCAATTTTCGCCAATAGATGGAAATGCACTCGGAATCTTTGTACAGCCCTGTATATTGTCTAAACACTTTTGTACACGCCACATATTAAGCTAAATTTTAACTCAGGTAAAAAACGCATAAGGCAACTTAAAACGCACTTCCAGCAATTACCAACCGTAAACGACAGTGTATTTTGTTCTTTGCGTAGCCCTGTATATGAATTTATTTATATTCCACAAACTTATATTAGTCTACTAAATATACTTCAGCAAGAAAATGCGTAACACAATTAAAAATTGTCCTTAAGCAATTCACTCCCATAGTATGCAATTCTTACGAATTACCTCGTGTTGCTTTATGATCAACCGAAATTATACACACCACGTAATATGAAAAAAATTAGTTAAAAACGCAAACCAAACTTGAAAACGCACTTATCACTCATATACTGTAATTATCGCACGTATATTTTAACCGATATCTTTTGTGTGTCCCTGTAAATGAACGATAAACACAATGCACACCATACTTTTAAGTGAGCAATTTATAGTAATGCATATAAATTTCATTATGTTTCAAATAGTGAAACATCATTAAATTACACTGCAAATGATTTTACTATGTATAACAGTGTGGAACAGAATTCTTTTGTTTTACCTTATAAATGAACGATAATCGCAATGCACACCATACTATTAAGCAAGCAATTCTTAGTACACCTCAGTAATATGCATATAAATTTCATTATGATTGAAATAGTGAAACATAATTAAATTACACTACAAACGATTTTTCCCCGTAGAACAATGTCTAACAGAATTCTTTGGTTTGACACTGTAAATGAATAATAAATGCTTCGCCCCCCCCCCATATTCTACAAAAAGCATGCTTTAATGTGCTTCATAATTATATATTAATTTCATCATGTTTCAAATGCCGTAGCATTATTAAAATGCACCAGAAACGATTATTTCCCATTGACTGTAATGTAACGGAATACTTTTGACTGTCCCTGTAATAAAAGTATAAGTGCTACACACTTCATTTTAATAAGGAACATGCTGCATAAACGACAATAACATACAAAAATTTCAAGGCAATCCGAGTATATTTACGCCAGTTAGAGCACGGCATCCAGACGGCAGACAAACCGAAGTCATAAACACTTTTTAACTAGGTTGGAAAGTGTTAAAAACTAATTTTGCAGGGAAATTGTCGAAAGTTCGACTAAAAGCTTTGATTTTTAGAGATATCAAAAGAAAAATAATTCGAAAAAAATTCCTTTTTATCGAACATCCAAGATATTTTTTTCTTGAAAAAATCCCATTTAAAGTCAACTTTACATGTGTGCTTTTGGTACTCATGGGTGCTTTTGGATCAGTCTTCCAACTGATCATCGACTTCATCGATAGTAAGTGCGTTAAGAATAAAAGGAAAAGCTAGAATAATTTTGAGAGAAGTTTTGTGGAATTGGAAATTTCTATGTAAAACTAGTATGTTGTGGCCTTCACAAAAGATCGTTGAATATAATTCTGATATGAAAATGAAGTTTTATGAAATCATCCAAAATTAACATGAAGACAGAGTGATCATTTTTAGAGTGGCACAAGAGAGAAAATGTATGCCTCAAACATATATTAGGAAACACTTTCCGCGATTTCCAGCATGTTGCAACGTAATTTCACCAATTAATACGGTGAAAGTAATTACCCATATAGCAAGCCTGGTCAGAGTGACGTCACTGTGAGTCAAGTACGTCACGTCGCATCTGTGACTAAAATACCACCATTTCATGACGTCACATTGTGACTAAAATGGGAATTGCTTAGAAACTTTTAAAAAATTGCAAAAACATTACAAAACATGTTATTCAATGTGAAAAATATGTTTCTGACAAATTTTTAATTTCTTGTGATGTCACTGTAAAGTCACTGAATGTCACGTACGTCACCAACGTGTGACCAAAAAACCATTATATTGTGCAATCAAAGTTTGACAACCAGGACTGTATTAATGCACTTGGGGTCTTACGGTGGGGGCACAGTAGGGCGTTTTGATGATCTAGGTGGACAAAATTCAATTTTCCGATATTCTCGGAATTTAACAAGACCGCATATTCTGGTAGCTGAATGTCTCTTTTGTCGAGATCCGTACGATTTTTGTCGAAAAAATTCGTGGTGTCGATTAATTTCGACCGTAAAGAAGACATTTGCGCAATTGGTTTGAAGGTGTTTCAACGGTTGCATTTATTTCCCTAAGTTCGAAAGCACGTCTTAACTATTCTGTTTAATGTGAAAGCACGAGTTTACTGAAAATATATTACACATTTGCCAAGGTAAGATTTAACCAACTGTTGTTTGAAAATAAGCGACATTAAACCAGTTTAAGTGTTTTTTTTTTCAGAAATTGTGTTTTTGGATGATTCATGTTGTTGCTGGCAAACTTTATCTTGACTTTTAATACATTATTAAGCATTATTAAGCAATAAGATTTTTTTTAAATAAAAGTGTTATTACTAAAGTATTGGAAATTTAAGAAAAAGCCTGCGAAAGATTGCGAATCGTAAAGTTTTTTTCAATAAACCAGCTTTATATTAACTTTCAGTGTATGTATTATATTTAGTGAAAATCTTGCAAGTCAATTTTAAACCACTTTTAATTATCCGATTGATCTGAAACTTTGAATTCATGTGTAGTTTTAATGATAATGCAATATTATTATAATTTGACGAGCGTAGAAGTTATACTATTTCTACAGGGTTACACAAAAGTTTAGTTTAAATTTTGCAAGTTAATTTTAAACCACTTCCAATTATTCGATTAATCGAAAACTTTCATTACATGTGTAGTTTCAATGACAATACAATACTATTGTACTTTGAAGAAAGTAGAAGTTATACTGTATCTACAGGGCTACACAAAAGTTTAGTTTAAATCTTGAAAATTGATTTTAATTCACTTATAATTATTGCATTGAGCTGAAACTTGGCTTACATGTGTATTTTACATGATAATTTAATTATATTATAAATTGAGAAACGTAGTAATTATGCATTTTTTATAGGGACACACAAAAGATTGTGGAAAGATTAATACTAGTTATAAACAGAAATTTTAATTCAATTCTAACAAAATTAATCTAGATTATCGAGATGCTCAATACCATCTTATAAAGTGAAAATAAAGTGAGCAGCAATTATATTTCTCTTAAGGGCCACACAAATAATTCGGATACATCACCGTCTATAAGCAAAAATTTTATTTCAAATTCAATAAAATTTATATAACTTATTGATTTACACAACAGCATTTTTTCAACTAAAAATAATTTGGGTAGCATATATATTTTTTACAGTCACACAAGATATAAAAGCTTATTTTTTTAAATATGTTTTTATTTTCAAGCTTTTATTTTTTCAGCATGACTACACAAATTTCTCGGCAATCTGTTGTTGACATATGGGTTTCCAACCCAAAGGAAAGCAAATTCGAAGCTGTCCTTTCATTCTTGTTGGAAAAACTGGGGAATCCTCAGTTAACTGAAGACATTTTTAAGAGCCTGAAATCACGTGTCCGGACATTTTGTTTTCAAATTCAACAAAAACGGTCTAAATCGGAATGAAATAGGCAATGTTTTTATCAATACAATTAAGCCTCGTTTCAAAGAATTTTTCACCTACCGGATTGCGTTATTCTAACAATAGAAAACGAAAAAATCTTAAATAAAAGCCACCCTGGTAGACCAGTTAAACCTTATTATTATTATTTTAATTATTATTTAATCATTAAGTTATATTAACTTAGAGTGTAAGTATGTATGTTTTGTTCAAATCTTGCTAGTCAATTTTAAACCAATTTTAAACCACTTTTAATAAATAATAATAATAATAATAATAATAATAGAAATAATAATAATAATAATATAAATAATAATAATAATAATAATAATATAAATAATTAAATCCCTGTTGGAGCATTTTATTAGTGATACATTCGAAAAATAAGCAAAACCTAACTAAACTCCAACTAGATCGTCAAAACGCCCCACTGTGGGGGGGGGGGTGTACAGGAAGTCAGTTGTTTTCTGGGATCCTTGCAAATTAACCCATATTCATCATTCATTAATTTATGTACTGACCTACGGGAAAATGCTTTAAAAATAGATCAATTCCAATCAATATGAAATTATGAATTATGATACAGACATAATTCTGGATGAAAGAAAAGAAATGAAAATTACTTTTTAAATAAATGAGTTTTTCAATTGCCTTTTTATATTGTAGAAAAAATTAATAACTTTTAGCAATCTATATTACAAAGCGAAACCTTTTTCGTGAGTAACAATTACGCATATTGACGGTAGCAACGCTTGATAAAAAAAAAATCGTTCTAAACTACTAAACGTTCCACAATTTCAATTTTTACACTGTCGAATAGGAGGAAAATGATTTTTCAATACAATTTCTTTGAAAATTTGTTTCTCAGTTTTCTGTTTCTTAAGTTTTAAAAATAATTTTCAAGCATGATTTTTAAACAATCTATCTATTACATGCAACCCGAATACAAAAGATTAAAACGCTTCCACTTAAAACAATAAAAATAATTCAGCGTTTTGTTCCGACTAATATTCCACAACGACATTAAAAAAATCATCAACATATATATATAAATATAAACTAGAAATTTAACAGACATGCAATCGAATTATGTGTTTAAAACACAAAAGCTGATGGAATTTAAAAAACTGCTGTAGGTAGCGAAATCCTCTGCGATTTATTTACTATTAACTCCTGGAATGTGGCTAATACGATAGTACCGCTAGAACTGTATATGAATACATAAGATATATTTTTTATATGAAAATATTTTGGGATATGGTTAGCCTGCATTCTAAAAAAGAAATGGATTAAATGTAAACGGTTTATTAAAACTCTCAAAAAAAAACTTATAATCTCAGATCACTTTTATTTTATTAATTTTAAATTAATATTAACACTGGAAATGGCAGAAAATAATATACAAGTGAAAAAAGCAAAGATTTTTTTTTTGTGTGTGTGTGTGGGGGGGGGGGGATATTTGTAATAGACAAATGCTTTATTATGATAAATCAAAACACTTGTATACTTTAAATAATATATATTTTTTCTGTTAATATTTCAGTAGTTTAAGTAACTCTTAAAAAAAAAATTCTACTTGTTTCAGACTTTTTAATTTTTTTTTAAACATTTTCCGATTATAAAATAACATATACAAATAATCCAATATAAAATAAAATATCATACAAACTGCATGATATATTTAATTATTCCTATTTTAATTTTCCAAAAATTTCTTTTAAAAAATTACTAATTTTAGAAGCTGTTTTATTCTACAAGAAATTAATATAGAAAAAAAAATGAAAGATTGACAAACAAAACAAATTATTTTACTCCGATAAGCTTTTCCTTTTTCTAGGAACAAATTTTGCATTTATTGTGTGTGATACAAACTTCAATTCTTTTTCAAAAAATCTTGCAGTATTGCGCATTAAAACAATTTTTATATAATCTAAATTTTAATTACCGCGCATGCACGGCAGCGTATTACTGCTTATTTTACTGTTTATTACTGTTAATTTTACGGTATAATACTGGCAAACACTTTTTTTTTCTTTTTTTGCAGTGTATAACATTTTTATAATTTTAGAAATTCAAAGACTTACCATAAGAGGGTTTCTCAGAATATAGCGTAATTCTTTGTTAATGAAATGAATCACACACGTAACCAAAGTTTTTAACTATATATATATAAGAATCAAGCATGAATACACGAATAAAATTATTAAACATCAGCGAATAAGCGAAGTTTTTATGCATTCTATTCAATCTGACCCTTGATGCTTTATCTAAACTATTGCTATCAGCGGAAAAAAAATATGTTTTGTATACATAATTAGAGCAAACTTCGCATGAGTGATGAAATTTCTGATTAGGAAGTTGCTGATTTCTAAAACCTTAAGGTCAACTCAGTTCCGTTTTTCGATCTACTATTGCTATCGCTTATATAGAATAATTATGATATTAATTTCTAATCAATTAAAATTCTCAAAAATATTAAAATTTATACTGAGTGATTTTAAATGTTGGTTAAAAGGGAAATTCTTTTGATTTAGAAAACGAATGAAAACTAGTCGTTGGGGGCCACCGTAATACTTACCCATCATGGATATGCATAAAATAAAATATGAAAATAAAACATGTGTAAATTATTGATAAAATGCATTGCAATTCGAATAAAATCGTGGATTGATGACGTCATAAACTTTAAATGCTCTATAACTCCAAAATTGATAATCATATTAACTAACTGTTTACTGCGTCGGATTAAGCGTTTCATTTCCAATTAAAATTTATCTTTGAATTGAAATTTGGATGAAATACAGGGTCATTAAAATCAAAGAGTGTGGCAAATAGAATTACAAATATCTCGGCAACTCATTATCCGACCGACTTCATTCTTTATGCAAAATTTATGTATTTTTATTGTCTTTAATATTCACTCTTTAAAATAAACAATTTCGAAAAAAATGTATATACCTTTCATCAGAACGAATATTTCGAGAGTGCGAAAAAAGTAGTTCCGGATAATCGAGTCACTGATATTCAATAAGCTTCTTCCCATTATTACATACTAAGTATATACCAAACTTCAAGTCTCTATCTCAATTTGTTCGGGAGATAGAGCGTTTACAGATACACACAGACAGACAGACGGCAATTTTTTTCTAAAAATATGTTTTTCGGAATCTCCAGTGTCTGAAACGTGTAAATTCGTCAATTTTTTTTTAGATTTTAAAAACGATTACAAAACTTACCCTATACTACGTATGATGGGTAAGTAAAAACAATCCATCTCATATATATATATATAAAAAAAGAATAATCATGCATTCGGCATAGATTATGAAACACTTTCCAACACTAACAGAATATTATTCAGAAGTTTCATTTTTTCATACGATAAAATGAGATATTTAAATAAGCAATTTAAAATATACGTAACTCACTAAAATTCATTTTCAATAATTGCTGCTGATATTAGAAGTCCTTCGTGTATCCCTGTATATGATTTACAGAATTTGTAAATAACACGCAGTACACTAAAAATTATATAAAATTGCATATCACAGCGGAAAGAGCACTTCTAGCAATTACCAATCATAGTCGGTCCTTTAACCGAATTTTCTTGTACGTCTCTGTACATGAACGATAAATCCTACGCACTCCATAATCTATCGAAAATAAGTTGTATTGAATCTTAGTGATCCTTTTAAACTTCATTATATTTCAAGTATCATAACATATTCAAAATACATCTCAAGCGAATTTCTCCCATAGATCATAATGTAAAGGATTTATTTTGTACGTCCCTGTAATTGAACTATAAATGCTACTCATTGTATACTCCTGTTAAAGAATGCTGTAGTCAACCTCAGTATTGCACATTAATTTCACTATGTTAAAAATTTCGTAACATCCATAAAATGCGCCGCAAATGGTTTTTCCCCATAGACCATAATGCAATGGAATTCTTTTGTGTGTCCCTGTAAATAAACTATTAATGCTACACACTTCATTTTCAATACGGAACATTCTAGAGTAAAATTCTATTTTGTATAAAAATTTCAGGACAATCCGAGTCTATTTACGAGGGTTAGAGCACGCACAGATAGACAGACGGACAGACAAACCGAATTCATAAACACTTTTCAACTATGTTGGAAAAGCCAAACATGATGCACACAGATTTTGATGAATTTAAAGTATGTTGTAGGAGCCGTACCCCTAAGTATTCAGGTCAAAGGTTTCCTTCAAATGGGCCTTAGTTTTTGAGAAATTTAGGGTTAAAGTTCAACATGGGTTTCAAATATCCATTAGTTTGAATTTCTGTGTGTGGCCTTCGTGGCGTCGAGGTAACGTTCGCGCTTGCTACACAGGAGATCGCGGGGTGATCCCACCGTGCGACTTAAAAAAAAATGTATTTTTGACACGTTACGAGCTTTAAGCCCAGTTATAAATTCTGCAGATTTGAACTTTTTGCTTTTTCCTAATTAATTACATGTACATTTTTGAATTTTTTATGAAAATTTATATTTTTTCTGCAATTTTTTAAACTAATATTTTTATTGACAAAAATACAAACTAATTTAAGTCTAGACTTTTTAAAAAAAATTAGTATTTACATTTTTATATTTTTAGCACAGTTCTAAAGTAACACTTTTATTTAATTTTTAATTTTATAAAATTTTAAATGAAAATTTATCATTTTTAGGGTTTTGTTCATCTTACGAAACCCTATTACTCCCGCTCCGTTGTTTGTCTGTCACAGTGCTATTCTCAGAAACTATGTAACTTACAGAGTTGAAACTTTGTGTGGCTAAATACCAGCTATGAAGAACTCAAAATATTAAAATTTGGAAAAATTCGTATTATTTTAATAAATAGAGATAAAAAACCAAAATTCTAACAGCCTTTTCCTATTAAATTTAAACATTTGTCGTTATATCAGATGCCAAAAATTAAAAATCCACGATGAAATTCTTTCTACAATAATTAATTTTCTATCAGGCGATTTCCACGTAAAAAATAAAAATGAAATAAAAAGTTTCACCAATTCAAAAAAAGATTAATATGAAATAAAAATGATTGACGTCATGGTGGTAATAAAGCGGAAATTTTCAAAGATTTCTCAATAATATAAAGAGTATGAGTATGTGTATCTACACAAAGCAGATTAATATCACGTCATTAAAAAGAAAATCTGACGTCATATTGGAAGTTAAATGAATTTTTCAGATGTTTGAGAATAATACAAAGCGAGTATCAATATGAGTAATAGAGAATAGTAAATATATGAGTTTGAGAAGCATATTGAATCATGATAAAAATCCGATTATGGAAATATTCGCATATTTTAACATTTTGAAGGTGTACAACATGTTTAATTTTGAAATTATTTTTTTATATCGCATTTAGTCCGCGTGACAGATATTATTATGACAGAATATAATAGCCGGCTTCGCCCGCTATCGGGCTGGTTTGGATACTCGAAAAAACGAAAAAATAGACCGGTAAATTTTTACTTTATAAAAAACAAAAACATGAGTTTCTTTTTTTTTTTTTTTTTTTTTTTTGTTGCTAAATGAAATTTGTTTGGATTTATTAAAGAAAGGATAAAGTGTTTTAAAAGGAATATTAAACGAAACACTTTGAGCGATCTTCGATCACACTTACCCACTTGTTTTGTATTACTTTTACAAAATATTTTTCACTTAGAACCTTCCAAACATATTTCTAGCAAACGTAAATTTTTAATGTCACCTATATACTATATTTTTCTATAAAGTTTACAGATTTCATTTCGAGACAGTTTTTCATTCTAACAAATAAAAATACTGTCGACGTTATACTTTAAAATTTATTCAACTGAAAAATACATTTTTTAAAATAAAATTAAATCCATTTTTCATATAATATTTCATTAAATACACAATTTCATAATTAAGGTATATTATATATATATATATATATATATATATATATAATATACATGTATATATAAACGGAAACAATAATAGTTTTAAAAAGATGACATACCTAGGTAAAATGAGTTCATAAATCTGGACATTCGTCACTAGAAATACCAGTTTAAAATTTCATGAAAAATTCATAAATTATTTTTTTAAATAAATAAAAAAGTTCTAAGCAGCAAAATTCATAACTGTGCTTAAAACTCCTAACGTGTCAAAAATACAATATTAATTAAAAAAGACACAAAGTGGGATCGAACCCGTGATCTCCTGCATAGCAAGCGAGAACATTACCTCGACGCCACGAAGGCCACATACAGACGTTCAAACTAATGGGTATTTAAAATGTATGCTGAACTTTAACCCCAAATTTCTCAAAAACTAAGGCCCATTTGAAGGAAACCTTTGACCTGAATAGTTCGAGGTATGACCCCTACAACATACTTTGAAATCATTAAAATCTGTGCGCATCATGTTTGGCAGTCCCCTTGTTTAAAAGTCTATTGTAACAGTTTATGATTGTTTTCTGAGTCTTTTCCAGTGTCGTTCGACAGCAGATGTTTGTAATGATGAGGTGTCGCGATGTGACACGAAACGTCTATTTCTTTTAAATGCTAAAATGTGTAATTAACAACATAATACAAATTAAAATAACTTTTATTAAGTGGTTTGACATGTTTAGACTCACTCCGTGTCATTTTCAGAAACAAATGAGAATATTCCATAATTGCACGGGTTTTGAAGTTATTTAAAATGCTATCATTTAATTTTCATGCACTTTTTTTTTAAATTACGCACGTTATCTTTCATTTTTACTTGGTTGTTTATTTTCATATCTGTAACCATGGAATACATTTTTGAAAATGACTCGGAGTGAGTCAAAACATGTCAAACAACCTAATAATTTATTTTAATTTGTATTATGTTGTTAATTTACACCTTTTAGCATTTAAAAGAAATATATTATTACAAGGTGTTATAATTTATTATATTGTTACGAAACGTCTATTTTATATTGTAATTTAAATGTTTTAATATTTTTTATTTTTTAAACTGTATAAAATTGTCTGATTAAAAAAAAAATCTTTCTTTTCTTTCTCTGTTTACGTAAAAATACATTTTTTAATTGAATGGAAAAAAAAAATACATGCGCTGTTTTAAAATTAACAACAATTGGTAAAACGATTTCCGAAATATCAAATAAACCCCTCGTGTAAATATATTTTTTTACTGAAACTGTTTGGCAATATTATTATTTGAGCATTTTGAGTATGACGTTATTTTCCATATTTACTGTTTTTTACGCGTAATAATTTAATTATTATTTTAAAATTTTATTTCTCCATGCAATATTTACGTGTAAATACATTTTTAATGACGTAATTTTCCACATTTACTACCTTTAACACATGATCATTTAATGATTATTTTAAAGTTTTCTTTCTGTTTTTAATATTCACGAGTAAAGACATTTTTGAATTGAAAAGAAATATTATTTGCGCTGTTTTAAAATTTGGTAGTAGGTAAAAAGATAACTTTTTCGAAATAGGAAATAAATCTCTATTCAAATAATGACATTTTAAATTTAAAAAACAATTAGTAAAATTTTAAAAATTATAGCACATTGCTCCCGCAAGCTCATAACGTATGTCGCAGCGAAAGATGGTTAAATTGCTATGCATAGTTTTCGATCCTATAAAACTTTTTTTAACGGAACTATTTTGACCGAACTGAACATTCAATAACTCTAAAAATAATTATCCGATTTAAAAACTGTTTGCTTCAGAGTATTTATCGAACATTTCTCTATAAAATTACCAATTTTCATATTTTTATATGGAATAGTTTTCTTAATATCACCCGAGAAAGACATCCGGACACAGGAGATTTATTGCCGAAAGTGACAGTGGGGTTAGTTACTTTATTTTAGAATAGAGATATAATTTTTTTCTACTTTTAAGTGATTAAAATATTTAGCTCATTGTTGGAGTTTCACAGCCAATTATCGTATTTTAGCGAGCGGAGTTTCGCGAATAATTAACTCCATTGTTGTTGTAACTCGTACAAAGTTGTAACCCTAAATAATATTTGGCGATTGACCACCCGCGGCCGGCTGACAGAAAAATGCCTTCAATTTAATTTATTACTTTAAAATTAAGTTCTAAAAAAATTACAATGTTGTATTGTCGTCCGAAACACACATGTGTTACATAATGTTTTTATAATTCTGTCTCATCAGGAAGGGATCAAAAAATCGATTACAAACTTTCAAATTACGTACATGAACAGAGTTAAGTTAAATAAAGGAGTGGGAAAAAGAAAATAAATATAAAAGTAAAAATAGTTTTTTTAAAAAGCACTCTTGTATAAACATTCAATGTTCTTTCTGAAGAAAAAAAAACGCCTAATATTTTGACTGCGAATCATGTTTTTCCCAAAATATTTACGTTACAATACATTCATTTGGCGTGGGCTGCAAACTCGATTTTGAAAAATTTCACTGTTTTTTTTTTTACGCTTGGTAGAAAGCGCTAGCAAACGAATGTACTAAAAAATATATAATTTTTGCTCTTTTTTTTTTTTTTTCGCAAATTAATTAATATTAAGCTATTAATTTATAAAAGAGTATTTTATATAAATATTACATTCTTTATGTTTTATTTATAAGTTATTTTCTACTTTTTAGCTTTTAAAATGTTTCATTGTTGCAGTTTCAGAACCATTTAGCCTATTTTAGAGAGCATGTATTGGCGCATCATTAAATCGATTGTTATTTCAACTCGTCTAAGGTTGTACGATATTTGGCGATTTAACATCTCTGACCGGTTAACGGGAAAATACCTTAAATTTAATGCATTAACTTAAATTTAAGGTCTAAAAATATTAAAATGTTGTATTGGCATCGGAAACACACCTGTGAACGTAATTTTTATATAATTCCATCCCATCAGGAAGTGATTGAACAATCGATTACAAAGTTCCTTCTTTACTCTCAAAAAACAGGTTTAGTGCAAAAAAAGCGTAATGCATAGATTGTTAAACTCTTTATAACAATGTTAGAATATTGTTAAACTCCTTCTAACACTGCTTAGAATACTGTTGAAAAACTTCATTTTTTTTTCTACGATGAAAGAAGATATCTAAAATATCTGCAAGTTGAAAACTAATTATTAACGATTTTCGTCCGTAGATGGTATGTATGCATTCGAATTATTTTGTATAGCCTTTTATATGATCGGTAGATTTTTTATAATATTACATAATATACTAAAATTTCATTCATCTAAAAAATGCTTAACACAGATGAAAACGGACTTGTAACAATTACGATCCGTAGATGAAACGCATCTAAATTATTTTGTGTAACATTGTATAGAAATTTATATAGATTATACACACACACACACACCCCATTAGCAATATTTAATAGAAACAATTTTAACTTAAGCACAGTAACTATTCCATTTTCAAGTTTTAATTTTTTGGTTATGTTATTGAGTTATTAAATGGCAACTCGTATAAAAAACAAAAAAATTGACAATCGCAATGTATCAAAAGAATGTATTTCTTGATTTATAGTAAAATTAACCTTCATAAGTTGACACTGTGAAATTGTTCCACTATATTAAAAGCATTGTATTTGGTACATACATAAAAAATCACTGTAAAATTATGCACGTACGAGGTAAAATCAGCATATACAGTTACGAGCACATTTAACCCTTTCATGGACAAAGTACATCTATTCGTAAAATGCAGAAATGAATGAATTCCATTAGAATTTACAAACAAATTTATTTGAATATAAGTTAAAACTTTTCTTCACGTACGTAATAAAAGAAAATTTCCATACCAGAATTCTGGAGGAGCAAAATTAAGTGGTCTAAATATGAACCACCGCCCTTCATGGGGTTAAACGTAAACATTCAAATTACCACAAAAAAATTTCGCGTACTTCTTCCTAAAAAAAGAGGGGCTTTTAATTTCAAATGAAAGGTTTAAGTTAATAAAGAACAATAGTTATTACTTATAGCAGAAGGATTAGGAAAATTTTGTCGATATATGCAATTTACAAGAAATGACGAAAAATCTATAAAAATGCTTTTATTAAACATAACATAGACAGATACATTTAAAAACGTGTGGATGAACAAAGAAATTAAATTAACATATACGAAGGAGACAAAATCTTTCACATACGATTAAAACAAATAAAGAGGTATATGAAAACTTCACAAATTCCTAGAAGAATGCATAAGATGTATCAGCGCTAACATTTGGATCAAGCAATATCGAAATTAAAATACACTGCTCAAAACAATTAAAGGATATTGCAGTTTTAGGTGGATTTTGTATCTGAGAAACTTTTTAGCTGATTGATACATGGTCGACAGACATAGTAGGTTATATGAGAATAAATTACACATGTTTGGCAGAAAAAAATGCATTTTATTGCGCATTTGTGTACAAAAGGAAAAAAACACAATTTGTGCATATGAGAAAAAAAGAATAAGAAAAGGTGTTTTCTTCAAATAAAATCATTTTCAGTAGGGGGTATGGTTTCCACGGGCGGCCAGCAACGTTGAACATCTTTGAGGCGTGGACTCAATGAGGCTATTAATGACGAGTTGGGGTATTCTGCCCCACTCTTCCAGAAGAGCTCTTTCCAGTTCTTGGAGAGTTTGTGGGGGCTGTTGGCGGCCAGAAACTCGTCTTTCTAGAGCGTCCCAAACGTGCTCGATTGGATTCATGTCTGGAGAACACGCTGGCCATTCCATTCGAACGATTCCTTCCTCGAAAAGGAAATCCTCCACCAGGTTTGCACGATGTGGCCTGCAGTTATCGTCCATTAAAATGAAGTTATCTCCGATTGCTGCAGCGTAAGGGACTACAATAGCTCTGAGGATCTCATCCCTATATCGGCGACCAGTCAGAGCTCCATCTCGAATGATGT
The DNA here is from genome assembly GCA_963931845.1 of Maratus michaelseni. Classification (NCBI taxonomy): domain Eukaryota; kingdom Metazoa; phylum Arthropoda; class Arachnida; order Araneae; family Salticidae; genus Maratus; species Maratus michaelseni. The sequence continues at coordinate 55,306,091 of OZ007596.1, forward strand.
AGAGGTCAGTGCGCCCGTCAATGGAGATGCCACCATACACCAACACTTCTCCACCGCCAAATCTGACACTTTCGTGCACGAACGCAGGATTATTCCTACTGCCACGGTCACTCCAGATGAAAATACGCCTATTATCCGGATGCACAGAAAAACGGGACTCGTCAGAAAACAGAATATTGCTCCATTCATTTCTCCTCCAGTTGACATGCTCGGTTGCCCACTCCCTGCGGACGCGACGATGCCTTGATGTTAATCTAACACATACCATCGGTCGGCGAGTATACAGACCTACAGCATGGAGCCGGTTTCGGACAGTCTGAGTTGAAATCGTGGTGCCTGTAGCCGAGCGAAGGTGTTGTTGGAGAAGAGTAGCGTTCATGTTTCGGTGTCTCCGAGCTGTTAACGCTAAATACCGATCTTCATTGGGCGTTGTTGCCCGTCTACGACCTTGCCCTGGTCTTCGGACTGCACATCCACTCTCCAAAAAACGGTTCCAGATCCTGGAAATGACACTTTGTGACACTCCAATGGCTTGCGCTACTTCGGCTTGAGTTTGGCCACCTTCTAACCTAACAACAATTCTCCAAGCTTCTGAATCTGTCAAATGACTTCGCTGAGACATCGTACTCATCGAAACAAAGCAATCACTGAATGCCGATCATCCTTGTCTTCATTCTCTTTTATCCAGTTGAAAGTCAAATTTCATTCGCTGCCGCTGAAGCGACGTTTTTGACGTCGAAGTCAAAATTTGCATACTCCACAGTTTGAAAACCAGAAAAATTTGCATTTGTGATTCTCTTCTTCTATTTTCGGCAAAAAAAATTTCGTTTATATCTTTATTTTATATAAAGCTTCAAATATCCTTTAATTTTTTTGAGCAGTGTATAATAATGAGCGTTTCTTTAATCCCTAAGTTCAGTAACCACTCTTGCCCGAAGAACTTTTCTGAATTTCAGAAAACGGACTGGAGCGGAGTCTCCGAGATGAAGCAGTGTCAAACCAGTGTCATATCGTAAGCCCCGAGTGGATCCACCCATTCCACATATTTTACCAAGTCCTCCTGATCCGTCCATTCCACCATATCATCCTAAACCTCCCATTCCACCCATTTTGCCACCAAGTCCTACTAATCCGTCTATTCCACCAACCAAATCCACCATATCCTCCTGATCCACCCATTTTGCCGCCAAGTCCTCCCAATTCGCCCATTTTACCATATCCTCCTGATCCACCCATTCCACCCATTTTTCCACCAAATCCTCCTCTTCCGTCCATTCCACCATTTAATCCATAGCCGTATCTTCTTGCTCCACCATAATTTTTATCAAAATTTCTGCCTCCTATACCATAGGATCCAGCACTAACGGCACTTCCAAATCCTCCTTTACCACTGTACTTTCCAGTGCCCATTCCACTGCCACCAGCACCTGAAATTAAATGCAAAAGAAAAGCAATTAAATTTTACTTTACTTTCATAAATCTGATAAAATGGAACAAAATTAATGTTTAGGTTTAGTTACAGTTAATTAAAATACACTTGATCGAAGTGAGAAAATGATTACTAAGACGCATGTATTGAATCTCCAGTAAGCATTCTATAATAAGTTTATAAGTAATGGCAGAATATGAGAACAAATTTACACATTTTTAATATTAAAAAGTAAAATAATAACCATAAATGAACATTAGTATGTCTCTCCCCCCTTTTTTTTTACGTTTAGTGAAATAAATTTCATAAATTCAAAGTTAAGTAAAAATAGCTTGTTCAACTTTTAAGTAGCATTACCACCTTTATATTGTTTTAATATTAGAAATTAATTTAAATTTTGATGTTAATTCTAAATCTCCAAAGACTTTTTATTCAGAAAATTATCTGAAGCATGTGTTCTAGAAGTATCACATACCGATATATACTAAAAGAAATTTAATATAATTCATTTTACGAATCTTATGTAAATGTGGAGTGAAAGTTCACATTTTCTTTTTAACATGATGTTATTTTTAACACTTTCCAACAAAGTTGAAAAGTGTTTATGAATTTGATTTGTCTGTCTTCCCGTCTGTCTGTCGTCTGTCCGTGCTCTAACTCGCTTAAATATAGTTAAATTACCATGAAATATGTTATTGATATCATGTTCGATATCAAACATGAAATGTGTAGCAATTGCGGTTCGTTTACAGGGACAGTCAAAATAATTCGTTACATTACGGTCTCTGGAGAAAAATCGTTTGTGGAGACTTTTAAATGTTATTACATTATTTTATACATATTGAAATTTATATATATCACTGAGGCGCTTAGTGTACAAGACGATTACTGTAGAATATGGTGTGTATAGAATTTATCGTTCATTTACAGAGACACACAACATATATTGGCTACAGTAATGTCTATAAACAATAATTTCTGTAAGTACGTTTTCAGTCGTGCTGCGCGTTTTTAAATGCAACTAATTTTTTGCATATTACTTGGTGTGTATAAATTCTATCGATCGTATACAGGGATGCACAAAAGTTCTAAAGTACCTTTTCGTTTATTAACTGAAATTGCTGATGGGAATTTCCAACTGTGCTATGCTTTTAACAGAACTAACTTTTAGCATGCTATTTAGTATAAAGCTATTGCTCCTAAACAGGGCATATTTTAAAACATTCCTGCCTTTCCCAGTACCTCATTACGCATTTTCTATACTTGTCTAGACTGAAAATCCAGTTCAATCTGGTTTTTAGATCTTTTTAACACTTTCCAACCTAGTTGAAAAGTGTTTATGACTTCGGTTTGTCTGGCCGTCTGCCGTCTGTCCGTGCTCTAACTCCCGTAAATATGCTCGGATTGCCCTGCAATTTTTATATGTTATTGTCGTTATCTATAGCATGTTCCCTATTTCTACTGAAGTGTGTAGCACTTATAGTTTTTTTACAGGGACACTCAAAAGAATTCCGTTACATTACTGTCTAGGGGGAAAAATCATTTGCGGTTTATTTTAATGATGTTACACAATTTCAACATTGTAATTGATATATATCACTAAGGTGCATTACAAGACGTTTAATATGGAATAGGGTGTGCAAAGCACTTATAGTTATTTTACAGGGACAGTCAAAAGAATTCCGTTACATTACGTCTATGGAGAAAAATCGTTTGCAGTTTAATTAAATAATGTTTCACTATTTTAAACGCATTGGAATTTATATATATCACTAAGGTGCATTACAAGAGGCTTACTACAGAATAGTGTGTGTATAGCAGTCATCGTTCATTTACAAGGACACACAAAAGAATTCTCTACTATCTGTTAACAATAATTCCTGGAAGTGCGTTTGAAGTTGCTGAACGCGATTTTAAATTTAACTCACTTTTTGTCTATTACTTCGTGTGTATAAATTCTGTAGATCATATAAAGGCATCACAAAAGTTCGCGAACACGTTCCAGAAGGAGAATTTTAAACTGTGCTACTCGTTTCCTAACTAAACTAAAATTTAGCATCCTATGTAGTATATATACAAATCTATAGATCCTATACAGGGCTGAATAAAAGTATTCGGATATTTTTCCGAATATTTTATATGTTGGAAATATATGTTGGAAATTCCTGAAATTACGTTTTTACATATGTTATGCGTTTTCCAAATTGTTTACTTAGATGTTATGTTTCAGTTTATTAAATGGTAATGATTTTTAAAATTATTTTGGAAGTGTTGGAAAATGTTACATAATCTATGCTTGACGCATGATTTTTCGTTCTTGTTCTTTGTATTCATACGCGCATTTGCCTAAAGCATGCTGCAACCTCTCGGAAGAGAGATTTTCGTGTTTCTAGTTGCTTAAAAAAATTTCATCATTCGGTTTTCTCTGAAGACTTTTTGATTTGTTGAAAACTTTTATTTTAAGTCCTGTATTAGTAAATGGATTAAGCGAGGTGGATTGTCATAAAAAGGTGTGTTATACCAGAGACTTTTAATCGATATCAGTGTATGTAAGCATCTCAGTATAAGAAAATATGTTAATAAAGGCTGTCTTCGCTGTCAACCTGCCGCTTTTTATATGTGAAAATTTTATAATGAATTTCCATTCCTTGCCTAAATCTAAACCTCAATTCGACTGAATTTTTCTCATTCTACTGCCGTAATCATGGTTTATTGCGAGTTACCTGCAATATTTACTAATGTATTTGAAAATCATCACATATATACGTATTTATATATAAATGTATAGTTTTTCATCTGAAACACTATTGTTTATTTTCGTTTATGGTTATCAAATGTGGCCCACATTTACTGCCAACCTTAAACGCCGACCCTCTGATTTAGGAAGGTCGTAACTTAAACATAATATAAAACTTAAAAACGTAATATAAATATAAAACTTAATTATCTTAGACAAGATATCTAAACAAGACAAACTATCTATATAAGATTTCTAAGATATTTTTGCAATACAATCATTATTTAATTTATATATTTAAAACGCTAAGCGTTTTGTTTCGACAATCCGTGAGAACAAACTACTACATCAAATTACATCATTCTTTTTTTAAATGAAATATATTTGGTCACAGATTTGTTATCGTACATTCGTTTGTTCGAAAATTTAATTATTTAGCCGTAATCTTAAATTAAAATTTTACTTCTGCTTATGACGTCATAAAGTCGGCAATCGGATTAACGCCCACTGTTGCGACGTACAGAGTTTATTTTCTGAACTCAATGATTGCGAGCATAAAAAATAAATATTAAATATTAAAAGCACGTGACTTTTAGGCCGATTTTTTTTAATTTGTAAGTTAAAATATAGTTAAAATGTTTAAGTATTTCGGTAAAAATATTTATCCGTGTGTTTTATAAGCAAATCATAATTCGTATTTACTGTGACGTCACGGAAATATTGTCCATTGGATTCATTTTATCATTAAGCATTATAACTTTGTTGATGCCATTTTTTTCATTACAATTAAATGCAAAATATATTTTTATTTGTATGCATGGTGCTTAAGCATAAATGTACGTGTGAAAAGTTTATACCGGAGAAAATGATGTTATGCTTAGCTTGAAATGCATTTTAACATTTATAAAACTAAAAAGAAAAATTTATATGATTGTGTCAACATGGTGTAATATTAACTGATATTTCAATTTTTAATTTTAAAGATTAGAACTGGAGCCTTTATTGGTTGCTTCATCTTGATTGCATACATTGATTACATGTTACCAATTACTTTTTTTAAATTATAGGATTAAGTTATAGGAATTATAGGACTTAAATTATTAAGATTTCCTTTTTTAATAAAAAAAATCACAAAAGTAAAGAATTTCAGGAAAAATAAAAAACTTTAAATAATGATTGTATTTTTAGCTAGAATAAACAATGTAAGGCTAATATTTTATAGGAATTATTTTGGTAGGTTTGTTATAAGTTCATTTAATAGTTCCTTATTATCGGCAAAGTCTTATTTCTTTCACTGTGAATTTTTCTTTCGATGTCAAAAAATGGTAGTCTACTTTTGGACGCCAACCAGTGGCAATATTTAGAAATATATAACGGTTGTGACAACAAACGGCACTATCGCTTTAGCTTTCATCGCGCTTACATCACTTCTAAATACTAAAAATTTTATTTTTTTACTACATTTTACAATTTCAATTCTTACATCCTCAATTAGAAAAAAAAATTAGCTTTCGATTGAAATTTATTTGAAATCTGCCGCTTAATTTAACGACTTTTTAAATAATTTTCAAGCATGAAATATTTTTCAATTCTATCTCAACAATGACCATCCGTTTGTTTTAATAATGTAAAATAGCCCCTTGGAAATTTGCAACAATTGAAAATAGGTATCCCTAACCTTCATGAAAAGTGAAAAAAAAATAAAAATAAAAACCTGATAAATCATAAGATCAGATTATCCATAAGATAGAGTATTTTGGCGCTAATATAAAATCTGTCAAAAGAAAAAAAAACTATTTTTAGTTTATGATTAACATAAAACTGATATGTTGAATTCGTTGATGTATATGTTGAATCAGAATATGCTAGGAACTGTTATTTATTATTTTTTTAAAGATCCATTGGATATTTAACTGTATAAGAGACCGACTGTGATGGAAAAGGAATAATCATCCTGATTATGTAAAGGGATAGAAGAAACCATACAAATAAATTACAATTGAAAACATTAAAATTCTCCCTCATCTGCATATTAATTTATTATTTTTAACAAAAATTCTTCATTTTTACATAAAAATTGATTAGCTTAAAACAATGGATGCGTTTTAGAAGATATGGATTTGAAACGAACAATGATTAAAGAGGAAATTTTAAACTTTTAATTTAAACATTTGAAAACTTTTTTTAACGTCGAATTTCAACGGTGCCTTTGGGCAGATGCAATACATATGCGCATAGGAGCTCATTCGATTGCATTATCACAGGGGAGGGGGGTGCTTATACTATGTTCTTTTATTTACTGAATATGAGATGAAAATAGGAAATTTGTATGATACTTTATGATAGGACTATTTTTTTTTTCGTGGGGAATATGGTGGTAATGTCAAACTGATTTGCATTACACATTTGTTTACGGAGTGTTCATTTGGAGTTTGTATCGGAAATAGCATTTCACTGGGAGGGGGGGGCAATTTTTTAAAATAAAATATTTGAAAGACTGTTTCATACGAAGCCCTACTTAAATAATAAAGAAGCTTATTTTACTGATATTGTTATAGTATTTTTTTTTCCGTCACGTTTTGACGGTTTCCATCTAGTTAATATTAAAATATTAAAATAAAGCAAACAAACTTCTTAATAACACCATACATTTAAGAGATGTAGTACTTCTTTCGAAAGAACTTTGTCTTTCTTCATCAGATGCATAAAAAGACGTACAAAAAGACGTGCTACCACCTGGAAAGCGGAATGTCCGTTCCATTATAAGTTCGGAATATAGGACCATTTACGGTTACCAAATGCGGGCCCGCATTTACCACCAACCTAACACAACTTACCCTCCGATATATATAAGATTAGAATAAAATTGGGTTTCCTAGCCCGATACAAGACTCCAACCCACATGAATTTTAAATCTCTTTGTTGACAATATAGCTCATTCTGACGTGCTGTAGATGATGATATATCACAATCTTTGAGTTTCTCTGTAAAAAAGAAAAAAAAACTAATATACGATGCGGCGACTAGATAAAAACGTTAAATAGTACTATGTAAGGTAATGCCACAGTTAAAATTCATGATACTACTGGGGCGATGTTAACGAAAGTTAAATCCTATGAAGTAAAATAAAAAGGGCATGAAAACAGAGACACACAAAGAAATGCTTTTTAGAACGGGACCACAAACAGAGCAAGAACTTTCCAACAACAACTAAAAATTATGAAAATGGAAGCATCCTTTCGAGAGTTATGCGTTGTCATACATAGAAAATTATTATACAACAGAATTGTATAAATTTCTTCGTTTAAATTTAATTAAAAACAACTTAAGGTGAAGTGGAGTAAGTGAGATAATGGGACTAGTGTAATCGTTGACTTATTACTGAATGCAAAAATATTTCTTTAATCACCAAACCATTTGACATATTTCTCCAGTTTCTTTTTCACAATATTTGCGTGAGAGTAGTTAAATAAAGCTTCATAGAATTGTTTTAAATCCTGTTTTAAAAATAGTCTTCATTTTGATGTTCAATAGTACTGACATTCTGAGATTTCAATTTTCTGTTCCTCTCAAACACTAGTTGTCACACCATTGATTTATATCATTTATTGAAAAAAGTAATTGTAATTTAAAATATACAGGGTGTTTATAAAGTCTCTACACATTTTTGAGGTATATGTTCTAAATCCAAGTTTTTTGTAAGTGATCTGATAGAATGCTTTCAACAGAAGAAGGAATAGCCATTGTTTGTGCTTGTCTACATCAATTATGGTATGAACAGGTGCAGAAAGATTTCACCCGCATCAAATTGTCACTCTCCACAGCCTCCAGTAAACTGTAACACATAGATTTCCGAGGGGTATAGTTTTAAGTTTCAAGTTTATGCACAATTTGAATGTGGTTATGATAAAGTAGAGTTTTCCAAACAGTAGATTGCACAATAGCGTACTCCCAGCTGAGTCTTCATATATGACTTGAGGCTATCTGCAAGCGCTTCTTGTACTTTTTGCTCAACATTTAGTGTTATTAGAGACCTGTCTTCATCTTTAACATAACTGATTTGCTTGAATTTGTTTACCAAGCTTTTAATAGCTACTGTGATAGAGACTGATTTTCTGAATTTGTAGGCGAAGTCCACCTGCACTGTTCATACATGTAGACAAGCATAAGCAATGTCTATTTTTTCTTCTGTTGAAAGCATTCTATCAGATTACCTGCGAAGAAATTTGATTAAAAACTCATTTCTTAAAAATGTATACAGACTTAAGAAACACTATGTATTATAATAGAAATATGATGGAAGCAGCCGCTAAATCATGTAATACTTGTAAATAAATAAATTATACAAAATATTAATTTTTATACAAATATTGAATACACAGATTATGAAAACCCAGGTTTGTGTTCTGTCACAGCTCCGCTAACGAACAACATAAGCCACGGTACTCTACCAATCTCGACTGCTTTTCAGCCTACGTTGATCCCATGGAAGTCTGACAATTGATGGAAACCGGCCTATCTTGATCATATGAGAACCCAGAGGCATGTATAATAGAAATATGATGTGATACAACCGCTATAGCACGTAATACTTGTAAATAAATTAATTATACAAAATATTAAATTTTATACAAATATTGAGTACATAGATTATGAAAACTCAGGTTTGTGTGCTGTCACAGCTCAGCTAACGAACAACATAAGCCGCGGTACTCCACAAATCTCGACTGCTTTTCAGCCTACCTTGATCAAATGGAAGTCCGACAATTGATGGAAACCGGCCTATCTTGGTCATATGAGAGCCAAGAGGCGTGTATAATAGAAATATGATGTGATAAAACCGCTAAAGCACGTAATACTTGTAAATAAATAAATTACACAAAATATTAAATTTTATACAAATATTGAGTACACAGATTATGAAATGTCAGGTTTGTGTGCTGTTACAGCTCAGCTAACGAACAACATAAGCCGCGGTACTCTACAAATCTCGACTGCTTTTCAGCCTACCTTGATCCCATGGAAGTTCGACAATTGATGGAAACCGGCCTATCTTGATCATATGAGAGCCAAGAGGCGTGTATAATAGAAATATGATGTGATACAACCGCTAAAGCACGTAATACTTGTTAATAAATAAATTACACAAAATATTAATTTTTATACAAATATTGAGTACACAAATTATGAAAACTCACGTTTGTGTGCTGTCACAGCGCAGCAAACGAAAGAGATAAGCCGCGGTACTGCACCAATCTCGACTGCTTTTCAGCCTACCTTGATCCCATGAAAGTCCGACAATTGATGGAAACCAACCTATCCTGATCATATGAGAGCCAAAAGGCGCGAAGGTTTCGCGGCCTGTCTCTGAAAATGATTGCTTGCTTGTCACAGCCCTAGTTTTTACTCTTTTTTGGGACTCAAAATTGAATTAATGTTTGTCTCATGATAAATAATTTTTTATTTTTAATTAAATGCTTTTTAAAACTAATCCCACAATTATTTTTAAAATGTAATTTTGTTTATTTATAGTTTTATTTTATAAACAGCTAATGTCACAAGAAGTTGGGTCATTGAAAAAAAGTTACGAAAGTAAAAATCAAAACATCAGTTCCGTGAACAAGATAAAAACAGATAAAAATTATAAAATAACAAAATTAAATAGAATAAAATGTAATATTTTTTACACGAAACTTAATTTAGCAACAATTCTTATTTAATGTGTTACAAATAATTTACGAATAAAACGTCAGGTCTGTACATCATGGCTACGAACTTAGCATTTATGGAATGTAAAAATACAATTTTAATAAAATATTTATTGTGGTTTGGGAAAAAAATGCTATGATGTAGGTCAAACTCAAAGCAATATAAAAACATTCATTTTAACTTTTATTTGACTTTTTGTTTTCAGAAAATTTAGCATTGAAAATGCATGTTTTGTGGAAAATAAACATTGTAATATAATCAAATAAATAAAATCCACATTTATTTTGCATAATATTCCCAATATATTACATTTCAGTATAAAAAATTTTGAGTATTATATTTATTATTTTTGGGAAATATAACACTTAGCTTATCTAATGTGAGAAATACGTGATGAACTAGAAAATAGCAGTAAAGAAAATATATGAAAATGGTGATAATCGTATTCTCTGCTTTAGTTGAATAAATATCTTATTTTTTATCTGCATTTCTCCACCCGAATTTTTTTTATAAACGTTTACTTCACTAGATAACTTTCTTTTATGATGTAAGTAACAATAGAAAAGTGCACTTTGAAAAAGTTTCAATTACTTTTAGAATAATTCTCTCTTTAGAAACTGAGTATTCTATTCTTGAAAAAGAGAAAAAAAACTACAGTTTTTTTTTTTAGAAACTTGTATGAAATAAAATGTTTTAGCAAATATACTGTAATTTACTTGGAAAAAGAGTTTCTTTTAACATAGATTAATTTGGCATTTTATGTATTTGGAATAAAAGCTACATAATATTGGTTTACTTTATAAATTAAAAAAAAAATGTAACATTTCAGAAGTTTTTACTCTTTAGTGCAATAAATTAATTTGTATAATGATATGTACACTAAGTATACATATATACACTGATGTCCAAAATTAAGGGGCAGTGACCAATTTTTTCGATTTTAGACATTTGACGAATATCTACTGAAATTCTTTACGAATTGTCCCTGAACTTCAAGAATGTAAAGAACATGTTTGACTTCATAATTTTCAATGAAGATTTTGTTGCGAGGGCATTAAGGGGGAGCAATAATAATTTTAATAATATTTTCGATCACCCAAGTAACAGAAAATGCTAAAAATGGTCTGTCACTGTAGCAAATGACTGTGTAGGTCCTGTTTAACATTTGTGAACATTTGTGTAAGCATAGTACATATAGTCGTGAAGATGTTAACGTTTCTGTGAAAAATTCAAAAGTTTTTTGTTTATACGAGATTAATTTTGTTGTCAAGAATAGCAATCATATTTTTAAAGATGTTAACGTTTCTGTGAAAAATTCATTTGTTTATAGTATGCAGAGTTTTTAACCGAATTTAACACCGCTTTCCAAAAACATGACAAAGGACAGTAGAAATAGTATAATGTAATTAAAATATGAACATATTGAATATTTGATCTCATATGTGTATTTGTACGAAATTAATTTTAACTGCGCATGCTCGAACCACAGCAAAGGTTTTTTGTCATGATTTGGTTGTCAGTACTTTAGAGTAACTCATATAAAAAGACGAGTGAAATATCGTGAAAACTCAAAAGGATACAGGCAATACAGTGAGCTAATTGATAAATTTGGGAAGAAATCCAATATAATCCCATGATTTGTTTTAACAGATATCCATTTCTGGAAAATTCACTTGATGACTTCGCGGGTGATTTTACTCTTCAAAAGCAACTAAATAAAAATTCATACATTTTTCTAATGAAACTTCTAAGTTGTTTACCGCCATCTCTTGACGGGTACTAATCTAGTATTTTCTTTAGAAGGAGATCAGTAATTTTGCATTTCAGAGTAAAAGGAATTTTTATTTTTCAATAAAAAAGCTTATCAATGCATAAACAAATAAACAAATAAAAAAAGAATGATTTGATCTGGTGTGTTGTTTTATATTTTTTCCCTTTAGTTTTGCCTCTGATTTTCTTCTTAAAAATCATGATTCTTCCAAGCGTGTGTGTTATTAATTAAATGAAAATCTAATACTGCCCATAGATCTAATTTTCCTACTGGGTTCTGTATAATTACAGATTATTCTACAAGATGCCTACACTCCTTAGAACTTCAAAGGAGTCTAGCAACACTGTTTCTGATTAGAAAAATTCTATTTAATATTTAACTCTTCTTGTACTAGGCATTAGTTTTTCAGGAGCGGATTTGAACCAGAAATGCAATAGATTTAATTATTTTAATCGTAACTTCTTCCCATGAGCAGTGGCGGCTCGGCAGGGGCAATCACTTTACTACTAGAAATTTAGTATATTAAATTTTACCCTATCTAATCTGAAATGTCGTACGATTAAACAAGGAAAATTTCGTTTATTAAAATACTGGTAGTTAAGGGATTGTAAACCTACTGATGAGCCACTACAGCTATGAGGTATCTATTTGATTTCATTTATTAAGTTTAATTATTATTTGTTTCTGGTTCGAATTTTTAAAAACTTCAAAATAAAAAAAATATATATTTAATTAAAAAATGACTCGAATGGTACTAGGAGGCATAGAGCCCTGAACCCTTGGAGAACCCTAAATTTCTGCTTAAAGTCAACTCCAAACCTGACAAAAAACTTTTGTCAACCCGACCCTAACCCGAAATATTGAATCTGAAGTGAAATAAAATGAAACCATAATTTAATACAATTATAGAAAATTAGTCTACAAAAGATTGAAGGATTTCGAGTTCAGGTTCATATGCGTCGGGTTCGGGATCAGGTTGCATGGCGACGAAAATAATTTTTTTGCATGCGGTGTCGGGTTTGGGTTGGTTAGGGTTGACGTCAAATGGAATTTTCCGGTTCGGGTCAGGTTGCATGTCTACGAAAATATTTTGTTGGGTTCGGATCGGGTTGCAGTTCAATAGAATTTTTAATGATGGGTTCGGTCGGGTTTCGGGTTGAAGTCAAATGAAATTTTCAGGTTTGGGTCGGGTTGCAATTCGACAGAAATAATTTTGTCGTGTTCGGAATGGATTAAAGTTCAATAGAATTTTTCTTGTCGGGTTTCGGGTTGATGTCAAATGGAATTTTCAGGTTGGGATCGGGTTGCTTATCGACGGAAATAATTTTGTCGTGTTCGGATAGGGTTGTGGTTTAATGTAATTTTTTTGTCGGGTTCGCTTCGTGTTTCGGGTTGACTTCAAATGGAATTTTCAGGTTAGCTAGGATAGGTAGTGAATTTAGACCTTACATGAATGAATGAATCCTATGAATGACAAATGAATGAATCCTATAAAAATATCAACACGCAACCGAATATTTGCATTATTTGCGTTTAAAATAACTCAATCATGTGTTCCCGATGGCGAAACGGATAAAGCATTGGGTTTATAACCAGGAGGTCACGGGTTCGATACCGCCGTGGGTGCAAACATTAATTTAGATTTTCTTTCCAAAATTCAAAATAGAGATGCTTCCAAGTGTCTCCCTTTTTTGAACCATCTGTTTCAAACACTTAAATGTCTGAATTTCAGACATTTCAGTTTACAGTGCAAGCGCCACCATTTTTTTTTAAATATATTAAAAGCATTTACATTTAAAATAAAATAAAAATGAAAATATATATTTAAAAAAATGTTTTGTGCCTGCTCATCTGCAAATGAATAGCTTTCATTGAAAAAAAATTAAAACTGGTTAACTACTATTGGTTAAAAACTAAACAGACACTCAAAATCTATCAGCTCATGACTTTTCTTTTGTACTTTGGGCACTCGCACTCGCCCCTAGCAATCCCAAGTGGCCGCCAGCCTCTAGCCATTTCGTGAATTGTCCAATTGCCTCTAGCCATTTCTCGAACTAGCCGACCAATTCACGAATTGGTCAATGAATTTAAAACGTAGCTATAGCCAATTCGCGAAATGGCCAATTTCAAACTTTGGCCGTAAACATATATTTTTAAATTTTAGATTTAAAAAAAACGGAGATATATAAAATCCCTATATTGTTCTACTTCAAGGCTACTTATTGCGTCAGAGCTTTGGACTCGCTTGTAACAGAATACTAGTAGAATAATGCAATTTAAACTTATCCCAACATAGTTGTAAAGTGTTTATGAATTCGGGTTGTCTGTCTATCTGCCGTCTGCCATCTGTCCGTGCTCTAAACCACGTAAATATACTCGTTTTGCCATGCAATTGATGTTCGTTAGTGAAGTTTACTATGGTTTGTTTGTATTGAAAAAGAAATGCGTGGAATTTATATATTTCATTTACAGGAACACTTAAAAGAATTCCGTTACAATACGGTGTACGGAGAAAATTCGTTTCCGATGTACCGGGTGGCTATAATAAAAGTAACTCTATTTTGAGCTATTTGGAGCTTGAGAAGGAATAACCGAAATGAAACCAAAATTGATAAACTTACTATTCGAGAAGGGGGAAGAAGAATGGAACTATAAAAAATAATTGTAATAACAGACAGATGGCGCTTTTGAGTTTGAAATGTAATGTGCAATATTGTGTACCATGGAGCTGTTGCAAACCTCAATGACTTTACCGCTCATCACAACATGCGCGAAATATCACTCCAGCTGTGGTACATTCCGCAGTTGAGCTAGTCGTGCGCCGCCTGGATTGTGTCCTCCAGTACAATGCCCATGTGGAACCTGAACAGTATCGGCACCGCCATGCAAAAGCTTAACCACATTCACTGTGACATTTTCCAATAAATTAGGTGTGCCATCCGGTTTGACGCCTTAATTCTTTGTTCTTGTATTATACATTACATTTCACAATCAGTAGCGCCATCTGTCGGTGATTATTGCAATTATTATTTTTTATTGTTACATTTTTCTTCCCCTTTTTCGTCTAGTAAGTGTACCGATTTTCGTTTCGTTCGGAGTATTACTTCGAGCTACAGACAGCTTCAAATAGAGATACTCATATTATAACCACCCTGTACTTCAATAATATTACACTATTTCTAACATATTGAAATTGATATCTGACGGAGAAACCTTTTTATGTCGTTAATAATCTCCACGTGTTGTGAACGATCGAAAAAACACTTAGAACATGTTAAAAACCAGACCCCAATTAACTATAAGTACTTCAAGTGATAACCGCAGCTGCAAACCATAGTGAATAAAACCAGAGACTGTCGAAACCAATCAGCTGAGAAATATTCCAGACTCTCCCTCTTCAACCTACAACGTGATGCCCCGCGCGAGAACTCAATAACAATCCTTCAGTTTCTAAAATGTAACCGAACAGTTAAGACGCCCTTGTAAATATCTCAAATATAATGTAAAATTGGAGCACTTTTAAGCAGCCTCCAAACGCGATACAAATGTAAATACAAAGCAAAGAATTTCAATAATAATATTATATTCAAAGGAAAATGGATCTACTTCTTACTTCACGCAATGTCATTCTTCTACTAATACTGTTTATTACTTCAATATAGTGATACGTCAATGAATCGATAAGATAAATATCGGTGGAATACTTTGGATACATCGTGGATATTTCTTTGCGCAAAAGCAATTCTCAGGTAAGCTGAACAAATCTTTTTTACCATTATCAAGAGATGAAAATGTATATTAAAATATAGAAGACTGATTTAACAATTTATAAAGATAGAAAATTAATTATGCTACCGAAGGTACTCTAACAATATCTATCACTGACGTGCACTATAAGAGGTTTACTATAGAATAAGGTGTGCATAGCAATCATCGTTCATTTACAGAGCTGCACAAATAATTCGGTTACAGTACTATCTATCAATAATAATTCAATAATAATTATTGGAAGTTCGTTTTAAGTTCTGGTACTGGTTTTCTAAATTTAAATAATTTTTTTGCATATGACTTGGTGTATATAAATTCTGTAAATCCTATAAATGTATACGAAAAAGAATTCGAGTATATTATGTTTAGTGGCAGAATTACTAAAGGGGAATTTTCAACTATGCTATGCATTTCCTAAGTAAATTTTATAATACTGTGTAGTATACATACAAATCTATAGACCCTTTACAGGGCTGCACAAAAGAATTCGGATACGACTATTGACGGTAATTGCTGCCATTGGATTTTCGAATGTGTTATGTGTTTTAAAAATTGTTTACTTAATCATCATATTTCACCATATTATACAGTGAAGTTATGTTACAGTATTCTGGCAGTGTTAGAAAGTGTTTCATAATCTATGCCTAACACATGATTTATCTTTCTTGTCCTACTCTTCGGTAGCTTATTTTATTATTAAGTTTTATATCTGATAATTTGACAGGGAATTCTCGTACATCAGTTTGTAAAGATTAAAAGTTGTGCAATAATTTATCTGTTCATTCAGAAACACGTAGCTGATAATGCTCCTTCTTTTTTTCACGATTGCACAACGTTGGTTAAATGACTAATTGCATACTCAAGTATATCTCAAAGGATGATATGAAAATGTAACCAAAAGTTATCAGTTATTAAGATCCTCAACAGAGAAAGGTGTAGGAAATCTGTGCTCTGTATTTTGCGTTCAAAATTACAGCATTTGATTTAAATTTGGAATCCGATGCAATTGGAAACAAACTGTATACAAAATGATTTTTGAATTCTTACTTGGATTTTTCTACTTATTATTAGGTAAATACAATAGTTTTGATTTTTAAGTACTAGTAGTATTTCTATATTTTAGATATAGTTTATAAAAAAATTTTATATAATGTGACATCATTTGGAGCAATGTTTGTTATATTTATTTAAAAAGGTTCCTCAACAAAACAGCACTTGTAAGAAATTGTCATTTTTCAAAAATTGTAAAAAAGTTTTGGACGAGAATTGTTTCTGTGTAACAACCAAAATCTTTTCCTCTTGTAACAAGGACTTTCTCTTTTTCTTTTCTTTCTTTTTTTTCCTTTTTTTTCTTTTTTTTTTAACTAAGCGATTTTGACAGCGTTGCAAGTTCCTCTTTGAATAATATTTTAGCACAGTTCATGAGAGCCCTCAAGAAGGATAGGGAGGGAGAGGAGGCAGGCGCAATAGTCCCCCCCCCCCACTGCATAATTTTCAAATTTAATTAACAAATATTTTTTGCTCTACTGATTTAAAAATTAAATTAAAAAAATCGTAAAATTTATTGTTCTAAAGTGAATTAAAATTTAATTTAAAATTATTAAACACTAAATAAAATGGAAACTAAAATATTTTCCTTAGGGGGCAAAGACATCTGAATTAATCGTGAAAGCCAATCTTCAGTTAACCTTTCTTTTTACGTTCATGTGTTTAACTATTATCGTAAACGGAAACTGAGAAGAAAAAAAAATTATAAATTGTTTCTATTCTTTATTAAAAAATAAATAAAATAAAAACAAGCCGGTGGATATTTTTTTTTTGGGGGGGGGGGGGGGGGGATTTTTTTTAATTGTCTTGCCCGTCTTGCCGTAACAACAAACAAATGATTTAATTTATTTATATTTTATATTATCCGTTAAAAAAACGTAGCCCTGTCATTGAATATACATTTCTTCCAAAATCTTCCCTTTTCCTGGATTTTGTTCTGTCGTTGCCTATGGCAATTTTAGTTTATTCCTCTTATCTCAGGATAAGTGCTGTTTCTGTTGAGAACCCTTCAATTTTACTTTTTTTTAAAGATGAAACATAGCGAAAAAAAGATGTATTAATGATTTTAATTACGTTAAAAACATTCTCGAATATGTCAGTGATATCCAGTATTTACATTTTTTGCCATTTTACTTTTAATTTTTCTCCTTAGTTATAGTACATTTTTTGTTCGTATTATTTTTAGATATTTTTAACTTCGTAATTGTACTACGTAAAACAAGAAGTCTTTTTTGGGGGGTAATTAGTTGTAACTAGCTATGCCGTTTAAAAATATCACAGCATTATATTAGATAAGTATTACATATTTTACTTCTTGAATTTGAAAATTTTGTATCCATTGTTTATCCATCAACCACTCGTGTATTTGCGCCCCTTTTCATGCAGTCGTGAAGTTTTTAAAAATTATCTGTATAAATATATATCTACTAGCATATAGCCCCGTCAAAAAATGACTGAAAAGTGTTATTTTAAGTTTAGAACTTTAAGTCAGATTATTGGCATATTATTTCATTTAAACAGATGATATAAATTGAAATACTGTGTGTTTTTAATTGGAGATCCAATATGCAGATTTCTACAATGTTGGCTTACTGTTATCTTGTGTTATGCGCGATCATTCCAATAGTGGCAAGTCATCAAAATTACCTCCAAAAACCGTGTTTGCAAGTCAACCTCCAGAGGTAGAAAATATTGTACTTCCTATGCTTTTAACTGTAATTTAAACATGAATTTTTGCTTTAAGTGTGGAGACTGCTGCGATATCCACCTTGCTATTCTGGCCCTGTTCAATTGGCGCCTTCTTTCCGCAATAGTTTCATTTTCAGAATCCATAATCAAAACATTAAAAAAAATTAAAACACTCAAAACCGACTGCAAATTGACCATCGTTAAATATTTGAACAATAACAACGTTTGAAGCAACGATATTTCACAGTTGTCACTACAGAACAGTGACATATGTGATTCATTGATATGAATCATTATTCATATGAATAATGATAAATAATCATTAAATTGAATGAAAATGAGTATTAAAATTTCTAACATTAATTTTTAAAAAAAGGAAAATAATTCTTAAAATATCTATTCAATAAATTGTTATATTTTCGTATGTATGTTGTAAGCTTATTGCATTATAAATGTAAACAAACAATTATCAAAGTACACAATCACGATGAAGGCTCCAATTCTAATTTTTATAATTAACAACTTAAACGTCAATTAAAATTACATAATGCTGAAACAATCATATCGATTTTTCTTTTTAGTTTTATCAATGTGAAAGTACATTTCAAGCTAAGCATAACATCATTTTCACCGGTGCAAAATTTTCAGGTTATAATGCATAGATAAAATAAACCTAATATTCTCGTGACGTCACAATAAATATGAATTTGTATCCAGTTATCAAAACGAAGTACACGTGAGGAAATATTTTTAGCGAAATTTAATCAGAAAATTAAAAAATATTTACATCGAAAAAGCCACGTGTCTAAATATTTTTATACGCTGCAATCCGATAAATGGATTGGTTCCACCTGGAATGGTTACCTTACTTGCGCATTATATAAATATATACAGTAAAACCTCCATAACGGACACTCCCGAATAGCGGACACCTCTATTTAACGGACACTTTTCAAATCCCCACTCCCAAAATCTAAATTTTTGTATGTTTAACCTCTGAATAGCGGACATTCCGAATAGCGGACAGTAGTTTTGGCGATCATGGAGGAAAAATTATTTTTTAACGAGAAAGAAAATGGAAAAAAGAAAGTGAAAAGGACTCTTTTTCAGAATTTTTTCGAATAAGACTTTGTGTTTCAAAAAGGATGGCTGTATCGTCGAAAAAATGAAAAAGAACGAATCACTATTTTATTATATTGCAATGTATTAGGGGAATTTTAAATTCCTCTTATAGTTCAAAAAGCTCCAAAACCCATGTGTTTCTCAAAGAACATCCAATTTAAAAAAATTAGTGTTATAGAGCGAATAAAAAAGCCTGGATAACCATTTTTTTAGTGATTAAATGGTTAACTTCTTTTGGTAATAGGATGAAAAAACAAAGAAAAGTTCTCTTGTTTTTGGACAGTGCAACTTCTCATCCAAAACATTTTAAATTGGACAATGTTAAAACTATGTCCCCCCCCCACTCCCTACAAAGACAACTTCCGTATGCCAGTCCCTTGGTCAAGTCGTTATACACAATTGTAAAGCCTGGTAGAGAAAGCTTTTATTAAGCCATATTGTTTCGAAGTTTTATTCTATGAATACAGTTGAGAACAGACTAAAATTAGTTAATGTTCCCGATGCTTTCAAATTCGGATTTCTTCATGTGTAAAAAACATATAACCGGAATGCTTACGACAATGTTTCAGAAAAGCAGGCTTTATATTAAAAGAAAATGAAACACTTATTTCCGATAGAAATGAAGAACTATCGCAATAAGTGAATTAATGAAATGAATCAGGAGTGAAGAAATACCGAAATGTCCATCAACATTGATGATGACCTGCTGAAAAAGAAACAGTTCACGTAGTCGATTATATTCCTTCAGAATCTTCGACAAAAGCTGAGTATTAGTGATATGTATCAGATACTGAAACCAGGGGATGTTTCCTGCAATATCGACATTTTCCGAGAAGCGGCCAAACACAGTGAGCAGTTACACATGTTTTTTTCTTTTTCCAAAAAAAGATTATTCAGAAGGATTAAAACTACTGATAGCATTAAAAGTCTCATAGAAAAACTAACTACATGTAATCGCAAGCAAAAGCAAGCTTTTGGTACAGATTTTTTCGTTAAGAATGTAATAAACAGTGGAAAATGTATGTACAATTTTATTTCAGTTTTATTGATTAAAAAGTTATTTTAATTTCTGATTAATTATATAATAGAAGTTCTCAGACATATGAAAGCCAATTAATGAAACGTTAAGCATTTCTCAGCGATTTTGTGAATCTTTGAAGTTTTCCCAATAGCGGACACCTCCGAATAGCGGACAATTTGTGCGCTCCCGAGGTGTCCGTTATTTAGAGGTTTTACTGTACTAGCATTCGCTCCGGCTTCGCACGGGTGCCATGATGCAAGATACCTCTAAATACATTTATTTTATCCGTGAACTTCAAACTGAGCATCATTTTCAACTTGCACAGATAAAAAATTACACATTATATTTGATTTTTTTTTTTAATTCTCTCAAGAAAAACCACTATCGCCATACATAAATATTCAACTGAAAATGCAAAAATAGTCTGTAAATAAGAAATAAATTACTCTACATATAAAAAAGAGATTCTTTAAAAAAAAATCGTCTGCTGCGACTTTCACGGTAATCATATATATCATAAAGCAAAATACCTTAAAAGTACATTTATTCTTATCCAGGTGCCAAATATAGATAACAAAAGTGATAAATTGCCAAATATTGTTTCAATGGCCGCCTTTGATATTGAATATTTCTTTTAAGCCGTACAAACATTCTCCTCATATTTAAATTAAATACCTTCGTTTTATAATATGATGTCTCCTTAAAACTTTTTTCTTTGTATTTTAAGTAAAATCAGTAATAGTTTTTTATTTTATTTTTCGAGGTGTTTGTATTTTTTTAATCTTTTACTAATATAACCCTTTCCCAAAGATCGTTAACCAAATGATAGCATAATATACCACCATCAAGATGAAAACATATACCAATGACAACCTTTTCGCCCAAAATAAGGATAAAATACCAAATTTTATTATAAAAAATCATGGCTATATCGATAGATTATACATCAGAGCGCGGGAATTTTCTCTATCCGATGGTGGACACCCCAAAAAAATGCATCAGGTACTTTTGAAATTACCCGAACATAAACTTTTAGGGCTTCTTGCTTTATAATGTGTACGAGGGCATCCAACTTAACTCGGGCTTTCCGTGTTAGAGAATATAGGTGAAAACCATTTATTTTTTTTATTCAAAACGCTAATAGATATTTTACACTTAATTTTTTTAGAATGCCCCTAACAACACCAAACAGCATTTTTATATGAAATATGTCAATTATATATTCAAATAAAATTTTGAAATTTATTAAAAGCGGTCATTTCGTATTGGCCTCATGCCAGAAGTTATCAGCGAAAGAAATCGCTAAAAATTTTGTTATCTACAGCAGTGTTTTTATTCTGATATTTTCAGCGGTTTTAAGCGCTTATTTCAATTACCTGCCTGTTCAATTTCTGTTTTATTAGCACTTTCCAACCTAGTTGAAAAGTGTTTATGACTTCGGTTTGTCTGGCCGTATGGCCGTCTGCCGTCTGACCGTCTGCCGTCTGCCGTCTGGCCGTCTGTCCGTGCTCTAACTCCCGTAAATAAGCTCGGATTGCTCTGCAATTTTTATATGTTATTGTCGCCATCTATAGCATGTTCCCTATTTCAACGGAAGTGTGTAGCACTTATAGTTATTTTACAGGGACACTCAAAAGAATTCCGTTATATTGCGTTCTATGGGGAAAAATCATTTGCGGTTTATTTAAATAATGTTTCACTAATTTAAACGCATTGAAATTTATATATATAACTAATGTGCATTAGAAGAAGCTTAATATGGAATAGGGTGTGTTACTTTAGTTACTTTACAGGGACAGTCAAAAGAATTCCGTTACATTACATCTATGGAGAAAAATCGTCTGCGGTT
Organism: Maratus michaelseni; assembly: GCA_963931845.1. NCBI lineage: Eukaryota > Metazoa > Arthropoda > Arachnida > Araneae > Salticidae > Maratus > Maratus michaelseni. Next base: position 55,328,233 of record OZ007596.1, read on the forward strand.
TATTTAAGTAATGTTTCACTATTTTAAACGTACTGAAATTTATATATATCACTAATGTGCATTACAAGAGGCTTACTGCAGAATATTGTGTACATAGCAGTCATCGTTCATTTACAGGGACACTCAAAAGAATTCTCTACTGCCTGTTAACAATAATTCCTGGAAGTGCATTTTAAGTTACTGAACGCGATTTTAAATTTAACTCACTTTTTGTTTATTACGTGGTGTGTATAAATTCTGTAGATAATATACAGGGAAGCAAAAAAGTTCGCGAACACATTTCCGTTTATTGACAAACTCCAGATGGAGAATTTTAAACTGGGCTACGCGTTTCCTAACTGAACTAAAATTTAGCATTCTATGTAGTATATATACAAACCTATAGATCCTATACAGGGCTGAATAAAAGTATTCGGATATTTTTCCGAATATTGTATATGTTGGAAATTCCTGAAATTATAATTTTAAATATGTTATGCGTTTTCCAAATTGCGTACTTAGATGTTATCTTTTAGCTTATTAAACGGTATGATTTGTAAAATTATTTTGGAAGCGTTGGAAAGTGCTACATAATCTATGCTTGACGCATGATTTTTCGTTCTTGTTTATACTATTTTATTGATTGCTTAATGAACTTTTAATTTCGTTATTGAATATTAGCTGGAAACAAATGCTGAACTTTTTATATTGTTTAAAGTGCAAACGGATTAATATTATGTAATCGTCTGCAAGCAATAGAGATTTTAAAAAAATCATGCTTGAAATTTAATTTAATTGCTATAATAAATGAGTAAATTGCGGTAAAGTTTTCAAAAAGTTGCATTTGAAAGCAAATTGTTTTCTCTATATAACGGTGTAAAAATTGGAAATGTGCGATGTTTTAGAAATTAAAAAAATTGCAGCTGCAAAAATCGCAAAACTGAAATTTCATCGTTGAATGTTGCCATTCGCAAAATGACGTTAGTGTTACGCACGGACACGTTTGTCCTTTATAATATAGATATGATATATTGTTCTTTAGTTTAGTATGTATTGAATTTGAAGAATAGAAAAAAAGAGTTATCAATTGATACGTTTTTTTCTTCATTATTTATTTAACACAACTTGGTTTTTTGTATGTAAAGATGGAATTTTGTATTCGATTTTTCACTCAATTTTCACTAGAATTCACTAGAAATTTTCACTAGACTTCGATTTTTCACTAGAATTAGCGAAGCTCTTTTGTGGTGACATCAATGGTTTGAGAAAAAACATGAACTGTAGTCATACAGTGGGCATGATTTTCAATATAAACATTGAATGTTTATAAAAAGTGTTCAAAAGGGAGAAAAAAAACTATGTTTATTTTAAAGTGAAATTTGCTGAAAAAGAAATCGTGAAAGGTTCATTTGCACCGATAGACATTTTTGGCATTGTGTCATTCTCTGTATCCTAGGTAAATGAAAAAAAGTTTTGGTACTTTTTGCATTTGATGTAAGGGATATGCGTCGAAATCTCATAAGTGTGATTTTCGGCTACACAGATACCTGAATATTTAATTTTTAGGTTTCCGTAGTTAAACCGTAAAAACGGAACCATTATAAGATCACTCCTGTGTCTGTCTGTCCGTCTGTCAGAGACCATTTTCTCGTAAACTATGGAGAGTGGAAAATTTCAATTTAGAAAAGCCTATGGACCACATACACTTCAAATTTTTACACACTTTTCAGAACACTTCATTTGTTCAGCACACTTTTTAGCGCACTTTTTGAAAACGATGATTTCACAAGTGTGCCCAAATGTGCTCCCAATCCGTTCTCAAATGTGTTCCCAAGTTTAGATTTAACAGATATCCAGAGCAGAACACTTTCGGTACACTTTCAGAAAACTTTCTTTATAGCGGAGCATTTTCGGAACACATTCAGTACACGTTAAGGAACACTTTTTTTGCACCAAAGTGTTCCAAATGTGTTCCCAATGTGTGCTGGGAATTCGCAGTGTATTTTCGGATTATTAGCCATTCGCAAATGTGTTTAGGAGAAAAATTAGAGGGGCTAATTAAGTTACTTCAAAAAACAAATTTATTTTTGTATATCGGGGGGAAGATCTTGTAACACCGAACTCAAAAACATATTTGTTTTAATTTTAGATATTATATTTTCAGAGTTATCGCCGAAAATGCACTGCAGAAATATGTCCCCCCCCCCTATCTATTTCCGGATCTACTGAACCTAAAATTATGAAAAAATTAGGAATGGTAGGAGTTTATTTAAACCTTGCAGAAAAACTATAACGATTTTTCTAGGTTAGATAGGTTTTGAGACAAACGCATTTTTCCGTTACACACAAACTTTACTTTTCGGGCGGTCAGCGGGAGTGTTGAGAGGCGCTTAAGGTACTTATGGACGAAGAATCATCCAAAGATAGTTGATAATGATTTTCGAAGAAGAAAACGGTAATTAGCCGAGATATTAATTAAATTACTTGAACTTATATATATATATATATATATAGCGTCTAGGGTATCGTTCGAAAGATCTGGTAAAACCGAACTAAAAAATAATATTTGTTTTAATTGTAGGTATTATATTTCAGAGATATCGTCGAAAGTGTACTGCAAAAATATGCCTCCCTTCTATTTCCGAATCCTCTGAAACTTAAATTATGAAAAAATAAGGGGTAGTAGCAGTTTGACAATTAATAAATAGTAATTAATAAATTCAATGAACGAAACCCTTTGAGCCTGACTTTTACTCGCACTTGACCGATTTATTAAAAATGTCATATTATTCAAATTGAACTTTTAATATCCACTGATATGTTGCAGAATAATAATTAGTATATTGACATAAACTTTATTGAAACATAAATATATAATGGCAGTTTTTATCAGACAACACACAAATTGTAAGGGACAGAAGTGACAGGGACAGTACTGACATTTATTGAAATTTTCCACTTTATGTAAAAAAGAACATTTTTGGAATGTTGTATGAAATATTTTCAAAGACATATCAAACCTACGATTAAATGGATATTGGTTAATCTATAAATATCAATATTTAAATTGACATTGGGGAACAGAAGTGATGGTTAATAAAGGTACTCGTAGGTTTTCCCCATTCTTTTCAATCCAGAAAATATTCTTTATGAACGAATAGTAAACAATGGCGACTTTTTAAGAACAACATGCGCTCCGCTACTGGAAATAATAATGAAAATGTCTGCATACTGCCATCTGTTGGAAATATCAGGAAATTCATACACTGGGGCAGTAGTGACCAACAAAGTGAGGGACACAACTTTAAGCCCAACAATATTACACATTTTACTCATATAAAAATTATATTATTATGCTTCATGAAATTCATTTTTATAATAAAATTTTATATAAAAAAAAAACAGATTTTCACAGTATAAGTTATATAATTTTGTAGAACAATCACAGAAATACATTTTAACATTAAATGAGAATTTATATTGCAAAGAAATGCCGAGAAATATACTGGGGTCTCAGAAATCTCACTTATGAGATTTTGTCTCATATCTTTTATATAAACACCATACTATCTGAACGTTTGTTTTGTTTAAAGCTGCAATTATAACTAAATGCGGCATTGTGGTAAGTACAAATGATATATTATGCTTTTATTTATGTATATTTTGCAAATTACAATCAGCCAGTGAAAGAAAATGAGAGAAAAATGAAACTATAATATACCATTTTTTCGCTAAATAGATGCAGAGAAAAAAGGAAATAGCCATTCGAATGGAAATTATGTTTTCTTTCAATTTATGTAAAGAAATAAGCTTAGGGAGTCATCTCCATATTAAAATTGTAACAAATTATGAAATTTTCAATATTAATGTCTAATTTTAACGTCCTACTTGGAACAGTAAATTTTACCTTTGTTTACTAAACGGTAATTCATTCGATGAAGACGTTTAAGAATTATACAGATGTAAAGATTTAAACTGCTAATGTTAGTTTTAACTTTAGACTGCAAAGTAATGCATATATGAATCGATTAAAATTGTGGAAAAATGTGGATATTTATTTGTAAAAACACGGGCACAAGCCGCCCGTGTATTTACATTATGAGCAAAACTTTAGCAGTTTTTTTTTGTTCGAATATTTTGAGATTTTTATACGGGATTTAAGTCAAGTGTACAAAGAACATGTAAAAATATTGGATTAAAATACAGACTTTTAGTTACTTTTAGCGCAGAAGAATAAGTATCTCCGATAGGTGCAAAGTGACTTTCAATCGCGATTTTTTTTGAAAGGGTTAATATTCGTAGTTTTGAAAACGGAATCCACCGCCCTGTAAAATTTACTGTACCAAGTAGGATGTAAAAATTAGAATCGAGCCGTAGAGAAGAAAGTATCCGAATTAAGTTGGAATTTTTCAATTTAGTGTATCACTACAAAAATCTTTTTGAAAAAAATAAAATTTGTAGTCTATAATGCAGCTTGCGGTGTTCGAAAGTAATTTAAGAAATATTAAGAAATTTAATTATATATTTTAGTTTGACCGTATTTTGAACCATTCGGCCAAAGCACGTTTAGAAAGACGCGAGGAAAAATAGTCACTTTCGCACTTTTGGAACTTTTGTGCTTCGGATTCTTTGGAATTCCGGTATATTGGAAATCTATGAGTGGATGCTTTCCTCTCACGCTCCTCTCGCCACTCCCGTCCACGTAAGCTGGTTTCGAAGCGCATTTTTTCGCTCACACGTGCGATCCGGAAAAGACCAGCGCTTTGTGAGGACAATTTAAAATTTTACATTATTATAGCAGCGCTTTGCCATTGACGTATTCAAAAGGGTGACTGAAGTCATTGTTGGAAATTGACGAAACTCTGGAAATCCGTTTAATATTATTTTATTTAGTTTGTTAATTTATTTCTTCATTTATCTGTGGGGGTTCACGTGTTCATGTGCACCATTAGAGGAGCTGCCACTGACAGACATACACACACACACATATTATTATTTTTTGAGTATAGATTAATTTCATAAGTTATATATTATGAAATTTATATATACAGGGTGTCCACGTATAACCTGACCGACCTTTATTTTTGCAACCGTTGGTCCTAGATGCATACTTCCAATTACAAAAATGGTTTAAATAAGGTAAAGAATTATTTTTAAAGCGATTTGGGTCAAGAAAAAACATTTGTTAAAAAATACGAAAGTTAAATTTTTATACGGTCCCCCGGTCCTATAAGTGATATTTAGTAAAAATTTACTATGACACTAACAAGTAAGACAAAAAAAGTCCCATTCATCTAACATTAAAATTGACCGAGTTATGACAGTTTGAAATGCATGACCTATACCACTTTTTTGCATCTCAAAACAGATGATTTTGGCCATGCTTTAAGGGGTCGTATATAAAGTACTTAAACTTATTTCAAGGTATCTGCGCTTTGAAAGAAATCGTACAACTATTACGAATGAGTTAATTTTTATTAGTTAAGTTTCAGATTAATTAAAATAATTGTATTTTAATATATGTTTTATTTTGAAAGGATTTGAGGCTATGATTTCTTTTAACAAAAATTATGTTATTTTCATAAGGTTGTATTTAACTTGCAACGATCGTCTTTCCAGTTTAAAATTTGTACTCGAAGTTTAACTCACTTTCAAATGTCCGATCGAAGTTAAATTTTACATACTGACTTAAATCCGATGACAATGTAACATTATTATGATTTTCTACGCTTACTATCTTATACATACTTATATTAGAGGATAACACAAAAAAAATTCGGATAGATTATCGTCAACAAGTTTAAGAAAGAGTTTTAGATTAGATAACATAAACCTGCGATGGTTGTGTTTTTTAACTTTTATAATTACGTTTTATGTATTTTTTAACGCTGAATAAAAAAAAAATTACCTTCACTTTTAACCATCACATCAGGATTTTTTGCAAATCGTAAATTTCAAGGTTAAAAAATTGCGAAATATCTGATATTATAAAATAGATGTAAGACTTTTTTATTCAGTTTAATTTTATTTAATTAAATAGTTTATTCAAATTTTTGGCTTATACTTGGTTTCTTACAGCTAAACAGCTCAGGGGTCCGATGAGGTTGGGAGGGGAGGAGGACTCAATTTTAACTTTGAGCTTTTTAACTTTGAAATTTACGATTTGAGAAAAATCCTAACGTTATTGTTTAAAATGAAGGTCATTTTCGGATTCAGCACTAAAAAATACATAAGAATCAATTCCAAAAGCTAAAAAACATGGCACAACCCAATATAAGACAGTGTAATCTAACAGAATATTAAAATCTGTATCATTTTGTAAAGAATTGAGGCTGTTGTTTTTCCTCCTTTTATTTAACAAAAATTCTGTTATTTTTATCCTCTTATATGTACAATACAAATTGTATATTTTGCATTAATATGTCAGAATGATTATAGATTTCACAATTATATTAAATTTCAATGTTAATTTTTCTCTCAACTATTTTTTTGATATATCTGACGATTATTTATATTTCTACTACATTTGTGAATGACCCCTATTTCGCAGCAAAAAATGTACTCCAACTTTAAACAGCTATTATTCTGTCAATTTTAATGTTAGATTAATGGGACTTTTTTTGTCTTACTTGTTAGTGTCACAGTAAATTTTTAGTAAATATCACTTATAGGACCGGGGGACCGTATAAAAATGTAACTTTCGGAATTTTTTAATAAATGTTTTTCTTGACCCAAATCACTTTAAAAATAATTCTTTACCTTATTTAAACCATTTTTGTAATTGGAAGTATGCAAATAGGACCAACGGTTGCGAAAATAAAGGTCGGTGAGGTTATACGTATATCAGCTCCATGGGATTTGTCTCTATGTTGTGTTAACTGTGTAAAGATGAACAATGTGAATAATGATTTCTTTTGAGTCTTAAAAAGTTTTGTGTTTTTTAAGATTTCGTTTACTGGACTAAATGGACAGCGTGCCTCATTGGACTCTGGGTCCGAAAGAAGAGCAGCCGCAGAAGGTTTGACCTCTATGATTTTGAAGCAGAAAATGTGCCAGAGAAACTTGGTGTTGTCGTACCCGATGAAGAAAAGATGTGGGAATCGCCTTTTCCCGAGGAGCACCTGAAAAAAGTAAGATAAATATCTACGATTACGTGGGAGATATGCACGCATGAATTCAAAACCGTGGGATTTCTGCTTTCGTTTGATTCCCGCACACCGCTTTATTTCTTATATTTTTGTGTTCTAATACGCTTACTACAGTAAATAAACAAGTTGGAAATTGTACGTCAAACGTGACAAACGAGGCGCGTTCGTATTTGTTAGTATATCGTATCGTAATTGTAATCGTAGCATTACATCTTAAATTTTATTGGATGATACTTTTGTGTAAGCTTTCTTGCACGTCCGGGAAACATGACTGCAGCATCCCAGACGAATTTATAAATATAAGTGATGTTCAATTTTCAGTTTAGTTACTATGTTTTTGTCATTGTGTAATGTTCTTTCGTAACTCAATATATATTCGATCCAAAGCCTCGTCTATTTATTTGCTTTGTTATTTCATCAGCAGAGCTTGGTTTAATTCGCAGACAGAGTGACGCTAGTCCCTTTTCATATTTATTGCTGTGGTTTTGAGAGAGAAAATTTATTTTTCTTTTGTTTCTGTTTTTTTACCCAGCGATGGAAAGTGAAAAAGAATTATACGGAGTTGCTCTTTTTGATGGGGACGGTACAAATTTTTCTGTTTGGAAAAGGCGTGTCAAAGCCATATTTGTGGCGAAAGATTTGGATAATTTTTAGACAATGAAGCGACAGCTGAAACTGCGGAAGTTGTAAAATCGAAAAAGGCTTATGCTTTATTATTACCGCTTTTAAGTGATGGGGTTCTTGCGTAATTGCAAGAAGAAAATTCTGCGCATAAGATAGGGAATAAATTAGAACGAACATATGATACCAAGCGTGCAGTTAATCAAATTTTAATTAGAAAGAGGTTAGCAACTATTAAAAAGGATCGTGTTGTATCTATGAGAAGTCACATTGATGAAATAAATAAATTAATTTCGGAACTTAAAATTTCCGGTGCTGAAGTAAGTGACACCGATACTATTGTTTATATTCTATTGTCGTTGCCTCAAGAATTTGAAAATGTTAAAACTGCGTTAGAAAATCAACCGAATACTGTTTTGACTCTAGATTTTGTCACACAACGGCTGTTAGATGCTGAAGCACTTCTGCTCGACTCAAAGAAAGAAAAAGTGCAGTCCAAATTTGCTCATGATAATACCGCGTTTGTATCAACTCGCAAAGAGTATGTGTGCAAAAACTGTAATTCAAAGGGGCACATAGCTAAATATTGTAGAAAGAAGTTTACTTGTTTCAAATGTGGACTTCCTGGCCATTTTAAACGCAACTGTAAGACTGTTAAAAATTCAAATGAGGAAAAATTTGCTTCTTCAGCGGTATCTTTTGTTGCGGGGAACGTTAAAAAGAATGAATTTATGGTGGATTCTGGAGCGACTTCCCATATGTGCTCTAATGAGAAATATATCACGTCTTTACAGCCATCTTCAGAAAAAATTTAGTGTGCGTCGAAAACAACGAATCTTGAAATTAAAGGTGTTGGAAATATTATTGGAAAATTATCAAACGGAATGGAAATTACACTAAATAATGTTCTTTACGTACCAGATTTAAGTGGACAGTTGATTTCCGTTAGAAAAATCGAAAACGCAAATTATGCAGTTATTTTCAAGAATGAAAAGGTGTTCATAGAAAAAGGAAGAAATCGTTTTTGTTTTGGTGAACGTGATTCAAATGGACAATATGTTAGTTATTTTGTCCCAAATTATGAAACTGTTCTCACATCAAAAGAAAGTGATTCTGAAATTGGCATCGCAGAATGGGCCATCCAAGCGCCAAAGTGTTGAAGGAAATGAAACTTTCAATACCCCTTTCTTTTTGTGATGTTTGTGTTCGAGCAAAACAGAGTGCAACACCAATGGGAAGAGGACCTAGGAAAAGAGAAAGTACTCCGATGACTGCTATTCATTCTGACATATGTGGCCCTATTGTTCCGAAAACTTTTTCTGGTGAATGCTATTTTATGACTATCAGAGATGATTTTTCACGATTTACTGAAGTTCGATTATTGAAGCATAAAAGTGAAGCTTCAGAAGAATTGAAAGTTTTCTTAAAAACTAATCCTACAGTAAAGAAAATCAGATGCGATAACGGAAAGGAATATTTAAGTAATGATTTAGTGAATTTTACTCGAGATCTTGGTATAGTGATTGATCCCGCTCCTCCATACACTCCAGCTTTGATGGAGTTGCTGAAAGATGCAATAGGTCGCTCCTGGATATAGGAAGGGCTTTAATGGCTGAATCACATTTAACTAAGACTTTTTGGGGTCAAGCTATTCTTACAGCAGCTTACTTGAAAAATCGAATGCCAAGCAGCTCCAATGAGAACTTAACGCCGTATTTCTTAAAATTTGGAGAAGATCCCGATTTGAAGCACATACGTGTTTTTGAATGCAGTGCCTACATGTTAGTTCCTTCCGTTCATCGTAAGAAGCTTGATGATAGGTCTAAACATATGATCTTCATAGGTTATTCTTCAATGGGATATCGATTGTTAGATCCTGAGACGAAACGCATAACTATATCAAGAAATGTCAAATTTGATGAAGAGAAGAAGCATACCATAAACTCAAAGCAACACATAGTGGAAAATTCAGAATTGACTGATTGTGAAATTAACCCAGATGCACAAGAAAGAACTAGTGAAGAATCAGAGGATTCTGAAGAGAAAGAAGATAAAATGAGAAAATCCGAGCGATCAAGAAAACAACCTATTCGGTATCCAGCTCCTGAGGTGTATGAAGCATTACTTTGCCAACAAGAAACTTTATCTTTTGATGAGATCAAATTTCTCCCTGTTGATGAACAACGTTTATGGAAGGAAGCTATGGATGCAGAGATAGAAAGCATGAAAATCAACAACGTCTGGGATCTCGAAAAATTACCACCTGACAAACGAGCTATTTCCTGCAAATGGGTGTATACCATCAAAAGAGATGGACGTTATAAGGCTCGACTTGTAGCCCGTGGATTTATGCAAAAAGAAGGACTAGACTATAGTGAAACTTTCGCTCCTGTAATAAGTATGCCTTCTTTACGTTTAGTGCTTTTGTGATTTTAAATGATGACTTACATGCATTTCTTTTGGATGTAAAAACAGCTTTCCTGAATGAGTTAAATGAACTTGTTTTTATGGATCAGCCGCAAGGCTATGATGACGAAAGTGGGTTAAAATGTTCAAAATTAAAGTTTAAATATCTTGATAATGAACCTTGTATTTTTATTCGTTATAGTAATGGTCATAAAATAATTATTGCTCTGTATGTTGATGATATGCTTATAGCAGGTTCAGATTTAAATGAAACTAATGTAGTTATTTCTTTACTCTCTAAAGAGTTTCATATGTCAAAATCAGAATGTGTTTCAGAATTTCTGGGTATTCAAATGAAATTTAAATCTGATAGTTTAATAATGGATCAAGAGTCTTATATAATTAAATTGTTAAGTAAATTTAATATGCTAGAATGTAAACCTAGTGATATTCCTATTTCTCCTAAATCCACTCCATCTGATTTCAAAAATGGAAAACCATTTAATGGTCCATACCGTGAACTTGTAGGTTGTTTATTGTACTTAGCATATATTTCACGACCTGATATTTTATATAGTGTTAATTGTTTGAGTCAAATGCAGGAAAATCCTACTGAAGTTGCATGGATTGCACTAAAGAAAATTTTAAGATATTTGAAAGGAATTTTGTCCTTAAAACTTGTGTATAAAAAGCAAAAATCTTATCCTAAATTATCTATGTATGTTGATTCTGATTGGGGGGCTAACACAAATGATAGAAAATCAGTATCGGGTTACATTTTAATGTTTTGTAACATGCCTGTTCTCTGGTGTTGTAATAAACAAAAATCAGTTGCATTATCTTCAACTGAAGCTGAAATCATTGCCTTAACTAAAAGTTTAATGTTCAAAAATATTGCTTGTGAAATTGTAAGCATTAAGGATTTAGTTATTTTAGAGGATAATCAGTCTTGCATAAAATGTATCAGTAATGAAAGTAGTTATGGTAGAATGAAACATATAGATATAAAACTAAAATTTTTTCGTAATGTTGTAAAAGAAAATAATATCAAAATTGAATATGTTCCTACAAATATGCAAATTGCTGATATGTTTACAAAGGCATTGCCTAAAGTTAAATTTTATGAATTGTTGGTTCTTTGCTGTTTGTATAAGTAATGTTTTAACTCTGTCATACTTTTAATGTTTGTTTATTGTAATTTTTTATTCTGTGTTTTTCTAATGTAATGCTAGATTATGGGCGGGTGTTAGTATATCATATCGTAATTGTAATCGTAGCATTACACCTTAAATTTTATTGGATGATACTTTTGTGTAAGCTTTCTTGCACGTCCGGAAACATGACTGCAGCATCCCAGACGAATTTATAAATATAAGTGATGTTCAATTTTCAGTTTAGTTACTATGTTTTTGTCATTGTGTAATGTTCTTTCGTAACTCAATATATATTCGATCCAAGGCCTCGTCTATTTATTTGCTTTGTTATTTCATCAGTATTATAGCTAGTTATATAAACTAGATGGAACCCGTCCAAACTTGACGGAAAAAATTACAATAACAATATTAATTAAATAAGCTTCTTTATTACATAAGAAGGGGTGCATATGAAATAGTCTTTCAAATATTTTATTTTAAAAGTTTTTTCCCCCCCAGTGAATTACAGTACTATTTCCGAAGCAAACTCCAAACAAACAATCCGGAAACAACTGTGTAATGCAAATCAATTTTACATTACCGCCATATTCCCCACGGCAACAAAGAAAATTTCCTGGACCTATGAAGAATCATACAAATAGTATATTCCCACGTTCATCTCATATTCAGTCAATAAAAGAACATAGTAAATAAAGCACACATCCCCCCGCTCCCCCCTCCTGTGATAATGCAACCGAATGAGCTCCTATGCGCATGTGCATTGCATCTCACCAAAGGCACCGTCAAAATTCGACGTTAAAAAAGTTTTAAAATGTTTAAATTAAAAGTTTTAAAATATCTTCTTTAATCATTGTTCGTTTCAAATCCATATCTTCTGAAACGCATCCATTGTTTTAAGCTAAATTTCTATGTAAAGATGAAGAATTTTTTTTTTACAATAATAAATCAATCTGCAGATAAGGGAGATTTTTAATGTTTTCAAGTGTAATTTATTTGTATGGTTTCTTCGGTTCCTTTACATAATCAGGATGATTATTCCTTTTCCATCATAGTCGGGGATCTTTTCCTTCTTATGCAGTTAAATATCCAATGGATCTTTAAAAAAATAATAAAATGCAGTTCCTAGAATATTCTGATGTAACATATACATCAACGAATTCAGCATATCAATTTTATGTTAACCTGTAGCTTGCGGGAAACGAATACCTTAAATATTCTCTGCGTACGGGAAAACTTGACCGTTCCACCCCCTTTTCTTAACGAGATGCTCACAGCAAGTGGTGATAGGACATCTGGAATCATTAGGAATATCCGCTAATGATTTTCAATCGTGAGAAATCTCGGGATTTTCTTTTCCCCAAAGTAAAGCTGGTTTACCTGTCAAACATAATTGCTTATCTTTGTAAATAAGGTTTAAATGGTATACGGACATGCAAATTGAACTTTTTCTGTTAAGTAAATGCCATTAAATTCAGGTGATTAGGTTTTGAAATAATTGAGCGATGTATTTTTTAAATAATCAGAAAAAATACTTTCATTGAAGGTTTAAATAATGGTTTCAAAAGCTTTAAACTTTCAGATACGTTAAAAAATTAAATAAGTAATACAAGAATACTTTCCCTATATATATATACATTTTTTTTAAAATTACTATTCAGATTATAACTATGTTATACCTAACGGATTTCATGTTCCCCGTTCGGTATTTACTTTTTAAATTCAGACATACACCACTATTTCCAAATTGCATTATAATTTGTGTTGTACTTAAATTAGGCGATACTCGGTAGAAATCTAAACAATTATATTAAGCAAATGTAAAAAAATGAGCAAACGAGTAAAAAAATAAGCAAAGCCAAAAAATAATAAAATTGTATGCTAAGGCAAAAATACTTTATTTAAAAATAGCTTTAAACTTTCAAATGCATTTGACAATTAAATAAGTTAAAAAAAAACAATTTCCTTAAATGAACCATTTTTTTTTTTTTTTTTTTTTTTTTTTTTTTTTTTTTTTTTTTGCTTTTTAAGGTGCAAAATATGAAACAAGATATTTAAAAAAATACCTGGATGTTCTAAACCAAATATTAATAAAAATAATATACATAATTTTTCAGGAGAAATTCAAAAATAAATAAAACTGAACATGTTGTTATTTTCTAACAACTCAATATTATTTTTCCAGTACGACGTGCAATTTAAAACCGCTTCGTTGAAATTTAATTATTCCTTGTTAATTTTCAAAATGTGCCTTTCTGATTTTGTGTTTCGCTCATTTTAACACGTCCCACCCCCCACCCCCACCCCACCCCACCTAGAATAGTAACAATTTAAAGCAAGCAACAACGCTAGAGACATCATATAGAAAACAGCTGATATTGAAGTACTTTTTCTCGAGAATTTCTGACGCCATTTAAAGAAATTGCTTTTAATATTTTTGGCGTTTTTTAAACAATAAATTTATCATTCAACCATAAATTAAATTAAAAAGTGCAACAGGTGCGCGATTTAGTAAACTAAACATTCTACTTTATTTTTAATTAACTTTGTTGAAAAGGAATGAATTTTCAGAAAAATCCATATTTATATTAAAGTTTAATATAATATATAATAAGAATAATACTAAGTATAAGTGGAATACCTAATTATAATATAAATTAAAAATAAAATAACGTATTGAATTCGCTTCAGAAGTTTTCCAGAAAAAAGTACGGCAATAACAGTTGTTTTCCGTTAAGATTTTCGAACAGCTATTTCCTCTTTAAACATAGAAGAAAAATGCTTAGGACTTTCATTCGCACGTCATTTATATTTTTAGGTAGATTTAGTAAGAAATACTACCTATTATAACCTATTTCGAAATGGACGGTCCCAACTGCCGCATCATGGCAAAAAGGACATTTCTTTTCCAATTCCCAATAAAAAGGCGTCCCATGGTCTGCGTCTTCAAAATCTACCTGTGCCTGTAGGCCGAGCTGACACGGATTTTTTTCAATAATCATATGTTTAAAAAATAAATAAGTTTCAATTTATGTAATTTGCATAAAAACTACTACATTTTTACGAATCCGATGACTGCAAAGTAAATTACTTGTAAATATCGCTAGAATTGGATTAATTGTTAATATTCTGAAACAGATAAAATTAAATTGCAGTCGCAGAAGATAAAGCATGGTTATTAAGTTTTCTGTGAGTATAAAATTAACCGTTTCATAATCAGTCTTTTCTATTGTGCAAAAGTAATTAATTTTTGTTTGATTAAAGTTATACTTATAAATCTTACAATATTAACTGTACTTTTATTAGAGATTATATAAGTAATCATTTGATTTTTTTGTTGAATTAAATAAATAAAGTTCCGTATATTATTTTAAAATACCTAGCGACCTATTGTCGATGAAAAAAAAACCTGCAATACTCAAAATCATCAATACTAAATTACTAAAACAATTTCTTGAAAATAATCTATTCTCTATCATGTCACAAGAAAGAACAGCCCCACCAGTGGCTGAGAGGTTGTGCTCTCGAAGCTGGTAGACGGGAGGTGCTGTGTTCGATCCCAATCGCGCCCGTCGGCCTAATCGCTCGGAGTTTTCGTGGTTTTCTTTCGAGCCGTGGATCTTCTCCATGCGTAAATACGGATTAGGTTCCCTTAGAAAGACCACCACGAAGGGCACTCCCCCCGGGCCTATATCCCTAGTGTCGATAATTGGCCGTCAATAATCAACCCAACCCAACCCACAAGAAAGAAAAATCTTCCACTAATTTGGAGAAAGTGAGGTAGAAACAGCTTCAAATTGAGTGCGTAAACAAAATATACTTTCTTTACTGCATACGTTTTATCTGTATTCCCCTATGATAACCAATATCTTCCCTACAGGATTTCCCTTCTCTGATACGCTATGTGACCCCTGTTGAGACAAACGCTATTAAGGATTTCCTGCACTCCGTCTTTGAGGGGTGAAAATTTTCGGGATGAAGGTAATCCCAACCCCGTATTTTTCAGCATTCTTTTTCTTGGGATTACGGTAATCCCCCCGTAAGCAAAAGGTTAATCATAAACTATAAATAGTTTTTTTTCTTGACAGATTTTAGTTTAGCGCCAAAATGCTCTTTCTTTTGGATAATCTGATCTCATGATTTCTCAGGGGAAATATCAATTTTATGTTAATCATAAACTATAAATAGTTTTTTTTTTTCTTGACAGATTTTAGTTTAGCGCTAAAATGCTCTTTCTTTTGGATAATCTGATCTTATGATTTATCAGGGGAAATATCAATTATGTGTTAATCATAAACTATAAATAATTTTTTTTCTTGACAGATTTCAGTTTAGCGCCAAAATGCTCTTTCTTTTGGATAATCTGATCTTATGATTTATCAGGGGTTTTTATTATTTTTCTTTTTCAGTTTTTATGATGGTTAGGAAAATCTATTTTGAATTGGGGCAACTTTCCCAGGGACTATGTTACATTATTAAAGCAAACTGATGATCATTGTTGAGATGGAATTGGAAAATATTTCATGCTTGAAAATTATTTAAAAAATCGTTAAATTAAGCGGCAGTTGTAAAATAAATTTCAATCAAAAGCTATTTTTTTTCTAATTGATGATGTAAGAACTAAAATTGTAAAATGTAGTAAAATGTAGTAAAAAATTGAAATTTGTAGTATTTAGAAGTGATGTAAGCGCGATGAAAGCTAAAGCGATAGGGCCGTTTGTTGTCACAACCGTTATACATTTCTAAAAATTGCCACTGTGTTTTGGCTGGCGTCCAAGAGTAGACTACCATTTTTTGACATCGAAAGAGGAATTCACAGTGGAAGAAAAAGGACTTTGCCACTAAAAAGGAACTGTTAAATGAACTTATAACAAACCTACCAAAATAATCCCTATAAAATATTAGCCTTACATTATTTATTCTAGCTAAAAATACAATCATTATTTCAAGTTTTTTTCCTATAACACTATTTTTAATAATTTTAATTTTCCTGAAATTCTTTACTTTTGTGATTTTTTTATAAAAAAATGAAAACTTCTAACCTATAATTAAAAAAAAGTAATTGGTAACATGTAATCAAGGTATGCAATCAAGTGAAGGAACCAATAAAGGCTTAAATTCTGATCTTTAAAATTAAAAATTGAAAAATCGGTTAAAATTACATCATGTTGACACAATTAATTTTTCTTTTTAGTTTTATCAATGTTAAAATGCATTTCAAGCTAAGCATAACGTCATTTTCCCCGGCGCAAACTTTTCACACGTACCTTGTATCAGTTACTTTTATGCTTAAACACCATGTTACAAATAAAAATATAGTTTGTATTTAATTGTAATGAAAAAATGG
This sequence comes from Maratus michaelseni, assembly GCA_963931845.1. Classification (NCBI taxonomy): domain Eukaryota; kingdom Metazoa; phylum Arthropoda; class Arachnida; order Araneae; family Salticidae; genus Maratus; species Maratus michaelseni. The sequence continues at coordinate 55,344,885 of OZ007596.1, forward strand.
CATCAACAAAGTTATAATGCATAATGATAAAAGAAACCTAATGGGCAATATTCCGGTGACTTCACAATAAATATGAATTATTATTCCCTTATAAAACACGCGGATAAATATTTTCACCGAAATTTAACTTGCAAATTAAAAAATTCGGCCTAAAAATTCTCATCAAGTGATTTTTAATTCGGCGTTAAATGTATTTATAATGATGTTTTACTAATTTATTAGTTATTACATTAATTAAAATAAAAATTACATCTTCGAAACCATGATATTAAAATAGAAAAAGCATTGAAAAAATGTTGTGATTCGTAGTTTCGGACAATCGATAAAATTCAACTGACGTCACAAACATATCCAACAGTCAAAAGGGATAATTAAGAGAAATAATATAAATAAATAAATGTCCAAGATTATTTTTTATTCTGTTTTCATTAATATATTGTAAATTTTATTGTTTAAAGTTATTGATAAATGATACTTTAGTAAATGGGGCTTTTCCTAATTATTATTTTATTATTATTTTTTTATTTTTGAGGTTTAATGGCAACATTCTTCTGTTTGAGTATTGGGCGCTACAGTTTGGCGAAAATTTTGGGGTACCTTTAGGTTAGCTGGGCGCGAGTGAAGTATATATATATATATATATATAAAAACTTATTGCAAAAATTAACCATTGAAACAGAAATAACTGACCAAATGCAATGAAATTATTATCCCAAATAGCTATGTCAAATTACACATTATAAAACATAGTCCTAACAAATGAAGTATTTATTCAAAAAGTGAAACATAAGTAAAAAAAAAAAAAAAAAAAAAAAAAAAAAACACAAATGCAAGCTTATAATGTAATTTACTTTTTCAAGGGCTGGGAAACAACATTATAAGCAAAGAATGATTGTTTTCTGTAACTGTCACAAGCTTAAAGCCAAAATTTTGTGACAATTCCAAGCCCTAACAATCATTGGAAAGAAATTGGAAAAAAAAAAAAAAAAAAAGGATACCATTGAAAATAGAACACTACAAATCAAACGGAAGAAAATAAATCCATTTATAAACAAATAAATACAAAGGAAGACAAAGAATATCTATACATTACAACATAAATTTGTCCAGAATCCGAAGCCAAAAATGTTTTGTGCTAAGCACATGGTAAAGTGAATAAGTGAATTCAAACGTACAAGTTAAAATTACAGTTAATTTTCTAAAAGTAGCAGTTATTAATTTAACCATTGTGATTTTAACTATTTCTAATTTAAAATATAAAAATACAAATAAATAATATAAAAACTATAAATTCATTTACTAAAAATATTTTTTAACTTAAATAATTTTAATATATATATTATATTATTGGAATATTTAAAAATTTCACTTGTATTCCAAGTTTTCAGTTAAAAGAGAAAAAAAAAATTGTGAAAATTTATATGGTGCTGCCATCTGGTTTTATAATAAACAATAACTAAAAAATAATACTAAAGAATAATAGTAATAGTTTTTTAAAAATCATTATATGGTGCTGCCATCTAGTTAAAGATTAAAACAATATCTAAATAACTATTAATTATTTTGATTAAGTAAATTTTCAGTATAAAATTATTTTATCTATTTATTTTTACATATGTCAACATTTAAATAATTTCAAAACATAAATAAACCCATAAAATCTAAAATATTATTGTAGAAGTCAAATTAAATTTTCATTTTATAAATAATTATACGCAAGCTTAAAAGATTTACCAATATGACTACATGCACTTATTGGAACTAACATCTTGCAAAATTTTATTAACCCTGAAAAATAAAATTAGATTTTCATTTTATAAATAACAATGCAAGTTTAAAAGAAATACCAAAATGGCTACACACACTTAATGGAACTAACATCTTGCTAAATATTATTTATTCTGAAAAATAAAATTAGATTTCACACACTGATAGCTAAAAATAACCAAACATTTCCAATATGTTAACCTCACGTATTGAATCTAATATCTTGCAAAAAATAAAAAATAAAAAAGCATTTAACTAAATTGTTAAATGTTCTCTACCTGGCAAGGGAAAAAAAACATTAAATCTCCAATATGGCAACGCACTTATTGGAACAATATTATATTTAAAGTTCTCTCCCTAGAAAAGAAAAAAAAATTATAATTTACTATTTAAATTTTTTAATTAATAAAAGATATTTAACCAAAATATTCCCACTCAGCTCTCACATAAAGGAATTCATTCTTTAGCCAAATATATCAGTAATCAAAATGTAAGTGTTTTAACAGATAGAATGTGCAAACATATAAACCCCAATGAAAGCAAAATTTATATTCGTAAAATTGACTTAACTAAATAAAAGGGATAGCCATATTCTACTGCATGTTGAAGAATAAGTTTTAAATTTTGAGTTTTAAAATTATTAGAACAAAGATTGTTTATTCTATGTGCAAAATTTAGTAAAATATTTACAAATACTGATTTATGTATACAAGACTTATAATTAGTAAATAAGTTAACTTTAAATGTAAAATCATTTCTTTTGTCATAAATGTCAAACAAAATTTTATTATCTTTAAGAATTATCTTAAGATCAAGAAAATTAATTTCATTATTTACCATAAGGTTGAAACTATAATTTAAATTTTTATGATATTTTATTGGTAGTAAATAATTTGAATTATTATTAAAATAGAAGACAATTATATCATCTATATAACGGTACATTTTACAATTAGCAATATGTGAATTACGTTCATAATAATATAAATATAATTCTGCAAGAATTGAAGAAACAATACCACCCTGTGGTAATCCACAGCATTGAATATATATATTCTCATTAAAAACAATATAATTATGATGTAGAATAAATCTAGTTAAAGTTTTAAAGTAATTTAAAGAAATGTTATTTTTTAATTTTATGGAATCCTTGTATTCTTTGTATAATAAATTGACAATCCTGAACATATCCTTGATATCAATATTATTAAATAAGTCATTAAAGTCAAACGTCTTCATGTAAGTTATGTTATTTAAATTTTTTATATTATTGACAAGTTGAAAACTATTTTTTATGCTAAACAAATTATCTTTTAGTTTTGTAAGTTCAAACAATTTAGTGAGAATAGTTAATAGAAATTTACTTGCATTATTATTATACGTATTACAGCCTATAGTTACAGTTCTAAATTTTATAGGAGTTTTATGAAATTTAGGTATAACAACAATGTATGGATAATTAAAGTTGTAATTTTTAATTTTTAGCAATTTATAATATTGAAATATATGTCGATTATTAATAATTGTATTAAGATTAGTTTTTTTTAAATTTAAACTTGTATTTATTGCATTAGATATTAGCTGTGAATAATATTTTTTGCAGATGAAAGCATAGTTGTTTGGTGATTTATCAACATAAGTAATAATAAATTTGTTTTGTAAATTCTTTATTTCACTATTTAGTTGTTTAACATTAAAATTAAAATTTTCCATATTTCTGAAAAGTTCAACATTTAAATTACTTAATACATTTAATTTCCATTCTTTAAAAAATTCAATGGGTTTATTATAATCTATTGAAATTTTATATATAAAAAGGTCAAGATCCAGATTAAATTGTTTTAATATAGAAAAAATATTATAACATGATGGTGTTCGAAATTTAGTCCCATTAGTCATAAAACTGCGCAGATAATCATTCTCGACAATATTAATATCCCCTGTAATAATGTGACCATGTACCTTATCTACATAATTACTAAAACTAGGATTATTACATAAGCACGGAGGTTTATCATTTGATGTAAGAAATTTTGCAAAATTATTGTAATTGAAAATTCTACGTCCAAGTGTAACATTGTATTTGTATGATTTATGTATTGTAAAATTTTTTATGGGGAATTTGTTATTGTTATTAATTACATTGTGTATATTAATTTTATTAAGTACTATATTGGAAAAAGTGATTATAAGTTGAGTATTGTTAGTTTTTTTATAAGTATTTTTTGAAATTTTTACATTAAGTTGATTAATTCTATATAATAGAAGATCAAAATATACATCACTAAAATGTGGTGATAAATTTAATGTTAAAAATACTTTATAATAATTATTAAGATTTTTCTTTTTGATCGAAAAAATATGTTTCCTTATATCAAACCAATTGAAAGTATTAGTGAATTCATTTTCCATATTAGATAATTGCTGTATAATATCATTACTAGAAATATACTGTGTATTAGTACCATATTTACCCCTTTTTGTACGTGTAGTTTTTGTATTTACTTTATGATTTAAATTAGCATAAGTGCTAGTATAATGTTCATGTTTATTAGTATTTGTATAAACAATGTTTGTGCGATTAAATAACTTAGAATTTAGACCATAAGGATATAAAGAGTTACGGGATTTGATATAAATGGATTCATAAAGTAGTCTATCACTGAAATTTTTGTGCATACTCAGGATTTTAATAGTAATATCTTTAAAGTCATGTTGTCTAAAGTGCATATGCTCAACATTTATAGAATTATTTTTTATAATATCCTGTCTATGTTGATTGATTCTGAAGTGCAGTGGATTACATGATTGACCAATATATTCCATCTTACACATATTGCAATTAATCGAATAAATAATATTGTATGCTTTACAAAAGAATACATTAATTTTCGAGTTAGAACTATTAACAATTTGTAGTGGATCTGCATGTGGGCAAGTTAAGCAGCGTGGTGATGAACATTTTTTTTATATATATATATATATATATATATATATATATATACATGTATGTCATTCTATAAACATAATGTATTCTAGGTGATGTAACTGGGGTTAATTTTTGGCGCCTAAATGACGATTTTTGCTTTGTATGGCAACCTGGTGATTTATAATAAAATTGAATATGTGTGTAAATAAATAAAATAAAATTGGTACTTTTATGTTAGCTGGGCGTCAGGGATAACTCTCCAAATCTTCTTTCAATTGGAATAATTTAAATTGCAATATTTTACGTGAGATTTGTTATTCATATTGAAATGTTTATGTTTAGATATTTTATTATGATTATATTTTAGCTAATTTTAAGTAAGTTTTTTAAGATTTAATATTGCAATCTTAAAATATTACCTAGTTGATATTAGCTAATGTCAAAAGATTGGCAAACCACAGAGTTCAGAAAGTAACTCTATCCCTCGCAAGAGAGGGAGTTTCCGACTTTATGACGTCATAAGCAGCAGTAAAAGTTAAATTGAAAATTATGGCTAATTAATTAAATTTTCGAACAAACGAATGCACGATAACAAATCTGTGTCCAAATATCTTTCATTTAAAAAAAGAATGGTGTACTTTGATGCAGTAGTTTCTTCTCACGGATTGTCGAAAGAAATCGCTTAGCGTTTTAAATATATAGATATTCAAATCTTGATGATTTTTAATTCTGTGAAATTAATTATATCGTCTGCAGAATAATTTCTGTAAAAAAATAAGTATCTCGGTCGCTTGACGGTTAAACCGCGTAAGCTCCTATAACAAGAAAGCACCGATTTGTTTTAAAAACAAATTTCTTATTAAATATTTTTATTAATACCTTCTAAAGGTTTGATTCAATTTTCATAAAATTTGAAATGCCTCGACGAAATTCTGCAAAGATAATATATCTTGAATTTCAAGCCATTCGATTGGGTAGTTTTTGCGTTGTTATATGCGGACGGACGGACAGACCAGACAACGACAATAGGTGCTACGTATTTATATAATTACGAACTCCCCTAAAAAGGGTAGAATTATGCATCAAGCATATATTATGAAACACTTTCCAACACATTCAGAATAGGGAAACAAAATTTAAACGTTTAATAACGTCAAATATGATATCTAAATAAACAATGGGATGACAAGGAATGGCCACACCTGTAACTCAGCTTTCGTTTTTGAATATAAGTGTAATCGCGGGGGGGGGGGGGGGAGATGTCTAAGTAAACAAATTGGTAAAAGCACATTTGAAAACCCGATTTAAACAATTACCGTCAATAGTCGGAAAAGTAGTCAACATCTTTTGTGAAACCCTGTATATAATCCATAAATTTGCATAAAAACTACATAGTATGTTAAAATTTAGTTCAGTTAGAAAACGAATCACATAGTTGAAAATTCTCGTTCAGCAATTTCCCGTCAATAAAAGGGATAGTACTCGAATTCTTTTGTGTAGCCCTGTATGCGAGCTATAGAATTTATATTCATTTTGTAATGTGCAAAATATTAGTTAACTTTTAAAATGCATATCACAATTAAATTGCACTTGTAAAAATTATCGCTCATAGACACTACTGTATTTTAGTTATTTTGCGAGTCTAAGTAAAGGAACGTCAAATGCTATTTGCAGCTTATTATACAGTAAGCGTCTTGTAGTGCACATTAGTTCTGTATATCAGTTTAAATATGTTTGAAATAGGACACTATTATTAAAATAAATTGCAAATGATTTTCTCCAATGAAAATAAATACTTTTGAGTGTGTCTGTAAACGAACTATAAAAGCTACAAACTTCATTGTCAATACCGAACTCGCCATAGTAAATCTGAATAACATATATCTATTGAATGACAATCTAAGTTAAACGAGTTAGATCACGGACAGACAGACCGACGCCCAAGAAAACGCTCAAATTCATAATAACTTTTCAACTATTTTGAAAAGTGTTAAAAAGTAAAAATACATATTTATGAGTTCATATTTTAGATAAAATGTATTCGACAAAAATATTAAATAAAAAAAAATATATACAGTGCATTACGATACATTACGGTCTATGGGTGATAATTGTTTGAATTTTATTTTAATGATGCACAACTTCAAACATTACGAAATTAATAGGTATTGTTGATACACTACAACATGTTTCTCACAGAAAATTATGCGTGTAGAATTCATTGTATATTTACAGAGACACACAAAAATTCTGATTGCATTATTTTAATTGTTCAGAGTGCACTGTCAAGTTGCAATACTATTTCTGACATAATGCAATTAATACGCATTAGTCAGGTGAGCGGCAACATATTTCCTACAGAAAGTGATGTAAGGAACATTTAATAATATTTTTCAGGGCCGCAAAAGAATTCCAAAACATTATCGTCCTGAGCGATAACGGCAGGATGTTCATTTTCAGTTGTGTTATGCGTTTTCAAGCTTAACAAAATTATAGTATATTATGTAGTGTGTATAAATTCCATATAAATGCAGGGCTTCCCCAAGTAGTTCAAATTAATTATTGTCTGCGCATGGGAATTACAAAAGTATGTTTTCAACTGTGCTATTTTTCGGCTGAATTAAATTTTAGTAATTTTACTATTTTCAGGTTATTAAATGTTAACAGTTCGTGTCAGTAATGTAGTAATAAAATCATATAGAGAGCTTCAAAAAAGGAGATGGATATATTTCCATCTAAGGACAATAAGTAAGAGAAAAGTGTTCTCAATTGTGTTATGCAATTTTCACCTGAATTAATATTTAGCATACTATGTAATACGTATAAATATATATATATATATATAGGACTCCACAAAAGAATTTGAATTTATTACCGTCTGTGGGACATAATTGCTACAAATGGCTTTTAAACTGTGTTTCGTGTTCTTTAAATGTTTTATTTAGGTAACGCCTTTCATCGTATGAAAGAATGAATATGTGTAACAATATCCTATTAATACTGGATAGTGTTTCATAGTCTATGTTTAAAGGATGATTTTTCTTCTTCTTCTTTTTTATTTAGGCTGCAGATGAAATTTTCATCTATGGTGTCAATTCCAATTCACAATCCCTGATGGTACGAGTCTCTAGGTCTTGCAACGACGAATCAGAAGCTTGGATTTATTTAAAACTGGCTGACGACCACTGGTATGAGCTAGAACAGTTCAAAGGCTACCAGCGTATTTTTAATGATAAATGCACATACTTTACATGCGGCGGACTGCAGATGCACTACATGAGTCCCATGCGCAGATGGAGAATTTCTTATTGCGGGATGTTGAAGTAAGTTCGTACAATAATAATTTAACTTCACTACAATAGTGACGTTATGGAAAATGAAATAATTTTTTTATATATTGAAAAGGGGACTCTGCCCCCTACGCGTTACGCTTGCCAACACCCGTCTAGACCACACAGGCTCTAAAAACACGCTAATTTGCTCTGTTTAAATAAAAATACCCTATTACGGAAGATTGAATGATATTATCAGGACCAGTGACAATCTTCTGTAATCATTCATTCTGTAGTCATTCATTTCCCTTTGACTCGGGGAATTTTCGATTCCAAAAGCTGCATCCACTGTGGCACAGATGACGACTTTTTTAGTGATTGATTAAGTAGGAATTACCACATATTTGGAAATCTGCTTGTATAAAATTGTTATGCAAAAAACGTCACTGCCTCCCAGACTTTTATAACACTTAGAAGAAATGTTTTCTATTAGATGCTGTAAGAAAATCGTTTATCCTAATCCTAATAATATTATAAATCTCATTGTGTGCAAATGTTAGGCTGAAGCCAGCGTCAAAATGGAGCATTTAATGTTCCTGTATTTTTGCATATAGGTTGATTAAAATCCTCAAATTAACATAGGCTGGTTTTTGTTTATTTTATTCAAATATTTTCTTTAATAATTAAAAATTTCATTATTTTCATAGAGAATAAGTGGACATTTTTCCATACAATTTAACCATTTTACTTTATCGTTGCTAGGTGCTTTGATCGTTGCCACAAAAATAAAAACACGGAAAAATAATTTTTCCCCAACAACTAATTTTCAATTGAACGATTTTCACGTGAAAACTGAAAATTAAAAAAAATTAAAAAGAAGCTAAATTTCCGTGATATTTGAAACAAAAATATGGAGTATTTGTTATTATACATGAAGTATGAATATCTGTTAAAATAAAAAGATATTTTTCTGTCAAAAACTGCGTTATAATTAGAAGGAAAAGTGCAACAATAATTATATTATTAAAAAAATAGATTTCGCTTGGACCATGGAACTATGAAAAGGATCCTCCTCGGCTTGGACAAATATGACGTCATAAATAAAACATGTATTTTCAAATATTCGTAATAATACAAGGAGCATGAATATCAATGTATAATGAAAGTAAATAGAAAATGGACGTAATATTTAAGATGAAAAACTGAAATATTTTATATCGATACTGATTAATAATTCGCTTGAATACCAGTTACACACAAGTGTGAGTTTTCCGCTAAAATTTACGTCCTGATTGCCAGAAAAAGAAAATTAACAAGAATTCTGCCATTTAAAAGAGATTTCTCTGAGGAAAAAGTGACGTCATATTTGAAATAAAATGGGAATTTTCAAATGTGTTTTAGGAGGAGCGTGAATCAATTCATTACATTAATAATACAAGAATCGGTAAGTTTAGAAAGTAGATGAGTTTCACGTCATATTTAAAACGAAAAATTTAAATATATTTTTTTAGCTTTTTTTTTAGCTAGCGATTATTATGCATGAATATTAGTTACATACAGATGAGACTTTTTTGCCAAAAACTACACCATGATTATTAGGAAAATAAAAATAATTACGAATCTATTATATTAAAATCTGACCGCCTGTTTGTATTTCACAGAGGATGTCATAAACTCTCAGAATTAAAAAAAATGATTTAAATTCCGAGAAATGATTATTATTTTTTTTATATATAAATTTAACGAAGTTGCTCTAAAAATGGCAACTAAATTATTCCAATTTTGTGGATAAAAAAGAAGAAATGGAACGGAATAATATATTTTTTCTCATTAAAATTGAAAAAAAAAATTTATTTTCAATTTGAATAGATGGTGAAAGAAAAAAAAATCTTGATTACAGTAAATTTTTTTTAAAAATAAAAACGTATTTTCACATATTCAAACTTCATGAGTCAATTTATTCTGGAGAACAACTATCGTCTGTCAACATATTTTCATTTAGAAATAAAGAATTTTTTTTTTCAGTTGTAGTACAGCGGCTAGAATATAGGATCTGTAGTTATAGATTAAATCAAGGAGGCAAATTTAAGCTCCATGCATTTAGGTTTGCAATTATTGCTCCCTATTCACAAGAATTGAATTTAATGAAAAAGAATATACTATTTCCATTATACTTGAAGGATGGCTATTAAAACGTTTCACAAAGGCGTTAAAAGTAAAATGCTTTACCAGGTAAACTTGACATATGTTTTTACACAATTCGCCGATTTCCACGATTTTATTTGGCCCGCCTTTTTTGTTGGTTGCAGTTTCTTTTTTGTGATTATTTGTCACAAAATTTCACTTTTTTAAAACTTAGTTATGTCAAAGCCCCTATAACATAGAAATACTGTATTGTCTCCAAAGGAATGTGATCAAGAGTTAGTTAATTATTTACGTTTCTAATTATCGGAAATGAAATATTTTGCTTAATTAATGAATTTATTCTTATTTTAATGATACGTGAACGAAGTCACGGGTAACAGCTAGTAATATTATAAATCTGATTGTGTGCAAATGTTAGGCTGAAGCCAGCGTCAAAATGGAGCATTTAATGATCCTGTACCTTTGCACATTGGTTGATTATAACCCTCGTATGAACATAGGCAGGGTTTTGTTTATTTTATTCAAATATTTTTCTTAATAATTCAAAATTTCGTTATTTTCATAGAGAATAAATGGACATTTTTTCGTATAATATTTTAAAATGGTTAAATTTACTTTACCGTTGCTAATATTTTATCGTTTCCAAAACTAAATCAAAGCCCGAAATAATAATTTTTACTAAACAATTAATTTTGAATTGAAAGATTTTTCCGTGAAAAATGAAAATTCAAAAGAATTCAAAAGAAGAGGAATTTTCGTGATATTTGAAACAAAAATATGGAGTATTTGTATTATACATCAAGTATGAATATTGGTTACGTTGAGAAGATATTTTCTGTCAAAAACTGCGTTATAATTAGAAGGAAAACTTAACAATAATCATATTATTAAGAAAAGATTTCGCTTGGACCATGGAACTATGAAAAGGATCTTCCTTGGCTTGAACAAATATGACGTCATAAATAAAACATCGAGGCTAGCGAAAAAGCATCTTTTTCGTTAGCCTCGTAAAACACGTATTTTTAAATATTCGTAACATTACAAGTAGCATGAATATCAGTGTATAATAAAAGTATATACATAATGGACGTCAGATTTAAGATGAATAACTGAAATATGTTTTTTGATACTGATTAATAATAAGCTTGAAAATCAGTTACATACAGATGTGAGTTTTCTGATAAAATTCCCGTCATGATTGCCAGGAAAAGAAAATTAACAAGAATTATATCATTGAAAAGAGATTTCTCTGGAATCAAAGTGACGTCATATTTCAAATAAAACGGGATTTTTCAAATATGTTTCAAATGGTGCGTGAATCAATTTCATACTTAATAATTACAGAGTACAATGAAAGAATAGAGAGGCAGTGAACCGTGAAATCGGCTTGCAATATGAAGCCGGTTATGGCTCAAATCGTTAGGCCCAAGGGCCGTTTCAGGGTACTTCATTGGACGGGGAGAGGTTTTCAAAGCAAGCCGCCAGTTGTTTAGGCCAACTGTAGGGTTGCATTTTCAGCTTCACGCCAAACATAAACATTTCATATATATTTATTTAAGATTATTAGGAAAAGAAAATTGAACACAAGTCTATTATTTTAAAATCTGACTGTCTGTTTCTATTTCGCAACTACTACTCTTAATGCAATGCGATTTACTTAACACCATCATTGATCTAAGGATGTCATATAAACTGTGAGAATTTAAAATTTTGAATTAAATTCCGAGATATTATTATTATTATTATTATTATTATTATTATTTTGTAAATTTTAACGAAATTTCTCTAAAAACGGTAATTAAATTACTCCATTTTTGTGGATAAAAAAAAAGAAATAAAACGGATTAATACATTTTTATGCCATTTTCTCATTAAAACTGAAAAAAGAATTTATTTTCAATTTTAATAGTTGGTGAAAAAAAAAATCTTGATTACAGTAGAATTTTTGAAAATTAAAAACATATTTCCACATATTCAAACTTTATGAATTAATTTATTCTGCAGAACTAAAATCGTCTTTCAGCATATTGTCAAGAAATCAAGAGTTGTTTCAGCTATAGATTAAACCAAGGCGGCAAATTTGCTGTTACATGTAAACGTAACACTTGCAATTGCAAAGCTTTTCGCAACCCCAAATTACATGCAAACGTAACATTTACATGTAATTTGCACCCAAATTAATTTTAATTTGAACCCTTATAAACGTTAATTTGCACTGAAAATTACATGCAAAAGTAATGTTTACATATAATTTTGGGTTGCAAAAAGCTTTGCAATTGCAAGTGTTACGTTTGCATGTAACTGTTACTGTTACATGCAAACGTAACACATGTAAATGTTACGTTTGGATGTAATTTTGGGTTGCAAAAAGTTTTGAAATTGAAGCTCCTTGCATTTAGGTGTAGAATTATTTCTCCATATTCACAAGAATTGAATTTAAACCAAAAGCATATACTATTTCCAATGAATTATTTTTAAATGATGGCTGTTAAAACGTTTTTCAAAGTCGTTAAAAGTAAAATGGTTTATCAGGTAAAACTGATATTTGTTTTTTGACAAATTGTACTTTTTAAAAACTGATAAAGGCCCCTATAACAAAGAAATACCGTAGTTTCTCCTATGAAATATGATAAAGAGTTAGTTAATTATTTACGTTTTTAATTATCGGGGGTGAAATATTTTGTTTGATTAATGCATTTATTCTTCTTTTAATGTTACGTGAACGAAGTCACGGGTAACAGCTAGTATGACATAAAAATGACATTAAGGGCGTTTTAAATGTAACGTTTTACATTGTTTTAAATGGGACGTAAATATCACCATTAAATGCTTTTCGCCCGTAATAGTTTAATTATTTAAAGTTTTCTATCTTTTCCAATATTCACGTGCATATATATATTTCATTTAAAAATACAGTGTTTGTAAACGCTATAAGAAAAGTGTTTTAAATATCACGTTTTAAATACATCGTTTTAAATATGATGTAATTTTCACTATCAAATCCTTTTCGCACGTAATAGCTTAATTACTATAATGTTCTTTTTTTTTAGTATTCCAATGTAAATATATTTTTGAATTGGAAAATGTTTGGTAATATTATTATTTGTACATTTTAAAAGCTGGTAACAATGAGTGAAAAAGGCTATTTCAAACTATGAATTAAATCTCTCTTTCAATAATAAAATTGTTTATAAAACATTGAAAAGAAAGAAAACTTAAAAAATTGATTCGTCACTACACAGAAAAATCTAGTCAAGTGTATGCTTGCAAAAGATGGTTAAATTGCTGTGCATAGTTTTTTATCCCATACAACTTTTTTAAGTGATAGGAAATTATTTTGACCTATTGCAATATTAAACAGCTTTAAAATAATTGTTCGATTAAAAAGCTATCTTCTTCAGCATGTTATCATACATTTCTCTATAAAACTACCAGTTTTCATATTTTTATATGCAATACTTTTTCATTATGAGCCGAGAAAGTGGAAGATCACAATAAATTGAATTAGGTCAGCGGCATTAGTTCCCTTTTTTTAGAATAGAGGGATCCTTTAATAATTAACTATTATGCGCAAAAAGAAAGGATTCAATACCTATTATAAGATTTGGGAAATATAGAATATTTATAAAACTAGCTAGGACATGCTTAGCTTAATCTAAAATCACAGCTAAACTTTTTAAAACAAAATGTCAAGATTCGGAAAAAAGAGACTACCTTATTCCTAGATTTTATTTAAGTGGCAGAGTGGTTAAAATATATATATATATATATATATATTTTTAACACTTTCCAACTTAGTTGAAAAGCGCTTATTAATTCGGTTTCTCTGCTGCCTCTCTGTCTGTTTGTTTGCCGCCTGTCTGTCTGTCTGTTGTTTGTCTGTATATCTGTCCGTGATCTAATTCAGTAATATACTCGGATTGTGATGCAAATGATATACCGGGTGACCAGAATTAAAAAAACACCCCTATCCTGACCTCCCTATATACCGAACTGCTCAGTGTAAAAGCTTTAAATTTTCTGAATACACTATTCAAGACATGGGGAAATTGATTATGCGAAAAAAAAATGTTCCAGTAATACCGATAAATGGCACTGTACAACGTTAATATGGAAAAAGAGAAGTTGAAGAGTTAAAGTGAATGCATCATAGTCTTGGCAGATTCTGCGGAGCGATAAGGTCCATTTCCACCTCAATAGAACAGTGATCACCCATAATTGTAACATTTAGTAAACTGAAAACCCCGGTACCTTCCAAGAGATTCCACTCCACTCACCGAAAGTTACAGTCTGGTGTAGATTCCCGGCCAGATTCATTCTTCTACCTTTCTTTCTTGAACAAGATATTCGTAATGGCCCTGTGACATGCATTGGGATCGTCTACGGGTTCAAGATGGTGTTCGAAACTTTTTTTTTACCCCTTTGCAGGAGTGGAAATGCCTTGACTCAATTACCTTTATGCAAGATGGTGCGCCTCCACAAATTGAACTCTGTGTACAGAAGTTTCTTCGGCAATGTTTCACTAATGGCAGAATAATCAGTCGTGCAGTTTTCGACAATCTGACCTTTGCGTTCTTCGGATCTTAATCCGTGTAATTTTTGGCTGCGGGAACACTTCAAAAATCTTGTTTATCGAGGGCGTCAGTTAAACTTGACAGACTTGAAAGAAAGTATCACTCTGCATGTGAGAGGTAGCTCAATCGACCAGCTACGATCTGCAGTTGAACAAGCTGATCGCTGACTGCAAATTTTAAATTTTCAAGAACGGAACAATATTGAGCAGCATTCCCTGCGTCTCGATAAAGTCCTTGCCACATGAATGTTTGGTACGTTTACATAAAATGTGTTTTTGTGTCTTTTCAACATATGCCCAGTTGCACAGCGTCATCTGTCGGTGATTTATAGTGTTATCCTGATGGAATTTAACACTATGAAGATTACTTGGGTAAGTGATAGATTTTGTTTTGTGAAAGCAGGTGTTAAAACATATATTTGATAGTTTCCGATGTAATTCTTACATTTTTACCACTTTCCTTATTTAAAGTTTTCCATTATAAGAGAATCCAGCAATAATTTTAAAACCTGTAGAAAACCTTTCATTGTTTCCTTTGAACCAACATTTTAGTTGTTTTCTCCTCTTCTTCAGTAGTAAATAGATATTTTTCAATCAGATAAATATAACCAAGACTCATCAATTGTAACTACATAGTTCCATTATTCACCAGCCAAATAAATTTTCATACAACACTCTGCACAGTCTTTATGCTGAGAAAAATGTTTTCGCATTATGTGGTGTACATCATGATTTTACTTTCTTCTATCTAAAATCGTAAAAAATATTTGTTATGGAAATTTTTTTCGACTTAAGGGTTTCGACAGATTTACATGTTTTAGCGGACAGAGATCCCGAAAAACGTGTTTTTACAAAATGTCTGTCCTCGACGTGTCATAGAAAAGTGTATGAAGATATGCAGAAAATTAAACCAAATTTCATTTATAGGTTTTTGACTATGGTCAGCATGTCCCACTTGAATTTGGGGATATTTCACCGGTAGTGGGTTCTGTAATGGAATTGTTTTGCCATTTTCGTTATTGTATCATCGAATAGTGTATGAAGTTCTGCATAGAATTGAACGAAATTTTATTTATAGGTTTTTGACTATGACCAACAGGTCCCAGTTGAATTTGGGGATATTCCACCGGTAGGGGTGCTGTAATAGAATCGTTTTACCATTTTCGTTATTGTATCATCAAATAGTGTATGAAGTTCTGCATAGAATTGAACCAAATTTTATTTATAGGTTTTTGACTATGACCAACAGGACCCAGTTGATTTTGGGGATAATTGAATGATAGCCACTTAAATATTTCAAATTCAAAAATATGTACCAAACAATTAGAAATCCTAAAATAAATTTTCGTTAAATGTTTGGTCTTAATCCACGGATTCCGGAGCATTTTTGGTTTCTTTTTCTATCTATAAAATGGCTGAGATATAACAGTTTGAAATTTTAGGGAAGCTGACACTTTCAAACAAAACAATAGAATTCCTCCATAAACGGGTTTGATTTATTGAGTTTTGGTGAACATGGTTGCGGCACGTTTTCTTTCATTGTTGTAACCATCGTTCCATCTCTTATAATCTTATTACTATATATTCATATTCGCCAGCGTCAAATTCTCTCTAATCTTGGCGAAACGTGGCGAAATATTGCCAAATTTGCCGACAAAAATAGGTTGCCATAAATGAAGCCAACTGGGGAAAGTTGACTAATTTGGCAAAATTCTCATTCAAATTCTGTATTGACGAGAACTGGGAATGAATCTTCTGTACTCCGGTTCCACGCATTTTAACTTCGTGTTTGCAAGTAAAATTAACTAATATCTTAAAACCAAGGAATAGGGAGGATATCCTTTCCTGCCTGTACGGGCCAAAAGGACTTTTCGTAGCTGTGTTGTACATCAGCCGCTCGCATCCAAGTAACCCGACGATTCGCAAGCAGCTAACGTACAAATTTTGAAATGTATGGCAGTTTTGAGTGTATGTTTTAAAATGTATGAGATAGAAGAAAGTTTTGTGATTGGCACATCCGACTAGTTTTGTTTCGATTAGCTTTAAATCAGATGTTATCATTTTGTTTAACGTTCACCTGAAAATCCCCTTAAGTATTTTGTGATAGTTCTTTGGGGGATGTTGTATTTTCTCTTAAAATATAAGGTGCGATTTTAGATATATTAAGCGGTGAGCGTACCTTTGTTGGGTATGCATTTTTAGGGTTTCGTTCATCTTACGAAACCCTATTACGATACCCCCTACACTCCATTGTCTGCCCATCACAGAGCCGTTCTCAGAAACTATATAACTTACAGGCATGAAAATTTGTGTACTTATAGCTAAATACCTACAATGAAGCTCAAAATATTAAAATTTGAAAAAATCGTATTATTTTAATAAACAGAGATAATAAACCAAAATTCTAACAGACTTTTCCTATTAAATTTAAACATTTTTCGTTATAGCAGTAGCCAACAATTAAAAATTAACAATAAAATTCTTTCTACAATAATTAATTTTCTATTGAAAGATTTCCACGTGAAAAATGAAAATGAAATAAAAAGTGTCACCCATTAAAAAACAGATTAATATGACGTAATATTGGTAATAAAACGGAAATTGTTAAGCATTTCTCAATATTACAAGGAGTATGAGTATGTGTATGTACAGAAAGCAGATTAATAACACGTCATTAGAGAATTAAAAAGAAAATTAATCTGACGTCATATTGGAAGTTTAACGGATTTTTCAAATGTTTAAGTATAATACAAAGCGAGTATCAATATGAGTAATAGATAACAGTAAATATATGAGTTTGAGGAACGTATTGAATCATAATAAAAACCCGATTATGAAAATATTCACATATTTTAATATTTTGAAGGTGTACAACATGTTTAATTTTGAAATTATTTTTTTTTTAATTGTATTTAGTCTACATGACAGATATTATTATGACAGAGTATAATAACGGGCTTCCCCCGCTATCGGGACTTTTCAGATATTCGAAAAAACGGAGTGTGTTATAAAGAGTGTTACATATGTTTTTAATTATCGGGGGGGGGGAGGGGACGTCCTTAATTAATGCATTTATTTTTCTTTTAAGGTTACGTGAACGACGTCACGGGTAACAGCTAGTAAAGTATAAAATAACTAATCTTCCGTAATCTGTGGGCAAGGTTAGCTCCAAACATGGGCGTTTGCTAGCAACAATATAGTTTAAAATCATTGTAGATACTTTTAAAGAACTGTCACAAAAAGTCTCATTTTCTAAAATACGCAATTTGGCAGTAGGACCTGCATTACAGACGATTACGCAATAGGTTTGAATATCTATTTTATATAAACATTTTTTTTTTTACACAACATTTTTGTTCACATGACAGATATTATTATGACAGAGTATAATAGCGGACTTCGTCCGCTATCGGTCCGGTTCAGATATTCGAAAAAACGAGAAAAATAGACCGGTAAATTTTTACTTTATAAAAAACATGTCCTTTTTTTTTGGGGGGGGGGAATGAAATTTATGTGGATTTATTAAAGAAAGGATAAAGTGTTTTCAAAGGAATATTAAACGAAACCCTTTGTGCGATCTTCGGTCACACTTACCCACTTGTTTATATTTTTCCCAGTCGATTTGACGTTTATTTTCCATTTTCATTAATTATGACACTTATTTTATGTGTCAAAATTTTAAAACCATGTTTTTCAAACCTTCCTAACACTTTCCAACATAGTTGAAAAGTGTTTATGAATTCGGTTTGCCTGGCTGTCCTTGATCTAACTTGCATAAATATACTCGGATTGCCATGTAATTGATATGTATTATTCAGGTTTATTATGGCCTGTTCTGTATTGAAAATGGTGTATGCAGCATTTATAGTTCATTTACAGGGGCACTCAAAAGAAGTTCGTTACACATTTGTCTATGGGGAAAAATCGTTTGCAGTATATTTTAATGATGTTACATTATTTCAAGCATAATGAAAGTGATATACATTAATGAGGTGCATTACAAGATGCTGTGAAAAATCTGATATATCTCAATCAAATCAATTGTATACTGCTCAGAAAACCAGCATAGGGAAGGCAATGTAAAAAAAAACTTTTCTCTGATTATCGGCTCAGTCCAGAAAACTTCCGCTAAACATTAAAAGATTCGACCAATCAACCTCCATAACAAATAACACTTTCATGGATATCCGAGTACATTTACGTGAGTTAGAGCATCGGTAAACGGCGTTATATACGGCAGACAGACAGCCAAACTTTTCAACTATGTTGGAATGTTTTAAAAAGTAACTACTGATGCCGCTGCCAACGTAATTGAATTTATTGTGATCTTTTGACTTTCTAGGCTGATAATAAATAAACTATTGCATATAAAAACATAAAAAAAATAGTAGTTTTATAGAGGAATGTGTGATAAACACGTTGAAACAGACAGTTTATTAAATCAAAGAGTTGTTTTAGGCACTATTTAATGTTGCAATAGGTCAAAATAATTCAGTTTAAAAAGTCTTATAGGATAAAAACTATGTATGTCATTTTCGTCATATTTTGCAGGCACATACTTGACTAGATTGTGGTGTGTAGTGTCCAATCCGTTTTTTAAATATTTTTCTATTGTTTTATTTAAAATTTCGTTATTAATCGGAGTTTTAGTTATTTATTTTTAATAGGAGAATTATTTTAAGATGTATTTCGTGTTAAATTCGCAAAAAAATAGTTCAATGAAAAAAGTTTTATAGTTTTAAAAGCTATGCATGTTGTGAATTGAAGAAAACCAATTGATGGCGCTAAGCGTGTCAAACTTGTGACAGACAATTGTGTTTATGTCTTGATTGATTACAGTTGTGTCTTGTGTTCATCATTAATATAAATGTGAATCATCACCATAAATATATAATGGTTGTTAGATAAAGATGCGTCCGAATAATTTTGAAGCTGTACAGAAAAAGAACCAGGAACAAATTAGGTAAGGTCAAACCTTTTCTTACTTTTTTCTACGTTTTTTATGACTACGAAAACGCTTGTGTTTTAATGCATAGTAATTTTACTGTATTTCGCAGGGACATACTTTACAATTTTGTGGTGAGCAGAGTGCAATCATTTTTTAAATTTATTTAATTTTTGAGTCTTTTTTTTTAGTTTTTTTTTTTCTTAAAATTTCATTATCTCAATAGCGAGTTATTTCATATTTAGAAAAAGTTATTTTTTTTTTACTTATTGTTGTATTGTTGTCAAATTTTAAAAAAGCGCAAATAATAAAATTTCCAAATATTTTACAATTGAAAAATATATTTACACACAAATATTAAAGGAGAAAGAAGCATTAAAATAATTAAATTATTGCGTGCGAAAAGCGTAAAAAATGGTGAAAATTACGTCATATTTAAAAAGCCGAAAAAAATCATATTTCCAAACACTTTGAATATTAAAAGAGAAACAAAACTTTTAAGTGACTAAATTATTTCCGTACGAAAAGCCTTAAATGGGAGAAAATTATCTTACATATTTAAAACTGTATTTAAAACGAATTTCTTACAGCGTCTAAAAGAAATATTCTCATTTCAATATCTAAAGAGATAACATGAAATATATGTATTAAAATACAGAAAACAATTCATGTATAATCTATACCTGTTTCTGAAAATATGTAAAACTCGATATCAAGAGAAAATATAAGCGTAAATTTTCTAAACAGAATGCTGTTCAGTGGCTTGGGTCTAAATGTTTTTCCCAAGCAGACGAATTTTTGTAGCCTCAAATCCAATATGATAATATTGCCTATAGATTCGATATAAAAGTCCGAGGGGTATCGAATCAATCCCGGAAACAGCCGTCAGCTGTCACGTCAACGGTGGATGCTGCCTTGGAAACTGACAAATACCACAGTCAAAGGGAAATGAATGGCAACTCGATTACAGAAGATGTCACCGTTCATGATAATATCATTTAATCTTCCGTAATCATTGTAATATTTTTAAAACAGAGCAAATTACAATGTTTTTAGAGCTCGTGGTGTCTAGATGGGGGTTGGCGAGCGTACTTCATAGGGAGCAGAGCCCCCTGGTGTATAAAAAATATTTTTACTTTTATACTTATTCTCCTATTGCCTGTAGTGGGATGCCTTTTGAGAGACCGTTTGGGTTATCCCATTGCCTTTACAGGGTTTGTAAGAAATGCCATATGTTTGCAATCCCAAGTGAAGCACGCCTGACCGGTTGGGTACCTATCAAATATACAACATGTATGGAACTGAAGTTTTAGGGGCAAAATGACTATGAAAGAAAAATAATAATTAACAAAAACTGTAAGAACAACAAGAATAAAGACCACCCCATGTTACTGCAACCGTTTGCCTGACAAATATTGATACTTTTAGATGTTAATAAACATTTTAATTTATCAAATTTCAAGTTAAAGTACTGTTCTAGCATAGATTGAATATTTTCGATTTTTACAGATTTTTTTTTTTCATCGAGCGTTGAAATAATTAGCTTACGGATAAGCAGTAGCGTAGCAATTCAAAAATTATGGGGGCGGGAGGGAGGGGCTCAAAGAGTTTTTAACGGAGTATGCTGAAAATAACTGCGAAACTGGGAAAATCCATCAATTAATGATATAGCACTTCATTAATAAGTAATTGTGTAGTTTAATTGATAATTAATTTTATAAATTTATAAAACAATGTATGTGCATTATTTCAATGTAAATATTAATGAATAAATTAAATTTTACAATTTTGCGAAATACTAGGGGGCTCTGCCCCCTACGAGCTACGCTCGCCAACCCCCGTTCTGACACCACAAACTGTAAAAACACTCTGATTTGATCAACTTTAAAACTATTGCGAAAGATTGAATTATAATTAAACAACCTGCTGTAATCGACTGCTATAATCGGCCTTGTGTAATCAGCAGCTCGCTGTAATATCTGCTATAATCGGGTTTCCATTCATTTCCCTTTGACCAAGGGATTTTAAAGCCGAATCAACTGCTGTCGAGACAGCTAACAACTGTTGATAAAATAAGGTTATATAAACATTTGAAAATCAACTTGTGCAAAATGGTTAAGTAAGCAATGTCATTGCATCGGGAAATTTTATAACGATGCTAATAGAAAATTGGGTAATACTCCATTATCTCGACTGCTACTTTCTATAAAAGAAAAGAACTGTCGCCAAAATATAGGATTTAAAGCCAAAAGTGCATATCTGTGGCGTCGCATTCAATTGATACCAGATGCGTTACGTGTGGTAGTTATGTCATGGAGTGATCTTTAATTCAACGTTTATCTGTATTTTTAATTGTATTTTACCAATTTATTAGTTATTTCGTTGATTTAAACGTAATTATTAAACGTAAAAATATAGCTTTTAATTGAAGGGAAATATTAATAATTACGCTGTTTTAAAATTTGCAACAATAGATAAAATATTTTGTCAAAATAAATCAATCTTACTCATACTTAATGCTTTGAAAACGCGGAATAATTTAATTATTTATCTTTTTAATATTCACGCGCAAGTATATTTTTTATTCCGTCATTTTCTACATTTATTGCTTTTAACACGTGATCATTTTATTATTATTTTAAAGTTTTATTTCTGTTTTTAATAGTCTCGTGTAAATACATTTCTTAATTGAAAGGGAATATTATTACGTGGGATATTTTACAAATTGGCAACGATTCAAATAATGAAATTTATGAAATATGAAATAAATCTTCGTCAAAATAATGAAAATTTTGAATAAAAAATTAAAATATAACCTCAAAAAATGAGTCAAATTGAAAAAATAATTGCAGTCTGCACACTCCAACCTTGACATCTATATCCTTACAAATTATGGTTAAATTCCTGTGCATAGTTTTCGTTTCTATAAAACTTTTATAAGAAAATTATTTTGATCAACTTTAATATTAAATATGTCTTAAAATAATTCTTCGATTTAAAAACTGTCTACTTCAGCGTGTTTATCGAACATTTCTTTATAAAACCACCAATTTTTAAATTTTTATTTGCAATAGTTTTCTGGATATTAGTCCAGAAAGACTTCAAGGCACAAAATTTTAATTGACAGCAGCGGCCGCGGCGGTGGTTACTTTTTTTTTTAATATAGAGCAATGACAGCAGTTTACGAAAAACACATCAAAAATGTTCGATTAATCCCAGTAGATGGAAGGTGAACAGAGACATAATGTTCGCGGTAGGAACTTCAGAATTTCTTGCATTGGTTCATTGGTTCCCCTACAAATTCCCCCTACTAGTATGTTCTAAATTTCTGGTAACATTCCAAGAGTTCTGAATGCGATCTGGTATATTACTTGCCTTGTACATAAAAAACAATGCGACAATGCGACGGATTCAAAAAATGTAGAAACTTCGTTACAAAAGACAAAATCCTCTCAATCATTTTTTCATTTCAGGAGACGCTGTAATCCGGCAAGAAAAAGACTATTTTCAGTTTGGGGGGGGGGGGGTGGGGCTTGAGCCCCTGTGTCCCTACTTTCCTGCGCTCATGTAGATTAGTAATATCAGTACACTAATAAATGTTTTTTTTTTCTGCAGAAAAAGAAAATCAGGTGCTGAAGTAGAAGGGAAATCAGTTTTTGTTAGGTTCACTTTCAAGTAAGTAAAAGTTAATGATATTTCACAATGTTTAAAAATGTTCACATTTATCCATGAAAAATTATACAAGGTACAAATATCAAGAGACAGATATTTGGAGACAGATATTTGTTTCATTACACTCTTTTATTTTATTTAATTTGGTTTTTGTTTGTAAGAATGGAATTTTGTAATCGATTTTCCACCCTCTTCCTGATAGACTAGAATTACAAAAGAATATTACAAAGGTGTCTTTCAGATGACAATATACCATTTAATATTTGTAATACTTAATTATAAATTAATAACTTGATTTTAAGGCATTTTTCTGTTAGCCCACCACTAGTGATACATTGCCCAATATTGTTTAGGATTACAATCGTATATACGTGTTACAACGACAGTCGATTTAAAGATGCGCAAAACCGCGTTCGTCACAAAAGATCAACTGGCTGTGAATTTAAAACAATACAATATTTCAAACACTAAAATGTAGAAAATTAAATAAAAGAAATAAAGAGTGTAATAATTAAAATGAATCCGCCATTTTTTTCGATTTCAAGATGCGCTAAACCACGCTCGTGAAAAAAGATCAACTGGCTGTGAAATTAAAACAATACAATATTTCAAACACTAAAAAGTGTAAAATTAAATAAAAAGAAATAGAGAGTGTAGTAATTAAAATGAAACCGCCATTTTTTTCAATTAACACTGTAACATTAATTAAATTATGATTGTACGTTGAGAAAATAATTCGTAAATCCCAAAGAGTTAGTTCAAATGATGCTTTTTAGCTCACAGGCTGTCAAAGCTTGAGAGCTAATGTGCCCGCAGATTTTGTATGTGTGTATGCATGTGCGTACGTAACGCGATACCTCTTGATAGAAATATCCGATTTGCTTCAAATTGTGTATGTAGGTTCATTCTGATAAGGCGCTTCCCTGATTAGTTTTGTGGGTTCATTGGTTAAATATAAAGGGGGAACGGGGGGCTAATCCCCCCTTAATTTATTCATGCAGAATTATCCAATTTGCTTCAAATTTGGTATACCGGTTTATTCTGATAAGGCGCTTCACTGATTAGATTTGAAAGTTCAGTGGTTAAATTTGAAGGGGGGAAATGGAGGAGCTAATCCCCCCTTAATTTCGCTAGATGGGTTTTCATGAAGAATTATCCAATTTGCTTCAAATTTGGTATACAGGTTTATTCTGATAAGGCGCTTCACTGATTAGGTTTGAAGGTTCAGTGGTTAAATATAAAGGGGGGAAATGGGGAGCTAATCCCCCCTAATTTCGCTAGATGGGTTTTCATGAAGAATTATCCGATTTGCTTCAAATTTGGTATACAGGTTAATTCTGATAAGGCGCTTCCCTGATTAGATTTGGATGTTCAATGTTAAGTACAAAGGGGGAAACTAATCCCCCTTAGTTAGTGTGAATAGCCTGTGAGCTTATTGCCATCAGTTTAACTGGGCTCTTTTCTTTTTTTTTCTTTCTTGCCTGTTGCCATATATAAAAAAACACAATTATATATTCTTTAATAAACTCACTATCTCACGCGTTCTACCAAGCGTACAAAAATCGGGGAAGTTTCCCTAATTGGGTTCGGTGCCAACCCTACATTAATCTATTGTAACGAAATTTTTTGTGAAAAATCATGAATTACAGTCATGTAATGAAGCGCTATTTTCAAAATAAACATTGAAGGCTAAAAGAGTATTATAAAAGAGTTAAATTAAAAGAGTTAAAAACTATAAATTATAAAAGCGTATTTAAAAGAAGAAAAAAAAATTTTCATACTTATTTTTCTTGTGAATCACAAAATATAAAAATCACATAATCCCATAAATTCAAACAATAAATATTCCCTAAATGCAAATGGAAAATGTCTTCTGGCTATAATAAATACCATAAGTGAAAGTGCATTCAATAAATCCAAAAACGAAAAATAATAAAAATGAAGTCAGGGTAGGGCTATTTAGTGGCTTCTAGAGACGCGCCTCCCTTCATTGCTTTGTGATTGTAGCCTTTATAATGAACACTTGGACCCCATGCTTCTACTATTCCACAATTTCTGTTTTTAATTTTGTAATTTTTGCAGCTACAATGGGTCTAAAAAATTGGGCAGGAAACTGTTGAAATGTACGACCGTTGGTGTAACGTGAAAGGTCTATGGCAGCATGTCGCTTTTAGCGTATCGAATTGAAATGAAAAGAAAAAGACAATGACTGCGTACCAAATTTTATCTTAACATAAATCAGACACTGAACAGTATATGATATTTACGACGACAATTTTATTCGACGACAATTTTGTTTAAGATTGGTCTGTGATTTGAGAAGTAAGAGGCAATAGGGTCATAAGATCAGCATGTATGTGTCTAGTGAGCTTTCAATCGTTCAATTGAGTATTATTGGTACTGTAGGCTCGTAGTTGAGGCCGAAAATTTTTAACGCGTTCTTCTGCTGCATGCCAATAGTTCTGTATCTTATTGATTCGACTGATGTTGATATACATCAGCACGGAGATATCTTTGACAGATGCATGGGTGTCAATGTTATGTCCATCAATTCGGGTACAGCAGCGGTAGAAGTTCTCGGGCCGTTGCATCAACTTTGTGGTCGATCGCTAAGGCGCAGAACATTGGAGTACCTGTCCGTGGCTCAGAACGCCGTCTTTCCAATGATATGTGTGATCTATATTTTCGGCTCAGCTTTTCGCGGGCTCAGGCCAACATATTGATATTTTTACTTTTTCGCGCATTTAATTTTAATTTTTTACATAAAAATATAGTATAAAATATACCTATTATTATTGAAATTGATCGATGTCAACAAACTCTAGCACAAACACACGAATCCCCGTGCTACCATGTCTGAGTCATGAGTAACACTGAATGGAAAATAGCCATACTGCTGGTTTTGGCCACTTAATGATGCACGTTGTCCCAGCCTTTCCGCTCATCCGCCATGCAAACTTAAGGTCGTATTATCAGACTGACCATATATGTTAAAACCATATACTTATACTAGACTAAAACCATACTAAAACCATACCTTATACAGGACTAAGAATATGTACAATTTTCTTGAAGTTAACATACGGAACATGTTGTAACTTACATGAATATCATATATAGTCATCATAAAGTACACTTCACACAAATATTGCTTATATATTGCAATAAAATCAAGTTCTTTTGAATGTACATTTCAGTAAACGATAAGTATTATGTACACCATTTACTATAAGAAATAAGCTGTAGATATCAAAAATGCATATATTTTTCGTAATGTTTGAATAAATGTAACATCATTAAAATACACTTCAAATAACTATCACACATCGACCACAATGTATCCGAATTCCTTTGAAAGTCCCTGTAAACAAACTACACAAAATGATACATAATTCATGTTTGAAGGAAACATGCTATAATAACCCTCAATAACATATAAATCAATATCGTGGAAATCAAAGTATATTTACGAAAGTCAGATAACCGACAGATGACCAGATAGACAGACGAACTAAAGTCATAAACACTTTTTAACTGTGTTGGAAAGTATTAAAAAAGTACTCGAATATCATATAAGGAACTGAAGTCCAACGACATTTGTCAAAATAATTTTCTAGAGAAAAAAAAGGAAAACTATGAAAAAGTAAACAACAAAAACAGCAAAATAAGAAAGAAAAATCATGCGTGAACCATACATTATGAAACACTTCACAATATTTCCAGAATACTGTAACAAACCTTCGCTATTTAATGAAATAAATTAGGTACCTAAGTAAACATTTTAGAAAACGCATAACATATTTAAAAACCAGATTTCAGAAATTACCGTCCATAGCCAGAAAAGTACCTAAATTCTTTTGCGCTGCCCTGTATATAATTTACAGATTTGTATACACTAGATATGTTTTGCTATATTTTAGTTTAGTAAGAAAACACATAACACTGTTGAAAATTCACCTCCAGCAAATTATACCAAGACACGGAAACAAATTTTAATTATTTTGTACAGGTCTGTATATTACCTTAAGATTTTTATAAATGACACATATTAAGCTAAAGGCGATACCACGCTTAGTTGGGGAAAAAAGAAATATCAAAACAACTGAAATCACACTTCTAGAATACGTCATCCATAGACTACCATGTATCCAGTTCTTTGTGTTGACCCATATATGTTTTAGTTTATATTCTACTAGCATACCTTAGCATAATCAGTGTAGATCACTATCAAAATGCCTAACTCGATTAAAAACTCCCTCTAAGGAATTTATGCTCCTACTTGGCAATGCTTACGAATTCTTTTGTGAAGCCCTGTATATGAGTTATAGAATTTATACACAACACGTAGTATGCAAAAATTTAGTTACTTAAACTTAAAAAAAGTTAAAACTTAAAAACGCTTACAATGAACGAAAACGCACTTCCAGCAATTATCTCTAATAGACAAAACTAAGGATACAGTATAGTACTGCATCCGAAATCATATGCGTGTCCCTATAAATGAACGATAAATGCTAGGCACGCCATGCTTTTCAGTAAGCAACTTATGCACCTTAGTAATGTATATAAATTTCGTGATGATTAATCCTTTATACCCCATATTCTATAGAAAGCATGTTTTCGTGCACCTCAGAAAATCATATAAATTTAATTATGTTTGTAATAGTGTAACATCATTAAAATTCACTGCAAAAAATTCCCCACCCCCCACAGACCATAATAAAACAGAATACTTTCTAGTTCCCCTGTAAACTATCTATAAGTACAACACATACCATATTCGATAGTAAGCATTTTGTAGTGCACTTCAGTGATGTATATCAATTTCAATATATTTGAAAGAGTGTAACATCATTAAAATACTCTGCAAAGGATTCCCCCCCCATAAGAATTTTCCCCCATTTTGGTCATGGGTCATTATGGGTCAAGCTATTTTTATCTTAAAAACGGATCAGAGGATTTGAACTAAATTCATTACTAGAACTAAATTCACTCTCATACATAGGCCGTAATCTAACAGCTTTCTTTAGAGTGTCACTGTAAACGAAGTATAAGTGCTGCACATTTCATTTTCAATACCGAGTATGTCATTAACTTCAATAACATATACCAACTGCATGATAATCCGAGTATATTTACGCGAATTAGAACAAGAAGAATCGGACTGACAGACAGACTATGTTGGAAAGTGTTGAAAAATAGATAATATAACTAAGCTAAGAAAATAATTAAATTGCAACATTACTAAAATTATTCTAATTGAGTTATTTTCAACAATTACTACACTACATTTAGCTATTTTATTGAGTTTCGACTTTTTGTATCAGATGGACGGCATCTTCTGAGGTGTTTGATTCAAGCTATGATCTGGATATTCGTAGCACCGCTGATGCTATGGCTCGAGCAGAGTGGATTTCACCGTTTCCACCAGTATACAGGTAAATATTTCTCTCATTGCAACTTCTTAATTGTGAATTCTGTGATAATTTACATAAAAACAGAAGTTTGATGTTAAGCTAAAATCCACATATTTACTTTCGAAACATAGAGGGTCAGATTAATCTCAAAACCAACTCGGAGTCTGTGGTTCATCTATCCAAATGTGCCGTACGTCGAAAAAATAAACCACGCCAACGATAGCTGTAACTTCTGTCCTAATTAATGCCATAAAAAACAGAAAGAAAAAATCATGCGTCAAGCATAGATTAGGAACCACTTTCCAACACTTCAAGAATTTTTTAACAACACTTCGCTGTTTAATAAGGTAAAACTGAGCTGCGCCGCCTGACGCCCGAGACCACGCGTCAGACACGTCAACCGCCGTACCCAACTTCTGAGGAACTTTTAGCGAGTACGACCACGATAGTTCCTGTATGCCCATTCTCTTGGGAGACCGCCATATTTATACTTGGGGACGAGCTGAAGTCCCCCAACAGCTTCGGAGCCGAACACCCAAAAGGGAGCCGAGTCGTAGGCCTTAAGTCAGGTTTTTCCGACCGCACTTGCTTTGCCAAAGCTCAAGGGACGTGAAAATCTACAAGGATAGTCACTGATCCCTCTTGCAGTGGATTGTTCAATAAGGTAAATAAGATACTTAAGTAAACATTTTAGAAAACACATAACACATTCAAAAACCAGATTTAAGCAATTACCGTCTTTAGCCTGAAAAGTAATCCAATTCATTTGTGCAGCCCTGTTTTTGATCTATAGGTTTGTATGTATTCTACATAGAATGCTAAAATTTAGTTATGTAATAACACGCATAATAGGTTGAAAATTCACCTTCAGCAATTTTTACCAATAAACGGAAACGTACTTGAATTGTTTTGTACAGCCCTGTATATTACCTACAGATTTTTATACACGTCGCATATTGAGCTAAAATTTAATTCAGGCTCAAACAAGCTACTGAAATCACATTTCCAGAAATTATCAATCCTAGGTGGCCATGTATCTAGTGCTTTTCGTGGCCCTAAATATTATTTTCTTTATATTCTACAAACATCTCTTAGTGTACTAAATATAATTCAGCTTGAAAATGAGTAACTGAATTAAAAAATACATTTAAGCAATTCACGCTCTTACTCAGCCATGTTTACGAATTGTTTTGTATAGCCCTGATTATGATCTCTAGCATTTGTACACCTCCACGTACTATGCAAAAGTTTGTTAAACTTAAAAACGCATACCATAACTGAAAGTACTACCAGCAATTATCCCTAATAGACAGTATATTGTGTCCGCACTGAAAAAAATGGGTACTCAAAATTGAGTAAAAAGTACTCAATTTTGAATACGCCACATACTCAAAACAGCTCCGATCCAAATGTACTCAAAATTGAGAAACACATGAACTCATTTTTGATCCCATGGATGTATTCAAATATGAACTGCTATGTACTCATTTTTGATCCCATGGATGTATTCAAATTAAAAAAAAATTATGTCGTTAATATAAAATTTATAGGATAAAAAAAAAGTTACTTCGTGAGGACAACCTTATTCATACATTTCTGCTCATTTTTTTTTATTCCCGCGTAAGTTTATAGTAATTAACCAACCCTTGCCCATGAGAGGAATCGAACCCGTGATGTCCTGTGTACTAACCTGACGACTCAGATCTGACGACCAACGCGCCATGAGTGGTCACACCTCCTTCTAAAATGTTGTTAGTTATTTTGCAAAACTTGCAAAAACTCGAGGTTTCATCTGTAGATGGATTTTTTCAGTTCCAATGTTTTAATATTTTCTTTTCATAATTTTCAATATTTTGCTGTATGATTTGGTGCCTTATAAATAACAGATAAATTTCAATTTATTATGTATTATATGCGTAAAACATTGCATTAAGAATACTGATTGCTTCTTTTTGCAACAGTACCAACAATTTCTTTATTCGAACATATACTTTTTTAACCCTCTAAGCGTGTGGAACGTAATATTCCGTTCACGAAGTTCCAGGTTTCACTGCAATATATGCAATGTTTAAGATAATATAATTCTATAGATTTAATGAATTTTCAAAACATTGAATAATGATTAATACTCTCAAGGGTTACATTCATATCTGTAAATAAGTTTTATTTATAATGCTGAAATAATCATATTTTTTTAGCATTTAAAACAAATTGCAGAGAAAACAACATTACAATTTTACCCTTTCTCAAAACGCTCAGAGGGTTTTAAAATTATTTGCCTGATTATCTATTTATCAATTCTAATAAAAACAACAATTATCTTAATCAGAGGTGTTTATTACATGCTATTAAAATATATTTTTTTAATGTCTTATTTAAAAAAAATTATGTAAATAAAATTATTTATAATAAATTAAATTATTATATTTCAGCTATGCTGAGAGCTTTTGCGTACGGTTCGGTTAAACTAAATAGTTAAAAAAATGATTTTTAGAGACAAATTTGAAATTAATGACCTTGGGATAGGTAGGTTTAAATCTGGACTTATTGATTTTATTTAAATTAAATTAGTTTAACCCATTTTCGGCCAAAGGTGCGTAAATGCACCATTTCAATAAATATATTTTTATTAACACTGTGACGTATATTTATCACTAATTTTATTTTTCTGCTATTTTTAAGGGTTCTGGAGACATCTATAAAATATTAGTAACTCAATTGAAGTAATCACTTTCTGTTGAGAAATTTTCAAAATACGCTGGTTTTCTACTTGAAACGGTTATTGACAAATTTGACTTTTTGAAAATGTATAATTATTCCACTTGAGATTAATCATATGTTTTTATAATGAAATAAAGTTGCATGTTCTGTAAATAAAATAAAAATAAAACAAATGCCATAAGAAAACTTAAAAATTTTTATTAAAATTTAATGGTAAATTATTAATGGTAAATTAATAATGGTAACGTCAAATTAAATAAAATATTATTTTTCATGCACGAAACTTTGTTGGTGTCTTAATGAATGTAATTTAAGCAAATTTCAATGCAAATAATACCACATTTTATAAAATTTCTATGTTTGGCCTAAAATGGGTTAATTTATAAAAATATAAGCTAAAGAAATAAATTAAAAACGTTATAAAGTTAAAAACTTTATTATTATTAATTATTTATTATTAAGAAAAAATATTAACTAATTTTATTAATTTAAGGAAAAATTTATAAACTTTGTAAAATTATAATTTATAAAATGATAAATTTTAGCGTAATTCATAAATTTGTAAGCTTAGTTTAATACCAATTTGCATAGCTATAATTTGCAAAGATATTATGTTATGAAACTTTTAAATAACACAACATTGCCTCACGTTAAAAAAATTAAAATAAATTTTGAAAATATTAGTGGGAAAAAAATCATAATTTTGAAGTACTATCAAAGAAAAAAAAAGTAGATGTGTAAAATGTGAGGAAAAAAAAGAGTAAATGTGTTGTAGTGGATCAACTTTGATGAAATTCCCGAACATCCAGATCCACTTTTCACTTCTCTTATTCTTCGTTTTCCCTTCAAATAATAGCTTTTTAGGCTCCGAAATTTTGTCATTACACATTCTGAAATATACAAGTATGTTGGGTTTGATCATATGTTCATTTTTGATCCAAAAATACTCATTTCGAAACGAGTACATGAACTTACTCATTTTTGAGAATACATATGTTCATTTTTGATCCAGAAATACTCATTTCGATATGAGTACATGAACTTACTCATTTTTGAGAATACACATGTTCATTTTTGAACCAAAAATACTTATTTCGATATGAGTACATGGACTTACTCCTTTTTGAGAATGCACGTGTTCATTTTTGATCCAAAAATACTCATTTCGAAATGAGTACATGGACTTACTCATTTTTGAGTACTTCATTTTTTTCAGTGCGAAATCTTTTGTGTGTCCCTGTAAATGGATGGTAAATACTATGCACGTCATGTTCTACAGTCAGTATCTTGTAGTAAATCTCAGTTATATGTATCAATTTCATTTTATTTGGAAAAGTCTAACATAATTAAAATACGATGCAAAGAGTTTTTCCACGTAGACCATTATGTAACGAAATTATATTGTGCACGTCTCGTCCCGTTTGTAGTGATTTTATGATACTACAAACCGTCGGTGTTATATTAATTCTAATCAAATTGGTTTATTTTAAAAAATTTGATGTTCATTACTTTTATACTAAAACTGGTCATTGCATGAAACAAGAACATCATTAAAAGTTGGTATTTAGACTTTAAAATGTTTTGGCGCATACAGTGCGACAACCCACGTTTTTATGTAACCACAATTTTATACTACAAGTGGA
The DNA here is from genome assembly GCA_963931845.1 of Maratus michaelseni. Classification (NCBI taxonomy): domain Eukaryota; kingdom Metazoa; phylum Arthropoda; class Arachnida; order Araneae; family Salticidae; genus Maratus; species Maratus michaelseni. Next base: position 55,377,969 of record OZ007596.1, read on the forward strand.
CATTGCATGAAACAAGAACATCATTAAAAGTTGGTATTTAGACTTTAAAATGTCTTGGCGCATACAGTACGACAACCCACGTTTTTATGTAACCACAATTTTATACTACAAGTGGACATTGCATGAAACAAAAACATCATTAAAAGTTGTTATTTAGACTTTAAAATGTCTTGGTGCATACAGTGCGACAACCCACGTTTTTATGTAACCACAATTTTATACTACAAGTGGACATTGCATGAAACAAGAACATTATTAAAAGTTGTTATTTAGACTTTAAAATGTCTTGGCGCATACAGTGCGACAACCCACGTTTTTATGTAACCACAATTTTATACTACAAGTGGACATTGCATGAAACAAGAACATCATTAAAAGTTGGTATTTAGACTTTAAAATGTCTTGGCGCATACAGTACGACAACCCACGTTTTTATGTAACCACAATTTTATACTACAAGTGGACATTGCATGAAACAAAAACATCATTAAAAGTTGTTATTTAGACTTTAAAATGTCTTGGTGCATACAGTGCGACAACCCACGTTTTTATGTAACCACAATTTTATACTACAAGTGGACATTGCATGAAACAAGAACATTATTAAAAGTTGTTATTTAGACTTTAAAATGTCTTGGCGCATACAGTGCGACAACCCACGTTTTTATGTAACCACAATTTTATACTACAAATGGACATTGCATGAAACAAAAATATCATTAAAAGTTGGTATTTAGACTTTAAAATGTCTTGGCGCATTCAGTGCGACAACCCACGTTTTTATGTAACCACAATTTTATAATACAAGTGGACATTGCATGAAACAAGAACATCATTAAAAGTTGGTATTTAGACTTTAAAATGTCTTAGCGCATATAGTGCGACAACCCGCATTTTTATGTTACCACAAACCGTCTTTAAAAGCTAATATCCAAATCATACTAAAGGCAATATTTTTATTTCTTATTACAGCTTTCCTATTATACATTCATTAAAATGGTTTCAAAAATGTTCAAAATTTTAGCTATGGTTTTTAACATTTTCCAACATAGTTGAATAGTGTTTAAGAATTCAGTTTCTCTGTCTGCCTGTCTGTTTACTGTCTGACTGTCCGTGTTCTGACTTCCGTAAATATATTCGGATTGTCATGTAATTGATTATGTCATTGAAATTAACTATGGAATGTTCGGTATTGAAAACGAAGTATATAGCACTAATAGTTTTTTTACAGGGACGCTCAAAAGAATTCCTTTATATTACAGTCTACGGGAAAAAATCGTTTGCGGTTTATTTTAATAATGTTTCACTATTTCAAACACATTGAAATTTATATATATCACTAAGCTGTATTACAAGAGGCTTGCTATATAATATTGTGCGTATAGCATACATCGTTCATTTACAGGAACACACAACACAATTCGGTACTATCTGTTAACAATAAATGCTGAAAGTGCTTTTTCAGTTGCTGAACGCGTTTTTAAAGTTAACTGATTTTTGTTTATATTACTTGGTGTGTATGAATTCTATAGATCATATACAGAACAGCAAAAAATTTCACGAGTACAATTCCGTTTACTGACGGAAATTCCAGAAGGGGAATTTTAAACTGTGCTACGCATCTCTTAACTGAACTAAAATTTAGCATTGTATGTAGTATATATATGGAAACCTATAGATCATATAAAGGGCTACGCAAAAGAATTCAGATATTTGTCGGAATATTGTTGGTAATTCCTGAAATTGGGTTTTTAAATATGTTATGCATTTTCCAAATTGTTTACTTAGATCCTGCTGAGCGGGGCTAGTTGAGCTTAAGCCGAAAGGTAGTCCTCCTCGCCCGGTTTTACCTTGACTTTGTTTACTTAGATATCATCTTTCACCTCATTAAACAGTAAAGATTTGTAGAATTATCTTGAAAGTGTTGGAAAGTGTTGCGTAATCTATGCATGAGGCATAATTTTTTCGTTCTCGTTTTTATTATAAAATCACAAATTTCTTTTCAAATTTTATTCTAGCATACCGAAAGTTTTGAATTTTTTTGCTCAGTCAGGAGTAATGAGCGGCATCGTTTCAATTGAAAATGAACCAGATTTAGAAATGTACCTGTTTGGAGAAAGAATCAGGTCTACCGGTAAGTAAAATTATATTGTATTAATATAATATGGAATGTCATTTTAAAAAAAAGTTAGAAATACTACGTTAAACGTGGCAAATGATGTGCGTTCTAACTATAACTAATTTTACAATATAAAAAAATATTCATTATTATTTCAGTGAAATGTATTATATCGTCTGTTATGAGCGAAATAAGTATGCTTTTCTTTTCTCTTATTACGTATGCCACGTTTACAGATGTGAATTTATTTTTCGACACCAAATAGCGCTGCAAAATTCACCATGGAGATCTTGCGAGAATTGGCCGCTAGCGGATATGACTAAGTAGTTTTGAACGTATTAGAAAAACAACAATAGTTACAACAATTAAAGTAAAATTGCCATGATTCTAATATTCCCGAATCTTTATATCAAGGTCGAACACTTAAAAAAAAAGTGTCTTTCAATTTCTATTTTTTTTGTACATCATTTTAAATTTTAAAAAATATATATATATTTTTTAAATGGCCGCCATTTTGACACAAGATGGCGGATGAAGCTGCACAACGAACTTGGTCGAGATCTTGGTACGTCCTGTACAGATGCTCAGTTAGATTCAAATTTGTTGATAAATACGAGTGATATCACATGACAAGTATCAGATAGTTCCAAAATGTCAGCCACCCTAGAATTTCAAACTGCTATATCTCAGTCAATATTTAAGATAAAGACAAAACAGAAAATGCTCCAGAAATCTTATACCAAGGTCGAACACTTAAAGAAAACTTTTTTCAATTTATAACTTTGTTGTCCACCTTTTTAAATTTTTATGAATATCCCGTTCCAGAAATGGATTTTTGTCAGACAACAAATGGTCCTTTTGAGGATTATGCATCTATCTTCCGTCAGTAAGCATCCGTCAGTCCAAATTATGTTTTTTTTTTTCAGAAAAGAGGGATTCGCATCTTCATTATTAAGAGTCCAATTACAAAAATCTAGACGACGCGACGTTGATAATCTGTTGGCTCCTGTCCTTACACACCATGAATGCTAAACGGATGCCATTTATTCCGTCTCAGTAGTCTCCCCACTGTTGTACGTGGTACGTACATTTCTGAAGCAGCGGTACGAACAGTACACTGTAAAAAATGACGAATGTTTCTGAATCTACGAAAATATAATATAATGACGAATAAATTTATTATATAAACTCATCCTTATTAACCAGGATTCTGAACAGTGTGTCTTTATCTTTAGAAACCTCAGACATCAACGGCATTTCGAGATTTAAAGAATCATTTAGAAAAACAAAATTTTTCTAGATGCCCGTAATTTTCGGAAACGCTTACAATTAGCTTTTAAAGTATATTAATCAGTTTTCTAAGCCCGGAATATAGTTTTTTCCGATGCTATCCATTCTCAAGTAAACATTTTCATATTCAACAAATATGTTTAACATGCAAAATTAACAGCGTTAACATTAACATTCAAATTAAGATTATTTCTTTACTCTTTCATGTATAAATTAACTTACGCAGCTGAAAACGTTTACTTGAGAATGGATGACATTCGATAAATAGGTATTCCAGGCTGAGGTAACTGTTTAATACACTATAAAAACTATTCGGAAACGTTTCTGAAAAATTCGGGCAGCTAAAAATAATTTGTTTTTATAAATAATTCTTTAAAATTTGGAAATGTATTGGTTTCTGGGGATTCAAAAGACAATGGAACTCGCTTTTAGGAATTTCGGATAACTCAGAAGATCCTAATAATATTATAAATCTGATTGTGTGCAAATGTTAGGCTGAAGCCAGCGTCAAAATGAAGCATTTAATTATCCTGTATCTTTGCATATAAGTTGATTATAACCCTCAAATGAATATAGGCTGGTTTTTGTTTATTTTATTTCAATATTTTTCTTAAAAATTAAAAATTTCATTATTTTCATACAGAATAAATGGACATTTTTTCGTATATTTTAAAAGGGTTGGTTGGTTTGGCCCAAAGGGCCCGGTTTTGCAGCTTTTTTTAAAATGGTTAAATTTATTTTACCGTTGCTAATACTTTATCGTTGCCAATATAAAATAAAACCCCTGAGTAATAATTTTTAATCAACAATTTATTTTCAAGTGAAAACTTTCCACGTGAAAAATGAAAAGGAAATGAATTATTTAAGAATTAAACAGAATATGAAATGATGTCATATTAGAAATAAAACGTGCGTTTTCAATATTTGATAATAATACAAAGTGCATAAATACGAGTAAGTATGGAAAGCAAGCGAATATGACGTCATATATAGAAAAAGAAAACAGATTTGTTTTGATGTTGAAATAAAATGATCTTGGGATATCAAATTATTCGTGATTAATTTATCTTTTTTTTTTTTTTTTTTTTTTCACATGAAAGGAATTATTTTAAATGTACGTAATATATGTATTTTAAATGTATGTGTTGTAAATTAAAGTTCTGTGTTTTAAATGAAATGAGTGAAAGATTTATATTTTTAATGAATTCAATACGAATGATGGGATAGGTTGGCGATTTATCGTCTGCACACGGCTAACATAAAGATACCACATTTTTAATTAAATTTTAAAAATTTAAAAAAAAAAAATTCGATGGCAAATGTCAATGATATGCATCGCAAAATTATCCGTATCGAAAATCAGAAAATCTTAATAAAAATAACTATATTTTTTTAAAAGAAAGTTGTTTTTCTCATAAAAGCTAAAGATTTAATATGATTGTGTCGAAGTAACAGCATTTTTCCTCTATCATTTTCCCACAATCGAAACACATTTGTAAATCGTAGTTTCGAACCGGAATTTAATTTTACATTTCTTTTAGCTTTAAAATAGGAAAAACTTTGTTGTCTTTTTTAAATATAGCTTTTTTTAAAGTTGTTTCATAATAGATTTTTGTAAAGTCTTGTAGGATAAGAAAAATTGCATAGATTTTAAAGCAATGTTTAAGTAAAATTACAATATTTTTTAAACTTAAAAAACAACAATGTTATCGAAAAGATAATCGATTTTACCAACAAATTCGCGTAATGCAAAAGCAAAGAAGAAATCAAAAAGTAATGAATCTTTTCTTCCAGCCGAATTGTGTAAACTTGAACAAGCCGATCGTGCCAATTCATAACATTATAAACGTGAAAGCGCGTTCTATATAGTAGAATTTTTTTTTTACATATAGATAGAACATTTCCGATAATAGGAAGGCTAGGGATCTGTAATTAGGTCCATACTCAATTTGCTTTTTTTTTTTATCAAGTGAAATTTGGCGCAAAATTAAATACATTGTTGTAACCAGATTTGTTTTTTGCGTGGTAAACACTTAATGGTATTTTAGATGATCATTTCCAAACTCCTTTGATGCCTACTATGACTAAAAAATATTAAAAAATATTAGCCGATAATTTTCTAATTTTCTGATTGCTTCATGGTGTAAATAGACTTCCTGGTTCATACTTTAAACCTGAATCGGTCATGCCATTGTCGTTCAATTTTTATTACTAATCCTAACCCTAATCGTATCCTATCCTAATCCTGATAATAACTTTAAAGAATATTCTTTGACACGAATATGTAAATTAAATCAATATCCATAAATGGAATGAATGGAAAATAGAATAAATAGAAATGGCAAAATAAAATAACAAGAAAGTACATTTATTCGACACCTAACCCTAGAGAAAACGTAAAAAATTTCAAGCGCATGAAATAAATCAAAATAATCCTATATATACTAACAAAAATATGTAAATTTAGATCATCATGTTTGTGTCGTTGGTATTTATTAGCTTATAGTGTTCTTGACGCGATAGAGAAAATATCGAGGTTAAATTGGGTAGAATTTAAAGTACTTTCTAGCAACCTTTATTTGCATTTTAGAATCGCATCAGATTGTTACAGCTTTGTGAAATATCTATCAATGTATAAAATCCACAAGCAGTTTGTTCGCTATTTACACCACTTAGCGTGAAGCACTTAATTTAATATATACATAAACAAGATAATGTAGTAAGAAATATATAACATATGTCTATGCAAATAAGCAATATAATAATTCCCATTTAGCAATGCACACATATACAAATTCTACACCAAATACCACCTAAAATGCACTGTTGTATAGAAGAATTCTGCCAGTGTTGTTTTTCGTTTTACGAAGAGGAATCCCTCGATTTTCACGATTTTACTTGGTACTCCTTTTTAGGTAGCTTTCAATACAAAAAAGTATAAAGCTACCTATTGCAGCCGTTCGGAGGAAAGCAATTCCAGAAAATTTTGGTATATTTTCACCGATCATGACACCCAGAACCCAAAACCACCCTCCGTTCAAATGTTGATTTATATATATATATATATATATATATATATATCCATATATATATATATATATCTGACCTATGTCATACGATAACGCTCGTATTTATAAATCAATTTTGATGAAACTAATTGTGTGTATTAAGGTCACCAATGTCTCGACCGAGTTCGTTGGCCAGCTTGGTCCGCCATTTTGTTTCAAGATGGCGGCCACTTAAAAATTTAAAACTAAAATAAATATACAAAAAAGTTAAAAATTTAAATTTATTTTTTAATTAAGGGTTAGGCCTTGATTCGAGGATTCCAGAGCATTTTTTGGTTTACCTATATCTTAAAAAATGTTTGAGATAGAGCAGTTTGAAATTCTAGGGTGGCTGACATTTTGAAACAAAACAGCACATTAACGCGATTACTCGCAAATTATTTTCTTTCATTGTTGTAATCATTTTCCCAATCATACGCATAAAACTATATATTCATATCCGTTAGCACCAAATTCTCGCCAAACTTGGCGACATTTGGCGAAATATCGCCAAATTTGGCGACCAAAATAAGTCTTCAAAAATGAAGCCAATTTGGCTATTGCTCAATAATTAGGCGAATTTCTTATTCAAATTCAGTATTAAAGAATCTTTTGTAAACGTTTCTTTGCATTTTAAGTTGCTGTTTTCGTGTAACATTAGCTAAAATTTTGAAACGAAGATATAGGAAAGCTACCTTTTCCTCCCGGTACAGGCCGGAAGGACTTTTTCATTAGTTGCAGTTTCATTTTCGCGATTGTATATATTATCTGGCATGAAATTTAATTTTTTTAAGACTGGGTTATGTCAAGGCCCCTATAGCAAAGAAATACCGTATGGTCTCCTATAAAATGTGATAAAGTAAGTGATTGGTTAATTATATATGTTGTTAATTATCAAGTGAAATGTTTTACTAAATTAATGCATTTATTCTTTTTTTAGTGTTACGTGAACGAAGTCACGGGTAACAGCTAGTTATATTATATTTTCGTTCGTGGTTATAGCATATTTTCATAAAATAAGAAACATTGATCATTTTTTACAGTGTAGTATGCAAAAGTAAGCCAAAATATCAAATTCTTCATCAGTTGAGTGGAGTGAAGTCTTGGCCTACATAGACAGTCCACTTACAGCATGTTCGCTTTCTCTTTCATGAATTCTTTGCACTAATCAGGAAATAAATCCCCCAAAAGAATGTCGTTAATTGGGAAATGTACGCTGAAATTCCCGTGCAGTTTAGTTAGCATTGCGATTGCATAAACTGTACAACATTAGTATTTTAAAAAGTTCTTCGTTGCTGTATTGTGAGTTACTGTCTGTACAGGCTAATTGCACTTTCGAAATGTAGCAGCAGTGTGAAATATTTAATATTCGCTGTCCGGCTGCGCGTGTAACGCTTACATAAGCGATGCTATTGAACAATTGCAAATAATTTTCTCACGTAATAACGTATCTGTTGCGATTATGTGACGCGCCTATAAGAGACAGATATTAGCATATGCAAACATTTCTAAGCAGTTTAAATGTTCATTCACTGTGCCATTTACTACAAGTTTTATTCTGTAATTCATCATTTAAAATTTTAAGATATTTTTCATGAAGCATATTTTTGTAAATTTGTAAATAAAACTAAAGATAAGAGCCATATTTTAAAAAAGTTAAAAATTCAAATTTATTTTTTAATTACGTATTAGGCCTTGATACAAGGATTCCAGAGCATTTTTGGTTTACCTCTATCTTAAAAAATGGCTGAGATAGGGCAGTTTGAAATTCTAGGGTGGTTGACATTTTGAAACAAAACAGCACATTAACGCGATTACTCGCAAATTATTTTCTTTCATTGTTGTAATAATTTTCCCAATCATATGCATATTCATATCCGTTAGCGCCAAAATTGGCGACATTGGCGACAAAATTGGCGACACTTGGCGAAATATCTCCAAATTTGGCGACCAAAATATGTCTTCATAAATGAAACCAATTTGGCTATTGCTCAATAATTTGGCGAATTTCTGATTCAAATTCCGTATTAACGAATCTTTTGTAAACGTTTCTTTGCATTTTAGCTTGCTGTTACGAGTAACATTAGCTAAAATTTTAAAACAAAGATATAGGAAAGCTACCTTTTCCTCCCGGTACAGGCCGGAAGGACTTTTTTCAAATTTAATCGGCAGAAAATTTTAATTGATTTAATAAAATTCTGTACCTTTTTTCACTTAACTTTGTAATCTCTCTCTCTCTCTCTCTACGTACTCTACACGTATATATATATATATATACGTGTGTGTCCCTATTTTTCATTTTGCAGCTACAGCTACCCAGCGCTAAGACTCCTATAATAGGACTTTGAGACTTAATAAGACTCCTATTATAGGAGCTCTACCCAGCGCAGTCTACTGGTGTTTGTGCGTGGTACAGTAGCCTCGAGTCTCCCATCATGCACTATGATGATTGCAGTCGGGTGCGGGAGATATGGTGGTTGAAAGCAAGGTTACTATATCATAAGGTTGGGTCATTTCCCCTCGCAGCCTATAGGGAGTTATTGACTGTTTGACGTCACTTAGCGTGCTCGACTCAGTTTTCCAATTGATTTGGATTAGAAACGCGCTATTTTTAATTAAAAGTATCAGTAGAAATTTTTGTGTAAAAGGAAGTTTAAAAATTAAAAAATATTCTTTATAGATACGACAAACATCACATCTAAAATATAAAGTATTATCTCTTTTCAACACTCCGAAATTTGATTTTTAAGTTTGCTATCTTTATCATTAAATTCCGTTTGCACCTCAATATGAAATCATTTTCATTTATTTAAAAATGCAAAATAGTAATTTTTATAAATAAAATCTGAAAGACCTACAAGAGAAGCAAATTTAATGTTTACGTAATATAATTTTGATGTCTTTCATAAAAACCTATAAAAAAGTTTAAAAAAATATAATTGTAATCACTTAGATTTCAACCTCACACCACAGATACACAAGATTGAGTTTGGCGTAATTAGATTTAAAAAACAAATAAAACAGAAACTTTAAATATAATTTAATAAGTAAATAACTAAATATTTAATATTTTTAAACTGTACGATATAATTACATTATATTCATACGATATAATTACATGATTTAATGGAAATAAAATTGGAAAATCAGATTAATGTACTTTATAAACACATTCCGAAAAGTTGATTTAAAATATTATTTTAATGCTACATAATAAACATAAATGCACATACATAATAATAATAATAATAAAAGATAAATTATTGCGTGAAAGAAAGTTTTATGTTTAAACAATTTTTTTTATTTCCAAAATTATATTTAAAATTTAAAATTACACTTCCTTTCATCGTTTTAAAACTTAATTTTAAAATTTACTGTTTCTTCAGATTCCATTTAGGTAGTTGATGTGATTAAATATCAAATTAATATATTTTTTTTAGATTTGAAAGGAAGTCAATAGTATTTATAAAGGAGATTTAAAATACAAATAAAAATAGAAAATTTCATTTTTAAATTGCCAAATTTTTAAAATTGAAAGATTTATGCGATAAAGAAAAATTAAAGTTGAAATTCAGAATGATGTACTTTTATCAATATCTTCCAATATGTTTATGTAAAATTATATTTTAACGCTGTATGATGATAAAATTACATAAAAATAGTTTAATAATTAATATATTTTAGGTTTTTACCCTCAGAATATGCTTTCATTTCAATCATTTTATTTCATCACAGGGTGCATTTTGCAGATTTATTTTGGATGTACGCTCCATTATTTGCTATTTTTCGTACTATTTTACCATGCAATCAAAGTTGATTGACTCCACATTTTTTAATTTTCTGGCAGGGTATTTTTTTTAATTATTTTTTTTGATGAATTATATATTAGATTATTATTCCGAACAAATTCGGGTATTAGCAGTATTAAAGCTATTATCTGCTCTTTTGCATGTTTGAAATGAATCCATCTTTTTTTTATATAAGATTTCTTGTATTAAATGTGTGATACAGAAAATTTTGCGTTTTATCCGAATGATTAGTACATGTTGCAATAGCACAAATACTGGGCATTTTCAGGAAAATCAATTCAAAGAATGCGTTAATTTAAAGAGCTAAAACAAAGAGATGTTGCACTAAAGAAAGCTGAGAAATATTTGACACATATTTAGGAAAAAAGCGACCAAAAATCTCTCCAACTGAAAATAAATTAAAGCTTCGTGTGAGGTAAAACTGCCCTGGCTGTCTATGAAAATGACAATAAATGTTTACTTCACATCCCCGTCCCTTTCAAAGATCGACCAAAGATAACAAACAATGAAAACTTCCTATCTTATCAAAAAAGATACACGATTATTTCATTTGAAAGAAAAAAATTCACTCTAAATTGCTTTATTGCCCCCTAAAAATACTTTCGCTAATGAAAAATGTTTTATTTTGAAGAAATATGCTCTTCTAAGACCAAAGAAACGATTTTTTTAAAGCAAAAATACTATTTTAAATGACAAAATACGTTCTTTCCCGTTGGAAAAATTCTCCTTAGCACGCTCAGTGACGTCAGAGCAACCAAATCTTTGATACCAGAACTAAAGGGAAATGGCACCCCCCTGGTTGAAAGTGGTCGATCTAGGGCATTCTCACATTTCAACCAAAGTGTTCTTAAAAATGTTTGGTATATTCTTCAACAGGAATTGGTTCATTCAACTTCACATGAGCTATTAAGATATATATAATTAAGGAACATGATTTCGCGCCCCCTATCGTTGGAAAATGAAACTGATCAATATTGCGGCACTTGCGTAGCACTCCTACTATACAATGCCGTAGGCAGTGGGGACGAATGTCAGAGTTTCGTTCGGAAAGACGTTTGTTTAGAACAGAATGCGCACCAAAAATGATTATTTTTTTCGCAACCGCAAAAGTAAGGTACTAATTTCCGAGCAACGCCGGACAGATCAGCTAGTTTATAATATATGTCTATGATCAATATTTAAGGAATAAAAGCCGAGGTCAATGTTTTTGAGACACCCTGTATATTTGAAAACAAAATCCGAAGAATACAGTAAATAAATCCAGATACATACCTGATAATGATTTTAAATAGAATTAATTGATATCCTTAATTTAAAGTATTTAATATAAATTAAAATTTTAAAATATTTTTAATAGGAAATCCTTACGTTCTGTCATGGCTTTGGAAGAGTTGATTTTTCTTTTCTATCTAAAGTAAAAACAAAATTAAAAAACAAAGATTTTAACTAAGTTTCTTAAATTTTGTAATGCATGTTTATTTTTTTTTCGACCATCATTAATACGTCAAAAAACAAAAACAAAAAATCCTGTATCAGGCATAGATTATGAAATACTTTCGAATACTAACAGAATATTAAGAAATTTGCTTTTTCAATATAACGAAATGAAATACCTAAACACGTAATTTAAAAAACACATAACTCAGCAAAAATCCATTTTCAGCTATTGCTGTTCCTAGACGGTATTGTGTGTGAATTCTTTCGTGCTTCCCTCTATACTAGAGGGCATAGGTCGTGCATAGGTTTCCAACGGGGGCGGTACCGTCCCCCAGTGGGCGCTGGAGTCTTCCAGGGGGGCGGTAGCGGGGCCAAAGGTAAATGGAGGGCGTTAAGACCGTCAAGGGGGACGCCCGTGGCATAACTACCTATTTAGGAAATTAACATAATAAAACTACCTGACCCCCTGGCGTTGTCTGGGCCCGTGACAAAAACCTTAAATATACCTTTAAATGAAAATCTATACAAATTAACTAGAGACCTGCGAGTTCCAAATATTGTCCCAAATATTGTCCCAAATATTGTCCAAATTTGTCCAAATTAGTCCTTGTATATTTGTTTTACAAATGTCCGAAAATTGCCGTGAACACGAATAAACGCTAAAACACGCGGGGGACAAAATTTTATTATAGCGGGCTAAAACATTGTAAACGCAATTCTTTCATGAATGTCAAAAAATTGCTGTGTAACGCGAAAAATCGCTATAAATCGCGCTAAAAATTTAAAAATCGGGAGTGTAAAATTTGCTATATTAGGCTGGCTAAAAGTTTAAAATTGAATTCCTTTTTTTATTAACTTGTCTTCCGAAAATTGACAGAAAGATGTCAGAGGTTTCCAAACAAAGCTGAGATTTGAACCTGCGCAAGAAATTCGTTTATTCTGAGAGATAGTGATAGAAGTCATTAAAGCCATTATTTTCCTAACTATTTATAAATCTGTAAAATAAGTTAATTTATTTAAAATTAAATAGTGACAAATTTTGTATTTCAAAATGTCTGAATCAAAGAAGAAATACAGGCAGTATAGTTTTGAGTATTTGAAATATGGATTTACGCACTCTCTTACAAACCAATCATTACCTATGTGTTTAATTTACGAAAAAGTTTTTTCAAATGAAGCCACGAAGCCTTCTAGGCTACAAGAGCATTTGAATAAAAATCATGTTGATGAAAAGGACAAAACTATATCCTATTTTCAAGAAGTGGAACAAAAATATTTAAAACAGTGAACTGTTATCAAACCTTTTTGAGTCGTTTTCGAAACAAGAAAATGGTGGCCTATAAACCACATATAATATTTCATTGTTCATCGCAAAAGCGGAAAAAACACACACAATTGGCAAGGAATTAATCTTGCCGTCAGTCAAAGAGGTAATAGAAAATTTTCTTCATTATAAGATACCGTCAGATATCATCAGAAAAAAAAAATTCCTCTGAGTAATTTTTCGGTGCAAAGATATGAATAGATGAAATGGCTAAATACATTGAAATATCATACATGCTATTCCTTCAATACTTGCAATTTTTCCATTCAACTCGATAAATCAACTCTATCAAATAAGGAAGTAATACTCTTATCATACGTTCGATTCATAAAAGAAGAAAAAAATTGTCAAGAATTATAATTTGCTAAAAATTTGGAAACTGATATAAAGGGAGAATCTATATTTAATACAATGAGCAAGGTTTTTCAAGAGAAAGACATTCCTATTCGTAATATTTTGTCATCTGTTACGCATGGTGTTCTAGCAATGACGGGGCTTCATAAGGATTTCATAGGGCATTTGAAATAAGCAGTATCAGATGTACACTGTGTTAGTCATCGTCAGCATTTGGTTGCAAAAAATCTTAATTGACGCTTGCATACGTTGCTTCATTACGTTATTAGAGCAGTCAATAAGATTAGAAGAAATTAATTGCGTAACAGATTATTTGGCTAGCTTTGTAGTGAAAAGGATGAAGATTACATTCATTTGCTACTGCACTCAAAATTTGGTTGACTCCCAAAGGGCATTTGTCTGAATCTTTTTGCAATCTACTTGACTCAGTACTGTATTTCCTTGAAAACAGTGACGAAAAACTGTGCAAAAACCTGATTACATCCAAAAGTGAGATCACTTATTTGGTAGACCTGTTTAGAATACTTAATGAAGTCAGTTTACAATTGTAAGGTGATGAGTTAAATTTAATTAAAAGGAAAAAGGTCATAGCTTCTTTTGTAAGAAAACTTCTTCTGTTCAAACGAAATCTAGGTAAAGATGAATACAGTCACTTGCCTACATTATTAGCAGTCTCTGCAAAACAGGAAGATTTACTTACTGGAAGATTTACTGCCAAGACTTGGACGTTCCTCATGCTGATTTTACGGAGCAATTCCAGGATATTTTAAACATGAATATACCGAGTTGGGTTTTAGATACTTTTGCAAATACAGATACAGAAAAATCATAAAATTTAGTAGAAGAACTCGTAAATCTCATAACTAACGAAGAACTAAAAGTAAAATTCAGAAATGGATACCAAGATTTCTCGCTTCAAAAATCCATAACAGCTGTCTACCATAGATTGTGGGCAAGAGTACAGAAATTTGTAATTGATTTTCCTTCATCGTATTTGGCTGAGCATGGGTTCAGGTCAGTAGCTAATTTAATGTATAAGAAAAGGAACAGACTGCAAATCACTGAACGTGGCAATTTGCGATTGATGTGAATAAAATTGGAACCCGACATTAACAAATTGATAAAACTCCTCCATCCTTAAGCACCTCATTAATTTTATTTCTCGTTGATTTTGTGTGAAACAATTTTTTACTACATTTGATGGTCATTTTAATTAACTTCTATTTTGTGATTTTTAATAGATAGACAGATAAAATAGGTACAGATAATATACAACAATATTTTAATATTTGGTATTCTTAACTGTTATGGAAGAGGGGGGGGCGTTGGAATTGTTTTTCTTGTAAAGGGGGCGATGGGCCAGAAAAGGTTGGGAACCTATGCTCTATATGATCTATAGAATTTATATACACTAGGTAATACATTAAAAATTAGATAAGTTTAAATAACGGAAAACGAACTTCCAGCAATTAATGATCACAGTTGAAATATTGTTGTTAGTTAGTCCTGTAACCGAATTATTTTGTATGTCTCTGTAAATGACGATAAATGCTACGCCTTCCATAATGTACAGAATATAATGTTGTACTGCACTACAGTGATCCTTTTCAACACTTTCCAATATGGTTTGAAAGTGTTAAAATATTATGTATTCGGTTTGTCCGGCTGCCTGTCTGTCCCTCTGTATGCAGTCTAACTCGCGTAAATATACAGCTGTGTAATTGATATATGTGTATTGCTGTGTAATTGATATACCTAATTAATGTTTTTAATGACATGATTGGTATTGAAAATGCAGCGCGTAGCATTTATAGTTCGTTAACAGGGTCACCCAAAAGAATTCTTTTAAATTATGGTCTATTGGGAAAAATCGTTTGCAGTGTATTTTAATAATGTTACGCTATTTCAAACATACTTAAACGGATGTGCATCATTAGAGGCTTATTGTAAAATATGGTGTGCATAGCATTTATCATTTATTTACAGGAATACACGAATTTTTTAACTGATCCCTCAATAAAAGACAAAATCATGTGCAAAAATTTCAAACTTTGAAATTTAATAACTGTGTCATTTTTTGTAGTACAGAGGTCAAACTTTTTGTGTTATATGTATTATGAATGTGTAAACATTTACTAAATATAACTACAGAGATTGGGGAACCGTATAAGAAGTTAGATTGATTTTTTACATTAAACGATACCACAACATGAATATTTACTTCATTTAAAACGTTTTTTTAATTGAAACTATATATCTACGACCAACGTTTGAGAAATTAAAGGTCGCCGATAGATAACATATTGCACCTTGTATATACAAATCTATAGATCATATACACAGCAAAACAAACGAATTTGAATTTTTCGGCCCATAGATGGTAATTGCTAGAATTTGGTTTTCAAATGTGTTATTAGTTTTCCAAAATTGTTTGCTGAGACATATCTTTCAAATTATTAAATGGGGAAGTT
This sequence comes from Maratus michaelseni, assembly GCA_963931845.1. Lineage (NCBI taxonomy): Eukaryota > Metazoa > Arthropoda > Arachnida > Araneae > Salticidae > Maratus > Maratus michaelseni. The sequence goes on from OZ007596.1 coordinate 55,393,820, forward strand.
TTATTACTGTATTTTTATTGCGTTGGAAAGAGATAATATATGCTCGAAGCATGCTGTTTCTTTGTTGTTAATTTCATTACATTTGAAATATCGTAAAATTAATAAAATGCCCCATGGAATTTTATTGTAATGGAATTCTTTGTGTGTCTCTGTAAAAAAACTACAAATCCTACACATATCATTTTTATTTTAAAAAAATCTATAGTAAACCTCTTGTATTTCCTAAGTGAAGTAATTTTTAGCATACTGTGTACTATTCATACAAATCTATGGAACATATACGGGGCTGCAAATTAAAAATAGAATATTTTGTTTGACTATTGGTAAATTGCTGAAATTGTGTTTTAAATGTGTCATACGTTTTCTAAATTGTTTACTTTGTAAACTGTGAAGTTTTTCTTGAGTATTCTGAATGTGTTGGAAAATATTTCAAAATATATGCTTGACGTATGATTGTTCTTTCTTATTTTTTCTGATATCTGAATTGTTTTAGTTTATTAATAACTTTTTCCAAAGTGATTAATGCCAATTTTTCACTTCTGGCTTCATACTATTACAAATTTTTTATTGTGTTGCAGGGGAAAATTCTTATTTAGTTGGATGCAAGTTTAAACACATTCTCGGAGTTGTTCCAGAGGTAAACAATCTTTTAAGTACAATATCATATATTTATTAAGCACTTAAAAGCAATATTTTTAATTTTGTCGTCTTCTTTCATTGCTAATCAAAATACAAATGTGGTTGTAAATTATTCTTGAGGTTTCAGTGTTGTATTACCTGGATTGAGTTAAAATCATTTAAATACATTCACATTTTAAACGCTTTTACAAAGTATTATCTCATCAAAAACAACTCATTGTAAATGGTCCCACCAAGCTACAAATCACGTCAGTCAGAAAATGAAGTGCTATCACATAAAAAGAGCTGATATAGAAGAAAATACAGCCGTTTTAAAATCTATCACTCACTGTAAAAAATTTTGGTCAACAATTACACGGTACATATACTGGCAACTTTGTGACCAGTATATATATTTAATTTAACTGGACGGTATATGTACTGTAAAATATTTAAAGTATATGTACCGGCTGCACTCCCCCTTCTCCTCAGGCCTGCACGCATTACGTAACAAGAGAAAGAGCATCACTTCAGGGGTTGCCGTACACCGAGGCGGGGTTACCAGCTTTTTTCTTACTGAAAAATAATTATTTTACGGTATAAATAGCGATTTTTTACTGAAAAACAATCATTTTACAGTATAAATACCATTTATAATCGAAATGGCACATATACGGTTTTTATACGCTTAATATACCTTAGAAGTACGGTACTCATACCGTAAAGAGTGAAAACGGTACAAGTACCGTTAATTTACAGTAAATCTACTGAAAGTTTACGAAATTTTTTTACAGTGCTATTCATAATATTTCCAACTCGGAGTGAGGTATAGTATGTGAAAATTGTTTGGTGACCTACAGCCGTATATAGTATATGCAGTGTAGTAATTTTGAAAATTTGTACAAAAATAAATTTCAAAAACCCATGATATCTTTTTTTTATATAAAAAATTGTGTGAGAAAGATCTGTAATAAATCAAAAAAGTTCAAAAACTTGCACGAAACGGTATGTAAGCGTAGTAATCATGCATTATCACAATTATACTTGTGACAATATTTCCTAATATAATCTTCAATGACATAAATACATTTAATCTACTATTTCATATAATTACAGTGAAACTTTCAAAAAGGGAACTTGCTTATAATGAAATCCTTTCTTAAATGGAAAAGGTCATGCTCCCAACAGAAGAAATACCATGCAAATATACTATTAAGACTGATATCTTTCTAAAACGGATTTTCTCTAAATCACTTGATATTTCGCTTACAGAAGCTTTAGTGTAGTATGTCTCACAAGGAGAGTGCCAAGCTTGGTAATCACAGATTTTGTTTATTTTTATATATGTTGTAGGGTAGAAGCCCCTTAGTCTCAGGTTCAATGGATTTTATACAACGCTCCTTGGTTCTCTAGAAATGGGGGGTCTAATATTATACCAAAACTTAAATACTTACTTTGTAACGGAATAACTGCGTTGGTTGTAGCTCAGTTGGTATGGCCTCTGCTCGTTGTTCCGATGGCCCGGGTTCGATGCCGGAGCGCGCTACGTTTGTTTTTCTCATTTTTTAAAATAAATATACTTGTAATTATAATTTAATAATCTCAATAAAAAATTTGTTAACATAATTAAATTTTAATTTAGCGTTTTTGATTTTTAAACCATTATTAAACTTTTCTCATCATTTAAAAAGCTTTAAAAAATTGGATCTTTTGACTAGTAAAAATTCAAAAATCGTTGCAAAATTAGCATATTTACTATCGAATTATAGAATTCTTCTCCCATCGCAATAGAAAACGAAGATATTTCAGATGCTGGATTATTTGTTAAAAATCCATTGTTTTACAATAAAATTTTACAGTACTTCAACGCATTTATGACATCACTTTTCTGATTTTCATCAAATCCCGACACTTCAGATTGATCTTCTTGTGAACTACAACCTGCTTCTTCCATTTTTATACGATTATAAGCTGTTATAGAATGATACGCACTGGTGTGATAAAGATTGAAAACAAAAACCACTTAACTGCAGCAAACTAAAAAAAAAAAAAAAAAAAGAAGAAATAACCAATGTCTGTTGTGGCGCCCTCTAGTTATAATAAAATAAAACATAATGTTGTAATTTAATTCTTATACTAAATTTTAATATAATTATGCTTCTTACTTTAAGAACAGAGTAGTATTATTATCGCATTGACTTCCCTTGTTAAGGCAATTTATAAATTATGTTTCTTTACGATCACGAATTGACACAATTGTTCAATATCGTTGCAATAATAAAGCATATATAGAATAATTTTTAAAAGTGATTTTTAAAAAAATCAAAAATGCTAAATTAAAATTTAATTATGTTAACAAATTTTTTTATTGATATTATTAAATTATAATTACAAGTATATTTATAAAAGAAAACAAGCATAGCGCGTCCCGGGATCGATCCCGGGTCCTCGGAATAACGAGCAGACGCCGTAGCAACTGAGCTGCGACCAACGAAGTTAGTTCGCTACAAAGTAAGTATTCAAGTTTTGTTATAATATTAGACCCTCCATTTCTCGAGAACTAAGGAGCGATGTATAAAATCCATTGAAGTTGAGACTAAGGGGCTTCTACCCTACAACATATATGAAAATAAACAAAATCTGTGATTACCAAGCTTGGCACTCTCCTTGTCAGTTCAGTCAGCGTCTTTTATTAGGTGCGTTGATGCTAAAGTGTATCTGAACTTGAATTTTTGTTATTTTTACCAACTCAAAATGCCCACTTAAAAAATGCTCCCTGTACAGGTGATGTTTCTCGTTTAAATAGTGGTAATAAAATCGACAAGTCGATTCTACAAACTAATAAATAACAATAGGTAAGGAAACTCAGAAACTTCATTGTCCGAGAGCGACTGTTCAGACAAGGAACCAAGTCTGCAGAGCATGGATATCTCTCCCGGTCCGTTTTATTAAGGTCTTGAAAAGTTAAATACAAAATTCAGCTGAAGCTTATTTCATCGGCGCGTGGCGGGCGGGCGCCGAAAAGCGCATTTGCTGTCTATTGCATCGTTGTTTCTTTTGCTTGGCGAGAAACTCTGTCGAGTTTCTATGATCTCCTACGGATTAATAATGCTAAAATCTTACAGGTTTTATTATAATAATTGTAGTAAATCAGTAATTAATCTGAATATTCTTTACACTACATATTTTTAAAGTTAATGTAAACTAATAATCATTAAATCGATATATTCAAACAAAACAAAAATAAAGATTTTTGTTCACTATTTTAGATAGCAAACGATGTCCCAATATTTACCCTTTTATTTCCCCTTTTCAAAAAAAATTAATTGATTTAGTTGTCATCATTCGAGACATATCGTTAAAATTTACAAAAGAATTTATATCTCGGAAACTAATTACAATTTTAAAATTTTGTGAGCTTATATGACATTCATAGATACATGCGGATAACTGGTATTTATTTAACTGCGCTGCGTTCTATATTCTAAGAGAAGTAATTCTTAAATAACACAGACAGTGATATTTTATTATAATTGATCCAGTAGCTACGAATTCGATCACAGGAAGGGGGAATTTAGAGAGAGCAGAAAACGACAGGCAGGAGAAATTTTATGCACCAAAATTTCAGAAAAGTCACTGTATGATTATTGTATAAAACATTTCACACTTAGTTAAAACGAATGAACCATTTTTGAACTATAATTTATCGATAGGTCGTGGAAATAAATAGGACTAGAATTTGCTCTCTTGGCCACCTTATTCCTGGGATCTAACTCCGGATAATTTTTTTTTCGTGTGAGATTATGTCAGCGATGTTCTACTTCTTCTTTCAAATATCCCAGAACAATAAATTCGAATCAGTACAACCATCATAACTCCTGCGAAATGTATGGTATGAGATGGACAACCGTATCGTTATTTGTAGATTGAAAATAAAGAAGCTACCGAGCGTTTCTCAGCATTTGTACACAATCTTGAAAATTAGCTTACCGGTTACTTTAGCACTTTTTCATATATTTCAATTTCACTACTTTTGACAAAACATTTATAATCATCCTGTATTTATCTTATAAACTGCAGTTGATTTATTTCTTTTTTTTTCCAGAGTGGTTTAGTGGTGCATCTAGCAAAAGCTTCTTACCCGAATGTACTTCATAAGTAAGTATCATAACTTGTTTTAGCTTCCATTGTATAGGATGTCTCAAAAATCTGTGTATAAACCTTGAAATGAGGTAGAGAATATTGATATGAACCCTATTTCCGTGAAAAGCGCGCCTGGAAACGCCACCCATTACATGTACAATGGGATATAAAGAAACCTCAATAATACGTTGCAGGGAACATTGTAAATCTCTTTGTTAGATGGGCTTTATCGGTACAACAACTGAAAAAATGGAATAGGCTTTCACAAGAGACATTTTCACGTTTTCAACCGTTCCACAGCGCAGTACTGAGGGGAAATCCTAGCCAAAATTACTACTCATGTGTTTTAAAGTTAAAACCACTGCTGTTGACTTACTGTTTAGTAAATACATTTAATTAATTTTATATATACATAAATGTAAGCATTATATTAAAAATTAAATCCTAATAACATTATAAATCCGATTGTGTGCAAATGTTAGGCTGAAGCCAGCGTCAAAATGGAGCATTTAATGATCCTGTATCTTTGCATATAGATTGATTATAACCCTCAAATGAACATAGGCTGGTTTTTGTTTATTTTATTCAAATATTTTTCTTAATAATTCAAAATTTCATTATTTTCATAGAGAATAAATGGACATTTTTTCCTTATGAAATTTTAAAATGGTTAAATTTACTTTACCGTTGCTAACATTTTATCGTTGCCACACTAAATAAAAACCCGGAATAATAATTTTTACTCAACAATTTAAATTTTTACGTGAAAAATGAAAATGAAAAAAAAATTAAAGAATTAAAAAGAAGATTAAATAATATTAGTAGAAATAAAACGTACTTTTTTTAGTTTTTGATAATTCAAGGTTTCAATATGCGTAACCATAGGAAACAGGCGAATATGACGTCATACATTGAAAATAAAGCGGATATGCTTTGATGGTGAAATAAAATGATCTTTTGTTCTTTCTTTACTTTTTTCTTTTCGTGTGGTAACAATACTTGGCGTTTTACCGTCTGCGCACGGCTAATATTTAAATTTTTAAAAAAAGTAAAAAGAAATTTGAAAAGAAAATCGTTAGAAAATGTCAATAATATGCTCCGCAAAATTATCCATGTCGAAAATGATGTTTTGGATAACGATAAATAGTTATTTTCATTCTTAAAACTAAAAGAAATAACTCGATTACCTAAAAAAATGACGAATGTTAATAGTTCCTTTTTTGTTGATAAAACCTAAAGATTTAATATTATTTCGTTAAAGTAACATAATTTCCCCTATGCCAGTAATGAAATTAATTGCCTGGAAAAGAAAATTAACAAGTATTATGTCATTAAAAAAGGATTTCTCTGGGGAAAAAGAGATGTCATATTTTAAGTAAAACGTGAATTGTCTAATATTTTTTAAAATGAGTGTGAATCAATTCCTTACATTAATAATACAAGGATCAGTAAGTATAGAAAGTAGATGAGTTTCACGCCATATTTATAACGAAAAATTTAAATGTTTTTTATCTATACTGATTATTAAGCATGAGTATTCGTTATGTACAGATGAGAGTTTTCTGCTAAAAATCACATCATTATTTTAAGAAAAGGAAAATGAACACGAATCTATTATATTAAAATCTGACCGTGTGTTTGTATTTCGCAACTACTAGATTATCGAACGCAACGCGATTTACTTAATACCGGTTACCATTGATCCGAGGATGTAACACAAACTCTCAGAATTTAAACAATTAAATTAGATGCCAAGATTTTTTTTTTTTTTTTTTTTTTTTTTTTTTTTTTGTAAATTTTAACGAAGTTTCTTAAAAACGGAAAGTAAATTACTCCATATTTGTGTATAAAAAAGGAGAAATAAAACAAATCAGTATATTTTTTACACCATTTTCTCATTAAAACTGAAAAACAGAATTTATTTTCACTTTGAATAGGAGGTGAAAACAAAATCTTGATTTCAGTAAATTATCCGAAAAATAAAAACATATTTTTACATATTCAAACTTCATGAATCAATTTATTCTGGAGAACAAAAATTGTCTGTCAACATACTGTCATTTAGAAAACAAGATTCGTTTCAGCTATACATTAAACCAAGGAGACAGAATTGAATTTAAAGAAAAAGCATATACTATTTCCAATTAATTTTTTTTTTTTTTTTTTTTTTTGTTGAAGGATGGCTGTTAAAACGTTTCACAAAGGGGTTAAAAGTAAAGTTGGTTATCAGGTAAAATTGACATTTGTTTTTACCCAATTCGTCTATTTCTCCGATTTTATTTGGCCCTCTTTTTTGCATTGGTTGCAATTTCATTTTTGCGATTATGTGGCACAAAATTTCACTTTTTTAAGACAGAGTTATGTCAAGGTCCCTATAACAAAAAATACCGTATTGTCTCCTATGAAATGTGATAAATAGTTAGTTAATTATTAAGGTTTTTAATTATTGGGAGTGAAATATTTTGCTTAATTAATGTATTTATTCTTCTTTTAATGTTGCGTGAACGAAGTCACGGGTAACAGCTAGTAATATATAAATTGTTTACTGTTTATTAGAGGAAAGTAATTTGTTTGATAGGTAAGGTACACGTAATGTTTAATTAAATGTGGCTAATTTTACTATATACAAAAATTTAATTACTTATATAAACCAATGTGTATAATATATATATTACTTGCAGTTTTTTTTTAGCAAAGTTGAGTCCCTATTGTATAGAGATGCTGGTTTATGAGTGTTTTTAATAAATCACAGGTCCTCGCAAAAAAACATTGATATCTAAAATAACAACAATATGCGTAAATTTTTTAAAATAAATTTGCCTTCAAAACTATACCCAATACGATTACAATTCAAAAATGGTCCGAAAAACCCCGACACAGCTTTAAAAAGCTTTGAATATATTAAATAATATATTTCAATAAATATATTTTAATAAATTAAATCTAAAAAGGCATAAAAATAACCTATTTTCAATTTTAATCTATATATTTAAAACGCTAAGCGATTTCTTTCGACAATCCGTCAGAACAAACTACTGCATCAAATTACACCATTCTTTTTTTAAATGAAAGATATTTGGATACAGATTTGTTATCGTGCATTCGTTTGTTCGAAAATTTAATTAATTAGCCGTAATTTTCAATTAAACATTTACTTCTGCTTATGACGTCATAAAGTCGACAACTCCCACTTTTGCCAGGCATAGCGTTTATTTTCTGAACTCTGTGGTTTGCCAATCTTTTGACATTAGCTAATATCAACTAGGTAATATTAAATTTATTATTTAACATTGTAATATAAAATCTTAAAAAAACTTACTTAAAATTAGCTAGAATATAATCATAATAAAATATTTAAACATAAACATATCAATATGAATAACAAATCTCACGTAAAATGTTGCAATTTAAATGATTCCAATTGAAACAAGATTTGGAGAGTTATCCCTGACGCCCAGCTAACATAAAAGTACCTATTTTATTTTATTTATTTACACACATATTCAATTTTATTATAAAACACTAGGTTGCCATACAAAGCAAAAATCGACATTTAGGCGCCAAAAATTAACCCCGGTGCGTCTGCGATATCTGTACCGATTTAATCAGAATTGTTTTGGTTGCACCGCATATTGCAAAATTAATTAAATCCATGATTATTGTTTCTTTCTCAGATTAAAAATAAGAAAATTGGTACTTCTCTATTATCCCGTCGACCAATTTTCATAACAAAAAACTATAGCCAAACTGTAACGCCAAATAAACGGGAGAACGTTGCCATTGGAATATCAAAATAAATAAATTAAATAAAATATAAGAATTTAAGGACACGATTGTTTTTTTTAAATTTATGAAATAACTAATAAATTAGTAAAACATAATTAAAAATATACGCAAATTTCGAATTAAAAGCCACTTGTGACGTAACAAACATGTATAATGCTTCTGACATCAAGTAAATCGGACTGCATTTTTGGCGTTTAATTTTACAGTTTGGCGAGAGTTTTTTGTTATGAAAAGGGGTCGACCGGATAATAGAGAAGTACCAGAAAATTTAATGCTAAACGAAATTCAATTATTTGACGAATCGCAAATTTTGGTACTTCTCCGTTATACCGCGACATCATGCCATAAATGTGAATGCTTGGCGATAATGGTGTCCGTATAACGGAAATGTACCCAAATTTTTTTTAGTTCGGGCTATACCAAAAACAAACATTTTACAGGTAACAAAAAATCGCCAAAAATGACTGCTAAATCAGCAGTTATGACAGCAAAGTTGGATAAAATAACCTGAATTTTACAACGTTTATGCGAAACACCGCAGAGAACACACGCTATTTTTATATAAGTAGGGTATATTTAAGAGAATAAGAGAACTAACAACCTTCAATAATATAATGCATGAAAAAGTAAACAAATAAGTGATTCAGTAAATCTTAAAAATATGTATTTCTTAATATAACTATAAAATGCAGAAAAATATTCTGGTACCATCAAAAATATTCATTATCCCGTCGAAATTCCGTTCATTATCCCGTCGTCCCATTAAGAAAAAAAAACTATATCCATATAGGTACTTTTCGATTAGCCGGCGCAAGTAAAATATATAAATACAATATATATATATATATATACAGGATGGTCCTAAAATATATGTAAAAAATGTAAAGGTAAGTAGAGGGGGCCTAGATAAGAAGATTTCATGTAGGAATATGGGTGCGGAAATCCAGCGTTGAGGCAGTAGAGGGCGTTGTTGAGTTCGCCGGATGAAAGGACTTCGCTACCTTGAATCATCATTCCCCGCACGGATTTCGAGAAAGAGGCATTGTTACACCAATGCGGAGCTTGCGACATGTGTTTCATGTATGGGGCTGCGAATTAAACAGCTGCTCAAAGGATGTACATGGAATGATTCTCGGGTAGGAATCTGTCGGATCGCCGAACATTTGAGCGTCTTCATGGGGAGTTGTGCACGAAAAACCTTTTTATGCTTTCAGGCGTGATACGGGCAGAGAAAGATATCGCAGAATTCCTGGAGTGGAAGAAGCAGTAATTTGCACAGTAGAGTGTAGTCCTTTCACAAGCTCAAGAGCTTTAGGACGTGCATTGGGTGTGAAGCATTTCCTTGCGCAAACCCATACATGAAATGCATGCCTGTAGGCTCCGTATTGATGTAGCGATGCATATTACTCGAAATCCGTGCGGGGAATGACGATTCAAGCCTGCTAAGCGATTTCATCCGGCGAACTCAACAGCGCTCTCTACTACCTCAACGCTGCATTTCCGCACCCATATTCCTATACAAAATCTTATCTAGGTCCCCTCTACCTATCTTTATATTTTTGACACATATTTTAGGACCACCCTGTATATATATATATATATATATATATATATACATTATATATATGTGTTTATATGTATGTATATATATATATATATATATATATGTATATATATACTATATATATATATATATACTTCACTGGCGCCCGGCTAACCAAAAATTACCCCAAATAATTCGTCAAACTGTAGCGCCCAGTAAACAAACGGAAAAATGTTGCCATTAAATCTCCAAAAAAAAAAAATAATAATAATAATTAGGAAAAGCCCCATTTACTAAAGTATCATTTATCAGTAACTTTAATCAATAAAATGTACAATATATTAATGAAAACAGAATAAAAAATATCTCGGATATTTATTTATTTACATTATTTCTCTTAATTATGGAAAAGAAATAATCATCCTGATTATGTAAAGGAACTGAAGAAACCATACAAAAAATTACACTTGAAAACATTAAAAATCTCCATTATCTGCAGATGGATTTATTATTGTAAAAAAAATTCTTCATCTTTACATAAAAATTGATTAGCTTAAAACAATGGATGCGTTTCAGAAGATATGGATTTGTAACGAACAATGATTAAAGAAGATATTTTAAAAATTTTGATCAAAACATTTTAAAACTTTTTTTTAAGGTCGAATTTCGACGGTGCGTTTGGGGAGATAAAAATGCACATGCGCATAGGAGCTAATTCGGTTGCATTATCACAGCAGGGGGGGGGGAGATGTGTGCTTCATTTACTATGTTCTTTTATTGACTGAATATGAGATGAACGTGGCGGAATATGGCGGTAATGTCAAACTGATTTGCATTTTGTTTACGGATTGTTTGTTTGGAGTTTGCATCGGAAATAGTACTGTAATTCACTGGTGGGGAAAACTTTTAAAATAAAATATTTGAAAGACTGTTTCATAAGCACCCCGTCTTATGTAATAAAGAAGCTTATTTTACTAATATTGTTATTTTAATTTTTTTCTGTCAAGTTTTGACGGGTTCCTTCTAGTTATATTTTAATATATAAAAAATTAAACTATTTAAATGCACATATCAAAGTATACATTTAATCACAATAGAAAAGTTGAAACATGACAAAAAAGCACGTCTTTTCACAAATAAACTTTCAATTCAACTGAGGCTAGGATCCGCCGGATATGACTCATGCTCCTTAAATAGACATAGATCGATACACCAGTTATTCAGCTATTATAAAATGCGTTTTTTATTTCTGTTGAGCCATTTTAAGTTTTTGCCTTTTGGCCAGGATTGTACATCAAATACTCCACTATGCGTTCTTAGAGTCTAAAAACAACGCTACATAAATTATTGAAGGTTTCCAAAGATAACTGGAGTTTCATAGACTAGTTGACGACATAGTATGTGAGTTGTAACTCGGCAAGCTTTGAAATTATTTGCTGATGCGTTTTTTCATTAAATTTTAATTAGCTATAAATATTTAATCAAATAACGTATTTTAACGAAATATGAGTATATTGTGTCAGAAATCTCAGCTGCTCCGGCAAGCACCTAAGCGCGCCTGTCCGGCACGTCAACCGCAGTTCCCAAGTTCTAAAGAACGTTTAACGATCAGGAGAGTCCTGTGTGCTCTACGGTTACTGTGTCAGAAGCCTGTTCAAAAATGTATCGTATGATACCTCATTCATCGTTGTGCGTTTTGTATGTGACTAACAAAAATAATATTGACATCAGAAATAATTACTCTATATGATGGGTATAGAATGTATTCATAGTGATGATGGGGAAAAAATGTCAAATTCACTTATCCAGCTTGGTACTACATTTGTAATCTCATTTAGAAGAACCCCAGCATAATTTCGCAGCTCCGCGAGAAATCACAGCGAACACAATCGGGTATAAAAGTATATTTTGCGTTCTTTTCGGAGGTTTTCTACACTGTAATAAAAACAAAACAACAAATGTTTCTTAATCTAGGAAAATATAATATAACCACGCAGAAAAATACACAATAACCTTCTCCGAGTAACTCGGGATTCCAAAAGCATTTATTTACCTTTAGAAACACCAGAAACAAGTATACTTTTTAGATTTAAATAACCATTTATAAAAACAAAGTTTATTTTGCTGCCATTGATTTTCGAAAACTTGTGTAAATAATTTTCATAGCGTATTAATCAGGTTTCTTAAACCAGAATGTTTTATTTATTAATTTTTTTTTATGTTGTCAATTAAACATTTTTAGATGTGTAATTAAATTTATACATGCAAGCGTAACAACATTATATTAATTTTAATGGGAATGTTAATGTTGTTAATTTATCATGTTTGTCTCCAAGATGTGTTGGTTGAATTGAGAATTGGTAGCATCCGAAAAACCTATATCTCGGGTTCAGAAAACTGATTAATATACTATAAGAACTACTCGGAAACGTTTACGAAGATCAGTGGCAGAAAAAAGAAATTGTTTTTATAAATGCTTCTTTAAAGTTCGAAAATATATTGGTTTCTGAGGTTTCTAAAGATGAAGAACGCTTTTCGGAATCGCGTGTAACACGGAAGACGTTATTGTATATATAGTTTCGTTTCTGTACTATATTTCTCTAGATTAAGAAACACCTGTCTTTTTTACAGTGTAGGATTACAAGCGACGTAGTGCCATCTATATTAAAAAAAATGTGATCAAATAATAGTAGCAGTGGCATAGCAATTCCTGTAATAAAGTTCATATAAGAAGCAAAAGGTGTCTCTTATGCGATGTCGTTGAGCATTCATCACGTAAATTATTCGAGTCTTAGTAAATAAGGTGCATATGAGAAAAGGGGCGTGCGATAGGTCAGGGACGGTGACCTATATATAGGTCAGGCACGGAACACGTGCCATAAGTAGCACGCGGCAGGGTCACATCTTTTATTAAGGTACTAACAAAGAAGTCCTTAAAGCACATATTCAAAAATTTGAAAAGCTAATGAAACTACTCATGTACGTTACAAAGTCAAATTTAACTGCAGAATCTCAGTAGAAAATCTGTAAAAAAGTCAAATATTTTCGAGCATTTGTCGCGAAAAGACTTCACAAGCAACACTCTTTCCTTGCCAAATGCAAGCGATTTTAATGCATTTGGAAACTGTTTGTTAAATGAATGTTTAAAGGAGCACTACTTAATGAATTTAAACTTAAATGATGAAATATTTTTTATTTTTATTTTTATAAGCTTACAGAATATATACAAGCTGCGTGTTGCTGCAATTATTAATTTTACACGCTATCACAGTCTGTATGGTGACGTTAACTGTATTTTAAATTTTAACTGTCTGATTAGGAACGCTGTTTTTATGCATTTCGATATTGAAGAAGTCCTTGTTTCCTAAGCAACAATACTGTTTTCTTTTGTCTTCGACACAAACAATATCGAAGTCGAATTGAAAGTTCTCAGAATCGGATCATAATTTTGAGTTTAAACCAAACCGTATAATACGACCATTAAATTTCATTATATATACCAACCTTAAATGTGTATGACAAAACTCTAGTTATAAAATTGTATTTCATTAATTTAAACATATCTAAACTAGTTCAGTAGAAATAATAAAAACAGTTTTAATTAAAAAGTATTTGTCAAAAAACATTATTTTCGGAAATTCCATTGTGTCGCCAACCGAAGATAAATTGCCAAAACAACGATATTTTCATTATTATTTTACGGACGCTATATCGAGATTCCGCAGGAATATTTAAAAAAATATATATCCTCATGACAAGAATAGTTTGTAATGTTTTAAAATTTTTCTGAGTATGCGCTTATAAAGATCTTCCTTGTAACTCAATGAATTTAGACTAGCTGTGTTTGTCAAAATTCGATTGATTGTGAGAAAAAGAAAAAGAAACTAAAATGCAAGTTAATTAATCTCAATCTAACTTAATATTGGCTGAAAATGTTTCTCAAACTAAGAAAGGATTTGGAGACTATCGAAAAGGATAGATCATCAAGCATTATTAGGCAGAAATACAGATAATAAACTTAGACGTTGTAATTCAATGTCAGACGCGAAGAGCTGTTTAAAGAAACTGGGACTCGCCATTTTCAGAAAGTTCCCTACAAGTCATTATTCTTGGAAATTAATAATATGGAAAACTTATGTAGAAACCTCTTGTCAGATGACTTTAGTTCAGTTTTCACTCTCTTAGAAATAAGTAACCGTGAACCTGATGTCGATTATTTAGCACCTAAGATACAACAAACGCCTAATCCAAATCCAACCGCTGGCGCATAAAAGCTTGGCTACCTATCCGTTTCAGTCTATGATTCCCTCCATACGCAAATAAGGATACCGATGTCATCTACCTATTCTCAAAATTTGCACGTGGAGTTTTGAGACGCCATGTGTAGATGCTTTATTTTAATTTTTTTTTAAATTATATAATATATGATTAATACGAATGACTTAAGTCGAATAATATATTTTTTTTCATTTCAGTTTTATTTTTGGCTTTATTGTACATCCAAATAGTACAATTCATATAATTAAAGACGCAATCATTACAGCTAGAATATCAGATACAAATGACTCGAGTGAAACTTTGACTGTAATATTTGACGCAGGTGAAGCATTATTTTATTTATGTCTTTTTAAAGGGTTTATTTTTTTTTAATCTAAAATTATGTAAAATATAATATGTTAAAGAAATATTTTGTTGCTTTGTATAATTGTCAGTTTTTTTTAAATTGGAAAGCTTGTTTAAAATTCATCTACATAAAAAAACGAACAAAAATATCTAAATCAAATAGAAATAAAACGCCTTGTAATATTACCATAATTTTTTTTTTACATCTCAGCTCAAATATCTATGGACTTTTCTTCAGGTATAAATATTTGCCTGATCCTAATCATTTGACCTTCACATGATATTTTTTTACAGTTGATAAGAAAGATTGTTTTAAGGAGGAGGCTCGTTAAATTAAGATAATTTTTGTAGTTTTTTGGAAAAAGCATTGGCGCTATTTTCAAATGCAAATCACCATTCAATTACACAAACATTATACAATCCCATAAAAATACTTTATCTAATCATGATATGTCTGATCAATTTATCGGATCTGTTTTATCAAAATATATTATTGTTCTTATTTTAAGTGAAATTTTTGAAAAACAAAATGCAAAATATTTTCTTAGAAGCTACGTTTCAAATATATATATTGTTATGAATTTTGTATATATCTGTAAATATTCCATTTGTTTAAATTTATTTTATTTTATTATTGTGAAAATTGCAGTATTATTAATGTATTTCCTATTGAGCATCATGTAACTCAACATAAAGGCATCAGGTGCTTTGCAAGGAAAACAACCTTACAGCATTGTTTTTATAATGGAGTTCTATGGGAATATCGCCAAGGAATGGGTTTATCGCCAAGTTGGCGATGGTTTTGGCGACTTATTTTTGTCGCCAAATTTGGCGATATATCGCCAAATATCGCCAAGTTGGCGACGGATTTGGCGAGTTTTTGTGCAACCTCCCCCCCCCTTTATACCTGTACATTGGGATCCTTTTTCGCTTGGGTTCTCTATCGAAAGTTGAAGTAATTTCTAGTAAATTCTGGACATCCGAAAGCTCTCAAAAAATCTGGAAAGATCTCTGAAACCTATATAAGGAACTCCACCAGTTCAGTTCAGTTAGTTGTCTGTCAACTGCGATTGAATATATACGAGAGGCTTTGCATTGAGACGATGTTTCTCTGAGCGATTTTGTCTCTGATACGTCGTATTGAACGCATTGTTCCTGTGTGAAATTTTACTGTGATTTTATTGGATTTGAAGATTACTGAATAGTTGTGATTTTCAGACGATATTTCTGTTCTTATTGCACTGTTTAGAGTGAATAAAGCCTGTTGATTGTTCTTATATATTGGCATCAGTCCTTTCGAACCCCGAGCTCACAACAATATATATATATATTTAAAGACAAATTTAATGGTTCAACAAATAAGTGCATGTAGCTCCACTCCCAATTTGAAGTCGATAACCACAATGCCAACTAGTTCCCATACTGGCAGTTAAAAAATCATCAATCAAGAAACTAGTCGTTGGGGGCCACCGTAATACTTACCCATCATGGATATGCATAATGTAAAATATTAAAATAAAAATGTGTAAACTACTTATAAAATGCATTGCAATTCAAATAAAATCGTGGCTTGATGACGTCACAAACTTTAAAGGCTCGATTACTGAATTGCTTGAAAGAGGTTTTTCCTTATAACTCCAAAAATAATAATCCTATTAACTAGCGGTTTATTGCATCTGATTAAGCGTCAAATTTCCAATTAAAATATATCTTTGAAGTGAAATTTGGATGAAATACAGGGTCATGAAAAATCGAAGAGTGTGGAAAATAGGATTCCAAATATCTCAGCAACTAATTATCCGATCGACTTCATGCTTTATTCAAAATTTATGTTTTTTTATTGTCTTTTATATTCATTTCTTAAAATAAACAATTTCGAAAATTTTTATATACCTTTCATCAGAACGAATATTTCGAGAGTCCGAAAAAAATTGTTCCGGTTAATCGAGGTTATTGAAATGAAATAGGCTTCTTCCCATTATTACATACTAAGTACATACCAAATTGCAAGTCTCTATCTCAATTTTTTCGGGAGATAGAGCGTTTACAGACACACACACACACAGACACACAGACGGACGGCAAAATTTTTTTTCTAAAAATATGTTTTTCGGAATCTCCAGTGTCTGAAACGTGTAAATCCGTCAAAAATTTTTTTTCGATTTTCAAAACGATTACAAGACTTACCCTATACTACGTATGATGGGTAAGTAAAACGCTGAACAAGGAGCAGTTAGAAGCTAAAAGAAACGAAAAATTTTTTAATCTAAAATAAATTATATTTTTAGTTTGAAAAATTTACACCGGCAGCCCAACTTAAAACTCATGTTTACTAAACAAGATGGACAAAGCATGCTTCAATCATAGATTATGAACATTTTCCAATACTGTAACAAAACTTCACCGTTTAATAAGGTGAAAGGTGATATCTAAGTAAACAATTTGGAAAACGGGCAACACATTTCAAAACTCAATTTGAGCAATTACTAGGTATAATCGGAAAAGCATCCAAATTCTTTTAGAAGAGCTCTGTATATGATACATAGAATTGTTTATATACTATATGGTATGATAAACTTTAGTTCAGTTAGGAAAAGCACAACACAGTTGAAAATTTCCCTTCAGCAAATTCAGTCAACAAACGGAAATGTATACTTGCATTTTGCAGCCCTGTGCAGCCCTGTATATGATCTATAGAATTTATACACACAAATTAATCTCCAAAAAACAGATAAAATAAAAAATGCAAACCACAACTGAAAACGCACAACCATCGATTATTGTTCATAGACTATACTGTAACTGAATTATTTTGCGTGTCCTGATATATCAATGATAATTGCTATGCACCCCCTATTCTATAGTTCGCATCTTGTAGTGCACCTCAATGATGTATATCAATTTCACTATGCTTGAAATTGTGAAGCATCATTAAAATGCACTGCAAACGATTTCTGTCCTATAGATAATAAAGTAAAGGTAATATTTTGAGTGCCCTTGTAAACGAACTATAAATGCTACACATTTAATTTTGAAACCGAACACGCCATGATAACCCTTAATAACATACATCAATTTCATGACAATTCAAGTATAGCTACGTGAGTTAGAGCATGAACAGACAGATAGACGGTTAGGCAGGCTGAATTCATAAACACTTTTTAACTGTGCTGGAAAGTTTTCAAAAATGCTGAATACTCTACATCTTTGTAATATGAGATTTCGAGGCGGAATTATGATAGATAGCCAATAAAAATTTAAAAATGTTTAAATTTTAAAAGTAAAATACAAGTATTCCGAATTTAGCTATTATTAACCACTAACGCCCAGTGCCATATTTTTATATCACTAGACTTAGTGGCAAGAAAGCGTCTTTCTCACCAGTAAATATGAAGATAAATATATACTCTCTTTCACGAGACAAATCCCTTGATAAAATATTATAAAAAAATACCCTTCATTTAAAAGTGGTGGGAAATCTAAAATTTAAATTTTAACGAAGAAAATAATTTGGGCGTTAATGGCTTAATGCTCTGATTTGGCGAATATTAAGTCGTAAAATGACGGTGATTGAAATGTATGCTGAAATGACATGTTAATACATTTGCTTACCCTCGGAATAGACTTTCTAAAACCTTCCTGCCAGCGCGCTGATGCAAATTTTACGACAAACGTGATTTATACGCAACTTTGTTCTTACAACTGACAAGAAAATTAAAATTCATTTTTTAGTTCTGATATGCAAATATCGATATGTATAACTCATCTTCTAAAATAATAATAAATTATATTAAAATACAAGTCTGGTAATTTAAGAGGCGAAATTTAGGTCACTATCGTCTGTATAGAGCATGCGCAATTGGCACTTGAGGCTTCTTTTCATCCGCAACGGAGTGAAAATTCCTCCGTGTGCATCACATCCGTGCAACGATCGCATGCGCAGTAATCATTTTATGATGTTTTTCTGTGCTTTTAAGCTTAGGATTCTCGAGAGTCGTTTAATTACGTGCTGCTTCGGTAAATAGCTTGGAAATGTTACTAACATTATTTATTTTGTTAATTTTTTCAGTTCGAACTTATCTTTGATTTAGTTATTTGGATTTTCCGATATAATTGTTTAGAGTGCTATTGGTACATAATACTTATGTTTGGTGTATGAAAGAAACTCGGTTATCATTTGAAAAAATCCTTTATTTTTACTGTGCTAGATTGTCGCCAATAATTGCTGATATTTATCGAAATATTACCAAATTCAGGTTCTATACGTAGTTTTTTGTCATGATTTAATGCTGAAAAACAAGCCTATGCTATTTACTCTGTCATTTCTTCATTATGTTTTTGCCTTTTTAGATAAACAGTATGAATTGCGAGGAACATTTGTTGAAAAAGGATTGCATTTTAGAAGTGAATTGGGATGGACTGGAGAAATTGAAATGCTTGGGATAAACTTTGTGGTAGACGACAGCAGAGGAACTGGATTTATGTTTTCAGGGTGAGGATAAATCAAATTGTACAAACATTTTAAAATCGCAATAAACTTTAGCGGACGTATGTAATTAGAAATAATTATCTTCTTCGTAGAGCCAATCAATCTACCATCACAGGACTGCAGCAGTTTACATTCTGTTCCACCAAACTATGTAGTATATCCCATAGGTTTCCATAATTTTTCTTTAAATCATCGTAAAGCTCAGAAGAGCTATGTAATCCAACATAGTGCTTCTTTTTCAGTTTTAACAATAGTGCTTTAAGTTAACAGAACATTTAAATGCGGTCAGTTATTGCTTTTAATTCATAATATAGCTAATAAAGAATTCGGATTACAAGAATCGTGCAACAATAAACATTATAAAACGTTGTATTTAATGCATTAATATAAATAGCTCCTAAATGAATCACTGGATTGAAACATTCATTAAAACACAGTTTTACAAAGCATTTGGGAACGAGATTTAAAATGTGACGCACACCATTTTCAATATAATTATGTTGTTGTAAACTTTAATAACATATATAAAGTTTGATGAGTTTCAAATAGTATAACGTCATTTAAATGTATTTTACTTATCGACCATAAACATAAATATCACTGAAATATTTTTCTTTGTCCTGTAAACAAGCTATAACCCACGCAGTTATTTACTTCAATAATTTATCAAAATTTTGGGCTTAGACAAAAAAATTTACAGAAAATTCATTTTGCCAATATTTTAACAATGATAAGAAATATTTTCATCATTCGAATTTCATATTTCGTCATTTCATAACTATTATTTCCGATCCGAATGAAATCCGTGTCCAAAGTGGGTACTACCATTTGAAAAAAAAAAAAAAAAAAAAAAAAAAAAAAAAAAAAAGGTACAATTTTTACTGAGTAAAGGTATTTAAACCCTAACCCATGCGTAACATTTAATAGTAAATATTATTAAAAATCAATTTCTGAAACATTTTTATACGATTATTTGCGGTAGAACTAACGTGGATGGTGTGGGAAGGGGTAGGGTATATTTGTTTTTTGATGACTGTATGACAATTACTTTTGCTTGTGTAAATCAATAAAATTCTTTTCTTTTAAGATAAATATTATTTATATTTTCATTGCGTTTGCTATACACTATAAGTTAATTTTAAGAATATTTTTCTCTTTATTTTTTAGAGAAATTTCAACATTATCCCATAACATTGATAAAAACATTGCTCAAAATAGGACTCTATCATTATCCGATGGTGAGTAACATATACTATTCCATTTCAATTTAACGTTTATTTATGCACAGATTTTCTGATATGTCAGAGAAAGTTTGTTGGAATACTCTAAAATACATAGAAGGGAATAGTGGCAGTCAAGCAGTCCACATGTTTTTGTTAACCTGGTGAAGTACAAGTAGCTTAATTCACTCTTCTATTTAACTCACCTTGTTTTTAGTATGTAATGAGGGAATTTCGAAATCGATTTTTCACTCACTTTCTGATATGCTACTAAAATTATAAAAATTGGGTACACAGGCGAGTTTACAACATTTTTAGGGATTAATTATAAATTAATGCATTAATTTTAAGGCATTTTTCAATTAGCCGGTCACGGATAAATCGCCAAATATCCTTTAGAGTTACTACTATATACAAGTTACAAAATAATTCAATACAGATCAATAACAATAGAGATCATTATGCGATAAACTACGCATGGTAAAATAGGCCAACTGGCTGTGAAAATGCAGCAGTGAAATATTTTAAACAGTAAACAGCAGAAAATACAAAAAATTTAAGAGTAAAATTTTTTAGAAAACAATTTTTTCATTTAACACATTATTAATAAATTATGATTATACGTTTAGAAAATAATTTAAAAATCCTGAATAGGTTGTTTAAATAATGTTTTTTGTCCTGTTGCCAAGTGTTGAACATGAATACAAGCAAAAATTGTCATTTGAAAATAATTTCTCTAGTTCGCGCTTTCTATAAAGTGTAAATCAAAGCAGTGATTTTTTTTCATAATTGGGACCCACGCTAAATGAACGTATTGTAATGAAACTTTTTTTGAAATAAAAAGTGAATTCCACTCATGAAATTAGGCAAATATTTAAAATAAACATTGGCTTACAAAAGAGTATTTGTTAAAAAGAAAAAACTATTTTTACTTTTTATATTTATTTTTTAATCCAATACGATAACCATTAATTTTTTTCTATTTTATGTGTATTAACAAAGGCAATATTAAACTAAGGAAGATGAAACTTTTAAATAAGGAAGAAAAATAAAGATCAAAATAATAATTGAATTATTTATTTGATTGACTTTAGTTGTTTTCTCAAATCTTTTTTAGGGTAAGATTTTTTCCAATTATTTTAAGGAGAAAGATATTTATATTAAAAGTGCCTATATATATATAAAATGAATTTTTTAATAAAAAAAAACGTTGTGGATTTACAAACATTTTACAATTTTTGTATTTATTTTTATCTATATTATTTTGTTTCTGCGTTAAACAAAACCAAAATGCTCAAAGGAAATGACCACCATCTAAAATTTCCAAGTGTTAATATTTGAATAAAAGTCTTTTGAACCTCACAAAGGTATATTGTATGTCTTTATGTCTAATAATTATAAGTTGGTATAAAAATTATGACTTAAATCATATGTTGAAGTAAATTAATTTTAGTCCTTAACAGTCCACAAGTATTTCAAGTTTACTTATCGCTGAGTCCAAGCTAGTTTTCATGCAGAGATAAAGTATGAGCTAAATATTTTTATATCAAATATAAGAAAAGGTAAAGGTTTTAGTGAAAATGTATTGATATATGTTTAAAGTAAGACAATAATGAGATGATTTCAGTTTTATATTCTTTCAAACTAGGGTAGTTTTCGAAGCACTTACCAATATATGCACTTGTGTTGTGGGTGCAAGTATTACAATAAAATTTAGTTCGCGTTTTCCTCCAGTAAGTTTTCGATCCGAGCATCTTATGAAGTCTTTTCTAGTCTCATTGCGAATGATGTGAAGTTTTCTATCTACTTGTGGATATTCTTTCTTAGAATAGGTTCGTCATCGAGGATTTTCATCATTTGAACATCTCTTAATGACTATCAACAAGCACGTTTATAAATTTGTACAGTGAAATTGCTTCTTATCTCACAATATTATAATAATATAGAACTAATAACATCTATGAACAACGATAAAAATATTAATATAATATCTGTCGCTATAGATGCGGTATTCGATCTAATAAACAAAAGTGCATATTGCGGCAATGGACAGTTAAGGTTTAAAATATCCACTAAGTCAAAAAATTTAAAAAAAATTCCTAAACCTGAGCCTTCGCGCCCAGGACGGCTATCGTTAAAGGTTAACATGCGTTTATATGAATATGGCAATTACAGTTATTTTTCAGCAAAGCCAGTTGCTGTGTACTTTACTGATGAAGCTTCATACTTGAGGGATCTCACCGGAGGAAAAGGCTCTTCCCTTGGAGAACTCACCAAACTGAGCAGTTACATGAAATCAGTAAGTTCAGAAGTAATAATAATCTTTCAATTTTTTGTAAAATTTCAGATGAACGCAATGAAGCTTATATACCCATTTCATAGAACAAAATACAAATAAGTGAATGACTAGATGTACAACAATCTGCACTTGTATTTAAGGTGAAATAAGAACATAATCCTTTTGCATTTGATAGGATAACTCTACAAGATTGTATAAAACTATGTACAAGTGCTCGACATGAGCTCCTTTATTCGCTCGACAAATCGATATGATAATCTATCTTAGCCTGTACTTTTATTGCATGTAAGCGATGATGCTGCCAATTGATATGATAATCTATCTTATCCTGTACTTTTATAGCATGTAAGCGATGATGCTGCCAATCGATATGATAATCTATCTTACCATACACTTTTATAGTAAGTCAGTGATGATGCTATCAATAGAGTTCTGTATTTTCAGTTTATGGATGTTTGAAGAAAGAGTTGGAACAAAAACTTGATTCTTTGAAATAAACCCAAACGAAAACCAACAACAGTAACAGCAAAAAGAAAAAAGAGAAAGGTTAAGGTGGCCAAGCTCGTAATTTCTGATCACCGCCATTTCCATGACCAATCAATCTCTGCGGTAAACTGTCGTTCCAAAATGCGCCCTTGTGAAAGTGCAGAAATGCGTTTGTATCATTGATGAATTCAAGGGAGGAAGAAGAACCCCCCCCCCCCCGTCATTGAAATACGCCCCAGTGTAAAATGCTGGATTAGTGAGAGTCTAAATGTACAATTTATCAAAGAACTCCATAATGTCTCTCCGGGAGAAAGAAATTTGTATTCAACACCAGTAGAATTAACTAGCATATTAAAGTGTGGCAGAAACTTTCTCAGAAATACGACGAAAGCCTTTGCAATGCAAAACGTTGGGCCCAAACAACGTTACACTATTGGTCTCAACGGGATCATTGGCTTATGGTATTTTAACTGCCAACATTTCACGTTGTAAAGGCTTTTGTTTTGTTCTTGAGAAAAATCCTTCCACACTCTAATATGGTAGTTAATTCTACTGAGGATTTTATTAAG
Organism: Maratus michaelseni; assembly: GCA_963931845.1. Classification (NCBI taxonomy): domain Eukaryota; kingdom Metazoa; phylum Arthropoda; class Arachnida; order Araneae; family Salticidae; genus Maratus; species Maratus michaelseni. The sequence goes on from OZ007596.1 coordinate 55,417,596, forward strand.
AGGATTAGTGAAGTCAATCTGAATCGGGATACAATTATGTCAATCCTAAGTATAGTATCATTGTTTCCATCTATCGATACGCACGAGGTTATTCAGAGCATATGCGTAGTTATCGACAGTCTGGTTAGCCATGATGATAAAATAAAAATTTCTCTTAAGGATTAAACTTGATCTTTTTCAGTAACGAATTTTGTATTTAATGGTAGGATTTATCGGCAATTAAGGGGGACTTTAAGGGGTCCCCAATATTTGGTCTTTTGGCCGATTTTAAACTCAGTCCTCTGGAATCTAGGGTTCTAAAGTGAATTGGCTGTCAAGATTTCGTTGTGGACGCGATATGTTGATGCCATTTTCGTTATTTGGGACCATGGTCTAGCAGCTTTGGGTGACTTTTTGACAACCATTAGTGATTTGATCAAAATATTAAATTTATATTAGAAGTGGAAAGTAACTCATCTTTACCGTCTTTAGACGTGTTGTTGACTACAGATAATATGGATTTAAATAGATCTGTATATAAAATACCAGTCAAATTAAATACAGTTATTCTGCTTAATGTTTCAATGCTTTATTGATATAGGATAGCTGCATTTATTTCTTTTTTTAAAAAAGCCTTTTTTATATACTCTGATATGATATTAATCTGGAAAAGGAGCTAAATCTGATTAGAAATATTGCTTTAGACATTGGTTTTCTGGTTAAATACATTAATAACATTTTCAATAAGTTCAGATATTCAATACTTCATTCTAATAACTTAGAGGGATTCACACATATGTTAAAAAAATTCCAGTGTATTCCAGTTTTATATGAGAGACTTCAGAAGTATTTAATTAAATTTGATATTAACCTAGTTGCGCCCCCTCCCCTCGAATTTATTGGACGGACTTGCAGTTCTGTTAGATCCAACCACCGTCTGAGAATTGTGTAGGAATTTCTGAGATTCTTATCCATCTGGACAACGGTTGCAAGACATTTTATATCAGTGTGACAAAACGAAAATTCATGGAACATCTCAAAGAACATCGCAGTGACATGACGCAAATCATAAGCAGTCTACAGCTATCTCTAAATTTTATACGGATAATAATGATTGTAGAATAGATTTTGAAAATGATAAGGTTATTGTATCTAGTGGAAAGATGTTTAATAAGGGAATCCATCGAAATCCTAGAGAGGTACGATAATATGTAATATAATATTTCGAGAATTTGGAAGGATTTGTTGAAGATATGAGTAGTGGTTTTTCAGTTGATAAAAAAGGAGAGGGTAGCTTTTACAGTTTCAAGATTTTTGACTTTCAAGATTGCTTTTTACTCATTTAGATTTTCAGGTTTATTCTTTCCATTTCGAACTTAGTAGCAGTTTATATTAATAGATGGCTCTACCTGTCGGTTAAATCGTTCAATTATGTCAATACTGATTGATCAAGGTGTGTGTCTTGAATTCTCAACCGTAGTGAAGTCGGAAACATCTTACAAAAGAGATCTCCTTAAAGCGCATACTCAGAAAATTTTGAAAAAAATTGAATGAAATTTTGTTATTGTTTTATCCTTCATTCCACGATTTTTTTCTAATTTAAATGGCTTCAATGGTTCTATAAGTAATTTATAAATGTATTTTAAAAAAGTTAAGCCCGATGACAAACGCATTCGTTATACATTTCCACATCGCAGAAGTCGTTGTTTCCCTAGCAACTTTACTTTTTCCTTGAACTGACAATGTTCCGAATCGGACTTATTTTTGAGCTTGAAACAATTTCAATTAATTTAAATTGTGTTTTAAATCGTAAATTACGATCTTTAAATTTCATTATATATACATATAAATGTGTACACAAACTTGTAGTTATAAAAATTTATTTATTATATAAGTTAAACTTACATAAACAAGATCAGCATGAAAAAGCTTTTCATTAAAGAGTATTTGTCATAAAACCGCAATTTTTTTAATTTTGTTCTGTCGCCAACCGGTGATTAGTTTTAATTATGCATCAATGTACTGGATGTATATGCGCACATATACACATATAGATATTATTTCTTAACTTTCAAATTATTTACATATTTGCAACAGATAAAAATATAGTTATAGATAAGATGAAAGCCAATTCAGTGTTTCACAATGTAAAGTAAAATACAGTAACCATTCGTTATAGCAGGTCTTGTTATTCACTCTTTCTTCTTATCTCATGACAAAAATAAATTCTACCTCTACCTCATAACTTTATATGTGCCAAATACAATTAATGTAACTCTCTATTCTTAATTTTATAAAAAGTATTGCAATATGTATATAAAACTGTTATTGACTAGAATGTATATTTTATAATGAAACACTATATGATTTAACACATTTATATTGACATAAAAGACTATTTACAAGCAGTGACTATTTATATATAATTGAGTTGCACAAACATCTTAAAGAATTATATTTTTTAAAAAGAGCTAAACGGCTAATATTAAGTCAATCATAAAAATGTCTTAACACAATTTCGTAGCACTTACAAGGAAGGTATACATAAGCGCATACTGATTGTTTTTATTATATTTCTGTTTCTGAATGATAGTTTACCATTATCATTAAAAATGTAAAACACTCTTCTTTTAGAAAAGTAAGTCGCATTTCATACGTCGCCAACAGAAAGTTGTTTCACAAAATAATGAAAATTTCATAATTTTTTAACTAAAGTTATAATGAGATTCACCATTTTTTTTTTTATAATTATGTATATCTATATGAGAAGTACCTTTAGTACTTTTTTCCAACATTTTCGAGTATATGCGCTTATGGGAATCTTTTTTGTAAAGTATTACAAATACTGTTTAAGACAGTTTTGATAGTAGAATTAATATGAGCTGTTTAGCTCTTTCTAAAAAATATAATTTCTTAAAATGTTTGTGCAACACTTATGTAAAAATGCACTACTTGTAAATATTTTTTAATGTTAAAATATATGTGTTAAATAATAATAGAGTTTTTTTTTAACCAATATAATAAATTATAACACCTTGTAATAATATAGTTCTTCTAAATGCTAAAAAGGTGTAAATTAACAACATAATACACAGTAAAATAACTTTTAATAAATTGTTTGACATGTTTCGGCTCAATCCGAGCCCTTTTCATAAACATAGAAATACTAACATGCAAAAATACAATATGTAACGATGCAGCATCTTTTAACTTACCGAAATTGTGACTCCAGTTACTCCGTGGTTACAGATATGAAAATAAACAACCAAGTAAAAATAAAAGATAACGTGCGTAATTTTTAAAAAGTACATGAAAATTAAATGATAGCATTTTAAATAGTATCTTCTAAGACCGCGCAATTATGGAATATTCTCATTTATTTTTGAAAACGGCTCGAAGTGAGCCGAAACATGTCAAACAACACAAAAAAATTATTTTACTGTGTATTATGTTGTTAAGTTACACCTGTTAGCATTTAAAAGAAATATAGAGTTTTTTTTATTTGAAATTATATACCTCAGTCAATAACAGTTTTATACGCATATTACAATTCCTTTTATAAAATTAAGAATAGAGAGTAACACCAATTGTAATTGACACATATAAAGTTACTTTAAAATATGCGGAGGAAGAGATCGAACATTTTTATTTCGTGTGTTACGAACAAAACACGCTTTATCTAAGCGCGTGATATAACAAGGCATGCCATAAGGTAGTGTTAATGTATTTTACTTTAAGATCAGAAACATTGAATTGACCTTCATCTTCTCTATAACTATACTTTTATCTGTTTTTATCAGTTACGTTGTAGATACGTTTTGCTGTAAATATATAAATATTTTGACAGTTTAGAAAAAATATTTATATGTGTAGAAACATATGCATCCAGTAACATTGATGCATAATTAAAAGTAATAAGTCCCAACAGATTAAAAATATTTTTATTATCAATTTTCACACCCATGCATTTAAAGTAAATTTTAAAATATTTCTGTTGAGATAAAAATAGCAAAATCTTAATTTATATTTATCACTTACATTATTTTTGTAATTTTACTTTATTATATTTAGGATTTTGTCGTCCCTAGAGGTTTAGTGGTAACTACAGCAGCATATGAAGAATTTCTAACACCTGAAATATTAGAAAAAATTGAAAATTTGAAAGACATCGCTTAGTAAGTAAATCTTGAGTTTGTGTTTTGGAAGAGGCCAGAACACGAATTATTTATAGAATCTATTATCAGTTATGAATTCACGGGGTGACCCGGGATAATCATCAAAATGTCTCCCAGGAAGCTTTGAGATTTTCTATTTAATAAACATGAATGGGAAAATTCTACCATAATTCCAAAAAAGCCAACCACCCCCTCCCCTCGCAGATAGTTACAGAAATCCCTTCCGAGAAAAAAATGTCAGAATAATTCAACAATGACTACCATATCAAACTGTTCTGCAAGGTTGAATTTATATCTACAAATTTTTACACAGAAAGCTGCGCGAAAATGTGCGGATTGTAGTAGTTACTTTTTAGCATGAATTGAAATGTGGAGTAGAGATGAATTGCGGGATGGGCAGTTCTGGGAATACATTTCATAGACTTATGGAGTTTGTATCAACAGTAATGAGAGTCGGGAAAACTATTTATTAACGATATCGCTACAAACAATTAAAATTCTTCATAATAAGACCCTTGGGCGTCGACACACTTCTGCCAATGAGTTGTTCACGCTTGGAAGTCCTTTTCCGAAACGTCCTTCAAACTGCGGGTCGAAGTTACTTTGACCTCTGCTACGGTCCCATGGCGATATCTATTGCGAGCTGTTTTCCCTCGGGGAAACAAAAAAAAGTCCACCGGAGCCAGATCGGGACTGTAGGGGGTGGGAAGCGTTGGGATTCCAGGTGGTGCACCTACAAGCAGGTGTGGCCTGCTGCATTATCATGATGAAACATCCAATAAACGGCAACGCCTGGCCTCACTCGATTGACCTTTCAATCCTTTCTGCACTACGAGGTCCGCTAAAACCCCGATACGAAGCGCCCGGAAATGACTGATGCTCGGCGTGTGTTGAAGCTGATTTTCGCCTCTATGGAACCCGCCTGGAGCATGCGCGCTGCAACCTAGCTGCGTAAATCCAAAATTCAAATCTGCCATCTCCGGTAATTTATTTAAACCCTCAGCGCTGGCGAACAGAAATGTTTGTTCTGATACCGGTAACCTGCGAGGCCATATATTTTTCAAAAAACATCGCCAACATGGTCCTTACTCAACCCTCTGATTTTGCGCAACAACACTGAGAGGGACCTATCACATAATTCTCAATATTGTAGTAAAGTCTTCCTTAACCTTCCGATTCTGTGAAGCTTGGAATTCCGATGGTAGTCGTGCTTTAAGAGCATTATACAGTTCATCTGGCAGTTTACAAATAATATCGGAGGCAAAAGGCAAAGTTTCGGCGTCCAATGAAGCCACCAAATGATCAAATTTTGTTTGTTCAATATAGGTTCCTACTAATCTAAAACTAGCCTCAAGTTGCACAAAAAATAACTTTGCATTACTAGGCAAAAAATTGGGAACCTTGTCCGACATTCTACTACACGTTGTATTTCAACTCCTCCTCATTAGTTTCTTTGTGAATGTCGTCAGAGATATCTCAAATATCACAAAAACAACAACAGAAATCTCAAAATTCCAAACAAAACAAACCATTTAATAAAAATTCAAAAATATTTAAAATATCTAGCGTCTTTAGAGGATAAATGCAAACAGGAAATAAACAATCTAACGTCTCATACCTATACCTTGAAAAACATCATAGAAGCTTTGCCAAGGATTTGTTTACGAATACCTCTTTTCAATCTGAGTTCAAAACGTGTATCGGCTCACCATTTTATAGTGAAAGTTAAGCTGAGATTCTGCTATTTACCGCAACATCCCTTTATTAAAATTTAAAATATTTTAGATGTATAATTTAAATAAAACATTAAATATTTGTCTTATGCTACCAGCAGCATATCAAAACGCCACTTCTCCACTGTCCGTAGCGTAAGTAAAAGAGAGAGAGAGCACTTCTCAGCAGAGAGAGAGCATTCTAAATTATTGTCTGAAGTTGGCAAAAACAAGCTAATCTAACGCCAACCTGGAGAAGCGCTGCACCGTGGCATGATACTACTGCATTGCTAGAGAGACAGAGGTTCGACATCATGGTTTACATAGTTTGAAACCACAGCTAAGGCTCCTACAATCCGGGCTGACTCACTCCGCCATTTAATTCACCGTATGAGAAGAACGATTGGCCACGCCGCGTCGCGCCTCGTAGGCAACAATCGCTGATTGGTCTATGTGAGCATCAAAATTCATGATGATTCAGCCTGTTTTATAGTAGCCCTAGCCACAACTCAGGAGTCTGAGAGATTCTCAGCTATGGTAAGAAAATCAGTTCAGCTCTGCTGAGAATAGAGTTAACAAAATTAATAAAAATGCAGAGGTGCCAAGTTTCTGGCTTTTTGCACACCAGTAATTATTTAGAGAAAAATGTTGTTCTTTCAAATAATAGAATGCTACAATTAAATAAAACAACATTTCCTGTACTAAAATACTGGTATCCAAAAAGCCGGAGACTTGGAGGACTGAAAATGTATTGTCTTTACATTCGCCACAATTAAAATAAAAAGTAGCTATTGCGGGCTCATCTACATATAAACAGTTTTCATTAAAAAATATTTTAAAATGGTTAGGTAGAAAGCTCATTGCAGACGACGAGAAAAAAAACAGGCTTGTGTTTTAAATATGTTGTAGAGTTTCGTGACATTTAACAGTAAATCTGGTACATAATTTATGTATTATTTCAAGCATTTAACATTCATTCTTGTGTATTGAATCAGAATTGTATATTTTACAGTGGAAATACCAAGGGAGATATTCACGAAGCCAGCAAAAAGTGAGTTTTCTTAAACATATATTTATTAAAAAATTCAGGTTATAAAAATATTTTGTTTTAATCACAGTCACATTGTTGTGTTTAAATATCAAGTTTCTTGATTTACTTTATTATCTGTAAACATACGCTTGATGAAACTGTGCTACTGGGGAATAGTGTCGCGAGGTTCACTGTCACAATAAGCGAGACAGGCAGACAAAAATGTGGGAAAACGGATTCTAAATCGGGACATACAAATACAGTGAATCCTATAAAAAGGGAAACTGTCTATAATGGAATCCTACCTAAAGCATGAAACAATTCATGGTTCCTAGCGATGGAATGCCATATAATTATACCTGTTCTGACGAAAATACTTCTAAAACGGAATATTTTTCCTTTCACTGACTCTCCGTCGTAGTATATTTTACTGTGCTAAATAAACATAATAATCTTACACAGTTAAATCTGTGAAAGCGAACGAAATGAACTCTTTAAACTATGAAAGATAACGATACAACATTATGTTTTGGAAAGGTATTGTAATTATTCTAATTGTTAAATAAATCATGTGAGTTGTAATTTTCCAGTTAGAAAATTACAACTCATATGATTTATTTACCAATTAGAATAATTGCATTAAGATTAATCTAGGGAAAGTACTTTAAAACCTATAAAAACAGAATAGTTAAGGAACAGGAAAACATCCCGCCTTAGTAGGTAAATTTGTACTGTATTCCTTTCTGTGTAATTATAAAAAAAATACCGTATAAAGGTCCTGTTTACACAGGTTTTACTGTATTTAGTTTTAACTCGATGCAGATTAAGAGATAGCATGATACTAAAAGAAATTTCAAAGAATTTGTGCAACCTGAAGAATAGGGATCTTTGGCGTCCCGCTCAGTGTTTTCGCGTGACAGTTCTTGGAACCCTTGAAAATCAGAACATCTGACAACCCTAATGGGGATAGAGATTTTATCTTTTTTCCTTATAGCCATTGAGTCATACTTTTATGCTTCTGCACCGGAAAAAAAAGAAAAACAAGTGGGTAAGTGTGATCGAAGATTGCACAAAGGGTTTCGTTTAATATTCCTTTCAAAACACCTATCCCGCCTTTAATAAATCCAAATAAATTTCATTTTCCAAAAAAAAAGTCATATTTTTTTATAAAATAAAAATTTACCAGTCTATTTTTCTCGTTTTTTTACGAAACTCTGAACCGTTCCGATAGCGGGCAAAGCCCGCTATTATACTCTGTCATAATAATATCTATCATGGGGACTAAATGCAACATTTAAAAAAAATCTATTTCAAAAATTAACATGCTGTATAGAAACCTTCAAAATGTTAAAATAGACCAATATTTCCATAATCCGGTTTTTATCTTGATTCAATACGTTCCTCAAACTCGAGGCTAACGAAAAAGACACTTATCTTTTTTTACATACCGCTAGAGTGACGTGATGCTCTTTTCGTACACCTGCATTGGTGCATTCGAGCATCACGCGACTCCCGCGGTCTGTAAAAAAAGATGCTCGTAAAGCACCGCGGTAGCCTTTCTGTTTCGTTAGCCTCGCTCAAACTCATATGACGTTATAATCACTTGCTGACGTCATATCTACTTGCTTTCTCTATTACTAGTATTGATACTCTCTTTGTATTATTCTCAAACATTTGAAAAAGTCCGTTAAACTTCCAATAGCACGTCAGATTAACCCCTTCAGCGTCGCTATATTTTTGTGTAGGCTGCTTTTTAAAAATTTCAAATTGTTTGATTGCCACCACTTCTTTTAAGTAGAAATATTCACCTTATTCAATGGCTGATAAAGTGATGCGAGAATAAAGCTAATTTCACTTATTTAAAAAACTGGTGAGAATCAAAGAATGAATTAAAAAAAAGTAGATTACACAGCCCGTGAATATCACGGGCGCGAGAATTAAGGGGTTAATATTCTTTTTAATTCTCTAATGACATCATATTAACCTGCTTTCTGTACTTACACATACTCATATTCCTTGTATTATTAAGAAATGTTTGAAAATTTCCGTGTTATTATCAATATGACTCCATATTAATCTTTTTTCCAGTTGGTGAAACTTTTTATTTCATTTTCATTTTTCACGTGGAAATCTTTCAATAGAAAATTAATTATTGTAGAAAGAATTTTATTGTGTATTTTTAATTGTTGGCAACAGCTATAAAGAAAAATGTTTAAATTTAATAGGAAAAGGCTGTTAGATTTTTGTTTTTTTATCTCTTTATCCTAAAATAATACGATTTTTTTAAAATTTAATGATTTTCAGCTTCGTAGTAGGTATTCAGCTATAAGTACAGAAAATTACCAACACTGTAACTTATATAGTTTCTGAGAACCGGCTCTGTGACGGACAGACAACGTAGCGGGACGAATAGGGTTTCGTGAGATGAACAAAAGATCTAGTACATATATTTTTAATTGTTTCAGAGTCCAGCTTGCAATACAGCTTGCTTACTTGCCAGATAAAATTGCCAAAGAAATTGAAGAAAAACTTCGAAAACTCTTCAGCTGTAACATTAATACACAAAAAGTTGCCATACGATCTTCTGCTACAGGTAACTGGAAATTTATTCATAATATAGAAATATAGACGTGATACTTATTTATGTATTTTTTGTATAAGCAACAAACATAATAAGATTATTATTAAAATTCAGATTATTGCCTCATCTCTGAAATTTTACTGCAGCAAGTTGAATTTATACTTATTTTGAAACACTGATAATCCCTATATAACAGAAGATATGTCTTCTTATTCCTCAACATGATTTCCAGCGGTCAGCGCGGAAGGATACAGTGATCAGGACTCGCAGAGTTTCTAAAAATTTTCCAGTTTTGCTACCACTATTATAAAACAGTAAAATTTCTATTCCAAATATTAAAGGAATCTTTCACGATGATGTTTGTTGGTTACCTTTTAAAAAGGTAGTAGCAGTGCTAGAAAAATTTAAGAACGCTTCGAGCTCTAAAAGACGATAGTTTTAGTTTGGATTCGTGGTAAAACAAGCTGTTTATGGTATTGCTTTACGTGATTAATAAGAGAAGCATAAATTAGGATAGCAGTAACGCTAATATGACTAACATTGACAACGCGGACTATTTTATGCCTCTACCTTACAAGTTTTATCGGGATCGAATTCAACTAACCGCCAAGTCAGGTCTCCTGTTATACAGCGCTACTATAAAATAATCATTCATTTTCAAAGCGCTATATATTCAAGTTACCCTTACAAATACGAGTGATAAATGAAAATAACCACAAACTCACCAAGTTTGTATTGTGTGCATCAGGTGGTAGCACGATGTTGGTGAGGATAACCTCGCTTTCTTCCCTTGGCCTCTCAAATCACCTGATTTAACGCCTTGTGACTTCTTCCTTTGGAGGGACATTAAAGACTTTCTTTATGTACCCCCAGTACCAAAAACATTAGAAGAACATAAGGATCGGATAGATGCTGTACTATTGACAGAATAACGCTACAAAATGTGTTGAACGAGTTCAACTACCGCCTGGACGTATATCATGTGACCCAGGGGAAGAACATAGTACATTTCTAGAGTGTGCAAAAAACTTGGTGAGTATGCTGTCATTTTCATATATCACTTATATTTGTACGTGCAACAATTTTGAATATATAGCCTTTTGAAAATAAAAGAATCTTTTATAGTACCCTATTATAAGGAGACTAGCGCCTTGGAATCACAAGATTTTAACTGACAAAATTGAATAAAATGATCTATGGGTTGGCCTTAGTCTTGTCTTCTTATGTACTGTTATTATTGTCCCTGTCATGCATAGCAACCTCATATAAGGTCAGTGGCGTAGCCAGGATTTCCTTTCGGGAGGGGTCCAGAATTTTTCTTCAGCTTACATATAGAGTAAGACCTGCCAAGATAATAACGTAAAGAGTGGTAAAAAAATCCGTGTTAGACAGTTTTTCGTCTTATCCGGTGTATGGCATTCTTTTCTATTTGACGAATGAATATTTCCGTTTAAGTCAACATTCCGTTATAGGCAGGTTTCGTTTCCACAGGATTTGCTGTACATATAAAAATATAACTTGTGTATGTAATATGTATAGTAAAACCTGTCTATAGCAGATTCCTGTCTTAAGCAAAAGCATTGCATGGTCCTGATATGGATAACCATACAATTAAATTTGCTGAAAACCTGCTTGAAATGGGCTTTTTCACCGTTCTTCTGTGATTCCGATTTCGTCTTGTCAGGTTTTACCCAACTTATAAATACAGTAAAGCCTGTGAAAGCGGATACTTCCTATAACGGAATCCTATCTCAAACGGAAAATTTTAGGGATCCCGACGAAACGAACAATGCGCCTTATTGAAGTATAGTGTGACAGGATTGACTGTGTGTGTGATATGCAATAGAAGTATTTTGGGTAACTTTAAGAATTTAGACATTTCCTTATCAATTTCTTAATTTAAAAAAATAGCATGTGTAAAATGAAGTAAGATTAATCTCTATAATTTTAGCTAATAATACAACGAAGTTAATTAATATTTACCAAAGAAAAAGATTTTACATACACTATGATATAAAAACAGAGCACACACTGAAGAGAATGCATTTAAATCAAGTTTCATATGACATAAACATTTGATTATTTTAAAGTTATGATCAAATGGTTAAGTTTATAACAGTATTTGGTTGAAACTGTTTTTTCAATTTTCATGTTCAATTTCTTGTCATTGAAATAAGAACTTGTGTTGTAATAGGTATACTGAATAATGAGTTGACATTACTGCCAATGCCGTCAGCTGTTGATTCACCATGGGAGTTTCTGAAATAAGGTTTTAATTTTTAAGAAATAAATCTTGTAATTTCAGCTACAGAAACTAGTAATGTAACAAACACAACAAATATAGTTGATGTAGGGAAAAATAATTTTGTTACAAGTGTCTATAGCCATAATTTTTTCACAGCTTTTGATACTAAAGTAAATATTCGACCTCAATAGTTGTTTCCGATAATTGGTCGACATAAAAGATGTTAAATTTTTGTAAAAAAAATTAATTATGATGAATTAGCACATCTTGGAAAGTATTAGATTGCGTAAGAAATAATGGTGGTTTTTGGAAACAGTTTTAGAACGTACTCCAAGTTCAGCAACAAGCTTTCAGACTTTGGTACGTGGATTAGCTTCAACCTTTGCTTTCAATTTCTCATTGTTAATAACCGAATGCTACGTACGACCTTCATATTCAAAACGCTCATTGCCATCATGAAATTTCTGAAAGCAATGTTAAACTGTGAGTTCACAAGTCATACTTCGGTCAAATGTAACGTTGAATTCAGACATTTTTCTCCAGGAGGGATTTCTTTGGAGGGTACCATTTTTCTCCGGAAGGTACACTGTGGAGTTTAGGGAAGGGGAGAGATTGCACTCCTAAGCATAAAATCTCAAATCTTCCGTGGGGTCATTTCGATGCTCCGGGGTGTATGCCCCACCTCCGCTCTCCTGAATTCAACGCTGTAGCGTGGTTGATATACCAGCCGTTTCCACCGATTTTCGTACCATTTTGAATTAGTAAAAAAACCGTACGAAATTTCCCAAAGTTTTATAACTGCCTTAAATATCCCTGTACAATAGCGGAAAACAAAATTATAATACTAAATAAAGTAGGTAAGAACCTGTCCTTCAAAATAATATACAACAACGTAATATTCCATTAACAGTTTATTAAAAATAGTTCAGGTTGAAAAGTTTCGTAACAAGAATCACCATTATTTTGTACAAACCCAGATGAACATCAAAATCTTTCAATATCCCTCTGTTCTTTTCTTTAGCGATTAACAAATAACGAGATTAGAAATAAAAGTAACAAAAGGAGGAAGAAAATTGATCTTCCGAAATACTCTTCAAGTTTGACACTGAATCAGATGTATCTGATGGTCAACTTGACAAAGAATATGTGTGACTAAAGAAAATTGTGTCAGAGTTTTCTTTAGCAAAAGACTGTGCTCTCTTGAACAGGTTAGAAAACTTTTGAACACCAGTCTCCTCTTCCTTGCTTATTAATTAATGCAAAGTTTCATAAAGCTGAAAAATGACATCATCAGCATGTTTTACAGTAGAAGACAAATTACAGTCAGATGCAGGTATTTTGAAAGTGGCAATATATAACAGCATTGAATAAGAATTCACAAATATCTAGTCGAAGAATAAAGTGACTTTTTTTAAAATTCCAGCCAGCAGATTTAAAGTAAATTATAATTTTGCTCGATATATAATTATAAAATGAACAAAGATAAGGGTCGCCAAACTCTGATCAATGTGCTGTTATTACATTCGTGTAAACTCGTCTTTACCCATAAGTGTTGGCAACAGTTGGGCCGATCGAAATCTCTGTTGAAGAAGTTTTGCGTTTAATCTAGTTACATTAAAATCTATGAAAACGAAATCGGCAGGGATCGTTAAAAAATTCCGTTGTAGAGAGATTTCCGTCATATCAGGTATACTTGTACAGTTATCCTTCTGTCATCTAGACCATGAAATGTTTTCGTTTACGAGAGAATTTCGTTTTCACAGAAAACCTGCTAAGAAGGATTTACAACCAGAAAAAGTTCCATTTTAGATATGTTGCAAATCTTAACAAGTAGAAATATGTTGCGTTGTTTTCGTTGAACTTTGAACTTTTGCTGTTTAAGATAGCTCTCATCTTCACAGATTTTATTGTAATACATCTATGCTTTTCAGAAGTATACTATAGACTGGATTCGTTTTAACAGTTTTAGAGGATACCTCACAAAATGGATGTATCTATTACAAAAACCTGTCTTAAACGAAAAAATTTCATAACCCCTGCGAAAGACATACCTTTAAGTAATACTTTCTAAGTCAAACACCTGTCTAAAGCGGAATTTTTCATTGCTTCATTGCGATTCCGCCTTATCAGTTTTTAATATTGTTGTATCTATGACTCAGTAAACCAGTTCTTCAGTCGGGGTTCGGGGGGGGGGGGCGTCCGGACCCCCTGGACCCCCCCTTGGCTACGCCACTGTATAAGGTTGTGTTAAAAAATCAAGCCCTAGCGAACTGTGCATAAGTTAATTCTCTTCCTGTATCATCTAATATGAAGTTTAATAATGCTTGTGTCATGCAGGAATAGATAGATGAGTTACTTCTTTTTCAAATACATAAGGGAAAAATTCGTCTTTGATATTTTTTTTTTCTGTTCTGCACGAGAAAAGATTTTCTCAAATAATTTCTGCTCATAAATCAAAACAAAAGCATGATCAGATTTCTTTTTCTTTTTTTTTTTACGTAAATTACGCTAAAATATTGAAAGTGTAAAGCATCACAAAAGCTATTAACTACCTCTTAATAATTTTTATTTTTTTCTACCTTTACAAGAAGAAAGTATTGAATTCGTGAAAAAATTTGAGTTCTGGTATTCGACGCAAATATACGTTTTAGGAGGTCGTGATCACGTTTTGACTGCTTTTAGACAATGTCTATCTGTAAGTCTGTCTGTCTGTGTGTCTGTGTATCTCGAACTCTAATGCACGGATTTTAATCAATCTCCATATTCTGTTCACATAAGTAGATCATTATTAAGCTTGGGTGTATACTGCCCATTAGATGTCGTCACTTTTATGCTCTTTTAGGTGGCATTTTTCGTTGCAGATATCTAAGGGTGTGGGTGCCGAAATTTAATTATTTGATTGAAAAATGCGATGCTTATATCTCCTTTTGAAATGCACACAACTCAATAAACCTACACTTTTAGAATCCTCATTATGAGCATAGATTGTCATTTAATTTTGATACAGTGAAAGCGAATTTTGAAGTTTTAACATGGATGAGTTTTGACATTGACACATCCGACTAGTTTAATTATTGTAAACGTTATAGCAGGGACATTTTGTAGTATTGTTATATGTGTATAGGATTTTTAAATTCAAGATTACCTGTTTCTATTTATCCATTTTAAATCTATTTTAAGTTCAAACTGTGTTTTTCATCCACTGAAAAATAATTCCGGCGTGAGAGGGTTAAGATATTAACTTTGTTATCTGTTACCAGTAAAACGAATTATACAGGGTTATCTGCAGAGACGAAGTAAAATGTGCATAGCAAGAGTCCCTTCTCTTAATAAATAAATAAATAATAATATCAAATAACTATAAAAGTAAAAATAGTTTTTTTAAAAGCACTTTTATAAGTATTCAGTATTACCTTGAAAATCACGCCTAATTTCATGACTGCAATTCATATTTTTTTCCTTTAAAATTACCGTTACAATACATTAATTTGGTTTGTGCACCGAACTCGATTGTCGAAAATTTTATTTCACTTTTACTCTTAATGGAACGCGCGTGCAAGTGAATTTATTAAAAAATGTACATTTTTTCTCTGATTCTCTTTTAAGATATGTCAACAAAAAAAGAAAGAAAAAAAATAAACATTATTTGAACTATCTTTTCAGTATTTTTATATTGATTTCTCAACGCATGATAATTATTTAATTAATATTAAACTATTGATTTATTAAAGCGTATTTCTTTTTAATATTACGCTCTTTATTTTGTAATTATATTTTATTTTCCACTTTTTAGCGTTTAAAATGATTCATCGCTGCAGTTTTGCAGTGATTTGGCGTATTTTGGCGCGGGTGATTTGGCACACCATTAAATCCAATGTTGTTGTAACTCGTATAGAATTGTAACCCTGAAGAATATTGAACGATTTATCACTAGTGGCAGGCTAAAAGTAAAACGCCTTAAAATTAATGTATTAGTTTAAAGTTAAATTCTAAAAATATTAAAATGTATTGTCATCGAAAACACACATGTGTATACAATTTTTGTAATTCTAGCATATTAGAAAATGAGTTAAAAATCTAATAGAAAATTCCATCTTTACATAGAAAATCCAAGTTGATTCAAATAAAAGATTCCAAAAACAGGACAAGTGGAGCTGGCATCCTAAGGGTTCCGTACCGTTATGTCATAATACCGTAAAAGTTTAATAAGTATCTAGTTTCTATACAAAAATAAGAACTGTCTGTATATACCTAGATGCTAGTACATAAATTAATGAAATTTAAAAATTCTTTATATAAAAATTTTTGCAAATTTATATATTTTTCTTTTTTTATACTCAAATGATTTGTGACCATACCAATTACAAACACACAAAGAGGAACCCTTTTCTCTATTTCTACATTCAATACTGTTATGATTCTCAACACCACAATTGTAACATCGAATCTCAGACTTTACGGGTTTATATTTGTTCTTAAATTTTACTCCAGGTTTCCTTTTAGGCGTAGCATTAGTTTTTTGTATAATATTCTCATAATCAGACCTTAACTTTCCCAAATATCAACTTCCACAAATCAAACAAATTAAACAGTGAAATTACATCTTCAAATTTTCGATCAATCTTTTGATATTTTGAAATAAATTATTTTCAAATGGAGAAATCAAGATCTCTATGTTATTATAATTAATCCAGGGTTTCAATAAAGTATCAAAAATTAGAAGTGGCGCCATTTCATTTTTGGTTCCACCAAAATCATTTATTGTTTTATAATCAGAAATACTTTATAAACATCATTAATTTTACTACGAAGTACTATTATCAGCGCTACTATTAGAATTATTTTCAACATTAATTTCAGTTTTATTATCTTCATGAATTATGTTTTATTTCGAAACATTTAATTCCCACAAACAAGAAATTTTGCTAGCAGCTGTTTCATCAAAATAATATGCATTAATAATGCATATAGCATTAAATATAATTATCAGATCGTTAACTGAAAAATCCCCTTTAGTGTTACGAATTTTGGTCTTTATACTCTTCACTTTTAATTTCAAATGGGAACGCAATAAATTTACATATCCTCTGGCGATTCTTTTCGTCGCCAAATATTCCCGAAAATCCCACGAAGCAATAAATTTAACACTCGACAATTTTATTAATGAAATAAGTCATTACAAATAGTTATTAGATAGTTGACTGAAAAATTATCTTTGGTTTTACGAATTTTTCTTCATACTATTCAATTTAGTTTCCAAATGGGAACCCAGTAAATTCGCAGATCTTCTACCGATTCTTTCTGTCGCCAATATTCCCGAAAATCAAACGATGCAATAACTTAACACTCCGTGATTTTTCAGTTTTTAACGAAACTTCGAGAATTCATGAAAGTCGGTCAATTCAGACTTAATGAAAGAAAATCTCACTCAAAGAGGCTATCGTACTTTGTCAGAAACGTAATCAATCATCACACAGGAATAAAACAAATCAATGACGTTAACTTGTAAGATTAATCATCTCAAAATAGAACATATAATCGTTTTCAATTTATTATTTACGTGGATGTAGAAATCGCATCGCACTTCCCCGTATTTTACCCCCGAATACACTGGACACAACTAAAATTAAACTAGAATCAGCCTTAAATTTTTGCTAAATATTATTCAAGACTATGTAAAAAGTATTTAGAAGGCGTTTAGTTATTTACATAGAGCAAAGTTCGTCTTTAATTTATTAAACATCATCTACAGCATAAAACTACTAGAACATTTTTTGACAACCTCTTATTTCAACGTCACCCGATCTTCTCTCCCATTTTCAACAGGAATCGAATGTTCACCTACATGTGGCACCACGTTACCGACCTTAAGCAGGCACCATCTGGTGCTGCCATCAACTGAAAGATAGTCAACTTAAACGATCGCCACGAGATAGAATGGGTCTCCTACAAACAAATCTGTTTTTTTTAACACACTGACAGACAATAGGAACAAGTGAAGTTCGAAAATTGACACTATATATTTTTGTAATTTTTAGAATATTAGAAGTATAGTTTTACTCTTTCTGCTTAAATAAACTTAATTTTGATTAATTCAGCACCTTTAATTAGGTTGCACTACACCCTTCACAACCACGTCAGGGTGCCACTTGTCAGGGAAAAATACAGTAAAAAAAAGTGATAAACACCAGTATATTCTTATAGAAAAATTTATATTGATTATTCGATCAAATAAGTTATTTCGAGCAGCTAACATATTTCTTTTTCATATTCAATTTATTTACACTCAATTGCTCGTATATCTTAAAATCTAACTACCCTTAGCCCCTCCTCTCTCCTCCATCATCAAATCAATGCTTCTTCAATATCTCTCTTCTACTGGACACGATGCGCCATCTATCGCATTTTCCAGGCCCTATTCTTTCCTTATGGCTATTCTAGCCCATACCCTACAATGCACTAGACTATCCTAATTTGCGCTAGACTAAACATCTGGCGCCATCTCTCGCAGTTCTCACGCATCTCTTTAAATTCATTTACGCGATTACGCACTAGACTGTAATTTCTCGCAATTCATTTACACTCTTTCTATTTATTATTATCTTTTATCTTTATAAACTTTCTATCAGTATATTAAACTATAATTTAACGCATTTTTTGTTATATTATTGTATTTTAAACACATTTATAGTGGCTCTCTCAGGATAAGTTACACGAATACTCATATACTGGATGTTGTTTTTCGCAAACATGGAAATCAATTAAAGCAATAATCTGTTCGCTGTTCAATTTGAATTTTTCTATAAGAATATACTGGTTATTATCATTTTTTACTGTATTTTTCCCTGACCACTAGCCACCCTGCACTTGCATACTGAAGCTCCAACTCGTATAACAGGTGGAAAACGGACTTCAACCTAAAAAATTGTTTCCAAAACATGACACTGGGCTTCTGCTTGTACGCCGGTATATGAACATTTGTGCTGCTATAGCCGTAGTGTCTAAAAACGACCGTTTAGTTTTCGACGGCTATTGCCCTCATGTCCCACAGTGAACTTCGCTTTGACGGCTATAGCCACAAATGTCCGTCAACGTGTTAATTTAAAAAAAGGCCTAGATTATGATTGGGTCGACTCATTAAACAGTAAATGTTTCAGTAAAATTTTTTAGGCAGATATAAATTAATGTTTGTGATTTGAATTTAACATTAGCATCCTCAAATTTTGAAAAAAACTCAATGAAGATTTCAGAAAAATGCTTAAATTACATATGTTTCCGGGCTGATTTGATCCAACGAATGCAAATAAAGTGTCGAAAGTGAGTGTTAGTATGTAAAAAATAAAACTTGATGCAATTTTTATAGGTAGAAGGCCCCCGAAGAAAAATTTATGCGCATCATTAAATAGTAGTCATTATTCTTAGTCGATTGGTACCTATATCTTTTTGTCGGAATTATTTGCAGTAGAATTAGTAAAGGATCACATTTTTTTCTAAGCTTGTACAAATGAACAAAGAGTGCTATCGTATCCAATGGCTTCGTATTTATAGACGAAATATAGTATGCGATCAACACCTTGAAGGGCTGTGGTATATTAATTACGCCACACAATTTTAATCCCTAAAATGCCACAAAAGCACCAGAGTTTTGGAATAAAATTTTGCTTTTTAAATGCTTGAGGAATAATTTTTATTTATTTTCAAATAAATTTGTTCGTAAATTCTTGTACCATTAAATTATTTCAACACTTTAGCAGCAGAAATGTGTTTACTATGAATGTGTCAGAGATAGTTCAAAGCTGATTTTTCCCTCTCTGAATTTACAGGAGAAGATACTGACCAGATGTCTGCTGCAGGCCAGATGGTCACATTTCTGGGAGTGCAGGGATTAGAAGAGGTAAGAGATTTTCCAGCTGATGTTTTCTACCCTTTCGCTACTAAATCGCCCAAGACAAGCAAACTACTGACAGATCAACCGAGCATCTGAGAATCAGGTGTTCAATTTTCTTCCCCTCGGAAATCTCCAACTGTTGTCGCAGAGTAGGGTATTATTGCAATCAACGGCTGGAGAGCCTTTTGCTCTATGGATCTTAGGGAGGTTCTACTTCCGAAGATAGCTGCCTTCTTATTGTGCTACTGACAAGTTGGCAGGCATAAGAAAGGGAGCAAAAAAATCTCGCTGCATATTTCAGCGATCGGTCGTTTGCCATTGTTTGAATGCTATTGCATCTTTAGACTTCACTATTCAAAGGGGTGTCTCAAAAAGTATTCTCTTTCTCTTAAATTTTACTTTTTCTCTTAAATTATGAGACCAACTTGTAAAAAAGTATACAAGAGTATTTAAACAAATTTATTCTTTAGAATTTTGCTTTAAAAGAAATTTAATGTCTTTAATTTTTATTAATTTTAATTTATAAATAGATGTGTTTCGAGAATTATATTTCCAAGAATAAATTTTTCGTAAAATTAATGCACTCCGACCAGGATAACGCTTATGCAGAACGTCATTTGCATTTTATGGAAACGATCTTCACATTTAATTTCTACGCATATATGCTGTATGTTTTGTTACAATTTGACACTATTGGATATTTTTAAATTCCTACTATTAGCTCACAGACTCTATATATATATCTTGTTGGGATTTTCAATCGTTAATAAAATATTTTCTATTCATCCATTCCTGTTAATAACTAAAAAATTTTTTTAAACTTGTACTGGATAACAATTGATGTTAATACAGTTTTTTCAAATATTAATTCATTAATTTAATTTAATTAATTAATTTTATTTTTATATTTCATTTCTGTTCAAAAGTATAGACTCACTCCATATTTATAGTCTCACCTTCACACGTAAAAAGATAATGGGGCTGTTCACGGACGGAGATCAGGCGGCTCGCGGGCGAAGGAGACTATAAATGTGGAGTGAGTCTATACTTTTGAACAGAAATGAAGTATAAAACTAAAATTAAATAATAAAATTTAATTAATTAATTAATATTTGAAAAAACTGTATTATCTCTAACTGTAACATCGCTATGGCACTTTATTGTGAAGTTTGGTAATTTTTGAAATTCAGTATTTGAAAAACGACATAATCATTAGATTTTAAATTTATATCAAAGAAAATACAATTTTTTTTTACCTTTCTAATGAGTTTGTCTAACAATTTTGTGAGAAATACTTTTCGAGCTATTAATTTTTGGTATTTTAGCTATTTATTTTTTATTTAATTTTTAATACATTTCAAAAATTTCTCTTATGTAAGATATTTAGCAGGATATAAATTTAGGAATAAATACCGTCAGTGGCGAAGCGTGTAGATGCTGGAAAAAAAAATTCTATTTGACGTAAGTAGGAATTGACTTAAAAAAAAGTTTTTATATTACTTGTTTATCTTCACCATTGACTATAACTCTGATTTCCATGTGTGTAAAAAAAGGAAAAGACAGTACAGCAAAGCTTCATATGGACAAATCCTCCCGTCACACTTCAAAGCCTTTTGCCATATATTTAGGAAAACAGAATCACAACTCAAATTAAATTGTGTCCCATTTGGAGAAAACCTTCTTAAAAAAAGACGCTTCTCCCGTGGACTTTTGTGCTTTGGATTGTTAAAGCAACAGTTCCTAGAACTTCATGCACAGGCATTGAAAAGACTTTGAAAAGCCATCCAAGAGGAGTAAAGAACTTTGACATGTCTGCACTTAGGAAATTCAACTATCATAGAAATTTTGAGCCAGTGCTATAGCGAAGAGTCAAAGCTATCCATTAGTGTCAAAACGTCGTAAAAAATATGGAATTTATGCATTAAAATTTACTTTGAAAATACTTTGCGTAAAGTACGAACGACCTTCTGTATAAGTTAGCCACGTAAACTATTAATTTTAGTACATAGGCAAACTGTGTCTAATTAAAATGACTTACTCTGATATTGAAACAAACTGTTTCAATAAACCCTTCAGCAAAAATACACTATTTTAATGTTCTTTGCTATCATATGTTTAATAGGCATAAAAACAGGTTATTCCAGCATGATGCAGTAAACTTAATAGTATATATGAACCTAAACCTTGACAGTATTAACCATTAAGTAATGTGTAAATATTATAAATATGGATTTAAAAATGCGTGTATTTAAGTGTAAACTGGAGTTCAGTAAACGTATACTTACTTGAACTTGGTTTTGCCAATCAGAAAAAATAGTAAATCTATATATGTTACGGTCAATATGATTAATCCGGTTATTATTAATAATGACCGCGGTTATTAATAACCGGCCATTATGTCCGGTCAATTTTAATAATAACCGGTTATTATTATAAATGACAGGATTAATCATATTGGCCGTAACATATATACATATAAAACACTATTTGGTTGTACGTTCCTTATGCAAATCTACAATTCTTGAGAGATTTGGATCAACTTTGACATACAGGGTGTTTTTTTTTATACTGACGCTATTCAGAGCCGCCGGTAGCTCATTCTAATAACTGGATTGACACAAAATTTTATAAATGGACTAAGAAAACCATGGGAAATAAGATTCCAACAAAAAAAAAAATTAGTTCCAATCATCGCCGATAAGGGGAAATGTGGCGCTGTGGTAATTTATGCAACTGAGAATTAGCATAAAATACGGGAAAAATATGAAAATGCAAATTTTTGCTTACGCAAGCGACAGTAATGCCAATAGTTTAAGCTATAAATGCATGCGAAAAACTCCGAGAAACAATTTCAGCTCAGGTTGAAAATGAATCTCACGTTACGGCAGCGTGCGTTACTTGTGAAGTTCTATTACTGTAACCAGTGCAATGTACCAGCCGCTCTTCGTTTATTTAGAACACGCCATAAACTGCGCAAAGGACCTTTATCCGTTAATGCATTGAAAGCAATGATTCTGAAATTCGAAGAAACAGGCTCGCTAGCAGTTCGGCCAGTCAGAGGACGTAAACCGGTGTCAGAAAAAGTGATAATGGATGTTGCAACTGCGATCAACGATAGGTCACAAAGTACCTCTGCTGTTTGTAATAGCAGCGCACGAGGTGTTGCGCGAGAACTGGATTTAAATATTTCGACAGTATGGAAAGTCCTGCGGCCAATTCTCCACTACTATCCATACAAGATCGGCTGCTTGCAACAACTTCAACCCAATGATTACGATACACGACTGACATTTTCTCTGACATTTCTTGCAAGAATGGAAGTCGATGATGCTTTCTCGTGGAGAATGGTGAGATGAGGCCCATTTTCATCTGAATGGGTCTGTTAATACTCATAACTGAAGAATTTGGGCCACTGAACAACCTCGTACAGTTCTAGAAACTCCGTTACATTCACCAAAGCTCACTGTTTGGTGTGGCTTTACAGCTGAATTCCTCCTTGGACCATTCTTTTTTTAGAACATTACTGCGACAGGATCAGTGACGTGTACCGTTAACGCAGAAAGATATCATTATATGCTGACTAGTTTTGTCACAACTTCAACAGAGACAATGTCTGGATCAGATAATTTTTATGCAGGATGGTGCACCACCACATATTGGTGTAAAAGTACAGCAGCTGTTGCGCCATCACTTCACTGACCAAAGAGTTATCAGTCGTTGTTTTCAATATGTCTGGCCGCCCCGGTCTCCAGATTTAACTACATGCAATATTTGGTTCTGGGGTTATTTGAAATCGAAAGTCAATCTTGGGGGAGTAACAAATCTGAGTATCTTAAAAGACAACATAATACATGCAGTAAGGGCTATTCCATGTGACATGTTACTCTCGGCCGTCGAAAATGTTGTACAAAGAATGCAAGGTGTGGTGCAAGAGAACGGTGGTCACATTGAATGTGGTCGAATTCTTCGTCGGGAAAGCGTACATGAATAAAACATGGCATTTTATCCAAATTATTAATTTTGTCTGTTTCTGATATTTTCTTTCAATGTACAGCGCCAAATTTCCCCCTATCGGCGGTGGTTGGAACTAATTTTTTTTGTTGGAATGTTTTTCCCGTGGTTTTCTTAGTTCATTTATAAAATTTTGTGTCAATCCAGTTATTAGAACGAGCTACCGGCGGCTTTGAATAGCGTGAGTTTAAAAAAAAACACCCTGTACATAAGTTTTAGAACAAGTATAGAAGTATTGGCTACTTTAAAAGTTGCGCAACTTCCAATTTACTGTTTGTTTTCAACAACTTGTCATAATTTATCTTTATAGAAATCTTTTTTTTTTTTTTAAGTTCTCAAATGCATTTTTTTTCTAATGCCACAAAAAGAAACCAGGAATGGGAAATATTTTTACAAGGCAATAAAAACTCACACTCACTCACTATATTTTCGGATCCAAAATTTACTTCATTTTGAGCAGATAATGCGCATTTTTCATATATACAGTTTAAAACGTTTACTATACGTTTGTTAAAATGACATTGCACCTTTATTTAAATATATTTGGAGTTAAAATATTGTCAGGTTTCTGATTTAAACAGAACCTATATTGTATATTTCTAATTAATTTAATTAATTATATTTAATCATTATTACATATTACTGTATTCTGATATTATACTTTTCTTTTCCTGTAAAACTCCCGTATGTGATTGACACTGGAACTTCCCTGGTCCAACTATATAATTGGGAGACGTTCACGCGATCATTGTGAAAGTACTAATCCGGCTTTGGAAGGAAAATACAACGAGCACTGGATTCCTCTCGAGCTGGAGTTCAGAGGATAATGGAGGGGTAGAATTTTCGAGATGTTTCTGCAAGTATGAAAACTCCGTAAAGGAAGAATCACAGTCCCGTTTATTTGGAGAATGACGACATTTGGACGCGAAAGTGACTGATGTGCCGTGAAGAGGGTATGACGTGTCACTCATTGATGTATAGCGGAAAGAGTAGGACGCCAGAGTCGCCAGGGCGCAGCGTAGAGGATAAACGTGCAGAGCCAAGAGCACAGAGTACTGTATTGAATTGCAGAGAGAACGTGCATCGGACAGTTAAGTCCAGAGGGAATTAATTACATCGTATACGGAACATTGATAGTACATAACGAAATAAAGTAAAACGTGCGATCAGGTAGATTGTCCTTCGAAAGTTACATACGGCAAGTGACAATAAACTGTATTGACTAATGAGAGCTATCACTGTAACATTTATTCATATTAATTTAATCAATAAATTATTAGTTGATTATTTATGTGAGAACTTTTTTTCCAACGTGTCCGGTGTCATTTTAGTACCGGTGGTGGCAGCAAATACCATAAGACTAAGGTATCAAGTCTAGAAGAATTATTACGATGACGGCAAACGGCGACAACATCATAACAAATATCTACTATAATACGGACAATTCAACTTCAAGAAAAATATTCATGAAAACACAAATAAAATCTTCTAAATATGACGTCACTTTCTATGAGATGCTTTCAGGGTGACGTCAAACTGTATCCAAATAAACAGTTACTATGTTTTATTTTCCATTTTCTTTCTATAATAAAGGTGTATGTTACAGCTATACTTTATAGCTGAATCTTTTAATACTTGAGATGCAGTGGTGACATTTTCTAAGACTTATATTAAATGGGAATGAAACATGACAACCCTTTTTATAGAGTCCGTCTATCCCTTATGAAACAAAACAGCGTTTTTACTAATTTATGGGCGATAATGCACAGAGATCGAGATTTTTATTTATTTTAACGAGCATAAAAAAAAACTGTATAAAAATACGAGCACAACCGGGTGGTCCACTTAATATTTCATAAAAATCACGAATTTGAATATTTTTTAAAAACAAAAGCAAGAATATTTTCAGAAGATTGACTGATATCAAGATTTTAGTCAATTTCATGAACAATCATTTGCAAAACAAGATGTTAAATTTTCATGAAAGTCTTGCTGGACATTCTAGTGAAAACAGTCTGCAAAATAACTGTTTTGAATCAAATGCTTTTAAAGTGAATATCTCTTATGTCGTATGTGGGTGTGATAACAGATCAAGTGTTTTTTATCATAACTTTTGCTCTAATGTAAAATTCTGAATGCGGTTTTGTTTAATCTATTAAAAATTAAGTAGATTTTAAATTTACTTAATTAAAAAAAAATGTTTTATGCATTTAAATGTACTGACTGCAACAATAAAATGATTATATTTTTAAATATATTGAATTATATATTCAGATATTCAAGGCTGTGAAAAAGTGTTGGGCCTCTCAATTTGGATATGTAGCTACAGAGTACAAAAGGTAAAAATATTATATTATTCACATTTTTATCAAATTGTTTTGACCTGAAACTATAAGGAAAAAATTACATAATAAGAAATTGTGTTTAATTTAAGTATTTATTCACTATTGTTTTTTTTATTAACACCTTCCAGCATTAGTGGAATATATTTTATGACTGCAGTTTGTCCGTCTGCCACCTGTTCTTTCTCTAACTCTCGTAAATATGCTCCGATTATCTTGTAATTATTATATGTTATATCTGATATTAATACATGAGATTAATAAATATTCATGATTGAATGTCATGTTAGCTATTGAAAATGAAGAATGTAACATTTATAGTTCGTTTAAAGGACGCCCAAAGCATTTCGTTACATTATTGTCTGTGGGGAAAATCTGTTTTTGGTTTATTTTAATGTTGTTACACTATTTCAAACATAATGCAACTGATTTTTTGGACGCACAAAAGTTCTCGGCTGCAGTACTGTCTATTTGCGAAAATTGTTGGAAGTGCGTTTTCAGTTATTTCATAAGTTTTAATACATTTTTGTATTAAAATTTACGTAGAGTTAGTTCGTAGTTAGTACGTAGAGTTACACTAAACTTACGTAGAGTGTATAAATTTTACGGATCACATACAGGGTTAAACAAAAGAAGTCATAAGCATTACTGTGTATACGCGTGAATTAATTAAAAGTGGTTTTTAATTGAGTTATTCGTTTTCCAGCTGAACTATATTTAGTTTACTAAGAGATGTTTGTAAAATATAAATAAAGTCAAATACAGGGCTATGAAAAGAGCTGCATACATTTCTGTCTATAGATGATAATTTCTGGAACTGTGTTTTTAGTAGTGTTATGCATTTTTACCTGAGTAAAATTTTAGCTTATTATGTGGCGAGTATAGAAATCTGTAGAAAATATACGGGGTTATAGAGAAAAAATCGAGTACATTTCCGTCTAATGGCAGAAATTGCTGAAAGTGAATTTTCAACTGTGTTATATGCGTTTTCTAACTAAACTAAATCTATAGTTTATATACAGGGTTACATAAACTATTTCTTAAGCACATGTTCGAGAATTACTGAAAGATGGTTTTTAATAGCGTTATGCATTTTCCCGCTGAATTATATTTAGTAGACTAAGAAATGTTAGTAAAATATAAATAAATTCATATACAGGGTGGATATGGATACATTTCCGTCCATGCGTTTTAATTTCTGGAAGTGTGTTTTTAGTTTGCGTTAAGCGTTTTTTATCTGAATTAAATTTTAGCTTTCTGTAGATGATATACAAGGCTGTATAAAAGAATTCTAGTACCTTTCCGTCTATTGACAGAAAATGATGAAGGTGAATTTTCAACTAGCATATTCTAGCTTAAATACATTTTAGCGTAGTATGTACAATATATACAAATCTGTAGATCATTTTCAGGGTTTCACAAAATAATTCAAGTGCATTTCCGTTTATGAACGACAATTTCTGAAATCTGGTATTTAAATGCGCTAGGCGTTTCCTACAATTTTTATTTACGATATCTTCTTTCTCTTATTAAGTGGTCAAGTTTCGTTTCGGTGTTCAGAAAACATTGCTGGGAGATGAATCATACTTTTGACTTTAATTCGACTATAATAATTTCTAAACCTACTTCTATGCATGAACTTAACTTTCTTGAAGCATTTCTTATTTATAAAAATTTTGGAAATATTGTCAAATGTGAATTCGCTATTCCCCCCTTATCTGCGTCTTGGAAGCATTACATAAAAAACTCTTTTTCTTAGTTTTTTATCGTTTCCATTTTTTTTTCACTTCCATTCCTTATGCTGCTTTCATATTGGCTGTTTACCCGGAATCTCCTATTTTCTTATTGGTCGATAAATCTTTCACTTGAATCCTTTTCTTAGTTTTTTAGCTTTTTTCTTTTTTTCAGTTCCATTATCTACGCTGTTTCCCAATCGGCTATTTACCTCGACCCACCTGATTTCCCATTAGTCAATAAATCTTTCACTTGAATCCGTTCCATTTCCTTTGCTTTTTTCTTGTTGGCTGTTGCCCGGAGTCTTTTGTTTTCCTATTGGTCAATAAACCTTTCGCTTGAATCCGCACCTCTCCTATATATCTGAGGAAATTCCGCCATTCTTTGTACTGAGGACGGTATAGAACAAGGTACGCCGCCGAAGACGGACGATCTCCACCGCCGAGACCAGGTTCTCGTGAACCCATACGAGCGATCCTACAGGGAGGGCTGGTTTACCCTGGCACTTCCACAGGTGGGCTCTTAGGCTTGGGGAGGATACGCCACCTGCGCATCTCTCCCCTACCCCAAATGAATTGACGACAATGGTCGTTGCAACATGCAGTGGAGCCCAAACTTAGAGGACACCACCACAAAACACTGGGGAAGTCCGCCTGAGTCGCCCAGCATCTTTGGAGCCGGAATTCAAAAGAGGAAACCGGGCCATAAACCTTAAACCGGGTTCCCCTCACAAAATTTTCTTTGCCGCAGCTTCAGAACATCGAATCCTATGGAGGGAGAAAACAGCTCACCTCGTCGGCTGCGGCAAGGAGGAGGGCCCTTTCGCCAGCCCGGTGCGTCGAGGAAAGGCGTCCCTGAGCGCATAAATACGTCCAGGCATAGGTTGTCTCCGTGCGACCCCCTAAAGCTTTTCCTCCGGCAAAACCCCGACGGCAGAACGCCGGCGTAGCACGGTCGAGTCAATAGGGGGATATTCGGAAACACATGATATATAAAACACACAAAACACATCAAATGTTAGAACAAAAACGGAAAGTTATATTAGATACCACTATCGGACTTTGAAAGACGTGGAAACGCCTTTCAAAAGCGCTGAAGAGGCGACCCCGATCGAGATAAGTAGCGTTAAAGTTATTTCTAAGGCTCCTGCTAATCCCAACCGTAAGGCACAGAAAACTCTGACTACGTAGGCGCGCTGGACTGATTTCGACCTGAGGTTCCGCTTAGATCTGGACGCCGTCACTTGACTGACGAGCCCGGTTCCTTGTAATCAGGCACTGCAAGAAGAGGATCCAGCCCCCTCCCATTGAAGGTGATACAAGCCGCAGACCATAGACCTGAAGGGCCCTCTGCGACTTGATCAATCTTGGTCAAACGGGGTATTTTCTCTTTCCGACCGAAAATTGATGGCGGCACACAACTACTCCAGCCACTGAGGACGGCATACTAAATGCTACTGAAACTAGTATGCATTGAAATTTAAATTTCTGCTGCTATTAACGTTGCTCTTTTCCATTTCTAGTATTTTGTATATTGTTAAAAGGTTCATGTTATTGGCATTTTGAATAAATGAGATGACTTCTGTAATTTGTTTTAAAGTTTCATTTAAATTTTCTATTTTTTTAAATGTTTTAAAAATGGAGACATTTAGCTTTTTGGCCACATTTGAAATCGATATTAAAAATTAATAATAATTTTATAATACAAATTACATTATTTTGTTAAATTAGGTTTATTACTGTGTATTAAACAAAGCAACATCAATCCGGACTTAATATGTATAATAGATCAATCACAAGTTGTTCCCAAAATGGGAGCAATGGCGCCGAATGGGGGTAATTTTTAGGTAGCTTTCAATACAAAAAAGTATAAAGCTACCTATTGCAACCGTTCGGAGGAAAGCAGTTCCGGAGAATTTCGATATATTTTCACCGATCATGACCCCCAGACTCCAAAATCACCCTCCGTTCAAATGTTGATTTATATATATAGATATATCCATATATATATATATATATATATATATATATATCTGACATATGTCATACGATAACACCCGTATTTATGTATCGATTTTGATGAAACTAATTGTGTGTATTAAGCTAACCAATGTCTCGACCGAGTTCGTTGGCCAGCTTGGTCCGCCATTTTGTTTCAAGATGGCGGCCATTTAAAAATTTAAAACTAAAATAAATATACAAAAAAAAATAATAATTCAAATTTATTTTTTAATTACGTGTTAGGCCTTAATACAAGGATTCCGAAAGATACGAAAAGTCACTCTAGCGGTATGTAAAGAGTTCTAAGATATGATCGATAAGGGTCCCCATCGCCGACGTGGTTTGACGTGCTTCTATGAGCTCCGACAATTTCAGTGTTTTTGGTGAATATCTGTTAAATTTTTGTGACTGACAGTGATTTAAACTAACCTTATAACCATTTACTATTTCTAATAGTTTTTATTTTGATTTACTTGCATTATTTTTTTTTTGTTAATTGGGCTTAGTTTCTTCTCGTCATTGCTTTTGGCATGGCATTTTTGCAAGTCTGGTTTGGCTATCTTGCATAATTTATTGCTTAACTTCTGCTTTGTATGATACTTTAATAACTTATATCTAACCTGTTTGTTAATATTTTTTGAATTAATTAACTTTTTATTCTTTTGAGTACTTTGATTTTTCGTCTTTGCTCTTGAGCCGACATTTTATGTAAGTCCCTTTTATTTGAAATATATTTGTAATTGTGTTTTTTTTGCCATTTAATATGAATTAAGATTTAGTTTACCTCTCTTTGAAGTTCATTTTTGCTTTTCTGAGTTCAGTATTTATTGAGTTATTAACGTTCTTGTCTTCCGTTTTCCGGCGGGCGTTTCCTTTGTTTACCTAGCCATTTTGTAGAGTTAAGTTGTGTTGTTTTTTGCTGCTTCTGTTTAATGCTTTAGAGTGCTTCTATTTTGAGTGGTCAGTATAATGAGCCGTGTTATAGAGTGCTTTGTCGTGGAGGGATAGTGTGTAGTTGGTCTTGGAGTGCTTTAGTGTTTTCACGTGACTTGTTCACGCGATATTTTTTCTGGTAGGTCACGTGTGTTATGAGTTTAGAGTTCTTGCATTTTGAGTCTTGTGTTTTTGGATACGTGTCTAGGGTGTTTGGGGCCTTTCTGTTGTGGTGGTCACTTTGGTGAGGTCACATGTACAATGAGTTGTTGTGTTGGAAGTGAATTTGATTTGCAGGGTGTCGCCGGGTTATTGGATCAGTCCCGTCGGTTAATCGGTTCTTTAGTGGTTTTGTCGGATTTGTGGTTGAGGTAGCTTTGAGGGTTTTTAGTGTCGGTGAAACTTATATAGATGGAGGAATTTGCTAATATAGTGGAGGAGGCTGATCGTTTGGATTTTCCTAATGCGTTAATGATGATTAATATGTTTATATATGAGTGGATTGAATCCCAGAGATCTGGTAATGGAAGAATTACAGCGGTGGCCATGACTATTCTGAAGAAGAGTATGGGCTATTCGGCTCAGCGAGCAGTACAGGCATTTAAGACTAACCTGGTAAACGAGACTAAGCTGCAGAATATGGAGGAAAATAGGAAGATACTTGAAGATTTGGCAGGTAAAATTGCTAGGATGTCGACAGGAGATGCGGATGAGGTGAAGCAGACAAAAATTCAGAGGCAGCAGCGGACAGTACATAGGAAAGAAGATCATGCAGTAATAGTAACAACAGCTAATGAACATGATGTGGAGGAAATCAGGAAGGAGATAAGGACTACTTGTAAGGAATCGGCGAAAGATGTTAACGTGGACGATATTATAGTTACTAAGAATGGAAGGGTTATTTTGAAAGTAAAGAATATGGCAGAGACAGAAAGGTTAAAGAATGTCCTTATGACGAGTGATGTAATTAAAGATAAATCTACTGTTAGTGTTCCAAGGAGACGACGAGAAAGAGTTCTCATATTGAGCGTGGATAAAGAGGTTGGTGAGGAAGAGATTAGGGATTCAGTTGAAAGAATTTTATCAGAGAATGATATGGATTCAGATATGTTAAGAGGCCTGCGAGAGCGCATGCGCAGCTCAGATTTGGATGCCGGTACGAAGAATTCCGTAGAAGAAATTTTGGAGAAGAGTGCTCATGATTTCTCAATAATAAATAAAACTGTTACAAAGGCGGGAAGACATAACTGGCTCCTTGATATGGACAAGGAAAGTAAAGAATTTTTGATGTCATTTAAAAGAATTTGTATTGATTATGATCGCTACAGGGTAGTTGAGTTTGTGTCTATAACCAGATGTTTTAAGTGTCAATCTTATGGCCATATGGCAGGTTCTTGTAAGGGCAATTTGAGATGTGTGAAGTGTTCAGACGAACATAACGTAAAAGATTGTAAATCAAACAAAGAGGTTTGTAGTAACTGCTATTTTGAGGGTTCGGGAGTGGACGCAACACATCGTGCTGATAGCCCGACTTGTCCAGCTTTCCAGGCTTACAGGGATAAGATTCTCCCTAAGCGCTTATAAGGGCACCCTTGGTGCCCAGGGTGCTTCCGGCTGTATTACTTTTGTTCAAATTAATCTTCACCATTGTAAAGATGCAACAGATACCTTGGTTAATTATGTATTGGATAATAATGTTGATTTTGTTCTTTGCCAGGATATTTACACTAACAATGGAATTGCCGTAGGCATTCCAGATAACTGGTTAATTCTTTTCTCTGCTAATCTTACTGCTGCTTTAATTAAAACTAATAATGATTTTCCTACTGTTAGATCACTGGTCACAAATAACACAGTTTTTGTAAATTTAATGGTGGAAGGTTCAGTAATAAATATAGCTTCGCAATACTCAGCTCCTTCGGGAGACTTAAATGAAGATTTTGTACAGTGGTCGAGTCATTTTCCAGACTGTTCAAGGGTTTTACTTGGTGGAGATTTTAACGTACAGCTTAAAATAATGGGTTATGCAAGAGACGACGAAAGAGCAGACGTATTAATGGAGCATATATCAACTAATGACTTGACAATTGTGAATGATATAACTGCAGCGCATACATATATTCAAGATAATAGAAGGGGACGTCCTGACTTAACGCTTTGTGGTTCTTTTGTCGCTGACTACCTGGATTCTTGGGTAGTTGATACAGACACCTATTCACACAGTGATCATAGATATATTAAATTCAAAATTAATCTGAACCCAATAACGAGAAACTTAAAAAGGTTTAAAACAAAGAACAAAAGCTTTGTAAAGTTTAACAAGTTAATGAAACAAAGAGAAGTGAATATGATGGCATCTTTGATGGAAGTTCACTCACAGGAAAATCTTGATAATTGGATGGAAAGCTTTTATGCAGATTTGACTAATTTAATGGAGAAATGTTTCACTTATGGAAATTGGAGACAAAAACCAAAGATACATTGGTATAATAACGATCTGAGAATTCTGCGCAACAGAGTCAATGCAGCATATAAGAGACACACGAAAAATATGGGATGTCAACTGTATAGGGAATCATACGTTTTAATCAGAAATCAGTATAAAAAACAAGTAAAGGAAGCAAAGCAAGCAACTTGGTTGAATTACTGCAAAAATACTAAAAACCATTTTGGAAGCTTATTCAAATATGTTTCGGATAAAAACCTTAAAAACAGTGACTTAATCTTCTCTACCTTGGAAAATGCCACAGTCTTCGACACATATGATGATACAGCAGAAGCTCTGATGGATGAGCATTTTGGGATAAATAGTGTTCCGAATGATGTCCATAGCTTTGTAGTACCAGCAAATGTGGAAGATTATAATACTTTTGATAAGGTCTCTAAAAAAGAACTGTTTTACGTTCTCTCCTGTCAAGGAAATAACAAGGCCCCTGGACCGGATAATTTGGATGCTCTCGTCATTAAAAACCTATGTTTTAAATTCACCAATCTTATGCTAAATATTTATAACAAATGCCTAGCTCTTTGTCATTTTCCAAGACCATGGAAAAAAGGCACAGTTGTCTTTTTTAGAAAAAGAAATAGAGATCCAGCCTTACCATGCTCTTACAGACCAATAACGCTCCTGCCAATCATGGGAAAAGCATTCGAAAGAATTATAAAAATTAGAGTAGTAAATATTTTGGAAAAAAGCAATTTTTTGGATCAGGGACAGCATGGTTTCAGAGAAGGTCGCTCTACAGTTACTGCCTTGAAAGAATTAAAAAACCAGATAAACACAACATTAGCAAGCAATAAATACTGTGCCATGGTGTTCTTGGACATACAAGGAGCGTTTGATGTCTTGAACTGGAAAACGATTTCAGATATTATTGATAATCTCCCATTGGAGGATTACCTGAAACTTACTCTAAGAAACTATATTTCAGACAGAATGATTGGCTTTAGGTTCTCATCGGGTGTCAGATGGTTTACCTGTTATAGAGGTTGTCCGCAAGGATCTTGTCTGGGTCCTTTATACTGGGTACTGGCTGCAGACAAACTTCTGAAGAGCTATAGGGCAAGAGAAGGGCAGATATTGTCATATGCTGACGACACAGTAATTGTGGACGGAGCAGATACCAGGCATGAATTGGAGGTAAGAATGAACAGAAATATTCAATGCTTTTATGAAGTCTGTCAAGAATTACACTTGGAGTTAAGTGCTGATAAATCGGTAGCTATGCTCTTCGGTAGATTTACTATGGAAAACAGACACCCAATTTTTAAGCTTCGAGGAGTGACTGTCCCGGTGCGAAATAATATTGAATATCTTGGATTTACACTGGATGCAAGGTTTAATTGGATGGACCATTTAGATAAAATAAGGAACAGTTTGTACAGTTTCACAAATAAAATCCGAAAGACAGGACGTCGTGATAAAGGTATTGGACAACCTCACTTAAAGGTTTGGTATAAAGTTGTAATAGAGGCAAGGATATCCTACGGCCATGAAATTTGGTATGGTGACCCTGGAACCCATGGTCTAAAAAGATTGAGTTCATGTCAAAGGGTAGGTTTGCTATCTATAATACGTGCGTATCGGTCTATCTCAACAGATGCCTTATGCGTTTTAGCAGGTATCCCGCCAATCCAGATATCATTAAGAATTTCGGCAAAAAAGTACGCAATTATCAATGGGATGTCAGACCTTCTTAAAGAAAATTATAAAATTTCAAGGGAAGAAATGATGACAAAGATCTTATCATGTAAGTGCAAAGCGACAGGAAATTTAAGCAATTTAATGTTTTTGGAATCTGTGAAGAAAGGGGTCCCTAAGGTCAAGCATTTAACAGCATATACAGATGGATCAAAAATGTTGGATGGCACAGCTTGTGCATTTGTAGTGCAATCGGGAAATCAATATATAAAAGAACATAGAATCAAATTGCGAACTGAGAATTCCATTTATCAGGCAGAACTTTATGCAATTAGATCAACTATTCAGTGGTTTAAAAATACTAATAACAGTAGAATAGATATTTATACTGACAGTATGTCGTCAGTCATGACTTTAAAGAGATTGTTTCCTAATAACGAAATTGCAGAGGATATATTTGAATTGATAAAGAGTATGACTAATAAAATAGTTGGTTTGGGCTGGATCAAAGCGCATTGCGGAATTACCGGAAATGAGAAAACTGATACTCTTGCAAAGTCGGTCATTGAAGAAAAAAGTTATGATGAAGATGTGAAATTAAATTATCCTTTATCATTTCTGAATTCTCATCTAAAGAAAGAAAAAATTCAAGATTGGCAGGAGTACTGGCAAAATTCTGAAAACGGTCGTCACACGTATTCAATTATCCATAAGGTTAAGGAAGATTTTTTGTGCCAGTCCCAAGTCATTCAATATTTTATGTCAGGACATGGCTCTTTTCCTACTTTTTGTACAGGATTAAAAAGCGACCAAATGACCTCTGCGTTTGTGGTGAAAAGGGGGATCCAATGCACTTCATATTCGGTTCTTGTCCTCTGATGCCCAATAGATTTACTTTTGTCAGAGAAAGGACATTAAGGTGGAATATGCGAAACGTTTTGTTGGTGAGAAGTAATTACAGGAGGCTCTGTGAAAATTACAATGCATTGAACGAACATTTTTCTTTTATCAAATATAAATTTTAAATAACTTCTTCGAAATTAACAGTCAACTAAGGCATGATTACATTTTCAGTTATTTATGCTGAGCTTCAACATTTTCATATCTAGTACAGTGTCTTGGACAGTTATTTCTAACTATTGTGAGCAGGGAATATCATAGACTGCAGCGGACAAGATAAACTTAGGACAATTTTATTAATTATTGACTTAAACTGGTTGTTTGTGCTATTTCCGGCCGTGCTGTTCAGCAAAATTTTGTTACTGTAAAATTGTTATCTTATGTTTAATTTTTGTGCCTAGGTGTTTATTGGTATGTATAATATTATACCTCTTTTGTATAGGCCTTGCTTGTTTGTAGTTAACTTTAAGTTTACCCCGAAATGCGGGGTTCATGTCATCTGCGTATGACAGTCTGTACATAAGATCTGTGTATTCTGATTTGAAATATTTTTCTGCTGTTTCAGGCCTGTACCCTGGAGGTGGTGCGTTGGGGTGTTTTCCGCCGGAGGTAAAAAAAGCCGTAAACCGATAAGGTTGGCTCTCCGGTTGGGTGATAATAATAATAATAATAATAATAATACAAAGATTCCAGAGCAGTTTTTGGTTTACCTCTATCTTAAAAAATGGCTGAGATAAAGCAGTTTGAAATTCTAGGGTGGCTGACATTTTGAAACAAGACAACCAACGAAATAACAACACAAAATACCAACGATTAATTTATGAGTTTTAGTGAACGCGATTTCTCGCAAATTATTTTCTTTCATTGTTGTAATCATTTTCCCAATCATACGCATAAAACTATACATTCATATCCGTTAGCGCCAAATTCCCGCCAAACTTGGCGACATTTGGCGAAATATCGCCAAATTTGGCGACCAAAATAAGTCTTCATAAATGAAGCCAATTTGGCTATTGCTCAGTAATTTGGCGAATTTTTTATTCAAATTCAGTATTAACGAATCTTTTGTAAACGTTTCTTTGCATTTTAGCTTGCTGTTTTCGTGTAACTTCAGCTAAAATTTTAAAACGAAGATATAGGAAAGCTACCTTTTCCTCCCGGTACAGGCCGGAAGGACTTTTTGAAATCATTTACGTATGTCTTCGTACATTTATGGTAATTATTTTTCAGGTTATTAACTATAAAAGGGATAATATATGTCAGTCAGAAACTGATATCTTACGAAAAATTCATATAAGTTAGTCCAACGTCTACATTAATTATAAAAAAAAAATAATAAAGTTACCAGTTACATAAGCATTTTCATTATCCCTCTACTTTTCATCATTACATCATTTCTTTTCGGACTATTTTACTTGGAAGATGATTGAACAATATTTATTTTAGATTTGGATGATTTATGGGATGTTTTGGAAATAGTTTGTTTGCCACCTGATCCCATTATTGTAACATATGAGGAAAATGTAATAGAAAATATTTTATGCGACAATTTACCCCATGATATATCTGGTGAAGTAGAACTTTCCGTAAATTCTAAATCAACTGACAGTCAAGAAATAAGTGATTTAGTGTTTAAAAATAACAAAGTATGAAACCCAGTCCGGATAGTTTAGACGAAAATTCAGACGAATCTTCAAATCAGAATATAGAAAAAACTAAACAAAATGCAAAAAGAAAAAAAAATAATTAAAAACCAATTTCAGAAAACGAAAAAATTGCAATATAAGGCTGCATAAAAATTGTTAATCATTTTCATGTAAAATAGTAGGACAAAAATGATGCAATAATGAAAAATAAAGAGATGGATATTGAAAATGCTAATGGAATCGGTAATTGTATTTTGTTTTGTATATTATAAATGTAGACGTTGGACTAATTTATATGAATTCTTCGTAAAATATCAGTAATATAATATTTTATAGCTAATGAACTGAGAAATAACTACCATAAGTGCACGGAGGCATAAATAGGAGAAAATTACGTTGGGAAATTTGTAGGAAAATTGAAAATAAGATTAACCCTATTAGGCGCCATTGCTCCCATTTTGGGAGCATACTGTGTCTCCTAAATATTAGAGTTTTTTTAATTTTTTCTTCAGAAGTATACTGTAAAGACTTCCTATTCATAAAAAAAGCAACTGTTCTAAAAAAAATTGGATTACTATATATAGCGGCGCATAATGGGTTAAATTCCTCAAAACATGAAAATCTGCAATTAGTGATAAACGATTCAATTATATTAGCTTCTTAAAGTGTTTTATTATGACTTTGATTTTTCTCTCTCTATAGACAAAATGGTCAGCTCCTGAATAGTCGTATGGCAGTTGTGATCCAAGAAATGGTAGAATGTGAAGCAGCTGGTGTATTATTCACTTGCGACCCAGTTACTAACAATCCATCGATTACAGTGATCACCGGAAATTACGGTCTGGGAGAAGTAAGTTTTCATACCGACATAATTGCTTTTTTTAGTGTCTGGTCAGAAAAAAATATTATTTGTCGTACTTTCAGTCATTCTAAACAAACTGCGAGAAAAATTGGTTTGAGAATGACAAAAGTGAAAATTTTAAAATACATGCATTTTAAAAGGAACTAACTGCACGCGATGAAATACACTTTAATCAAAATTTCGCATATATATGGGTTCTTTTATGTGCACGTTTATCTTTTAACGGAAACATTCTATTTTAAGTGGAAATCATAGTTTTCCCGGAATAAACGGAAAGGTTTCCTTTTTACCCTTATTTGTTGAATGTTAAAAACGGATATTTTCATTTCAAGACAGACAAACGGCAGTACTCCTTTTCAGTTGAGAGCCAACGGAAAAGTTCCAGTTAATTTTTCATAATTGATGTTGCCGCCTATAACCGTGTTGCCAGATGTGGCTAGTTAGTGTAGTTTAGAGATGCTATAATACAGGCAAAATGCTGAATCATCTTCGTCATTTAATAAACAACGTCACCTGATCAAGGTTCTAAATTATGAGAAAAATTTATTTATTTATTTATTTTTGCTTATGTTTAATCTGCTATTTCAACAAAGTTAAATAGAAATCATGAACCGGCAAACAAAGAAAACTGTAGCAAATCCCTAGAGAGCACTAAAGCGATTCCAACAAGGCTCATGTCAGATGGTTCACAGCCATACTGTGATCAGGCGAATATCGTTCCGCGTCCAGGTACTAACTCGTCAAGCTAGGCAGTCATGCCCAGCAGGTAGAGGCCTGGTTAGCGGTATATTAAAAAAATCCTCGACCAAAAACCAAGCTAAAACCCGTTAACGTTATCGCAGTCGTGGGCCAGGGAGTGACAGTGACGGGGCCTTTTAAATACGGCAAACCTCAGCTGTGAAGCAATTTGAAGCATATGCATCACATATTTGGCGAGGTACAAATGAATCAAAAATCAGTCGTACTGAATCAGAATAGAGTCAAAAAGTTATGATCATCACAGAGTCATAATGCAACAAGATAAGGATTACAACGTTTGGTTGCCTTTGCGTCTGGGACCATTTTTTGAGGATTCGGATGACACACTAAAGTCACACATGTGCTATTATGAATATTACATACAGTGTGTCACAAAAATTAGTGGTGGATTTTGAAAGCGAAAAAAAAAGAACGGCACGCGATAGAAACGTATTGTATGCGGACTTATGTTTGGGAAACCAAAGAAATTTATCCCACCAATTTGCAAATTTAGTTAACATTTTCGCCAAAACGTGGCACTGTGTTCCAGGCGGTGATACTCCAAAACAAGAAATATCCGTTGTACTAATGAATAAACCATTTTCAATAGTGTATAGTCAAAAGCACTCACTAACAAATTGCGTAGCAAAATACCGAATGAAGATCTCACGGATTCAATTTCTCTGCAGCTCTCGCATACCTGCAGTGCCATCTTTTGACGAAAATGTTAACTAAATTTTTAAATTGGTGGGATAAAATTTTCTGTTTTCCCAAACATAAGATCTCAAACGATATATTTCTATCGCGTTCCGTTTTTTTAATTGATTTTCAAAATCCACCACTCATGTTTGGGACACGCTGTACATACATCTCACACACTTATATACTTATATACAGGGTGAGCACAAAGTTCTGCCTTGATAATAAATATGCATTGTGCGAAATCTATCAAAATTAGACAGATGGTTGTTTCCATATATTGTAAGTATTGTTATAAAGTTTTTAATAAGACCATATACTTCGTGAAATTTCAACGTGTGCCCACTTGGTAGCACGGAGAACGTCAATACTGTATTCTCGCCAAGTGTTCGCTAACAAATCTTCTGTAACATTGCACACAGCATCTTTTATCATAACCTTAAGTTCTTCAACGTCAGCAACTGGCATAGGAAAAACTCTGCGCATGATATGGCCACAAAAGAAAAAAAAATCAAATGGAGTAATGTCAAGAGAGAATGGAGGTCATGCTGTTTATGCATCTCCGTCCAATCCACCGGTCCGGAAATTTTTCGTCTAGATACTCACGACATATGTAAACCTAGTGAGAGGGTGCTCCATCTTACTGATAAATAATCGATGGTTGAAGTGAACACTTGGCGAGATCCAGAACACCGCGTTGACATTCTCCGAGCTACAAAGGGGTCATTCGATGAAATTTCATGAAGTACGTACTCTTATAAAAACTTTATACAAATACTTACAATCTATATAAACAACTATTTGTCTAATTATAATAATTTTTGCACAAAAAAATATTTATAATCAGTGCAAGACTTTGTGTTCACCCTGTACAGCTGTATATAAATATGTACATTCATACTTATATACAACTACTTTCAATTTACATATTCAGTTAAAAATATAGAATGTCTCATTCTAATCCTAACTTAAATATTCATTCAAAACTTTACGATAATACAAACACTGTTTTACTGATATTTTTATCAACTTTTCATCTCATTGTATGAAATGTGATGACATCGCAAGAAGCATAAAATAATTAGTTCAGTGACATCGTACAATTTTTCAGCTACATTTCGAAATATGAAACATTTTTCTCAGTGTTGCTTGGACAGAGACAAGTCTAGCACAACTAGCACTTTTCGTGGTGTCGTCACATTTCAGAGAATGTTCTTAAGCTAAGAAAATTCATGAGGTTGTATAATAAATCATGCTTTACCGTTTTTACACTTTCCAACATAGTTGAAAAATGTTTATGAATTCGGTTTGTCTGGCCGTCTGTCTGTCCGAGCTCTAATTTGCGTAAATATACTCGGATTGCCATTCGGTATTGAAAATGAAGTACGTAGCATTTATAGTTCGTTTACAGAACGCTAAAAAGAATTCCGTTACATAATGGGCTATATGAAAACATCGTTTACTATGTAATTTAATAATTTTACACTATTTCTAATATATTGAAAATGATATACACCACTGTGGTTCACTACAAAACGCATACTGTAGAATAAGGTCTGCATAGCATTTTTTCGCTCATTTACAGGGACACAGAAAACAATTCTGTTAGTAGTGTATAATTATGGTCGATTATTATTGTTGGAAGTGCTATTGCAATTGTAGTATGCGTTTTTAAATATAACTAATTTTTTAATATTACTTATTGTGTATAAATTCCTATACAAGGTGGCACAAAATAATTGTAATAAATTTCTGTTTATT
This sequence comes from Maratus michaelseni, assembly GCA_963931845.1. NCBI lineage: Eukaryota > Metazoa > Arthropoda > Arachnida > Araneae > Salticidae > Maratus > Maratus michaelseni. The sequence continues at coordinate 55,458,973 of OZ007596.1, forward strand.
GACGGTAATTCGAGAAAGGAAATTTTCAACTGTGTTATGCGTATCCTAACTAAACTAAATTTTAGCATGCTATATAGTATATATACAGACCTATAGATCATATACAGGGCTGCACAAAAATAATTCGGATATTATTCCGAATACTGTTGGTAATTCCTGAAATTGCGTTTACGAATATGTTATGCGGTTTACGAATTTTTTACTTAGACATAATATTTCGCCTTATTAAACGGTGAAGTTTCATTAATGTTTCCTATTAAAGACATATTAAATTAATTAAAGACATTATAAATTAAAGACATATGCAAAATCTATGCTTGACGCATGATTTTTCCATCTTGTTTATAGTTATAACTGCTAAATGTGTGTTTTTAAAAAATTATTATATTCTTCACAGTCTGTAGTATCAGGAGCAGAGGAACCCGACACAATAATTTTGGAGAAATTATCAACAAAGGAAGTTCTTATAAAATCGAAAATGGTTGGATTGAAGCAGCACAAAGTAGTTCTAAAAGGTAATTCTGTTAAACTTGATTCATCTGTTATAAATGCTATAATATTCGTTTCGCGTTACCATTATCCAAAAGTAATTCTTATACTACCATTCATAGATTACCTGGTGATCTATATTAATAAAACAAAAAAAAAACATGTCCATGAGTAGCGCTGGCATGATATTTACGGTGGTAACACTTGACCATTTTTTTTTCATCTATCTTTATCACGTGCTTCCCGCTTACGAAATATTAACCTGTTTATAGTTAAAACAATACAAGTAATTCAGCGTTTGTTTCCGGCTAATATTCTATAACGAAAATAAAACTTCACCAAATAAATAAATAAAACATAAATTTAACACACATCTAATCGAACTACACTCTTAAACTGCTGAAATAATCAGAAATAAGAAGGCTGTTTTAAATAGCGATTTCTTCAGCTATTAACTCCTAGCATGCCGCTATTGTGAAAGTATCCTTTTAATAAATTTCAAAACTTCATTTGAATACATAATTGAAAATTTGTATATAAAAATGGTTTTTGGTGTTATTAGTGTGCAATCTAAAAATATATATTAAATGTGAAAAATGTATTCGAGTTCTCAATTTAAAAACTAGGTTTTCAGATATGGTCTGTAAACTGGAATTTCCGGCTGCTTTTTCAGAAAGCCTCACGTTTCCAGCACCTGCTTGGCGAATGAGCAAAAGAGAGAAAGCGAAACCCGCTCTTTCGATAATCGTTGTCCACGTTTTCTGTTTTGATCTGAACATGAATGTGAAATGGCGGCGGACGAAATAACTCCTGTGTGTGTGCAAAAAAAAATATTACTAAACTGGGGGGGCGGGGACTTTTTTATGCTTGAGTTATATATATTCTGAAATTAAAAGCATTTAACCACGGCAAAATTACATTTCCTCATATTATATTCCCCACTTGATAACACTTCGGGTAAAAACAAAACACTCTTTGACTTTCATAGCAGCAAAATAATAAGGTTGCTGTTCGCTATACGTATGATGTAACAAGCAAGAATGGTTATATATCACAGAATAAAGAGAAAGAATAGAGGCAGTAAACCGTAAAAATGGCTTGAAATATGAAGTTGTATATAGCTCAAATTATTAGGCCCAAATAAGCCCACCATGTGGAAAAAGGGCTGACTTCATTAGACGGAGAGAGGCTGCACGTGGAACAAGGATTGGATTCATTCGACGGGGAGAGGTTTTCAAAGCAAGCTGCCAGTTGTTTGGGCCACTTTAGGGTTGCATTTTTAGCGTTACGCCAAACGTAAACATTTCACCTCTATTTTCCTCTTTACTCTGTGATTACATATTCTGTGTGTAGCGTTAGATTCAGCACCACGCCAACCGTTGCAATCGTGCCAAGGTGCTGAAAACGTGGAGATTTCTGAAAAAAAAGCGTCCGGTCTGAATCCTCTAGTCTATAGTAGGAAAAGAAAGAGTTTCCGAGTCTGTCTGTATGCCTGTATGTGTACGCTCTCTCGCTGTGATAGCGCTAAGACATTGGACATAGAGGTTCTCCAAGGTGTACCCCGAAAAATTTTAAAAATTCGATTTAGATATTTTTAATTAAGTTTTAAGGATTTTTTACAGGATTTTTGCACTAGGTATATATTTCCTTTCACCATTCGCATATTTGTTTCTAAATATCGCATAGTTTCAGACTTAGAACAGAATAGAACAAAAATAGGCTTTCAGATAAAGTTTATATTAAAAGTGCAGCGTAATATATGAGTTTTTAATGATTAATTAAAAACAAACTTTCCATTTAAAAAATCAAATATATTTTTTTTTTTGCTTTTAAGTTCAATAAATGTCATATAGCAATCGATTATTTAGTTTCTTTGCATGACACTGAGGTTCTAATAATGATACTTTTTTTTCTAAATTTAGAGAAAGTAAAAAATATCAAACCATATTTTATCCACCATTTTTAGGTGCGTTCGTAATTATATAAATACATAGCGTCTATAGTTGTCGTTTGGTCCGTCCGTCCGCATATAACGGCGCAAAAACTACCCAACTGAATGGTTTGAAATGTAATATATATAATCGTTGCAAAAATTTTGTCGAGTCATTTCAAATTTTATGAAAATCGAATCAAAAATTAAAAAGATATTAGTAAGCGTTTTCTTCATTCTAATCAATCCTATCATACTTAATCTATATAATAAAAGCGCAAGTCATGTGACTGAGGCAAACAAATACGAATATGACGAAAACAACCACTTTTATTTTCATATGCCAGGCAGCCATTTTTATTCAAAATAATTTTTTCGAATAAAATTGCATAAAAGTTACATTTTTAGAAAGACCGTTCAAAAAAAATGTTTGTTTGAAAGATGAGTTACATTAAAAAATGTATAGATTCTGAGATAACTTCAGTTGAAATTGGTTGAGCGCAATCTCAATCGAATAAAGTAAATAAGCACAAGAGATTGGTTCATCGTGAGTCATAAAAATTGTAAACCATGGAGATAATTTTTTGCAAAGCAAGATCTCCATGGTAAATTTTGCAGCACTGTCTGGTGTTGAAAAAAAATTAGCATCTGTAAACGTGGATACGTAATAAGAGAAAAAGCATGCTCATTTCGCCCATAGCAGACGATATAATTCATTTCACTGAAATAATAACGATTTTTTTTTATTGTAAGACTAGTTATAGTACGAACGCACCTCATTTGTCACGATTAAGTTGATGTATGGAAATGCACGTTTTCTTTTGAAAATAACTTAGTTCTGAAGACTGATTTTTGCCAGTTGACCTCTTTAATAGTTTCACTACTTGATTTACCCGTCAAAATTAAGAAAAACGCCTTTTGTGGTGTGAAACATTAAATTTAATGTACGCTGAAATTAAAAATGAAAAGTACGTCTCTTTTAAACAATGGATATAAATGTGATATAGTTGATTGCCTAGGTTAAAGACAAACTTTTCATCGTTAAACGTAGTGAAGAAATATTTAAATTTTATTATAAGACTTTTATTATAAGGCTAAAACTACAGATTGTACTCCAAGGCCTAAAACTCCAAGCCAAACTCAGATATTCGTTCATATAACTTTAACAATAACGAAAATAGTTTAACGGTTCTTTCAGCAGACAAACTTTTCTTTGTATAAAATATCATGACTTCGGGGGAAGCACTGAAAATGCACTGTAAGTGGCACCGTATGTATCATAAGTTAAATTATGAATTGTTGGGTATCTAGCTCAGTGTTGCTTAGACGCGAATAATGATCATTTTTAGCAATTTTCGTGATGTCATCAAATTTTACTGAAAGCAATGTAAGCCTGTTAAAAACATTTCTGACACCTCTTCATTATTAGAAAAGTAATTTTCAACTTCGTCAACTTTGTGTATTGCTACTTTTTCTGTATTTTTGTCTTACATAAATTAACTATTTCCCTGATTTTTATTGCTGCTTTTTTGTCGTAGTTCATTCAATAGTTTTCGTTAAACTAAGATGTAGTTCTTCTGAATTAATAATTTAGGGCTGAATGTCAATAAACTGACTTAAAAATTGATTTATAATTTAAATATAGATCTCTTTACAGATACGAAAGGATTGGACGATGAAGGTAGTACTTTTACTGAAGATGTGTCAGAAGATCAAAGAAGCATATGCTGCATATCAGATGAAATTGCTATAAATCTTGGAAAACTGTCGTTGAAAGTAAGATTTGAAAACGATACGTTTTACACTTTGATTATGTGGCATTTCCAATATCAGTGCTGCCGAATGTTTTAGAAGCACGATTTCACATTTATAACCATTGTTTTATTTAATTACACAATTTCTACATTAAATAAAAGGAACATTTATGTTCAAAAATAGTGTTAGTCAAATATTCGAATTGTTTGCTTTTCTGCAATATGTTGAGGAAAGTAATAACAGTGAACACCGAAAGGTACAGGGACATGCAAACAAAACAGCCCGCCTATTAAGGCCCAAAATATAGAAACATAGATGTAAACATATCTATTTTTTACACTGTTTTATTTACCTTAACTTGGTTTTTGTATGTGGAGATAGAATTTTGTAATCGATTTTTCATTCATTTCCTGGTAGGCTAGTATTATAAAATTTATGTTCGCAGGTGTGTTTTTGATGAAATGTAACATTTTAATATTTTCAGAACTAAATTATAGATCCTCAAATTAATTTTAAAACATTATTCGTTAGCCGACCAAAGGAACGAGAAATATTCTTTATGGTTACAACTGTATACGAGTTGCACCAACAATGGATTTAATTATGCACCAAACCACGCCAACTGGCTGTGGAACTGCAAAAACTAAATATTTTAGAAAAAGTAGAAAATAGAGATAAAAAATAAGGATTGTAATATAATTTTTTATAAAATACGCTTTAATCAATTAATATTTTAATATCAATTAAATTATGATTATACGTTGAGAAATTATTTTAGAAATCCTAAAAAGATAGTTTAAATGCTCTTATTTTTTTTCTTTACTGTTGTCAAATATGAAAAATGAAGTACAGCAAAAATCATACAAAAATTAATAAATTCACTAGCTCGCGATTTCTACCATGTGCAAAAAATAGGTGAATTTTTTATTATCGGGATCGGTCCCCACACCAAATTAACGTATTGTAATAGTTTTTTTTTTTTTTTTTTTTTTTTTTTGAAAAATCATGGAGTCCAAGACTTAGGGTGTATTTTTCAAGATAAACATTGAACGTTAATAAAATAGTTGTTTTTTTAAAAAAAGCTATTTTTACTTTTATAATTATTATCTTTTTAAAATAGCCCTCAGTGTCTGATAGAAGCAAGGAAGCACATGGTGACATTTGGAAATAATTTTCATCAACCGATGATACTTGGTCACATTTTTGAAAATATTATAGAAATGTTCTGTGATTTGTTGCAAAAATATATAGGTTCCTATGTTGAATTAACGTATCTTGTGAAACTATTTTCGAGAAAATTGCCAAATTGTTGTAAATTGTGCAGTATATTGCCAAATTTTGCGACATAAAATCCTCCGTTAGCAATACCAACTTGGTAGCAACTGCCCAATCTAGCGGCCCTTTATTATACTATTATACTAATATACTCATATCAGCCCTTTATTATACTAAGGCACCTTTTTTTTTAATTATCAGCTAAAGTTAAAGGAAATCCGGTCATACTATACGAGCGTTCATCTGCTTATTTTGCACTTGGAAGAATTCACTTTTTAAGATTGTTTATCACAAAAATGTTTCGTTTTTCATTTTCTTGCCTGAAGAAATAAAATGATCGACTTGCATTGATATTCAATTAACCCCACCTTTAATACTCATTTTTTAATGTGATTTATTTCTTTACAGATTGAAAAATATTTCAAATCACCACGAGATATAGAATGGGGACTGAAAAATAATGTCATATATATATTACAAGTAAGACTTTCTTTGTTTTTGTACACTCTTTTACATAACATAACTTGGCTCACTTGCGCAAAGATGGAATTTTGAAATAGATTTTTCACTCACTTCCTGGTATTCTAAAATTAAAAATAAAATATGTACACAGTGTGTTTCCGATGACAATACAACATTCTAATATTTTTGGAATTTAATTATCCTAATAATCCTAATCCTAATAATATTACAAATTTGAAAGTGAGTGTAAATGTTTGGTTGCAGTCGGTGTCAAAACGGATGGTTTAATGCCTTTGTATCATTGCATATTGTTTGATTACAACACAGAAAAGAACATAGGCTATTTTTTATTAACTTTATTAGAATATGTTTGAAAGAAATACAAATTTGATTATTTTCATAGAGAATCAATAGTCATTTTTCCTATAAAATTTAGCCATTTTCTTTATACTAGTTGCCAGTAAATAAAAACCCATAATAATAATTTTTCCAAAGTATTTAATTTTTAATTGAAATATTTCCACGAGAAAAATTAAAATGAAATAAAATGTTCAAGGATTAGAAAGAAGATGAATATGACGTCAGATTTGAAACGAAAACATTAAATATTTCTTAAAATTATACATGAAGCAAGAATATCAGTTACGTTAAGAAGAGTTGCAAGTAAAAAATGACGTCAAAATTAGCAGGAAAAGAAAATGAATAACAACTAATTAAGAAATATTTCGCTTGAAAAAAAAATGAAGTCACATTTGAAAGAAAACGGATGTTTTGCAAATATTTGATATCCTTGTATAAATAAACAAGGATAAAGGATATGAATATCAGTAAGAACAAAAATCAAGTGAATATGTCATAATTCTAATAATATTATAAAATTGTGTATATTTATGGCTGAAGTTAGCGTTAAAAAAGATAATTTAATGCCTTTGTAGCTTTCCATGTTCTTGGATATTTACACGAAAAAAGTTTTAGGAAATTTTTTATTTACTTTATTCAAATTTTTTTTTTAAATATTTTAAAATTTCGTTATTTTTATCAAGAAACAATAAACATTTTTCTTATAAAATTTTGTCATTTTCTCTATAGGCTAATTACATGCGTGGATGGAGTGTGTCACAGAAATGTAAATGTCTGCGGTGTTTTACTACCAGTATTGTAGAAAAGGAAAATTTGACTTATTCAATTTTATATATCTACAATTAAATACAGTAAAAAAATTTTTTTATTTACTGGTGGCCAAGAACAATAAACTTTTGTATCTATGTGACTTACACTACATTCACGCATGGAAATAGCCTATAGTTGTCACAACTGAAAAACCCGGAATAATACAACGGCGGGTTCAGACGGGCAAATAATGCTTGAAGAAATGTGCATTTTTATTCTAAATAATTATAAGCTGTTGAAGAGTATAATTGAAAAAACAAATCGTGATTTTTATAAGAGTTTTTAAAAATTAGACTTTCTGAATCTTTAGGAAATCTTATATGCTTAGAAATATGCAAATAATTTAACATTATTAAAATGCGGATTTCAGGAAACTAGATATTGCATTAAGTGAGTAGAAAATTAAAATGTCTTGCAAAATTGAGGTGGTGAAATCTACATGTAAATCTTCCGATTTACTTGTAGATCTCACTTAAGGTTGCATTGTCGCGAAGTAAAGTCTGATATCCACAAAAAAAAAAGAAATGCAATGAATGTCGAATTACATTAATCAAGAAATATATTCTATGGAGGAAAAGTTAAATAACACAATAACTAGTATGTTGTGGACATCATACATCTTTCTTCTATATAAATCAAATCATCTGCAACCAAAATCAGATGCAACCAATCTATACGTTCTATTGCGGAAATCATGAAAACAGTGATTAGCAGTGATATACCTGTTGGTTGGTATACACTCAAACATAATAAGTATCTATTTATGTCAAGGTCTAACAGAATATAATGTATCGTGAAATTCCGTGCATTAGTTCTTAAGGGGACAGGGGACTTCCAAAATCACGAAATTCGACAAAAAAATCGATTTTTTTTATTTGGAGAATTATGAAACTAGATGCTCAAATTTATCTGATGCAAAAAGAATTTTTCTATTATTACGCTTCTTTACAGAGACATAAGCTATGTATAATCTATGTATACTCATACAGTTTTTATTACTTAAATGCTGTTTTTTTTTAATTAAAAATTTCGCACACTTCTAAATTTTGGAACGTGTTTCATGCGCATTCCTAATTATGAGATTTGTTTGAAATTAGTACTGTATATAGGCTATACCATAATAAATAAATGTTAGCATAAAAAGTTGGATTTCAGGAGTGTTTTATTGTTAAAATTTGTGTGCATATGGAAATATATAGCTACTTTCTTAGAAAAAAAGAGTCATAATTATAAAAAATATTTTTTTCTGCTTTTATATACAATATTTAAATTTTTTACAATTTTATATTACATTATTTATTTTATATTTAATATTTACAATTTTATATACAATATTATATTTATATTCTAATATATAAAAAATATCTCATAAATAAATATTGTCAAATTTTATGTAAAAGAAATGCGCAGGGGACATTTTGAAATTCGACAATTATTCATTATTTTAGAAATTAAAAAACTGAATTATTTAAAAACTTTTTATTATTTTATCACCAAATTTTCAATATAAGCATTTGACCTTTTCCATTAATAAGTTTCCCAATTTTCAAATGTTTCCATTGAAAATTGAAGGATTTAGTTTATAATGTCCACTGTCCCCTTAAGGTAATTGCGGAAATCGGGATAAACACAGCACAGAAGCAAAGAGTTTTGCGCGATTTACACCCAAACCTAATCATCTAATTTTCTCAAGGTCTAACAGAATATGAAGTTTGACGGATATCCGTGCATTGGTTCTTAATATATAGCTATCGCAGAAATCGTGAAAAATGCAGCATCGCAGAGTTTGAAGATTTACACCAAAGCGTAATCAGAACCAATTTATATCAATGTATAACTGAATCTGACGTTTTATTAAATTCCGTACGTTAGTTCTTGAGATAGAGCTGCCTCAAAATTTGTGTCACATACAAACAGACAGACACGCAGAGACAGAGAGACAGACATGCAAACATACGGATAGACATTTTCTGAAAAAAAGTCAAATTGTGTTCAGGACCTTGTAAAACGTATAAATCCGTTGAAAACCGGAAGTCTAAAATTTTCACGAATCCAATATATTCTTGTAAAGATAGAAGAAAGTAAAAAGTAAATCGATGAAGTTGAATGACTATATTTCCCATAAACAATCACCACTTATTTTAAAAATAAGTTTGCCGTGTAGAGAGATGAATCACCCTGTTAATTTTTAAATGCTGATTTTGTGTATAATTGATAATTTCCCAGAGTTTATTAATTGCATTCTGTTTGCATTTATTTTTAAATTTTTTTGCATCTGTCTGTGTCAATAAACAATAATCGGGTATTCATTTCAGAACAATAATCTTTGGTATTCATTTCTCATTTTAATTTATGTAGTTTAATTAGCAGTGAAGTAATGAATTTGAGTAATATTTCATTTAATGTAAGTATTCTTAATAAATTAAAAACGTGATCTATCTTTAAAATTATTATTTTTTAAAAGTTTATTATTTAAAAAAGCCATTCCAGTCATTTACATAATGTACTAAATTTCTTATCCACTATACATTCATCAACGTTAAAAAATTAAAAATTATTAATTTTTCGCACCGCATATTTTACCTGTGAAATATAACCCTTTTGGCCCTAGTTATTCTCTATCAGATTTCTCTAGATTTTCTATCTAGATTGTTTCGCTATGTCTGGTTTTGTATATAAGCCCCTCGTATGTACACTGATTTAAAAAATACTGTATCTAAAAAAAAAGTCCTTCCGGCCTGTACCGGGAGGAAAAGGTAGCTTTCTTATATCTTCGTTTTAAAATGTTAGCTAATGTTACACGAAAAATGCAAGTTCAAATGCAAAGAAACGTTTAGAAAAGATTCTTTAATACTGAATTTGAATAAGAAATTCGCCAAATTATTGAGCAATAGCCAATTGGCTTCATTTATGAAGACTTATTTTGGTCTCCCAATTTGGCGATATTTCGCCAAATGTCGCCAATTTTACCAATTTTGTCGCCAATATCGCCAATTTTGTCGCCAATTTTGGCACTAACGGATATGAATATATAGTTTTATGCGTATGATTGGGAAAATTATTACAACAATGAAAGAAAATAATTTGCGAGTAATTGCGTTAATGTGCTATTTTGTTTCAAAATGTCAGCCACCCTAGAATTTCAAACTCCTCTATCTCAGCCATTTTTTAAGATAGAGGTAAACCAAAAAATGCTCTGGAATCCTTTATCAAGGCCTAACACTTAATTAAAAAATAAATTTGAAGTTTTAACTTTTTTGTATATTTATTTTAGTTTTAAATTTTTAAATGGCCGCCATCTTGAAACAAAATGGCGGACCAAGCTGGCCAACGAACTCGGTCGAGACATTGGTTAGCTTAATACACACAATTAGTTTCATCAAAATTGATTTATAAATACGAGCGTTATCGTATGACATAGGTCAGATATATATATATATATATATAGATAGATAGATAGATAGATAGATAGATATATCTATATATATAAATCAACATTTGAACGGAGGGTGGTTTTGGGGTCTGGGGGTCATGATCGGTGAAAATATATCGAAATTTTTCGGAACTGCTTTCCTCCGAACGGCTGCAATAGGCAGCTTTATACTTTTTTTGCATTGAAAGCTACCTAAAAGAAAAACTAACATTCACGAATATTTTCTGTTTAATAATATTTATTTCGGTTTTATTTTTCAGTCTCGTCCCATAACAACAAGTGATACGATCTGTGATTATGAAATCCAGCACGAATTTGATGCTCCTATGAGGTGTGAAGGAGAAATCTACACAAAATGCAATGTCGGGTAATAATAACCTTTTCTGTTTAATTTGGTCTAGAAAAATAATAAATATTTTTGTTATAATCAGGATTTGGATTTTAATAAAACTTACACTTTTTTTCTATTTCGTTATTTTAGCTCGTTTTTAAAAGTTATTAAAGCCATTCAGAAGAAATATAGGCATTTTATTTTTGAGAATATTTTTAACACTTCCCAAAAAAGTTGAAAGGTATTCGGTTTGTCTGTCTATCCGTCTGTCCGCCCTCTAACTCGCTTAAATATACTCGGATTGCCATGTAATTGACATTCATTGAGGTTTACTATGAAAATTCGGTATCGAAAATGAAGTGTGTAGCATTTGTAGTTCGTTTTACAAGGGCACTCAAAAGAATTCCTTTACATTATGGTCTACGAAGTAAAATCGTTACCAGTATATGCTAATAATTGATCTCTATTTCAAACATATCGAAATTGATGTACACTCTTTAGGTGCACTATAGAATGATTACTATTACTATAATAATATGGTGTGCATAGTATTTATCGTTCATTTACAGGGAGCACACAAAATAATTTGGTTACAGTACTGTCTTTGAGCAGTAATTGCTGCAAGTGCGTTTTCAATTGTGATATGCGTTTTTAAATTTAAGTACGTTTTTGCATATTACTTAATGTGTATAAATCCTATAAAGGGCTACAGAAAAGAATTCGAGTACATTTCCGCTTATTGATGGAAATTGCTAAAGGAGAAATTCAACTGTGTTATGCGTTTCCTAACTGCACAAATTTTTTACATACTATTTAGAATATATACAAATCTGTAGATCATATACAGAGCTTGTACATAAAAAAAACCTCTTATATTTTCCCAAGTATTTGCTGAAATTGGGTTTTCAAATGTGTTATGCGTTTCTCACCTATTTACTTACAAGGAAGGTCTCCTTAAAGTGCATACTAAGAAAATTTAGAAGAAAAAATGCTAATGAAGCTACTCATGTATGTAATATAGAGGAACAGTGAAATTTAGACGCGGACTTCCAGTAGAAAATCTGCAAAAAACAAAATACTTTTCAGTATTTGGCACAAAAGCACGAGATTTGGCTAGCAACATTTTTTTCCTCGCCAAACGAAAAAGATTTTAATGCATTTTAAATTGCTTGTAAAATGATTATTCGAATGCGCAATACTTAATGAATTTAAACTTAAAGGATGAAATAGTTTATTATTTCTTGTATAACATATACAGACTGTTTCTTGTTGCAGTTATTTAATTTTACCACTGAAAAAAAAATATGTTCTATGTTTTGGAAGCTGCAAATATCTATTTTATGTCATAGCGAAGCTGACATTTAAGTTATGTGTATTATTGAATTATTGAATCTTTTTTTTTTCACTTCTAGTTAACATTTAAAGTTATATTTTACTCTAAAATAATGCCTTTGAGAATGAACATATTCAACATTGTTTGGATGCTATACAAAGACTATATGGAAATGAATGTGGGACTGACAACTGTAACAGAAGAGCAAATTCAATTAAAAAACCGCATAGTCGAAATTTAAAAAATATATGAATCTGAATGGCATATTAAAGTAAACGAAGAAGTTAAAGAAATTCTTGTTATGAGACCTGTCTATGAGATTTTTGCAAAATTTAAAAGAGTAAAATTGTGATTAGATTAAAAAATATATATACGAATGGGTTAATTCTAGTGCTCATGATACCGACCCTCTTGTTCAGAATCGTTTGCATTTTGCGTTCAACATTTTCAACCCTCTGTACGTTTGCAATAATATTAATTCAAAATATTCTATAAATCAGTTTAAATAAATCATTCACGTTTTTTTCTCTTTATTTATTACCGATTGAATGAAATTTTGCTATTGTTTTATCCTTCATTCCATGATTTTTTCTAATTTAAACGGCTTCAACGGTTATACAAGTAATTTTTAAATGTATTTTAAAAGGAAAAGCACTATGACAAACGGATTCGTTACACATTTCCATAACGAAGAAGTCGTTGTTTCCGTAGCAACAATACCTTTTCCTTGTATTGACAATATTCAGAATCTGGGTTATTTTTGAGCTTGAAACAATTTTAATCAATTTAAATTTTGTTTTAAATCATAAAATAATATCGTTAAATTTCATTAAATATACATATAAATGCGTACACAAAATTGTAGTTATAAAAATGTATTTATTATTTAAGTTAAACTTACATAAACAAGTTCAGCATTCATAATTTTTTACGGATATTATATCGAGGTTCCGCAGACATTTTTATTATAGACATATATGAGAAGAACATGAGAAGAACATTCTGTATTTTTTTTTTAAATTTTCTGAGTATGTGCTTATGGAGACCTTCCTTGTTAGACTTGATCTTTCACCTTATTAAACTGCGAAGTTCTGTTACAGTATTCAGAATGTGTTGGAAAGTGTTACATGATCTATGCTTGACGCATGTTTCTTTATTTGATGTTAGCTTATTATTTTGATTTCGTTTCTATAAGAGCACTTTTACCTATCGTTTTACCATACTAAATTTCTTATTTACATAATATCATTAAAAGATTTTGCCTAACTCAATGAAATGTTTGACAGGGAAGTAATGCCTGGTGCTACATCACCTTTAGGAATCGACATTGCTATGAAATATTTTTCTATGTGCCTCCAGGTAAGATCATAAGTTTTTTGCAGTTTCTCAACATACTTTAGCTTACTTTTTAATTTTAATTCATAATTGATTAAAATAATTGGGAATTAAAGATTATTCTTATGGATAATTTTGCAATTAAGGACCCACTCCCTTCACGTGAAAACACCCGCTCGCTAATGTTAATCTTATGGGGCAGTTCATAATCGGGTTCATCTATTTTTAGAACTTATCTCCCATCGCTCTATAACTAAGCAACGTAGTTATATATGCAGTGTGTTATACATTAAAACCTTTCAGAAAGAAATGATCTAACTAACAGTGTAAGTCCTATAAAATCTATTCATTAGAATATCGGTTATAGTCGATAAGAATGAAAAAGAAATTTTCGTTTATATATATAAGTAGAGAGAAATTGACAGTCCGGCCTCAGGAGGAGGTGTGAGGTGCTGGTGCAAGGTGCAGCACCTGCACCTCACACCTCCTCCCAAGGGCTCCTCCTCCCGAAGTGTGCACCTCCTCCTCCTCCCAAAGTGCGCACCTCCTCCCGAAGTGGCCTCCTCCTGAAGTGCCCACCTCCTCCCGAAGTGCCCTCCTCCACCACCTAAGATAAGGGGATTAATTAAGGATTAGTGTTAATTAATTTTAATTAGGGAAATTAGAAATTTTTTTGAAGCAATTTTTTTTTTCGTGGAGAATTTCCTACTAGAATACGAGGTGTGTTTCAAGGGATTTATTTTAGCGAATTAGAAATTTAATTAATTTTAATTGGGGAACTTAGAAATTTTTCGAAGCAATTTTTTTTTTCAACTAGAGTATATAATAGCGGGTAGAATTTTAGAGTTGAATGGAAAATAACAATACATTTTTGGTGCTGCCATCTATCGTTTGAATTTAGTACTTTTAGGAAAAGTCTGGCTGAGGATCGAACCCTCACAAAATGAAATCATAGCACACTGATTTACGTTATCTTAACCATTGTGCTATGATTTCATGTCTCAGAAAGTATTTTAAAAGAAGAGGTCTGTGATATCATCATATGTGCAGGTCATACGTTTTTAGTGTGCGAATTATTTTTGTAGATTATTAACCAATGATAACTATTTATTCACGAACCAATCACACAGGAGTTTTTATAATCATGCGCGCCCTCCTAGATTGGTATAAATTGATGTGAATCCTGTTCATTACATTATTCATTACATTGTTGTCGATGTGCAAGGTTGTATGATTTAAGTGGAACTCGGTTTAAAAAAATGTCTAGTGTAGAAAATCAAATATCCTTCCTGATACCCAAAGAAGAACCTCTAACGATGGACATTACCCCCAAAGAGGAACCTGTTTCGAGTATTGAAGTGAAACCATCATCGTCAGGAGAGATCAAGTTACCCCATTTTTGTGAACTTTGCATGAAAGGCTATTCTACAAAATTTGCTTTTAATAGGCATATGACTCATCACTCAGATAAAAAAGTTCTTACCTGTGGTGTTTGCGGAGAAACCTTCATTTGGAAATATGATTTACGAAATCATGCTAAGACTCATTCAAGGACATATAATTGTAAACTGTGCAATATGGTGTTTCCACGATATTGTGATTTGTATAAACACAAGAAGATTCATAACACTTCCAAACCGAAGAAAATGACCAGGTCTTCCAAACAGCAAAAAGATGAACAGCGTAGAATACTGATTAATCGACTTTGTAATTTATTGCAACAAGTATGCAATTCCTATGAGCAAACAAAGTAACTTATGACGTCATCTATTTTTCGAGTTATATGATTGAGTTAAGCCTTTTAACTATAACTGAGACTGATTTTTCAACCTATATAAGCAATAGATCTAGACACCTCAGCTAATTCCGTATAAACTTTAAAGAAGATTGTAACCAAGTATCATGGCAAAAAGAAATCACGAACAAGTGCTTTCGCCTAATAAACGTTCTTGTATAGATTCACCTTTAGTATCAAGAATTGAAAGCACTGAAGGCCTTGTCTACATTGATGAAACAACCTCTTTTCCGGACACCTGTTGTGAGCCCACCAAGGATATATTGAATGAATTTTTCATTGACTTTAACTTTGCAAAACCTTCTACCCCAACGACATCCCATGAACTTATTCAAGAATCTTTGCAAGAACCCATTCAAGAACCACTACAAGAATCAACTGCTCATGCTTCGAATGATGACTCATTTGTATTTTGGAAAGAACTTGGAAACTCAATCTTTTTAGGGTTCGAGTTACAGAATTCTGATTATTCTATCCACATAAGGGAATTTACGTCTGAAGGAATTCCCACCCAGAATGGAATTACTATGGACATCCAGACTTGGTATGAGTTACAATATAAAATCGTTGCCTTTAATTTAAGATACAAAAGTTCCTCCTTCGTTAGCAATAACAAAATGTTAGTTTTAAATGAGGATAATTCTGTTATGTGTCTTAAAAGTTTAACGAACGATTCTCATATCAAATTAAACAATTATCAATTAGAACAATTAAAAGAAAAAACCTGTAAACTGAATAAGAAATTGATTCATCACCAGTATGAAAAACATTTACCTAACTTATTAAAGAAAAAATGTAAACAGGCTACAATGACACAAGAAAATGAATTTGTGTTATGGTCTAAACTAATTTTCTACATCGAGAATAATATTATAAGTATATTTAATGAAATTTATCAATGTACGGGATGTGTTTTTAGACATCCAAGTGTTAGCCTGCATTCGTGTTTTACATTTAACAACCGTGAAAAATTTAAACAGGTTGGAGATATAATTTTAATGCTTGTTAATTTTGATGATGTACTGTCCATGTTTTTAAAGAAAGTGGATTTTGTTAGCGATCACTTTTTATGTAACCTGAATGTACAAACTTTTAAAAGCGTATTGTTTGAATAAACTATCTTAAATTTACATCTGTGTCATTATTTCTATAAAATACATGTTTAAAATATAGGCAATAAACTTGATTAAAATATAATAAACTGAATTACAATACAAATGAATGAAAAAAATACTTACACACCAGATTGAAGAAAACATGCCTTGTACTGACCACTGCTTAAACTGTTCATCTTATCTAATGGGGAATCCCCACAAGTGAGATCATCCTATCCTGTGCCTTCATGACATCACCTGGCATACCGCTACGCATGCGCGAGCTTATCTAATCAGTGATAAGATTATCAGATAACAACCCCTATAAAAGGTTGAACATATCGTGAGGAATCATTGCTTAGCTGTTCCTGCCTCGGTGTTCCTGCTTAGTTCGTGAATATTCCTTGACTTGCTTGCTCAGTGATTTTCAACGTGTAAAAATGTCTTCAATCATCTTTTCGGATAATGGCTTGAACGTCCAATATATAAGTGACTTTATAGAGAAAGCCCATGCTGATCGTTATTTGACGGAGTTAAAAACATTACCATTCTACAGACCTACTTTTCATTTGCGAGGAAAGGATGTGAAACCTAAGCGATTGGTTTTAGCTTATGGAGATCCCAATTCCAGCTATGCCTTCAGTGGAACAAGTGTGCCCTCCAAATCTTGGACTTCACTTATGATTGAACTTCGTGATAAAGTGGAAAGAGAAACAGCCTGTACTTTTAACTATGTGCTACTTAATTTGTATCAGGATGGAACTACCTATATCAGTCACCACAAAGATAATGAATCCAGCTTAAATGCTGTGTTCCCTATCACAGTACTCAGTTTTGGTGCTCAAAGAACTATTGAATTCAAGAGACCTAGTGTACCCTCGACATTTATCAAACTAGAACATGGATCCTTCTACAACATGTTGCCACCTACCAACGAATTATTCACACACGGTATCGGAGCAGAACCTGCTATTAAAGACGTTCGAATTAGCCTCACTTTTCGACATTTAATAGTTCATCCTCTTGATTTGAAAAAGCCAAGACTGGACTTGATGAATGATCCTGAACTGAATTTAGACTTGTTTGCTGACTATTCTACACCTACCACGTCTAAACATGTTTCATCATTAAACAGACCTGAAGAGAAACTGTCTACACATACATTTCATGAATCAGATGGATATTTCTCAATTCCTTGGAATCTTGAATGGAATACCTGTGCTCAAATTGAAATGGATAAAAACTGTAATTTGAAACTGCATATAAGAATTTTTAAAGAAGGTGCACGCGGCGAATTATTTCCAACCAAAAATGGGATCGTAATGACACCTTTAACGTTTGATCATTTCCAACAAAATATGATCAAGTTCAACTTTTATTCTGTGAAAGACAGTTACGTGTCCAATAATCAACTTTTAACAGCATTTTCCGATGAAGGACATTGCATATTACAACAGATTTTCAAGGCAAACCAACATAGCTTTCATTTTAAACCTGAAGGAATACGTTTATCTATAGATCAATTTTTAAAATTACGTGAAGCAATTCCTGAAATTACAAACTGCATGATTGATATGCTTCTTGTAAAAGCGATTCCTATGTCTGTATTACGAAAATCAAAAAAGTGTATTCAGACACACACTAATGAGGATAGTGCGAAGAAGCATTTTCTTTCTTGTTTTGACCAAGAATTAGAAAGATCTCTTAATCAAGTATATACTTGTTATGCCTGTACCATTAGCCAGTTATCGCAATTAGACCATGACTGTTTAAATACTTCATTAAGAGAAAAATTTGTTCTGTATAGAGATAGTGCATTATTAAACTTTAATGTCTATCAGTTTGTGAAGAATCTCACAGCAAACTGTCTTTGTCACTATACACCTGCATTTTTTGATACTTTGAATTCAAACTTTTATGTAAACTATTTAGAAACTGTGTTTGTAAATTCCCGTGAAGTCTTTTAAAACTACAAAATGTTTGTAACATTTGCTTGAATAAAAATATTTTTTTTCCCTAAATAATTTCTATGTGATTATTTCATATCTTTAAGTGTTTCTTTTTTTCAGATTTGAGATATGTAGAAAACAGTCATGAAAAGTAGTTTTGAACTAAGAAAAAATGTTTTAAGATTGTTCTAAAAAAAAAAAAAAAAAACATATTTTCTGATGCATTTTTAAATTTAATATTTGTTCACAAATGTGTTAGAATTTTTCGCGTTAAGAACTATCTTAAAATAGTATCGGTTAAAAAGCACTGAAACATTCTTCACTTGATTGAAACTTTACAAAGGGAAATATTTTATGTGAAAAAAAAAATCACAAAAAAAGTCTAAGTTCTACAATTAAAATTAATGACAATTATTTAGGAAAATTAAATAAGGTTAATTGTTCATGAGTTAAAATTTCTTATTACAACGTATCTGTCATGAGTAATCGCTAAGGGGTTTTCCTATGAATGATTCATATCTATCTACCACTAATCGGCTTCCCCTTATCAGATCCTCTTATCTATGAATCATATGCGTTGTATATTAGCAAGATCTTTCGGGGTAAACTTTAGTCTGTTCTAGATTTCGTTTCTTGTAGCGTTACAAACCTTAGCTCTTGGATTTATTTTTCTACTTGTGTGCGTGTGTTTGAGTTTCTGAACTGATAATATGGATTCATCTAACCAACAGCAAATGTCTTTAAACTTTGATGATGATGAAGTAAGTGAATTTTAATATATATTTTTTTATTATATAATGTACTTTCAAAACTAATTTTAATTCAGCAAATTTATTAAATAATTTGTGAAATGACTTAGCCTAAAACAGGAATGATTTTTACCGGAGGGGTATATTAAATAGAGTTACTTAACTAAACTAAGATTTTATGAAGGGTTCTGTATATTCTAAAATTACTATTCTAAGCTGTGATCATTATTTATTGGTATATTTTACTGTAAAACATGATAAAATCTATTTTTCAAATTTTTATTAAGGGGATCCGTATATTCTAAAATGTGATTATTCATATATTTTACTATAATGCATGACAAAATCTATTTTAAAATTTTATGAAGGGACACCGTATATTCTAAAATTATGAAGGTTTTATTTACGAGACAGGAGTATAATTTTTTGAAATATAAGATTGATTAAGTATAGCAATGATTTTATTAAGGGTAACTATTTTTAATACCTATTTAAACTATTTTTAATGTATATTTAAAATATTTCACCTTAGAAGTGTATATATCTTAATAATGCTACTTGTAATTTATTTTCATACCAGTATAATGTATTAGTTCTAAATAATTTGGAAATATATATCGAAATGATTTTATTCTGTGCAAATATCTCTCAATATGTTTTAAAAGTTTTGTGGAATGCTATTATTTATATGGAAAACTTTTTAGGACTCTATATTTTAAATTGTTAGTTTAAAAAAAACTTTGTATACATTTTAATACTTCTCACAAGTAAATATGTTTATTATAAAATTTATATGTAGTAGGGAAAAAGTTATTTGAAACAGTTTTTCTTATTATTACTAATTTTTAATCCAATGTGTGGACCTTCATTAGAATAATGCAAAGTTAGTTTATAATGTCAACCATGAATATTTAAAATAGATCCTTTTTATTTGAAGTTTTTACTTGAATATTTAAAACAGTATTCACATTTTTTTTAAACTCGTTAAGTATTCTAATTAAACAATCTTCATTAATTAGTAGCGATATCTTGTAATGACTCATTGTGGAAAATCCCATGACGTCATACTTGGGGAAAACCGATGAGGTCATAGATAAGATTCTCTTATCTGATTAAATAGATAAGCGCGCTGAGGTGGGTTCATTCTTACAGTAGTTGTCCTAGAGACTGTACGTTATAATTAGTGCTCCAAGCATTCTACATTATTAATCTTTTTTGAAAAGTAATAAAACGATGAAGTCAAATATTCAAACTCAAGTAAGTTTAAAAACTGTTTAGTATCATTCTATATTTTTTTTATAAGATTGTTTTCCTTTGTAAATGATTTTAACCTAAGAGTTTTCCATATGTTATGTGGTTGTTAAACGATTTATTTTTGAAACTCTCTAAATGAATCTATTCAAACACCTATCTAGTGTGTGGACCTTCATTAGAATAATACACTGTATATTCTAAAATGTGATTATTCATATATTTTACTGTAATGCATGACAAAATCTATTTTTTAAATTTTATGAAGGGAACTCGTATACTCTAAAATGTGATTATTCATATATTTTACTGTAATTCATGACAATATTATAGATTTTGTCATGAATTACAGTAAAATATATGAATAATCACATATTAGAGTATACGAGATCCCTTCATAAAATTTAAAAAATAGATTTTGTCATGCATTACAGTAAAATATATGAATAATCACATTTTACAATATACAGTGTATTATTCTAAAGAAAGTCCACACACTAGACAGGTGTTTGAATAGATTCATTTAGAGAGTTTCAAAAATAAATCGTTTAACAACCACATAACATATGGAAAACTCTTAGGTTAAAATCATTTACAAAGGAAAACAATCTTATAAAAAAAATATAGAATGATACTAAACAGTTTTTAAACTTACTTGAGTTTGAATATTTGAATTCATCGTTTTATTACTTTTCAAAAAAGATTAATAATGTAGAATGCTTGGAGCACTAATTATAACGTACAGTCTCTAGGACAACTACTTTAAGAATGAACCCACCTCAGCGCGCTTATCTATTTAATCAGATAAGAGAATCTTATCTATGACCTCATCGGTTTTCTTCAAGTATGACGTCATGGGATTTTCCACAATGAGTCATTACAAGATATCGCTACTAATTAATGAAGATTGTTTAATTAGAATACTTAACGAGTTTAAAAAAATGTGAATACTGTTTTAAATATTCAAGTAAAAACTTCAAATAAAAAGGATCTATTTTAAATTAGTAATAATAGATTAAAAATTAGTAATAATAAGAAAAACTGTTTCAAATAACTTTTTCCCTACTACATATAAATTTTATAATAAACATATTTACTTGTAAGAAGTATTAAAATGTATACAAAGTTTTTTTTTAAACTAACAATTTAAAATATAGAGTCCTAAAAAGTTTTCCATATAAATAATAGCATTCCACAAAACTTTTAAAAAATATTGAGAGATATTTGCACAGAATAAAATCATTTCGATATATATTTCCAAATTATTTAGAACTAATACATTATACTGGTATGAAAATAAATTACAAGTAGCATTATTAAGATATATACACTTCTAAGGTGAAATATTTCAAATATACATTAAAAATAGTTTAAATAGGTATTAAAAATAGTTACCCTTAATAAAATCATTGCTATATTTAATCAATCTTATATTTCAAAAAATTATACTCCTGTCTCGTAAATAAAACCTTCATAATTTTAGAATATACGGTGTCCCTTCATAAAATTTTAAAATAGATTTTGTCATGCATTATAGTAAAATATATGAATAATCACATTTTAGAATATACGGATCCCCTTAATAAAAATTTGAAAAATAGATTTTATCATGTTTTACAGTAAAATATACCAATAAATAATGATCACAGCTTAGAATAGTAATTTTAGAATATACAGAACCCTTCATAAAATCTTAGTTTAGTTAAGTAACTCTATTTAATATACCCCTCCGGTAAAAATCATTCCTGTTTTAGGCTAAGTCATTTCACAAATTATTTAATAAATTTGCTGAATTAAAATTAGTTTTGAAAGTACATTATATAATAAAAAAATATATATTAAAATTCACTTACTTCATCATCATCAAAGTTTAAAGACATTTGCTGTTGGTTAGATGAATCCATATTATCAGTTCAGAAACTCAAACACACGCACACAAGTAGAAAAATAAATCCAAGAGCTAAGGTTTGTAACGCTACAAGAAACGAAATCTAGAACAGACTAAAGTTTACCCCGAAAGATCTTGCTAATATACAACGCATATGATTCATAGATAAGAGGATCTGATAAGGGGAAGCCGATTAGTGGTAGATAGATATGAATCATTCATAGGAAAACCCCTTAGCGATTACTCATGACAGATACGTTGTAATAAGAAATTTTAACTCATGAACAATTAACCTTATTTAATTTTCCTAAATAATTGTCATTAATTTTAATTGTAGAACTTAGACTTTTTTTGTGATTTTTTTTTTCACATAAAATATTTCCCTTTGTAAAGTTTCAATCAAGTGAAGAATGTTTCAGTGCTTTTTAACCGATACTATTTTAAGATAGTTCTTAACGCGAAAAATTCTAACACATTTGTGAACAAATATTAAATTTAAAAATGCATCAGAAAATATGTTTTTTTTTTTTTTTTAGAACAATCTTAAAACATTTTTTCTTAGTTCAAAACTACTTTTCATGACTGTTTTCTACATATCTCAAATCTGAAAAAAAGAAACACTTAAAGATATGAAATAATCACATAGAAATTATTTAGGGAAAAAAAATATTTTTATTCAAGCAAATGTTACAAACATTTTGTAGTTTTAAAAGACTTCACGGGAATTTACAAACACAGTTTCTAAATAGTTTACATAAAAGTTTGAATTCAAAGTATCAAAAAATGCAGGTGTATAGTGACAAAGACAGTTTGCTGTGAGATTCTTCACAAACTGATAGACATTAAAGTTTAATAATGCACTATCTCTATACAGAACAAATTTTTCTCTTAATGAAGTATTTAAACAGTCATGGTCTAATTGCGATAACTGGCTAATGGTACAGGCATAACAAGTATATACTTGATTAAGAGATCTTTCTAATTCTTGGTCAAAACAAGAAAGAAAATGCTTCTTCGCACTATCCTCATTAGTGTGTGTCTGAATACACTTTTTTGATTTTCGTAATACAGACATAGGAATCGCTTTTACAAGAAGCATATCAATCATGCAGTTTGTAATTTCAGGAATTGCTTCACGTAATTTTAAAAATTGATCTATAGATAAACGTATTCCTTCAGGTTTAAAATGAAAGCTATGTTGGTTTGCCTTGAAAATCTGTTGTAATATGCAATGTCCTTCATCGGAAAATGCTGTTAAAAGTTGATTATTGGACACGTAACTGTCTTTCACAGAATAAAAGTTGAACTTGATCATATTTTGTTGGAAATGATCAAACGTTAAAGGTGTCATTACGATCCCATTTTTGGTTGGAAATAATTCGCCGCGTGCACCTTCTTTAAAAATTCTTATATGCAGTTTCAAATTACAGTTTTTATCCATTTCAATTTGAGCACAGGTATTCCATTCAAGATTCCAAGGAATTGAGAAATATCCATCTGATTCATGAAATGTATGTGTAGACAGTTTCTCTTCAGGTCTGTTTAATGATGAAACATGTTTAGACGTGGTAGGTGTAGAATAGTCAGCAAACAAGTCTAAATTCAGTTCAGGATCATTCATCAAGTCCAGTCTTGGCTTTTTCAAATCAAGAGGATGAACTATTAAATGTCGAAAAGTGAGGCTAATTCGAACGTCTTTAATAGCAGGTTCTGCTCCCATACCGTGTGTGAATAATTCGTTGGTAGGTGGCAACATGTTGTAGAAGGATCCATGTTCTAGTTTGATAAATGTCGAGGGTACACTAGGTCTCTTGAATTCAATAGTTCTTTGAGCACCAAAACTGAGTACTGTGATAGGGAACACAGCATTTAAGCTGGATTCATTATCTTTGTGGTGACTGATATAGGTAGTTCCATCCTGATACAAATTAAGTAGCACATAGTTAAAAGTACAGGCTGTTTCTCTTTCCACTTTATCATGAAGTTCAATCATAAGTGAAGTCCAAGATTTGGAGGGCACACTTGTTCCACTGAAGGCATAGCTGGTATTGGGATCTCCATAAGCTAAAACCAATCGCTTAGGTTTCACATCCTTTCCTCGCAAATGAAAAGTAGGTCTGTAGAATGGTAATGTTTTTAACTCCGTCAAATAACGATCAGCATGGGCTTTCTCTATAAAGTCACTTATATATTGGACGTTCAAGCCATTATCCGAAAAGATGATTGAAGACATTTTTACACGTTGAAAATCACTGAGCAAGCAAGTCAAGGAATATTCACGAACTAAGCAGGAACACCGAGGCAGGAACAGCTAAGCAATGATTCCTCACGATATGTTCAACCTTATATAGGGGTTGTTATCTGATAATCTTATCACTGATTAGATAAGCTCGCGCATGCGTAGCGATATGCCAGGTGATGTCATGAAGGCACAGGATAGGATGATCTCACTTGTGGGGATTCCCCATTAGATAAGATGAACAGTTTAAGCAGTGGTCAGTACAAGGCATGTTTTCTTCAATCTGGTGTGTAAGTATTTTTTTCATTCATTTGTATTGTAATTCAGTTTATTATATTTTAATCAAGTTTATTGCCTATATTTTAAACATGTATTTTATAGAAATAATGACACAGATGTAAATTTAAGATAGTTTATTCAAACAATACGCTTTTAAAAGTTTGTACATTCAGGTTACATAAAAAGTGATCGCTAACAAAATCCACTTTCTTTAAAAACATGGACAGTACATCATCAAAATTAACAAGCATTAAAATTATATCTCCAACCTGTTTAAATTTTTCACGGTTGTTAAATGTAAAACACGAATGCAGGCTAACACTTGGATGTCTAAAAACACATCCCGTACATTGATAAATTTCATTAAATATACTTATAATATTATTCTCGATGTAGAAAATTAGTTTAGACCATAACACAAATTCATTTTCTTGTGTCATTGTAGCCTGTTTACATTTTTTCTTTAATAAGTTAGGTAAATGTTTTTCATACTGGTGATGAATCAATTTCTTATTCAGTTTATAGGTTTTTTCTTTTAATTGTTCTAATTGATAATTGTTTAATTTGATATGAGAATCATTCGTTAAAATTTTAAGACACATAACAGAATTATCCTCATTTAAAACTAACATTTTGTTATTGCTAACGAAGGAGGAACTTTTGTATCTTAAATTAAAGGCAACGATTTTATATTGAAACTCATACCAAGTCTGGATGTCCATAGTAATTCCATTCTGGGTGGGAATTCCTTCAGACGTAAATTCCCTTATGTGGATAGAATAATCAGAATTCTGTAACTCGAACCCTAAAAAGATTGAGTTTCCAAGTTCTTTCCAAAATACAAATGAGTCATCATTCGAAGCATGAGCAGTTGATTCTTGTAGTGGTTCTTGAATGGGTTCTTGCAAAGATTCTTGAATAAGTTCATGGGATGTCGTTGGGGTAGAAGGTTTTGCAAAGTTAAAGTCAATGAAAAATTCATTCAATATATCCTTGGTGGGCTCACAACAGGTGTCCGGAAAAGAGGTTGTTTCATCAATGTAGACAAGGCCTTCAGTGCTTTCAATTCTTGATACTAAAGGTGAATCTATACAAGAACGTTTATTAGGCGAAAGCACTTGTTCGTGATTTCTTTTTGCCATGATACTTGGTTACAATCTTCTTTAAAGTTTATACGGAATTAGCTGAGGTGTCTGGATCTATTGCTTATATAGGTTGAAAAATCAGTCTCAGTTATAGTTAAAAGGCTTAACCCAATCATATAACTCGAAAAATAGATGACGTCATAAGTTACTTTGTTTGCTCATAGGAATTGCATACTTGTTGCAATAAATTACAAAGTCGATTAATCAGTATTCTACGCTGTTCATCTTTTTGCTGTTTGGAAGACCTGGTCATTTTCTTCGGTTTGGAAGTGTTATGAATCTTCTTGTGTTTATACAAATCACAATATCGTGGAAACACCATATTGCACAGTTTACAATTATATGTCCTTGAATGAGTCTTAGCATGATTTCGTAAATCATATTTCCAAATGAAGGTTTCTCCGCAAACACCACAGGTAAGAACTTTTTCATCTGAGTGATGAGTCATATGCCTATTAAACGCAAATTTTGTATAATAGCCTTTCTTGCAAAGTTCACAAAAATGGGGTAACTTGATCTCTCCTGACGATGATGGTTTCACTTCAATACTCGAAACAGGTTCCTCTTTGGGGGTAATGTCCATCGTTAGAGGTTCTTCTTTGGGTATCAGGAAGGATATTTGATTTTCTACACTAGACATTTTTTTAAACCGAGTTCCACTTAAATCATACAACCTTGCACATCGACAACAATGTAATGAATAATGTAATGAACAGGATTCACATCAATTTATACCAATCTAGGAGGGCGCGCATGATTATAAAAACTCCTGTGTGATTGGTTCGTGAATAAATAGTTATCATTGGTTAATAATCTACAAAAATAATTCGCACACTAAAAACGTATGACCTGCACATATGATGATATCACAGACCTCTTCTTTTAAAATACTTTCTGAGACATGAAATCATAGCACAATGGTTAAGATAACGTAAATCAGTGTGCTATGATTTCATTTTGTGAGGATTCGATCCTCAGCCAGACTTTTCCTAAAAGTACTAAATTCAAACGATAGATGGCAGCACCAAAAATGTATTGTTATTTTCCATTCAACTCTAAAATTCTACCCGCTATTATATACTCTAGTTGAAAAAAAAAATTGCTTCGAAAAATTTCTAAGTTCCCCAATTAAAATTAATTAAATTTGTAATTCTTTAAAATTCACCTTGTACTGTAATAGATATTTCTCCGCGAAAAAAAAAAAAATTGCTTTGAAAAATTTCTAAGTTCTCCAATTAAAATTAATTAAATTTCTAATTCGCTAAAATAAATCCCTTGAAACACACCTCGTATTCTAGTAGGAAATTCTCCGCGAAAAAAAAAAAATTGCTTCAAAAAAATTTCTAAGTTCCCTAATTAAAATTAATTAACACTAATCCTTAATTAATCCCCTTATCTTAGGTGGTGGAGGAGGGCACTTCGGGAGGAGGTGGGCACTTCAGGAGGAGGCCACTTCGGGAGGAGGTGCGCACTTTGGGAGGAGGAGGAGGTGCACACTTCGGGAGGAGGAGCCCTTGGGAGGAGGTGTGAGGTGCAGGTGCTGCACCTTGCACCAGCACCTCACACCTCCTCCTGAGGCCGGACTGTCAATTTCTCTCTACTTATATAGTAAATGATGTGGTTTTCTGTAATAGGATTGGTTGTCAAACTTTTGCTTCATTAAAAACAACGCAAAAGAGAACTTCTACAGAGAAGTACAAACCATCCCCCAAAAATTATCTAACTAACAGTTTAAGTCCCGTCAAAATCCGTTCGGCAGAATTCAAATATTGTAAACGGACGGAAAGAAATATGAATTTGCAATTTATATAAATAGCAGATACATCTTTCATACAGGGTGACCAGAAACAAACGCCCCAATTTGAATTTTCAATAATTCAAAAACTATACTAAGTTTGAAGATAAAGCAAGTGAAATTTATATCAGATAGCGCTTAATTTTCATATACTGCAAATTTAAAAATAGTTCAAATTCTCGTCAATGGATGGCGCTGCACCTTCTCAAACTGTAAGAATGCTCAAACTAACATGTAAATCTACATTAAAAATCTCAAGTTTTTTCTTTATTCTATTTAGCGATTAAAACACTAAAAGTATTGAATTTTCAAATTTATGTAAGTATTTCTACGTTTGAGACGTTGAAGCGGCCTCTATTGAGGGAAATTACAACTATTTTTAAAACTGCAGTATATGAAGTTTAAGTGCTATCAGGTATAAATATCACTTATTTCATCTTCAAATTTATTATAGCTAATGAATTATTGAAAATTCTAATTGAAGCGTTTAGTTCTTGTCAACCGGTAAGTGCGTTCATCTTTGCCAGTCACTTTCCCAACAGTTCTATAACTAAGCAGACAGACAGCGCCCACCCTAGGGACCAGCTTTTGGCTAATGGCCAGGACGAACCCCTAAGCCTAGGGAGGGAAAAATATTACTATCCGGCGCTAACTACAATAATTACAAGTTAAACTACAATTTTACAAAGTATAAACGTTACCCAATTTTGCCACAAAGCTGGGCGAACGTTAAAATTATTATACAATAATTGATATTTTACATAAACTTTAATTTTAGTTATTTATATAGCATTTTGAGATTAACATTATAAAGACAATTATTTACAGTCGTACATTTTGAATGCATTAATACGTATACAATAACCTTTAGAGGTATAATATATTTTTAAAAATGATTACAATATATAATTACAATATACAATTCAAACAATTTTATTTACACACAATAACATTTTGAAATACACTATATACAGCAAACCCTCACCCACACGCGACACACGACAAACAAACCTCGTCACCAGAAACTTTTATAAAAGTAACACCCACACTCAAATGCAAAAACGTAGTACATGTAAACAACATATGTATTGCACTAAAACCAGCCCTTGAAAATTATATAACAGTGCCACTTCTATTAAAACTCGCCAGTGGAACATTTTTAAAAAGGTAATAGTTAATATTCGGGTTCAACTAATTTTAGAATTTCCCCGTGTTTCTTTAACTAAGCAACGTTGCACAATTTATTATACAGTAAAGTTTATCCAAAAAAATATAACTAGCAGTGTGAATCTACACTATATATATCAAAATATTATTAACGATTGGGTTAAAATGGGAATTTTCATTTTCTGGTCAATTTGATAAATTCGGTTATTATGAATAATAACCGCGTCTTTAGGTAAATTTGAAATTGGGGCGTTTAGTTCTTTTCAACCCGTAACTGCGTTCATCTTTGCCTGTCACTTTCCCTATAGCTCTATAACTAAACAACATAGTACATGTAAACAACATATGAATTAGACTAAAACCGATCCAGGTTACACTATTAGTCCGATTACACTAAAACCGACCAGCCAAAACTACCCAGCGCAGACCACTTGTGTTAGTGTGTGGTAGCATAGTGTGTGGTATGCATGTTGGTAGCTATGGGGGTGTGGAAGATATGGTGGTTGAAAGTAGTCGACCTAGGGCAGTTTCATATTTCAAGCAAAATGTTCTAAAAAATAAAAGAATAAAAAAAAAGAAATGTCGTTTAATGCACGTCTTCTGTATTAAATATAGAAAAAACTGCACAGATATACAAAAAAAAAAAAATAATAATAATAAAATAAAATAAAAACCCAGCGAAGCGAGTTGTCCTCGGCTAGTTATTACTAATAACCAGTTATTATTAATAATTACCGATTAATCAAATAGACAGTAAAATATATATACTAGTAATACAGAATAAATACTACATAAATACTGCCACGCAAATAAAAGATCATAACTTTTCAAAGAACGAACAAAACAACCCGTTTTATTCATCTTTCGAAAGAGAAGAAAATTCGAAAATTCTGTACAAGAAACAATCAGGATCATTCGAAATGGCTTCCTCCCACGGCGATGCAGGCGTCTAAAAGTCTAGGTCTTTAGTCTAGGCGAATCTGGAAATTCTACAAGATGGCCGCGACTATTTCCGGTATTAGTGCGGCCCAGGCTTTTTCCAGAGCACGTTTCAGGGACACCAGGGGATTGTGCTTGGGCGCTTGGCTGTCGCAGGAATCGGCATTCTCCGCTTGTGGTGGGCGACGATGGCTGCCCGGTCTTCTTTGCATCTCAAATTTTCCTGCAAAACAGTGAATTAATATCAGCGGAAATAGAAATTACACAACAAAAAAGTACGAGGAACATGGTTAAAACAATAGTACAGCTCAAAAACGGGAAAAACATAAAAATAAATTGACATTTTCATCCAGTATTTATGTGTCACCCTGTACCTAACTAGTAATATTACTTCTTCAGTTCCATTTTCCTGGCAGTTTGCAGCATTTTGTAACAAACCGCACTTATAAATTCTAATATCAAGGCTGCTATGAAAAGAAAGCCAGATAATATTTTTTAACAAAACTAAATTACTGGCAGTGAATATTTTTAATAGGGTTTTTTTCTGTTTCAGAGAGACGTGATGAAGAAATGGCAAGGAAATAACTTTTTTCGAGAAAAATACTTTCAATCTGGCTGTGTGATGTTTTATAATCACATGCACATGTCTGTGGTGGATGTGAGTAACATTTTTTTCAAAATCGTAATTTAATAGTAAGATTAGTGATAGAAAGTAATTACAATTGCTTGAATTGTTTTATTCTCAAAAGGAAAATATTAATTTAGTAATAAGACAACTTGCTTTTTGATCACGTCATATATACAAAAGGTCGTTCACACTTTATGGAAACGATTTTCACAATTAATTTCTGAACATATGTGCCATATTCTTTGCGACAATTTTACTCTATTGTATAGCCCTGACTCTTGGTCCCAACTCTGGATCAAAATTTCTGTCATAGTTGATTTTTCTCTTAGTACAATCATATCAATTTTTTCCCACACCTTTTGAAAAATTTTCCAAAGTCTTCCAATGTGTTGTGGATAGCGCTTTCTAACTCTCGCTTTAACCCCTTCAGGGGCAAAGTACTTTTGGAGCTAAAATATTGAAATGATTGATTGACACCAAGATTCACAAACAAATTTATTTTAAAATAAGTAAAAGCTTTCCTTCATGTACCTTATAAATTCAAAATTTGATTAAAAAAAAATTCTGGTGGCATTGTGGCATTTTGGGATTAAAACTAAGTGGTATATATAATATACAGGCGCCCTTCAAGGGGTTAACAAACACATAGGTGGTGATAAATAAAAAAATAGCGTAACACTGGATGAAACATTGTTTTATTTAAGTGAGTGTATCAAAAGAAGAGCAAATTTTATCAATTAATAGATGAACAAAAAGAAATGGGTTTGTGAATGTAAAGAAAAATTTCCAAAAGAATTCATGAATGCTGCTAGATTTTGCTATGAAATTAAATTAAAGGTAAAACATGCAGTAAAGCTATAAGGTGATTTCACTTTATTATCAGTAAAATATTTTAGAACCCATTTTTCAAGAATAAATTTCAAATTTATATGAAAAAGACATTAATTGATCTTCATATGAAAAAAGTCTCCCAGTTGCTCTTCCATAACTCAACTGACGTATATTTAGCAAACAAAGAATCCCAAACGGAAATAAATTGTGCCTCAATTAAAGAAATGCATGTAAAATCACCTGATGCACCTCCTCTCCTCAGCAAAGGCATTTTTCTGTATTTTAATTGTTTAAATGAATTCACGAACATTAAAAAGACTTTGGACAGTTTTACAGGAATTATCGGGAAAATTTGACATGACTGTAACAAGGAAATTCTATTATAATTGAAATTTCATAACAGAGCTATAGACAAAAGTCAAGGCTATCCAACAAATTCAAATTGCTGCGAAGAATATGTCATTTATGAGTAGAAATTAATTTTGAAAATAGTTCCCATAAAGTGTGAACGACCTTCTGTAGAGTAGAAGGTCCAAATACCGGCTACCACTTTTATTTTCAATCTATATCCTTCAATTTTGAAAATTAGTGCCGGAAAAATCCATGGTATGGTACCTTGATATGATTCACATCTGTTGAGAAAAAAAATCAGTTTAAAAAAGCGTTTTCTGTTTTTAAAAAGAAAAATTCCGAAAGTCTGCAAATTTTGAGTTTAGAAAATTGGGTCTAAATACCGGCTACCCCAGTTTTTGTTTTCAAAAGTATCACACAAATAGAGCTAATTTCGCTAATTAAGGTAGAAGAACATTGTTTTACTAAGTGTTATTGATTAATAACATTTAATATGTACAGAAAGAACGTTGAATTTTTAGTAAACAAATAATTTTGAAAATCTATAAAAAACTTAACGACTAGCTCTGTCAGTTTTCTTTCCATTCTGCTCCTAGTTTTGCTTTCTAACGTGTTAAACCAAAAAAAAAAGATTATTGCTTGAAATGTAGATTACATTTTCAATAAAAATCACAAACATAATAATCACTCTCTGCATCGGTGCAGTCACTATGGGCCAACATATCGCATTCTAAACATCGAACACAGAGTTCCCCTTTTTGTCCGCAGAGAAAGCAACCTCCCAGAAGACACAAATGACTTCATCTCCCTCTGTCAAATATCTTCTTTTTTACATTTTTAAAATCCAATTTTTGACTCTTTTATCTGTATTTTCTTACTTTTTCCTACAGAATTTCCCTTTTTCACTTCCCATTTATTACGTACGATTTTGGAGTGTCCAAAAACGCTTTTCTGTGAGGTGATCAAACAAAGCAATAAAACGCCCGTGAAACCATAAATGAATTTATTGTCCTCCCTTTCACACGGAGCAAACCCAGAGAGGTCCAAATACCGACTATCGGATACGTAGACCACTCTAGGTGCCCGGTATTTAGACCAATGCTATTTTTAAATTAAAACCGATATTAATCATTCGTATAGTATAATACCAATATCAATAACGTGTGTTTGGCATTTGGGAGCTATGTCGAGAAAAAAATTTGATTGTCAATTTATACGTAAAGTATACCTATTGTTTTATGAATCAATCGTCTTTGGTTATGTGTCTGTGGTTGTGTAGTTGCTATAAATACTTAGGTGTTAGTTAGATTCGAGGGATTTAGGTGCATCGCGTCCTTGGGAAAAAAATTAGTCTCGATTTGAACACAATAGAGTCCTACACATATCATTTGCAAACTAAGTTTGTTTATTACCTATTTTGGACAAGAGTATTCGGCTGAGAGTTCCACCAGCGTGGTGAGAGATTCAGTTTCGTGTTTATCAGTAAAAGACTGTTGGAATCCCAGTTATTACCTTTATAGTGACATTTCTATTGTAATATTTCAGAGTTCATTTTGATTCAATTGTTTGAATTCAGTGAGTATTTTGGGAGAGCATTCCCCCCTTCAGTCTTTATTATTTTGAGCTAGTAGTTTGATCATCTTTAGTTTAAGTCTACTCGCTCCACTGCCAATTACTCTTTCTTTTGCTTTAAATAAATTATTGTTAAATTCTATGTCATGACCTATTTTCAAGATCATTTTCTGGAAGGGAAATGCATTGTCCGTAAGTGAAGTGCACTGTCCGTAAGTGTACGTGAAAACCTTTCTCTGCTACACAAGCGATAACTTTTTTCGTTCAGACAACAAACTTAAAGTTGCCAAACACTGAAAGAATCACGCATTAACAATTGTCCAATACGAACATCACGCAGACCACAGACGATTTACGTCTCTGATACATAGCACCTTCTATAGGATATTTTTTTCAAATTAGCTGGTCACCATGTATGTATGTGTGCATGTGCACTGTAAAAAAGACAAACGATTCTTAATCTACAAAAATAAAAAAAAAAGTACTAAAGTATGCAATTACCTATTGTGAATTATCCACGATTTCAAAATGCGTTCTGTATACTTAGAAACCCCAGAAACCAATATATATTTTTGAGATTTAAAGAAGCAATAATGAAAACAAAGTTTCCTTTACTGTCGCTGATTTTCGGAAACATTTCCAAGTAGTTTTTATAGTGTATTAATGAGTTTTTTCAAACTGTTCAATATCATTTTTTGGGATTATATCAATTCTCAATCAAATATTTCCAGCTGCGTAGTTGCATTTATACATACAAGAGTAACAAAATAATATTATCTTTGCTGTTAATGTTAATGCAGTTTTGTCTGTAAAGCATGTTTCATGAACATGAAAATGTTTATTTGAGAATGGATAGCATGCAAAAGCCCTATATTCCAGATTCAGATAACGGATTAATACAGTATAAAAAGTACTCGGAAATGTTTCCGAAAATCAGTGGCAACAAAAGAAACTTTGTTTTTGTAAAAGATTATTTAAGTTTAAAAAATATATTAGATTCTGAGGTTTCTAAAGATAGAAATCGTTTTTCAGAATCGTAGGTAACACGAAAGAGGTTATTGTAAATTTTTGTTATAGTTTATTTTATATTTTCCTAGATTAAGAAACATTTGTCTATAGTGTATTAGTAAATATAATCTCATCGACTGATAAAACAAACATAAATTTATCAGTGTAAAATAAATAAATATTAAAATTTAATTTGAGAATTTCTTTTTATTTTGACACTAGACTGTATGAGAACTAAGTTTATTACAATAAATGCATCTTACATTTGTTATTTTAAACTCAATTTCAGTTGTTAACACGAGTTGATGATTTTGACTCTTTGGAGGCTCAAAGTATGATGATGGCAGTATTTGGACGTTTGTTGGATGATCCGGAGCTCAGAGTTTTAATCAAGCAAAGAAATTTTAAAAGAATGAAATCAAGTCTATCATTTCGTCTTAACTTTTTATGGGTAAAAATCATTTATGTGGTATAAAATATGACGGTGTGTTAAATGATAAGGTTCAAACTTTAAAAATTTTATTAAATGAACATTGTTAAAAACAACTCTTTTTAAGTACAATTGTAACATAAATGAAGGCATAACACGTTGAAATATTAGTTAAACATACGATAATTAAAAATAACATGTGTTCGTTATATTCCTAGTGTTACTTAGGCAACGATTTTTTTATAGAATGAAATCAAGGCTATCGTCTGAACCTTTTTTGAGTAAATATAATATGTATGTTGTAAGGTCTCATGGTGCGTTGAAGAAGAAAATATGTTTTTTAAAAAATTGCAATAAGTCAGCATTGTTAAAAAAATATCTTACTCAAATATAAGAACCTGAAAATACTTTTTAAAAAGAACAATTATATCATAAACCAGTGCATAACACGTTGAAATATACGTTAAACATACGTAGTTAAAAATATCAATATAAATAGTATTTTTCATACAAAGAAATCTTAAAAGACTGAAATTAAGGCTATCTTTTCGTTTGAACCTTTTTTTAGTAAATATAATGTGTGTGTTGTAAGGTCTCATGGTGTGTTAAAGAAGAAAATATGTTTTTTTTAAAAATTGCAAGAAGTCAGCATTGTTAAAAAAATATCTATTCAAATATAAGAACCTGAAACTACTTTTTAAAAATAACAATTGTATCATAAACGAGTGCATAACACGTTGAAATATAAGTTAAACATACGTAGTTAAAAATATCAATATAAATAGTATTTTTCATACAAAGAAATCTTAAAAGAGTGAAATTAAGGCTATCTTTTCGCCTGAACTTTTTTTGAGTAAATATAATGTGTGTGTTGTAAGGTCTCATGGTGTGTTAAAGAAGAAAATATGTTTTTTTAAAAGATTGAAATAAGTCAGCATTGTTAAAAAATATCTACTCACATATGTGAACCTGAACGGGCTTTTTAAAAGTAACAATTGTATCATAAACGGGTTCATAACACAAGTTAAACATATGTAGTAAAAACTATCAATATAAATAGTACTTCTCAGACAAAGAAATTTTAAAAGACTGAGATAAAGTCTATCATTTTGTCTGAACTTTTTATGAATAAATATAATTTGTTTGATGCAACACATCAGTGTGTGCTAAATGATGAAGCTGCGCATTTTAAGACTTGTATTAAATCAGCACTGTAAAAAAAAAAAAAAAAAAAAAAAAAAAAAAAAAAAAAAAAAAAAAAAAACATATATATATATCTACACAAATATGAGAACTTGAACGTACATTTTAAAAATAAGACATGTATCATAAACAATTGCATAAAACGTTGAAATATAAGTTAAACATATGACAATTTTAAAAAATTAAACAAAATAACTAGTATTACTCAGGTCAACTAGTAATTCCTTGTAAAAATTTTAAAAACATTGCTATGTGTGTGTTAATATCAATGTGTGTTAAATGATGAAGCTGCGCATTTTAAGACTTGTATTAAATCAGCACTGTAAAAAAAAAAAAAACATATATATATCTACACAAATATGAGAACTTGAACGTACATTTTAAAAATAAGAAATGTATCATAAACAATTGCATAAAACGTTGAAATATAAGTTAAACATATGATAATTAAAAAAAAAATAAACAAAATAACTAGTGTTACTCAGGTAAGGAGAACCGAATCGATAAAAACTAAAACATCCTTTGTAATTATTTGCTAAAAAAAAAAATCGACATATTTTGTGGCAGTCAAAGTGTTAAGATGCCATTTTTTTCTAGATTTTTAGGATTTCGTTCATTTGACGAAACACTATATTCATCTCACTCCGTTGTCTGTCACAGAGTTCGTTCTCGGAAACTTTTCAGTTAGATACTTGAAATTTTGCATAATTATAACTGAAAACCTCTGATTACACGACAAGTCACAAAATTTTGAAAAAAGTTTTCTATTATTTTATTTAACTGAATTAATTTAATGACATGTGACAAGAGTATAATACAGAACCTTAATTTCGGTATTTTTCGCATAGGCTAGCTGGCTCAGTGGTACCGCATTTGCCTGCTGTATAAAAGGTTCCTGGTTCGAAGCTGGGCTTTAGAGTTTGAATTTTTTTCCGTGGAATATATTTCATTATCTAATAGATTCAATTTTACAGAATTTTTTGTAATTTTTTTGCCATTTTAAAGCCAAAAGTTACTGCAAAATATTTTAATATATATATATAAATCATTATTTTTTTTAGATTCAAAAATTCTTTTCTTTTTTTTTAAACTGCGAAATTTTAAACTTTGTTTAAAGTTATGTTAAATTTGTGAAATTTCGGAATTTTAAATTTTGCTTAAACAATATGTTTTGTTTTGAAAAAAAATCGGAATTTTAACTTTTGCTCGAACTTCCAGTTGAATATTTTTTAATTTAGTTAAAAAAAATAGCTTCCTTTTGTAATCATTTTAATATTAAATTTAATGGTGCTGCCATCTATGTTCTTAATGATAAAGTGTTTTGATAAAGGATAAGGATTTCATAATTATATATTACTGATTTGGATTTATTAATTAAAGGATAAGGTATTTTGAAAGGCATATGAAACGAGACATTTTGTGCGATCTTCGATCACACTTACCCACTTGTTAAAACAGTACGCTGCATTGTAAAAGAGTATTGAAAAATTTACCTTATTTTTAGTAAAACATAATTAAACATAATTTTTGGTATTAAAAGTTGTTGGTATAAATTTTAATTTTCTGCCTGAATTATTGAATTATGTAACATTGAATAATACACTAATAATGTTGCTAAATCTGCTATGTATATATTTCATTCAGGAAATGTTCTTCTGCGGACAAAACATAGAAAGAATAAAGGACACTCTTTTCAATTGCAAGGTTCCCGCAGAAAATGGCAGAACGTCAAAAGAAATTTTTAACTTAGTCTTTGGATCATGCAGTGATTTTATAGAGGTAAAAAGTGTCGTTTTCTCCTTTTTCTTTTCACTCTTTTATAAGTAAACTTGGATTTTGTATGTAAAATTGGAATCTTCAAATTGATTGTAACTCACTTTCTGATATGCTAGAATTATCAAAATTATGTACAAAGATGTGTTTCTGATGACAATACGCATTTCAATATTTTTAGCACTTAAATAGAAATTAATAACTTAATTTTAAAGAATTTTTCTGTTAGCCCGCCAAAGATGCTACATCACCCAATATTTTTGGGGGGCTACGAGTTACAAGAACAACGTATTTAATGATGCGCAGAATCGCTCTCGCCAAAAAAAGCCAACCAGCTGTAAAGCTGCACAACAAAATATTTTAAACACTAAAAAGTAGAACATATAAATAAAAAATAAAGACCGTAATATATTAAAAAATTACTTTTTAAACATTTAACATTTTCATATTAATTTAATTATGATTACAAGTAGAAAAATTAATTTAGAAATCCTAAAATTATAATTTAAATAATACTTTTTTGATTTCCTGTTGCCAAACCTTAAAAAGAAATCAATCAAAAATTAGAATTTTTTTTAAATAAATTCTCTTGTTTGTGCTTTCTACCAAGCGTAAAAAAAAAGCGGTGAATTTTTCATAATCGGGTGCGGTGCCCACGCCAAATTAACGTGTTATAACGGATTTTTTTGGAAAAATCAGGAATTGCAGCCATGAAATTAGGCGACAAGTTAATACTGAATGCTTATAAAGGAATGTATTTAAAAAAACATATTTGTATTTTTATACGTATTTAAAATATTAAAATTCAGTGCTTTTAGTAAAAGATTTCTTTTTTCATAATAAAGTAGCTGTTTCAGATCAACTTCAAGTTAGGTGAGGTGTACATACATGATAAATAACATTGCCATTGAAAAAAAAAAGGAAAAGAGAATGAAATATGTTTCAACTGTTTTGTGGGTTAATCAAACAATTCTCGTCCGAAGTTGGTCATAAATATTCCTGTTCAAACACGTAGCATTAAACAAAAAATTGTCACATGTACCAATCCCAAAACTTTCTTCTATCTCATGTATGTTAATGCTTTTAAAAAAGTTTTTTTTTTTTTTTAACTATGCATTTTAGAATAAAAAATGCAGCATAGCAGAGCCACCTGTTATAGGATTTACAAGAAAACCTAATCAGAAAAACTCAATATATCAACGTCTAACTGAATCTGGAGTTTGATGAAAATCCGTGCATTACTTCTTGAGATAGAGCTATTCCGGATATCGTGAAAAATACAACATAGCAGCGCCACCTGTTGGGCAATTTACACCAAAAACTAATCAGCTCAAACTTATATCAAGGTGTAACTGAATCTAAAGTTTTATTAACTTCCATGAATTAGTTCTTGAGATAGAGCACCCACAAAAGTTGCGTCACATACAGTCGCACAGACAGACAGACTCACACACACAGACATTTTCAAAAACAAGTTAAATCGTCTTCAGGACCTTCTAAAAAGTATATGCGTCAAAAACCGGAATTCGAATTTTTTCACGAATCCAATATTTTCTTCTTGTAAAGATAGAAGAAAGTAAAAACTATGCAGGTTGTGATAATCATTTTCAAAAGAAAAATACTGAATTTTATTTGAACAATGTGTATGATATTTATCACAATATAACCGACTCTTCTGACTAAAAAGTGATATATAGAATTGAAACGTGCAGCTTGATCATGAAGCCAAGTGTAACAAGCGAGTGCAAGCCTAAAACAGATTATGATTCGACCCACAGACTTGCCGCTAGCTTTGACTTGCCGGTTAAACCTCCCCGACAATAATTCAGCCGTTATTCCTTGTTATAACGTATGCAGTATGTCGAGGTACGGTAGAGAAGTATCTCAGTGAAGACGTCAGATGAATATAAAAAATCAATGAAGTATTTTATTCAAATAAACAATGAAATTTAACACTTCTTGTTAAACTTACAGGGCTTAATTTCTAAGTGAAAAAATACCGGAGCCAATATAAAAGTACCAATATAAAGTTATGTATGGAAAGGGTTCGCAACAACATTAAAAGTGAGTGACAGATATAGTTTCAACAAAGTTTACACAGCAGTTCAGCTAGGACTGGGGGATTGATGGAAGTTCTTATTTGCAATACAAAAGTTCGGCAATTTCAAACCAATGTTAAAGTTATATACATGTGAGTGTTACAAGATTTTGGACAGATGAAATAACCTTTGACAAGCATCGAAATGCGATTCAACTGCAATATTCGCGCCGTCAATGAAGGTTATTTTTACTAATACGAATCTATGTGAATGCAGTTCCATCAAGTTAATGCCCAGAATCCAATGATTTTGCCGGGATTAGAGACTCGTTTTCCATGCGATATTCGCGTTTTGGGTATGGAAATGATAAAATGAGAAAGACAAGGAGACAAATCTATTCCCATCTACGCGGAAGGGGGGGGGGGGGTTGGATAGAAAAACGCGGCATGATTTATAGAAATAAAAGTCCGGTGTTTTTTCTTACAGAAGTGTTATTAGTGAGTTCGCTTCTTTTTAATCTTTCAGGAGGAGTTTTAAATGCTTTTAAGGGATTTTCTTTCTGTGTAATATAATTTCCTTGTCATAGATTCAGATGAGATTTATAAGTTAGAAAACAATTTTCGGTAATTTTATATTCTTAACTATGTGAATCGCATTCTAAATATATTTTTTACATATCCCATATTTTAATGCTTTGCAAGTGAGACATTCCGACATTAACAAGACCTTTTTGATAATATGTTACGTAAAATAACGCCCATTTCTATCCCATACATATATATATATATCCACTAATCACAGAACTTGTGGGGCAAAGATGTCTCCGTTAGCGTTGGCCCAAAATACTTGATAGGTTCCAGTTTCATTCGCCCCAACAACTCCGTCAAATATGTGTCACGACAGCCACAATGATGCCGCATAACAATTGGCCGTAAATACATGAAAATGCCCACAAGTACGATACTTACGCTTATCATAAATGAAAGATAGCTTAAAACTGGCCACATTTATGCTTCTAATTACTATTATAAATTAAAGAAGCCTCAGTTAGGTCTCTAACGATCATCATTAGAAAAAAGATAGCCAGAAGCTCGCCGTAGCCATGACACCTGTGGTTGTCAAAATAAAAACTAGATCAAAGCGGCCCACAATTATGTCTTTAATGGTTATTGTAAAAGTAATCTAGCCTAAAGCAAGACAGTCATGCGATAAAAAATATTTTGGAATAATTCAAAATTTATTCTCTAAAAAGAACTCTTTTGAAGATTAATTAATTGGTAAAATGTTTTCCCATTAAAAAAAATACTAATGGTCACTTGGGTACACTTTTCAAGAAAACTATCAGTTTACCTTGAAATCTTCCAAAAATATTTAAAACACAACATTTGACACAATGAATGAATTAATTTGTTTATCATTGTTAATTATATATTTAAAAAATGTATATGAAATATCATTTTTAAATAATTGCATTTGATGTAACGTTCTGATATAACAAGGCAAGAGAAATAATTTTTACGTAGTAAACCAGAATTGCAATGCAGTTATTCAATTAACAATATACTTTTAGCTGAACTCAGATTTACCTTCATAACTTTACAAATAATGAAGATATAATAACGATATTTCCTTCCGACTTACTTTCTTTTCGGTAATGTACAACAGCAAAAAAAGTTTAAAATCGACAGACAATAGAATGATAAATAAATGTATACTTTCTTTTCTTCATTCAACTTTTTTATTTAGTTTCAAAACAGTTATTTTTTCGTTGCCGTTAATTAGTTCACTGGTATTTCCTTTGACAGAAGTTACTTGAAATGATAACACACTTTAAGTAAA
Organism: Maratus michaelseni; assembly: GCA_963931845.1. NCBI lineage: Eukaryota > Metazoa > Arthropoda > Arachnida > Araneae > Salticidae > Maratus > Maratus michaelseni. The sequence continues at coordinate 55,500,450 of OZ007596.1, forward strand.
TTATTTATGTGTATATTTCGAAATTCTTTTTATGATTTTTTTATTTGAAAATAAATAACATGTTGCCATTCTTTCAGCCGTCCATTGCTCATTTCATTTGCTCAGACATATCGGCACTTTGGAATATGCTGCTGTTTAACGTCCTTGCTAAAGCTAAAAAGGGTAAGTTAATATATTTTCATTCATGCGCAAATTAAATATGTGCTTTAAATTAATTTAATAAGTTTTTTACAGGTATTTTTTTTGTATATTTATAAAAGAAAAATTGAAAACAAGTAATTATTAGTCTTAAATATAGAACCGACTTTCATTAGGTTTTCTAAAATCAAACATTTACTGCATTCTTTAACTTGGAATATCGAGTTTTGCGCAACTTCGTCGCCTTTGATTGACGACGTTATAATTGACAAAATCTGCTAAAATGAGATACGTCATCTACTGAGTGTGTTTTGTTTTCTGTGCAATTTTAGGTAACACAGACAGAACACTTTCTAGTGAGTATTTCGAGTAATAATGCAACACGTAGATTTAGCGCTGCTTTTGGCGTGATGGAAGACTGAAATGTCCCTCAACTTTTTTGTGAAAAGAGTAGTCAAAGCATTTAGAAACAAAGGCTTGTGTATCTCGAAGTTACCACATTTCTTTCATATTGCATAATATTAAGCACCGAACATTGCGGACCTTTGTTTTTTCTCAAGCGCTTTTTCTGAAAAGAGTAGTCAAAGCATTTAGAAACAAAGGCTTGTGTATTCCGAAGTTACCACATTTCTTTCATATTGCTTAATATTAAGCACCGAACATTGCGGACCTTTGTTTTTTCTCAAGCGCTTTTTCTGAAAAGAGTAGTCAAAGCATTTAGAAACAAAGGCTTGTGTATTCCGAAGTCATCATATTTCTTTCATATTTTATAAGATTAAGCACCGAGCATTGCGGACCTTTGTTTTTTCTCAAGCGCTTTTTCTGAGAAGAGTAGTCAAAGCATTTAGAAACAAAGGCTTGTGTATTCCGAAGTTACCACATTTCTTTCATATTGCTTAATATTAAGCACCGAACATTGCGGACCTTTGTTTTTTCTCAAGCGCTTTTTCTGAAAAGAGTAGTCAAAGCATTTAGAAACAAAGGCTTGTGTATTCCGAAGTCATCATATTTCTTTCATATTTTATAAGATTAAGCACCGAGCATTGCGGACCTTTGTTTTTTCTCAAGCGCTTTTTCTGAAAAGAGTAGTCAAAGCATTTAGAAACAAAGGCTTGTGTATTCCGAAGTCATCATATTTCTTTCATATTTTATAAGATTAAGCACCGAGCATTGCGGACCTTTGTTTTTTCTCAAGCGCTTTTTCTGAAAAGAGTAGTCAAAGCATTTAGAAACAAAGGCTTGTGTATTCCGAAGTTACCACATTTCTTTCATATTGCATAAGATTAAGCACCGAACATTGCGGACCTTTGTTTTTTCTCAAACGCTTTTAGGATCATTGCGATATACTTCCCAATGCTCATTCCATGAATGTATGATTGTTGCAATCAAAGAAAGAACATGAATTATTTAATCATCGCCATAACTGACGTTATTGTTATATGTCATGTTTATATGTATAAGATACATTAGCCAAAGCTAGCGATAGTTAATATTTGAGGATTTTTTATAATTTTCGGGTTCTGTGTGTGTGGTTGAATTCTTTTTTGTAAAATTTTACACTTATCTTTAATACATATCAAGTATACTTTTCTTTGTAAAATAAAATTTAATTAGTTTTATAATACAATTTCAAAATTGTAGCTTGTGGGCCAACTTTAGCGCATAGTGTTCCAAAGGTTGCCCATGTGTTGAAATCACTTTTAAAATGTAAAAAAATACTTAGCAAACTATTTTTAATTCTAGAATAGTATTACAATGTTCAATTAAAAGTAAGTATTTAATTTCATCGTAAAAATTACAATAAACATTTTTATTCAAATATATCTTTGTAATCGAATTCCATTCAGAAAGTGCAAATGAAATTTTCTATTTTGTCTTGATTAGTAAGTCCCTGTCACTCTTCGTGTACATATTGCAAGCATTGATTACACAATCGCATGTCCATTATTTTGTCTTTCTTTCATAAATAGAAAAAAACAGTTTACTTGTACCAAGCATTGCAGTATCACTTTGATTGTGGGTCTCTTTTGGCAGTTCTCTGGTTTGATTTTGATATTCTTATTATGTTGCTTACTATTATGCACGGATGATTATTTCTTTCTTTTAATATCTTTCGCGTTCTTCTTCTTAATCTTCTTATCTTCTGATGTGAAAAGACTTTGAAGCATTTTTTGAGCTCGGTAGTTCAGGGCTTTTCTTCTGGGAGTTACTGACTTCTTTTGGGGGATCTCGGGTGTTAACAAAAAATGACGATACTTTTTTTCAGATATTTAAGCAGACATTTTGAAAATTACATTTACTACATTGATTTTCATATTTATTTCTTAAGTTGGCCCATGTGTTCCCAATGTGGCCCGACACTCGGGTCACCGTGGGAATATACATATGGTCGCCATTTGCACGACTATTAATCTAATAAATTTATAAGAATTGAAGTAAATGCAGTTAAAGAAAAGGAAATAAGTTTTCATTAAATGTATCATAACTTAAAGTTCTGAGAACTTTGGTAAACACAGGTAAATTAAAATATCCTCTTACCTGGAAATTAGAACGACTAGTCCTCAAAAGTGAAATCACTGCACACAATGACGGACAATCGAGGTGATCTGTTCAAATTCAGCCACGTGCAGCGCAGATACATGATTTACAATGCAGTATCGGAATCTTAGTAATCAAAAGGAAATTAATTCTACTTTTGGGTGGTGGGCTACCGTAAGAACACTGGCCACCTTTGGCACACCCACCTTTTTCCATTATGGTATGCATTTGTTTCAAGATTTTGATAAATGATTTAAAAAATGGAATTATTTTGGAGGAAACAATTCGGTCAACATCTTATTATTTGTAATTTATCTTATCGTCTAATACTTTCAAATTTATTCTTCTGTCAAGATGACGCATCAAGAGATGTAAATCGGAGGATGTGTTTTTCTTTTTTTTCCGAACAGAAATTTTCTTATTCGGAAGTTTAAAACGATTGTAAAGTGCGTAGTATAAAAATTTACAAGTGCAAAATAAACATAACTATTAATCAAGAAAGGCTATCCCGAAAATCAGTAATTATACATAGTAAAAAGTATCTAAATGGAAAAAAAAAGAGACTCAAGGCTGGAAACGATGTTTCAGGTAAGGATTTGTGATTGCTGCAAGTGTTACAATCAATTCATCATCCTATTGAGAGAATATGTTACGTCCGATATTTACAGACAAAATTCTATTTTTTTATTTAAATAACTCTCAAAATGTGAAACTGTACAAAGGTAAAGCCACCACACATACTCCAAAAACTACCGCTGTATTTGTTGAAAAAATAAAAACTGACGCAGGTATTGCATTTATACCTTTCAATATATTCCTAAGAAGTCACTTGACGTTTCACTTACGGTTTATTGTGCATTTCGTCTGCTGAAAAGGGCTCTTTCAAAGCGAAATCGACTAAAAAATGTGCGAACAACCTCTGTAGCAAGTAGTAATTTTGAAAATTTGTACACAAACAAATTTTAAATTCCCATTCTATGCAAACAAATTTTAAATTCCCATTCTATGCAAACAAATTTTAAATTCCCATTCTATGCAAACAAATTTTAAATTCCCATTCTATGCCTTTTATAAATAATTGTATGATAAAGATGTTTAATATAACAGAAAAAGTTATAAAACTTGCACGAAACTGTATGTAAGCGTAGTAATAATATATTATCACAATTATTCTTTCCAATATTTCTTAATATATTCTTCAACTGCATAAATACGTTTAATACACTGTTTCACAATTTCAATAAAACCTGAGAAATTAGAACATGTTTATAACAGAATCCTTCCTTAAACAAAAACTTCCATGTTCTCAACATATGGAATACCATACAATTTTGCTATTAAGACGAATATCCGTCTAAAACCAAATTTTTCCCAGTTTCTTGTATTCCATTTACGCAGTCTTTACTGTAGTATATTTCAGCTTGGTTAATGTCTATTATTAGATGCATTGTTACTAATGTGCATGTCATCTTTATTTTTTTATTATCTTTGGAAACTCAAAAAACCCACTTAAAAAATCGTCCCCTTAAGGATTTTGTTTTTCGTTCAAATAATGGTAATAAAATCAACAAATCGATCTTACAGGCAATATAAGAATGGACATGCAAACACAGAAGCTTCATTTTTTAAGGTTTCGTCCATCTCACGAAACCATTTTTGTCTCGCTTCTCTGTCTGTCGCAGAGTCCGTTCTGAAAAACAGTATAAGTTAGAGACTTGAATTTTGTGTACTTACAGCTGAATACCTACTGTCCTGCTGAAAATCACAAAAGTTTGAAAAAGTCGTATTATTTTAATTAAATGTACTAATTTTATGACATCCCACCATTTCTGCGATTTCAAAACAGAATCTTAATTTCAACTTTTTCATTCTAGTCCTGATAATCCAATGGAAAAACGTGTTCGTTTTGACCCAGAGGTCCCAGGTTCGATTATCTTCGGCGGAAGCTGATGTTTTCATTTTTTTTTCATTTAATTGTCCGATTATTTTAATTAAAAATAATTTCTTATTTTGTTGCCATTTTACTTTTTTAGGTAACATTAAATCATGTAATTAAATATGTTTTCCATATGCGCTCAGCTCTCATATATTCGTAAATCAAAATTTTTATAATACGTAAACAATTGCTTTTCGCGGATCTCACAGTTTTTACATTTCATTGTCCGAAGGATTTATCGCAAAAATATAAATTATTCTCGACGTTTCAGTTCATCTTTAAAACCATCTTCAGGAGTTAATTTTCTTAAATACAAAAGGCGAAAAATTATTTACATGTTAATTTTCTTAAGTAAAAAAATGAGAAAATTTATTTAAATGTTACATTATTGAAGCTATTTTCAAATTGTATTATTTTTTATTTCTTCTAGGACTTTACGTTGTCTACTCTAATATGAAAACAAAACAGTAAGTTGCTAACCAACGTACATTTTATCACGAGATTTTAAATTAATATGTAAAAATTAAAATCACAAAAATGCACTCATGGCCCATACATGCGTAATTAAGTATTTTTATAATGCGTAAATAATTCATTTACGCTGTTTTAACAATTTAAATAAAATGGATCGCTAGAGCTTAATATTCTTTACTATTTGTTAACCTTTACATCCCTAGATGGCGATACCGCATGCCTCTCAATAAAAATATTTTGCATTATTTTTATTTCCTAAGGAGTGATATTCATTAGAAATAATCATAATGCTTCTCGCTCCGAATTCGTCCTTCGATTAGCTTTCCATTTATTATTTTTTTTATTATTTTTTAATTGTCTGCATATTAATGCACAAATAATCCATAGTTATTGACTTCTGAATATTCTGTACTATTTGTTTACCTTTACGTCCATAGTTGGCAGTACTGACTCGCAAACAGTGTTTTCAAATTAGGAAATTCGTTGAAACTGGGATTATTTATTTTAATGTTTTTTATATAAAGTTATTTTTAAGCAAATAAATTAATATTTTGTTTTTCTTTCAGGATTTAATTGCTCTAATGATTAATTTCGTTTTCGCTTCACTTATGAGCGATTGTTTACAAAATATGAAGAGCAGTAAATACAATTTTACATTTAACTTTAATGTATTAAGATGTTTTACCATGTGTTCATATATATCTACCCTATATATATAAAATCCTAATGAAACGAATTTGTGAAACGATTTTATGAAACGAATTTATGAAACGATTTTATGAAACGACTGATTAAACGACTGATTATGTTTCAGGGATATTTTTAATAAAATATTAAACGCTTGATGGGGAAATTAATACCAATTGTCCATAAAAATCCGCGGATGTCAAAACTGGTAATAGAATTTTGAAATTGGAATTAGTTTTCGAGATATTAATTTTTTTCTAATTTTAATGACATTTCTGTAATGATGGCAACTAATTACTCAGTTTTTTGTGACAAAAAAAGGGAAAAAAATAAAAAAGGATCCCGATAGGGATTATAGATTTATTTTTAATCGTCATTTTCAAATTTAAATTGAATTTATCTTTTATTTCAATCGATAATGAAGACAAGATTGAGATTAAATTATGTTTTTCACGAAAATTTGAAAAAAAAAAATCACATTTCTATCGTCAGGATTCAATCGTCTGTCAGCATTGAATTTAATTTATAAACTGAAAATATTTTTTATAATTTCGTCCAAATGACGTCATTTATGTAAATACGTCATTTATGTTTATACAATTTATTTAATATAAATAAGCCATTTATCTATTTTTATGTACAAAAAGAGGTAAATTGAAAGACAATTATAAATAAATTGTATATATACATATAAATACATGTATAAACAAGCATAAAAGTTCGGTGCTTTTCCAGTATATCGGACCTTGACGAAACAGAGAAAATAGCCTTGGCGGAAAAGGAAATTTGGCAACATACTTTCTGTCAACCTATTTACTTTACTTTGTCATTTCGTATACAGAAGCATTTTTTCAATATTTATACAATTTGTTTAGCGTAAAATGTCATTTATCCTATTTTATATATAATCAGAAGTAATTTGTATAGAAAAAACAATAATAATATACGTATAATTAAAATACGCATATAAACAAAAAAAAAAAATCGTCGAATTTGTTTCCATGGCTGTTTATGTCATTTGGCACCAAATCTCACTTTCTGATGCCCGAATTGCGCCAAGCTTTTTAAAAAAGCGTCAAGACCCCTATTATAGAAAATCCCCAAAAGTTCATTGGGTTTGTTTTCATAACTTTTGGCAACAAATTTATGTATATTAACGAATCTATTCGTTTTTGAAACTCGAATTACGACAAACCTAAAAGCAAAGGATCCTATGCTGGAAAAGTACCCGATTTTCTTATGAACAATATTAAAGTGACATAACATGGTGTAAAATTATCGCGGATAGCAAATTTGTTTAAATATCTCATCAATTGATGCCGAATAAATGCAGGCATGCATGCACAAAATATTTAATTAATTTTGTATGATAAATAATTATTAGAAAATTCGTATATACATATTAATTAAAATAAATAATTTACATATTTAAAATAACATGAAAATATGCATGATGGTGCACTAAAATACAGAGAAAATTAAAACCTGTTACTGAAAATGTCTATAACATAGTACTTTTCAATACCGTGGTTCTTAATGTTATTCACAAGCAGATGGAATTTTTCTCATCCTTAAACGCAAAGGAAGAATAGAATACAGATCGTTGTTATAAAAGTGCGAGAGGTAGCCACAATTTAAACCTAACCATTTTATACAAGCTGGTTTTCAAGGTGTAATTGATTTTACTTATCAATCCCTAAAACAGTCGTCAGTTGTCGCAACAGCTGTGTATGAGACCATGATAATCAAAAAATGCCCCATTAAAACGTTAAAAGCATGGCAACCCAATTACAGATTTACCAATATTTTTAAAACGAAGCACGCTGTCATGTTTTTAGAGGCCTCCAAGTCTGAGCGGGGGTTGGCGGGCGTAGCTCGCAGGGGGTAGGCCCCCTAATATATATAATACAATTTGACATATATACTCTCAGTATTATTTACAATGATATATATACAATTCAGATATGTTTTAAAAGTTTTTACAAATGATTTTAAGTCTTTGTATGATACGGACATAGTCTATAAATATATTTTAAAAGTTTTTACAGATGATTTTAAGTCTTTTTATGGTGCAGGCATAGTCTATGTATTGAAATGTTCGGTGATTATTAGTCTACAACGTTTCTAGATTAATTGAAGTCTTTTGAGCTTTGAGTTTGTAGTTTTTCACTGATTTTTGTGAGTACTGTTCTGTTATAATCATTTTTATTCTTCGTCATCTGAGGACTGGATGTTTCCTAATAAATGCGCTGGAGGCATCTGAAAAAGTTGTTGGTTTTTTTCCAATAGGTGTACACATTCTATGTTTTTTTGTTTTAAGTTTGGAGTACTAAGGACATGATGAAACCACACCGATGTTCTCAGTAAAGCCGGTTTTTTTATGTGGAAAGCGGATGTCAGAGGACAGTTAAGAATGTAGTGAGTGGCGTCTCCTCGTTTGCCACATGTGCAGTATGGAGATGGTGCTTTCCCAAAAAGATAAAGGTATGACGGGAATGGACCATGATTTGTTGTGTATAAATAAATATTTCGGTGTGATATTAGAAAATCTTCTGTGACTTTGGGACAGTGGCTATATGCTTTTCTTCCTCTGTGTTCCATCGTCCATTGATCTTGCCATTTAGATAAATAGTATTGTTTAAGTTGTCCTCTGAGGTATGATGGAGGTGATGGATGGAAAATTTGTTTTATTGGAGTATCTGGTTTCGTAGCTTCTTTAGCCAATCTATCTGCATGTCCATTACCTTCGACTCCAGAATGGCCTTTCACCCATTTGAAGAAAATCTTTGTTGTCGTTTGCTGCAAGTTCTTTATTATTTGACCTATTAAGTAGTTGTCTGTATTTATATCCGTTAACACCACTAAGCTAGAGCGGCTATCTGAGTTTATTGTTGCTTGACTATATGCAGATGTTTGCAGCCAGGAGACTGCGTCCAGTATTGCCAACAGCTCAAAATTCTACGAGACGACAACACCAGATACATATTTGTTTATACTTCCAAACACGTCAAAAATCCTCCACTCCGAAGGATGCCAGCGAGTTTTGTTCACTGAGCGTAGACATACAGAAAAACGACGTCACGTGCGTACAAACCAATGAGTGAGAGGCGACCTCCAGCCCAGCGAATGAGGCGAGAGGGAGAAGCTAAAACAGGAAAGAGTTCCTTCCCTGGCCGCGTGTAAATTTTGAAGTGAAAAATCCCCAGCGCGTGAAAATCAGAGCATGGAATAATAATAAAAAGAAAATGGCTTTTTAAAAACATTCGAAATGAGAAAGCGTTTCTCGGAATTTTATAGATTGGGGAGCTGATAAAAGTTACGAATGAACTTAAAATTTTAGATTAAGATTTGGAATAAGATAATTATTAATATACGGATATTTACTTTTAAAAGGACATTAAATAGGAATAAATATTATTAAGAATTAAGGAAATACTGACTATGTCAGAAGTTATATTAATTTAAAGGACTAATGCGAAATAAATGTGAAGGATTTGCGAAGGAAATAATTTTTTATGTAACATACATATATATATGTATATATTCATACATATAAGTGTTTATATATGTATGTATATGTATGCATTTGTGTAAATATATGTATGTATATACATGTATTTATGTAGATATATGTGTATATATATGCATGTATATATATATATATCACTGGCGCCCGGCTAACCGAAAAGTACAAAAAAAACTGCAAAAATGCAGTCGTACGCTTAAAAAAACACCTTTTGGCTTAAAATCTCTCATCAAAACTGTTTTTCTTTTTTTTCTTTTCTTTCTTTTTTTTAAATAAAATTAGTAACTGTTTTTTTCTTTTATTTTTTCAGATGTATAGCCATTTCAATTCTTTCTGCAACAAAAGAAACACACCTTTTGGCTTAAAATCACATTGTTTGTGGTCAAAAGTAAAATAAAAATCTGCAAAAACAAAAGATACATCGCCAAATATTGTTTCAATATAGAAGTCTTGCCCCTTGAATAATTTTTTAAGCATTACGAACATTCCCAATCATGTTTAAATTAAATATTTTCGTTTTATAATATTCTCTCATCAAAACTCTTTTTTTTTCTTTCTTTTTTTTTTTTAATAAAATTAGCAACAGTTTTTCTTTTATTTTTCGACATGTATAGCCTTTTCATTTCTTTCTGCAACAGTAATGATCGCCAAAAAATTAGCAATGGTAACCTTTTCGGCCAAAATAACAGAACTTTCTACCATAATTCTATAACTAATATACGTAGAACTTTGTGTTATATACTTAAACCTTCCCTGAAAAATTATCTCTCGAACAGTGTAAGTTCCATGAAAATCCATTCGGCAGAACTCGAGTTATAAAGGAACGGAACGAAATTTCCGTTTGTGTTTTATATATATAGTAGATTATCAGCATTTTTTATTTGGGGTTCATTTAAGGTTTTATCACATGACCGGGCAACGCCGGGTGGGTCAACTAGTCTTACATATTGTTATTTTTAATATCATAATTTAACTCTTACATAACTTTAGTTTTAAATGTATCGGTATTTTAATTAAAATAACTTTTTTGTTTGTTTGTTTGGCTGCCATTTATGTTCTTATTGAGATAGCATATTCTTAATTATAGCTAAAAAAATTTCATTTGGATTTATTTGTTAAAGAATAAAATGTTTTGAAAGGAATATTAAACGAAACCCTTTGTGCGATCTTCGATCACACTTACCCACTTGTTACAGTTTCACGTGAACAGAAATACAAAAATCACCGTTTAAACATTCATTATATGGGGACACATGCATTATAAAGTAGCTGCAGGTCGCCAAGCAGTTTTCACATACAGCACCTCACACCGAATCCTTCGGAAACGATATGAGTAGTGATGGATTTTTACACAGCACTCAGAGTATGCAATTCTATATCACTTCAATTTATATGATATCACTTCTTTGCGGGTCTATTTACAACGACTTCTTTTTGATGAGATTTTTATTTTTCTTAACTTTTCATCTCAGATCTTTTTTTATTTTGTTTAATAATAAAAATTTATTTTTTTTGGTTGCTTCTGGTATTGTTTTTATTTATTAAACTACTTTGTATTAACGGAATGTGCCTCAGTTATCAAACTTATTAAACATGCCTCTAATTATGTGTAATTAACGGTATGTCTGCACATTTTAAAATAATTTATAGAATAAATAATTTTACTCTTGTATTTTTTTATACAGTCTTTTGTATTCTTGTATACAGTAAATAATTTTACTCTTGTATTCTTAACCCATTTGCTCATTAGTGCGAACATGCGTGCATTTCAGGAATTTATTTTTTATTCAGAAATTACGGAAAGAACAATTTTTACTTTATGTAAACGCGAAACATCTGTCATTAAATAAAGCAAAAAGTACTATTCAGAATTTCTGGTATTAAATTGGAATTTCTGAATAAAAATTAAATTCCGTAAATGTACGCAAATATGCGCTAATGAGGCAAATGAGTTACTTAATGAAGATAATATGGTAATATTGAATAAGTTCGAATATAATATGTCTTATACGTATTTTAAAAAATTAAAATTGGCTTGTCATGTGAAATTACTTCTTTGAAACAAGTTCGGCACAACAATTGTTAAACGTAGCCGACTCCTGATATATTTTCTCAGATTTTTTTTTTTTAGAATTTTTCCCCCAGATACAGTTTTTTTTTCAAGTGTCAGAATTACATTATTGAAGAAAAAAAATGAGGTTTTTTTTTTTCATTTTAATATGGAGATAAACTGCGAGAAAAATTTAAAATATTGAAATACAAGAAATTTTGTCTAATTAAATGGTACAGTTTCGTTTTTTTAATAATTTTTTGTGGTACAAGTTTTGTGTTGATTACATTTTTTATAAACCTTTTCATACTTCCAAATAAAATTTAAAAATTTTAGATATTGTTGCTATTGATTGCACTAGTAAGATTTGTCAACAAGGTTGCTTTTAAATATCTGGATACCTTGTAAAGATAATTTGAAACATCTTTAGAAATTGAAGCTTTTTGAGTTATTTATTGTTGCATAGTATTAATATGTAACATTATAGTATTACTATGTAACTGTATAGTAAGTGCTATACAATTATTTCTAATGTATGTGATATTTTTAATTTGTAACTATCGAATTCTAAAATATATATTCTACAATTGTTAAATATCATTTAGGCATAGATAATGAAGTGTACAGTGATTTTTCCAAGCTGTTAGCAGCGACATCGAATGTGGAGAGTGCAGACATTCCATCTAGTCTACAAGTAAGCTTGAAAGTCATATCAGTCAAATATACAATTGACAATCTTTAAATTATGAAAAAAATATGTTATCTAAGCACTTAAAAAAGTATGTTTCAAGAAATTTCTTTAAATACCATATAGTCCAGTCAAATACTCAAGAATAGGTGCAAAAAATCTGCTAGAAGATTTTATGTTTTTAAACTGTTTATGGAGATGCTAATAACAGGAATTCCCAACAAAATATCTCGAAGATAAACTTTGTGGAGCCAAAAAACCTTTTTTCTGTTTGTTGCTTATAACTCAAAAACTATAAACTTTTTGTATACCATACTTAATTATAAAAAGAAAGAACATTAAATTCTCTACATATTTTAATATAAAACTTTTTTCTAAACCCATTACTTAGCGTGCTACGTTTTTTTGAAAATGACACTTTTTTTCAACTGTATGGAAAATCGCAAAACCCAACTTTTGACACCATTTTTTATTCATTTTATCCTCTTTAACGTAACTTGTTTATATTACAGGTATTTCCATGATATCTATAATAATTAATTGAAACAGTAACATTGTAAAAAAAAAATTACAAGATTGTAAAATATTTCGTATTTAGAACTTAAGTGGAGAACATTAATAGTAGGTATTTACATGAATATAAGTACAAAATACGTACAGTAACATTTTTATTATATTTAGTAACGTCTGGAGCGCTTGCAGGTTCATGTGTCTGGTTCGTCAACCTCCGCTTGAGAGGCAGACGAGCAGGTTGCTTGTTCTTCAACAGTTTTGATCTTCTTCGAGCTTCTTGTGACATCATCAACCTGGTCATCAAAGTGTTCGTCGTTGTTGGTTTGATTGATAGTTTCCCAGGCATCAGCTTCATGATCCTCTTCTTCTGGGTAAATGATGTTATCTAACATTTTCACAGTTGACCCCGTTACAGTTTTTTGAAAATTGCCGAGCACTTCAATCCTGATTTTTGACAAGATCATGCCTTACTGCACTCCTATTTACAGCTCCATGAAACAACATGGAGCAAGAATTTAAGTGTTGGGTTTTGGCCCATTTGAGCTGGCTGAAAGAGACTGTCAGACATGCGACCCCCCCCCCCCCATTATTCAGGAGGGATGTTGTTTCCCAGCCAAGCTTGCACCTGATGGTAACATCGGAGGAAACGATGCTTCGCATCCTCTTGCGTTGGTGGTAGTCTTGCAAGATGGACTTTGCTTTTTGTGGCAGATTTTGCAAATAACTAGAACCTCGAGATATTCAATGTCTGTGTTGTGCCTATGTATCCACTGTACAGTGCTATAATGAATTTGTCCCCAGCCTTGATGATTTTTTGACTGGTAGTCTCTGGTTTATTGAATGCACACGCTATTTCCCCAAGCTGATGAAGTTTTTTCAGCGTATTACAAAACTTTGATATTCTTTGTCCAAAAAGAGCGGATGTTGTATCGTACCTGCTAATTGCATGAGTGAAAAGAACATTGTTGTAATTGTATTTGTATGACATGGCTGAAAACCAATTGGTTTCGATGTTACCTCTTTCTGGTTTTGGAAAAACAAATTTTTGTGTTGCTGTCCCAAGCCCGTCATGATCACGTGATGGTCAATATCTTCTCCAACAATTACGACACTTTCAGAAGTTTGAATTCTTGAAATGGCTGAGGTAACAATCATGACATCAGCGTCTTCTTCTGCTTGGTCAGCTGGAATTTTGTAATTTTGAAACTCTGTTTTCAGTAATGAAATGAAGCGGTTCTTGTTTCTGTCATTGGCCAGAAATTTGTCCAGAGGGACTCTGTTTAACATTATTGCTGCAATATTGACTTCAGTAGAAGTGTGCATTCTAGATAGACGAACTCTTTCTGCATTTTTCTATCCATTCTGTTCCCCTTTAGATGGATACCCGTCGAATACAATGGCGACCTGTGATCCAAAAATTTTCTGAATGTAATAAAAATAACTTTTAACAATAGATTTGAAGGAAACAGTTCGAGGCCAAGTTAATTTGTGATGAATATACCCTCCGTCAACAACAAAAAACATCTTTTCCGAAGAAATCTAGATTGTTCAATGGGATGAATGATAGGGAGAAAGTTCATATGTTAGTAAACTCTGCATGTCTTCATCACGCTGCATGTCTTCATCACTCTGCATGTCTTCATCACTCTGCTTCATTAAATGAACCCTTTTGAAGAGAGTCAATGGATGAACAGAAGTAACTGTAACATTTCTGAATTTTAAACTGCTGATAAAAGAAGCCAAAGTTACTACCTTATTTTTTTTCTTGATTTTCACACTCTTGAAATTATCTCCATCAATTCTTCTGACTCCCGTCTGTCCTATTTCTTCAGCCAAATAGCAGTTAACGTCAGCCCCTCCAACAATCCGACTACTGACGAACATTACGTAATCACTTTAGGAGAAAGGAGGCTGCACTAATAACCAATCTCGCAGTTTGTTTGAGTCATTACTGTCTCTATCAATGCGGGAACTTCTAGCATCCACGTGTTGTTCCGAAACTTCAAAACTTACTTCACAGTATGCCTCTATTTCATCGCATATGTTTTGCATATGAATCATTCCAAGAGTCTATCTCGCTAAAACCTTCCTTGAAAGTTTTCCCACCTCAATTATTCATCAATAGGTACGCTTCGTTTCCACAGTAAGTGACGAAAAGAAGTTTTTCGGGATAGGAGGCGAAAAACAGACCACTTTCTATGAAGTTGAAAAAAAAGTGTCATTTTCAAAACGCCGTAGCATGCTTAGTAATGGTTTCCGAAAAACGTATTTCTAATGAAATTTGTAGAAAATTTAATGTTCTTTCTTTTTGTAATTAGGTATGGTACACAAAAAGTTTATAATTTTATAGTTATAAGCAAAAAACTGAAAAAAGTCCAAAAATTTCGTGTTTTTTTTTTTTTTTTTTTTTTTTTTGTTCCTAAAAGTTTAGTCTCGAGATATTTTGTTGGGAAAACATTAATTCCTGTTATTTTCATCCCAATAAACATTTTAAAAACATAAAAACTTCTAGCAGATTTTTTGCATCTATCGGCTGTATTTTCTGACTATTTGACTGGACTATTTTTTTTTATAATTTTCATAGCATTTAGCTGAAACAATTGTCAAAGATATGAAACGTGAAGAATTCCAAGCAATGCCAGTTGAGGTACTTTTTTTCAAACAAATATTTTTAATTGTTTAACTTTGTAGTAGTCTAGTAAATTTTACGTTTCTTAAAAGCAAATGTTTTTAAAAAAAATATATCCTAATTTGCAGGACGCTGTACAATGGCTTGGGACCACAACCTGCTCAGCTGGGCATACATACCGTCAGTTCATAAAGAGACACGGGCATAGATGTCTCCATGAGGTAAGTTCCTTTGGTACCATCAATCGGGGTGACTTTGTGCACCTTGAAGTGACTTTGTCCCACCCCGCGGAGAAACACAAAACTTGTAATAAATAAACTTTGTTACCATAAAACTAATTAGTAACGCCGAATTCTGATAGATCGGAGCAGTTTAAACATAAGCAGTAGCTTAAACATAAATTATTTAATTCAGCATTTTACAAATTGAGGTTGGCATCACTTCCGCTGTTTTTCTTTCGTTTTTTTTTTAACTTTTTTACGCGTGTTTTTTATGGGGAAGACTTTTGATTGGAAAAGTTATTTACACTTGATGCTGTAAAGTGGTAAATAAATTTGTTTATTTCTTAATACGTTCTCTTCACAAACCAATGAGATTTATAACAATGAGATAATCTGATATTTTAGATTTTACATTGACTTTATTCACAACCGACATTTTGAATGACAATTTGGGGTGAGATCGTCACAGGACAAAGTCACCAAAAATTTAGTTTATTTATTATATTTAACTTTTCTGAAAAAATAATCATAAAAGCAAATATTTACTGCAAATATAAACGTTGTACTAGTATATATGTATTTTGTTTGTATAGTGCTGGTGTAATAATGCCTCGTACATATAAAACTCCTGTAGGTAGTCGTAATTATAAACAAATTATACTGATAAAACGCTGCAGGAAGCAGTTTGTGTTTTACACCATGTATTACGCCACAGAAAAGTCGCTCAAAAAATATTCAATTTCAATCACTACTTTAAAGAATAGGCTAAATGTCCTAAAAAATTTAACTCTAAAATATCTATATCTGCTAAAATAAATGTTTTTTCAGTGCCTGAAATAAGTGAATATATCTAAAATTTGGTCTCTTGTAAAACATTAATTTTACCATGTCTTAATTGTTAATTGTTTTTACGTGTTTTGCATAATGATTGTTTTTTAATAAAATTTCGTTTTTCTGTTAATTTTAATACACAATTTGAGTTTTTTCAAATGACGAAATGTCATATTTCATTTAATATAATTTATTACTATATCATAATAGCGGAATATTTTTTTATTTATGAGTGAAGGTGACTCTGTCCCACTTTAAAAAAAAAAATTCTCATAAAATACTAAATGTGAATTTTAAAGATGACAATTGATATCTTAAAACTAGAAAATAAAAGAATTAGAAAATTTTAAAAAGAAAATTTCATTAATTTTTTATCAACAAGAGCCATAAAATGAGACAAAGTCACTCTGGTTGACGGTGACCATTTTTCTTTTTTTTAGCAGTAGAGTTAAGCCATTTTGTTTAATTTTTGGTAAAAGCATCTTGACAATCTAAAAAAATCATAGTTTATATGAAATATGAAATTAACATTAGGAAACTTCTTAATTATAATCTAGAAATATTGTAACAGGAATCGATCTCTAGATATTTCCAAAATAAATATACAAATCTTGAAGCATTAGAATCAGTAAGTTTTGAATTACCTTAAAAGACAACCACTAATATTGCTTGAAGGACAATATATTAATTAAAACAAAATTAATCTTATAAAAGCTGTCAATAACTATAAGTGTTTTCAACCATTTGATAGAATATTTTGTTGATTTATTTAGCGTTATTCTAAGCTTAATAATATTTTCTATTAAAAAGCATATTTTTTTTAGTGTTTCATAACACTAAATTACACATTGCACTTTAAGAACCACGCCTGAAATTGGCTCAATTTTTATGTCGAATACTTCCTGAATTATTAGTTGGGAGAGATTTAAATTCATATTTAGACTAATTTGAGAGTATACATTCGTCTTCTGCTATCAAAATGAAGGTTATGTAAGAAAAGAAAAAAAATTGTGTTCATTTTAATATGGAGATAACTTCAAATAATAATTTGGAATAATTAAATAAATTGAATAATTAAATACAAGTAAATATTTTTCTTAATTAAATGGTACAGTCTCTTTTTTTCTATTATTATGGTGGAATATTAGTTAAGAGGGGGGATTACATTTTTTCCCCATGACAGTAATTATTATTACATTTTAAAAACAAGAAAGAAAAATCATGGCTTCAGCATAGATTATGAAACATTTTCCAACGTTCCAGAATACAGAAACGGAACTTCTACGTTTGAAAATTAAAAATTAAATATCTAAATAAACAACTTAGGATAGCTTAACACGCATTTATTTATATATTAGAATCTTTAAATAGTCCAATTATTTGAAATTGCAATTCAACGAGACATTGGGGTTTTCAGGGGGCATAGCCCTCCTGTGAAGATATATACATTTTTATTCTAAAATATTAAACAATAAGTATAAGTGAAGAGCATTATTGTGTTTAATAGAATAAGTCTCAAAAGTTAGGTTTTCTGAATATTTGGGAAATCGCATACTGTTAAAATTATTCATAAAATCTAGCATTGTTAAATTACGGTTTTCAGTATGTTAGATATTCTGTGAATTAATTGCAAATTAAAATATGTTGGAATATTGACGTCGGACTCCTGATCTGAAGATTTAATAGTATTAAAATCATTTCCACAAAAATTCTTACACATTGCCCTCGAAACAAATAAAAGACCTCACACTGAACTTTTAGTGATTCGTTTTTTTAATTTAAATTTTCATTTCTCATGATAAAGATCACTTTTTAGGTGCGTTCGTAATTATATAAATACATAGCACCTATTGTCGTCGTCTGGTCCATCCGTCTGTCTGTCTGTCCGTCCGTCCGCATATAACAACGCAAAAACTACCCAATCGAATGGTTTGAAATTTAAGACATATTATCTTTGCAGAATTTTGTTGAGACATTTCAAATTTTATGAAAATCGATTCAAAATATTTATTAAGAAATTTGATTTTTTTAAAAAGAAATCGGTGTTTTCTTGTTATAGGAGCTTCCGAGGTTTATCCAAGCGACCGAGATACTTATTTTATGACAGAAATTAATCTGCAGACGATATAATTCATTTTACAGAATTAAAATTTCTCAAGATCTGAATATTTATATAACTAGCTATAGTACGAAAGCACCTCTTTTGACACGGTTGACGTACAATTTCCAACTTGCGTATTTTTTTAGGACAAAATAATTGTCTGCTTTTCAGAGATAAAACCATACACATACATAGATTTGGGAGTGGGGATTAAAAAGTGTCCGTTTAATAGAGGTGTCCGCTATTCTCGAATGCCCATTATGGTGATTTTACTGTATCTTTGTGTTTTAACATATGAATAACGGCACCTTTAAATATCGGAGAAATTTCAAAATTATAATGATATGATTTGTACAATCACATGCCAGGTTAAGTACATGAGAGTTGAGTGATTGTATGGGTATTACTTTTTAATATATTTTTACTTTTGTTTTCAGTTTGACGTACATTCCGTCCCATGGAGTGCGGATCCAACATCATTAGTGAAGTTATTACAGGTAAGATAAATTATATTTAAACGGCGCCTTTAAAAACTTTTTTTTCATATATTTCTTAAAAGGAGATCTCCAGAGGTTAGGGTCACTGATTTTCTTTATACAATTTTGGTTACTAGAAGCCTTGAAATAATTTCCAAATAAAAACACATTCATGATATTTTACACTGATGATAATACGCTTAATGCTATCGAAACCTGTCTTCAATTTTGGAGAGATATTTGACGTTCTACACGTTGTTTTGTATACTGCTGTCGATTTCTAAATGTTTATCCCATACATTCAATATCAGTTGTGACATAATATCGTCACTTCATTCTAAAATTGTCAGTTCCGTTTCCGATTCTCTGTGCTTTTTATTGTAATACCAGATTTTGTCTGCGGCTCCGCTTACGTAGAATATAAATTTGCATTTTGGAATGCGAATTTTACATACAAATTTTACATTTTATTTTTGCATAATTTATCTAAATAACAGTATTAAATGCCATATAAAAAAACGTTCACAGCACTTTCTGAAAAGGCTAATCTTTCATAATTGGGTTCATTCGTCTACAGAATTTTCCCGTTTAGCTCTGTAATAAGGCAACGTAGAATGATATGCCATATACGCAAACCATCTTTGAAAAATTATCAAATTAACAGTGCAAGTCCAATCGAAAACCGTTCATTATAACCTTTTAAAAAGGGTAATATTTCATAACTGGGTTCACCTTATAACAGAATTATCCCCATAGCTCTATAATTAAGCAACGTAGAATGATATGTTACATACTAAAATATTTCCTGAAAAATTATCTAAATAACAATGTAAGCTTCGTTGAAATTCATTCAGCAGAATCCTTTAAAAAGGCTAAACCTTTATACTCGGGTTCATCTGATTACAGAACTTTCTCTAATTATTATATGACTAAGCAACGTAGAAAAACGTGTTATATACTAAAACCTTCCCTTAAAAGTTATCTAACTAAAAGTGTAAGTTCCATCAAAATCTATTTAACAGAACTCAAGGTATTAGCAGCCGGAAGGAAATTCTCATTTGCGTTTTATATATATAGTAGAAGTAGATAGAGGAGAGTCGTACGCACTCAGACATATTTTGAAAAAAAAAACACTAATTACGAAATATATATAATCGACGGTAGAAATTTCAGACATTGCATACATAAATCTCTTAAATGGGAGTATCTCGTATACCTAAAGAACTAATACACTTAGATTGAAGCATAAAAAAATCATTTTGAAGTGTTATTGTGTTCTCAGGGCTGCCACTTGGTGTTTATTTTTTATAATAGTTTTTGCAAAAGTAATCTTCTTTTTAGACTTCACTTGCAAAATTTAAAGAAACAGATATTTAAGATTATGTCTGTTTGAAATATTGTTAACACTTACCACGAAAATTACAGAAATAGTCAAAAATCGTCCGATTTAGAACACTGTGTATCACACTCATAAGGGGTCACTTAAGTTCCGAAGTTAGAAACAGAGAGTGCGGTGAGCCTTTGTGTATCGATAGAGTATACCAAGCGTGGCGGTTAATAATTCTTACTTTTTTCATATAAAAATCACGTTTAATTTGAGTTAAAGGTAAAAAATATTTTATTCAAAGTATGCGCAATTGCTAGTTACACATTTTTCGACTATCTGGTAAGTTTTGCATACCTTCCCAGAAAAACCGTGCACATTTTGAGAAGTCCAGTCATCAAAACCATTTTTCGGCATCTCGGTAATTGTTGAAGTGTTTCATGAAGAGTGCGTCAGACATCGATGAAAGAAATGGTATTAACAAGGGGCCAAGTCTGGTGAGTACGGCGGGTGGCGCAAACGTTCCCCGACAAGTGTAGAAATGGTGTCTCTGACCGCTTTCGCTGTGTCTGATGGTGTCGTGAAGTGCTGCAAAATAACTTTTCCAACTCTTGTAGCGTAGCCCATTCTGGTCGCTTTTCGATCAATGTAGGGTTCAAATTGATCCTGTGTCGATGATAGTGAACGATATTAACTGTTTCATCAGTTTTCAGTAGCTCATGGTACACAACACCCTTCTGATTTCACCAAATGCACAGCATTGTCTTCTTTCCAAACAGATTGTGTTTTGCGGTCGATGTTAATGGTTATCATGAGTTAATCCATGATTTTCTGCGTTTTGGGTTCTTGAAATATATCCATTTTTAATTTCCAGTTACGATTTGATGCAAAAAAGTCTTTCTTTCATGTCGAGAAAGCAAAACTTCGCGCATCGTTTTTTGCTTTTCCATCTGTCTGTCGTTTAGTTGATGAGGTATCCATTTTTTTGCCTCCTGGATTCTTCGCATGACATGCAGACAATCCAAATGGTACGGAGAACAACATTCAACTTCTCTGCCATCTGTTGTTGAGTTTACGTTACGCCTTTGTCTAACAATGCTTGCGATTCGGCATCTTCAAATTTTTTCGGTTGACCTGAGGGTTCTTTGTCTTTAAAGTCGTCTTGGGTTGGTGCATTGTCACCGTAAGTTTCCACAAGTATCCGACGACTTACACTCGCGTTTTTTTTTTTTTTTTTTTTGATTGACCAGGAGAAGCACTGCGAACCGCTGATACTCTCTATTTATCTCGAAACACGACATGTTTACCACAGAAAAAAAAAATGATGATAACTCGAAATCAGTTAACATCAATGGAATCTTGAAAGGTACTGTCATAGCTACAAAATTATATAATAGGTTAGTCTGTGACCCAACCCTTATTTCCAGTGCCATCTCTTAAAAAAGGTAAAAATTCACGTCACACCTAGTAGTCACTTGATAAAAATATCAAAGTCATAAAGTGCAATTGCCGTTTTTTTTTTTAAACAAGATCCAAAAGTAGATGCATTATTTTGTCTTACGTATATAATCCGATAAATTAACTACTCTTCTAACAGATAGCATTGCTCAATTGGCAGCGCACCTGACTTTAGAATTGACGATTTATCAGAGACAGTTCAATTCCGGACAAACTATTTTTCTCAGACAAAATAATGAGGAATTATTTTTGAACTACAGTGAAAAATGTATACGTTCCCCAATTAAAAATACGAGCAGGGAAGACCGAGCTATGCTCGGTCAAAATTAAATTTGAGTTCAAATATCATGACCCATGACCAAAATGACCCATTAATTGAATTTTCTCGAACATGTGAATTAGCACAACAGTCTTCTCGTGCCCGAAAACCATAGGATGCAAAATTTAGTGTAAATAGTCTGAGCCATTTTTAAGATAAAATAGCTTGACCCATAATGACCCATGACCAAAATGACCCACTAATCGAAATTTCTCGAACATGCGACCTAGCCTAATAATCTTCTTGTTCCCTAAACCTGTAGGGTGCTAAATTTATTTCAAATCCTCTGAACCGTTTTTAAGATAAAATAGATTGACCCATAATGACCCATGACCAAACTGACCCACTAATTAAATTTTTCTCGAATATGTGACCTAGCCCAACAGTCTTCTCGTGTTCGAAAACCATTGGATACAAAATTTAGTTTAAATGGAGCCGCTTTTTAGATCTTGACCCACAATGACCCAGAAATGGCCCACTAATCGAATTTTCTCGGACATGTGACCTAGCCCAATTATTTTATCGTGCTCGAAACTCGTAGGACACAAAATTTAATCAAAATCGTTAGAGCCGTTTTTTAGATAAAATTAATTTGACCCGCGTTGACCCAAAAATGACCCACTTATTGAATTTTCTAGAACATGTGACCTAGCTCAACAGTCTTCTCGTGCCCGAAAACCATTGGATGCAAAATTTAGTGTAAATTGAGCCGCTTTTTAGATCTTGACCCACAATGACCCAGAAATGACCCACTAATCAAATTTTCTTGGACATGTGACCTAGCCCAATGATTTTATCGTGCTCGAAACTCGTAGGACACAAAATTTAATCAAAATCGTTAGAGCCGTTTTTTAGATAAAGTTAATTTGACCCGCGTTGACCCAAAAATGACCAA
This sequence comes from Maratus michaelseni, assembly GCA_963931845.1. Classification (NCBI taxonomy): domain Eukaryota; kingdom Metazoa; phylum Arthropoda; class Arachnida; order Araneae; family Salticidae; genus Maratus; species Maratus michaelseni. Next base: position 55,523,254 of record OZ007596.1, read on the forward strand.
CTAATTGAAAGTTCTCGAACATGTGACCCAGCCCATTAGTCTTCTCGTACCCGAAAATAGTCGGATACAAAATTTCGTCAAAATCGTTTCAACCGTTTTTTAGATACAATTAGCTAGACCATGACCCAAAATGACCCAAAATGACCCACTAATCGAATTTTCTCGAACACGTGACCTAGCCCAATGGTTTTCTGGTGTCCCAAAACGGTAGGATATGAAATTTCGTCAAAATCGTTAGAGCCGTAAAAATGCGGTATATAAAAAGCATGCTTATTTAATTTTGCCATTAACCTAAAATAATTATAAACAAATTCATTTTTTTTACTTGCTTTATAATTTTGAATGTACGACATCATTTTTAATTTCAGAATATTGTGTTTACTATTAGAATAACTGTTTAAATTTTTTTCAATTATTACAGCAATGGAAAAATTTTAATTATAATAGCATACTTTAATAGCGTATTTTATTCACTTTTGTTGAGAAAAATAGGTGTTTATTCCTATAAAATTTTGTAAACATTTAAAAAAATATCTTGTTCCTTATCGACAGAATAAATACAAACTCCTTATTTTTTTTCTGTTTTGCTTTTCATTAAATTCAAAAACATGCAAAACTTTATAATTAAACCCATCTCTGGGTGTGTATATATATCCCTCTAAGCGTGTGGAACGTAATATTCCGTTCACTAAGCTCCAGGTTTCACTGCAATATATGCAATGTTTAAGATAATATAATTCTATAGATTTAATGAATTTACAAAACATTGAAGAATGATTAATACTCTCAATGGTTACAATCATATTTCAATTAAGTTTTATTTATAATGCTGAAAGAATCATATTTTTTTAGCATTTAAAACAAAATGCAGAGAAAACAACATTACAATTTTACCCTTTTTCAAAACGCTCAGAGGGATATACACATACAGTATGCCCACTAAAGTCCCTTGCCATCCTCTTAACTTCGGAACGACTGCTGCTATATTCATAAAAGTGGTGTCTAGGTATAGTAAAGTAGCCATGCGCTATACAATGAAACCGCCTACAGTGCCACCTAGTGGTGTGCTGCGGAGTTAGCATTCCTATCTCGAACACGGAAAGAGAGAGAAAAAAAAGTGATTTACAAAGTTGTAGAGTATCATCGATTTAGTACGAAAAGACACCTTGTGGACATTAATGCGTAGAATTGAACGGTTAAAACGCGCATTTGTTTTCTGTGATTTACTACACTGTAACGTGACAAAACGATCTTAGAAAAAACAAACAACCAGTTATGAAACAGCAGGTCTACGCGACTCTTCCACAAACATTGCAGGACATTAAACGACGCTATTACGGACGCTTGTGCCAACGTGTCACCCTCTATGCTCCAACGTGTGCAACGTGAAATTCAAACAAACATCCAAATATGCATTGCAGTTGACAGTGAGACGTTTGAAAATATAAAATAAAGGTATATTATTATAACTAGTTGCATTTTTTCTTTCTAAGATCTTTTTGTCACGTCACAGTGTAGGAAATCACGAAAAGACAAATGCGTGTTTTAACCCATTCTATTCTTCGCATTAATGTCCACAAGGTGTCTTTTCTTACTAAATCGATGATGCTCTACAATTCGTAAATCACTTTTTTTCTCTATCTCTTTCCGTTTTCGAGATAGGAATGCTAACTCTGCAACATTTCACCAAATGCACAAAAACACATGTTTAGTTGTATTCCTCAAAAATTTAAATAATTATGTTGATATTTTTAATTGAGGTTCATAAATAATTTATCATTATTTTGCTTGGAAGCAACAGTTTGGTCGGGAATCGAACTCACACCGATAAAGGGTCGTTAATTCCAACGTCTGGCGCGCTGAAAACAGTGCTACACTGCCTGTCAGAAAAGAAGAAAATGTATCCAATTATATACGTAAGCATAAATGATTTGCAAACTTTGGGGCTTGTTTTTCCAAGTACCTGGCCTTTCCACTTAAAGGCTATCATATTTTATCAATTTACTATACTCTATCGATACACGAAGGGCCATCACCTTCTCTGCTTATGAACTCTAAACCTCCCTTGCTAGTAATATTCCCAATAGACGGGCCAAATAAGACGAGCCCCCTTTCACGAAAAGGCAACTGTCAAATGACGACACTCGAGGAGTCAAATATAAAATATACATATGAAATACTTTATGAAAAACTCCTAAAAACACACTGACATAACTGATACTAACAAAAATTATACACATGAAGAATATACAGAACCCCCCCCCCCCCAAAAAAAAAAAAAAAAAAAAAAAAAAAAATCGAAAAAGCAACTAGAATATATAATATCACAACACTCTGGATCCAATAGCATTGACGGTAGAATGATTAAAAATATTTACACAAATTTCTATATGTTACACGTACTTTTTACTAAATGTCTAATTCTAGCATACTTCCTGAAACCATGGAAAATAGCACAAATCACATTTTTTCACAAACAAAATACAAATCCATTAGACACCAAAGCTTATCGACCAATATGTCTTCTATCAATGTTAGGAAAAGTTTATGAACGAATATTAAAAAATAGCCTTACATACTCTATTGAAACAAAAATCTCTTGTTTTAGAATGGGAACTAGCACCACGAAACTTAAACAAAAAATAACATACGTAACAAATAAAAAATAAAATATTTACTACAAAATTGCAAATACATGATCTCTTTCTTGATTTGACATGGAGGGTGCATTCGATAATGTATCATGGAATATTTTACGAGAAGAAATCATCAAATTAAGTATAGAAGATAATATATAAATTAAGTTAATATCATTTATTAAAGGCAGAACTAATCCAATTCAGACACTTATCCGACATACATAAATATTCACAAAGGGTGTCAAGAAAGGTCATACTTAGATCCAATTCTGTGGTTAATAGCAGCAAATTCAATTCTAAATTACATTTCTTATCATACAAATGATATTTATGCATTCGAGGATGATTTTGTAATACCAGTAACAGTAAACACGAGACAGCAATTAGAATATAATGCAAATGAATTAATACATAGATTTATATCAACTGGCAATTTAAAATTACTCAAACTTTGATATAATAAAACCCAAGAAATACCTTTTGCGATGAATACGTGCGTTAAAAGACATTCAATTTTAAAATTATAATAAAATCATTAAAATTGTTTCAGATTTAAAATATCTAGGTTTTAAATTTAAAAGGTTTTCACATTAAGCTATCTATAAGAAAATCAAATTGAACAAAAATATCTTTAAAGTCAGAAATCTAAATTGGGGAATTAAAAAAAAGTGTTAAAATGCTGGTACGAAACAGTTGTATTAAATCAACTTAAATAGCGTAGTCAAATTTAGTATGAACACCTTATTTTCCATGGCATTGGAATACTAAACTCTATACATAGAGCTAAAATTTTAGCAATAGCCAAATCGTATAAATCAACATCCCCAGACGCGCGTCTTCTAATACTGGACATTACACCAATAAGAACGATTCTTGCCCAATCATCACAAAAATTTAAACTCATTAATTATCAAGGTTATCTCCAACTATAATAAAGAAGAAAGTTTGTGTGTTTGTGTGCTTCTCTGCTGTGTTCTGAAGAGACCGCTGCACGCAGAGCTACAAAATTTGGTGGGAAGGTACCTTTATGCATGTAGTTTTACACCTCGAAGCCAGATGTTGGAATTTTGAAATAGATTTTTTAATTAATTTTTTATGCGATTTTTAGTGTTTTTTCACGTTTTGCTGCGATTTTTCCACATTAGTAACGGGAATCCGGTTCCAATATTTTAGCCCAATATAGTAAATTTCATCTTCTTTTCAATAAAGTTTATGCGAAATTCGTACATAGATTTTTGAAATTTTGGCGAATTTTTTCCTTCGACACCAAGAAATTTTGCCAGAATGCTTGATTGGTTCGGTGGTTGCGCTTTCATTTAAGCCTCAGATGTGCTCAGAATCATAATTTGTTTTTCTCGTTTTAGCTTGGAGAAAGTTGATAATTCTTTATAGATAAAAAATCATTATATTAAAAATGCGATTTTTAGCGTTTTATGACATTTCGCTGCAATTTACCCACATTAGTAACCGGAATACGGCTCCAATCTTTTAGCCCAATGTAGTAAATTTTATCCTCTTTTCAATAAAGTTTATGTGAAAGTTGTACAGAAATGTTTGATTTTTTAGCGAATTTTTTCCTTCGACACTAAGTAATTTTGCCCAGAATGCGTGATTGGTTCGGTGGTTGCTTCCATTTCAGCCTCAGATGTGCTCAGAATCATAATTTTGTTTTACTCATTTTAGTTTGGAGAAAGTTGATAATTCTTTACAGATAAAAAATCATAATTTTAAAAGGGAAGGGCGGATTATTTATTATCCCGATATTTTTTTTTTCATTTTGTATGCGTTTTTTAACATTTTTTTCATGTTTTGCAACGTTTTTTGTTTCAAATGACGTCACAAATTGCCCACTACAAGTCAAGCATCATTGAAGGACAGTTGTGATTGGTAGCTAATAGAATTGTAGGCACAACTGGAAGTCAACCGTGCAATTGTGATTAACAGATGAAAAGGTCGTCAGCTGATTGCAATTCTAACAGCGAGTTGTGAATTTTTGCGATTTGTTTTATGCGATTTTTAGAGTTTTTTCATGTATACGTTATTTATGCATTAGATTTCAGAAATTAACAACGATAACTTATTTTTTTTGTATGTATAACAAAAAAGATAATTTTGTTTCTGCTTCAAAAGTTAATGATAATTCCTAATTTTTTAACGTCGTTGGTTTAATTCTGTGGGAGGAAGAGGAGGAGAGGTGAGTGTTCGGTTGTAGTTTAAATATAATTAATGCCCTGATCAAAACTCCTTCCTTTCCCCCTTCCCCAAAATCAGAACTATTTAATTATTAGTCCGATTCAAACAAAACCTTTTCTCAGGTCTTCAGGTACTAGATAAACTTCGGTATAATTTTTTCAGCCCTTGGTTACCACTATTTCTGAACATTAATGACCAGTGAGGGGTATTTTCTCGGGTTCTATGGGCCCAATTTCAATGAGAATTAGTTCATTCAACTTAACACGAACTAATTAAGATATAGATAACTAATTAAGATACAGATTTGCAGACACCTGGTGGTTTAAAATGGAACTAAAAGATTTTGCAGCACGTGCGCATCACGCCTGATATACAGTGTCGTAGGCAGCAGGAACATGTTTAGGAGTTTCGATCGGAAAGAGTTTTATTTAGAACTGAGTGCACCCCTAGCTGTGGTTGGTGAAACTAAACAATTTTGCATTTAAAATTTGTCCGATTAAAAACAAAGGGCCCGATTTCAACGACAATTGATTCATTGAACTGAACATGAACGAATTAAGATATAGATAACTAATTAAGATACAGATGTTGCGCCACCTGGCGGTAGAAAATGGAACTAAAAGATTTTGCACTGCGTGTGCAGCACGCCTGCTATACGGTGTTGTAGGCAGCAGGGACACGTGCCGGAGTTTCGATCGGAAAGAGTTTTATTTAGAACTGAGTGCACCCCTTAGCGGTGGGAAGTGAAACTAAACAATTTTGCATTTAAAATTTCTTCGATACAAACAAAGGGCCGATTTCATCGACAGCTGATTCATTCAACTTAATATGAACTAATTAAGATATAGATAATTAAGACATAGGTTTGGCACCCCCTGGCGGTGGAAAGCAGAACTAAAAGATGTTCTTCGCGTGCACAGAACGCTTTCTATACGTTGCCATAAGCAGCGGGGACACGTGTCGGAGTTTTGTTTGGAAAGAGATTTGTTTAGAACAGAGTGCACCCCTTGGCGGTGGAAAATGTGACTAAAAGATTTTGCATTTAATCTTGGTCCGATTCAAACGAAATCTTTTCTGACATTCTTTCCGATTTCTCCCAGGTACTAAATGAACTTCGGTATCATTTTATCAGCCCTTAGTTACCACCATTTAGGTATATTAATAACAAGGGAGGTTATATATTTTTCGGGTTTTATTGGTCCGATTTCAACGGGAATCGGTTCATTCAACTTAACAAAAGACATAGATTTGGTACACCCTGGCGGTAGAAAGTGGGACTAGCAGATTTTTTGCGAGTGAAGCCACGCCTTTTACATGGTGCCGTAAGCAGCAGAAACGAGTGCCGTTGTTTCGTTCGGAAATAGGTTTATTTTGAACAGAATGTTGCACCTGGTGATAGAAACTGAAACTAAAAGGTATTGTAGGTGTGCCTAGCACGTCTGCTATACACGGTATCATAGGCAGCGGAGACACGTGTCGGTTAATTTGTTTAGAACAAAATGCATCCCCTGGCGGTGGAAGTAAAAGATTTTCCTGCGCGTGCGCCAAAAATGGCTATTTTTATTGAAACCGCAAAAGAAATTTAATGATTTGATAATCCCAGACAACGGAAAAGTTTCATTTTCACTCATCCTCGAGTATTAAGAAAAGTACTGGATTATTTGAATCGAAAATCACAGTTTATTTTTCTGATTCCGAAAATGCAAATTTTGTGCAAATCAGGCGGTAACTTTTTTTAATTTCGACCAAAAACTGACCCGTTTTGAATCAAATGATCCAGACATTTGAGGAGGTGGTATTAAATTTACTTCCGCTTCGAGTACATTTCTCTATTTAATTTCTCAGAAGAATGGTTTCGTGCAGCGAGATTTAGAGTGATTTCCCGTTTCGTATTATTTTTTGACGGGACTGGGCAACGCCGGGTTGATCTACTAGTATAGAAATAAATTCATTAAAATTCAACCATAAAGATTTCGAATAAAGCTATCTGAATTTAATATCATCCATCATCATCATTTAATAATCTAAAATTATATGAAAAATCATCAAAACAATTACATAAATCCAAGCAATACGAAATATATACATGCAGTTCAAAAATGAAGAATGGTTGTTCTTTTGTATTTAGTACAGTAAAACATAATAACAATTTCATTTATGACTACACAATAAGATTAAGAGAAAACAATTCCATATTTCATCTTAGCTATCACCGAAGCAATATTGTGGGTAATAAAAGTGAACTTAACTGATATCAATATTTACTAAGATAATAACTCTTAAATACATTACCTTTATAAACTACACACAGTACCCAATAATCATTAACTTATTAAAAATTATACCTCATAATATTCAATTGCATATATCTTTAATATGAATAAAAGGAACAAGGGGTATAGGTAATGAAAAAACAGATAACATGGCAAAAAACATTTGCTTGAAAACTTAAATCCATAATATAATTTCAAAATAGGTCATCCTTTATCCTTTTAAAATGAGATAATTAATTTAAATATTATTTATTCACAGCAAAATATCTGGAATAATAGTGACACAATACGATTTATATTTAATTTCTACCAGAAGTAAATATAAACATTAAAATCAGTGATACAATAGTACTGTATTTTTGAAACAGAATTTTGAAACAGTATGGAGCATGAAGCTGGCTAACGAACTCGGTCGAGACATAGATGCAAACTGCTTTTAAATACTAAAGTGGAAAGAATGAAGCTTTTGCAACACTCAACGAAATCAGTTGATAATAAAAATACACAGAAACATAAAGATTTTCCTTTGGAACTTAAAAATCGTTTCCAAGTTCTTCAATCAATTTTAAAAGAAGCGAAAGATGTTATAGTAGTGAAGAAGAAACTAACCAATACTCTACAAGAAATTACAAGAACGATAGCCAGTGAAGCACAAGTAAAACAGACAAAGAAAATAACAGATGAAACAAGAAGATTGATGAAGAAACGCAGTGAATTTAAAATGAAGAAAAACTATCCTAAATCAAGAGTTGAATATGCAGAATTATGTAAAACTGTAAGAAAATGTGTTACAGAATATATTAGAAAATTTAAATGTGATCTTGTCAAAAATGTTCTAGAAGATAACAAAAGTTTAAAATCAGCTAAGCGCAAACTGTGTGTTGGAAGAAAAGGTATTTTTGCGCTGAAGAGGGCAAATGGAACAATCACCAAAATCAATAATGAGTATGAACACGTTGTTGAAAAATTCTATAACGATCTATATAAATGTGATGATCAAAGGGAAATCAACCTACGTGATCCACGTGAAAACATAAGAGAAACTGAAGAGATAATCCCAGTTATGACAGATGAAGTTGTACAAGCCATTAGATGTATGAAAAAAAGTGAATGCCTTGGCGAAGATGGAATTACAATTGAACTTATCAAAGAAGCATGAGAAAAATTTGCAAACATGCTAACCTTACTGTTTTCCAAATGTCTCGAGAAATCAGATATACCAGAAGATTTAAATACTGCTCTGATGGTGGTACTTTACAAGAAAGGGGAGAAGGAAAACATTAAAAACTACCGTCCAATCAGCTTACTGTCAGTGATTTATAAAATCTTCACCAAAGTTTTAACGACAAGACTTGAATCAGCTCTGTACTCAGCTCAACCTAGAGAAAAATCAGAATTCCGAAATGGATTTAGCACACTGGATCATACTCAAACAGTAAGGAACTCATAGAAAAACATAAGGAATATAATTTCCCTCTCTGCCTTGCCTTTATTGATTATGAAAAAGCATTTGATTCAGTCTACACATCAGCAATAGTAGAACCTCTGGATGACATTGGTATAGACAAACCTTACATCAGTATCATAAAGAAGATTTACAAGAAACCAACGGCAACCATCCGTTTGGACAAAGGAAAAGCGAAGATCGAGCTTGGAAGAAAAGTAAGATAAGGAGACATAATTTCGCCTAAACTTTTTAGCACTGTCTTAGAAAATATTTTCAAGAAGCTGGATTGGGAAAACAAAGGGATTATAATAAATGAAGAATATTTAAGCCATCTGCGGTTTGCTGATGATATTTTAATTTTCAGTAATTGCCCTGAAGAATTGGAAAATATGCTAAAAGATTTGGCAAAAGCTAGTATTAATGTGGGATTAAAAATAAATTTGGAAAAGACTAATGCGATATTCAATTAATTTGAATCAAAAAAGAAAATCGCCTATATAAGAACACATCGTCTACACACTGAGATTAAAGAAGAGCCAAGTTATGTGTACCTTGGACAAAAAATATCATCGGACAACTGTATCATGAATGAAATCAATCCAAGAATGAGAAAGGGATAGAGTGCTTTTGGGAAGAACAACATTATTCTGAAGAGTAACATGCCTCTTTGTTTAAAAAGAAAGGTGTTAAACCAATATGTTTTGCCTGCACTAACTTATGGAGCAGAAACATGGACGCTAACGAAGCGGATGGTACAAGGATTACAAACTACACAGCGAAGTATGGTATAATAGAAGCATAACTATAAGAGACTGAAAGATAATAACCTGGATAAGAAATCAGACGAAAATTTTTGACATCATTGAGAGAATTAAACGGCTAAAATGGAAATGGACTGGGCACATTACAAAAATACAAGACAAGAGATGGAATTCAAATACCCTACACTGGTACCCCAGAAATGTGAAACGACCAAGAAGGCGACCTCAAGTAAGATGGAGTGACGAAACCAGAAAAGTGGCTGGTGTTAATTGGATTACTAAAAATTAGACAGAAATCTATGAAAAAATCTGGGGAGACCTACATCCAGCAGTGGACTGAAAACGGTTGATGATGATAATGATGTTATACACAGAGTGGCCAAAGAATTAGAGACGCCCTATAATAACGCGTTGGTTCACCTTTAGCTCTGATCACAGCTGATATTCTTCTTGGCATAGTCTCAACAAGTTTCTGATACCCTTGCTGAAGAATTCTGGCCCATTCTGACATAATGGCAGCTGTAAGTTGGGTCAGATTGGATGATGGCATTTCCTAGCTTTGAAGTGCTCTTTCGACTTCGTCTCACAAATGCTCGATAGGATTGCGTTCAAGGGACTGAGCTGGCCATGGAAGTAGATTAATCTTTGATTGATGTTCCTCAAATCAATTTAAGACCGAACGAGCACGTTGACAAAGTGCATTATGCGGATCAAAGTGATCATCTCCATATGGGAACATCATAGCCAAAATTGTGCACAATAAGTCCTTTCCCAATAAAAATTATGATAATATTTTTATTAATACGCCCTTTTTCCCACTGTAATAAGGATAATTGGTGTGTTTCTTGTTAATTTCTTCATTATTGACCAACGTGAATACAGTTTTTAAATTACAGTTTCCAGTGATATTTAAGCATCATAATTTGTGATGAAAACGGAATCTGTTTTTAAGGATTAAAATAAAATTCTTATTTGGAATTAATTAACTTCCTGGATCATGGAGTAAATATTAATTAGTATTCTTTTTTTTTTTTTGCTTTTATTTATGCAATGAAATTACTTTGCGTTTAAATATGTAATAATTTTTTTAATTGGATCTGACTTCCAAATTGAAAATGTTTAATCTGATATTTTTCATATGCTATAATTCTAATAGCATTTTATGTTTAATTTCAAATTTATTCTAAAGCTAGAATCTTATACAGTTAACTATCATTTTTCTTACAGACTATGTCAAACTCTTCAGAAGAGGCTAAAGTTAAAGTAGAATCGGATCTTTCAAATATTTTTTCGAGCCTTTCCACACCTTTGAACTTTAAATCCAGGTAATAACAGAAAATTTGAATTTTTATATTAATCTTCATGTTCTTATTATGTATAATAGGTTTGTGAATTGTATTATGCTATGCAAATATTTTTATATTATATTATAATTAAATCTTATGAATCTGCAATTTTGACTCATAAATTTAAGTTGTTAAATTATAGAAAATAAGCGATAGTTTCAATTCTCAATGTATGTGCTACTATTTAAAATTAATGTAATAAAGTATTTTTTCTATGTTTAAATAATAATAATAATAATAATAATAATAAGGAATATATATATATGTGTATATGTGTGTGTTAGCTTTTTACGAGGATGATTTAAAATTTCACGAGAAAATGGCAGTGGGTTACAGATGATGAATTACTGCAGTCGCTCGGTCAAGAATCATGGCGAGGAAGTAAGGCCATGATGGAACACCATGAGAATTTCCCCAATAACATTCAGCCAGTTTCCAGATAAATTGTTTATTAATGAACAGGAGCGATGCCAGTGCAGTTCCCACAGGATCGATGTGTAATCTTATAGCCCTCAGGCTTGACGTTAACTCACTACATTATTTAATGATCAAAAGAGGCTGTTGTGAAATTCTAAGTCGCTGAACACCAGATAACGATTTGGTCAGCACTTTTAAACATGACAAAAATCTGCTCTCCAAATGCTTGCAGTCGGGTTTTGTTAACTGCGCGTAAAGTTACAGAAGCGACGTAACGAGCGCACGAACCAATCAGTGAGAGGCGAAATTGGAGAAGATTTAACAAGAAAGAATCCCCAACACAATGGCGCATTGATTTTGACGTGAAAAACAACAGGCGCACGAACCGATCCGTGGAATAAAAATAATAAGAAAATGCTTTTAAAAAACATTCGAAATGACAACTAGCGTCTCTCAGAATATTATAGATTGGAGAGTTGATAAAAGTTACAAATAAACTTAGTTTTAGATTAAGATTTGGAATAAGATAATTATTAATATACGTGTTATTAATTTCAAAAGGACATTAAATTGGAATAAATATTATTAAGCAATAAGGAAATAATGAATATGTCAAAATTTAGAATCATTTAAAGGAATATTGCGAAATAAAACTTTCATATAACATATATATATATATATAATGAAATCACATGTGTGGAAAACAAAGGAAGGATATTATGAAGATTATTGGATAGGATACTGCAAGAATTAAACTTAATAAAATCAAAAATCAAAAATGAAATACTATGTATATCTTATGGATTCTTCAGAGGAGCATCATAAGACTCATTCATAGTAAATATATGTTATTTCCTCAAATATTGTCAGTATTAAGCTTAAAAAAGACATATTATGTGTCTTATAACATATAGAAAAACCAAAATAAGATAGAGAAAACCCCAAGAGATCAAATAACTAAATAAATAAACAAATAATCCATGATAGAACAAAAATATATAATACTCCATAAAGCAATGGTCTTAACACACCATAAAAACAAAGAGTACAAGGGATTAAACATGATTTAAAATGCTTTACAATATCTGATGCACATCACATCTCCATGAAACGCTGATAAACTGTGTGAAAGTTGAGTCATATTACTGAGAAAAATTATGATAAAAGAAAATGAAAATGTTTAGTGCTTCCATCTACCATTAAATAAAAAATGGAAAAGTGAAACTACAATCTGTATTTATAGAAAAAAATCTTCGTGCATCCACCTATCAGAAAAAAAAGGAAAAGATAAAATTACAAAGAGCTTTTGCTTAAAATAAATTACAAACAATGTATTAATTAATGTAAATAGAAAGTTATGAAGTATTTAGAAAGTTATGAAGACTAAATGATGTAAATAAAACTTAGATTTTTATAAAGATCAAATGGGATGATGGTAGTAAACAATATTTAGCTATGTATGAGGTAACATTATGTAAATAAAAGAATGAATGTATTAAGGATGGAATGATATTTAATTGAGTAAAATGCATGAAACCCGCTTTTTTTAAATATATATATCTGTAGGATCTGAATTTTTATTACTTATGACGACGTATCAGCAAATTAAATAGCTCTCTTGTTTTTATTTATTGTCCATATCTTGAGCACATGAGATTCCAAAGTAAAATTCACGGATCACAAGCACGATGACTATAGACTTTCGAAATCACAAATGCTCAGTGTTACATTTTCTGTCAGTCATGAAGCGTTAACCCGAAAGCGGTTAAGAAAGCAGTTGGCTGTGTTAGGCCTAATTGGAACATTCTATAGTTATTGTATAAATTACTATTTCTAAATATATTTCTTGGTATATTTGAAAGGCTAAGTATAGCCTGTTGTAAAATTATGTATGTTCAAGGATTAAATCTCAGTTTGTATTATTTCAGCAACTTGTAATTATTTAAATATATCAACAAATTTGCATTTCACATATCACCATACTATACATATATATTATATATATGTGTGTGTGCGTGTTTAGCATATCCTGTGACACTAATTACATGTTAGTGTAAATTTAGCAGCACTTTACCTCTTTATCACTGCTCGGAGAAGAAAAATTCCCACAAAACCTCCGAGGGTCTTATTTTAAGAATTTTAATTATTTGTAACAATACCTTCAATACATATCTTTCCTGAATTTTGTATCATTACTTTTTGTACTACCTTTGAAATATGTACATACACTGCTCAGAAAAATTAGGAGAGTAAGCAAAGAAGTAAAGAGAACTATGCGAGACAGCCATGCATGGACATAAAATGGAGAGTACACGTGTACCAATGCGCAATACAGAAAAAAGAAGCAAAAAATTGTGAGTTTTAATTCTTTGAAACGATGGAAAGACCATGAAAAGATGGTTTAGAACAAAAATTTGGTTACATGTAAACGACAAAAAAAAAGAGTATTGTTTAGAAATTATGTAAGATGTTTAATATGGCGTGTAGTCCCTTCGAACAGCTAAGGCTGTTGCACACCTGTTTTCCATGGATGCGATGCGGATATCGATAAGACTTCTGGGAATACTGTTACACTCCTCAATAATTGCAATCTCCAAGTCCAAACATGCTTGATCGGATTCAGTTCAGGAGAGTATGCTGGACATTCCATACGCTATATTGTTTCAGCTTCAAGCACGTTCCTCATAAGACGAGCTGCATGCTTCCTGGCATTATCAGGCATGGAAACAAAGGAATAACCAAAGACTGCAGCGTGAGGTACGACATGAGGTCTCAGTATCTCGTCTGCATAATTTTGGGCCGTCAAAGTGCTATTCCGAATGATATGCAGGTCCATACGTCCACCTATGCTGATTCCAGCCGATACAGTGAACCCATCTCGCCTGTAATGAAATATTTCACGAACGAATGTGGAATATTTTGAGTGTCCCTTTGCCTCCATACCAAAACACGTCGGATGTCACACTCCAGAATGATTCGGGAATCGTCTGTAAACAACATTTTATTCCAATCACGTGGCCTAAAATCAGATGTTCAGCAGTCCACCTTCTTCGGGCCGCATGGTGGCTTGAGGTTAACGAAATACAGACCATTGGCCTACGTGCATGGAGTCCACCCTGATGAAGCCTATTTCGGACTGTTTGGCTAGACACCCTTCTTCCTATTGCCAAGAGCAACTTTTTTTCAGCTAAGTAGCATTGCCGGTTCTATCTCGACGAGCTGTTAACAGGATATATCGGTCATCCGCTGCTGTGGTAGCATTGTCCTGGTCGACGTCTACCATTCCCTGTTTCTTTGAATCGATTCCACAGCCTTGCAATGACACTTCTTGCGATTCCAACGTCCGCTACACTACGTCGTGTTTGTCGAGATTCAAGTCTCCCGTAATACGCCAAGCCATAGACTCCGGTAAATCACGTTGTTGTGACATTTTGAGGTCGCCCTTAAACAAAACAAAATCTGAGTAATTAAATTTCACAACTGAAACAGCGAAACAGACGTTTCTGCGACATCCCGATTTCAGCATTTACCTATTTTTTCTGGTTTTAGATGTCATGAACTTTGATATACAAATGAAGTTTACTTCTTCTGCTTTCTGCTACGCTTTAAATTACGGATGTTTTGTTTTACGTTATTTGCGTAATTTCATTAAAAAGATGTGCTCCACACTTGTTTTTTGCAGTATATATATATATATATATATATATATATATATTTCTAAAAAAATTATGTAAAATATTATTATATGCCATCTTTAATAATATATTTGGTCATTTTTATTATATGAATCATTTTGCTTTGTGAACTCATTTTTTAAATTATGTTTCTAGTATTTAAATTTTAATTTTTCTGTGTGTATACACTGCTAAAATTCTTCTACAAACTGTCCAGACATTCAATCGTTTTTATAGATAACGGTTACTCAACCATAATTTGAAGCGTTCTGACTGGTCAGAATAGAAATAAATTATGGTTATGCAACCTTTTAACATAAAAACGGTTGAATGACTGGAATGCAGATTTTTAAAAGTTTAAGTAGGCAATATTTTGTAAGATATTTTTGCAGAAAAATACATTTTTCAATTGACCGAAGTTGTCTGAGTGGGATGTATATCAATTTACATTGAAAATTAATGGGATAACTATTTCATTTACATTGTCTTATTTCCTTCTGTATATTGAGCCCTTTAGCTATTTACATTGACTACGTATCTCTAACAGGTAACAAATACACGCGCCTTTTAACATTTTGGAAAAGCCTTTATATAAACACTAAGGGGCCTCACCCCTGGAGCCCTTCGTGCGCCTACCACCGGACTGTTTCTGTTTGTCTGTCTTTGTATTTCTCTGTCTGCTTATCTATCTGTATGCCTGTGTGCCTATCTATCTACCTGCCGTTTACTCTGTCTATGATTATTCTGTGTCTGTCTGCCTGTTTATGTAACTGTCTATCTATCTGTCTGTCTGTATTTGTATCTATTTGTCTCTCTATCTCTATATTTCATTAATTCATCCATTTCCATTCATTCATTCATTCGTTGTCATTCATTCAAAATTTTACAACAAACCGCGAATTTAAACGTTTCATAAATTCGTTTCATATATTCTATTTATATATTCGAATTCATATATTACTTGTTTTATAAAATTGTTTTATTAGGATGTTATATATATGGGAGTAGATATAAATATAAATATTAATTCAGACACTAATGCACAATTTACTCGAAAACAAATTGTTAAACAGTTACTTATTATTTTGATTTCTCGATTTCATTAAGACAAGAGAGAGAAGATAAAAAATTTTTGAAACACTTGCTTCTAGTTCCCGTCGTATATCCCAAATAATTAACAAGGAGTTTTTGCTACAGACGTTTAAATTTGCTTCATGTCTGAAGAGAACTGTGTATTGCTAAAGTGTATGTGCTATGCAGTTAATCAAGGACACTCTCAATACGGAACTAAAAAACACAAAGACATCAGGAATTAATATTATTTCTCTAACCTTTAACCCCTTCGCGACGAGCAGCACGGATACGAACAGTATAAGTGCACTAATTCCTTAAAACTGGACACCAGTAATTTCGAACAAAACTTTTTCCTTATTTAATTACAGGTTTTTAGCGATTAAATAATCCTCGGAGAAACTGTTGCCAAACATTTAACAGAAGTGCAATGGACGCTCGTCGCAAAAGGGTTAATAATTTATTCCATAACACAATTAAATGCACAATTCTAATAGCGACTTTCATATATTTTACAGGCTGTTGCTGAAATTTATCTTACCGAATTGCCGCAGAGGAGTGCGAGAAAGGGAGGCTTGTAAAGTGAGTAACAACATGAAATAAAATCTAAGAGAATTTTTAAAAGAAAAAGGAAAATCAGATGACTGTACACTCTAGCGGTGTACCAATTAGTACTTTTTACTCGGTCAAGTACCGAGTACCGAGTAGTTGCGTGTGAGAAAGAACCACTGATGTGCACCTGAATTGAGATTAAGGGTAAAATAAGGGAATATATGACTTACGGGAATATAAGGCTGAAAACTGCAAACAAATAAAGAAATACTAATATAATAATAAACAGATCGTCTAAACTTTACTTAAGCAAAACGTTTTATTTCAAAATCGGGGCGTTTAACATGTAATCGCATAAATTCTACACTGTTAAAAATTTGCAGCAAACTGTCCAGTCATTTGACCGTTTTTATAAGAAATGGTTACATAACCGTAATTTAACTATATTCTGATCATAATATGGGCAATAATATGATCAGAATAGAGTTAAATTACGGTTATTTAACCGTTTTCTATAAAAACGGTCATATGACTGGACAGTTGGCTGCATATTTTTAACAGTGTATAAGAATAATCTTTATTTTACAAATTTCTGAAGCAGTTAATGTTTCTATCTCTAAAAACTGCAAAAGATATAAATAAAATGTATGAGAATTTGTACAATAAAAAAAAAATGAAACCGAAAATTTAACCCCTTAATCGTCGCGCCCGATACATTCACGGGCAAAATTTGTGAACAAATTCCTACTAATTTTAATTCTATCTCGCACCAATTTTTCAAAACAAAAATGCTTTAATGCACTTTAAAATCACTTGCAAGAGAAATATAATACAAAATTTATTTTTTAAGAATAGTGATGTGAATAGACTATAAAAAATAGTTGCCAGTGGTAACCGTGATATTATGGTTTATTCAATGATTTTGTCACTCCCGAGATTATTTTAAAATGCCTGATACCTTCACGGACAGTCATTTGGAAACAAATTTTGTCGATCCAGTGACCCTCACAGGCAGTGTAGGCTACTTTTTAGGTGCGTTCGTAATTATATAAATACATAGCACCTATTGTCGTCGTCTGGTCCGTCCGTCTGTCTGTCCGTCCATCCGTCTGTCTGTCTGTTTGTCCGTTCGTCCGTCTGTCTGTCCGTCCGTCCGTCTGTCTGTCCGTCCGTCCGCATGTAACAACGTAAAAACTACCCAACCGAATGGTTTTAAATTTAAGATATATTACCTTTGCAGAATTTCAAATTCGAGAAATTTCAAATTTTATTAAAATCAAAACTTTAGACGATATTAATAAAAAATATATATTAAGAAATTTGAATTAAAAAAAAAAATCTGTGCTTTCTTGTTATAGGAGCTTCCGAGGTTTAATCGTCAAGCGACCGAGATACTTATTTTATGACAGAAATGAATCTCCAGACGATAGAATTCATTTCACAGAATTAAAAATCATTAAGATCTGAATATTTATATAACTAGCTATATTACGAACGCACCTCGTTTGTCACGTTTGACGTACAATTTCCAACTTTTTTAAAATTCAGATTGTTTGATTCCCCCCAGTTTTTTAAAATAGCGTAATTGGCCTTATTCTCGCATTATTTAAGCTGTCATTAAATAAGGTGAATATTTCTACTTATAAAGAGGTGGTGGCAATCGAGCAATCTGAATTTTAAAAAGTACCTTGTGTACAATAAAAAAAAAGCCGAATATAAGGTAAATAGAATTGTGATTTTAAAAAAATTTATTCATTCTGAATACTTTAAATGTGAAAAAAAGCACACTATTTTATTTACGAATTAACTCAGAATTTTATCAATAATAAAATGGAGCAATAAAAAAAATCGACGATTTTTGAAGGAATTTTCCGAACATTACGCGACGGTTAAGAGGTTAAAGAAAAAATGGCGTCAGCGAGAGTTTGTCTAATCAAAATTTCAGGTATTTTTTTTTCTTATCTAGGCGCTAAATATCGGCAACAAAAATTATAAATCGCCACATATTTTTTCAATCGCGGTGTTTGACAGTGAAAAATCTTTTTAAGCAGTACAAACATTCCTTTCATATTTAAATTAAATATTTCGTTTTATAATATTATTTATCATTAAAACTGTTTTATTTGTAATTTAAATAAAATCAGTAACAGTTTTTTAGAGGTGTTTGTAATTTTTTAAAATCTCTAACTGATATAGCCGTTTTAAATCTTTAACCAAAAGATAGCATAATATACCGTCGCCAAGATGAAAAACATGTACCAATGACATCCTTTTTCGTCCAAAATAAGAATAAATACCAAATTTTATTATCAAAAATTATGGTTATATCGGTATATTATATATACAAATGAGCGCCAGAAAATTCTGTATCCAATGGTGTAAAGCGGAAAAATTCCATCGGGTAGATTTTAAAATCAGCCCGCACATACACATAGACACTTTCAGGGCCTCTTGTTTTATAATATATGTGATTATATCTGTGATTATTCTTTTTTATAAATAATTTATTTCTGTTTGTATATAAAATAGATAAATGGCGTCTTTAAATTAAATCAATTGCATAAATATTTAAATAAAATTTGCTTGTGTATATGAAACAGTAAATAGACTACCAGAAAATTTGTAGGAATTTTTTTCCGTCTCTTTCCAAGGACATTGTCTATATCTCGCAAAGGTCTCCATAACAAACAAGTACCCATGTTTGGATTTGTAATTTGTGTTCTCAACTTATAATCATAATTTTATTAATATTGAACTACTAAATGATAAAAGATTATTTTAAAAATAAGTATTGCACTCTTTATTTTTTTATTTATATTTTCTACTTTTTAATGTTTAAAATATTCTGTTGTTGCCGTTTCACAGCCATTTGACATATTTTTGGGAGAGTGGTTTGGCGCGTAACTATCTCTGTTGTTTTCGTATCGTAAACTGTTGTAATTATAACGATTATTTGCGGATTTATCAATTGCAGCCGGATAACTGAAAAATACTTTCAAATTAAGTTATTAATTTATAATTAAGTTCTCAAAATATTAAAATGTTGTAACTGTCAATGGAAATACACCTGTGTACTTATTTTTTATACTGTTAGCCTATTTGGAAGTGAATGAAAAACCGATTTCAAACTCCCTCTTTACATACAAAAAACAATTTTTGTGTAAAATACAGATGTAAATGCTTAAAGTCATAAAAACAGAACGATAAAAGGTTTATAAAAAACCTTTTAGCATGATAAACGACATGTTTCGAACGCACAAACGACGCCATTATCAAGATCTACACGATAGACAAACTATTCTCGCAAAAATTTGAAAATAAATTTGAAAAACATAAACCACGAAATCATTATCCATCAAGACTTTATTTCCCATCTATTATATAATGATCTCGAGGTTTATGATTTCCAAGTTTATTTTCAAACATTTTTGTGAGAATAGTTTGTTTATCGTATAGGTTTTGATAATGGCGCCGTTTGTACGTTCGGAACATGTATATTACCATATTAAAAATAATTATTATAAGCCTGTTTTGTCCTGTTTTTATCATTTTAAGCACTTACATCTGTATTTTAATGATAATTAGAGATTTTAGCATTTGATTATGTAAAAGAGTGTAATAATAGGCGCCAAGATAATCCAAAACATAGACTTTCCGAAAGTAGACAGCCACGCTTTAGTCTGTTTTTTTTTTTAAATTCCTCTAAAGGTGAACCCACTTATAAAATTACAAAGTTTCTTTATTGTTTCAGTATTATGATAATTATATTTTACTTTTCTCTAGTCCAATCTGATTAAATTTATGGACAACCACAAAAAAGGGTTGGATCTTCTTAGCAAGAGAATGGTTTCCGAAGGGTTTTTGCCAGACACAGATCTCATGTATTTCCTGACAATTGATGAAATTAAGGATATACTGGAAACGAGAAATTCAAGGCTTCTTGCGAGGTATTTTTCATTCATTCAATTCCTACTATTAGCTCACACTCTCTATATATTTATATATCTTGTTCAAATTTTCAATCGTTAATAAAAATATTTTCTATTCATCCATTCAAATTCAAATACATTTTTTTAAACTTGTAGTGGATGACACTGGATGTTAATAGAGTTTTTTCAAATATTAATTCCTTAATTAAATTTAATTAATTAATTTTAGTTTTATGGGAGAAAAAAATTTCTCCCATTGTTTTCATAAATGAAATGAAAGATTTTCCTCAAATGAGTGATGCCACAAAAATAAAATACCGCAACGATGATTATAAAAAAATGCTCAATAAAGATAACGCGGGACATTAATACTGCACGGTTTTTTTTATATATATTTATGATTAAAAAGCAAAGATCAAATTCAAATGCTCAAATTATTTTTCTTTCAAATTTTCAGTCGTTAATATAATATTTTTTATTCATCCACTCAAGTTCAAATACATTTTTTTAAACTTGTAGTGGATGACACTTGATGTTAATACAGTTTTTTTTTTCAAATATAAAATCATTAATTAAATTAAATAACCAAACTGCTAGCATTCAAAACTCGAAGATAAATGAGCAGAAGCACTTCAGTAGGTTCCACTCTTCGAAAGAGACGCTACTACATGAAACTGTTGACATGGTAATTGTTGACTCATGATTATGTTTTAATGTTATTTTCTATACTGTTTCATATTATTTTTGGTACTTACGTATTATCCGGGCTATTATTATATTATTTATTAAAATGGAAAATTGCAAGGAACTTCGCTTTCTATTTTGCCACTTAATTTTGTGATTTTGTCATATGTATATACATATTTATATTAATTGTAATTATTTAATAAAAAGTAACTAAAATAAAAATTTTCTTTGTTGACCTAAGTAGGAATTGACTTAAAAAAATTATATTATTTGTTTATTTATTTTTATTGATAATGTATGCATTTCTATTCATTTTTAGTAAATGAGTATTACCATTACTTTTTTAGGTTACCTCAGAGCTTTGTTATAAAAAATTGTACTCCACTCATTTTTGCGTCGTCTTTTTTAAAGACTTTCCAAAATAGCTGAAAAGTGTTTATGTAAGACTACGGTTTGTCTGTCTCCCATCTGTTCGGCCGTGCTGTAACTCGCGTAGATATACTCGAATTGTCATGCAATTGATACATATGTTATTGAGGTTTTCTATGGCATGTTCGCTATTAAAATTTGAGTTTGTAGCATTTATAACTCGTTTACAGTGACGCTCAAAAGAATTTTGTTACATTATGGCCCATGAAAATATTCGTTTGAAATGTATTTTAACGTTTTTACACTATTTCAAACATAATGCAATTCGTATGCATTTCTGAAGTGATATAAACCATACTTTCTATTTGTCTATTTGTAGTGTTATAACATGAACTGCAATCTATGCCTGACATCTGATTTTTAGTAGCATTTTATTCTTGTTTATAGCATTAAACCGATTTTTCTATATTTGCTTCTTACTTTATTCTAAGTACTTACGTATATTTTAGGGCTAATTATCGACGAAAATTACATCCGAGCCTAGATGCCCTTTTTTTTCCAGACATCTCAAAAGGCAGACCTATTCCAGTAATGTACTACAAAATATATTTTATATAATGGAAATAGCATTCAAAGTTATTCTTTTCTAATTTTCATTTTTAATTGCAGATAAATGAACAACAAGACGAAGAGATTGAGTATACAGCAGATCTAACAATGAAAGGTTGTATATTTATAACTATTGTTAATTTTACTTTAAATTCCTCTTTAATTAAATAATTTTTTAAACGCATTTAAGCATGGCGCGGCAGCGCCATGCTTAAATGCCATTTCCAGTCATTTCCAGTATGACTCCTTCATGTTATTTTGAAACATCAACAACCGTACATCCGTTGATTTTTTAAGTTTCTTCCAACCGCTTTCTTTCTGATGTCACATTTTTTCCCCTTTTAAACAGGAAATTACATAACTAAAATTTTAAAATGGATTTTTTTAATGGTTTCGCATATAGGAACCTTATTCCAAGTTAAAATTAGATAAGGTAATTTAAACACTCCTTTCTTTCATGCAGATAACGTCCACTAGCGATAAATATATTATCCAAATTTGAATAAAAATGTTTTTTTATCATTTACTTAATAATGGGCATACTAAAGGTAACAATAGGTAGTACTCATTCAACACAAAATAATTTTGCGTTTATAGCGACCCCTGGGGAAAATAGGGTAAAAAAAAATTATATAAAATTGATTCTTTATGTTTCACTGCATGAAGGCTATACTGAAGTTCAAAGTCGATGGCACAGATTCAAAATAATTTTTCTTTGTGTTTATAGGTATTTATAGGTGTTTATATGTTATTTCTTTTGTGTTTTTATCTCATAAATAACTGTAAATAATTCAAAAAATTTCTCTATCATTGTATATAACATTATAGACTATCTCCATTATCGAACAGCATACATAATTCAAAAACTTCATCACTGTATAGTAACTTTTGTGTATTGTAAATAATCAACACTGCACTGTAGAATTCATATAATTTTTCTTATTTAACATTGTATAATATTGTATCATTCAGAACATTATTATAACCTCCCTATTAACAGTCGAATGTACCCTCGACTATAAATCTTGTAAACCAATTTGGCGGGTCCCTCTCGGTGGCTCTGACCCGACTCCTTGAGTGGAGGAGGTGATCGGAAGCCGAGCATTGCGCGGACGCTCCGTATGGTTCGTCGACATGAGGGGGACAGGAGACAACCGGACTGGCGACGTCATCGTGATCCGCCAGTGGGAAAAGGATTCCTGAAAGCCAGAGATGTCGCGCGATAGCCCATTTGGTTCGCCCATTCGTGGGTTGCGGATCGTGGGTCTCCTCCTCGCAAGCGCAGGTTCTCTGCGACGCGAGGATGGCCGATGATCGGAGTTTATCCGTAGGTGGTAGAAGGAAATCCCGTAGACCAATCCCAATGCTCTCGAGGACTTTGGGCAAAAGCTAGCAAACGCCAGCCGGATCTCTCCAAAACTTGACCGAGGAATTGACGGAGGCAGGATCGAGACTCTGAAGAGCACGATGCGTGGTGGCTCTGTAATGCGCTGGGCGTCGGGAGATAGGCGTGTAGCAACTATCTGCGACGTTCCAGCGGCAGAGGTGAGATAGTCGTCACGGACTACCCCACGTTATCCTCTGCAGCTGGATGAGTTGTCAGCCGCCCTCAATGGTCATCGCAGGAAGTGCCCAAATCAAAGGGACGGTCACTATCCAAAGGTAACGACCGAAGTGCCGGGGACTAGACTGTTCTCTTTGAGGAGGGGGAACAACTGCGTCCTGCCATGTGACTACGAGGAACCGGGCCGGAGGCTCGCCGACTAACGCGGCATCGATCAGGCCAAAATTCGAATCCTTGGTCCAAAACCCAGTCCGGCACGTCTCTCGTGCAGCCAGGAATTTCCACATCTGGCGGGCGGACGAGGTCTTCTAAGTTTCTTTTATTAATCTCGATCGGGCCCGTCTCTTTGGCGTGCTTGGAGGGAGTTTCCACGTCCTCCAGAGTCCGATAGTGGTGTCTTAGGGTCCTTCCATTTTTTACATGCTTTTTGTGCATGATCCCGTCGAATGGGTTCGATGGGCTACATCCTAGGTCCGCCTACGGGGCTTTAGCCTCGCGGGAATACATTCGGCGAGTAACAATCTAGCCGAGTCTCGTCTATGAGAAAGGACCGATTTTCCTCGTGATCCTGGGTCGGCCAGAGGATCCTTCGTCACTCGTCGTGGCACCCCACGGAAGATGAGACTAGTTGCTTTCCCTTCCATGCATGTCAACGTTCGGACGCCGTGGGAAAGCAAGAGCCATCGTGGAACCTAGCATGCGACCTAGGAACCGGCTGCCCTTCTGGGGTTTCGGAAACGAAGTCGCTGGGTGTTCTCGGCGGTTCATCAGGTGTCTGTCCCTGTGGAGGTTTCCTCTGTGATGTGAGATTCCTGTCGTAGCAACCTGTGTCGTCGACACTTGGTAAATAGGCGGTCCTCAATGGGGAGCGGCCCTGGGCCGGTCGCAGCGCCGTAGCGAGACAAAGCTACTGGTGCGATAAAAGTCCATTAGAGACTTGGGCGCGTCGGTCGGGACGCGCCGGGTGCCCGGCGCCCGGCGCTTACTTTTATACCGTGCTTTTTAGGCTAAACGAATGCGGGCAGCCACTTGTGAATTAATTAAGAATAAGGTTCCCCTCTCCTCGAGGGTTTTGCGGCTCCAGCCTCATGGCTGGGGCTCCGCAGTTAGCAGATATACGCGTCAGGAGGAGCTTGATGAGCTAAAGCATTTTATGTAGGCCTCACCTCCTGTCTGACTCTGTGTTTTTATCTTTTGATAAAAAAATTACATGATAGATTTTTTTTTTTGCACCGGTAACGATCCTGGTGGGAAATTTCATAACTAAAATTTTAAAATGGATTTTATTTATGTTTTCTCATGTGGCAATCATACTGGCAGTTAAAATTACATAGGGTAATTAAAACTCAACTTTTTCATAACGCCGATAATGATTCCTAGCGAAAAATATACTAACCAAATTTAAATAAAAGAGGGGTTTTTTCTGTCACTGTATGGCGGCCGAATTCAAGATAAAAATAAATATTACTCATCGAACACATTTTTTGTGATTACAGCGCCCCCTGGGGGAAATAGGATAAACAAAATTAAGAAAAAACGATTTTTTTGTGCTCCACTTCATGAAAGCTACACTGAAGTTAAAAATAGGTTTCGGAGATTGAACACAATTTTCTTTTGCGTTTATATCGTCTCCTGACGGGAAGTAGGATAACTAAATGGATAAAAAATTGATTTTTTATGGGGTTTTTTAGATAAATCTTTGGAATAAGCTTCTGCCACGATCAAATTTATGTTTGATGAAAATATCCCATGATAGCTTTTTCTTGCGCTGGTGGAAAATTGCATAACTAAAACTGTAAAATCAATTTTTTTTTTAATATTTTCTCATCTGTCAACCATCCTTCACGTTAAAATTAGGTTATGATACAAATTCATAAAAATTTACTTTTGAATTTATACGACGCACCCTAGGAGGAAATAAGGATAACCAAGTTAAATTTTTATTTGACAAATTTATTCTGTTTCAATGAATGTGGCAGCTATACTGATGTTAAAAATGGGTAGGGCAGATACAACACAATTATCTTTTGTGTTTAAACCTTCCTATGGCGGGAAATGTGTTAACTAAATTAAAAAATTTGATTTTTATTGTTTTTTTTATAAATTTTTATAATAAATTTCTGACACGGTGAAATTAATTTTTGAAAAAATTTTCATATGATAGGTTTTGTTTTACGCTTGAAGAACCTCCAGTGGGAACTTGCATAACTAAAACTTTTAAATGGCTGTTTTATGTTTCCCATATGGAAACCAAGTTAAAATTAATTATAAAATACAGATTCAACATTTTTTTTCTTGCTTTTATGGCATTCCCTGGAAAAAAATGGGATAACCAAATTAAAAAAAAATTGATTTACCTATGTTTTTTTAAATAAAATTTTGGAATAAGCTCTTGCCTTGTTAAAGTTTATGTTTTGATAAAATTTTCACATGATAGGTTTTTTTTACTATGGTAGCGCTCCTGGTGGTTAATAGCATCACTGAAACTTTGAAATGCATTTTTTTAATATTTTCTAACACCGGAATCATATGCCAAGTTAATACAGATTCAACAAATTTTCTTTTGCGTTTATATCGCCCGCTGATAAGAAATAGGGTAACCAAATTTAAGTAAAATCGATTTTTGTATGGTTTACTGTATGAGATGTACTGACGTTTACAATAAGCAGTAAAACATCAACACAATTTACTTTTGCGTTCATAGCGTCTCCTGACCAGAAATAGGGTGAATAAATTTAAATAAAATTGATTTTTTATGTTTTTAATTAGTGATTTTTAATGCTCCTATTGGAAGTTTTTGTCCAAACTACAGCAACCCGTATTACTGCACTGGTGAAATATATTTGAGTAATCATTGTTAAATTTACATCACAAATTATGATACGATACCGCATAAATTAAACACTGATGATTGTACCTTGTACAAAAACATAATTTGCAGAACAAATTAAAATAAAGTAATATTTTCTGCATTGTTTTGGCCCGAGAAGGGACAGGTATTAAGATATTTAAAACAGTTATTTCTGCATTTAGTAATAAATTTTTGGTAACAGATAGGGTTATGGCAATTGAACTTAAAAAATAACAATAATAAAATTCAATCATTATGATATTTAAACCACCCTAAAAACTTAGATACCGTTCAAATGAAATCGAATTAAATCTTAGACTATTTTCATGTCTAAGTTTCACAAGCCGCAAACAGCAGATTGCAGATTGTGTATAATGTTTATCATGGGTGTGTACAAAATGGCAAGGTACATGCTAAATACAAACTTTTAATATGTCTAAGATTTATTTCTATTTCATTTGAACAAAATGTAAGTTTTGGAGAGGTTGAAATATCATATTGTTTTAATTTTAATTTTATTTTTTAAAGTTCTATTAATTGAACCATATTTGTTACCAAACATTTTACATTAAATACAGAAACAAAATAGAATTACCTTAATATCTGTCCCTTTTCGGACCTAAACAATGTAAAAAATAAACAATTTTTAATATTTGTTCTGAAAATTATGTTTTTGTTTAATTATATAATCTATAGTATAAAGCTATACCATGAGTAACGCTGACGTCATATTGACGGTGTCAACGATTTAGCCCTTAAATTCCCCTGCAATTGTTTCAACTTCCGTACAATTTCGATATTTACACCGTCTAAGAGAAACAAGCTTTTCAAGTGTACTTTGTTTGAAAACTGTATCTAAGTTTACTGATTTTTTTTATTGTTTTTATAATATTTTTGAAGCATGATTTTTTTGTAGTTTATCTCCATCGCGCGCAGCCAGATTACAAAAGATTGACCCGTTTCCACTTAAAACAACGTAAATAGTTCAGGTTTTGTTTCCGCCTAATATTCCATAACAAAATTAAAAGTTCATCAATAAATAAATCACAAATACTTAAATACTGAAATAATCTTAATCAAATAGGCTTTTCCAAGTAGTGAAGTCTTTGGCAATTTATATTTCGCTATTAACTGCTTTCATACGGCAAATACGAAGGTACCGTATTAAATGAATTAAAAAACTTATTTTGAATACATAATTGATATTTTTAATGAAAAAAGGCTTTTTCGTGTTGTTTGTGGCCAATTAAAAAAATATTAAATGTAAAAACCCTATTAGAGTTTTCAATTAAAAATAATTTTCACATGTATTCTGCTACACACCGATCAGTATGTTCTGTAACCTCAGAAGTCCAAGTTGGATCGCTTGATTAATCTAATATCAAAATTGCATCTTACTTACTGTTTTTAAATCTAATATCAAAATTGCATCTTACATACTGTTTTTAAATAGAAAATCTTTGTGTAAATTTACTTTTAAAATAAGTTTTAACGAAATCTTTTTTTAAATATAAGAGTACCGGTTAATTTTGAACATCGATTCAGCATGATATATCCCAATACAGCAGCTGCCCCAGTAAAGAAATGATATTTTTTTATTTTGTTCTTAACATTTAGTCCCAATAAAATGGTGTTCTCAACTAAACGGGATATACTGTGCATACGGTTGAAACCTGTGGCTCTTTTCAAAAAATTGTTGCCATATACGTATTTATTGAACTAAAGTAATATGTAGAAGACTTTCGCGGAATGCTGCTACATTAAGTTACTTCGCGACGAATGTCACATATGCATGACTTAAAGGGTTATCATAATCTTTGATTATTCCTACCAGTAATATTGAACAGTAAATTTTACCTTATGTGTTGGAACTGTATTTAGCTAATTTTTCATTCTGAAATACCTGTGATAAAATATTAAACTTTCTGTGCAGGACACTCGTCGCGAAGGGGTAAAGGTATATTATTATGATAGAAGAACTTTTATTATGTAGGAATAGATTAGAGTCCATCATGGGTCGGAAACTCGAAAATTCTGCTAAAATTCAATCTGAAGTCTGGAAAAAAAAAAAGGAAAAAAAAAAGAAAAAAAAAGGAAATCGTTAACCCGAAACTCGATTTAAACTCGACACATTCAACTCAAACCCCAAACAAAAAAAAAAATAATAATAATCAATTTTGTAATACAATTATGGAAAAGCAATCTATATAATTATATCCCTAATATCAATTTTATATTTTTTGTATAAAAATGAACACATATACTCTCAAGAATATTCAAATATATAGTTTTTTCATAAAAAAAATAGTCAGGACTTTCTTTTGAGCTGTCGGGTAAACCAGAATCCGGCCCGAAAGAATCTAAACTCAACCCGAAACGTTTACCCCACCTGCACCGAAGAAAAATAACGTCAACCCGACCAGATTCATACCGCGGGTCTTTTCGGGTTCGGCGTTCGGGTAAAATCGATGCAAAACTCTAGAACAGATAAGGTAAAATCGTATAATGGATATATATTGGGGTATCAGCTGATATCCCTGGCAAAGGTCATAACAGCAATGAGTTCACTTAAAATTTGGAAAATTTTGTAGTTTAGAAGAAAAATAAATACAGATATGCATTTAAATAAGCTATATATACCAATAAATGTTGTTAAGTTTGCTTAAAAAACTGTTAAATTTACAGTGATGCTACAACATGCTATACAAAATGCATGCTACAACATGCATTTTGTTTCATATCTGAAATTTATATACTGATATTTATATTTATAGGCATTCCAGTGAGTCAAGGGACTGTGAAAGGATATGCAAGAGTGGCTCGCACTTTAGAAGAAGCGGATCTTTTAAAAGTAAATTTTTATTCATAAGCGAGCTATAATTAGTGAATGCAATACCGTAATTCTGAAACTCGAAATCTACGATTCCAGTTTATTTCTACTCCCGAAAATCCCGGAATTCCATACGCCTAATCCCAGGACATTCGGAATTGCTCAAATGTACAAATAATCCAATTTACGATCAATCGACCCGTGAAAAAAAATAAAATAAGGTGCTGTAAATTTTTAAGAAGCTATTCCACGTATGCTTTATCAGGCATTTGATAGATTTTTGCCAACCAAAATCACATTTTACAATCTTTTATTACACTCAATGGTTTTTGTATGTAAAAATGGAATTTTTTAATCGATTTTTCACTTACTTCCTGATATAACCCAGTCATTTAAGTGGTTTAATTCGGAATTAATTAGGGGAAAGGTGCAAATTGCTTTAAACCCTTTAATTTATGTGTTTAATGAACATACTAAGTTTCCCCCCTCGTATTAGGTGAGCTTTAGCCACTATGTACAGATTTATAGTCGAAAAACACTTTTTTTTTTAATTACCATAACAATATCTCAAAATAATCAACTCTATCAAAAACAGTGTCCATACAAATATTCTAGAGCTTAAAAGTCTGAGTAAAATGAGTACCCACACTTAACATCTTTGTTGAAAATTAAGCTCACAACTCTATTTCAAAGTTTTGATAAATCGCTAATCAAGAGCTTGAAGCCAGAATAGAGCAAGTTAATCAGTCCAAACTGCCTCCAATTTTTATATACAGGTTTTTTCATTAATTTATTGAGGCCTTCACGATGTTTTTGTAATTATTTTAGGACTTTATTTTGGAGCTTTAGCCGCTGCGACCAAATTACTAGCTGAGATAATGATCGATAATGACTGATTGATAATGTGAAATGATTAATGAGACAAAATTGACGTGATTAGAAATTGTAAACCGACTCTATAAACACTAAAAACACCTTTGTCAATGTCTGAAAAAAAAACCTCTTTGTCACAGTGTGCGTCGTCGAGGGATCGTCCATTAGACACCTTTTGTATTCTTAGAACGAAGATTCTCGTTCTGCACAGTTTGTGCTGTGGTATTCGAGCACTCTGCATAAATTAATGAATTAACAAAATGGTTTGTTGGTTGCTTGATTTTATGACGGCCGATTATCTACACGAGGGATATAGGCCCTGGAGGGTAGTGCCCTCCATGGGGGTCTTTCTAAGGGATCCAAACCCGTATTTACTGCAAGGTTCGAAGAAAACCACGGAAAACTTCGAAAGATTAGGTCGACGAGCGCGACAGGGGTTTGAACCCAGCACCTTCCGTCTACCAGCTTTTGAGAGCAGAACCTCTCAGCCACTGGTGATGCGAATTAATAAAATGAATTTTAATACACAAGTATAACGATAAAAACGTACCTTACATTTTTATCTGTGACCTATTTTTTACCTTACATTTTTAGCGAGGTGAAATTCTCATCACGTACTGTACAGATATTGGATGGACTCCTTATTTTCCTATTTTGGCAGGAGTAGTCACTGAACTTGGTGGACTCATATCACATGGTGAGAAATATGTATTTCCCTTTTGTTTCTTGTACTTTCTGCTTATTACTGAATGTCTCTGTTTTATTAAATTTTATGTAATATCTAAAAATAATTATTTGTGTATTTATACTTTTCACGGCAGAAAACATTGCTCGTAAATACCCATGAGCTACAAAAATTTAATTATCGTATTTTTAATTGGAGACAGAGTGTAGTGAATCCAATTCTTATCGTTTGAAAAAATATTCTAAAACTTTTCTTTTGCCTAAATAAAGATGTGCATTTTTCATATAAAGATACGTTTCATAGTATCTCTATATTATAAAGCAAATACATGTCAGTGAGTAACGCTGGCGTGGCGAAATTTTATATGGAATGGTTTTCTTGATATTAGCCAAGAAAGACCTCCCTTCCTGTCACTAAAAATTCATTTACAGTAGCGACAATGGCGGTTACTTCTTTCAGAATAGAGAGAAATGCAAATCCGTGGTTCCTTCCGATTAATTACTAAGTTCCATAACTCATGTTCTAATGAACAGTTATTTATAGGACTTACAGTGTAAGTTAGATTATTTGTTTTGTAAAGTTTTAATATATAGTGCATCGCTCTACCTTGCTTATCTATAATTCTACGGGAAAAAGGCTTAAAATAAGTAAACCCAATTATGAGAGATTATTTTTTTTTTAAGTTCTTCTAAACGGATTTAGTTGGGAATTGCACATTTAATATATAATATCTCAGGGATATTTTTTAAATATTTGACATATCATTGTAAATTGCTTAGTTATACAGCTGCGGGGGAAAGTTCTATAATCAGATGAACGCGATTATGAAAGATATATTTATGTATAAATATATAAAAATCACGTTCGTATTTCCATCCGACCGTTTATAACTTGAGATCTGCTTACACTGTTAGGTAGGTAATTGTTTGGGAATGGTTAGTACTTTTCTGTTTGTCGGGCACAGATGATAAATAACCACAAAGTGTTTCAATCTTCGCCGAGAAAACTACTGGACCGATATGCACGATTTACATGTTTGGACTTGGCCCCGTTTATCACCTCCGATGCCTCCAATTTTTTGTGGGAATAATTTAAGCATATTAACGTAATCATGAATCAATCCAATGAAAAGAAATCTTCAAATATCAAAAGTATGGATACTTCTTCTGTTATTCACATGAAAAAAGTATAAAAATTTGTGATACAATCGTTGTGAAATGAATAAAAGAAAGGTTTTTTTTTCTTTTTCTTTATTTTTCTGAGAAAACTTTTCGTGATGCATTAAAAAAGTGTGCTGTGCTTTAACTAATGATGGATGCTAGAACTAAAATTATTTGGAAATCATAAAAGTCGGCATTATTTCTGCTTTATCTTCACTATTCTTTGATTAAAAATAAATGATGTTGCTTCTTTTTTTTTTGTGACTACGGTCTAACATATACCTATTACAGTCTTAACTCCATTTTGACTGCTGAAATCCTAATATGAAAAACTGTGATAGACTTGCGTTTTCAGAAATATAACAGAACACGGAGTAAGATAGCATTTAAAGTATCAGAACCTCACATGGCACCAAACTGAGAAGCCCGGAGTTCATGAACTGACAATCGAGAATGAATCACCGAAAATTATTTCGGTGCTACGGGCAATCTCTCATAACTGTAATGATTTCCATTTCAGTAGTGTATAGCGACTACAGAACATTTTGATTCCTGTTATCATAACGGTCTCATTTCCCTACTAAATCCTACTGTAAATGATCAACTAAAGGATTCGGATATTAATAGCTCAAATTTTGTCCAGAATATTAAAAAAGAATAGCGCAATGGCGTTCACATCATTATGAGCAATACGGAAGAACATACCAGGTATGAGTCCATATTGCATTAAAAAACAAAGTTATATTCATCGATATATTTCATTTGATGGAAGGTTCATTTGGAAACATATACCAGCGTAGTGGGCGTAGCCTGCTAATATATTATAAAACAAGAGGCCTTGAAAGTGTTTGTCTGTATGTCCGGGCTAATTTCAAAAACTATTGGATAGATATTTTTCTGGTTTATATCATTGGATAGGCAATTTTACCGGGCTCATTTGTATATTCCCATATAACAATGATTTTTCATAATAAAATTTGTTATTTTTCACTTATTTCAGAGGCATGTGTTGCCATTGGTCACTTTTATTTTTATCTTGGCAACTGTTTTTTTTTAATACTAAATGATCCGATGTGAAACATAAAGTAAGAAGAAAACACTTCTTAGCGTGCGTATCACTCCCGATGTACGCTGCCGAAAAATATAAAATCATACAAATTCGAGGGTGTACACTGCCGAAGACAGTGGGATCCTCAACATTAGGTTCGCTTGAAAATATTTTTGTTTAAAAATAAAATTCATTCAACACTGATTTCATGTATATTTAAGGTTATTTCCACGGGACCATACAACAACGGGCAAGTCAGCTAGTTAAACCTAAAAGATTAACCTAATCTAAAAGATTGGAAAAACGTTTGTTGTTATAATGGATGCACTGTGCTTCATAATAGAACAGAAAGCTAACTCACTATTCTGTTACATTGAATCCAGCTGTCCGCATCTGAATACAACGCTATACAAGTTCGGAGGAAAAAATTTTGGCAAAATCTCAATTTCCTCTCATTGGCCAAATCTTACAACATGTTTTTGCTTTATAATATAGATAGATTTTCTATTGCTTGTAAACCTTATATGAGGTTTGTTTTCTAATTTTGTAGTAAATGTGAAATTATTGAAATTTCAACATTGCTTGTTGTTTATAATCCATTTTTAATCAATTAGGCTGATGCAAAAATTCTGTCGTTTTTTAATACCTAATTTTAATACCTTTAATACCGATAAAATTTTAATACTTGATAATTTTATTACCCCTACTTGCTTTGAACTGATAAGTAAAATTATCAGGTATTTCACCGGTATTAAAGGTATTAAAAGTAGGTATTGAATTATGACTGAACTTTTGCATCAACCGAATATTTTACGTGGCACCCATTTAACGATAAATTGATGTATAGGGTTAAAAATCTAGAAATATTCACTGATACGTTTCGATAAATTTTTGCAGGTGCTGTTGTCAGCCGGGAGTACGGTTTACCCTGTGTTGTTGGACTTCATGGGGCAACAAAACAGTTTTGCACTGGTAAGTAAAAATCTTGTGCTTATGCATAATCTACTATACATATACATATGTTACATTTAAAGCATGAAATCCAATTTTTCATAACAAAACCTAATTATTTCATAAAATAACTAACCAAGTCAGTTAAAATTTGTAAAATTATTGGATTCTACGATTTAACTATCTATGTAATAGAATAACGATTGCCTAATCGTTAAAATAATTAAGACGGCGGCGACGGCATTCGAAAGCTATTTGAACCTATGATAGCTTATTTTAATCAGTTTTAAACCAGTTATGGCTGGTTTGCAATTAGTGTGTAGGCTGCATTTATTACTCTATTTAGTTCGTTGCTAACTGCACACTGTTAAAAAAAAATCTGAAATTCACGGGTATTTTTTTCCTGAATTTCACAGAAAAGTCCTTTTTTGCGACAAAAGGGTATTTTCCGTTAAAAAACAGAAAAATTCCTCATATTTCCTGAAAACAACGGAACGGACGGAGACGAAAGGGGATAACGGAGATATTATTCCGTTATCTTATCTGCTGCATATTTATTTTCAATGTTTAAAAAACTGACATGTTGTTGCACAGAAAAACTAAAATTGTAATAAATTAAAATTTCGAGTTTATTTAAAAAAAAAAAAAAAAAATAGTACATTTGAATTAAAAAAAGTAACAATTTTCCCATTCTTTTAAAATTATTTGCAATTTATTTTTTAAAGTTATAAGAAAATATTCGCACTTAAAATATATTCTAAACAAGCACATTAAAATATATATATTATAGTTAAATTAAGTGAAAAAAAAAATCTATTTTTCTCAAAAAAGCAACATACAAAAATAATGCTTTCATATAAAAGGAAAATAATATTTTTCTCAACCCTTTAAAATTATTCGCAATTTAGTTATTAAATAAAAGCACTCGCACTGAAAATATATTCTAAGCGAACACATTTAAAAAATATATAATAGTTGGAAAAAAAATCGCTTCTTAAACAAGCAAACATTTTTTATCGAATTTAATTCAAATATAATATTCATATTTTACATCTAACAATCAAGTTAAGAATATATATAATTCATGTTTTTATCCTGTATTAATATTACAATTTTAAAACATCAACATCTCATAACGAAATCTCCCCGCAATTAACTTCAAGATTACCAAGCTTCTAAACCCCAAATTATGTCTGTTCTAAGCCGCCATTTTGAGAATTTCCAAATGATCCTTTCAAACTGCTATTCTAGCAACCACCCACTTGTCAAACCGGCAAGACGCCGGACTCGAGGCACTATCACCCCTGGTTCAAAACCCAATGTCGACCAGAAGCTGTTCTTGACGTACATCAGATAGAAAATACTCCCGCAAAAGTCGACAGATGGCAGCACAAAGTGAGATGTAAAGATTTTTTTAAACCGAGTTTATCTAAAACGGAAAATGTCCTTTTCTGTCAGTTCTACGAGGAATATTTCCGTGATTTCTGAGAGCGTTAACGGAAAGTTACCGCTTCTGCAAACGGCGATTTTCCTTCTTTTATCTTTCAAAACGGAAAATCTACTAACGGAACGGAAAAAGTCCGGCAACTTCGCTGCCAGTAGTTTTACCGTGAATTTACGGATTTATTTTTAACAGTGCAACTCAGAGTGAATGTTCTGTTGATATGTCATTGAACTTGCATAAATTTGTAAACGGTATAGTGATGTTAGCGTGTTTCATTTTGGATTATTAACAAATACAGCAGGACGAAGTAGCCTAATATACTTCTACCATAGCTATATAAAATGCAAATGAAAATTTCGTTCCGACTGTTTAAAACTGAATGTATTTTTATGTAACTTGCACGGTTAGATAGATAACATACTGTACTACGTAGATTAGTTATAGAATTATGATGAAAGGTTATGTTATTTTGGAGGAACCGGTTACCATTGTTGCTCATTTTCTGACAACCATTATCGTTGGTGAAAGAATTGAAAAGGCCGTACTCCACGAAAAAAAAAAGACTGTAATACATAAAAAATTATTCAATGTAAAAGATCGCAATTCAAACAATATTTGGTGATTTATCTTCTGCGTCACATTAAGAAAAATGCATCTGAAAATTTGATTAGATAAAATCTCAGTAATAATTTTGTTTTTGATTTGTTCTTTATTTTAAATATTTTTTTTATTTTCATTAAAGTCCTCCATAATGTGACTTACAGATAAACTAGCAGCTGTAATTATAAAAATGACTGCACTTGTGAGTTACATGTTATTTGTTTATTTACGATTTTGAATACGCCAGAAAATTTGATTTTAAGAAAAAAGGGCATAAGCGAAAGGGTCCGAGCGATGTTCACAATCAAACTCTTGAAAAAACACCAATGTGTTTTTCCAAGTGTACGACAGAATTTTTGGAGTAATTTTTTATATTGAAATGTAAATTACATAAATAGCAGTTGATATTATAAAAAGAGTGTCAAAAATTTAAATTTTAGAGTAATTAAATTTATTTTTTAACATAGCGCCAATTTCTCTCATAGAAATATTCACTACTTCCAATGTTAAGAACTAAAGGTTATTCTTAAGACAATTTATACAATTATGTGTTATTACTATCACAAAAAAAAACATTTTTCAATAAAAATTGCTTGCTGAAATAAATTTTCGATATTCTTTTTAATTAATAGTTTTTTTAGTTTTTTCTTTATAACATTTTTCGATAAAAATTTCTAGCTGAAATAAATTTTCGATATTCATTTTAATTCGTCTTTTCTTTTTAGTTTTTCTTTTTTGCATATCTTTTCTTCTTTTTGAAGGTTTTAAAAAGAAATTGGACTAATCTTCCGTAATCTGGTGTCCGTAATCAGGTTCCGTAATCGGGTATTGTTACAAGTTTCGTTTATATTTGAAGGGGTCTCTGAACGATGAATCAGATTGCAGAAAATTACACGAAATTTGTTCTGAGCGATTAGTAAATTTATGGTTTTTCATTATGAAGTAAACAACAAAAGAATTTTTACTATTATATATTTTCATCTGTACTTATTTTACTATCACCAAAAATGCAATACTTGCAATATACGAAAAATAACGTTTAAATGCCAATGGTGACCAATGGAACAATATTTGTTGATTTATCATTTTAGCCTAGTTAATGTTAAAAAGTTAGATAAAAAAGTACCTGAAATTCAGATTAGATGCAATTTCTATCATTATAAAGCAATTTCAGCTGACGCACAGCACTAGCAATTAAACTTAATGACATATAACGATTTTAGTTCGCATGTTTTAGCTTACATTTTAGAATTAGCTGTGGATTAACATACTGACGTCACACTGAAGGTGAAACCGACGCGTCCGTCTTTGCAACTTTGCATTGTAATAGATAAATACACCTCGGTTTGTCTCATTCGTCCTTAATATTATGACCTTCTCTTTTAATTCTTCGGCGTCAGTTCTTCCTCATCGTAATTTTTATCTTTTTCAATCGCTAAAAATTTGAGATTAGAAACGTAGAAAATTTTCTGCACTAAAATACTGGTGTTCAAATTTTAAAGAAAATTTGTACATTTTAAACGGCAAATGGTTAATGACCGTTGTAAATATTTAAGAAAATTAAGTGTATATTCATATCGACTTCTATCAATTTATAATTGAATTAATATAAGTTTTTTTTAAACTTTAGGTGACTATGTTCTTCTTGATGGCAGTAAAGGGATATTACAACGATTGTCTTCTCTAGAAAGCTGAAAATCGAGATTACTTATCATTTGGACTTTTCTTTGAATTTTATAAAATAATCTTGCTTGTTAAACGAACTCAGCAAATATTTACCATAAAATGCATTCTCGAAAAAAAAAAGGATAATACTTAAAATTATTCACATATGTACAGCGTAATACAAGCCAAATTTAGTGGTGGAGTCATGACTGTGAAGCCGAAAAAAAAATCCAACTTTGAATTATCGACAAAGTAAAACATTCCTGTCGCTTTGGCGAGCTAAAAAATGCTTCTCCCTAAATGCACTTAACTGCAGTGCATTTTAAAACTATTTGTTTAAAGGATGTTTATTGAATTTTTTTAAGCTAACATTTACTAATTATGTAGTTTTCAGCTATTTATGTAAATTAAAAATAAATATAATTTATGTAATACTTAATTAACTTATTTTATCTCTGAGCGTTTTAAAAATTATTTCGCATGTTACATTGTCATTGAAGTGTTTCATTTTCGATCTAAAAAAATTTAATTTGCTTTTTCTTCAGAAACAATATCTGTATATGCAAGAGTAAACTCATAAGACAAATGCATGCAATTTATTCATTATCAAAAATTAATGTAATTTTATAATTATTATATTTTAATTCATTATATTTTTTTATTATTATTCATTTTTTGTTTAATAAATATAAGCGTAAAACTAAGAAGAAAGAAAATGAAACATTTTGGCTTTCTTAGGCCACATTTGAGTGACCCGCGCATGCACACTCCATTAATACAGGGTGTCCATACATTATTCTCTAGCTTATATTTTGATTTAATAACATGATGGAATATATTATTACGCATTCGTAAACTAGAACTCAAAAAGTTTTTTTAATAACACAAGCAAAGTCAAATATGCATAACGTTGCAATTCAAAATGTGAAATAATGATTAAAATCAAATAATAATTTATATTAGATTTTTATCAGATTTATATAAAAGTTATTAATGAGTTGTGTATATCATCTACCTTTGTTCTCATAATTCATTAATAACTTTTTGATAAATTTGATTAAATTTAATGTTCATTATTTTCCTTATTATAATCCTTATTTTATCAATAACATTTCGAGTTGCAGGCGTATGGATATGTAACTTTGTGCTATTAAAAAAACATTTTGAATAGAACTTTAACGAATATGTAATAATATTTTTTGTATTGTTTTTAAATAAAATGTCATTAGATAAGGAAACCCCGATAGTAATTTATGGACACCCTATAATATTCTTATAATCAGAAGACACCTATACTTTGGCATGCATAGTAATCAGTAGATACTAGGCTATAGATTATCGCGTATTTATCTTTATTAAACGGGAAAATTGCTATTGTTCAGACATTTCATTAATTGTGGTTGAGCAACATTATCACACTGATAAATTGATTTTACCACTATTTTCTTATTTTTAATTATACCGTTGGCCAAAGACATGCTTTTGCAGTTTCAATTTCAGTCGGATGACAAGAAACTGACCTTTATGGGCAACACAAGTCCCATTTCACATACTGTGATTCAACAAAGCGATAACTCTGTATCACCATTATCTCTTAAATACTTCCTAACTTGTCACGGACAATTAATTGTGTGTAAGTCACTGGGAAAACGCATAACACATTTGAAAACTCAATATCTCCCATGACCATTTATAGCCAAAAAATAACCGAATTCTTTTGTGTAGCCCTGTTTATGATCTATAAATTTACATATATATATATACTACATAGTATGCAAAGGTTTTTCAGTTGGGAAAGCATAACACAATTAAAATTTATTTTTAATCAATTTTCGAAAGTAAGCGGAAATGTACTCAAATTCTTTGTGTACTTCTGTATGTGATCTATAGTATTTATACACACCAAGTAATATGCAGCATTGTAATTAAATTTAAAAACATATAACAAAATTGAAACTACACTTCCAAAATTATCTCTTATCATCATTTCACTGTAACCGAATTATTTTGTTGATCCATATAAATGATAAATTTTACGCACAGCCTATTATATAGTAATCATCTTGCAGTACATCTTAGTGATATATATCAATTTCAATATTTTTGAAATCGTGTAACATAATTATAATACACTGCAAAAAGATTCTTCTCCCTGTATGCCCTAATTTAAGACAATTCTTTTGAGTGTCTCTGTAAACGAACTGAAAATGCTATACTCTTGATTTTTAGTACCGAACATGCATGGTAAATATCAATTACATATATCAAATATATGGGAATCTGAGTATAATTACGCGAGTTAGAGCGCATACGGACAGACAAACCGAATTCATAAACACTTGCAACTTTGTTGTAAATTCTTAAAAAATGTACTGAGATGGACTAACTAATTGATTTAAATAAGCGTAAAACAAATTAAATATTTTTCACCTTACAGATTCGCCAAATATCCTTCTGTGCGACAACTGTCGCATGAACGAGTCAAGATGAAGTATATAATTCGAAATATATGTGTATCAAAATTGTGAAATGTACGATTTATTTTTTTTTTCTTTGAGTGGTCTTTTTATGAAAAGTCTCCAACAATTTTTTTGAAGTAATTTAATGTAAAATTTATTCTAAACTAGACGTTTAGACAAAGCAGGATGAAGCCTATTATTTTCTTCAACATTATGTAAAAAACTTAATTATGTGTATGAATGTATTCCTTGACAGTATTAATCTTAACTAAATGTATTGAAAGTGCACTATATCAGTAGAATTATATCTACTCTATATATATAAAATCCTAATAAAACGAATTTGTGAAACGAATTTATGAAACGATTTTATGAAACGACTGATTAAACGACTGATTATGTTTCAAGGCTATTTTTAATAAAATATTAAACGCTTGATGGTGAAATTAATACCAATTGTTCATAAAAATCAGCGGAAGTCAAAACTGGTAATAGAATTTTGAAATTGGAATTAGTTTTCGAGATATTAATTTTTTTCTAATTTTAAAGACATTTCTGTAATGATGGCAACTAATTACTCAGTTTTTTTTTGTGACAAAAAAGGGAAAAAAATTGAAAAGGATCCCGATAGGGATTATTGATTTCTTTTTATTCGTCATTTTCAAATTGAAATTGAATTTATCTTTTATTTCAATCGATAATGAAGACAAGATTGTGATTAAATTATGTTTTTCTGGAAAATTTGAAAAAAAAAATCACATTTCTATCGTCAGGATTCAATCGTCTGTCAGCATTTAATTTAATTTATAAACTGAAAATATTTTGAATAAATTCGTCCAAATGACGTCATTTAGGTAAACGCAAAAGAAAGGAAGGAAAAGGAATTAATAGTAATTATTATTTATTGATATCATTTTGTTATTTTTTTGTAAAAATTAACTAAACGAATTTATAAAATCATTAATTCGGATATTTGAAACTAATATATAAAATAATTGTCCAACTGAACAGAAGAATAAATTATCCTGCTTGGTTTTCTATCCTGCTTGGTTTTTTCCGCCAAGCTTTTTAAAAAACGTCAAGACCCCTATAATAGAAAAGCACCAAAAGTTCATTGGGTTTATTGTCATAACTTTTGGCAACGAATCTATGTATATTAACGAATCTATCCCTTTGTGAAGCTCGAATTACGCCAAACCTAAAAGCAAAGGATCCTATACTGGAAAAGTACCCGATTTTCTTATGGACAATATTCAAGTGACAGAACATGGTGTAAAATTACCGCGAATAGCAAATTTGTTTAAATATCTCATCGATTGATGCCGAATAAATGCAGGCATGCATGCACAAAATATTTAATTATTTTTGTATGATAAATAATTATTAGAAAATTCGTATATACATATTAATAAAAAAAAATAATTTACATATTTAAAATAACATGAAAATATGCATGATGGTGCACTAAAACAGAGAGAAAATTAAAACCTGTTACTGAAAATGTCTATAACATAGTACTTTTCAATACCGTGGTTCTTAATGTTATTCACAAGCAGATGGAATTTTTCTCATCCTTAAACGCAAAGGAAGAATAGACTAGAGATTGTTGTTATAAAAGTCCGAGAGGTAGTCACAATTTAAACCTAACCATTTTATACAAGCTGGTTTTCAAGTAGTAATTGATTTTACTTATCAATCCCGAAAACAGTCGTCAGTTGTCGCAACAGCTGTGTATGAGGCCATGATAATCGAAAAATGTCCCATTAAAATGTTAAAAGCATGGCAACCCAATTACAGATTTACCAATATTTTTAAAATAAAGCACGCTGTCATGTTTTTAGAGGCCTCGAAGTCTGAGCGGGGGTTGGCGAGCCTAGCTCGCAGGGGGTAGCCCCCCTAGTTAACTTAAATAATACTTGTATTGCAGTGAAACCTGAAGCTTAGTGAGCGTATTAACACGGGCTCATCAGGGAGACGGTTTTAAGTGAAGATACACATTAAATACTTATAAAAAATAATTAAGCTGGTGAAGTATTCAAGATCATCTAATGGGTTGTAGGTCGCTTATATTGCTTGAAACCATAACGTTTTATTACTTACTCAATTCTTCTTTGGAATGGTTTGTTTATTCGTAGGAGTTTTAAAATTTGTTGTATAAGTATCACATACAGCTTTTTACATTCATATCTGAGTCATTCTCAAAAAAGTTATAATTCAGAAATTGATTATGTTTTGAATTTATTTTTTTTTATTTCATATAATTTTTATTTTAATTACCTACATTATTATCTCGTGTTATGAAAACCGAAAGTTCTTCCACACTTTTTTTTATTTATTGAAAAAATGGTCAATTCATGTCAAACACATGAGCAAAATGTCCACTATGTTACTACTTTATTCCATTTCTTGACATAAATATTATTTTTGATTCTTCAAATTTATTATATATTTTTTAAATTGCAGACAAATATTATAGACTACAAATATTTGTTCAAATAGATTGCCAATTTAGATAGAAAACAAATGTATGTTCACTCTGTTACTACGGTTTAAAAAATTACACATATCAATTACTCTAAAAGATTAATTACAATAATATGTATTATTGTCCTAATATTTAATTCTCGTAGTTAAAATCAATTAGAAATATACCGTAATATAATTTGAAAGAATGTAGGAGTTGTAATTTAATGAAAAAACTACTCTAATAACAGAGAAGACAGGTAACAGAGTGGACAAATATAACACCCATTTTTTTTTTAATTATTCAGGACATTATTTAGGCTTAAGTAGTATTTACCAATCTCAATAGTTATTAATATTATACAGGGTGAGTATAAATTATTGAGCGCATTTCAGAGCTCGATAAAACCAAAACAAAATAATTTAGCAACCGCTTTTGTCGTTTAAATGTGAGAGCTGTTTAAACAGTTTGTTTTAAAACTTCGCCGTGCGTATTTTTGACGAAACTGACAGAGACAACTCTTTCCTATCGAAAGTCATCTTCTCGGATTAAGCAACGTTTCACGTTCCAGGTTATTTCAACCGTCATAATTGTCTGTCGTATGTGGGAGAGGGGGGGGGGGGTCAGATACCTCATGTAATAAGAGAACACCAACTTGATAGTCCAAAGGTTAACGTTGGTGTGGATTGGCCGTGGATGAAGTGATAGGGTTATTTTCTTCCATGAGCCCACAGTCATCAGTTGTGTGTATCTCGGCATGTTACAGTGTTACTCTGTGCCTCAGATGGAACATTATCAGCCACAAGTTTACTTCCAGCAAGATGGGGCACCACTGTAAGAGACTACCTGTAGGAAACATTTCCCCAATGATGGATTGGTCGAGGTGGACCGATTCATTGGCCTGCACGATCACCCGACATAGCACCCCTAGATTTTTTTCTTTGGGGGTTAAAGGCCCGATGTGCTCAACAAGCGTTCGCGATATTGATAATACGACGAATCACTGAGGTTATTGGAGGAATAACGGCTGAGATGCTTCGCAATGCTTGGCGTGAAATTTGCTACAGACTTGATATTTTACGTGCGACAAATGGAACTCATGTAGAACTTATTCAATGAGTTACATAAAACTGTTTAAAATCTCCTTGTCAATAAAACATAAAATATGTAAGTACAATACTTTTTTTTGGAACTCTGAAATGCACTCAATAATTTATGCTCACCCTGTATATAGCAAGGTAACGTATTGGACAAACAAAAATGTACTTACTTTTTTTTATATAAAAATCTATAAAAAAGCATTCTCTCACTTCATGAATGCAAATTTCATGTGGACTATATCTTCATATATGTACACAGTCTTAGAATGATTAGAAAATCTTTGTAACAGAGTGGACGTAGGAAAGCGTGCAGTCTTTGGGACATTTTATTTCAAGCTATATTATATTTTTATAATTAAAATGTTTTCTCAGTTTACATTTTAATTGAAAGATAAGATATCCAATTTTGAAATTGTGTACAATTTAAATATATTTCCATTCTGTATCTTATATTTCCAAGGCTTTTTCTTTAAAATTTTTCATTACGGACAGTCAATTTTTCAAAAATTGAGCAATCTAAACTGAAAATACTTAAATATTTTAAGAAACTATTATTCAACAGATATTGTATCATCTTAAAAAAGTTTCGAATATTTGTATAAAATAAGAATAATATCTCTTTTTTAAACTGGAAATTTAATTATATTGTTGGACACTGTTTTGTAACTTTATTTGAAACTGACCTTTATTTCGGACAGAAAAAAACCTACTTTAAGGAATAAGCTTTTTAGTCAATTACAAACACAAGTACACAAACAAAATAATGGTTTATGTACTTGTGTTTGTTTTGTAACCCTTATGATGATCAAAAGTTTGTTCGAAAGCGCTCGGTTTTATATGTAAATACAGTTTTGTATGTAAAGTTTAAACATCTTTAATAAAGCTTTATAAAATGATATGTATGTTTTAAACACATTTATGTTGTTTTCAGTTATTTTTAAATAAAATTTTTACTTTGCGTCTAAGATCGATCGGGTTCACGGGCTCAGAAATTCGTAAGGAACAGCTCAAAA
The DNA here is from genome assembly GCA_963931845.1 of Maratus michaelseni. Taxonomy (NCBI): domain Eukaryota; kingdom Metazoa; phylum Arthropoda; class Arachnida; order Araneae; family Salticidae; genus Maratus; species Maratus michaelseni. The sequence continues at coordinate 55,567,928 of OZ007596.1, forward strand.
GTTACATATGCGTAAAGTTGCAACTCAGAACATTATTAATCAAATAACGATTATAATCAAATAATAATTAATATAAAAATTTTATCAAATTTATCAAAAAGTTATTAATGAATGTATGAGCACAAAGTTAGATAGATAAATATTACATAATTCATTAATAACTTTTTGATAAATTTGATAAAATCTTAATATTAATTATTATTTGATTATAGTCGTTATTTTATTAATGACGTTTTGAGTTGAAACTTTACGCATACGTAACTTTATTTGTGTTATTAAAAGAAACTTTTCAGCTGTACTTAACGAATTTGTAATAATATTTTCCGTCATGTTCTTAAATCTAAAGTTAGGAGGTAAGCAAACTCGGAAAATCATTTATGCTAGCCTGTATTAGACACATAGATTCTTAATCAATATTTAAATCCTAAAGAAGATTGTTGAAACAAGCCTATTGATTTTTACTTGATTTTCTTGAAAGGGTACGCTAGAAATACTAATTAAATGACCAAAATCTTTTGGTTAACAATTTACTAAATCTAAATTACTAATCATGTCAAATGTATTGTGCTTATTATTTTCTGTACAATCAAAATCTACTGCAAAATTATATGATGCTTTTAAACCAGTCGTTCCATGTGTTTTTTTAAATTCCACGATTCTATGACTTGGATAAGGTTTACACATGTTTTTAAAAGTAATTTCGTTTTTCAGCATTGAATTACGCATGTATAATCATTGAATAATAACCAGAGAATCGTTTACCTGCTTTTCTAAGCGTAAACCGACAGAGTGAAAAATGCCCATGCCGAACATTGTAGCGCTATTCCATGGGTCCGGGTGCGATCCCCGGCTTGGACATTTTTCACTCTGTCGGTTTACATTTAGAAAAGCAGGTTAAAAATCACTGGTTATTATTCAAGTAATTTCACGTTACAAAAATTATTTAAAATTTCAACGGAAGCGCTTAACTATTTTACACGATTGCGCGAGTTTCGTATTTTTTTTAAATAGTATTTAATCTGTTAAAACTGCAGAATTTTGAATAAGAGTAATAAGTGACACATTAGAAGAGAAATTATACACATCAACAGTAAAAATATAATTTTTGTTTCTGTGCCATTTGTAAGAATAAAGCAACAGAAAAATCACATTTGACTTGAAGTTTGCGACCACTAGCCGCTAGATTGTTAAGCAATTATAATTTTGCTCTAAACTGTACAATAAAGTATTTAAATTCCAATAAAGTAAAATAAAGTACTTTTGACAAAAAAAACTTCAGTTATAAAAAATGTGTTTATTTAAATAAATTTATTTAAACAGATTCATCGTTCAAAGTATAAAAAGTTTTTGAGTAAATAATTAAAAGAAAACAACACTTAAAAAGAAAGATTAAATGTATTATAACTTCATTTATGCAGATATCTGTCGTCTGTACTGATGAATTAATAATACCAAAGCTACGAACGGGTTATAATATTTTTAATGCAATTACAATTTTTAATAACTTCATACAACTGCTAAATTTCATTACAATAGTGCTTACTGAAGTGACGGGGCTTTCAATTCCATTAATTTACAGTCATCAGTTTCAGATTTAGTAAGTTTGTACATCATGTTTTGAAGTCCCATGCATGAAAATATTATACGAGAAAAAAAAATACTTGGTTGTTTTGAATAACCTAATAGTTTCCTACTATACTTTACTGAGATCCTAATATTTTCTCATAAATATATCTTATTATTCCCGATTTAATCCGTGATTACTGTTTATACAATCTTTATTTAGTAACGAACACAAAAATTCATTTGTTTGTATGTCCTTGATTATGATATGTTTACTTCTTCTTCTAATGTAGATGAAAGTGCATATGAATGAAAATTTTAATCTTCTTTATTATATGCATTAAATGCTTTGTAATATTTTTTCACCTTAAGGTTTGAACAATCCCAATTTCCTTTATTAATGTAATAACCATATCCTCCCAATTCCAAGTCAATTTCATCTTTATACGTTTCTAAGTCTCTAAAGGATATGTGATTTGTAACTTCAATTAATTTTATCTGCCAAGTCGCATATGGGCTAAGAACATAATCGCCATTCTTAATCTTATCGTACGAACTACTTTTGTGGAGTGGTTCATCATAATAATCCTGTTCAAAATAATACCACAGTTCTCGGCTAGGTGTCATCATTAGATAAATGTCATTGTTATACCGATAGTACGAATTACCTAGATGAGTAGCAGTTATCTTAAATCCTTTAAGTATACTGTTTATTTCATCTTGTATTGTTTCATCTTCTGATTTAAAAGCAAAATCTATAACGTTAAACTTCATTGCATCAAATTGAGAATCTGTTAAATCTGCTTTCACTGTAACCGTCTCTCCAGATAATAACTTTGAAATCATTCTTTTGTGTTCCTCATTCCTCCATACAAAAAATGGTTTAGTAGAAACATAATCGCTGTTAAATTGTCCTAACCCGATGCATCCGTCACGTTTTTTAACAGTTTGTCTGTACTCTTCTAATGCTGATTTTATACTTTCTATCTCAGTGACAGCTTTAAATACTAAATTATCAAGAGTAACATTATTTTTATTGCCATCTAATTTTAGATGTGTTGGGAGCATTAGTGCTTTAAAATACATATGAGCAAAAGGAAATACAAACTGTTTAAATGCATCAATAGCTACTTTATGTCGTTGCGCTACAATACTAGATCTCAATGTTATCTCCAGTTCATTTAAAGCACGTCTAAAATCATTTTCAAGTTTAGGATTATAAGCAATGTGAGTGTAACTATCAGTAATAGAATTTATGTCCGCAATGAAATTAGCAATAGTTTGATCTTTTTGAAAATCGTGTATGTGGTCGTGCACATTTATTAGAGTAACTATAGCTTCTCTCATTTTTCTCATACAATGTACTAACTTATCTTGTACTTTGAATTCTTTAGTGAGTTCTTGCATTTGTATCATCATATCCTCCAATGTACTTTTCACCTTCCACTTAGCTACGTCAAGAGCCACTTTAGATTTTTTTTCAAGGTTATTTACTATGCTGTCAATGTCCGTTTGCATATTTTGTAACATCGGCATTATATTACTGTAAATTTTATCTTCAAATTCTTTTAGTTTGTAAAACTTGTTTTCGTTTTGCTTTATAATATTATTTATTGTATCAAGTTTAGCTTGATTTAAGTGATGCTTATTATAAGAATCTAAAACTGTTGAACTAAACTGAACAGCTTTCTGCATGTTCTCGATAGCTGCAAACTCATTTTTAGTTTTCTGATCAGAAGTACCTCCTTGAGTATTTAATAATTCGCTTCCTTTTCTTTGTAATGTTGCTTTTAATTCATATTCCAAATTTTGAACCTCCTGCAAATGATAACTGTTAATTCCAGCCCCATTAAACTTAGCTAACCTGTTTCGATAACTTGATATTTTGATGGATATATCCGCAAATGTATCTGGATGTTTATTTGCCTCTTGAGAAATACTTTCCAGCGATGTTTTGAGGCTATTTACTTTCTGGTCTCTTATAGTTTTCATTTTATCTTTTAAGGATTGAAGATCAGCTACAGATTGTGTCAGAGGTACTGTGCTATTTAGATCACCTGGATTATTAAAAATAAAAGTTTCTGCTACTGTACCTCCAATTCCAATTACTGCGCCAGCCGCCGCTCCGACAGGACCCACAAAACTTATTACTGAGCCAAAAATTTTCAAAGAAGAGACCACATTTTGTAATACCAATACATTTTCTAACTGATGCTTTTTCTGAGTTAATTGTTCATGTTTTACTCTACTTTGTTGTTGTAGTTGCGTTACTTCAATAATTAATAATTCTACTTGTTCATCTGTTTGAGCACCAATATTATCTATTTCAGGTGTAATATATTTTGAGATAATATCTATGACTTCTTTAATTTTTTCATCGATTTTCTGTTTGTATTCTTGCTTGTACTTGTTTATTATTTCTTCCTTAATTTTTGCATTTTGCAAGTTTCTTAATTTCTCAATATCATTTTTAACTGAGTCTAAATACGCACTTATATCAATAATTAAATTTGATTCTAAGTCATCTTCTAAATTATGCAGCCTACCTAAAGTAGCAGTATATAAATAACGAAGAACCCTTATAATTAGATTTGGATTTGCATCCTCTGAAGTATAGTGTCCATATTCACTTATTCTGTTTAATAGCGATTGATAAAAGGGGAAAAAATCTACATCTTCATTTAATTTGTGAAATTGCTCTTCCAAACCTTGTAATTCATCTATTAATCCTAATGTATCATAAACACTTTTAACTTTATCATTATTTTCTAGCTTCTTTAGGAATTTGGTTAGAAAATAACTTTTGAAGGGATCGTTTAAATTTTCTCGTAAATAGCTCTTGTACTGGTTTATAATTTTAGCTTTATCTAATTTACTTATACCAGTTGCTGGTAAAGGTGTTTCCATATCTTTAGGATTAGCACCAGGTAACCCATTTATACCGGATGCAGCTTTTTCATAAGAATATATGGTGTCGACCAAAGACCAGTCACCGCTTCCAAAATACGGTTTGCAGCGTATAACTATATCATTTCCTCTTTTACCACCAAAACCTCCTTCCCCCCCTTTTCCATCTATTCCATCTTGTCCAAAATTACTGATTTTTGATATTCCTGCGTAATTGTTTAATTCAAGTAATTCAATATTTCCTGGATTTCCTCCTTTCCCCCCCTTTCCCCCATTCCCACCATTTCCTCCTACTGCACCGTCATCACCGAACATTTTATAATTACAACTTTCCATTCTGCGAAGATTAGAAAACGGTGCAGCCTCATATCTACAACCGATGTTTTGACACTTAAAAAAATTTATTCGTCCATTATTTTCACATAAATCCTCGCGACAAGGAGTACTTGAAGATGGTACTATGGGAGTAGTTCCATTATTTCCTTCCCTACCATTTTCACCTTCTTCTCCTGGGCTACCATTACCACCATTGGCTAAAATAATGAGATTTCCATCCTTAATAAACTCTTCACCAATTCCAAAGAAACTCCCACCAGGTCCCCCATGTTTTCCTGGTTTACCATCTGCTCCATGAACATTATATCTACTGGTACCCATTCTAATTGCTTGCAGCTCTCCGTCTCTTCCATTAAATGTTATTTTCCTCCATCCAATAATTTGCCATTTTGGGGATATAATAGTCATTGGTTCCAACATTCCTGTGGTTGGCATATCGGCATCAATAAACAATGTATTCAAAGCAAAAATATTGAAAAATTTCAATCTATTAGTAAATAAAAGGCCTTTACAACTATCGTCTATCATTCCTGCCAAAAATGATTGATAAATTTGTGAAACAACAATAAAATCTCCTTTCATAAACATATATGGTTCTTTACAGGAGATATGTATTCCTTGTTTTATTGTTACATTTAAAACATTATTTAATTCTCGTAATTGAAAGTCTGTAAGTGAAGCATTAATAAAACTATCATGTTCTTCTATATTGTATTCTTCAATTTTATCTAAAAATCGTTGGAAGTTGTAGTGATTTATCTCTATTCCTTGTACAGTATTCTGCGAATATTTAGCATAAGTAACGCCCTTCAAAGGATCTATGAAGGCAACTCCAGGATTTCCCCATTCCTCAATGTCGGCGACATTATATCTCTTTTTAGCTACTTGTATTTCATATTCTGAAAATTTACAGTACAAACTATTCAAAAATTTGTACCACTGATCTGATTCAGAAGTATGTCCAAATGGATGTTTCAATGGACATTCCCATGCCAATATGTTACTTAATTCATTGTCATCGTAGACAGCTCTGGATTTCCTGTTCTGAGGTTTGCTGTTCACTTCAGAATTGAGGCTGTAAAGAAACAAGGAAAAAATCATGCATAAAGCATAGAATATGAAATATTTAACAACCACTTTCAGAATACTGCAAAAAAACTTCACTATTTAATAAGGTAACAGAAGATATCTAAATAAACAATTTAGAAAACGCATCACACAGAAACAGATATGACCACCCCGGTAACCCAGCTTTTGCTTTAGGGTTGTAGTGCAATCCTGGTGGGGGGGGGGGGGGGGGTATTTCAATCGACTCGTAGCCAGGCTACAGCCAAAAACACGGACCCAGAGAACAATGAGGGGGGGGACCCCAGCCGACCCCGCTGAACTCCCGAAAGAGTCCGAGAGGTTAGCGACGGGTCTCCAAACTGTTGATGAAGAGTTTTGTATTCTTTAGACATATTCATTCAAGCCTCTAAAGGTTAGCATGATTTAAGGTTAGTTGCAATTGGCCAAACAGAGTATTTCTGAATTAATTGTAAAATTTACAAGTTTTTAGGTCTTTTCTTTTCTTTTTAACAGATGGCCGTGAATTTCTATGTTTTCCATAATTTAGTACAGAGTTTAAGGTAATTTCAAGGCTACGGATGACCATTGCCTTATGTTTCCATTAAAAAACAAAAAAAAACTTATATTCAATGCCAATATATAAAATTAATTAACATTACAAATACCAAAACTACAATACAACACTAGTACTATATAAAAATAAAAATACTACCAAACACAATTCTGATATAAAACAAAAGACATATATGCAGTGATTTCGAATGCTGTTTTTTTTTTTCAATAAATGCCTACAGTAAGGTGCAAACGAGAATATATAGTTATATAAATGCACATACACTTTAATTCCAATGTATATATACACAATTTGCAACTGAATACTGAGCTTTGAACAAATTTTAATGTACGGAAAGCACGATAGGTGCAAACGATAATGTCGAAGTCGAGTCTTCTTCCAAACTCATTTTTGTGAACGACACAATTAGAGATTGTACGTTTCGAATCTTGCTGTTCAGAAAATTATTAAATGCTTCTTGACAAGAGATACTCGTTCTCGACAGTCTTGTTCTCAGGAGATTAGTAAAAACAGCAAATTTCTACAGTTCTGTGGCGCTGATTAGACATTCGTCCATTTTTTAATTTATTTGGGGAGCTGCAACTGCGCTATTAATTTGGTAAAACATTATAACGACAAGTGCTTTTTATTTAACAGTTGCTATTTTGCTAAAACTCTTGAGAAAGAATGTAGTCGATCAGTGTCAAAGGAAACAGACACTCTAATTAGCTTGTTTTAAGTCATAAGTTTGTTTGAAGCTTATTTAAAAGTTTGGAAGTAGTGATATTACTGCCTCTACATAGTATATCGAAAGTTTGAATAATTACGTCAATTGTTTTTACAAGCATGGTATATACTAATTTAGAGAAATCACACTTGAATGGGGTTTGAGCCGTTCCAGAAGAATATATAGTTTTCCTCGATATGTAACTTCAACTTTAACTCTGAATGACTGGTTCTTTTGCAATTGTTGATATTGATGCTTTTACTGAAGAGATGATATGTGTATAGTACAGAAAGTATAATTTGTTTTCAATTTTAATGTATCTTATTGCTATTTTTTTTTTCAATGTTAGACTGATTATTTATTTGTATAGTAGTTACTTTATCTTCCTCACACTTTTATTGGAATTATATAATTTTGAACGTTCCCTCTGTATTTTCTAAAACAGAAAAAATATTATAGTTTACAAAGATACATAATTTGGGGCCCAAGGATCATCATACATTTGCGCCCCTCCTCCCAAATTCTCCACACTCGCATTTACTTGCTGATTTTATACTATAGTATGTATTTAACCCGTAATCGCAACGACCAAAATTTCTACTGTCGCGTTTTTTGAAGACATGCTTTTAATAATTTGCATTTTTTCATTAACAAGATAAATTTTTGTTTAAAATAAATATAACAATTCGATTCCCCATTAAATTTCGTATAGGAATCATGTGGCATATTTCATTATCACTATGTTAACAAAATTATACGCAGTGTAATTTACGGAGTTTCAAATTGAAAAAATGTGGAGTGAACCGAAGTGTGAAATCCACGGGTTAAAGTTGCGCATTTGTAACTTGCCGTAGTTTAGATGATCATTAAATGTAAATACGTCTACATTAATATAAAATTAGACTATAAATAATTTAAATATTTATTAAATTCATCTAATTTGCAAATAAAGTTTATATCACAATCGGATAATTGCTCTGAAAAATTGAGTTAAATTGACCTGTGCCCCAGAAATTTGGACGCTAAAGGCCCGGGTCTTGTGGGCTTAGGCGGAAATGAGGTATTGTTTTTATAGAGTTTTAAAAAGGACTTTCCATTCGGAACTGTATTAAAGCAAGGTATATGAGGCTAATTATTTGTACTCGAAAGAACTATCATTTTTATTATTTATTTTATCAAAATCCCTTTTTTCTATACTTATACAAAACGCACAGCGATGAATGAGGTAACATTCTAAAGGTTTCTTAAACAGTTTATGTTATCGAACATTCACATTTCGTTAAAAAATGCTATTGGATTAAAAATTGCAGTTAACAAAAAATTATTGGGAAACGTATCCGCATTATGAAATGAAATGTTTTTCTGAAATCAATGTAGCAACGCAAATAAAATTCTGTATTATATTAGGCTCTACAATGATTATAAAAATAATATTAAAGAGTACGAAAGAGATAAAGTGTGACGCATCCGTACTAGTTGTTTTAGGTTTATGAATAAAAAATAAAATTGAAATTGGAAAGCTTTGAAGAAAAAGATACCATCGATCGACTGAAGTAGTGGTATTTATGGCAAAAAGGCATGTATTGTTAGTTAAAATTGTAATTTAAATGTATTTTCTTTGCAATTTTTCTTTGTATGCAATTTCTTTTTCATTGACCCGTGTTTTTTACAAAGTTTATGACGTCGTGCTCTAATGCAATTAAAATATGATTGTTATTTTTTCCTCGTGCCTGCCTTATACTATCTTAGATGAGTTTTAAAAGTAAATTTTCTGGAATAAATGAGATGATATTCCAGCTTGGCTAATGTTGTTTGCAGATATTTAATAGCAATTATTCCTTTCTAAAGAATAGTTACAAGTTATTCATAACTATTCTTTAAAAAGTTTAGCCTTAGACAAAAAAAGTATTAGATATTGCTAAAAAATGAAACTACAGTGGGAAACCTTCAAACGGGTCCAATGGTTCAATTTTAGTTCCGAAATAAAGCCCCATATGCAAAATATATGCAAAAATCGCATTAGTTATTGGTGCAGCTCCCACTATTGGCGAATCGTTTAACTATTTTTGTTTCGATTTTCACTGGGCGCATTACTTGAACTATATACGAGTTTTCTTAAGAGGAAACCTCTAATTATAACCCTGTATATAGATATTATGTAATATGTAAATGAACACATAAGATAACAGCAATACAATACATACCATTGAGACATCCCCGCCAAAAGACAGAATGAGACGAAGGAAATTAGTATTGTTATTTCTTTAAAACTAAAAATAAAAAAATGTGTAATTAATCATTAAACACACACACACACACACACACATATATATATATATATATATATATATATATATAATGTTGAAACACGCTTAACATTTTACCTACTTCAGATAAGTAGTTAATGTTACACTTTTAACATATTTACGCCTAGAAAAATTTGACCATTTAGGAAATTTTTCCTTATGCTGCAACAGGATTATTAAAAACAAGAAATGAAAAACATGCGTTAAGCATGAATTATGAAACACTTTCCAACACGTTCAGAATACTATAACAAAACTACACTCTTTAATAAGGTGAAAGATTATGCCTAAGTAAACAATTTAGAAATCGCATAACACATTTCAGATCTTTATTTCAGCAATTACCATCTAGGTGGGAAAATATATGAATTATTTTGTGCAGCTCTATATATAATCTTTAGAATTTATTCACACACCAAGTAATTTGCAAAAAAAATTAGTTAAATATAAGAACGTGTACCACAATTGAAAACACACATCCAGCAATTATTGCTTATAGACCATACCCAAATTATTCTATAATATTCTTATGTAACCGAATTTTTCTTGTGTGTCCCTGTAAATGAACGATAAATGCTATTCATACCATATACGGTACTAGGCGTCTTGTATTGTAATGCACCTCAAACATGTATATCAATTTAAATGTGTTTGAAATAATGTAACATCCTTAAAAATACACTGCAAATGACTTTCCCCACAGACCATAATGTAATAGGATTCATTGAAAGCCATTGTAAAAGAACAATAAATGCCATTACAAAAATCAATACAATATATAAACTACATGGCATTCTGAGTATATTTACATGAATTAGAGTACGGACACACTGACAAACCTTATTCGCAAACGATATTTAATTATGTTGGAAAGTAATAAATTCTGTATATATGTGTATCTTTACAATCAACAGAGTTATATGGAAGAACAAAGCCTTTTTTCCTCATACCACTTTTTCGTACCATTTAAAAAGCTGTTGCATCTCTGAAAATAGGAACCATATACAAATTGAAAAGAGAATTTTTAAGTTAAAAAATTAAAAAGTATCGGTGAACATTTATACACTAATTAATTTTTCAGCAGAGCTGAAATTACGCTGTTAATTAATGAATTACAAAAAATGTGAATTATCACTTTACTAAGCAGTGTACAACCATTAGAGTGAAAAAATGTCCAGACCGGAATTCGATCCCGGATCCCTTGGTATAGCGTACCAACTGCTTTACCAATTAAGCTATCCAGACGACACCCAGTCTAGCATTCTCTCACTCTTATATGGCAAGGCTACAAACACTGGGGCTACAGATACTGGGTTTAGTTTGTCTCATGCATGCCAGCGGTGTTGTGCTCATGATTGACTTTCCACCTTGTGCTGCGTGTTTGTAGCCTTGCCATATAAGAGTGACAGAATGATAGACTGGATGTCGTCTGGATAGTTTAATTGGTAAAGCACTTGGTGCGCTATACCCAGGGATCCGGGATCGAACCCCGGTCTGGACAATTTTTCACTATAATGGTTGTATGCTGTTTAGTAAACTGATAAGTCACATTCTTTGCATTTCAATTTAAAAAAATGTAAGAAGAATTAAAAAAGTGGGCAAACATCGCATCATAAATAGATTTACATGAAGCATTACACAGGCAAAAATAATCTATAGAAAAAAAATGTCTACAATCCTAGGAGTACAATTGAAACTAAACAAATCAGAAAATATTCTCAAAATGTTTATAAAAAAATAATAATTGTCTGCAGTTTGTTATTAATTTGTTTTAAGATTATCTGGCTGTAAATAATTGAAACAAGAGAAGAATACAGTTAAAAAAATGAAAAAATTCTGTGTGTTCAACTTTCTGGAATTCGGCTGTTCTCTCAACAATCAGGTCGGTTGTTTGATTTTATGAAGGCCGATTATCTGCACGACGGATATAGGCCCTGGGGGAGTGCCGTCCATGGGGTCTTTCTAAGGGATCCTAACCCGTATTTACGGCAAGGTTCGAAGAAAACCACGGAAAACTCCGAACGGTTAGGTCGACGAGCGTGACCTCCCGTCTACCAGCTTTGAGAGCAGAACCTCTCAGCCACTGGTGGGGTTTCAACTAGCCTCAACAATCAGAAAGCGACCTGTAGCGCTCCACTACCTGAGTTATGACAATGCATTATACGGTATTTTCAGCTTGTATAGGCGTATTGTACCCTTAAAGTTTTACAAAGGAGTTCCGAATCGGATATGTAACGTAAAAACCAAAATAGAGGATTGTAGGATATTAAATATTATGTAACGTAAGATTAAACAAGTTAGAAAATGTACGTTAAACGTGAAAAATGGTGTGCGTTCGTATTATAACTAGTTGTACAATGTAAAAAAAAATCATCTTTTTTATTTCAGTGAAATGAATTATTTTGTCTGCTGTGAGCGAATTGAGCATGCCTTTTCTGTTATTATGTATACCACGTTTACAGATGCGAATCTTTTCTTTCGATCACTGCAAAATTCATTATGGAGATCTTAATCTGCGAATGCTTACCTCCATGTTTTAATATTTCTATGCCTCACGATGAACGAATCTCTTCTGTTAATTTACTTTAATGGATTGGAGATATTCGGATGTTAACCTAATTTTCACTGAAGTTATCTCCGAATCTATACATTTTTGAATGAAACTCAACTCTCAAATAAACAATTTTTTTTAACAATATTTCTAAAAATGTAACTTTTATGCAATTTTATTCGAAATAATATTTTTGAATAAAAATGACCGCTTAGCATATGAAAAAAGAAGTGGTTATCGCGTATTTGTTTTCCTCAGTCACATGACTTGCACTTTTATTATATAGATTACGTATGATAGGATTTAATAGAATAAAGAAAACTTTTATTAATATCTTTTTATGTTTTGATTCGATTTTCATATAATTTGAAACGACTAGACAAAATTCTGCAACGATTATATATGTTAAATTTCAAACCATTCGGTTGGGTAGTTTTTGCGCTGTTTGTTATATGTGGTTAGACGGACAGACAAACGGACAGACTGACGGACCAGCGACGACTATAGTGCTACTTATTTATATGATTATGAACGTGACTAAAAATGGGGAAGGAGGGGCGAAATTTTGAGACAAAATAATGGACCATTCAATGCAAACAGATCATTTCGATATTTTGAGAGAGCTAGAGTCATAAAAGTTGCTTTGCAACGTTTATGGGAGCTATGTTTTCTTGGAGGCTTGGTTCACGAAATCAGCTAAATTTCTCTTAGTGAAGCGCTCAGTTCCAGCAGAATACGCTAATTTGTTTTGATTCAGACATTCGCGCCCCTCCTTCCGTTATTTTTAACCGACTTAAAAAAAGGAGGAGGTTATCAATTCAACCCGTATGTATGTATTATGTTGTTCAGGCATAACTCTCATAAAAGGGCATCGATTTTGATAATTTTTATTTTGTTTGAAAGAGTAAGGGTCCAAGGTGGTCCCATTTTAATTTCGTCAAAATCTGATCATTAGAATAAATTATTTTATTCAAATTTCCATTATTTTAACTGTTTTTGACACATGTTGTCTTCTGTAAATTGTATTGTCATCTCTCGTGATTTTAATTTTAAATTACTGATTAAGGGCTTCTGGCAAACGTATAACGTTGTGTTTAATAAATAATTGTGCTTTTCAACTTTATAATTTAATTTGTCTGTATAAATGTACTTGTTTTTAATGAAATCAAATAATTTTCAATTTTTCGTTACGGTAAAGAATTATTCTGAACGTTATAAATGTTTCGAACTGAATTTCCGGATGTCATTCTCCGATAAAGGCCGTTATAATACAACAATCGCTTAAAAATCCAGATTAATTTATTTATCAAAAAATGAAAAAAAAGAGTATTCGATTCCATAGCAAATGTTCTATTTTTACGTTTAAAAATGAGCCAGTAAATGTGTCAAAAAGTTTCTGTGTAAGAAGGAGCAAAACAGCCTTAAAATAAAAGCTAGCAAAATGTCATGATCGCGAATCTATACTAATATTATAAAGGAGTAAAGATTGTTTTTTTGTTTGTTTGTTTGTAGGGGGTAACCTCTGGAACTACCGAACCGATTTCAAAAGTGATGGTGGCAAATTGATGGTGACAACCACTGCTCCAACATAGGCTATATTTTATGTCGGTGCCACTAATCCTAGGAGGGGTGCAGGAGCGAAAAACGTTCTAAAATTGGAATTTTTTTTATACCGAAATAGCTAGAAATGTGAAATTTGGCATTGTAGTTACTTATAAGATGTAAATGCTCTCTAAGAACAAATTTTAAAAAAATCGAAATTTAAAAGGCTGAAATAAGCGAAAATCGTTCTAAAAACATTCTAAATTACAATTTCTATGGAATCTCTGGAACTACAGAACCGATTTCAAAAGTAATAGTTTTAAATGGATGGTGATAATCCCTACTCCATCATAGGATATATTTTATGTCGGTTCCACTAACCCCAATGGGATGCAGGAGCGAAAAATGTTCGAAAATTGCGACTTTTTTATACTGAAGGAGCTAGAAATTTGAAATTTGGCATTGTAGTTATATATAAGTTGTAAATGCTCTCTAAGAATAATAATTTTAAAAAATCGAAATTTAAACGGGTGAAATGAGCGAAAAGCGTTCTAAAATCATTCTAAATTACAATTTCTATGGAATCTCTGGAACTACAGAAGCTATTTCAAAAGTGATGGAGGCAAATTGATGGTGACAGTTCCTGCTCCAACATAGGCTATATTTTATGTCGGTGCCACTAATCCTAGGGGGGTGCAGGAGCGAAAAATGTTCTAAAATTGGAATTTTTTTTATACCGACATAGCAAGAAATGTGAAATTTGGCATTGTAGTTACTTTTAAGATGTAAGTGCTCTCTAAGAACAAATTTTTAAAAAATCGAAATTTAAAAGGCTGAAATAAGCGAAAATCGTTCTAAAAACATTCTAAATTACAATTTCTATGGAATCTCCGGAACTACAGAACCGATTTCAAAAGTGATGGAGGCAAATTGATGGTGACAATCCCTGCTCCAACATAGGCTATATTTTATGTTGGTGCCACTAATCCCAGGGTGTGCAAGAGCGAAAAACGTTCAAAAATTGCAATTTTGTTTACGCCGAAATAGCTAGAAATGTGAAATTTGGCATTGTAGTTTGTTATAAGATGTAAATGCTCTCTAAGAAAAAATTTTAAAAAATCGAAATTTAAAAGGGTGAAATGAGCGAAAATCGTTCTACAAACATTCTAAATTACAATTTCTATCCAATCTCTGGAACTACAGAACCGATTTCAAAAGTGATGGAGGCAAATTGATGGTGACAATCCCTGCTCCAACATAGGCTATATTTTATGTCGGTTCCACTAACCCCAATGGGATGCAGGAGCGAAAAATGTTCGAAAATTGTGACTTTTTTATACGGAAGGAGCTAGAAATTTGAAATTTGGCATTGTAGTTACATATAAGTTGTAAATGCTCTCTAAGAATAATAATTTTAAAAAATCGAAATTTAAACGGGTGAAATGAGCGAAAAGCGTTCTAAAATCATTCTAAATTACAATTTCTATGGAATCTCTAGAACAACAGAAGCTATTTCAAAAGTGATGATGGCAAATTGATGGTGACAATCCTTGCTCCAACAGCCTGTTTAATAAAAAGTGCGTTGCTGACGACTGGGTTTTTCGCTAATTGTTGCCACAGATTAATCTCGGAAAATGAAACATTTGAAGTTACTGAAAAAAGTAATAGCTGGAAAAGTATTTGTCAGAAAATTGTTAGACAAACTGCGTTTGAAGGATAAAAAATTGTCTTCTTAATCTTGATATAAATTTCAAATCTAATGATTATGCCGTTTTTCAAATATTTAATTTAAAAAATTGCCAAATTTTACAATGGAGTACCATAGCGAAACCTTCATGCGTAAAAAGATAATGATAAGGGCGACGTGTCCTTACGTGTATATCGGCACGAGTCAAAAATTATAGTAGTCTTATTATTCTGTTAAAATATAAGAGTGAATTATGAAATGTCCATATTTTGTTTGATTAAAAGTTCGTTAAGAGAAATTGACCAGCGTAGCGGGCATAGCTTGCTAGTTACTGAATAACGAAACAAAAAATAGTTTTGAAAAGTAATTTTTATTTCTTCAGTATAGGTAGAACTGAGATGAAATTAAAGTATTTTAGTTATTAATTTTAAAAGTATTTTTTTAATGCAATGTAAGTACTGGCAGAAATTTTTACCCCATAATAAAATACATATGTATATCTAAATAAATTAGCTTAATAGGATCCATATAAATATTATAATATGTAACTGAACAACATTTAAAGGAAAATCAGTACATTTAAATTTATTATCACCTGTCTGCATACACATATAGATAGATAAGAAATGTATCATCTTAGATTTTTAATGCATGAATCATCTTTAGAAATAAAGTTTTAATTTATACATTTAAAAATTTTTAGCAGTTACGTAAATAAAACATATATATACCAACGAAAAAATTACATATATTATTTCTGTTGTCAACACCCCTTTTTCTGTGCATTTACAAAGCGCACATATATGAATAAAGTATCGGTCGAAAGGTTTTTGAACCGGTTTTTGACACAGTACACTCACAATTTGTTAAAACATGTTTTGTGATAAAAAAATGCAGGTAATTAAAAATTAAATCAGGACTATTTTCATAATTGAAATTAAAGGTTTTTCTGAACTCATTGTTGCCACAAAAATAAAATACCGCATTATACCATGCTCAACAATGAATATAAAAAAATAAATTGTACAAAAAAAAAGATAAAGCGCATGGGATTATTTTATATTTAGGATTTAAAAACGAAATTAAAATTAAAATATTTTGAAAAATATATATATCATTGGTTGATCGAAGCTGTGCTATTTTACGTGTAACATAAAATGTATTATTTTTTCTCTTAAATTAAATTATAGCTTATATGTATTCAATTTATTTTTCTTTGTCCCGTATTTTTACCGAAGCGGATAACTTCATCCTCTAATACAGTTAAAATATGATTGTTATTTTTTTTTCTCGCGCATGCTTTTTGCTATCTTCTATCGGTTTTTATCGTAACCTTGATGGAATGAATGAGATGATATTATGGCTTCACTACTGTTGTTTGCATACTTTTTAATTCTTAATTTTTCTTTAGAAGTTTAAACTTGCATCTAAAAATATCAGATATTGGTAGGAAATATTTGACTACATTGCGAAATGCTCT
Organism: Maratus michaelseni; assembly: GCA_963931845.1. Taxonomy (NCBI): domain Eukaryota; kingdom Metazoa; phylum Arthropoda; class Arachnida; order Araneae; family Salticidae; genus Maratus; species Maratus michaelseni. Next base: position 55,584,648 of record OZ007596.1, read on the forward strand.
CACGGGTCATCTGGTACTTTTATATTTATAAAAAGGTATTCAATTGAGCTAAAATGCTGATGAACTATATAAATGTATTCTTTGTTTTGCGCATATTTTCCTTTCACTAACATTGTCAAAATTTTGAAGTACAGGAAAAAGTACAGTACTTACCTTAAAGTATACCTCTTACCGTATAAGCAGTTCTATCAACTGATTAAAATTTAGATTGAAATAAAATATGAACAAATAATCTTTAAGTTGCTTTAAATTAAATTATCTAGTGAATAATGAATTCATTCAGTAATTTATATGATAAAATCAATATTTTAAGAGATGATGTCAGTTCTGGTGAATGTTAATGCTTTATTATTGCTGTATTATTGTCTAACAGCATTCAAAAGTAGAATTAATAGTCGCCTGTGTTACATTTTTATAAAATGGGAAGTCATACATCTGAAACCATGAAAGCAGTTGAGAATAACACACAACGAATTATTCACAAACTAAACAGTATCGGGAAGAAATTCCCTATTTTTAGATTCTTCTTATGTTTCAAATCTATATTACAAACCAAATAATGTCCATAAGTAATGCTAACAGCACTTTGACGCTGGAAAAAAAACCTGATCCATAAATATCTCTCTCTTTTACTGTCATTTTTTAAAACTTCTAAAAATCTAAACATCGCACATTTTCAATTTTTACGCTATCGAATGGGAAAGAAAAATTTAAATGAAATTTCTTTCAAAATTATAACTGAATTTACTGGTTTTTTTTATATAGTTTTTATAATAATTTTCAAGCACTATATTTTAGAAATATAATTTAAAAATATATCTCTATCACGTGCAGCCCGATGACGAATGATTAACCCGTTTGGATTTAAAAGAATATAAATGCGAGTAGTTCAAGATTTTGTCCTGCTAATACTCCATAACGAAATTAAAACTTCATCAATAAATAAATAAAATAATAGCAATAAAGCACAATTTTCACAGGCATGTAATCGAACTACGCGCTTAAACCATTGGAATTAACAGAATAAACAGGCTGTTGTTAAGTAGCTAAATCTTTGGAGATTTCACCGGCTATATGTATGTGAAAATACGAAAGTATCGCTTTTAACAAAAGTCAAAATTTTATTTGAATTCATCATCCTTGCATGACTAAGTCCTGATCATTCTTACTGTTTCGAACAATATTAGGAATGTGCGGAACAATAAGACATTCTCGCATCAGCAGGGTATTGAATGCGATAAATAATTTTCCAAGAAGAGACGGTTATTAAGAAACAACAAATAAATATTTTGCTGCTTTTAAAAATACAGAAGTAAGTATAATACAAAGCAAAACCGTACCGTACTAAAACACTATACTTTTTTCTGGTTTTGAGAAAAAGAAAAAAGTACGCGAAATTTACTTAAAAGAAAAACCATAACTATACAATACACACACGCCTATTCATTAAATAACTACTTATATAGTGCATAGTAAATTCAAATACTTACCTCATTTTTCTTTATCTTTTCTCAAAATATTATTATTCATTCAATAAGAGTTAACAAAATTTGTTTCCTAAATCTATAAAACTCAGTTGCCTCTGCATGCGTTTCCCCCCGCAATAATTCAGTGTCTGCACATAAATCTAATTTTTATATGTTATTTATAGTAAACTTAATTTGACCCTTGATATTGATTATGATAAAATTAAGTAACACAATGATAAGGAACTGAAGTAAATTTGAAGAACCCCAAACTGAATCTCTCAGCATCAAAGTCGACGGGAAAGCCCATTTATTCACGCACACAGTTAGAGCAATTTTTGGCTATCAACTTAATGATGTAGTTTCTAATGGTATGATTTTTGGTTTATTTGGATTTTACAATAAATAAAAAAAATATTATAAACAGTATTAAATTGATATTTATGCATTATCTCAAAAAAAGACTGATGAAATTGCTTTTAACCATATACGATTTCATAACTGGAAATAATCTACTAAGTAACTTGCAATAATATTTGTATTTAATCATAGGATTGCATTTAATCAACGCGATATTTAAAGTCAGAAATTTAAGAATAGTAATGAAAAGTATCTTTGATTTCCCCAGTAATTTTATAAATTGAATATTTTTTAACCTTCTCCAACATAGTCGAAAACTGCTTATGATTTCGGTTTTTTAGGTGCGTTCGTAATTATATAAATACGTAGCACCTACAGCCGTCGTCTGGTCCTTCCGTCTGTCCGTCCGTCCGCATATAACAGCGCAAAAACTACTCAACCGAATGGTTTGAAATTTAACATATATAATCGTGGCAGAATTTTGTCGAGTCATTTCAAATTTTATGAAAATCGAATCCAAACTTAAAAAGATATTAATAAAAGTTTTCTTTATTCTATTAAATCCTATCATACGTAATATATGTAGTAAAAGCGCAAGTCATGTGACTGAGGAAAATAAAAGCGGGCTAACCACATCTTTTTGCATATGCCAAGCGGCCATTTTTATTCAAAATTATTTTTTCGAATCAAATTGCTTAAAAGTTACATTTTTAGAAAGATCGTCCAAAAAATTCTTTGCTTGAGAGATGAATTTCATTCAAAAATGTATAGATTTTGAGATAACTTCAGTGAAAATTAGGTTAACAGCCGAATATCTCAATCCATTAAAGTAAATAAACAAGAGATTCATTCATCGTGAGTTATAGAAATATTAAACCATGGAGGCAATCATTTGCAAAGCAAGATCTCCATGGTGAATTTTACACCGCTGTCTATTGTTGAAAAAAAAATCGCATCTGTAAACATGGCATACGTAATAAGAAAAACAAAAGGCTTCCCCATTTCTCTCATAGCAGACGATATAATTTATTTCACTGAAATAACAACGGTGATTTTTTTGCATTGTAAAACTAGTTATAGCACGAAACGAACACACCTCATTTGTGACGTTTAACGTACAATTCCCACCTTATTCTGTCTCCTGTCTACCAGTATGCTCAGTCTAGAAAATATACTAGAAATGACATACTGGGTATATATTTTAATGGTGATTACTATGGCATGCTCGTTTTTAAAATGAAGTATTTAATATTATTGTTTACTTACAGGTATAGGAATTTCATTACATTAAGTTATATTTAGAAAAATCGTTTGCGGTGTATTTTAATGGTGTTACTGTATTACAAACCTATAGAAATTGATATGAAATTCTCAGGTGCATGAAAACATGCTTTCTGTGTATGCATAATGCCAGGCTTTGATTGACAGCTGCTGTTTATAACTATTGTTATGTGATACTATATTTTTGTGTGCTTATGTATTATGTGTACTGTAAGCTTAAAGGGATGACGTTCTTTTAAGGGGTCGAACCCGTGCGGTCTGAGAATCCAACCCCGTTTACGGATGGTAGTCTCGTGGGAACAGCAGAGGAAGTTTTTAGTTTTAACGCTGTGAGTGGGGCGTGTAGGTTGTTCGAGAGGGAGCTCTGGTACACGTGCGTTGAGGTAAGTCTCTTGGAGTGGAGAGATAATGTGTTTGTGAGATTAATAGTAATCTCTGGTAACTCTGGGTTAATTAACGTAGCATGAAAGAGGTATAGAGTAGCTTAACAGTACGCAGAACGTATTTTCTGTATTTTATTTCATGTTGAACCGGATCAGCTATATCCGTGTTTTTAAGTGTAAGTATTGTCTTGTTATTTGTAAAGATTGTGTAAATAAATTGTTCGTTTAAGTTTAATTGAAAGAGTTCGTATTTTTCTCAATATACCTCTCATAACATGACCGATATCGCGTAGTCATATCGGTGGTGGCAGCATACTAAAAGTACAGGATTATTCTTCAAAATTGTGCGGACTTACAGGGAATCCGACAATGTTGGCAGAGACGGGATAGAATCGCCGAAGACCAGTGCCAGCTAGCCGTGTTACAGATTGTTTATGCCGGATCGTCCAGCGGAATTTTTTGTGCCTTATCGTTGTTACAGTGAAGTGAACTACATTGTTTGTGCCCTATCTTTGTTACAGTGAATTGAACTAGTGTTTGTGCCCTATCGTCGTATAGTGAATCAATTTACAGTGATTTTTCCCGAGAGTGGAGTATTTTAACTGGGTTATAAGTGAACTTATGTGTATTTCATCAAAGTAACTCTAAAGTGCAAAATATTTAATTCATTGTGGATCAACTTGTGAGCAGAGGATTGCCCCAGCGGATAAAGTACGAGGTAAGGTGTTTTGATAATTTTACTCTACTGACATTCTCGAACCTACTTTTTGTGTAATTCATGGTAATTTAAGTTAATGTTGTGGGTAATTTATGATAATTTATGTGCAATTTAATAATTGTGCTAAATCAAATGAGATATTAACAGCCATTTTACACTATTGTTTTAAGAAAATGGTGTAATATTGTTTACTAGAATTGATTTTCTAATTTTTTTTAAACGGATAAGATTAATGATTGAAATTAATGCATTGTGTTAATAGTTGGAAGGAGTAATTGAATTTTCTTAAATTTAAATTAAAAAATAATCAAATGCGTATTTGAGTTTACTATAATTTTTGCATACTGCATGGTGTGTATAAATTCTATAAATCATATACAGGGGTACGCAAGGGAATTGGTAAGCATTCGTGTGTATAGGCATAAATTGCTTAAATGAAGTTTTGAATCACTGCAAGTATAGGCATCTTAAATTCGGACACATATGTGTCTGAATATGACATTTCAAATATCATAGATGTCAGAATTTAAGACACATAAGTGTCTTACTATGATCAGGGTATAAAAGGGAAATGTAAGGCCGACCCCACCCCCCTAAATGTTTGGAAGTGGTAAGATATATAGCTTGAAATACTAAGAGTCAAGAAAAAAACGTACCTAGAGGCAAGGTTTCGGAATATTTGTGCTTATGATCTACATCTACGGCATAGTTCATTTATATGACATGCATAATGTACTCATGAAATAAGCTAAATTATGATTTTTGCGTAAAGGCTCCTTGTGCAAATAATTTTTAAACATAAAAGTGATATAAAAATTTAACAGCTAAAAAATGTTAAATAATCAAAAAAAGGTTTTTAAAAACATTTCTAAAAATAAAGAAATGAAGATTTTTTTTTCTGTTAGTAGAATCTGTCCCCTTGAATCCCCCGTTTGAGCTCAAATAAATACACATAACATTAAAAAGAAAACATAAATTAAAATTGTCCTTTAACAGGGGTTCAGGGATGTACCACTCACAAAAAATGCGTAGTTTCATCTTCTGTTATCGTGTAATCATTCTGCAATCACTTTAAACGTTAAATTTTATCATTTTAATAATCACCTTTAAATTTCAAAACCTGGTTAGGAGGAGGATGAGATGTCCCTGACATGCCACTTCCGCCAGAATTCAAAACTGACTTGAATCATTCGTTTGAGATAAGTTTTTAACACGTATGCATAAAAAATCCCTAAAAATTATAAATTTCAAGGTAGATTTACGGACGAAAGTTCCCCTCCTCCTCACTGGAAAATTCTAAGCTATACTTTTTCTTACTGTTCAACTACATTAAGTTGCTCGAAAAGAGTAATTTTACTGTCTTTTTCAAAATTAGTCAAAAAGAAAATTTACTTAATTAAATTTCAACATCCAGGGAACGAATTTTCATTTAAGAAATGTATTGGTAACAATCGAATTGAAAATATGTATAATTCATGTTTCCTCTCCCCACATAAACAAAAACGTGTTGAAATTTTAACCACCAGATCAAATTGACCAAATCTCCCCAAAATCTTCAAAATTTCAAATTTTTTCAGCAACAAATTAATTAAACTTTATGAATCTAACTTTTTGTTAAGCAAAGGAAATATCTCTAATAAATTATAATAGTCAAATCACATTCTAAATATTCATTAACAATAAAAAATCATTAATTAAAAGTTGTAAGTATTATGACAGCACCGACAAATTACCATCTTTACTAAAAAATAACAACACGCAGCCGAATAATTTCATTAGTTGCATTTAAAAGTAAAAAAATGAAAAATGAAAACTGTGATAATTGGTTTTACCTAATTTGTAAGAAAAAGCAAATAGCAGAAAGGATTCAGTGTTCAGATTGCCAAATATGATTCCACGTTGTGTGCGCTGGAAAAAAAATGAACCAAAGTGTTCATGTGTAAGCTTTGCCTCACATCTTACATGATATTCAAGTAACTGGCAATTAGTTCCACAATTTCTATTCTTAATTACTTATAACTTTGATTTATATTTTGAATACATTTTGATTTAAAACAATTATTCTTACTTTCATACAGTTTATTTAATTATATTTCTTTATTGTTGTTTTGTTTGATTGTTTCATTAATCGCAAACTTTGCTTTTAATAAAATTAGTTATATTCCCTACTCATTAAAATAGCCTAATAATGTTTGGTCCAATTTATGAAACTGAGGATCCAACTTAGGCGACTAGTCGCTGAATTTAGACCACTTTTGACAATTTTTTCAAAATAAAATAAAACATAAGATTTAAAAAAAATAAATTGATCTAAAACATTATTTAGTTAGTAGATGAATAGGTTGACCACATGTAGTGATATTTTGCAGATATTAAAAAAAAATAAATGAATTACACTTGAAATTATGTAAGTGGTTCAAATTCGGCTTCTCTTCCCTACACTTATGTTCGTTTGATACTCAGATCTTTTATGCGACGGCATCCACGTCTTGAAACAGGCCTGTAAGAAAAGTTTTTTGCGATGACCCCAATTTATTCTAATGTGCATCTGGGCTTAAGTTTTTGTTATTTTTACCACCTCAAAATGCCCACTTAAAAAATTCTCCTTGTAGAAGATTATGTTTCTCGTTCAAATAATGATAATAAAATAAACATATCGGTTCTACAAGCTATTAAAAAAAGAATGAGCACAGAACCATCAACTTTTTACAGTTTCAAATGAGCAGGAATACAAAATGTAACTAGTCATATGGTTACACATTACGTTATAAAAAGCTGCAGATCGCCAAGCAGTTTTCACATACTGTACCTCACTCAGAGTCCTTTGAGAGCCCCACCAGTGGTTGAGAGGTTCTGCTCTCGAAGCTGGTAGACGGGAGGTGCTGGGTTCGATCCCAATCGCGCCCGTCGGCCTAATCGTTCAGAGTTTTCGTGGTTTTCTTCGAGCCGTGGATTTATATATGCGTAAATACGGGTTAGGTTCCCTTAGAAAGACCCCCACGAAGGGCACTCCCCCCGGGCCTATATCTCAAAGTGTAGATAATTGCCGTCAATAATCAACCCAACCCAACCCGAGTCCTTTGAACATTATAAGTAGTGATAGGATTTTGCATGGCACCCGGAGTAGGAATTGCTATACCACTTCTTTTTATGTGATATCACTTCTTTTTTAGACTGATATTTTATATTTGTGGCTTGGAAGGTCCAATTACAATGAGTTGTTTTTGACGAGATTTGCACTTTGACATAGTTGTTTTAATTTGAAGATACAATAACATAGATAAAACAATAGCAATTTAACACAAAAATATATCCTACACGTAACATGGATTACCCAAAACAGAATATCCCCCCCCCCCCCAATCCTTTGCAATTTCATTTAAACCGGTTTTGCTGCATTTGAAAATGCATCATTGAGTAATATGCAGAAAAATTAATATATTTTTGTATTCAAAATTTGGGATTTCCCCTTATCTGCGATGCTCATAGCCATTTTGGGGTTTTCCGAATTAAAATCCTTTTTAGATTGTAGTTGCGTAATTTAATGATATCGCATATCAAGTGTCTGATTAAACTCTTATAAATTTTGTATAAAATCAAACATATGTGCCAATGTTAAAATATTTCGCAAGAAAACTTTTGTTCCATAATTTCTTATAAATTTAGAAAAGGAATTTTGTTAGCTGTATTATTTACTGAACAGCAATTTGATATTTAAAGAAAAGATATTTGATGTAAGTATTTGAATTTACAATGTTATTACCATTTTTATATTGGAGAATAAATTCTGGTGCATATCAGATTTCTTTTTGTTTAAACCGCGCCACCTACCACATTGACGCTCGGAAATTTAAGTCTTTTATTTGTTTTTGAGTTACTTTAAAAGAAATTAGAAGGATTTTAAAATATCCATTTACATACATTTTTTACACTAAACATATAAAGAAGTTTTTTTACATTCGATATATTAAACAAGAACGAAACATCATGCGTCAAGCATGGACTATGAAACACATTCCAACACATTCAGAATACAGTAACAAAACTTCACAATTTACTAAGAAAACAATTTAGAAAACGCATAACATGATTTGAAAACACAATTTAAGCAATTACTACTAACTAGGGGATCGACCTGGGCTTCCCGGGTTCCAAAATATACATGAAAACCATTCTTTTAATTGAAAACTCTAACATATTTTTTACATTTAATATATTTTTTTAGATTGCCCGTTAACAATACCAAAAATCCTTTTTATATGAAATTATGTATTCAAATAAAGTTTTGAAATGTATTAAAAGCGACATTGGCCTCGTGCCAGGAGTTAATAGCCCGTTAATTCATACTTAAAAATTATTCTAAAAAGCCATATTAAATCAATCAATTAAGATATAGTTTTCAAATAAATCGCATTCGAAAGTAGATTTTTTTCCTATATAACTGTATAAAAATTAAAAATGTGCGATGTTGAGAAAAAAAAAATGCACTAGCAAAAGTCGCAACACCGAAATTTCACCATGAAGTGTTGCCATTCGCAAAATGACGTCAGCGTTACGCACGGACACGTTTGTCCTTTATAATATAGATAGATAGTCGAAAGAAAATCTGAATTCTTTTATGCAGTCCTGTATGTGATCTATAGGTTTGTATGTATACTACACAGTATGATAAAATTTACTTCAGTTGGAAAGTAAATAGCACAATTGAAAATTCCCCTTCAACGAGTTCCGTCAATAAACGTAAATGTACATGAGATCTCTTGAGCAGACCTTTATATGATCTACAGAATTTATACACAACAATAATTATGCAAAAAATAGTTACATTTAAACACGTGTACCACAACTGAAAACGGGCTACCAGCAATTACCGTTCATAGTTCAAATCCTTTTGAGCGTCCCAATAAAAATGAGCGATACATTCTATGCACACCATATTCCATAGTAAGCGATTTGTAGTGCACCACAGTGATATGCATCAATTTGAATGTGTTTAAGATGGTGTAACGTTGTTAAAGTATACCGCAAACGATTTTTCATTGATCATAGCATCTAGTATTATCATACTAGATGCTATGATCAGCTCAACAAAATAAATCGCGGTAATTTGGAACTCCAGTAAACGCTGGATACGTGATTACACTGGATTAATTTTGACACAATTATTCAAATTTATAAATAAATCACATAAGATGTAATTTTCCAACTGGGTCAGAAATGTCCGGGCTAGGATTCAAACCTGGGATGTCTTGACTGAAGCTGCCATGCTCTACCAACGTAGCCATCCCGGTCGAATCTGAAGGACTTCAGGAGTGGAATTCATCCAGTTCACCTTATTGATCATAGCATCTAGTCTGATATTTGAATCAGCTCAACAAAATAAATCGCCGGTAATTTGGAACTCTAGTAAACGCTGGATACGTGATTCTACTAGATTAATTTTGATACAATTATTCAAATTGGTAAAGAAATCATATGAGATGTAATTTTCCAACTGGATGAAAAATGTCCGGGCTCAGTTGGTAGAGCATGGCCGCTTCAGCCAAGAGATCCCAGGTTCGAATCCTGGATCTGACATTTTTCATCCAGTTGGAAAATTACATCTCATATGATTTATTTATCAATTTGAATAATTGTGTCAAGATTAATCTAGTTCAATAGTAAGACATCTAATAATAATCAAAAACGGGATGTCTGATTTACTGGTATGAGAAACTATGTCGTCCTCTAGTGGTAAACTTTTGTTTTATTTAAAACATAACAATATTATAAAGAAGTAAAGATTGTTTTTTTGTTTGTTTGTTTGTAGGGGGTAATCTCTGGAACTACTAAAGCTATTTCAAAAGTGATGATGGCAAATTGATGGTGACAACTCCTGCTCCAAGATAGGTTATATTTTATGTCGGTGCCACTACCCCAGTGGGATGCAGGAGCGAAAAACGTTCTAAAATTTCGAATTTTTTATACTGAAAGAGCTAGAAACATGAAATTTGGCATGGTAATTACTTATAAGATGTAAATGGTCTCTAAGAACAAATTCTAAAAAAGTTCGAAATTTAAAAGAGTGAGATGAGCGAAAAACGTTCTAAATTACAATTTCCATGGAATCTCTGGAACTACAGAACCGTTTTCAAAAGTGATCGTGGCAAATTGATGGTGACATTCCTTGCTCCAACATAGGCTATATTTTATGTCGATGCCACTATCCACAGGAAGGTTCAGAAGCGAAAAACGTTCTAAAATTTCGATTTTTTATACTGAAGGAGCTAGAAACTTGAAATTTGGCATGGTAGTTATTTATAAGATGTAAATGCTGTCTAAGAACAAATTCTAAAAAATATCGAAATTTAAAAGGGTGGGATGAACGAAAAGCGGTCTAAAATCATTCTAAACTAAAATTTCTATGGAATCTCTGGAACTACAGAACCATTTTCAAAAGTGATAGTGGCAAATTGATGGTAACAGCTCTGCTGTAACATAAGCTATATTTTATATCGGCGACACTACCACAGGGGGGGAGGGGGGTGAAAGAGCGAAAAATGTTCTAAAATTTAAATTTTTGTTTTCGACATTAGTGTGGCTTAATTAATAATTTCTGAATTATCTGTTGCAGAAAATTTCCTCTAATGAAAATAGGCCAACGAATATCACTTGGCATTTTTCAAGAATTACGTGAGCGCACGCTTTGCTAGTAGTGTAATAAAGGAGGTTCAACGACTACTGGATAATGGATAAGGTGTGGAAAGATGTCAAATATTCTCTCAATTACAGTTCAGACGTTCAAAGTCAATCATCTCTTAAACATATATAATTAATTAATAAACAGACATACATACATACATTCAATACAATAATCCAACATGGAGTGAAAAATTAGCCAGAGCCAGGAATCGAACCTGGGTACACAGCGTTCCGGGCTATTGCTCTAACCACTGAACTACTCCGGCCGACCCCTGAGTCTGCAATTTCCCACTAATAAACCATGTTGGAAAGAACGTCACCAGCCATCTACCAGACAGCCAAGACGACCGGACAACGGTGAATAGATTTTACTATTCCACCGATCTACGAATATATATTCAATCATCTCTCTTTGCAATAGTTTTTTATTTCATCTTTAATTGTTTTTTTCATTTTCTTGATCTGTCTAACATTTTATTAAAAACGTTTGTGTGTAGGAATAGGTTTAAAATAAGTACACATATAAAAATCTGACAATTTTTTATTAAAACAAAACAATTTACAGTAGACATATTTACAAAAAATATCAACAATTCAATTTTATATTTTTGACACAAATCAGCATTTTATTGTGCATTATAATCTTTTTTAATTTCATAATGTCCATAGGTTATGCTGGTTATTTTATCTGAAAAAAAATATTTTTTATCATCAAAGGCTTAGATTAATTTTGTTTCGGGTTAATGTACATAAGTTGTGAGCATCTACTGTGATAAGTGTTTGCTTCAGTATGCTTGTTTTTGAAATTACCTTGGGCATACAGACAAAAACTTGAAGAGTCTCCTCTTTTACAATATATATATGAGTTATGATTAAAAAACAAAACTGAAATTCAAATGTTTAGAAGAAAAACACACCATCGATCGATCGAAGCACTGGTATTTCACGTGTAGCCTAAAATGTATGCTTTGTTATATTAGATTAAATTGTATTTAATGTGTAGTTAATTTATTTTTATTTCTCTCATGTTTTCTTCGAAGCGGATAACATCATCCTCCAATGCGATTAAAATAAGATTGTTACTTTTTCCTCGCGCGTGCCTTTTGCTATCTTCGATCAGTTTTTAATGTAACTTTGGTGGAATAAATAAGATAGTATTCTGGCTTGACTACAGTTGTTTGCTATTATTTTTATCCTTAATTTTTCTTTAGAAGTTTAAACCTGCATAAAAATATTGGATATTGCTAAAAACTATTAGACTGCATTGTAAAATATTCGGAGAGGTTCGCAAGTATATTTTTAATTTTTAACTGTATTTCTATCATAAATAATATTTATTTATTTATTTATTTTTACTTAGAATAACAATTTAATAAATGGTTTACAGATTAAATTATATGTTTTAAACAAATAAATAAGAAAATTGCATTCATAAATATTATTTTTGCATACATTTGCATTGTGTATATGAATATGAAACCGGTCTCAACGTACTTTCAATACTTTCAATTTTATTTAAACGTTTCTTTAAGCTAAGAAATAATAAAAAGTGAATGATCGTATAAAAGAAAGTACTACATGTCATTTATATTTTACCAAACCTAATTTTAAAATTTGTAATATTATTCAATAAAATATTTTACATATAATCGTATTTTTTGATAATGCGAAAGATGAGCATCTCTTATAGTAGTAGCATATAAATTGAACAGTTCACTTAATATTTATGCATTAAAACATTGTCGTTACATTTCTTACATTAGTCGTTACACTTACTTTTCAATATTAAAACCATTTAACTAGACCTTATTTCGAAGAACACAATTAACTAAAAGCAAGTTCATAATAAAAATTCAAAGCTAATAAAAATTATTGAATATTATGTTTGATTTATTATTCATATTTCTCTTTAAATGTTGAATAAGAATATAAAAAAAAGTGAATATTTTTTAAGGATTTAAAATAAAATTTACCACTACTTTTAAAGTTTTTGAAACAAGGAAAAATGCATTTATAATGTGAATATTTCTATTTTCAAAGCCTTTAAATTTTCAGTTTCAACTATTTTAAGTATTTGACAAACGCTTATAAATAACAGCAAAAAATATAGATGACTTACCTTATAATTTAAATTATTCCAGTGCATGCTTCTAGCGAAGAAAATCTCTTATGGAAATGGATCTCTGCAGTTCCAACGTCTCTAGTGCTAGTGCAGCAATATACGCTTGAAAATTAAACTGGAATAGATTGCATAGTATAGCATAATAAACAAAAGATACAATTATTACTGCTCTATGGCCTTTACTGTTGGTCTGTACTCACACATGCAAATTCAACTACTTATCAGCGATTATTCGCATGCTAAGCAAATCCTTCTAAGGATTCTGCATCAATTCGGCACGCACAATTCATCGCGGAAAAATTCACGGCGCACAATTCATCGTAGCGTTTGAATTGAGGCTGCGATGAATTGTGCGCGTTTAATTGTTCCGCGATGAATTGTGCGCGACGAATTGACGCGACACCTTTCTAAAAGTCCTAAATCTTTAGACTGTCCGTTTTTAGGTGCGTTCGTAATTATATTAATACGTAGCACCTATTGTCGTCGCTTGGTCCGTCCGTCTGTCTGTTGTAGAATTTTTCGCAAATTCTAAATTTTTAACTTATATTAACATAACCCTTCATTTCTCTAAATTTTCAGTTAATTTTTCTTTCACTTTCTTTTTTTTTAATGTATAACATGGTAAGTAATGCAGTTCTTTCTTCCAAATTCTAGTTAAATGTTCCTTTTTTTTTCCCTTTTCGTAATATCAACCCCAAGTGTAAATTGTTGTGACCTTGTTGTTCAACCCCACTTATTCCAGGAAAAATACCCGCAAGGTTTAACCTTGTAGGACATGCAGTCAACCTTCCCCCAGGATTTCGGTCAAAAAAAGGACCATTAGGTGACCCGTTCCTTCAAATATTTTTCTGTTACCATGTAGTTAGCGCATAGTAACAGAAGCGATAGGCCCCCGTTCCCCCTTTTTTTTAAATGGGTAGGTCCCATATAGGTTCGAGGAGAGAGAGGTGATACGAGAAGGTCAGTCAGTGAGTAGAAAACAGCTAGTGATGTAGGTGCGAGCCAATAAAATTCGGTACGGGCGAGGGGGTTCATTTTTGGCGGGAAGATGCTTTCCCACTCTACCCCTGAGCTCCGAGAAGAGATCAGTTTTAGTAGTTGATATGACACCTAGCTGAAAAGAAGTCGAGATTGTATAATCTCTCATAATTAGATTCTAGAATGAGGCATATCGCTTAGTGTGAGTTGAAAACACTTTTTTGAAAGTGACAATTTCCTTTCTATGAAATATCTAAGGCGAGTCTTGATGCTGTATGATGTTCAGATGATAGAGGTGAACATGAGACGACAATTACCAAGTTGTCAAAGTATCCATGAAGTGATAAATTTGGACTGGTAGTGGAGCAGTATTTAGCTGTGCGAATCTCCAAAAAAATAAGTCCCGGAGGTAATATCGGTAAAGCGGAGTCTTGCAGATAGCATAAGAAGGTTCGGCTCCTAAAAAATTTATGAGAAGGTACTCCCTTTTGAAAGGCGGTTGCTGCTATAAATATGAGAATTCAAGGAGATAACATCGTTGGATGATGAGTGGAAATAGAGAACAGCAGTAGTCTTACCCCATATTAGTATAATAGATATCCTAAACTGCCAACTGGGTGAGTGACCAAGAATACAATGAAAATTGGTTGGTACAAGAAATTTTTGTATTTGTGCAAAGGTGATTTGCTTTGTCTTCAAGAATGTGAGTAAAATTATTCATTTCTATATGTTTATAATGTTGAATTGTGCTTATCCTATATGTATATAAACTGTTTTTTAAAACTATTTTAAATGATTTCAATATAAGAAATTACAGTATCAATGCCAAATAGAGTGTTCGGATAAATGTTGTCTACATATTATGTGTTAATTAATTAAAAAGAAACGATGATAAAAAAAAAAATGTTTCCTTTTCTCATTGTTTATACATTTCTCCTTCTCTAATTATTATAGATAGACTCTCATAAGTAGCAGTATTAATGTTAAATATTTTATTCAAGTAATAAAAACTTAAATGTTAATGTTAAATTTCTACAGTAATAACTATGCCCGAATATAATAACAGCAATTAAATATGTGTAATGTGAATTTAGAATTCTGTTATTGTTTTATTCAGATGTGTTTATAAATATTATTTAATAAGTAATTCTTTTCTGCACTTTTAGTTTAAAATCTGTAAATTAATAGTAAATTAAACCCCCTTTCCTTGTTTTTAGCTTTGTTGCCCTTATATTTTTATTCTGTGAAATAGTACACCTTCATTGTTTTTTTTTTTTTTAAACTGATAACAGAATTCATATGGAGTGAAATTCAATCACACATGTTTTCTTTAAATATATTAATTCTGTAAGAAATATATATATATGACAAATATAATTTTAAATTAATGTGGATTTAAGATGAAATGTGTAGACCTAATCTAAATATCCAAATGTAAATAGGACTAAATAGCTAGACAGATGATAATAAATTTTATAGATTAAAGTTTATTGATGCACTTAAAATAAATTGTTTATTCTGAATTAAGTTAATTGTGAAATTTTATATATTTTAAAGAGAGTTAATAAATTAATGAAGTATTAAGAGAATCCTATTAAGTGAAATATTATTGTTTAGGTAATTAAAAATGTGTCCTATCATCTTGAATCACAGCTTTTCAAATGATTTATAAAATACGTAGTGTGCTCAACTATACGATTTCATTGGTCCCTAAATTTTAAAGGTATAAATGTATTCATAAAGTAATGTCATTTTGGTTTTTACTTGCAAATTTTCTGGGTTTTATCCTCTCAAATATGAGAGTTTGTCTCCATTCAGTCATTCAAAATTAGTTTAATTTTCACTGTTATTCGTCATCATTTATGAATACTTTATATTTTTGAGATTTAGAAGTATTGGGTGTTTTTCCTTTTTTTTGGTTGTGAAAGATATGAGAATATTGTTACCTCCTTTGATTTTATTTAAAAGTAAAATTTAAAAGTAAATGAATTTATTTTGCCATTCTCTCCCTTTTCTTATATTTTGTATTATGTGTGTTAACTTGTACTAAATTTTGGTGCCCCTTCTTAAATCTAATTACCTGGTGTTTGTAATAAATTTATGGTAACAATATTCAGTTGGTGGTATGTCTTTCTCACCTGGTGTAATGTTAAATTGAAATTCTTGTATAATTGGATTGAAGTTAAATATTGTGAAGTGGTAGAATGTAAGATTATAGTCATAAGATGCATTAAAATAACTTCTTAAAAAAAATAGTAACAAGGAAAGCCCCAATAAGATTATTCTTGGTCACTCACCCAGTTGGCAGTTTAGGATATCTATTATACTAATATGGGGTAAGACTACTGCTGTTCTCTATTTCCACTCATCATCCAACGATGTTATCTCCTTGAATTCTCATATTTATAGCAGCAACCGCCTTTCAAAAGGGAGTACCTTCTCATAAATTTTTTAGGAGCCGAACCTTCTTATGCTATCTGCAAGACTCCGCTTTACCGATATTACCTCCGGGACTTATTTTTTTGGAGATTCGCACAGCTAAATACTGCTCCACTACCAGTCCAAATTTATCACTTCATGGATACTTTGACAACTTGGTAATTGTCGTCTCATGTTCACCTCTATCATCTGAACATCATACAGCATCAAGACTCGCCTTAGATATTTCATAGAAAGGAAATTGTCACTTTCAAAAAAGTGTTTTCAACTCACACTAAGCGATATGCCTCATTCTAGAATCTAATTATGAGAGATTATACAATCTCGACTTCTTTTCAGCTAGGTGTCATATCAACTACTAAAACTGATCTCTTCTCGGAGCTCAGGGGTAGAGTGGGAAAGCATCTTCCCGCCAAAAATGAACCCCCTCGCCCGTACCGAATTTTATTGGCTCGCACCTACATCACTAGCTGTTTTCTACTCACTGACTGACCTTCTCGTATCACCTCTCTCTCCTCGAACCTATATGGGACCTACCCATTTAAAAAAAAGGGGGAACGGGGGCCTATCGCTTCTGTTACTATGCGCTAACTACATGGTAACAGAAAAATATTTGAAGGAACGGGTCACCTAATGGTCCTTTTTTTGACCGAAATCCTGGGGGAAGGTTGACTGCATGTCCTACAAGGTTAAACCTTGCGGGTATTTTTCCTGGAATAAGTGGGGTTGAACAACAAGGTCACAACAATTTACACTTGGGGTTGATATTACGAAAAGGGAAAAAAAAAGGAACATTTAACTAGAATTTGGAAGAAAGAACTGCATTACTTACCATGTTATACATTAAAAAAAAAGAAAGTAAAAGAAAAATTAACTGAAAATTTAGAGAAATGAAGGGTTATGTTAATATAAGTTAAAAATTTAGAATTTGCGAAAAATTCTACAACATGTCCGTCCGTCCGCATATAACAACGCAAAAACTACCTAACCGAATGGTTTGAAATTTAAGATATATTATCTTTGCAGAATTTTGTCGAGACATTTCAAATTTTATGAAAATCGAATCAAAACTTTAGGAAATATGAATAAAAATATTTATTAAGAAATGTGAATTATTTTTAAAAAATCGGTGCTTTTTTGTTATAGGAGCTTCCGAGGTTTAATGGTCAAGCGACCGAGATATTTATTTTATGACAGAAATGATCTGCAGACGATATAATTCATTTCGCAGAATTTAAAATAATCAAGATCTGAATATTTATATGACTAGCTATAGTACGAACGCACCTCATTTGTCACGTTTGACGTGCAATTTCCAACTTTTTTTTTTTTTTTTTTTTGGAGGGTTTTGTGGTCTTCGACAAAAGAAAGGCATTGACCGACCTATCAGCTTCGTTCCCTGCTGACCTCTGAGCTTTAGACTTGCTTAGAAAGACATAAAATATCAAAGAAAGCATATTACCAGCACAACAGATCAAGAGAAAAGTAGTCTTGGCGCTGCTTTACAGGTCTCCGTCGTCAGGCTTGTAACCTAGTTTTTTTTTTTTTTTTTTTTTTTTTTTTTCAAAATCGACTTAACCTGTGGAACTACAAGACGATCCAACCACCCGGATTACCAGGGTTAAATATGCTCGATGGACTCTCCGGTATAGAGAACTTATGTGAAAATAATTTTTAATTGAAAACTCTAAAGCATTTTTTACGTTTAATATATTTTCTTAGGTGGACCATCAACCACGCCAAAAAGCATACTATTGTATTAATCGCAAATCCTCAGTTAATCGTGAAATATTTCACTATTTATAGCATTTTTTTTTCATTTAATTGTTTTAGTGTTTGTTTGATTACATGCTTGTTAAATTCGTGTTTTATATTTTTAATTATTTATTCGTGAAATTTTAACTTCGTTTGCAAATTTATTTATGGAATAGTACAGGGAAACAAAGAAATGCAGAAATATTTAAATGCAAACGGATTAATCCAACATAATGGAGTAGCATGGTCATATTTTAGATAGATTTAAAAAAATTACACTTGAAAATTATTTTTAAAACCATAAAAAAAAATAATAAATTGAGATATAGTTTTCAAAGAAAGAACTTTTGAAAGAACTTTTTTTGTTCCTATTCGACGGTATAAAAATTGAAATTGTACCATATCTAGAAATTAACAAGTGGGAAATTACACGTCAAACGTGACAAATGAGGTGTGTTTGTACTATAACTAGTTTTATAAATATTCAGATCTTGGTGCAATACCTGTTGCACTCTTATACAAAAATGCACGAATATAAATTTTATTTTATGTGCAGATTTTCATATTATAGCTATTAATTTTATTTCAAGAAATTACTTTTCAATACACTTTTACAAACAATTAATTACAATTCTGCTACGTTAAAATCACACTACTATGAGCAAGTAACCAATTACAAGACAAGGTAAAAAAAAAATCATCGTTATTATTTCAGTGAAATGAATTATATCGTCTGTTATTATGACATGATTAATTTCCCTAATAAAATAAGTACATTTTAAGTTGGCAACATTTTATCTTTTGTTGACATTTACTGAAAATTCCAATCGGAAACTTAATCCCTGCTTGGAAAATTCCAAAACTTGATATCAATATTTAGACTATTTTTCCATTTAATATCTATTTTTCCGGAAAGATCCATCCAAAAAACTGTCGGTAGACTACATGATTGAAATAATTAAACACTTTTAGTACACAAATTCGTTTTTTAACTTATGTAATACGAATAATATGACTCTACGAATAATATGAATCCATCTTACTTAAATATGACGTAATCACCATGGTAACCTAGAACGATTACCTACCATGGGATGTCATTGAATTAATTACGTATGACAGGATTTAATAGAATGAAGAAAGCTTTTATTAATATCGTTGAATATCGTTTTGATTCCATTTTCATAAAACTTGAAATGACTGGACAAAATTCTGCAACGATTACATATATTAAATTTCAAACCGTTGGGTAGTTTTTGCGCTCTTATGTGCGGACAGACGGACGGACCAGACGACGACTATAGGTGCTACGTATTTATACAATTAAGAACGCACCTAAAAAAATGCACCACAAGCGAAATTTATTAGTTAATTTGTTGCATGAACATGTTTTGTTTAATAGTATAGATAGACAGATACAAAATACACTTACAAGTTGAGAAAGAATCATAAAATTAACTAGTTAAGACTTTTTTAGCAGCTAAAATAGCTTGATTAGTCATAAAAATGATACTATTTTTTTTGAATGAATTGTTATTTAAAGTGATAAGTATGACTCGAAAAAAATCATTTTTTTTAACGCAGCTTAGAGAGCTGATAAAAGTATGTTCACCAGTCTAGTTATTTTCGATTTAATGTATCGATGATATCTGTTAATTTTTCCACTATCTCTTTTGTTATCTTCACTTTATCTTTCCCTAATAAAAAGAAGAAAAAAGGAATAAATGAAAATGGAATATATGTTATACAAATTTCTTATAAACTTAGTGACACAATAATTTGAATAGGTGCACTATATTTTGTACATGTGTGGATAGGATGCCTGGATCAGTTGATGAACTTGAGAATCCCGTATCATTCAGGCAGTTTAACATAAATCCCACACCTCCAGGAGTTCAGAAAGTGTGCTGTTTTGGAAAGGTATGTTTTGGAACAATTCTTGTACGGATATTTAATTTCAATTTTCTTGTTTATACCATGTAAAATTTGCTTATAGAAACCATATGAGTGAGTAATTCAACCAAGAAACGCACAATTTCAGTGCTAAATTTATCGGAACAGCAAATGCAAAATATTTTTACAAAAAATAGTTTTGTATTGTTTCAACCTTTTCTACCATCATGATAGTATTTTACCAAGTCGTGAAAAATATTTTAATTAAAAATAATGCGTATATTGGTTTAACATTAGCTTATGACTGTCACTGCGTGACTAATATAGAATTTAAAAGCGCTGGCAAGTTATACAACATTTATGCTCTTTTTTTTCTACGATGAACATTAGACTGGGAGGCGGCAGCACAGACAATCACCTCATCGAGTTCACGGCTGAAATTTCAGAATTAGTCAAAACTCGATTCGCATATTAAAACGCAAGCGGTCTGCCAAGTCATATCTTGGTGGAAAACACTTTAAAACCCGATTTTAGCGGTTGACTCGTAGGTTTACCATTGTGTTTTCCTGCACCCAAAGATATGAAAACATGGAGGACTGGAAGCAGAAACACACAATGGTAAACCTACGAGCCAACCGTTAAAATCAGGTTTTCGGGTGTTTTCCACCAAGATATGACTTGGCAGACCGATTGCGTTTTAATATGCGAATTAAGTTTTAACTAATTCTGGAATTTCAGCCATGAACTCGATGAGGTGATTGGCTGTGCGGCCGCCTCTCGGTCTACATTGAATTAGCACTGAACTTCATATTCATTTCTAAAACGCCAGTTGAAGCCTATTGAAGGAACTTCCTCTGACTTTCATGTCTGTCTACATGTATACAGAGAGACCAAAGACACCAAAGATTTAAAATTCAACCATTCACTACCTGTAACAAATAAAAAGATTAACCACTTTTGGTGCAGCTCGCATCTAGCATTGAGATCTGGTGCATTTTACAGCCCTATATTATGAAGTTTGAGAATCGACAAAATTTTTCCGTTAAAATGATATATTTTGTCTGTTACAGCAGCATGACTTTCTGAAAATGTATCCACACATATTATTTCCACACATATTATTAGACTGAACATTATGGCAGAAGTATGGCAATGAACAAGTAATTATTATGAAGTATAAGAAGTACGCTATATTCTGATTTTTATGTCAGAGCTCCTTGCGCAAACAATTTTTAACCTAAAAGTGATATAAAAATTTAACAATTAAGAAATATTAAATATTCAAAAATGGGATTTTAACAGCATGTAAATAAAAAAATAAAACTTTTTTTTTTGGTCAGGAGGTTCTGTTTTTCTGAATACCCCGTTTAAGCTAAAATAAAAACACATAACATTTAAAAACATGAATTAAAATTGTCATTTAAGAAGGCTTCACCAATGTATCAGCACTGACAAACAGTGCGATTTGTTTAATAATCACATTTAAATTTCAAAACCCGGTTGGGAGGAGGGGAGATGTTCCCGCCTCCGCCTGAATTCAAAACTGCTTTGAACCACCCGTTTGTGATAAATTTTTAACACATAAACATGAAAAAGTACATGGTGGATTTACGGATGAATATTCCCCGGAGCGATTTTTCATTTAAGAAATGTATTGTTAACAATCTAATGGATAATATATATTATATTCATATCTTCTCCTCCACACATAAATCATAAAGTTTTACAATCTTGATCATCATCTCAAACTAACCAAATTTCCCCAAAATATTCTTCAAAAATTCCAATCTTCTCAACAACAAATGAATCAAACAATTTTCTAACTATTTTCTTTATTATTTTGTTAAGCAAAGAAAATTTCTCTAATAAATTAAATTAATCGAATTACATTTTAAATATCTATTAACCATAAAAAAACTCTAGTAATAAATTAACATCATTAATTAAAAGTAGTAAGTTTTATGACAACGCCGATAAATTACAATCTTTCCTAAAATAATACCAACACGCAGCCCAATCATTAAGTTACTTGAATTTAAAATGAAACCTTCACGTGATACTGTTGGCGCGTTCGATAAAGGCGTTAGTTTTCTACTCCTCAAGTCTGTGGTTCGATACCGCCTTGTCGAAAAAAGTAACTCTCCCGTATCATAAAATCAAAATGCTTCCATAGATGGCAGCAGTGTCGCTTATTAATTTTTTTCCAGCTGTTTGCCCGGGTAAAAAAATGGCGATATTTCAGACACTTCAAGTGTCTTAAAAATTAAGTCACTTTAAAGTGTCTCTTTTTTTAAACATCTGTTTCAGACACTTATATGTCTGAATTTCAAACATTTCTTTTTGCAGTGTAATAGAATTACTTTTTCCTTGCTTATTATTAAGTAAAATTTACCATTACCACTATTTTGTTTAGCTAATGATTTTGTATTTAAAATTTTAACTTAAAGGCTTTGGCATGTAACTTTGATTAAATAAATTGAAATGATCTGGAATTTTTGGTATACATTTTAATTGATCCGTATGTAATATATACTAAGAAATATAAGTGATTATTTTACTTAAAATAAAAAATATATTCATATATCAAACTGTAATCGCCGATATTAGTATTGTAATGCGGTTAAATGTTTATATTTGCGAAAACTAATGAGATTTTATCTTCAAAATTTTTTTATTCGTAAAACTTTTTAGAAAAAAAATATGAAAAATTTTTAGATCTGAAAACTGAGTTATCTGGGAAATATTGTGTTTTATGTATCTATGTAAAGCTCGTAAATATGCAGCCGGCCCTCAGCACGATTTATAAAAGTACATGTTTTTATTTATTTTAACTATTTTGTAAAAATTTCTAACATTTTAATGAAATTACTAGATGGAACCCGTCAAAACTTGACGCAAAAAATTACTATAACAATATCAGTAAAATAAGCTTCTTTATTATTTATGAAGGGATGCGTATAAAACAGTCTTTCAAATATTTTATTTAAATTTTTTCCCCAGTCAAATACAGTACTATTTCCGATGCAAACTCCAAACAAACAATCCGTAAATAAATGTGTAATGCAAATCAGTTTGACATTACCACCCTATTCCCCACGGCAAGAAAAAATTTCATGGACCTATAAGTATACACAAATAGTATATTCCACATTCATATCATATTCAGTAAATAACAGAACATAGTAAATAAAGCACACATCCCCCCCCCTGTGATAATGCAACCGAATGAGCTCCTATGCGCATGTGCATTGCATCTGCCCAAAAGCACCGTCGAAATTCGACGTTAAAAAAGTTTTAAAATGATTAAATTAAAAGTTTTAAAATGTCCTCTTTAATCATTGTTCGTTTCAAATCCATATCTTCTAAAACGCATCCATTGTTTTAAGCTAATCAATTTTTATGCAAAGAGTAAGAAGTTTTTTACAGTAATAAATCTATCTGCAGATAAGGGAGATTTTTAATGTTTTCAAGTTTTTTTTTTTTTTGTATGTTTTCTTCGGTTCCTTGACATAATCAGGATGATTATCCCTTTTCCATCACAGTCGGGGATATTTTTCCTATTATGCAGTTGACAAATGTAAAAAAATAAAAAAATGCAATTCCTAGCATATCCTGATATCTGATGGAACATATTCATCAACGAATTCAACATATCAATTTTATGTTCAACATAAACTAAAAATAGTCTTTTTTTTTTTTTTTTTTTTCTCCTGACAGATTTTTGTTTAGCGCAAAAATGTTCTATCTTATGGATAATTTGATCTTTGGATTTATCACTTTTTTTTTTAAATTCACTTTTTATGATGGTTAGGGAAATCTATTTTCAATTGTGGCAACTTTCCCAGGGGCTATTTTACATTATTGAAGTAAACTGGTGGTCATTGATTAGATAGAATTGAAAAACTTTACATTGTTTATTCTAGCTAAAAATACAATAATTATTTCAAGATTTTTTTCTACCATAACACTATTTTTAATAACTTTAAATTTCCTGAAATCCTTTACTTTTGTGATTTTTTTTATTAAAAAAGGAAATCTTCTATCCTATAATTAAAAAAAAAAAGCAATTGGTAACATGTAATCAAGGTATGCAATCAAGATGAAGAAATCAATGACGGCTCCAATTCTAATCTTTATAATTATGAATGCAAAAATCAGTAAAATTATGTCATGTTAACACAATCATATACATTTTTCTCTTTAGTTTTATTAGTTTTATCAATGTTAAAATGCACTTCAAGCAAAGCATAACGTCATTTTCACCGGCGCAAACTTTTCACACGTACTTCATATACCTTACATTAATACTTAAACACCATTCACACAAATATAAATATAATTTGTATTTAACTGTAATGAAAAAATGGCATCAACAAAGTTATAATGCATAATGATAAAATAAACCCAATGGACAATATTCCCATGACGTCACAATAAATATGAATTTTTATTCGCTTATAAAACACGCGGATAAGTATTTTTACCGAAATTTAACTTGCAAATTAATAAATTCGGCCTTAAAACCGCGTGCTTTTAATATTTATTATTTCTCTTTTATTCAACCACAGAGTTTAGAAAATAAACTCTGTGCTTCGGAACAGTAGGCGTTATCCGATTATGACGTCATTAGCAGACGTAAAAGTTTAATTGAAAATTACGGTTAATTAATTAAATTTTCGAACAAACGAATGCACGATAACAAATCTGTGTCCAAATAGCTTTCATTTAAAAAAAGAATGATGTAATTTGATTCAGTAGTTTGTTCTCACGGATTGTCGAAAGAAATTGCTTAGCGTTTTAAATATATAGATGATCATTATATTTCTGTGGAACCTCCTTTTTAACAACCTAGATGAAAAGTGTTTATGACTTCGGTTTGTCTGGCCGTCTGCCGTGTGATCATCTGATTCATTTTACAGCCCTGTAGGCTAAAGTTACAGAGCCTAGAAAATTTGTCTGCAAAAATCGTATTATATATATATTTTTTGTATTGATTTAATTTGAAAGTAATGATGAATTTTTTATTGTTAATTTTACGCCGAAAGCGAGTTAAGTTGGGGAATAGGGTGCTACGAATCCAAATCCCTATACTACATTATGAAATCGTTGGTCTGTCCGCTAGAAGGTGGGGGATTCGCGACTTACGCAATTCGCAATTTGCAATTTTTCGATGAATAAAAAATGTTCTTGATAAAAGCTACAATTTACATATATGAAAATACATGTTTTTTTGTTTTTGTTTTTTTAATCTAAAATATAATTCGCAGACGGATCTTCCATGACTAAATACATGGCAAACGTCTTCAAAGTTATTATTTTAAAAACGTTTTTATTTTTAAAAACGAAAAAGTGCAAGAAAGATAATGAGTGCAGAGAAGATGAGAACTAAAATAAATGGTAAAAATATGCGTAATCAAGTACGTAAAATGCAAGAAGCACTAACAAAAGGAAACCAGATGCCAGTAAAATAATAAAAACGAAGAGGGAGAGCTCCACCAAGAGGAGAAATTTAGAACAAAAACGAACTGGAGAAACCTGTATGAAAATCAGATAATTAGAAGACCAGAAAACTAAGAAAAACTGTGTGTATTGTAACAAAAAATGCCACATGGTGGTCGGGGCAAAAATCTGCTAAAGCTTATAAAAATCAACTTTAAGAGAAAATTGGGGAAAGATAGGGCATAGTCCCAGGAACCTAAAAAAATAAAAACCCAGAATAGAAAACTATATAAAGAAGAAAAGGGGAGAAAAATTCAAAATGACAATTAAAAGCCCTTAATATTTCAGAAATTAAGGCTCCGATATATATTATACCGAAAAAAATATACCAGATTTAAGGACGACGACCTAATGTTACTAGCTTGGGGTACTCCACAAGCGGAGTGTAGTGAAGGGTAAAGAAAGTGTTAAAATATGGATAAGGGTAGAGGCAAGGGGGATAAATGTACAAGGGGAAGCTGTCAAAGTGTCATAAAGGAATTACAGGAAGGGGGAGAGGTGAAAAGAAAAAAAAATATATAGATAAAGGGGATTGAGCAACTGAAAAACAACTGGTAGAAACGGCCAAACGCAGAAAAATTAAAGGGGCTCCCTATAGAAAATGTATGTGTAATCAACTTAAGGATAAATTTACTGTGGAAAACGACCCATGGTGATAAAACCGGATGAAGCTAGAGAGAAGAGAAAGAAAACAAAAGATCCCAAACTTGAAACGGTATCCCGAATAAGAAAGTATAACAAATGATTTTCAAATATTTTATTTTCTCTATTTTTTGGTAGGTGGCTCTATTTCCTGGTAGAAACGTGAAAGAACCTTGAGTGGAATCTGTCGTTAGCTACTTATATCTTTGGTTTGTCTGCTATTCAAGAAAACATAAAAAATCAATTTTAATACATTTAGTTTATTTTTTCGGGCTAGGGGGCGGAAATTTGGGTTGGGACTGTTCTTCCTGTTTGTAGTTGGAGTATGGCGTATAAAAAAACAAGCGCACAATTCTTCATATGTACTCGAAATTTATTTTATTCCAGGTAATTTAATTACAATTAATTTAACTGAAATTAATTTAATTGCGAAATGTAACTAAATGAAATTAATTCCAAATTAATTTATTTTCAATTCCAATTACAGATAGTTCTTGCATGCAATTGACTTTTAATTGAAATTAAATTAACTGCA
Source organism: Maratus michaelseni (assembly GCA_963931845.1). Classification (NCBI taxonomy): domain Eukaryota; kingdom Metazoa; phylum Arthropoda; class Arachnida; order Araneae; family Salticidae; genus Maratus; species Maratus michaelseni. The sequence goes on from OZ007596.1 coordinate 55,611,400, forward strand.
ATCCCTTTTTAATTCAATTATTTAGTTTATTGAAAATTTAATTGAATGAGAATATCGTTCCCATTTGTCTATAATTTAATTCTCCAAAAGTATTACCATTAGATCGTCCTTCTAATTCAGGCTTTTTTTTTTCAATAGGAGCCTTAGTTTCTGAGGTATTAAGTCACTTTTACTTGTCCTTTTTAATTTTTCTCCTCTTTCAATCTCTCTATTTCTTTTTAGGTGCGTTCGTAATTATATAAATACGTAGCACCTATTGCCGTCGCTTGGTCCGTCCGTCCGCATATAACAACGCAAAAACTACCCAACCGAATGGTTTGAAATTTAAGATATAGTATCTTTGCAGAATTTTGTCGAAACATTTCAAATTTTATAAAATTCGAATTAAAACTTTAGGAGATATTAATAAAAATATTTATTACGAAATTTGATTTTTTTTTAAATCGGTGCTTTCTTGTTATAGGAGCTTCCGAAGTTTAATCGTCAAGCAACCGAGATACTTATTTTATGACAGAAATTAATCTGCAGACGATATAATTCCTTTCACAGAATGAAAAATCATCAAGATCTGAATATTTATATAACTAGCTATAGTCCGAACGCACCTCATTTATCACGTTTGACGTACAATTTCCAACTTGTTTTATTCTTCGTTTTACATTCTTAGATTTCTGGGTTTATGTCCTATCCTTCCATAAATTTCTGTTTCATTCGAATAACAATTATAAGCTGTAGAAGATGTTTGCCCCCACCACCATGTGGCGCTTTTGTTACTATACACATAGTTTTTCTTGTCTTCTAATTATCTGATTTTCATGCAGGTTTTACCACTATATTTGTAATAATGTCCTCCTCCAATTCGATTTAGTTCCAAATTTATCCACTTGGGGAACTCTTCTGTTCCTTTTTTATTATTTTACTGGCATCTGGTTTCCTTTTGCTAGTGCTTCTTGCATTTTACGTAATTGATTAAGCATACTTTTCCTATTAAATTTAGTTCTCATTACCTCCGGTAGAAGGCACTCTCATTATTTTTCATTCGCTTTTTCGTTTTATATATATATATATATATATATATATATATATATATATATATATATATATATAATGATTTTTTAATAAAAATAAAAAAGTTTTTAAATTTTAATAATTGTTTTTGTAACTGTTGTTATCAAAAAACTTTTATCAATTATTTTTTATTAACTTTGAACACGTCTGCCAGGTAGATTCGTCTGCAATTAATATTTTTATATTTAATAAAATATGTATTTTCATATATGTAAAATGTAGCTTTTATCAAGAACCTTTTTCGTTCATCGAAAAATTGCAAGTTGCGAATTGCGTAAGCCGCGAATCCCCAACCAGCTAGCTGGCAGACCAATGATTTGAAAATGCGGTAAGGTAGAAATACTATTCTACCAATTTTCAGCTTTTATCAACTACCTGCTCCGAATTGCCTGCTAGCTCTTGGGCTATTCGGCCAGGGTTGCCGGTGAAAATTCCACAGTAACGAATAAAGTCAATTTCATGAGGCCAAAAAAAAGGAATTTTTATGTTGTATTTTTTTTTTTTTTTCAAAATAAAATTCGTAGGTTCTTGAAGGAATTTTTATACTTTTTCAATATTTTATTCATATTATTAACTAATTTGTATTTTAAAGTAATTTTTTGAAAAAACTTCTATGTTAATAAGCAGATAAATGGTCTCAAAAATTGCATTTTCAAAAAATCATGCTTCTGTAAAATCAATAAATATAATTTTTGCAGACAAATTTTATGGGGCTCAAACTTTGTCCTACAAGGCTATAAAATGCGCCAGGTCTAAATGCTATGTACGAGCTTCACTAAAAGTGGTTCCCTTGTAAGTTGGATAGATTGATGCATGTAAAGGTGCAGTTTGATAAAGGTAACATTGACGCAATGCTTAGTTTAAAGTTTTTTTTGTTTTGTGTTTTTGTTTTTTTACGAAAAAATGCGAAAAATACTAGATGACATTAATTTATATTTCAAACTGGTTTACTTTTATTAAAAGTAGGCAATCTAATCCATGATTCCCGAGTTACAGATACTGTCCGGTGTACAGCATATAGATGCAAGTCGTTTTTAATTTAAACCTCTAATATGTTTTTTGCATTTATTATATTTTTTAGATTGCCCACCAAAATGCCTTTTTGGTACTTTCTTATTAACCGTATGTCATCGGTCAAAGTTGGAATATTTCCCTATTAACGGCAGCTTTTGTGGTTGTGATTATTTAAGTGTTTACCTTCGGCCTGGCGCAGCGTGCCTGACAGGTGCGCTGCTAAGGTTTAGTGACAGTTGCCACGGAAATCACATAGTGTTTTACTAGTTTTGAGGTTGAGAATTGACTTTTTTAAAAATAAGATCTCGAATATTTTTTCTTCTTACTTGAAAATGAAAGTCACTAATCACTTTAAGAGCATGATAATTTAGTTAATTAGGTGCTCATGAAAATTTTATTGCAGGGGCCAGGCCGGACCACTACGACCGAACGCGGGAATCTAGGATGTGCCTGACGGAGGATTAAGCGCAAAGTTCTATTACATATGTGTTCAATTCCTGTTTTAAATATTAATTAATTAATTTATTTATTTATTTGTAAAGATTTATTTTTGTTTGGCAATTTATTTATGGAATATTACACGGAAACAAACCAAGTCTAAATTAAACATGTGAGTGGAACAAGGAAAACATTCCAGCTGACAAAAAAACTATCAATTTTTGAGAAATGTTCACCATTATTCGATTGTAGGACTAGTCGATGAGGGTTCATCCTATAAATATCAAAGAAAAATACTGATTAATTTATTAGTTATTATTAATTAAACTATCTCAGGTTATTTTCCTTATTTTTGGAATGTTTTTCTTTTTCCACTCACCCATTCAATTACTACATTGTTTTAAGTGCAAACTGGTTAATTTTCTTAATTGGGTTCCATACAGATTTTAACACTAGAACTACCATGATCCGTCCTTTTGACGGTTACCAAAGGAATATATTTCGATTCGAACCAGAAATATCTTTTTAAAATAAACTAAATATAAAACAAACAGAAATACGTTAAATGATTAAGTTAAGAAGTTTTAAATTAAATTTCTGGTGTGAAACAGTTTTAAAAAACTTGAGTAAAATTTCCGGTAGTTCTAGTGTTAAAATATTTATTCTTAAAAAATGTTTTAAAAACCAAAATGAATCACTAAGTTTAGATACAGTATTCAAATAAATAACATCTAAAATTCATTTTTACCCTATTCGACGGTATAAAAATTAAAATTGTGCAACGTTTGGAAATTAAAAAAAGTTGCAGTAAAAGTGAAATTTATTGGTCAAGTCTTTGTCACCATCAATATCCCGTCAGCGTTATTCACGGAACTGTTTTTGTTTTATGATACAGATTTAGATTTTAAAAAATCGTGATAAATGCAGCGATAACCCGAAAATGACTATGTAAGTGCAATTGAATTCATTCGAATGATAAAATGACTAGCAAAAAATAGAAAACGAAAGTGAAAGTTACAAAGTGAAACATCTCTTATAATAAAAGACATAAAGATAATCGTTTGAGACATGATTTTGCATTGCAGATGACCTTGGATATAGAAGGAAAACGTGAGAATCTGTGAAATACCTTTTATTGCAGTACATATTTACCTATTATAATATTTCCTAATCGATATACATGCAAACTCACACGCGTACGTACGCGTGAAATTTTCGATAAACTTAGCGGTGCTTACGATATAAGTACTGATAAGTTTTATTATAACACCTAACATAAGTCAAGGTAAATAAAATTATCTTGACGATAACTAGATAATTTCAGGAAATTCAATTTCAAATCTGATTATATTTAAGTACGAACTTCTGCATTTTAGAAGTAGCGTTTTCATGTAAAATAACCTGCAATGTTGAATTCAGGCAGTTTTCTCCGGGAGGGAATTTTGTAGTTCCGGGGAGGTGGTAAAGTATTTAGTTCCGGGAGGGGTGAATGGTACTCCTTTAGAATCTCAAGTCTTCGGGGGAGGGTGTAATTTTGATGACCACCCGGGAAAGTCATCCCCCGGGCCACTCCCTGTACTCATCGCTTTCTGAATTCATATAAGCATAACATATAAGGAAAATTTTATAATCTTTTACTCAGTGCAAAATTAATTTCATTACTTGTGATAATCTGTATGTGTTAAACAAAAACATACAGACCTGTATATGATAAACAAAATTTTATTTATTATAAGAAAAAGAAAAATTTATTTTATCTATATATAATAATTATCAAATTAAAATTTTTCGCGTGCCAGGTAAATTATCGTATGTCTCATTTTGGACGCACGTGTCATAAGTTCACCCTCCCCCACACACTTGTGTTGGGACTTGATGTTGACCACACACATCAATAGCTACACGTTTACATCCACATCGACATATTTATATTCATATTTATATTTTAACATTTACATGTACAGTATCTAATTCTTGAGAGAAATTGGCTACTTATTTATTATTTTTTTGTTTGCACTAAAATAGATGATATTTCGTTAAAACATTTGACACGCTTACACACGTGCGTGCATGAGTGTGTTTGCATATTTATCTACCATCAAATAATGGTGCCTAAAAGTGTAATGAAATACGTTTCCCCGTTTTTTAGGTATGTTCGTAATTATATAAATACATAGACCTATAGTCGTCGTCTGGTCCGTCCGCCCGTCCGTCCGCATATAACAGGGCAAAAACTACCCACCCGAATGGTTTGAAATTTAATATATATAATCTTTGCAGAATTCTGTCAAGTCATTTCAATATTTATGAAAATCGAATCGAAACTTAAAAAGACATTAATAAAAGTTTTCTTCGTTGTATTAAATCCTATTATACATAATCTATATAATAAAAACGCAAGTCTGTGGAAAACAAATACGGGCAAACCATTTCTTTTTTCATATGCCAGGCGGCCATTTTTATTCAAAATTATTTTTTCGAATAAATTGACATAAAAGTGACATTTTTAGAAAGATCGTTCAAGAAAATTATTTGTTTGAGAGATGAGTTACATTCAAATATGTCTAGATTCTGAGATAACTTCAGTTAAAATTGCATTGGCGGCCCAATATCTCAACCCATTAAGACAACACAAGAGATTCGTTCATCATGAGTCATAAAAATATTAAACCATGGAGGTAATAATTCACAAAGGAATGAGTAATTCTGCAGCGCTGTATGGTGTCGAAAAAAAATTCGCATCTGCAAACATGGCATGCGTAATCAGAGGAAAGGAATGCTCATTTCGTTCATGACAGATAATATAATTCATTTCACTGAAATAATAAGGATGATTTTTTTTTACATTGTAAAACTAGTTATAGTACGAACGCAACTCATTTGTCACGTTTAACGTACAATTTCCAACTTATTCTTTGTTATTTCCATGCATCTAATGTAGTCTGGGAAGTATGACCAAGACCTCACAATGGAAGTGTAATCAACCTTGCCCCTTATCTTATCTTTCTATTATAAAATACACTGCTCAAAACAATTAGGGGAAGCACATTGTTATAAAGAAATTGCACAAATACTTACACCAATAAGTAACTTAAATTAAAACATCCATAATTTAAAGCATAGTAGAAAACAGAAAAATAAAACGTCATATGCAAATCAAAGTTCGTGACGTGAAAAATCAGAAAAAAAGATAAGTGCAGAAATCAGGATTTCACAGAAATGTCTGTTTCACTGTCTTAGTAGCGAAATTCAATTACTCAGCTTTTGTTTTGAGAAAAGGTGATTTGAAAATGTCACAACAACATGATTTACCAGAAGCCATGGTTTTACGTATTAGAAAGAGACTTGAATCCGGTAAAACACAACAAAGTGTAGCGGGTGCTGTTAGAGTTGCAAGAAATATCCTTGCAAGACTGTGGAATCGATTCCATGAAACAGGAAATGTTAGATGTCGACCAGGGAAAGGTTGAGCGTGCACCACAGCAACTGATGACCAATATATCCTGTTAACAGCTCGTCGAGACAGAAAAGGGGATGCTACTCAGCTGCAAATGCAGTAGATCTTGGCAACACGACGAAGGGTGTCCAGCCAAACAGTCGCTTCATCAGGGTGGTCTCTATACACGTAGGCCAATAGTCTGTATTCCGTTGACCTCAAGCCACTTTGCGGCCCGAAGAAGATGCGCTGCTGAACATCAAGATTGAAGGCAACGAATTGTAGTCAAATGCTGTTTACAGACGAATCCCTATTCAGTCTTGAGTCTGACACTGGACGTGTTTTGGTATGGATGGAAAGCGGAACTCGAAATAACCCCACATTCGTTAATGAAAGATCACATTACAGATAAGGTGGTTGATGTTATGGGCTGGAATCAACACAGGTGGACGTACGGACCTGCATATCATTTGGAATGGCACTTTGACGGCACAAAGGTATGCAGACGAGATACTGAGACCTCATGTCGTACCTTACGCTTCACCCATGGTGATTTCTTTGTTTTCTTGCATGATAATGCTAGACCGGATACAGCTCGTCTGGTGTAGAACATGGTTCAAGCTGAAACAATACAGCATATGGAATGGCCAGCATGCTTTCCTGACCTGAATCCGATCGAGCATGTTTGGGACATACTCGGAAGACTCATTGCAGCGAGACGGAAGCTTTCTGTTATTGTCTGGGACAAAGAGATTGAAATTCTTAAAGAGTGGAACAGTATTTCTCAAGGTCTTATCGATAACCTTATCGCATCCATGGAAAACAGGTGTGGAGCAGTCTTAGCTGTTCGAGGGGACCACACGCGCTATTAAACAACCTGCATCATTACTGAACAATACTATTTTTGTCATTTACATGTAACCAAATTGTTGCCCTAAACCATCTTTTCATGTTCTTTCCATCCTTTCAAAGAATTAAAGCTCCGTTACAATTTTTTTGCGTCTTTTTTTCTGTATTGCTCATTGATACACGTGTACTCTCCATTTTATACCCATGCATGGCTGTCTCGCACGGTTCTCTGTTTTCTTCTTTGCTTGCCCTCCTAATTTTTTTAGCAGTGTATATATAGTCACACACGCATCTCTAACTATAAGAATTACAAATATTCCATATCTTTTGTATACAGTGTAAACATATTAAATAGATTTTACCTTTTAAGCTGTTTGTCTAAATCTGTCATAGTGGTTAAATTAGGTTTATAATGTTTCCTTTCACATATTTCCTTTGACACTGTTTTACGTCTTTATTTTTCTAATTTTTGAAGTAAATCAGTTTGATGATCCATTTTCATCACTACTTAAAGTGTATTTTGGAAATGTATGCAGTTAAAGGTATTAAACCCAAGGTCTGTATCCATATACATAGCATATTAGTGCTTGTACTGCATTACATTCATTTAAAATATTATTAATCAATGTGTCATAAATAATTTCTATTAATGCTATGTTAATGTAGAGAAAAAAAACAATCTAAATAAATTTAAACATCTAACAAGTATAGTATCTAATGTTGTGGAATGTTGTGAAATGTACCTCTTAATGTACCTAAACTTTATGCATTGTTGCAACAAGGAGGATGTAGACAGTGTCTTGAGTACCAGGTATAAAACAAAACAATTGTTTTATTGGGGGTCGTTGGTATCACTGCCACACGTCGTTGGTTATCACATTGTAGTCAAATGCTGTTTACAGACGAGTACCTATTCAGTCTTGAGTGTGACACTGGACGTGTTTTGGTATGGAAGGAAAGGGGAACTCGAAATAACCCCACATTCGTTCGTGAAAGATCACATTAGAGACAAGGTGATTGATGGTATGGGCTGGAATCAACACAGGTGAACGTACGGACCTGCATATCATTTGGAATGGCACTTTAATGGCACAGTGATGGGCATAGCGATTAGTTTGATAATTCGAATGAATCATTCGGGTACGTGGAGAAGTATATATATCAGAAGGAAGATTTTGAAAAAAAAAATAAGAAGTTTCTGATTTTAATTAGAATTAGATTTGACACCAGATGAAAATGAAAAATGTGTTTCGTTTACGTTTCAATTATGAAAACATCTTCTTATAGAGTCGTTATAAAATTATGGGAGGTAGCGATATTGTTTACTTAGCCATTTTATACAAGTTTATTTTCAAATGTTTTATTGATCTTATTTAATCAATCACGAAAACATTTATTAGCTGACTCGACAGCAGCTGATTCGGCCTTACAATTCCTCAATCGAAAGGAAATGAACAGAAACCCGATTGCAGGCGATCGTCACTGATCGTTTAATTATAATTCAATCTTCCGTAACCGTTTTAAAGCATTAAAATTAGGTCAAATTAAGCGTGATTTTAAAGTGTGCGGTGTCGGAACAAAATTGGCAAGTATAGCTCGTGGGAGCAGAGCCTCAGAGCAGAACCTCCTAGTAATATAAATAATGTATTTTATTCCCTGTTGCCACAGCATAAAAAAGAAGACGAGCAAAACTTTTTTTTTTTTAAAGTCATTCATTTTCGGTTTATAACAAGCGCAAATCAAGCAATGAATTTTCTATAATTGGAATCCACGCCAGATTAAAGCCTTTTAAAGACATTTATTTGAACTACATGAATTACAACTATCAAATTAGGTGTGATTTTCAAGATAAACATTGAATGTTTATAAAAAAAGGTATTTTTTTAAAAACTATTTTAACTTTTTTTCCCCTTAGGTTCGAGCTTTCAATACTTTTACAGCATTAGAGTGGATTTACTTGAGTGTTTCATTAGTTTCTCTGACAGTATGCCTAGGCGTCGCGATTCAGACCTTAACGAAAGACAAACCAGACGAAAGTGACATCACATTTGCTATTGTGCTACTCGTCACAATATGTAAGATTTCATCTTATTTACTGAATAATATCTTTTAATTTTTCTGCGTTCTCAACAAATTCTTGAATTGATTCTTTTAGTTTTCTGTGTTTCTACTACATCTTTCGTTTTTCTAGTGAATATGCTTTGAATGAAAAAAGAAAAAAGAATAATACTACCATAAGAACTAGAAAATGTGCTAGGTCTTTCTAAAAAATATTTTCCCTTTCTTCATTAGGCGCCGAGAGCAAGTGAATGCAGCAGCAGGACTAAAACGTAATGGAAGGAAAAGGTACAAGTTAAAAAAAACAGCCAATAGAAAAGCAGAAAGCATCAGCCATTATTAAAATAGAAGACATCAACCAATCACAGAAGATCATAATCCAATCAGAAGAAAAGAGAACAGAAGGGCAATTATGAAGCAAATTGAATAGAAATAGTGTAATAAAATAAAAGGAAATTACAAGAAAAAAAAATGAATAAATAAATAAAAAAAGGAATAAATTACCCAATTAAAAAACATATTAGATATAATAACATTAAAAGAAAAAAATACAAAAATATGCATATCAAATAGAGATTAAAAAGTATTAATATATGCAAAAATATAAAATATAAAAGAATAAACACCAAAATATTAATAATAATTAAATTAAATGTCTTATGGTTTCCTATTGACTGTTTTCTTTAACTTGTCTTTTTTCTTCCATTCCCTCCCAGTCTTGCTCCTGCCTTCAAAATGGTAGCACGTGTTCTTTGCGCCTGACGAAGAAAGACAAAGTTTTTTCGAAAAGCCTAGCGCTTTCCCTAATTTTTACGGTGTTATTAAGAAGGGAATTTGCATTTATTGATTACACCAGCTTGTTCAATATTTTAATGTGATTGTGCTTTGAACAGAACAATTAGGAGAGCAAACAAAAATGCGATAAAACTTGTATTATGTTAACAATCTTATCCTTATCTCCAATGTAGCTTCATATTATTTATATGAAAATTCTATTATGAATTTTTTTAGGCATGAGCCATTTTAATGTCTCGCACAATAAGATGACATAAATACAAAATGATCAATAAAAAAATAAAATACTTAATACCATTTGTTGCTTCATTAAATAACTGGAAAGAAAATATTAAGTAGGGGGATTAATAAAGACCAAAAAAAAAACTAGTTAAAATTATTAGTTGCGCATAGTTGCAGAAGAGAAATACTTATTGAGGTCGTTGTATGGGACACATGATATCAACAAATTAAATCTGCTAGAAAAGACAGGTTCCGACTTACAGTGTGTTTCACAAATGACTGTTTTTAAAAGTCAATTTAAAAAAAAGGAGGGGGGGAGACGCGATAGAAATGTGTCGTTTGTGGTCTTATGTTTGGGAAACCCGGGAATTTTATCCCACCAATATGCAAACTGAGTTAACCTTTTCGACAAAAGATAGTGCTGCAGGTATGCGTGAGCTACAGAGAAATTGAATCCGTCACATCTTCATTCGATATTTTGCTACGCAATCTGTTAGTGAGTGCTTTTGAAAGAGTATATATTAGGTCTCCTTTAATACAGAAGTATTACAAAAGCCTTAGTACACACTATTGAAAATGGTTTATTCGTTGGTACAGCGGTTTCTTTGTTTTGGAGTATCACCGTCTGGAACACATCATCCCCTTTTGAGGTAAATGTTAACTAAATTTGCAAATTGGGGAGATAAAATTCTCTGGTTTCCCAAACATAAGGTCGCAAGCGATACATTTCTATCGCGTTCCGTTTTCTTTTCTTTTTCTCTTTTTCTTTTTTAATTGACTTTCAAAATCCAGATATAATCATATATAATCAAAACATATATAATGCAAATTTATTTAATAAAGAGAGATTTTCTTCATTAAGAATGATGAACGTTTTAAGAATTTCTGTTGGTCTGGAAGCCAGGAGTTACGCCGTCAATGTAGATGAATTTCGTGTCCAGAATATTGAACGCGGTGAGTCCAGTCCTACGAGAGGTGCTCTCGTAGCTAGCGAGAACAAAAGTCACTGATATGCAGAATTGAATTATTTGGCAAAGGAAGTACTCGTGTATGGCTCAGGAATAGACGACAAAGTGCAAGTTGTATATATATATATATATATGTGTGTGTGTGTGTGTGTGTGTGTGTGTGTGTGTGTGTGTGTGTGTGTGTGTGTAACAAAATTTAAAATTTATCGCGATCCGCTAAATTATTTTCATCCCATCCTACTCTAAATTACTGTATAATATTTATTTCCTCCGTTTATTAATGTATCCTAACTAGATTTATTCCAGAAACTCGCATCTAAATTCAATACACTGCTCAAAACAATTAAAGGATATTGCAGTTTTAGGTGGATTTTGTATCTGGGAAACTTTTTAGCTGATTGATACATGGTCGACAGACATAGTAGGTTATATGAGAATAAATTACACATGTTTGGCAGAAAAAAATGCATTTTATTGCGCATTTGTGTACAAAAGGAAAAAAACACAATTTGTGCATATGAGAAAAAAAGAATAAGAAAAGGTGTTTTCTTCAAAGAAAATCATTTTCAGTAGGGGGTATGGTTTCCACGGGCGGCCAGCAACGTTGAACACCTTTGAGGCATGGACTCAATGAGGCTATTAATGACGAGTTGGGGTATTCTGCCCCACTCTTCCAGAAGAGCTCTTTCCAGTTCTTGGAGAGTTTGTGGGGTTGTTGGCGGCCAGAAACTCGTCTTCCTAGAGCGTCTCAAACGTGCTCGATTGGATTCATGTCTGGAGAACACGCTGGCCATTCCATTCGAACGATTCCTTCCTCGAAAAGGAAATCCTCCACCAGGTTTGCACGATGTGGCCTGCAGTTATCGTCCATTAAAATGAAGTTATCTCCGATTGCTGCAGCGTAAGGGACTACAATAGGTCTGAGGATCTCATCCCTATATCGGCGACCAGTCAGAGCTCCATCTCGAATGATGTAGAGGTCAGTGCGCCCGTCAATGGAGATGCCACCATACACCAACACTCCTCCACCGCCAAATCTGACACTTTCGTGCACGAACAAAGGATTATTCCTACTGCCACGGTCCCTCCAGATGAAAATACGCCTATTATCCGGATGCACAGAAAACGGGACTCGTCAGAAAACAGAATATTGCTCCATTCATTTCTCCTCCAGTTGATATGCTCGGTTGCCCACTCCCTGCGGTCGCGACGATGCCTTGATGTTAATCTAACACATACCATCGGTCGGCGAGCATACAGACCTACAGCATGGAGCCGGTTTCGGACAGTCTGAGTTGAAATCGTGGTGCCTGTAGCCGAGCGAAGGTGTTGTTGGAGAAGAGTAGCGTTCATGTTTCGGTGTCTCCGAGCTGTTAACGCTAAATACCGATCTTCATTGGGCGTTGTTGCCCGTCTACGACCTTGCCCTGGTCTTCGGTCTGCACATCCACTCTCCAAAAAACGGTTCCAGATCCTGGAAATGACACTTTGTGACACTCCAATGGCTTGCGCTCCTTCGGCTTGAGTTTGGCCCCCTTCTAACCTACCAACAATTCTCCAAGCTTCTGAATCTGTCAAATGACTTCGCTGAGACATCGTACTCATCGAAACAAAGCAATCACTGAATGCCGATCATCCTTGTCTTCATTCTATTTTATCCAGTTGAAAGTCAAATTTCATTCGCTGCCGCTGAAGCGACGTTTTTGACGTCGAACTCAAAATTTGCATACTCCACAGTTTGAAAACCAGAAAAATTTGCATTTGTGATTCTCTTCTTCTATTTTCGGCAAAAAAAAATTCGTTTATATCTTTATTTTATATAAAACTTCAAATATCCTTTAATTGTTTTGAGCAGTGTATTTAATAGCGACTAGTTAACTAAATAAATTGCGTCTTTATCTTTAAATTATAAAAGCTTCCCAATATTCATCCCTCTAAAAACCCGTGTTCTTTCCTTTTTATATTTCTAAATTCCTAAAAGTCTCTGTTTATTTTAATATCATCCGATATTAAATGTACCTCTCGAACTCCTATTTTTTTTCTTATTTTAAAATGTAAAACATTTTATTCTAATTCCATTCTGGCTTTAATTCAAAATCAATAAACCATTTCTCTTATTTTTATTTCTTTCCTTTTCGTAAACATAAAATTTATTCCATACCCTCGATTCAGTAATTAATAATAATCAGTTATCGTAAAACACATCCGGTTCACAGCTAATCTAGAGAACGTGATGGAAAAACCTCGAAGTTTCGTTGACGCACTTTTGGACAGGAAACCGTTTCTCCCTAAAATTCTGACCTCTCCCGTTAATGAATCCCAGTCCTCCATTGGCAAATCGGCCGTCACGTGATCTCTTTATTCATTCTCTCATCGAAACCATATATCGCGGTCCGTGATTCCGAACGGCAGACGAAAAGAGAAACCCGAAGAGTGTTTGGCGTCCGAGCACCTAATACATTCGAATACGTACGTGGTATCGGAAAAATGGAGGTCAAATATTTTCTTGGATACTGCTTCTTAATAGATTTTTAAATCTGATTAATTTTAACATCTTTTAATGCCTTTATTTTGTCTTTGAGTTGATTTAAGCTAATAACATCTGCTGCTATAATGTCATAAATAATTGGAGCCTGTCTTAAAATCTTGAAATAACGGATACATTGTGAAAGAGGTTCTCCGCCTAGCCTATTAAGCTGCAAATAAAAAGACTTTGGGTGATTTCTCGAGTATTTATTCTGTCTATTCACACCGACATCTGCTATGAATACGACGACTGCACCTTGAAACTCCTAGCATGGAACCTCCCTCGGCTTAGTATCACAAAATAACATCCAGCATCTAGAAAGCCATTTCTATAAAAATGGAGCTGCCACTGCAATATATCATCTTTCATCCTTAAATTGTGACATATATATATAAATATATATATATATAAATATATATATATATATATATATATCACCCGTGCTTCTTTTGATTTTTGACAATCTCACCTCATATTCGTGTTTGGCAACGCCCCCCTCCTCCACCAAATAAAATAATTATAATTTTTTGTGCTAAACGGACGAATGGCAAAACATTTATGGGTAAAAGAGTTTTCGGAACGTTTCTCGTAACAAGATTTTTCAAGTCTGTGCTAGTTCTAGCGACTCAGTCGTTGAACTATTTGACTTGAAATTTTTTCACATTGCCGTAAGCTGCCAATGCTTTGTCAACGGAGCAATCCTGGACAAATCTGGTGGCCTTTTTTCACTCAGAGAACTTTATTGATTAAAACATGTGGTTTGATATCTGAATACGCTCAACAGAGAAACACCACAGATAATGAAACTCCAAAAAACGTTCGATAGCTCAGTTTGCAAAGCATTGACAGCTTACGCCAAAATGTTCCTTTTTCAAATCCTGGACTGGACACTTGTTGACTCAATTGGACAGTTATACCTCATATGATTTATTTAACAATTAGAATAATTGTGTTAAAATTAATATATTGGAATAAGATGTTAAAATTTTCAATAATAAGGTAAAGCCAGGAGAGATGGCGCGGTCGGAGAGATTGCGCACTTAGAGGTTCGAGGGGAAGGAGTAGAGTGAGCTCGCAGCGACTTCAGGTAGTTGTACAACAGCAATAGTGGAGTGTCTACATGAAAGTGCAAGTTGATTGTTTTGGGCTTCTAAGATAAAGCATTGCTATTTTGTTTTGTTTTCCCAAAGTAAGTGCTTGAATTTTCATTGCTATTCATCAGAATTTCTGTCAGTAGTACAAAATATTTTAAACTTAAACGATTTCTCATACGTTACTAATCTAGACAAACAATGTGAACATCAACGGTTCGTTTTAGTAGCGGCCACGTTTATATAAAAGGCCGCGCAATCTCTCCTACCGAAATTGGAGAATTTGTGCATCTGCTACTAATAGGAGAGATGACGCATTTTTTCCATTAGTTTCCATGCTAGGAGAGATTACGCAGCTTATTGGTAAATTTGCATAAAAAATGAAAAATGAAAATGGACTAATTTTAAGTGAAACGTGTTTTCATGTAACTTAATGCTATTTTGTATTCTTATCTGGACTTGATTTTTCGGATTCTTTATTTTTTTCCCTTTAATTAAAATTTTTTAATCGTTTTTAAAATTACTTCCTTTTCTGATTATTAAACCATTAGGTTGAAATATTCACTCCTAATACAATAATATTTGTTCTCAAAAACCTTACAACAATGTCATTTAAGTGTAATTATTATTGTTAACAATTTAATTGTAGTTATTTTTAGTAACAATCTTTCCTACCCATGTGCGCAATCACACCAACCCTGTAAGGACGGATTGCGCAAAATAACTTTCTTGGTTTTATTACAACTGTTCTATTAAATTACAGCATAACAACAAAATAGCAATAGAAATGCATAAAAAACAAATGAAGTAAAAATTATTCATGGATAGTTTAGCAAAAAATTAATATTTAGATTTTTTTATTGTTATTCTTTTGAATTGTGCGCTGACTGTCTTAGCTTTACCTTATATATATTTTTATAGCAGGTCAAAAACCAAAACAATGGGCAATAAAATCAAAATTTATTTCAAGTGCCCGTCAAGTGTTTGTCATTAAAAAATAATAATAAATGTTTTTTTAGGTTTATTCCATAAGAAATTGTGATAAATAATACAAAAAAATGTACTTTTGATTTCATACCATTGTTTGAATAGGCTGAAATCTACACAGATCAGCTGTGTTTCTGAAAATTGAGATTATTCAGATATTGGATGCCATCTGGAATTTTTTTATAAAAAAAATACGATTCCATTCTTAAAAGATTAATACACATTTGTGAAAAGACTTTATGTTCATAAGTCTTGTCTATTGTCTCAAATTTTTGTTCTCCAAAATTTATCTATTTTTCAAGAAATGAAATATAAATAAACGCGACCTTAATTGCAGAAGCAACTGAACCTCTTGGAAGAATGTTATTCTCCAAAAAGAATGATCCAACAGTAAAATCTGGCTGTTAAGCTAAACGAAACAGTTGATTTTAAGAAATATAACTATAACTTTGTGAAATGTAGAATATAATTAAGATAATATCTAAACATCAGATTCTATTTAAAAGAAAAATAAAAAAACTCCGTGGCTAGTAATTATACTATTATTTTATTAATCTGGAATTACAATGATTTGGCTGGGGGGGGGGGGGGGGGAGAAATAGTACACAGAGTGTGGTGTTAGAAAAACAGAGGAGCACTCACGCAAGAACCTCCGACCTGGGTTAAGGCCACTTGGTGTCGCGTCAATTCGTCGTGCACAATTTATCGCGGAACAATTCATCGCGCACAATTCATCGCAGCGTCAATTCGTGGCGGCGACAACTCATCGCAGCGTCCATTTGTCGTGGTGTCAATTCGTCGCAACGAAAATGTTTTTGAAGGCTATGATGATAAAATTAGGATAATTTGGTAAAATTATTTAATGATAATTTTTTTAGATATAATCTCATGTAAATTGTTAGTTATAATTCATATATATCTAAAAAACTAATTATCATTAAACATTTTTACTGAATTGTCTTTATTTTATCATCATAGCCTTCACAAAGATTTTCGTTGCGACGAATTGACGTCGCGACAAATTGACACCACGACGAATTGACGCTGCGATGAGTTGTCGCCGCGATGAATTGTGCGTGATGAATTGTTCCGCGATGAATTGTACCAACGCCTCCTAGATAAGAGAGCCGTGACACGCGTCACGAAAACGTCATACCAAGCAGGCAAAACAAAGAAAAAAAATTCGAACAACTTGCATGTTTCGATTTCGATGGCTCGTGGAATTATTCACTATTTGTCGTAAACAATAATTATTAATTCTATGAGCCAGTGAAATCAAAACACGCAAGTTGTTCGATTTTTTTTCTCTTTGTTTTGCCTGCTTGGTATGACGTTTTCGTGACGCGTGTCAAGGGGTTCTTATCTAGGGGGCGTTGATTGTGCGTGACGAATTGACGCAGAACCAGGTCACATCATGAAGAGGAGGAGTAAAATCGCCAGACATTCACATTTTTTGGCGACTAAAATAACATTTGGCATTATAATATAAGAAGAAACAAAGGACCTTGGCTTTCAAAAAGATTAATATTACCATTGGGAAAACCCCTAATTAACAAACTGAAATGAGAGTAATTTATGGTTTATTCTTAGATCTCATTAATATTGAGGTTGAGTGATCCGTTATATGTATAATTATTATGCATCTGTTTACAGCAATCGATCGATCTCAAAGCTAAATGAATAAAAGATGGCAACGTGTTACATTTGTATTATTTATTATAGATAAAGATAATTACTGAATATATATAGAAGCAATAAATAAAATATATTAATGTTTCTTAAAGGTATGTCCAGAATAATGTGAAATGTAAAAAATTTTGGTAAAAACAGAATTACTTTCCTTTTTTTATATATTTTATTACAATCTAATAGAAATTCAACAATAATGAACTTTGAAGCTGAAAGTAATTTGTTTATCGAACGAGAGATTAACATTTATAACGTTTAATAAATAAATTAATGAATTTTTTTTTTTTTTTTTTTTTTTTTTTTTTTATGAAATGGATTAGGGGAAAATATAAATGTGATTTTGAAAGATTTTGAAATTAAGGGAAGTAAAAATTGAATGGTTTTATAAATCAAGAGGACGAAATTTAAATAAATAAAAATGTAAGAATGCACTTATACATAAAAGATCGCTGTTACAGTAAAGGCATTTCCTGAAACCCATGCGATGCTTCTGATCCCCAAATACAGCAATTTTGAATGTCCAGGTATGTGAGAAAATAAAATTTAAAAAGTTAATTCTTGGACAAGGACAATATTGCATAAAGATTTGATAACTTTATTTAGCACTTAATATATCAAGGGATGTCTACGGAGGACACCAAAATGTTATTTTTCGTAATCCGTAACAACTAATTTACTACTGATTCTTCTATGTGTCCAGAATCGGATTAACATAAATAATGCGTAACTTTGCTTATAAAATGTTCTATAAAATGAACGTAAAAAAACAGTGCGATCTCACTGGATCCCACTTGGGTATTTTGTTGTTGTTGTTGTTGTTCTTGCTTTATTATAACTTTTCTCAAAAAGAATGAAATATTGACTCCCGTCAGCTTCATTGCATACACATTGTGGAGGAGATTTCGCTTGTAATTCTCTGGTGTTGTAAAATTCCTTGTGGCTATCTCGTCTTTGTATATTGACGATGACTTATAAGCGATCACTTGATGAAAATAATCATAATAATAATCACTCAGGCATGCAGGTTGGGAGAGCATAATAATATTTCGAAATCAACTTATAATAAATCGAAATGAACATTCTTGTACTTAAATCTGGTAAATTCGATATTCGAGATTGTGAAGGTATTTTCTGAAGAATGCTGCAGAATTGTCCTTTTATGATTTATTTTACTTCACATAACACGGACACACATAAAAGATAAAAATTAAACATTAATAAACATATTCGAGCAAATTTTAAAATCTATTTTTGGAAGCCGCATTTTGCTTCCTTTAGATCCGAGAACATCATGATACTGCTACATAATTCTATTGCGTCACTGGGGGGGACTCCCCGCTATAGACAGTCGGCGCCAATCTGCGCCGCTCACGTGATTCACAACACACTGTCCCACCATGAACATAGGGATGTGCATCACTAAACATATATATATAACAATACAAATTAAATCAAATATAATCATTAAATAATAATACAAGTTATACAAATTAAATCAAATACAAATATTGAATAATAATAAAATTATACATACTTCAAGGCTAATTTTTAAAAAACAGTTCAACACTAATTCAACTAAATAAAGAAAGAAGAAAAATTATATTAGAGTTCAATTATTACAGTTAGTGTTCAAATTTTGTCTCAGTCCATTATAGTTCAAGATTGAAAAGCAGTTGTACAGGTCTGTTCAATATGGACTTTTCAGTCTTAATTTTACAGGCCCTTACCTTGCCATCTCTTCCAGGAAATATTTCTATAATTTTACCTAAACTCCAGAAATTTCTGGGTAATTTATCATCTTTAATTAATACAACATCATCTATTTTAAATTGGGGAAGATTGGTTTTATGTAAACTTTGGTGGGCTGACCTCAAATTTAATAAGTATTCATTCTTTCATCTAGACCAAAACATCTGCATCAATTTTTCCCGATAGTTAAAGGCTTTAAGCAATTCTTTCCTAGAAGAGAAATTAGAGTCAAGGTGAAACCGTACGGGGGGGAGAGAAGATATTCTTCTCCCTATTAAAAAATGGGCAGGAGTTAATGGTAGGGGGTCCTGCCTTTCATCACTTATGTAAGTCATGGGTCTGGAGTTCACCATTCCTTCAACCTCAATAAGTACTGTATGCAACTCATTAAGGGTCAGAGAAGATCTGCCCAATGTCTTTCGCAGCGCAGTTTTTACAGACCTTACCATTCTTTCATAAAATCCGCCCCACCAGGCGGCCCTTTCCACTATATACTTCCATTTTATGTTATTGGAAGCAAAAAATTCTTTCACCTCTGGATGAGTCACTATAGTCCATAGTCTCTTAAGTTATATTTCAGCACGTTTAAAAGTTCGTGCGTTATCGGAGTAAACAACGCACATAATCCACGACGAGCGATGAACCGTCTAAAGGCAAGTAAGAATGTTTGTGTTGACAAATTGTCAACAACTTTCAGGTGGATATTTCTTGTTACAGCACACGTTATTAGTAATATATACTGTTTACTGTCAGAATCTTTCACAAATAAAGGTCCTGCGAAATCGACTCCTATTACGCTATATGGAGCTGACTGTTCGATACGATCAGGTGGCAATGGAGCTATCGTCTGGTCTCCTGGAATTGATGAAAACCTTTTGCAAATAATGCATTTTTTCAGTTGATTTTTTATTGTTTGTCTAGCTTTTAGTAACCAGAATTTTTCTCTCACTTGTACCAGTGTGTGAGAAACCGCTGAATGAAACACTCTAGCATGAGCATCCCAAATTATCAATTCGGAAAACTTCGTTTTGGGCGGAAGAATTATCGGATGTTTTTCATTCGTTGAAAAATCAGCTTTCCCAAGTCGACCAGAGACACGCAGGACGCCTTCGGAATCAAGGAAGGGGTTCAAACAAAGCAAGTGCGAGTCTTTTGGAAGAGGTTTGGCATTTTTTAAACATTGTATATCATTAGAAAAAAATTCATTTTGAACTAGTCTTATCCAATACAGCTCTGCTTCTCGAAGATTTTCTGGTGTAAGTGCACAGACTTTCTCGTGATTGCCCTTTAGCAATTTTATAAAATATAACACGTAAGCAGTTACTCTTAACAATTTTTTTAAGCTACTAAATTTTTCTATATCAATTATTTTTTCATTAACAATGATTGAATTAACTATAATTTCGCCTTTACATTCATTTTCAATTTCTGGAATGAATGATTTGATTTTTAACTTATTTTCTTTAGGCCAAAGATTTTCGGGATAATTAAGCCACTCAGGACATACCACCACTGTCTTGAATTTATTAACTCTTTGGAAGAGAGCCCCCTAGTAAGCATGTCTGCCCGGTTATCTTTGCTATTGACATGCCGCCAAGAACTAGGATCGGTCATCCCCTGAATTTCAGCTACGCGGTTTGCAACATACGGTTTCCACTTGGAGGCCGATCCCTTTATCCAGTGCAAAACTATAGTAGAATCGGACCACAAAATTATATTTTCAATATAACTGAAAAGGTGTTTAAGATGGTTGGCAATTCTGGCAGCTGTTAAAGCTTCTAAGAGCTCCAATCGCGGCAAGGTAACTCTTTTTAAAGGAGCAACTCGAGATTTAGAAATTATATAGCAAGTGTTAAAATGGCCTTCGGATGTCCTATATCTAAAATAGGCTACAGCTCCGTATGATTTTAACGAAGCATCAGAAAAAGCATGAACTTGAACTTTGTTTACTGTTACATCTGAGTCAAAATATTATCTAGGTATTTTTATATTTTCTAGTAGTTTTGTTTCTTTATACTACGTTTATATTTATTTACAATTTCTTCGGAAAATGTGTCATCCCAGTCAAGACCAGATTCCCATAATTCCTGTAAGAGGAGCTTAATTCTAATCATAAAAGGATTGAGGAACCCGACTGGATCGAATATTTTAGCAGCAGTGTGGAGAACGTGTCTTTTAGTGAATTGTAAAGTATCACCTATGACGCTAAAGATGACAAATCTATGGACAGAAAGTCCTCCTTATTATTCCAATTAATTCCTAGTTTTTTAAGGTTTGATTTTTTTCTTAAAATCCTATTACGGGGTCAGCATTCATCCACAGTTCCTTTAATTCTAAAGAATTGGAGTTAAATTTCCGTAATTTCATATTCGCGTCTTTAAAAATTGAAACTGCACACGATGACAGCTTAAAGGCTTCTGGTACCGTAGATGCTCCGTGAATTAAGTCATCTACATATAAATAATTATCCAACTTGTGGTATGCGACGGGATTGGCTTCTTTATAATTTTTAATGTGTTTTTTTAGAGTTGAAGCCAAAACATAGGGAGAACTGGTGAGGCCAAAACAATGTCGATTAAAATGATATAAGGTTGGTGGTTTATTTATGTCGCAGTCATCAAAATATAAAAAACATAAATAATCTCCGTCACTCCTCCATACCTCTATTTGCAGGAAGGCTCGGGCCAAATCCCCACAAAAAGAAATTTTATGCCGCCTGAAATTCAGTATAACATCTACGAGATTAGGATTTAAATTTTCCCCAGAGAAAAGACATTCATTTAAACTTTTGTTACTACCCTGTCGACTTCTCGCATTATAAACAATTCTAGTTTTAGAGCTAGAAGAATTTTCTCTAAAAACCGCTCTATGAGGCATTACGTAATCTACAGAACAGTTATCATTACACTTTTGAATAATTCCCTCATTCAAGTGTTCCTTCATAATTTCATTATATCTTAAAAATAAAGATTGATCATCTTTTAACCGCCTTTCCAAAACTGCAAATCTTCTTTCCGCGACTTGGTAATTGTTACATAAATTTTGCCTATCCGTATCACATCGCCACAAAAGTGGTGCGACGTACCTATCATTTTCGAAACATATTTCCTTCTCGAATTTATTTATGACCTCAAAATGTTCATCATCTTGTTTATCTTTTCGGTTAAATAGAAACGATTCCATTTCCCATAAGTTTCTTAAATCATTATCTATTGACGAGCATATTATTTTTAAACAGGAAGTACTCTGTAATTTAGCGCCATAAATTCTACCTACTAAAATTTTTCCAAATATCGTTGATTGAATAAACAACAATTGATTTATTTTTTTAACTTCTCCAATTATCGTTGAAAACATATAATCAGCAGCTAAAAGAATTTGGATGGGTTTTGCATGAATAAATGTGTCAGCAAATTCATTTTCATTAAGACCGAGTTTATTTATTAACTGAGAATCAACTGAGGTGATAATTTTCGCTCCGCTAATGATCTCTGACACAAGCGCTTCAATTTGTATGTCAGCGTAGGGGGGAACGCGACTGCGTACTGTAATATTCACAACATCGAACTCCTGTTCTACGGCTTTGCGGTTTCCGAACGTTACTAGAAGCCTTTCTTTTTTCATATGTTTTAATTTCAAAGCTGTCGCTAGACTTTCTGTAAGGAATTTTCTAGAAGATGCCGAGTCATATAAAAGCCTCGTATATGAGGTTTTAGAGGTACGTTGCACCTGTACACAAGCGGTTTGTAATAATGTTGAATATTTTTCGGAGGAATTTTGAGTCTTAATAACTGACGATAATACAGTTTGGTTTTCGAGAATTCGGGAAGATTCGGGTGTTTCCGCGTTCTCAACGGGACGATTTTTATCTTTCTTAGTGGGGCAAAATAAATAATTATGCTGATAACTTTGGCATAATTCGGAAGGTTGAATTTTTACTTTACAAGAAGATAATAGGTGATTTTTATTCAAACATCGATAACACCTCCCACTTTTTTTAAACTTATAACGTTTTTGCTCGTCCGAGATTTGCTTACATTTTAGACTATAATGATTTGAATTGCAAAATATGCAAACATTTTTTACAACCGTGTTAAGCGCGACTGAAGTGGGAACATTAGTTTTTAATCTAGTCGGATTTTTCTTTCCCATCGAGATGTTTCATTATTTTTTTAAGGAAATTCCTGACACCGCGTTAGCCGCTTCTCGTAATTCTATTTCAAACTTTATAAAATTCATTAATTCATTGACGTCACCAGATTTATCAACATTTTTTTTCTTTGAAATTCTACAACCAAATTATGGGGTAATTGCCTTAAAATTATTGGAATCAGTAAATATCCGAAATTATCTAAAGCCACCCCCATCGCTTGTAAATTTCTAATGCTAACTTCGCATTCATCGTACAATTCTCGTAACGATCTGGTATTTGAAGCAGACTTTACAGGCTCAATTTCTAATAGTTTATTTATAAACCCACTAATCAAATATTCTGTTTTTCCATATCTATTTTCTAATAACTCTAGAGACGATTTATAATTTTGTTCATTTAGAGCAAATCCTGAAATCGTTTTATAAGCATTCTCCTGACAGAAACGAATTCAAATATATGAACTTTTCAATACTACTCAAGTTTTCATTAGATTTTAAAACTATTTATAAACTCAAGAAATGTGTTAGGATCACCTTTAAATATTGGTATAGTTATCTTGGGTAAATTTATTGTAGGTGATCGTGTATTAGGAGACGGAATTGTACTTGCATTTGATGCAGTACTGGTATTGCTCAATTCAGCGTTAGTTTTAAACTTTTTTAATTTTCCTTTAATTTTGAATTTCGCTTCATTAATGGTGTCGTCATACTCAATAGTATTTTGAATCTCAGTTTCAAAAAGAGTAGTATCAGATATTAACTCTTCAATTTTAGGATTTATTAACTTTAATTCATCTTGTTTTTCAATTAAATTGTTCAAAAATTCAGAGAGTTGTTCAAAATCACTTTCATTTTTAAAATCTATACTTTGAATAAATGTATCTATTTTAGTAATCAATTTGGTACAGGCAATTTTAATTACTTTGCGTTTTGATTTTAATTTCTCTAGATCCATTCTTAAAAATAAATAAAAGGTACAGTACCTGATTTTGCCAGGATAAAATCTTAATCCAGTGAGTAGTCTTCGAATCTTGTAAATAATGCGATAATATTTACATGAATATTCTTCAAGAACATAAAATATCACGGGATTCGTGCACCATGAAAATAATCATAATAATAATTACTGAGGCATGCAGGTTGGGAGAGCATAATAATATTTCGAAATCAACTTATAATAAATCGAAATGAACATTCTTGTAATTAAATCTGGTAAATTCGATATTCGAGATTGTGAAGGTATTTTCTGAAGAATGCTGCAGAATTGTCCTTTTATGATTTATTTTACTTCACATAACACGGACACACATAAAAGATAAAAATTAAACATTAATAAACATATTCGAGCAAATTTTAAAATCTGTTTTTGGAAGCCGCATTTTGCTTCCTTTAGATCCGAGAACATCATGATACTGCTACATAATTCTATTGCGTCACTGGGGGGACTCCCCGCTGTAGACAGTCGGCGCCAATCTGCGCAGCTCACGTGATTCACAACACTTGATGTCAAACACACAGATGTATGTTCTCTATAAAACAAAAAAAAAGAAATGAAATATTGAAATAAAATAAATATTTGATTAAAACAAATCATTCATTTTTTTTGTTATTATAATCATGTTTCATTAGAAGAAATTCAACGTTTTCAACAAATCATTGCTTTTGAAAACGAGGCAAATCCATTGGCGTATCTGACACGTATTACCATTACTGTATATTAAATTTACATGCAGACAGATCACAAAAAAATATAAAGTAAGTCCATTACTGCTTACGAATATTTTTAAACCCATTCAAATGTAAACCATTAAATAAATAGGCTTCATAATACGCTCATATACAGGGTGATTCATAAAAGATGGGCAGAACTTTAAGGGGTTATAGTACACTTAAAGACAAATAATATTAAATAGGAGACTAAGGGTCCCAGACGTATTCCCAAGGAGATAGGGGGCATTAAAGTTTAGGGTCCGAAATTTCAAATGATTATAAAACATGGAAAAATTGGTCGATTCGTTTGCGGTTTTTGCAAAAAATTTTCTTTATGCCAGTATTTTCTTGAAATAAAATTTTAAAGTTCAATTTCAAAAAATGCCGATAGGGGGCGCTTTAGACTTTGGAGTAACAAACAACTATTTTTTAACGTTATTTTTTGTATTTCTTTAAATGATTTCGAAAGCTTAGACTTAAACTTAAATTTTGATCTAAAAATCTGAGTCCTAACGAGTAGTTAAGTAGCGTAAACTGAAATTTGAAATTTGAAACCCTTCTCCCCCCAGAACAAAAATCAGTTATTCCCGATCTTTGTGTCGTAGATTAGGCTCTAACTACTGCCGCGTTTTGCTAAAATTATTCTTTATGTCAGTATTTTCTTGAAAATAAATTTTAAAGAAAATTTTCAAAAAATTCCGATAGAGGGCGCTTTAGACTTTGGAGTAACGAACAACTATTTTATACCGTTATTTTTTGTGTCTCATTAAATGCTTTCTAAAGCTTAGACTTAAACTTAAATTTTCAGCTCAAAATCTGAATCGCTGAGCGTGGTTCAGTAGCGAGGGGAGGGGGTTCAAATTTCAACTTCTGAACATAGTTCAGTTTACCATGTCCACACATTGTGTGCTGTGATACGAGGTAAAAAGACACAAATTAGGATTATGTTACCAAAGCATATTTATTAACATGTAATCACAATAAATGTTCAAAATTGTGACCACCAGAGGTTATGCAGGCAGAACAACGGCGACGAATGGAACGGCGAACATTCGCGAAAACATCAGGCTTTTCGAGCACTTCCCCTACAGCGGCGGAAAGTCTGGCGACCAGTTCCTCGGGGGATTCAATGGGTGTCTCATACATAAGAGCCTTCAATCGTCCCCAAAAAAAGAAATCGAGGGGTGAAAGATCTGGCGAGCGAGCAGGCCAAGCAACAGGACCACCTCGACCAATCCATCTGTTCGGAAATGTGATGTCCAGATAGTTGCGGACGTCTCGTACGTAATGGGCTGGCGCTCCATCGTGCTGGAACCACATGACCCGCCGGATGCGTGGAGGAACAACGTTTAACAGGTCTGGCAGCACATGTTTCAGAAATGTGAGGTATGTTTTACCGTTGAGGCGTTCAGGAAGAAGGTACGGTCCGATTAGGTGGTCTCCGAGGATTCCTGCCCAAACATTGATGGAAAAGCGTCTCTGATGAGCATGTGGATACGTAGCATGTGGATTGACATCCGCCCATACATGTGCATTGTGTGTGTTAAATGTACCTTCACGTGTGAAGGTACATTCATCGGTGAAAAGCACAGTTCGTCCAAAATGTGGATTTAGCGCGTTCTGCTGCAGAAACCAGCGGGCGAATTCAATACGATTTGGATAATCCCCTGGAGACAGTTTCTGGACTCGTTGCACATGAAACGGGAGCAAATGTTCATCCTTCAGTACCCTCCAAGTCGTGGACTGTGAGGTATCCACCTGGCTAGCCACTGTTCGTGTACTTGTACTTGGCTGCGCCGCTACTACATCCAGAATGGCTTCTGCAACAACTACTGATTCGTCCTTTTTTGCACGACCTGCATTCGACCGGGAAGCGAGAAATGATCCCGTCTCACACAACTGTCTGTGCAAGCGCTCGAAAGTTTTGCGGTTAGGCAACCGCCTGTTAGGAAATCGCTCTCCGTACATTCGTTGTGCCTCTGCACCATTTCCATCTGCCGCTCCGTAAATTAAATGCATCTCAGCCTTTTCCTTATTCGTGAAGGGCACCATCTTCCGATTCATTACTACAGCGACTTACACTTGACTCACCGTTCAGTGGTTTTTATGCCTGAATCGTGTCGAAATTTTGCATACGTGTTCTTCTTCTTCCCCATTTGACATTTGCATACTTTCTGTTTCCTTCTTCACCCGGTGACTAGCGTCAGGAATGGAGCTTTAACGTTTGCATGAGCGACGTTTCCAACTGTGCCAGTGCCTTTATGAGTGAATTCCGACTATGCAGTCCTTGACGAAAGTTGTATTTTTGCCTCGTATCACAGCACAGAATCGTTGGGCATGGTTAAGTAGTGCAAACTGAACTATGTTCAGAAGTTGAAATTTGAACCCCCTCCCCTCGCTACTGAACCACGCTCAGCGATTCAGATTTTGAGCTGAAAATTTAAGTTTAAGTCTAAGCTTTAGAAAGCATTTAATGAGACACAAAAAATAACGGTATAAAATAGTTGTTCGTTACTCCAAAGTCTAAAGCGCCCTCTATCGGAATTTTTTGAAAATTTTCTTTAAAATTTATTTTCAAGAAAATACTGACATAAAGAATAATTTTAGCAAAACGCGGCAGTAGTTAGAGCCTAATCTACGACACAAAGATCGGGAATAACTGATTTTTGTTCTGGGGGGAGAAGGGTTTCAAATTTCAAATTTCAGTTTACGCTACTTAACTACTCGTTAGGACTCAGATTTTTAGATCAAAATTTAAGTTTAAGTCTAAGCTTTCGAAATCATTTAAAGAAATACAAAAAATAACGTTAAAAAATAGTTGTTTGTTACTCCAAAGTCTAAAGCGCCCCCTATCGGCATTTTTTGAAATTGAACTTTAAAATTTTATTTCAAGAAAATACTGGCATAAAGAAAATTTTTTGCAAAAACCGCAAACGAATCGACCAATTTTTCCATGTTTTATAATCATTTGAAATTTCGGACCCTAAACTTTAATGCCCCCTATCCCCTTGGGAATACGTCTGGGACCCTTAGTCTCCTATTTAATATTATTTGTCTTTAAGTGTACTATAACCCCTTAAAGTTCTGCCCATATTTTATGAATCACCCTGTATAGTAAATTTTTCCTTTTTTGGATGCTTTTGCCTACAAAATCCTTTTTCCGTAAACATTAGCCAATTCTACTGTATACTTAATAGTGTCATTTGTTTTAATTTTAAAGAAAAAAATCTCTGATTTATTTATTTTTTCTTTTTCAGTGTTTTGCTATCATTATGTTATCCATTCAATGTTCACAGAATGTTGGGATGAACTGATGGTTTTTGTTGTAAGCAACTTCATAGTTTTGGTCTACTGTGTTGTTAACTATGTTGTCAAGAAAGATGTTAGCAGTCAGCCTGTTTCGAAGATGGTATGTAACTTATAGAAATGTAACATTTATGTTATGAATTTGTTACTACAATCTTGGCAGACATTTATCAAACGTTAGGCAAGATTTTATTATTGTAATCGTTTATTTACGAACTCCAAACTATTGTTAAATTTTAATCTTTTGATGCAAATTAGCACTTTCCACCGATAACAGAACGCTAAATGGTTCCGAAACTAGTAGGCAATAGTTGGCAAATATTTTTATGGAGTCCAAATTATATTTTGATAATCTATTTACCTGAAGCAAAAGAAAGCATAATAATTGTCGTTGACCTGAAAAACAATAAGAACGAAAAATCATGCGTCAAGCATAGATTATGTAACACTTTCCAACTCTTCCAAAATAATTGTACAAATCATTACCGTTTAATAAGCTGAAAGATAATATCTAAGTAAACAATTTGATAAACGCATAACATATTTAAAAACGTAATTTCAGGAATTTCCAACATATACAATATTCGTAAAAATATCCGAATACTTTTATTCAGCCCTGTATAGGATCTATAGATTTGTATATATACTACATAGGATGCTAAATTTTAGTTTAGTTAGGAAACGCGTAGCACAGTTTAAAATTCTCCTTCTGGAGTTTGTCATTAAACGGAAATGTGTTCGCGAACTTTTGTGCTGCCTTGTATATGAAATACAGAATTTACACACACCAAGTAATAGACAAAGAGCGAGTTACATTTAAAATCGCGTTCAGCAACTTAAAACGCACTTCCAGGAATTATTTTTAACAGACAGTAGAGAATTCTTTTGTGTGTCTCTGTAAATGAACGATGACTGCTATACGCACATTATTATGTAGTAAGCCTCTCGTAAATCACCTGGGTGATATATATAAATTTCAACGCGTTTGCAATAGTGAAACATTATTTAATTAAACCGCAAACGATTTTTCTCCATAGACGTAAGGTAACGGAATTCTTTTGACTGTCCCTGACAAAATACTGACATATAGAATAGTTTTAGCGAAAACCGCAAACGAGTCGACCAATTTTTCCGTTTTTTATAATCATTTGAAATTTTGGACCCTAAACTTTAATAGCGCCTATCTCCTTCGGAAGACGTTTGGGACCCTTAGTTTCCTATTTAATATTGTTTGTTTTGATGTGTACTATCACCCCTTAAAATTTTGCCCAAGAGTCTAGATTCACTCTGTATTTTGGATGGGATTTTGTGCATCTGCTCGAAAAATATAAAGCATTTTAACATTTAAATTTTACATTTTTATTATCACATGAGTAATCATTATTATTTTTATTTTTTATTTTACCTGTTACCTAGCAACTCTATTGCATAGCGGATCAGAAAAAGGAAATTTATTTAAATATTTCGTTCATTGTAATTTTTCCGTTTAAAAAAGATTTCGAAAATAATATATATAAATAAAATATATAATAGCTAATTTTCCGTAATCGAATCAACGTATAAGGCTAGCGTCAAATATAAACGATTCTAGCAACAACATAATAGTTCAAAATGAATGTAGATACTCTAAAAGAATATCACAATACCAACTCTATTGCGCAAAATACTACTTGCTAAAATACGCCATTTGGCAGTGGGCCAGATTACGTAAGATTCTACAGATAAGTGAATGTGTTGCAACTGAACTGCAACGGAATATTTTAGAGCATAACTCGCTACGTGAATAAGTGAAATAGTCTTTGTCAAATCTCTTTGCTGAAAAGCTAAAGTACGAGGTGACAGAGGATACAGTAGCTAAATAAATTTCAGGAAAAATCATGTTGCAATGCATCGTGTACATTAAAGGTACTACAAACTGTTCACCCCAGTTGTATATTTAAACAAAAATTGCAAAACTTTATTTCAAAAAAAGCATTTTGGGGGTTTCCCATTCGTATACTCTTCGAATCGTAATAGATTTGGATTTATTTAGAAAATATTTTTAATAAATAATATTTTAATAAATTTTTATAACTACAGGACGGATGCTGAAATTTTCAAATGGGGGTCTTAAAATACTATATTAATATCTTAAAATACTATATATATATATAAATGAAATATTGTCAATTATGCAAAACATTCTAATTACCTATATATTTTAGATACAATTTTGTGCATCTGTTAAAACATTTTAACTTTTTCTATTTGAAATTTTTTGTAACGTAAGTACTTATTTTTCTTATTTTACTTTAAGGGTCCCTTTCAATTCTATTTCATAATGTGTCAGAAAAAGAAAAATATTAAAATAATTCATTCGTTGTGACTTTCGCGATTACAAATAATTTACAAAAAAAAATATTTAAATAAAATATAAAATAGCTAATCTTCCGTTATCGAAACAGCGCGCAAGATTAACGGCAAATATGAACAATTCTAAAAACAATATAGTTTAAAATTAATGTAGATACTATTCAACTGACAGGCCAACTTAAGAGCCTACATCAGTCACGCGAAAAAAAGCTCAAGCTAATGTTAAGTCTATGGGAAGGTTCTAGCGCGATTTCTCGCCCGCATTTTAATATTTTGAAATGCTTTTTTTGCATAGAATAGCTGAGATCGATCTCCAACGTTGTTAGTTTTTATTTTTTTTCGATTTTGGTTCCAGTTATTTTATATAAGGGTACTTTCACTTTCAGAACCGGTTCCAAAATTCAAAAGGTCCGCTTATAAAAAAACTGCAA
This sequence comes from Maratus michaelseni, assembly GCA_963931845.1. Taxonomy (NCBI): domain Eukaryota; kingdom Metazoa; phylum Arthropoda; class Arachnida; order Araneae; family Salticidae; genus Maratus; species Maratus michaelseni. The sequence continues at coordinate 55,642,242 of OZ007596.1, forward strand.
CAAAATTCGAAAAAGTAAAAACTAACAACGTTGGATATTGACCTCAGCTATCCTATTCAAAAGAAAACCATTTAAAAATCTTAAAATGCGAGCGAGAAATCGCCCTAGAACTTTCCCATGGACTTAACATTAGCTTGAGTGTTTCTTCCCGTGACTAGTGTAGGCTCTTAATGTAACAGTTTTAGTTCTCCTTTTATTAATCATATTTAATTTTTATTATTTTTCTTCATAGGTTCGGTTAATAGTTACCTGCATTTTAAGTCCTTTTCTGATTGCCGTCGGAATATTTCAAAGTTACAAATACTACTCTTCGAACAACTTGCTTTACAATACTGTGGGTGGTATCACTGAATTACAAAATGCATGCTGGATGTTTCTCATCTGTACAAGTTTGTTGAAGTTTAATTTGCAGCTCCAGGTAAACATTGCAGTTATTTTGTCGATGACAATCATGTATAATTTCTAGCACGAAAAACATTAAAAAACAAATGGGCAAGTGTGATCGAAGATCGCACAAAGGGTTTCGTTTAATATTCCTTTCAAAACACTTTATCCTTTCTTTAATAAATCCAAATAAATTTCATTTTCTAAAAAAAAAAAAAAAAAAAAAAAAAAAACTGTCTATTTTTCTCGGTTTTTCGAATATCTGAACCGGCCCGATAGCGGGTGAAGCCCGCTGCCATAATAATATCTGTCATGTGGACTAAATCTGATATTTAAAAAAAATGAATTTCAAAATTAAACATTTTGTACACCTTCAAAATGTTAAAATATGCGAATATTTCCATAATCGGGTTTTTATCATGATTCAATACGTGCCTCAAACTCATATATTTACTATTCTCTATTACTCATATTCATACTCGCTTTGTATTATTCTGAAACATTTGAAAAATCCATTAAACTTGCGATATGACGTAAGATTTTCTTTTTAATTCTCTAATGACGTGTAATTAATCTGCTTTGTGTACATGCACACATACTCATACTCCTTGTATTATTGAGAAATCTTTCCGTTTTATTACCACTATGACGTCAATCATTTTTATTTCATACTAATCTTGTTTTTCAATTGGTGAAACATTTTATTTCATTTTTATTTTTCACGTGGAAATCGTCTGATAGAAAATTAATTATTGTAGAAAGAATTTCATCATGGATTTTTAATTTTTGGCATCTGCTATAACGAAAAATGTTTAAATTTATTAAGAAAAGGCTGCTAGAATTTTGGTTTTTTATCTGTATTTATTAAAATAATACGAATTTTTCAAATTTTAATATTTTCAGCTCTTTGCAGCTGATATTCTGATTTATACACAAAGTTTCAACTCTGTAAGTTACATAGTTTTCGAGAATGTATCTGTGACAGACAGACAACGGAGCGGGAGCAATAGGGTTTCGTGAGATGAACGAAACCCTAAAAACAAGGATCAAAGTAAAAATAGTTTTAAAAAGCCACTCTATTATAAGCATTCCATGTTTATTGTGAAAATCAGGAGTTATTTCGTGACTACAATTCATGCCGTAACAATATGCTAATTTGTCGTAAGCTCCGATTATGGAAAATTCACTGCTTTTTTTACGCATGGTAGAAAACGCGAGCTAGTTAATTTATTAAAATTTTTTTTTTTTCCGTTTCTTTTTTAAGATATGGCAACAGAAAAAAACAAAAAACATTATTTAAACAATCCTTTTAAGATATCTAAACTGATTTCTCAACGTATGATCATAATTTAAATTATATAAAATTATTAATTAGTTTTTTGAGAATTCAATGAACATAGAACTTTCAAAGTCATTTTATAATTAAGTATGACCCCAATCAACAAAAATGACAGACTACGATACTTGAACGTCACATGATCACGGAAGAACAAAAATTTGTTTGATTATTGGTGAAGTCTAACTTGTGATGACCACGTGATAGCCAAAATATATGAAAGTGCCGTTTTTCAAATTCAATATTTGATAAACGGTGACAGATATTAAGTCTTTTCTTGTACCGAACTAATTTGTCAAGTCAGGAATTTATTTACGCTATTCCTAGCTTTAGTTTCAAATATCCCCGAAAAAATGCGCTACACTGACAAAATACTGTTCAAAATAACATAGGAATTAAAAAAAATATGTATTATTGTCTTTACTTTTTGATTTATATTTTCTATGTTTTAATGTTTAACCCTTTCCGACACAGTGGTCCCACTCCGGGCACACCTAATTTTAATTCCAAACTTGCATACGACACCAAGAATATTTTAGTAAAATTTTGTTTCTACAATGAAAGCTTAAAATAAAGAGTTCTAATTTTCTAAAAAAATCCTTTGTAAATTCCGGTGTCAGTCAGTAATTTCTCATTTTACGAACAAAATTTGTCTGTGCCAGAAAGGGTTAAAGAATTTCGTTAATGCAGTTTCACACCCAGTTGGACTATTTTGGCGAACATGGTTTTGTACATCACTAAATCCATTGTTGTTGTAGCTCGTATACAATTGTAGCCATAAAGAATATTTTGGGCTATTTATTCCGTGTTGGTAGCTAACGGAAAAATGTCTTAAAATTAATGCATTAATTTGTGATTAAGTTGTAAAAATATTCAAGTGTTTTATCGTCATCGGAAACACACCAGTGAATGTAATTTTTATAATTTTAACCTATCAGGAAGTGGGCTCAAAATTGATTACAAAATAACATATTTACATACAAAAAGGAGGTTGGGTTAAATAACAGAGTCTAAAAATGATAAACTTAATAATTATGAGTATCGGAACCCACTTTAGAGTTTTGGCGGCCTTCTCTAGACTGACATATTTATTATATTACGCCATCAGACAAGTGACATACATCATAAAATAGACTCTGAAACTAACAATCAGCCATACATTTCAGAAAAGTAAAAAATTCATTAAGCGATTGATGAAACAATTTGATAATAATTTGTTTGTGTTATACAATAGTAATACTTAATAATACAGTGTTATTCAAAATAAACCATCCGATTTCGAAATTCCATATTTTCAAAAATAAAGGACACAGAATGATAAGTAATACATGAATACAAAGAAAAAATGTGGAAGTTTTATATTGTGAACAATAGATGTGTTCTTCGTGAAGCTTTTTCACGAAAGTTGTTTTAGAAGCATTTCAGCGGCAGAAGTGATTATGGCGTCCGTGGAGCAGAAAGCGTTTTGTGTTCTGTCGTTGGCGCGATCAATTATTGTTAATCACCGTTCAGCGTGAATTTCGTAAAAAGTACCCAATTAATCCACCTACCGCTAAGAGTATCAAAGGTGGTATCATCAGTTTGAGAATGGTGGCAGTCTTTGTAAAGGGAAAAGTGGAGGGCGACCAGGAACATCTGCTGAAAGTGTTGTAAGAATGAGAGACACTTTTCTATGAAGTCTAAATAAATCGACTGTTTGTTTATGCCAGTCTAAAACTGGATACTCCTACATGATTCTTTACAACGTGTTTGACAGGAATTTACATACCGTCTTGACATTATACGTGTAACTAAAAGAAGTTATATGGAACATTTGTAAAACAAATTTAAATATTTTTTCTTTGTAGTCATGTATTGCTTAACATACTGTGTCGTTTATTTATGAAAATATAGCATTTGAACTCAGATAATTAATTTTGAATAGCACTAAATTGTTATTTCCTAAAAGCATATTGCATTTTTAAATCTTTCTGTTATAAACGATAACTTTCAATTAACCTGCATGAAATAAACAACCAGGATTCTCTGAAATGATTTACCACCCCAAAGGATTGCTTACAAATCACCATTTAATTGCACACGCTGTAATGTAGTGACCTACAATAAGGTTGCTCTCAGTATTGTCCGATGGGGAAAGTACAAAAGTATCTAGAGAAGGACAATAGCTTCCTTTATAGTAAGAGATGAATGCTTGTGGTGTAATTTAGTATTTCACTAGCGAAAGAATTCCATTTAGGAGCTACGATGAATAGAGTGAAAGAGGTGGGGATTTTCTACTTTCACCCTGAAAACAGTGTATGTGCGTGAGAAACTTTGCTGTTCTAGAACTTTTGGACATAGTTACTGCTTGACCAGTTTTTAAAGACGGCTCTTGGCATGCCGCCAAAAAAACAGATCATTCCGAAGGGAGGAAAGCATTGGATTAGGAGGAGGACAAAGTTCAGGTTTCGCTTAGCCTGTCGGACCGCATGTCATTTCTTCACTGGCTGTTCTTGTACTGGTAAATACGAATTATCCTATTCATTCCCCACAAAAGCAAAACTAGGGGATGCTTCCCTATTCTCAAGAATAGACTCGTCTTACCCAGATCTGTTACTCACGTGACCAGACTTTAAAGCTTTGATCAGCAGTAGTTTATCACTAAATATTATGGAAATCAGCAACGAAAACTGATGATGTTACTGAACTACTAATCAGAGTGAAGAGAATTCATAGACCCTCTCCGAAGAGAAACAAAATGCAGTTGCTGGACAGCAGAAGGGAGTTAAGCTTTGGAATACAGTCAAAAAGAACTTAATGAAATGACGTCTTCCTACAAAAAATTATTTACCTTAGTTTTGGGTTTGTGTAATAAGATATTTTCTAATGTGAATATGAATAATGGCTCATGATATATGTATTCTTTTTCATTTATTTTAATTATTTAAATTAATTGATTTTGACGAAGAACTTGTGGAGTAAAAATGTGTATTGATCTCTGAGTGGATAAATTACACATCTTTGAAGTTTCGAAAGCTGTGAACCGCTACACCACAACGTAAACTTTCTATGGCTTCCATGTCGTAAAGACCGAAATGTTGAGATCCATTGCTGGTTCATTAGTCTGCGTCCATTCTCAGTTTTTTAATGTTTTATTGCTAGTATATGTTAGCCTAAGCTAGGGAAAATGAAAATCATCAGTCATTTCCGACACGCTTATTTCCCGTTTAGTTTTATGAATTCATTCCAAACTGCTTGGAAGAATAATAAATTGTCTTTGCGGTTTGAGAACCATAGCTCACTTGTAAACGCGGTACAAGCTAGCAGTGAGTTTGAAACTTAAAGGTCCATTCAGATCACATTCACGGAATGTGGCTCTTTTTTCGACTTCTTCGATGTGGGGACTCTTCTTCTGTCGCGATGCAAAAGAGGATGATGCCTACAGGCGAGGATCCATGACATGTTTATCACCATCCAATGGGAAAATTTCTTTTGCTTATTTTGTGGGCTGTGCTTCGGAATCTTTGAAAAACAATAAAAATTGTCACGACTGATCACAGATTCTTTGAAAAAGACAGCCCGGCGAAATGATTTCTGACTCCTCGTCGCAGAATGTAATCTGAAAAGAGCCTTGTGCACTCAGTGGCTTTCGTTGTGGCGCCGGGTTCATATCCTAGGGGTTACAATGTGAAGTTCCTAAGGTTGTAATCGTTCCCGTTTTTCATACTGTATCAAGAATTTTCGACGTGTCAGGATTTCTGAAGATCTTTGTTGAATAAAGTGCCCTTCTACCCCTTGGTTGATTTGTTAATTGTCTGTATTATGTGTGTAGAATTGTATTGTTCGTAATTCTAGATTATTAGAGATGTAAAACCTCTATTTTGTATGTAGCTAGATGTCTAAATGTATATGTCGAATGCCGTACATTTTCCTTAACGTCAAAGTGAAGTCAAATTATCAATAATGTCAATCTCAACAGACAAGTTTATCAATTGAAGGTTTTCAAGTCAGCATATTTTCCCCAAATGATAGCAATATCGAACTCAGAATTATCGAAGAGCATTGTATTTCCATCCTTCCTTAGTCCTCTCTGATCATCATTTTTTTAAAATTTTAGATTAGTATGTTGATATTGATTATGGGCAAGACTGTTACTGAATTAAGTCTCGACATTGCTTACGTGACACAAGGATACTTGAAGCTATACTGGCGAGTGACCCTACCTCCTGGTAGTGTCACTCACACCATACAGGTTCAAGATAAGTGTCCAGACGAAATGAGACATCCTAGTCTTACAGGTTGGGGGTTCTTGCAACGGGCTAACTATTTATTCAGCATAAATCTTTCCTACTGCTAAAAGCCCCAAAAAATAATTTTACACCGACTTTTAAGAAAACAAAGGAATTGCCAAACGAATGAAGAAGACTCCAAGTACTTGTTTCTTAAATTAAAGGACACTTATGATGAATAGGGATTAAAAATAAGTATGAGTTAAACGGAGGACTTAACAACAAGTTGGAAAACTAATATTTTATTGGATGATATAAATATAAAAACTATTGAGGAATTCAAATACCTTGGATCTATCATTCATTAAGATGGATCATGCCAACGAGCTGTTGAAAAGAGAATTGGTGAAGGCAGAAAAGCAATTGCAATGTTGAATTCTATTCTGTGGATTGGAATTATTTTCCCTGAAACTAAACGGTTAATATATATTGCAATCGTGCAAAGTATTTTACTGTCTAGTGCGGAGACATTGACCTTAAATCTCTCCCTTAAAATGAAACTCCTCTCTACCGAAACAGACTTTTGGCGAATATCAGCAGGGACATCAAGGCTGGAAAAAGTAAAATATTCAACAATACCTAAAATCATTCAAGTCAAACAGGATGTTTTACATACGATTGAACATAATAAGCTTAGATGGTATGGACATGTTCGCAAAATGAAAGAAGAGCGCCTTCCAAAAATCCTTTTAGAATGGGGTCCGAAAAAGGGGACAAAATAGGGAAAGACCTAGAATGAGTTGGAAAAAATTCTATTCAAGAGTCTTTGAAGGTTTATAAGTTAAGTGATGTTATTTCCCTAGACAGAGAGGAATTACGAAAAACTCTCAAAAACACTTTTATAGGTCGAGGACATCCACTGTGTGGTAGTAATTCATAAGGATTATGGGGGGTCTGGTGTTTCAATCACCGTTCTTTTTGTCACCGTTCCCGTTCTTTGTATTATGCTTTCTGTCTTGTGCTATCTGTCTTGGTTAACAGTAACAACGATTGTCGGCGTGTCAGAGATTCTGAAACTTAGTTTTTTGAAAAAAGGATCCTTTTAGCCCTGGATTGATTTGTTAATTGTCAGGATTATGTGTATTATTGGATTATTTTTAATTATGAAATATTAGGGATGTAAAGCCTCCATTTAGGATGTAACTACAGGTCTAAATCTATCTGACGAATGCCGTACACTTTTATCGATGTCAAAGTCAAAACTGCATACATAGAAAGCGTCCAATCATAAATGGCACAGGCACCCGCCAGATAATATTCCCATTCGTGCGAGGTCACGTCACTCAATGTCGTACGCCACGTAGAGGAGGAGGTTGAACTACAGAAAAGTGAATAACTGTGTTTATCTCCTGTGTGTAATCTACTAGTTCATAGATCTATGCTCATACGTCATGTTTTCATTTCAGTTCTAAATAGCTGAACGTATAGATATTGTATTCTTTGTTATTCGTGATTATTTTGTATACTATTACTTTTTTACAAAATATTTATTATATTTCTACAAAATATTTATTACATTTTTACAAAATATGTATTGAATATCTACAGTGTTTTGAATCTCTAGTGGATAATAATCTTTCTTGAAGTGACAATATCTGATATTATTATCGTCTGTCATTTTGAGCATCATCGAATAATCAACAGTTTTATATCGATTTCTATTTGTTTCCAATATAAATGTGAAATATTAGTTATAATGTAGTGAAAGTTTGTGGTAAATGTTAAAAAAACTATGTGTAATAAAATTTCAGTATCCATCTATCAAAATATGTGGGTTTCAAGCCACCAAAGTTACAACACTTTATAAAATTATTTTCCCCCCGTTTTATTATTCGTTACATGCTATTATTGTGTAATTTAACTTTACTTCTTGTGTGTAAAGATGGAATTTTGTAATCGAATTTTCACTCAATTTCCGAGCTGCTAAAATTATAAAAATTAGGTACACAGGTGTTTTTCCGGTAACAATACATTTTAATATTTCAAATTTTAATTGCTTAAAAGGCGTACCAGTAATAGCTAACATAGTGAAAAAGTATCCCATCCGGGACTCGAACCCGGGTCATCAGTATAGCGCACTGACGTTCTACCAACTGAACCACTTGGAGCGATATCCAGCCTGGCACTTCTCACTATCACATATTGGTAAGGCTACAATCGCAACACAAGATGGAATATTTTTCCATAGCCTTGCCAACATGTGATAGTGGGAAGTGCCAGACTGGGTATCGTTCCAAGTGGTTCAGTTGGTAGAACGTCAGTGCGCTATATTGATGACTCGGGCTCAAGTTCCGGCTTGGGTACTTTTTCACTATGTTGGCTATACGTCTTGTAAGCAATTAACATTTGAAATATTATGAATGCAAGGCGTGAAAAATTTCCAAGTATTAAAACAGATTTAATACATTTTAATATGTTTACAGGGTAAGGTATTTTTTCAATATAGGAGCATGGGCGACATGGCGAAAATTGCCTTAGTGAGATGGAGAATTACATATAAATCTAGCATCTGCTCATTCTCCTGAGTATATATTGTGAATCTTTACTCACTCATGGAAGATGTATCTTATTTACCAGATTTATTGTGACATTTTTTGATGCAGTTTGTTTTGATAAAAATACTTACATTTAAAAAGCATTCACTACATGTTTTTAATTTCGGGAGAAAAGGCAATAATGCTTACATAATACTTATGTATTATTACCTTTACTACCGAAACTAAAATGATATTGTGAATGTTTTTAAATGTATATATTTTATCGAAACAAACTGTATCAAAATATTTGGCAATAAATCTGGTAAACAAGATTTATCTTCCATGAGTGAGTAAAGATTCACAATATATGCTCAACAGAATGCGTAGATGGTAGATTTTGTGTCATACTAAAAGCCCGCGTATTGGCATTATCAACCCCGTCCACAAGGTGGCGCAGTTGTGTCAATTTTGCGCCTCTATTCTAGTATTAAAATGGAACGCTTGCTATGTATGCAGTTTTGATCAAGGTGAAATCAAATTATCAATAATGTCACTCTCAACGGAAAGCTTTATCAATTGAAGGTTTTAAGTCAAAATATTTTCCCTAAATGACAGAAATATTGAATTCAGAACTATCGAAGAGCATTGTATTTTAAACATTCCTTAGCACTCTCTGATCATCATTATTATTTTGTTTTAGATTAGTATGTTGATATTAGTTATGAGCAAGGGTGTTACTGACTTAAGTCTCGACAAGTTAATCATACTGGGGTCTGGCGTTCCAGTAACAGTTCTGTTTGTTCTCGTAGGATATTTAGGGGTGAGTTTTCTGTTTATTATCATGATATAAATTTAAACTTAAGAAATTTATCTACCCTATATATATAAAATCCTAATGAAACGAATTTGTGAAACGATTTTATGAAACGAATTTATGAAACGATTTTATGAAACGACTGATTAAACGACTGATTATGTTTCAGGGCTATTTTTAATAAAATATTAAACGCTTGATGGTGAAATTAATACCAACTGTCCATAAAAATCCGCGGATGTCAAAACTGGTAATATAATTTTGAAATTGGAATTAATTTTCGAGATATTAATTTTTTTCTAATTTTAATGACATTTCTGTAATGATGGCAACTAATTACTCAGTTTTTTTTGTGACAAAAAGGGAAAAAAATTGAAAAGGATCCCGATAGGGATTATTGATTTCTTTTTATTCGTCATTTTCAAATTGAAATTGAATTTATCTTTTATTTCAATCGATAATGAAGACAAGATTGTGATTAAATTATGTTTTTCAGGAAAATTTGAAAAAAAAAAATCACATTTCTATCGTCAGGATTCAATCGTCTGTCAGCATTTAATTTAATTTATAAACTGAAAATATTTTGAATAAAATCGTCCAAATGACGTCATTTATGTAAACGCAAAAGAAAAGGGGGAAAAGAAATTAATAGTAATTATTATTTATTGATATCATTTTGTTATTTTTTTTGTAAAATTTAATTAAACGAATTTATAAAATCACTAATTCGGATATTTGAAACGAATATATAAAATAATAATTGCCCAACTGAACGGAAAAGGAATAAAATATCCTGTTTGGTTTTCTATCCTGCTTGGTGTTTTCCGCCAAACTTTTTAAAAAAGTGTCAAGAACCCTATAATAGGAAAGCACCAAAAGTTCATTGGGGTTTTTTTTCATAACTTTTGGCAACAAATCTATGTATATTAATGAATCTATCACTTTTTGAAGCTCGAATTACGCCAAACCTAAAAGCAAAGGATCCTATACTGGAAAAGTACCCGATTTTCTTATGGACAATAGTCAAGTGACCTAATATGGTATAAAATTATCGCGGATAGCAAATTTGTTTAAAAAATCTCATCAATTGATGCCGAATAAATGCAGGCATGCATGCACAAAATATTTAATTTTGTATGATAAATAGTTATTGGAAAATTCGTATATACATATTAATTAAAATAAATAATTTACATATTTAAAATAACATGAAAATATGCATGATGGTGCACTAAAATAGAGAGAAAATTAAAACCTGTTACTGAAAATATGTATAACATGATACTATTTTTCAATACCGTGGATCTTAATGTTATTCACAAGCAGATGGAATTTTTCTCATCCTTAAACGTAAAGGAAGAATAGAATACAGATCGTTGTTATAAAAGTCCGAGAGGTAGCCACAATTTAAACCTAACCATTTTATACAAGCTGGTTTTCAAGTTGTAATTGATTTTACTTATCAATCCTGAAAACAGTCGTCAGTTGTCGCAACAGCTGTGTATGAGGCCATGATAATAAAAAATGCCCCATTAAAATGTTAAAAGCATGGCAACCCAATTACAGATTTACCTATATTTTTAAAATAAAGCACGCTGTCATGTTTTTAGAGGCCTCGAAGTCTGAGCGGGGGTTGGTGAGCGTAGCTTGCAGGGGGTAGGCCCCCTAGTTTAGTTATATTATTGTAAGTTTTTCGTGTTTCATCACTGTCAGTGTTGACTTATTAATATTTTCTCATGTGGTTTTGTAACTTTTCGGACAAAGACACATCCTAGTAACAAACAATTAATGGTTTCATATCGCTTCAATATTGAGCGAATATTGCATTCATTGAAATTGCTGCCGTCGACATACCAATATTGGTTGAATATTGGCTTTATATTGGAAATATTTCCAACGAAATGCCAATGTTACATAAATATTAGACTAAAGGGCTGTACATATATAACGTTATGAACTATTTGGTAATTTTGTACCCTTTTACGATATCATACGTTATGATTCCTCGAATCCCCACCCCCTTAGTAATATTGATATCAATGTCTAAAAATTAATTTTTTCTTCTACATTTGCAGTGACATACAGATATGATTATACATTTATAACTGGCACATTTTATTGATTTAAATGAAGCGAAGAAGTCAATATTTTACATGAAATAACTTTATATCAAATAACCCTTTATATCAAATAACACGATAATTGATATTTAAAAATATTTAATAATAGCTTTTTGTTGCATAATGCATGTAGCAGTAATATGAAAAATATGAAAAAGTAGGTTTTCTTCTTATGTGGGAACTAGCTCAACAATTAGGGCGCATTCCATATTTCCAAATTAGGTTCCATATTTTGAAATAAAATTATTTCGTTAATCATTAAATGGTTTTAATATTAACTTTGTACTTTCTCAAAAATACATAACAGACTATACAAAAATTATAAAAAATAATATTTGGTTGGATCAAAAATGATAACGATATCAACAGACAACCTCCCCCCCCCCGATTCTCCCTATAGATATCTTACTATCTCAGGTGCCAGACACACCCCTCTACCCTAAAGTGATAACGTTATGTATGCATAGGTCCTAACATGTCCAATATTTGCAACGAAATACCAATATTTCAGAAATATAAGTTTGCCACTGGAAATATTGGCAATAAAATGAATAAATATTTCTTACAGATTTGTCATCGATATTGGCAAAATATAAACGCTCCAATGCTGGTTAATATTCCATCTCACAGTAGCCAATATTGGCCATGGTATAGTCAGTAGAAACAGTTCGGGTCCAATATTGATTTTTTACTGTGGCTATTTTACATAAAAATATTTTGACTTTCTGTACTTATATATTAATGTCGATGCATAATTTGTTTGTACAATTATTTCAGTTGTTCTTTTTAACACTTCCCAACATACCTCCCAAATTCTCAATATTTTTTACTAATCTTTTATTTTCTGATGACTTATAAAATTATCTTTCACGTGTCATACTATTTATATAATATTATGCCAATTAAAAAAAAATAATAATAAGTAAATTACAGATGTGCATATATATACACAATATAGAGTTTACTATTGTCAGAAGAATGCGATCATTTTCTAGTTCTCATATCGACGTATATTTTCAAATGTTTAGGCATAGAATTCAGCTTTTAGTCTGCCTTTGTATACATCAAAGTGAACATAAGTTAATAAATACTTGCATGTACTGAAATATTTTTCCAAAAATAGAATGTACGTCCTAATAAAAAAAGAAATCTGTCAAGTGCGAATATTACTCGCACTCAAAGGGTTTCGTACATTTAATTTATTAATTACTAACTGCAACAAACAAACGTTGCTAAAAAAATAATTAGACTTTGTAAAAAACGACAAGCACAGTCATTTCATTACAAAGTATTTAAGTTGTGTTATAATATTAGACCCCCTATTTCTCGAGAACTAAGGGGCGTAGTATAAAATCCGTTGAACCTGAGACTAAGGGGCTTCTACCCTACAACATATATAAAAATAATCAAAATCTGTGATTACCAAGCTTGGCCCTCTCCTTGTTAGACCAAGAGTTAATAAATATTACGACAGTTCATTTCTAGTTTTGTTTCTGAAGTTGACAGTGAAATTACCTGAGATAATAAATTTTGACATACCTCGACATACCTCGTAATGTCTAAGATATAGGAATATGGCAGAACACAAGACATTTAAAAAAAATCTTAATAAAAAAGTACACGGTTAAACAATGTATGAGAACGCTTCAACAAAATTATACTCGTATGTATAAAACAATACCACATGTCACAATTGAATTTATATCGGAATGAAAAAAGATGAGTATTTCTCACTACAAGGCAAATACCTCCTACTTAATTTAAACTTTTCTGAGTGCCAACCACGCTTTGGAAAGAGATCGCACAGTTGCTTACGAGAAGTCATCTAATCATCTGTCAACAGTTCTCTGTCTGACTTAACAGTAAACAATTTTAAGACGAAAAAAAATCGCGAAACTTTGACTCATTTTTAAACATAAAAGCATGATACTTGTAGGTATGATTATTGAACTCATTTGTAATCGAAAAGTTTTTCATTATACAAGAATTACATATTGAGTTAGAAAAGATTATTTTCTCAAAACTATTTACATTTAATCTTTTGGAATTATTCTATGAATTATTTTTAAATAATTTCTTTCAGTAATAGAAGTCAATTGGAATGGAAAACGTTGACTATTTATCACTATGATTTGCCTTACCTAAGACAAAAACCTTGTACCATGGCTTCCTGCGATCTCTATACGGCTGTCCAAACGAAACGCCGAACAATAGGAAAGCCCGAAAAGCCGTAGTTAATCTTTCCTCCACTACGAGCGCTGCTTTCATGCACGCGTTACCAGTATATTTTCCACTGTAAACATATGCTAAAGCCTTTTAATTTTTATACTGTCCAAAAATATATAACTATATACTGATTTTTTTTTCGCTATACACATTTCCGAATTAACCCAGTAATCTGTAGAATATTAAATTTCATGTAAATAACATAAATTTAATTTAATCTTTTAATTTAGTACCTTTCCAGTGTAAGATTTGTGAGTTTAAAATTCCCTGTTTCAAATTTAAAAAAAAAAATTATATATGTATTTATTTTCTTTCTGTAGAATGTAAATAAAAGGCATCTTAATACGATTCAGATCGCCGAAGTTGATTGATAAGAAGAATTAATTGAAATAAGAATTAATATTAAAATAATAATAATAATATAAATACTTTTTTTGCATAAAGTTTTTTATAATTACCATGTCTGTTTATCAAGAGAAAAAAAACACATTGTTTTGAGGGATAATAAAAAGTGATAGATTCCATACATTTTGAACTGCTTTTGCATAATATATATGCTTTAAAAATATATTGATTAGATGTTACTTGAAGGTGTGCGAAATTTTTTAATTAAAAATAATGAGGCATATATTTTTTTACAATTTTTAATCCGAGAAGCTGTGTTTTCTTGTGTTAATAAACAAATTATATATATAAATAAGTGTTTTTATGACTCTGTGTTTTAATTTTCTGTACCCCCCCCCCCCCCCCAAAAAAAAAAAATAAATAAAATAAATAAATAAATAAATAAAATAAATAAATAAAATAAAAATAAAAATAAAAATAATAAATAAAATAAAAAAATTCTAGAAATGCCATTATTCTTATATACTCTATTTTTGGCATAATGTAAATATAGGATAGATGTGCCAGTAATGGATACCCTTAAGGAATTTCTTTAAAAATTATTTTTTAATTAATAGTCATAATTATTATAGTCCACTTTTTTAATATTGTATTAATCTATCAACAATATTTAATCATGCTCATAGTCACATTTCCCAATGTAAATAAAAATTTAATTGTAAATAACAGAAATAAATCAAAACACCCTAAATTCCAGTAATGGACACCCTCTCGTCCAGTAATAGGACACTCTGTTCCAGTAATGGACACCCCACAAAAAATAATAGGCAATTGATTTTATGATTGTATTTAAAACCAGAATTTAATGTAAGCTTATTAATGAAATAAAAAGTCATTTTCAAATAAATTTAACAATTAAAATAATCAATAACTAATAAAATATTTATGAGAATAATTCACTATTTAAATTAATTATTGTCAGTATCACAAGATTGACATTTTAATTATTTTAGATAGAAGGCTTGAAATACTAAATTTCAAAGAATTATATTTATCAAATTATTAAGTCATTGAGAGGGGGAGGGGATTTAGAAGGGTTAATTAAAAAAAAAAAAAAGATTTTTTAGAAAAGTGTCTTGGAGTACCAGTGCATGTAATCATATTTATTTTTATTCTTACCAGTTAAACTTCCTAAAACTGCTTTATATATTACTTTTAGCAATTTGTATAAAATATATCAAATAAATGAAAGTGTAGATTGGATGTTTTTTAAATACTAAATAATATTATTTCAAAATAAAATATCAGAACTGACATTTGAGCCCCCTGATCTGCAGATTTACTACTTTCATTGCTACTATAAATTTAATATTATAGGGATTTTTTTAATGTATGTAGTTCTTTTGTCAGGTATGAATAATGAAACATTTAAGACAGAAAATAATAGATTTTTAAGAACTTGTGTGACTTAAAAAATTGTCTTTTTTGAAATGGGGAAGAGTTTGAACCCCATGAGCCCCTCAATTTCCCATGCCCTTAAAGATTATTCTCTGTTTCCTGATGAGTGTTGATTGCCATATTATGAAATATGCAAGGTACGGTTTACAAAAAAATAATTTGATAACAATCTTAAAAAATTATTAATTACGTGAAATTAATAAAAACAGCTATTTATATGAAAATATATAAAACTCAAGTACTAATCCATCAAAAGAATTAATTTTCTTGCTGGCAACACTTGTCTATTTACTAGTTATTATGTCTTCATGTTTTAGCGTCAGGTTTCTTATTATTCGAAATTGCTTTATTTACTTATTTATTTTTTGTTTACATTTAGAGTTCCTGTAATTTCCTATATTACAATATCGCTCTTAATTTTACTACGAGTATAAACTAATATTTTAAAGACAAACACAAAACATTTTCTTGTATATTATCTTACTTATTTTTTTAATGCCCTCGATTATGTCGCATTCATTTAATTGTATCCCAACAGGTACGATATAACAAGTAGTCGCTTTATTATTTAATCCGTGTCTTTAATTTCCAGTGTTGAACACTTTGACGAAATCTGAAGTTGTGAAGTAGTGACTACTTTTGAAAAGTAGTTTGTAGTCGCTACTTTTTCAAACAAATAGTATAAATTCATTTATTTTTTAAACGCATTTAGAAAACGATCAAAACGCATATTTGTATATTATAGAAGCATTATTAGTTTTTTTCAAGTGCATGCTCAGCTTGTAAAAATATCTGTGTTCATTTTTTTTTCACGTTAAGAAAATACTCCAAAGATTTTTTTGATACAAAAACATGTATTATAAATAATTCTGCGGTTGTTTTTCATTTTTTGTAAGTACAAAATAATTTTTTAAGAGCTAAATGCAACCTCGCGTTATAATGTTTATCTAATGAACTAGCCCTTTAACTTAGTTCCCTTTGTGCATGACGCCAGCGCCAAATCGTCGCAGCGGGAGAAAACTTAAGTTCCTCATATTCGCGTTTTCATCGCCGTTTGGACAGCCGTATAGAGATCGCAGGAAGCCATGCTTGTACAAAGTTTAAACTGGGCATTGTGCCAAACGCGCTTCAAAAAGAGGTCGCAAAGTTGCAACGCTGCCTTGTTCCCTACCGCGTTTCTCTAGATAAGTTTTTAATTAATATGTCGGCTAATTACATACAATCTTTTTTCTAAAATCATTATCAACAATCCTTGGATGATTCTGCGTCGATAGGTTTCTTGACCGATCATCAATTCTCCCGCTGAGCACCGACAAATAAAGTTTGTGTGTAACGGAAAAATAGGATTTTCTCATAAACTATATTGATTTAGGATAATCGCTATAGTTTTCCTAAAAGGTTTAAATACACTCCTACTACCCCTAATTTTTTCTCAATTTTAGTTGCAGTAGTTTCGGAAATCGAAGTGACGGGGAACATATTTTTACAGTTCCTTTTTGATGGTATTCCTGAAAATACTATGCCTAAAATTAAAACAAATATATATTTGTGTTCTGTGTTACAAGATCTTCTTTACTATATCCCACACGATATAATTTTTTTTTCAAGTAACTTAATTAGCCTCTCGAAATTTGTCCTAAAAATATTTGTGAATAACTAATAATCTATAAATATGTGAGTCAATAGCCGTTATAACACTGCCAAGTTTGAACTTTCCACGTTTTATAGTTTATGAGAGAAACGGCCGTGACATACGAACAGACAGACCGACACACGAGTGATCTTATAATGGTTACGTTTTTACTTTTTAAGTACGGAACCCTAAAAATATGTATTTATTATAAGGGATCGTGTGTTCCACAAGTATTTCTTTGTGTGCAAACTTATCATAATAAATAAAAGTATAAACAGCATCAGATATTTGTTTATCTAAAGTAAAACGCAATAACGTAACTATACTGTTTGGATAAGTGAAAACTGAATTTTCAACACTATTTTATTGATTACAGTAAACTACTTTAATTTTTCGAAAACTAACTGTACGCAATCATAATATGATGTTCAGAAAATAGTTTAAAGTGCTTTTTTATTTACATTATCTATTTAAAAAATATATATTGAAGAAATTCATGTTTCCGGTTCATAAATGATCACGTTAAATCACGCCAAAATTGTAGATGCAATATACATCAAGGAATAACATTATAAAAAATACCGTACCAAGAATTTAACTTAGGAATATTAGGACGAAGAAGAATCTTGCCTTGGAATAGACGCTAGCCAACTTGTTTTTCTAGCTCCTCTTTCGGAAACGAGAAGCAACAAAATTTCTTGTTCTTTATTGTAATTTCTCTTGAATTCGGAGACACATTTCTAACGTATTGAAATAAATCAAATAATAATAATATACTTATATGTTTTAACCGAGAAGAAAAATAGGTAACGCTTATCTAAGCATAAGTTTGGTACATGACAGTAACAACCAAGACTCACCATGGTGACGTCACAGAATTTAAAGTGCCAGCTCTCGCGGAGCTGACGCATATCCATCTTGTTGCTCAAAATAACCGCCATATTGCAACCCAACCCAGCCCAGCATTAGGAAACCGCCCGAGCAGGTGTTTGCCGCTCCTAAGACTCCTATAATAGGAGCTGACGCATATCCATTTTGTTTCGCATTATTGGTAAGCAGCTCAGCATCAATCTACCGCAGCCAGAGTTGGGGTTGCCTAAGACTCGGTTCTGATTAGCTTGGTTTTTCCACTGGGCTGCAATTCGGGTACCAAATCTGCGAGGATGCGTCAGCCTCTATTATAGAAGTTCTAGCCGCTCCTGTCACTGTTATTCGCCGTCCACCACTGCGGTAAGCTAACCGGTTTTTGTTTGGTATTTGGTCCGTTGGGTTATTAAATGGCGGTATGATTCAGCCTTCGCGACCTGCCTAATGTCGGCAGCGCAGTTAATTTTATCGTAGAAATAGTTTTTTATTCATCTCAAACAAATTCAAAGAGGTAAGTAAACATGCATCATCTTACCTCGTTGGATCTTCAAACCTTTTGATCGTGTATCCATATTATGCAAGTGTGGACTGGTTTTGGAGTTAGCGAATTATGCGGAGTAATCCATTTGAAATAGAATTAAACTGCTGAAGTAATCCATTCTGCTAAAATTTAAACAAGTATTAAAATATGTATATACCAGTAGAATTAACATCATCTCCTTTCCGTTTAATTTAAGTCTTTTAATATAGAATTTTCTGGGTTACACTTTGACAGGGCGTTACATTAGCTCTGACATTTCGCGCGTGCTACATCATCAGATTATATTGCAGAACAAAAGAGTCTAAAGTTTTGAGTTCTTTCGAAGCCTTGGATGACGTCACGGGGAAAAAACACATGAAGTTCACAACATCTTCCTTTCACGTGCGTGTTGTTCCCAAGTACGTCACTATGATGAAATAGTTTCTGAATGGGTTTTCGGCGAGATAATTGTAGTCATTTTGTTGCAATCTCAAAGTACTTTATTTTTCGCTGATTGATGAGTGTTGATTTGGGATTTCCGTCACCTAATAAGAGTCGTTGGGTGAACGCAAGCAATAAGACTCACGTAGGTACTCAGTACTGCATTAACTTTGAGTTTGACTTACACTGTTGACGGTACGCTGGATACTACTGAAACTAGTATGGAATAGTTGGTACAGTTTTTAGTGTTCTTTAAAAATTCTTTATTTTAAAGTGTTTTTAAAAATTTACTTATAGCCTGAGACATCATTCGTGTCACTTTAGATGTCTTCTTTTCTTCTGTCCTTTTTTGTTTGCTTGTATTGCTAAAACTAAACTATTTATATTATATTATATTTATTGCGTTCATAAGTCACAAACTATAAATTAAAATATTATCTGCTTTTCTTTTATATATTTTATATATTTTTCAACAATTGTGTTTTTAAATAAGATCTTCTTAAAATGAATCTGCAATAATTTTAAGTGAAATGTTTTTTTTTTGTTTTGTTTTTCTAATTTTAGTTGCGGTTTGAAAATATGCGGTTGATGGTAGTATTTTTCATGCTTAGTTTATTGGAGCCTATTTACGTAACATACAAGATTATTCGTGTAAGTAAACATAGATGTCATTATGCTCCAAAAAGGTTTCTTTTCAGAAAATTTTTAATTATGCTTTTTGTTATTTTGAACTATTTCTTATGGAGTTTTTTTTTTTAATTATATTGGTAAAATATTGTTTTGCTAGAATTTTGTGTGTACAAGTTCCTTTGATAATAATAATTTTCAATCATAGTGTCTATATCTTGAAATTCCTCATATTATTGCTCGTGAATCGCACTTATTTGAATTATTACATGCCTTTTTTAGATACCACATTACGCACAAAACAGACAAAAAAATTATGTAAAAAAACTTTCACAAAAAAAAAAACAGATTGTGGAAGATACTTTCAATATTCCTTAGCAACTTTTTATTTCCTTTCTAATATCTGAAAAAAAAAATCTGACTGTGCTTTTGTTTTAGTTCTCACTAAGGAACTGCAAGAAGTGTTAGTCGCAATTTTGATGAGTGTGGTATCGTTGGAAAGATCTCGTCACGTGGAGTAAAAAACGCAATGGAACTACCCGTTGGAAATTAGTCGTTTTCGAGATATCCGATAATTTATGTCACAAAATTTGTTTATATTTGCTTGTATTTATGAGAAACAATGAATGAGATGAAAGTCCAAAGTCGTTGATCATATATAATAATTGGTAGAAAGTCTGTAATGTCAGGAACTAACTCTTCGCCTGATTCTGTCGGATGAAAAGAGTCCATAGGCAACGAGAAGAACCTCGTGATTTTGGATCAGAGGTCAGGACAAAGACACATAGAGCTCATGAAAGAAAAATTGGGAAGGAATGTATTGTCCATGTTCTTTCTTCCCAATACGACAAAGTACCTGCAGCCACTCGATGTGCAAACTTAATTTTCAAACATAGGAAACATAATTAAAGTATCAGGAAGCCATTAAAAGCAAAAATTACAAATTTAACGTCATAACAAATTTTAGCATAAATACATTGTAATAAATAAATGAACAAATTGCGTGACAAATTGTTGGATATCTCGAAAACGGCTCATTTCCGATGGGTACTTCCATTGAGTTTACTGCCCACGAAGGCATCTTTTCCACGATACCGTTCTCGTCGACAAACACTTCTTGCAGTTTTCTAGTCAGTGTACAATTCGATTTAAAAGAAGTAAGCTCAATTGAACAGGTGGAGATATTAACATGGGAATCACTTTTGATGAACCTTTTTGCATCTAGCATTGTGACCTGGTGCATTTTATAGCCCTATAAGTCAAAGTTAGAGAACCGATAAAATTTGTCTGCAAAAATCGTATTTTATATATATTTTTGAATGAATTTAATCTTAAAGTAATGAATTTTTTATTGTTAATTTCACACCAAAAGGAAGTTAAATCGCTAAATAGAGTACAACGAATTCATACCACTACTCATACACAGCAAATGACTATGACTTTCAGCCAGGGTTGCCGGGAAATATTCTACGGTAACAACTAAAACGACCCATTTCGCGTCGCCAAAAATGCAATTATAATATTGTATTTTTCCAAAATGAAATTCATAAGTTCTGGGGAATTTGTTTTACCTTTTTTCAATATTTTATTCCTCTTATCAAATAATTTATGTTTTAAAGTACTTTTTCAAAAAACTTTTATGTTAATAAGTCGATAAGTGGTCTCAAAAGTTATCAAAGTGCAGTTATCAAAAGTGGTCTCAAAGAAAATTATGCTGCTGTAAAATCAATAAATACAAGTTTTGTAAACAAATTTCATCGGTTCTCAAACTTTGACCTATAAGGCTATAAAATGCACCAGGATTCAATGCTAGGTGCGAATTTCAACAAAACTGGTTCCCTGAAAAAAGCTATACGGCGACATAATATTAGCAATCGAAATCAGTTAAATATTCCTTTACAGTACATGTGCTTGTTTGTATGAATGCTACTGTTTTTTATAATAGTCAGTGGAGTTAGGTACCATCAGGATACAATCAATCAGAGGTTCAGATACACCGGATTGTTCGCGAGGCCCACTAGCACACTTGTTCTCAACCAATCAAAGGTGAGAGAATTCCGTGGAGACTTCTTACGAGATGAAAAACGAATACACAAGGAATCTATTGAAATTATGATAAGAGGAAATGAATTACAATTATAATATATCTTGTGTAAACCTTAGACTTTGGCTGAGCATGTTAGAATAATCACACATTGCTGAGTTTTTGTACATTTTATTTTTTTAAGTTTCAGACACAGTTTAACTATATGTTTTCATTTCACACTGTGCTTCATTTTTATTTTATTTTTTTTGAATTATTTAATTTGATTCAGTTCTGTATTCGTTTTTCATCTGATTATATGCTGCCACTGCAGGCTCTGACCTTTAATTTGTTGAAGCCAAGGGTGCTGGTGGGCCTCGCGAACATTTCTGTTCAAGATGGTACAATCCGTTCTTTCAGACTTTAATGTAGTGTAACATCGTAATCCTGATGATGGTCCTAGATGTCAACAGAAACGTTTATTTTAAGATTTTTTATGTAGTTTAAATGTTTGTATAAGTTTTAATTATGCATAAATGTTTATACACCATATAATAATATTGTTATTTGTTTTTCTCAAAAAAATTGCAAGTACATAATACGTTTCGGAATTATTCATGGAAAATTGTATTATGTATTTGTTGTTTTTAAATAATATCTCTGAGCTATTTTTTATAATAAAGTAATTTCATTTTTACTTAATAACTTAAAACTGTTTTTCATAGCAAAGTTATTTCATTGTTACTTAATAAATAAGTCTTATTTCAGTTGAAATTACTTTTTAGCAAAGTTTAGATCTTTTTAAAAAGGCAAAATACACTAGCAGACAATTAATAACGTCAACGGACTAGTAAAAATTCATGTCAATAAGACGATTTACTTTTATTAACACTTTTCAACATCATTCATGAATTCGGTTTGTCTCTCTGTCCGTTCTCTAACTCTCGTACATATATTCCATTGCCATAAATTTTTACATGTTATTGTGGTTTACTATAGAATGTTCGATATTGAAGCAGTTATACTTCGTTTACAGGAACACACAAAAGAGTTACATTATGATCTATATGGGGAAAATTTGTTTGCTGTGCATTTTACTGATGTTATGATATTTCAAACATAATGATATTGGTATGAATCATTGAGATCGACAACAACATGCTTTCTCAGTAGTATAGAATAAGTAGCTGTTATACTTTTTTTGTAGGGACGCACAAAAGAGTTCCCTCCCATTATGATTACTGGAAATTCGGTGATTATCGGAAATTCGGTTGCGGTGCATTTTAATGATCTTTTGAGATTTCAAACATGATGAAATTTAAAAGGATCACTAAGCTGTACCACAACATGTTTTCTATATATTATGGAGTGCGCGCATTTATTGTTCATTCACAGGGACACACAAAAGAAAAAGAATTCGGTTACAGTACTAAGATCGATAATTGCTGGAAGAGAGTTTTTCGCTGTGGTATGCATTATTATAATTAATTAATTTTGAGTGTGTAACATTATATGGATTGCATACAAGACCACACGAAAGAATTCTCACACATTAACGGATATGGATATAATATTATAATTAATTAATTTTTAGTGTATTAGGAGGTGTGTAACATTAAATGGATTGCATACAAGACCACACGAAAGAATTCTCACACATTAACGGATATGGATATAATATTATAATTAATTAATTTTTAGTGTATTAGGTGGTGTGCAACATTAAATGGATTGCATACAAGACCACACGAAAGAATTCTCACACATTAACGGATATGGATATAATATTATAATTTATTAATTTTTAGTGTACACTCTAAATAAGAAAGAGTGACTATTCACTCTGGAGGAGTGGATATTCACTCTATCGCAGAGTCAAAATTTGCCCAACCTCTTTAGAGTGACTATTCACTCTAGGCAAAAGTGAAATTGTTCACTCTCTGAAAGAGTGAATACTCACTCCCGAGAAGTGAATATTCACTCTAAACAGGGGTGGATACTCACTCTTTCAGAGGAGTGACTATCCACTCTTGCAAAAAGAGTGGGTTTTTTCACCCTGATAGGAGTGAAGAGTCACTCTTCCATAGGAGTGGCAATCTACTCTTTCATAGGAGTGACTATTCACTCTTGCAAAAGGAGTGGATTTCTCACTCCTTACAGGAGTGAATAGCCACTCTTTCATAGGAGTGAATGTTCACTTTTTATGGAGTGAATTATTTTTTATTATTTTTCTTTTATGGGCATTTTAAAAGAATCATATATTTTAGAGCATGCAATGAAAATAGACACAAGCGTGGTAAAGATTGGAATAAAACACTTTATTGGCAATATTTACTTAATTCATAGTTTGTAACAGTAATTGAACTCTTAAGGAAAAATTCAATTAGAGTTACATAATGAATTAAATTAGATTACTGACAGAAATAAACTAAAATATTTTATTCCAAGCTTATCACTATTGTGTTTGCTTTCATTGCATGCCTTATAAAGATATGATAGTTTTAAAATGCCTATAAGGGCAAGTAATTAACCAAAATCTTAATCAGTTAATATTATTTATTTCTTCACTGTAAACTGAAATGTCTGAAATTCAGACACTTAAGTGTCTGAAACGGATGATTAAAAAAAGAGACACTTTAAAGTGTCTTAAAATTTAAGACACTTAATAGTGTCTGAATTTCAGACACTTGAAACGTCTGAATCGCGGCCATTTTTGTGGTCTGATTTGCGAGCAATTGACAGCCATTTCTGACCACACTTTTTTTAAGGCATTAAATACAGCCATGTTTGACCACATTGAATCCTGAATAAATGTGAATAAATTTGACCATGAAGCAGGGCTGGGGTTTGTTACAGAAGCAGAACAGAACCAGATTAAAGTATGGGCAAACTTGTTCATGACCCCCCTCCCTCGATTTTAGGGGCCCCAAAATTTGGTATGCTATTTTCGTAAAGCGCTTCCGTCATTGTACAATCAATATTTTGACCTTTTAGAGTAGGAAAAATTTACAAAACAAAAAATATATTTATCTAAATACAATAAAATCTCTCAGTAGTGTACACCGCAGCATCTGTCTGCTATTCGGAGAAAACACTCTTCTGATTAACAGGCAAATTCCGTCGTGCTGGGGTGTCCGCTATTGAGAGGTTTTACTGTATTTATATAAATATATTTTTAATTTTAAACTTATTCTACTCTATTAGTTCAAAATAATGATTATAATCAGTGCAATGTTGAAATAGATATAAAATATCAGCTGCACAAAAATTGCATACTAAATTTGAGAACCCCTAAAATCTACGGCCCAGTTTGCCCATGCTATAATCAAGTCTTGCTTCTGAAAGAAACCCAATTCTGTTTTATGACCAAAATATGTATATGTATTCTAAAGCATAGAAAGTGTTTCATTTTTTTGTCATATGTGCACTAAAAGAATTCGAGGTCAGTGGTAACCCCCCTCCCCCTGCTCTTCTCACGTACTACCGCAAAAAATTACATTCGATTACTTCAAATATATATGTAAATACATGAACATATAAAAATACATGTTTGAATAATATTCTTTGTCTTCAACTTCATTTTACTCTAAAACTAAATACAATATTGATTATAACTTTTCTGTACCCCCTTATTACACGAAATGAAGTCGTTGAACACTGTTGTGGGCAACGACTTCATTCGCGGCGCACATTAGTAAGGCCATTTTTTTTCTTAATCATTTTAGAATGAAAATTCAACTCTGCAATATTAGATTAAAACTGTAATTTTGTTTTAGAAGAACAATACCACTTTTCATCAAAATTAACTATTTATCCTTCAAATCAGATTTTTCAGATGAATAACTGTTGAAAAATACTTCTGCTGAATTGTTTAAAGGATCATCAAATTAAAATTGATATAAAATAAATATTTTGTACCATATAGTATGTTTTCTTAGTATAAAGTACAAATTTCTATACTTGAAGTATGCTTTGATTTGTTTCAAGATTTGAATAGAATTGTTCCATAATAATAATAATAAAAATAATAATAATAGCAAATAAAGCTCTTTTCATTCTCTGAATATTTTATATTTTCATTTAAATACTAACATATACATAAAAACTAGATTTCTGTTATGAGAATCTTTTATATATATATATATATATATATATATATATATAATGACCACAAATATGCAAAAATGTAAAGATGTAAAAGTCTAGTTTTTTCTATTTTCCATTTTTAACCTTTTTACTAAAAGTAATTAATAAAAAAATCAATATTAAAATTAGTTTTCAATATCTCGAGTTTTGCAAAACCGAAAACTAAAGTTTTTAGCAAAGTAAATAATGATATAATTTAATTTTTTTTTAATTTACAAAAAAAGGCTAAAAAGATCCCACACCCCACCCCCCCCCAAAAAAAAAAATTGTACATCTAAAATTATAAAATATAAAAGATGGGTCACAACAGGTGTATGACCGCGAAAGAGTATGTTATAAGGATTCCGCACAGGACCTGATTACCGGCGGTGCAAACTTCCACCAGTAAATTTAAAAAGAAATTTTTGGCTTATTTAAACATCTTATTCATGCAGAATTTATGTCAAAAATAAGGGAAGATTTTCTGTTCTTTTTGTCTGGTGGAAGTTTGCCCCGCCGGTAATCAGGCCCTGATTCCGCATACTGATCAAAGCAACATTAAATTCCTTAACATATCAAAATGTAAAAAAAAAAAAGACGTTTTAAACACAGCATTTTTTTTTTCAACATAAGATTTGATAATTTTCTGTTATTGCTTTTTATAAAGAGGCATATTTTAAAGTAAGTATATATATAATATATTACTGATATTTTTACAGTCAGAGTAACAACATATAATCACATTAAAAAAAATGTATTTCTGAATTTCTTTTTACTTTTATCGGTTGGTGAAAAAAATATAATACGAAAATTATTTATTCATCTTTGTGTGAATACATAAGAATAAAATCAATGCTGTGAGTTAATCAATAATCCAGATTCTTTACAATAAAAAAATTTATTGATAAAGTGGAGATCTAAAGATATATTAAACAAATTTGTTATTTTTGAAAATTTTGAAAGTGATAAGAATTTAATTGAAAATCATAAAAAATACACAAATCTTTTAACATTAAAATATATTTATTGGATTTAAAAAGATACAAATGTAATAAATAGACATTATTCTTATCAATTTAATTTAAATAGGAATTAAATAATAATACATAAGTAATAATATTCATACAAAAGTTTTATTTGAAAATGAAAATTAATCGTTTTTTGTTTATAATCGTACTTACTGTTGATAATTTAGTCGTATCCAAAATCGTAAATCATATCCAATAATATTAATCCAAATATAAAGTGAGAATAGATAATTCTCAGATTAAACGTTGATTTTACAACATTTATAACGTGTCATAGGAATACTAGGAAATGATTGAAGATAACAAGATTTTGAGCGAACACTTTTGGCAAAACATAAAAAAAAGCACGGTTTTGCAATCTGAATTGTTGAAAATATCAAAATTCTTGATTGAAAAAAGGTTACAGATACAATCCTTTTGAAACGGAAAAAAAAGAAAAAAATAACAAACACCCGACTGCAAAAAAAAACTCACCAGTCGGATTTTATAAAAATATTTAAACACTTCTGGCAAAACATAAAAAAAAAGCACGGTTTTGCACTCCGAATTGTTGAAAATATCAAAATTTTTGATTGAAAAAAAGTTACAGATACAATACTTTTGAAACGGAAAAAGAAACACACCCGACTGCAAAAAAAAAAACTCACCAGTGGGATTTTATAAAAATATTTAAACACTTCTGGCAAAACATAAAAAAAAGCACGGTTTTGCAATCCGAATTCTTGAAAATATCAAAATTCTTGATTGATATTTAGTTACAGATACAATACTTTTGAAACGAAAAAAAAACACACCCGACTGCAAAAAAAAACTCACCAGTCGGATTTTATAATTATATTTAAAAAGCACGGTCTTGGTGATGAACGGGAAAACACTATGCTGTAGGTTTCTCGGCAATGGAAGCATTTATTAAATAAATATAATTCCACAAATATAACGCACTTTTAAAACATCGAGTAATGATTAATATTCTCAAGGATTATACTCATATACGTAATTAAATTTTTTACATCAAGTTTGAAAATTCATCTTTTTTTGGCATTTTAAAACAATTACAGAGAAAACAACATTACAAATTTGCCCTTTTGCTCGGCGTTCAGGGGGTTAAGACACCCATACTGTAGCACACATGTAACTGTAACACACATTACTGTAACACACACAAAAGGAATAACACAAAAATGTAATCACATAATTTTTCGCTGTAAAAACTACGAACACGTACACCTCTTCTAACTACTAAATCGTTGAACTGATTATTAGCCAATCAGCTTGCACATTTCCAAACAAAGAACGCAGTGTCTTCTGCGGTCTGTTAAAAAAAAAAATAATTACGTCAGCATTTGCAATGAAGCGAAAGCTTTTTATCAGCGGTAAGAAACTTTTTATTTACTGGCGTTAAATTTATTAATTACCTAAATCGTATACTCACTACAGTTGTTACATTTTCAGAGCGAGGAAAAATAGCTTAAAAAAAGATTTTGACGTAACACTTGCAAATAATGTATCGAATTTAAAAGAATTTAAAAGCAATTTTCATACAACATATTTTTGCTTTAGATTTTAGATGTAGAAAATCCAAAATATTATTCCTTCATTAACTTTTGAAAGCCTTGATAACCTAATCTATATTTTCATACACTTTATTAATGCTAGAGTGGTCGTTATTTTGTATATACAACTTTGAAATCAGTGTTGCTAAACACAGTGTTGAATTCATGAGGTAGCCCAGGGGGGGGGGGGGGTATCACCGGAACATTGGAATGTTCCCCGGAAGATTTGAGATTTTATGCTTTTAATAGATAAAAAATGCAATTTCCCCCCAGGAACTCTACAGTGTCCCCTCTGGGGCAACAGAAATCCCTCCCGGAGAAAAGTGTCTGAATTCAACACTGGTTAAACAGTATATAGAGACCACCGATTGGTCTCATCATAATCTGAATTTTGTGATCGTTTATGGAAATTTGGAATCCCGTTTCTGTTTAAAATATCAACTAATAATTATTGTTTTAAAAATTAAAATATGATATTAAGTTGTTTTTAAAAATTATAAAACTTATTATTCCCCGGTGAATTTATAATAATTAAACACCAAAAAAATAAGGGACTAAGATTTTTTTTTCAGAGGGGGGGGGGGGGCTCTGTCCCCCTGAATCCACCGTAGAAGTCAATTTTTAATTTTATTTCCCTTGTTCATGTGTTTGAAATTTATTTGAAACTGGGACTCAGGGGGACTGAAAGCTTCTAACGAAATAGATGGATATTCTATGACTAACAATGTGTGATTTCACTTTAATTTTTGTTTTAAATATAAACTCTTATCTTTTGACCGTACTTTTCAGTAAATTAGCGCTATTTTGCAAAGTCCTATTATTATAAAATTATACATGTTATTTCTGTTGTCAATATCCTTTTTTCTATGAATTTACAAAACACACAACAACAAATGAGGTATCCTCCTTCGAAAGGTTTCTGAAGCAGCTTCTGACATAGTACTATCCCCACATTTCGTTAAAACATGGTTTTTGATTAAATATTGCTATTAATTAAAACTTAAATCGGCATTGTTTTTATAAATGAAATGCAAGATTTTTCCTCAAATTAGTGTTGCCACAAAAATAAAATAACCGCACTATATACTGCTGAACAATGATTAAAAAAAAAGAAATAGTAGTACAAAAAAGATAAAATATCAATTCTCTATATAGGTTTATTTTATATTTATGGTTAAAAAGCAAAATTGATATTGAAATGTTTAAAAGAAAAAAAAGACACCATCGATCGGTCGAAGCAGTGGTATTTCACGTGTATAATAAAATGTATGCTTTGTTATATTAATATTTTTTTAAGTGCATTCAATTTTTTTTTCATGTTTTCCAAGAAGCGATTGATATCTTGTGAATTCACGAAGTTATGAATTTTTTTCTTCTTAAACTCCTATCCCCCCCCCCCCCTTGAGGCCATTTTTAATGATATCAAAAAACTGTCATACATAAATTTTCGGCCCTTTTCCTAGAAGTAATAATAATTTTAAACGGATTTGATACGTATCATAATTAAGAAGTTATGGATTTTTTTTTCTGTTTCCACAACCCCCCCCCCCCCCTCCATTTCGATTTTGACATTAACGAACTTGACCAAGATTTTATGTCCCTTGATTATATGTATCAGTTTGGAAGAGATTTGTGATGAATTATTGAAGTCATCGTGTCCATAAAAAATGATATGGATCTATATAGACAGATAGATAGATAAAGTTTCGAACTGGGGGGGGGGCGTGGTTTGGGGTTCTAGGGGTCTTGATCGGCGTAGATCTGCAAAAATTTTCAGAAATTCCAACATAGGAGAAAATGTAATAGGTAGTATTTCTTACGAAATCTACCTCAAATGAAAAAGAAAAAATGATAATTTCGTTTCTCTCAATAAATAAATATGGACAAAATTATATAATGCCAGGCTTTCACTCTTCAGCGGAGTGAAATATTTCACTCTTGTCAAAGGAGTGAGACAGTCACTCTCGACAACGGAGTGACATATTTCACTCCTTTCTAGGGAGTGGAAAATTCCACTCTTTAAGGAGTGTATTTTTATAAAATTCACTCCAAAAAGAGTGAAAATGCCTCTCACTCTTCCAAACAGTCAACTTCTCACTCCTCCCAATTTTAGAGTGTATTAGGTGGTGTGTAACATTAAATGGATTGCATACAAGACCACACGAAAGAATTCTCACACATTAACGGATATGGACAGAAAACGCTGAAAATGGATTTTTACTAAATTATGTGCTTTTTAAATGGCTTATTTTGATATCTAATTTTATTATATATATATATATATAATAAATTTATTAATAGCCGCTAGTCTTAGAAAGTGTTTCATAATCTATATCTGATGTATGATTTTCCTTTTTTGTTTTTAAATTCTAATGTTTATTTTATCTCTCCTCAGACTGTTCAGCACGATTATAACAGCGAGGTCATTCGTGATTCCACTTTTGCTTGTGGCTGTTTTGCCCTAATTATCCAGATTCTTCTCCTTTTTTCCTGTCTTCACTTCACGAAGTATTACTTTGGAAAAGGCCTCAAAGAAAAAAGTAAGAGGATTGCTTTCTTCATCAATTCAAAATCCATAATAAATCAATATGTACAGTATGCCGAAAAAAGAAAAGCCAAACGCTGGTTATAACTTCATTTTTAATAAATGGAACAAAATAAACAAAGAAAGAAAAGAAAAGAATAGTTTTAATTGACAAAAAAGACTTTTTTATTTTAAATTATATTTGGTTTGTTTTGTCTTAAATAATCATATTAAACACGTTAAAACTGTAATTAATTACAATGTCATAACTTTATTATACTTTTATAAATTTGCTTCAACATTGCACCAAAATATTGAAACCAGGCGCAGTACCTTCTTTTAAATCGATATTTGAAACTTCAAATTATTTAAAACTTCTAATATAATACCAACATTTCCATTTCAAGAAAAAAATCAGAAAAATAATATCTACTAAACATGATGTCACTTTCGATGGAATAAAACATTTAATGCATATTCGAATTAAGTGAATTAGGTAAATTTAAACTCATTAGAAAAAGCAAAGAAAATAAGAAAATGACGTCATTTTCGCTTAATGAGTGTAGATTTAATTTTTCTGAATGAAAACGAAAGTTTCTATGGTTTATCATCAGTGATAGCCACTTGCTCTTTTAAATCTACCGTTCATTATCTATAAAATAGAGGCTTTACTTTCAAGCCATACGAAATATTTTTATGCATATGAATAGTATTCCCGATTATGGGAATTCATGAGTTTATAACGTAATAAATAGATATAGATTTATAAATTAATGATTTTCAGACTTTTTTTTTATATGTGCTATAAGACTTAGGTCAACCGGAAGTACCGAATAGATTTTACTCTTAAGCCTATAGAGCACTTTCGGTTGAGCCAGAACCTTGAAATTTAGCACGAAGGAAGGTCTTATAACACATGTAAAGGGAAAAAAACGAAAATCATTATTTTAAAAATCTATGTTGATTTATTATGTCATTTTCCATAATTTGAATTTCTAAAGCGAGACTATAAATGTTCTGTTTTTACGTTTGAGATATGAAACCCTAAAAAAGAACTTTTCACGTTATTGTCTAACATTTTATGTAATTTTCAGTTCATATGCTTTGAATCGCTGGTTTTGACGCTGGTGACAAAGATCTGAGCTTTTTTAATCTATTTCTCATGTTCTAATAGATTAATGGACTGACCCTGTAATGACAGCCGTCCTTATACCCGACTTAGGAAGACTGCCAGAAAGATACCCCAACTATGAATGTCTCCACTGGAAATATTTAAAAGGAATATGCATTAAGTAAAAATACACGGGCAACCGATGCGGCTTTGAATATAACCATTGTTCTTCATATTATACATGTGAAGTTATTTTTCAAATTGCTCACAAAGCGTAAAACCGACAGAGTGAAAAATTATCCAGGCCGGGGATCGAACCCGGATACTTTGGAATAACGTTCCAACGCTCTACCATTTAGCTGCGAGGACGATACCCAGTCTGGAATTTCTCACTCTAATATGTCAGAAAGTCTGCAACTTGCAGCACGAGATGGAAAAGTCTCTAAGAGCACACAACCTTTGTGGTATACATAAGACGAAACTAAACCCAGCATATAATTAGTTACCCAGCATTAGTTGAACACATAATTCGAATTAATTTTTCAATTAATTTTCGGCAGTGAAATTACGCCATTATTGAATTCAATATTCAATAATGGCGTAATTTCACTGCTGAAAATTAATTGAAAAATCAATTCAAATTACTTTGTTCTTCAGTATTTAGATTTAAAACTTAAATCTATACACCAAGTTTTGATGTGCTTGGCATTTAGAATTTTATTACAGTCGTGTTGCTCTCAAAAATTACTCTTTAATTATGGTCACATTGTATATAATAAATTTATATAAGAACTTCCCATGAACAGACCAAATATATTATTCCTAAACGTTATGAATTAAAAACGATTTTTGGAGATGCATATGAATTTAGCTTGCTGTCCTTATACTCCAAAAATCACGACCTAAATATAATTCATAAAAATAGACTAATAAAGGGGTAAAACTCGAGATACATACGCCGATGCCAATGATGACTGCAGTCTATACACCCCGACTATGAAAGATATTCGAGAAGCTACCTAACTACAGAGGATGATGAGTGTGTGGACGGTTAACGCCTATAATGACCACCGTTCAAATCCTCCGAAAATCCTCCATAGACGGAAGGCTGTCGCGACGGTAATGCGAGTACGGAGTATACCGCCACCCAGGAAAAATATATTCTGCCTTAAAAAATTAAGAAAACTAAATGATTTTTAGAGATTCATGCAAATTTCATTTGCTATCCCTATTCATCAGAAAACCAATATCAAGATATTAACTATAACAGATCCTATAAGAAAGTTTTAAAACTTGAAGTACATTTTTATTTATATATAGAACAGACATAAGTATGAAACTATTTCTAAACTTGTCTCTAATTTTAAATTGATAGTTTTAAATTAATCCTTCAGATGAATTTGTCTATCATTCTGATTTATTCTATTGATTTTTTTTTCAGTGTTTGGAAGTGGTGGTACAACACAATCACCATCTGTGAATAACGTACAATACAACACTTTCACGTAATACGATAGAAAAATTGATAATCCATGTGAAATACAAAAATAAAAATGGATTTGATTATTTGAATCAGGAACTTGTACATATAATTAATCATTTGCTTTATCAAATTGCCCCCATTATCTCTATTTTTGTAATATTAAATATTTATTTTATATTTTTGTGTATGATGTAATTTTCTTCGTTAAATTATAAATTTTATTTCCGGATTATACGTGAAAATGTGGAGTGCTTTGATTAATAAACAAATGTCAAATTATTGTTTCTATATTAGTTATTCAAATTTTAAATGCTTAATAGTCATATAGCCAACATAGTGCAAAAATACCCAAGCCGGGACTCGAACCCAGGTCATCAGTATAGCGCACTGACGTTCTACCAACTGAACAACCTGGGAACGATAATGTGAACAAGCCTGGTACTTTCTCACTATAACATGTTGGCAAGGCTACAAACGCAGCACAAGATGGAATATTTTGCGTGAGCCACCAACCCTGAGGCAAACACGAAACCAAAGAAAATCCAGCATCGATAATTCGAGTCCCGGCATGAATACTTTTTCACTATGTTGGCTATACGCCTATTAAGCAATTAAAATTTGAATATTATGAATGCAAGGCGTGAGAAATTTTCTATGGAAAAATTTCCAAGTATTAAATGTGAATTCTATAT
Source organism: Maratus michaelseni (assembly GCA_963931845.1). Taxonomy (NCBI): domain Eukaryota; kingdom Metazoa; phylum Arthropoda; class Arachnida; order Araneae; family Salticidae; genus Maratus; species Maratus michaelseni. The sequence continues at coordinate 55,676,297 of OZ007596.1, forward strand.
TAGTTGTTTGATATTTGTCTGCACTATTCTGTAATAAATATCAACTAAAATGTATTTACTTTAAACTTTAGTTTTTTTTTTTCTTTTTTTAATATTTAATATATGTTAAGTATGAGCAGCTATAGCCACACTGCAAAAACAAAATTGTTGATTTAAATTTTATTTCAATACTCTATTATTTATATTATAAGTTTATTTTAATACTCTACCGCGCATGCACGGCAGTGTATTACTGCATATTTTACTGTTTATTACTCTTAATTTTACGGTATAATACTGGCAGCTGGGGTGTCAGTATTATACTGTAAAATCAACGATTTTTATTTTTGCACTGCAATATGCTTTAAAACAATTGAAATTTTAATTTATTTACGTACTAGTAGAACTTGCGGTTTTGCTCGCGCAGTGATTGAAATATTCCAAGTGGTATTTGTGTGCCTATTTTCATTAGAGGAACTTTTACTGCCATAGATAATTAAAAAATTACTAATTTAGCCACATTTTGAGTATACTTCATTCTTATACTGCATTAGGAGAGACTTAAATGAATGAGAAAAGCTAAAGTTAATTCCAAATAAATGGTAATTTAAATCCATTTTGAAGGTTTTCCGCTCATTTCATTTTTCATTTGAAATTTAGAAATTTTCAGAAACCGTTCTTAGCAAGTATTTGCATCTTAAATTTAATCGCCATGCCCAAATTTCAAGCTTCTATAACAACTATATCACAGAAATCGCAATTTTAGAAGGTATTTTGTTCCTACACACTTTAAAAATTCTAATATTTTAAAACTGTTCTGTGGATGAATGTAAGCGCCATGATGTAATCTGATGTAAGCGCCATGTAAAATTTCAAATCTCTCTCCCTAACAATTTCAGAGAAATGAGAGTTTAGAAGGTCTTTAGAATGCTTCCTGTTCATTTCACACTTTTAAATTTCGATTTTTTTAGAAATCGGTTTTAGCATGCACTCACATATTAAAAATAATCACCATGCTAAATTTTAAGTTTCTAGCTCAGCAGAAATTACAGAAATTGTAATTTTAGAACTTTTTTGCTTCTGAACTGTGATATTTCAATCATTGTGGGAGTGTGGTAATTCATAAACGGCCGTTTTGATGACAAACAAAAGTTTAATACATCACATAAAATTACACCACTTGACAAGGACATGAAAATCACGAATTACACTAAATAACATAAATAATTAATTTCACTTTTTTCCGTTATGACAGGCCATAGTCATGGTCATTTTCATAGCGTACAACCTTCGTAAGTGTAGCCATTCTGGATTCTGCTGCGTTTTTTTTTCTGTTTTTTCAGAAGAGGGCGCTACTAGATCCAATGAAAGGTATGTGCAGTCCTCACAACTCCACCTTTCGAGAATTAGATTTAGTCTTTTGAGACAAATCAATATCTAGTAAATGTCCAATTAAAAAAGAAAAGCATATTATTGCTAAAATTGAAATTCAAACAGTTACAGAATATTAAAAAAAATGAATATATATGTTGTACTATATCTCTAAAACACTAATACTAATATTTTAAAGTTCTAATATAAATGTCTTAAAGTTCAAGCATATAACATAGAATAATAAAAAAGAAAGTTCAGGTGACGCTGGTAACTCAAAGGTTTTTTCTTCCAATGTGATGCATATAGCCTGCATAGATAGTCAACCTTTGTGTGGAATTTCCCATGTCGGTACACTGTTAAAAATTTGCAGCAAACTGTCCGGTCATTTGATCGTTTTTGTAGAAAAGTGTTATATAACCGTAATTTAACTATATTCTAACCGTATTATTGCTCATTTTATGGTCATAATATAGTTAAATTACGGTTATGTTACCGTTTTCTACAAAAACGGTCAAATGACTGGACAGTTTGCTGCAAATTTTTAACAGTGTACGTTATCTGAGCTTGAAAACGCTGCAAAGCAAAGGCCCATCTTTGAAGGGGCGCACTTTGAGGTGCACAATCCATGAGAAATTTCAAGGGATTATGGTCGTTCACTACAGTTACTAGCGAACCATAGATATAGTGCTCGATTCAGTGCGAAGATAACTTCCTAAGTTTTCTTTTCGATAGTACCATAACCCTCTTGGCGTTTGGAGAGCTTTTACTTGCAAAAGTAATGGGGTTCTCTTGTTCGTTTTCATCCTTTTGAGATAGGCAAGCGCCTATCGCATACGAGGAAGCATCTGCATGTATAATAAAAGGTCTTTGAAAGTTCGGAGAATAACAAATGGGCGATTTACTGATCGCCTGTTTCAATTCGTAAAAGGCTTTGTTACATTGCTCAGACCAGATAACTTCATTAGGGGCACGTTTCTCAGTAAATTTGATCAATGGTCGGACTATGTCGAAGAATGAATGAACATAGGATCGGTAATAAGATAAAAGACCTAGTATGCTCCTGACATCTTCCTTTAACTTGGGAACTTCTAAGTTTTGTATCGCTGATACTTTGTTGGTGTCGTGTGCATGTATACTTGATCTTACCACATGACCTAGAATCTGAACCATCTGAGCCCGTGCGAATACACATTTCTTAAAATTCACTGTAAAGTTGGCTTCTTCGATGGTTGTCAGTACTGGGTCTAGGTGCTTAGTGTGATCCAATTATGTGAAAAAATTACTACTTTGTTGATGTATGTTTCTGCATAGGCTTTATGTTGGACTACAATACGATTCATGGATCTTTAAAAAATGGCTGCGGCGTTACGTAATCCGAATGGCATGACAACAAAAGCGTACTGTCCACTGTGTGTGACAAAATATGTGAGGTGTTTGCATTCTTTGTTTAGACGGATCTGCGTGAATCCTTTTAGTAAATCCAACAGGCTAATGAATTCTCAACATTTTACATGATGAATTCATTAGTGTTCTGAAAATTACAGTTTTTATGCTGACTCAAATAAAATATACACAACAAAAATGAACCATGCTGCGTGACAAAGGACGTGAGATGTTTGCATTCTTTGCTTAGACGGATCTGCTAGTATCCTTTTAAAAAATCCAACAGACTATAAATTTCGCTGGAGCTACTTTATATATAAGATCGCTTGCATTGGTGATTGAAAATGAGTCGATTTCTGTTTAGGAATTCAAGTATCTGTATTCGAAACTGACGAATCCTTCTTAGATATGCAAACAAGAATGCGCAATGTTCATCTACTTGGTGATTTTAGTAATTCCAGCGTGTAAGTTGGAATTGAACAAATTGCTATCTGGTGTTACCATCGCCCAGGGTGGCGTTTTGCCCAATATCCAAGCTGTCTTGCTCCCCAAGAAGACAGAGAAGAAGGCATAAATTGTCCGAACTCTGCTTTCGCTTTACATAACAGGTTTTTACATAACATGTTTGCGTAACAGGTCAAACATTTGTTTTTTCTCTTCATGTGATAAATGCTCTAGATATAATTCTTTATAGAGTATGTTAGGATTTTCTTTTGCAATTCTGGGGACATTTTTGATTTCGCCGAAATCGATATCGTCATCGTATATTAGTCCTATATGCGTTGTTTGAACATTTATTTCTCGAATTTTGTTGGCGTGCAAATATTTGACACTGTTGTCTGGTAATTGTACTGAACAACTATAGGGAGATTTCTTTTCGAATATAGTGGCGGGTGCTGTCCACCTAGCATATACTTTGTGACTGCAAAACAAGAAAGAAAACTCATTCGTCATGTATAGATTACGAAACACTTCCCAACTCATTTAAAATAGTAAAACAAAACTTCCCTGTTTAATAAGAAAGTGAAAGATGCTGTCTACGTAAACAAAGTCAAATCGGGTGGGGAGGTCTACCTTTCGGCTTAAGCTCAACTAGCCCCGCCCAGTAAGTTGGTTTACTATGGGGCAAAGCCTTACAAGATAATTATTAAAATTGAGAGAAGACAATAAATATAAAACAATACTAATAGCTCACTTATTGAATGATAAACAATTAATAAATACGATAAAGACAAAAGAACTAATCATAGAAAAAACACAAATCAAATACCACCATGAGATTAGAGAAGTAGTACTGAAGCACAAATTCCAAAAATTTAAATTTTGATGATATAATAACTGGGATTTTTAGGAGAAATTTGATAATTACAAAAAATATATAAATGATTAAATTTTGATAATTTACTAATTATACTGAGCAATACTAAATAATACTTTGTAATACTAATCAATGATTATACTATGTAATACTGAAATACGAATTCTGAAATTACAAAATTCCGAAAATACAATTTACTATTTATACTGAGCAGTACTAAATAATACTATAATGCTATGTGATACAGCAATAATACTACCATGTAATAACACTGTATGATGCTGAAGCATGTAATAACATTGGATAAAAGTAGTACTAAATGAACAATAATGAATGAATATTAATACTCGATTAAACAAACATAAAATATAAGCAAATTAAAATGTACAAGAAAATTCAATCCAGCTGGGACCAGACTTAATGCTTAAAATACGTTAATATTAATACGTGAACAAAGTTAAAACAAATTGAAGACGATGCTAACTTAATATTAAGAATTAAAAAAAATTACCTATGCTGTTGAAGGGCCCAGCTGGAAAGGTATGTAATTACAGAATAACAAAATGAAATATTTAAATGTAAACAAAATAGTTTCAATACAAAATAAATTTACAGAAAATTAAACTTAAAGAATAATAAATTATCAAATTGTATAAGTACTTTTACACCTGTTTGTCTAAGTAAACAATTTGTAAAACGTGTAACACATTTGAAAACCTAACTTGAAATTTAACATCAATAGTCGGGAAAATATACGAATTATTTTGTGCAGCCCGGTATATGATCTACAGATTTGTATAATATACTACATAGCATGCTAAAATTTCTTTTAGCTACGAAACGCATATCATAATTGAAAATTACCTTTCAGCAATTACCAACAATAAACGGAAATGTACTGGAGATGCTTTGTGGGGCTCTGTATAGGATCTATAGAATTTATACACACCAAGTAATATATCTATATATATAATGTTACATTTAAAAACACGTATCATAACTGAAAACGCACTTTCAGCAATTATTCTCCATATATAGTATTTTAAAGGAATTATTTTGAGTGAACCTGTAAATGAATGATAAATACTTTGTTCACCATATTCTACAGTACACATCTTGTAGTGCACTTTAACAAAACTGATCAATATGATCCAGGAAGTACCCACCCCCTAAAGAAAGAATGGGGGTTAAATAGGACTGACTGTCAAGACTTGAGAGAAACGGAGATCAGATATAGGTCGAGAATATTTTTTGAGAGAATAGATAGCTCAGTAATGATTATGAGTTTAGTTATTTCATGTGTTAGATTTTTGTAAATCATTTTTATTTTTTTGTTAAGTTTTATTTAGTTCTAATAAAGAACATTAGTTACTACATGTGGCTATGTTCCTCGCATGCAAGGTGGCAATTCCTTGTTATTTTACTTAAATTGTGGTTGCAACGCCACAATATCATCTAATACTATCCATGCATATGGATTCTCCAAAGGCGTCTCTCTCCCCTATTGTGAAAAGTGAAACTGGAGATCAGATATAAGCCGTCTTTGAAGATTCAAAAAAAGGCTGATTTCATGTACTTACTCTTCAAAAATACATCCGCTAAACGGTTAAACTATCTAATCACAAAAAAATGATAAAGCAATGCCGTGTTTTACTTCAATAACACATAAATATGTACATTTTTTTGCACTCGATTTGTTGATTGTTCAGACAAGCTCCATGAATTTCTTTAGTCGGAATTATTTCAAACTTTGCTTCATATGAGAACGAAGAGTATGCGCCGCGAGCCTCCAAACGAGCGCTCTTTTTTTTTTCACGATTCACTCTTCTGAAACTAAAAATTGTGATATTCTTTGGAACTTATACAAACACTTTTAGTAAGTCCGTTTCTTTCTTGTGAAGAACTAAGCTTTAAAAAAAATCCCAAAACAAAATGATTTTCAAATGACCGCCATTTCCCATTTTATCAATTATGAATTATTTAAACTAAATCTTTATATACTCGTTCAGCATCTAACTAAAAAATGGGACTCAGTTTACTAAGTGGTGACGAAAATGATTGCACGGCAGGAGGAGGGTGGGTCTGCACGTCACCGGCAGACACCATTTGCCTTAATAAAAAAACAAAGTTTTAAATATATTTCCGATTGCAAAAAACATAGAATTTATCTAAACTCTTGGCCCAAAATATTAAACATCCCTTTAGTAGAGTAACAAAATTCGACCACGAAAATACTAATTCTAGTTTTATTTTTACCCTTTACTGTGTTAGTATTATTAAGTATTTTGGGAAGACTTTGTACAGGAAACAATCAGAATTATCCAAAGAGACTTTTCATTTTCTTTTATTTACGTAAAATTAAATTACAGAAATGAATATACAACTGTAGGATTTGCATCAAAATCAGTCCAAAACACTAGAGATATTTCCGAAGAGGAAATCGTTCAAACTGACTCCTTCAAATTCTCTTGGATAACTGCACTCACCAATGACATTTGGCTTATTCTCTAACTTGGTAATCCAGCGTAATCTCTCATCGCAGTATATTTTATTTCCTAAAGAAAGAAAAAAAACATGTGAAATAAAACTCATTCCGTAAAATCATCTATGGAGAAAGGGAGTAATTATAAAATTTCCATTTATATATACAGTGGAACCCCGATTTTATGTTTTTCACGGGACCAGCAGAAAAAGACGTACGAAACGGGAAAACGTAAAATCGGGGTCAAATAGAGAAAAACACTTTAAGAAAACAAATAATACAAAAATAAACTTACCAATACCATATTAGTATTTAAAAAAATCTGCTTTTTTATTGATTTTTATTTTTAAGTGTAATTTCACATATACTATTTTCAATGCATACAAGTTTTTGCAATTATTTTTCTTAACTTTTATGTCAAGTTAAAATTTCGTTAAAATTTTTAAATTCGCAAAGCCTCTGCCGATGAGGGCACGATGTCCTCTGGATCTTCATCAATATCATCCTCACTTCCATATTGCGAAATCAAATTGGAAATAGTCTTAATGTATGTGGTAGCGATAACATCCTTATCGCAATCAATGTACTTAACATTGATGTCTGCAAGTATAAATTCATCCTCTTTTGTGTAGTCTTCCATAGAGAGCCTCTTCTGGCGGTGCTTCACCAATAATTTCGGATTTTAAAAATTCTCACTTCAGAAAAGTATTTGACATACGTATTTTATCTACACTATTCCACGCCGATGAGATGAAATGAAGAGCACACAGAACATTTAGCTTTGTTTTCCAAGCATCTTGAAGTTCACCAGAATCAAGTGAAAAAAGACCTTTTTTTACCAGTTGCTTTCTATAATGCATTTTGAGGATTTGTTTATTCCCAAGTCACATGGCTGAAGTAAACTGGTACAGTTGGGTGGGAAAAATCTATACGCACATTCTTTAAATTCAGACAAACCTGAGTGCACTGGTCTACGAATAAAATTATTTTTCGCTTTTGTAAGCTCATTTTTATTTCCAATTTTCTTAAAAATCTTCAAAAAGATTTAGGATCATCCAAGCATTGTGGTTGGCATTGTAATCTGTTGGCAAACTTTTAATGTTTTGCAGCATCGGGGCTTCTTGGATTTACCAATCACAAAGGGTGTTAGCTCCTCAGTTCCGTCTGCATTCGTAAATAATAAAACTGTTAATCGCACTTTTAATAGTTTCCGACTGAGACACTTTTCTCCTTTCACGGTGTGTGTTCAATCAGGGAAGAGATTAAAAACAATCCGGTCTCATCTGCGTTAAAGATGTCTTTTTTTTGAGTAATTACACACAAGAGAAGGCAGTGTTTTTTTCCATCCACTCCTCAACGACCACAGTATTTACTCCATCTGTCTCACCACATATAAACTTGTAAGACAAATTACACCTCTTTTTGAATCGGTCGATCCAACCGTTGGATGCCGTGAAACTCTGTATTTCAAGTCGAGAAGAAATTTCAAGATCCTTTCTTACAAAATTGAGCTATTCATTGGAACCTTGGCTGCACGGGATTGTTTAAACCACTGGTGCAAAATCTTTTCCAGTTCCTCAAAAGAAGAGGTTTTCAATGTTTTTTCTTTTCTTTGACAAATTTCCCAGTTTTTCAGATTTTAATTCCACAGGGACCTCTTGTTTTAGGATGGTTTTTAACGTGGAATCAGCGATACCGAACGATTTTGTAAGATCCACTTTAGTTCCATTGGAAACTTTGGATTTTGCCTTTTCGGCTACAGAAAAACAGTTTCTTTTAGACATCCTACTTTTGACAGGCAATCAGCAAAAGAAAGCCACTCCACTGAGGGTTAAAATGAATGAAGGACGAAAAAAGAATCCCCCCTCCCCTTCCCGAAATCACGTGTCGTAAGTTTGGACTACAGAACCTGGACTTAGTAGACTTAGTAGACTTAGTAATATTTCAGGTTCTATAGTTTGGTCAAGTGCTAGTAGACGAATAATAGTTCATCGTTACTTTCTCACGGAAGTATTAATAGGGAGGGGAAGAACTGTTGACCCAGTAAAAAGCCCTTTTGTTCTTTTGAAAATTTTTCCATGAGTGAAAGAAGATAAAATTTCCTGTGATACTTAACCTAAAATGATGTACCAAGCGGGAAACGTTAAGAGTAAATAACGTAGAATCGAGGTATTTTTAACATTATCGGAATAGAAATTTTCTGGGACCAGCGAAAAATAACGTAGGAAGCGGGATAACGTACGAAACGGGTTACGTAAAATCGGGGTTCCACTGTATTTACAAATGCTTTTTAGAGCTAAATCAGTTTTGATCTAGAGTTCAAAGTTTAAAACCAGTTTATGAGCAAGTTATTCATTACGGGTATCTCATGTATCTTATTAAATTATTATTCCACATTCAGTTTTTTTTTATAGTTTATTTATTCGTCACAAACAGACATAAAAAACAAATGTTCCACACGTTATTGCTCTAACAGGGTAGATAGCTTAGAGATGCAAGCTACATTCAGTTGAATGATTATGGAGAAGGGACAGTGTTGTGTGGTTTACTTAATGTAAGTTTAAATATGTACGGCTACATTATGTTGAATAATGATGGAGGTGGAGTGGAGTTGTACGGATTAATTTATGTATTTATCTTATTCATATTAAAAAAATGAAAGTTAAGTTACTGGTTATTGGTTTCATGTGGGTTGTATTTGGTGCATTTTATCGTAACTATGTTTATTGTATATTATAGAAATATCCATTATATGTCAGTTCTTACATTTAATGTCTAATATGTATCAATATATTTTAATTTAAAAGTATTATGAAAAATTTTCCTAGATATTTTAACATATTTCTAATGTTATTCTTATATAATTATATTATGTTTAATTCTACATTAATTACAATAATTCAATATCTTTAGTTAAAATTTAGTACCCATATACTTGGTTATTTTCATTTTTTATTGCTTTAATAATATAGGGCTGTATGTGTGTATATGTATAGATATATTTATACATCTATACTAATATTATAAAGGAGTAAATCTTGTTTGTTTGTTTGTAGGGGGTAATCTCTGGAACTACCGAACCGATTTCAAAAGTGATGGTGGCAAATTGATGGTGACAACCCCTGCTCCAACATAGGCTATATTTTATGTCGGTGCCACTAACCCCAGGGGGTGCAGGAGCAAAAAACATTCTAAAATTGCGATTTTTCAGTTATCACACTGGCTGTCAAGCCCTGAGAGCTTGGCAGCCGGTTCTGTATGTATGTATGTACGTACGTAATGCGATAACTCTTCATAGAAATATCCGTTTTCCTTCAAATTTTGTTTATAGGTTCACTGTGTTAAGGCGCTTCCCTGATTAGTTTTCGGGATTGATTGGTTAAGTATAAAAGGGGGGGGACAAGGGGCTAATTCCCCCCCTTAATTTATATAAATGGGTTTTTCATGCAGAATTATTCCGTTTCCCTTCAAATTTTGTTTATAGGTTCACTGAGTTAAGGCGCTTCCCTGATTAGTTTACGGGTTTGATTAGTTAAGTATAAAGGGGGGGGATCGGGAGGGCTAATCCCCCCCTTAATTTATATAAATGGGTTTTTCATGCAGAATTATTCCGTTTTCCTTCAAATTTTGTTTATAGGTTCATTGGGTTAAGACGCTTCCCTGATTACTTTTCGGGATTAATTGGTTAAGTATAAAGGGGGGAACACGGGGCTAATCCCCCCCCCCCCCGTTAATTTATATAAATGGGTTTTTCATGCAGAATTATTCCGTTTTCCTTCAAATTTTGTTTATAGGTTCATTGGGTTAAGACGCTTCCCTGATTACTTTTCGGGATTGATTGGTTAAGTATAAAGGGGGGAACACGGGGCTAATTCCCCCCCCCCGTTAATTTATATAAATGGGTTTTTCATGCAGAATTATTCCGTTTTCCTTCAAATTTTGTTTATAGGTTCATTGGGTTAAGACGCTTCCCTGATTACTTTTCGGGATTGATTGGTTAAGTATAAAGGGGGGAACGGGGGCTAATCCCCCCCCTTAATTTATATAAATGGGTTTTTCATGCAGAATTATTCCGTTTTCCTTCAAATTTTGTTTATAGGTTCACTGTGTTAAGGCGCTTGCATGATAATTTTCGGGATTGATTGGCTGAGTATAAAGGGGGGAACGGGGGGGGCTAATCCCCCCCTTAATTTATATAAATGTGTTTTTCATGCAGAATTATTCCGTTTTCCTTCAAATTTTGTTTATAGGTTCACTGAGTTAAGGCGCTTCCCTGATTAGTTTTCGGGATTGATTAGTTAAGTATAAAGGGGGGGGATCGGGGGGCTAATCCCCCCTTAATTTATATAAATGGGTTTTTCATGCAGAATTATTCCGTTTTCCTTCAAATTTTGTTTATAAGTTCACTGTGTTAAGGCGCTTCCCTGATTAGTTTTCGGGATTGATTGGTTAAGTATAAAGGGGGGGAACGGGGGGATAATCCCTCCCTTAATTTATATAAATGAGTTTTTCATGCCGAATTATTCTATTTGCTTCAAAATTTGTTTATAGATTCATTGGGTTAAGGCGCATCTCTGATTAGTTTTCGGGATTGATTGGTTAAGTATAAAGGGGGGGAACAAGGGGCTAATTCCCCCTTATCTATACTAATATATAAAGTAGTAAAGATTGTTTGTTTGTTTGTTTGTTTGTTTGTAGGGGGTAATCTCTGGAACCACTGAAGCGATTTTAAAAGTGATGGTGGCAAATTAATGGTGACAATCCCTGCTCCAACATAGGCTATATTTTATGTCGGTGCCACACCCGCAGGGGGGTGCAGGAGCGAAAAACGTTCTAAAATTTCGATTTTTTGTGTACTGAAGGAGATAGAAGTATCAAATTTGGTATGGTAGTTACTTATAAGATGTAAATGCTCTCTAAGAACAAATTATAAAAATATTCGCAATTTAAAAGGGTGAGATGAGGAAGAAGCGTTCTAAAAACATTCTAAATTACAATTTCTATGGAATCTCTGAAACTACAGAACCGATTTCAAAAGTGATGGTGGCAAATGGATGGTGACAGTCCCTGCTCCAACATATGCTAAATTTTTTGTCGGTGCCACTGCCCGCAGAGGGTGCAGGAGCGAAAAACATTCCAAAATTATGATATTTTCAATAATGAAGGAGTTAGGAACTTGACATTTTGTATGGTCTTTACTTACAAGATTTAAATGCTCTATAAGAACAAAATCTAAAAAAATTCGAAATTTAAAAGGCTGAAATAAGCAAAAAATTTTCTAAAAACATTCTAAATTACAATTTGTATGGAATGTCTGGAACTACTAAAGCGATTTCAAAAGTGATGGTGGCAAATGGATGGTGACAATCCCTGCTCCAACATAGGCTATATTTTATGTCGGTGCCTCTACCCCGAGGGGGGTGCAGAAGCGAAAAACGTTCTAAAATTGCGATTTTTGCGATGCTGAAGGAGCTAGAAATTTCAAGTTCGGCATGATTGTTATTTATAAGATCTAAATGCGCTCTAAGAACAATTTCTAAAGAAAAATAATCTAATGATTCTGCGATTTTTCAACTATTTAATTTCTAAAATTACCAAATTTCACAATAGAGTACCATAGCGAAACCTTCACGCGTAAAAAGATAATGATAAGGGCGACGTGTCCTGACGTGTATATTGACTATAGCACGAGTCACAAATTATAGTATCCTTATTATTCTGTTAAACTATAAAAGTGAATTATGAAATGTCAATATTTTGTTTGATTAAAGGTTCGTTAAGAGAAATTGACCAGCGTAGCGGGCGTAGCTTGCTAGTATTTATATATATTAACAACCATATTTACATTAATTTTTCTTTAAATTAGTTATTAATCACAGTAGTCTTAAATTTAATTGGTTAATTATTAAAACTTTTATTTTACATCATTTAGAATTTAATAATAATTAGGGTGCATACTTCAATTACTCTCATGATTATATTTTTATTATTTATATTTTTGAATTGCCATATTAGTTGTGATATGTTATAATACATTTAAAATGTTATGATTCACCATAACTTAAATGACATTTACTTTAGATTTAATTGACTTACCATGTTTAATCTTATTTTATTTTTATTTTTAATTATAATTTTAATTAATTTTAATTACTTATATTAAAGTTTTACTATCATAAAGGACGCTTTAGACTATGTTTAAATGCTACACGCATATTTATTTATTTTTACTAATGTATATATATATATATATATATATATATTAACATATTAATAACTATTAATAACTATTTTTAAACAAAGATGGCAGCAGAATGTAATGAATTAGCTATAAATATCATTTCAATGTAGTTATTAATGTAATCAATTAATCTGATGCCAATTTAGCATTTATTGTGCTCTATCGGTTCTTAATATGAAATTAAATGTGATTCTTTTTTGATTTTTTACATGGCTCTTTGATCCACTCTCTTCGATTTTATAAATATTTTTCCTAATATAAATCTTTTCAATTTTTAGCCACATTAATTAACTGTTAGGTGTTTTATGCATCACGTTTGCACATGGATGTCAACACTGATGTTTTTAATATGCATTGAATATTATCTATCAAATTATTCTTATTTAATATCTTCCTTTTTATTTAACATTGGGTTAATTTCATAGATGTTAATTTTAAATAAATTAAAGCTTTTGATACTTTCTAGGCTATTTTTCAATTTGTTAAAATAACTTTGATTTGTTTCACTGTAATTGTAACTATACAATAATTACATATGTTTGTCAAAACCAGGGGTTGGAAGTAGCGCGCTACAAGTAGAGAAACTACTGTAGCTGCTACTTTTTACTGTAGTTTGTTGTACAGCGCACTACATTTTGAATAATGTAGTGTAGCAAGTAGCGCGATACAAAAAATCCGTTGTTTGCAGCGAGAACCGACGCTATTTTTAACGCTACTTCAGAGGTGGGAAATGTACCATTTTGCAAATCACGTTGTCGAAATTTGCTTCTTTTGTGCAATTTTTTTTTTCTGCTCAACAGTTTGCGAATCTCAGCTGCAGCATATAAAAACGTATTGCATGAAGTAACAGATTTTCCCCACTGCTAAAATCAATACTAATCCACCAAATGAATTAATTTTCTTTCTGGTAACACTTGTCTATTTACTCGTTATCATCATATATATTATTTCTCCTGTCAACATCCATTTTTCTAAGAAAATACGAAACGCAAAACGACGAATGAGATACCATATGAAATGATTTTGAACAAGCTTCTGACATAGTACACTTACAAATTTTTAAATCATGTTTTTTGATTAAAATTTGCTGATAATTAAAAATTAAATCGGCATTGTTTTCATAAATAAAATGAAAGGTTATCATCAAATTAGTGTTGCCACAAAAATAAAATTCCTTATTATATCACGCTAAAAAATGATTATAATAAAAATAAATAGCACAAAACTGATAAAGTGTGACATCTCCGCACGTGTTTATTCTATATTTATGATTAAAAAGCAAAATTGAATTTGCAATGTTTGGGAGAAAAAAACACCATGGATTGTACCATGTTTTTTTTTTTTTTTTTTTTTTTTTTTTTTTATGCAGTTAAAATACGATTTTTTTTTCCCTCGCGCGTGCCTTTTTGTAAGTTTGATGAAATAAATGAGCTGATATTCTGGCTTGACTAACTAATGTTAGAGAACAGATATCACAGACACACCGGGGTTGGCACAATTTTTTTATGGTGCTATTTTGGCGCGAAATCCCCATTTTTGAATACCTGTTAGGCCTAGCTTGCAAAAACATGTTAGTTTTATTTTATAATAAAATTATATTACAATTTTACTTTAAAACAGACACATTTAATTTTATTATTACACACAGTTTTATTTAACACACACATTATTTTTATTACACACATTTTAATTTTATGTATTAATTATTTTTATATTATTTTATTTTTAATTTATTTGCATACACATTTCCTTTTATTTAAAATACCAAGTTGTCATACGAAGCAAAAGTCACCAGGTTACCCCGCCAGGCAAAAAATCGCCATTTTGGCGCCAAAAAGAAACCGCGGTGCGTTTGCGACATCTGTACCAATGTAATTTACAGGTATTTGTATTCTTAATGTTTCTTCAGAAGTTTAAATCTATATTTAAAAAAATACTACAATGCTAAAAAATTTGGATTGCAGTGCGAAATCCTCGCACGGGTCCCACTGGTTAAGTGTTCATGTTTTATTGCCGGTTTCTTAATATTCAGAATTTCTTGATTTACAGATTTATTTATTATTTGCATCTAGAGCTGTTTTTCTGTAATTTTCTAGATTATAATCTCTTTCTTAATTTTGGTATGAAATGTAATGTGTGTATAAATTAACACTTTGGGGACAAACACAAAACATTTTCTAGTATGTTATCTTTTTTAATACCCTCGATTATGTTGCATTTATTTAATTATATCCCGGCAGACGTGATATAACGAGAGATCGCTTTATTATTACTTACTCATCATACGTAGTATAGGGCAAGTCTTGTAATCGTTTTGAAAATCGAAAAAAAAATGACGGATTTACACGTTTCAGACACTGGATATTCCGAAAAACATTTTTTTTTTTTTTTTTAATTGCCGTCCGTCTGTGTGTCTGTGTGTCTGCGTGTCTGTAAACGCTCTATCTACCAAAAAATTTGAGATAGAGACTTGAAATTTGGTATTTACATAGTATGTAATAATGGGAAGAAGCTTATTAAATTTCAGTAACCTCGATTAACCGGAACTATTTTTTACGGACTCTCGAAATATTTGTTCTGATAAAAGGTATAGAAAAATTTTCGAAATTGTTTGTTTTAAGGAAGGAATATAAAAGACAATAAAAAACATAAATTTTGCATAGAGCATGAAGTCGATCGGATAATGAGTTGCCGAGATATTTGTAATCCTATTTGCCACACTCTTCGATTTTTCATGACCCTGTATTTCATCCAAATTTCAATTCAAAGATATATTTTAATTGGAAATGAGACGCTTAATCAGATGCAATAAACCGCTAGTTACATCTCCAGATTTAGAATAGAAATTCATGTCAATAATTTCATTAATAAAAAAGAAAACTGCCCAGTTAAACTGAGGGCATTGAGCTCACAGGCTATTCACACCAAATGTATATTATACTCTTATTTCAAAGAATAATACCCGTCGAAAAATAAAGAAATCGACAATATATTAACGGGGATCATCCACCCGTCCCCCTTATAATTAACCAATGAACACCCAAAACTAATCAGGGAAGCGTCTTATTACAATGAACTTATATACAAAATTTGCAGCAAATCGGATAATTCTGCATGAAACACTCATTTATCTAAATTAAGGGCGGATTAGACCCCCGTTACCCTCCTTATAATTAACCAATGAATACCCGAAACTAATCAGGGAAACGTCTTATTACAATGAACTTATATACAAAATTTGCAGCAAATCGGATAATTCTGCATGAAAAACCCATTTATCTAAATTAAGGGGATTAGCCCCCGTTTCCTGCCTTTATACTTAACTAATGAACTCTCAAAAATAATCAGGGAAACACCTTATCACAATGAACCTATATACGAAATTTGAAAAAAAAAACGGATAAATCTGCATGAAATACCCATTTATCTAAATGAAGGGGGAGCTAGCCCCTCCTTTCCCCCCTTTATACTTAACCAATGAACTCCCAAAACTAATCAGGGAAGCGCCTTATTAGAATGTACCTATAAAAAAATGTGAAGCAAAACGGATGTTTCTATCACGAGTTATCGTATTACGTACATACATACCTACATACAGAACGGGCGGGCACATTAGCTCTCAGGCTTTGATAGCCTGTGAGCTAAAAAATGGATTTTCATAAACTTCCACTAAATAGTGCACTCACTCTATTTCAATCATAATAGAATTACAAATGGAATAGTATTCTTACCGTCGAGTGTAACATCCGCCAACTGTTTCCAAATGGGTTTCCATGTACTTTCGTCAAGTGACGTAATTTCATTTCTTGAAAGAGATACCCATACAACGTACGGCATTCTTCTAAACATATCTCGTGATAAATCTGTAATTGCATTGTTGCTGAAAGTTAAAAATAAAAATTTTATAAATATCGAAAACAAAACTTTTCATGCAAATGAACACTGAGTAAAATTGAATAACTGATATAATCCCAATATTTTTGTTCAATTACTTCAGTCATTAGCACAATTATTAAATTCCTACCCAGACAGCACACTCTATCTATAAGATGTCGATTTATAGTCTAAATACATATATAACGTCCATGACATCTTTTAGATATGCATAGCATTAAACAAATAGATGTCTATAAGCCATTTCTCATTTAGATTTCTATTAGACGTCTATGACCTGCAATAGACGTATTATATCTATCACTTCTTCGACGTCTAAAGGAAATGCTTTTTTCAACCTCCAGTGGAAATACTTTTCGATTCATCCATTGGATTTGCGAATAACACGTATTATGCTCATCTTATGGAAAAAGTACTCCTACTTCAATGCAACTGCGCGCATGCGGGAACGGAAAGTCAAAGGTCGTTTGAAGACACTCTCGCCGCGGCTGGGGCTGTTGTTTATTTTGTATACAGAGGCAATCTTGGATGTAATTATACTGACAACTTTTGTAAAAGGTAAGTTATTCATTTCTTTATTTACTTTCCTGTGTAGTTTATATAACACTTAATTACTAAATTCTTGTATCTTACATATATACAAGATTTAGGCTTAATGTTACGATAAGTTTCATCAGTCATATATATATTGTGTTTAAAAGGAAAAATACATCCGAAATGTCGCTGTATAAATTGTATAAATGCAGAAATATAATCTCACAGGTACAACGAAAGCAATAATGTAATTGTTTTTAGTAGTAATTGAGTGTTAATGAACTACATATTGTTTTGTTTATCACCTTTATGAATCCTGACCCCACTGAATCCTTTGAACGCCAGTGTTAGATTATTTATGCACTAAACCATAATATTTATCAGAACTTTCGAATAATATTTAGATTTTACGATGTACATGAACGGAAAAAATAGCTATTATTTATTTTTAAATGAATTTATTTGACAAATTCAGATTTCAAAGGGTAAAAAAAAAGTTTTGAACATGTTTGCAACTGAAATACTTTGCCTTTAAAGGGGTTAACAGTTTCGTGTATTATTTATCATACAATTTAGAATTACACTAAAATAACTATATATAAAATTTTGCTAAGACTGAAACTAATACTATAAATAATGTAATTCTTGTTTAAAAATTTACTTTTTTTTTCCCTGTATTTATTTATAATTTAGTGTCCCTTCTAGACCAATATTTAAGGGCGCAGCATCCTGCCTGCTCTAAAATTAGCAAAATGCACCGTACCCTTTTTAAAATATCGAAATGCATCCTTAATTATATCCAGAGGTCTCTTGTTAAAATCTTCCCCAATACCAGAGTATTTCTAAATTAATGTATCCAAAAGCTTGCAAAAAATCATAGACCTTCCTTCTTTCTTTAATAAAAACAGGAGATTATTAAATAAATGTTGTACTGTTTTTGGCTATGATGTCTTACACTCACACAGTTTATTTCTTTAATCAGTTATAAAAAGGAAAATAGTTGCCAAACTTAGGGTTTTTTTTCCTTTTTAAAGGAAAAAATCCCCTAAGTTGGTTGCTATGCTTGTATTTAAATTATTGGTTTGGCATGGGCTTGGAAAGCAGGCCAATCAAAAAGTCACCAAACTTCAGTGCGTGACAGTATCTCGTCTATTCCTTTTTTTTTTTATCGTTACTCAACACAATAATTTTTTTTTCTTGAAGTAATGCCCATTTTCACTGAACAATGACTGTTTTCTGCTTCATTTGTGCTGTTATTATTTTCTAACAACCTGCCCTTTTCTTTCTAGAGTGAACATTGTATAACAATTAAAATTCTGATCCTATATGTATTAAATTTTACATTTTTTTCTTCATTTGTTGTCATTGTTTAACTTGTGTTCCGACACATTTTTTTTTTTTTTTTTTTACATACCCAGTAAAAGATATATATATTTTTTAATTGTGTATTATATGATATTTATGCTTCAGTATATTTTTTTCAAATCACTTTGATACTAATCTTTTGGTACTTGTGTATTAACCATTAGGGATGCACCGAATATTCAGTATGTAGTATTTAGTCATACTGCTCAATATCTAAAGAAAATGCTTTTTAAAATATTTTTAAAACCCTAGACAACTTTTATTTTTAACTGTCAATAAATAAAAATATTCAGAAAAATTAAGAAATAGAATCATATTTAAATAACTTTTACATTTATTTGCTTATTTTTTTAAAATAACAAGAAAATTAACTGTTATAGTGCAAGGGTCAATGCAGGTTTTTTTTTTTTTTTTTGCGGGGCCCATTTTGTGAAAAGTAAAGGTTATTTTTGTAAAATTTTATTATATTTTTGTGAAAAATAACATTTTGTAATGAAAGTCGAAATCCAGCTACTCAAATTCGATCCAAGCGTTTATTAACAAACTTTTTTAAATACTTTTGCTGAAGTTTTCCTCTCTGGTGAACTTGTTTGTTTGCAAATTACACATTTTAAAAGTCAAAGAATAATAAATAATAGGGGAGACTGGTACACACTGGACCTATGGGCATAGTGGACCATCCCCCTAATATTTTGTTTATTTAAAAAAATTTTAAGCTTCTCTTCTATCCTAATAGACAACAGCACTGCACTGATTATTTATAGCGTTCAGAAAATATGTTTAGCTCAGATTGAACTATTTTATCCTAATTGGTTGTTTTGATCTTCTAAAAGTAAAATTTTTCAACATTATATTTTAATTTTTTTAGTAATTAAAGGTTGTAGATAAATCCTATAAAACAGCTTTTTTGCAAAGCTAAGATACTTGTTTTTATTTAACTTTAAAGTTAATATGTTTAAAAGAAAGCTATAAACAATATTAATATGATTATTTATTGAATTTCAACATGGGGCACAGTGGTCCACAATCCACTCTGCTCATGTAATGCAGAATGTTCAAAATATTTAATAATTGCTTATTTTCTATAAAGAAATATTGTTTAAAAGAAGTTATTTAACTGTAAAATAAAGTAAACAAAGAAAAATAACAATTTATTTAACATAGTAAGAAATATTTTGTTTTGTATTTACTGCTTGTGATAAATATAACTGTAGTCTAATTGGTGATGATTCTATTCAAGTAAGATACATGAGATGCAAATTGAATGGAAATCAGTTTATTTTTCCCAAAACTGTAGATGAATCTATTGTTGATGTCAATGATTTCATAATATTGCTCCCAGACCCGAAAGTATTTCAGGAAAATTCCAGGCTCAATCTTACTCATAAGTATTTTGGAATTTCATTTGCAAATTTTAATGTGCGCTGATTTTTTTGTACTTAAGTAATAACTTCAACTAAATTGCAATTGTTCCTATATTAATCTGTTGTTATTTTCAAAATATAATAATAATATATATATTTTTTTTTTTCAAAATGTTACTTGTAAATTTATATTACTATGTTATTTTGCAGATAAAGGGGAAATAAAAAAGAATTAGATTAATGAAAAATAGATTTATATTGCATTTCAGATAATGCCTAACAGCGGTCCACTGTGCCCCGGTGGGTGGACCAGTGTGCCCCATTTCTGGGGCACACTGGTCCAATTTACGGGTGCATATAAAAATTTTTATTTTGAAAAATGTAATGAAAACTATGTTATGAGAAAATTATGATGAATGTATAAAGGTATAAGGAATATTCAAAAATATTTTCATGCAGGGATGCACCCGGTTTGTCCGTTAAAGAGAAAAAAAATTTAACTGAAAAAGTAGTCCACTGTGTACCAGTCTCCCCTAAATAGTAAGTTTTTATGAAAGGGGGAAATTTTGTTAAAAGGAATTTTGTGAAGGGGCCCATTTTATCAAATTGAGTTTTGTGAAGGGTCCCATTTTATTAAATTGATTTTTGTGAAGGGGTCCTAAATAAGCTCCAAATTTTGTCTGGATCGACCCTTGTAGTGTTTTCCCAAGGCGTTTTCAAGAGGGTGCAGCGCCCTGCCTGTTTTTTTTTTTTTTTTTATAGTTGTAAATGCGCTCTGCCCATTTTTATATAGCTGGAAAAGTGCCCTGATTATTTTGGGTTTGCAAAAATTTACTGACGCGAATTTCACCAAAAGGTTGCGGGAAAATATCGCACAAAAATTTCACAATATTTGTACTCGTTGGGGAAAAATTATAAATTTTGTTAAGCTATTGCAGGTAAATAGCAAAATTTGCCGATGAGTCGTGAAAACAATAATGAAATTTGACCACAATCGCATGTAAAAAAAAGAAAAGAAACATGCAAGTTTCACCTGTAAGGTGCGTGAAAAAAAATTGGGAAATTCGCTTATCTGTCACCAAGAAAAGGCAAAATTTGTCAATTAGTAGCAGAAAAAGATCACAAATTTCTTCAATCGATTGCAGGAAAGCAATCATGAAATTCGTCAATATGTCACGTGTAAAAAGAAAAAAAAGAAAAAGAAACATGTGAGTTTCACCTGTAAGGTGCAGAAAAAAATGAGAAATTCGTTTATCGGTCGCCAAAAGAAAGCAAAATTTGTCAATTGGTAGCAGGAAAATATCACAAATTTCTTCAATGGATTGCAGGAAAACAATCGCGAAATTTGTCAGTTGGTTACAGTTACAGGAAATAAACGTGAAATTCGTCAATAGTCATGTGTAAAAAAAAAAAAAAAAAAAAAAAAAAGCAACATGTGAGATTCACCTGTAAGGTGTGGGAAAAAAATTGAGAAATTCGCTTATCGGTCGCCAAAAAAAAGCAAAATTTGTCAATTGGTAGCAGGAAAATATCACAAATTTCTTCAATCAATCGCAGGAAAACATTTTCGAAATTCATCAGTTGGTTACAAGAAATAAACGTGAAATTCTTCAATATGTCGCGTGTGAAAAAAAAAAAAAAAGAAAAGAAAAGAAACATGCCGGTTTCATTTGTAAGGTGCAGAAAAAATTTGAGAAATTCGTTTATCGGTCGCCAAAAAAAAAGCAAAATTTGTCAATTGGTAGGAGGAAAATAATCACGAAATTTGTCAGTTGGTTACAGGAAGTAAACGTGAAATTCGTCAATTTGTTGCCAGGAAAAAACTGCTCAATTCGCCAATAGGATGCTGGTAAATATCACAAAATTAAGTTAAAATTTGCACGTATCAGTAATATTTTACTAAATATTAATTATTGATATACAGTAAAAGACTTTTTAAACATTGCATGTAATGTTGTACTGTTTCATGTAATATGTGTGATATTTAATGTAAAATTTTACATATCAATGTAGCATTTGAGGTTTTTGACTCAAAAATTTAAATGAAAGAATAAATTTGTAATTTCGGCATAGTTCAGGTCTCACAAATCTGAAAAATCGGAGTGAAAGGAAGAGACAAAAAAATCAAAACAGTACTGAAGGGACTCAGAAGGTATTAAAACTAAACTATTCAAGACAGCCATACTCAACAAGCGGGCATGTGGCCTGGCGACCTTTTATGTGCGATCCAAGACCTCAGAGAAAGAATCTACTAGAGAGTACATTCCTTTGTTATATTGTTGAAAAGCTAGTCCCAGGATCAGCTCGGATTTGGCGCTTTAGAAACTGTCTGTTTTGGCGGTGATCGCTTTCTTGGCAACTTCGATTTCATTCTCGCAATAAAAATAAACGTAAATAAACCAAACTTTTGCTCCTTCTAGGATTTAATCTCAGAGGAAGGATAGAAATAAGTTATGAGAGTCCCACCCCTGATGAAAAAAGGGTTGTTTAATCTTCTGGATGAATTTTCTTTTTCGGTTTTTGCTGCTGTATTTTATTTTAATGTTATAAAATGGCTTTGTCCTTGTAATAAATGTTACTTAAATTATATTTTTGAAGTGAATACTTCTTTAGGCGTGTTGGGCATTTTTTGAGATGGGAAAAAACGGGGGGCATTTGCTACAGAAATCTATATATTTACATTACTATACAAGTATGTGTTGCGGCCCACCTAACGTCGCAAATATACGTTTGCGGCCCGCGGTAATAAAAGGATGAGTATGGCTGATTCAAGATGTTTAGCATGCATAATAATTTTTTTTTTTTAGAAATTTCTTATTGATTAAAATTTAATAACTCAAACTGATTTAAAATTTGAGATTTCTTGAGTTTGACATCCTTGGATCTTTGCGAATAATTGTTCCAAAAAAAAAAAAAAAAGAAAAGAAAAGAAAAACCCATAATTAATCATTTTGAGAAAAGTTGGTGTGAAATATAAACACAGTCACATTTTAACTATAATAGATGTTGCTGAATACTAATGAAACTTTCTTTGAATCTTTTTAGACTCCCAGTTGAAACACACCATCACAAACATTTGAAGACAGGAAGACTTGCATGAATATTTGGTTAGTATATTTTTTATTAAAAAATGCCTTGTTTTTTAGAATAATTAGTTTGTTGTGAGATTGCAAAATTTACACTAGATTGCATTATGAAATTCTAGATTAATTTTAAATATCAGATCTTATGTTTTTACTCAAATTTGTTTGGAGCAGAGTGGGAAGAGAGATATAAATGGCAATTTATTTACTAATGTATAATTTATAAATCTTAGAAGTTTATACTTTGGAAAATAACAGTACAAGACCTAATTTTTTTTAACATAATATTTAATGTATAATGTAACACATCAAAAATATTTTTTTTCTCTTAAGGTCCAAATCCAAACGGCTCACTTTATGACTTATTTTTTTAATTCTTTTTTTGTTCAGAAACGCATGAAATTTACAGGTATTCTTATTCAGAAATTTTGTAATTGAAAGAAGTTTTCCATTTTTCAAATTTCCAATGCTGCAGCACAAAAAAGGTCAGAAACATGTCATCACATGACACAAATCACTTATAACTCGATAAGTGATTTATTGATAAAAAACATGGAAAACTTATTTAGATTCCAAATCCCTTCCATGATCAGACCTGCCAATTTTATGCTTTTGTGTTTAAAAATGAGTCAGAAAGTTTCGTGTTGTTGAGCAGATCATTTGAAAACCAAGAGCTAAAAAAAAACAGAAAAAAATAAGTTATATACATGAATTTCTGAGTTTTAAAAAATAAAGATAAAACTGACTTGTTTTTTTATGTATTTCTTAATCCGTAACTATGGTGTAGCAGAAGAAGCTGCTAAAGTTAAGATTATTAACTTTAAAGGATTTTGTAAATTTTTAAACATAGAAAACAAACATTTAAAGTTCATGTCGTATCTTCAAAACATGTATAAGCATGAGATTTCTATATTTTGCATGTATTTTTGTTTCTGTACTTTCGTATTAACTGCATGCCAGCATTTTGCTAAGCGTTTCACTCATTTATTTGTGAAATCATGTATGTATTAATTATGTATCATCGATGTATTCATATGTATGTGTGATGTAGTGGAAAGTTCTGTAATTTGGTTTGCAACCAATTGATGTATTTTAATAAGTGCAACTTGGCACCATTAAGGCTGTTCTCAAATCCAAACAGGCTACTTTATGACACATTTTTTAATTCATTTTTGCTTACAAATGCATGAAATTGGTAGGTGTTTTTATTCAGAAACTATGTAATCTAAACATGATTTCAATTTTTTAGTAAAGGCAGATCTTTTACAAAAGATTGTCAAAGTCGGCATTTTCAACCAAATTACCAAGGTGGTTGGCAGTAAAGTGCGAAAAAGTGTCGCCACATGACCAGAAGCACTTATAACTTGATAAGCAGGGTTGCAAAAAAGCCGGCTAAAATTAATAAAAGCCAGGCCAGCGGCTTTTATTGGTTTTAACCGGCTTTTTGTGGTCAAAATTGGCTTTTATACGTTGAAGCAATTTATTTATAAACTGTAGATTTTTAAGTATTTTTTAACTAATTTAAAAGACATTTTATTGAGTTAGGATTTAATAAATAACTTAATTTCTCAATAATGAAGACATTAATATTGGAATAACACATAGCAGACTGGTGATTTGAGTCAGAATTGTAAATATGTTACCTAAATTTTAACAAGGCATACTTAGTGCTTAACTATTGCTATATTTTTTAAATAAAAGCTTTTTTTTTATTATGATTAATTTAATTTACACTTTTTTTTCAGTTTTACTTCTTTAAATAATTAAATAGGACAACAGTTGTTTAATTACATATTTTATTACTCAACTAATTTTAAAGGCTATTAACCCACTAGTAGAAATAATGCAACATGACAGTGGGCATTGCAGATTTTTGAAGATTAATCTAATAGCTTAAAAAATACTGTACTTAAAAAAAAAAAAAAAAAAAGCAAAATTTTACTTTGTCATTGGATTACTGTTATCTTCTTACTGTATTTTCTTTGTAATTGAAAATTTTGCTTATTTAATGGGTTACTATTATTTCTTGTGATAGTAGACATTGTTGCGTCATAGATATATTTTGTTTTGCTGTAGATTGATACACACACAAATTAGTTAATTGATAGGCAAGTTTTAATATTTCTCATATCTTTAAAATCATACATACAACAATTTAATAAAATTACCATTTTCCACTGTTAAAAACAGTAATATAAATAACATTTGCTTTTCATTTCAACAAGTTTTTTTTATTTATTTTTTTAACTGTTCTCTCTTTTTTATACATCTACTACAATCTCCTCAAATATTATATATTCATCCTAATTCCTCTTTCAACGTTGATCATTCCATAATTTAATCTCATCATATGGACTTATCTGGCATGAGTTTTAAAATTGTTTAGTAAAAAAAAAAAAACATATTGAAATATATCTTTATAAGACATTAGAATACTGATTACTAACTAAATATGGATGCTCTCAAGTATTATATATGCTAATTTCATTTATTAATAATATAAATTATTAAGTTTTAATCCACAACAATTTTAAAAGTAAAAAGCAGTATATGTAAGAATTTTTCATTTTTGATGGTGATGTTTTGTTACTGTTAAATTAAATATAATCTTTAAAATGAACTGATTTAGTAGTTATTTCGTTATTTAAAATAATAATTGTGTCCTTAAACTGCTGCACCATGATATTAAAAGAGAAAATGCATTGAAAAAATGTTATGTTGCATAGTTAAGTGCAATACATCAATTTCAACTGACGTTATATTCACCAGCCGAGAAGGATAATTAAGAAAAATAATGTAAATAAATGAATATCCAAGATTTTTTTTTCTATTTTCATTTATATTGTAATTTTTTTGTGTTTAAATTTACTGATAGTTGACACTTAAATGAGTGGGGCTTTTCCATATTTTTTTATTGTATTTATTTTGATATTCCAATGGCAACATTCTTCCATTTGTTTATTTGGCATTACTGTTTGGTGATAATTAATTTTTCTTGAAAAGTGGTCGACGGGATAATGGAAAAATCATTTGATTCCAAATCTTCCATAGTCAAGAGTCTGTGCTAGTCACATGGGCTAATGTTAATCCTATGGGAGTGTTAGTTTGAAATTTCTTGTTTGCATTTCAATATTTGTTTGTTATCTTATTTGTATTTCAATATACAATGGTTCCGTTTTTATTTTTTAAATACGTAACCCTAAAAATTAAGAATAACAATAGCGAAGGACATAATGAATGATTGTTATTCAAATGAATCATCCCGGCATACACAAAAGCATTGCTGTTTACTTTCTTGCTATTTTTGATCAATTAAAACCAGAACTTTTGTAAAACAAAAAGAATTTTAAGAGCCTTGACAACTATGCTTTTGTGCATGCCTGAATGATTCATTCAAATATCAAAATCATTCATTATGCCCATCACTAGAAATCACATGCAAAAAATTAAGGAGGAGGAGGGGGCTTACAATTGCTTCATTGAAGATTAATTCAGTTTTCATATAACAAAATGTCATTTTGTGCGATTCGTAAAATGTTATGTAGTAAAACAGTGTTATTATTTTATTATAGGTGCTGCTCGAAGAAATCAGCTCTTACTATTGCAGTGATAATGGAGTAGAATAATAAGAATTTTGTCCTGTTCCAAAGATTTTTTTTTTCAAATAAAATAAAGTCACTTCTTTTTTTTTTCCTTTTTCTGTTATAGTTATATTCTGTACCACCTAGTACTGTCACCTAGTTACTAATATTGCTGATAAGGAAAAAAAGACTTACATTTTTATTAAAACTTTTATTGAGTAGTAGAGCTGACATGTTTCAAAAATGATATAGCCTAATGAGAAAGCATGAAATAATTTTTAGCATTAATTAATCTAAATCATGTTGTAATATTTAAAACTTAAAATTTTTCTTGTTTTTCTAAAAATGCAAAATTGAGGTAGCAGTCAATTTGTAAATTTCCCTTTGTATCTGAAGCTCACAGAATTGAAATAAGTTTTTGATGTAGGCAGACATTGACTAAAAAATAATTCTGAGTGGTTCTTTCATACAGTGAGTTAATTGGAGTAATATTTTTGTACTGATAAAAAAAATTTAAAATTAGTTCAATATGCAAAATAGATTTTAAAACATTTGTCGAATAATTTTATCAAAATAGAACAAAATAAACAGAATAAGAAATTTATTAATTTGTGTTAACAACTTTGCGACGAGCGTCCCACACATAATTTTGAATCTGATTACTAGTATTTACAAATGGAATCCTTTGCCTAATTTAATTGAAGAAATTATATGATAAAATAAAGAAAAAAATATTCTAAAATATTGGTATGAAAAATTAAAGATTTTATGCATGATGTGTAATGTATGTGTGACATTTATCACAAAGATTTCTTTTTTTCCCAAGAAAAATTTATCTACCAAAAGTCTTTATCCTCTGCAAGAAAGATTTGTTAAATTTAAATAATATGGGAGAAATAACAAATCTATTAGCCTTTTGTTGCAAAATACTGGAGGATTTAGAAATTTCTCACAAGATAAAATTATCAAACTGATTTTAAATACCATATTTACTTGTGTATAATGTGTACCATGTTATTTTAACTTAAAAAAAAAAATCTGTAGAAATCATGATTTACAATCTTTTCTCAAATCTAAATTACTTTTGTATGTGCTCATATATATTTTGCTCTCTTATTAAAATATCATAAAATAAAGTTTCTGCAATATGTATATATACTTTGTGAAAATGTGTGTGGTTTGATGTATACAATTAGAAATATTCAGTGTATCATGTATGTGTATACTGGATTTTAGACCTGAAATTTTTGTAAAAATGTGTGCATTATGCATGAGTAAATATGGTAGATTTGTTAATTTAGCTATGAGATTTTAGTGAATTACAGCAGACATATTTCATTCGAAATATTAAAAAAAATTAGTCAATGCTTTGATAAAAATATTCCAATATAAATATGGCAACAGTCCCTAAAGCAAAATATGCTTAAGAGTGCGACATACATCGCAGAACAATGAACTTCTCTGCAGAACATTTCAAATTCTCATTTTCAACACAATTCACTATTCATTCATTTGAAAAAGCACTAAATTTGTCTGTCAATCACCAGAAAAACTTCATCAATCACTCGTTGAAAAAGATTGTGAAATTCATTAATTGGTCGCAGGAAAAGCTCACACAATTTGTCAGTCGATCATGGGGAAAAATCGTGAAGTTCTTCAGCTGCTACAGTTTAAAAAAAAAAACATGAATTTCGTCAGTGGATCATCGGAAAAAAATCTGAAATTCACCGGTCAGTCACATAAAAACCCGGCAACTTTTACCAATCGGTCGCAAAAAAGTGATAAAATTTGCCATCCTGTAGAAAGAAGATATTGCAAAATTCACCTATCAGTCGCGGGTCAAAAAATGTGAAATACGTTTATCAACCGAATGATTTTTGATTGAAATTTCATGTTTTTTTGCCAAGAAAAAGCGCAAAACTTTCTCAATCTGTTGTGGGTAAAAACCATGAAATTTGTCAGTAAATCGTCTAGAAAAATGGGAAATTCGTCGATCAGTAGCGAAAAAAAAACACAATTTTCTCCAATTGGTCACAAGAAAAAACTGCAAAATTTTCCAATCGGCAGAAAGAAAATATCGCAAAATTTGGCTATCAGTTACAGCTGAAAAAAAAACTCACTAAATTAGTTGATCAGTTTTGGGAAATCCCTCGATTTTTTTCAATCAATTCCAAGATAAAGCGACAAAATTTTCCAATTGATAAAAAGAAAATAATGCAAAATTCGCCTATCAGTCGCAGGTTAAAAAACTAAATTAATCAGTGGATTGTCATAAAAAAAAATCATAAAATTCGTCAATCAGTCGTGTAAAAACCCACAATTTTTTCCATTCTGTCACAAGAAAATCCGCACCATTTATCGATCAATAAAGAAAATATCGCAAAAGTTAACAATCAGTTGTGGATTTTAAAAAAAAATCGAGACATTCGGATATTAGTCGCTTGAATTAAAAAAAAAAATGCAATTTTTGCCCATTGGTCCTAAGAAAGAGCTGAACAAATTTGCCAGTCAGTGAAAAGAAAATATCAAAAATATTTAAAATTCGCCAATCAGTCGCGGATAAAAAAAATGCGAAATTCATCAGTGAAGTGTTGGAAAATATCTCGCAATTCTCGAATTAGTCGTGGGGAAAAAATTGCGGAGTTCGATGATTGGTTCTGAGAAAAAAAATGTTAAATTCGCCAGTTACCAGAGAGAAAAATCTCAAAAATATTGCAAAAATCGTCTATTACGAGGGGGAAAAAAGCGAAATTCGTCATTCGATCAGAGTAAAATTGTGAAATTCGTCATTTCTTTGGTTTTTGTGTGTGTTAGCGTTTTACGAAATGTCTTTAGCATTTCTATACAAGATGAAATCGCACTCCTACATATACAAGAAAATCTCTCTGTGTTTTATTTTTTTATTCCCACAGAACATTTGTGATCAGTTGAAGGTTCGTTGCAGAACATTGCAAAATATTCGTTTTGGGGGGGAATAATATACTGATATTATTGGAATGAAACATTTAGTATTTTTATCTACAGTTGTCTTTACCAAAATTATTAAGCACCCTTGTATTTTTATCATAACTTATTTCAAAGTGTTAGCAGGCCCATGCTGGATGTCTTGAAAGGGCGGTGGACAGAGGGTTATGTTGGCACTTTCATATTAAATCATGTGCCATCTGGTTCAGGCAGAGGGTGCAAGGGCACGTATTCCTAAGTGCCAGCAGGGGCCTGAATATTAGTCGTAGTGTCTGATGTTTAGTAATAGTATTCAAGTAATAGATATCGCATTTATATAAAAAAAATGTTTAATTAAGAAAGAAAATATAATAGTTTATAAAAATTCAATGGCGATGTATTTTGTACATCAGTGGAGACTTACTGATAAAAATAATGAAAAAGTAGAAAAAATTTTGAACTTCAACATTGAAGGATGTTTAGGAAGAGAGTAAATGAAGCGCAAGTGTTCAACAGACAATTATTTTAGAATTCACAACTGCTGTCTGTGTCTTTAATGGTTAAGTTATTACAATTAAAATGACAGCAAACTAACAACTCGACTTTTAATTAAACAATTTGCTTTAAAAAAATGAGTTTTTTAAAAAACTAAACTGCTTTGTTTTTCAGTAAGTTTCAGAAATGAAACTTTCATAGTATAGCAATTGTTATGCTATGCAAGTTAATAGGTAATCATGACAATTAGAATAACTCTTACCGGAAAAGCCAAAGTATATAAATCACTTATCTTCATCAATGAAAATATTTCCTAAAACTTGTATCATTTTTATTAACAGATATTAAAAGTTAAAATAATAAAAGTAACATATAAATTTAAAGTATATTTTAAAAATAAGATTTCTCTATTTTCATTGTTGAAGACAAATTCCTTCATATTTTAACATTTTCTGCAAGAATTATTCTAATTTTCATATAGATATACTTAAGACATGCAAGGAAACAATGTCATTTCATTGGAAATAGTCTTGGCTGAAAGTATTCAGCACCCCCATATTTTTAATATATTTGTAAAAGTAATAGTTATATACAAATATTTAACTGCATATCATTTAGGAATTTTCTTTTTAAGTTTATGGTTTGTAAAAAAAAAAAAAAAAAAGACAGTTAACAAGCAACTCGTCTTTTAATGAAGTCATTTTCTTTAAACACCTACTTTTTCAAAACTATAAATTACTTTGTTTTCTGGAAGTTTCATTGTTATGTAAGTTAACAGGTCATCGTGGAAATTGAAATATTTCTTGCCTGAAATGCCAAGATCTCTTCAGCAGCATAAATATTTCTTAAAATTTATTTTTGTTATTAACACATGTTAAAAAATAAAATAATAAAAATTACATATAAATGTTTTTTTTTTTTTTTTTTTTTTTTTGCTTTCTTTATTTTCGTTTTTGAAGACTAAGTTCATTTTGTCTTTTCTTACAATAATTATTTTCTTGATTATTTATTAACTGGCTTAACAGAACAACAAAATTTAATTAAAAAAAAAGTTTTTTAAAGAAAATAGCTTCATTAAAAGATGAGTTATGCGTTTGCTATCTTTGAAAAAAAATAAAAAACTTATTTTTTAAAGAAAATTCTTAATTGTATACAATTTAATATTTGTATCCATCTATTATTTTTACCAAATATATTATAAATATGGGGGTGCTCAATACTTTTGCCCTAGGCTGTATTTCTGATGAAATTTCTTGGATATCTTAAGTATATCTATAAGAAGTACTGAGTATCAATAAATAGACATGCATTAGACGTCTTATAAACGGATATCAGATGTCCCTGGATATCTACAATCCAATTCTTAAGCACGGCTATAAGACATACTGCATGTCGAAAAGTGATCTATGCTTGGATGTCTTATAGACGTGATCTCATAGACTACCTGGATATCTTGGACGTCTAATAGAACTCAGAGAGATCACACATAACATCTCCATAAGAGGTGAAAAGGGTGTATCATGGATATTTGTAGACTTCTTATAGATGTGTCGGTTTTCTTGGGTTTACAGCTTGTAGATGTCTTATAGATGGGTGTGTGCTGTTTGGGTACTATTAGCTCACACTCTCTATATATTTATATATCATGTTCCAATTTTCAATCGTTAATAAAATATTTTGAATTCATCCACTCAATTTCAAATACATTTTTTTAAACTTGTAGTGGATGACACTGGATGTTAATACAGTTTTTTCAAATATTAATTCATTAATTTAATTAATTAATTAATTTTAGTTTTATAATACGGGAGAAAAAAAATTCTCCCATTGTTTTCATAAATGAAATGAAAGATTTTCCTCAAATGAGTGATGCCACAAAAATAAAATACCACAACGATAATTATAAAAAAATATATTCAATAAAGATAACGTGAGACATTAATGTTGCACGGCATATTTTATATATTTATAATTAAAAAGTAGGAATTGACTTAATTTTTTTTTATATTACTTGTTTTTTAAGTTCACCCAATCTTTATATTGTCACAGATAATTCAGATTCACTTTGAATGGAACTTTTTAACTTAGGGTTAGCATGACCCTAACCCATCCATGATGTATTTCAATATCCTGGCGAAAGAATAATGTTCGGTAGAAGCAAATTTTATTTGTATCTAAAGGGAACGAAATCAGTTGAAAAATCCCATGTAATTAATTGCATTGATGAATGTGAATTACTGAAGCTATTTCAAAATGTTTTCAAACTGTTTTGAAAGTGGCTAAATTACAAATGGGTCGTTCAGCAGATAGTAAAAAGAACGAAAAGAGGAAATAGATTCACGTTTTCGAAACCAAAAAAAAAATCACGTCTAACACATATGACACAAAAGTGCCTTTTCCCTAAGAATTTCTGCTGCACTTTTAACATGTTTTTAAATACACTATATGGCCAATGATGACCGGTCACTTGCGATTTTAGACGTTTTGTTAAATATCTGGAAATATACAAGAGGAATTATCTAGAAACTTCCGGATTGTAAACAACATGACAGACGTCATAAATTTCCACGAAAAATTTTTCTCGAAACCCCATAAGGGGACATCACCAAATTGAAGAAAAACGAATATCTTTTGGATAACCCTGTAAAAACTAATATCGCAAAATCGTTGAAACGGTAACCCATGTTTAGGAAGCTTCTGTTAATAAAATGTGTTCATTTTTATGAGGATAGCACGTATACTCGTGGAGAAATGAAGGTTTTTATAAAAACAATCCCAAATTTCACCAAGTGTTTTGCTTATAATTTTCAGAGTTCTTAATATAAAAGAATGTTCTTTTCAGGAACTATGACACACAATATTATGTAAAATACCTTGCAATCAGAATTTAAAAATAATAAATATTGGATGAAAAATGAGCAGGTTCACTAAATATTTTTTCACTGCTCATGCGCGAATTCAATCAAAATATACTGGGCATAATATATTAGCTAACTGTATAGACCAACTTTTGTGAAAGTCTTAAAAACATAGCTTGAAAATTCTAATAGTAATAGTCAATAGAATAAGCTCGAAATTCGCTGTTCCCAAAAGGAAGCAAAAAGATAAGGAGTTGTATCCAAATATACTAAGCTTATGAAAGTTGACATAATAAGAATGAAGTGTAGTTGCATTGTATATTTGGATACCGCCCCTCATCTTTTTGCTTCCTTTTGGGAACAACGAATTTCAAGCTTATTCTATCGACTATCGCTATCAGAATTTTCAAGCTATGTTTTTAAAACTTTCACAAAAGTTGCTCTATACATTTAGATAATATATTATGCACAGTATATTTTGATTGCATGCGCGCATACGCAGTGAAACTACATTTAGTGAACCTGCTCATTTTTCATCCAATATTTATTATTTTTGAATTGTGATTGCAGGGTATTGTATATAATGTTTTTTGTCATCGTTCCGGAAAAGAACATTCTTTTATATTCTATATACTCTGAAAATTATAAGCAAAACACTTGGTG
This sequence comes from Maratus michaelseni, assembly GCA_963931845.1. Classification (NCBI taxonomy): domain Eukaryota; kingdom Metazoa; phylum Arthropoda; class Arachnida; order Araneae; family Salticidae; genus Maratus; species Maratus michaelseni. The sequence goes on from OZ007596.1 coordinate 55,709,854, forward strand.
ATATTTGGGATTGTTTTTTAAAAAAACTTAATTTCTCCACGAGTATACGTGCTATCCTCATAAAAATGAACATAGTTTATTACAAGAAGCCTCCTAAACATGTGCTACCGTTTCAAAGCTTTTGCGATGTTAGTTTTTACAGGGTTATCCAAAAGATATTCGTTTTTCTTCAAATTATTGATGGTCCCCTATGGGGTTTTGGGAAAAAATCTTCGCCGAAATATATGACGTCGACTATGCTGTTTGCACGCCTGAAGTTTCAGGATAATTCCTTATGTATGTTTCTAGATATTCAACAAAACGTCTAAAATCGCAAGTGACCGGTCATCATTGGCCATATAGTGTATAAATACATCTGCTTCTAACTTTACTATGGCAACTATGTATATATTAATAGAAACTATGCAGTTAAAAAGAAGAAGAAAAATTAAGGGTTACTTTAATTAATATTTTCGGCGCCATTGTTGGCGATATGAATATCACCTGGCCCGGATATTACGTAAGTACCTTTTTATAGAGTTCCGTACTTAAAAAGTAAAAACGGAACCATTATAAGAACACTCCTGTGTCTGTCTGTCCGTCTGTCAGAGATATTTTAATCGTAAAACTATAGGACGTGGAAAGTTCAAACATCGGAAAGTTATAAAGCCTGTTGACCCACATATTTTCAGATTATTGGTCATTGAAAATTATGTTGAGGAAAAATTTAAGAAAGCTAATAAAAGAAAGAAAGAATTTAAGAAAGCTAATATATATATATTTTTTTTTTTTTTGTATATTGTGTGTGGTATTGTGTGAAAGATCTCGTAACACCGAACTCAAAAATATCTTTGCTTTAATTTTAGGTATTATATTTTCAGGTATATCTTTAAAATTCACTGCAAAATCATGCCCCCCCCCCTCCCTCTATTTCTGAATCTACTGAAACTCAAATTATTTTTAAAAAGTAGGGGTAGTACGAGTTTATTTAAACACTGCAGGAAAACTATAGCGATTTCCCTAGGTCAAATAGCTTTTGAGAAAAACGCATTTTACCGTTACACACAAACTTTACTTTTCGGACGGTCAGCGGGGGAGTTGGTCGGCGTTCGCGGTGGCTGTTGACGCGGAATCATCCAAGGATATTTGATAGTGATTTTCGAAAAAAATTGTCGGTAATTAGTCGATATATTAATTAAGTTACTTGAAAAAATATATATTGTGTAGGGTATCATTCGAAAGATTTCGTAACACCGAACTCAAAAAACTATTTATTTTAATTTTGGTATTATATTTTCAGCGATCCCGTCCAAAGTGTATTTCAAATATACGTCCAACAACTCCTATTTCCAAATCTTTTGAAATTAAAATTGTGAAAATATTAGAGGTGGTAGGAGTTTGTTAATTAATAAATAGTAATTTATATATTTAATGTACGGAACCCTTTGAGCACGAGTTATACTCGCACGTGACCAATTTATTTACACCAGGCATCCAATATTATTTCTGCGGTTTTGTTCGGTTGTGGTCATAGCTGTCACAGAAGTGGAAAATAATCACAATGCTCTTTTTTTTTCATCGAATCCATAGACATCTAATATTAATTATTATAAAAGATAAATTGGTTACTCCAATTTTATCTTTCGATTGGTTGTGGTTTGACTCAAAAAGACTCGTAGACTAGTTGAAATAAAATGCTACAATTGTTTTTTCCTAGTGAACGCGACAGCTTGCTTTTCTAAGTAAATTTCAGTTTTTTTTTCTAGATCTACATTTCTTTTATTACGAGAACGGAAACAGAAAGTTCCCAAGAAAGGGATTACCACCAAAAAACTGCTCCCTTTCGGCGTTTTTTGGCTTCAGCTTTCTGAGGGAGAAAATAATGAAATCCGCACTCTGTTTATAAATCCCTCCTCTATGATCGAATCCCTTCCTAATATTCTGTCTGCTCCTCCCAGCAGCTTCTCGTGAAAAGTCCAGAAGTAGTCCACGATAGAGAACGTCCACAACGATGTTCAGTGACATCTGTTGTCTTTAAACGACTAAATTTATAATTTATCTATGACACATTCTGATGATCTTATTTTACCCATCTCTCAGAAACTGCCGATTTGTGCCAAAATTGTACGGGATAAAAATGTTGAGTATTTTTTACCGAAATTACCTGATAAAATACACCACAAACATTCTTCACTTCAAATATAAAAATTGCCATTGTAATCCTGTATTGTTAATTAAATAAAATTGCATTTACATTATATTTATTATAAACAAAAATTACTATGTTATATGAACTGCATTGGATGTCACTCCTCACCAATCTTATTCTACAAATAATAAGGTACTTACGTATTTATCAGGGCCAGGTCAGATACAACTGTGCGAAGCATGATGCCAATTACACTATTTACAGGAACCCATATTTTCTACAAATATATACTTTATTTATTTATTATAGTTTATAGTTTATTATTTTTTATCCTAATTTATAGTTTATTATTTTTTTGTTTATAGATTTTTTTTATCCATTTGTTACACTGCTGTCCAAAATTTAAGCAATGTCGAATATCTAATGAAATTCTTGACAAGTTGTCCTTGAACTTCGAAGATGTAAAGCACATGTTTAACTTCAAGAACAATAGAAACTGTATACTGCAATTAAAAACTAAAATATTGAATGTTTGATTAGATGCGAGCATTCATATGAAATAATTGTTCACTGCGCATGCGCAAACTATACTAAAGATTTTTTGTCATGATTTGGTAGTCAATTCTATAGAGCAACTCATAAAAAAAAATCAGTCAAATATCGTGAAAACTCAAAAGGATACAGGCAATATAGTGAGCTAAATGATAATTTCGGGAGGAAATCCCTTATAATCCAATGGGATTTTTTCCCCAATTTGTCAATTATCTCACTGTATTGCCTGCATCTTTTTGAGTTTTCAGGATTTTAACTGTTCTTTTATATGAGTTGCTCGATAGAATTGTCTACCAAATCATGAAAAAAATCTTTCGTATACTTTGCATATGCGCACAAAAAGTATTTATAAAAAATACTCATATTTCATCCAATATTCAATATTTAATTTTTTAATTGCAGTATACAATTTCTATTGTTCTTGAAGTCAAACATGTGCTTTACATCCTCGAAGTTCAAGGACAATTTGTCAGGAATCTCAGTATGTATTCGACAAACCGTGTAAATATCGAAAGCGTCCGGTCACTGCCCCTTAATATTTGGACAGCAGTGTATTTTTTATTTATTATATATTATTTACCTATTTATTACATATTATTAACCATGTTTAATAATGTTAAGTATTTAAAAATGTTAAATTAACGAACGTTTTGAACATGATTGGCAACGATAAACAAGATTGGCATTTGCCAAACATTTTTGGCGATCTTGGCCCGGATAATACACCAATAATTCATAACAATTAACTTACTTGAGAATAAGATATCTCAGTTGGTCAGCAGTCCTGGGGAACATACTGCGTTGGATGCGACCCAATCGGTTGTCCTCAAAGGTAAACGTCTTCACATTAATCAGTTGAGTAAAGGCGTTCTTTCCGAGACTTGTAATATTACTTTTCCGAATATAGATGGTTTCCAAAGAAGATACGCCCCTGCCCAACCAGTCGTCTCTTAATTCTGTGAGGTTGTTTCCATACAAATGTAATGTTGTTAGTTTTCTCAAGTTTCCAAGACGAAGTTTCTGCGGAACAGTGGAGCTTCTCACAATACGAAGTTCCTATGAAAAATAAATGTTATGAGCTATTCGTTTAGAAAATATATATATATATTTTTTTTAATACAGGGTGCTTCAAAAAATGTGTATACATGTAATAATGGGATGACTCAATAAATAGCAGATAACAATGATTTAACGTCTCTAGGTTAATATTATTTACAATATAGAATAGAACACTTAGGAATTATGTACATAAATTAAAAGAAAAAGGGGAATTTGAGCATCGTCATTGTACTCAGCAATTGTCGTTGGAGAGTACTTCAGCCGTTTGCACGAAGTTTTACATATTACCCCGTTCACATCTCGATATGCTCTGCCTTTTTCAGAACGCAATTCTCACGCTCAGAAAAATTGAATTTGCAAGTCCTGTATTTCAATCTGAGCATCTACGCCACACTGCAAAATAGTTACTCCGCTTGTCGTCATGGCTTAAGAGCCTACATCAGTCACGCGAAAAAAAGCACAAGCTAATGTTAAGTCTATGGGAAGGTTCTTGCGCGATTTCTCGCTCGCATTTTAATATTTTTAAATGATTTTTTTGCATAGGATAGCTGAGGCCGATCCCTATCATTGTTAGTTTTTACTTTTTTGAGTTTGGTTACAGTTTTTTTATATAAGGGTACTTTCACTTTCAGAACCGGTTCCAACCGATTCCAAAATTTAAAATGTCCGCTTATAAAAAAAACTGTAACCAAAATCAAAAAAGTAAAAACTAACAACGTTAGAGATCGACCTCAGCTATCCTATGCAAAAAAATCATTTAAAAATATTAAAATGCGAGCGAGAAATCACGCAAGAACCTTCCCATAGACTTAACATTAGCTTGAGCGTTTCTTCGCGTGACTAGTGTAGGCTCTTAAGCCATGAGAAAATGCTGTGTCCATTGTTGCTACGCGAGTATAATGAGAACATTTAACCATACTCACATACATACACTGTTTAAAGGATCATAACTTCTTATTTTTCTTTCTGTTCAGGTCGTAATTAATTGGAAATAATGATTAGACCAAGATTAATTTTAGAAAAAATAAAAAAATATTTTAAAATGCTATTGAAAGTATCAAAATGTAGCGGAAATACAAGAACAATATTTCAGGGAGTTTCAGGTAGATCCATCTACGCGACTTAAAATTCATCGACTTGATCCTGAACACGATTTCACTGTTTTTAGAAAGTGTTTGTGCACGAGTCTGTCTGTCTGTATCTAAAAAAAAATCCCTGACGGCTCGGCCTACAGGCACAGGTAGATTTCGAAGACGCAGACCGTAGGGCGACTGTTTTTCGGGAATTGCGGAAGAAATGACCTTTTTGCCATGATGCCGCATTTGGGTTCCATAAGGGACCGCCCACTTCGAAATCTAACTTGTTCGCAGGCGGAGCCGGCAGGGATTTTTTTGTTTTTTCGCTATAAGGGTTGGTCCTATAAAAAAACTTGTCAATATAAAAGTTTTAAATAATATTAAGAGGATTTATAATAAATTTAAGCGGATTTGATATCTTGTAACTTGACTAAGTTATGAATTTTTTCATCTAAAATCCCCCCCTTCCCCCCCCCCCTTGGGGCCATTTTGAATGATGTCAAAAATCATTTATACATAAATTGTCGGGCCTTTTCCTAGAAGTAATAATAACTTTAAACGGATTCGATACGTATCATATTTAAGACGTTATGTAGTTTTTTCTGTTTTCAAAAAAGCCCCCCCATTCCCCCCCCCCCTTGGTTCGATTTTGCCCATTCACGAACTTGACCGAGATTTTATGCCCCTTGATTTTATGTATCAGTTTGGTAGAGATTTGTGAAGAATTATTCGAGTTATCGTGTCCATAAAAAAAGTGACATAGATAGATAGATAGATAGATAGATAAAGTTTTGAACTGAGGGTGGTTTTGGGTTCTGGGAGTCATAATCGGCGTAGATCTCGTGTAGAATTTCAACTTAGGGGAGAATGTAATAGGTAGTATTTCTTACGAAGTCTACCTAAAAAAATTTGTGGGCGATCTATCTCGAGAATAAATGCACGGAATTTAATCCGACTTCAGATTCAGTTACACTTTGACATAAATCAGTACAGGTTAGGTTCTGGTATAAATAGCACAAAAGATGGCGCTGCTATCCGCTATATCTTTTCAGTAAAATTAATAGTTTATTTAAAAGATTTTTAAAATTTTAAGTAAATAGTACTCTATTTATTCATATTATCATTTTTACTCTATTTTTATTTCCTTCTATATACAAAGAAAAATTATTAGATTCGTGAAAAATTTCGACTTGGTCCTGAACACGATTTCACTGATTTTAGAACATGTTTGTCCACGAGTCTGTCTGTCTATCTGTATGTGACACAAATTTCATGGGCGTTCTCTCGAGAGAACTAATGCACGGAATTTAATCATTCTTGAGATTCAGTTACAGTTTGACATAAATTAATGCAGGTTAGGTTTTGGTGTAAATCGCCCAAAAAGTGGCGCTGCTATCCGCTATACTGCATTTTCCACAAAATTATGTGGGCACTGTATCTCAAAAACGAATGCACGGAATTTCATAAAACTTCATATTTTGTTAGATATTGGTGAAAATAGACGCTAAATAGGCTTTGGTGTAAACCGTCATACAGGTATGTTGTTATGCTGCATTTTTCAGGAGTTGCGCTATAGCTATATCTCAAAAATTAATAGTCGAAATGAAACCAAACTTCATATTTTGTTACACCCTGACTTAAATAGATCATTATTAATTTTGGGACTATACCACTCAACAGGTGTCGCTGTTATGCTCTGTTTTGTACAATTTCCCCGATAGCTCTATCTCATGAACAAATCGATATCCCTGCAAGGGGACCGTGGACCTTCAGTTGGGTTAAAATCGACTAAAAAATCGTTTTTCTTATTTTGGTTTATTACTATACTTCAATCTTAACTGCAACATTTGCAAAAAACCGCATGCAATTACAAAGATTCCTATCAAAGTTACGAGCATTTCAAATTTGACACCGTATTTGAGTTACACTAAAAAATAAAACTTTAAATCGCGTTTTCTGTAAATGAGAATTTTCGCAGAGTTAAAATATTCAAAATGTTCCAGGCGTCTTATATTTTATCCAATTTTCAAAATATTAAGTATTATTGTTAGCAGTGTGCTATATTTCAAAACTTGGTATTAATATGCATGCATTACTGTACATAAAAAGAAAATTTCGTAGTTATATAACATTTTTCCATGAAAAATTTAAAAAAAAATTAAATATTGGAAGTTTTTTATTAATTTTTCTAAATATATTGGTACAATTTTAAAACGCATACCAACTTTTGTTGCAATAATATAAAGCTACCATTTAACAAAACACCAAGTTCCTGAAGCCAAATTTTATGCACATACAGCATTTTTAATTAGAGTGATTAATTAATATATTTTAATTAATTAATTAATTAATTATACACATTTTTTAATAAAATTGCTTAATTTACCCTATATATATAAAATCCTAATGAAACGAATTTGTGAAACGAATTTATGAAACGATTTTATGAAACGACTGATTAAACGACTGATTATGTTTCAGGGCTATTTTTAATAAAATATTAAACGCTAGATGGTGAAATTAATACCAATTGTCCATAAAAATCCGCGGCTGTGAAAACTGGTAATAGAATTTTGAAATTCGAATTAGTTTTCGAGATATTATTTTTTTTTTCTAATTTTAATGACATTTCTATAATGATGGCAACTAATTACTCAGTTTTTTTGTGACAAAAAAGGGAAAAAATTGAAAAGGATCCCGATAGCGATTATTGATTTCTTTTTATTCGTCATTTTCAAATTGAAATTGAAATTATTGAATTGCGCCAAGCTTTTTAAAAAAGCGTCAAGACCCTTATAATAGAAAAGCACCAAAAGTTCATTGGGTTTGTTTTCATAACTTTTGGCAACAAATCTATGTATATTAACGAATCTGTCTCCCTTTTCGAAGCTCGAATTACGCCAAACCTAAAAGCAAAAGATCCTATACTGGAAAAGTACCCGATTTTCTTATGGACAATATTCAAGTGACATAACATGGTGTAAAATTATCGCGGATAGCAAATTTGTTTAAATATCTCATCAATTGATGCCGAATAAATGCAGGCATGCATGCACAAAATATTTAATTAATTTTGTATGATAAATAATTATTAGAAAATTCGTATATACATATTAATTAAAATAAATAATTTACATATTTAAAATAACATGAAAATATGCATGATGGTGCACTAAAATAGAAAGAAAATTAAAACCTGTTACTGAAAATGTCTATAACATAGTAGGGTAGACTGGAGCACATTTACGCGGATTTTTTTCAATGAATTTTCTAATTTTTATGTTTTAACTTAGGAAATTTTAGACATTGTGGTTTTATAAAGCAGTTAATAAAATCAAAATTTTGTGTATTCAGTTGTTGCCCTATTTTTGTTTTTAACAGTAAAAAAAATTTTTTTTAGGTCCAAGTCACTTGCGTAAACTTTCCCCGGGAACAGGACATGTTTACGCATATTCTAAGTGATACCAAATAGTAAGTGAAATAAATATTTAATCAAAATGAGATGTTTTATTTATAACTTAATAATGTCTTACCATCTGTAAAATAAAGAAAATTTATTACAGGCTGAACAGTCTATAAAATTAAAGCTAAACAGGCATGAAGACAGAACTATATGATTGTAAGCTATAAAAGACGAATATTTTACTCAATTAAACATTAAATGATGATTTGCAAAACTAAATAGCCTGAAAATACTAAAAAGGTTTGAGACAGTAGGGAGCAAAAAAGTTTAAGGTGCACGTTTACACAGTAAGAACGTGCGTAAAGGTGCCCCGATGTCAATGCGTAAACATGCCCCGTCGCCATGTTTAGATTTATTTTTAACGTGCAACGAAAATTAATAACATTTCTGTTCATATAAATACAGTTCTCAAAAAAGTATAAAATTCTGCTAATGTTCATACATTTGTTTATCCTCTACAAAGTGTTATTAGTTCACAATAAGTTTCAATAAGTTCAACACAAAATTTACTCACCTTGACAGATAACAGGTTATCCTTTCCTCATGCTAGACCGAAGCTCGAGTAACGCTCAAAAACTTGTGAGAATACCCGCTAGGGAGCAGCATCAATCTGTTATGACTGGTGGCGCGCCAGTTATAACTCGTTTCGGAAAAAGCGCACTGCGTAAACGTGCCCCATGCGCAAACGTGCCCCGGTCTACCCTACTTTTCAATACCGTGGTTCTTAATGTTATTCACAAGCAGATGGGATTTTTGTCATCCTTAAACGCAAAGGAAGAATAGAATGCAGATCATTATTATAAAAGTCCGAGAGGTACTTTAAAATTCCTCCGAGAGTAAATTTAAACCTAATCATTATACAAACTGGTTTTCAAGTTGTAATTGATTTTACTTATCAATCCCGAAAACAGTCGTCAGTTGTCGCAACAGCTGTGTATGAGGCCATGATAATCAAAAACCATGATAATCAAAAAATGCCCCATTAAAACGTTAAAAGCATGGCAACCCAATTACAAATTTACCAATATTTTTAAAACAAAGCACGCTGTCATGTTTTTAAAGGCCTCGAAGTCTGAGCGGAGGTTGGAGAGCGTAGCTCGCAGGGGGTAGGCCCCCTAGTTTACTTATAAAATGTATGAATTACTAGGTGTGCAAAATTTCAGTACAATTGAGTGAAAAATGAAAAAATTGGTTTTGAACGTCCACTGTCCCCTTAATTTGGATTGCAGACGATTTGATTTATATAGAAGAACGTGTTGTGTTGGCCATCACATACTAGTTTACATATGTCACAATATTCTATTCAATTTTTTTAAGTATTTAAATTTTTTAATTTACTGGAAATCTGCTCATTACAGTTAAAGCACACTTATAAGAAAATTATGCAACAAAATATATTTCAAAATGTTTAAAATTGCAGAAAAAACGTAAATTTTAACATCTGCTTAATTTTTTAAAGAAAATTTTAATAAAATCTTTTAAAATTTTACTACAAAAATTTTGCTTCCTTAAAGCATTACCCTTTATAAAAACCATTCAGTAATACGTCAATAAGATATTATAGATTACTCAATAAAAGAAAATAGTACAATGTTATCGAGCTCTATTAAAATAGGACCAATTTTGTTTTTTCAAATAGTAACACTCACTTTTGAAAAACATTTTGGAGTTGGATGAAAGTAGCTCGAAAAAATATTTACTTTATATACTTTCTTTAAGACAGAATTCGAAGCTATCAGAGTTTGAGGATGGTAATTTACGTGACAAAAATTTATTTAAATCTCCCTTCCCCTCCTCCCTCCAAAAAAAAAAAAAAAAATTAAACATAAATATCCGTTTGAAATGTTTCCTTTTTAATGAGATACAATGAATAGACAAACATATTACAGCCATTTTTTCGATTCAAAAATAAATTTTTAACAATTTCCATTCAAAAAATAGTTATCTCGTTTTACAAGTCATTCCTGTCTATAAAACCTCAGAGATATGAACAAATTATATTTTTTTTCAGTTTAAAGAGACCTTCTTCTGTTATCGCAGGATACACAGAAAGGAATATCTTTGGAATTTTCAAAAAATATTAATGAATTTTCTTTAATATGAAAGTGAGTTTGTGTGTATTTTTTCTGGTAACTACTTTGGTGTTTTTAGAACTTTTCGCTGCAAGATTTTCCGAAATGTATGGATACACTCCCAACACTTCTTTTTTTATGACTGTATGAATATATTTTTTTAAAAAGTGTATAATGTAGGTACATTTTTTCGAGCAAACTCGATCCGAGAAACTCAAATAGGATGAAAAAAGTGAATGTTGCCATTGGAAAAATGAAAGTTGATCCATTTTTTTATATACAGACCACAACCTGTATTTTAAAAACCGCATTCATATTCGTAAAGTAGCATAATACAATGTCGAATGGTAACTGTAGAATCGTGTTACGACAATTTGGTGATACAATAATATAGGGGGAAGTGGGGATTTTTTTGCGACAAATTCCTATTTTTGGACAAATTCCTATTTTACATTTGAACGACTTCCAACGAGTCCTGCGAGTCCTACGAGTCCAACGAGTCCGACCCGTGCAGGACTCTATCAGGATGCGAGTGTAAATTATAAAGCAAGCAATGCATATATGACTAAACTTCAAAGACGCTTATCACGTGATCTTTAAAAGCTGAAAACTTAGCATTAATAGAAAATTTTTACTTTGAAATTCCAGATTGTTTCGAATGCTTTTTGAGAAAGGTGTTGTTAAACATATGAAGATTTACGAAATTTATTACAAAAGATATATCGAGGTATGTATACTTCAAATATTTTTTATTAAATGAAATTCGTATAATTGGAAACCATTTCTGTCTTATTGATAAACTAGTAAATCTGCAGATCAGGAGCCTCCACGTCAGCTCTGAAAATCATTGTTTTTTAATTTCACTTTTTATACTTTTTAGCATCTTACAATTCGCAATTTAATTTTTTTTAATGTTACATACATATTTATAGGCATATAAAATACTTCGGAGATTTCAGAAATTAGAAGCGTTAATCCGTAATTTTCTGTTTAAATCCATTATTCAAATATGCGATTTTCATTTCAGTTAAAAATGAAATTTGAAAATTGTCTGCATTCCCATAGGAAATCATTATGACTTAAAAAGAAATGTTCTATATGTTTTGAATGAATGAACTAAATGTAACTAAAAACTATACAGCTAATTCCGGGTACCTCACCAACATACCCATCAAAAATCAACTTAATAGGACGATTTTTACGGCAGTTATCGCGGAACAGACACATAAACAGACGGAAACCAAAAACTTTTCGCATCTCCACAGTGAGATTTCGGTAATTAATTACGTTTTATTTTTATGAAAATAAATAGTTTTAGAGGCAGGGAGTGTCAACTCGGCACCGGAGATAAAATTTTCAAACAGGGGTGCCATTTCAATACTTTCTTAGGGAGGCAGGGAGTGGCAAAGCTTTTTTTTAGGGGGAGAGGGGAGGTGGTGAGTGAGCAAAGATTTATTTTGATCTTATTGCGCACATCCTAAAAAAAATTGACAACTGTTACATTTTTATCCTTATATATATATTTAAAATCAGTTAAAGTACAAAATAATGTTAAACATATCTCACTTTGAGAATTTTGAAATGGAAAATAAAGTTTTCATGGGTGTTATAAAATGATAAAATATAAAAGTTGTATTATTTATGCTTAATTTTTGTTTGAAACTTATACACACGCATGTATATATACGTTTGTTTGTTAAAAATGTGGTTCAATACACGTATAATTAATAAATTAATTAGTAACGTAATTAGTTATTTTTAAGTAATTATTAATTATTTGTTATTAATTAATTAATTAATTAATAATTATATGCAGTTATGTATGTATTAATCAGTTTTTTAATTTTTATGACACTTTCGGTTTCGGTTTCGGTCGAAAGGGTGAAGATCACCGGAATTCGGTTTCGGTTTCGGTCTTAAAAACCTGTTTCGGTCGATCTCTAAATTTTAATTAAGGCATAATGGAAGAAAAGTACTTTCGAATGAAATTTGAAAACTGTAGCTCGATTTAGTCACTCTTTACAGCTTTTTAAATAATCTTCAAGCATGATTTTTTAAAATTCAATCTCAACAATGCACATTTCTTTGCTACATTAATGAAAAGTAGCTACTGAAAGATGTGTTGCCACAATTTGTAAATTGATTGTTCAGGGAAAATTAAAAGCGTTTTCTTTTTGCGTTAATCAACCGTAATTTAATCCATTTCCAAGCTTTCCCATGGCTACAATCTCCTTTAAAACGAATGCGAATACCACTAAAGATTTTAAATAACATATTTCAGACAAATCACATAAGCTCATATATGCCATATGGCTATGTACCTGATTATGTAAGATTAGATTATATTAACTATAAAATATGGCGCTTTGACACTAAACAAAACTCTGTCAACATAAAAACAGATTCCAGTTTTTTTTTCGTTAAATAGTGTCATCACTAATTCTTTTTCTTTTTCCTATATATTGATCCTTCATTGAAAAAAAAAATGGCTTAAAGATCGGCTACTTATTTCAAAATGCGTTTTTTTTTGACCGACTAAAACAGAAATCCAAAGGGATGACTGTGAAGGCAAAATGCAATTACTGTTGACGTTGAGAAAGATTGGCAGCTGGAATGGATTCCAAACTAGGAAATATCTGCTAAGAATTTCAACTTAACAAATCTGAACGATTAACATTTTATTTCTATAAATTTTATATATTATCTGCTCATTTTCGGTGCATGATCCATCTACATTTTTTTAAAACTAATTTGGATAAACCATGTTTTTGAAAAAAAAAATTGTTTTCGAATTACGTATTTGAATTTTTCCATCAGTCCACCAGTTTTCCATTTTTAGTCTTATCAAATCGTAGACTTGTTGAGGTAGCCAATCTTTTCCTTTTGTAATTCCTGTAAAACTCATGACAAATTTATAGACTTTTGCTTTCTCAGCTGCTGAGAAAGTAAAAGCCTATAAATTCGTATTTATTTTTAAGATTAAAATAAATGTTTTACATTAAAAACAATACGTCATTTTTTTTTTAGATAAACCATTTTACTTTTAGTCCCGCTTGTTTTAACACCCATCTTTAATGAATTTTTAATGGAAAATACTGTATTGTTTTCTTTAAATCCAATTTGTATTAATAGTGAGCATATTGTCTACCCACATCCAAAGAACTAAAATATGCCTCTTTGGTTGTAGCTCAAGCTGAAACAAGTTACGATGTAATGATTTCTAAATGTCAATATTTGACAGACGATTTTTGATTATGTAGAATAAATTGAATCATGAAGTTTGAAGGTGCAAAAATATGTTTTCATTTGTTAGAAAATTTACTTTAATATTAACAAACCAGTGAAAACAATTGGCCTTTGTGAAATCAGGAGCTAAGTTATTTATTTTTATCTCAAAACACATTTAAATAAATGTACTATGTTGTTTAAACGCACTTATAGTAATCTTTCTAATATGCGATAAAAAAAAACACATTATCTGCCCAAAATGAAGTCAGTTTCTTATTTCAAATTATAATGAGAGAATCCGAATTTTTATTGGTTTATAAAAATATTGTCCCTACGCAGTTTATTTTATGGCAGCGGGAAAGAAATTTTATTAGAAATTGAAATAAAAAATAGACTTCTGTAATGATAAACTATGGGAGATGTTTGAAAAAAAAATAGTAAAAAATGGTCTGAGAAATTTTTGAAGTTGACAGTAATTTTACTCGTGTTCTAAAACGCATGTACATCAAGTTTCGTTCAAATCGGACAAAAACTGTAGATCTGTATAAGGCACATACATACCAAGAACGACTTTTATATAGAGAGAAGATAGATATTACGTGTCTCTTAATCTTATTTGCATTGTTTTTTTTTTTTTTTTTTTTTTTTTTTTTTTAACATGAATTTTTTTTTATTTGAAAAATAATTGTTGAGGAAAAAATATTATTCCAAGTTTCGTATTTATTGGCAACGCTAATGCTTAGCAACGTAAAATAATTAATTAAATTTTAAAGGAAAAGCATTCATTGATTCTCTATGAAAATAATGAAATTTTGAATTATTAAGAAAGATATTTGAAAATAATAATTAACACCTACCCTATATTCATTTCGGGGTTATAAATCATCTATATGCAAAGATACAGGGCCATTAAATCCTTCTTTTTAACAATTTCCAACCTAGTTGAAAAGTGTTTATGACTTCGGTTTGTCTGCCTTCTGGGCGTCTGCCGTCTCTCCGTGCTCTAACTCGCGTAAATATGCTTCGATTGTCTTGAAATTTTAGTAGGTTATTGTCGTCTACTACAGCATGTTCTCTATTTTAAATGAAGGGTGTAGCACTTATAGTTTGTTTACAGGGACAGTCAAAATTATTCCGTTACATTACAGTCAATGGGAAATAATCGTTTCAAGTGCATTTTGATGATGCTACGCCATTTGAAACATAATGAAATTAATATATATTTATGGAGCACTTTAAAACATGCTTTTTGTAAAATATGGGTTACAAAACATATATTATTCATTTACAGGGTCAAACAAAAGAATTATGTTACACATTGTTCGACGTGGAAAAATCGTTTGCAGATTAAATGATGTTTCACTATTTTAAACACAATGAAAATTATATGCATTACTGAGGTGCACTATAAATTGCTCCCTTAAAAGTATGGTGTAAATTAAGTTTATCGTTCATTTACAGGGTCAAATAAAAAAATTCTGTTACACATTGTTCTATGGGGAAAAATCGTCTGCAGTTTAATTTAATAATGTTTCACTATTTCAAAGATAATGAAAATTATATACATTACTGAGATACACTATAAATTGACCGATTAAAAGTATGGTGTGCATTGCGTTTATCGTTTATTTACAGGGACACATAAAAGAATGAGGTTACAGTATACGTGCGATAATTACAGTCCATGTGTGATAAGTGCGTTTTCAAGTTTGGTTTGCGTTTTTAAGTTTAACTAAATTTTTTCATATTACGTGGTGTGTATAAATTGGGTTGATCATGCACAGGGCTACACAAAGGAATTCATAAGTATTACGCACTATGGGAGTGAATTGCTTAAGAGTAGTTTTTAAGTGTATTACGCATTTTGTAGCTGAACTATATTTAGTAGACCAATATAAGTTTGTGGCATATAAATAAATTCATATACAGGGCTACGCAAAGAGCAAAATACATAGTCGATCATGGTTGGTAATTGCTGGAAGTGAGTTTTAAGTTGTCTTATGCGTTTTATACATGAATTAAATTTTAGATTAATATGTGATGTGAACAAAAGTGTTTAGATAATATACAGGGCTGTACAAAAGATTTGGAATGCATTTCCGTCGATTGGCGAAAATTGCTTAATGTAAATTTTCTAACTGAACTAAATTTTATCTTGCTATCTATTATATATCCAAATCTACAGATCATATACAGGGCTGCACAAAAAAATTCAACTACTTTTTTTGCAATGGAAAGTAATTTCGAAAACTGTATTTTTCAATGTGGTAAGTATTTTTAAACTGTTTACTTACATATCTCCTTTTACCTTATTTAACGGTGGATTTTCGTTGCAGTTTTCTGGATGTGTTGGGAAGTGTTTCACAATATATGCCGGACGCATGATTTTTCGTTCTTGTTGAAGTTTACTTCAGCCAAACATATACACACACAATCGCATTTATAAAATCATTAGGATAGGATAAATTAAATTGAACTGTCATAGAATTAAAACGATCTCTCTACCTTTTCTTTCATTGAATACCCTCTCTCTCTTTTTTCTTTTCTTCTGGTATACTATTCTATTTAATTAAAAAATTTTGTATATATTCAACGATGGAAGAAATCACCACTTTACAATGTAAATACAAAATTAATTACAACAAGAACGAAAAATCATGCGTCAAGCATAGATTATGTAACACTTTCCAACGCTTCCAAAATAATTTTACAAATCATTACCGTTTAATAAGCTGAAAGAAATCATCTAAGTAAACAATTTGGAAAACGCTTAACATATTTAAAAACGTAATTTCAGGAATTTCCAAAAAATACAATATTCGGAAAAATATTCGAACACTTTTATTCAGCCCTGTATAGGATCGATATATTTGTATATATACTACATAGGATGCTAAATTTCAATTTAGTTAGGAAACGCGTAGCACAGTTTAAAATTTTCCTTCTGGAGTTTCTGTCAATAAACGGAAATGTGTTCGCGAACTTTTGTATTTCCCTATATACGATCTACAGAGTTTATACACACCAAGTAATAGACAAAAAGTGAGTTCAATTTAAAATCGCGTTCAACAACTTAAAACGCACTTCCAGGAATTATTGTTAACAGACAGTAAAGAATTCTTTTGTGTGTCCCTGTAAATGAACGATGACTGCTATATACCCAATATTCTGTAGTAAGCCTCTTGTAATGCACCTTAGTGATCTATATAAATTTCAATGCGTTTAAAATAGTGAAACATTCTTTAATTAAACCGCAGACGATTTTTCTCCATAGACGTAATGTAACGGAATTATTTTGACTGTCCCTGTAAAGTAATTATAAGTGCTATGCACACCCTATTCCGTATTAAGCTTCTTGTAATGCACCTTAGTGATATATATCAATTACAATGTGCTTGAAATTGTGTAACATCATTAAAATAAACCGCAAATGATTTTTCCCCATAGACCGTAATGTAACGGAATTCTTTGAGTGTCCCTGTAAACAAAATATAAGTGCTACACACTTCAGTTGAAATAGAGAACATGCTATAAATAACGACAATAACATATAAAAATTGCAGGGCAATCTGAGCACATTTACGGGAGTTAGAGCACGGACAGACGGCCAGACAAACCGAAGTCATAAACACTTTTCAACTAGGTTGGAGAGTGTTAAAAAGACTGGGTATGAATATTTCAGTTTAGAGTTAGAATACGAATCGAAAACCAATAACTTACCACTAAATCATTCCCGAGGTCTGAGAGATCAATGTCTTCTGTGTTGTCGTCATATGCAGATCTATCCAAACGACAGCCCTGAAATTCTAACGTGTGGACACCAATACCCGAAAACAAATTCTATAGAATGTTCTTGATCTTGAAGTGGTTCAGTGTAAATAGTACCTTCTGTTTTCCGGATAAGCTACTTAAAGCTTGCTGGAGGATTTCTAGATCATACAACTTAACATACACGCCACTAGCACAATCCACATTAATGAAATCACCATAATCGGAACATACACAGGGACTCATATCTTCTGCGGGACACGTTTCCATGCTCACTTCCGAGATAAAACCCAAAGTCAGAATAGTCATGTATAAAGACCACATCTCGATAATCTACCCTGAAAAAATATATATATTAGTTTTAGAAATGAGTGAAAAGCAATTTTATTATGTTAAACTGTCATCCTTTATGTGAAGGTGAAAAGGAACATTTATTCCTTTTGAATTGTAGAAAATGAAAGATTTTATCTGCAAATTTATGTAAAATAAGTTATGGTATAAAATATCTAGTAATTTGACGACTCTGTTCGTGCAGACTATTTTGTGAAAAAGGTTCCTCTTGTTACTTTTCCTAAAGCATAGTGTAAGGAAAATATTAAAATCACTAGTGGGCTAACGCCTGCTAGCGGGCCCGTAATTAGATGGGAGTCTCGAATTCATACGAACCTCGTAAAAAACTGTCCTAATACTTCCTTATCACCAGGCAGGGCTGCAAAGCATGATTTTAAGCGACATTAAAAAAGCAGATTTTCATAAAATAAACTGTATCTAAACTTATTGCAACATAAACAGATCGATTTATATAGGTAATTAAATGAAAAAGGTGCATTTATAAGATATTGATGTAAGAAATCATTAAAAAAAAATTTCGACCTTATACTTATTTCCATGATAAAGTGCATCAAAAATTTAAATATATCATTATTTTACTAATTGCAATTTGTATAGTTTTGAAAACTGTGTATTTCTATTAAGTTTGACTTAAATAAACTGGGTTCCTTACATCCTGTCCTTATATTTTCTAGAAAACTTTTACAATAATTTTTTCCACGACCTTTAACTTTTTTTCAGGCTTTAGTATAAATGATAAAAAGTTCTTCCGGCGTGTACCGGGAGGAAAAGGTAGCTTCCATATTCCATAGAATTTCAAACACCTGTATCTTATCCGTTTTTCAAGATAAAGCCAAAACAAAATCCTCTCCAATCCGTGTAATGATCTAACAATTAACGTAAATAATTTTTTCAATTTATAATTTTTTATTCTTCTTTTTGAATTTTTAAAAATTTTAACTGGCCGCCATTTTGAAACAAGATGGTGGATGAAGCTGACCAGCGAACTCGGTCGAGATCATGGTATGTCCTATACACATAGTCAGTCACATCCAAATCGGTTCATAAATAAGAGATTTACAGCATAACAAATGTCATATATATATATATATATATATATATATATATATATATATATATATATGTACGGGGTGACAAGAAATAACTTGTACACACATGATACATTATAACTTTAATGCTAATGAAAATATTACGACCAATATATATATATATATATATATATATATATATATATATATATATATATATGTACGGGGTGACAAGAAATAACTTGTACACACATGATACATTATAACTTTAATGCTAATGAAAATATTACGACCAAACTTCAAAATAAATATGAATACATTATTTCGTCTAATATATTTACAAATTTTCAAAGTGGCTACCTTTAACCTTAATACAGAGCTTTAAACGTGTCACAAAAATTTCGGCTATGGGCCGCAACTCACTTACTGATATTTTATCCCATTCCTTGCATAAGAATTTCTTTAGGGATGCCAAAGTTTTATGAGGTTTAGCACACACCCTTGTCTCCAAGATGGACCAAACAGAATAATCCATTGGGTTCAAATCTGGGGAATACGGTGGCCCTTCTTGAACTCCAATGAAGTCAGTAAAATGTGTCTTGAACCAATCTTGAGTATCTTCAGCTCTGTGTGCAGGTGCGGAATCCTGTTGGAATGTCCATCTTTTGTTTCCAAAGTATTTTTGTGACCAAGGTAAGACAACATCTTCCAAAATGAGTTTGCAATATGTTTGTTGATTAATCTTTATCCTTGATCAACTAAAACAAGTGATGTTTTCCCACTAGCACATATCCCATCCCAAATCATTACAGATTGGGGTGGTTGACGCCATTCAACAATGCAAGAAGGTCCAGGTGCTTCTGCTGACCAAACTCTATTATTATGGCTATTGTGAGCTTGTTCAATCGAAAAAGTTTCTCATCTGTGAAGACAAATGTTTGCCATCGATCACCTGCGGCCCGCTTTAACAGTTCTTTACACCTTTGAAGTCTTGTGCGTTTGTTATCTGCTGTTAGCTTTTGAGCCTCTTTCATTTTGTAAGGGTGAAGACCAAGCTCTCCTTTTGCCATCAAACGTGCGGTTTCTCTGTTGATCTGCATCTCTCTAGCAACCTTTCTCATTGAAATCCTAGGATTTCGTTGAACTCGCTTTTTGATAATTACCCGGTTTCTTGATGTGTTAACTGTGCGTTTTTTCCTCTTTCGGGCCTGTCACCATCATGTCCGAGTTCTTTAAACCTTTTGATTGTGTATGAAACCGTCGGCTTAGGCACTTTCAATCGTTGAACAATTTCACATAGTTTCACTCCTTGCTTATGTAATTCAAGTATGGCAGATCGTTTGTTAACCATAATGGTTATCACAACTAACTTACTTACACCTGTTTAGTAGCTTTCTAGAATCAATTCCCTATGACAATAACTTTATAACTTTAATGGTAGTTACAGATTTTTGGTTTGAAACTTCGTCCAAGTTATTTCTTGTCACCCTGTATATATATATACGTATATATATTAAATATCTGATATAATATATATACATTTATATATATTATGGTATAGATCCATATATATGCTTTTTAATATACAAAAAAACCTTTTTGTAATTCTTTTGTTAAAAGTTATCTCTTCTCTTTTCTTTTTATTCTAAAATCGTGTCTCTTTTATTAACAGATTAATGTTTTATCCTTTTTGCAGGCAGATGCAATTCATTCTCTCATCTCTTACATTTTTATTTTACATGTACACCGCAGCTCGAATATTAGAGCAATATGTTTCTCGCTGTGTGTATGCACTTTGTCCGGTATTATTTTCTTTCTTTTTAATTCTGAACTTTGTGCATCTGCTAGTTATCATAATACATTTACTTTTAGCCTTGTAATTATTTCAGTTTAACACAAAATTTATATACATCCGCACTTTATGTTTTTACAAATTGTTATTTCTATCTCGATATTTCATGATCGCAGATGTTTTCCCAGCGCATAAAAGCCACAAAAAGGTTACTGATGAACTTTGTGATATTACACACCCCTCTTTAATCGCCAAATTTACTATTTCTTATCATTAACGGTTATTTTTGCTGGCGTTAATGGATCTTGCCAATTGCTTTATTTTTGGTGTAAAATACTCACTGACCTGTGAACATTGTCATGATTTGAGATGATCAGTCTTTGCTGAGATGTAGAGGTGAAAAGACTTATCTTGATACTGCCTTGCTATGGAGTAAGCCGACCACCTGTTTTGCTTTTACTGTCATGCTGCTTTTCGCTTCAAATAAAGGACTAATTTCGACAGAATGAGTTCTTATTATATCTCCGAATTATTGTTGTTTCTCTTTACTCAGGAAACGCATCTGAAGTGTTTTGCGGTACAACGAACTTCATTTTAATAACTATGTACTAATATAGTAAAATATCCACTGTGACGATCAGGCCAACTCTTCGATAATATTATTAGAATGCAAACGTCAACTATTGTATACTAAACCTACAGTACACAAAGTGGTACCTTATTTTTGAAGTAAAGTATGTACGTTAAAATGGATGGTCTGGCTTCGCTTGCATGTCTACGTTGGTATAAAAAACTTTTTCACGTGTCTATCAATCTGCTAAATTGGACTGTGTCTCCCTGACAATAGATGGAATCTGTGTGCCGAAAAGTTTGAAATCGAGATATTTACCGAATTGATACACTGCAATCTCCGAATATCGCAAGACTTCGATTTTCTTTTGATTCATATGTGACGGACTATGGACTAGGCCGCATACACCGCCTTTGATGACGTATGCTTCTTTTCGATTTTCGTCTAAGCAGATCTACGGAGCGACCGTTCATAAAAATTACAGGCTAATTAGCTGCTCTGTTCAACATATTCGTGTCCGGGAGAATTTTTTTTCCCCTTTTCGTACAGTGCTTGTGAATGGAAGTTTCTGCACGTTTGTGACATACGTCCGTTTGCATCTTTTGAATATTGTGGATTCAACAACAGTGTGTTTGTGTCTCCAGCGGTTAGAAAAGTTTTTTTTTCTGGCTCCTTTTGACGCTAAAGGAAGATTTTTGGAGAAATTGTGAAGGTGCTTTTTCCGTGTAGTGAAGTGCTCAAGATATGATAGTGTAAAATTCTCGTTCTGTAAAGTCGGCAATCGGTTAGGTACAGTGACGAGTGGAATTATAGATTGCCCGGATGTGTTTTTCCGCGTCCTCCTTATATGTTGTTTTACTTTAAAAAAAAAGGATTTCAAATTAATTTTCGTAATTAATTAAAGTGATATCGAGAAATAATAAAAAAAAGAGAGAATAAAAATTTTAAGGTGTCCACTGCCTTGTGTAAAAAGTGGTTTACTAAAAAAAGTGGTACTAAAAGTGGTTTACAGCTTAGAATATATTTAACATGCTATATATGTTACTTCAATCCGTCATTTTTTTTGGTACAATGCACGCGATATATTTTTAATTTATATGTAAAAGAAAAAGTTACAAATTTTTATTCTTATGTTTTTAAAAGTATTTAAGTGTTGGGAAAAATGATAATAATGATTTAAAAAGATAAGTTTTTACTGCAGTTTAATTTTTCTCATAGTAAAGTACCGAGTTATGATATTTTGAATTGTTAAAGGTTATGATTTTAATAATAATAATAATAATGATAAATATAGGTTCTCATTTGTTTGATCTTTCATATAATAATATGCTCATGATTTTTTAAACTAGTTAGATATTTTGTGTAGATGGAAGAACACCAAGGTAGGTGAAAAATATATTTGTGCAAAATGATGGTAGTAATTTATTATTTTAATATTTTTACTGTGTTATGCATTTAATTTATTATTTATATACTTATTGATATTTTTGTGCTAAAATTTTTGTGTGAGGTCATATAAATATTTTTAAAAGAGAAGGATTTAAAAATTTAAAATGACTAGTAATTTTCAATTCCAAGTTGATGATTTCTTTGGAGATTCCTCCCTTGTGAATTGTTTCTTTGATCAAATTTTAACATACGAAAAACTTAAGGGCTTGAAACTGTGGCTTTTCTAAAATCAAAACTTAAAGGTCCAGCGCGGCAATATATGATAGAAGACCCAGTCTTACACAAAGCTACAGATTTTGAGTTTATTCAAAATAGAATATCAGATTTTTTTTGCTAAGACTTCTGCCCCTGCGACTTTAAATGATTTAAATACGCTTACCATTTTGCCGCATGAATCTATTAAAAATTTTGCCCACCGGTTAAATGTTTTGGTAACTAAAGTTTACCCGGAAATTCTAGACAAAGATTCCGCGATTCATATAAAATATGTAACATTTTTGTCTTGCCTACCATCTTCTATCAGACATAAATTATTATAGGAAGATGTAAAAACTTATCCGAAAGCAGTAGAAAGAGCACAGGTTTTGCAAGACATATTTGTACAGGATAATGTGTTCAGTGATTCTTTTCAGGCAACTGAACAGTTGCAATCGAAAATTGCTGAGCTTACGGAAAAAATAAATAATTTGAATTTTTCTCAACCTTTGTCAAAAGAAAAAAATGACTCCTCACCTGTTAGAGAAAAGAAACACCATGACAGACAAAATTATCAGGAAAATTATAAAACGCGACACAATTTTCAGCCATATCAAAGACGGCGGTATCCACAAAAACAAACTGAGCGTTGCCAATTATGTTTTTGTTATGGTTATTCTGCTAAGCATTGCTTTAAATGGCAAAGAGCTAATACAAAATTGGACCAACAAGACACTAGATATAAAAGAAATTACTCAGACACTAATTACAAGAATTTAAACTCAAAATGAGTCACACGAAAGCTGACAATGTTGTGCCTCAGAAAAATTTACCTACGTCAGCACCCATTTTTCACATTAATGACGAAAGTTTGCCAAAGATTTCGGCGAAAAGACTTGTTAACTCCATTGCGTCTCAGACAAATACTCAGGTTTGCATTGCAAATGACTGTTCAACACAAGCAGAAAACATGTTTAGTGAATTTATTTTTAATGTAAATATCCCAACTCCAGAACTTCCTCTCATAAATACTTTAATTACTCTAGAAAATGCTTCCATATTTTCAGATACTGGCAGCAGCACATCTTTGCTTTCGAAGCGTTTATTTGATAAAATTAAAGACAAATTAAAATACAAACGCTTAGGATCTAATGTAACATTAACGACGGTAAATTCAGAACTTGATTTCACGGCATGTATTCGTTTCACATTTAAAATTCAACAAAATTTCTTTTCTCACCATTTCTATATCGTTGATATTCCTGAATCGCATAATTTTAATGGCATTTTAGGACTTAACTTTCTTGAAAAACATAATATCACACTAGATTTAACGAACAAAATCATGCAGCTCAATGAGTTAAAAGTTCCATTCATTTATACTAAAGAAACAACTGAAACGCTTGAGTGTCACAGTCAGCCTATTTCTGAAAATGTTATGCTAAAATCTAAATTGATTCTTGCACCAAATCAAACTAAATGTATCTCTGTAAAAGTTAAAAACATGACTCATGACACTCCATATTTATTCCAAAGTAACGCTTTTGCTAAAGATATCCTTGCTTTTGACTCTATTGTCCAAATTGATAAACAAAACACCAGGGAATTTTCTATTTATGTCAGAAATAATGCAAACAAAACTATACATGTAACCAAGAACACCAATATAGGCTCAGTTACCCAAATTGAGGAGATAATCCAAAATTCTGAGGACTTGAAAGACAGCGAAAATGTGGTTAATGAACAAACACAATTGTTTGTAAATTTTATCAAAGCTTCCGATGAAATATTGCAAAAAAAGAAAAACAGATCTGTCATCCGCGGACTTTAAATTAAATCACCTTCCTAAACAAGAAGCAGATAAAATACAGAAACTTTTGATGGAAAATTATGCAGTTTTCTCAAAATCACTGAAAACATTGGGACATACCGATAAATTCAAACCTAATATCAAACTTGCTAATGATTCCCCTATTAAGACATTGCCATTCCCAATCCCTCAATCTTTACAGCAAGAGGCATTAGATCAGATAAATCAATTAGTCGAAGCTGGAATCATAGAACGCAGCTGTTCTAAATGGGCGATCGGGTAAACAAAAATTTAGATTAGCTTTAGACTTGCGCATGTTAAATACAATCATTCAGAGCTCCTCTTACCCTCTTCCTAAAATTCAAACGATAATTTCCAACTTATCAAAATATAAATATTTTACATCGCTAGACTTCCAACAGGCATCAAATTGATATGCCAATTAAATTTCAAGATAAAGTAACTTTTTCAAGCATGTTTGGCTCGTATAAATTTAAAAGGCTCTGTTTCGGTTTGAAGAACGCAAGCATTTATTTTCAAGCACTTATGGACATGTTGTTGGATGAGATGAGATTAGAAGGTATCTACGTATACCAAGATGATCTTATATTTGGTTCAAATTCAATACAGGAAACTTATGAAAAATTGGAAAGAATTCTCCAAATTTTGGCTAAATATAATATGACTCTTTCACCAGCAAAATGTACTTTCCACCAATCTGCAATTGATTACCTCGGTTTTCATATTGAAAATCATACAATTTCGCCTATCAACACTAACATATTGAAAATAAAATCCTTTCCAGCACCTAAGACAAAAAAAAACAGGTTAGAAGTTTTGTTGGCTTGGCCACGTTCTATAAAAATCTAATTCCCTCATTTTCTAAATTAATTTAACCACTCATTGATTTATCTAAACCTAAATCCGCATTTAAATGGACTGATTACCATCAAAGTGTATTCAACGACATACAAAAGATTTTCTTTAAACATCCTATGGTCAGATTACCCGATTGGGATAAGACGTTTTATGTCAATACAGACGCTTCCGGATCGGCAATTTCAGGGGCTCTTCTCCAAATGTATAATGACCAACTCTTACCTATTTCTTATTTTTCAAAGTCATTAAAACCATCTGAAAAAAAATACCCCGCAATAAAATTAGAATTAATCGCTATTGTAAAATCTATAAATGCATTCAATTACTATATTTACAATCGTAATTTTGTCATCTTATCTGATAGTGAACCATTAGAAAAGTATAAAAAAACCTCTAACCCAGCTGACATCACAACTCGTTGGCTAATGCATTTGTCCAAATATACTTTCACATTTCAACACATACCCGGCTCTAAAAATTTTTTAGCTGATTATTTATCCAGGTGTAGTTTTAACGACAACAACATAGAAACTCTTGACTCGAATCCCCAACTAATGTCTGAAAATTCTCAACCTTTACCAATTGTCGAAAATGATATTAATGTGATAGACTCCCATGAATTCATAAATTGTTTGGTTAACAAAAATGCAAAAAACAAAGATCTTTTACTAGAAATTTCAAACACAATTTTTGTTCAAGAACAACTTAAAGACTCACAGTTATCACCTATATATAATGAAATTTTAAATTCAGGTTCTTGTGTTAAGTATCCTTCTTTCTTCATACATCCAGACTCTAAGGTCCTTATGCAAAAGAAAAACAACATTGCTCAAAACTCTTTTTCATATCTTATAATTGTTCCAGATTCTTTAAAACCTAAAGTATTAACAATTTCTCATCTGTCACATTTTGGTTTTATAAAAGCATATGACTTTCTTTCTTCGCGTTATTTTTGGAAAGGCATATACACAGACACACTTAATTTTGTTGCTTCGTGCACAAAATGCCTCCAAGCAAAACATCACCGAATTCCTAACGCACCTCTTCAACCTACTTACACATCAAAATTCCCAGGAGTCACAATTTCTATTGATCTTGTTGGACCTTTCAAAAATGGTCACTCTATTTTAACTGTGACCGACCACTTTTCCAGACATCTTGAACTGTATCCACTTCAATCAACCACAGCTCCTAAAATTGTAAAGTGCCTATTCTCATATATGACTATTTTTGGACGTCCGGCAACCCTATTGTCAGACCTCGGTCCCCAATTTAGGGCATATATTTATAATACTTTCAACAATACCCTAGGCATCAAAATTTCCCATTCGTCAGCAGCACACCCGGCTTGTAACTCTATCTCTGAGAGGGTGAACACTTCAATAAAATACTCTATAACTACTCTAATGCAAGAAGGATATACATTTGAAAACGCTATTGCTATACACAAAAACTTATACAACGGTTCCAAACATTCCTCCACTTCATTCTCTCCTAACTTCTTACATTTTGGCCGAGAATTATCACTAATATTCGATACTTATAATTATAATGCAAATCAACCTTTTTTGGATCAAAAATGTTGAAACATATAAACTATTTGATGACTTAAATGGCATTTACAGAAAAGCATATAACAACATTAAAAATTCACAATTTAAAAGAAACAATTATCACCAAAAGACAGCTAAATTAAGACCAATTTGTAAAAAAGACATTGTTTATCTGAAATCTGTTGACAAATTTAAACCCAAATATACAGGACCTTATGTTGTAGTCCAAAAACACTCACCTGTATCCTTTTCTGTTATGAAACTCAACTCACATCTTGAAAATACCATATTTAGAGTTCACTTAGACAGAATCATCCTTGCTCCACCTCGTAATAATCCTCTATTCGATACAAGTCATTACAATAATCCTAACAATTTTGTAGACACTAGACAAATTCTAAATCAGCCACATCCCTATAATTTACGTCCTCGTAATTAAAAAATTAAATATTGTTGTTTTGTCAGTCATTGCTACACAGGAGTTGCAAATCCTCGTGTACCATTTATATTTAGTTTGTAGTATTCTTGTATATGGTTGTTAAGTTTTTGATGCTCATGGCTGGTTCATGGTGTATCGTTTGTTATTTTTATATACAGGAAGGCTATTTACTATACTCTTGACAAATTTCAATTCTTTAAAAAAATAAAAATAAATAAAAATAAATATATAAATAACGCTGATATTTCAATATAAATGACAATAGTTCAGGTATGTTTATCATTTAAGTCTTCATTTTTCTAATATTTTTAATTCAGATAGTCTATTTCAATGTATCAATGGTGATGTTTAAATTTCTATTGTGAATTCTCTAGATTTAATTCAAAAACAAAAAAATAAAGATAATAATCAAAGAATACAAAATCATGACTGTGACCTTAATTGCTCTCTGCACTCTGGAATATAACTTGAAAATTTTACCATTTTTAACTATGTGTGATGACCAAAAGCAATAACCAAAGGTCATATTTCTTGTAATAAATACAAGTTTAGAGTAAAAAGGTTTGCATTCAGCAGAATTGAATTGCACTGAATTTTTCCCGTGTGTATACACGAAACAATTTTTAATTTTTCAATTTTCATTTCATACACATTTCTTTTTAACTTGTAATAACATTTTTGTGTATTTTATAACTGTGTTTAATTTTTGCATTTTGATATATTTATGGTTTGTTTGTAAACAAAGAAAGTAAATTGAACATGTGATACAATTTTTTCAAAAAAAAAAAAAGAAAAGCAAAGAAAACTGTACTATTACATAGTACAACGCAAACATAGCTTTAGCTGCATCTCCAAAAAAAACTTTTCTGAATTTACAAACTTTCATAAAAAAAAGTAAACACAGCTTGTTGGTATAGTAATGCAACTTGAGATGTTCAACATAGTTTAACTTTGTTTATTTTTCACGTGAAAAGGAACATTTAACAAATGTACAAATAAACAAAAGAACTTTTTTAAGAATTGCTGATCACATTTCTTTCTTTTTCATATAGCATGGCCACATTTTATACGTTTATCATCATTGCAATGTATATATTTTTAGCAAGCTATATTTGATAATATAATGGCAGCCAGGAGAAATAGTTTGAATTTTTATTTGTTAAAAAAAACTGTCTCAATTCAAAAGGCAATTAAAAAAAAAATAATAAAAAAAGGGCAAACCTTGTGAAGACGCACTATTTTTGACTAGCTATGGATATATGTGTGCATATATATACATATTTTTGCCTTATAGCATTTTTTCTAATCATATATATTAAAAAAATAATATTTACGTCCTTTATATCCTTTATATTGTAGTGCATTATGTCTCATTTTCAATTTATTGTATATATGTTTTATATTTAAGATGCACAAGTTTTTGGTAAGACTCATTATTTTTTTTTTGCCAGCTTCGGGGTGATATATATATGGTATAGATCCATATATATGCTTTTTAATATACAAAAAAAACCTTTTTGTAATTCTTTTGTTAAAAGTTATCTCTTCTCTTTCCTTTTTATTCTAAAATCATGTCTCATTTATTAACAGATTAATGTTTTATCCTTTTTGCAGGCAGATGCAATGCATTCTCTCATCTCTTACATTTTTATTTTACATGTACACCGCAGCTCGAATATTAGAGCAATATGTTTCTCGCTGTGTGTATGCACTTTGTCCGGTATTATTTTCTTTCTTTTTAATTTTGAACTTTGTGCATCTGCTAGTTATCATAATACATTTACTTTTAGCCTTGTAATTATTTCAGTTTAACACAAAATTTATATACACCCGCAGTTTATGTTTTTACAAATTGTTATTTCTGTCTCGATATTTCGTGATCGCAGATGTTTTCCCAGCGCATAAAAGTCACAAAAAGGTTACTGATTAACTTTGTGATATTACACACCCCTCTTTAATCGCCAAATTTAAATATATCTATTTCTTATCATTAACGGTTATTTTTGCTGGCGTTAATGGATCTTGCCAATTGCTTTATTTTTGGTGTAAAATACTCACGTCACCTGTGAACATTGTCATGATTTGAGATGATCAGTCTTTGCTGAGATGTAGAGATGACTTCTCTTGATACTGCCTTGCTATGGAGCAAGCCGACCACCTGTTTTGCTTTTACTGTTATGCTGCTTTTCGCTTCAAATAAAGGACTAAGGACTAATTTCGACAGAATGAGTTCTTATTATATCTCCGAACTATTGTTGTTTCTCTTTACTCAGGAAATGCATCTGAAGTGTTTTACGGTACAACGAACTTCATTTTAATAACTATGTACTAATATAGTAAAATATCCACTGTGACGATCAGGCCAACTCTTCGATAATATTATTAGAATGCAAACGTCAACTATTGTATACTAAACCTACAGTACATATATATATATATATATATATATACTATATAACATACATATATACTATGTAACATATATATATATATATATATATACATATATGTTACGGTCAATATGATTAATCCGGTCATATTAATAATAACCGGTTATTATTAATAATGACCGGATTAATCATATTGACCGTAACATATATATATATATAAATCAACATTTGAACGGAGGGTGGTTTGGGGTCTGGGGGTCATGATTGGTGAAAATATATTAAATTTTTTTGGAATTGCTTTCCAACGAACGGCTGCGATAGGTAGCTTTTTGTATTGAAAAATACCTAATACTGCGGCTATGTCATCAAGCAGAAAAGGACAACACTATTTTGGTCGGCTCAAAGTTTCTAATTTTTTTTACACTTACAGTACTTTTTATACACACTAAAATCCTATTTTTATAGATAGTAATAAATACCAAAAGTGAAAGGAGGTTTATTTCAGTTTTAGGAAGAAGAGAGCACCGTAGCGAGCAAACAGTAACGAAAACTTTAAACT
This sequence comes from Maratus michaelseni, assembly GCA_963931845.1. NCBI lineage: Eukaryota > Metazoa > Arthropoda > Arachnida > Araneae > Salticidae > Maratus > Maratus michaelseni. The sequence continues at coordinate 55,740,216 of OZ007596.1, forward strand.
CTTTTTTTTCAGAACATCATTTTCAAAATCGGTGGATACTAATTTCACCAATTTTCAATTCATCAACTTGATCTTTTCAAAATGAATCGTGACATATTTTACTAGTGAAATATGTAGCATTATTTTCCGAAATACTGATAGTTGGCTGTTCTGTGCCACTTTAAGTAACAAAATATTTGCCGATGAAAACTTACATTTTACATTGAAAAGCTGTCATTTCCCCGAAACTGTATATTTCTACATATTTGAATAGTTATTGAACTTAGATAATTAATTCTTTTGTTACATTGTTCTAGGTGAAGTCTACGAATCCAACCCATCAACTTACGATACCATCTCTTACCAATGTTCTTCCGACGATCACCTGTCAAGCGGCCATTTTTGCTTTCTTATATCTATTTAGAAGAAAGTATTGTAATCGGAATTTTTTTCGATTTCCAGTTTTCGACGGATTTATACGTTTTAAGGGTCAGAGATTCCGAAAAACATGTTTTTACCAAATGTCTGTCTGTCCGTCCATCCGTATGTCTGTACATCTTCATTGTATCATCGAAAAGTGTATGAAGTTATGCTTCAAACTGGAACAATTTTTTTTCTATGCTTTTGGCTATGGCTAGCAGGTCCCACTGGAGTTTGGGGATATTTCGACGAAAGGGGGCGCTGTGATCGTGATTTTCGTTCAATTTTCACTATTGTATCACCGAAAAGTGTATGAAGTTATACATATATTTGAACCAAATTTTTTGTATATGTTTTTGACTATGACCTGTAGGTCTCAGTTGAATTTGGGGATATTGCGCCTGGAGGGGACGCTGTGATAGCCATTTTAGCTAGTAACCAATGACAGGTACACTTTGGTGGCTTAGTAGCCACTTTTTCTCAATTCTAATTTTTTTTAATAAAATAAAATAAAATGTAATAAAATATTAAAATATCTTATATATAGTTTAAGAAATATTATTGTTAACAGTTAACAGAGCTTTTGGCAAAACCTATCCATAAAATATAAGGTAATAAGTGTATAAAAATATTGGTCAAAAAATTAAATACTCCTAGAGTTTGTAAAAGGTTTGAAAACTAAAATGTGGTAGTTTGTTTATTTTATTTAGTGCTCTATACTCGTCAAATTGTCAAATTTAAAAACCATACAATCTTTAGCATGTAGAGGAACTTCGGGTATTATGGAATAGTCTGGTAATATGGAATAACAAGGTTTCTGTTTCGTAAACTGCTGCCACCGAGCGGTAATATCATAAACTATTAAGAACGTCTCCATAATGCCCCCAGAATGCAGTTTGTTGGTTGGGGTCAAGGCGCGTTCTGTGAATAAATAGTTCTTTTTCGTTTTTGGAAAGTTTCAGGAGATAATTTTTCAATATTTTTAATCATTATTTGAAGTAATATTTTTACATTGAAATAAATCCTAATGTACATCAAAATACTAACAGTTTATAATGTAACACCCGTTTTTTTTTTCTCGTGATTCACACCAGTAAACATAGAGTAATTTTTTCCCAATCCGGCGGTAACGGATTATATTGAATGCCAATATCTCAAAATACTCCATGTTTATGGGGGCGCGAGGACAAATCCTTATATTTGTGCAAATCTGAAGTATGAACTAAAGTATATTGGCTGACTAACTATAGACACTATATTTGGATCATTCTCTCTTGATACCATTACTTCTGTTTTTTGCCAAATTTTGTTCGTTTTCTTCATTTTTAATCCCCTATTCTATAATTCCCGACTGTCTCACAATACCCTAAAAATTAGTTTATTATTATTATTACTACAGTGAAACTTCCATTTAACGAAGTCTCATCGTTACACTTAAACACCTCGTTATGAAGAAAATTCGTTAAATAGAAATCAAATTTAAATTTATTAAACTTGTATACACATAACCCACATAAAATGGAAAAATTTGAAAAGAAACGTCCCAAGGATTAACAAAATAACAATAATTAATTGGAAGTTTTGTCTTGTAAGATGTCAAATTTCAATCTTCGATCTTGTCCACCCAAGCAGGAAGAGTTCTAGCACGAAAACGACAATTAGTTGTATATACATAACCCACATAAAATAGAAATATTTAAAAAGTATATTTTAATTCGGGCAGTCCATTTTTATTCAATGTTGATATGATAATAATTTAATTAGAATATTATTTTAAAAAAACACATAACAAAAAGAAGTAAACAAAAAACGAAGCATACCTTTTCTTTTTTTCATTCAAATGTGATTAAATGTGTGCGTTTTGATTAAATGATTCAAATGTGTTCAATATAATAAATTATAACACCTTGTAAAAGTATATTACTTTTAAATGCTAAAGGTGTAAAATTAACAACTATAATATAAATTAAAATAATTTTTATTACTTGTTTTACATGTTTCGACTCTTTCCGAGTCATTTTCAAAAACAAAATGAGAATATTCTAAAGCTGCACGGGCTTTGAGGTTATTATTTTCATGTACTTTTTTAAAAATTACGTACGTTATCTATTATTTTTTACCTGATTGTTTATTTTCATATCTTTGACCATGGAGTAATTCTAGCCACAGTTTCGGTAAATTAAAAGATGCCGCATCGTTACATATTGTATTTTTGCGCGTGAGTATCTCTATGGTTTCTCTTATTATAGATGTATAGTATAAACTGGAGGGAAATATTATTTTACTTTCATTGAAATTTATTTGGATGGTTTCTTCTTGATATAATCTTGCCAGTGCTGTAGTTTTTCTATTGTATTTAATATCAGCTATATGCTCTTTTTTTCTGCAATTAAATTTCCTGCTGGTCATATCTATGTAGTAATTTTTAGATTCGTCTTCTTTAATAAAAGGTATTTCATATACTCCTGAATAATTCTCAAAATTAATTGGGTCAATTTTACTGCAAATGATATTCTTTAATTTCTTAGGTGGTTTGGCTATTAAGCAGATATTGAAACGTTTAAGGCTGTGTTTTAATTTTTCAAAAAAGCTTGGATAATATTGCAGAGTATAAAGTTTGTATTTTTGCGAATCATCTTTCTTTTCTGGTTTCTTATTATTGGTGATATCCATGATTAATTTATTAATATAGTGTACTTTAAAATCATTATTATAAGCAATTTTACGAATATTATCTAATTCATTATTCAATTTATTTTCAGTACGTATTATAAAGGCTCGTCTTATGAGAAATCTGTAGGCTGAAATTTTGTATGTGAAGGGAGAACATGCGTTATTTGGTATGGTAGATTGGTTAGCCATGTTTTTCCGGAAAACAGCTCTGTCGATAGATTTATTTCTTCTTGTTAACATTACATCAAGGAATGGAAGACTTTTATTATGTTCAATTTCAATAGTGAATTTAATGTTATTGTCGATTGAGTTTAGTTGATTTATAAATATTTTAAGTTCATCAAGACTATGCTGCCAAATTATAAAAATATCGTCAACATATCTGAGCCAAGTGTGAGGTGTTAAGTGAAATGTGCCAAAAACTTTATTTTCCAATGGGCGAAGAGTATATTCAGCTAATAAACCTGAAATAGGTGACCCCATTGGAGCTCCGTGATTCTGCTTATAATATTTACTATTGAATGTGAAATAGTTATTATTGATGATTAGAATTATTGAACAGATAGAAGAATTTAGTGATGATATGAAATTAACAATAAAAAGAGGACTTAATCTAATCATCCATAATAACTATTTCACATTCAATAGTAAATATTATAAGCAGAATCACGGAGCTCCAATGGGGTCACCTATTTCAGGTTTATTAGCTGAATATACTCTTCGCCCATTGGAAAATAAAGTTTTTGGCACATTTCACTTAACACCTCACACTTGGCTCAGATATGTTGACGATATTTTTATAATTTGGCAGCATAGTCTTGATGAACTTAAAATATTTATAAATCAACTAAACTCAATCGACAATAACATTAAATTCACTATTGAAATTGAACATAATAAAAGTCTTCCATTCCTTGATGTAATGTTAACAAGAAGAAATAAATCTATCGACAGAGCTGTTTTCCGGAAAAACATGGCTAACCAATCTACCATACCAAATAACGCATGTTCTTCCTTTACATACAAAATTTCAGCCTACAGATTTTTCATAAGACGAGCCTTTATAATATGTACTGAAAATAAATTGAATAATGAATTAGATAATATTCGTAAAATTGCTTATAATAATGGTTTTAAAGTACACCATATTAATAAATTAATCATGGATCATCAATAATAATAAGAAACCAGAAAAGAAAGATGATTCGCAAAAATACAAACTTTATACTCTGCAATATTATCCAAACTTTTTTGAAAAATTAAAACACAGCCTTAAACGTTTCAATATCTGCTTAGTAGCCAAACCACCTAAGAAATTAAAGAATATCATTTGCAGTAAAATTGACCCAATTAATTTTGAGAATTATTCAGGAGTATATGAAATACCTTTTATTAAAGAAGACGGATCTAAAAATTACTACATAGGCATGACCAGCAGGAAATTTAATTGCAGAAAAAAAAAAAGAGCATATAGCTGATATTAAATACAATAGAAAAACTACAGCCCTGGCAAGATTATATCAAGAAGAAACCATCCAAATAAATTTCAATGAAAGTAAAATAATATTTCCCTTCAGTTTATACTATCCATCCATAATAAGAGAAACCATACAGATACTCACGCGCAAAAATACAATATGTAACGATGCGGCATCTTTTAATTTACCGAAACTGTGGCTAGAATTACTCCATGGTCAAAGATATGAAAATAAAAAATCAAGTAAAAAATAATAGATAACGTGCGTAATTTTTAAAAAAGTACATGAAAGTAATAACTTCAAAGCCCGTGCAGCTTTAGAATATTCTCATTTTGTTTTTGAAAGTGACTCGGAAAGAGTCGAAACATGTAAAACAACTAATAAAAGTTATTTTAATTTATATTACAGTTGTTAATTTTACACCTTTAGCATTTAAAAGTAATATCAAATGTGTTCATTTTCATACAGTCCGCTGAAATAAATTCATACACCCATCGTAACAGCAACCTCTCCGTTTTAATGCTGTACACGCACTAAAGTGGAAGAAACTTCGTTACATAGAATAATTTTTCGTAATATGGAGATTCGTTTACATGTTAATGATATTCAAATTCAAGGTTGTGCAAAAAATTTCGTTAAGTAGAAAACATAAGGAATACACACACAAGTTAAATAAGGAATTTTGTTAAAGGGAAGTTCCACTGTATATGTTTGCAATTGATGAAATTTCGAAAAATAATTTTGTCTATAAAATTTATTCGCAGATAATTGAAGTTTGTATTTGTATTCGGTTTCCGGGTTTGAAAAAATGTCGGGATGTTGTATTGCCCCAAATATAAATAGTATTCCACAATACCCGAAATTCCCTTACTAAGTGTATAAGAATGTAGGTCAAAAAAGTTAAATAGTCAAAGAGTTTTAAAAAGGTGTGAAACTAAAAAGGTGGTGGGTTTTGTATTTTATTTGTGGTCTATACTTGCCAAAATTTTAAGTTTTAAAACCATACAATCTTTAGATTAATTTTAACACAATTATTGAAATTGGTAAAGAAATCATACGAGTTGCAGTTTTCTAACTGGATGAAAAATGTCCGGGCCAGGATTCGAACCTGAGGTCTCTTGGCTGAAGCTACTAATGCTCTACCAACTGAGCTATCCCGGTCGAATCTGGACGGCACTAGATGAATTGTGCACTTCACATTCGACTGGGATAGCTTAGTCGGTAGAGCATGGCAGCTTCAGCCAAGAGATCCCAGGTTGGGATCCTGGCCCGGACATTTTTCGTCCAGTTAGAAAATTGCAACTAATATAATCTTTACCATGTAATTTAACGATATACTTAAAAATACGTAACAATAAATATATATAAACAATTAAAAGTGTGATATGGCTTCGTATGCACCAGTTAACTGAATGTTTAATTGTATTAAGCTGTTCTTTTATTATCTCTCTTATCCCAGTTAGAAATTTTAACATCTAAATCACGCACGGATGCAATGCGCAAAGTTTTCTCCTTTATGATATTCCATTATACACGAAAATTCTTTCACGTATGATTGTATGAAATTGTTATTATACTGCTTCAATTTTGCTTTTTAGGTGCATTCGAAGTTATATAAATACGTAGTACCTATAGACGTCATATGTTTCGTCCAGTAGAAAACTATACAAAACCGAATAGTTTGAAATTTAATATATATAATCGTTGCAGAATTTTGTCGAGTCATTTCAAATTTTATGAAAATCGAATCAATACTTAAAAAGATATTAATAAAAGTTTTCTTCATTCTATTAAATCCTATCAAACGTGATTAACTTGTTCTTTTATTTGCAGACATACGTGACCTTTCAACCATCTCTTGATGGTGGGATGCTAGCACGCCAAACCGGTCTTTCCAAACTTTGTTATTTTGTCTGCGTTCATCTTGAGCTTCACAACACTTTTACATGTTTTTATGTATTTTATATGCATTTTTATTTTCTTCTGCGTGAACTTTCACATGGTTTTAAACAGTTATTTTAAGAGCTTACAATTTTTAAAAAATTGTACATTTTAGCTTCTAAAGTGCTGAAAAACCAGTGGCGTCTCTAGAGTTCCTGGGTGGGAGGTTGAGATACAATAAAACTTGCTAATCGCAAGTGAACTGGAAATGTAATTTCGTTTTCAACAGGTTTTTCTTATATGAAGTATTATATCGTCTATACAATCGAACCTCCTTAGACGGAATAACATAGGGCATTGACAAAACAATGTTTTAACAGGTTTAAAAGGCTGCATTCTTTTCATCGGAATCACAAAACTTTCCCCTTTAAGTCCTGATTTGTTTTTTCATAGGTTCTACTTTAATTCTATTTTATTGATTTTATTGGGATCTTCTTTTTTCTTTTGAGGCAGGTTTCCGTTAAACAGAGTTTTTCTTCACTAAATTTTTTACAAATTTGTTGGCCTGAAAGTTTGATAAAAAAATATTTTTTTTGTTCAGTTTTAACTGCTTTATTTCTCGGTAGATGGCAGCACTAAAGAACAGTTTTAAAAGGACAATGTTTCCAATTGCAGTTTATTACGCCAGAAAATAAATAAAAAACATTCTATTAACTTTATCAAATTTCCAGAACTTTAATTTCCTCTGATCGAAACACCCTGGCTTCCCCCTGCCCCCAAATCAGAACATTTTTATTATTGGTCCGATTCAAACGAAATCTTTTCTTATATTTTTCCTAAATCTCTCAGGTACTAAATAAACTTCGTCATCATTTTTTCAGTGCTTAGTTACCACGATTTCTGAATATTAAACTTCAATGGGGGGGGGGGTATTTTCTCGGGTTCTATCGGCCCGACTTCTACGAGAATTGGTCCATTCAACTTAACATTAACTAATTAAGATATAGATAACTAATTAAGATATAGATTTGTCGTCCTCTGTCGGTGGAAAGTGAAATTAAAAGATTTTCAGCGACTGCCCAGCACGCGTGATATACGGTGCCGTAGGCAGCGACATGTGTGGGAGTTTCGTTCTGAAAGAGGTTTGTTTAGAATAGAATGCGCCCCTGGAGGTGGAAAGTGGAACTAAAATATTTTGCAGCCACGCCACTGTACGGTAACTAGAGTTGTAAAAGGTGGAAAAAGCCGGATTTTTTGGGAGGGAAATGTTAAAAATTCCGGGGAGTTTTTGAAAATTTTAGGCATAAAAAATTTTAATTTATCATTTTTTTAATTTTTTTTACGATTTTAATTTTTGTCGATGTAAACAAAACCAATAACATAAATATGGAAAAATAACAGGATTTACAAGGAATCTAACGAAATACATGCTTAAATAGTAGATATATTCAGTAAGAGAAATTAGTAATTTGATATTTTAATCCTCGATAAGTAGAAAGTGAGAGCGGCCGATGACATATTCATCTTGTCTGACATGAATGCAAACTTCATCCCTGTTCTCCGAGTCAGCGAATGTAAACAAAAAAGAAAATGAACAAAATTAAATGAAATCAAAGCAAAAATACAATGCAACTCGCTAGAAAATTAAAAGCCAACAAAGTATGCTTGAATAGTAGATACGTCAGCTAACAGAATTTCAACAATTCTTATTTTTAAAGAAAAATACAAATCCTCACCAATTTACAGCCGCCATTGTTGTAAAGCTAATGAGTTTTAATAAATTATAAGAACAGCGCAAAGTCATAAGTTTTGTGAATTCATAATAAAAAATCCATCTTAAATTTTTCAGAACAGCGCCTGAAGTTTCTGGAAAATAAAAAATTCAAATTGAAAAATTACTGTTTTTGTTTACTTTCAAAACTCTTTCAAAATTTCCAATATTCCCCAAAATTCCTGGTTTATTCCCCAAAATTCCCGGGTTTATTCCCGTCTCTCAAAATCTGTGGGTTTTTTACAACTCTAACGGTAACGTAAGCAGTAGAGACACGTGTCGGAGGTCTGGTTAGGGCAGAACGCGCCCCCGGCAAAAGTAGAACTAAAATATTTTCTGAGTGTGCGCTAAAAATGGCTCTTTTTATCGGAAACCGCAAAACAAAATTACAGATTTAATAATCCCAGACAGCGAAATATTCTCATTTTCATTCATCCTCGAATATTAAGAAAACTATCGAAGGAATCAATCCGAAACTCACAGTATATACGTAGTTTTTTTTTTCTTCTTCTTCTTCTTTTTTTAATCCCGAAAATCGGAAGGGGACTTTTCTTAATTTTGGCAAAAAACTGACCCGCTTTTAATCAAATGAGACAGACATTTGAGGGTGTCATATTGAATTTACCTCCGCTTCGGGATTCGTCTCTCTGTTTACTTTCCGACAGTCAAAAGGATTACTAGAGAAACGGGTTCGTTCCTTTCGCTTTTCGAACTATTTTTGACGAGACCGTGTAACGCCAGACAGGTCATCTAGCATATATATATGTGTGTAAAGAATTATACGGGGACGACTTGGGAGACTAATAATGGAGAGATACACAGAAATAATTAGAACTCGGGACCTCCTTGTAGATCGAACTCTTTTATTGCAGCATTTCGTCGTACAGTTATCTTCGCGCGTTCGATCAGAGGCCCCGCGAGCCATTTACGTTAAGTTTTGAACTCTACATGGCCGACGGTTTGGCTGACCGCTCAAATCTGCCAAAAATCTGTCTTCCTGGTCGTTGCATGCTAGTTTTAATTACAATTTGTGATATTTTCCAGCAGAGGGAGAAAGTGTCAAACGGGAAGGATCATTTAATTTAATTGGTCAATTAGCTTTTGATTGATGTCTGTGTTAGATTTTGCAGAGTATCCCGGGCATAGCTCATGCCGATCTAACCACAAATAAAGGAGAATTCTACAAACATCAGCACTTTTAATCTTAAAGAAAGTTCAATTTTGCAGTCTGGAAGTAATAAACTTAACAGGAGCAAGTCGGATTTAAGCATTACATTTAAAAGTTAGAAAAAATATTTTGGGATTTAAAATTTTAATTTTTGAACTTTAAATTTAATTTTGATTTTTACAAAAGTGTTCATATATATCCTTTCATATATATATATATATATATATATATATATTGCATTTTTTTTATTTAATTTGATATATTCTTTTTTTATGTTATTAATATTAAAAAATTCAAATACCGCTTTTCGAATTCGGAATAATTTTTATTGAAAAGAGGGCAAAATTTACTCTATATTATGTTAAAAGATTGGAATTGGATTCATTTTAATAATGTAAAAAATTCGCCGCAAAATGTAAAAAAAACGTTAAAAAGCGCATAGAAAATTTATTTAAAAAAAAAATTAATCAAAAAATTGAAATCGGTATAATTAATAACACCCTTTTAAAATCATGCTGTTTTATCTTTAAAGAATTATCAACCTCCTCATAAAACTATAATACTAAAAATAGAAAAAAAATGACGATTTTGGACATAACTGAGACCAAAATGGAGGCAACCAACCAAACAATCAAGCATTCTGGGGGAAATTTCTTAGTGGCAAAGAAAAAATATTGCCGAAATTTCAAAAATGTATGTAGGATTTCCGAATAAACTGTATTGAAAAAAGGACGAAATTTACTATGTTGGGCAAAAAGATTGGAACCGGATTCCTGTTATTAATGTGGATAAATCACTGCGTGACGTGAGAAAACGCTAACATCGCATAAAAAAATTAAAGAAAATAAATCCTCAAAAATTACAAAAACCGGGTTCAAGATGCAAAACTGCATACATAGCAGTACCTTCCTACCAAATTTTGTAGCTTTGCATGCAGCGGTCTCTTCAGAACACAACCGAGAAACACACACACACAAATTTCTTTACTTATAATTATACATGAAAAATGTAAATTTTACTTAATAAGTATACATGAAATTTCTAATATATATATTTATCGAATTGTAATTCGCATAAGATAAATCTAAAGTATTTTACGCATGCATTTATCTTTATTTATGCTGCATCAACTGATGCAATATGCAAACAAACGTACTGCTCGCTAATTTTATGCCAAGTGATTCCCACTGTGGCGTCACATGAATATTGGCCATTACTTTTGCAAACACTATATGCAACCAACCAACCGAAAAAAAAAAGTTTTATTTCTTGAGCGTTCGTTGTGGATTTTAATTAATATCTCTGCTAATTATTAAAAAAAATTAAAATCTGAGCCTTAGGTGCATCAGAATTTGCTTTGGACTATCACCCAAATTTTCAGATCTCTAGCTGAAGTAGATTTTGTTAAACAAACAAACCATCGTAAACAAACTCAAGATTTTGCCGATTCTGCCATCGCAAACAAACAAACAGACACACAGAGCGTAACTTTCTTTTATTAGTATAGATTGAACAGCTGGAAAATTACAAATTAATTTTTTATCATTTATCTCAGAAACTTTAGGAAAGTAGTAGTTCTCTTGAGAGAGAATCAGTTACAAAATAACATTAGATTTTTTTTAGAATTGTTAATGAATCTAAAATATCTTGGATAATTTAATTTTCACAACCATGAAAAATACTTTCCGTTTGTGAATCATTGTAAATTTGTAAGAATTTTTTTGGTGTTGTTGTTGTTGTTGCTTTCACATGGACATGTCTTATCATTCAAGTCTTTCCTTTTGATTAAAAGTTTTTATTTTGTAATAAATTCATACTCCCAAGTTGCAGAAAAAATCCCTTTAAATTCTTAAAGAATATCAAAGATAAAACCGAAATATGTGGATTGCAACATGCATGTAGTATATAATATTGATCTTGATAAATAAAGACAGTACGTGGTTTCAAGTTTAATTTTCAGGTAATCATTGCGGAGAATCTAGTAAAATTCTAAAGACATTTAAAAACTTACCTAAAAATTTCAGGATCAGTCATCAGATAGTGGCATTATCTGCTACAAAAGTTTTTAAATATATTACCCAATCAAAAAATCATAGCGCAAATAATTTTAATATTCACTAGATGAAACCCTTCAAAACTTGACGGAAAAAAATTACTACAACTACATCAGTAAAATAAGCTTCTTTATTACATACGCAGTTGTGCGTATGAAGCAGTCTTTCAAATATTTTATATTAAAAGTTTTTCCCTCAGTGAAATACAGTACTATTTTCGATGCAGACTCCAAACAAACAATCCGTAAACAACTGTGTAATCAGTTTGACAACTGTGCAAATCAGTTTGACATTACCGCCATATTCCCCACGGTAAGAAAGAAAATTTCATGGACCTATGAAGTATCATACAAATAGTATATCCCTATACTTAAATCTCATATTCAGTAAATAAAAGAACATAGTAAATAAAGCACACATCCCTTCCCCTGTGATAATGCAACCTAATGAGCACCTATACGCATGTGCATCGCATCTGCCCAAAGGCACCAAAAAGTTTTAAAATGTTTAAATTAAAAGTTTTAAATGTCCTCTTTAATCATTGTTCGTTTCAAATCCATATCTTCTAAAACGCATCTATTGTTTTAAGCTAATAAATTTTTATGTAAAGATGAAGAATATTTTACAATAATAAATCAATCTGCAGATGAGGAAGATTTTTAATGTTTTCAAGTGTAATTTATCTGTATGGTTTCTTCGGTACCTTTACATAATCAGGATGATTATTCCTTTTCCATCACAGTCGGGGATATTTTCCCTCTTATACAGTTAAATATCCAATGGAGCTTTAAAAAATAATAAAATACAGTTCCTAGCATATTCTGATGCAACGAATTCAACATATCAATTTTATGTTAATCATAAACTAAAAATAGTTTTTTTTTTTTTTTTTTTTTTTTTGACAGATTTTAGTTTAGCGCCAAAATTTTATGGATAATCTGATCTTATGATTTATCAGGTTTTTTTTCATTATTATTGTTATTTTTCACTTTTGATGATGGTTAGGGAAATCTATTTTCAACTGAGGCAACTTTCCCAAGGGTTATTTTACATTATTAAAGCAAACTGATGATAATTGTTGAGATAGAATCGAAGAAAAATATTTCATGCTTGAAAATTATTTAAAAAGTCGTTAAATTAAGCGGCAGTTTACAAATAAATTTCAATCGAAAGCTAATTTTTTTTCTAATTGATGATGTAAGAACTGAAATTGTAAAATGTAGTAAATAATTGAAATTTGTAGTATTTAGAAGTGATGTAAGCGCGATGAAAGCAAAAGCGATAGCGTCGTTTGTTGTCACAACCATTATACATTTCTAAAAATTGCCACTGTGTTTTGACTGGCGTCCAAAAGTAGAGTACCACTTTTTGACATCTCAAGAGAAATTCACAGTGAAATAGGACTTTGCTGCTAATAAGGAACTGTTAAATGAACTTATAAAAACCTACCAAAATAATACCTATAAAATATTAGACTTACATTGTTTATTCTAGCTAAAAATGCAATCATTATTTCAAGCTTCTTTTTTTTTTATTATAACACTATTTTTAATAATTTTAATTTTCCTGAAATCCTTTACTTTTGTGAATTTTTTTATTCAAAAATTAAATCTTCCAATCCATAATTTAAAAAAAGTAATTGGTAACATGTAATCAAGGTATGCAATCAAGATGCAGCAACCAATAAAGGCTCCTGTTATAATCTTTAAACTTAAAAATTGAAAAATCAGTTAAAATTACGTCATGTTGACACAATTATATAAATTTTTCTTCTTAGTTTTATCAATGTTAAAAAGTATTTCAAACTAAGCATAACGTTATTTTCACCAGCGCAAACTTTTCACACGTACTTTGTATACTTTACTTTTATGCTTAAACACCATGTATACAAATAAAAATATATTTTGTATTTAATTGTAATAAAAAAAAATACATCAACAAAGTTATAATGCATAATGATAAAATAAACCCAATGGACAATAATCCTGTGACATCACAATGAATATGAAATTTTATTCGCTTATAAAACACGCGGATAAATATTTTTACCGAATTTTATCTTGCAAATTAAAAAAATTCGGCCTAAAAGCCACGTGCTTTTAATATTTATTATTTCTGTTTAATCAACGAAACCACCAAGTTTCTCGATACTCTGTGCCTTGCAACAGTGGGCGTTATCTGATTGCCGACGGAATGCACCGCGGTAGCCTGTCTTTTTCGTTAGCCTCGTTGCCGACTTTATGACGTCATACGCAGAAGTAAAAGTTTAATTTAAAATACCGGCTAATTAAATAAATTTTCGAACAAACGAATATACGATAACAAATCTGTGTCCATATATTTTTCATTCAAGAAAAGAGTGATGTAATTTGTTGCAGTAGTTTGTTCTCACGGATTGTCGAAAGAAATCGCTTAGCGTTTTAAATATATAGATGATCATTATATTTCTGTGGAACCTCCTTTTTAACAACCTAGTTGAAAAGTGTTTATGACTTCGGTTTGTCTGGCCGTCTGCCGTGTGATCATCTGATTCATTTTACAGCCCTGTAGGCCAAAGTTTATATATATATATATATATATATATATATATATAAGACTGCCTTTATTTAAATTTTGAATTAATTTATCTGAAACTGTTATGGGAGCATGCGGATTAAAATTCTTCAATGTTGGCGGAACTTCGGGATTGAATTATGTTTTTCGCTTTCCTATATACGTATTAAAGCTTTATTTCTAACTAGCTAACCCGCCCGAGATAACAACAATCTGATCTGTACAAATATGACTGAAATCTATAAAGCTATCGAAATAAAGTCGAATGTGCCAAACCCCGTCATAATCGGGCCCATAGAACAAGAAATACTCATATAGTTCCACCTTCCACCGCCAGGGGGCACAATCTATTCTGGAAGAGGCCTTTTCAGAACACTTGACCCAACCAAATTTTCAATTAGAATTGAAATTTAACCACGGATAAACATTGCCAAAATAGTGGAAATCACAAAAGTGGGTTACGCAAACAATCGGTTTCGAAAGGGTTAATGTAGATATTACCCAACAATGCGTTTTGCAGAAAATGAACGTGTCTATGATCTGAATTCTACTGTTTGTCCGTATTCGCATTTCCCGAGTCGGTGCCGATTTTTAAACCTGGTCCGAAAAACGAAAAGTGCGTGAATGAGTTTTGGAAAGGATATTTTACGGAGGGTTAAAATTAAAATTTTTCAAAACAAATACCAGATTTTAAAAAGAAAAGGGATGTAGATTAGGCGCGGTATTTTTAGTTTTTCGTATTTTGTTTATGAACGCCGATTCGAATTTTTAAACATAGGAGAAATCGTTAAAAATGCGAAATTGACTTCCGATATAAAAAACTTTTCGAAAGGGATCGTTTCGATTTTTAACGTATATATTTTTTTAAATAAAAGTTTCTGCCTAATCCCGATAGAACGTAGAGGCCTTTAGGTGTGTTTTTTTTTTTTTGTTTGGTTGTTTTAGAAAGCCGGTGCCAGATTTTATATATCGCAGAAAATCGGAATTCGCAAAAGTGAGTCCTGCGCGTGAATTTTTTTCGAAGGGTTAATATTAAAAATTTTCATAAACAAATACAGATGTTAAAACAGGAATAAGTGTAGATATTGTCTGGTATTTTTAATTTTTTGTACCTTGCTCTGAACCGACGATGAGAATTTTAAAAATCACCAAACGGCATACAGAAAATATCCTTTTTCGAAGGGTTAATTTTCGTATTATTTAAAACCAAAGGTGGCTTTGAAAAGGGCAAAGTCAGCACTTTAATTTGGTGACCTTTGTTTTTCCGTATCTCTTGTAGTCCGGTGGATGCAAGGATCGGAAAACGGGAGAAAATAAACAACATGAATTAGATTCTTATCGATTTTTTTAAGTGTTAAATATGAAATTTTTTCGATCCAACCGGATCGTTTGAGACATAAAAGTACGGTCTTCGAGAATATGCAGACGGTTTTTCTGTATTTTCAGCCATTCGCCCATGGTGAATTTAGAAAAACTTCCAAAGAAACGGGATGACTCGTGCTTTGTTTCTTCAATTTACGGAGATACGGAGAAAGGGCTTCTGAGCAAGCGTGCGCGGATTTCGGAAGAATGATTTTTTATTTGTGATCTTTGATCAGTTTTTAATTCATAACTACTCTAATTTTCAAAATATTAAAATTCTGAGGCTCAGATGCACCAGAAGATGGCTTGAACTACCTATATCGAAATTTTCAGGCTTCTAGGTGGACTAGATTTTGCTAGCCATCGCAGACAAACAAACAAACAAACAAACGGACAGGCAAACACACACACAGAGCTAAACTTTCTTTTATTGGTATAGACTAGCTGACCCGCCCGGCGTTGCCCGGGCTCGTGATAATAAAGTTAAACAAACATAAAGTTTGTATGATTTTATATCTTATCTCGATTTTGTATGAAATTATTTAATTAAAATTGCTGCGCACGTGACGGAAAATCTTTTATTTCCACTTTCTGCCAACAGGGGTCGTATTTTGATCTAAACGAACCTCCGACACGCGTTCCCGCTGTCTGCGGAAACGTATAATAATCGTGCTGCGCGTTGCAAAATCTTTTAGTCCCACCTTCCGCGGCCAGGGGGCGCACTCTGTTCCAAACAAACCACCTTCCGAAGGAAACTCCGATACGTGTCCCCGTTGCCTCCGGCACCGTATAACAGGCGTGCTGCGCACTCACTGCAAAGTCCTTTAGTTCCACCTTCCACCGCCAGGGGACGCTAATTTGTTCTATACGAGCATCTCACACGGGTACTTCTTATATCAAGGTTTTAAATATATAGACATTAAATGAGGTTGTTTTAAAATTATAATTGATTTTGAAATTTTATTGAAAAACAGTTTACGATTCATATCCCTAAAAATTTAAGTTTCGTTTATATATATATATATATATATATATATATATATATATGTATATATATATA
This sequence comes from Maratus michaelseni, assembly GCA_963931845.1. Classification (NCBI taxonomy): domain Eukaryota; kingdom Metazoa; phylum Arthropoda; class Arachnida; order Araneae; family Salticidae; genus Maratus; species Maratus michaelseni. Next base: position 55,756,615 of record OZ007596.1, read on the forward strand.
TATATATATATAAGACTGCCTTTATTTAAATTTTGAATTAATTTATCTGAAACTGTTATGGGAGCATGCGGATTAAAATTCTTCAATGTTGGCGGAACTTCGGGATTGAATTATGTTTTTCGCTTTCCTATATACGTATTAAAGCTTTATTTCTAACTAGCTAACCCGCCCGAGATAACAACAATCTGATCTGTACAAATATGACTGAAATCTATAAAGCTATCGAAATAATGTCGAATGTGCCAAACCCCGTCATAATCGGGCCCATAGAACCAGAAATACTCATATAGTTCCACCTTCCAGCGCCAGGGGGCGCAATCTGTTCTGGAAGAGGCCTTTTCAGAACACTTGACCCAACCAAATTTCCAAGTAGAATTGAAATTTAACCAAGGATAAACATTGCCAAAATAGTGGAAATCACAAAAGTGGGTTACGCAAACAATCGGTTTCGAAAGGGTTAATGTAGATATTACCCAACAATGTGTTTTGCAGAAAATGAACGTGTCTGTGATCTGAATTCTACTGTTTGTCCGTATTCGCATTTCCCGAGTCGGTGCCGATTTTTAAACCTGGTCCGAAAAACGAAAAGTTCGTGAATGAGTTTTGGAAAGGATATTTTACGGAGGGTTAAAATTAAAATTTTTCAAAACAAATACCAGATTTTAAAAAGAAAAGGGATGTAGATTAGGCGCGGTATTTTTAGTTTTTCGTATTTTGTTTATAAACGCCGATTCGAATTTTTAAACATAGGAGAAATCGTTAAAAATGCGAAATTGACTTCCGATATAAAAACTTTTCGAAAGGGATCGTTTCGATTTTTAACGTATATATATTTTTTAAATAAAAGTTTCTGCCTAATCCCGATAGAACGTAGAGGCCTTTAGGTGTGTTTATTTTTTGTTTGGTTGTTTTAGAAAGCCGATGCCAGATTTTATATATCGCAGAAAATCGGAATTCGCAAAAGTGAGTCCTGCGCGTGAATTTTTTTCGAAGGGTTAATATTAAAAATTTTCATAAACAAATACAGATGTTAAAACAGGAATAAGTGTAGATATTGTCTGGTATTTTTAATTTTTTGTACCTTGCTCTGAACCGACGATGAGAATTTTTAAAAATCACCAAACGGCATACAGAAAATATCCTTTTTCGAAGGGTTAATTTTCGTATTATTTAAAACCAAAGGTGGCTTTGAAAAGGGCAAAGTCAGCACTTTAATTTGGTGACCTTTGTTTTTCCATATCTCTTGTAGTCCGGTGGATGCAAGGATCGGAAAACGGGAGAAAATAAACAACATGAATTAGATTCTTATCGATTTTTTTAAGTGTTAAATATGAAATTTTTTCGATCCAACCGGATCGTTTGAGACATAAAAGTACGGTCTTCGAGAATATGCAGACGGTTTTTCTGTATTTTCAGCCATTCGCCCATGGTGAATTTAGAAAAACTTCCAAAGAAACGGGATGACTCGTGCTTTGTTTCTTCAATTTACGGAGATACGGAGAAAGGGCTTCTGAGCAAGCGTGCGCGGATTTCGGAAGAATGATTTTTTATTTGTGATCTTTGATCAGTTTTTAATTCATAACTACTCTAATTTTCAAAATATTAAAATTCTGAGGCTCAGATGCACCAGAAGATGGCTTGAACTACCTATATCGAAATTTTCAGGCTTCTAGGTGGACTAGATTTTGCTAGCCATCGCAGACAAACAAACAAACAAACAAACGGACAGGCAAACACACACACAGAGCTAAACTTTCTTTTATTAGTATAGACTAGCTGACCCGCCCAGCGTTGCCCGGGCTCGTGATAATAAAGTTAAACAAACATAAAGTTTGTATGATTTTATATCTTATCTCGATTTTGTATGAAATTATTTAATTAAAATTGCTGCGCACGTGACGGAAAATCTTTTATTTCCACTTTCTGCCAACAGGGGTCGTATTTTGATCTAAACGAACCTCCGACAAACGTTCCCGCTGTCTGCGAAAACGTATAATAATCGTGCTGCGCGTTGCAAAATCTTTTAGGTCCACCTTCCGCGGCCAGGGGGCGCACTCTGTTCCAAACAAACCACCTTCCGAAGGAAACTCCGATACGTGTCCCCGTTGCCTCCGGCACCGTATAACAGGCGTGCTGAGCACTCACTGCAAAGTCCTTTAGTTCCACCTTCCACCGCCAGGGGACGCTAATTTGTTCTATACGAGCATCTGACACGGGTATCTATTATATCAAGGGGATTGAAGAACCAATTGCATCGAAATCGGGCCCATAGAACTCGAGAAAATAATACGCCCTCTGGCGGTGGAAGGTGAAACCAAAATCTGTAACGCGATCGAAACCAAGTCGAATTATCCAAACTCCGTTGTGATCGGTCCCGTAGACCCCGAGATAAAAATACACAGTTCGAGAAAAAAGCTTCTAGGATTGGCCACCAGGGGGCACTTGGTCAAGTGCACAACAACAAATCACTTACTTTGATTGTTGGTGGTGTACTTTTATTAGGAACATAAATTTAATTTTTACGAAAATCGTTATTTGAAATTTTCGATATTCTCTATATATAACGTTTACAAACCGCTACGGGTAAGGCTAAAAATGTTAAATTTCTTAAATGGAATTTGTTTTGTCTAAATCAGAGCAATACATTTTTTTTAATTAATAAGAGTTTTCAATTAGTGAAAAAGTCGCCCAATAGGGTGCTCGATGAATTATAATAAATGCGATACGAAATAAAAAGACGTTAACCTCTCCCCCCCCCCACTTCATACCCGCAAGTATAACAAATAAACTGTTCAAGAAAACCCCGATGCAAACGTTTCTTTAATTATCACTCACATTATCAAATAAGCTTTTATTTCTTTTTCATAAAACTCAAAATTTTTATAAAATAAAAACTTATTGGTGGATTATTTTGATTTTTTGAAAATTTTAATTCTCAGCCTGTTTTAAAAAAGTATGCATAATTTTCCAATCAAAAAATGCAAGATTTTTAATAATTTTATACAGTCTTTATTAACACAATTCCAAGTTTTTATTACTTGTTTTGTATCTTTCTTTATTCAAGAGATAACAGACATCTTGTCGACCTTCAACTAAGGTCGTCATCTTGTAACAGACATGCTTGCTCGTAGAAAAAAGAAAAAGAAAAAAAAATACGTTAAAATATTTTTTTCTCTGCAATCTGAAATCTTAGATTAATTAGAACTGTTAATTTGAGTCACCTAAAAATCTCTTAGTACCTCTTTCTTTGTGGATTCATTATCCAGACACCTGTGGCGGCTCAATTTTTTTTATCAAAAACGTGTTGTTCATTGCAAGATTAAATCGCTCGAATAATTAAAAATTTCTAATTAATATTTTCGAAAGTTGTGGATGGAATTTTTTGGAATTTTATTGTTTGAATTAGCGATTTTTTGTTTATCTAGATTTGCAAATTTTCGTGTCGAAAGACCTAATAGTTTCTGTTATTTTGATATGCTGAAAAAAGGCGTGATTAGAAGTCATTCTGGTAACGCGGCCTTTTTCCAGTAAACCTAAAATATTTCTTCCTTCTCCCAACACACATCTTATTTTACGGTTTCACATTTCTTTTGCACCATTTTCACAAAAAGATGGCACTTTGGAGGCGATGGTTTATGAGATTTTAACTAATATCTTGGGTAATTATCAAAATATTAAAATTCTGAGACTCAGGTGCACCAGGCCAGACATTGGACTATCCACACCTAAATTTTCAGACTTCTAGGTGGGCTAGATTTTGCTAGCCATCGCAGACAAACACACACACACAGACCGAAACTGTCTTTTATTAATATATAGATGAAAATAAATAGTTTTGGATAGAGGCACAGAGAGTCAACTTGGCACAGGAGATAAAATTTTCAAACAGGGGTAATACTTTTAATACTTTCTTAGAGAGGCAAGGAGTGAAAAAGCTTTTTTTTTTTAAGTAAACATGTTATTTAAACAAATGTACCATAAAAATTTACAAAATTTTAAATAATTAATAATAATATTCAGCAATATTTAAATATATATCTTTATTTAAACGTCTGTTAAATTAATAATATTTATAATTATAAAATAGGTAAAACATATTCAATCTTAATTTCCTAAAAAACAAAATTTTAAGTACTTTATTTCAATCAATTTAAATTCAAAATATTAACGAACTGAAAATATGAATATATTTAAAAATTAAATATTCATTATTGAATTTGTTTTACATTATTTATTTAACTACATTGTTAATTAATTATTGATAATTGCCTATAATTATTGTTGTTATTAAATATTAAAATATAAAAGTTGTATTATTTATGTTTCATTTTTGTTTGAAACTTATACACACACATATATATGTATGTTTGTTTGTTAGAAATGCGGTTCAATACACGTATAATTAATAAATTAATTTGTAACGTAATTAGTTATTTTTAAGTAATTATTAATTATTTGTTATTAATTTATTAATTAATTAATAATTATATACAGTTATGTATGTATTAATCAGTTTTCAATTTTTTTTACAGTTTCGGTTTCTGTTTCGGTCTTAAAAACCTGTTTCGGTCGATCTCTACTGCTAATGCATCTATACGGTCTTTTTCCGACCGCAAACAAACATAACTTCGATACTCCTGTTCTAGTCCATTAAAACGTAGGGAGTAGAAATATGCTGAAGTGGGGGAGGGTGATGTTCCCCTTGCAAGCCACTCTCTGAATTCATCAATGATAATGAACTTTCTCTCATTGTCATGTGAAAGGAATTGTCGTAAATTGCTAAGTACTGCTTTATAGAATAAAGAGAAATAATGTTCAATTTCTTGTTATTTTAATAAGAATGCCCTCAAAATTTAATGCATTAAAGAATAAAAATGTGTTTAAGAACATGTCGAAAAATATCCAGTTTGGAACTGAGAAATAAACACCCTAAAAAATAAACGCATATAAATAATTTCCACTCAAAATCCCTGAAAACGTTTTGTACCAAAGCCTCTTAAAGAACAAAACAGGAACGAAAAATCATCCATCAAGTATAGATTATGTAACACTTTCCAACAGTTCCAAAATGCTTTTACAAATCTTTATCGTTTCATAATACGGTGAAAGATTATGTCTAATTAATCAATTTAGAAAATGTATAACACATTAAAAAACTCATTTTCAGGAATTACCACAATATTCGGAAAAATATCCGAATCCTTTTTTGAAACCCTGTATACGATCTACATATTTGTATGCATACTATATAGAATGCTAAGTTTTACATCATTTAGGAAACGGATATCACAGTTTAAAATTCTCCTTCTGAAATTTCCGTCGATAAACGGAAATGTACTAGAGATTTTTTGTGGTGCCCTAGATATGTTCTAGAGAATTTTTACACATTAAGTAATAAGCAAAAAATGAGTTAAATTTAAAAATTCGCTGAAGACGCACTTCCAGCAATCATTGTTAACAGACAACACTTTATTCGAGTAATTTTGTGCGTTCCTGTAAATGAAAGATGAAAGATATACACACAATATTTAATAGTAAGCCTCTTGTAATGCACCTAAATGATATATATCAATTTCAATATGTTTGAAATAGTGAAACATAATTATAATAAACGGCAAACGATTTTTCCCCATAAACAGTAATCTAACGGAATTCTTTTAAGTGTTTCTGTAAAGGAACTATAAGTGATACACATATCATTTTCAATGCCGAACATGCCATAGCAAACTTCAATAACATATATCAATTGCATGAAAATCGGAGTATATTTGTGCGAGTTAGAGCATGGACAGACAGAGAAACAAACAGAAAATCGAATTCATAAACACTTTTCAATTACGTTGGAAAGTGTTTTAAAAATCCAGCCTTACTGAATAGAAAAATTTTAAATTACAAGTCATGGAGTCAAATAAAACTTGGATAAAATACTACAAATTAAATTATTAGGAGTTAAATCATTTACTGCAATTTTAGCATTCCGTTGGGTATAGATTTGAAACAAATATAATCGTAGACTAGGTGAATTAAAATGCTAAACCAGTTTATTGCATATCAGAGCGACAGCTTTTCTTCTTGATTTTCACTTTTGCTGCTATGTTTATGATTTTTTTATTGCGAGAATGAAAATAGAAAATTGCCAAAAAAGTAATCAATACCACAAGGGGAAAAAAAAAAAAAAAAAAAAAAAAAAAAAAAACGCACTTTTGCGGTATTGAGTTTGATTTACTCTCTCCCCTAACAATGGAATTTTTTCTCAACTTCCATTTCGTATGAAACCATTATAAAAAAAATCCCTGACGGCTCGGCCTACAGGCACAGGTAGATTTCGAAGACGCAGACCGTGGGGCACCTGTTTGTTGGGAATTGCGGAAGAAATGACCTTTTTGCCATGATGCGGCAGTTGGAACCGCCTGCTTCGAAACCTAACTTGTTTGCAGGCGGGGCCAGCAGGGATTTTTTGTTTGTTTTTATTTTTATTTTTATTTACTTATATTTTTATTTATTTGGTATAAGGGTTGGTCCTATAAAAAACTTGTCAATATAAAAGTGTTAGATAATATTAAGTGGATTTATAATAAATTTAAGCGGATTTGATATCTTCTGAATTGACGAAGTCATGAATTTTTTTCTTCTAACCCCCCCCCCCCCCCCTCTCTCTTTTGGCCGTTTTTAATGATATCAAAAATCTGTCATACATAAATTTTCGGCCCTTTTTTTCTAGAAGTAATAATAACTTTAAACGGATTCGATACATATCATAATTAAGAAATTATTTAGTTTTTTCGGTTTTCAAAAAAGCCCCCCTTCATTCCCCCCCCCCCACCCCTTGGTTCGATTTTGCCTATTAACGAACTTGACCGAGATTTTATGCCTCTTGATTTTATGTATCAGTTTGGAAGAGATTTGTGCAGAATTATTGCAGTTATCGTGAGCACAAAAAAGTGACATAGCTAGATAAATAGATAAATAGATAGGTAGATAGATAGATAAAGTTTTGAACTTGTGTGTGTGTGTGGAGGGGGGGGGATTAGTTCCGGGAGTCATGATCGGCGTAGATCTGCAAAAATGTTTCAAAAATTCCAACTTAGGGGAGAATGTAATAGGTAGTATTTCTTAAGAAATCTACCTAAAATTAAGATGCAGAAATATTTACTTAGTACAAAATTTTGAATAATGAAAACTGCTGGAATTTACAGTGAAAGCTAATGTCTATTGTATGTTTACATAGAAAAATTAAAAACAAAACATACTTTACCATGCAAGGAGATAACCGATGCGATGAAGTGAAGATTTAGATCGTGTACTCAGTTTTCCCGACTCTTCTACTTTAGAAGAAACTTGTATCCAGAAACCAGAAAGTTAGTGACATCCACCGGATTACGGCAACCTCAAGCAGCGAAGGGATGGGTTGGGATTGTTAGTTATGCCGATGTATCATTATTTTGACGCATTTTATGTTTATTTTTATGATTAATTCCTGTTTTCTCATTTTAAAGATAATTGATTTTGGATATTTTATTATTCATTTTTAGGTGCGTTCGTAATTATATAAATGCGTAGCACCCTATAGTCGTCATGTGGTCCGTCCGTCTGTCTTTCCGTCCGCATATAACAGCGCAAAAACTACCCAACCGAATGGTTTAAAATTTAATATACATAATCGTTGGAGAATTTTGTCATCACATCATTATTTACTTACCAGGTACAGAAGAAGTAAAATAGACAGAATTAATTAAACAGAATTATAGAAATTAATATTCTAATTATTTGGTTTGCAGTTATCGGGGCGGGGGCTGAATTTATAGATATTTGCTTGGGACAACAGATCAAACCTATTGTCGCCCAGTGAGAATTCCTTAAAATATGCTCTGATGTTAAGAAAACTAACTAACAACATATTTTCCGGTGATTATTTGATATTTTTTTAATAGAAAATTTCCACAAAAACCCATGACGTTATAGTTCCTCCTTCCAGTTCCTACAAAAGGAAAAGGGAGCAGGAAAACGTCCAATCCGACTGTGATAATCAGACAAAATTATCGAAGGGTAAATATTGAAACGGGATTTCGATGGAAAAAGAATCAGGGAAATGATTCACAAAACGGAAAAGAACTTCAACACTTGTGCTTGCACGCTTCCTGCGATTTCGCTTTTTTATTATTATTATTATTATTGTTTACAAGTGTAATATTGCCCATATTACAGTTGAATATAGGCTGTTTGCAATTGTGGATATAATTTTTTTTTTAATTCTCTTTTGTGACTCCGTGTACAATATCTCAGAATCAGTTATGTTTTTTTCTGTTTTTTAACCATTGGGAAAATGGTTGTTGTTTTCGGTCGAGAATGGACCACTTGACGTCGTCATTTTATTTGACGTTGTCACTTTATTTGACGTCGTCACTTTATTTTTTTTAAGCGTTTTTAAACGTATTTAACGAAATTATGTAACTTTAGAAGAATTTTTAACAAAATTCTGTGACTTTAGAAGAATTTTTCTTTGAATAGGTAATAGAAAAGCATAAAATCGTTACAAAAATGTTAAAATTACAAAAAGGATAGATGCAAATTATTAGATATGAAAAAAAGCTGAATTAAGAAATTGACATCGGATGAGAAATTGTCTTATAAAGCAAAGAACGTGGTCTTCAACTTTAATTTCCTCAAAATACCTTTAGCTCAGACATGAATCTAAATAAGAGTTAAAGTTATTCTAGGAAGGACCCGATAAAATATTTTTGTTTCTGTTTTCATTAATATATTGTGAATTTGGTACTTTCGTGTTATAGCGGCCCCCAAGGATGAATCGCCAAATTATAAAGCATGTATGACATTATAATAATATATGATATATATATAACATTTCTTGACGTCTGTGGCCAAGTTATGCTCATGTATGATGCCTATATGATATATATATATAACATGTATATATGATGTATATACGACATATAAGACATAAACAATATGTGTATAATGACGTTATGGCACATAAACGAGTGTTTGGAATATATATATGCGTATAATAAGATGCACATATAAGCTTTGTGATAATCTTGGCGAAATCACAACTCCATCCTTGGCATAATCATAACTGTGGGGGCCGCTATAACTCGAAAGTGCCGTAATTTTTTTTTTTTTTAAATCTTTCGGAACATTTTCCCAATGGTTATTGTAATTTGTTAAATTATAATTTTTTTTTCTTATTTTTTGCTCATAATAAATGAGACCTGAATCTGAAAAACTTAAACCCAACTCGACGCGCAATCTGTAATCAGAGACAATTTATTGAGAGTTTTTCAGTTCAAGGTCGTGAAATTATAGTGAAGGTTTTTGTTTTTACATCCGTCTATAACGGCCAAAATGTTAGTTGAGGCTCACTTTAGAAAGACGAAACTGTTTGTGTTCTGCCTGTCTGTTCCGCGATAACTGCCGCAAAAAGCATCCGATAAACTTGAAATTAGGTAGATATGTTGTTATGTACACGGAAGTAACATCCTCCTTGAACAGCGATACATGTCTAACTTAAAATGACTATAATACGAAAACAAAAATTTGAAGCTCATTCAAATGCACTGAAAAAGCCATTAGAAGAAAAAGCCTAATGCGCACTCTCAAGTGCGTATATATATATATATATATTGTTATGAATTTTGTATATACTTGAAATATTCCATTTGTTTAAATTTATTTTATTTTATTATTGTGAAAATTGCAGTATTAATGTATTTCCTATTGAGCATCATGTAACTCAATGCTAAAGGCCTCAGGTGCTTTGTAAGAAAAACAACCTTACACCCTCATCGTTTTTACAATAGAGTTCTATGGGAATATCGCCAAGGAATGGGTTTATCGCCAAGTTGGCGATGGTTTTGGCGACTTATTTTTGTCGCCAAATTTGGCGATATATCGCCAAATGTCGCCAAGTTGGCGATGGATTTGGCGACTTTTTGTGCAACCCCCCCCTTATACATTTACATTGGGATCCTTTCACGTTTGGAGTACTCTATCGAGAGTTGGAGGACCTTCTGGTAATTTCTAGCATCTGAAGGCTCTGGAATAATCTGGAATGATCTCTGAAACCTATATAAGGACCTCCATCAGTTCAGTTAGTTAGTTAGTTGTCTGTCAACTGCGATTGAATTCATACGAGAGGCTTTGCATTGAGAACTGTGTTTCTCGGATCGATTTTGTCGTTGATACGTCGTATTGAACGCATTGTTTCTGTGCGAAATTTTGCTGCGCTTTTATTGGATTTGAAGATTACTGAATATCTTGTAATTTTCAGAAGATATTTGTGATCGTATTGCACTGTTTATAGTGAATAAAGCCTTTTTATTGTTCTTATATATTGGCATCAGTCCTTTCGAACCCCGAGCTCACAACAATTGGTGTCAGGAGTGGGGTTGAATGCCGATTACCAGAGCAATGGAGGCGCAACTGACTAAATTATTGGAGAAATTAGGAGAGATGGATGAGAAAATGACTGCGAATCAGGCTGAAATGAAGAAGGATATGTCAGCGATGGATGAGAAAATGACTGCCAACCTTGGCGAGTTGAAAGATGAAATGAAGAAGGAAATGACAGCGAACCAGGCTGAAATGAAGAAGGATATGTCAGTGATGGATGAGAAAATGACTGCCAACCTTGGCGATTTAAAAGATGAAATGAAGAAGGATATGTCAACCAACCTTGGTCAGTTGAAAGACTTAATAGAGGATAAAATAACATCTTTAAATGACAGAATTGACTCCGTGGAAAACAAATTTGAAGGAAGATTTCAAGAAATGGAAGAAAATGTTCAAATAACAGCCAAAACCGTAGAAGAAAGAGTAGAAGAAAAAGTTCAAAAGATCGCCAAGACCGTTGAAGAAAGCATAGAGAATGTAAAAAAAGATTTGGAAAAAGTCAAGAAACAGAAGTTAACTGCCGGAAACTATTCCGAAGAAATCAAGTATCCAGATATGCTTCCTCGGGCCTTTATTAAGCTCTCGACCTATGACGGAAAATCCTCATGGCCAGTTTTTAAGACACAATTTGGGATCGTAGCGGACGCCAATGGGTGGGATTCCCAGACAAAGGCTTGCCAGTTAGCTGCTTCTCTACGAGCTGACGCTGCCGACGTCCTACAGACTTTGCCTGCAAATGAACCGCTGGATTTTGAAACGCTCGTCAGTGCCTTAGAATTACGCTTTGGCGAGAAATGCATGAAGGAATATAGCAGACTCCAGCTCAAATCTCGACAGCAGAAATCCACTGAATCCCTGCAAGAGCTTGCTACAGATGTCGAGAGACTTTCCCATCTTGCTTATCCGGACTGTCCGACTGAAATTTGAGAAAGCTTAGCTCTGCAGCATTTTATTGATGGCGTGCGTGACTCTGAGATCCAGAAAGCACTCCGGATTGCAGATCTCAGCGATTTAAAAGGGGCTTTGGTTTACGCTCTGAAATTCGAGGCAGCCCAGCAAGCTACTAGGAAAGATCGACACTTTGTGCGAGCAGCCAACCTGCCTGAGACGTCGGATAGAGCTGTGGAGTGCTTACAGCAGCAGATGAATGACATAATGAGAAAGATGAACTCCTTAATGGCCAACAAACCTTACAGGAAGATCAAATGCTGGAAATGCGGTGGAGAAGGCCATATCCAAATCGACTGCCCAAGACGACCCAGCACCGAAGGTAATAGCTCACCCGCTAACGGAGGAGCAAGAAAACTGATTATTGACCATCTTGCGGGGCGGAGGTTTCCAGATCTTAAGAAGCCTCATTTTCAAGTATGTGAAATTTCTGCAAGAAGTTGCGGCGGGAACGGAGTTTTTCTAGTCGGAAGTGTGAATGATTTGCCCTGTAATATGATCATCGATACAGGAGCCAATGTGACCATCATTCGGAAAGATCTAGCTCAGCGGCTGAAAGAAAAACTCTCCTGGACCCCGCCACGTGTAATCCTTCAAACGGTGACAGGAGATAAGATCGATATATTTGGAAGAATGACACTGGAAATAAAGTTTGGGAACGCCGCTTATCGCCATACAGTCTACGTGGCCGATATTTCAGACCCTTTCATACTCGGACTGGACTTTTTAAAAGAGCATGGATTTACACTGGACTTTAAGAATAATGAGTTACGCTCTGCTCAAGAAGATGTCACTATTTTCAAACTTGGAAATGAGTCCGGGTCTATTCAACGGATCACAGCCAAGGCAGATGTAATCATCCCTCCTCGGACCGAAATGATGATACCTGGATTAACTGGAAACGAAAGAATTTTCCAGTATGGCTTGACTGGATATCCTGAGAAGAGCCCAAAGGGAGTGCTAATAGCATCAGCGCTGGTAGATCTGTCGAGAGATGTGATCCCTGTGAGGATGGCGAATGTAAGTGAAAAGTCTAGAACTATCCAGAAGGGTGAAGTGCTTGCTACCTGTGCTCCAGTCACCTGTGTTTGCAAAGACCCGAGCTTGACCTTGTCGGAGCCGCCTACAAGTTTAACACCTGAAATTGGACGAAATGAGAATTTATCTCCTGAGCAGAGACATGCCGCAGAAAGACTGTTCCAGGAATTTACGGATGTGTTTTCACAAAACGAGAATGATATAGGTCGCACTTCTCTGACACGTCATAGAATTGATACTGCCGACCATCCACCGATTAAACAGCATCCAAGACGCTTGCCGTTTGCAAAACAAGAAGAGGTTTCTAAGCTCTTACGAGAGATGCAGGATAGTGACATCATCGAACCGTCATCAAGTCCGTGAGCCTCTCCTATCGTGTTGGTCCGAAAGAAAGATGGCTCCACAAGATTTTGTGTGGATTATCGTAAACTTAACGATATCACGAAGAAGGACAGCTATCCTCTACCAAGAATAGACGACACGCTAGATACTCTTTCAGGACATAAATGGTTTTCCACACTGGATTTGAAGAGTGGATATTGGCAAGTAGAGATCCATCCTGGTGACAAAGAGAAGACCGCATTTACTACTGGACAAGGACTTTGGCAATTCAAAGTTATGCCGTTCGGGCTCTGCAATGCTCCAGCAACGTTCGAGCGCCTCATGGAGACAGTGTTAAAAGGCCTGACTTTTCAAGCTTGTCTCATCTACCTAGATGACGTCATCATTGGTGGCCGCACGTTTGAAGAACATCTTGGAAATATTCGAAAAGTGTTAACGAAGCTAAGAGCGGCGAATTTAAAGCTGAACCCTCTGAAATGCAAGTTCTTCCAACGCGAAGTAAATTATTTAGGACACATCATCTCAGCTGAAGGTGTTCGAACAGATCCTGAAAAAGTGTCTGCAGTAAAGAACTGGAAGCGTCCGGAAAACGTCCATCAGTTGCGAAGCTTTCTGGGACTATGCACTTATTACAGAAAGTTTGTACAGGGGTTCTCCAACATCGCAAGACCCTTGCATAGGCTCACTGAAAGCAAGCAGAAGTTTCTATGGACACAAGAATGCGAGAATTCCTTCCAGCAGCTGAAAGAAGCTCTCACATCCTCTCCAGTCCTAACCTATCCACACCCCGACAAACAATTCATTGTGGACACGGATGCTAGTCATGAAAGTGTCGGTGCTGTACTTTCCCAAGAAATAGATGGCCAAGAACGAGTCGTAGCATACTGGAGCAAATGTTTGTCGAAACCAGAGCGGAATTATTGCGTCACTCGTAAGGAGTTATTAGCTATAGTAAAAGCCATAGAACACTTCCATCACTATCTCTATGGCAAGAAATTTCTCCTTCGTACTGATCACGCATCCCTAACATGGCTGATGAATTTTAAGAACCCAGAGGGCCAAGTAGCCAGATGGATACAACGACTCCAGGAATACGACTTTGACATCAGGCATCGTAAAGGCTCATCGCATGGAAATGCTGATGCCTTATCAAGAAGACCGTGTCCCGAAAGTTGTCGCTATTGTTCCAGAGCGGAGAACAAGTATAATCCCGAACATGTCATACGCCAGACGAAGACTTCACTATCAACGCCACCAGATCCCTGGGGTGATGAGAAGATTCGAGAAGATCAAATGGCAGACTCTGACATCAAACCAATCTTGGAGTTATTAGAATCTTCTAGCACGAAGCCCAGTTGGAAAGACATCTCGACTTACAGTCCTACGACGAAGCAATATTGGGCTCTTTGGAACTCCCTCCACGTCAAGAATGGTGTCCTGTTCCGAAAATTCGAATCGGAAGATGGGAAAACATCACGGTGGCAGTTGGTACTTCCTCGATCTCGAATCCCAGAGGTCCTCGAAGAATTACATGGCAGTCCCACTGGTGGCCATTTTGGAGTCATGAAAACATTACACAGAGTCCGAGAGCGCTTCTTCTGGGGAAAAGCGAGAGCTGACGTCGAACGATGGTGTAAATCTTGCGATGCATGTGCAGCTCGAAAAGGACCAAAGAAACGTAGCCGAGGAAGACTACATCTCTACATTGTAGGAGCACCTTTCGAACGCATCGCCCTTGACATCCTAGGCCCTCTGCCAAGAAGTGCTGATGGCAACAAATACCTCCTTGTTGTCATGGACTACTTCACGAAATGGCCTGAAGTTTATGCCATCCCTGATCAAGAAGCTTCTACGGTTGCGGATGCCTTGGTACACCAGTGGATATCAAGGTATGGAGTCCCCCTTCAAATGCATTCTGACCAGGGGAGAAATTTCATCTCTGCTGTGATTGAGGGTCTCTGTCAACTTCTCGGAATGGACAAAACTAGGACGACGCCTTTACATCCACAATCGGATGGCATGGTTGAGAGATTTAATCGTACCATCCTCAACAATCTCTCACTGCTAGTCTCAAGAAACCAACAAGACTGGGACCAAAAACTTCCCTTGTTTCTTCTCGCCTATCGCAGCGCCGTCCATGAAACAACCGGCTATTCCCCGTCTCAGATGCTTTTCGGTCGCGATCTTCGTTTACCTTGTGATCTGCTGTTTGGTCGCCCTCCAGATGCGCCTTCATCGCCAGAGGGATACGTGCAGAATCTCCAGGCACGATTTGAAGACGTCCACAACTTGGCTCGAGAGCGGATCAATATACAGACGGAGAAGATGAAGACCAGGTACGACACGAAAGCCACGGGACATCAATTCAAAGAAGGTGACAAGGTTTGGTTTTATAATCCGACTCGACGTAAAGGACTTTCTCCCAAACTGCAATCGCACTGGGACGGTCCTTATACAGTCCTAAACAGACTGAACGATGTCGTAATTCGGATCCGAAAGTCACCAAGTTCGAAGCCTAGAGTCGTTCATTACGACAGGCTGGCTCCATACTATGGCCATAGTACTTAGTTCATTGATTGTAAATAGTGTAATGTAAATAATGTAAATTAGTATGACCATGGTCTTGTATATAAGTTAATGTAATTATTTCTTTTGCTTAGCATTATCATTATTATTGTTATTATTATTTAAATACTTGTATGTAATGATGTCTATACTTTAATTTAATTTAATTTTTTTTTTTTTTTAAATAAGTGTATATTTTGTATAATTCAGCATTATGAATGTGTTTAATGGTTATTTTGCATGTTTGCTTTAATGTGTTTTGAATAGTATAGCATTTGTTGGTAACGGGTTTGCTTTCCGATCAAAGGTTGAACTGCCCGGGACGTGCAGTCCTTGAGAGGGGGGCAATGTTATGAATTTTGTATATACTTGTAAATATTCCATTTGTTTAAATTTATTTTATTTTATTATTGTGAAAATTGCAGTATTAATGTATTTCCTATTGAGCATCATGTAACTCAATGCTAAAGGCCTCAGGTGCTTTGTAAGAAAAACAACCTTACACCCTCATCGTTTTTACAATAGAGTTCTATGGGAATATCGCCAAGGAATGGGTTTATCGCCAAGTTGGCGATGGTTTTGGCGACTTATTTTTGTCGCAAAATTTGGCGATATATCGCCAAATGTCGCCAAGTTGGCGACGGATTTGGCGACTTTTTGTGCAACCCTCCCCTTATACATTTACATTGGGATCCTTTCACGTTTGGAGTACTCTATCGAGAGTTGGAGGACCTTCTGGTAATTTCTAGCATCTGAAGGCTCTGGAATAATCTGGAATGATCTCTGAAACCTATATAAGGACCTCCATCAGTTCAGTTAGTTTGTTAGTTGTCTGTCAACTGCGATTGAATTCATACGAGAGGCTTTGCATTGAGAACTGTGTTTCTCGGATCGATTTTGTCGTTGATACGCCGTATTGAACGCATTGTTTCTGTGCGAAATTTTGCTGCGCTTTTATTGGATTTGAAGATTACTGAATATCTTGTAATTTTCAGAAGATATTTGTGATCGTATTGCACTGTTTATAGTGAATAAAGCCTTTTTATTGTTCTTATATATTGGCATCAGTCCTTTCGAACCCCGAGCTCACAACAATATATATATATTTTTTTTTTTTTTTTTTTTTTTTTTCACAATGAGAGGAATTATCGGGCGAGAAAATTTAAATGCAGTATTTCATTTTTCTATATTTTATTTTTCTATATTTTTTTTAATTCGGTATTTTCTTTAAAGCTACTTTTAAGAAGTGGTACCATAAGTTCACAGACATAATAATTTCACACACAAGCTAACCTGCTACGAATTCTTTTTTTTTTTTTTTTTTTTTTTAAGTTCTGTCTTCATACGCAGAAAATAAATAAATATAATATAATAAATGTTAAAATTGTCTTTAAAGGCTAAAACAATCTCCTTCGATTGGTGTGGTGTGTGTGTTGATGGGAGAGGGGCGCTTCTATTGATAAATCTATTCATTTATTTGATAAAATATAGAGATGTTTAACCTTGTTTGATAAAACAGTCTTTTTAGGTAACATCCTCCTTGAACAGCGATACTGTCTAATTTAAAATGACTATAATACGAAAACAAAAATTTGAAGCTCATTCGAATGCACTGAAAAGGCCATTAGAAGAAAAAGCGTAATGCGCACTCTCAAGCGCGTATTTTTTTTTATTTCCCACATCTACTAACAGAAATATTTCACGCCCATCAATAGAGTTATATTTGTCTGTATATATATATAAATATATTTTTTTTTTAATTGCAGTTGTTACACTTTAATTTTCAAAGAATCAAACCACATTTTTCACTTTCTTATAAATGGGGTACATCTTGAATTAGAATCGATTGCCCGCTTTTGACAACCTTCCTTGACTGTCAACATAACAACATTTACTTTCGTTGACAACATTTTCAGAAAGTTAATTTATTTACCCCTATAAGAAGACAGGAAACGCTATTCAATTTCCTGGTATCAAATTATGAAGATCGGCAAATGAATTTAAGAGTGAAAATGACGTCTTGGTTGTGTCAGAAAGCAACAAGAACATAATTAATATATAAAATATACTTCATTTGTTAATGCCCCCCCCCCCTCACCCAAATAAAGAAACAAAAAGGCATGTCTCTTCATCCTGCACCCCAACTCTAGGGGAGAAATTAGTACATAAGGTATAGAAAATGCTTCCATTACAAAATGCTGTTTTAAAACAAACGTAAGAATACCAAAAATTTATTCAAAAATATATTGGTAAGAATAACAAATTGAGCTTCTGGTGGAATGGAGACACATCGGTATTCAACAGAAGTCAAGATGTAAACCGGTCTTTCAGATGTTATTGAAATAGACTTCAAGAAGCACGTTATGTTTTGTACGTCTACAAAGGCGCGCTTTGAAAATTCTTCCTTCCTTATGAGAAGTATCAGCCTACTGCAATTTGATTAACTGGTTTCGTCAGTATACACCGGTGACGTCATGCCGCAAATATTGCCTTGAAGACCGTGCGTTAAAGCTTTAGCCAAAGAATTACAAATAAAAGAAAATAGATTTTTGAGTCAGATCTGTGATGGGTGATACATTTTCGGAAGTAACTAAATAGATCTAAAAAGTCTTTGACGGGAGGGGGGGGGGGGATTTGATCCCCATAGCCCATTCCAAATTGCACCCATGTGCAGAGTATGCGTAATGGATTGTTTATTAGTTTTCTCAGTAATGGTCTTAAAATCATCAGTGATACCCCCCAAAAAATCTGAAAAGCGTTGTGAAACATGTAAATAAAATTTGTTTTAATTTAAAATGGATCGTTAAAATTAGTGTATGTGTATTTCAATAGGGCATCCTTTAATAACGTCACACAAGTTTCGTGGGATTTTTATCCCTACGTCCCCTATGTCACGGGTTGTCACATTCGAGTGATACCCTCCCCTGTTTTGACGTGATATATTTTTACAACTATTAAATTAGAGGTGATTTTATACAAAAAAGTGCCAAGTTTTTCAGAATACTCGATTAATGTGCAATAGACACAGCTCGGGGATAAACCATCAGCTATCATCCTGGAGTGCTAGTTCAAAACGCCAAAGAGAACAACCACAAAAGTTTCTGTTCACATTTAATTTGTCAACCGGATTAACCAGTAAGTGCGTATGTGGAAAAACACATGTGGACAATGTAATCAAAGAGAAATAAATAAAGTGAAGTTATAATTTTTTTTAATCATTTATGCTCCGAATTTATGAACATTTCACTTTTTAAAACATGTTTCTTGAATTTTTGAAAATACGTAAGAAAATTTCTGCAATTGTTAAATAAATTTTAGATCTATTTCGTCAATTCAAATGAATGACTAAATCTTTAAATTTTATTTATTGGGTATTTGTGAAATATTTACAACTCTACTCAAAGATGAAAGTATGTTCCGGCGTATAACGTGCGCATTTAGTACACGAAAATGGATCGAAATTTACAGGTGCGCGTTATACGCAAGTTATAAAATTAAAAGATTAAAAATTAAGATATTACAGATTAAGATATACGTTAATATAATTTAGTTATAAAATTAAGATATACGTTATAAGCTCAATCTCGTATAACAGTTTCTTTTTCTTTCTTTTCTTTTCTTTCTTTCTTTCATTTTTTTTTTCTGACTCAATAAACTAAAAGTATGGGCAAAACATCACTTTTTTTTAATAAAATGTTCGCCTTATTTAATAGAAAACTTTCCGTCATTAAATAAAGCGAAAATTACACTTAAAAATTTATGCTATCCAAAAGCATCGAGTAACGGAGCTAGCAAATTCTTCTTGCACGTACGATGTTGGGAAAGAACTGTTAAGTGGTTAATAATAATTGCTATAGGATTACATGAAAAGTACTAACATATTATGCTTTTTAATGTTTTTTAATAGTATTATTTTTTTCTGTAAATCTCATGAAGATTTCTTCGCTAGAACGGTGTGTGCGTTATTAGGCAAAAATAACCAGAAATTGGAAAATGTACTCTAAACGTTTAAGCGCACGTTATGCACCAGAATATACGTTATCTCTACTCAGATATGTAGTTAGATGAGAAATGTGTTGATACGTATCTCTTCTCTAACTCTAGCTATGCCCCTGTTTCTTAGACTTATCTTCTTAGATTGTAATTCTAATTTAAGTAGCGTGTAACCACCTATATGCAAAGAAATGCAGAGATAACTAAAAGAATGAGCATATACTTTTCTAAATGCCTCATAAAGGAGCCTGTGTATCAATGCATTATGAAAGAAAAAGAACAAAATGAGAAACAGCAACAGCAATACGCATAATTATTGTCGAAGCCAAGCCAGCTTTAAGGATTTAAGGTTAGAACATGCGTTTCTGCTCTATTTCTCACTCCCTATTTTTCCTTTTTCAATAAAGAAAGAGATCCATTATGAAGTTTTGAAAGAGCTATATGCTAAATGGATTATATATGGTTAGCTGTGATTTTGTTTATGCTCGCCTATATGCAAAGAAATGCAGAGATAACTAAAAGAATAAAACATATACTTTTCTAAATGCCTCATAAAGGAGCCTGTGTTTCAATGCATTATGAAAGAAAAAGAACAAAATGAGAAACAGCAACAGCAATACGCATAATTATTGTCGAAACCAAACCAGCTTTAAGGATTTAAGGTAAGAACATGCGTTTCTGTTCTATTTCTCACTCCCTATTTTTCCTTTTTGCAATAAAGAAAGAGATCCATTATGAAGTTTTGAAAGAGCTATATGCTAAATGGATTATATATGGTTAGCTGTGATTTTGTTTATGCTCGCCTATATCCAAAGAAATGCAGAGATAACTAAAAGAATAAAACATATACTTTTCTAAATGCCTCATAGAGGAGCCTGTGTTTCAATGCATTATGAAAGAAAAAGAACAAAATGAGAAACAGCAACAGCAATACGCATAATTATTGTCGAAACCAAACCAGCTTTAAGGATTTAAGGTAAGAACATGCGTTTCTGTTCTATTTCTCACTCCCTATTTTTCCTTTTTGCAATAAAGAAAGAGATCCATTATGAAGTTTTGAAAGAGCTATATGCTAAATGGATTATATATGGTTAGCTGTGATTTTGTTTATGCTCGCCTATATGCAAAGAAATACAGAGATAACTAAAAGAATAAAACGTATACTTTTCTAAATGCCTCATAAAGGAGCCTGTGTTTCAATGCGTTATGAAAGAAAAAGAACAAAATGAGAAACAGCAACAGCAATACGCATAATTATTGTCGAAACCAAACCAGCTTTAAGGATTTAAGGTAAGAACATGCGTTTCTGCTCTATTTCTCACTCCCTATTTTTCCTTTTTCAATAAAGAAAGAGATCCATTATGAAGTTTTGAAAGAGCTATATGTTAAATGGATTATATATGGTTAGCTGTGATTTTGTTTATGCTCGCCTATATGCAAAGAAATGCAGAGATAACTAAAAGAATAAAACATATACTTTTCTAAATGCCTCATAAAGGAGCCTGTGTTTCAATGCATTATGAAAGAAAAAGAACAAAATGAGAAACAGCAACAGCAATACGCATAATTATTGTCGAAACCAAACCAGCTTTAAGGATTTAAGGTAAGAACATGCGTTTCTGTTCTATTTCTCACTCCCTATTTTTCCTTTTTGCAATAAAGAAAGAGATCCGTTATGAAGTTTTGAAAGAGCTATTATGCTAAATGGGTTATGGTTTGCTGTGATTTTGTTTATGGTCGCTAATACACATCTAATTATTCTCAAATGTTATGTGAATAATATCTCCATCACTTGTATTTCATGTATCCTATAGTATAATACCCTATTCTGCGTATGTTTTAGAAATTTATTAATCTTCTAAGTTTTCATTTCTTATGTTTTTTTTTTACGTAGTTCATTACCATTATTGCCAAATCTCACCGAAATTTCTAAAGCGCTTTCACTTTTGCATATGTCCTTGAATTATTAAGGGGTCACATTATTTATTTATTTTGCTTCGAAAGATAAATTCAAATTTATAATCATTATTGGTTATAGAAAAATAGATGCGCGTTTTTTTTTTAAAAGACCCAAAAAATGAGAACTCTTTTATATAAACGTCTACAAGGAAAATGCGTAATACGTTTAAACCTTATTAAGAGACCGTAAATAGAGAGGGAAAAAAAAGAAAATAATGATCGTGCCCTATGAAACTGAAATTTTGCACCAAATTTTTCTCATCATATTTTATTTTTATAAAAAAAAGAAAAAAAAGAATGCGTTTCGAAAACGCAAACTTTCAACGTTTCAACCGTTCATTACCGGAATTAAATCTTTATTTGAACGAAATGTTGAAAATGGTAGTTGTCATTTGTTTTTCCTTTGCTGTAACCTTGAATTACAAATAAGTTACTTATTAGTTTTTTTTTATACACGCTAGGTAATAATAAATGCACTCTTTTTTAAGCATGTGTTTTTTTTTTAAATGGGACAAATGGGAAATGTAAAAAGCTATTTGGAGAGAAAAACAGGATTTTTTTGGTGTTTTTTACGTTATATGTTATCTTTTTTACTGCTTTATAGCACGAATTTGCGATCTTGAAAATTAAACTGGAGGTCATTTCAGAGTTAAAAGATCTATTGGTGCAGCCAATGACCGCAATCATCCTCTAGGGCGACTTGATGAGTTATTGAAGAAAAAGATAAAAAAAGGAACAAGTTCCATGTTTTATATGTCTGTATAAATCAGCATTAACAGATTACCTACACTGGATATAGAAGTGTAAATTTCAATCAAAGAAACTTTAGTAAAGTGGGATGCCACTATAGCGTTTATCCAGGAAGAAATGGAAATAATTATAATTTAATAATTGCTTTATAATGTTACGTTATGTTCTATTAATGTACAGTCGTGTAAACAAAAACTGTACACACCCCACTAACTCAGCAACAAATTATCGTAGAAGAAAGTTACTGGTACCAAAGGATTAGAAATAAAGTCTACTTTTAAATGATGTATATAAATTTTGCTTAGGGGGTCATCTACATATCAAAGACAGCCCAAACTTTGTTTTTTAAATGCCAACACACAATTTTGACACGATATTTCAAATCTTCGGTTCAAGCTATGCGTTGATACCAAATTGCAAGTCATTTGGATGATAAGTTTTTTTATTATAAATATTCAAAATGTTGAGCTTCTAATGTTAAATTCCATTTTCATATTTTTATTTTAATATCTCCAGAAATTATAATCCTAACGTGCTAATTATTTGTTTGGTTGTAATACTAGAAAATCCAAACATAAATACGTTGAATTTGTAATTTTTATAATTTTATAATGTGAATTATGAAACTAATAATTGAAAAAATTATGAATTGCAACATACAATTTTTTTGATGGATTTATATTTATTATGTCTTGCTTTATGCGCATTTAAAATTAAAATTTTTATTCCAAGTAGTTTTCAAATTATGCTTTAAAAACGACAAGATGCTGATTAAAGGGGCCGTCTATGATGTGAATAAAAGCATAATTTGAAAAAATATCCTACTAATTTTATTGTTGATTAGAATAAGTTATTTTTTTCTTTTTACTTTTTCTGTGTTTTCTTCTAATTTTTTTCATTAGAATTACGTAAATTGTATTTGCATGAGCTATAATTTTATGTCAGTTATGTAAATTAGTTTTGCTTTTGTTTTTAAATTAACAAAGCTCATTTTTTTTTTTTTATGAATAGTCCTACCTTAGAAAAAATATCTTACTCATTATTTTTATTACCTTTAATAAAATTTCTAGCTTCTCCAGTTCAATAAACCTTTTTTTTTTTTTTTCTGCGGTATATATGTTTGAAGTAAAGTTTCTTATAAATGCATATGCGTTGCGTATTTGCTGAAAAGGTTTTAAAAATATGCCATTAGCAATCGAGTTAAGATTTATATTGAGACTCAAAAGCAATTTGTCTGTTTTTTAACGTATTAATTTTTTTATGCATTTCTTTATCAATCTCTTTTATATATAATTATCTTATCAATTATATGTAAGAAAATCTATATAACTATAAGTCATAAAATTCATGCATTGAAATTTTTTCTCGAAAACAAAACTGATTAAAAAAATATTTCGTTTTCTAACTTTCTGCTTTATTAAAGATGAACTATTTATCAGGAGAAAATACTTAGCCAAAGGTGCTATAAACTGCCTAATATGCAGATTCTCACAGAGTTGTAACACATCGGGAATCTTAGTTGCGGTAAAATTGAGAATGGGAGTCTATTGTGAGGGGTGACCCGAGCGGTTTAATGCAGAATCCCCTTCACAATGATGGCTTCTTATACGACTGCCTTTTTTGCTTATTTTTCGACACAAAACCGTGATTGGTTGTTACATAACATATTTGCATACTTCTATCTAACTCCACAGCGAATTGCGACTTCTGCAAATCAGATTGCCTTCCGAAAATTAACATTTTCCTCTGCGTGCTTAACTTTTGGCAATTAGTGTATAAGGAAACGATGTAGAAAAGAACGAGAACGCATGGTTGGTTGGTTGATTTTATGTTGGCCGATTATCTACCAGCACTTCCCGCCTTTTTTTCTTTCACGTACCCCTTGCTTAGGCTTTTCATTTCAGAGTACCCCCCATTTATCATAAATACCGACCCACTCCCCCCCCCCCCCCCACACACACATATTATTAAAATTTTCATCTCCCGTGAATGCAAAATCCATATTTTAAGAATGATTTATTATTATATTATTATATTTTCTATTGATTGAGGGAGAACTGAGGTTTTCAGTATTATTTAAAGTATTATACAGTATTATTATTCAGTATTTATCAGTTATGAGAACATGCTTCTGAGAATAGCTGCACTCAGGTTCTCTGGCAATTCTAAATAATCAAATTGTTTCAAAGAACTCGCAGTTCCCGAAACATCATGTTGAATTTCAATCGCAGTTGCAGAAATCTTAAGAGTTCCAGATTTCAACCAGTTGTCCATTTTATATATAAAACCAAATCATTCGAATAATAAGTAAACAAAAGGAAGGAAGCTTTCCGATTAGTATACGTTAATGATATAACTCCGCCTATTCGACAACTAAAATAAGGGACTGCTTTTCAACACGTTTTAAAATAAAACATTAAAACCGTAAGCTCTGGCGTAATTTAGGCGTTTTGTAATTATTATTATAAACGGGGATAAAAATAAGGCGGGGGAAAAGAACATTGTATAATGATCAATGGTAGTTTTTGCAAAGATTGGGAAAATATATAAGTACTCATGCAATATGATTAGTAGTGGGCGGAGCTAAAGACATAGAATAATCAATGTGTTATTAAGTCTAGGGGGCTTTAACGCTCATTCTGAGTGTAATATATTGGAGTTAGAGTGACATACTGGAGTTACACCTGAGACTAACTTTGTAATAAAAAACTATCAACTTTCTTTATGTGTTTTCAGTTAAACCATTTTTGTGATTTCCGCCATTACCGATATTATTTTCACGTACCCCCAGCAGGCCCGCCACGTACCCCCAGGGGTACGCCTACCCCAGGTTGGGAACCGTTGATCTACACGACGGATATAGGCCCTAGGGCGAGTGCCCTCCGTGGGGGTAATAAGGGATCCTAACCCGTATTTACGGCAAGGTTCAAAGAAAACCACCGTAAACTCCGAACGGTTAGGTCGACGAGCGCGACAGGGGTTTGAACCCAGCACCTCCCGTCTAATAGCTTTGAGAGCAGAACCTCTCAGCCACTGGCGGGGCAACGAGAACGCGTGAAGCTACATATATTACAGATGTACATGGTGTCCACTCTCAACGGTGTCCAATGGCTAATTCCAAAACTACTAGTCGTAGACCTATAGTTCCAATTGCAAAAATGTTTTAAATGAGGTAAGAAGCATTTTAAAAGTGATTTGGGTCAATAAAATATTTCTTTAAAAGTTACGGAATTTAATTTTTTATACGGTCCCCCAGTCCTATAAGTGATATTTAGTAAAAATTTTCTATTACACTAACAAGTAATACAAAAAAAAAAAGGTCCTATTCATCTAACACTAAAATTGACTGAGTTATGAAACTTCGAATTGCATACTTATACCAATTCTCTGCATCTAAACACAGATGAGTTGAGTCATGCTTCGAGGGATCGTTCACAAAGGGCTTAACGTATTAATAGAATTTATTGCGCGTGTATCTACACTTTAGCTGAAAGTAATCACATCGTACAAGTATTACGATAGTGTTAATTTTTATTAATTAACTTTCAAATTGGTTAAATTAATTGTATTTTAACATATGTTTTATTATGTAAAGATTTGAGACTGCTGCTTTTCATCATTTCATTTGATAAAAATTCTGTTATTTTTTCACCTATATTTCTAGTACAAGTTGTATAGTTTGCTTTAATACGTTAGAATGAAAATAGATTTCCAATTTATATTGTAATGTTAATTTTACAGTCAACTGCTATTTTTTTTATATCTGTCGATTATTTCTATTTCTATTAAATTTAAAAATGAAAAAAAATGAAGCAAAAAAAAAAAAGCTTCAAATTTAAACAGCGGTCAGTTTTAATCGTAAAGAATGGAACTTTTTTTTTACTTACTTTTTAGTGTAACGGGAAACTTTCTGAATATCACTTATAGGACCGGGGGACCGTATGAAAAATTAAATTTCGTAACTTTTTAAGAAATGTTTTTATTGACCCTAATCGCTTTTAAAATACTTGTTTACCTTGTTTAAAACATTTTTGCAATTGAAACTATATGTCTATGAATAATGGTTTATGAATTAACCATTGGACACAGTTGAGAGTGGACACACCCTGTATATATAAAAAAATTATAATTTCTCTACACGCACACCAATGTTCGGAATGTCGATTGAAGTTACTCCAGATTTTATTTTATTAAAAATTACTTATATAACATATCATCCATAATTCTCAATTTTTTCAGTGCTACCATCTGTTGACAGATCTCAAAAACTTTGTTCATACAATACTTTTGCTTCTTATCGAAGAGTGCATCTTTTGTGCATTCTTTCTTAAAATAAATTATTGCAGGGAAAGTTCCTTTGTCATATATAGACTACCACAGCAGTCGAAATACTTCGATTAAGAAAGTGGTGGACATTGAAATGAACAGAAATCGGCTATAAATGGATTTTTTTTTCGTTTTGTATTAAAAATTACTTACATAACTTAGCATCCAAAATTCCTAATTTTGTTTTGGTGCTGCCATCTGTTGACAGATCTCTAACACGTTGTTCATACAATCCTTTTGCTTTTTATGGAAGAGTGCATCTTTTGTGCATTTATTCCTTAAAATAAATTATTGCAGGGAAAGTTCTTTTGTCATATATAGACTGCCACAACAGTCGAAATACTTCGATTAAGAAAGTGGTAGACATTGAAATGAACAGAATACGGCTATAAATGGATTTTTTTTTTCTTTTTGTATTAAAAATTTCTTACATAACTTAGCATCCAGAATTCCTAATTTTGTTTTAGTGCTGTCGTCTGTTGACAGATCTCTAACATTTTGTTCATACAATCCTTTGGCTTCTTATCGAAGAGTGCATCTTTTGTGCATTTATTCCTTAAAATAAATTATTGCAGGGAAAGTTCTTTTGTCATATATAGACTACCACAGCAGTAGAAATACTTCGATTAAGAAAGTGGTAGACATTGAAATGAACAGAAATCGGCTATAAATGGGGTTTTTTTTCTTTTTGTATTAAAAATTACTTACATAACTTAACATCCAGAATTCCTAATTTTGTTTTAGTGCTGCCATCTGTTGACAGATCTTTAACACTTTGTTCATACAATTCTTTGGCTTCTAATCGAAGAGTGCATCTTTTGTGCATTTCTTTCTTAAAATAAATTATTGCAGGGAAAATTCCTTTGTCATATATAGACTACCACAACAGTCGAAATACTTCGATTAAGGAAGTGGTAGACATTGAAATGAACAGAAATCGGCTATAAATGTTTTTTTTTTCTTTTTGTATTAAAAATTACTTACATAACTTAGCATCCAGAATTCCTAATTTTGGTTTAGTGCTGCCATCTGTTGACATATCTGTAACACTGCGTCCATACATCCTTTGTCTTCTTATCGAAGAGTGCATCTTTTGTGTATTTCTTTCTTAAAATAAATCATTACAGGGAAAGTTCTTTTGTCATATATAGACTACCACAAGAGTGAACATTCAAATGAACAGAAATCGGATATAAATGGATTTTTTTTCTTTATGTGTTAAAACTTGGTAAAATTACACGCACACATATACAGGGTGTACGAAAAGTTTGGAAACGGTCGAATAACTCGAGAAATATACATCGGATTGAAAAACGG
This sequence comes from Maratus michaelseni, assembly GCA_963931845.1. Taxonomy (NCBI): domain Eukaryota; kingdom Metazoa; phylum Arthropoda; class Arachnida; order Araneae; family Salticidae; genus Maratus; species Maratus michaelseni. Next base: position 55,784,263 of record OZ007596.1, read on the forward strand.
AAAATGCATGTTCAATATTTTTGAAAAATCTATTTAGAGATATCAAAGTTGTCCCCCCCCCAACTATGCCCTCACCTGGGGGGAAAGGGGGCATATTGAAATCTTAAATCATAACCCCCTTTTTTATTGCGGATTTGGATTCTACGGGAAAAAATACGTAACTTTTGTATTTACCACTTTCTGAGGAAAACCGTAGATGACGCTGTAATCGAGTAAAATGCAGTGACATCGATTCTTTTGAAAAGTCTGGAAACGGCCGAATAACTCGAGAAATATACATATGATGGAAACATATATATGGAAAAATGCATGTTCAATATTTTTGAAAATTTTATTTAGGGATATCAAAGTTACCCCTCATCTCTGCTGAATCTAAAAAACTACAAATCTAAAAACTTTAGAATCCACAAACTGAAGGCTGTATGTGTGTCGCTTCTTGTATCTGTAATTTTTATGTGTACTGTGACGTAGCTAATTAAAGTCAATGTTGCGCCAGCAGTTCTTTTGATTTTATTATGCTACACTGGTTTTGCCGAAACTAATGTGAGTGAGGCTGCAACAACAGTACAAGCTTTTATGATAACATCTGTATTTTCGCCATATAAAGATATCCTGGCATTAGTTCCAGTGAAAAATTTAAATGCTGACTATTTGTTTGAAACAGTATTCAAAGCGCTTTACACTTTAGAAGAACTGGGATATAATGTGTTAGCTTTCATTTCTGACAATAACAGAATTAATAGGAATATGTTTTCAAAATTAGGTCACAATCAACAATAAAATTCAATAAGTAATCCTGCTAACCGTGAAAAAAGTTGTATTTATTAATTGATTCTGTGCATCTTTTAAAGTCTATCAGAAATAATTGGATAAATCAAAAAGACGCAGAAAAAACATTCAAATGCCCTGATTTTGAAAACAACTCAAAAATTATAAAACCAAAATTTTCTCATTTTCGAAAAATATATAATGACGAAAAATCATTGCTTATGAAATTAGCTCCGAAATTAACTTTTAAATCTGTGTATCCTTCTAACTGTGACAACTCCGACTGCCTATATTAATAATTTAATCAAGAGTTGGCAGCATGTAAATAATCAATTTTAATTTAATTGATTTCTAAATAAAATTGGTAAGATATAAATTTTCTTACCTCTAAATTCCAACGGGACATCGGTGCTCCGCATCTTCATGATTCATTATATTTGAGCAAGCGAAACATTTATTTGGCATGAGAACACCCTTGACTCAAAATGAAATCCACGATATTAGTATACATCACAATTTAATGACACTTCACACGACGAAAAACACAGAAGCATAATTATTTACAGCTTTTTAACTGAGCGACATGCTCTCAAACAATCATAATCACAAACTAAACTAAACTAAAAGTAAACTTAAAGTTCTAATAAAAATGTTCTGAAACAGTTACGAAAAAAACATAATGTTGCGCGCATGCGCCAGTTTCATTGTCTCTTTTCTGCAAATCAAAGTACATCCCTACCTCTACACTGCGTAGGTGTAAATAATTGTCTTTTGATCAAACTTTCAAAACTTTAAGTAGAAAGGGAGTTTGGATGATGCAAGAGGAAATGAATTCCCAATTACAACACTAACATAGACAATCAAAACGCAAATCTTGCGTTAAACATATTTGATGTAAATAATGATATTGCTTTCAAATCGTCGGGTGATGAAATATATTTGATTTATTATAATCATACAGTTCAATTTATTCAAATCATTCGAAAATGGTGGAATATAATGAATATTAGTCGCCTAAATAAAAGACATTACAAGAATTGTGAAGACAGTAAGCCCTTCACTTCACTGAAGGTTTTCTTCACTGAAGGTCACTTCAAGATTCCTTTTTTTGGAAAAAATTTCTCATTGGATAAACCCTTGGAAATCTTGAAACAAGATCATCCTTATGGGAGATAAATGAAGAAACTTTTTTTGCATTAGCCCAAACAACATCTACTATTACTGAAATAATTAAGCATCTTTTGTCAACAGGTGCAAAATTTGTTTTAACAAATAAATTCCAGTCAGATAAATTGGAGTACAGATTTTCACAATATCGCCAGATGTCTCGTAGTAACTATCATGTCTCTGTACAACAAAAATTGGAATCAGAAAAAAATACGTATAAAATCAATCTTCTAGCTTCAATCAAAATTACATGGCACTATTACCTTAAAAGAATTTTTTGGTGAGATGGGTAATGAGCAGGGCTTTACAAATTTGATAAAATCTGGTAGCCAGTAAAAAATTCTAGTCGCTAGTAGAAAATTTTTACCACCCCCTCCCCCATCATTGATTTTCAACAACCGCATAAGTTTTTTATGAATTAATTGAGAAATAAAATAAGAAGCATAGCTTAGAATTATTAATTACATAGTTTAGAACAGTACATGATTTAGAAAGATAATACAAACTAAGTTTTGTAATAAAACGTATCAAAATTATATATCTCTGGAAAAAAAATTAAAGGCTAAATTAACCGGTATGTTCGGGAATGCTGATTGCCGAATGCTTTAAATGTCCGGATAGCTGAATGCTACAATATTTCTATTTGATGATGCGAGCATAGATGAAATAATAAAGCAGAAAAGGAATTATTTACCTATATTCCTGTCGAATTCACTCAAATAATTCAGACTTACTATTTTGAAACTTGTATTTGATGAACTTATTTTTGCCAAATTAATAGAAAAAGTTGAAAATATTTTTTGTTTGAATATAATTTCTAGATTTTTTAATATTTTGTAATTTTTCAACATCGTAATGAGGCATCGTATAAGAATTACAAGGGGAAATAAAAATGCTAATTTATTGGGTCAATTTTGTACAAAAAAAAAAAAAAAAAAAAAAAATCATATTGAATAATTTGGTCGCTAGCATAGCAGAATTTCTCCGCTATTCGGAGGTGTCTGTTTTTAGAGGTAAAAGTATGTAAATATGTGTGTGTTGGGAATGGAAAATCTGGGTGTTTGATAAATAGAGATGTCCGCTATTCGGGAATGTCTGTTATGGAGGTTTTACCCTCACAGCGTAGTGAAACCTCCATAACAGCCCCTCTATTTAGCGAACATTATTTTCAATTCACGATGCATGCATATTTACATACTTTTACTTCTCAAAAGCAGGCACTATCGAATAGCGGGCAAATGTCGCGGCAGAGAACTGTCCACTATTGAGAAGTTTTACTGTTTTTAGATTAATTTTTTTTTTCAATCTTATCTTACTGTAAAAGTTCAAAACATTGAATATAATCAGTACAATGTCTAAACAGGTTTAAAATATTAGCTTTACGAAAATTACATTCCGAATTTGGTGCCCCATAAAATCTGGGGAAGAGAGAGAGGCAGTGTCATGGTCTAGTTTGCCCATGTTTTAATCAGGTTCTGCTTCTGGTACAATCCTCAGCCCTACTTTATATTCAAAGATTTTCCCACTTTTTAAGGATTAAATGTGGTCAAATATGGCTGCTTTTAATGCTTTTAAAAAATATGTGGTCAGAAATGGCTGTCTATTTCCGACAAATCAGAGCACAAAAAGGGCCACAATTCAGACGTTTCAAATGGCTGAAATTCAGACACAAATATGCGTCTTAAAAAAATTAAGACACTTTGAAATGTCTCTTTTTCGTACCATCCGTTTCAGACACTTAAGTGTCTGAATTTCAAACATTTCAGTTTACAGTGCATACATAAGTAATTAAAAATATTTATAATGCGTAAATAATTCCTTTATATAAAAATGTCGCTAATGTAGCGGCATAGTTTAATACATGGAGTTTATTAGTAAATTGCTAATAAATCAAAATTTTTGACACTCAAAGTTTACTTTGTGAGTAGAAGCACTAAGCGCGCAGAACGATCCGTTTTTTGAAATCGTATTTTCAAATCGTAGCCAAAGTGCAGGGGCTAGACTCTTATATAGCACTTTTTAATTAGTATAGGCATATGGCATCCCATTACTTCCTCAATTTGGTATTTACATCTGGATACACATTTTACGTCATACTTTAGACTGGCAGTCGTGTTGCTGTGGCGTGGAGTAACACTCTTGTTACTAGGGTATGTGCTTTACGCCGGAGAGAATCCGCACATTACATTTATAAAATCTTCGTAATGATACCAATCTTCAGTGAATTCAGTTTTGTCTTCTTTACCTGAATGGATCAACTTATACACCAAATATACGCAAAATACGTCATTTCAGGATTAAAAAAACAGGGGCGACTTATACTCCGGATTGACTTATATACTAGAAAATACGGTGATCACATTTTAATGTATTTTAGTGGGAAAATAATAAAAATGTTGATGAAATAATTATGCTCGGGCTGTAATCCATTGAAGAATATCAAATATTACTTGTTCTGCTATCCCATCGGGCTCATAGAGAAGATTGTGATAGGCATTAGGATACATCTGAAATGAAATAGAATTTAGTAAATTTTTCAAGAAAAAAGAACTTTTAACACAACTGAAATCAAACTTTTAAATGTTTATATTAAATGGTTTCAATTGAAAAATGCAAAAGCTGCATTTATTGAAAAAAAGTAAGTAATTTCACAGAAATCAAAGTTATTTTTTTTTAGTTTGTGTATTTCATTTAGTATAAAAATTTTTTTTTGGGGGGTGGGCGGGAGGTTGGGGCATAACTTAAGTTTTGAAACGAATAGATACGGTTCTAATGAATACGGTGAAATTAATAGATACGGTGGTTTTTAGCTAAGGTGGATATTTTAGTTATCCGAAAAATTTGGTGAAATACTAACTGTAATATGTTTAAAGCATGGAGATGATTTAAAGCAACATTTGCGCAATTTGTCACCCAAGATTGGAAAGATCTTCTACTTGTATAAAATATCATTCAATCCGTTTCGATTTTAGTCACCACTCTTAACCTTTTGTTGCATACTTGTCCACCACAGTGGACAAAAATGCTATTTTTTTTCTATCCAACATATTTCATTTACAGTTCCTATTCAAAGCTTATGCTACTCTGTGACATCTATGCTTTCAGCAAAATAGTGCCATAACAACGAGTAACTTGTTGGGATATCATCAATATGGATGTCCCTTCAGAATGCCAGTAAGTTGTTCCGCATGAGTGAAAATGTTTCTAAATCTGCAATAATGGTATTTAAATGGTATTTTGTTTATTAATTACGGTTTTTAAACTTATTTACAAAATGCATAATTGAAACACAAGTATATATATACTTTGTTTTGTTTTGGACTGTAGTGGGCAGGCTGTAATTTTTAAAGAACTTAAAATAATAGTACATAAAATACTTTTTTTCTCATCCTGTGTGACCTTTTCAGTTAGAAAATATCAAATTTTATGTTGGGTTATTTGTCAGTTTTAAAGTACGCAACAAAGGGTTCATTTTTGCTTTAGTATTTTCCATCGACAAAAGGTTTAACTTCTCCTAAAAATGTTACAGAAAAAATACACTGGGCCTTGTGACCTTATTAGTCATTCGAGTCAAAAGCTGGAATCTATTTTTGTGCAATTAAATGAAGAGTGTGATTACGAACAAACCTTTCAACAGTCACATGCTTTAACATAACAATCATTTGGCATCTTTAGCGACCCCAGTATGGTAGTCTTGAAATCGCATGTTAAACTATCGGAAAATTTAAAAGCGTGATGACTCATCACTTAATATAATTAATAAAATGCAGTTTTCACCGTCAGATGTGGACGATGTGCGTTTTTAAAAATTGACTCCTTAAATTTTAAGTATTTAAAAGATCCCTATAAACTTTAAAACTTCCACTTGATGAAATTTTATCACATCTTCTTAAAAATACTTAAAATTTACGGGGACAATTAAAAAAAAACGGACCTCGTCGGCATCTGACATCTACTTTTTGATGGTGAAAACCGTATTTTAATAATTATATTAGGTGATAAGTAATCGCGCTTCTAAGTTTTCCCATAGGTTAACATGAGATTTCGGGATCGGGGAGTCTCAGTGAAACGGCTCCTTAAGAAGATCTTCGCTATTTTAGACTTCCCGCTGATACGTCATCAAAATTACTTCTTATTTAGACATTTAATTAAAAATGAATTATATTTATTTATTACGATCACTTTTATTTTTATTTATTGTAGGGGAGATGGGGGATGAATGGGACAAGGGATGGATGGGACGTTCTCAATATTTCAGGCAATAAACATTTCTTTTTAGTTGCTTCCTATCCTCATAGATTTCACTACCATAGTGTGCTTCAGAACCAAAAGCAAGACCACATAGCTGTTTTCATTTTCCCTCAAATTTGCATTTCCTGAAATCTCTGCTCAAAAGTAATTTTTTTTTACATTTGAAGTTACTTAAATATCTTATACAATATAAACAATTAAGATACGTTGTAGTGTTTTATTTAAAGGCTCAATATTGGTAATTAAAATGAGTGAATATTAACCATTGTGACAGAATAATTTTTGAGACAAAATGGCTGACAATTGAATATATGCATCATGGGGATGATTGGGACATTTCAAATGGGGATGAATGGGACTGTCTCATTCATCCCTAGATAATGCTGAAAAACATATTTATTAACTAAATAATGTTATACAGGTTGATAAATTAATAATTTATGGTAATTATTCTTTTAACATTTCATCCTCATTGTAGCCATCGTCTTCAGCCATTGAATACTTCCGTTTATGGGCCTTTTAAGACAAAGTTGAGATGAATCCAAGATGATTGGCTGACAATTAATCCTGGAGATGATATAACAATTTATAATCTCTCAGCTTTTGCCAAGGAGGCATTTTTGTCAGCTTTTAGTCCTTAACATTGAATACAGGGAGGAAAATATTTGTGCCCCATTCATCCCTGAAGTGGGGATGATTCGGACAGAGAGGAACTTTATTTAAATTTCATAATATATATCTGTATAATAATAATCTTGAATAGATATTGTGCATAAGATGTAGTCAAACACTTAATGTATGAAATGTGATATATAATATTGATAATAACTTTAAAAATATATTTAAAATAAATATTTTTGTTAAAATGTCCCATTCATCCCCCATCTCCCCTACATTGAAAAGTAGGAACGTCAACTATAGTATCTGTGTATCAAAAGGAAACTAATCGTGATACTAACATTGAGCGAAACTGCGCAATTTCTGACTCCTCGAAATTTGTATAACCAGTTATTTCAGATTTGTTAAGATTTTTAAATTCATTATCTTTCTTATTTCTTAAGAGGTTCATTTAATTACTCCAAGGATACATTTTACTTTCAGCCTTGTATCATCGCACAAAATTTTCACACGTTTGGGTCGGGCGTCCTATAAACCGGCCAACTCCCATTGTCACCTCCTGGTGACACGTCTCTGAAGGGACCTGCAGGTTTAGATTTTAAGTGAACGTGTACTGTGATGCCTTTATTGTAATCTAGAAGAGCTTATCTAATCTTAAAAACAAGAACGAAAAATCATGCGTCAAGCATAGGTTATATAGCACTTTCCAACGCTTCCAAAATAATTTTACAAATCATACCGTTTAATAAGCTAAAAGCTACCATCTAAGTAAACAATTTAGAAAACGCATAACATATTTAAAAACATAATTTCAGGAATTTCCAACATATACAATATTCGGAAAAATATCCGAATACTTTTATTCAGCCCTGTATAGGATCTATAGATTTGTATATATACTACATAGGATGATAATTTTAGTTCAGTTAGGAAACGCGTAGCACAGTTTAAAATTCTCCGTCTGGAGTTTGTCAATAAACAGAAATGTGTTCGCGAACTTTTGTGCTGCCCTGTATAGGATCTACAGAATTTATACACACCACGTAATAGACAAAAAGTAAGTTAAAATTAAAATCGCGTTCAATAACTTAAAACGCACTTCCAGGAATTATTGTTAACAGACAGTAGATAATTCTTTTGCGTGTCCCTGTAAATGAACGATGACTGCTATACACACAATATTCCGTAGTAAGTCTCTTGTCATGCACCTTAGTGATCTATATAAATTTCAATGCGTTTAAAATAGTGAAACATTATTTAAATAAACCGCAGACGATTTTTCTCCATAGACGTAATGTAACGGAATTATTTTTACTGTCCCTGTAAAGTAACTATAAGTGCTATGCCCACCCTGTTCCATATTAAGCTTCTTCTAATGCACCTTAGTAATATATATAAATTACAATGCGTTTAAAATAGTGAAACATTATTTAAATAAACCGCAAATGATTTTTCCCTATAGACCGCAATGTAACGGAATTCTTTTGAGTGTCCCTGTAAAAAAACTATAAGTGCAACACACTTCCGTTGAAATAGGGAACATGCTATAGATAACGACAATAACATATAAAATTTGCAGAGCAATCCGAGCATATTTACGGGAGTTAGAGCACGGCCAGACGGCAGACGGCAGACGGCCAGACGGCAGACGGCCAGACGGCCAGACAAACCGAAGTCATAAGCACTTTTCAACTAGGTTGGAAAGTGCTAAAAAGTCCAATATCTCTCGGATTTTGTGATATGATATGAGAGATCGGGGCAAGAAAGTGCCAAGCCACATTTTTGGTGAAATAAATCTAACACTGTAATCTGTTGCTTAATATTCTAAATTATAATATCCAACGTATAATTTGTTTCTAAGGTCAGTTAGTGGCAGCATACGTCTCAGGTTTCGTTTTCCCCCCAGATGTTTATGCCCCCAAAGAAGATAGCAAATTTATAAAAAACGTAATAGTAATATCAATAAAGTAATGCCATATTGTTACTCAGACTATCTCAAACGTTACTAAGACACTGGCGAGAAAACTTTAGGTTATACATCTTGATTTGAGTATTTGATAAAATTTTCTAATTGAAATATCTCAGAAGTTCAAAAATGTGGCTTAGCACTCTCTTGCCCCAACCCCCTCGTATTATAAGTTTCCAAAGTTTTATAACTCCTCCAAGCAAGCAAGGAATTGATCTCCTTTTTGGGGGGGGGGGGGATAACAATGTCATAAAAGCATTTTTTTCCAAAATATTAATGTTGACTAAATATTGAATTGATATTTGTAGGATTTCGAATGTGTAATTAATTTTTGTTGCTGTAATTCGATCTTGAATTTATATGTGTTTTACTTGATATCATGTACTTTTTAATACAATTTGTTTTTTATTACTCTTTTTTAGTGAAAACAATACAATACAACTCTTTGAAAAAGATCCAGTTTGAATACAAAATTCTTTTATAAAAATCTTAACTTTAAAATTAACTGTAACAGATGTTTTGATGTATGTTTGACATGAGTAAGTTGATTTTTAGCATCTTAGTGATGTTTCATAATTTGTACTGAAGAGGAAGTTTCCATCCGAAAAGTATACATTGTCGTTTTTAGAATTTTTATATGCCTATTTTAATTAAAAGTGTCTGCATTTTAAGTAATTTTATTTCTTAATGAAAATTAATCAGTCATAATGTTTCCCATTTTAACACATACTTGTACGTTAACGTTTTTCTTCCCGAGATACATAAATACGTTTCCTTAAATAAGAAATCTTGCGATTTCTTTGTTCAAATTACAAATGCATTTTTTTACAATTCAATGTTTCCTGACAAATAAATCATGCGTTGAAAACAGGGTTCTCATTGGCTGTTGATTAATCTTAACAATTTAGCTGATCATTACAAAAAAACTAGTAAAATTCAAATAAATTTAGTAATGATTCGTTGTGAAACACTAATTTTAAAGTCCTTTAAACTCCCCAGCATATGTTCCAAACATATGTTCCAATTTTTTATTATTGTTTATAGAATAGCAATTCATCTGAATTCAACTAACAATTATAGAAACTAATGAAACAAGTGTATTATAGAGCTTCGCAAATTCAAGGGAAAAAATATAGACTGATTTATTTCTACATAGTTTTATGAAAGAAACCCCAAGTTCCCTAGATTCAGGATAGTATGTTAGTGGGTCAGTAATATGTGTCAATTACCGCCATGAACTGATATATCCGTTCACTATGCTGCAGGTTTCACTGAAATAATAACATTGTTTAAATTAATATATTTCTACAAATATAATGCAGTATTAAAATATTGAGTAATATTTGATACTATCAAAGCTTATACCCATTACCCAATTAAGTTTTTTATATCAAGTTTAAAAATTCATCTTCTTTTTAGCATTTAAAAAACATTACAAATTTGTTCTTTTGCTCGGCGGTCAGGGGGTTAAATAAATAAATATTTTTAAAAAATGTAAACGAGTTCTTAAAAATACCAAAACACAAATAATAAGTTATACAGAAGATATTTAATCGTACAATAACATCACTGAAAATGTCGCCCCCTCCCCCCCCAAAAAAAAAAACTTTCGCAATTTGACGATTTCAAACTTTTATATTCTCGCCAAAAGAAACATTTTGTAGCGATTTGGCGCAGTGGCGATCGGCAGCAAGAACCCTGGTGGAAGATCAAATCATGTGATTTCAAGAGAGTTCATGAAATATCTGGAATAATCCTCTTTTCTCCAATTCTGAGTTTATTTGTTTTATAGTGAGTTCACTTACCTTAAGGCATTTATCGGATGATGGTGCATTTTCATACATAAAAAGGGCACCTTCAGGAATGCAGAGCTTGTCTTCCTCTCCTTGGCACAAAAGGAACGGGAAAGTAATTGATGAAATAATTTCTTGGATCTCCTAAAAATGAATTTTTTATGATATGTTATCAAATCGAAAGTACAAACATTTATGGATTAAAATAAATGTAAACAGTTACATGTAACCACAATTAACACAAAGTTCAACCGACACAGTGAGCGCGCGGGCGCAAATTTTAGGACAAATCTGGTGTTCTATTCACAGTCAGTTCTCACATACGGCACCGGAATTGCTTAAAGGTCATGTTTGTTAGTCTACAGCTTGATTCCGTAAGATTTTCAAGGTCAAATTTCAGTTCCTTCATTTGATGAATGTTGTTTAAAGTAACTTTAGCAAAATTCACTTCTCGCGCTAGACCTATTTCAAGTAGATAAATATTAATTAATTATTTAACAAAATAATATTATTTAAAGATTTTATTTGTTTAATTAACAAGTGTTAATTTAATAATTATATATATATAATTATTTCACGATACATTACAGTTAATTACTTCACGTTTTAAAGATTAACTAGATGGAACCCGTCAAAACTTGACAGAAAAAAATTACTATAACAATATTAGTATAATAAGCTTCTTTATTATTTAAGAAGGTAAGAGTATGAAACAGTGTTTCAAAATTTTATTTTAAAAGTTTTTTTCTCTCCGTGAAATACAGTACTATTTTCGATGCGAACTCCAAACAAACATTCCGTAAACAACTGTGTATTACAAATCAGTTACCCGTTACACCACTGCAAGAAAGAAAATTTCCTGGACCTGTGAAATATCATACAAATAGTATATTCCTACGACCATATCATATACAGTAAATAAAAGAATATAGTAAATAAAGCACACATCTCTTCCCCCTGTGATAATGCAACCGAGTGAACTCCTAAGCGCTTGTGCATTGCATTATGCCCAAATGCACCATCGAAATATGACGTTAAAAAAGTTTTAAAATGTCCTCTTTAATCATTGTTCGTTACAAATCCATATCTTCTAAAACGCATCCATTGTATTAAGCTAATCAATTTTTATGTAAAGATGGAGAATTTTTTTTACAATAATAATATGCAATTTGCAGATGAGGGAGATTTTTATTGTTTTCAAGTGTAATTTATTTGAATGGTTTCTTTGGTCCCTTTACATAATCAGGATGATTATCCTTTTTCATCACAGTCGGGGATTCTGACCCTCTTATACAATTAAATACCCAATGCATCTTTAAAAAAAATAATAAAATACAATTCGTAGCATATTCTGATGCAACACATACATCAACGAATTCAACATGATATCAATTTTAATTCCAACATAAAATGAAAACCGGTTTTTTTGTTGACAGATTTCAGTTTAGCGCCAAAATGCTCTATCTTATGGATAATCTGATCTTATGATTTATCAGGAGTTTTTGTTCACCTTTTATGTTGGTTAAGGAGATAAATTTCCAATTATGGCAACTTTCACATGGTCTATTTATTACATTACGTTAAACATTATTGAAGCAAACTGATGGTAATTACTGAGATAGATTTGAAAAAATAATTCATCCTTGAAAATTATTTAAAAAGGTCTTTAAATTAAACGACAGTTTTCGAATAAATTTAATTCGAAAAGTAACATTTTTCTAACTGGTGATGCAAGAATTGAAATTTACCGTAACACTATTATTCCGTAATAGTTATTTTGAAATCATTTACTTTTTGTGAATTTTTTTATTAAAAAAATGAAATTCTCTAACCTACAATTTAAAAAAATAATAATTGGTAACATGTAATCAAGGTATGCAATCAAGATGTAGCAATCGATAAAGGCTCCAATTCTAATCTTTATAACTAAGAATTGAAAAATCGGTTAAATTTACGTCATGTTGACACAATCATATTAATTTTTCTCTTTAGTTTTATAAATGTTAAAATGCATTTCAATCTAAGAATAACGTCATTTTCACCGGAGCAAACTTTTCACACGTACTTTGCATACGTTACTTTTATGCTTAAGCACCATGCATACAAATAAAAATATTTTTTTGTATTTAATTGTAATGAAAAAATGGCATCAACAAAGTTAAAATGCATAATGATAAAATAAACCCAATGGGCATTATTCCCGTGACGTTACAATAAATATGAATTTTTACTCGCTTATAAAACACGCGGATAAATATTTTTTACCGAAATTTAACTTGCAAATTAAAATATTCGGCCTAAAAGCCACGTGCTTTTAATATTTATTATTTCTCTTTTATCCTCCCAACCACAGAGTTTCTCGTTACTCTGTGCATCGCAATAGTGAGCGTTATCCGATTGCCGACTTTATGATGTCATACTCAGAAGTAAAAGTTTAATTTAAAATCACGGCTAATTAATTAAATTTTCAAAGAAACGAATGTACGATAACAAATTTGTGTCCAAATATATTTCATTTAAAAAAAGAATGATGTAATTTGATGCAGTAGTTTGTTCTCACGGACTGTCGAAAGAAAATGCTTTTAAATATATAGATTCCTGCAACAATTTAATTCCTGCTATAATTAAATTTGTCTGTGTTAAGATGAATTATTGTTTTGTTGTACATATTTAGTAAAATTACTCGATTCTAGGTACTCAAACAACTATCGAGAAGAATCAACAGAAGATAAAAAATGTATATTGGTAACAATAAAAGTACTAAATGACGTAAATAAAACATTGTCCAAGATTTATAAAGAAAAATGTTGTACATTGTGGAAATATATTTCCTAGCATAAATTTTATTTGCGGAAATTACAGATGATAAAATTGGATCATTTAAAAAACAGAATTTGGAATGATCCCACTCGACTTTGCGTACATTTTACAGAATACTGTGCGTTCAAACAAATAGGTATATAGCAATAAATAAAAACTTAGATCCTAATTTTACAAAAGTGAAATATTTCCACTGTTGTAAAATAACTTCATGTTTTAAAGAAAACGTGTGCTTTCATTCATAAAGCTTAAACACTTTTCTAATGGCGTAATTTTTCTTCTACCCGTCCTAAAATTGAGACCTATTAATTAAAAAGAAAATAAGAAAAAAATATTTTACTAAATTAAGTCACGTTCTGTTGCAATATAGCTGTTGAATCAACATAAGATGAACGTGAGCAATGGAAATTTTTTTTATTGAGATATTAAAAAAAAATGTTTATCAGTTATCCTTATAGACTGGTTGGAAAACAGATGTAGATATCAAAACTTGTGGCTGATTTTTTCGATAATAAATACAGTTCTTGTGGTAGTGGCTTTTCACCAAATGGGAGCTCATTAGAAAGTATACTTTTGGCACTATAGTGTTCGCTCTCAGACATGGCCTATATCATCGAAAAACGACCAGAAACGAGTACGGAAGACCTGAAACGTGAGGAAATTCTAATATATACACATATTCACCCATAAATGTGGATCATTGTAAAAACAACGAAAGTACAGGGTGTCAATTTAAAAGAGTACCCGTTGGTTTTTCTTATTACCCTTAAATCTGATGGATGTGGCAACTATTCTAACACTGAAGTATAATTGTATCTCATCAAAAACAACTCGTTGTAAATGATCCCGCCAAGCCACAAACCTAAAACGTCAGCCATAAAAAGAAGTGATATCACATAAAAAGAAACGATATAGAAGTCCATACTCCGAGTCCCGTGTAAAAATCTATCACCACTCATAATGTTTCCAAAGGACTCGGAGTGAGGTACAGTATGTGAAAACTGCTTGGCGAACTGCAGGCTTTTATAATGTTCGCATTTCCTGCAATTACATATGACTATATTATTTTTATTTTTATTTTACTTATTTTTATTTATTTAATTATTTTGCTCCCATAAAATTATAGAAAGCTGAAGCTTCTGTGTTTGCATGTCTTTTCTTATTTATGAGCTTCAAAAATTAATTTGTTGATTTTATTTACCATTGTTTAAACTAGAAACACCACTCTTACGAAGAAGATTTCTTAAGTAAACATGTAAAGATTTTGTGTTTGTAATATATATATATATATATATATATATATATATATATATATATATATATATATATAATGATCATACGCATATTAATAACAATGCACCTTATAATAAACGTTAACTAAATTGAGATATATTGCAATAATTCTAGCGTAAGCGGAATCGCATAAGTCTGAGGAAAAATCCGTTCTGTCAGTTCTTTCGCATGCAAAAAAAAAATTATAAAAGTGATATAACAAAAATTAAAAATTTATTTTTTCGATTTTCAAAATTGATATACTGCATATATTATAAAAGCCTGCAGGTCGCAAAGCAGTTTTCACATACTGTACCTCACTCCGAGTCCTTTGGAAACATTATGAGTGGTGATAGATTTTTACACGGGACTCGGAGTATGCACTTCTATATCGTTTCTTTTTATGTGATATCACTTCTTTTTATGGCTGACTTTTTTAGGTTTGTGGCTTGGCGGGATCATTTACCACGAGTTGTTTTTGATGAGATATCACTCCTTTTTGTAAGGTGTTTAATTTCAATTACACAGATCCCATTTTTATTCAGAAAAGAAAAGATAAAAGAAATATGAAAGGGGCAAAATAAAAGAATAATTGTGATGCTATAAACAGAATTATACATCAGAATTATACAATTTATTGAGTGACTTATTCCAATGTACATGTCGCTACCATAGCAACGGGGAAACTTTTATATTCATTTCCTTACATTGTATTCATCAGACTATTTATGACATGTTTATTTTCCTTTTTCTTTTGTTAATATCACTCTTCCGTCTATATACATTCAAAAAACAAAAAAATAGAAAATTTTATAGTAGTTTACAACGTAATTAAAATTCTGCAGTTTCAGAAAAATGTGGAAAAATAAGAAGCACCTTTTTTTGGTCAATTATAACAATGAGTTTACTTTACCGAGAATAATCAAATTTGTTTTTCTACGAACCATTGTAATTTACAGGGATTTTTATACTAATATATTAAATATTATTCTTGAAAATTACTGAGCACCTTAAAAGTTTTTTATTTGTTAAGTTTTTTAACTCAACGTTTCGAGAATCGGAAAAATATAAGATTCGCAACGTTTGCAAAAGTATAAAAACTATTAAAGTGATTTCAAAATAGAAAATGTTCGTAGGATGACATGCATTCCAAAATTTTGTGTGATTTTGTAAATATACCACAAAGACTAATGTTTTTACATAATGAACCGTTTAAAAAAATGTAAAATTTTATTAAAATTTTTGATCTGATAAATCATAAAGATTTAAATTAGATTTTAAAAAGGAGCGTGATTAAACCAAAAAGGATTATATTTACTAAATGTACAAAATACATAAAGACACAAAATACATAATTAATGTTTCTAGTCTGTCCATTCCAATTCGGAGATACTAAAATATAGGTCCTCAATCCTCGGCAGTCCATAAATTAATTAGGACATATGTATGCAACTGTTAAAATGTTCCCAAAGTCGACAATAGAAGCAATAAGTATAGTTCGGCAAATATAAAACACGGCATTGCTTCATCATGACTTTGTTTCGTGAGGTGTTCGTTCTCCAAACATAAAAATCTCTTGAAAGTGTCCGCTAACCGAACATGTGTTCGTTATCCGAACATAAAAATCTCACTCGAAAGTGTTCGTTAATCGATTTTTTCGTAAACCGAACAGTTCGTTACCGATCACCTATTGTATACGAAATATAGCATTTTTAATTTTTATGGGGAATTTAAGAAGATATTTCCTTTTCATTGTGCTCTAGGCCCGTTTTTAGAGCATTTTAAGTTCGTCATAGCCGGAGATTCGATGAACGTCAAATATTTAAACGCAAAACTTCTAATCTTGTGGTAGCAACATTTTTACATTCTATTACTCAGCGCATGAATGTAAAGTTGGAATTTTTTAATCTCTATTTCAATCAATTACTGATACATTTATAAATAAACACAGTTTTTTTTTAATCAATGAAAATACTATATTTTAATAGATTTAGAGCTTAAGATCGACGAGCTTTCAGGCGGACAAAATGAACGCGTATTAAATTTTAAAGCAAGATAATAAAACCTTGCAGAGATTGAAACAGTATAAAATCATTAAAATACATCTCACTCAGTAAATATACATCGGTTGTAATGTAACCAAGATCTTCTAAGAGACTCTGTAAACGAAACGTATATGGTTCAACAATACAAACAATAGAGAGTTTAAATGAATCGGATGCAGTAACATATTTGAATATCTTGTGTATATAGCCACTTTGACAAAAATTATGCTATTTATACTATTGTTTTTCCTCTGTGTTGAGGAATCAAGTACTTCACCGTAAAAATTCGCTAATTACACAACTATTTAGTCTTATTAAAAAATCTTTTGAGTTACCCTGTAAACGAACAGTAAATTCTACAATTCTGTTTTACAATAGGATGCTAACTTAGGTCGTTCGTAGTAACATATTTTAACATCCTGCGCATACGTTCTTTTTTAAAAGAATTAGACCATTTAATATTTCTTTTAAATCACTTTAAAGTGATATACATAAAAAAACTAATTCATATTTTTACACGAAATAGTAAACATTTGAACTACTCATAAAAACAATGCAATCTCTGAAAACCGCGTAAAATTCGGATAATTACACAATTCTTTAGCCCTATATCAAAAGATATTTTGTGAGAACCTGTAAACGAACCTTAAATGTTACTATTTTTTTATAATAAGGAGCTTACTTGAGTCCACTGCAATAACATATCTTAATATCATATGTATACGACCATTTCTAAAAGAGTTGGGTCATTTATTATTTTTTTGCTCTGTGTTAAGTATAGGAATCAATAACTTTAAACTGATATAAATCAAAAACTAATTAATATTTTTTTCATGAAACTTACAAAGGTTTAAACTACTCATAAAAACAATTCAAATGACGTAAACCACGTAAAAATCCGATAATTACACATTGCTGTAGCCCTGTCAACAGTTTTTTGCTATATGTTAAGTATAGGAATCAATAACTTTAAACTGATATAAATCAAAAACTAATTAATATTTTTTCATGAAACTTCCAAAGGTTTGAACTACTCATAAAAACAATTCAAATGACGTAAACCACGCAAAAATCAGATAATTACACATTGCTGTAGCCCTGTCAAAAGTTTTTTGGTATATGTTAAGAATAGGAATCAATAACTTTAAACTAATATAACTCAAAAACTAATTAATATTTTTACATGAAACTTACAAAGGTTTGAACTACTCATAAAAACAATTCAAATGACGTAAACTACGTAAAAATCCGATAATTACACATTGCTGTAGCCCTGTCGACAGTTTTTGGTCTGTACAAGATTTAAAAAGTGCAAAAAACAGCACTTTTAAAATCGCATTTCCTGAAAACCTATTCGACAGATCTTGCTTTTCTTTTGATTTTTTAGTCACGTGGCACGCCCCATTTCATAGAATCAAGAATTTTGTTTCTATCATAAATAGAACGCGAGATATAGATGTGTCAAAAACCCGTTTTGTCCCTTCCGCAAAATATAAACTAGACAGAGTTAAAAAAATATTTGTAAAATCGTTTGGCATCCATTTGCGGAAATTCCTGTCATTTACGGTTCAATGCATTGCTGTTTCTTATGCTTGGCGAGAAACTCTGTCGAGTTTCTATGAAAACCCGTTTTGTCCCGTCCGCAAAATATAAACTAGGCAGAGTTTTTAAAAAAAAAATTGTAAAATCGTTTGGCATCCATTGACGGAAATTCCTTTCATTTACGGTTCAATGCATTGCTGTTTCTTATGCTTGGCGAGAAACTCTGTCGAGTTTCTATGATGAACCTTGTTTAAGTGTGGGAAACAATTTGCAACACTGTTGGACTGTTACAACTTTATTTGTGAGGTAATACAGAAATGGAGACGCACAATGTTACTTAATCTTGTGATAATTTTATTTTCGAAAAACATAATTAAATTCAAATTTTTTACATTATCATTCTTTACAGCAAATATTGAAAATGTTCACCACCATTTTGAATACAAACATGAACACGTTTAACCAAGTTTTTGGACACAGTTCTCAACACTGTTGGTGTTATTGACGAGACTTCTTCAGTTATGATTTGTTTTAATTCATCGATGTTTGTAGGACTTCTCTGGAAAACCCTAACTTTGAAATAACCCCACATAAAAAAATCTAACGGGCGAGGTCTGGTTGAAAGAAGCAGACGATTTGCTCAAATCGTTTGCGCAGAATCAGATTAAAAATTACTAATGATGTTCACGTGAATTTATGTTTAAACAAGAACGAAAAATCATGCGTCAAGCATAGATTATGTAACACTTTCCAACGCTTCCAAAATAATTTTACAAATCATACTGTTTAATAAGCTGAAAGATAACATCTAAATAAACAATTTGGAAAACACATAACATATTTGAAAACATAATTTCAGGAATTTCCAACATATATAATATTCGGAAAAATATCCGAATACTTTTATTCAGCCCTGTATAGGATCTATAGATTTGTATATATACTACATAGGATGCTAAATTTTAGTTCAGTTAGGAAACGCGTAGCACAGTTTAAAATTCTCCTTCTGTAGTTTCTGTCAATAAGCGGAAATGTGTTCGCGAACTTTTGTGCTTCCCTGTATAGGATCTACACAATTTATACACACCACGTAATAGACAAAAAGTGAGTTAAATTTAAAGTCGCGTTCAGTAACTTAAAACGCACTTCCAGGAATTATTGTTAACAGACAGTAGATAATTATTTTGTGTGTCCATGTAAATGAACGATGACTGCTATACACACAATATTCTGTAGTAAGCCTCTTGTAATGCACCTTAGTGATATATATAAATTTCAATTCGTTTAAAATAGTGAAACATTATTTAAATAAACCGCAGACGATTTTTCTCCATAGACGTAATGTAACGGAATTCTTTTGACTCTCCCTGTAAAGTAACTATAAGTGCTATGCACACCCTATTCCATATTAAGCTTCTTGTAATGCACCTTAGTGATATATATCAATTACAATGTGCTTGAAATTATGTAACATCATTAAAATAAACCGCAAATGATTTTTCCCCATTGACCGTAATGTAATAGAATTCTTTTGAGTATCTCTGTAAAAAAACTATAAGTGCTACACACTTCAGTTGAAATGGGAACATGCTATAGATAACGACAATAACATATAAAAATTGCAGAGCAATCCGAGCATATTTACAGGAGTTAGAGCACGGCCAGACGGCCAGACAGCCATACGGCAGACGGCCAGACAAACCGAAGTCATACACACTTTTCAACTAGGTTGGAAAGTGTTAAAAACGGATTTTCGCATTTAGAAAGTGAAAAAAAAAACGATACCCGAACATTAAATATAGACATATTAAAATAATTAATGATGCTGAAAGTCTTTCTACATATATTTATAGATGTAGATAATACCAAAAATAAACGGGTACTCTTTTAAATTAATCACCCTGTAGATCCAGGATACCTCAAAATGCAAAAATATAATAATCTTTTCATAATGGAAGTTTTATCACGAGTACAATATTTTCCTTACACTCTATGTGTACGTAAAGTAAAAATGATAGATCATTTTGATAATAAAACATGTTCTTATTTTCGTCTTGTTGCATTATATAATTCATGCTTAATATATATTACAAAATATTCTTGTTGTTTCATTATTAGTAATTAGCATTCAATTTCTTTAAACATATATTTCTGGATATTTTTTTTATGTTTGCGATTATTATAATAATTTAATTTTCTCTATTGATATATATAAATGCTTTTCTAACTTTCCTGTTTATTACCCTTATGAAATATCTCGCATGATTTGTAACAGCGTATAACTAAACGAAATACTACTTGTGTCGTAAAATGTATGGCGCGCGCCCGCAAGAAAAATTGTCCACGCCAGTTAAAAGGTTAAAGAATTCTTTTTTAAAACATCATCTTACAACAAGATCATGAATTGATAAAGATCATGACAACAAGATCATGAACAAGATGACGAAATTAATAAAATTTATTTAAAT
Organism: Maratus michaelseni; assembly: GCA_963931845.1. Classification (NCBI taxonomy): domain Eukaryota; kingdom Metazoa; phylum Arthropoda; class Arachnida; order Araneae; family Salticidae; genus Maratus; species Maratus michaelseni. The sequence goes on from OZ007596.1 coordinate 55,804,973, forward strand.
GTATGAAAATGGTGTTCTTGTGTGTTTATTGATATTTCATCAAAATTTTAAAATAATTTCTTAAGGATTATATATTTGTTTTTCTCCCTTATGTTAATTATGTAAATATAATATGCGAAGAAAAATCTCAATTATTAATAACCCAATTCTCAAATTACAAAATAATATTTGAAGGAATGAAGATGAAAATAACTGACAAAATTAAACCCCACTAAGTATATGCAAAGGTGGTACAAAATGTAAAATAATTTAAACTATACACTGGATGTTAATTTAAGTTTATAGGAATATCATCTTTGAAACAAGTTTTAGAGTGGATTGAGGTAAAATAAAACTGCTTTATATGTTGAGTGTAGCATTTCCCATATATCTTCGGTAGGCACAAGGAATTTTGAATACTGTTCAGATATATATTTAAAAGGCTGTTCATCGAAATCTAAATATAAAAACACATTTTGTGTTGATTCCGGTACGAACTCATCCAAACAATGGATTACGTCCATTGTTTCAGAGAAAAAAGAAATAATGAAACATATTCAGACACGTGGAGTTTTTAGCACTTTCCAACCTAGTTGAAAAGTGCTTATGACTTCGGTTTGTCTGGCCGTCTGCCGTCTGGCCGTCTGGCCGTCTGCCGTCTGGCCGTCTGGCCGTCTGCCGTCTGGCCGTCTGGCCGTCTGCCGTCTGCCGTCTGTCCGTGCTCTAACTCCCGTAAATATGCTCGGATTGCTCTGCAATTTTTATATGTTATTATCGTTATCTATAGCATGTTCCCTATTTCAACGGAAGTGTGTAGCACTTATAGTTTTTTTACAGGGACACTCAAAAGAATTCCGTTACATTGCGGTCTATGGGGAAAAATCATTTGCTGTTTATTTAAATAATGTTTCACTATTTTAAACGCATTGAAATTTATATATATCACTAAGGTGCATTAGAAGAAGCTTAATATGGAACAGGGTGTGCATAGCACTTATAGTTACTTTACAGGGACAGTAAAAATAATTCCGTTACATTACGTCTATGGAGAAAAATCGTCTGCGGTTTATTTAAATAATGTTTCACTATTTTAAACGCATTGAAATTTATATAGATCACTAAGGTGCATTACAAGAGACTTACTACGGAATATTGTGTGTATAGCAGTCATCGTTCATTTACAGGGACACGCAAAAGAATTATCTACTGTCTGTTAACAATAATTCCTGGAAGTGCGTTTTAAGCTACTGAACGCGATTTTAATGTTAACTTGCTTTTTGTCTATTACGTGGTGTGTATAAATTCTGTAGATCCTATACAGGGCAGCACAAAAGTTCGCGAACACATTTCTGTTTATTGACAAACTCCAGACGGAGAATTTTAAAATGTGCTACACGTTTCCTAACTGAACTAAAATTTAGCATCCTATGTAGTATATATACAATTCTATATATCCTATACAGGGCTGAATAAAAGTATTCGGATATTTTTCCGAATATTGTATATGTTGGAAATTCCTGAAATTATGTTTTTAAATATGTTATGCGTTTTCCAAATTGTTTACTTAGAAGTTATCTTTTAGCTTATTAAACGGTATGATTTGTAAAATTATTTTGGAAGCGTTGGAAAGTGCTACATAATCTATGCTTGACGCATGATTTTTCGTTCTTGTTTGAAATATATTTTTAATTTGCAGGTTAAATTTCGGTAAAAATATTTATGAACGTCTACTTTGTTTTTATAAGTGATTAAAATTTATATTTACTGTGACGGCACGTGAATAGCGTCTATTGGGTTTATTTTATCTGTATGCATTATAACTTTATTGATGCCAATTTTATTTTCATTACAAATAAATATAAAATGTTTTTTTTTATTTGAACTCGTGGTGGTTAAGTTTAAAAGTACGTATATAAAGTACGTGTGAAAAGATTGCACCGGTGAAAAATACGTTATGCTTAGCTTGAAATGCATTTTTATATTTATAAAACTAAAACAATTGATATGATTTTGCCAAAATGACGTAATTTTCACTGATTTTTCAATTGTTAATTATAACAATTAGAACTGGAGCCGTTATGGATTTTTATGATTTCATATTGATTGTATACCTTGATTACATTTTTGCGATTTCTTTTCTGAAGAACTAAATTATACGTAAGACGAATTATTCTTTAATAAAGAATTAAAAATAGTAGCGGACTTCAGGAAAAATAAAATTATTAAAAGTAGTGTTATGGTAAAAAAAAAAGTTTGAAACGATTACGGAACATTAACACGTTTGCACTTAAAACAATAATAAATAGTTCAGCTATTGTTTTCGGCTAATATACCATAGCAAAATTAAGACTTCATAATAAAACATAAATTAAAATTATATCTATATCTGTTTCCTTTTACTAATTAAGAAAGATCTGTAATTTCTCCTTTGTTCTGTCACCTTATTTATATGAGATTAAAAATTTCTTGTGAAAACGCCAGAGGATCTGAACTTAACGTTTCCGGTAAGTTTTCCTTATTGTCGATGAATAGTATATAAACATGTTTATATTTTTTAGAGTACAAGTTAGTCAATAAAAGCTATGTGTACTGATATTGAATTCAATATATATCTATTTTCTTTTACTAATTAAGATATATTTGCAATTTCTAGTCTGTTTTGCCCTCTTATTTACATCCGATTACATATGTTGTTAAAATTTCAGAGGCCAATGCATTATTCAGGGCTGAACTTAACGTTTCATGTCAGTTTTCCCTATTGTCAATGCATGTGAATATTTTTATCAATTCTTTCAAATTTAAAGTAAAAACCACGATTTTGATATCCACCGTCCTAAGAAGGGCATTTACATTAGTATTAAAATAAAATTAAGCATGCTTGAACATATATTTTATTAAAATGGAGTTGCTCAGATTACAAAATAGATTATTTATTGTTTACTTTTACGAGTTAATATTAACTCCACTGGGACAAAAACCACAAATTGCACTTTTTGAAAAATCTTTTATTTATTGAGAGTTGAGCGAGGTGCCGCACTAGACAATTTTCCGGATGTTTTGTTCTGCTGCCTTTTTTTGCTTGATCTGAACAGGAACAAGCTCTAGAGGCCAATATCTCAAGAAGGCAAATTTTACATTATAAAGTAATAATTAAAGGAATAAAAATAAAAATATTCTGTAAACCATAGGAATTTAACGTGAATTTAAGTAAAAATTTTACAATGTGGAAAATATTTAGAATTAGTATAGAAAATTACATACAATTTAAATTTTATCTTGAAAATCACACTTGATGAAATCCCCTTTAAAAACTGAAAACTGAATTTTTTTTTATTGATAGAACATAGAATATAACTTATAGCAGGGCTGTCCAACGCGGCGCCCGCGGGCGCCATGACGCCCTTTGAAGATTTTCTTGGCGCCCCTTCAAATGTTTAATTTTCTAGATTTCTTTAAGCAAAATTCCATCTCGAAAGCTAATTTGCCTTAAAATAATTAATATTTTCATACTTTTTTTTATTACAGGTGTTAAGGTTTTTGCCTCCTTTACATACAAAAGTCCTTAAAATTCCCCCCTCCCCCTTTTTCATCCCCGAACCTCAGAAAAATGTAAAGTTAAATTTACTATGATATGTTTTTTGTTCAATTTTTTAGATGAGCTACCTCCAACTTAGGACGCCAATGATTAACCACTGTACATACCATTTTAATAGCGTATACCACTTTGTCTGTGTATCCTGTAGACATGTGGGTATCGCTATCACTGCTAAAGAGAAATCATATTCTTGCATTTTTCGAATCATATGAATAATGGCGCCCTTGATTGTGTGCCACAAGTTAAGGTGCACCCTGGCTTACTGAAAGGTTGAACAGGCCTGACTTATATGATAGCAATTTATTTTTCGTAATGCACACCAAAATTTTGAGGTAGTGTTTATATTTATGTTTATAAAGTTGCTTATAGAAACGCAAACAAAAATCTGCGCAGAATATAATATTTCGATTAATTGAAATGGTCATCACAAATTATACTAAGTGTTCTGATTTTTACGAGTCAAATTTGGCTTGTTACAAAAACTGCAAATGATAATTTCGAAAAGAAAAAGCCTTCAATTAACCCGCCAACGTCCATTGTAGAGCTGACACGTCTTTGAAAGGACCTGTAGGCAAATATTTTAAGTGAATAAGTACCGTGGAGCCTTTATTGGAATCTAAAAGTGCTTACTTAATCATAGGAAAAAGTCCCCTATCTCTCAGATTTTCTGATATGATACTACAAACTTCCAAAGTTTTATTGCTCCAAACAAGCAAGGACTTGAATTGGTCTTCTTTTACGGGATAAAAATGTAAAAAAAAAGCAGTAATTCTTGTATTTCGAAGAATTGAATCTTAAAGTTAAGTAAATATTGAATTTATATATGTAGGATTTCGGATGTTTGATTAATTTTTGTTGCTGTCGTGAGATTTTGAATTTGTGTGTCATCCATATGTGACAGTACAAATTATCAGCCCTATATGTACTTTTTAATAAAATTTGACTTTTTTTACTCTATTACAGTGAAAACTATACAATACAATATATGAATTTCAAAAATATATATTATAAATTTAGTTATGGGCGTAGGAAAGTTAACGTAAGAGTCAAGCGCGAGCTCTCGCTGTACAGATTTAATTTTTGTTTTTTACTCAGTTGTCTCTTTTAGTGTCTCGTAGTTCCTTTGAGTGCACCGTAATTATGTACTGGCAACAAAGGAGATTTTTTTAAACTCTTTTATTGGTGGTTAGAAGAACTGATGCCAGATGAGTAACTTTCGTATAGGAAATTTCAATGCTCTATGTAAACATAACACATCAACAATAGAGGATGTTTACTTTGCTTGTGAAATATTTTAAGTTGGTTAAGAATTCTCAGAATGCGCACATAAAGGTAATATAGATTTCTAATAGTCTCAATAATTATTTAAATAATATACATTCAATTAAAAATATATAAATGCATATGATTGTAATAGAATAACGCAGTATTGTAGCGCGCAATATAATTATTTTCATTTAAATATCACACTCTCGCAAAATATTTACAACCTTGGAAACGTCAATGAAACAGGCACCAAGACCAGATTTACAATAACCATGGAACCTTAATGGATCTCGTTCCATCTCTTTAACGTTTTCTGGACAGCTGCATGCTAAAGAAAGATCCATAGACCCTACCGGAAGCTGAGGAGCAATCCAACGAAGAACTTTTGCCATAGTGATCTGCAAACGTAAAACAGTTAAAGCTCACCATAGTAAAATACTAAAATAAAAATTGCAAAATTAAAGATTTCGTTCATAGTTTAAAATGTAGTTTGAAACTCCAAAACAAATATTTATATCGCAGTGACAACTGCAAAGAAAACACTCAAGGAAAACACTCCGACTATGAAGGTCCTCTACCAAAAACTCGACTTGCAAGTGAATATGTAATTTTCGTATGTAACACCACGTGTGCTATTGATTTTTTTTTTTTTTATATTTTTAAACTGTTAAATTTCTAAGGTTCTGAATAATCCAGCGAAATTGCGATGCCTCTTAGCGAGTTACACATTATCAAACTGCAATGTTAACGTGGTTGATTAATGTCCATAAATTGTGTTTTCATCTGTGGGCGCGTTCACCGACCGAACTCTGAGTTACATAGGGTAACACATGGGTAACCCGAGGCGTTCAGAGACCGATATCACGTGAATTTTTGCGGGTTACCTGTAGCGTTCACAGCCGGAAATTACCCAGACTTCGTGTAGCCCACATTACCTGAAGAATTTTCTTGGGTAAATTGATCTCGTGGTTGGGAAATCTGACTTGTTTTTTGCTTTATAGCTAACTGCAACTGCTAACTGTCGTTCTTTATGGCTCCTGCTGTACACTTGAGTCCTGACCATTTGATTGATCTACCTTTAATAGGACTTTGATATAATTGGCCAACGTCGGCTAGGATGGTTCCTGCAATGCTTCTACTATCAAAATATAATGGTAGATTGGTTGACGGAAGTGTTTGATTGTAAACATGCCCATAACGTTACCCAAACGCGTTCACAGCTGTTTTAACCCATTTTTACGCAGAAAAAATCAGATGACGTCAATCCCCAATTATACGAGTAACACAAGTTTCGGTCTCTGAACGTGAAATTGAATCTTAGTATTTCGAATAATGTCTACTGGAAACTTACAGAGTTGCAGTTGTTAATATCGAAGTGACATTGTTTGTGCTTTAATATAGAGCGCATTCAGAAACGCGGGATACTCGTGTAATTGGGGTAATGACATCATATGTGTTTCTCAGGGTAAAGTTGGGTTAAAACGGCTGTGAACGCTTTTAGGTAAAGTTGTTGGATGTTTACAAACAAATACTCCCATCAACCAATCTATCACTACATTTTTATCATAGAGATCATTGCAGGAATCGTCATGGCGACATTCGTCATTTGTATCATAGACCTGGTAAACGTAGACCAAACAAATGATTAGAACTCAAGTGTACAGTAGGAGGCATAAAGAACTACAGTTAACAGTTGCACTTAGCCATAAAGCGAACAAACAAACCAAGTTTCCTAACCACGTGATCACTTTACCCAATAAAATTTTTTAGGTAATGAGGTTATCAAAAGTCTGTATAATTTTCGGCTACAATTAACACTCAAAAAGTCACATGATATCGATCTCTGAACGCTTCGCGTACCCATGTGTTACGCTACATAACTCAGGTTGCGGTCGCGCAATAGTGAAAATGGTTTCGTGAGTTGAAATCTATCCATATTGTTTATTTGAATTTAGACTTTTTTGAAGTGACTTTGATAATGTTTAATTCGAGATAATTGAAATTTTTAAGTTTATTTGACGAGTATATTGAACAGTACAGTAAGTTATTTAGAAGCAATCTCCTTTCTATAGTTTTATTTTAATTTAAAGCTTTTAAATTGAAAACTTAAATAACCCGTAACTTCTGTTCTCATCCTTTTTTTAGTCTTAATACGTTGTTGTTTGTTAGATTTTTTAAATTAGCATTACTTAGAATAATTAAACGACTCGTGGGAGATACTATATTTTTAAATAATTTAGTAGCTTATCAATCCTATATATCATTTCTGTTGTCAACATCCCTTTTTCTAAGCATATAAAAAACGCACAACGATAAATGAGATACCATATGAAAGGATTTTGAAGTGACTTCTAACATAGTACACTCACATTTCGTTAAAACATGTATTTTGATTAAAAATTGCAAGTAATTAAATATAAAATCGGCATTGTTTTCATAAATAAAATGAAAGGTTTTCCTCAAGTTAGTGTTGCCACAAAAATAAAATGCCGCAACAATGATTTAGAATTTTTTTTGTTTTCAATAAAGATAAAGTGAGATATATGTTGCTGCACGGGTTTATTTTACATTTATGTTTAAAAAGCAAAATTTAAATTCAAATGTTCAGTTTGTTATTCTTTTTCCCTTTTTTTCGAAACAGATGATGGCAACCTCTAACTCAGTTAAAATACGATATATATATACAGTAGCGCTCAAAAGTATTTTGACAACAAGAAATTCTTTATTATTACGCGTTACATAGTGCTAAATAAAAAACGTTTTAGTTTATCGTTAAGTATGATGTGATTGCAGGTAATAAGTAAATAACAAGTCTAAACTTGTTTGTCACAGTAGGCGCTGAATCACAAACATGTCATATCTTGTGCTCAAAAGTATTTTGACAAGTCATTTTGTTTCGAGTTTTCCAAAGTGTCGATTGTAGTATTATTTGATTTGTGTTTATATCAGTTTATTGTGATTCTCTTAACATGCCGAAAGTGAAAGAATATTCCAATGACTTTAAAAAAGCTGTTATAACCACCCTAAAACAAGGAAAAACACAAGCAGAAGTTGCACGTAATTTTAACGTGTCTCGGCAGCTTGTTAGTATATGGAATAAAGTGTTCAATAAACGAGGGACTATCAAAAACAAGTCCCGAAGTGGTCGTCCGAAAAAAAAAAACTCCTACTGTTGATCGCATAATAAAAAGACTATCCGCTAGTGATGTTCGTAAGTCGGCAGTAGCAATAAAAAACGAGCTGCACAGGAAGTCTGAACTATGAGTTGCACAGGAAGTCTGAAGACACACATGTGTTTAAAATCGAAAATCCAGAAACTTTATAAGGTTAATAGTAACTGCTAAAACGCAGATCACAACACTTCCAAGAACTAACTTACAACGTTTAATAAAAGAAGACTTTCAGCAAGGCCTCACAAAATATCCGGATATCCGAATAACAGGAGTTCATTTGACGATCATTTAAAAAACTGAATGTTGAGAAGCTGACGAAAGCTAATTTGAAATTGAAACACTAAAACATTTTTTTCCTGCTGAAATAAGTTATCTCGAACCATCCACGCTGAAGATATACAAAGTGAAAAGATATCTGTAGTTGATACCCAGAATCATCCAGATGCTGACCATTCGCTGCGACATATTCTAGTATCATGCATCCCGTGCAAATGATTCGAGAAGGATTTCTCAAGCATCGCCACAACTTTTTCGAAATGTATTAAAGTTAACTAAAAGTTTTGTGGATAAAGAAATAATAATTTTTTTTTTTAAGGAGGCACCTTAAGTACACTTATTTAGAAATTTTTTTTAAGTACACTTATTTAGAAAACCGCAAAGTCATAATTTATTTTTTATAATATATAATTTATTTGGGAGGGAAGGCTTGCATACTTCAGGACATGTCAGGAAAGGTTATGATTTTTGAAAAATAAATATATGGTAATGAATTATAATTATTGAAAAAAACATTCGATTTTTAGTGACTGTAAGAAGATTACCCAAACGTATTCAGGGAATGAAAGTGTGATCAAAATGCCCTTGTTGTGGTCTAGATATTATATATTTTTAATCAAAATGACTTAGTACTGGACGAAGTAAAACTTGAGAAGTTATAGTCAAGTGCGTGTGGTAAAATATGCCAACGCTTACTATGCTGGAGTTTAAATTATGTAGGTGGAATTTATGAGAATAACTTGAAAGGTTTGAGAAATCGAGTTTTCCCGAATATTCTGCGTATGATTCTGCACTACACCAAGAGTATAAATATAAGCGTAATACAGCACGCATGTTCAAGGAACTAATATTTTATAACAGAGCCACAAATGCCACATTTCAACATTTCCAGTGACGATAAACCCCAAGCCAGTGCTTCAGATTCTGCATTAGACAATATTGTGTCCTGGAAATGTTCAAATGTGGCATTTGGAATTCTGCTATAAGATATTAGTTCCTTGAAAATGCGTGCTATATTAAGCTTTGATTGTTCTTATATTCGAAATTATCTGCTTCTGTAAATGTCTGTTGTTTTCGAAATTTTCACAAATAAATATTGTACGTCCTTAAGAGCTGTTTTATTTGATCTACATGAATCACGAAGTTGGAACAATATATTTATCTATAAAATTATTTAAATTCCTTCATCGAACTTGATTGTTTGCAACTTCTGAAATGTTTAAAATCTTTAATGAAATTAAATATTATGCATTTTGATACACTATTTTATGTTCTAAATTCGGTAAAAATGTTTCTTACTTTAAAAGGAGTAGCCAATTCAGGATTCATAGTCACAACGGGTCCAATTAAAATCACTCCTTTGAAATACTTTGGATTTCGCATTGCTGATAAAATAGAGATTGCGCCACCCTGAGAAAAGAATAAATTTGAATTTTATTTAGAAATTAAAACGTTTGAAAACCAAAGTATATGAAGGACGTAAGTTTTGCTCTAACTTTTTTAACAATTAGTCTTTGTTAAACAAACGCACATAAATGCCATAAAATAACTCAAATACAATACCAAATGAAATAAAGTTATTTTACTTTATTAAGTAAAAAGTAAAATTTTAAGATTTGTACTGAATTATTACTTTATAATCTTAAATAATATTTTGTACAAAATGTAAAACTATTATAACATCTAATTTATCACAAAGTTCTAAAAAATACATTTACAAAGACAAAAATAATATTTAATAAAAGGATGTTGTAAAAAAATAGGTCAAAATATAGTTATAAAAGTTGTTTCAGCGTAAAATTTCCTATCCTTGCTTCAGAATCACTCTATAAATTCTTGTTAGCATTGAATTAAGGAGTTTATAAAAATTATGCACGGTCACTCACACCTAACTGCTTGTTTTATTTCCTTTACGGATTAGTACTGTTTCAGCCATCAGATACAGCTCTTGTCAGTACTCCCATACACATTCCAGAGATTCCATAGAAAATGTAATTTAGAATGTTTTTAGAACGATTTTCGCTCATTTCACCTTTTTAAATTTCGATTTTTTTTATTGTGTTCTTAGAGAGCATTTACACCTTATAAGTAAATACAATGCCAATTTTCAAATTTCTAGCTCCTTAAATAAAAAAAAAATGCAATTTTAGAACATTTTTCGCTCCTGCACCACCCTGGGATTAGTGGCACCGACGTAAAATATAGCCTATGTTGGAGCAGTGATTGCCATCAAAAATTTGCCACCATCACTTTAGAAAAGGGTTCGTTAGTTCCAAAGATTCCTTAGAAATTGTAATTCAGAAAGATTTTAGAACGCTTTTCGCTCATATCACCCTTTTAAATTTCGAATTTTATTAGAATTTGTTCTTAGAGAGCATTTACATCTTATAAGTAACTACCATGCCAAATTTCATGTTCCTAGCTCCTCCAGTATAAAAAAAATCGAAATTTTAGAACGTTTTTCTTTTTGCACCCCCCTGGGGGTAGTGCACCGACATAAAATATAGCCTATGTTGGAGCAGGGATTGTCACCATCAATTTGCGACCATCACTTTTGAAATCGCTTCAGTAGTTCCAGAGATTACCCCCTTCAAACAAACAAACAAACAATCTTTACTACTTTATAATATTATTAAGTATAAGTATAGATGAAAGCTATATATGGAAATGCGTTTTAAAGTCGAGGTTACTAAAGAGCCTCAAATGATCGTTATTTGAATAAAAATCTGCATAAATTCACAACAATACCCTTGCTTAATCCTTCAACGCTCAGAAGTATAAGGTAGCTTTCATTACAAAAAGTAAAAAGCTACCTATTGCAGCCGTAATTTCGGTATATTTTCACCGATCATGAACCGCAGACCCCCAAAACCACCCTCCGTTCAAATTTTGATTTATATATATATATATATTACGATGTAGTTCAGGTATGAATGAATGCCATTAGTGACTACCGGAATCCTACCGGTTTCTTTATTATGGTGTAGATATTATTGATGATATGGAAAGTACGCAGTCGTCATATTCTTAAAAGCATTGAAATTGATTCGTCAATGAAATTGATTGAAAGTCAGGCACGGATGGAAGGTTATTAGTGGTGACCGGTATACGACCGGTTTTTCGTGAGGGTGAAGTTGCACTATAATTTTTTTTAAGTTCGAGTTAGTAAACATTCGTCCCAATGTAATTAATTCCACAGAATAATAGTCTTTTAGCTTCAAATTTCGCCCGACTACAGTAATTTCTTACATTTATGTCATGCTAACCCTCCTATAACCTAGTTTCCTATCCATTGACGTTTGAGTATTATCCATCGCTCTCCTCATGGCCACACCCTTTTTACAAACTATTGGATGGTCATCCAGAGCAGTACACCAGAGCAGTAGTTCAAAAATAAGATACTTGTTGGAGGAAAATCAATATTTGTATTAGGAGAGAACTCATTATGACTACATGAGTCATATTAAAGATACTCACTAGAGGCGTGAAGTTCACATGGTTGTATAAAATAGAAGCAGTTCTGTGAGTTACATGATGCAGAGTAACAAGTTGTCATCAAAGAAATACGATGCTGACCATCGAAGAGATACCAGACATTGAAGAGTGACGATGCACTTAAACAGATACACTATATACAATGAGACAATACAATGTTGAGTGAGGTTGGGGTCACTGGAGCCGCGTATTTATTTAACAACCAATTTGGAGCAAAAATTCTGACGGTCCGTTCCCTTGCAGTATGTTTTATACTAAAAAAAATGGTGTATGATTACGAACGCGCGGACATGACCATCCAATAGTTTGTAAAAAGGGTATGGCCATGAGGAGAGCGATGGATAATACTCAAACGTCAATGGCTAGGAAACTAGGTTAAGGGACGGTTAGCATGACGTAAATGTAAGAACTTATTACTGTAGTCGGACGAAATTTGAAGCTAAAAGTCAGCGCGCGAAAGCAGAGGATGACGGGACATCGAACGATATCTGAAAATAATAAAAAATAAAAATTAATCAAATGCTTTTTAGGAAGTTTTTGCAGTTAAGAATAATTTTTAGAATAGGGATTTAAAGAATATTTTGACTAAGATATGGAATTAAACCAAAAAGGGGATTTAAGATATTAATAAAAGACAGAGAAATACTAAAATAAATAAAATAAATAATATTTAGTAATTTAATAGAATGGTGATAATTTGGAATAAGGACTAAGAAAATGGCGAAAAGAAGAAAAAGAATTATTATTACATATATATAGGTTAATTTTTGCAATAAGTTTATATATATATATATATATATTATATATATATATGATCTATGCCATACGATAGCACTCGTATTTATAAACAGATTTCGATGAAACTAAGCGTGTGTATTAAGCTCACCAATATTTCCACCGAGTTCGCTGACCAGCTTGGTCCGCCATTATGTTTCAAAATGGCGACCACTAAAAATTTAAAACTAAAATATATATACACAAGAAAATTCGAAATTCAAATTAATTTTTTTGCTTAAGTACTAGGCCTTGACACAAGGATTCCAGAGCATTTTTTCCTCTTGCCTCTATCTTAAAATATGGGTGAGATATTGCAGTTTGATGTGGTGGCTGACATTTTGAAACAAGACAGCATATTAAAACAAATCTGGTATTAGTGTATGAGTTTTAGTGAACGGGACTTATCGGCAATCATATCGGCAATATCATTGTTATTATCATTTTCCCAATTATACGCATAAAACTATATTCATATCCATTAGCGTCAAATTCTCGCCAAACTTGGCAACACTTGGCGAAATATCGCCAAATTTGGTGCCAAAAATAAATCTTCAGAAATGAAGCCAACTTGGCTGTCAGTTAACTAATTTGGCAAATTTCTTCTGATTACAGAACGAATCTTCTACAATCAGATTCTTTGCATTTTAGCTCGCTGCTTTCGAGTAACATTAGCTAAAATTATAAAACGAAGACATAGGAAAACTGACTTTTCCTCCCAGTACAGGCCAAAGGCCTTTTTTTTAATTCATAGGTTGTATTGCATTGTTTTACTAAAAAAAATTTGATCAAAAGGCACCTGTCACCTATGGGTGACACACAAATTCAAGATTGCATCAAAGCAAAAAAAAAAAAAAATCAAACATATGTAATCCTATAAATATCAATTCAACATTTAATTAACTTTCACATTCATTCAAAAAATAAAACAAAAAAATACGAGACTTACTGCTTTTTTGACATTTTTATTCCCTAAAAAGAATTCCAACTCAAGTACTTGCTTATTTAGAAGAGGTACATAAACTTGGAACTTTATAGTATTATATCAGAAAATCAGAGATATATTGGACTTTATCTACGATTAGGTAAACTTTTCTAGATTCAATAGAGACACCACGGTACATATTCCATTAAAATCAAAACCTAGAGGTCCTTTCAAGATGGGTCACCTTCAGGTACGTAAGTTAAAAAATAAAAATATCGAAAATTAAAATTAAAACTACCTATCTTGTTAGAAAACAAAAAAGGAAAAAAGAACGCCTTTTTGCATTTTTAAATGATTTGCTAAAGTATTTTTCTTTCTTATAATCACAATTTTAGATTAAAAAAAATATAGGATTATATTCGCAAGAACATTTTTGATTTGTTAGAAATTAAATAGATTATTAAGGGTGAATCTATCATTATACAAACAGCTGGAAATTCAGCTAACGAGCAGGGAATTCGAGCAGTGAATAACCGATGTCGGTGCCCACGCAAAATAAATGTATTGTAATGGAAATTTTTGGTAAAAAAAACATGAATTGCAGTCATGACATAAGGCGTGATTTTCAAGATAAATATTGAATGCTTATAACAGTTTTTTTTTGAAAAAACTATTTTCACTTTTATGCATATTATTAGTGTGTTTTTTTATGTGTTATTTAAATTTTGTGCGGAAAATTCTGATTACCATCGAATGTCCACAAATAAAGCAGTCAGTTCCTGGATATTTTGTCTTAATGAGGTCAAAATGTCTGAAAACGTCATCAATGAACTGTTCAAAGCTGTCAACAAAGGCCCGCCGACCATCACTTTGTCCATGTCCAACTGAAAATAATGAAAAAAAGCGAGTAGATTACATTAAGAATAACACTCGAATTTAAATACTCAGAAATTATTGACAAATCAATGAAGTATAGTTAGAGTTGTACTGGGACAGAGAAACGGGCGCAGGCCTTGTGTTGAAGAGAAATATGCATGGCTCAGTTATAATATTTATTTAAGATTTTATCCTTTAATTTCCCTTCTAATTGCTGCCCATTCCAACATAACCCTTTTGCTGGGACAAGTTGATCAGAATTAAAGCTTAGAATTAAATACATAAAGGTTTCTCTGGGGTTGGCTAATAGAATAAATTAATTTATTCAGAAAATAATAATAAAAGGAATCCATAGAGATTAAATTTTGGATATGTTCCCCCCATTGCATTGTGTAATTTCGAAGTAGCCCATTACCCTTTTTGAGAATGATCATTCTTGCCCTTAGCTGACTTTTAAAATGGAAATCTAAATAAACAAACACATACTAGATAATTTAAATGAGAAGACTCCAAATAATTAACACTATTATTTATTTACAATATTTACAGTTATTTCAAGAAAAAAACGATTTATCAGAACACATCTGATTTAATTTCCTAACAAAATTTCTCCTATAATATTGGCATTAACACTTTGATCCTTGCAAAGGATACTTATATTTGTTTTCATTTATATTTAAATTGATCTTTAACAACATTATTTGTTTACAATGAAAATACTGACTTCCATTTGTGACTAAGGTCACACTACCAGCTTCTCTTATAATATTTTGATAAAATCAAATAAACTGGGGAATTACTTAGGTCAGAGTCATATTTACCTATACACATTGATTGAAGAAGGTTTCTCTTTGTATCAGAGCACACTTTCCGCTAACTAAATAGCGCTGCACTTATTGAAAATGTTCATTTCACAAAACTTAGCGCAACTTCACCACTCTCCATATATGTTGTTCGGGTTCGCTGCTTTCTTACCATCAGAATTGCCACTCACTCTATTTTCCTCTTTCGGACCGCACAAAATTCATCGCGTCATTTTATTTCACCTCTCACTTTCGCTTCTGATATCGATGTGTGTTCTGTTTTCATTCTTTTTCACAACTGCTTTTTCATGACCACGGTGGGCCGTACTTTGTTCTGCCCAAAATTTGCATGACAGTGCTTTAAGCCCATCCTTCTTTTTTTTCATTGGGTAGTTGATCTCCCGTTTTAACTGAAATTTGCATAAGAGAGGGTCAGTTTCACCTCCTCCTTACCAACCCCAACCAATGGCTATGCATCAGTTGTTGCTGTAGCGTGTTGTTTTTTTTCTCGGAACGACGTGTGTGTTCTTTGATATTATCTCCCAGACCAACTTAAATCAAAGTTCTTCTTATTTGACTTTTATGGCTTAAAATTGTCGCCAGCGAGTCTCTGGTCATAAATTTGCCATCCTAAATCTTTCAACTGAGGCGACTTATGGGAAAGTCCCGATAATGTACTTTCCTTACATTATCTTTCCCCCCGTACTAAAAGAAAGAAAACGTCCAGTTTTCTTTAGCATTGCATACCCAAGAAGTCCATCACCATTGCAGATAATCTATAGATCACATAGATGATATCAGTCCACGTTCATCTATACAGAATCATATTGTAGACTAAAGTTCATGCAGAGGAAAATGTTCATTTGTAAATTACTTGTGTGACTTTAATAAAGAACAGTTCATATATGTACACATTTCCTAAGTATTCCCAAACAATTTAGAGATAAAATATTATCATTAGTACAAAAATTTTAAATTTTGTGGTTAAATATAACCGGTGTGTCTAAGATAGAGCACTCACCAAATTCAAAATATCTAAATAGCCAAACAGACCATACAAAACAAAAAGATATAATACACTGTGATATGTAAGGATCAGTATTCAACTTTACAATGATTCTTGATAATTATTTTTAACACAATACATGCATCATACAATATATAAAACCCAATTCAGGCAAAATCTTACAATTACACATACATAACTGAATATGTAAGATACCTGAGAGAAAAATTATGATAATGAGTATACATTCAAAATATGTATATATATATACATATTTATATAGAGCAAAGAGTTTAATCCAATATAAAACTGTACATCCACATTCTCAAATTTTCTTTTTTTTTTTTCTTTTCAAATTATTTAATTATATCTAGTGCTACTAAAATTTAAACCAAAATTAGGCCAAAACAAACCAAAAGGAACAAATGTATATCTATACATACATATATATATATATATATATATATATATAATAGCAATACTCTTCTGAGTTCGATGAAATGGCATGTCTTCCACTTTACAATATTTACACATATTAATGAATGAATTCAGCACTATATCTAATTAATAAATGCAAACAGACAAATATTTTAGATGGACACAAAAACAGTCCTAGCAATCTGAAAACATGACACATTCATGATGTTGTAACTTTATGATATTCATCTACTACTTGACCCAATTTTATGGATTAATTCAGTTACCATTTGTATTGTCCATTCATATGATTGTTGTAATTTTATTATATACATACAATTCTGTCGAATTATTAAACAACAAAGAATGAATAAAAAGAAAAAAAAATGAAATTTTTCTTTAATAATTTTCCCTTCTTTCCTATTTTATTTATTTATTTTTTTTTTCTCTATTTCCTTTTCCTTTTCTTTTTTTTTTTAACGCCTAAGCGTAAAAATTCTCATGTTAATTCTAACATGTTGAAAATAATAACTCCCCGTTCTGTCACTGTTCATTTTTTTCTGCCCGACAGAAAGAAGAAAAAAAAAAACTTCTACTCAATGATAAGAATCGGAAAGCTGCGTGACCTCAGGTCAAACACTCACCCCGTTTCTGTCAATCATGTAGCCCTACTGAACAGGTGATTCATTCCTTCCTCGTACACCTGAAAATGCTGACCTAATCCCATACCACGACCGGTTCAACAACTAAATGCTTCTTTACCTGGGATAATGCGTTTCTAACACGCCACCTGAACGCACCCTTTTTTTTTTCAACCCTGCAGGTGAATAGCGTTTGCGATCCTCCGGTATGCAGAACACCTCAACTCACCTCAGATCTACCTTCCTGATTTGGCCCGTCACATGGAGTATGGCTGTGAATTATGATGTAAGTTTACGAGTTATTATTCTGATTATTTATTTATTTAATGATATTTATATCTATATATATAATTTTTGATATATATTAAAAGCTTAATTATTAAAACTGACTATAAGCCAATTGTTTAAACTACCCTTCGTCTTGACCCGTAAATTGAGATCAACCAAATAACATGCACGTGGTCTTTCATGCAATTCAATATTAAGACAAAAATCCATTTCCCGTTAAATATGTTACCAAATTACCATCTTTATATAAAACAAATATCCTTGAAAGTTTATTATCATCTAATCACGGGTTATAATTACAAACACTTAGCGAGAAGGAGGGGAAAAAAATGACTTCAAGCCTACAAGATCGTGTGAACTAAGTCATCTCCACGCTAAATGATTATTAAATGGTATATGTCCACTACCGGAATGCCATACATTTATTTCGTAAAATCCGTTATCAAATTAATTTCATAAATATGCATATGGGAATCTTATCAATTTCGGTTCCCCTTTAGATGAGCAGCCCACGTTGAAATGCATAGTACTTAAAAGCCTCTGAATCACTGACAACTTTTAAGATTATCTCCAAATGCTTATTTAAAAAAAAAAAAGTTTGAATATATTAAAACCGATAAAATTTATTTATTTATTTATTAATCATTATAATAATTATTAATATTATTATTCTTATTATTTCTTTCCTTTTTTTTTTTTTTTTTTTTTTTTTTTTTTACTACTGATCTACTTATTAATAAATAACATCTGAGAACATTTAACCTAACTTAAATGGAAAAAAAAAAACTTTTATTTATTTATTTATTTTTTTTTTTTACTACCTATCTACTTATTAAGAAATAATATCTTAGAACATTTAACCTAACTTACATGGAAAAAAAAACTTTTATTTATTTATTTATTTATTATTATTGTTTTTAATTACATATTAATTGCCCGCCACCAATTACTGCAGTTAAGAAACTTTTGCCCGCAAAAATTTCCAATTAGTGTTGGAACTAAATATGCAATTAGCATCCTAGTAATTAAAAAAATTTTACACAGCTGGAATTATATGTATATATACTTTATTATTCATTATTATTAATTTTTATTTTTTTTAAAACTCAGCTTAACGAATTAGTTAATGAGATTAAATGTTAAATCCAAATTGTTTAGTTAAATTAAAAAAACCATAATGTAACTTAATTAATTAATTAATTAATTAATTTTTTTTTTTCAAACGGCTTGGCTTTACCATGCAAGTGTGAATGAAATGATCTTTTGACCGATTCATTTCCCAATTTCATCCAGTCTTTTGAAAAGTGAGCCTTAATTTATAGAAACAAGAAAATAAATTCTGTCATTATTATCATTATCACTTAATTAATTAACTGAATTATTTCCTTTCGTCTTATTATTATTATTATTATTATTATTATTATTACTATTATTATTTTATCGTTCTCTAAGAGTTTAAAATCGTTATCTAAATTTTCCAAAAAAAAAAAAAAAAACACGAAATTAAAACAAAATGATACTCTGAAAAACGAATGTTCGATATTTGTTTATCTGTTTACTGATTTCGTTTTTTTTCCTTTTTATGATGTGGCCCCTGCCAACCTGACCAAGCGGACGAGCTAGGAACCAACTGCTACCGTTTCACGCCCCTGGAGGAAAAATGTCTCAGTGTCAACAGGAAAAGACCGGGGGACGCATATGGAAAACTCCCCCCGTTGTGTGTTTGTGAATTTGAATTATTTTTTTATTTATTTTGGTGTAATATGGAAAAAATTGGTGTGTGTCAGGGACGCCTGGATTATCCCCCAAGGAATAGACACACACCCAAAGAGTGCACCCTCGCGAAGAAGACATCATCAGAGTAAGTGATACCCTCATTTATCTATTTTTATTTATTTTTTTTTTATCTTTACTGACCCTTCCTTCCGCGAAGTTGTCCGCAATGCTTGTTGACATGGCAACTGGGGATGCTTGTTGATAAACAAATCCCCACTCCGCGCCTACCTGGTACGTCACCAAAATCTTTCACACCGCCTCAGATATTTTATTGCCCTGCGTAACCTAGCCTATTGATTTATTATTACTTACTTGCTTATTTGTCTTTATCCAAATATTTATTCAATTGATTATGTGATTTTCTTTGTTTTTTTATTATTGTTTGTGATACCTTGGGTCGCTTTTACTATGAAATTATTTCTTATCAAAATTTGAAAAATGTGCCAGGGATATCTTATTTTATGTTATTTTATTGTACTTATTTATTTATTTATTTATTTTTTTTTTCAACCCTAGTTGAGTATGCCATCGCTGTTTTGAGAATATTTAAATTTGACAGTTAGTAGAATTCTGCAAACCGCAACTAAAATTTTTACATAAACTGTTTAAGCTATTAGTCTTTCTGTAACCGTAACATCTTACTACCCCTTTTTAATGGTATTTTATTCCCACTATTCTTCCTCCGATGAGCTTGACTCTTCTGTTTTGCACCTGTCAGCATGCTTTGGTGCCCAGAGTCTGTCAATGTGTCTTTTTATAGTTCCTTTACTTTCTTCCGTTACATCTTGTAAAATGTAATTGTTATTTCGCACTTTTCGAACCACCTTAAATGGGCCTTCAAATTTTTTTTGTAAAACAGTAGGGTTAATGGACTTAAGATAAACTTGTTGTCCAAGTTCAAGTGTTTTTATTTTATCAAGGTCTTCCTCTGTCACATATTCAGCCATCATTTTCTCCTGCTGTGCCAACGCTTGCAGTCTAACCTCCTGCATGTGGTCCATTCGGTTTTTGACATATGTCTGAGTGTGAATTTGTTCTGTTGGCATGTGTGCAGTAAAAGGAGTGCGTAAATTTCTTCCAAAAAAAGGAAGGCGGGTGAAAATCCCGTCGCTCTGTGCTTCGCCATATTGTATTGGAGTTTGAAAAACTCTAGGCGAATGTCCCATTGTAAGGAACTTTGTGCCATGGCTGTCAGTGATCCTTTCAGTATTCGATTCACGACTTCTATCAGTCCATTTCCTTGGGCTCTGTAAACTGAACTGAAGCGAATTTCAATGTTTAGAGCACGCATGTACTCTTTGAATACCGCTCCCCTAAAATATGGCCCATTATCTAATTTTAACTGTTTTGGCAATCCAAAATCACTGAAGTATTTATTAAAGACATTGAGAATAGTCTGGGACTCGACATTGCGAATAGGTATGGCTGCTAGGAATCTTGAAGTAGAATCCATAATCGTGAGAATAAATTTATTCTTGCGAAGTGTAAGTGGAAGCTTTCCGACGATATCCGCATGTAATACACTCCCTATCTCATGGTCCTTAACCATTTTTTGAATAGGAACTTTCATTTTTTTATGTGGCTTTGCGGTGTTACATGGTACACAATTGGCACAATAAGTTCGAATATCTGTATACATCCCGTGCCAAAATATTCTACTTTTCATGGCTTCATAGGTTTTGTCAAAACCAAAATGCGGTTTGTGCACTTCTTCCATCAAAGCAATCTTTAAAGCATCCGGGGCTATAATTAGTTCTGTTTTCTGTTTCCCCGGTTTTAAAATTAGCATCTTCTCTTCATTTAAAGTATACCTTTTGGTATTTCTGTTTTCTTTACCTTGTTCTATTTTCTGAATTATTTTGCTTAATTTCTCGTCTGAATATTGATGTTGTTTAATATTCTCATTAGATAATGCGGGATTAACGGAAAATAAATTATTGTGTAAATTTGTATCCGTAATAATATTATTTATATTTCGCGAAATATAGTCCGCTGGGTTGGTGTCCCCTTTAATGTGATCGAATTCATAAGAGAAATCGCTGAGATTTATCACCCATCTTTTAACCAAATCGGACTGATTCTCTAGATGTAAATTTTCCGTGAGAGCCTTGGAATCGGTGAGAATCTTGAAGTGTCTGCCTTCCAACATAGTTCTGAAGTGTAACACCGCTTCATGAACCGCTAATAATTCGAATTTCAAGCTCGGGTAATTCTTTTCCGGTTCCCGTAATTTTCTCCCAAAAAATTCAATAGGTTGTAATTTTCCTTCAATTTCCTGCGCCAGTACCGCTGAAATTGCAATTTTTGAGCCGTCTGTGATTAAAGTAAATTGTTTGGTGTAATCAGGAGGATGTAATGTTGGGTTGTTTATAATTTCATCTTGGATTTTCTTAAAGGCCATTTCAGTATTTTCATCCCATTTAAATTTAATTTTATCTTTAGTAAGATTAACTAATGGGTTTACTATTTCCGCATATTTTGGAATGAGTGTTCTAAAGTAGTTAGCCAAACCTAAGAGTGACCTTACTCCTTTTTTTGTTTTAGGTCTTACTAAACTTTTAATTTTATCTATATTCCTTGTGGATGGTGAATAGCCGTGCTTGTGAATTTGAAAACCAAGAAATTCTATTTTATCTTTACATATTTGCATCTTGGATGGCTCAATTGTTAGATTATGTTGGATTAGCGCCTGTAACACTTCTTCCAAAATTCTTAATAATTCTGATATAGTGTCAGCCCCTATTAAAACATCATCAATAAAGTAGGCTACCTGATGCTTGTTAAAATGACCCAATACCTTATTTATCAGTTCAGCGAAATAGGCGCTCGAATTGCGAGTTCCGAACGCCAGTCTCAGAGGTCGAAATTTACCATTTTCTGTGATAAACGATAGTTTTTGGCTATCTTCAGGTCGTAAATTAATTTGGAAGAAAGCACTGTGTAAGTCCAATACTATATAGTACTTCTTCCCACTAATATTCTGTAAAATTTCTTTAATATCTGGAATCGGATAGGAATATGGCTCTAAAATCTGATTTAGCAGCCGGTAATCTACCGCCATTCGAAATTTAGGATTGTTTTTGCTATCAGCTTTTTTTCTTACAAAAATGACAGGAAATGCGTAATTAGAGTCCGATTCCTCGATGATTTTCGCTTCTAATAATTTTCTTATCTCTGTCTTTGCATATTGCTTCACTGCTTGTGGCACTTTATAGGGTTTTGTTTGAATAGGATAGTCGTGGTTAAGTGTAAACTTTGGTGTCACCAGTGAGCATTGACCTAAAGTTTGATAGGATTTCGAAAAAGCGTGTACATGCTTTAAAAGAATTTGTTTGAACGAATCCTGTACATCCGATGGTAAATGATTAAGATCAAAATCTTCCTCATTTATCTCTGCCTCTCTTAATTTATGTACATCTTCCAAATTTAATGCATTGACCTCAAAAATTCTCCCTTGCTCAATATTGTCTATAGATTTATCTTGTTTGTATTCCAAATTAGTGAAAATTTGCCCGATGTTCATACCTGTTTCTAAATGTATCTTGTTATTAGTAATATTTTTAATTAAAATATTTATTTTTCTGTTATTTGGGGTGTCATGGATAGATCTTTCATAGAAAATTTTATTTTTGTGCTGTATTGGTTCTAGGATAAATGTTTGATTTTCCTTTAATTTTATGGGGCATTCTAATTTTACAAATTTTTCCTCCCCTGGGTTTATAATATTATGGCCTTCCGTTTTTGCAAACATTTTCCCCTTTGTAGGTTTTCTGTATTGTTTAGTCCTTGTGTTTTGTTCTGTAATTAATGTATTTACTTCCCCAGTGTCCTCCGAATCTTTGATGTTTAATGCCATTTTTCTTCCTTTGAATTTAAGATACTTCTCTTCAAAATCTAGAACCATTTGATTTTCTTTTAAGAAATCGTACCCTAGTAATAATTGATATTTGCGGCCAAAATCTTTATTTGTAACATAAAAAGTTCCTTTTACAAAAGTGTCCTGTAATTTAAATGACATTCTAATGCACTGTTTGAATGTAATCAGTGAATTTGTAAGTGTTTGAATCTTAATTTGATTTCCCAAATATTTAAATTTTATATTTGCTTGTTTTAAATTTTCAAACAAAAGCGGTGAGATCAAGCTCACCTGTGCGCCTGAGTCACAAAGGCTGTTAATTACAATATCTTTAATTTTAAATTTAATTAGAGGAAGTTCATTTGTATCGTTCTGTACACTTGCAATAGTTTTATCCCTTAAAGTATGCCCGCTATCGTGAGACTTGCTCGGGTCTTCTTTATCTGTATTTACAAGTCTCGTATTTAGTTTTCCGCATCCGTATCTTTGTTCTGCTTGTATCTTTTATAATTGCCCCTCTGAAATTTACCCCTTTGATTACTATCCTTGTTACTGTTCGTATGATTTTCTCTGTTTTCCCTAGAGTCCGTATATTTATTGCGATAGTTATTCCTCTGTGCACCTCTATAATTTCCTCTCTGTTGAGTGTAATACCCCTGTGCATCATAATTATTAAAGTCAGGTTGATAATAAGTATACGGCGTGTTGTAATGTTGTTGTGGTGGGGGTGGAAAAGGTTGAGCATTTGGTACATGATTATAGTAAATATTACCCTCCGGAAATGCATTGTGAGAATCGTGTCTTTCATACTGGTTATAATTCTTGTAATTTGCTCTGTAATTACCCCTATTGTTTACAAATCTATGCCTATAATTCTGGTTGTTGTTTTTATTAGCTTTATTATACCAACAACTATCCTCATTGTGTGACCCCTTCTTGCAGATATTACAAAATTTTTCGACTTCCTCTCTTTTTTCGATTGTTCCCAATTTTATGTTATTTATTTCTTTTGATAAATTATTAATCTGCTCCGCCGTTTCTACATTTAATTTCAATAACTTCTCAAAAAGTTGCGATTCATTGTTAGCTGTTATAGTATTTACCTGTTCTGCCCCTATATTATTGTACGCCTCTTCTAATTTAATTGCTGTTTTGCAAGCATCCTCAAAATTATCGGGAAAGGTTTTTCTTAAATCCATACTTAAATCCGGTCTAATCGCATCCAAAAATCGTGTCAATCTTACTAAGTCCAAAAATTTCCCGTTTCCGTTCGGATCAACTTCTGTATGGCTTTTCTCTATATAAAGAGACGCTGCGTTTTTGAATTCGCTAATAAAACTTGTTAAGTCTTGTCCCGGTTTCTGTTTCAGATTAAAAAATTCAGTCTGTACCTGCGTAAATGATTTCTTGATTTTAAATAAATCTAACAATTTCTTTTTGAATTCGTTGTAGTTTTTCTCTTCTATAAGCGATTTATTTTGTGAGAGTTTCTCTCTCGCAGTACCCGACAATTTTGCTTTCAAAATTGTAAGCTTCGCATCGTCTTTTAATATTTGTTTAGTTAAGTCCTCAAATTGTCTGAGAAAATACTCGCAATCACTTAACTTTTTCCCATCGAAATTCGGGATTAGAGAAATTATTGTGTCCACTGATGGATCTGCCATCGTGTTACTCGAATCAATTTGCTTTTCTTTATTTAACTTTTTTATATGCCCTCGCGTTAATACGCCAGAAAAACTCGAGTTCAAGCTATTTCTATGATTTCTACGATTCTTTTTTGGCATTCAGCTTTTTGATAATTAAAATTTATTTAGATACTGAATTCTAAATCTAACTTTAAAAATGCATGGAAATTCTTACCCCTAAAAATATTATTAAGCCAAGTGTAAACATTTGCAAAATTTCAAAGATATCAAAATATAAATGCATTATACAATAAAGTATACAGTATCAAAATATATATGCATTAACAATCTACTAATACACTATTTTATCTGCTACATAAATCCTTATCTTTTTGGTTTTTTTTATTATTCATATCATTTTACGCTATCATTTGATTTTTTTTTTTTTTTTTTTGATGTACTTTCTTAGCACAATGTTTCAGTATACTGTTAAAGATCAAATGCAAAGTTCATATAAGAGTAACATAAAATATACATACAATTACGAATATACTGATTTTTCTAAGTTGAATACTGATATTTACGAAATCACCGACTTGCTGGTAGTGGAGCCTTTTAGAGGAAGTCAAACAAACCATCAAAATAAAAAATCTCCATTTAATCTTCCAATAACTTATCATTAAAATAAAAGAGTTGAAATTATTCTAATTAACAGTTTCATAATTATTATTTTGCAATACACTATATAGATTGTAAATTTCCACAATTTGAATATAAAATTTGAAATTGATTACTTTTAACATGAGCCTGTATTTTAGAATACATTAAAGGTATTTAACTTAATGTTTGACAATAACCCAGTTGCAATTTTTAATCATTAAAATTGAAAACTCAATTAACAATAATTAAGAACTGGACGGCACCAGTGAATTATATAGGAATTGCAGATGTTGAAGAGAAATATGCATGGCTCAGTTATAATATTTATTTAAGATTTTATCCTTTAATTTCCCTTCTAATTGCTGCCCATTCCAACATAACCCTTTTGCTGGGACAAGTTGATCAGAATTAAAGCTTAGAATTAAATACATAAAGGTTTCTCTGGGGTTGGCTAATAGAATAAATTAATTTATTCAGAAAATAATAATAAAAGGAATCCATAGAGATTAAATTTTGGATATGTTCCCCCCATTGCATTGTGTAATTTCGAAGTAGCCCATTACCCTTTTTGAGAATGATCATTCTTGCCCTTAGCTGACTTTTAAAATGGAAATCTAAATAAACAAACACATACTAGATAATTTAAATGAGAAGACTCCAAATAATTAACACTATTATTTATTTACAATATTTACAGTTATTTCAAGAAAAAAACGATTTATCAGAACACATCTGATTTAATTTCCTAACAAAATTTCTCCTATAATATTGGCATTAACACTTTGATCCTTGCAAAGGATACTTATATTTGTTTTCATTTATATTTAAATTGATCTTTAACAACATTATTTGTTTACAATGAAAATACTGACTTCCATTTGTGACTAAGGTCACACTACCAGCTTCTCTTATAATATTTTGATAAAATCAAATAAACTGGGGAATTACTTAGGTCAGAGTCATATTTACCTATACACATTGATTGAAGAAGGTTTCTCTTTGTATCAGAGCACACTTTCCGCTAACTAAATAGCGCTGCACTTATTGAAAATGTTCATTTCACAAAACTTAGCGCAACTTCACCACTCTCCATATATGTTGTTCGGGTTCGCTGCTTTCTTACCATCAGAATTGCCACTCACTCTATTTTCCTCTTTCGGACCGCACAAAATTCATCGCGTCATTTTATTTCACCTCTCACTTTCGCTTCTGATATCGATGTGTGTTCTGTTTTCATTCTTTTTCACAACTGCTTTTTCATGACCACGGTGGGCCGTACTTTGTTCTGCCCAAAATTTGCATGACAGTGCTTTAAGCCCATCCTTCTTTTTTTTCATTGGGTAGTTGATCTCCCGTTTTAACTGAAATTTGCATAACAGAGGGTCAGTTTCGCCTCCTCCTTACCAACCCCAACCAATGGCTATGCATCAGTTGTTGCTGTAGCGTGTTGTTTTTTTTCTCGGAACGACGTGTGTGTTCTTTGATATTATCTCCCAGACCAACTTAAATCAAAGTTCTTCTTATTTGACTTTTATGGCTTAAAATTGTCGCCAGCGAGTCTCTGGTCATAAATTTGCCATCCTAAATCTTTCAACTGAGGCGACTTATGGGAAAGTCCCGATAATGTACTTTCCTTACATTACCTTGTATTGAGGGTGCAACTATTTTAACCAACTCAAAATATTTTACTTGCTTGTTTAATTTCTGACAGTACGTGACTTAACATATGCGCTTAGCGCCAAGTACGAAGATTGTATTATATCTCTACGACTGGGTAGATAGTCGGTTGATAGTCGGGCGCTACAGTTATATAAAAAATAGATAAACGAATCGTAAATTACGAAGGAAATTATTTTCAGATGCAAAACATCAAAAGTATTACTAATAATAATAACAAAACATTCCACTCTTTGTGATCATCTCAACCTGAAAATTTCACACATCAAAGCATTAACAATACTGTAAGAAAAACATCTGTTATCAAAAAAAAACACACAATGTTTAAGCTATATGAAGAAACAAGATATTTAGTACTAATAATTGATTCTAAAATGAAATAATTACCACATATAAATTACTTTTATTTGAAAAATTACAAATAAAAAAAAACTCATATATGCATTTGGGAATCTAACAAGGAAAATCAAAAAACCCCTAAAATGTTTAAATTAAAAGTTTTAAAATGTCCTCTTTAATCATTGTTCGTTTCAAATCCATATCTTCTAAAACGCATCCATTGTTTAAGCTAATCAATTTTTATGTAAAAATGAAGAATTTTTGTTAAAAATGATAAATTAATATGCAGATGAGGGAGAATTTTAATGTTTTCAATTGTAATTTATTTGTATGGTTTCTTCTATCCCTTTACATAATCAGGATGATGATTCCTTTTCCATCACAGTCGGTCTCTTATACAGTTAAATATCCAATGGATCTTTAAAAAAATAATAAATAACAGTTCCTAGCATATTCTGATTCAACATATACATCAACGAATTCAACATATCAATTTTATGTTAATCATAAACTAAAAATAGTTTTTTTTTCTTTTGACAGATTTTATATTGGCGCCAAAATACTTTATCTTATGGATAATCTGATCTTATGATTTATCAGGTTTTTATTATTATTATTTTTTTCACTTTTCGTGAAGGTTAGGGATACCTATTTTCAATTGTTGCAACTTTCCAAGGGGCTATTTTACATTATTAAAACAAACGGATGGTCATTGTTGAGATAGAATTGAAAAATATTTCATGCTTGAAAATTATTTAAAAAGTCGTTAAATTAAGCGGCAGATTTCAAATAAATTTCAATCGAAAGCTAATTTTTTTTTTCTAATTGAGGATGTAAGAATTGAAATTGTAAAATGTAGTAAAAAAATTAAATTTTTAGTATTTAGAAGTGATGTAAGCGCGATGAAAGCTAAAGCGATAGAGCCGTTTGTTGTCACAACCGTTATACATTTCTAAATATTGCCACTGTGTTTTGGTTGGCGTCCAAAAGTAGACTACCATTTTTTGACATCGAAAGAAAAATTCACAGTGAAAGAAATAAGACTTTGCCGCTAATAAGGAACTGTTAAATGAACTTATAACAAACCTACCAAAATAATTCCTATAGCCTTACATTGTTTATTCTAGCTAAAAATACAATCATTATTTCAAGTTTTTTTTCCTGAAATTCTTTACTTTTGTGAATTTTTTTATTAAAAAAGGAAATCTTAATAATTTAAATCCTATAAATCCTATAACTTAATCCTATAATTTAAAAAAAGTAATTGGTAACATGTAATCAAGGTATGCAATCAAGATGAAGCAATCAATAAAGGCTCCAGTTCTAATCTTTAAAATTATAAATTGAAATATCAGTTAATATTACGCCATGTTGACACAATCATATAAATTTTTCTTTTTACTTTTATAAATGTTAAAATGCATTTCAAGCTAAGCATAACGTCATTTTCACCGGTACAAACTTTTCACACGTACATTTATGCTTAAGCACCATGCATACAAATAAAAATATATTTTGCATTTAATTGTAATGAAAAAAATGGCATCAACAAAGTTATAATGCTTAATGATAAAATGAACCCAATGGACAATATTTCCGTGACGTCACAGTAAATATGAATTTTTATTTGCTTATAAAACACACGGATAAATATTTTTACCGAAATACTTAAACATTTTAACTATATTTTAACTTACAAATTAAAAAATTCGGCCTAAAAGTCACGTGCTTTTAATATTTAATATTTATTTTTTATGCTAGCAATCATTGAGTTCAGAAAATAAACTCTGTACGTCGCAACAGTGGACGTTAATCCGATTGCCGACTTTATGACGTCATAAGCAGAAGTAAAATTTTAATTTAAGATTACGGCTAATTAATTAAATTTTCGAACAAACGAATGTACGATAACAAATCTGGGACCAAATATATTTCATTTAAAAAAAGAATGATGTAATTTGATGTAGTAGTTTGTTCTCACGGATTGTTGAAACAAAACGCTTAGCGTTTTAAATATATAGATTTTGAACATTCTATTCTGCATTACAGGAGCAGAGTGAATTGTGGATCACTGTGCCCCAAGAGTGGGTGGTCCACTGTGCCCCATGTTGAAGTTCAATAAATAATCATATTAATATTGTTTATAGCTTTCTTTTAAACATATTAACTTTAAAGTAAAATTAAAACAAGTATCTTAGCTTTGCAAAAAAGCTGTTTTATTTTATTTATCTACAACCTTTAATTACTAAAAAAATAAAAATATGATGATGAAAAATTTTACTTTTAGAAGCTCAAAACAACAAAGCAGAATAAAATAGTTCAATCTGAGCTAAACATATTTTCTGATGGCTATAAATAATCATTGCAGTGCTGTTGTCTCTTAGGATAGAAGAGAAGCTTTAAAAAAATTTTAATAAATAAAATATTAGGGGGTGGTCCACTGTGTCCATAGGTCCACTGTGTACCGGTCTCCCCTACTTTATTAAAAATGTATATTGAATGTTATTTAATAATTATAATAACCTTTTATTATTATTTAATATTAATGTTAATTGCAGTTAGTAGAATCTATATTAGTGAAGATTACGACAAATATTGTTCTTTTCTTTTAATCTTGTATTTTTAAATCGTTCCCATATTAGGAAATGATCTTCTTTTAAATAAACTTAACAACTGTAATTGTAAATAATAATAATAACAAGAACAACAAGATAAAATCAATCTAGAAATGTTTTGTATGCTACTTTACACCATAAATTGGAGGACAATCGAAAATGATAGGTTTTTGACGGAATAAACCGGTAAAAACACGGTTTTTACCACTGTCATGTCAAAAACCAGTTTTTGATGTCAAAAACCTAACCCTGAATATATATATATATATGTTATAAAATTACGGAAGTTAATTTAAATTTTTTTATTACATTCTCAAGTTAAAGAATAAAATTCTAATATCCAGTTTTAAATTATATCCCTCTCAATTTATACAATCCCAGCTTGAAAATTGGCCTTGTAAAACATATGGATTTACACCTGTACTGTTCCCAGTCAAATTATTTTAAGACTAGGCTGTCCGCATGAACATCTTTGCATAAAAACCTATATGGAGATTTTCGCCTGGGGTTGCTACTACATTAAAAAAATCTAACTCAAAATTATCTCTCTATATATGGGCGTGTTTCTCTTGACTGTCAACCGCGGCTGGGTTTTCTCTATTTTTAGAATGAGTTCCCGAAAAGAAAAACTTAAAGTTACTTGTAAATGCCCTACCATGTTATTTCTTATGACACTAATTCCCATATTGTTCATCGATGCTCAAGAAAAAGTTACTTGGATCATATGCTGCCCACTTCATAAATTTAAATGATTGACATTGCAACGTTTTAGATATGGTTTGTACTCCGAAGAAACTGGACACAATTCAAATAACATTCGTAAAAGTTTACTGTTTAACGAAAAAAGTACTACATCACATATTTACAAGGCATTTAGCTATTTACAGATAGAGGGAGCAACATCTTAAAATATGAAAGTGATCTGTAGCGCCAAGCTGCTAATCTTTCTTTGCTTTAGAACACCTGCTATTTCAACATCTCTCCTCTCTTCGTCTTCTCTCTTTTATCTCTCTCGGACTAGAGCGTTTTTTTCTCCCGCATCGGACTAGGGCTACTATAATACATTCTGAATCATCAAGCATTTTGTTACCCACTGAGACAGACCAATCAGCGATTGTTGCTCACCTCACGCGGCGTGGCCAATCGTTCTTCTCCAACGGGCAATTAAATGGCGTCGTGAGTCAGCACGTAATGGCCTTACATCGGACTGCGCTCCAAGTGACGTATATTTAGGACGTTTTGTCACGTGATCCCTGCATAGCTCTGACATCCACCACCACTTAAGACAATTGAATGCGTTATGTAATTAGAAGACAGAATGGGTCTCCTACATAGACGTTACAGAAACTCAATTTTTTTTATTTCATATACATTCATGATTCATAGTTTCTAAAGTAAGGATTCTGCTTCTACCTTTCGTAGGATCATAAAAAATGCATTAAATTTAACCATAAATGAGATGTTTCTCCCTTTAAAGTTATATGGTGAAGCTTTGTAAAGTATTAGTCTTATGCATACTAATTAAATTGGACAGGTGAGTAAAAAAAAAAATAATAACATAGAAAATATATAGAAAATTAAATGAAATAGTCATTTTGAATGATTTCCTCTTGGCTATCTAATGAGTCAAAAGCGGTAACATTTCTGCCTCTCATCATCAATTTATTTAGCTGTGAAAATATCGTTGAGTGGAAGAAGGATAGCAATCCCGGATTGTTATCCTTCCTCCACTCAAGACGGTGCTCTTAACAACATCATTTGAACTACTTGAAAGCGCAAACATTATCAAGTAAAGATGCTCCAAAACAAAAAGATACTCAGCATCAAGAACTAGTGTCTACCGTATTTTAAGAAAAGTTGCAAATACATAACGAAAAACTAGTCGGATGTGCCAATCCCAAAACTTTCTTCTATCTCATACAAGTTTCACATAGGGGAAAGTCGGGTAGCCGCGGACATGTCAATTTCTAAGAAATTCAAAGTATTGCGTAAATAAAGAGTTATTGTAAATGAACGCCCTTTAGAGTCGAAACAAATACAGTTTAATTGCGACGTGGGCTCCGAGTAAGTTGTTCGTGAGAGAGTGTTTTGTTTTCGACAAAACGAGACAGAATGCATCATATGCGGAGAAACATTTGAGGAAGACTGGATTCAGTGCCAGGAATGCAAAGACTGGGCCCATGAAGATTGTGTTTATATAGATGCACAGGATTTTTATTATAATTGTGATGTTTGTAAGGCAAAAAACGGTTGAGACACCATTTATTAATATGTCCGGGGCTACCCGGCGTTTCTTGGGACGCCAAACAAATAAGGCCAAGCTATTTTCAATATATTTCGTTAAATAATTCGATATTAATAGCAATGTTCAATTAAAATCATTAAAGAAGTTCATAATTTTATTTTAAGTATAAAATAAAGACAGATTTCATTCATTTGTTTTTTATTTGCAATTTATCCAAGTGTCCGGGGCTACCCGATCTTCCCCTACACCAAAAACGAATAAGCACCAATTTATCATAGAGAATCCATTTTATTCAGAAGTCTAACTGAATGTAAAGTTTTATTAAATTCCGGACATTAATTTTTGAGATATGACAAAAATTGCTAAAATCGTGTAAATCCAGAAAAATGCAGAATAGCAGTGCCATCTATTGGAAGATTTACGCCAAAACCTAATTAACAACAACTTATGTTAACGTCTAACTGAATCTGAAGTTTGATTAAATTCTGTGCATTAGTTCTTCAGACATAGCTATCTTGAAATTCATGAAAAAAGTAGCATAGCAGCGCCACCTGTTGGGCTGTTTACACCAAAACATAACCAGGATCTATTTATGTCAAGGTCTAACATAATCTGAAGTTTGCTGAAATTCTGTGCATTAGTTCCTGAGATATAGCTATAGTGAAAATCATGAAAAAGGAGTATAGC
The DNA here is from genome assembly GCA_963931845.1 of Maratus michaelseni. Classification (NCBI taxonomy): domain Eukaryota; kingdom Metazoa; phylum Arthropoda; class Arachnida; order Araneae; family Salticidae; genus Maratus; species Maratus michaelseni. Next base: position 55,837,967 of record OZ007596.1, read on the forward strand.
AGCGCCACCTGTTAAGCAGTTTACACCAAAACGTAATCATCGTCTATTTATGTCACGGTCTAACAGAATCTCAAGTTTGATGAAGTTATGTGCATTAGTTCTTGAGATATAGCTATGATGAAAATCATGAAAAATGTAGCATAGCAGCGTCAACTGTTCTGCGATTTACACCAAAAACTAATCATCATCAATTTATATCATGAACTAACTGAATCTGAAGTTTTATTAAATTCCGTGAATTAGTTCTTGAGATAGAGCGCCCACAAACTTTTTGTCACATACAGATAGATAGATAATCGGCCGTCATAAATCAACCAACCAACCAACCGTCTGTCCGCATATAACAAAGCAAAAATAACCCAACCGAATGGTTTGAAATTTAATATATATAATCGTTGCAGAATTTTGTCGAAACATTTAAAATTTTATGAAAATCTAATCAAAACTTAAAAAAGATAATAATAAAAGTTTTCTCCATTCTGTTAAATCCTATCATACGTAATTAATTCAATGGTATCCCATGATAGGTAATGATTCTAGGTTTCCATGGTGATTACGTCCTATTTAAGATGGAGTCATATTATCTCCGTGTTACTGAATTTAAACACCGAATTTGAATACTAATATTGTTTAATTATAGCAATCCTATAATCTACCGACAGTATTTTGGATAGATGTTTCCGAACAAATAGATATTTAATTGAAAAAGAGTCTAAATATGAACTACCAATTGGAAGAAGGGAATAAACGCTACTTTTTGACACATTCATTTTTTTACACTTTTACATTCTTTAGACGTAGCTCTTAATTGTGAGTTCGAAGAAAATAACAAAAACCATTCACTTCGTATAGATTCATGCGGCCATAAAAAAGTTAGTTGGAAGAAGGAAACAAATCCTTCCCTTATTCCCTTCTTCTAACTATCAACTGTACGAGTATAAGGAAAGGGCACCTGACGTCACTGTTGGTTAAACTACTGTTGGTTTGGGAGAAAAACCTGTTCGTTCTTTACGGCTCCTACAGTACACATGAGATGGAGGGATTTGATTGGTCTATGTTAAACCGGTCTATGATATGATTGGCCTACGTCGCCATGACGTTTCCTGTAATGATAGCTGCGACAAAAATGCAGTGGTAGATTGGTTGATGGAACTGTTTGTTTGTAAACATGCCCTTTCCTTATAGAAATAGTGTTTTTTTTTTTTTGCCTGTTCCTATCTGCCCATTCCTAAGATCCCAGTTCAAGAGATGTTTTATTTAAGAAAACTATGGCTGTATGTGTTTTGTGTTTACGACTTAAAGACGAACTCAGCTGATTTCTACACTTACCATGAGGGTGAAGCTAAACGGGATCAGGATGAAGTATGCAGTTTATTGTGGAAAACTATACAGAACATGGATCAATCTGTCAAAGAACTACACGTTTTCAGCGGGATACAAAATAGAAATAACACCCTTATAAGATACTTTCTCACTCTTGTTGCAATGAATCGTTTTGAGGAAATATATCAATACTTTCCTGTGCGTGGCCATTCGTTTTTACAGTGTGACAGAAATTCCGGGACCGCTAAAAGACTCATTAGGAGAAAGGACAGAATTTACGCTCCAAATGAATATAATAATTTTATTTAAAATCAGGGGTTTTTCAGTTAAACCCATTACTTCTAACGACATATACTTGATTTTAAAAACTCATGGCAGCAATGTTTCAAGAAAAGCTGTAAGTCAAGCTGTAAGAAAAGCTGTAGACAAGGCAACAACATTCAAGATTTCGTAATATAGAAGCTTTGAGTATAGTTCAAGTCATAAAGGTCACTTGACATGTTCCGAATTTATCGATGGTTTCATTAAAGTTACATTTTTGCTCCAAAAACATTCTACAAACCAGATAATACCAGAAACTCCAGCATATGTTACTAAAATACCCATAAATGAGAAAAAAATGAACGACATACAAAAAATAAACCAATATATTCCTGACGAATTCAAAGGTTTTTACAATATTATTCTGACCTGGCCAACTACAAGATCCGAAAGTGAAGAAATAGATGAATAATAGAGCTTCCTTACGTTTTTTCTAATAAATAAATAGTTTTTGTCATTATATTGTTTATTATTTCAAATTATTTTGTACATAGTATATGATAAATTGGAAGAAGGGAATAAATCCAACACATATACATATACATATACTATAAATGAATATTATATATTTCAGCCAGCTCTTTACTTTATACTACTTTTACATATACTTTATACTATTATACTACTTTTATATGTAAACTAGGGGGCCTACCCCCTGCAAGCTACGCTCGCCATCCCCCGCTCAGACTTCGAGGCCTCTAAAAACATGACAGCGTTCTTTATTTTAAAAATATTGGTAAATCTGTCATTGGGTTGCCATGCTTTTAACGTTTTAATGGGGCCTTTTTTTATTATCATGGCCTCATACACAGCTGTTGCGACAACTGACGACTGTTTTCGGGATTCATAAGTAAAATTAATTACAACTTGAAAATCAGCTTGTATAAAATGGTTAGGTTTAAATTATGGCTACCTCTCGGACTTTTATAACAACGATCTGTATTCTATTCTTCCTTTGCGTTTAAGGATGAGAAAAATTTCATCTGCTTGTGAATAACATTAAGAACCACGGTATTGAAAAGTACTATGTTATAGACATTTTCAGTAACAGGTTTTAATTTTCTCTCTATTTTAGTGCACCATCATGCATATTTCCATGTTATTTTAAATATGTAAATTATTTATTTTAATTAATATGTATATACAAATTTTCTAATAATTATTTATCATAAAAAATCAATTAAATATTTTGTGCTCGGCATCAATTGATGAGATATTTAAACAAATTTGCTATCCGCGATAATTTTACACCATGTTATGTCACTTGAATAGTGTCCATAAGAAAATCGGGTAACTTTTCCAGTATAGGATCTTTTGCTTTTAGGTTTGGCGTAATTCGAGCTTCAAAAGGGGATAGATTCGTTAATATACATAGATTTGTTGCCAAAAGTTATGAAAACAAATCCAATGAACTTTTGGTGCTTTTCTATTATAGGGGACGTGACGCTTTTTTAAAAAGCTTGGCGGAAAAAACCAAGCAGAATAGAAAACCAAGCAGTATATTTTATTCTCCTTCCGTTCAGTTGGGCAATTATTATTTTATATATTTGTTTGAAATATCCGAATTAGTGATTTTATAAATTCGTTTAATTAAATTTTACAAAAAAATAACAATATGATATCAATAATTATTATTAATTCCGTTTCCCCCTTTCTTTTGCGTTTGCATAAATGACGTCATTTGGAAGAATTTATTCAAAATATTTTCAGTTTATAAATTAAATTAAATGCTGACAGACGATTGAATCCTAACGATAGAAATGGGATTTTTTTTTTTCAAATTTTCCTGAAAAACATAATTTAATTACAATCTTGTCTTCACTATCGATTGAAATAAAAGATAAATTCAATTTCAATTTGAAAATGACGAATAAAAAGAAATCAATAATCCCTATCGGGGTCCTTTTCAATTTTTTCCCTTTTTTTGTCACAAAAAAACTGAGTAATTAGTTGCCATCATTACAGAAAAGTCATTAAAATTAGAAAAAAATTAATATCTCGAAAACTAAATCCAATTTCAAAATTCTATTACCAGTTTTGACATCCGCGGATTTTTATGGACAATTGGTATTAATTTCACCATCAAGCGTTTAATATTTTATTAAAAATAGCCCTGAAACATAATCAGTCGTTTAATCAGTCGTTTCATAAAATCGTTTCATAAATTCGTTTCATAAAATCGTTTCACAAATTCGTTTCATTAGGATTTTATATATATAGGGTAGATAAATCAGAATTTATATTTTCTTCATTATCATTGATATCACATAAGCCTATTATAAGTTGAAAGTAAAAAGTTATAAAGTTTTTTTTAATTATCTCCATTCTTATTTTTTGGATTTATTCCCTTCTTCCAATTGGTGGTTCATATGGATTTCAAGTTCTCAAATTTTCAAAGCTAACTCTTGGAATTTTCAGTAAATATCAACAAAAGATAAAATGTTGCCAACTTGAAATGTACTTATTTTATTACGGAAATTATTCATATCATAAATAGACGGTATAATTCAAAATATCAGTGAAAAAAAAAACGATGATTTTTTTTTTTACATTGTCTTGTTGGATATTTGCGTCTAGTATAATTTTAATGTAATAGAATTGTAATTAATTGTTTGTAAAAGTGTATTTAAACTTAATTTCATAAAATAAAATTAATATCTATAATATGAAAATATGCGCATAAAATAAATATTGTATTCGTGCATTTTTGCCTAAGTGTGCAACAGCTATTACACCAAGACCTGAATATTTATAAAACTAGTTATAATACGAACACACCTCATTTGTCACATTTGACGTACAATTTCCAACTTATTAAAATTAATGTTTAAGTGATAACGAATTAAGTCAATATGTTATTTTTATGATTACTTAATAATGTTTCAAAAATCGCCACTTATAATATATATAATGCGCATCATACTTCACAAATATTTGCGAAATACTTTCTCTATTTAACTTCAACATATTATAATATAAGGAAATGCTGTTTGTGAATGTTCAGCACGTGCACGTAAAATTTTTTACTATCGCTACTTTAGATAATCGGTTGTAACGTGTCTCATATAGAAATACATGAATAAATTTTGACTTGGGACATAAAAGTTTTATATTTAAAAAAATTCCCTTCATATATCAGATAATCTTCGGCGTTTTACTAAAAAACTTCTTTTTTTTTTAGCTGTGTCATTCGCGGAATAGGCTTGTGATATCATGCAAATAATATGTTGACCTTGGACTTTAAATAGTATGATGAACAGTTTTAAATCTTCTCTCTGTGTTTTTTTTCTTCTCTCTTATTTTGCTGCAGCTGATTACCTGTACGACAAAGAAGTTACACAACATTAGGCCAGTTGTAAAAAAAAAAAAAAAAAAAAAAATCCCACTTTGTTCACTAATGATTTTTTTTTCTGCTTTTCAATGCATGAATGAACTGACAATGTTCTTCGCATTGTTCTTTTCATTCATATTAAAAAACTACTTTTATTTGGAATTAGAAAGAAACCTATAATTGAAAAAGGATTCTTTTCAATGCTTAATTTCTAAGAAAAAAAGTACCTGAGCCCTAATATTCTGCAGTACTAACACCCGCAGCTTACCACCCCCCCCCCGTCCCATCCCTCCAGCGTCACTCCAATCTGCATATTTATATTTCATACATTATTTTCAAAATTTAAAGTATTGTTTCTTTTTATTTAGCAAAATAAAAATTTTAAATTCCTCCAAATATAGTATACTTAGCTATCAACTATTCCAGTTTTTAGTTATTACTACTTCCAAATAGAAATCTTTGCCTAATCTTAATTTTAATTAATCGCAGAATCCTGCGATGAAATAAGCCCAGGTTTATGATTTGCAAATAGTGCAGAATGGAAGAAGACTATTTCTGCTTACTCTTTATTCTGATCAAAACAGCATTAAAATGTTTTTAAATGGAAATAAATAAAATTTTGAATTTATTTTTGATTGAACTCGAGCCTGCCCAAACCCGAAGACTGATATAAAAATCGAGCCTGTTTCATCTCCATCTCTTACGTAAGCGACACATCACGTCACTTATAAGTGTTTTGATAGAAAAGAAGGCAAAATATTGGAGATGGGAGGAAAAGGAAAGGGTAATTTAGGATTCGTTTTTCGGAAGCGTTATTGCACTGGGCTCCGGAGCGCAGTGTTTATGAGCTCTGGTGAATTCTGAACAATATTTAAATATTTACTAAAAACAGAGAAATACTGGAGCTGAGCTCCGGCGCAAAGTAAGCCCTGATTCTTTTTACAAATTTATTGTTGTATGAAGGAGTATAGTACATTAAAAAGTATTGTGCATAATACCATCATATATATTAAATACAAGTTTAACAGTATTTTGTAATGATTAATGTTTGCAATTACGATATTATACAGTGTTATTGCATATAATTACTAATTGCATGATTGTTTCTATATTTACGGAAAGCTATTTGATAGTGTATAATTGGCGTAAAAAAGAAGAAAATACTTTTTTTTAAAATATTTTTTCAATTTTATCGTTCATTACATAAGCGGCAAAAAAATATTTATTTTCCTCTATTTGAAGTAGCGTTTTACATCTGATACTAAACTCACTCTAATTAATGAAAGAACATTTATTGTAAAATGATCATATGTTACTTTCTTTATTATTATTATTTATTATTAAAAAAAGAAAATATTATAATTAATGCCGGATTCACACTTCTGTGTTTTTATAAAACAAAACGTAAACTAACGTAGACTCGGTTCACCAAGTCCGTATTGATATTATTTAACACCTCTGATTGTTCCAGATGTTGAACAAAGCTCAGGTGTGTAAGTAAGTACACGTCGCATATATATATATATATATATATATATATTGTTATGAATTTTGTATATATCTGTAAATATTCCATTTGTTTAAATTTATTTTTATTTTATTATTGTGAAAATTGCAGGATTATTAATGTATTTTCTATTGAGCATCATGTAACTCAATGCTAAAGGCCTCAGATGGTTTGCAAGGAAAACAACCTTACACCCTCATCTTTATAATGGAAGTCTATGGAAATATCGCCAAGGAATGGGTTTATCGCCAAGTTGGCGATGGTTTTTGGCGACTTATTTTTGTCGCCAAATTTGGCGATATATCGCCAAATGTCGCCAAGTTGGCGACGGATTTGGCGACTTTTTGTGCACCCCCCCCCCCCTTATACATTTACATTGGGATCCTTTCACGTTTGGAGTACTCTATCGAGAGTTGAAGGACCTTCTGGTAATTTCTAGCATTAGAAAGCCCTGGAATAATCTGGAAAGATCTCTGAAGTCTATATAAGGGCCTCCGACCAGTTCAGTTCAGTTAGTTGTCTGTCAACTGCGATTGAATTCATACGAGAGGCTTTGCATTGAGAACTGTGTTTCTCGGATTGATTTTGTCGTTGATACGTCGTATTGAACGCATTGTTTCTGTGCGAAATTTTGCTGTGCTTTTATTGGATTTGAAGATTACTGAATATCTTGTAATTTTCAGAAGATATTGGTGTTCGTATTGCACTGTTTATAGTGAATAAAGCCTTTTGATTGTTCTTATATATTGGCATCAGTCTTTTCGAACCCCGAGCTCACAACATTTGGTGTTAGGAGTGGGGTTGAATGCCAATTACCAGAGCAATGGAGGCGCAACTGACTAAATTATTGGAGAAATTAGGAGAGATGGATGATAAAATGACTGCCAACCTTGGCGAGTTGAAAGAAGAAATGAAGAAGGAAATGACTGAGAATCAGGCTGAAATGAAGGAAATGTCGGAAGGAATGAAGAAGGAAATGTCAGCGATAGACGAGAAAATGACTGCAAACCAGGCTGAAATGAAGGAGATGTCAACCAACCTTGGCGAGTTGAAAGAATTAATAGATAATAAAATAACATCTTTAAATGAAAGAATTGACAGCGTGGAAAACAAATTTGAAGGAAGATTTCAAGAAATAGAAGAAAATGTTCAATTGACAGCCAAAACCGTAGAAGAAAGAGTAGAAGAAAAAGTTCAAAAGATCGCCAAGACCGTTGAAGAAAGCAAAGAGAATGTAAAAAAAGATTTGGAAAATGTGAAGAAACAAAAGATAACTGCCGAAAACTATCCCGAAGATGTGAAGTATCAAGCTATGCTTCCTCGGGCTTCTATTAAACTCTCGACCTATGACGGAAAATCCTCATGGCCAGTTTTTAAGACACAATTTGGGATCGTAGCGGACGAGAATGGATGGGATTCCCAGACAAAGGCTTGCCAGTTAGCTGCTTCTCTACGAGCTGATGCTGCCGACGTCCTACAGACATTGCCTGCAAATGAACCGCTGGATTTTGAAACGCTCGTCAGTGCCTTAGAATTGCGCTTTGGCGAGAAATGCATGAAGGAATATAGCAGACTCCAGCTCAAATCTCGACAGCAGAAGTCCACTGAATCCCTGCAAGAGCTTGCTACGGATGTCGAGAGACTTTCCCATCTTGCTTATCCTGACTGCCCGACTGAAACTAGAGAAAGTTTAGCTCTGCAACATTTCATCGATGGTGTGCGTGACTTTGAGATCCAGAAACAACTCCGGATTGCAGATCTCAGTGACTTAAAAGGGGCTTTAGTTTATGCCCTGAAATTCGAGGCAGCCCAGCAAGCTACAAGGAAAGATCGGCACTTTGTGCGAGTAGCCAACATGCCTGAGACGTCGGATACAGCTGTGGAGCGTTTACAGCAGCAGTTGAAGGACGTGATGAGAAATATAAACTCCTTGATGGACAACAAACCTGGAAGAAAGATCAAGTGCTGGAAATGCGGTGGAGAAGGCCATATCCAAATCGACTGCCCAAGACGACCCAGCACCGAAGGTAATATCTCTTCCACTAAAGGAGGAGCAGGAAAACTGATTAATGGCCATCTTGCGGGGCGGAGGTTGCCAGATTTTGAGAAGCCCCATTTTCAAGTATGTGAAATTTCTGCAAGAAGTTGCGGCGAGAACGGAGTTTTTCTAGTCGGAAGTGTGAATGATTTGCCCTGTAATATGATCATCGATACAGGAGCCAATGTGACCATCATTCGGAAAGATCTAGCTCAGCGGCTGAAAGAAAAACTCTTCTGGACCCCGCCGCGTGTTATTCTTCAAACTGTGACCGGAGATAAGATCGATATACATGGAAGAATGACACTGAAAATAAAGTTTGGGAACGCCGCTTATCGCCATACAGTCTACGTGGCCGATATTTGAGACCCTTTCATACTCGGACTGGACTTTTTAAAAGCGCATGGATTTACACTGGATTTTAAGAAGAATGAGTTACGCTCTGCTCAAAAAGATGTCACTATTTTCAAACTTGGAAATGAGTCCGGGTCTATTCAACGGATCACAGCCAAGGCAGATGTTATCATCCCTCCTCGGACCGAAATGATGATACCTGGATTAACTGAGAACGAAAGTAGTTTTCAATGTGGCTTGGTTGGATATCCTGAGAAGAGCCCAAAAGGAGTGCTAATAGCATCAGCGCTGGTAGATCTGTCGAGAGATGTGATACCCGCGAGGATGGCGAATGTAAGTGAAAAGTCTAGAATTATCCAGAAGGGTGAAGTGCTTGCTACCTGTGCTCCAGTCACGATCCAGTCAGTGATCTGCTTTTTGGTCGCCCTCCAGATGCGCCTTCATCGCCAGAGGGATACGTGCAGAATCTCCAGGCACGATTTGAAGACGTCCACAACTTGGCTCGAGAGCGGATCAATATACAGGCGGAGAAGATGAAGACCAGGTACGACACGAAAGCCACGGGACATCAATTCAAAGAAGGTGACAAGGTTTGGTTTTATAATCCGACTCGACGTAAAGGACTTTCTCCCAAACTGCAATCGCACTGGGACGGTCCTTATACAGTCCTAAACAGACTGAACGATGTCGTAATTCGGATGCGAAAGTCACCAAGTGCGAAGCCTAGAGTCGTTCATTACGACAGGCTGGCTCCATACTATGGCCATAGTACTTAGTTCATTGATTGTAAATAGTGTAATGTAAATAATGTAAATTAGTATGACCATGGTCTTGTATGTAAGTTAATGTAATTATTTATTTTGCTTAGCATTATCATTATTATTATTATTTAAATACTTGTATGTAATAATGTCTATGCTTTAATTTAATTTTATTTTATTTTTAAATAAGTGTATATTTTGTATAGCATTTGTTGGTAACGGGTTTGCTTTCCGATCAAAGGGTGAACTGCCCGGGACGTGCAGTCCTTGAGAGGGGGGCAATGTTATGAATTTTGTATATATTTGTAAATATTTCATTTATTTTATTTTATTATTGTGAAAATTGCAGTATTATTAATGTATTTCCTATTGAGCATCATGTAACTCAATGCTAAAGGCCTCAGGTGGTTTGCAAGAAAAACAACCTTACAGCATCGGTTTTATAATGGAGCTCTATTGGAAAATCGCCAAGGAATGGGTTTATCGCCAAGTTGGCGATGGTTTTGGCGACTTATTTTTGTCGCCAAATTTGGCGATATATCGCCAAATGTCGCCAAGTTGGCGACGGATTTGGCGATTTTTTGTGCAACCACCCCCCCTTATACCTGTACATTGGGATCCTTTCTCGCTTAGGTTCTCTATCGAAAGTTAAAGCACTTACTGGTAATTTCTAGTATCTGAAGGCTCTGGAAAATTCTACAGTTAACTTTAAAGCCTATATAAGGACCTCCATCAGTTCAGTTGAGTTAGTTGTCTGTCAACTGCGATTGAATTCATACGAGAGGCTTTGAATTGAGAACTGTGTTACTCTGATCGATTTTGTCGTTGATGCGTCGTATTGAACGCATTGTTTCTGTGTGAAATTTTGCTGCGCTTTTATTGGATTTGAAGATTACTGAATATCTTGTAATTTTCAGAAGATATTTGTGATCGTATTGCACTGTTTATAGTGAATAAAGCCTTTTTATTGTTCTTATATATTGGCATTAGTCCTTTCGAACCCCGAGCTCACAACAATATAATGCGCATCATACTTCACAAATATTTGCGAAATACTTACTCTATTTAACTTCAACATATTATAATATAAGGAAATGCTGTTTGTGAATGTTCCGCACGTGCACGTGAAATTTTTTACTATCGCTACTTTAGATAATCGGTTGTAACGTGTCTCATATAGAAATACATGAATAAATTTTGACTTGGGACATAAAAGTTTTATATTTAAAAAAATTCCCTTCATATATCAGATAATCTTCGGCGTTTTACTAAAAAACTTCTTTTTTTTTTAGCTGTGTCATTCGCGGAATAGGCTTGTGATATCATGCAAATAATATGTTGACCTTGGACTTTAAATAGTATGATGAACAGTTTTAAATCTTCTCTCTGTGTTTTTTTTCTTCTCTCTTATTTTGCTGCAGCTGATTACCTGTACGACAAAGAAGTTACACAACATTAGGCCAGTTGTAAAAAAAAAAAAAAAAAAAAAAAAATCCCACTTTGTTCACTAATGATTTTTTTTTCTGCTTTTCAATGCATGAATGAACTGACAATGTTCTTCGCATTGTTCTTTTCATTCATATTAAAAAACTACTTTTATTTGGAATTAGAAAGAAACCTATAATTGAAAAAGGATTCTTTTCAATGCTTAATTTCTAAGAAAAAAAGTACCTGAGCCCTAATATTCTGCAGTACTAACATCCGCAGCTTACCACCCCCCCCCCCCCGTCCCATCCCTCCAGCGTCACTCCAATCTGCATATTTATATTTCATACATTATTTTCAAAATTTAAAGTATTGTTTCTTTTTATTTAGCAAAATAAAAATTTTAAATTCCTCCAAATATAGTATACTTAGCTATCAACTATTCCAGTTTTTAGTTATTACTACTTCCAAATAGAAATCTTCGCCTAATCTTAATTTTAATTAATCGCAGAATCCTGCGATGAAATAAGCCCAGGTTTATGATTTGCAAATAGTGCAGAATGGAAGAAGACTATTTCTGCTTACTCTTTATTCTGATCGAAACAGCATTAAAATGTTTTTAAATGGAAATAAATAAAATTTTGAATTTATTTTTGATTGAACTCGAGCCTGCCCAAACCCGAAGACTGATATAAAAATCGAGCCTGTTTCATCTCCATCTCTTACGTAAGCGACACATCACGTCACTTATAAGTGTTTTGATAGAAAAGAAGGCAAAATATTGGAGATGGGAGGAAAAGGAAAGGGTAATTTAGGATTCGTTTTTCGGAAGCGTTATTGCACTGGGCTCCGGAGCGCAGTGTTTATGAGCTCTGGTGAATTCTGAACAATATTTAAATATTTACTAAAAACAGAGAAATACTGGAGCTGAGCTCCGGCGCAAAGTAAGCCCTGATTCTTTTTACAAATTTATTGTTGTATGAAGGAGTATAGTACATTAAAAAGTATTGTGCTTAATACCATCATATATATTAAATACAAGTTTAACAGTATTTTGTAATGATTAATGTTTGCAATTACGATATTATACAGTGTTATTGCATATAATTACTAATTGCATGATTGTTTCTATATTTACGGAAAGCTATTTGATAGTGTATAATTGGCGTAAAAAAGAAGAAAATACTTTTTTTTAAAATATTTTTTCAATTTTATCGTTCATTACATAAGCGGCAAAAAAATATTTATTTTCCTCTATTTGAAGTAGCGTTTTACATCTGATACTAAACTCACTCTAATTAATGAAAGAACATTTATTGTAAAATGATCATATGTTACTTTCTTTATTATTATTATTTATTATTAAAAAAAGAAAATATTATAATTAATGCCGGATTCACACTTCTGTGTTTTTATAAAACAAAACGTAAACTAACGTAGACTCGGTTCACCAAGTCCGTATTGATATTATTTAACACCTCTGATTGTTCCAGATGTTGAACAAAGCTCAAGTGTGTAAGTAAGTACATGTCGCATATATATATATATATATATATATATATATATTGTTATGAATTTTGTATATATCTGTAAATATTCCATTTGTTTAAATTTATTTTTATTTTATTATTGTGAAAATTGCAGGATTATTAATGTATTTTCTATTGAGCATCATGTAACTCAATGCTAAAGGCCTCAGATGGTTTGCAAGGAAAACAACCTTACACCCTCATCTTTATAATGGAAGTCTATGGAAATATCGCCAAGGAATGGGTTTATCGCCAAGTTGGCGATGGTTTTGGCGACTTATTTTTGTCGCCAAATTTGGCGATATATCGCCAAGTTGGCGACGGATTTGGCGCCTTTTTGTGCACCCCCCCCCCCCCTTATACATTTACATTGGGATCCTTTCACGTTTGGAGTACTCTATCGAGAGTTGAAGGACCTTCTGGTAATTTCTAGCATTAGAAAGCCCTGGAATAATCTGGAAAGATCTCTGAAGTTTATATAAGGGCCTCCGACCAGTTCAGTTCAGTTAGTTGTCTGTCAACTGCGATTGAATTCATACGAGAGGCTTTGCATTGAGAACTGTGTTTCTCGGATTGATTTTGTCGTTGATACGTCGTATTGAACGCATTGTTTCTGTGCGAAATTTTGCTGTGCTTTTATTGGATTTGAAGATTACTGAATATCTTGTAATTTTCAGAAGATATTGGTGTTCGTATTGCACTGTTTATAGTGAATAAAGCCTTTTGATTGTTCTTATATATTGGCATCAGTCTTTTCGAACCCCGAGCTCACAACATTTGGTGTCAGGAGTGGGGTTGAATGCCGATTACCAGAGCAATGGTGGCGCAACTGACTAAATTATTGGAGAAATTAGGAGAGATGGATGATAAAATGACTGCCAACCTTGGCGAGTTGAAAGAAGAAATGAAGAAGGAAATGACTGAGAATCAGGCTGAAATGAAGGAAATGTCGGAAGGAATGAAGAAGGAAATGTCAGCGATACACGAGAAAATTACTGCAAACCAGGCTGAAATGAAGGAGATGTCAACCAACCTTGGCGAGTTGAAAGAATTAATAGATAATAAAATAACATCTTTAAATGAAAGAATTGACAGCGTGGAAAACAAATTTGAAGGAAGATTTCAAGAAACAGAAGAAAATGTTCAATTGACAGCCAAAACCGTAGAAGAAAGAGTAGAAGAAAAAGTTCAAATGATCGCAAAGACCGTTGAAGAAAGCAAAGAGAATGTAAAAAAAGATTTGGAAAATGTGAAGAAACAAAAGATAACTGCCGAAAACTATCCCGAAGATGTGAAGTATCAAGCTATGCTTCCTCGGGCTTCTATTAAACTCTCGACCTATGACGGAAAATCCTCATGGCCAGTTTTTAAGACACAATTTGGGATCGTAGCGGACGCCAATGGATGGGATTCCCAGACAAAGGCTTGCCAGTTAGCTGCTTCTCTGCGAGCTGATGCTGCCGACGTCCTACAGACTTTGCCTGCAAATGAACCGCTGGATTTTGAAACCCTCGTCAGTGCCTTAGAATTGCGCTTTGGCGAGAAATGCATGAAGGAATATAGCAGACTCCAGCTCAAATCTCGACAGCAGAAGTCCACTGAATCCCTGCAAGAGCTTGCTACGGATGTCGAGAGACTTTCCCATCTTGCTTATCCTGACTGCCCGACTGAAACTAGAGAATGTTTAGCTCTGCAACATTTCATCGATGGTGTGCGTGACTCTGAGATCCAGAAACAACTCCGGATTGCAGATGTCAGTGACTTAAAAGGGGCTTTAGTTTATGCCCTGAAATTCGAGGTAGCCCAGCAAGCTACAAGGAAAGATCGGCACTTTGTGCGAGTAGCCAACATGCCTGAGACGTCGGATAGAGCTGTGGAGCGTTTACAGCAGCAGTTGAAGGACGTGATGAGACATATAAACTCCTTGATGGACAACAAACCTGGAAGAAAGATCAAGTGCTGGAAATGCGGTGGAGAAGGCCATATCCAAATCGACTGCCCAAGACGACCCAGCACCGAAGGTAATATCTCTTCCGCTAAAGGAGGAGCAGGAAAACTGATTAATGGCCATCTTGCGGGGCGGAGGTTGCCAGATTTTGAGAAGCCCCATTTTCAAGTATGTGAAATTTCTGCAAGAAGTTGCGGCGAGAACGGAGTTTTTCTAGTCGGAAGTGTGAATGATTTGCCCTGTAATATGATCATCGATACAGGAGCCAATGTGACCATCATTCGGAAAGATCTAGCTCAGCGGCTGAAAGAAAAACTCTTCTGGACCCCGCCGCGTGTTATTCTTCAAACTGTGACCGGAGATAAGATCGATATACATGGAAGAATGACACTGAAAATAAAGTTTGGGAACGCCGCTTATCGCCATACAGTCTACGTGGCCGATATTTCAGATCCTTTCATACTCGGACTGGACTTTTTAAAAGAGCATGGATTTACACTGGACTTTAAGAATAATGAGTTACGCTCTGCTCAAGATGATGTCACTATTTTCAAACTTGGAAATGAGTCCGGGTCTATTCAACAGATCACAGCCAAGGCAGATGTTATCATCCCTCCTCGGACCGAAATGATGATACCTGGATTAACTGGAAACGAAAGAATTTTCCAGTATGGCTTGACTGGATATCCTGAGAAGAGCCCAAAGGGAGTGCTAATAGCATCAGCGCTGGTAGATCTGTCGAGAGATGTGATCCCTGTGAGGATTGCGAACGTAAGTGAAAAGTCTAGAATTATCCCGAAGGGTGAAGTGCTTGCTACCTGTGCTCCAGTCACCTGGGTTTGCAAAGACCCGAGCTTGACGTTGTCGGAGCCGCCTACAAGTTTAACATCTGAAATTGGACGAAATGAGAATTTATCTCCTGAGCAGAGACATGCCGCAGAAAGACTGTTCCAGGAATTTACGGATGTGTTTTCACAAAACGAGAATGATATAGGTCGCACTTCTCTGACACGTCATAGAATGGATACTGCCGACCATCCACCGATTAAACAGCATCCAAGACGCTTGCCGTTCGCAAAACAAGAAGAGGTTTCTAAGCTCTTACGAGAGATGCAGGATAGTGACATCATCGAACCGTCATCAAGTCCGTGGGCCTCTCCCATCCTGTTGCTCCGAAAGAAAGATGGCTCCACAAGATTTTGTGTGGATTATCGTAAACTTAACGATATCACGAAGAAGGACAGCTATCCTCTACCAAGAATAGACGACACGCTAGATACTCTTTCAGGACATAAATGGTTTTCCACACTGGATTTGAAGAGTGGATATTGGCAAGTAGAGATCCACCCTGATGACAAAGAGGAGACCGCATTTACTACTGGACAAGGACTTTGGCAATTCAAAGTTATGCCGTTCGGGCTCTGCAATGCTCCAGCAACGTTCGAGCGCCTCATGGAGACAGTGTTAAAAGGCCTGACTTTTGAAGCTTGTCTCATCTACCTAGACGACGTCATCATTGGTGGCCGCACGTTTGAAGAACATCTAGAAAATATTCGAAAAGTGTTAACGAAGCTAAGAGCGGCGAATTTAAAGCTGAACCCTTTGAAATGCAAGTTCTTCCAACGGGAAGTAAATTATCTAGGACACACATCATTTCAGCCGAAGGTGTTCGAACAGATCCTGAAAAAGTGTCCGCAGTAAAGAACTGGAAGCGTCCGGAAAATGTCCATCAGTTGCGAAGCTTTCTGGGACTATGCACTTATTACAGAAAGTTTGTACAGGGGTTCTCCAACATCGCAAGACCCTTGCATAGGCTCACTGAAAGCTAGCAGAAGTTTCTATGGACACAACAATGCGAGAATTCCTTCCAGCAGCTGAAAGAAGCTCTCACATCCTCTCCAGTCCTAACCTATCCACACCCCGACAAACAATTCATTGTGGACACGGATGCTAGTCATGAAAGTGTCGGTGCTGTACTTTCCCAAGAAATAGATGGCCAAGAACGAGTCGTAGCATACTGGAGCAAATGTTTATCGAAACCAGAGCGGAATTATTGCGTCACTCGTAAGGAGTTATTAGCTATAGTAAAAGCCATAGAACACTTCCATCAATATCTCTATGGCAGGAAATTTCTCCTTCGTACTGATCACGCATCCCTAACATGGCTGCTGAATTTTAAGAACCCAGAGGGCCAAGTAGCCAGATGGATACAAAGACTCCAGGAATACGACTTTGACATCAGGCATCGTAAAGGCTCATCGCATGGAAATGCTGATGCCTTATCAAGAAGACCGTGTCCCGAAAGTTGTCGCTATTGTTCCAGAGCGGAGAACAAGTATAATCCCGAACATGTCATACGCCAGACGAAGACTTCACTATCAACGCCACCAGATCCCTGGAGTGATGAGAAGATTCGAGAAGATCAAATGGCAGACTCTGACATCAAACCAATCTTGGAGTTATTAGAATCTTCTAGCACGAAGCCCAGTTGGAAAGACATCTCGACTTACAATCCTACGACGAAGCAATATTGGGCTCTTTGGAACTCCCTCCACGTCAAGAATGGTGTCCTGTTCCGAAAATTCGAATCGGAAGATGGGAAAACATCTCGGTGGCAGTTGGTACTTCCTCGATCTCGAATCCCAGAGGTCCTCGAAGAATTACATGGCAGTCCCACTGGTGGCCATTTTGGAGTCATGAAAACATTACACAGAGTCCAAGAGCGCTTCTTCTGGGGAAAAGCGAGAGCTGACGTCGAACAATGGTGCAAATCTTGCGATGCATGTGCAGCTCGGAAAGGACCAAAGAAACGTAGCCGAGGAAGACTACATCTCTACAATGTAGGAGCACCTTTTGAACGCATCGCACTTGACATCCTAGGTCCTCTGCCAAAAAGTGCTGATGGCAACAAATACCTCCTTGTTGTCATGGACTATTTCACGAAATGGCCTGAAGTTTATGCCATCCCTGATCAAGAAGCTTCTACGGTTGCGGATGCCTTGGTACACCAGTGGATATCAAGGTATGGAGTCCCCCTTCAAATGCATTCTGACCAGGGGAGAAATTTCATCTCTCCTGTGATTGAGGGTCTCTGTCAACTTCTCGGAATGGACAAAACTAGGACGACGCCTTTACATCCACAATCGGATGGCATGGTTGAGAGATTTAATCGTACCATCCTCAACAATCTCTCACTGCTAGTCACAAGAAACCAACAAGACTGGGACCAAAAACTTCCCTTGTTTCTTCTCGCCTATCGCAGCGCCGTCCATGAAACAACCGGCTATTCCCCGTCTCAGATGCTTTTCGGTCGTGATCTTCGTCTACCTTGTGATCTGATTTTTGGTCGCCCTCCAGATGCGCCTTCATCGCCAGAGGGATAAGTGCAGAATCTCCAGGCACGATTTGAAGACGTCCACAACTTGGCTCGAGAGCGGATCAATATACAGACGGAGAAGATGATGACCAGGTACGACACGAAAGCCACGGGACATCAATTCAAAGAAGGTGACAAGGTTTGGTTTTATAATCCGACTCGACGTAAAGGACTTTCTCCCAAACTGCAATCGCACTGGGACGGTCCTTATACAGTCCTAAACAGACTGAACGATGTCGTAATTCGGATGCGAAAGTCACCAAGTGCGAAGCCTAGAGTCGTTCATTACGACAGGCTGGCTCCATACTATGGCCATAGTACTTAGTTCATTGATTGTAAATAGTGTAATGTAAATAATGTAAATTAGTATGACCATGGTCTTGTATATAAGTTAATGTAATTATTTATTTTGCTTAGCATTATCATTATTATTATTATTTAAATACTTGTATGTAATAATGTCTATGCTTTAATTTTTTTTTTTAAATAAGTGTATATTTTGTATAATTCAGCATTATGAATGTGTTTAATTGTTATTTTGCATGTTTTGTTTTGAATAGTATAGCATTTGTTGGCAACGGCTTTGCTTTCCGATCAAGGGTTGAACTGCCCGGGACGTGCAGTCCTTGAGAGGGGGGCAATGTTATGAATTTTGTATATATCTGTAAATATTCCATTTGTTTAAATTTATTTTTATTTTATTATTGTGAAAATTGCAGGATTATTAATGTATTTCCTATTGAGCATCATGTAACTCAATGCTAAAGGCCTCAGATGGTTTGCAAGGAAAACAACCTTACACCCTCATCTTTATAATGGAAGTCTATGGAAATATCGCCAAGGAATGGGTTTATCGCCAAGTTGGCGATGGTTTTGGCGACTTATTTTTGTCGCCAAATTTGGCGATATATCGCCAAATTTCGCCAAGTTGGCGACGGATTTGGCGACTTTTTGTGCAACCCCCCCCCCTTATACATTTACATTGGGATCCTTTCACGTTTGGAGTACTCTATCGAGAGTTGAAGGACCTTCTGGTAATTTCTAGCATTAGAAAGCCCTGGAATAATCAGGAAAGATCTCTGAAGTCTATATAAGGGCCTCCGACCAGTTCAGTTCAGTTAGTTGTCTGTCAACTGCGATTGAATTCATACGAGAGGCTTTGCATTGAGAACTGTGTTTCTCGGATTGATTTCGTCGTTGATACGTCGTATTGAACGCATTGTTTCTGTGCGAAATTTTGCTGTGCTTTTATTGGATTTGAAGATTACTGAATATCTTGTAATTTTCAGAAGATATTGGTGTTCGTATTGCACTGTTTATAGTGAATAAAGCCTTTTGATTGTTCTTATATATTGGCATCAGTCCTTTCGAACCCCGAGCTCACAACAATATATATATATACTAGCAAGCTACGCCCGCTACGCTGGTCAATTTCTCTTAACGAACTTCTAATCAAACAAAATATTGATCTTTCATAATTCACTCTTATATTTTAACAGAATAATAAGACTACTATAATTTGTGACTCGTGCCAATATACACGTAAGCACACGTCGCCCTTATCATTATCTTTTTACGCATGAAGGTTTCGCTATGGTACTCCATTGTGAAATTTGGTAATTTTTGAAATTCAATATTTGAAAAACGGCATATTCATTAGATTTGAAATTTATATCAAGAAAAATACAATTTTTTACAATTTAAACGCAGTTTGTCTAACAATTTTCTGACAAATATTTTTCGAGATATTATTTTTTTCAGTAACTTCAAATGATTCATTTTCCGAGATTAATCTGTGGCAACAATTAGCGAAAAACACAGTCGTCAGCAACGCATAGCTTTTTATTAAAGAGACTGTTGGAGCAAGGATTGTCATCATCAATTTGCCACCATCACTTTTGAAATCGGTTCTGTAGTTCCAGAAATTCCATAGAAATTGTAATTTAGAATGATTTTAGAAGGCTTTTCGCTCATCTCACCTTTTTAAATTTCGATTTTTTTATTAATATTATTATTCTTAGAGTGCATTTACATCTTATAAGTAACTACAATGTCAAATTTCAAATTTCTAGCTCCTTCAGTATAAAAAAATTGCAATTTTAGAACGTTTTCCACTCTTGCACCACCTAAGATTAGTGGCACCGACATAAAATATAGCCTATGTTGCAGCAGGGGTTGACACCATCAATTTGCCACCATCACTTTTGAAATCGGTTCTATAGTTCCAGAGATTCCACAGAAATTGTAATTTAGAATGTTTTTAGAACGCTTTTCGCTCATTTCACCCTTTTAAATTTCATTTTTTTTTTAATTTGTTCTTAGAGAGCATTTACATCATATAAATAGCTACAATGCCAAATTTCAAATTTCTAGCTCCTTCAGTATACAAAAAATCGCAATTTTAGAACATTTTTTGCTCCTGCACACCGCCTAGGGTTAGTGGTACAGACATAAAATGTAGCCTATGTTTCACAGGATTTGACACCATCAATTTGCCACCATCACTTTTGAAATCGGTTCTGTAGTTCCAGAGATTCCATAGAAATTGTAATTTAGAATGTTTTTAGAACGCTTTTCGCTCATTTCACCCTTTTAAATTTCATTTTTTTTTTTTTTTAATTTGTTCTTAGAGAGCATTTACATCATATAAGTAGCTACAATGCCAAATTTCAAATTTCTAGCTCCTTCAGTATACAAAAAATCGCAACTTTAGAACGTTTTTCACTCCTGCATCCCCCTGGGGTTAGTGGCACCGACATAATATATAGCCTATATTGGAGCAGGGGTTGTCACCATCAATTTGCCACCATCACTTTTGAAATCGGTTCGGTAGTTTCAGAGATTACCCCCTACAAACAAACAAACAAAAAAACAATATTTTCTCCTTTATAATTAATATTAGTATAGAAGTATATATATATATATATATATATATATATATAACCATAAATGAAACATTATCATAACACCAACTTAAACATTTATTTAATTAAGTATGAAATAATTAGTTGACAATAAAATATTCCCCAACACACTGAATATGGAATCAAAAACATTGAAAGAATAAGAAATTAAATAAAAATTTGAATATATGGAATTAAATGAATTAAATGAAATGAAATTTGTGGAATTTAGACAGAATTATCAAGTCCCAATTGCTTAAATACCACAAATAAAATGAAATGAGATGTTTCATCATCATATTAGCCATATATTGCTAAAAAATATGATATTGGGACTACATCTCAAATACAATGATTCAAATCAGTGATAAAATAAAAAATAAAATACAATATAAAAAAGGAAAGAAGCCATACTTATAAATTACAGAGAGAACCTTTAATAGAGACATTAAGTATAAAATCCATAAAGATGAAAAGAGATAAAAATAAGATACCTTGCAGTTCATGAACCATCATGAAAACTCCAACATGACTGGGGAATGAATTGCATAAAAATCACAACATGTTGCCAATTTTAGAAATATAAATTGCTTAGAAATATAAATTGCTTTGCAGTGATGCCAGAAATAATGTTAAAATATAATGGATTATAAAATAAACAGGAACATTAGTGCTGCCATCTATTAGTAAAAGTGAATATAATCTGAATCGAAGGAATTGTATGGAAATAAATGTTTCATAAATCAACCAAATTACTATCTTAATTGATACCAATTAGTTAAATAATAAATTAATGAAATTAATTAATAAATAGAAAATTGAATTACATTAAAGGATGTATTAATGAATAATTCTATGTTATAAATAAGTATTAAGATGGAAAAATTAATAATAAAAAACAACTTAAAATATTGCTGCCCTCTAGTGGTAAAAGTAAATATAAAGTAATGGATGAAAATTAGTGTATAATAATTAAACCAAATTACTATCTTAATGATAGCCATAAGTTAAATAATAAATAAATGAAATTAATTAATAAATAGAATGTTGAATAATATCTAAGTAATGGATGTATCAATTAATAATACTATGTTATAAATAAGTAGTAATATGGAAAAATTAATAATTAATGCAACATTAAAAATGTACCATTAAATGACAACAACGATTAAATAACTGTACTAAAATTGCAACATCAATTAAAATAATTTAAATTAAAATACTAAAGATTTGAATTAAGAATCAAAGAATTTAAAATTAATATTGATTAAATATTGAAATGAATTAGTCACAAATAATGTGGCTTCAAACAAAGTTAAATTAAATAAAAATACTTAATAAAATTAAAACATATTATATTAACACTGTATAAAAGTAAACATTATCTTAGAAGTAAATATGATATTGCCCACCAAAGGTATTAATCCAAATCATTAGATCAAATACATTCTTAATAATAATGAATATAAATTCATTTAAAATAATTAAATAAGGAATAACTAAATCTAACTAAGTTAATATACATATAAAAATAACACATCGCAGTCCATTATAAAATGTGTATGATCAAACAATTGTGTAAATCAAAATGTCCCCATTTTTTTTTGTTTAATAATATAAATTAACCATGCGTATTTTTCCATACAACGCCGCCACACACCTCCTCAATCCAACGTCTACCCACCCAACCGTCCTATTATAATTTTTTTTTTTTTTGTAAATATTTATAAGATTATATGATTTTCTTATACATTTTTTAAACGCATGTGTTAATTTGGTTGTTATATATATATATATATATATATATATATATATATATATATATATATATATATATATATATATACATATATATATATATATATATATATATATATACAGTCTGTTACAAAAGTTTAAGACCACAACATACTTTGTTATTTAGGTAATTAAAGAAATATTTCAATCAAAGTAAAGAATGTTCTATGTTAGTACATCAAAGTTTTTAGTAAAATGTAGCAACTTACACAAATGAAATTAATTCGGGAAAAATAAAACGTCAATATAACAAAAAAGTGTCAAAAAGAACTGTTACAAAATTATAGGAACACCTGTGGGAAAGACAGTTTTCTTAAATTTAGTAAGATGTTGCTCCATGACCATTTCTCTGAATAACTTCAAACACACGATTTGCCATAGAGTTAATTAATTTTTTAATGCACATGTCTGCAGAACCTCCAGCTTTAGAAAAATGGCAAACGAACTCTAAGAAATGTAATTTCAACGTTTGTTTTCCCCGAGAATGACGCTCTCTACCAGATAATATATAAACTATTTTCTTGACCCGTTTTCGCTTGCAGATATCGTTCAAAATGACATGCTTTACATCGCCGCACATCATGATAACATATAACATATATAACCTAGCATCCATAATTCCTAATTTGTTTTTAGTGCTGCCATCTGTTGACAGATCTGTAACACTTTGTTCATACTAAAATTTTGCTTCTTATGGAAAAGTGCATCTTTTGTGCATTTCTTTCTTAAAATAAATTATTGCAGGGAAAATTCCTTTATCATATATAGAGTACCACAGCGGTCGAAATATTTCGATTAAGAAAGTGGTAGACAATTAAATGAGCAGAAATCGGCTATAAATGGATTTTTTTTTCTTTATGTGTTAAAACTTGCTCAAATTACACACACACACACATATATATATATATATATATGTGTGTGTGTGTTACAGTCAATATGTACAGTAACATACCATAATATATTTAAAAATATTTTCCTCAAAACAAAGCTTTATAACTCTATACATTTGTAAAATGTTCCATGCGTTTTAAATTCTAAGGAAAATTCTGATCATCACTAAAGGAGACTCTTGATGCAACAAATTTATGAGTTCGTTTTGAAATGTTTATTTATTAAGGATCTTAAATTAGCAATAAATTCTATTACCATGGGAATTTTTAATGAAAATTAAACACAAATGTTTAATTATTAATATTATTATTTTATTGTTTATTATTATTATTATATTAATATTATTTTTTTTTTAATTACTTGCCGAATTAAACACTGGAAGTACAAATTTTTTAGTAACAAAATAAAAAAAATTGGAACGCATGAAACATTTAAAAAGTGTTTTTTTCCCCAATCAGTTGATTAAAAAAAAATGTGTATTGAATCCATGGTACAGAACACTTATTTTAACAATCACTTCTTGAAATGACATAAATAATGCGAAATAATTTTTAAAGTCCATCGTTCCTTTAAAAGATAATCTGCAGACGCAGACCTTTGTTTCTGTACGACGAAATGCGAGATATTTTATTTTATATTTCCGTGTATAAAAATTCTGTGTCTTTTATATTTCCGCATCTTGACTTACCTTGAAAAATATCGGGATTCAAGCTTTTTCCGTTTTCCTTAAATTGTTTTTTTATTTTTTGGAGAAGGGAGTGTTTTTTCCTTGATGATATAGATATTCTAATAACATTAATTTCTTCATTTAATCTTGCAATCTGAAATTGTATATATTTTTCTATAGTGCTGCCGTTTAGTATCAGTTTATACAAAAAAAAATTTCTAATGACTATAGATATGTATATCAGGGACGGCTAATTTTTTCGCATCCGCGAGCAAAATATTTTTTTTTTTTTTTTTTTTTTTTTTTTTTTTTTTTTACGTGATCATCACGTACCAACAACCAAACTATTTAGTAGATCATATAATAATGAATCAAAATTAATTAAATAATATTTTCTAGGATTAAAAATATATCGGTAACATTTCGTGTTGTACTTTTAAAAGTGATTTAGGGTTGGGTTGATTATTGACGGCCAATTATCGACACTAGGGATATAGGCCCAGGGGGAGTGCCCTTCGTGGGGGTCTTTCTAAGGGAACCTAATCCGTATTTACGCATGGAGAAAATCCACGGCTCGAAAGAAAACCACGAAAACTCCGAGCGATTAGGCCGACGGGCGCGATTGGGATCGAACCCAGCACCTCCCGTCTTCCAGCTTCGAGAGCACAACCTCTCAGCCACTGGTGGGGCTAAAAGTGATTTAGAAAATACTATTTCTGTTATTGCATAATAGAATATTATATTATAAATTCTATTAC
This sequence comes from Maratus michaelseni, assembly GCA_963931845.1. Taxonomy (NCBI): domain Eukaryota; kingdom Metazoa; phylum Arthropoda; class Arachnida; order Araneae; family Salticidae; genus Maratus; species Maratus michaelseni. Next base: position 55,862,896 of record OZ007596.1, read on the forward strand.
CATGGGAATTTTTAATGAAAATTAAACACAGGTGTTAAATTATTATTATTATTATTTTATTTATTTATTATTATTATATTAATATTATTTTAATAATTACTTGCCGAATTAAACATTGGAAGCACAATTTTTTTAATTAATTCTTTTTTAAGTAACAAAATGAACAAGTTGGAAATTGTACGTTAAACGTGACAAATGAGGTACGTTCGTTTCGTGCTATAACTAGTTTTACAATGTAAAAAATTATCGTTATTTCAGTGAAATTAATTATATCGTCTGCTATGAACGAAATGAGGATGCCTTTTTTTTCTTATTACGTATGCCATGTTTACAGATGCGAATTTTTTTTTTTTCGACACCAGACAGAGCTGTAAAATTTACCATGGAGATGTTGCTTTGCGAATGATTACCTCCTTGGTTAATATTTCTATGACTCACGATAAATGAATATTTTGTTTATATACTTTAATGGATTGAGATATTCGGCTGTTAACCTAATTGTCACTGAAGTTATCACAGAATCTATATATTTTTTAATATAACTCATCTTTCAAACAAACCATTTTTTTGAACGATCTTTCTAAAAATATAACTTTTACGCAATTTTATTCGAAAAATTAATTTTTTTAAAAAAATGGCCGCTTGCCATATGGAAAAAGATGTGGATGCCCGTATTTGTTTGCTTCAGTCACATGACTTGCGCTTTTATCATATAGATTACGTATGATAAGATTTAATAGAATAAAGAAAACTTTTATTAATATCTCTTTAAGTTTTGATTCGATTTTCATAAAACTTGAAATGACTCGAAAAAATTCTGCAACGATTTTATATAGTAAATGTCAAACCATTCGGTTGGGTAGTTTTTGCGCTGTTATATGCGGACCGACGGACCGACAGACAGACGGACGGACTAGACGACGGCAATAGGTGCTAAGTATTTATATAGTTACGAACGCACCTAAAAATGTTAGAGGCAGACCTTTTTTATCTGTACGACGAAATGCGAGATATTTTATTTATATTTCTGTGTATAATAATTTTGTGTGTTTTACATTTCCGCATCTTGATTTACCGTGGTAAATATTAGGATTGAAGCTTTTTCCGTTTTCCTTAACTTTTGGTGAAGGGAGTGTTTTTGCCTTGAAGATATAGCTATTCTAACACCACTAATTTCCCCCATTTAACCTTGCAATCTGAAATTATATATATTTTTGTATAGTGCTGCCATTTAGTGTCAGAACATTTTTTTTTTTCTAATGATTATAAATATATATACCAGGAATGGCGAATTTTTCCATATCCGAGTGCCAATTATTTAAAAAATATATATATTTTACGTGATCATGACGTACCAACAACCAAAATATTTAATAAATCGCATAATAATGAATCAAAATTAACTAAAATTTTGTTTCTAGCGTTAAAAATGTATAGGTAACATTTCGTGTTATACTTTTAAAAGTTGATTTAGAAATTACTATTTGTGTTATTGTATTATAGATGCCAAATAATTCATATAATCATAGTATTAGCTTCGCATTTGGGTTTATTTTTAAGAGAATCCATGCTAAATTGTGGTCACATGACAAGAGAGTTCTACTTGAGTTTTTCATATTATTCCTTTCCGAAAAAGGACTAGCAGAAAAGCTTGTCAAAAGGGCCAACATCAGTTTCTTTCAGCAATTCTTCCTGTCTGGAACTGAATTCAAAGTTGTCCCAATTTGTCGGCATTTTTACTTATGATCTATATCATCCTACCAGCGGGGACGACCGAGCAATGCTCGGTCAACATTATGTATCTTGGCTGCTATTGGGATTTTCTAGAAAATTCCTTCAGATTCTGAAAGCCAACTCTTTCACCAAATGTGACCAAATGTCGTCAAGTTAAGCGACATTCTTTCATTTAGTGCCAAGCATGCATTGAGAAAGTTCTATGTACGCTGATTGGTCCAATTCTTTTTTCGAGAACGTTCCATGGACACTGATTAGTTGAATTATGTATCTCGGCTCCTACTGGGAATTTCTAGAAAATTCCATCATATTCTGAAAGTCAATTTTTTCGCCAAATTAGCCAAATTTTGCGATATTTTTTCATTTGGCGCCAAGCAAGTGTTTTGGCATTGGTAATCTTAAAAGGTAATTTTCCTTAACATATATACCCTGATTGGTTGAATTGTGTTTTCGAGAACGTTCTATGGACTCTGATTGGTCGAATCATGTATCTCCGCTCCTATTCGGAATTTCTAGAAAATTCCTTCAGAATCTGAAAGCCAATTTTTTTCACCAAATGTCGCCGAATTCACCAAATTTGGCGATATTTTTTCATTTTGCGCCAAGCAAGTGTTTTGGCATTGGTAATCTTAAAAGTCAATTTTCCTGCCAAATCCCACCAATGTCGCCAACACTTTTTAAGATAAAAACAGCTTGACCCATAATGATCCATGACCAAAATGACTCACTAATCGAATTTTCTCGAACATGTGACCTAACCCAATAGTCTTCTCGTTCACGAAAAGTGCAGGATACTAAATTTAGTTCAAATCCTCTGAGCCGTTTTTAAAATAAAAATAGCTTGACCCATAATGACGTATGACTAAAATGACCCACTAATCGAATTTTCTCGAACGTGTGACCTAGCCAAACAGTCTTTTCGTGCCCGAAAACCGTAGGATGCAAAATTTAGTCTAAATAGTCTGAGCGGTTTTTTAGATAAAATTAGCTTGACCCACAGTGACCCAAAAATGACCCACTAATCGGATTTCCTCGAGCATGTGACCTAGCCCAATGATTTTCTCGTGCCCGAAAACCGTAAGACACAAAATTTAGTTCAAATCGTCTGAGCCGTTTTTAAGCTAAGAATAGCTTAACCCATAATGACCCATGACCAAAATGACCCACTAATCGAAATTTCTAGAACACGTGACCTAGCCCAATAGTCTTCTCGTTCCCTAAAACTGTAGGATACTAAATTTAGTTCGAATCCTCTGATCCGCTTTTAAGATAAAAATAGCTTGACCCATAATGACCCATGACCAAATTGACCCACTAATCCAATTTTCTCGAACATGTGACCTAGCCCAACAGTCTTCTCGTGCCCGAAAACCATTGGATGCAAAATTTAATCTAAATAGTTTGAGCCGTTCTTAAATAAAATTAGCTTGACCCACAGTGACCCAAAAATGACCCACTAATCGAATTTTCTCGAACATGTGACGTAGCCCAATGATTTTCTCGTGCCCGAAATTCGTAGGATACAAAATTTAATCAAAATCGTTAGAGCCATTTTTTAGATAAAATTAACTTGATCCGCGTTGAGCCAAAAATGTCCCACTAATTGATCTTCTCGAACATGTGACCCAGATCCGTACGCTTCTCGTGCCCGAAAATGGTAGGATGCAAAATTTAGTCAAAATCGTTTGAACCATTTTTTAGATACAAATAGCTTGGCCCTGACCCATAATGACCCAAAATGACCCACTAATAATATTTTCTGGAACATGTGACCTAGCCCAATGGTTTTCTGTTGCCCCAAAACGGTAGGACACAAATTTTCGTCAAAATCGTTAGAGCAGTTTTTAAAATAAAATTTGCATATACAGTGGTGGCCAAAAGTGTGGACATTTTTTTAAAGTTTCATGTTTTTCAACTTTGTGTACCTTGTAGGATATATTAATTTTTACTTAAATACAAACGTTTATATATAAATTGAAGGTAATTTAATGTCGAATTTAATAATAAAAACAGTATTACAATATCTGTATTACAAAAAAAAGTTATGCAACTAATAGTAAGATCTATCTTAGATTTGCATTTTTTTAAAGTGATACTTACACAATCAATACTTAGTAGGATAACACTAATTTTTTAAGACAGCTTCACAGCGTATTTCCCTCGAGTGAACGAGTGTTTGGAGTTCATCGTTCGTAATCACACGGTGCTAAGAATCAATTATAGCTTCAATAAGTTGTCTTTTATTGGATGGACGTTTTTTTCGTACAAGAATTTTCAAACGTCGCCACAAGTTTTCAATTGGATTGAGATCAGGGCTGTTTCCTGGCCATGGTAATATATCTATGCCTTTATTTTGAAACCATGCTTTGCATACTTTTGCTGTGTGGCATGGAGCTGAATCCTGCTGAAAAAGAAATGGTGCGTTGTTGGGGAAGAGATCCCTGATGGAAGGTGTCAATTTCGGTTCCAGGACAGTTTCGATGTATTTTTTGGCATTCAGGATGCCATCAATCACTTGAATTCGGCCCACACCATCTGCAGACATACATGCCCAGATCATGACATTTTTTGGGTTTTTTGTAGTTGCGTCAATGCAATCAGGATGAAGTGCTTCTCCTACTCTACGTCTCACGTATTTTCTACCATCACTACCAAAGAGCTATATTTTACTCTCATCGCTCCAGATTACTTGCTTCCATTGATTTTCTGACCATTTAATGTGTTCTTTTGCCCACTTAACTCGTTTTTCGCGTTGCTTTTGATTTAAATATGGTTTTTTCCTTGGAATTCTAGCTTGTAGTCCAAATCCTGATAACCTTCTTCTTATTGTTCTTGAGCTTACTGCAATACCCGCTGCATTCATTTCACATCTAATGGCATCTGATGAAATTTTTCTATCTTGAAGGCATAGCCGTTTAATTTTTCTATCGGCAGTAGCACTTGTGCATTTTTCTCGGCCTGATTTGGCCTTATTTTCCACTGATTTCGTTTTTTCATAACGTAAACAGAACTTTCGTACACCAAAACAAGTCACTGAACCACCAACTTGTCTTGCAATTTCAGCATAAGAGAGGCCATTTTCTCTCAATATGAAAATTCGGCTTCTTTTTGTAGATATCCAATTAGTTCTTCTTGTTGATGACATTATTTAAAATTAGTTTAATTAAAAAAAGGACTTTAAATATTCAAAAACAGCAATACTCTATTTAATTATACTAGTATGCATCATTCCGCAAAATATTTCCACAACAATAACTCTTTTACCATCCAAATAACCTAAACTATAGTTACAGACATTTGATTGGTCTTCAGAACAGTGTTTGTGATTGGCTAATACTCTTTTATTACAAAACACGTCCTTATTCAAAACGATTTGTGTTTGTTTGTTCTACTAAAATGAGCAGAACTAATGTAATACAGATATTGTAATACTGTTTTTATTATTAAATTCTACATTAAATTACCATCAATTTGATATATAACCATTTGTATTTAAGGGAAAATTAATATATTCTACAAGCACACAAAGTTGAAAAACATGAAACTTTAAAAAAATGTTCAAACTTTTGGCCACCGCTGTATATATAACCACACACAAGATTTGCTCGTATTGGAATATATCGTATATATTATTTCTGTTGTCAACATCCCTTTATCTAAGCAAATACAAAACACAGAACGATAAATGAAATACCATATGAAAGGATTTTGAAGCGGCTTCTGACATAGTACACTCAGATTTCGTTAAAACATGTAAAATAGCAATTAATTAAAAATTAAATCGCATTGTTTTCATAAAATGAAATGAAAGGTTTTCCTCAAATCAATATTACCACAAAAATAAAATACCGCAACAATGATTATAAAAAATAAAATTAAAATTAAAATTAAATGTCCAATAAAGATAAAGTGGGATATAGTTGCTGCACGGGTTTATTTTATATTTATGATTAAAAAGCGAAATTTAAATTCAAATGCTCAATTAATTTTTCTTCATCCCATGTTTTTTTTCTCCGAAACAGATAATGGCACCTTCATATATTTAGCGTTTGCTATCTTTGGTCAGTTTTTACAGTAACTTTGATGGAATAAATGAGATGATATTCTGGCTTGACTAATGTTCTTTGCAGATATTTTTGATCCCTAATTTTATAGAAGTTTAAAAACGCATCTAAAAAATTTTAGATATTGCTAAAAAAAACATTAGACAGCAGTGCGAAATCTTCGCAGGGTCCACTGGCATATATTATTTCTGTTCTCAACATCCCTTTTCCTATGCATTTACGAAACGCACAACAATGAATGAGACATCGTTGTTAACCGATTTTAAACCATCTTCTGACATAGTACACTCACATTTCGTTAAAAATTCTGATCATCACTAAAGGAGACTCTTGATATAACAAATTTATAAGTTCGTTTTGAAATGGTCGTTTTTTATTAAGGTCTTTAAATTAGCAATAAATTCTATTACCATGGGAATTTTTAATGAAAATTAAACACAAGTGTTTATTATTATTATTATTTATTATTATTATTATATTAATAATTATTTTTTTAATAATTAATTGGCGAATTAAACATTAGAAACACAATTTTTTTTTATTATTATTTTTAAGTAACAAAATAAACAAAAAATTGGAACGCATGGAACATTTAAATAATGCTTCATTTTTAACCTAATATATTGATTTTATTTTTCAATCAGTTGATTTTTTTAAAAATGTGTATTGGATCCATTTCTTTGAAGGATCACTTCTTGAAATGACATAAATATTACGAAATAATTTTTAAAGTTCATCGTTCCTTTAATAGATAATCTGGCAGCAACAGACCTTTGTTTCTGTACGACGAAATGCGAGATATTATTTTATATTTCCGTGTATAAAAATTCTGTGTATTTTATACTTCAACATCTTCATTTATGTAGAAAATATCGCGATTGAAGCTTTTTTCGTTTTCCTTAAATTGTTATTCTTAACTTTTGGAGAAGGAGGTGCTTTTTCCTTGAAGCTATAAATATTTTAATACCATTTTTGTATAGTGCTGCCGTCTATTGTCAGTTTATAGAACATTTTTTTCCCCAATGACTATAGATATGTATGTATGCCAGGGACGACGAATCTTTTCGTCATTGGCGGCGTTAGGCGTCGGCGACGTCGGCAACCGCCGACGGCCTCGCGCCTGTGGGGGCCTCGCAAGAAAGTTTTTCAAGTTGTTAAAAATTTAGTTATTTAGTTATCCGTATTTATTTCCATACGAGTGTAGTAGTACGTATCTAGAGTCGTCTGGTAACAGCTTGAAAGTTATTCGATTCCCGCGCGATACTCGGGAAATCCCAGAATCGTTAATTCTTTGTACGTCATTCAATCATCTGTCACAAAACTCGAAGACTCGCATGCGCAAAACTTCTGGCTATGTTTCTTTTCATTACTAACATAAGTTTAAAAAAATTTATTTGTTTATTTTAAAGAAGTTATTATATTTTTATACATTTATCATAGTGTTGTGATTTATTTCATACTAGCTGTACCCAGTCACGCGTTGCTGTGGCTCAGCCTGGTTAAATGGAAAAGAAAGAAAAGAAAAAGGGCATGTTTCTAATACGTTTAACTTCACAATGCTTGTGGGTATACAGTATTTTTTGTTGTTCTATTGTCTGTGCAGATATGGAGTTTGTCTGGTTGCCGACACTCTAGAATACGCAACATACAAATAATTGTCCATGTGAGAAGCAATCCGTGTCTAGATCTAAAACAAACAATTTTAAAGATTGGCCCTTAGCTTTGTTGATGGTGACTGCAAACCCCAATCGAATTAGGAATCCCAATCTCTTGAATTGAAATGGCATATCCGTTGAAATCATAAGAATGCGATGAATGAGGACATCTTCACCTTTGAAAGGTCCTGTCAAGACTGCTGCTTCTACGATGTTGTTCATTATTTTTTTTACTGTAAGTCGCTTGCCGTTGCAAAGCTTTGGCTGGTTGATATTTCGCAACATGATAGTTGGCACTTCGATATTCAGTTGCAGTACCTGCGGTGGCATCTCTGGCAGATTGAGTGAATTCAAAAATTCTGTGGGATAATTAACCGCTTCATCTGATTCCACAACACTGTCGACGGATGCGACTGCCTCGCTTTGAATGTTATTTGATGTCACTGAATAATATTTTTAAGTTCGTAGACCTCTTTGTTCTTGGCCGCAACAATAGCTCGTTCACTCAACTGATCGTGGTTCTTATAGTTGGAAAACAGTTTTTCAATTCTTATTTTGACGTCACTAAATTGCAGAAATTATGAGGCAATGAAATTTGTCCTGAGGTCAGATCAACCGACACCTTTCCGTTCCATATTTCCAGCAATTGATGTGGAATATCTCAGCTGATCCATTGTTTTGCAGCTGGACATGTATATTTGTAGTTAATTTTAAAGTCTTTACGTGTCACCACAAATTAGAGTATTTCAGGCAAGCATTTATTTCGTCCGTTGGTGTCGACGAGGAATTACAGGTAATGTTTGCCTGAAATCTCCTGCAAGCAATATTAATGTGTTCCCAAATGGTCTGATGTTTCCAAGAAAAATCTTGCCAATGATCGATCAAGAGCCTAGAGCGATTGTTTGTGCCTAAGAATAAGTTCTTCCCAAACAATAAGTTTATACTTCTGCAATACTTTTCCCATGCCGGATCCTTTGGAAATATTGTACGTTGGAGTTACAAATAATTACATGTTCAATGGCAATTTCAAAGAGGAATGAGCAGTTCTTCTACCGGTAGCAATATCGCAGCTTTCCGGACAACGCAAGAGCTACGGCTATGTCATTTTGGGATCGAATTGTAGCCAGAACCAATCTAATTAGGAACGTTTTACCAGTTCCTCCTGGCGCATCTAAGAGGAAGATTTCGCAAATCCAGTAATTGACAGTTTGCATTATTTGATCGTAAATGATTTTTTTGCAAAATCGTTAGCTTAGGAATATTTGATTGCACATACGACAAAAGATCACCCGTGTTGTAATTGTGTTCACAACGAAATTCTACATCGAACGAAGCAGCAGCAGATCGATTCGGTGATGGCATTCCCAATTGATTGCGAACTTTGTGCGCGATTTCTAAGCACAAATCATCAATCATTATCAGCGCTTTATTGTAGATTTCTGCTGTGAAATCCATGTTCACATTTGAATTTCGATGGGAAATATTTTCAGCCATGTGCAATTTATATTTCTCCCATAACTCTGTTGAAGATGAAGAAGAGAATGCGGTCAATATGATTGTAAAAATTCCTTCCGGCCTGTACCGGGAGGAAAAGGTAGCTTTCCTATATCTTAGTTTTAAAATTTTAGCTAATGTTACACGAAAACAGCAACTTAAAATGCAAATAAAACGTTTACAAAAGATTCGTTAATACAGAATTTGAATAAGAAATTCGCCAAATTATTGAGAAATAGCCAAATTGGCATCATTTATGAAAACTTATTTTGGTCGCCAAATTTGGCGATATTTCGCCAAATGTCGCCAAGTTTGGCGAGAATTTGGCGCTAACGGATATGAATATATAGTTTTATGCGTTTGATTGGGAAAATTATTACAACAATGAAAGTTTTTGTAATGTGCTGTCTTGTTTCAAAATGTCAGCCACCCTAGAATTTCAAACTGCTCTATCTCAGCCGTTTTTTAAGATAGAGGTAAAACAAAAAATGCTCTTGAATCCTGGTTTCAAGGCCTAACACTGAATTAAAAAATAAATTTGAATTTTTAACTTTTTTGTATATTTATTTTAGTTTTAAATTTTTAAATGGCCGCCATCTTGAAACAAAATGGCGGACCAAGCTGGCCAACGAACTCGGTCGAGACATTGGTGAGCTTAATACACACAATTAGTTTCATCAAAATTGATTTATAAATACGAGCGTTATCGTATGACATAGGTCAGATATATATATATATATGGAGATATATATATATATATATATATATATATATAAATCAACATTTGAACGGAGGGTGGTTTTGGGGTCTGGGGGTCATGATCGGTGAAAATGTATCGAAATTTTCCGGAACTGCTTTCCTCCGAACGGCTGCAATAGGTAGCTTTATACTTTTTTGTATTGAAAGCTACCTAAAAATACAAACTAAATAACAAAGAACAAATAAAAAAATATTAACGAAATATTTCAGAAAAGCGCACCGGGGGGGTGGAAAGTGGAGGAGGGGAGACGGCAGGTTCATAATATGAAAGAATGATCAAAGCGCTTTCTAATGATATATCACATGATGCGTGTCGGAAAAAAATTAAAAAGTGCCCCGGGTACTATCAATTGAAGCTGAAATAGCGGCTGGTATTAACTATGATGTAATCTTTAAAAAATTCAGTGAGGCGAAAAGCCGTAAAGTTCGTCTATTAGGTAGATTTCAATACAAAAAAATATAAAGCTACCTATTGCAGCCGTTTGGAGGAAAGCAATTCCGGAAAATTTTGATATATTTTCACCGATCATGACCCCCAGACCCCAAAACCACCCTCCGTTCAAATGTTGATTTATATATATATATATATATATCTGACCTATGTCATACGTTAACGCCCGTATTTATAAATCGATTTTGATGAAACTAATTGTGTGCATTAAGGTCACTAATGTCTCGACCGAGTTCGTTGGCCAGCTTTGTCCGCCATCTTGTTTCAAGATGGCGGCCATTTAAAAATTTAAAACTAAAATAAATGTACAAAAAAGTTAAAAATTCAAATTTATTTTATACTTACGTGTTAGGCCTTGATACAAGGATTCCGGAGCATTTTTTGTTTTACCTCTATCTTAAAAAACGGCTGAGATACAGCAGTTTGAAATTCTAGGGTGGCAGACATTTTGAAACAAGATAGCACATTACAAAATTCCAACGATTAATTTATAAGTTTTAGTGAACGCGACTTCTCGCTAATTATTATCTTTCATTGTTGTAATCATTTTCCCAATCATACGCATAAAACTATATATTCATATCCGTTAGCGCCAAATTATCGCCAAACTTGGCGACATTTGGCGAAATATCGCCAAATTTGGCGACCGAAATAGGTTTTTATAAATGAAGCCAATTTGGCTATAGCTCAATAATTTGGCGAATTTCTTATTCAAATTCAGTATTAACGAATCTTTTGTAAATGGTTTCTTTGCATTTTTGCTTGCTGTTTTCAAGTAACATTAGCTAAAACTTTAAAACGAAGATATAGGAAAGCTACCTTTTCCTCCCGGTACAGGCCGGAAGGACTTTTTTAATTTGTGTTTGTTTATGTAATTTTTGTCATTATTTGATTAGCAATAATACTTGTTTAATATACTCATAAAATTAGTGTATAATTATTATTAGTATATAATTCAGCACATTTAACATTTTTTTCTGACTGGAAAATGAAAGAGGCCTCGCAAAGCTGATATCGCCGACGTCCACGTTTTGTCTAGCGCCGCCACTGCTTTTCGTATCCGCGCCAAATGAACTTTTTTTTTTTTTCGTGATTACGACGTACCAATAAACAAAATATTTAGTAGATCATATAATAATGAATCAAAATTAATTTTAGAATATTTTCTAGCATTAAAAAGATATCGGTAACATTTCGTGTTGTACTTTTAAAAATGATTTAGAAAATACTATTTCTGTTATTGTATAATAGAATATTGTATCCTAAATTCTATTACCATGGGAATTTTTAATGAAATTTAAACACAGGTGTTTAATTATTATTATTATTATTATTTATTATTTATTATTTATTATTATATTAAAAAAATTAATAATTACTTCATTAAAAATAAAAATTAATTAATAAAAATTATCATTTAATTTACTCGAATTAAACTTTGGAAGCACAATTTTTTAATTAATTATTTTCTAAGTAACAAAATGAAAAATGGCAGAGGCAGACCTTTGTTTCTGTACGAAGAAATGCGAGATATTTTATTTTATATTTCTGTGTATAAAAATTCTGTGTGTTTTACATTTTCGCATCTTGATTTACTGTGGTAAATATCGGGATTGAAGCTTTTTCCGTTTTCCTTAACTTTTGGGGAAGGGAGTGTTTTTGCCTTGAAGATATAGTGATAGCTATTCTAATACCATTAATTTCTTCATTTAATTTTGCAATCTGAAATTATATATATTTTTGTATAGTGCTGCCATTTAGTGTCAGTTTATACAACATCTTTTTCTAATGACTATAGATATGTAAAGCAGGTATGGCAAATTTTTCCATTTCCGAATGCCAATTTAAAAAAAAAAAATATTTTACGTGATCATGACGTACCAACAACCAAAATATTTAATATATCGCATAATAATGAATCAAAATTAACAAAAATTTTGTTTCTATTGTTGTGTTGTATAGGTAACATTTCGTGCTATACTTTTAAAAGTTGATTTAGAAATTACTATTTCTGTTATTGTATTGTAGATGCCAAATAATTCATATAATCATAGTATTAGCTTCGCATTTGGGTTATTTTTAAGATAATTCATGCTTAATTGTAGTCACCTGACAAGAGGTTTCTACTTGAGTTTTTTATATTATTCCTTTCCGAAAAAGGACTAGAATTGTACAGAAATTTTCAGAAATCACCCACTCGTAGACAGCCAACGGTGAGGTATAGGCTCAAAAAGTCCACGAGAGGAAAAAAAAAAATCTGCCACTTACCGGACCACAGCCAGAAGACCGGACACAGGAAGTAACGGGGAAAGGAAGACTCCCATTCCGACCTCGCCAGACTCCTGAGAGAGTCTGAAAGGAAAACGGTTGGTCTCCGTTCCGATGACGAAATTAAATTGAATGTAAAGATATATACAATATTATACAAAATTAAGATACATATAATAATAATCACATGCGCTGCCCAATTCGCCTATGGCTGTGGACGAGCGAAATTGTAAGTTGCACATAGATCTTGATAAAGGATCTCGATATTCTGATACAAATTATATTAGAAAAGCTGTAGTTAATAAGCATTTACACAGTTTTTACAAATTAAAAAAATATATATACTAAAGTTTCTACCAATGGTTGCAAAATATAACATATTTGCATAACATAAATGTTAAAAGATAAATAGCTTTTTACAACATTGCCAAGATGTATATGAGTTGATATCAAAAACAATTCATTTGTACATAGAGCAGCAAGAGATTTTAAAGACTAATGAAATCAATTATAGTATTCATAAGCAACTACACTTGTACTACATCAAACATTAATATCAACTTTCATCAAAATTAACAAATTCCGTATTTATATTTCAATATTTCAACTATAAGTTTTAACAATCATGTTAACTAAATATAAACTATCCAGAAAGATTAAAGAACAATTATACAGGAATTTTCATTTAAGAATTTTCTAAACTTAGAATCAGAATTATTGTGCAGAATGAAAAAGCAATAGCATCTAAAATTAACAAAAAATCAAATGAATTTGCATATTATAGGTTTTTAAAACATATGTAGTTTATGACAGTTCTTATAAACTTTTAGAGATATACAGGGTGATTTTTTTTAAAGTTGTGAAAGTAAAACCCTATACCAGAAGAACCACTGATCCAAATGACCTAAAATTTCACCAGTATACTTCCAAAGCAATGGGAATTTTTTTGGCATGGTTTAAAAAAAACTTAAAATCACACCGACAGATGGCGCTGTACATGCAGTAAAGTCGGGAGACGAACTTGCGCCCGGCACAGGCACATTGGCGATAAGAACGTGAAGTACGCACACCTCGAGTTCATTATTTTACGGAAATCCTGGCAATGACTGCGCCATTGACAGACCGTGCATTGTTAGTGAAACTATATAATCAGATTAATGACAGCGCAGCAACTGTTCTTAGGAGATTTAGGACACTTTAGAATTTAAGAAAAGGTCCAATGACGACAGAGGGCCTACGGAAGATGGTTTCTCAAAGTACCGTCCATTGTTTTCCTCCCACAAACGGTATTCTTTGTTTCTGCTACTTTACAGCGCCATCTGTCGGTGCGATTTTAAGTTTTTTTTAACCATGCCAAAAAAATCCCCATTGCTTTGGGAGCATACTGGTGAAATTTCAGGTCATTTGGATCAGTGGTTCTTTTATTATAGTGTTTTACTTTCACAACTTTAAAAAAAATCACCCTGTATGAAAAGTTTTTGTTTAGAATACGACTAAAGGACTAAACCACCTGCAGGAGCACCAACCGTGAGGCAGAGGTGATAAAATCTCCTTTAGAATACGAATAGCAGAAAAGATTGTCAAAATAGCAAGCATCAGTTTCTTTCAGCAATTCTTCTTTTCTGGAACTGAATTCAAAGTTCTCCCAATTTCGCCATCGGCATTTTAATTATGATCTTTATCATCCTATATATTATTTCTGTTGTCAAAATCCCTTTTTCTAAGCAAATACAAAACACAGAACGATAAATGAGATACCATATGTAAGGATTTTGAAAGACTTCTGACATAGTACACTCACATTTCGTTAAAACATATATTTTGATTAAAAATTGCAAATAAGCAATTAATTAAAAATTAAATCGGCATTGTTTTTATAAAATTAAATGAAAGGTTTTTCTCAAATCAATCTTGCCACAAAAATTAAATACCGCAACAATGATTAAAAAAAAATGTCCAATAAAGATAAAGTGGGACATAGTTGCTGCACGGGTTTATTTTATATTTATGATTAAAAAGCGAAATTTAAATTCAAATACTCAATTAATTTTTCTTTATCCCATGTTTATTTTTCTCCGAAACAGATGATGTCACCCTCATATATTTTACATTTGCTATCTTTAGTCAGGTTATACTGTAACTTTGATGGAATAAATGAGATGATATTCTGGCTTGACTAATGTTCTTTGCAAATATTTTTGGTCCCTGATTTTTTAGAAGTTTAAACTTGCATCTAAAAAATATTAGATATTGCTAAAAAACATTAGACTGCAGTGCGAAATCTTCGCGCGGATCCACTGGCATACACTATTTCTGTTCTCAACACTTTTCCTATACATTTAAAAAACGCACAACAATGAATGACACATCATTGGAAACGTTTTTAAACCGTATTCTGACATAGTACACTCACATTTCGTTAAAACATGTTTTTTTTTTCTTTTAACGACAGTGAATTAAAAATTAAATCAGCATTGTTTTCATAAATGAGATGAAAGGTATGATGAAGATCATGTACATATTTTCAGTATTATTTAAAATTTATAGTTCCCTTATGTTTCCTAAAGATTAATTAAATTTTTATTTAAACCCTTTCTATTTTAAAGATTAAAAGCAATTATATTTCATCAAATACATTAGCGTTTCTTTTCTATCATTTTTATGTCTGGCTTCTAACCGCAAAAATGATCTTCCTTTTCTGCATAAATGCAGCTGCAAAATTGTTCAATATGTACGTTAGATATTTTCATTAACCTTCAACTTTGTCTCTGTCTGGAAAACTTAATGATAAATATAAAATCATTTTACATGTGCCTCTTTTGTCTATGCTTAACAGTAACTTCCTTGTTTCATGTAAATGCAGTCTTTAAGTAAGTCACAACGGTCAAAATTCTATTTAGCTCGCAAATGATTCATGTCCAGAAAAACCACAGATGCCCTATTCTCACAAAACATTCATTGGGTTGCTTTTCTAATTTACGAAAATGGCCATAAGGCGCCTTGCATTGCAAACCTTTCATTCTTTCCCCCCCTCTAAATTAATATGCCAGAAGCCTAACCGCTGTAAATTCTTTCTGGCGAAGACTGTTCGATACACATGTATATTCATGCCAAAAACAAAGTGTTGGCACGCAAAATGTACTCCAAAATTTCAGCA
The DNA here is from genome assembly GCA_963931845.1 of Maratus michaelseni. NCBI lineage: Eukaryota > Metazoa > Arthropoda > Arachnida > Araneae > Salticidae > Maratus > Maratus michaelseni. The sequence continues at coordinate 55,878,478 of OZ007596.1, forward strand.
GATCATATCTGACTCTCGTGCTGAAAACAACTTAAGCGTTGCTAAAGACGGGGGCCACCTCTCAAGTATTTCATATCTCTAAGGAATAAATAACTTTTTCCATGGATTATTTCTCGTCTTCAATGTGTCCCAGCGTAACATTTTGCAGGAGGAGAACGCTGCGGTGTTGCCTAAACAACGCATTTCATATTTACAAATACGGCCTTTTCAACGATTTTCCAAGATAGCCTGAACTCAACCAAAAATACGTTTTCACCCAGTCAACAATACCACATACTATATGGTGCAAGACATCAAAATGTTAATATGAGGAGAGAGGTGGCCTCCCAAAATCGATCGTTTGGCTAAAATACAGAGAGAGACTCTATTTTACTCTGTATAACATAAAAAAAATCTGCTCCAAATTTTCACGAAATTAGAACTTTGTCCCGGACCGCTTTTCCAGAATTGTAGTGACTTGTTCCTGGATTATAAACTCAAATAAAAATGGCCTGGGATGTTTTTGAAATTAACATTTCACCTTTCATCGGATAACGGTTTCATGATGCTCGCGAACGCAGTCTTAAAGCCTTTTACGGAACGGACTCACTGTTACTGAAGTATCTCTCACAGAATGATGAAAAACGTAACGTGAAGTTTGGACTGCATAAAGTTGACTTTTTAACCATTCCGTACCCTGCATGAGTACAGGATAACTTAAAAAAAATCATAAAAAGAAATGCATTATCTGCTACTCATCATGCCTCCGGTACCTGACTTTGGATTATAAAGTGTGCCACTCAGCAAAAACACTGTGCGTGATTTCATATTTAGCATACCAGTGCTAATCGTACACCGCTGTGAGAATTCAATTACTACCAAGGCTCGTGCATCTACCCGCTGTATTATTCGAATAAATAGATGTGAAGCGATAAATATCTCCGAGAATAAGAACTATCTCTCCATACAAAGTCGAACTTACGTTCTCAGATTATTTGCCTGTAAAGCATTTTACAAGATTCGATTTTTGACTCATCTCGTCTCCTTTGTGTGCTTAGGACTCTATCCAGACGTTTCTCCGTGTTCATATAAAAAAAAAAGAAAAACAATAATTCGAAACTGAACCAGATGGAACTTCAAAGATGATTTTTGAGCATTTTCCGAGAGATTTATTCAGCGGATAGTTCAAGGATTGCGCATAGTTAATTACTGTCTTTTTTTATCATTTCGCTAGCGCTTGTGTTTTTGATACATGATTCGTCGCAAGATCTCAGTAGATAATATAATTACTGTGTTTTTGGTGTTATAAAGGTGCACGATTTTTTTTACAATTTCCTATATTTATTAACACAGTGAAGTTAAAAAAAAAAAGGGAAAAAAATCTTTTATGGTGGTATATCAACCATAGTAAAGATATTTTTGGGTAAGTACTAATGTTATAGTGATGTGCATTGAATACATTAAGATGCACAAGAGCAACAAATCAGTCAAATAGTGTATTTTTAATTAAATATTTACTGTATTTGTTACTATTTGTTTTAATTGGTAAACATGCTTTTCCTATAGATGTGATACTTAAAACTTGGAAAATGTTTTTTTTTGCATTTTATTTAGGCGATTTGGAGATATTTTTAGTACCGCTTTACTATTAATTCAGTAAATCTCATCTAGAAGTATTTATAGAATTAAACATATACATTTTAGCTAGATAATTTAATTTACTTGGATATGCATAACATTTTATTTCTGCTCATATTGAAATCTAAAAGAAAATTTTTGCCTTGCTACTGGACAAATGAACAAAAAGGCAAATGAAATAAAATTAAGATTTAGCATAATAGGTTCAAAAATGAAATGTTTTTTTTTTTCAGTCATTTACTGTATGCAGATTTTACTCATGTTTAATAACTGGTAAAGTTGATATTTTTGAATAAATACTATATTAACATTTTATATTTGAATTTTTATTCACAACATGTAAATATTTTAACGTAAGTAAAGTGTATATTTTTAATGTTGGTTACGAGAGGATGGTTATGAAAATTCATGAGTAGATAATAGTATTGTTTTGATGGTTTTTATTGCAGTCATTTACATTCCTTAAGTGCTTTATTCAGTTGTTTTTTGCGTAGAAATATTTAATATTTTAATTTGCTGAATTTTTACTTCTGGTGGAGTGATGACATATTTCTGCTTTTATTGGTCAGGTTTATATTTTTACGGGACAAAATTCATAATGTTTGAGTTTTTTTAAAAATAAATTATCATTCCTGTTCCTTGCTCCCTACAATGTCACATAGAAATTATATTTCAATTCGATATATTTCTATTGATATATGATAATTCAATTACACTTTTTTTCTCATTAAAAGTTTTTTATTAATTGCATAATATTCATGGAGGTCATTTTACAGTAAGATATAGAGTTTTTTCGTGAGTGTAGTTACTTCTGTTGTAGGACTATTTTCTAGAGATGGCCCTATGACTGAATGTTATGTTTCATGTCTGAGGTGAGTAGGATGGCCACTTACTCTTCTCGGATATGCAATGTTTTTACTTACACTCATGTTAAAATAATAATAATAATAATATTGCCACAATTACTTAGGTTTAAGGTCTTTACTTTTACTTTCCTGTATTTTCAATTTGGCGGTAATTTAAAGTGTTTATTTCTAATTATATGTTAATGGTAAATATTTTAATATCATTTTTATTGCATTAAGATATATATGTACTTTGAGACTATGGCGCGTATTAAAGCTTTGTGCCAAAATTTTCCATAAAAAAAATCTCTTATTCCAGATCGTTGATTAAAAAAACTTCATATTCAAAATTTAATTTCCCCAATGTTATTATATAATATGATATGGTCTGGTATAAATTTTATTTACTGTTTGTGTGCATAAAAAAAAATAATAAAAGTTGAGTATGTTTATGGTTATAAAAAATATATTTTTTCTTTCAAAGATATGCTCAATTATACTCTAATTGTGCCTCATTTTTTTTTTTTTCAATTTTATATTCAAAGGTACAATAACATGGTGACTGAACGTCAGTTAATCATGAAATAAAATTTTAACTAGTATATGTGCATTTATATGTTTTCTTATATGTTATATTTTGCTTAAATTTCAAGATTTTGTTGCTTTTCGAACAAAATGAATGCAATGCATACGGACATCGAATTTTTCTGCGATACTGTCATATGTCCATTCAAACTTTTATAGATATGCCATATTCACTCTTATCTTCGTTCATTACAAAAAAAAAAAAAAAAAAAAAAAAAAAAAAACATTCTTGTACTTCATATATATTTTTAGGTCTTCTCATAGACAACATTTAAAATTTTAATGTCTTGTTACAGTCTGTTTACATTTTACAAAGATTTGTTTTTAAAATTTGGTTCAAGATTTCAAGCATACTTTTAATATTTCATGCATTCTTATAATTCTTGATTAAAAGAGATTATACTTCTACTTCATCGAATAATTCTAAATTCCACTTTTAATTTCTGTGTTTCATTTTTAAGTGCAAGTATGTCTTTCGTTAATTGATTTCTGCAGAATTAGTCAGTGATTGTTTTCATATTGGATTATACTGAGTGATCATTGAATATGGTTTGGTGTGAAATATTTCTTACATTTTTAAAATTTTGATATCAGATATTATTATTTTTACTTTATTGTTTAAATTTTTATTCTAATTTCACAATTCAGATTTTTTTTTCTATTTTTAACATTGTATACTGTATGACATTTCACTTTGCTATGTCGGTTCGATTCATTTTATTCTTACCTACAGTTACTCATTTCCTTCTATAATTTTTGAAATGTCAACAGTTTCACACGCCTTAGTTTATTTGGTCGTGACATTTAGTGCTACTGTCGTACTCAGTCGTATTTTTCCAGAATTTTTCTACTATTTCTTTCAACAAGAGGTATTTTGTGAGTATTCGCTGATATTTGAATTACACAGTTGTACAAGGGTTATTTACATTTTTTTCATTTCAAGTACTAGTGGATATTTGCGCGATCCTTCTTTTCGTACATTCTTGCACGCAGACTTATTTTACACAGACGTACAAAGTTTTTACAAAGTTTTTTCAACTATGAGTTCTGCACGTGAGATTGTCATTTTTCACATACATTTATGTGATTTTTTTCCTTTCCTGTATGCACTTTTCTTTTCAACTGCAGGTTTGCTACAGGTTTGCATATGTTTTTCTGTATAAAATTTTCACTTATTTTTCTCCTCGTTTATACATCAATTCACATTTTTACTGTATTTTTTTTTTTGCAAAATTTTCTCATTTTTTCCACACTTGTTTTGGAATTTCTTTTCCATATTTATGGTGTATAAAGTTCAACGACAAATTATTCTTTTCTTCGATTCTGTATTTGTACACATTTCCAGTTGGTTCATTGTGTTTGGCATCTTTTGTAGCCAGTGTTTTTCTTTTCTTCTTCTTCATTTTACACACATACACATTTTGTTGTACTCAAAATTGCTAGCCACAAATGGTTATTTTGGGTACATTCTACACACCTTGAATCTTTATTGCAATTTTTGTATTTAAAAAAAAAAAAATCTTGCATTTTATCATACTTAAATTTATTCTACCAACTAATATTTTTAGAGAATTGACATTTCCTGCTCATTTTCTTCGACGTGTAACAAGACTATTTAATTTTCTCTTTGTTCATGACATATATTTTTGTAATATATTAAAAAAATAATTAATTATTACAATATTAATTGTCCTGTTATTGTTAATTTTTCCTTTTAGGTCACATTTCATGTACTTTTCTTATTTATATCATTATAACATGTTTGTAGGGTTTCAAAAAAAAATTATATACACACAGATTTAACATGCACCTATCAATGCCACGTGTGTCATTGTCGATATGTTGGTAAATATTTTTCATATCAATCTTCACAATATTTTTTTAACGTATTTTCAGGTATTGCAAGCCCATTCTTATAATTTAGGTCCTCGAACATAATAAAATATTAATATTTATGTAAAATTTTTCTGTTTGTCAAGTTCATGAATGCCCCTTAATCATGGTACAGGTGTATTTATGCATATTTGATTTGTAGTATTGTAGTATTTTTTTTTTTTTGTTTTTATGTGACATGGCTGGACCATTTTTATGTGTTATGCTGCAGTGCTGCAAGACATATAGAATTGACAAATAGAAAAAAAAATTTCTTGTATAGTACTTCTAATTTAAATTTAACAATTTGATAAAAAAAAAATTACGCAGTTTATTTTTGGGATTGGTAAGTAATTATTTGGTATATGTGATTTTCATGAAGTACTCCATATTTTACACTTATACAAATGCTTTTTGCAGGCTTTTCATATGTAAAGGTTGTCAAGATTCCTTCATATGGTCGACGATAAGCCTTGCATACATCTCTTTTTCTTCTTTTACACATGTACTTTATTGTATCACAAAAAAACTAATGCACTTACCTTTTCACTTCTTTTTGGCATTTTAAATTTAAATAATATTCTTTGAATTTTATTATTTTAAAAAATATATATTATTTAATTTTCCATATTTACAATTGTCACTTTTGCTCACGTTGATAGGATTTTTTTTAAGGTTAGATATATAGTTGCAACATGTACAACAATTTCATTGGCTATACAATTTTATACCTCAAGATATTTCAGATTAACATATCTAATTAAGTATCTAATTATATATGACTAGTTTTTTTTTTTAAAGCATTATCAGAGTTACTCTTTACATTTCTATCAAACACAATCAAAGTTTGTATTATCAGTTTAAAGCTTTCATGGCAATTGACAGTATCCAGTAAAAATTGTATAGTTTCAATATCAAAATACAGTGTCCATTGTTCTCTAGTTGAATGTAAATATTGGTGGTGTTTTATTTCTGCACACAGTATTTAGTACAAGTGCATATTTTTTTCTTTTTGCTTTTACATTTTTATATATTATTTTAAAAATATGTATTTTATTCATATGCTGATTTTTAAGATTTTATCAGCACTTCAAGATATTATTTTGTGTTGATGATTAAAAAAAATTAATATGAAGGCCAAACAACTGCCTCATCAAATTAGCCTGCAGGTAAATTTTTATCATGATCATATGTAATAACAATTGCTAGCATTATATATATTTATGTGTACACCTTAAAAAAATATAGCATTATTATATATTGACCATTTCCTTTATCCGTCTTTTATGACGTGTCTTTATTAAAATAAAAGGAAAATGATGATTGTGTCTGCCATTTGGAACTATTATAGCTATAAGTATATATTTTATAAGCAGACAAGACATTTGAATTTGGTATACCTTGCACAACAAAGTGCTAAATTCTTTTAAATCAAGTACTTGTTTATATTTTTATATGATTTTTATGTGTTTAATACTTATTTTTGTATGGTGGTCTCCTAGGCTTTGAAATGTTTGTTTTATGAATATTACAGCTTGTTTTCAGTGTGTACACATGTGTATCGCAACAAGGTCAGTATTTTTTTTTCTTATGAAGGGGGAGTATATGTATATGATGAAGATCATGTACATATTTTCAGTATTATTTAAAATTTATAGTTCCCTTATGTTTCCTAAAGATTAATTAAATTTTTATTTAAACCCTTTCTATTTTAAAGATTAAAAGCAATTATATTTCATCAAATACATTAGCGTTTCTTTTCTATCATTTTTATGTCTGGCTTCTAACCGCAAAAATGATCTTCCTTTTCTGCATAAATGCAGCTGTTTTTTAATTTAATTTGAAACTTAACGCATTTTTAATAAACGAATTCACCTAATATGCATTGCGCGCAGGATTTCTCATATATGAATTGTCACAGTGAGACAATTTTTTTTAACACTTTCCAACATAGTTGAAAAGTGTTTATGAATTCGGTTTGTTTGTCTGTCTGTCTGTCTGTCCGTGCTCTAACTCGTGTAAATATATCCCGATAGTCATGCAATTGATATATGTCATTGAGGTTTACTATATAGCATGTTCGGCATTGAAAATGAAGTGTGTAGCACTTATACTTTTTTCACAGGGGCACTCAAAAGAATGCCGTTACATTATGGTCTACGGGGAAAAGTCCTTTGCAGTGCATTTTAATGATGTGACACTATTTCAAATATATTGAAATTGATATACATCACTGATATACGCTACAAGATGCTTACTATTGAACATGATACATCTAGCACTTATAATTAGTTTACAGGAAAACTGAAAAGAATTCCATTACATTAAGGTTTAACGTGGAAAATCGTTTGCGGTGCATTTTAATCATGTTACACTATTACGTAACATGAAGTTGTTATAAATTTCTGTAAAGCTTTTTTCTTTCATTTACAGTGCCACACAAAAGTATTCTTTTACATAATGGTCTACGGGGGAAAAACTGTTCGCAAAGTATTTTAATTATGTTACGCCATTACAAATATAATGAAATTGATATACATTACTGAGGTTTATTACAAGGTACTTGTTATGTGCATAGCATTTATCGTTCATTTACACGGACACACAAAATATTTCGGGTACAGTACTGTGTCCAAAATATTGTTTATAAGCCATAATTGGTAGTGAGATTTTAGAAATGTTTAACTAAATTTTTGAATGCTATGAGGTATGTATAAATGCTGCTGATCATATACAGGGCTACACAAAAATATCGTAAGTATTACGATGCATCAGCGTAAATTAATTAAAATGGGTTTTTAATCGAGTTATGCATTTTGAACGTGAAATATATTTAGTATACCAAGAAAGGTTTGTAGAATATAAATAAAATCATATACAGGGAACGGAATACATGGCTGCCTATGTATGATAATTTCTGAAAGTGTGATTTAAGTGTGTATTTGCCTGAATTAAACTATAGCGTAATATGTGGCATGGAAAAAAATCTTAAGGTAATATACAGGGTTGTACAAAATAATTCAAGTATGTTTCCGTCTATTGGTAGAAACTGCTGAAGACGATGACTGGGCATGAATTTAACAAGCAGTATTCGAGTTTGCAGGCGATTTTACATTTATGAAGTTTTATTTTTATGGATTAAATTACTTCTTATGGTCTGATTTAAAGAATATTTTATGCATCGTACACTGTTAAAAATCTTGAGCTTTTGCTGCATAGTCACTCCACCGCTTTTATAGAATATCTGTATTTTGACCAATAAAAATGCTCCCTAATATAGTAAAGTAACCGTTTTCCCTGAAAGCGGTAGAGTTTATCTGCAGCAAAAGTTGAAGATTTTTAAGAGTGTATTTTAAAACTAGGTGAAGAGATCTTGCTACAATCTTGCTCTTAAGGCCCGATTCTGAACTCATTCGATATGATTCAAAACGTATACAAGTTAAGCGTTCCAACTTATACTAGAATAGGTACACAAAATTGAAACAACTGCGCTACCTTGTGGACAGCGGGCATAATGCCAATGCGCGCGCTTTTAGGATGACGTCATTAGGTATGACACAAATTCTACCATCTGCGCATCTCCTGAGCATATTTTGCGAATCTGTACTCATCCAGGGAAGATGCGTATCTTGTTTAGTAGATTTATTTCCAAATATTAGTAGATTTATTTCCAAATATTTTCGATACAGTTTGTTTTGATAGACACGAGCAGGGAAGACCGAGCTATGCTCAGTCAAAATTAGCTTTGAGTTCAAATATCATGAAACATGACCAAAATGACCCACTAATCAAATTTTCTCGAAGATGTGACCAAGCACAATTATCTTCTCGTGCCCAAAAACCGTAGGATACAAAATTTAGTTCAAATCGTCTGAGCCGTTTTTAAGATAAAATTAGCTTGACCCATAATGACCCATGACCAAAATGACCCACTAATCGAAATTTCTCGAACCTCTGTCCCAGCCCAACAGTCTTCTCGTTCCATAAAACTGTAGGATACTAAAATTAGGTCAAATCCTTTGAGCCGTTTTTTAGAAAAAAAGCTTGACCCATAATGACCCATGACCAAAATGACCCAGTAATCGAATTTTCTCGAGCATGTGACCTAGCCCAATGGTTTTCTCGTTCCCTAAAACTATAGGATATTAAATTTAGTTTAAATCCTCTGAGCCGTTTTCTAGATAAAAATAGCTTGACCCATAAGGACCCATGACCAAAATGGCCCACTATTGGAATTTTCTCGAGCTTATGACCTAGCCCAATGATTTTCTCATGCCCCAAAACCGTAGGATGCAAAATTTAGTTCAAATCGTCTGAGCCGTTTTTAAGATAAAAATTGCTTGACCCATAATGACCCATGACCAAAATGACCCACTTATCAAAATTTCTCAAACATGTGCCCTAGCCCAATAGTATTCTCGTTCCCTAAAACTGTAGGATGCTAAATTTAGTTCAAATCCTCCAGCCGTTTTTAAGATAAAAACAGCTTGACCTATCTGACCTATCTTGACATAACCCATGACCAAAATTACCCATTAATAAAATTTTCTCGAAAATGTGACCTAGACCACCATTCTTCTCGTGCCCGAAAACCATAGGATGCAAAATTTAGCCTAAATAGTCTGAACCGTTTTTTAGATAAAATTAGCTTGACACATAATTACCCATGATCAAAATGACCCACTAATCGAAATTTTTCGAACATGTGTCCTAGCCCAACAGTCTTCTCGTCCCATAAAACTGTAGGATACTAAATTTTAGTTCAAATCCACTGGGCCATTTGCTAGATAAAAATAGCTTGACCCATAATGACCCATGACCAAAATTACCCACTAATCGAATTTTCTCGAGCATGTGACCTAGTCTAATGATTTTCTCGTGCCCAAAAACCGTAGGATACAAAATTTAGTTCAAATCGTCTGAGCCGTTTTAAAGATAAAAATAGCTTGACACATGACCAAAATTACCCAGTAATCGAATTTTCTCGAGCATGCGACCTAGCCCAATGGTTTTCCACTCAGCCGTTTTCTAGATAAAAATAGCGTGACCCATACTGGCCAATGACCAAAGTGACCCACTAATTGAATTTTCTCGAGAAAGTGACCTAATCCAATGTTTTTCTCGTACCCCAAAACCATAGGATACAAAATTGCTTGACCCATAATGACCTATGACCAAAATGGCCAACTATTGGAATTTTCGCGAGCATGTAACCTAGCCCAATGGTTTTCTAGTTCCCTAAAACTGTAGGATACTAAATTTAGTTTAAATCCACTGAGCCGTTTTTAAGATAAAAATAGCTTGACCCATAATGACCCATGACCAAAATGACCCACTTATCGAAATTTCTCGAACATGTGTCCTAGCCCAATAGTATTCTCGTTCCCTAAAACTGTAAAATGCTAAATTTAGTTCAAATTCTCTCAGCCGTTTTTAAGATAAAAATAGCTTGACCCATAACGACCCATGACCAAAATGACCCACTAATCAAATTTTCTCGAACATGTGGCCTAGTTCAACAGTCTTCTCGTGCCCGAAAACCATAGAATGCAAAATTTAGTGTAAATAGTCTGAACCGTTTTGTAGATAAAATTAGCTTGACCCCACACTGACCCAAAAATGACCCACTAATCGAATTTTCTCGGACATGTGACCTAGCCCAATGATTTTCTCGTGCCCGAAAGTCGTAGAATACAAAATTTAATCAAAATTGTTAGAGTCGTTTTTGAGATAAAATTAACTTGACCCGCTTTGACCCAAAAATGACCCACTAATCGAAAGTTCTCGAACATTTGACCCAGCCCAATATTCTTCTTGTGCCTGAAAATGGTAGGATACAAAATTTAGTCAAAATCGTTTGAACAGTTTTTGAGCTTGACCCTGACCCATTTTGACCCAAAATGACCCACTAATCGCATTTTCTCGAACATGTGACTTAGCCAATTGGTTTTCTGGTGCATCAAAACGGTAGGACCCAAAATTTCGTCAAAATTGTTAGAGCCGTTTTTTAGATAAAATTTGCATATATATATATAACCACACACAAGATTTGCTCGTATTAGAATATATGATACGTATTTAAAAAAAAAAGAAAACATTCAAAATACCATATTAGTTTCGGGAAAAAAGGAATTAATGCTTTGTAGCACTAATTACTTTTCACCCGAAGTTAATATGATATTGTGAATGTGTTTTTTTTTTAATATACATAACTCTATCAAAACAAACTCTATCAAAAATATTTGGCAATAAATCTAGTAAACAAGATGCACAGACCTGCCAAGTCTCCGGCTTTTTGGATACCAGTAATTTAGTACAGAAAATGTTGTTTTGTTGAATCGGAGCATTTTGCGATTTAAAAGAACAACATTTTCTCAAAAAAATTACTGGTGTTCAAAAAGCCGGAGACTTGGCAACTCTGGATGCACATCTTCCCTGACTGAGTACAGATTCGCAACATATGTTCACAAAATGTAATTATTTTTTCCAGCAATAAAAGTTACCAGCGGACACGTGCGAGGATTTCGCACTGCAATCTAATATTTTTTGGCAATGTCTAATATTTTTTAGATGCAGGTTTAAACTTCAAAAGAAAAATCAAGGATATAAATATCTGCAAAAAGAATTAGTCAATCCAGAGTATCATCTCATTTATTCCATCAAAGTTACAGTAGAAACTGATCGATGATAGCAAAAGGCACACGTTCACAACAACAGTTTCGATCTGTTTAAAATAATTAAACAATATGAACGCATTTTAGTGTTTATGGACTATTTCGTGTTTCCCTGTTAAAAAAGAAAATAATAATAATAATATTAAAATAAGTGTTACGTACACAAGAATTTATTATAATCAGCTAACACAATGCACAAAAAATCGCACAGGTTCCGACCAAGGGCTTTGTGGATTTCTGAATTTTGCACATTTTTTTATCATTCGCCTTGTTTACATTTTAAGTACTTGCCGGGTTTATTGACGACCAGCAATTAATCGCCAGGTTTGGATCAGTTTATCGAGAAACAAAATTCAATCACAAAACTATAACCAAAAGAAAATAAATATATTTTTTGGTAATTTTATGTCCGCAAATCTTGCAAATAGCATTTTTTTATCTCGCCAATAGCAGTTTTATGGGTTGAGTGAGTGTACAAATTAGAAACAATGATATTATGTTCAAATAAAATATTTTGGTGTCTGTTATTATTTATTATTGAAAAAAATTGTATTTTATATATAATGAGAGAAAAGGGCATGTGTTTTAAATGGATGTATTATTTAAATTTTCGAAATGAATGCAATACAAACGCTGGCGATGGGAACAACATTTAGCGATTTATCAACTGCGCTCGGCTAATTTAAAAGGCTACTTACTCACACGAAAACACACCCTCACTAATGTTAATCCTATGGGACAGTTATTTTATACTATCTCGTTTGCATTTCAATATTTTATTATTATTATTATTTTGCATTGGATAGCTGAGGTTGATCTCTATGCAGGCCGTTTTTTACTTTTTCGATTATGTTTACAAGTTTTTTTTTTACTAAGATACTTTCACTTTCGGAACTGGTTTCAAAAGTGAAAGTGTCCTCATAAAAATAACTGCAACCAAAATCGAAAAAGTAAAAAACGGCCTGCTTAAAGATCGACCTAAACTATCAATGCAAAAAAAAAAAAAAAAAAAAAAAAAAAAAAACCACGTTTAAAAATATTGAAATGCAAACGAGATATAAAATAATTGTCCCACAGGATTAACATTAGCGAGCGGGTGTTTTCGCGTGAGTGAAGTAGCCTCTTAAAAGTACTTTTTTTTTACACTATTTTATTTACCTTAACTTGATTTATATATATATGTAAATGTGGAATTTTGTAATTGATTTAGAACTATGCTAGAATCCTAAAAATTATGTACACAGATGTGTTTTTTGGTGACAGTAAAACAGTTTGATATTTTTGTAACATAATTATAAATTAATAAATTAATTTTATGGAATTCTTATGTTATCCGGGCGCAGGTGATAAGTCACCAACAATTCTATGCTATTGTTACAACTGTATACGAGGTTCAACAATGGAGATAATTATGTACCAAACCACGATCTCTAAAATATGCCAGCTGGTTGTGAGATTGCAACAATGAAATATTTTAAACACTAAAAAGTAGAAAATGAAATATTACATGTTACAAAATAATATACAATATAAAGAAAATAGAATTAAAATAAAAAGTGTAATATTTTTTGAAAAAAAAAAAAAAAACACTTTTTTTTTCATTCGTGATTAAACACTTTATTAGATTCAAAACAAAGTTTATTGGCATTATTAAAAATTGGCTATAAATATATATGTTCATGTGAGGTATGTGGAATCAATATAACGGCTTTAAAAACGTATTTGCTATATTATTTGCTATACCTGATTAATGGCCATTTGAGAAATAAATTACAACTTTTCTTTGGTAATAAATTAAAAGAAGGGTTTTTTTAATACATTTTCATTAAAGTTCCATTAATATAAACCACAGTTTTTATTTAAGTATGGTGCCTTATCTTGGCTTATATAAAAAACAATAGGTATAGCAGAAGTGCCATATAAAGAGGTTCTCAAAAAGTAAATTGCAGAAATAAAAATGCATTTTTTAAATAATGGGTAACAGCTGATACATTTATGCCTACTTTTTTTTTCTAATTTCATCAGATAGTAAAACAGAATGTCAAAGATTTAATACTAACATTATGAAAAAAACTGAATATACTTTTAAAAGTACTTCCAACGAATTATATTTTATTTAAATAAAGAAATATGTCCTAAAACAATCTTGAAGAACAAATAAAAATAAGACAACAGTCGAAATGTTTTGCGAATGAAATAATCGTTTGCGTTTTGTTTTGCCCATGCGCAGTTATTTCATAGATATTACAACAATTATTGAACCTCTAGTAGTTCACCCTCCTTCCGTGGCGTACGACCTTCATCGACGTGACCTCGGTGGACATCTCTGCCATACATCTTTGAACGCTTGACTTGTATACGTTTTGATATGATTTCAATGGAATGTGTTGTTGTCATGGAAATAACATATTTTTCGATAGCAGAATACAGTGTTCGGAATTGGGCATGAATATAACAAGCAGTATTCGAGTTTGCAGGTAATTTTATATTTATGAGTATTTATGGGAATTTTATCCAACCAATTTGAAAATTTAGTTAAAATTTCGCGAAATGGATGGCAATGCAGGTATGTGAGAGCTGCACAGAAATCGAATCCGTCACATGTTCATTCGTTATTTTGCTACTCAATCTGCTAGTGAGTACTTTTGATAGGGTATACGTTATTGAAAATGGTTTATTCATTAGAACAGAGGATATTTCTTGTTTTTGAGTATCACCCCCTGGAACGCAGTTGTGTTCAAACGAGGAGCAGTTTTGAGAGGAAATTTATTATCCGAAACGATCCGTGAGACAATACGATAAAGGCTTTGGTACGAAAAATCTGAATAAACGGGGAACGTCAATGATGACCGTATTGGAAATGTCGGCCGGTGTCGCGTTGCAGTTACAGAATGTAATGCTGAAGCCGTACAGAAGGTCATCGTACAGCGGCACCGGACTTCCGTTCACCGTGTTGCAGCTCTTGCTGGACTCCGAAAAATGACCACGCGCCGTATCATGCGCCATAGTCTTCACATGTTCCCGTACAAGATCCAGACTCGCCAACCCCTGAGTGAGGATGCCATTCTTGCACGCTGGGATTTCGCGAAAACTATGCTGCTTTTGGATGAGGGTGAAATCGATATCGGAAATATATGGTTCTCTGTCGAGGCATATTTTCCCCTAGATGGCTTTGCCAATAAGCAGAACTCGCGCATTTGGGGAACTAAAAATCCTCATGTTGCGGTACCGTCATCCCTGCATCCCAAAAACTAATGGTCTTGGCCGCGATATCCTCCAAAGGAATAATTGGCCCATTTTTTCGAGAGCAAACTATGAATGCTGCACAGTATCTCGAAATTCTGGATGAATTTGTGGCGATTCATAATGGTTTGGAGAACCGATCAAACGCCTCATGGTTCATGCAAGATGGTGCTCGTCCACATCGAACGCCTGTAATATTCGATTCCCTCAGCGAGCATTTCAATGATCGTGCAATTGCCTTGCATTACGACATGCCTGCAGGAAGTGGCATGGCATGGCCTCCTTATTCTTCAGATTTGACGCCATGTCACTTTTTTATTTGGGGGGGGAGCGGTACCTGAAAGACCCGTTATACCGTCAAACTTCACAAACATTTGCGGAACTGAAACAACACATCTATACTGCATGCGAAACAGTTCCAACTGACATGTTTGTACGGGTGTCTGAACATTTTTGTATCAGACTGCGCCACGTTGTTGCTGCAAATGGTGGTTATTTTGAAAACATCGTTATTTAATTTTTTTAACAGTCCTTTCAACATTTTTATACCGGTTTTTATTTCTTATTTTTTAGTGCCACCTTTCGGCGAAAATGTGAACTACATTTGTAAATTGGTGAGAACATGTAATGTAATATTTTAATCGGTCGTGACATTAATTGAAACTTATGAAAAGTGCGTATCTTTACCCCCATATACCCTATGCATTGCTAAAATAAACTACTGCGCTGTTCTGGAGTAGAGTATTATGTAATCTGAATTAGCAACCGTCTGTGGAGGAGGCTTCTTTTGATACAACAATCTAAGGATTTATTTAATACAACAACCTACGAATTGATTTAATACAACAATCTAAGGATTTATTTAATACAACAATCTAAGGATTGATTTAATACAACAATCTAATGATTTATTTAATACAACACTCAAATATCTAAGGATAAATACCTCCCTTTCCCCCTCCTCCCTTTCCTTCTGAAGTGCAGATGAATTTTTTTACCATTTACTATTGTTTACGCTGCGCTAAAGTTATTGATTGAGTGGACTGTATTACGAAAATATGTAATGCATTGATGCGAATAATGAAAAGAGTTTCTAAATTACTAAAATGTTTATATACATATTTACATTACATTAGGTTAAATCCAAAGTGCTGACACCATAGTCAGTTTCGAACACTATCATATTGAATGAGTGGATAATACCACTTGAAGAACAAAATAACTATATTATTCTTACGATCATTAATAAATAACATAACTATATTATCCTTACGATGATAAAGAAATGACTTCTTATTGCGATATTTAATGACCCCATAGTCATTTTAGCTAATAAAATAGCTCAATTATGCGATTTATTCTAGGCTGAATTATTCGTGCGAATATCACAACAAAATGAGGGAGAGACTAACTGATGCCATGTGGCAAAAACAAAATTACAATAGAATGCGCAAAAGTCGTCTGCAAGACCAAGGAAAGCCGTAAATTACCGGCCCCCGTTGACATGTGTCAACATAAAAAAAAATAATAATAATACCTATTTACAACTTACACATAATAAGTATTATTTTTTAAGACAATATGCATTACTATTAGAAACATTATAAATATACAATCTTCAAACATTTTGCCTACAATACTTTCAAAATATAAGAAAATGATACGTGATAATACAACAACAATTAAACTTGAATATAGTATAAAAGCAAATATCAAAATACACTCAATAAATGTACATATCGTAAATTTAGCTGAGTCCATAATAGTTAATGAAAGAAAATACTAGACTAATAAATGAAATGGATAGCTATTATGTGTACTAATTGTTTTCCTCTATTGGCAGAGGGCAAATTTTTGAAATAGCTTTGGTAACTATACCTAATTCTGTTTCAATTTCCAATACTCTGACCTTTTTATCCGCACCTGGTATTACTTTAATAACTTTGCCTAAAACTCATTTACCATGGGGTAAATTGTCTTCTTTTAGGATGTTTCCAATAAATGATTCAGATTTTAAATCTGTGACTATATCTAGGTGGATTGCTTTCGTGGCAAGACAAACAAATAGTGCTACATAAATTTTATTGTAATTTCCTTTTCTTTGGTTTTTATACTTAATGATAAAAGGTCCACAGAAATCAATTGCGAAATTTTGAAATGGCAGGCTAGGATTGACCCTTTCTGAGGTCAAATTTCCCATAATTTGATTTGCCCCTATCGGTTTGTTTCGAAGACAGGTGACGCATTTATGAACTATCTTTCGGGCTAGAGATCTACCATGGATGACCCAATAATTTTGCCTAACATGATGTAATAACGATTGTGGCCCGAGATGGAAAAAACTTTTGATGGAAATATTCAAAAATCATTTCACCCAACTTATGGTTTTTAGGCAACAATATAGGATGTTTTTTGTTATAGGTCAGATTGGAATTCTCTAAACAACCTGCTACTCTAATAAGTCCTTTAGAATCTAAGTATGGGTATAAAATTTTTAATTTGCTGTTACCTGACAGATTCCTCTTGTTGGTCAAATTTTTTATATCCTCAGCAAAGGCTATATGCTGTACCTGTTGGATTAGATACTTCTCTACCTTTTTTAAGACAATGGTCCAAATAATTTGTTGCCCTCATTTCTACAATTATGAAGAAACCTAAAAATATAACTGCAAATTCTGATTAATTTAAGAAAATTATTAGTTATTGAAAAAAAGGTTAAAGTCATTCGAATTTAATGGATCTACTAATTTTAAAAGTCCTGAAATGTTTATTGTGTCCGCTATCTGTTTTTCAGAAGGAACCTCTTTCATTTCTTTTAACATAACACTCTGGTCCTCTGATGATAGCTGAGTAATTTCATGGTCAGGAACACTAAACTGTTGAGTGAGAAAAGTAGGTCCATGCCACCACAGTTCATGGCTAGCTAATTCTGCTGCATCCAGACCTCGTGATATTAGATCAGCGGGATTGCTGCTCGATGGGATGTATTTCCAATGAAAGTTCTGTGTATACTCTTAAATTTTGGCAACCCGATTACTGACAAAAGTTTTTAACTTCCATGGTGGGGTCTGAATCCATGCTAATGCTATTTGTGAATCTGTATACAAATAGATGTCGTGAATGTAGAGTTTTAAGGCTTTTAAAATTCTGACGACTAACTTTGATAACAGGAGACACGCTGAGAGCTCGAGGCGGGGTATGGTAATAGTTTTCAAAGGAGCGATTTGGGATTTGCTACTAATTAAATTACAGGAAGTGTTAGTATGATTTGAACTTCGGATGTAAACAGCTGCTCCAAAGGCAATGGACGAAGCGTCGGCAAAACCATGCATATCTATATGTTGTGCACAAGGACTCAGAATATATCGAATAATCTCAAGCTTTTCGATAGATTTTAAGGATTTGGTAAATTGTACACAGGACTGAGCTATTGAATCAGGAAGAGGATCATTCCAATCAAGTTTGATTTTCCACAATTCCTGCATGAAAGCCTTAGCCCTTGTCGTCACAGGTCCGATAAGACCAAGGGGATCGAATAGGCGAGCTATATCTGAAATGACACTCCTTTTTGTAAACTTCTTTTGCTGGTCAATTTTCACCTTGAATGTAAATACCTCTAATCTAGGATTCCATATGACTCCTAATGCCTTAGTTTCAGTCTCTAAAAATGAGTAACTTCCTGAATTTCTATTATTGACATTTTCAAGCAATGTGGAGTGGTTGGCATTCCATTTGTGTAAGTGCATTCCAGCAGAATTTAGAAGCTGTATAAGTTGAGACTGGAGTTCAATCAGCGCTTCAAGACTGTCTTAACCACTAATGATATCATCCATGTTGCAATAATGGAGAAGAACTTCAGATGCCTTTCTAAATCTTTCTACTTCCTCTATAGCAGTGGTTCCCAACCTTTTTTTACCGCGCCTCACCAAAGCATCTCTAAAATGATGATGCCCCTCCCTCCCCCTGTAACATATAACTCTTATACAAATTTTAAGGAATGACATAACATTGATCTTGAAACGCACCGAAGGTAATGGATGAATCAAATATTTTTTATAATTATCTGATATTACTCGTAGTTTAAAGTATCGTTGGAACATAAAGGGTTAAGACAGTCAGATTTAATCTCTTCGCAACGGTCGCTACGTATGCGTGATGTATAGAGTGCTCAGAATCCTTGATTACACCAATCAAAAATTTTTAATAAAACATTTTTGTCTTTTTAATCACAGAATTTCTGCGATTAAATCACGCAGCAATTTCTAATCAAAACAAAACGTTATAAAAGATTCTGTAAAGGAAAGTCGTCAAGTAATTGTTAAATATACACTTGAATAGTTTCATGTGTAATTTTTTTTTATGTGACATATTGCAGTGCGACTCATTCAGTAAATAGTCAAAAAATGTGTTTAAAATTCTAAAATACTTATAAATCAGAAAAATTATAAAGATTTTTTAAATATATAAAAGTATCTAAATATCTTAAAAAGATTTTTCTATAATTATTCTGGTACAATTGTATTGAAAACTTTTGAATGGACACTTTTTAAAAAATGAATGAAAAAACTTATTTTTTTAATTTTGTTTTCTAAATTTGAATGTGTAACTTTTATTTTCAGTCTACATCATTACTATGACAAAAACAATTCAGAGGGTATGGGTTCACACAAATGTGGAATTGCCCCCCTGAAAAGCCAAATTGCCCTCCTGTGGGGCGTACGCCCCTCGTTGGGAACCACTACTCTATAGCTAGTTGTTTTAATGTCCTGATAGCTAAAAAGGGGGCACAGGACGTGCCATACGTTACTGTGTTTAACTCATACACTTCTACTGGTGCCTTAACTTGTGGTTTCCATAAGATTCTTAACAACTTTCTTTGTTTGGGATTTAACTCTATTTGTCGGTACATCTTTTCAATGTCAGCGAGAAATACAAATCTATGTTTTCTAAAACGAATCATAATTTCATACAGATCTTCGTTTACTAATCCCTTCAAAAGAATATCATTCAAGGATTTGCCATTAGTGGTAGGGCTCAACGCATTAAAGACAACTCTGAGTTTCGTTGTTGAATTTTCGGGACGATATACCCCATGCTGTGGAAGATAATAACTACCTCTTTCTTCTATATTTTCCTTAATTTTTGTAATGTGACCAAGAGTTTCGTATTCTTTCATAAAATCGCAGCACATTTCTAGCATTAAGGGGTTTTGCTCAAGACGATTCCACAATTTTTGTAACCTCTTCTCAGCGATAACCTTAGAATCTCCGAGGACAATCGGATTTTCCCTTAAAGGCATTGATACTAAAAATCTTCCCGTTTTATCACGACGATATGTCTCTAAAAAATGACTTTCGCATAGCTGTTCTTCAGCACTAAGAGGGCACGATTTATCCTCAACAACTTCAATTTTCCAAAATTTTTTAAGATTTTCCTCTAACGTATCTGTTTGTTGGATAAGACCGCAAAATTGCTGATTGCATTTGGTTTTTAATGTTCCCGAAACAATGTAGCCAAAAACAGTTTTCTGAAACATTAATTGCGAGATTTTATGTTTTTCCTCTTCCAAAATTTTATAAAAATGTTCTGTCCCAATCAAAATGTCTATTTTAGCTGGATTTCCAAAACAGGGATCAGCTAACTCTATGTTTTCTGGTAACTGAAAATCAGGCACATTCATTTTACTAGAAGGGACCCATTCAGTTATGTTTGGCGTTATTAAGAATTGAATTGATTTTTGAAAGAAACCATTTCGGTTGGAAATAGTTGTCTGCAATTTAGATTTTATGCTAGAGATCTTCCCATTTATTCCAGAAACCACATACATTAGCTTTATATTTTCTTAATCCTAATATTTGAGCTAATTTCAATGTCATTAGATTTACTTGCGATCCATTATCTAAAAATCCACGGGCTGGTATTTTTATACCGCAAGAATTTTCTACATAAATAATGCACGTAGTTAATAAAACATTGCTTGCATTTTCTCCCGATAAATAAATTTTATTACAAAATGATTGAGAAAGTTCAGATGAATCAGTCTTACTTTCTTCTTTTAACTGACTATTTATTTCATTCTGAGTGCTAACTTCTTTTTTATTTACTATTTGAGTGATAGATGGTAATTTTTTTTCTTTCGACGTTGTTAAATTGGATGAACGTCTGCGACAAAGCAGGCTATTATGTTTATCCAAACAAAACCTGCAGCGTGATTTTGATAAACAATTAGCGATTTTATGTTTTTTACTCAAACAATTAAGGCAAAGATTAAACTTTTTCGCTGTAGAATATCTGTCATATTCATTAAATTTTAAGAACATATTACATTTAAAAATAGAATGGTTAGTCGAGCAAATAACACATTTATTTTCTGTTTCGGAATTATTTTTTAAGAGTAAATTCTTTGCTTTTTGATTTCTTTCAAAAACTCTTTTCATTATTCGCATCAATGCATTATATATTTTCGTAATACAGTCCACTCAATCAATAACTTTAGCGCAGCGTAAACATTTTTTGGACCATTCCAGCCAGAGAATAGAACAATTTTTTGTTACGTTGCTCGGAGAAATGATATTTTTTGAAGATTTGAATAATTAGTCACATATTATTTAGTTTAGAAAAATCAGTTACAATATGGCTGATAAAATTAAGTTAACAATGCTTAATAGGCAGAGAGGTGCCTACAAAGAAAAACTAACTAGAATAGAAACATTTCTAGATAAAGAAGAAATAAAGGACATATGGGAATATCAAGTTAAATTTGATAATCTGCAAAAATTAACATCAAATTTAGATGACTTAAAAATGAAATATTTTGAAACTATAGAAGAAGATTCAGAGCTCAGTGACCATATAGCAGTATTTACGGAATTGGAAGAACAAGCAGAAAATTTAGAGATAAGACTAAGAAAATTGTTACTCCCTAATAAAAATGAAAATGTATCTAATGATAATAAATCAAAATTAGATAATTCAAGAATGAATTTTAAATTGGTTGTTTATGGTTAATGGTTGTTTATGTTTCATATTTAGATTACCCTACAAATTTTCTAATACTAAACAGCGTTTTTGTAGAAAAGCAATAAATTCGTGCCAATCGGGTAATTCCGTTGTGGTTAATGACAGCTCAAATTGTTTTTTTGTTTCCGTGTCTAGTATTTTTAAGAATAATGTTTATTAACATAATTTCTGAAAACTTATTAAGTTCTAACCCTATTGTTTTAAGAGCTCGAATATGTTTTTGACATCCGTCAACTAACGCTCTTAAACTTTTTGCTGCATCTTGCGATGACATTTCCATAAATAATATTTCATTTATATGACTAATAACCCCTTCGCGACGAGCGTCCTTTACAGAATATTTAATCTTTTACCACCGGTTTCTCAAAACAGAAATTTTCGCCTAATTGAATCGCAGAAATGCTGTCAGTAAATAAGGCAAAGCTTACAATAAAAAGTTACTGGTGGGAATAATCGAGGAATCCTGGCCATCTTTTGCGTCACGTATGCGTGTCGCTCGTCCCCAAGGGGTTAACAATGAATCGTTTGTTTTGAAATCGATCTTCCAATGCTTTAAAAAGCGATTCAAAAGAGTCATCAATTGTAACCACATCTAATACGTTATGGCTAAGGGTTGATTTTAGATAATACAGTTTCTGTGTATTACTTAATTTATCATTTGAATCAATTAAAGTTATAAATTGGTCTTTAAAGGTGTACCAATCTTGATAATTGCCCAAAAACTTCGGTAACGGAATATCCGGTAATTTAAAATTCATACTTGAATTATCTAATTTTGATTTATTATCATTAGATACATTTTCATTTTTATTAGAGAGTAACAATTTTCTTAGTCTTACCTCTAAATTTTCTGCTTGTTCTTCCGATTCCGTAAATACTGCTATATGGTCACTGAGCTCCGAATCTTCTGCTATAGTTTCAAAATATTTCACTTTTAAGTCATCTAAATTTGATGTTAATTTTTGCAGATTATCAAATTTAACTTGATATTCCCATATGTCCTTTATTTCTTCTTTATCTAGAAATGTTTCTATTCTAGTTAGTTGTCCTTTGTAAGCACCTCTCTGCCTATTAAGCGTTGTTAACTTAATTTTATCAGCCATATTGTAACTGATTTTTCTAAACTAAATGATATGTGACTAATTATTCAAATCTTCAAAAAATATCATTTCTCCGAGCAACGTAACCAAAAATTGTTCTATTCTCCGGCTGGACTGGTCCAAAAAATGTTTACGCTTAAAGTTATTGATTAAGTGGACTGTATTACGAAAATATGTAATGCATTGATGCGAATAATGAAAAGAGTTTTTAAATTACTAAAATGTTTATATACGTATTTACATTACATTAGGTTAAATCCAAAATGCTGACACCATAGTCAGTTTCGAACACTTTCATAATGAATTAGCGGACAATACCACTTGAAGAACAAAATAACTATATTATTCTTACGATCATTAATAAATAACCTAACTATATTATCCTTACTATGATAAAGAAATGACTTCTTATTGCGATATTTAATGACCCCATAGTCATTTTAGCTAATAAAATAGCTCCATTATGCGATTTATTCTAGGCTGAATTATTCGTGCGAATATCACAACAAAATGCGGGAGAGACTAACTGATGTCATGCGGCAAAAACAAAATTACAATAGAATGCGCAAAAGTCGTCTGCAAGACCAAGGAAAGCCGTAACAACTATAGATGATAATTCAAACACTAAACACGTATAATTATAAAATATTCTTCAGTAAATAAAGTGATTATTCTAATATTAAAAATTTTCTTTCAATCCCCCCTCCCCCCGGACCACTACTGCCAAATTTCTTTGAAAAACTGTAAACCGAACCCTTTTGAAAAAAACATTGGTAAACAACCCGTAAGAACGACCCACTCTGTCCCGATATTCTAATCCCATGACATGACATTGTAGCTTGCTAGAGCAGCAAAGAATGTCGTTTTCTGTGCATGAGATGGAAAATGCCTTTTACACTTTGTTCTTTCGTTAACACTACAAAAACCGCCAGATTAAAAATCTTGGCCGTCGAGTAAAAAATATTAGTTGCCAGTGGCGACCGCATTTGTCAAGCCCTGATTATTACAATTCATGCATTTTTTTAAATATATATAAACTAAAAAGTTGTAATTTAGAATTGCATTCCAACATAAAGTGATTTTAGAAATACGGTCTTAATTTATGTCAAGATAAAAATTTCAATAAAAATTTGTTTATGTCCTTCAATAATTTAAGTACTACTAAGTTTTAGAGTCTTGTCAAATTTAATTTGAACTTAGTTTATCACATTAGATATCATTGATATCTTTATTGTTATAAATATATGCATATTAGCATTGTGTGAAAGAGTTGCCAAAGTGTTAAAATTTAAACTCCAAGAATTCTTTTAACACATTTTTACAATTTAAAATGGATGGTGATAAAACATATTTACTAGTTTTATTTTATCAAACATCAAGATGAAGCTACATGTACAATATTTTAATATCAAACTGTCAAACAAAATTTTAATTAACTAGCATTTATTTTATTTTATTTTTTATTTTAATGCAACAATAGAATACTTCTATTCAAAAGGGTTAAACAAGGCAACTTCTAATATTTGTTTTTAGATAGTTATTTTGAACAACAATATACTATTAACCATTTTCACGATTTTTTTTCAACATTCCTAAAAACCTACTGACGAACTTCCTTAAAAGATCTAAAATTTCTTAGAACGTAACAAAAGTTATGAAATGTTTAACAACAACAAAATATACTAAATCTCTTCACCTAGTTTTAAAATACGATGCATAAAATATTCTTGAAATCAGACAATAAAAAGTAATTTAATCCGGTAAAGTAAAACTTCATAAATGTAACATCGCCTGCAAACTCGAATACTGCTTGTTAAATTCCTGCTCAGTTCTGAACGCTGTATTCCACTATCGAAGAATTTGTTGTTACCATGGCAAAAACGCATTCCATTGAAATCGTATCGAATGAGTTCAGAATCGGGGCCTAAGAGCAAGATTGTACTGGCGAATGAGACCCACTCCCCAGCCTTATTCTCCTTCCTTCGCATCAGTGCTGAGTGACGTCAGTTTTGGCATCGACTGAGCGCCAATCGCTGTCAGCAACATCTATTGTTTGAAATTCGAACTAAAATTAAGAATCACAGTAAAAAAACTCCTGACATCATACATAACCCTCCTGCAAAATTCTTTTTAAATATCTCACACCGTTTGCAAGTTATTGAATTTTAAAATCCATCAGTCATTTTTGGGACACCCGGTATATATATACACGCAATGAGTATATATATATATATATATATGTAAGAAGGTAATATGTAAAAAGTTAATTTATTGAATTACTTGAATAACTAGACGTTGAAATAACAACACATGAACTTTAATATAATTCTAGAAAGATAATTGTACAACGCTTCGTTGTTAACTTCTTCAAATATGTTACATTTCTCACTTAAAACATATAATACACTTACTTTCGAATAGTCTAATTAGACCTAACAGTGCCTTTATTGTCATTTCATATTTCGACGCTTCCTGGATGATAAAAATTAAAAGACCGCCCTTTTTCTAATTTTGAAGGTATCCAAACCGTGATATCGTGATCGAGAATTTTCATAACTCATGCTTTGAAATCATGGATAATAAAAAATGCCAGAGCGTCAGTTAATTTGATGATCACGCACGTCATATAGGAAATAAAGTATGTTTAAAATCAAATCCTACAAATCGGTCATCCTGACATGATGGCGTCTCAACATCCGCATCTTGGCTTACTATTTTTTCATGCTTAAACAGCTAAACTTTTGAGATTTATATATATTCTTTTTACATAAAATTTTGATTACATGTTCAACACACATACACATATACTTAATCTATCTGACTTATCCAGGAGTCTAACCCATAGACCACGTCTTCATGTATTCGGCCCGGGTTGACTTCTTTCCTGGACCTGCATGATTTCCTACTTTTTCTACTTCATACCGATCATGATTCTTGGCTGCCGTTATCTCATATGGCCCCAAATATTTTTATTTAAGTTTGATAGCATTGCCAAATTGCGTCCTCTTTATAGCGAGGATATCTCCTACTTTGTATTTTCGTGACTGTTTTCTTTTCTTATCAAACTGCACCTTGTTTTCTTCTTGTATTTTGAGTATATTTTTCTTTGTTTCTTCTCTCATGGCTTCGCGTTCTTCCATGATACATTCGGTATATTCTTCATCGAAAATCTTCTTGATGTTTTGCATGTCATTATGCTTCATTTTAACTCCTGTCATTAATTCAAAGGCACTATACTTGGTGCTTCGCGTTATTGTGCTGTTAATTCTTCGTAATTATGGTACATACTTATACCACTTGTATTCCTCATCGCTAGACAATTTTGACAAAACGGATATCATCACTCTGTGTATTCTTTCCACCTGTCCATTTCCTCTTGGCATCCCAATTGTTATTTTTAAATGCTCAATTCCTTGTTTTGTACAATATTCCTTAAACTTGCTTTCAGTAAAAGCTTTTCCTTTATCGTTTATAACTCTAGCTGGGTTCCTGAAAGTTGTTTGCTGTAGTTCCAATTTGTCTAATACTTCCTTGGCCCACTTTGATTTCACTGGATAAAACCATGCAAACTTCGTAAATTCATCTACTACGGTGAAAATATATTGATATTTTTTATTTGTGTGAGATAATGGACCTATGTGATCGAAGTGATAGGTTTCTAATGGTTTGTCTCCTTTTTGGTATAGTGTTTAGAAAACCTTCAGCTTTTCCTTGCTTCCTATTATACAAGATGCAATCAACGCAGTTCGCGATTACTGTTTTTACTTTCTTCCTGAATCCAGCTATGTAAAAATCTTGCTTCACTAGATCTTCCGTCTTTAATACAGCAAAGTGTCCTCTTTCATGAATTTTTCGTATAATTTCTCGTGGCATCTCTTCCGGCACCACCAACATTTCTTTTCCATTCTCGAATCTGTACAATACGTCGTCTTTTACTAAGTAATTATCGGACGAACCACTTTTAACTAGCGACGTGATGGCTTGTATGGATTCATCTAGTCTTTGCGCTATTGCAATTCTTTTCGTTATTTCTCCTTGCGATCTAGTTATAATTAATACTGATTGCGTTATCGGCACGTTTTCGGCTTAATGCATCTACATGTTTCATTCTTGTTGCTGCTCTATGTTTTATCTCGTAGTCATATTCTTCGATGAGTAATGCCCATCTTGCTACTTTTGGTGTTAAATCTTTTTATTTAAGATTTTCTGGGAGGCATCGCAGTCTGTTACAATCTTAAATTTATTTCCCATTAGGTAATTTCTGAATTTTTTTAGAGCTTCTATTATGGCTAATACTTCAAGTTCATAACTTGAATATTTCTCCTGTTGTGGCGAAATTTTCTTGCACATGTATTGTAATGGATGAAATTTTCCATCGTCTCCTTTCTGTAATAAAACTGCGCCAAATCCTTGGCTGCTTGCTTCAGTATGAAGCTCCAGTGTGGATCCTTGTTTATATAGTTGAAGAACTGGTTTTGTTGATAATACTCTCTTTAACTCATTGAAAGCCTCGAGCTGCTCTCTTTGAAATATGAAACAATTTCCTTTCCTTAATAAATCACTTAGAAGCTTGGCGATTTTGGCATCATTCGGGATAAACTTTCTGAAGTATTCTGTTAAACCTAAAAAGGATTGTAATTGTTTTGTTGTAGTTGGTTTAGGGAAATTTTGCACAGCCTTTGTTTTCGCTTCAGACGGTTTTATTATTCTATTTTCGATTATATAACCCAAGAATTCTATTTTCTTTTTAAGAAACTGGCATTTTTTAAAGTTAATTTGTAAAGCATACGCTGATTCTACTTCTAATACTCGTTGCAGCTTCTTTATTCCATCTTCTTCATGATCTGAGGGAATCACAAAATCATCCATAAATACAATGATAGTGCCTTCTCGCAGTAAATCTTGCAATACTGTGTTTACATACCTTTGGAATTGATTACCCGATATGCACAATCCGAACGGACAACGCAAAAATTCATAATCCCCTTCATACGTTATAAAAACTGTATATTTACGACTGCTTTCTTCAATTTCGACGTGGAAAAAGCCGTTTTTGAGATCTAACGTCGTAAGTACTTTTGCTTTTTGTAATTTATCAATTACATCCTCAATTAACGGTAGCGGATAGCGATATTTTAATATTTTTCGATTTATTTTCCAATAATCTATACATAACCAGTGCGACCCATCTTTTGTCTTTCGCAGGACTACTGGAGCCGCAAAATCTGAGTAACTTCGTCTAATGATCCCACATTCCAACCACTGTTGTATTTGCTTACTGATGGTTTCCTGCTCAACTAGAGGGTATCTCCTTGGCCGTTCACAGATAGGTTTTTCATCCGCCAGTAGTATTTTCATCTTTAATCCAGTATCTTTTGTTTTATTCGGTTCGTATGATTTTATTAACTTTCGTATTTTTTCTCAGTTAGCTAAATTTGTAATATGAGTCAAATCCACCTCGGTATTTACGCAGTCGATATTAACCATATCTTCCCAGCCTCGATTATCGTTGTTTATACTTGATGTAGCTACTTCGTCAGTTTTGGACAGAACTTCATTAATTTTAATTAGATTTGCAAGGGCTAGAAAAAACCCGGTTTAACCTGGGAATAAACCGGGTTTTTTGGGAGTAAACCGGGTTTTTTTGGGGGGAATAAACCTAGGAATAAACCGGGTCTATTGGAAATAAACCTGGGAATTAACCGGATTTTTGCAACTCTAATTTTAATGTATCTTACTCGTACTGTGTTGTCGCTTATTATTCTAACAACTTTTACTCAACTTTTAACGCCAAGCCTTCGACTGATTTTCTACCTATTATTAAATCATAGTCACTCTCTTGTACCACGTAAAATTTATTTTGTATTTCTATATCGTCTACATAGACTATTCTTCCATGCCAGAAAAAACCCGTTGGCTTAATTTCTTTTCCACCTATGCCCGATATAGATATATTGTCGCTGGTTAGCTTTGGCGAGTTTATTGCTGTTTGATATCTTGAATTGGTGATTGAAATATCACTCTCTGTACCTATTATTACGTTTGTTTTTATTCCGTAAATATCTAGGGTTCTTCCTTTTTACCATTTAACGTGCCCATATTAACTATTTTTCTTTGCGTGTTTCGGATCCCATCTTGGTATTTTGTTTCTCGCCAATTTTCATTACGTTGCGGGTTAAAATTTGAATATTCTTGTTGTGTTTTACTCCCCATGGTACTGTTGTCCAACGCTGGTCACTTACGTGACCAGGGTTGCCACATCGATAACATATTATATACGACTCTTTTCTTCCATAATTCACACTGTGCCTATTGTCAACTTGGCGTCTTTTCGAATTGGCATAGTCAACCGCTCTCGATCTTTTGTTCTCAAAACTGCCGCTTGTATTCCTAACTGATTGCTTATTGCAAACCCTTAGAGCCGTTTCGTAAATATCTAATTTATTAACTAAGTCATCAATTTTTTTATTACTAATAATTCCTCTAAGAAATGTGTCTTTGTTTCCGCAGGTAAATTATGCCTAATTTGATAACTACAATTAATTCCGATAATTTCTCAAAGTTATCTACTTGAAGACTTTCAATCCATTGTTGAAAATACACCTTGATCTCATAAGCGAAATCGCCCCAATTAGCCGATGGCTCCTTTTTAAGTGAGAAAATTTTCAGCCTAAACTCTTCTGGCGATAGTTTGTAGCGTTTCAGAAGAATATTTTTTATGTAATCATAATCGTGGATTTCGGATTAGTTTTCTCCAGTTATTATATTAATCACATCTAATGGCATTATATTAATTAAATAGTTTACCCATTCTTTTTTATCAATGCCCGTTTGCGCCATTTGCTTTCGTACATAACCAAATATAAACTAATATCATTCGAACTTTAGTATTTTGTTAATAATCTAAGCAATTCAAATTGCTTAACACATCGATGTGTTAAGCAATTCAAATTGCTTAACACATCGATGTGTTCGATGGGTTCACATCGATGTGTTCCCTTGAATTTTCTTGCATTTGTATTTTCTTAAGCTCGAAACTTCTTTCACGGTCTTTTTGCTCCAATTCTGCTTTCTATTTTCTCTCTTCCATTTCCATTTTCAATTTCTTTTCTTCGATCTCTGCTTGTAATTTCTTCTCTTCAATCTGCAATCTCCATTTCTTTTCTGCTTGTAACTTCTTCTCTTCCAGTTCCAATTGCGCCTGTAGTTTTTTCTCTTCTCTTTCTTCTTCTGTTTTCTCTTTTAGCTGCCATAACTACTTCTAAGCGATCCTTTATAAAATCTTCATCGTAATTCTCCCAGCTTTTAATCAGCTCTATTAAAACCTGGATTGTCGATTTTTCTGGCGATTCAATTCCGCATTCCTCACAGAGATTTATTAGATCAATTCTCTTAGCTTTATTTACGGTTGTATATTTGGTTTGTTATACATGGTTATACAAGGTTTGTTATACATGGAAAAAAATCCAAAATCCCACTGATCATACTCGCGTAAACCGAAAATTTTTCCGAGCATTACTTCTTTTATTATGAATTTTTAAACTTTGCACGAATTTATGACGCACCCGGTATATGTGTGTGTGTGTGTGTGTGTGTGTATACGAGTGCATATATGTATATATATACATACATACCCATTAATATATGTATATATAGTTTTACATCTTGAAATATATTTTGTAGATTCTTTTGAGAAATCAGGTCAACCCAAACCTGATCCGCAAGTGTCAAAATCCAACTCGAAACCGAGCCGAAACCGAAACATTAAAGTTAACTCGACTCCAGTCTGAGTCGCAGTGAAAAAATAGAAGTCAACCCAACCCACAGCGAAAAAGATTAGCACCAACCCAAACTGCGACTCAGATCAGGTTCTGTTTTCCAACCTGATATAGGGCACTACCAGTAATCGGACCCGAGCCCGACAAGAAATTTTTCGTACTCCGCATTCCGACCCGAACCCGAAATACTTCAACCTCAACTTGAAATTTGTTAATCCAATCCGAGTCAAAACCCGCAAAAAGAGGAAATTTATCCACAATTTAATGTAATTATTTAAAATGTTATATATCTCCAATATCAATTTTATCTTTTATTTTGAAAAATAAACGTGTAATGGGTCATTTATAATCAAATATATAATTTTTTTTGAAAAATTGGGTTAACTCGAATCAAAACTCAATCCAAAACTGATTATAACCCGAAACAATTAGTTTAGTCAACCGACTTTCAAAAAATAAAAAAATAAATGGTTGCGTCTGGTCTAAATCTAAAAGTCGCCCTTGGGTAAGAGATTAAATAAATTGTCTAAGTAATCACCTTTCTTTTAAACAAATACATTTTTTAAATATTTTTTTTTATTTACCATATGAAAGATGGTCCTCCAATTAAATAAAATACTTTTTTATGTACTGTCATTTTAAACTATAAAAAATATTAAATGTCATATACTTTAACATATATCAGAAGAAAAATATAAGGATAGAGAAAAAAATTGTGCTTGAATTTTTTTTTTTTTAAAGAATTAAATTTCTTTCTTTACATT
Organism: Maratus michaelseni; assembly: GCA_963931845.1. Classification (NCBI taxonomy): domain Eukaryota; kingdom Metazoa; phylum Arthropoda; class Arachnida; order Araneae; family Salticidae; genus Maratus; species Maratus michaelseni. Next base: position 55,909,976 of record OZ007596.1, read on the forward strand.
CATACAGGTTGCCCAAAAAAGTTTGGAAATGGTCGAGTAACTTAAGGAATATACATCGGATTGAAAAACGGAAAATATGTGTCCAATATTTTTGAAAAATCTATTTAGGGATATTAAAGTTGTCCCCCCAACTCTGCCCCTGGGGGAAAAAGAGGGGAACTTGAAATCTTAAATGATAAGCCCCATTTTTTATTGCAGATTCGGATTCTATGGGGAAAAAATTACGTAACTTTTGTATTTAACATTTTCTTCGGAAAATTTTAGATGGCTTTGTAATCGAGTAAAATGCAGTGAAAATCGTTTCCATTGAAAAGTTGCCATTTTTCTAAACTTAGAAAAGTGCCTCTTGCCCCTCTTTCCCCCCAGGGGACAGAGTTTGGGGAGCAACTTTTATATTCCTAAATAGATTTTTTGAAAGTATTGAAAACATATTTTCCGTTTTTCAATCCGATGTATATTTGTGAGTTATTCGACCTTTTCCAATCTTTTCAATGGGAATGACTCTCACTGCATTTTACTTAATTACAGCGTCATCTACGATTTTCCGAAGAAAATGTTACGTACAAAAATTACGTATTTTCCCGTAGAATCCGAATCTGCAATAAAAAAGGGGAGTGGGTTATCATTTAAGATTTCAAAGTTGCCCGCCTCTCCCCCAGGGGGCTGAATTGGGGCAGGGGGCATCTTTGATATCTCTAAATAGATTTTTCAAAAATATTAAACACGTACAGTCGGCTTTCTGTTTAACGTCGCTCTACTTGAGGATGAATTGTATTTAAGGACGGTATTTTGTGGTCCCGGCTCCTTCGAGTACAAAATATCCTATTTAAAGACAATACCATTTCTATTTAACGAAGATTTTCATGCTTTCTTTTTTTTTTTTTTTTTTTTTTTTTTTTTTTTTTTTTTCAATCCTTTTTAAGCGAGGGAACTGCCTGTAATATAAAAAGAAGTTTTCTTGCAAGTCAAGCGAGTACAGATAAAGGAGAGGGGTGCAATTGTCCTCAATATGATTATTCGTTTTATACCTCCACCCCCCTTTTTGTCCAAAAGCACATTCCATTCCATCTCTCCAACCAGTCCGCCACAGCTCTTTGTCAGAGAGATCTTGGGGGTTTAGAGTAGTGCTTGCTCATTTCCCGTGCGAATCCAAACTCTAAGTAGAAAGAAAGAATAATGAAAGAACCTTACGCTACAGGAAGAAGTTAAAATTATTGAAGAGTGGAATAAAAGTTTTTGGTACATCAAAAGTCCAATTTGCAAAAAAGATTGATCTACCCGAGTCTACATCCAAAGACATTTTAGTAAATAAAGAAAAAATCTTGAAGGTGCACAAAGGAATGGATTAGCTTCCAAACGGCAAAAAAATTGAACGTAGTCGATCAGAAGAATTTGATAAAGCATTTCTTAATGATTTCATGAATCAAGAGCTTCAAATATTCCAATTTTCGGAGTATATTTAAAGAAAACGCTGTAATTTTAGAGAGATATATTGAAAAAATTTCTAGCTTTGGATGGTTGGCTAGCGAAATTTAAAGAAAGATATAGACTTGCATTTAAAAGCATATGCGGCGAAAGTGGATGAAAAAAATTGTGGAAAAATGGAAAGATAAATTAAAGATTATATTAGATGGATACGATAAAAAGAATACATTTAATGCAGACGAGATGATGCCTAATAAAACTTTGACATATAAGAACGGAAAATGTTTTGGTGGAAAACACAGTAAAAAGCGATTGAATGTTTTAATGTGCACTAATTCGGATGGATCGGAGAAATTTCCCCCACTAGTTATAGGCAAATTAAAGCAACCGAGGTGTTTTAAGAACATTAAAAGAAAACCTTACGAATACAAAAACAACAACAAATCGTGGATGACATCATTTATTTTTATTGATTGGGTTAAAATTTTTTATTCGAAAATGCCCAAGGAAAAAAGAAAAATTTTACTTTCGATCGATCGTTGCCCTACACATTCTCCAAATATTCTAGGACTTACAAATGTGTCTGTTCATTTTTACCAGCTAATTGCGTAACTAAGTTGTAGCCATTAGACCTGGGGATAAATCGCATTGTAAAAGCATATTACCGAAAATCCTTAATTAGGAAATTGTTAAATATTTTTGCTGACAAAAAGGAAATAAAAAAATTATAATTTTGGAAGTCATGTCCATGGTTACATCAGCCTGGAAAGAAGTTTCTCCTAACACAATTGAAAATTGCTTTCGGGCATCTGGAATTGGTATTCAAGAACAAATGGATATAACAGATGTACAACTCGACACAGAAGATATCACCACCAAAGAATGGAAAAGTCTTGTTGGTGATGAACATTTTTTCGATTGTGACAAAGATGTTTTAATAACAGACTTCAGAAATTTAGATCAAATTTATGAAGATATCTCAAGTAAAAATACAGCTTTAGATGTAGAAGTTGATGACGAAGCTGATGATATATAAAGCGAGATACAACCACCTTCTTACTCAGATGCGAATTTTGCTCTAGATATTCTTCGCCGATACATTGTTTCATTAAATATGGAAGATGATTCATTCAACCTTTTTGAGAAGCTTGAAACAAGGATACTAAAAACCAGACCACCATTGAAACAATCCACACTTTTGATTTTTTTTAAAACTTGATTTGTTAATTAAATGTATTATAAATATTTTTATTGTACTGTAAGTAACATTGTATGCTATAATGTTGTTCTTGTATACTGCATAATGAATGCAATTCGTATTTGTGCAATAAAAATATGTAGTACTATATCTGTATCAATAAAAAATTTAAAATAAAAAAATAAAACATAAAAAAGTTAAAATAAATAAATGAAACATAAAAAATTTAAATAAATAAATAAAACATTTCTAAACAAGCCAATATATTAAAAAATGTATTGACAGTCCTAAGCCTGTAAAGTGTGAAGGGAAATGTTTTTCAAATGTTATTTTTCCATAAATTCTTTTTAAGGACGATTTCTACTTAAAGACGATTGAAAATCGTTAAATAGAGAGCCAACTGTATTTTCCGTTTTTCAATCCGATGTATATTTCTCGAGTTATTCGACCGTTTCCAGACTTTTCGGATACCTGTATACTATATAATACTGATAACAGTCCTTTGCAGAGTAGAGATATAGGTTATATAGTTACATTAGATAATGTGCAAGATTCTTGCTGCACCCTCGCCATTTGCACCAAAATGCTTCATTGAACAAGGTGAGGAACAATGACAATAGCAAAAGTTATTTTTTTTTAAATCCTGAATATATATAGGCAGCATTTTCATTCATATTATTCAACGATTGATATTGCTTACAGCTGTACTATACCATTTACATCACTTTTTAATTTTTTTTTAGTGTTGAAAATTTCTCGTAATCTAGGATATCGAATTTACTTTCCCATTATCAACGTAGACTTATTGTAATCAGTTGTTAGAGATATTGCAGAAGAAGGTGGACAGCTTATAAAAGAACCCACAAAGAGGTGTGAAGTTTATTGAAGAATTAAAAACTGCGGATGAAGAGCAGAAACAATATTTAACATAGAGCTGGTAAAAGACTGTAGGAGCCATTCTCCATCTTGGTCAACGAGTTATCAAAATCCTATTAAAGTTTTTCTCGTAATTTAATGTAACAAAATCTTGTTTTGAGCTGTTAAACAGTTTTAGGTCTTATTTGAGTTCTTCTAACTCCTGGTTAGTTGTTTTAAATTTAAACTAAAAGTAAAAATTAAGTTATTGTGAAAATTTAGGATCTGCACCTTTATGAATTTTCTAGCGGCCCGTCCCGGCTTTACACGGTTGGACAATATGTCGACTACAATGTAGTATAGAGATAGGTAGGTAATTAAAACAAATATCTAAATCAGATAAAAGCGGGAGAGAGACAAAATTGGAGTACTTACAAATTTTAAACTTTAAATAAAAGTTTGTAAAAATGTGATAAATATTTTTTTTTCTGTTTATGTACATATTGAAATTAATAAATTTATTTTAATATAGCAGAACACCCGGCTTCGCTCGAGTTAACCTTGGTCTTCCGGGTAACATAAGTTAAAATGTAATATCCTAAAAATACGCCGATCACAATAACGCATTTGCGTTCATAAACCGTCAAAATGACAATCAGAAAAAAACTTATGATATTTTGACGGAATCATACTAAGTAGCTCAGGTTTATAAATGATTAAAAAAAAAATTTAATGTCTTACGCAAAATATCTAATCAAAAATCAGCAATAGGTGTCTTATTCGTCTAATCTTCCACAATCGGGTTCATATCCGATGTTGACGACTAAATCCTTAAAATAGCTCTAAAATCAATGAAATACGTATTTAACTATCTTTTAGCATATTCTTTTAGCTATATTTTTTATGTTCCTACCTAAAACTGCAGCTGAGATATAGCGAAATGACTTAAAATTTTCGACCCCCATTTAACCGTCCTTAGTGTTTGAATTTCTAAAGTCACTGAAATAAGTGTTCAACTTTTTTTTGTAGATTTGTTATGCTGAATTTTACGCTCCTACCTAAAACTGCTGCGGAAAATATGACGAAATGACCTAAAATGTTCGACCCTCCCCTCTTTTTTTACCCCTTAGTGGGTGAATTTCTAAGATAGCTGAAATACGTGTTTAACTATTTTTTTAGTAGATTTGTTATCCTAAATTTCATGCTCCTACCTAAAACGCCCCACCAGTGGCTGAGAGGTTGTGCTCTCGAAGCTGGTAGACGAGAGGTGCTGGGTTCGATCCCAATCGCGCCCGTCGGCCTAATCGTTCGGAGTTTTCGTGGTTTTCTTCGAGCCGTGGATTTATCCATGCGTAAATACGGGTTAGGTTCCCTTAGAAAGACCCCCACGAAGGGCACTCCCCCCGGGCCTATATCCCATGTGTAGATAATTGGCCGTCAATAATCAACCCAACCCTACCTAAAACTGCTGCTGAGATATGGCAAAATGACCTAAAACGTTCAATCCTACATTTAACCTCTTATTGTATGAATTTTTAAAATCGCTGAAATACGTGTTTAACTATACATTTTTAGTAAATTTGTTTTCCTGAATCCCATGATCCTACCTAAAACTTCTGCTGAGATATGGCGAAATAATTTAAAACTTTCGAACCCCCCTTTAACCCCTTTGGGGAGGAATTTTCAAAAATCCTTTCTTATTGCTTGCCTAGGTCATAACAGCAATCTTCTCTCCAAATTTCATGATCCTGACTTTAGTCGTTTCAGCTGGACGTTGATGAGTCAGTCAGTCGGCCATTCTCTCTTTATAAAATAGTATAGATATTAAATTCTGTTAGTAGTAAGAATATTGTTTTTGGAAGTAGATGTAATAAAGAGATAAATTTTAATACAAGTCAGTAAAATACACATGTTTTCTTACTTTTATTTTAAAAAGTTAATTGTTTTAAGATGGAAACTGTAAACATTTATTTCTGAATTATTCAATTCTGTTCAAAAAAACAAGGGAGATTTGGGAATTGCAGAATAAAATTCACATTCAAATATTTGATAAATTAATTTATGGAAGCTTTTTGTGTTTTCAGCATTGAAAGAAACATATGACATGACAGTGATTCTTTGAATTCATAATATTGTTAGAATTTTTTTTTTACACCTTTGACGTGCATGTGTTTATTTTTTATTTTTAAACAAACAACAAAAAAAATGACGACTTGAGAAAATAAAGAAGCATATAAGGAACACATAAATAATACAATTTTTGTTGTGTGTATATTTCACTGAATATGCAACATTGTAAATATATATGTTTATTGTCAGGGACAATTGGAATAGAAGCATACTTTTTGTTATTTGCACAATAAGCAAGATATGTGGCAAAACTTGCAATTAGCTTATAATTAAAGAGTGCATATTAATAAGGTATATTTTTAAATTTTGATAAGACAAGCAAATTTTTTTTTATATTTATTGGGGTTTTGCATTATATGTGTTAGTAGTAATAATTGAGTTTTATTAGTAAAAATTATTTTCATCAAAATAGGGAAAATATAAATGTTAATAAAAAAAACTTTTAAAAATGCTTTTAATGGCAGTAAGTGTGAATATTTTCAAACTTTTCATATATTCATACTGAATTTAGCAACACAATTAGTATCCAAAAACTTCAAAGTTTTTGTTTATTACATAATGTTAAGATAATATAAAGGTGTAGATTGTTGATCTGTAAGTTAATATTTGTCTAAAATTTCTGCATTTTCAGACTTTTGTATTCCAAAAATTTGTATCAATTTTTGTTCTTTTATACTTCCAGAAAAAAATTACGTAATAATTAAGTTCAATTGAAAGAAGATTAATTATTTTAATTTGTAAATGTGTTTTTCAAGATGAAAATTCTACAAAAATTTATTGTTTAAGAAATTTTTTACAAAAAATAAAGTTTTATTTTTAACCAGTTTTTTTTTTTTTTTTTTTTTTTTTTTTTACTCTGGGGGAAATAATAAAAAATATCACTTATTTAATTCTCTGTTAATAGTAGTGAATATGGACTTAGTCTTATTTTATTATTATTGCTATTGAAATTGCTATTAAATAAAAGAGGAAGCATCAAAATTCATCATTTAAGACTTTACTCACGCGGAAACACCCGCTCGCTAATGTTAATCCTATGGTACAGTTCTTTTAAAATATCTCATTTGCATTTCAAGATTTAGTGGATTTTTTTTTTTTTTTTTTTTTTTTTGCGTTGGATAGTACAGGTCGATCTCTACAATCGCCATTTTTTTTTTACTTGTTCAATGAGGATACTTTCGCTTTCGGAATTGGTTTCGAAAGTGAGAGTACCCTCATTAAAAAAATTGCAACCAAAATCGAAAAAGTAAAGGGACTTTGTTAGAAATCAACCTCAGTTATCCAATACAAAAAAAAAATAAAAACATTGAAATGCAAATGAGATATTTTAAAAGAACTGTCCCGTAGCATTAACATGAGCGAGGAAATGTTTTTACGTGAATGTTTCTTCTGAGTTCAACTCATACACCTTATAAGAAAAGGGATATTAAAATAAATTAAACACAACTAGTCTGCTACCAATGAATCAAAACATGTTCCATGCATGTAAAACAATTATAGATGATCTTAAAATTATTGTCAAAACAAATTTACAAAATATTTCTCTTTAAATTTGAAATGAAACTAAAATTTGTAAATGCCATTCTCTGTTATTTAATTCTGTAATATAATACAGTATGGGTGATAATAAACAGAAATGATAATTTCTTTTTTCTATTTACAGTTGCATTATTATCAAAAGTAAATACTTTAAATACCAAATTAAGCATTTTATTTAATTTTTAGAAAGCATTTACTGTCATTTGTTATTAGAAGTCTTATTCTTTTTTACAGCTCGAATTATTTTATTTAAAGTGGGAATGCGGAAAGTTTATCAGGTAAGTACTAAACAGATATGGGAAAGTATAGATATTGATGACATTGCACAGCCTCTTTTATAAATCAGTTGTACAACATAGTTGATGTAGTGTAGTTTTTTTTGTAGATTCTCTCAATAGTATGAACATCTCGAGTGTGTCAATTGTTATTTATATCTGATTTGATCTCATCATGAATCGTCTGCGATGGACTATCTGTCAACTGTCATAGTCTGACGCAATCTATTTGTAATATTTCTCTGTACACTCACGTTAGCTTCCCCCACATTGGACGCATTTCATAAAGTTGCATGGAGCATACAGATTCGGCATTCTGTTTTGGCAGTGAGGATTTTAGAATTACCCCACTTCTAGTTTAAATCATAATTTATCAATGATATGTATTAGCTTTTTCAATCTTTTTTTAATAACAAATATCATTAGGCATAGTGGTTCGTTATTCAGTGTCATAGGGCTTTCAGGGTACAGTTCTTGCTTTGGGGCTTTTCTTTTCTTTTTTTTTCCTAACTTCTTCTGGTTTTATCACTCTGGGTTGCTGCTTTGAGTGAATTTATCCTACAGTTGTAGGTATATACATTTTCTATAGGTGCCCCTTTTTTGGGCATTTGCCCCGTTTCATCCAGAAGTTTTTAGTTTCTCCTCCCCCTTCTTCTATAGATTTTCTCTGTTTCATCTCACTCTTTTCTCTCCTTTCCCCTTCCTATTTCTCCGTTATCATGACCCCGGCAGCTTGGTCTCTCCTTATCTTTATATTTTTTACATTATCTTTACCCTTCATCCCACTCTGTTTGTGAAGTATCCCAAACAAGTACCATTAGGTTGTCTTCCTATAATAATCTGCCTTTATTTTTATAGGAGTTTTAGTGTCTGAGATATTAAAAGCCTTTGCCACTTATTTTCAAATTTATTACTTTTCGCCCATTATATATTTTTTTCTATTCTGGGTTTTTACCTTTTTAAGCTCATGGGCCTATGCCCTATCTCTCCCTAATTATCTGTTTCATTTAGGCAACGTTTGCAAGCTTTAGCTGATTTTTGCCCCCACCACTATGTGGCAATTTTGTTATTTGTATGTTGTTTGTACACATAGCGTTTCTTAGTTTTCTTGTCTTCTAATTATCCATTTTTATGTAACTTTCATCTTTGTACCTGTAATCATTTCCTCCTCCACTTCACTTTAGTTCCCATCTTCTGCAATAGGGGGCATTCTTTCTACCCTTTTTATTATCTTATCAGTATCTGGCCTCCTTCTGATAGTTCTACTTGCATCTTGCATTATTGGCATTTCATATTTTCTCCACACCTTTATTTTAGTTCTCATCTTCTACACTAGAGGGCACTCTCTCTCTTTTAAAAAAAGATTAAGATCACAGATGGTTCTTAGACAATAGAGTAAACAGTATCATCTAAATAACCAAGAACTAACTGTGATCTTAAATTAATTTTATTAAAGTTAGAGTTGCAAAGGCTAGAAAAAACCCGGTTTAAACCTGGGAATAAACCGGGTTTTTTGGGAATAAACCAGGTCTTTTGGGAATAAACCAGGTCTTTTGGAAATAAACCTGAGAATAAACCGGGTCTATTGGAAATAAACCTGGGAATAAACGGTTTTTTTGCAACTCTAATTAAAGCACAAGACAGAAAGAGTCTTTTCAACTCATGTCCCCTCTGGCGGGGAAGATGAGAACTAAAATAAGGTGTGGGGAAAATATGCAAGGTCAGCAATGCAAGATGCGAATAGACCTAGCAAAAGGAGGCCAGATACTGATAAGATAATAAAAAGGGAAGAAGGAGTGCAACCTCTATTGCAGAAATTTGGAACTAAAGCCAAGTGGAGGAAGAAATTATTATAAATAATCGGATAATTAGAAAGACAAGAAATACCATGTGTACAAACAAAAAAAAAATAACAAAAGTGTGACATGGTTGTGGTGGGGGGGGGGGGGCAAAAAATCTGCTAAAACTTACAAACGTTGTCTGAATGAAACAGTAATTTAGGGAAAATAGGGCATAGGCCCATGAGCCTAAAAAGGTAAAAATCCAGAATAAAAAAAATATAAAGGGAGAAAAAGTGTAAATAATTTGAAAATGAAGGGCAAAAGCTCTTAATATCTCAGAAACTAAGGCCCCCCATTGAAAAAAATAAAGGCAAATTTAAGGAGAACTACCTAATGGTAGTCGTTTGGGAAACTCCACAAACAGAGTGGAGTGAAAAGTAAGGATAATGTTAAAAATATATAAGGATAAAGAGAAACTAAGCTGTCAGTGTCATGCCAATAGAGAAAAGGGAAGGTGAAAGGGGAGAAAAGAGGAGTGAGATGAAAAAGAAAAATCTATAAAAAGAGGGGGGCAGCTGGAAAACTCCTGGAAAAAATGGATCAAACGCTGAAAAAAGAGGTACCTATAGAAAATGCATATGTCTACAATTGTAGGATAAAGTCAATGTGGGCATCGACCTAGGGTAATAAAATCAGAAGAAGTTAGAGAGAAAAGAAAGAAAATAAAACCCCCAAAGCTAGAACTGTATTCCGAAAATATTTTCTCCTATGCATACGCATCACGTTACCTGCTCCAAATGCATAACATTATGTTTTAAAGTGTATATAAACATGTGGTGTGAATGCGTTTAAAAAAGATATGCGTGTAAAAAGTGTTTAAAACTACACCTCACGAACACTTTATTTATCACCAGGAGTAAAACATATTTTACCATACGAAAACACCAGAAAACACATTTATGAGCACAATAATGCGTTCAAAAGTCGGCTCTCTTTTGTGTTCGTGTGGCGTTTTGTATCGTGTTTCCGGGATTTGCAGTCTAGCTATACATCTTAAATTCATCTATCTTTCCATAGCTAGAAGATAATTGGTATAACAAATGCAGTATAAAATTAGCTGTATATTTTTGTTCATTTTCAATATCATCTGACGTAACGCTGCCAAAATTGAAATCAATATCTTCTTTTTTATTTGTCAGAATCGAGTGATATGTTGTCATTACCTTGAGTGGTACATGCATGATAGAAAACACTGTTGTTGTTGGCATTGGCAAGGATAAATATGTTTGTATTGGTTTTGTCTTGATTATTGGTAGCCGATCATATTTAGGATAAAAATCGTAGCTCATTACGTTTTTCCCATTCAGTATATTCTCTGGATGTACAACAGAAATTGGTTCAGCTGGGTCTGGATTACGAGATAGCACCGAAATGTCGATTCCTAACAGACCAATTGGTGATTTGTGTCGCATATTGGCAGGAGCTGTTGGAAGATCTTCATCTTTCCTTAGTCTTGACAGATCAATGTTGAGCATCCAGGGTGGATTCGATGACTTTGTTTTTCTAATGAACATGATGGGTTTATCTACCATTTGCAGACTGCGTGGTAAATAGTAGAATTCTCCTAACCTAGTATCTTCATATCTGCTGTCATCTGTACTTTCATCATTCTTATGATGGGAAAGATTCCTTTGAATTAAATAACTGGAATATGTCGCTTGAATCTGCATCAGCATTATCTTCAAAACTAGTGATCTGTATTTCTTTGGGATATATGTCATTCTATATTAAAAACAAAAATGTAAAATATTAATAATTTAAATATTTTATATAAAACTATTTTGCATGTACTATTAAATGATTATACAAGTATATTAACGGAAGCAGCTTTTTGTAGTAATTGCGCTCTGGGCAATATTTTTAATGTCCTCTATGTCTATGGATGATGGATTAAAAACATTATTTAGTTTTAACCAAGCATTTTGTATATTTCTGCGCATGGCTGTCACACTACCTTGTCACACTCTGAAGCCATCTCTGCATATCAATAAAATTATTATCAATTTGTTGTGGCATATGTGAGATCTTAATCCTACTGTGGTACCTAACTTCGATGCATTTATTAAATGTAGGAAAATTTCTTTTAGTAAAATAGCAGTAACAGTTAGTTATATGAGTTTTATTATTGGTTTAGTTTATGCATAATTGTGAGCAATATCTCAATAAGATCTTGTATTCTTCAAGCAGGTGTAAAATTATCATTTAGGAATCTAAAGGGCTTTCATATGCAATTTAAAAATGTAAGATTTTTCACAATAAGTAAATAAGAGATATGTTAGGAGAGCAGTTATACACATCTACTTATAATAACATCCGAAGCTAGACCAACATATGATCCTAAAAGACCCGACCATTCGCCGATTTTCTGCGTGCTAGTTTCGGAATGCGGCGTTTGGCGTCTCGCGGTCAGCACTAGAACAACAAACTGCAGTTTATAGAACACGTGAATGTTATAGTTATGTGATTTTTTTTTTATTCTGGTTGCTATATCCTTATAAATATGAGGTGTTGTGTACCTTTCTGTAGTATTGACAGTCGGGCAGACTATTTTGACCCTGATGATAAAATTTCGATGCATTATTTTCCAAAAGAGGAAAAAATTAAACAAGCATGGATTAAAGCAATCGGCAGGTAAGGCATGCTTATTTACCTTTAACTATTTTATTTAAGTTTATTAAATGTTAATTATGCATTTAATCTAATAAGATGACTCATAATTTTACTATAAAAGGAACATAAACTTATAGAATAATAAAATATCTGTTCTAAACATTATGGCTATTAAAATAAAACTGCTTTTTTTTTTTTTTTTTTTCATCACAAGCACGCCATACCTAGACCCACATGTGCGGCTAGCGCTATACATTTGTAAAATCATAAATCTTTAAAACATTCTAATATTAAGAATTTATACAATCAAACTTTTCTTTTATCTATCACTGTAGCCAAGTGATGTGCATAGGAAATTATCCTGAATTCTGTATTTTTCGGCTTTTGTATTTCAGGAATTTGTTTATTAATTTTAAGTGACGTTTATAATAATTCACCCATGTGTAACATAATCTTTTGAATTAAAAACTTTTATTGCGATGACGTTTTAAATTAATCTTTTTGCAACTTGAATCATTCAAAGATAATCAGTATTTTATATTTTAATGAGTAAATTTTGAATTTTCTCAGAATTTTTAATTTATTTTTGTACAATGGAAACTTTTGAAAACCAATGATAGAAAACAAAAAATTTTAGAATAGCTTTAATATCACAATATTGCATAATACTGCGTTAATTTCCTTTTATATATCTATTAATAATGCAAGCATATATTCAGTATTTACAATTGTCAGCATCTGATAACGTATTCCCAAAGAAGCATTATTTGCCTGATTCGTATCACTTTAATTCTTTAAGGAAATGTCCATTTTTTGTCTTTCTTTCTTTATTTATTTATTTTTGTGTGTGTGTGTGCAGGGGTCGATGCAGGTTTTTTTTTTTCTTGGGGCCCATTTTGTGAAAAGTAAAGGTTATTTTTGTGAAATTTTATTATATTTTTGGAAAAATAACATTTTGTAATGAAAGTCAAAATCCAACTACTCAAATTCGAACCAAGCGTTTATTAACAAAAACTTTTTAAAATACTTTTGCTTAAGTTTTCCTCTCTGGTGAACTTGTTTGTTTACAAATTACACATTTTAAAAGTCAAAGAATAATAAATAAATAATAAATAGTAAGTTTTTATGAAATGGAATTTTGTGAAGGGACCTATATGGAATTTTCTGATGCTCAGCAATTTATAAAAATATTATAATTTACAAAAAAAGCTGAAAAGGATACAAAACACAACGAATTGAGAGTTAATTTTGTTAGGGACATCTCTGGTGATCTTGTTTGTTTACAAATTATACATTTTAAAAGTCAAAGAATAATAAATAAATAATAAATAGTAAATTTTTATGAAATGGAATTTTGTGGAAGTGCCGATTTTGTTAAAAGGAATTTTGTGAAGGGTCCCATTTTATCAAATTGATTTTTGCACATTTTATCAAATTTATTTTTATGAAGGGGCCCATTTTATTATATTGATTTTTGTGAAGGAGCCCTAAAAAGGTCCCAAATTTTGTCTGGATCGACCCTTGGTGTGTAATTTGTAATGCTGTTAGTCGATTTTTTAGTGAAAGATTTTTTTCTTGTTGCAGTGTTTTGTTTTAATGAAGTTATTTTTGTGAAAGTTTTCTTTTATATAATGAACTTTTTAAATTACAAGTTATATATTTAAAATCTTATGGAGATGAAATATTTTAATAGCGTTTACTTTCATGGGATGAAATTTTGTCAGGGGCATCAAAGCGAGGACCCAGTTTTTTCTCAAATTCATACAGAAGATGTAAAGCAAACTTTCCCTTAAAATTTGAAAATAGTTTTTAAGGTGCTTAAAAGTGATTACTTTTTCCTGTAAAGTTCATATTTAAAAAAACAAAACAAAAAACGTTTCAAGGATATTTACTGGTCAAAATATGATGAAAGGGGTAAATACTATTGGCCTTCAATGAATGTTAGCTTATTGTTTTTTCAATCAGCTCCTGAAGGAAACATGGGCTGAGGCTCTAGGGCACTTCCAATTTTAGTGCACAATTTTCATAAAACTGATGCTTTAAATCCATTTTGATTTTGCACTGTTTACAATAAATGTTTTCAAGGGTCGATCCAGACAAAATTTGGGGTCTATTTAGGGACCCTTCACAAAAATAAATTTAATAAAATGGACCCCTTCACAAAATTCAATTTGATAAAATGGGACCCTTCACAAAATTCCTTTTAACAAAATCGGCACTTTCACAAAATTCCATTTCATAAAAACTTACTATTTATTATTTATTTATTATTCTTTGACTTTTAAAATGTATAATTTGTAAACAAACAAGATCACCAGAGATGTCCCTAACAAAATTAACTCTCAATTCGTTGTGTTTTGTATCCTTTTCAGCTTTTTTTGTAAATTATAATATTTTTATAAATTGATGAGCATCAGTAACAGTACATTTACATTTCATATGCGCTAAAAAATAATAAACATGTTTATTAAAATAGCACATCTGCAAAGAATTCTAATAATTGACTCATATCCAGTGCCATTAGTTTTTGGATAGAATAAGCAATTGCATATTATTTAAAAAAATACTTAAATAAGGGGAATATATTGAAACATCTTAATAGATTGGGGGGGGGGGAGTTGGTAAAACTGATATAATGGATCTTTAAATAAGGAAATTTTTGATAAAATAACATATCAATGTTAGTTATGTTAAAAATGAATTTTATAAAGTGCAACTGGGCCATAGGCACACCTGTTAAAAAAATTTGCCCCTCCCTAGATTTTATTTTGCCGGTGCTCATATTTTTTAGTATTTGTCCCCAACAAAATTAACTCTCAATTCATTGTGTTTTGTTTCCTTTTCAGCTTTTTTTGTAAGCTATCATAATATTTTTACAAATTGATGAGCATCAGTAACAGTATATTTACATTTCATATGCACTAAAAAATAATAAACATGTTTATTAAAATAGCACATCTGCAAAGAATTCTAATAATTGACTCATATCCAGTGCCATTAGTTTTTGGATAGAATAAGCAATTGCATATCATTTTTAAAAAGACTTAAATAAGGGGAATATATGGAAACATCTTATAGATTGGGGGGGAGGGGGGGTTGGTAAAACTGATATAATCGATCTTTAAATAAGGGAAATATTTGATAAAATAACATATCAATGTTAGTTATGTTAAAAATGAATTTTATAAATTGCAACTAGGCCATAGGCACACCTGTTAAAAAATTTTGCCCCTCCCTAGATTTCATTTTGCCGGTGCTCATATTTTTTAGTCTTTGTCCCCAACAAAATTAACTCTCAAATCATTGTATATTATATATGTAAGCAATAATTTAAATATGTAAAATCGAAGCAATAATAGAATAGTCGTGAAATTACTTTTATCCTAAAATAAAGGAGGAAATTATAAAAGGATATATAATAGAACCACGCAAAAACGCAATTTCTGAGATGGATCTTTAAATTATTGATATATTGTATTTGTCTCAAAAATGAAAATCTTAGATATTGTTGAAATATTTAAAAACGTATCTTAATCGAGCTCTTACATCATATCTAGTAGATTACTAATCAGATATTCTTTTTACACAATATGAAAATTTTATTAATAAATAAACACTTTTTTGCAATGAGACTTTAATTCTCGACTTTAAATATGTTCTTTTCACCAGTTTCATCCATCCTGAATAGAAATATATGCTAAAAATATTAATAAACAGAAAACATTACTAACGTATTTAAAGGGGAAAACGCGGAATGTTGTTCTATTACTCTACGCTATCTGCTAGCAGACGACGGAGAAACGGGCACGTTTTTATGAATGGAAAGTCGGCGAATGGGCAGGTTTTTAGGATCGTATGTTGGTCTAGATCCGAAGACAAGAAAGTATTGCTAACCATTCCGGGCGCGACCACTCTGGTCTGCGAATCGACCGTAGTTAAACGCCATGTTAGGCCTAATGAAAAACCTATGCTAACATATGACAGCTAACTGATAATATCTTCTACTTGAAATCATGTCTGTTCAGCATATTTTCCTATAAAACATGTATATCATATCCTATTATAATGTTTTAAGTTCTTAATTAAAAATCCAGATTGTTGTTGTTGTTGTTGTTGTTGTTGAAATGACCCAAAGGGCCCAGTTTTGCAGCTTTCTATTTCTATATAGCTGTCATAATCCACTACGCTTAATTCCATAAACCTGATACCTAAATCTCCTAATTTAAAAATCCAGATTAAACATCGGAATCCCAGATATAAATAAACGAACACTGTTGCCATTCAGCATCACAAATTCTAATGAATCACAAATGAACGACTCTTTGAAAGCTTCACATCCGATTCTGCTCTTAAAATATTTGTAAAAGCATCTTAAAGCTTTTAAGTATTTTAATTTTGTTTAAAACCTTCGAAAACTATTTTAGAAGTCATCTATCGACAAATCTAAGTGTAGGAAAGTATATTGTAGACCGAGTCGGAGATGCGAACACTGCTACTTCGAGATGCTACTTCCATGTTATCCTACTTCCATGGCGAACTCGAGCGTAACGAAACGCCATGTTAACCTTAATGAAAAACATATGCTAACATATGACAGCTAAACGATAATTTATTCTGCCTCAAATCATATATGTTCAGCATATTTTCATATAAAACATCTATATCAACTTTTTTGTAATCAATTATTTCTGAAAACACATTTTTAGAAATAGCGGTGACAGCTTTCGTAGGAACGCTTTGCGGTGATCGATCCAGTATTATATTACGTTTTTTTTTATATTTTGGTGCCACCTACCGGCAGAAAATACAAACAAATTTTGAAATTTTGTTTCCATCGTAAATAAAATGATTTTTTTCTTATGAAACGTAATTAAAATATAAGGAATAAATAGTACGAGTAATTTCCATTTAATTTTGCTTATATAATCAAAAAATGAGCTACGTGGTGAGTCAAGCTCTTCAGAAACTCATTGATAACACTTTTTTACAAAAACTTTCGCTCGTGGATTATTTTTTTAATATTTAATTTAAATGTTTTTTTTTTCAATCGTTGAACTATTTAAAAAAATTAATATTGAGTAAAAAGAAGAAAAAATATCCTCGTCATTTGTATTTGTAGAAATCATTTGTCATTTTTAAATGTATAATACATACCTTTCAATAATAAAATCTTCATACTGTTTGTTTGTATGAAGTCTTATGAAAATGCAGCGCAGATCAACTATCTGTAATTTTTGACGCAGTTTATATACTAATCATTAATAAAAACTGAATTTTAATTAAAAAATCGGGAAAATCAGATCTGTCGTAAAGTTTGGGACAGCGCACTCATTGAAAAGTTACATAATATAACGATAAAAAAAAATTAAAAACATGATATAATTACAACTTAAATATATATATATATATATATATATATATATATATATATATATATATATATATATATAATTTCCGTGGACGGTTGTGTAGTCGTGTCCAAAGTAAAAAGAGTTATTTCCTAGAATTTGACTTTATTTCCTGATTAGTTACATGCTCTTTTTGCCAGTCAGACCCAGGAGTTTGAGAGCCACTGGATGTTAAGGGCTCATATTTTAGACTATTGAGCATAGCCTGTTGAAGACGCCATTTTTGGGACGAGGCCGAGCGAGACGCCGGCAGCGAGAATTCTTAGCAGTTGGAACCGGGAAAAAGGCCACGATAAAGGCGCGCCCCTGCTTTTTGTTAGAGATTAACTCAAATATTTTCTGCTAGAATGCGCTACTGAGAATGGGAGGAGAAAGACAATTACTTGGTTAGTCAGCTTTTGACTGATGTCTGGGGTCTTAACCCTTTAGCGGGCGGTGCCCACAAAAAAGGACACCTAATTTTAATTCCAAAACTGACAAACGACACCAAGAATATTTAATTATTTTTTTCCTTTTATAAAGTATGGGAAAATAAGCAAGTTTGATTTCTCTAATGAATTATTTTTTTAAATTCTGGTGTCAGTCCATAATTTCATCATTTTAAAAACAGACTTACTCATGGCCGGAAAGGGTTAAGACGACAACAAGTTTTGGCAGATGAGACCTGGTTGCCGCCAACCACAGTCGAACTTGATGGATAAAGCAATAATTGTACTGTTGGAAAACCAAAATAACAGGGGCAAACTATATTTAAATTCGGATTTATGAAGTTAGAAAAAGTGTTTTGGGGATTTAAAATTTTTAATTTTGAATTTGAATTTTGTATTTTAAAACGGTTTAACTTTTTATCGTTAATTAAGGGTTTAACTATGTATATATTTAATGAAAAATACATTTTATTCAAAATTTTAATTAAAAACATCCAAGTCTTACGTAATTGTTTGTATTTAAAAATAATCTCGATTCAACTAATAGAAAATAAATATACATTTAAGTTGAAATATCTTCCATAATCAGAATAACCGATATATTTTAAAAGTTTGTTTTTCAACAAACTAAAATAATAGCTACTATTTAGCTGAACAATTGAGTTCGGGAAAAGGAGGGGGGGGGGGGGTCGTCCTTTCCTTGATATGGGTGCTTTTGTCATAAATCTAATGCGATTTTCTCGGTGATTGAAAGTAATACTGCTCTGTCGCTTAAAATGATAATCATAATAACTAGATAGTACCCGTCAAGAATTGACGGCAATAAATTTGAATGTTCCATTATAAATATGTTTTAATTTTTAATTAGTTGCTTTTAAACGAGTTAAGTTTTGAAAACTTATCTTCTATACGTATAAGGCGATAGATGGCGCTGTCAGTCCAACCTACTCAACTAATGAATTGAAAGAGTTTTTCATACATATCAAGGTGATTCCTTTTATAGTTCTTATATTAATATTTTTCCTTTCTTTTTTCTCTTTTCTTTTTTTTTTCTTTTTATGAAAAATAATCTTATACATTTCTTAGGATATAAATATATCTTCTTGATAATGATCATACAAAATATAGTTGAGAGTTTAGATTGATTTATTTAATCGGCAGATCAATTTATTTAATCGACAGATCAATTTATTTAATCTATTTTATACATCTATTTTTTTAATCTATTAGATGAATTTATTTAATCTACATGAAAAATCTTTTAATTTAAGTATTTTTAATATAAAATTAGTAACTCTAAAAATATTGTCGAGTACTCAAAAACCATGAATATAATTAAAATTTGCTGTTTGCAGCTAACGATTTATAATACATATTTTTTAATTACTTGACTTTTTTTTCGGTGAAATTCGCGATTTTTTTGCATCCGATTGGCGAAATTGATTCGCGGGCCACCATTAATCCGATCGCGGGCCACTTTTGGCCCGCGGGCCACAGGTTGTGCATCCCTAATCTAGACCAACATGTGATACTAACGAGCCGCCCATTTGCTGACTTTCCATTCATAAAAACGTGCCAATTTCTCCGACGTATGCTGGTAGATAGCGTGGTAAAATAGAACAACATTCAGGGTTTTACCCTTTAAATACGTTAATAATGTTTTCTGTTTATTAATATTTTTAGCATATATTTCTGTTCAGAACGGATTAAACTGGTGAAAAGAACATATGTAATGTCGAGAATTAAAGTATCCTTGCAAACAAGCGTTTATTTATTTAATAAAATTTTCATATTGTGTAAAATAATTTCTTATTAGTAAACTACTAGATATAATGTAAGAGCTCGATTAAGATAAGTATTTTAAATATTTCAACAATATTTAGGATTTTTTTTTTGAGACAAATACTTTATAACCTATCAATAATTTAAAGATCCATCTTAGACTTGCGTTTTTGGGCAGTTACATTATTATCTATCCTTTTATAATTCCCTCCTTTATTTTAGAATAAAAGTAATTTCAAAAGACTATTCTATTAGTGTTATTATTGCTTCGATTTTACATATTTAAATTATTGCTATTGATATATTATTTTTACAACCCTCCCCCCCCACACACACACACACCCATTGAGGCTTTTCGATATACACTGCTCAAAACAATTAAAGGATATTGCAGTTTTAGGTTGATTTTGTATCTGGGAAACTTTTTAGCTGATTGATACATGGTCGACAGACATAGTAGGTTATATGAGAATAAATTACACATGTTTGGCAGAAAAAAATGCATTTTATTGCGCATTTGTGTACAAAAGGAAAAAAACACAATTTGTGCATATGAGAAAAAAAGAATAAGAAAAGGTGTTTTCTTCAAAGAAAATCATTTTCAGTAGGGGGTATGGTTTCCACGGGCGGCCAGCAACGTTGAACACCTTTGAGGCATGGACTCAATGAGGCTATTAATGACGAGTTGGGGTATTCTGCTCCACTCTTCCAGAAGAGCCCTTTCCAGTTCTTGGAGAGTTTGTGGGGGTTGTTGGCGGCCAGAAACTCGTCTTCCTAGAGCGTCCCAAACGTGCTCAATTGGATTCATGTCTGGAGAACACGCTGGTCATTCCATTCGAACGATTCCTTCCTCGAAAAGGAAATCCTCCACCAGGTTTGCACGATGTGGCCTGCAGTTATCGTCCATTAAAATGAAGTTATCTCCGATTGCTGCAGCGTAAGGGACTACAATAGGTCTGAGGATCTCATCCCTATATCGGCGACCAGTCAGAGCTCCATCTCGAATGATGTAGAGGTCAGTGCGCCCGTCAATGGAGATGCCACCATACACCAACACTCCTCCACCGCCAAATCTGACACTTTCGTGCACGAACGCAGGATTATTCCTACTGCCACGGTCCCTCCAGATGAAAATACGCCTATTATCCGGATGCACAGAAAAACGGGACTCGTCAGAAAACAGAATATTGCTCCATTCATTTCTCCTCCAGTTGACATGCTCGGTTGCCCACTCCCTGCGGTCGCGACGATGCCTTGATGTTAATCTAACACATACCATCGGTCGGCGAGCATACAGACCTACAGCATGGAGCCGGTTTCGGACAGTCTGAGTTGAAATCGTGGTGCCTGTAGCCGAGCGAAGGTGTTGTTGGAGAAGAGTAGCGTTCATGTTTCGGTGTCTCCGAGCTGTTAACGCTAAATACCGATCTTCATTGGGCGTTGTTGCCCGTCTACGACCTTGCCCTGGTCTTCGGCCTGCACATCCACTCTCCAAAAAACGGTTCCAGATCCTGGAAATGACACTTTGTGACACTCCAATGGCTTGCGCTACTTCGGCTTGAGTTTGGCCCCCTTCTAACCTACCAACAATTCTTCAAGCTTCTGAATCTGTCAAATGACTTCGCTTAGACATCGTACTCATCGAAACAAAGCAATCACTGAATGCCGATCATCCTTGTCTTCATTCTCTTTTATCCAGTTGAAAGTCAAATTTCATTCGCTGCCGCTGAAGCGACGTTTTTGACGTCGAACTCAAAATTTGCATACTCCACAGTTTGAAAACCAGAAAAATTTGCATTTGTGATTCTCTTCTTCTATTTTCGGCAAAAAAAATTTCGTTTATATCTTTATTTTATATAAAACTTCAAATATCCTTTAATTGTTTTGAGCAGTGTATTTGTTACGGTTGGTTTTAACAAATATTTGTATCTACATTAAATTCCTTCAATCACTTTCTCCACATTTATTTAACAGCACTCTTTTTCTGTTTTTAATAAATAAATAAATATATATATATAATTGTAATGTTAATAAAAGTAAAAACAGTTTTTTATTTATTTATTCCCTTTTCTTTTAGGCAAAAGTAATTTCAACTTCTATAGTTTTAAGTAGCTTCTTCCTTTTTTTTTCAAAGGCGAAAAATAAATAGCAGGGAGGTAGGCTTTTCAGTTAGACCACACATATAGAATTGTGTAGACAGTTATGCATTTTCCCATGCCTTGGAGTCAGGAGTTTGGAGACACTTGGTCTGTCTTTGGTTAAAATAAAAGAAAGCAAGACCGACCACCCCGTAAGAGATTACGTTATCTTATGTAAGGAATACCCAAGTAAACAGGCTTTGTACTTTTACAACCTGCAACAAAAGCATTGCTTTCCCTGTCGTTTTTATTGCACGGTTGTAAATATGCAAGTCTGTGATCCTTGTTGGCACCAGCCGAAGGGGAGGCACGGTTGTTTTTTCCCATGAAACGACTGGCAGAGAAATGAGACAGAATGTCGCTGTCAGGCTCAGTCCATTTCTATTGTTTTACCTCCCGGGTCCCCCTTGGAAGGTGCGCTGGAAACGCCCGCTAGTAACGGCGCTGGGAAGAGAAAGTGGTTTTTCTCTTCAGTTGTTGATCTGAGATTTGTATAGTGCGGTTGAAAAGCAGAGAATAAATTCTCGAGATGAAAAAGTATCCGGTGGGGTGTTACTGAGTCGAAGTGGCACTAGCAGAGGCGTGTGAAAGGCATGGTAAAGGCTATAAGGGAATTATAACTTAGTATGGAGATGCCGTGTATACTATTATGAGTATTCGAGTTTATGACCATTATTTTGCCCTAAATGGAATGATCGTCGTTTTATAATAGAGACGTGTCTCTTGTTCGGACCAATACTGGTACTTCATAGACTCCAGTGTAAATGACGAGAGAAATACTGTCGAAAGCTGAGGAAGTTTAGTAGTCTTGCGGTGAGTGTTGAATGCATGTTTCAAAAATCTGACTTTGACTGAATAGAGACGTGTCTCTTGTTCGGACCAATACTGGTACTTCATAGACTCCAGTGTAAATGACGAGAGATATTCTGTCGATTTTACATATTTAAATTATTGCTATTGATATATTATTTTAACAAAAAAAAATTTTTTTGTCTTTATCATGTCATCATTTGTCTTTATGATGAGACAGTTCTTTTCCTATTAAGAGGAGGTTCCTAGTTGTCACTGATCATTTCCTATTAAGAGGAGGTTCCTAGTTGTCGCTGATCATCTCCAATTAAGATGAGGATCCCAACTGTCGTCGAGCTTTAGTAGAAGGCAACAAGAGGTACGAGGAAGTTCACCAGCTGTAAAAAATTATGGAGCTTATCACGTTCTTCATGGTGAAATATGAGAATGATAGAAAAGCTATCAGTTTACCCCGGATCACATCTTGTTTAGCCAATAAACGAATATGACTTTGTGAAAGGCAAAAATAAAATAAAAGTGATCAGCCTGCCCACTGGAATGTTTGTAAAGTTCTTTACCTTTTGTAAGTAAATTTTACTTAGTGTTTTATTACATATGTTCCTTATGTTAAAAATATGTTTATTTGTCTAATAGTTTGAGAGTAATATACATATATTTAAATAATACTAATGATGAATTTCATAATAAGCTAAAGTAATGTGTAAATGGATATATTGTGATATGTTGGAAACTACGATCTTCTAAAAATTCTAATTCTTCAAATAAAGGATTTATTTACTCTCAAAGCTGGTATATTTTTCTTTGTAATCCTTAATTAAGTAATATTTATTTGTTTACAGTAAATTAATAAGAGGGGACTAACCTCTCAGTAAGCAAGAAGAGTTATGAAAAATTCTACTTTACTAAATTAAATTTTTTAATTTCTTAGAGTTAAACTCACAGCCATTGCTTTAATGAACATTAATTAAGGCTATGCCTTCTTTTACTCAAAGCTATTCGGTTGTATTTTTGATCTTGCTTTAATGATAAACAATTTAATAAGTGATGAAGTAGTAGTATTAAATTCAACTACATAAATGATTAGTTTAATCCTTAATTCTCCTTTCTTTGGAATATTATCATCTAAAATAAACAATAAAATGTTTATTTTTAAAAAGTAAAAAAAAAAAAAAAAAAAAAAAAAAGTAATCAGTTTCCTTATGACACTATACGATCTTTCGATTAACCAATCTGATTTTGTTCAAAATTTCCATAATTATTCTAATTTTTGGTATCCTATCATACCTTTATTTTGTTAATTTTTCTCTTTCCCCTTTTTGACCTCATATTAGAGGAATTTCAGGTTTCCTTTAATTTTCCAAATTAAATGATGTTTACATTTTGTTAATTTAATGTGGATGGAGATTTGAGCTTGATCAGGTAGGAGTGGAGTTGGATGTTCTTTATGTATTACTGTGTACTATTTGATTTAGAAATCTGTTGCCCCTTACTACATTTAGTTTTATTTTAAAATGAAGATTTTAAAATTACCATGTTATATTAACTTATACGGATTTTTGAGTCTTGATATTTTAGTAAATTTGGTTTAACTTACTCCTCTCTTCATGGCAACAGATTTCAGTGGAGTTAATCAAGGTATACTCGTTTTTAAATTGTTCATTGAGTAATGAGTTGTAAGTGAATCTTTTAATTTAAGTTAATTGTTTAAACAAGAACATCCAAACCCCACAAGAATGGAGCCGTAACAATTCGGTCTCTGGGTTATTTATTTTTTTTACTTGTATATGTTTTGAATATCAAAGAGCAACTGAGTGTTTTTCAATTTAAATTTCTGTGTTTATATGCTGAAGTGTAAAAAGAGGTTTAGGCTCTCTGTGCTATTAGTTACAATTCCCAGTCAAAAAAATGTTTTGTGTGCATAACTTTATCTTATTTACTAAAATCATAATCCTGTACTTAAGTTTTATGTATTTATAAGGTTTTTTTCTCCTCTCTTTTCTCATTTTTAAGTTGCCCTCCCCCCCACCCCCCAGGCCACCCCAATTTTCCTTTTTTTTTGTTTGTTTGTCATTTTCTAACTCTAACCATGGCTTATAAACATTCAGAAGCAATCGCCACTATTCAGCGGAAAAATGCATTAGTGGATAATTTGTCAAACATTCCTCCATTCAATGGAGAGGCCAGCTCAGTCTGCTTCTTAGATTTTTATGAGAAATTTGAGAGTTTTTCCAAATTATTTGACTGGACTGAGAAAGAAAAAAAAATTGTATTGTTAGCCAGGTTATCAGGAGCTGCATCTAGGCGGGTACAAATACACAAAGCGAAAACATCTGAGGAGTTAATGTAAATTTTAAAAGAGAGTTACACTTCACAGACCACACCAGATGTTGCACTCAGTCACTTTTTAAATTTTAAACAGTCACCTAGTATGAGTGTTCAAGAGTTCTACGACACAGCCCATGATATGTCACTAAAAGCCCTTGTAATTGAAGGTATTCAGGATGAAGTAGTTGATAAAAGCCGAAAGGCTCTACTCCACTCCATGCTTTTGAGCAATCTTACACCAGAAGTGCGAAAGGGGTTAATTGCGAGAAACCCGCAATCCCCAGAAGAAATTCTCAAAATTGCACTTCTGGAAGAAAAAGCTTATAGAAGCATTAACCCTTTTTATAACCACCGCGAGGAGATTCTCAATCCAAATATGACTCAAAACCTACCCTGTGCTGCGGTTTTTCAGCAAAGTAGCTCACAAAAGAAGGAGATAGACCAACTAAAGTCACAAATTGATGTATTAGCAGCAAAGATAGACAGTTTAGTTAATCTTAGGGATAGGGATGTACAGGAGAAAAACCAGGAAGTAAGACCCGTAACCTGCTATAGGTGTTCCGTACAGGGCCACTATGCCAGAGATTGTCCACTAAATTTTGTCGACTATAATTTTAGAAGGGGAGGTGGTCAAAATTATAGGAACAGAGGTGAAAATCCTAGAGGCAACCATACTCAGCGAGGCGGATACAGGGGAAGAAGAGGTGGTTATTACCAAAACAATAGAAATACAGCTGCAAACAGAAATGAGGAGCAGGCGGTAAATAACACCCCAATAGCAAACAATGAAAATGAACCTTTCAACTATTAGTGGCCGGATCAGATGTGGTCAAGTCGATCCCCAACAGGCCTCTGGACCCCCAACTGTGTATAGTGTTTTTTATCCCCAATCATATACCTTACCAACTGCAAGAATTTGCATTAATAAAGTTTTCCTAAATGCATTATGTGACACGGGTTCAGCAATCAACCTCCTGAGTGGTACTGATTTTAACTGTTTAGAGAATTTTGAGACGGAGAATTGCAATACCCCCATTATGACTGTCACCGGTGAGAAAGTTCACCTGAATAAGAAAGTATTTTTAAAATTTGTTTTTGATAATATTCAGTGTCAAACTGATTTCTATGTAATTGAAGGAAGATTAGCCGAAGAATTTAATGTGATTTTGGGGATGCCCTTTTTGAAAGAGTACCGGGCAAGTATAAATTGTGAAACTAATGCTGTTGCTCTTATAGTGCCAGTAGCAGGCCAAAGTAAACAAAGCTTAGAAACCCTAAGTAATAATTCTTCAGGGTCTAATACCTGCCTTGCTACTAACTCTGTAAATATTTCAAATTCTGTATATAGTGTTAATTCTAATTATAATTGTGTAAATAATGATATTGTTGAAGAAAATTCTGTAGATATAAAATGTGTCAACAAAGTAGAGGAGAATACAAAAAGTGGTAATGCCAATAGCCCTCCTGAAAATTTTGCATGTAGTAAAGTTCATGACTCAGTCAGTGTTGAAAATGGGAATCATAGTAGTGAAAATATGGTAGTTCAGGACCCGCAGTCGAGTAATATGGGAAAAGATGTAGAGGTAGTCATTCAAACTGAGTCAGATAAGGAAGTTAAAAGTGTTGCGCAGAACTTTTGCATGCAAACAATATCAGGCGGTAGCTCTGTGGATAGTAATACTACAAATTCA
Organism: Maratus michaelseni; assembly: GCA_963931845.1. NCBI lineage: Eukaryota > Metazoa > Arthropoda > Arachnida > Araneae > Salticidae > Maratus > Maratus michaelseni. The sequence continues at coordinate 55,936,431 of OZ007596.1, forward strand.
TCAAGTATCCAACATGTCGATAATAATATATCAGCAGCGAGTCAGGTAACCCAAGTTAATGTTGCTGAAAATACTACTGAAATGTGTAATAGTGATGAAAATGAAGATTCGGTATGTATAGTTTCGCTGTGTTATGTAGCAAAATTTCAATTCCCCCGCAGTTTAAAATGTTAGCCCAAGTTAAAAGTTATAAGGAAAATGTTATTAAGGAAAATGATATTATTATGTTAGAACCTTTGGCGAAAAATTTAAATCAAGGTCTCCTTACCTCCAGAGCCATCTGTACTAAAGAACATGGCCTGTATATTTCATTTGCAAATTTTTCAGACAACAGTATTCATTTAAATAAAGGAACTTTTGTTGCCAAAATTCAAAAATGTTTAGACAAATCAAATGTCCCGTAATTGAAAATACGTTAACTTGTAATGTAAATTTGGCCCCTCCAATTGGTGACTTTGATCACTCTGATCTCACTTGGAGCTCTGAAATTAATTTAGATCATTTAGAACCCCCCATTAAAACTTAAAATGCAAAATGTTTTAGACCAAAACAAAGATGTATTTGCAGCATCGGTCTTAGATTTACCCGGCTGTGATACAATCCCGCATGAAATAAACTTAACTTCAAATAAGCCAGTTAAAGGCAAAGCTTATAGAGTCCCCTACAAATTACGTCAAGAAATGGAAGACCAACTTAATACTTTATTACAGGCGGATATAATTTCCCCTTCCATGTCTGAATTTGCTTCTCCGGCTATTCTGCTTCGGAAATCGGACGGTTCCTATCGACTTGCTGTTGATTACAGAAGATTAAATAAAAATCTTGTTAAAGTTGCTTATCCAATTCCTAACATTACCGACTCTGTTGATGCTTTAAGTGGGGCTAAATTTTTTTCAACATTAGATTTAACTAGTGGTTTTTTTCAACGGGTTATTCGCCCAGATGATAGGCATAAAACTGCTATAATCACCCACAAGGCACTTTTTGAGTGGACCAGTAACTGTTTTGGGCTCTCAAATTCAGGTAACAGTTTCCAGAGACTTATGAATGCTATTTTCGGTGATTTAGGCAATCTTGGAATTCTAGTTTATATAGATGATATTGTAATCGCCTCCTGTGATGTAAATTCTCATTTTGAGAAGCTTAGCATGGTCTTTGATAGGTTAAGACTGCATAAACTGAAACTTAAGCCCAGTAAATGCACTTTCCTTTCGAATAAAATACAATATCTAGGTTTTGAGATTTGTAGTGGCCAAGTGTCACCTATTAATAAAAATATTGCAGTAATAGAAAATTTTAAACCTCCAACTACCCAAAAGGCTGTTAGGTCCTTTATTGGAACTCTATCTTTCTATAGGAGAGTTATACCAGATTTTACTAAGAGGGCTAAAAATTTAATCAACTTAACTAAAGAGACAGGAAAATTTTCGTGGAATGAAGATGCACAGAAAGAATTTGAAGACCTTAAAATGGCTCTTATTTCAAAACCATGTCTTGCACTCCCTGATTTTGAGAAAGAATTCCATTTATATAGTGACGCCAGTGGCGAGGCGTTAGGGGCAGTGTTATCACAATTAGATGAAAATAACATGCTCCATCCTGTTGCCTTCGCCAGTAGAAAATTGAAAGATGCTGAGACCCGTTATTCCACCACTGAAAGGGAATTGTTAGCTTTAGTTTGGGCTACTGCCCACTTTAAATGTTACATTGCAAATACCCACTTCTTCATCTATGCGCCTCTAACCTTTAAGTTAAAAATTCACGACCCTACCTCCTGCATGGCTAAATGGATCTGCACTCTCTCAGACTTTAATTTTACAATTAAGTTTGTTAAAGGTAAGTGTAACAGTGTCGCAGATTTCCTTTCTAGGTATGTCAACAATGATAACCCCAATGATACTGTTAATTGTAATTTTTGTATACAAGTCGAAAAGGAAGTTACTTTTATGCCTCATTCCAATCTACTTGAAAAAATTGGTGAATTGCAAAAATCAGACAAGAAATGCTGCGAGATTGCAAGAAAAATAGACCAAGCTGCAGAAATTGCTCCTAAATACATAAAATTTTTTTAGAGATGACATTTTAGTTTGTGAGGATACGAGGGAGTCAGCTATTTTGAATAAATCTATAAAGTTAGTCGTGCCAAAAGGATTGGTCACTCAAGTTTTTGCACTAACACATGAGTCCCTAGCTGCTTGTCATCAAGCCTTTCAAAAGACCATTGATCGCATTCGTGAGCACTTTTATTGGCCAGGAATGTCGTCAGATGTCAAACATCTAGTGGAGTCATGTATTAGTTGCCAGCAGAAGAGAGCTTATAGAGCAAACCAGCTCGCCCCTCTGCAACATATACCGACGCCCCAGTTTCCCATGAATAAAGTGCATTTAGATCTCATTGGACCCCTACTACAAACTTTTTCAGGAAATAAGTATATAGTCGCATATATAGATGCATTTACTAAGTGGCCAGAAGCATATGCGGTTAGTTCAACCACTTCAGATGTCATTGCGGACACTTTAGCTGATTTCATCTGACGCTACGGAGCTCCCTGTTTTATTACGACAGATAACGCGAAGAATCTAATTTCAGATGCGATAGAACACGTGTATAAAATGTTTGGTATTAAACATATTAAGACCTCCTCGTACCACCCGACTGGCAACTCTCAAGTGGAGAGACAGAATCGTACTCTTAAAAATGCACTTTGTCACATAGTCAATCAAAATCAATCTGACTGGGACACAAAACTCAAATTTGCGCTACTAGCTATGCGTTCAGCTGTCCACTCATCAACTAAACTTAGCCCAGCTGCAGTTATGTATGGCAGAAATATGAATCTACCATATAATCTCTTTTCTCAACCACCTTCTTTTAATTATAATGATACACCCTCTTTTTGCGAGCTCTTAATCCCAGCTCTTCAAAAAGTATACACTGAAGTACATAATAATTTAATTAAAGTTTCTGAGCAGCAGGAAAAATACCGTGAAAAAACAGCTGTAGATAAAAATTTTAAAATAGGAGACCTTGTGTGGTTATTTACACCCACAGTCGCCCCTGGAAATACAAAAAAATTAAGTAAGCAAAATAATGGTCTTTTACTATAATTGAGAAGCTAAATGACGTTAATTTTAAAATAGCGCTAGTTGCTAATCCCAAAAATTGTCAAGTTGTCCATGTTGATAGATTGTCTTCTTTCAAAAACAGACTCTCCATCTGGTCCAGTGCACCAAAACAAACAATTGGCCTGGGATCGACTGAAAACATGACCATCGATTCACCACACCAATCGTGCGATTCTCCCCCTGTAAGCAGGTGTAAACGTAACAGATTCATTCCCTGGGCACCATATGATAATAATCGCGCACCAGCAGTAGTGAATGTCAACAAAAACGAAACTCCGGTAACGCCGGAAACGGAGGATGCAGACAGCGACACGACTGAAGTCATAACTCCCTCTCCCCCACCTCCCGTTTCTCCGGAGGTAGCTACGACAGAAAGCAACGAAAGGTATACTTTAGCAGCGGCGCAAAATAACGAGAGAGATGTTTCAGCAACGGCAGGAAGCAACGAGATGTCTGTAGGTAAAAATTCAGCAACGGCAGAAAGCAACGAGATTCGCGTAGATAAAAATTCAGCCACGGCAGAAAGCAGTTCAGCGGCTGCACACAGCGATTCGCGCAGGTCTCGTTCATCGATTCGTTCAGCTGCTAAATCGAATAGGGTTAGTCGATCAATATCGATTTCTAGAACCGACTATTCGTTACGGAACAGGAGAGATCGTCCGAGTTACAAATACTGATAACCTTTTTCGTTATTCGTGCATTTTTATTCAATTTTACCTTGTTTATTTGTATTTATTTGTAGTTTAGTTAATGTGTATGTATACTTAATTATTTTTTTTGGCATTTTTAAAACGGAACTTAGTTTTTCTAGCGTATTAAAGGTTTGTTTTGGTTGTGTTTTGATACTTTCATATATGCATTTTTAACCCTTTTTATGTTTATACTTGAAATTTTCGTCTGTTTTATGCTAGATTTTGTGGAATATACCCTTCCGCAACCCGTTTTCGTAGAGTTTGGGTATATTTTGGCAAAAACGAATGTGATTTTCGTTACTTTAAATTTTTTTAGGATGTTATGTTTGGTATGCTCTTTTGCCGAAGTAGTTCTTTTTTTTCCTTTTTTTTATGCATCTGTGTTTTGTATATAACCTTTTAAGTGTGTGTTTTCTTTAATTACTGATTTTAACTAGGTGGATTTAGTAATTATTATGCAGTTTGTTTTTTTTAACTTAAACTTTAAGGATTGTGGGCCCTTTTTTTTCTTTCTTTCTTGTACATACTATCATGTACATACCTGCATGTTGTTGTGTATGACTGAAATTGCTAAAATTAAGTATTTTCTTAATTTTACTTCCTATTTTTGTGGGATGTATGTTTTCCTTCCTGGTGTTATATTTCACCACCCCTGTTTTCTTTAAATTTTTTTGTGGAATGTTTTCCCTGTTGTTTTAAAAGCAGTCTCGGGCTTTTGCTATAAGTAGCACAGAGGCAGAGATACTCTTTCCCTTGCACATTACTTGTAAGTGCATTTGTAAAATCTACACAGTGACCCGAATCAAAGAACTTTTTTCGAAAACAAACATGGGTTCACATATAAAGTTGTTACAAATATGTGCGTAATTCTCTAACATGGTCTGTGATACCATAATATGTGTCTTGCTCTTAATTTACCATATATATAACCTTCTATTACAGTATGCATATATGTTTTTTTTTGTTTCACCAGTTGCTCTTGTGTATTTTTGTATGGCAGAATTAATGTGTGTTTTAGAAAATTCATTGACATTTACAGTGTTGTAACTATAATATTACTAGTACTTATTTACATTAATATATAATGTTGTAATATACTGTGATGCCAGTTATTGAATTTATATATATAAGCAGTGTAAAGAAACTTAATCAGTGGGCACTTCCTTTTTTTCGGCTAATATTCATTCTCAAAATTCAATTTATGGGTTGTTTACAGTTCTGTTACCAGAAATTTCAAGTGGGATGCAGTTGAGCGTAGGAATGACAGTAGTAGGGAAGTGAGGTTTCACAGTCCAAGTAGAACATGTGTTCTTTTACAGGTGCAGAAAGTATCTTTTTCATTTTAGTGGTAAAATCAGCCTCGTGGTCCCTCCTGTGGTAACACTCTTTTATGGTCATGTTTGAGGTAGTATTTTAGGTAATGGTTGCTACGGATGTGCGAGCTCTGGTTGTATATATCCGGAATATGCTTTCAGGGTGGTGTTTCAGCGGTGAATTATCTGGATCCCGTCTCGGATCGAGGTATGATTTGTGTATGTGGGTCAGTTTTTCAGCATACCATGTGGCAGCATGTGTTTTCAGCATGCCCCAGCATACCATGAGCTACCCAGCTGCCTTTCAAAAAAAATTGTTTTCTCAAAAAAAAAAAATTTTAATTAGCCGAGGGGAGCAATCTTGTTACAGTTGGTTTTAACAAATATTTTTATCTACATTAAATTCCATCAATAACTTTCTCAACATTTATTTAACAGCACTTTTTTCTGTTTTTAATAAATAAATAAATAAATATATGTAATTGTAATGTTAATAAAAGTAAAAACAGTTTTTTTTTTATTTATTCCTTTTTCTTTTAGGCAAAAGTAATTTCAACTTCTATAGTTTTAAGTAGCTTCTTCCTTTTTTTTTTTCAAAGGCGAAAAATAAATAGCAGGGAGGTAGGATTTTCAGTTAGACCACACATATAGAATTGTGTAGACAGTTATGCATTTTCCCATGCCTTGGAGTCAGGAGTTTGGAGACACTTGGTCTATCTTTGGTTAAAATAAACGAAAGCGAGACCGACCACCCCGTAAGAGATTACGTTATCTTATGTAAGGAATACCCAAGTAAACAGGCTTTGTACTTTTACAACCTGCAACAAAAGCATTGCTTTCCCTGTCGTTTTTATTGCACGGTTGTAAATATGCAAGTCTGTGATCCTTGTTGGCACCCGCCGAAGGGGAGGCACGGTTGTTTTTTCCCATGAAACGACTGGCAGAGAAATGAGACAGAATGTCGCTGTCAGGCTCAGTCCATTTCTATTGTTTTACCTCCCGGATCCCCCTTGGAAGGTGCGTTGGAAACGCCCGCTAGTAACGGCTCTGGGAAGAGAAAGTGTCTTTTCTCTTCAGTTGTTGATCTGAGACTTGTATAGTGCGGTTGAAAAGCAGAGAATAAATTCTCGAGATGAGAAAGGATCCGGTGGGGTGTTACTGAGTCGAAGTGGCACTAGCAGAGGCGTGTGAAAGGCATGGTAAAGGCCTATAAGAGAATTATAGTATAGAGATGCCGTGTGTACTATTATGAGTATTCGAGTTTATGACCACCATTTTGCTCTAAATGGAATGATCGTCGTTTTATAATAGAGACGTGTCTCTTGTTCGGACCAATACTGGTATTTCATAGACTCCAGTGTAAATGACGAGAGAAATACTGTCGAAAGCTGAGGAAGTTTAGTAGTCTTGCGGTGGGTGTTGAATGCATGTTTCAAAAATCTGACTTTAAAAGTCTTTATCATGAGACAGTTCGTTTCCTATTAAGAGGAGGGTCCCAGTTGTCACTGATCATTTCCTATTAAGAGGAGAATCCTAGCTGTCGCTGATCATCTCCAATTAAGATGAGGATCCCAACTGTCGTCGAGGTTTAGTAGAAGGCAACAAGAGGTACGAGGAAGTTCACCAGCCTGTAAAAAATTATGGAGCTTATCACGTTCTTCATGGTGAAATATGAGAATGATAGAAAAGCTATCAGCTTACCCCGGATCACATCTTATTTAGCCAATAAACGAATAGGACTTTGTGAAAGGCAAAAATAAAATAAAAGTGATCAGCCTGCCCACTGGAATGTTTGTAAAGTTCTTTACCTTTTGTAAGTAAATTTTACTTAGTGTTTTATTACATATGTTCCTTATGTTAAAAATATCTTTATTTGTCTAATAGTTTGAGAGTAATATACATATATTTAAAAAATACTAATGATGAATTTCATAATAAGCTAAAGTAATGTGTAAATATATATCAGTACAAAAACCCTTAACGGGTTAAAAGTTGTGACGCAGCACTTTCTTTTGGCTTTATGAATTTTAAATATGGGTCTTAAAAGCAATGATATCAAATTTAAGTGACGCTATGTTAATAATTATTTTTTTAAATCATAATTTTCTTTTTAGTTTTATTTATATTCACAGGTGCAATTATTATCTTAATATGAAAAAATATATAAAATTTATTCGCTGATGCTTTTTCATTCACATCTCTCATGAATTCAAAATATGGGTTTTAAAAGAAATGATATCAAAATTTGAGTGACACCTTGGCGTTAATTTAATAGGACTCTTTTAAAATTCAATTTAAATTATTTTTGGTTTGTCTTCTAAAGTATATTTACACATACAAACAATACTTTTAATTTTTCAATACACTTTTAAATATATTACTTTCACTGAGCCTATATTATGTATTGAAATGTATTTATTTCAATAAATTGATTTATCTTCTGTGCCACGCTATCCAAAATCATAAGTAAAATTTATGTAAATGATTATTTTGCGTCATATTATCCACTTGAATACATTTCCCTTTGTTTGGATACTATGACGCAAAATAATCATTTACATAAATTTTGCTTATGATTTTGGATAGCGTGGCACAGAAGATAAATCAATTTATTGAAATAAATACATTTCAATACATAATATAGGCTCAGTGAAAGTAATATATTTAAAAGTGTATTGAAAAATTAAAAGTATTGTTTGTATGTGTAAATATACTTTAGAAGACAAACCAAAAATAATTTAAATTGAATTTTAAAAGAGTCCTATTAAATTAACGCCAAGGTGTCACTCAAATTTTGATATCATTTCTTTTAAAACCCATATTTTGAATTCATGAGAGATGTGAATGAAAAAGCATCAGCGAATAAATTTTATATATTTTTTCATATTAAGATAATAATTGCACCTGTGAATATAAATAAAACTAAAAAGAAAATTATGATTTAAAAAAATAATTATTAACATAGCGTCACTTAAATTTGATATCATTGCTTTTAAGACCCATATTTAAAATTCATAAAGCCAAAAGAAAGTGCTGCGTCACAACTTTTAACCCGTTAAGGGTTTTTGTACTGATATCATTACTTTTTTAAGGTTATTGATGAGAATGCCAATTAGTCGAAATTAAGCATAGGGTATAAATTAATCATTAAAATAAAATTTTAAAGAAATGCTAAAAAAGACCCCTTGGACCCCAATAAAATATGAGGGTGGTGGCCCAGGGAGAGGAATCCAAGACTCAACTTTTAAATTATACAGCGAGAGAGTAACACAATTAGAAGGATGAAAATGCATGGCAAAACCCGTTTGTTCCATCTTCCTCCGCCAAAGGACGCAACCTTTTCTATACAAACATAGCTGAAAATTTTCGGGCCGTCGATTCCGAGTCAAATGAGCCATACGTCGTCGTGATCGGTCCCATAGAACCCGATAGGAAAGTTCCCCCTGGTGGTGAAACTTGGAACTAAAATCGATATATCCTGTCGATGTCGAGTCGAATGAATCACACTGCATTGTGATGGGACCCATAGAACTCGAGATAGCTGCAAAATCCGTTAGTTCCATCTTCCACCACCAGGGGGCGGACTCTGTTCCATACAAACATAGCTGAAATCTTTGAGGCTGTCGATTTCGAGTCGAATGAGCCATACCTCGTCGTGATGGGGCACATAGAACACAAGATAGGAAAGCACACTCTGGTGGTGAAACTTTTAACTAAAATCGATATATCCTGCCGATGTCGAGTCGAACGAATCAAACTGCATTGTGATGGGACCCATAGAACTCGAGTTAGATGCAAAATCCGTTAGTTCCATATTCCACCACCAGGGAGCGCACTCTGTTCCATACAAACATGGCTGAAATCTTTGAGGCTGTCGATTTCGAGTCGAATGAGCCATACCGCGTCGTGATGGGGCGCATATGACCCGAGATAGGAAAGCGCCCCCTGGTGGTGAAACTTGTAACTAAAATCTATATATCCTGTCGATGTCCAGTTTAATAAATCAAACTGCATTGTGATGGGACCCATAGAACTCGAGTTAGCTGCAAAATCCATTAGTTCCATCTTCCACCACCAGGGGACGCACTCTGTTCTATACAAACATAGCTGAAATCTTTCAGGCTGTCGATTTCGAATCGAATGAGCCATACCTCACCGTAATCGGGCCCATAGAACACGAGATAGGATAGCGCCCCTGGTGGTGAAACTTGGAACTAAAATCGATGTATCCTATCGATGTCGAGCCAAATGAATCAAACTGCATTGTGATGGGACCCATAGAACTCAAGTTAGCTGCAAAATCTGTTAGTTCCATGTTCCACCACCAGGGGGCGCACTCTGTTCTATACAAACAGCTGAAATTTTTGAGGCTGTCGATTTCGAGTTGAGTGAGCCATACCTTGTCATGATCGGGGCCATAGAACCTAAGATGGGAATGCGCCCCCTGGTGGTCAAACTTGAAACAAGTTGAATGAATCAAACCATGTTGTGATGGGACCCATAGAACTTGAGTTAGCTCCAAAATCCATTAATTTCCCCTTCCACTGCCAGGGGCGCTCTCTGTTCTATATGAACATAACTGCCCCTGGTGGTGAAACTAAAATCAGTAAGTTCTATCGATGTCGAGTCGAATGAGCCAAACTGCATCATGATTAGGAATGCACAACCTGTGGCCCGTGATGGATAACTGGTGGCCCGCAGAGACCATACATGCCAACCTATCCAAAAATTTCGAATTTCCTTAATAATTCGTGAGAAAAATTTGCAAATTTTGTCCATAAATCGTAGGAAAATATGAATTTCATCGATCAGGCGCATAAAATCATGAATTGCATTGACTGGATGCAAATTTTGTCAAATGGGTATGGAAAAATCACAAATTTCGCCATTTTGTCGCTAGAAAAAAAAACGCAAATTTCAATAATCGGTCAACAGAAACCAGAGATGCCAAAATCAGTAATTCCGGAGTTGCAAATTTTGTCAATCACTCAAAAAAAAAAAAAAAATCTTGAATTTTGTAAATCAATTGAAAAAACCTGCGAATTTTGTCGATAAGGCACTTAAAATCGTGAATTTCATGGATCAAGCAGCGAATTTCCTCGAATGGCGTGGAAAGATCGAGAATTTCAACGAACAGTTGCAGGAAAAATTTGCAAATTGTCCATAGATCATAGGAAAACATTATGAATTTTGTCTATCGGTTCTGCAAAATTATGAATTTTGTCGATAGGCATGGAAAATCGCAAATTTCGACAACTGGTCTTGGAAAAATCAAGAATTCCATCGAATGTTTGTGAAAAAATTGTAAATTTCAACGAACGGTAAAAAAAAAATAATAATTTGCGAATTTCGCCATTGTCTAGAGAAGAAAAATTGTGAATTTCATTAATTGGCCGATGGAAAGCATATCAGTTGAAAATCATGAATTTTGTCAATCAGGCACAGTAAAAACATGAATTTTGTGGATCGGGAGAAGGGAAATCATAAATTTTGTTGAACACATGCATAAAAATCATGAATTTTGTTTATCAGGCATATAAAAATCATTAATTTCGTCAAACGGATGCATAAAAATCAAGAAAGTCATCAATTGGGTGCGTATAAATCTTGAATTTCATCGATCAGGCGTGTAAAAAATCATGAATTTCATCGATAAAGTGCATAAAAATATAGGACAAAATTGCCATTCGCCAATCGGCGAGTAATACTGAAAATTTGCCGACTGACTTTACTGCCACCACTGGTCAAACTTAATAGTTCCAATTGCGATGATTCAATGGAAAAAGATTTTTTCCCCACTGTCGCTCGACAAATTTCAAAACCATTTGGCGAATTTCACGATTTTTTCAAAGAAATTATTTGACGGATTGTGATTTTTTTTCTTCTCGAAGCCATTCGACGATATTCGAAATTTTTTTCCCCTGAAACCAGTTGATAAATTTTGTGATTTTTCCACTATCAATGAATTTTTTGATTTTTCTGCTATCGATTGATGAATTTCGTGATTTATCGACTATCGATTAATGAATTTCACGACTTTTTCCATAAACGAACAAATTGTGCACTTTTTTTCCACTGCCATTCGACGAATTTTGCAATTCTGTTCCGCGATTGTTAGACAAATTTCACTATTTTTCTCCCGAGATCATTTGACGAATTTTGTGACTTTTAATTTTACTGACTGATTGATTTATATTTAATAATAAAAGTTAAAATGTTTTGATTTAAAAACAAGATGGCTAACTGAGGGTGAATCCCAAAACTTAGCCGCATCATCAATGAGTTAGCTAATCAAGCATTTAGCTCTTACAGTTTGTTTAAAAGGTGCACACAAAAGCAAAAAATATGAATTTTTTTTAATCCTTACCATCACTGTTGAAATCCTGAACCAATTAGAATCTAATTGTGACAGTGTATTTATCTTGCAAATATCATTGAGGAGTTTTTTATACAGGGACACGCAAAATCAAAACATCATCATGATAACATTCAAATTACTAAGCCAATTCAAACCTAATTATGCCAAAGTATCAATCGATGAATTCATTAATCAAATATGTTGGGCAAAATCCTAGAACAAGCAAAACATCTGATTTGGCTATTTTTTTTACGCACGTCAACCAAAAAAACGGCAACTTCCAAATTCTACCCAATCAGAACGCATGCTTTTTAAGCTTAAGCAAGCAGATACTTACACACTGCTTACGGCAAGCTTTTTCACAAAATAAACAAATTTTATTTCGTTTTACAATTATTTACAAAGTTTCAGCAAGTTTTTCTTCACGATTTTTCTATTTTTACAAACTTTTAGCAATATTTCGTCTGGATATTTCAATTTTTACATACAAGCATTTAGCAATTTTTTCCTCCAGATTTTTCTATTTTTAATAATTTTTAGCTATTTTTTCCTCCTTGCTAAAACTTTGTAAATTGTCATAAAACGGAATAAAATCAATGTTTACTTCGTGAAAAAATTTTCATAGAAACTGTGTAAGTAGTGAATTCTCTGCTACAAAGAACACAGGTTATGATTGGGGAGAATCTAGAGAATTCTGATTTTTCAAATGCACGAAACTCATTCAAGCACCAGTTAGTAACATGTATATGTACTCTTTGCGTACATTAACAGAAAAAAAAATCCTGGATGCATGAAACTCCCTGTGCAGCAATCTCTAGAATGCATGAAATTCATCCAAACAGCGGTTAATAATTGATATATATATATATATATATGTGTGTGTGAGTACGCTTCGCGTACATTAACTGAAAAAAAAAATCCTGGATGCACAAAACTTGCATTTCTCTGACTTCGGTTTTTCGAAATAGATAAAATGCTTCAGGGATTCAATCCAGCATCGCTGAAATGTTACATAATCACAGAAGATCACTAATTATAATTAAAATATAGATAAAATGCTGAAGTGATTACAAATTAATCACTGAAGCATTTTATCTATACTTCAAAACATATTTGTTTTGTTTCTCATTTCCAAAATAATTTTCATTCATATTTACTTATTATAAGCATGTTATTTAATTTTACTGACTGATTGATTTATATTTAATAATAAAAGTTAAAATGTTTTGATTTAAAAACAAGATGGCTAACTGAGGGTGAATCCCTAAACTTAGCCGCATCATCAATGAGTTAGCTAATCAAGCATTTAGCTCTTACAGTTTGTTTAAAAGGTACACACAAAAGCAAAAAATATGAATTTTTTTTTAATCCTTACCATCACTGTTGAAATGCTGAACCAATTTGAATCTAATTGTGACAGTGTATTTATCTTGCAAATATCATTGAGGAGTTTTTTATACAGGGACATGCAAAATCAAAACGTCATCATGATAAGATTCAAATTACTAAGCCAATTCAAACCTAATTAAGCCAAAGTATCAATCGATGAATTCATTAATCAAATATATTGGGCAAAATCCTAGAACAAGCAAAACATCCGATTTGGCTATTTTTTTTACGCACGTCAACCAAAAAAACGGCAACTTCCAAATTCTACCCAATCAGAACGCATGCTTTTTAAGCTTAAGCAAGCAGATACTTACACACTGCTTACGGCAAGCTTTTTCACAAAATAAACAAATTTTATTTCGTTTTACAATTATTTACAAAGTTTCAGCAAGTTTTTCTTCACGATTTTTCTATTTTTACAAACTTTTAGCAATATTTCGTCTGGATATTTCAATTTTTACATACAAGCATTTAGCAATTTTTTCCTCCAGATTTTTCTATTTTTAATAATTTTTAGCTACTTTTTCCTCCTTGCTAAAACTTTGTAAATTGTCATAAAACGGAATAAAATCAATGTTTACTTCGTGAAAAAATTTTCATAGAAACTGTGTAAGTAGTGAATTCTCTGCTACAAAGAACACAGGTTATGATTGGGGAGAATCTAGAGAATTCTGATTTTTCAAATGCACGAAACTCATTCAAGCACCAGTTAGTAACATGTATATGTACTCTTTGCGTACATTAACAGAAAAAAAAATCCTGGATGCATGAAACTCCCTGTGCAGCAATCTCTAGAATGCATGAAATTCATCCAAACAGCGGTTAATAATTGATATATATATATATATATATATATGTGTGTGAGTACACTTCGCGTACATTAACTGAAAAAAAAAATCCTGGATGCACAAAACTTGCATTTCTCTGACTTCGGTTTTTCGAAATAGATAAAATGCTTCAGGGATTCAATCCAGCATCGCTGAAATGTTACATAATCACAGAAGATCACTAATTATAATTAAAATATAGATAAAATGCTGAAGTGATTACAAATTAATCACTGAAGCATTTTATCTATACTTCAAAACATATTTGTTTTGTTTCTCATTTCCAAAATAATTTTCATTCATATTTACTTATTATAAGCATGTTATTTAATTTTACTGACTGATTGATTTATATTTAATAATAAAAGTTAAAATGTTTTGATTTAAAAACAAGATGGCTAACTGAGGGTGAATCCCTAAACTTAGCCGCATCATCAATGAGTTAGCTAATCAAGCATTTAGCTCTTACAGTTTGTTTAAAAGGTACACACAAAAGCAAAAAATATGAATTTTTTTTTAATCCTTACCATCACTGTTGAAATGCTGAACCAATTTGAATCTAATTGTGACAGTGTATTTATCTTGCAAATATCATTGAGGAGTTTTTTATACAGGGACATGCAAAATCAAAACGTCATCATGATAAGATTCAAATTACTAAGCCAATTCAAACCTAATTAAGCCAAAGTATCAATCGATGAATTCATTAATCAAATATATTGGGCAAAATCCTAGAACAAGCAAAACATCCGATTTGGCTATTTTTTTTACGCACGTCAACCAAAAAATCGGCAACCTCCAAATTCTACCCAATCAGAACGAATGCTTTTTAAGCTTAAGCAAGCAGATACTTACACACTGCTTACGGCAAGCTTTATTATACAATTTTAACATAAATTTTATTTCGTTTTACAATTATTTACAAAGTTTCAGCAAGTTTTTCTTCACGATTTTCTATTTTTACAAACTTTTAGCAATATTTCGTCTGGATATTTCAATTTTTACATACAAACATTTAGCAATTTTTTCCTCCAGATTTTTCTATTTTTAATAATTTTTAGCTATTTTTTCCTCCTTGCTAAAACTTTGTAAATTGTCACAAAACGGAATAAAATCAATGTTTACTTCGTGAAAAAATTTTCATAGAAACTGTGTAAGTAGTGAATTCTCTGCTACAAAGAACACAGGTTACGATTGGGGAGAATCTAGAGATTTCTGATTTTTCAAAAGCACGAAACTCATTCAAGCACCAGTTAGTAACATATATATGTACACTTTGCGTACATAACAGAAAAAAAAAATCCTGGATGCATGAAACTCCCTGTGCAGCAATCTCTAGAATGCATGAAATTCATTCAAACAGCAGTTAATAATTTATATATATATATGTATATGTGTATGCTTCGCGTACATTAACTGAAAAAAAAAAATCCTGGATGCACAAAAATTGCTATATTCCGCACTCCCTAGAATGCATGAAATCCATTCAAGCTGCGGTCAGTAATGTTCGCACAAAAATCGGTTTACAGCAATCTCTAAAGTGCTTAAAATACATCTTATCATATAAAATCAACAAAAATGCACTTACCGTTATTTCTCATCCTTCGTTTTTTTTTAATATTTCACAGGATTTATCCTTTATGACATAAAACACATTTCATAAACATAATTCAACAAATCTGACACACAACAAACCAACCCACAGACAATAGAACTCTATTATAGAATATTCTAATCTGTCAACCAACCAATCAAATCTAATTCCCTCAAAAACCAGCTCAATTTTCAGAACCATGCATTCTGCTCATGCTAGAACCAAGCACAGAAGGCGTGGAAAAAACGTAAGAAATAAACCGGTAACAAGAAAACTCATTTATCGCTTCGCTAAATTCGATGACCCCAAGCGTCTCTCGCTTGTTCTAGGATTTAACCTATTTTTCTTAATTATCTGTCTTAGTTTGTGAATAAATTTTTGTAATGTCAGTTGAAACTGATCTCTCGTACATAACGATGCATCACATTTTTTTAATGTTTTTTTTTTCTACACCATGATGTTGCTATTTAACAACATTATTTTAATTTTAAAAAGAAAACAAACAACTAATAAATCAGTAAATATGAACGTTTTGCACTCCTGAAACCCCCCCCCCACCCCCAAAAAAAAAAATATATATATATATAATAATATATATATATATAAACAATATATATATATATATATATATATATATATATATATATATATTGTTTTAATTTCAGGGTAACTGAAGAAAAAAAAAATCCTTCTATAGCGTTTCTATTTTTCCATGCGCTGTGAAGATTTTTTAACGGGTTCAAAAACAAATTTCACAAATACTTCTAACTTAATTAACAAATATTTCAAAAATATATTTTTAATTCCATGTTGTTTATGTATGAAGAAAGAAACAAAAGTTTGGTAAACTTCTATCTCTGTTTAAATAGTCTATTTCAAGAATAAAAACATTCGGTAGAATGCATAGCTTTGACAATACATAAACAAAAATGAAGAATACAGTACCTTTTTTTTTTTTTCTCAATTTCTTATATTTGGTGCAAGATACTACTGAATACTTTGCTACAAGATTTGTTTAAAGATATTACCCTCTCTCATGATTTTTAGGTTTCCAATGCCACGTCTACCATTGCCCCGAGAACTGACGACTGATTTCGTGATTTATTAAGTAAAATCTATATTTAACATTTGAAAATAAACTTTCACTAGAAAAAACAAAACAAAAAAAACAATGGTAGAACTTTGCATTTCTCTGACTTAGGAAAATAAATATTAGAAGATAAATACATATTTCTTTATTATCTGTTTTTAAAATGCAAATTTAAGAAATGAAATTGAAAAAAAAAAGGTACTGTATTCTTCATTTGTTTATATAGCTGATCAAATATACGCATTTCACTGAATGTTTGGATTCTTATACTATGAAACAGAAGCTTACAAACGTGTTTTTTATCGTACATAAACAACATGGAATTAAAAATATATTCATGAAGTATTTGTTAATAGAAGTTAGAAGTATTTGTGAAATTTGATTTTCAACACTTCAAAAAATGTTCATAGCAGCGAATCGCATCGCACACGAAGAAAACAAACTGATGATTGATTCATTTTGAATGATTCCTTGTTACGCAAATTAATTGATAAAAAAAAAATCTTAATCTTTTTTTTCCTTTAAAAAATCACAAATTAAATATAAATAACAATTAAATTGTATATGTATAATTATAAAATATTTCAATATTTTAATCAAGGAATCTAAATATTTTTCGACTTAATGAAGATTTTGATATAAGAAATTCTTTATTATAACAAAAAAGAAAAATATACAAACAATAATTTAATTTAATACATATATATTACATATTAAAAATTGCATTAAAAACTGTTTTCGTATTAAAAAAAAAAAAATCTAAATAGTTCTTCAGCCAGATATGATTGCGAAATCGCCTTTAACTATAACCGTGATACCCATGAATATCCTGACCGCGCAGGAATAAAAAAGGGTGAAAAGGCCGAAAATCTTTAATGTTAGTCTAACAGAAAAAGCATAAGAAAAGAGTCCGATTTTGAAGCTGGATTATATAAAAAACAAGAGTTTTCCTACGTTAGCTCAAAATCTTACTCTCTTCATCTAAAAGCGATTAATATAATATATTAATTTAAAAAAAATCGTTCGATCCATTTTCGAGATAACACCTCTGTGCCCATTACACCATTACATTTTCCATTTTCGCTTAAAAATTGGTTTCCAGATCTCAAAATCTACTGCATGTAGAAATCTATAAATTTCAGGATAGAGTTAGGCCATAGATATAAGACTAATGTGAAAAAATCGAAACGGTATGCCTCATATTTACTGAGATATTAAATGTCGGCGTTTCGATTTTCCTTTGATGTCCTGCTAGCTGTATATATGAGAGTGACGGAATCTTCGGTTTTGGGCTTACGGTTTTCGGTTTTTCGCTGCGTCACTCAAGAGACTACCGTCTCTTATGATATTGTGATATGTTGGAAACCACGATCTTCTAATAATTCTAATTATTCAAATAAAGGATTTATTTACTCTCAAAGCTGGTATATTTTTCTTTGTAATCCTTAATTAAGTAATATTTATTTGTTTACAGTAAATTAATAAGAGGGGACTAACCTCTCAGTAAGCAAGAAGAGTTATGAAAAATTCTACTTTACTAAATTAAATTTTTTAATTTCTTAGAGTTAAATTCACAGCCGTTGCTTTAATGAACATTAATTAAGGCTATGCCTTCTTTTACTCAAAGCTATTTGGTTGTATTTTTGATCTTGCTTTAATGATAAACAATTTAATAAGTGATGAAGTAGTAGTATTAAATTCAACTACATAAATGATTAGTTTAATCCATAATTCTCCTTTCTTTGGAATATTATCATCTAAAATAAACAATAAAATGTTTATTTTTAAAAAGTAAAAAAAAAAAAAAAAAAAAAAGTAATCAGTTTCCTTTTTATGACACTATGCGATCTTTCGGTTAACCAATCTGATTTTGTTCAAAATCTCCATAATTATTCTAATTTTTGGTATCCTATCATATCTTTATTTTGTCAATTTTTCTCTTTCCCCTTTTTGTCCTCATATTAGAGGAATTTCAGGTTTCCTTTAATTTTCCAAATTAAATGATGTTTACATTTTATTAATTTAATGTGGATGGAGATTTGAGCTTGATCAGGTAGGAGTGGAGTTGGATGTCCTTTATGTATTACTGTGTACTATTTGATTTAGAAATCTGTTGCCTCTTACTACATTTAGTTTTATTTTAAAATGAAGATTTTAAAATTACCATGTTATATTAACTTATACGGATTTTTGAGTCTTGATATTTTGGTAAATTTGGTTTAACTTACTCCTCTCTTCATGGCAACAGATTTCAGTGGAGTTAATCAAGGTATACTCGTTTTTAAATTGTTCATTAAGTAATGAGTTGTAAGTGAATCTTTTAATTTAAGTTAATTGTTTAAACAAGAACATCCAAACCCCACATATTCAGCTTATTTAAGTTATTTTTAAAATGATATGCAATTGCTTATTCTCTGCAAAAACTAATGGCACTGGATGTGAGACAATTATTAGAATTCTTTGCAGATGTGCTATTTTAATCAACATTTTTTTTTACTTTTTAGTGCATATAAAATGTAAATGTACTGTTACTGATGCTCAGCAATTTATAACAATATTATGATAATTTTAAATATACAGCTGAAAAGGAAACAAGACACAATGAATTGAAAGTTAATTTTATTGGGGACAAATACTAAAAAAATATAGACACCGGCAAAATAAAATCTAGGGAGGGGCAAGATTTTTTAACAGGTGTGCCTATGGCCCACACTCTAGAATATAAACATAAAATAAACTTAACTAAGTTTTTTTTTTTTTTTGGGGGGGGGGAGGGGGTTCTGTTTTTATGAGTGTTCAATTAACTTAAAAGCGCACATACAAACACAAAAAACAACATTAGTGTGTATGAGAAATGGATGTTATAACCGCCTTTGGAAAATGTTATTAAAATTAAATTTTATCGGTATTAAAATATCAGAAAATGTTTTTTATATATTCTTTATAATTTTAATTACATTTGAAAAATACTTATTTTATTTATAATGGAAACATAATGAAAAAAAATAAGTGGATTAAAAGGGGAAAGTTGAAAAAAATGTCACAATTTGGATTTTTCATAGTTAATGAATATATTTTGTAAATATATTCATTAACTATAAACAATCCAAATTGTGATATATATATTTGTTTCAACTTTTTTCTTTTAATCCATTTAATTTTTTTCATTTCGTTTCCATTATAAATAAAATAAGTATTTTTTTTAATGTAATTTAAAAAAAATTAGGATATTCCTTATATATTTTTTTAATTACATTTCAAAAACTCTTATTTTATTTATAATGAAAACATAATGAAAAACATTAAATGGATTAAAAACTGAAAGTTGAAAAAAAAATATATGTATCACAATTTGGATTTTTTATAGTTAATGAATATATTTACAAGAATAATAATAATAATTTTCATTCTATTTCATTTTATATAAATTTTTACATTATTTTATTAAATTACTATTGTTTTTCCTCTACAAAGTTAAATTAAAATATTATATTAAAATTAAATTTTATCTGCATTAATATATCAGAAAATGTTTTTATATATTCTTTATATTTTAATTATATTTAAAAAACACTTACTTTTTTATAATGGAAACATAATGAAAAAAATTAAATGGATTAAAAGGTGAAAGATAAAAAAAAATAATTATCACAATTTGAGTTTTTCATAGTTAATGAATATATTTTGTAAATATATGCCATTTATAGATAAAACAAGTATTTTTTTTTATGTGATTAAAAAATATAAGGAAAATAAGGTGTCTATATATTCCTTATATTATTTTAATTACATTTCAAAAATACTTATTTTATTTAGAATGGAAACATAATGAAAGACATTAAACGGTTTAAAAAGTGAAAGTTGAAAAAAAATATCACAATTTGGATTTTTATTTACAATAATAATATTATTATTTTCATTCTATTTCATTTTATATAAATTTATATAATTTAAACTTACAGAAGTTTATCCCGAAATAAATCCTGATTTTTTTTTCTTTATTTTTTTTTTCTTAACATGTCTAATCTAAAGAAAACTATATTAAATTTTTATCATAAAAATAATTTTTTTATTCCATAAGTAAATTATTAATTACAACTATTAATTACATTAGTATGGCTGAAAATTATTTTACACATTACAAAATTTAATATTTTAATTACATTTGAAAAAAAAACTATTCATTTTTGTTTACAATGCAGGCAAAATTTAAGTGGTTATAAGCTAAGTTTTTAAAAATTGATAACACTAAATTAAAATTAAAATTAAAATTTAATGAAAAAATAATAATTTTCATTTTGTTTACAATTAATAAAATTTCAAAGTTATATAGCTTTCTTTTTAAATGCTCCTAAAATAATACAATTTCAAGAAAAGGTTTCTTTAGATTAATTGCCAGTAGATGGCGCCACAACGATTTCTAGAAAAACTAATTATGATCGAAGAATTTGCATCGATATTCGCGCTCATGAATACATGATACAAGCTATAGGTTGATTGCTTTTGGTTGCGCAAATCAACTGCTGACCAAAAAATCTGAATTTTTTTCCATTTAAAATGATACATTAATTATAATTCACAATTAAATTGCATATATATAATTATAAAATATTTCAATATTTTAAACAAGGAATCTAAATATTTTTTCGACTTAATGAAAATTTTGAAATGCGAAATTCTTTATTATAACAATAAAGAAAAATATATAAGCAACAATTTAATATAATACATATATATTAAACATTATAATTAACTGTTTTCGCATTAAAAAAATAGTAAATTTACTTCCTACATGCAAAAGTTTTAACTGTATTCGTGAAGCGATTATTTGGCATATGCTGATCGCAGAAAAAAGGGGTAAAAAGTCTAATGATAATCTATGGAAAAACGCGTAGGAAAAGAGTCAGATTTTAAAACTAGATTATATAGAAAAAAAGAGTTTTTCTAATTTCACGGATAGTCTTATTCGTTTCATCTAAAACCGATTAATATAATATATTAATTTTTAAAAAATCGTCCGAGCCATTTTGGAGAAAACATGTATGACACCCTTACAAAGACACCAATTTAGTTAAAAATGGACTTCCAGATCTTAAAATCTACTGCATGTAGAAATGCATAAATTTCAGAATAGAGTTAGACCGGGGATATAAGACTAATGTGAAAAAATCAGAACGATATGCCTGATATTTGCTGTGATATTAAATGTCGGCGTTTAGCTTTTCCTTCGATGTATTCTAGCTGTATATATAAGAGTGACGGAATTTTCGGTTTTTCGCTGCGTCACTCGAGATACTACCGTCTCTCGTGATCTCTAATACCAATTTTATATTTTATGTAGAAAAATGAACAAATCTATATTTTTTATATTCAAATATAGTGAAAACTCTGAATAGCATAGACACCTCGAGATCGTTGAATAGATCCCTGCATTGAGTAGTTTTTTTGAGGGGGGAGGGGGTGTATAATTTTCTTTCTGCGTCTCCGGTTCACCCTAGCAAAATTCTTCCGGGTCATATATAGATTTTTTGCAAGTTGGATTGTTCGGATTTTCACAAAAGGTTTGAACAGAACTGTTTCAGATGGAAATAAATAAGTATTTAAATATGAATGAGTCTATATTCAATTTACTGCATGAGAAAAAATAAAACGTAACATAAGAAAGGTAATCATAGGCTTTTCTTTCTTTACGGAGCAAGAACCATTTTTTCTTTTCTCAGAATATCAAAAACATTAAATACTTTTCATTTATGATACACACAAAAACACATGTATCGTATTTGTGATAGTTTATGTACACATACACCGTACACCTGCTACATGTGCGTAGATTTAGTAGAAGTGCCCAATATTCCAAGGTATAAGAGTACAAATATATACGTGTCAAAAATTGAAAAAGCGTTCGCTAAATAGAGGTGCCCGCTTTTCGGGAGTGTCCACTATATAGGTCTTATTGTATGTATGAAAGGATAAAAATTAAACCTTTTTAAAATTCAAAATTAAAAGTTTAAAATTTAATATCCCCAAAATTTATCTCTTATTTTTAAATCCTGTACTTAAGTCTGAACTGCCCCTGTTATTGGTTTCCTAGCCTCATATTTATCACTCTCGTGCTTCAAAATCCTATGTTCTTTAAAAGTGAAATTGCTGATTAAGGGCTTCTTGCAGTCGTTTGTGGCTTTGATGCAAACATGTTTGCAGAACTTGGTGTAGTCAAAGAACAAAGGCATCATGCGAGAGCTAAATAATCAATAAGATGGTTTTTTACCCTACCATGTGTCAGTGGCACAATATATATTTAATCTGAAAAAATATTGGACATTCTTTTGAAAAAGCGGGTCAACCTGAACCCGACCCGCAAGAGTAAAAACCCAATCCGAAACCGACCCGAACCCGAAAAAATGAATGTCAACCCAACTCGACCCCGACCCGAACCCGACCCGCAGCAAAAAAGTAGAAGTCAATCTGACCCGAAGCCGAACCGCAACGAGAAAATAGACAGCCAACCAGACCCAACCCAAACAGCGGGTCGGGTCGGTGCGGGTGAAAGCGAGTAACCCGACCTGATGCAGGACTCTAGTCTCAAAGCAATTCTCCTTCAAATGTTAGTAATATAGTATATAGGATAATACACATCAACAGGAGCGCTATTTTAAACCTTTCTTGTGGGAAGGGGCAGAAACTCTTTTGATTTTGTTGTGCACAGCTGCGAGGCAGATAATCGTATAGTTTTATTCTCATTTAAAAATTATTATTATTATTATTATTTTAATTAACCAAAATACTTATTGATGATAAATGTGTGTTACTTTGAATTTAGCAAACATTATTGATTAATTTATCTACTTAGTGTGTTTATTTAATAATAATGTTTCTTTTTTAACCATACAAGACAAGCTATTTCAGATTTTTTGGGGAAAAAAAAAGTTTGATGTGTGATGACTGGCTACATCTAAAATATCATATTCCTTGGAAGGGCAATTTTTCCGCCCCCTAGCTCTCCCAAATAATGCACCTGCACATCAGTGAGTCCGTCTTAATCGCTATGTACGAATCTCTAAAAGCACGAAATTCAAGTTAATCGCTATGTACGAATATCTAAAAGTACCAAATTCGAATGCAAATGTAATTCGTTATTTCAGTGATCTCTATGACTTTTCCTTCTGAGCTTCGCGCACACCAGGGAGAGAAAAAAAAAGAAGAAGAATAAACTATCAGTGGGTTGCTGACTAACTTGCTGTAAATAAATCTAAAAAAAGTCATAAATTTCAAATGACAGTGACGTTATTGAAGACTTTATTAACTGTTATTTCGGCAATCGCAATAAATATTAGGGTGAAGCGAAAAAACTTTTTTTTTTCAAATCAAAATTGGACGGGGTGGGAAAGTTGCTCTATCAGATCCTCATTCTGAATATAAAATATCTTTGAAAAATATGAATATTAAATACTGCCCCAAGGTGATTGAAAATTGAGAAAAATTGTAAAAGTTGTTCATTTTCCTATTTTCTTGTCAAATATATAAAATTCACAAATATTATTAATATTAAATTAATTTTAAAGTATTCTTCTTAAATTATTATTATTATTATACGCTTATAGTGAAACTATGTAATATTTATATCAAATCCAGGTGTCTTATACTGCCCCCATGACTTCAAAATTTTGAAAAATGTATAAAAATTAAGTGAAGCATAATCAAAACAACAAAATTGCGTTATATTTTATATTTCGTAAGAATATATTTTTTAAAATTATACTTGAAGATGAAGAATAGCAAGAAAAAATAATTTATTATTACAATTTACAAGCATTATAAGCTTAATAAAGAACCAGGTTCTGAGTATTTGGGGCACTTTTCGTTACAATCTGGAAAGGCTTTAATGTTAAATGAAGAAAAAAAAAATAACTACAAAATATATTGATACCAGTAAGCTTGTTGCAATTGGCTGTGACGGAACTATAATTAACATGGGTTACAAAGAAGGTGTCATGCGATTTCTAGAAGAAAAAGAAGGAAAACCACTTCAATGGCTTATTTGCCAAAAACATGCCAATGAGCTTATCTTGAGCCATTTGCTCGAGCATCTTGACGGTAGAACAAATGGGCATCAAAGTTTCACAGGATCTATTGGGAAACCTCTAAAAGATTGCGAACCTCTTCCTCTTGTACATTATAAGAGAATAAGCTGTGCTTTGCTAGAAATTACTAATAAAAAGGATTTAAGCGCGGATCAACTCTATTTGCTTGAGATATGTGAAGCAATTTCTTCGGGATTGTGTCCCGAAAAATTGTATAAAAGAAATCCTGGTAAAATTGTGCATTCTAGGGGGCTTACAGTGGCAAATAAAATTCTTAGGCAATACGTTTCTTCAAGTGAACCGTCTGAAAATTTTTTAATTCTGACACATTTTATACTAAGAGTTTATTCAATTATATGGTTTCAAATTAAAACTAAGCCTTCATGCATTTACGGATCTAACCATTTGCACCAAACAGTTATATTATCATGATATTTACCAAACTAATTACAAACAATAATAGATCCCGTAATTCAACGAAATGGTTATTTTTGAAATCCGGAAAATATTTTGATTGTCATGTTGGTTGACGATAGGGACTATGTAAGAGTCTTGGCAGTACGTAGAATAATAAAATCTCGACAGTCAAGATATTCTTTACGTACGTTCAAGTTACCTAAGATCAATTTTGAAGCCAAAGACTATATCGATTTTATAAATTGGGCTGAATTCAGGGTCACGTAAGTGACCGTGACAGAACCACCATTAACTAAGTAATTAAATCATAATATTCTGACAAAGTGTATCCTAAATCCAAAGGCAATAAATGAAGACATCTTACCTAAGATTAAACTATTCCCTTGTCACAATCAAGCCACTGAAAGATGTGTGAAACTTGTTACGTAGGCTTCTTCAGCTGTTTGTGGTCCTTTGAGACGCGATGGGTTCATTAAAACTTGCCTGTAGTCTCGGGAAAAAAATGCCAGTTTTTAAAACCAAAAAACAGTATGGACTACTATAAAATGGTAAGTTCATTGCTTGTAAATTGTAATAGTAAATTATTTTTACCTGATTACAATAGTTCTTTAAAAATAATTAGAAATCATGTTTTCTTACATAGGTTAAGTAAAAAATATAAAACAATTACAATTGCCCAAATTTCATATATTTAAAAAAAGTATAATATAATAAAAGCGAATTTGATATAAATATTACATAATTTTACTATAAATATATAATAATAATAATAATAATTCGATGATCATCCTTTTAAATTAAATTATTATTAATAGTTTGTATATTTGCAAAATGCACAACTTTTACGTTTTTTCTCAATATTCAATGACCTTGGAGCAGTATTTAATATTAATATTTTTCAAAGATATTTTATATTCAGATTGAGGATATGATAGAGCAACTTTCCCACACCACCCCATTTTGATTTGGTGAAGAAAAAAAATTATTCATAGACGAGCACTTTTACGTTTTTTCTCAATATTCAATGACCTTGGGGCAGTATTTAATATTAATATTTTTCAAAGATATTTTATATTCAGAATGAGGATATGATAGAGCAACTTTCTCACACCGTCCCATTTTGATTTGGAGAAAAAAATGTTTTTCCATAGGCGAGCGCTCCACCCTAATAAATATGGTCTTTTTGAGTTTTAATGCATGTAAAAATAAATAAATAAATAAATAGATAAATTAACATTATCAATGTGTTTTATGAAATTTAGCATTTTGCCAAAATCCTTAACAAAAGAATGAAAAAGATTTTTTACAATAATGATTATTTTAGTTTCTACCATTACTCAGGCATTAGTATGTATTTTTTCAAGAGCAGTAGTAGTATACGTGTGTCTTATTTTTAATAGTTAATTGCTGTTATTGTTAATTACTATTACACTTTTTAAAATGAATTTATTTTTATTGTCAATAATATACATTTATTAAAAGTTACCATTAAAAACATAGTCAGTTATCCATTTTAAAAAACACATATGGTTGAGTTCGGTATTTTAAAAGAGCTAGGTAATGGATTATACTTTTTTGAGACAGACGATATAATTAATTTCACTGAAATGATTTTTTCACATTGTCTTGTATTGGATATTTTCTCATAGTATAGTTTTAATGTAACAGAATTGTAATTAAGGATAAATTTTGAAAAAAGAGACATCCTTTAAGAACAGTACAAAGAAAGCAGAAGTTAAAAATATTAATTTCCTAAGGAGATATTTTAAAAATACGAATGCATCCTACGCCTATAGGATTAACATTAGCGAGGGGAATCGAGAAGTTTACTGACGAGGAGCTTTAAGTGCAAGTATCCATTTTTATTACATTTCCATTTTCATTAGCTTTTACAAATTGCTTCGATGCGAATTCTTAGAGCTTTTAAATAGTTGATAATTAAGTAAAACAAGATATTCTTCGTAACATTAATTTGCTTTCATTTCTTTTTCTCAAGGCGAATTATTAGAATGTTGCCAAATCAATTAACAGAAGCTGTTCTAATTATAGAAAGTATTTTCCGTTTTGATATATTCCCACAACTTATCCTTTGAAATGTATTAGAAAACTTCTATAAATATATCCAGATAATTTTACAATTCTATTCTTCAATAATTCTTTTATTCAGAGTATCTTTATGCAAATATTCATCGATTTCTTAAGGCAATTCAGAGTTGTATGCTTGAATTCAGTGATATAAATATAGATTCTGCGAAATTCACACTCAAGGAATTTATACTTTCTTTGTCATTGAGAAAATTACTGGTAGCGTACAAAATACAAGAATAACCGCTTTGAAAAGATGTATTTGACATATAGTTGTAGATAATCATAGTCAGGGTCTAAACAGTGAATTCAAACAGTATAAACTATAAACAATCACAGAAGAATTTTACAAATGAATTACCAAGCGGAATCCTGAATGAATTTAAATGGTCTAAACATGATAATTTTCAAGGTCTTTCTCATAAATAGTCACCACTTTTGGAAAAGATTTTTCAGAAGTATCATCTTTGTACTATTTGGCAGAATCAGTATGGGGTGTTTGCTTTTTAGGTGCATTTGTAATTAGATAAATACGTAGCACCTATAGTAGTCGTCTGGTCCGTCCGTCTCTTCGCATATAACAGCGCAAAAACTACTCAACCGAATGGTTTGAAATTTAATGTATATAATCGTTGCAGAATTTTGTCGAGTCATTTGAAATTTTATGAAAATTAAATCAAAACTTAAAAAGGTGTTAATAAACGTTTTCTTCATTCTATTAAATCCTATCATACGTAATTAATTCAGTGATATCCTATGAAAGGTAATAATTCTAATGTTGTCATGGTGATTACGTCCTATTTAAGATGAAGTCATATTATTTCCCTATTACTGAATTTATGTACTAAAATTGCTTGATTATAGCCATTCTATAATCTACCGCCAGTTTTTTGGATAGACGTTTCCGGAGAAATAGATATTAAATGGAAAAAAGTCTAAATATGGATTTCAAGTTCTGAAATTTTCAAAGCTAGGTTTAAGTTTACCATTGGAATTTTCAGTGAACGTCAACAAAAGATAAAATGTTGCCAACTTAAAATGTACTTATTTTATTACGGAAACTAATCATATCATAATAAGAGACGATATAATTCATTTCAATTAAATAATAACGATGATTGTTTTTTTTACACTGCCGTGCATTGGATATTTGCGCATAGTATAATTTTAATGTAACAGAATTTTTTAATTTGATAAAATAAACTTAATATCTATAATATGAAAATCTTCACATAACATAAATATTGTATTAATGCATTTCTGCATAAGAGTGCAACAGCTATTAAACCATGATATGAATATTTATTAAACTAGTTATAGTAAGTACGCACCTCATTTGTCAAGTTTGACGTACAATTTCCAACTTGTTTAGTTCAGTCATACATCGGCTGACATTTAAATCCTGCCTTCTGATTTCGAATAATTCGCCAAAATAGTGGATCGACCACCCAACTACGCAGTAACGAATTTTGAGGATTAAAGGTTTTATGTTTAATGTAATATGAAACCAGGACAGGATAAAGAAAAATCGGCAAAAAATATCATTATTTCTTTTTTAGTACAGCTTTGATTAATATATTTTTAAAACTATTAGTCTGATACAAATGTCTAACTGCACACAATGAATTTCTTTTTTAAGTTGTTACAGTTTTTAAAAAATGTTAAGAAACGAACAACTCAACTTTTAATTAACCTCTCTTAATTATTTTCGTTGTTGAAGTTTTTTAAGCAACTTTCAACGAAGGATGATGTTATGCAATTCGCTTGTATCTTCTTTTTTTTTGTATGTATGCCCGCGCATAAGTCTTAAACGAGTAATCCGATTTTCATACTGTGTTTTGGGAAAGGTCTCGGTCTGCCGGTGGTCCAGTTTTAATATTATTAGGATCTAAAAATGACACGTTTGTCTGTCTAACTGTTTTATATATTTTATTTTATTTTATAGCCTTTAATTTTCGTAAAAATTAACCAATCATCACGAAATTTCAATATAGTATTAAGGTACATACGAGTTGTAATTTTCCAACTGGACGAAAAATGTCCGGGCCAGAATTCGAACCTGGGATCTCTAGGCTGAAGCTGCCACTCTCTACCAACTGAGCTATCCCGGTCGAATCAGGAGGGCATAATTCATCCAGTTAACCTTATTGATCATAGCATCTGGTCTGATATTTTAATCAGCTCAACAGAATAAATCGCAGGTAATGGAACTCCAGTAAACGCTGGATACGTGATTACAGTATATTAATATACTGTTTAATTATATTAATATACTGCTTACGTGATTACAGTATATTAATATACTGTTTAATTATATTAATATACTGCTTAAATTAATATACTGTAATCACGTATCCAGCGTTTACTGGAGTTCCATTACCTGCGATTTATTCTGTTGAGCTGATTAAAATATCAGACCAGATGCTATGATCAATAAGGTTAACTGGATGAATTATGCCCTCCAGATTCGACCGGGATAGCTCAGTTAGTAGAGCATGGCAGCTTCAGCCTAGAGATCCCAGGTTCGAATCCTGGCCGGGACATTTTTCGTCCAGTTGGAAAATTACAACTCGTATGATTTCTTTACCAATTTGAATAATTGTATTAAAATTAATATACTATTAAGGTACAGTCGGCCAAGAACCCCCCTCCCCCCCCCCACACACACATACATTTTATGACCAAAATTCTCCCAGAAAAAAAATGGAACTAGGCATTCGACTAGAAATCTTCTTTCAATTTGTGTTTTAAAAAATAACCTTTGTGGATAATCTTCATACTGAAATTGTAAACAGAGTCTAAACTTCTCAATACGAACACCTCATTTTGTCATCATATTTGGATTTAATTGTCTGTTTGGATTAAGCCCAGCCCTAATTTCTGAAAACATACTTGTGATTTGGCTATTTCGATCATATCTCTTTCTCTAATATAAAATGGATACATTGTTCTCGTGGTATTTCGCTATCAAATCATGAAATTGAAATGCCTCGTCAATCATCTCTATAAACAATTACTCTACTGCTCAACAACAGCAATCTTTTGATTAAGAGAGAGAGTGAAAAAAATGAGGGGAAAATAAAAAAAGAAAAGTTATTCCAATTTTCGAGTCGGACAGGAGCCGAAATAGCAGCTGAAAGTTTAGATTCGAATTCAATGCAGAAAAATGTAACAAAAGACCCAGAGAGAGAATGCTTCCTGAACACCACATAACTAGCCATAGCGTATCAATAAATTCACGCATTTGGGGAAGTATTTATATTACAAAGCATTAGATATTTTAATGCATGTGAAGTTGCAAAATGTTGTTGAAATAGCTAAAGGGCAGTTTCGAGGTGCAGTATGAACACTTGGGTCCTACCGGCAAGCTTTAAAGAATTCACGCTTTAATCCAAAGAATATTGTGTGTGATGATATAACGAGAAGTGGTGGCAGTACACTGTCATTCGATCGGTGAAACCGTATGTACCGTCAGCTTCATTCTGAAATATAAGAAGCACTTGGCTGAGACACAAGTATAGTGGCCACTTCCAACAGTTCACGGGATGTCGTCACACTTTCATACAAAGCAAGGTGCATTAATATATTTTTTAAAACTATTAGTCGGATACAAATGTCTTACTGCATACAGTGAATTTCTTTTTTAAGCTATTACTGTTTGTAAAAAATGTTAAGAAACGAACAACTCAACTTTTAATTAATCTCTCTCTTTTTTTTTTTTACGTTGCTGTAGTTTTTTAACGAACTTTCAACGAAGGATGTTATGCAATTCGCTTGTATCTTTTTTTTTTTTTTTTTTTTGTATGTATGTACGCGTATAACTGTTAACATACTATACATACTATAATTTATGACCGAAAATAACCTCTCAATATGTTTGTAGATGCTCTCAGGTGGCAGTATAAATGCAATTGTAAAACAACCTAGTAAAAATAATTTATTGCATCCTATTGCTTATCATTTAAGGATTTTTATGAATTATGATTAAAACTATTTTATCACTGAACTAGAATGTCTAGCCATTGTCGACATGTCATGTGAGAGTTATGCCGGAAAAACATCGGCTCAGGCAGCTAATAATTTAGTAGGATTACGTTCTCTTGCGATAATTAAGGGGAAATTGGTTAGAGTCTTGGAAGTTGAAGAAAAATTCCTTGAAATGTATTTATTCTAATATCGGGAATTTAATTGCCGTCGTATAATATCTGTCTTGTACATATTCATTTATTTAATATTTAGTGTACAAAAATTAAAATTAAATTTTGTATTTTATTTTGTAAGGATTTATTTTTATTTTTATTTATTTATTTTTTTTTTTTATATTTTATTTATTATTGTTATTATTATTTTGTGTATTAAGAAAATGTGTTGAAATTTGTAATTCACTACATTAAATTTCTATTTTCTATTCGAAATTTTAAAGAAAGGTTCAGATTGTACTCAAAATTTGGTTTCTAGGTTGAATGCAGAGTGAAATCGTTCGAAACTGAGTATGTGTGGGGTTTCCTATTTAGAATAGGGACATCAAAGGCAATTTAAACTCTGATTGGAATTTATGTGTGTGTAATGAGTTTAGGGGTAATGACCTCTCTATTAGGGGCTTAAAAGGGCTTGTTGTGTGAGCCCCTGATCTGAAAATTTACTTAGAAATTTCTTAAAAGGAGGGAGTGTTGTCACAGAGTGACTGGCAGTGATTGTTACTCAGAACATTCTTACATTAAAGACTGGAATTTGGTGGTATTCACGGTGTTTTTCCTGTGCATTGCCTCACTGTCCAACAAAAGAAGTCTTGTCAGCGATCAGTGAGGGGGGACTTATGTATACTAATAAAATAAAGTTTCGCTCTGTGTGTGTGTCTGTTGGCGATGGCTAGGAAAATTTAGCGCACCTAGAAGTCTGTAAATTTAGATTTAGGTAGTCCAAACCCTCTCTTGGTGCACCTGACCCTCAGAATTTTAATATTTTGATAATTAACCTAGATATTAATTAGATTCTCATTAACCATCGCTTCTAAAATGACATCTTTTAAATCAAAATGGAGAAAGGAACGAACCGGCGCGGCACATTGGATTTGCAAGCGGAAATGGACGAATTCGAAATTATTTTACTAATTAGCGAATTTTAAGAAAACTAATTAAGATATCAATTTGAAAATTTCTGAGCGTATGTAAAAAAAAATCTGCATCCGTCTATGCAATTTTTGAAAAATTCGGCCGGAAATGTTTCTTAATTTATGCAAAAAACTGCTAAAAATCTGCTGGCGCCAGTGAAATAAATCCGAGAAAGTTTCAGACAGGGATCTGCTTTCATTAAAAACTGAACTACAAAGAGATCTGTTTCTCTAGCCGATCCCTCCATTTAGTTTGCGAAAATGAAAGGAAATAATTGCCAATTTTTAATAATGAACAAAAATTTAGATAACTAAGATATAGATCTGAAATTGAGGATGGGAAGTGTTGTCATCTGCCGGCTATTTTGTATTCATTATGTTCTAATTATCAGAAAAATTTAATTATTTTTTTAATGATCGCGTTAATGTAGGTGAAGGTGGTTTTCTTGAATGAATTATTCGTTATATTTGCGGGTATGAGGAGGGAGGAGGTTAACGCCTTGCACTGAGATTGTTATTATCTCGGGCAAGGGTAACGCCGGGCGGATAGCTAGTGAATAAATAAAACCGATGGTCAGCTGGGGTGGCTTTAGGTAGTTTATGTTGCTTTATGGCCGATTTTATGTAGTTTGCATTTAAACCTACGAAAAAGCACTCTGAGACATCTAGCCTTGCTTTAAAGTTTAAACGCATACAATTTTTTAAGCCTTTTTTTAACGAATGTTTGATGTGATAGAAGTATTTATGTTGTTCTTCAACTCCAAAGTCGAACAAACCTCAATATTATATCAGTAAAATATAAACTTATTTTACTTATTAAACTAGCTTTTTTTGTTCCTCTATGTTTCCAATTATTATTTTATAATTATACAATATATTCAAGCTTTTATTTCATTTTTTTTTCTAACCTTCATAAGAGATCCTTTTTCTTTCGGCCAAAAAATGTATACATGTTTAATGAAAACAACTTCTCTATTGGCCTATTTTTATTTGTAAGCTAGAGTGATTAAGATTAATAAATATAAGCTGTGACCCGCCCGGCGACGTTGTCAGTGCCCGTGATAAAAAATTTTAAAAAAGGCATCAAGTTTTTATTATTTTATATCTTTAACCCGATTTTGTATGAAAATATATTTTAAAATGAAAAATTCGCGAAAAAATGTTGATATTAAGTAACAAAAGCGCCCATTTTCTTGTTTTTTCACGTAGGGTCATTTCATTGTTTTAAAATAAAAAGTTATTTTTGTCCAAACTCTTTCCTAATCTAGTATATTTGGATACAACCCCGTATCTTTTTGCTTCCTTTTGGGAACAGCGAATTTCGAGCATATTCTATCGACGATTACTATCAGAATTTTCAAGCTATCTTTTTGAGACTTTCACAAAAGTTGGTAGCTAATATATTATGCACAGTATATTTTGATTGAATTCGCGCATGCGCAGTGAAACAATATTTAGTGAACCTGCTCATTTTTCATCCAATATTTATTATTTTTAAATTCTTATTACATTTTATTGTATATAATGTTGTTTGTCATCGTTCCTGAAAAGAACATTCTTTTATATTAAGAACTCTGAGAATTATAAAAAAAAAAACTTGGTGAAATTTGGGATTGTTTTTATAAAACCCTTAATTTCTCCCCGAGTATACGTGCTATCCTCATAAAAATAAACATAGTTTATTAAAAGAAGTCTCCTAAGCATGTGCTACCGTTTCAACGTTTTTTAGATATTAGTTTTTACGGGTTATCCAAAAGATATTCGTTTTTCTTCAATTTATTGAGAAGGGAAAAAATCTTCATCGAAATATATGACGTCGACTATGCTGTTTACATTCCTGAAGTTTCAGGATAATTCCTCATGTATCTTTCCAGATATTTAGCAAAACGTTGAAAATTGCAAGTGACCGGTCAAAGCCATATAGTATTACGAAGTTATTTGAAACGAAATCATTTAATAAAATTATGTGATTAAGTGACTCTTTTCCACGTACTTTTTAAAATTTACGCACGTTATTTTTATTTTTTACTTGAGTGTTTATCTCTATATTTGTAACTATGGAGTAACTCGATCCACCATTAATTAATAATTTTCTCCTGCAATCTATACTATCAATCCATTATAAGAGAAACCATAGTGATTGTAACGCGTAAAAATGCAATATGTGACGATGTGGCATCATTTAATTTACCAAACTTGTGGCTCGAATTACTCCATAGTTTGTTACAAATATGGAAATAAACATCCAAGTAAAAAATAAAAATAACGTGTGTAATTTTTTAAAGTACGTGAAAAATTAAATGATCAAATAACTTCATAGACCGTGCATTTATAGAATTTTTATGTTTTCTTTGATTTGAGTAGAAATTTCATTACTAAAGTGAGAAGATTTAAACAAAATTTTCACGCAAAAAAAATTGTAATGTAAAAAAATATACACATAAGTGTTTCTTTTTTAATCAATGATTTTTTTCTTGTTTTATCGAGGGATATAAATTCCGATTTAAATCAAGATTTAAATGGGATGCAATTTTATATACAAAGATCGCAAGCTTTAAACCTATATTACAGATTTTATTAAGAAATAAAAAGAAATTTGAAAAAAACATTGACATACATATGTTATATAAAAATTTTATTTCTCAATATTCCTTTAAATTATTCTAAATTCTGACATATTCTTTATTTTCCCATTTCTTAATAATATTTATTCCAATTTAATTTCCTTTTAAAATTAATATCGCGTATATTAATAATTTCTTATTCCAAATCTTAATCTAAAACTTTAAGTCAATTCGTAACTTTTATCAACTAATCCAATCTATACTATTTTGAGAGGAGCTAGTTTTTCATTTCAAATGTTTTTAAAAGCCATTTATTTATTTTATTCCACGGGCTGGCTTCGCGCGCTAGATTTTTTTTTTACCTCAAAATCAATGCGCCACTAAATCTGGGATTCTTTCGTATTAGAACCTCTTCAACGCGCGTCATTGGCTTAGCCGTTTCATTCTTAGATTTCGCCTCTCACTGATTCGTTCGTGTACGTATTACATCGATTGTGTAGCTATTCGCGCATCTAACAAAACGCAACTGCAAGACTTCGGAGAGCATAATTTTGTCTTGTTTTCAAGTGCTGAACAAAAGGTTATCTGGCGTTCTTATGACCAGGAATTTCTAACCCTATCATTTAAAATCAACTCAACGATGTAGTGATTTATAGTCAAGCCTGAGGGTTTTAGAAAACATCTGCGTCCTGTGAAAATTGTTTCATCATCTCTCCTGTGCCTGAATAAACGATTTATTTGGATAACTGGCTTAGTTTTATGAAGAAATTCTCAAAGGGTACCTTCATTGTCTACACTCCTCGCCGTGATGCTTGATCTATCGACTGCAATCATTCACCATCTTTAACCAGCAGCCAGTTTCTCGTGAAATTTTAAATCATACAGCTAAAATCTAACACACACACACACACACACACACACACATATATATATATATTTGTTTGTACTTGTATTTGTATTGTACACATATATATATGTATTCATATATTTTCTTTATCTCTTTATTTATTTTTAATTAATTTTTATAATGTTTGTTTATGCATTTATTTATTTAAAATAAAGATCTGTTTGTGGCACTTCGTATATTTGTTTATTTTTAAATATAAGCTAAAGATGATAACTTTGTTAACAATGATACATCTTAGCTATTAATAGTATTTTTATTGTTCTGTGTGGCAAATGTATTTATATATTTATTAATGGATAATTATACAATTATTTCAAATAATTTAATGACAGAATATATTAAAATTCTTTCAGCTAATTGTTTGTCTCACAATTTAATTTGGTTTTATTATATAAGAAACTTGTTTACTATTCTAAGAATTTTCTTCCATATATTATGGTCTCAAATCAATCTACTGCAATCATAGATATCAAATTTTATAGTTATTATTTTTAGATGCGGAAAATTAATATACTTCTTTATTTAAAATTAATTTTAATAATTTTTATAAGGTAAAGCCAGGAGAGATGGCGCGGTCGGAGAGATTGCGCACATAGAGGTTCGGGGGAAGGAGTAAAGTGAGCGCACAGCGATTCCATGTAGTTGTACAACAGCAGTAGTGGAGTGTCTACTTAAAAGTGCACGTTGATTGTTTTGAGCGTCTAAGCTAAAGCATTGCTATTTTGTTTTGTTTTCCCAAAGTAACTGCTTGAATTTTCATAGCTGTTCATCAGAATTTCTATATGATGTCAGTAGTACAAAATATTTTAAACTTAACCGATTTCTCATAAGCTACTAATCTAGACTAACTAAGTGAACATCAACGGTTCGTTTTAGTAGCGGCCATGTTTAAATAAAAGGCCACGCAATCTCTCCTACCGAAATTGGAGAGTTTGCGCATCTGATACTTAGGAGAGATGGCACATTGTTTCCATCATTTTCTATGCTAGAAAAGAATACGCAGCTTATTGGTAAATTTGCATAAAAAAATTAAAAATTAAAATGGACTAATTGTAAGTTAAACGTGTTATCAAGTAACTTAATGTTATTTTGTAATCTTATCTGGACTTTCTTTTTCTGATTCTTTAATTTTTTTTCCTTTAATTAAATTTTTTTAATAGTTTTTAAAATTATTTCCTTTTTCTCATTCTTTAATCATTAGGTAGAAATATTCACTACTAATACAATAATATTTGTTCACAAAAACCTTACAGCAATGTCATTTAAGTGTAATTATTATTGTTAACAATTTAATTGTAGTTATTATTAGTAACAATCTCTCCTACCCATGTGCTCAATCACACCAACCCTGTAAGGACAGATTGTGCAAAATAACTTTCTTGGTTTTATTACAACTGTTCTATTAAATTTCAACATAACAACAAAATAGCAATGGAAATGCATAAAAAACAAATGAAGTAAAAATTATTCATGGATAGTTTAGCAAAAAATTAATATTTAAAATTTGTATTGTTATTCTTTGGAATTGTGCGCAGACTCTCCTAGCTTTACCTTAAATTTATTTATGTTGGATAAAATATATATAGTTTGAAGAATTTTATATTTTATTTTAAATATATGGATGACATCTTATGCATTACAAAATCATTTTAATTATTAATATTTCATTGGGTTACAAAAAGCGCTCATGTTATGATTTTTTTTTTCTTTTTGCTAGATAATAATTATACAGTTCTTTCAAATAACTGTTTTTCTCAAATTTTAAAATGGTTTTATTACAGTTTTCTGTGTGTTTTTAATTCTAATCATTTTTTAGGTAGATTTCGTAAGAAATACTACCTATTACATTCTCACCTAAGTTGGAAATTTTGAAAAAATTTTGCAGATCTACGCCGATCATGACTCCCAGAACCCAAAAACACCCCCAGTTCAAAACTTTATATATCTATATATCTATCTATCTATCTATGTCACTTTTTTCTGACCACGATAACTGGAAAAATTCTGCATAAATCTCTTCCAAACTGATACATAAAATCAAGGGTCATAAAATCTCAGTCAAGTTCGTTAATGGGCAAAATCGAACCAAGGGGGGGGGGGGGAAATGGGGTTTTTTTGTGAAAACAGAAAAACCCTCATAATTTCTTTATTATTATACGTATCGAATCCGTTTAAAGTTATTATTACTTCTAGGAAAAGGGCCGAAAATTTATGTATGACAGATTTTTGATATAATTAAAAATGGCTCCAAGGGGGGGAAAAAAGGTGGGTTTTAGAAGAAAAAAAATCATAGCTTCGTCAATTCACAAGATTTCAAATCCGCGTAAATTTATTATTAATCCACTTAGTATTATCTAAAACTTTTATATTGACAAGTTTTTTATAGGACCAACCGTTATAGCAAAAAAAAAAAAAAAATTAAAAGCAAAAAAATCCCTGCCGGCTCCGCCTGCAAACAAGTTATTTTTCGAAGTAGGCGGTTCCAACTGCCGCATCTTTTCGAAACTGATACATAAAATCAAGGGGCATAAAATCTCGGTCAAGTTCGTTAATGGGCAAAATCGAACCAAGGGGGGGATGGGGGGGGGGGGGCTTTTTGTAAAAACAGAATAAAAACCCATAATTTCTTAATTATGATACGTATCTAATCCGTTTGAAGTTATTATTACTTCTAGGAACAGGGCCAAAAACTTATGTATGACAGATTTTTGATATAATTAAAAATTGCCTTAAGGGGGGAGGGAAGGGGGATTTTAGAAGAAAAAAAATCATAACTTCGTTAATTCTCAAGATTTCAAATCCGCTTAAATTTATTATAAATCCTCTTAATATTATCTAAAACTTTTATATTGACAAGTTTTTTATAGGACCAACCATTATAGCAAAAAAAATCCCTGCCGGCTCCGCCTGCAAACAAGTTATTTTTCGAAGTAGGCGGTTCCAACTCCCGCATCTTTTCGAAACTGATACATAAAATCAAGGGGCATAAAATCTCGTTCAAGTTCGTTAATGGGCAAAGTCGAACCAAGGGGGGGGGATGGGGGGGGGGACTTTTTGTGAAAACAGAAAAAACCCACAATTTCTTAATTATGATACGTATCGAATCCGTTTGAAGTTATTATTACTTCTAGGAGAAGGACCGAAAATTTATGTATGACAGATTTTTGATATAATTAAAAATTGCCTTAAGGGGGGGGGGGAAGGCGGGTTTTAGAAGAAAAAAATTCATAACTTCGTCAATTCCCAAGATTTCAAATCCGCTTAAATTTATTATAAATCTTCTTAATATTATCTAAAACTTTTATATTGACATGTTTTTTATAGAACCAACTCTTATAGCAAAAAAAAAAAAAAGAAAAAAAAAACTTTGCTGGCTCCGCCTGCAAATAAGTTTGGTTTCGAAGTAGGCAGTTCCAACTGCAGCATCATCGCAAAAAGGTTATTTCTTCCGCAATTCCCGACAAACAGCCGTCCCACGGTCTGCGTCTTCGAAATCTACCTGTGCCTGTAGGCCGAGCCGTCAGGGATTTTTTCTAATATTTATGGATTTTCTTTGATCCACAAATGTTTCACTTTGAATTACTGTAACTGTGGTCATGCAACATTTTTGCAATCGCATTGCAATTTCATTGCAATCTCATTGTGCTCAATTCAATCTCATTGTGGATCGGGCCGGGTTGGGTTTTGGGATAACATAAATTTTCAAGATCGGGTCGGGTTGCATAACGATGTAAAATCAGATTCGGATCGGGTTACGGTTCTATGGAATTATTTTTGTCGTGTCCGGGTTAACTTAAATTTTCAGGTTCTTGTCGGGTTGCTTGACGACGGAAATTATTTTGTCCGGTTCCGGTCGGGTTCAGATCGGGTTACGGTTCGATGGAATTTTTCTGTTGGATTCTGGATGGGTTTCTGGTTAACTTAAATTATCAGGTTCGGGTCGGGTTGCTTGACGACGAAAATTATTTTGTCGGGTTGGGATCGGGTTACGGTTTATTGGATTTTTTTGTCAGGTGTGGTTCGGGTTTCATGTTAACTTAAATTTTCAGGTTCGGGTCAGACTGCGTGTCGACTAAAATTATTTTGTCCTTTTCGAATCGGGTTGCGGTTCGATAGAGTTTTTCTGTCAGGTTCGAGTCGGATTTCGGGTTGACTTCGAATTGAATTTTCAGGTTCTTGATTGAGAAAGAAGTGGACATTTTTTTAATTAGCCTAACGCTACATAGGCTTTTTGCAATAAGCCAAAAATATCAGGCTGGTTAAGAAATAAATGACCATATTCCAATTAGCCTAACGCTATCTTAGGCTCTTTGCAATAAGCCTGAAAAATATCAGGCTGATTCAGAAAAGGGAGATAATTCTCCAAATACCGCGCTTTGAAAACAGCTTAGGCTCTTGCAATTAGTCTACGACATATACACCCTCTTCGAGGGAAAAAAATAAAACATGCTGTAGTATACATATCCATATTATATCCTATAAAGGAAAAACAGCATTCATATAATTAGAGTAATTAGAGTGGTATTTATAAAATTTTGAATATAGTCTGTCGTCAGAAAGATTATCAGTAAACTTTAATAAGGAAAAAAGATACGGAAATATTCATGTGAATGTGAGCCAGATTTCCCAAACTAATTATCTTAAAATAAATCTCAGAAATACGTATCTATGTGATCAAGAAGAATAGAGAGATAATGAGCAGAACGTATTCAATGAAAATTAACCCAACTACTAACAGGAACTTTTTTCACATCTGCAATAAACAGAAAATTACATATACTTCTGAGAAATATTGTCAATTTTCTAATACAAAATTGTGAAGTATGCGAACTTACCGATGTAAAAAATCTATTTTTGGACGTCTCCAGCCTTTTTAATTTTACAAAATTTACGAAATTCATTTTAGCAATAACGATGCGAAACTGCTCAAATGATAAATAAAATTTTGATATGAAAAATTAATTTAGTATCGCCGTCTGTTGAGAATTCTATGTATATTTATTGTTTTGCTGAAAGATAGCGCACAGTAGCAGAATTTTCTGTTACTTACCCATCATACGTAGTATAGGGTAAGTCTTGTAATCGTCTTGAAAATCGAAAAAAAAATTGACGGAATTACACGTTTCAGACACTGGAAATTCCGAAAAACATATTTTTAGAAAAAAAAATTTCCATCCGTCTGTCTGCGTGTCTGTGTGTGTGCGTGTAAACGCTCTATCTCCCGAACAAATTGAGATAGGGACTTGAAATGTGGTATGTACTTAGTATGTAATAATGGATAAGCGGCTTATTGAATTGCAGTAACCTCGATTATCCGGAACTATTTTTTTCGGACTCTCGAAATATTCGTTCTGATAAAAGGTATATACAAATTTTCGAAATTGTTTATTTTAAGGAGCGAATATAAAAGACAATAAAAAATATAAATTTTGCATAAAGAGTGAAGTCGGTCGGATAATGACTTTCCGAGATATTTGTAATCCTATTTTCCACACTCTTCGATTTTTCATGACCCTGTATTTTATTCAAATTTCAATTCAAAGATATATTTTAATTGGAAATGAGACGCTTCACCAACGCAGTATACCGTTAGTTAATATGATTATCAATTTTGGAGTTATGGGGATGTTTCTTTTACGCAATTCAGTAATACAGCTTTTAAAGTTTATGACGTCAACAAGCCACGATTTTATTCGAATTGCAATGCATTTTATAAATAGTTTACACATGTTTTAATTTCATATTTTATACTATGCATATCCATGATGGGTAAGTATTACGGTGGCCTCCAACAACTAGTTTTATTCTACGAAAACTTAAACAATCTGCAGCGCTGCTGCTGTGTTGCACAGTTTCTGTTACAGGGAGCAGTAATAAATAAAATCGTCTTCTAAATCCTACTACTTGACGTAGGCTTGTAGGCTGACATTGTCCCTAGTACCCCTAATAGTATTGGTAGGCTGACATTGTCCCTAGGACAATGTTACCTACGAGTAACATTGACGTTTGGGTATGTTGAAGATATGGAACGCGGTGTACAAAGGGTTAAGCACTGTCCATTGATTGAAATAAACTTTTATATTTTATATGGGCAATATAAAATCAAGGTTGGAGGTATTATGAACACACTGTTAAAATGAAGAAAAAAGTTATTTTCCAGTCAAATTTCCATATTTTTACGGATTTTTTCTAATGAACGTGATTTGGTGAATGTGACAGAAAGTAGAGACTAATAGATTTGAAAATTCCCATGACAGAACAAAGTTAAAGGCTTGCTAAATTGATCTTTTCACAAAGTAAAATCGTACAGGTTTCTTTTTTTTTTTCAATAACCAACAAATTTCGCAAAAATGCAGAAATTGTGCTAACAAAATATGGAAATTGTTTCTACAATGTAAAAGTAAAAATAAATCGCACAGCCTTAGTAAAAATGACAATTTAACTAGACTTTTAGCACTATTATCTGTCAAGAATATTCTCAAATATGTTAAAAGAATGTCTATAAACGTTTAAATGCATTCGAGTTTCCAAACGGAATATAGAAAATTGTACAATGAGTGGTCAAAATATCAGGAACACACCTCACTCCAACTTCGACTGGTCCTGCAGCATTTGTACTGACATAATAGTTGTATTTTCTGATAATAAAATAATAATAATAACTTTTTCCTGGTCAGAAGTACCAGTAAATGTAGCAATTCGCCTGCACTGAAAATCTATTTGACCTACGTACTTGTAATTTTATATATGTAGTAAGGTCCCCTTATATATCCAGAATCCAAAATTTTATAAATAACACATAATTAGTTTCCGAGATAATGATATTTGAAAATGTCTGATAATCGATAAGTTTACCACTGACTCACTCACTCATCAAAAAGATCTCATATATCTACTGCACGTACAGACTTCAAATTTAATACGAAGTTCGTTTACACCATAAAAAATTGAAAAAAAATCTGAAAATCGATTAATTACCCACTTGAGGGTATCCATTTTTACCTTAATGTTACGTCAATTAGGCGAAATTTTAATTTGCCAAAAAAAAAAGCCAAATGTTGAATCCGTTCAAACCTTGCAGCAAAATCTCCTGATTAACAGCCATTTTTGTTTAATTTCAGAGAATTAATTTTTTGAGTAATGGTGCATAAAATTTTCCTTTTTAGCCACATTGTGAAAAAACAAAAACATCTTGAGAGAATACATATCCTATCAAAAACATACATGTGAAAGAATGCAAAGTTCGTTAACGGTTTCGCTAATAAAAGAAGTAAGATCTAACCGGAAAACAAGTTCTTTCGAAGCTCCTTAAATCATAGCTCCTGTCATGCATAACGTTCTTCAATGGCTTAAAATGATTTGTTATGTTATTTGCTACTCAATAGAGCGACTTGGAAAGTTTTCATCCACCAACTGTAATCTGTGAGTCTGAGTACAATTTAGTCTAGTATGTCATTGGCAAAGATGTAGTCAATCAAGTATTCGAATAAGTATGTCGAAGTTCAGGTATTAATAAGTTAAGAAAGTGATTAACTTTAAATTCAGATCAAGTAGAGATATTTGAGTAAGAGGAAACTTTCCAAGTCGCTCTGTTCAGTTACAAGTAACATAACAAATCATTTTAAGCGATTGAAGAACGTTATGCATGACAGGAACTATGATTTAAGGAGCTTGGAAAGAACCTGGTTTCCAGTTAGATCTGACTTCTTTTATTAGCGAAACCGTTACCGAACTTGGCATTCTTTCACATGTATGTTTTTGATAGGATATCATTGCTTTTTGTACAGTTACAATATACTAAAACACTTTACTTAATGGTTTTTAATGTGTTTGCAAGTGACTATTTTATTCACCAGGCAACATTGAATTTAACTTAAATTTCCTACAACAAAATATTTGGCTGTCAATTTGCGGCAGAAATCTATATTTTAATACTGCTGTATTTAATGTTTGTTTTGAAACGAAATGTATTGATTCGAAATTTTTATTATTTCTGAAATAACAATAATCATATTGACATAATTTTATGTTTTACCATTACAGACTTATTAACATATAAATCAACAGTCCAATCCATACAAATAAAAGGACGAAACTATCGAAATAATATCAAACAAATAGTATAAAATTTAAACAAGCACTAACAAGAAAATCCGGCTGACTTTTAGCCCTTACTAATGTAGGTTTTTAGTCAGGTGAAATAAAGTATTGGCGAAAAATGGCTGATAATCAGGTGATTTTGCTGCAAGGTCAGCCCGGATTCTACATTTGACGCTTTTTTGGCAAATTAAAATTTCGCCTAATAGACGTAACGTTAAAGTAAAAATGGACACCCTCAAGTGGGTAATTAATTGATTTTCTGATTTTTTTTTCCGATTTCTTATAGTATAAACGAACTTCGTACCAAATTTGCAGTCTGTAGGAGCAGTAGATATATGAGATCTTTTTGATGAGTGAGTGAGTCAATGATAAAATTATCGATTATCAGACATTTTCAAATATCAATATCTCGGAAATTAATTATGCTTTACTTATAAAATTTTGGATTCTAGATAATTAAGAGAGCCTTACTGCACATTTAAAATTACAAGTACGTAGGTCAAATACATTTTC
The DNA here is from genome assembly GCA_963931845.1 of Maratus michaelseni. NCBI lineage: Eukaryota > Metazoa > Arthropoda > Arachnida > Araneae > Salticidae > Maratus > Maratus michaelseni. The sequence goes on from OZ007596.1 coordinate 55,980,597, forward strand.
AGTAAGAGTGTCGAAATTTGGCAAAAAAAAGCTCGAAATGGTTCGTGTAATATAACCCACGGCCGGTATTCGCCTTTCTTGCTTTGCGAACTTGGCTGACACACTGTCGTGTGTCTAGATATCGAAATACGCATATATTTCGAGATATCCGCAGTTGAAATTCGTCTAATACCAGAATTAATAATATAAACAAAAGAGAGTCATTCGTATGATTCAAATAAATATTGATCATGGATGTGTGGCTACCATGTGTCTAGGCAGTGTAGCTGTGAACAACTTTGCGGTGTCTCGGACTCTCAACGCCAGTGCTACGGTTACTCTATCGATTTCCGCTGCGGATAAAGGTACTCTACCGATTGCCACTGAGTATAAATATAATGCTTGCAGAGGACTATCAAGTATCACTTCGAATTTTTTCGATAGCAACACGAACTTTCAAACTGTTGGATACGGAGGGTTTTGATGATGCAAATTCTTGCTATGCTGTAGTTTCGGTGGACGAATTCTAATTCTAATAATCATTGTCTGTTTATTTTCAAGTTTGTATGCTGTGTGTCAAATAAATGTTATAATTAAGCAAAAGGTGCATTAGCATTTTGTTTTTAATTATAGTTTGAGCCAATACCTTCTTTCTCCAGACTAAAAACCTACATTAGAAAGGCTAAAAGTCAGCCGGATTTTCTTGTTAGTGCTTGTTTAAATTTTATACTATTTGTTTGATATTATTTGGATAGTTTCGTCATTTTATTTATAAATATGAATCGGACTGTTGATTTATATGTTAATGTGTCTGTAATGGTAAAACATAAAATTATGTCAATCAATATGATTATTGTTACTTCAGAAATAGTAAACATTTCGAATCAATATATTTCGTTTCAAAACAAACATTAAATACAGCAGTATCAAAATACAGATTTCTGCCGCAAATTGACAACTAAATATTTTGTTGTAGGAAATTTAAATTAAATTGAATGTTGCCTGGTGAATAAAATAGTCACTCCTAAACACATTAAAAACCATTAAGTAAAGTGTTTAAGTATATTGTAACTGTACAAAAAGTAAAGTAATGATATCTAACAAAAACATAACTGTGAAAAAAAGAAGCCAAGATCTGTAAAAAAAAAAAAAAAAAAAAAAAAAGTGATATGAAAGTGGGTAAGTTCAAATAAAATTCACTCAAACTTACTTACTGAAGTATTATAACATTGTTTAAATTGTTTAAAAATAAAAATTATTGATAGATTATTGAAAAATGATTGAAATATATTATTAAGGGAAGCATCCCTTAATTTCAGTTGTTAGCCGTGGATGTACACCTTGCCGTTTTTCAATAATTTAGAGGTTTTCTTACTGAACTAGAAATAGTCGTAAACTTTATGTTATCTTCCGTTTTTGATTTAAAAGGTAAGCATCGTTTATTTAATAAAAATAAATATATATACGCAAAGCGTATATATATTTGCATATATATGCAAAGCGTTTTTGGCAGATTATTTACTTCAAGTTTCATTTCCTACACTAACTAAGATGGCATTATAGTACAGGTAAAATAGATAAAAAATTGAGTAACTGATGGCCATTCACGAAAAATTGGCAAGAACTTCGTTTTGTCCCCAGAAAAGAAGATTCAATAAATCCCCAAAAAATAAAGTTGTTTTACGGTGTTTAGGAGGGGCAAAGAGGGAAAGGTATATTTTACCTGCACTGAAGTAAAATTTTCGACTTTGTATTCCTAAAACCTGGCGTAACTTTGCAACAAAAGATCGTATCGACTCGCGAATGGCGTGGTTCGATTCAGAATTAAAAAATACAGAGTAAACGATACCCCCCTTTGCTTATTTTAAAAAAATTAATTATCTCCCTCTTGAGTTAAAATGCCCCCTTTTGCCCCCCCCCTTAAACTCCGTAAAACAACTTTATTTTTGGGGGACATCATCGACTTCCCAAATGTTCGTGAATGGCCATCAGTTGTTTCTGTAAAAACCTACGTTAACTACACTGAGGTAAAATCGTCGACTTTGTATTTGTAAAACCTAGTGTAACTTTGTAACGCATCATTGTATCGACTTGCGGATGGTGTCGTTCGATTCAGAATTAAAAAATGCATATCTTACGATACCCCACTTGAGCTACTTAAAAAAATTATCCCCCCCCCCCTCCCTGAGTTAAAGTTTCCCCTCTACCTGAGTTAAAATTTCCCCCTAAAAACAGAGATGAACATAGATGATTGCAGCGGGAACCCAGCTTTCGCTTTAGAGTTGTAGTGCAATCTCGGGGAAAAAGCCCCCTAAAAACAGGGTAAAACAACTTTATATTTTGGGGACTCAACGGATCTTCAATTCCAGTGTCAAAACGAAGTTCTTCCCAAATTTGGGGAAATAACCATCAGTTTTTTTTAAACTATTTTACCTGTACTATTATGAAACAAAACATTATTTGTGTCCTCCGTTACAATATTATTAAAGAAATTATCCCTAAATCACCATAAAATACAATAAGCACCAAATAATGTAAAGACCATAAGCGCCCACCTACATAAATCTTAAAATGGTTTAATAGTTAAATGTGAGCTATGGGTTTTCGTATAAATTTTTTGGGGATAAATTTATTTATTCAAATTTTTATGCTCAAAAAGTAAATGTTTTTTTTTTTTTAATTGACCCCTGCATATTTTGGTATATCTCTGTTGGCATAATTTTAATTTTAAAAGCTATCGTGTTTGATTTTATTTTCTTATTTATGGAAAATATTTTTAACTTCAGATAATATTTATTTCTCAAATATAAATATTTTTGAAATATTTTTCCTTAATTGTGAAAATTTAATTTATGTATTGATTAAAGTTTTCGATTTTATTCAAAAAGAATAAGGTGTCAATTTGTATTCGATTAAAATAATAATAATAATAATAATAGCTATCAAAGTACAGAAATATTGCATAACATTTTCCTGATATTTGCATATTGAAAGAAAAAAATCAAATATTAAATATTTTCAAGCATTGTTAAATACATATTTATCGACAAAAACTAATTTAATCTTAAAAATCAATTGTTATAAAAAATACAAACAAATCGCCTTTTCTAAAGTTAAAATGTTTAGCTAATATTTTTTGCTTTAAAATAAAATTTTAAATTTTGAACCTGATAACAGTACAAGCTTACTCAAAATATAAGTTAATGTTTATGAACTTAGAAGAAATTAATTTATTTAAAGTATTTTCATGGAAAACATTTCAAATATTAAATATTTTCAAGCATTGTTTAATACATGTTTTTCAGCAAAGAATAATTTAATCTTAAAAATAAATTATAAAACAAACACAAACAAATTGTCTTTTTTAATGTTAAAATGTTTAGTGAATAATTTTTGCGTTAAAATAAAATTTTCAATTTTAAACCTCACAACTAAATTTATTGGGAAAAAAAGTACATGTTTGTAAATTTAAAAGGAAAAAAATACCCTAAAATATTTTAAGAAAGTTACTGTTTTTACTGTTATAAATGTCATATCTTATAAAAATACATTTCTGTTATTTTGTTCCCCATTTAAAAGATAAGAATGAATATAAATTTTTAAAACTTTTTGTTGAACTTATCTAGTATGTTAAAATATAAAGTAAAATATTTTAAAAAAGCAAAAAAAGAAAAAAAAAGTGATTTTTTTACTGGTATAAAAGCGATTTCTTCTAAAAGTAAGTCTTTTCTCTTATTGATATAATCCTCCAATTAAAAAATGCGAATCAGTTAAAAAAAATTAAAAACGCATTATCAAGGATTTAAAATTAAAAAGAAAGATAAATTTAAGAAAATCAAAAAACTTACCTGGAAATTTTCACCTGCGCACGAATTTTTGTAGTAATTGTTTGTAAAGTGATTCGTGCTGCTTTTAAGAGATCATGAAAATCAGCAACGAACGCGGTCGAAGAATTTATAAACTATCGCCACCTGTTGACAGGCAAGAATCGGACACTGCGCGGGAGGATGCAGAGGGAATCTTCTGTTTGGGGGGGTTAGAAGCTTCCGTTTCGGGGGTGGGTGGTGATTAGGAACTCAACCGCTTCAGAGATAAAATTCTAATCTGTTGTTGAATAAGATTGTTTGCAAATTAAATTTGTGTCATGCAAAATTGTTCAAAATGTTTTAAGTTATGCAGAAGTTCCATTCTAATTTGTTAGAATTAAATAAAATATGCTTAAAACAATAATAAAAATGTTTATTAACAAAACGTAAGAAGACTGCATTACTTTTAAAAATAATATAAAGTACGCGTCAAAGTGGCTAATATTTAATTGTAGGTTTAAAATGTACCAGAAGGACTCGTGCGAAGCTTTCGCACTACAATCTTTGAGATTATTTCCTGGTACGTTTTAGCACTAATTTTTAATTAACTAATTTTTCTAAAAAAAAAAAAAAAAAAAAAAAAAAAAAAAAACGCGTTTTTACGAAATGTGAGTGTACTATGCCAGAAACTTGTTCAAAAACTTTTCGAATGATATCTCATTCATCATTGTATATTTTGTATGTGAATAGAAAAAGGTATGTTGACAAAAGAAATCATATATATGATGGTTGCTTCTATATAAGAAAATGGGAATAGATTTCCCGAAAATTTTTTGCCAAATTTTCTTCTCTCGCCAAGATTATTTCTCTAGGTTGCCAAGACCCCTATACGAAAAAAAAAAGATATATAAAAAAATTGAAACACCGAATCGGACTTTTAGTGAATTCATACGAAAGCATTTCCTCAGACTTTGAAAAACTGTTCCAGAAATGTCTTAAATACATAAATCAATATTTGGTACACCACTTTTTTGCAAGCCTATGGGAAATTAAACATGGGATGGCCAAGCTTTATGGTCCAGCAGCCATTTAAGTGACGTCCGACTTCGCTGGCATATTAACAGCTTAATGAAATATTAAAAAATAAATACTTACAATTTTTGTAAATCCTAATGAAATGTATACCTAAATGGAAGATAATCCTTAAATTATGTAATCTACTGGTGCTCCGATACAGTACGCATATACATAGTCATGATTAAACAAAGGAAACAAATAAAAAATAGGTGACGCACGCGTAAAATTAAATAAAAATCCCATTAAAATCTCAAACCTTTTTTCAGAAAGTACGCTCAAGAAATACACTAACAATCGTATTTTAATTGCATTAGAGGAGGATGTCATCCGCTAATGCAGTATTTTATTTTTGTGGCAACACTGATTTGAGAAAACCTTTCATTTCATTTATAAAAACAATGTCGATTTAATTTTTAATTAACAGCAATTTTTAATCGAAAAACATGTTTTTAAAAAAATGTAAGTGTAATATGTCAGCAGCCTGTTCAAAATCCTTTCATATGGCATCTCATTCATCGTTCTGCGTTTTGTATTTTCTTAGAGAAAAGGATGTTGACAACAGAAATAATATATACGATATTTTCAAAAATGTAAAGTAATGTATTTTGTTTAAATGTGCAATTAAGATAGATTGTCGATATTTTAGTTAATAATCCTTTTTTTTCCTTTGAGGGGCATTTTTCTAAATCTTCTTTCAATAATTTAGACAGGGTGTCTAGCCACCTGGATTACTTTTAAAACTCAGAAAATTTACCATTTCTGAGGAAAAGTCAGGGAAATTTGCAAATTCAGAAAAAAAAGTTAGAGAAATTCGAAACTGCCCAGAAAAAAATCAAGATTTTTATTTTCCTGATCATAAAATAAATATTAGAAATTGCAGCGCCAGAAAAATCTAAGAGTATTTCAACCTCTCATGCAATTCCTTTTGTCTACCCCCTTTCTATCTTCCATGTAACTCAGAGAGTGTCGATACCTGCTTCAAATAAACTTTGTACAGTTTTTTTATGATTGATTAATAGTCCAGGCATTAGGTGCTAAAAAAGGCATATAAAGGAAAATTTTGGTGTAGTTCTGATAAGTGGTTTCTTTATGTTTTTTGGTTCACTGAACTCGAATTTGGGTTTTTTCAACAAAATTTTTCCCGGGAAATACGTTATTTTTCTTTTTTTTTTACAAAAAGGTGTAAAAAAACCGGGTTTTTCACCGTTTTTTTTTTCAAAATAACACTAAAACTATGCATTTTGCGTGAAGGTCGACAGTATATGAATTAAAGAGAATAAAATTTCCTATATTTTACGAATTGAAAGTTTTTGTCTCTTATAAATGGTTTAGCCGTGAGAAAGAAACAAAAAACTGTTAAAAAAAAAACGTAAATTACGCACTGTATGTCGATGTAACAGGGAAACTAACCATTTTACGCAAACGTTTTAACCATTAATGATACTAAGGATTATATGATTGACTATATTGTATTCAGTACTTGGAAATTTTTCCATAGAAAATTTCTCACGCCTTGCATTCATAATATTTCAAATTTTAATTGCTTAAAAGGCGTAGAGCCAACATAATGAAAAAGTAAATAAGAATTGGTTAGATAATTGGTTTTACGCCTTAAGATAATGGCTTTACGCCTTTTAAGCAATTAAAATTTGAAATATTATGAATGCAAAGAGTGAGAAATTTTCTATTGAAAAATTTCCAAGTGTTAAATATAGATTTATTCAGTTATCGATGCTGGATTTTCTTTGGTTTCGTGTTTGCCCCAGGGTTGGTGGCTCACGGAAAATGTTCCATCTTGTGCTGCGTTTGTAGCCTTGCCAACATTTTTAGTATATATTTTTTTTTTTTTTTGTCTGCAACTACACTGTACAAAATAATCAATGTTTCTTATTTTATAAAAATATACTATAACCACGAACGAAAATATAATATAATCTTCTGAGCTATCCGAAATTCCGAAAAGCGTGTTCCGTTGTCTTTTGAATCCTCAGAAAGCTATACATTTCCAAAATTTGAAGAATTATTTATTAAAACAAAATTTCTCTAGCTGCCCGTATTTTTCAGAAACGTTTCCGAATAGTTTTTATAGTGTATTAAACAGTTTCCTCAGCCTGGAATACCTATTTATCGAATGTCATCCATTCTCAAGTAAAGGTTTTCAGCTATATAAGTTAATTTATACACGAAAGAGTAAAGAAATAATCTTAATTTTAATGTTAATGTTAACGCTGTTAATTTTGCATGTTTGTCTGTTAAACAAATTTGTTGAACATGAAAATGTTTACTTGAGAATAGATAGCATCGGAAAAAACTATATTCCGGGATTAGAAAACTGATTAATACACTTTAAAAGCTACTCGTAAACGTTTCGGAAAATAGCGGGCAGCTAAAAAATTTTTTTTTTCTAAATGATTCTTTAAATCTCGAAATGCCATTGATGTCTGAGGTTTCTAAAGATAAAGAAACACTGTTTAGAATCATGGTTAATAAGGATGAGTTTATATTATAAATTTATTCGTCATTATATTATATTTTCGTAGATTCAGAAACATTCGTTATTTTTTACAGTGTAGAGAATTCACCCTTGCTTGGCACGATTTCCAAAAATCACTAACTTGGTGCGTTCATGCATCTTGTATGCAGGAGACACTACGCAAGAGCATGCAATTTAAGTTAGCGGCAACAATAAACAAGAACGAAAAATCATGTGTTAAGCATAGATTATGAAACACTTTCCAACACGTCCAGAAAACTGTAACGAAACTTAACCGTTAAATAAGATGAAAGAAGATATGTAAGAAAACAGTTTAGAAAACATATAACACATTGAAAAATACAGTTTTCAAAATTACTTTCCATTGTCAAAAAAGTAGTTGCATTATTTTGTACAGCCCTGTATATGATCTATAGATTTGGATGTATACTACATAGCATGAAAAAATTAGTTCAGTTAGAAAATTCACATTTAGCAATTTTTACCAATCGATGAAATACACTCGAATTTTTTTGTACATTTCTTTATATTATCTAAAGACTTTTGTACACATCACATAGTAAGCTAAAAGGTAAAAAAAGCCTTCAGGTAAAAAAAGCCTTCAGGTAAAAAAACATAAGTCAACTGAAAACTCACTTCCAGCAATTACCAACCGTAAACGACAATGTACCTTGTTCTTTGCGAAGCCCCGTTATTTATTTTTCCACAAACTTCTATCATTCTATTAAATAAAGTTCAGCAGGAAAATGCGTAACGCAATTAAAAACTACCCTTAAGCAATTCACTCCGGTAGTCTGTAATAGTTACGAATTCCCTTGCTTAACCCTGTATATGATAAACCGAATTTATACACACCACGTACTATGCAAAAACTTAGTTAAATTTAAAAACGCAAACTAAAGTTGAAAAAGCACTTGTGTGTTTAACACATAGACTGGAATTATCGCAAGCATACTAAAACTGATATATTTTGTGTGTCCCTGTAAATGAACGATAAACGCAATGCACACCATGCTTTTAAGGGAGCAATTTAGAGTGCACCTCAGTAATGCATATAATTTTCAATATGTTTGAAATAGTGAAATATCATTAAATTACACTGCAAACAATTTTCCCCCGTAGAACACTGTGTAACAGAATTCTTTAGTTTGACATTGTAAATGAATAATAAATGCTTTGCACTTCATATTCTACAAAAGCATGTTTTAATGCGCGTCATAATTATAAATCAATTTCATCATGTTTCAAATGGCGTAGCATCATCAAAACGCACTTGAAATGATTATTTCCCATTGACTGTAATGTAACGGAATACTTTTGACTGTCCATGTAAAAAAACTATAAGTGCTATACACTTCTGTTGAAATAGGGAACATGCTATAGTAAACGACAATAACATACAAAAATTTCAGGGCAATCAAAGCATATTTACGGGAGTTAGAGCACGGACAGACGGTAGACAAACCGAAGTCATAAACACTTTTCAACTAGGTTGGAAAGTGTTAAAAAAGGAGGCCATTATACAAAAGTTATTCAAAGAACTTGTGAAAAATCATGTACATATTATTTAAAAAATATATCAAGTAATAAAATATGTTAATGGCTATTCAGCTAATTACAAATGACATTTACTTAAAAAGTTAGTTTAAAAGAAGATGTTATATTAAATCTACTATTACAAAGTCTCCGATTATAAGTGCGTAGAATTTGGATTTGTAATTTAAAGACAGTCGATGAATGCTATATATTTGACGAAACTTATAGAAATACGACATACAGTCTTGTATCAGAAAAAGCAAGAAAACAGTGTGGTAATAAAAATCAACAAAGCACAAATATCACTAATAATCGCTCTCAAACTAACAATTGCTTGAGACTAACTAACCGACTCTCTCTACGGAACGATCTTATTTATATAGTCTCTCTTGATGATGACCAATAAAATGTGAACTGATGACGTACTTTCTGCGGTAGAAAACTCTGGAAATTTCCATTCTAGAGCTTTCGTTAATTCCCAATAAGTATGAGATAGAAACCTGTATGAGATAGAAGAAAGTTTTGGGATTGGCACATCCGACTAGTTTAAAGTGTATTTTTATTATCCTAATCCTAATAATATTATAAATGCGATTGTGTGTGTAAATGTTTCGTTGAAGTAAACTTCAAAAAGAAGGATTTAATGTCCCTGTGTCTTTGCATATAGATGAATTATAACCCCGAAATGAATATAGGGTAGGTGTTATTTATTATTTTCAAATATTTTTCTTAATTCAAAATTTCATTATTTTCACAGAGAATCAATGAATACTTTTCCAGTAAAATTTAATTAATTTTTTTACGTTGCTAAGCATTAGCGTTGCCAATAAATACGAAACCTGGAATTTTTTCCTTATCAATTATTTATCACATAAAAACTTTTCAGGGGAAAAAAAATTAAGATTAAGTGATAAGATTAAATGATGTAATATCTATCTATATATATAAAAGCCGTTCTTGGTATGTTTGTTCCTTATACAAATCTACAGTTTTTGTCCAATTTGAACAACAGGTGATGTACATACGTTTTAGAACAGGACTAAAATTACTGTCAACTTTAAAAATTTCTCTGACCATTTTTTACCATTTTTTCTCCAATACATCCAATTTCTCCATAACATCTCCAATAGCTATTCGTTACAGAAATCTTTTTTTTTTTTTTTCTAATGCAATTTCTTTCACGTTACCATAAAATAAACTGCGTATGGACAATTCTTTTATAAACCAATAAAAATTCAGATTATCTTACTATAATTTGAAATAAGAAACTGACGTCATTTTGGGCAGTTACGGTAAAAAAGTCACGAGACTTGGCTGTATTTTTTACAGGTGACGTTTTTGATGGAATTTCACTTATTTTTGTAAGTAATCCTCTTTTCTTGATTTTGGGCTCTTTTTGGAGATCATCCACTGATTTTCATTAAGCCCACACACTCTGTCCCTATTATTTGCAGGTAACAAAAATTTGAAGCTTTAGTTTCGTTTGCCAAGTCCTGTAGATAAAAAAAAGTTTCAGGTTCCTAGGCAAGCACTAAGTTATGGGAGGGGGGAGTCAAAAGTACACTCAATTGCTTCCAGGAAAGGTGCTATCCATCTGAGGTATTACTCGCAGCCCTAGATACGTGATATTTAGTACAAAAGTACAGTTTAGGATAAAAAGAAAGCCAAAATTAAAATTTCCGGAAATTTCCAATAAATCAAACTTTTTTTTTTTTTTTTTTTTTTTTTTTTTTTTTAAGTCTTTTTGTTTTATTTCCGGATTTTTAAATTTTCTTTACTTTGTATCCTAAACTCTACCTTTCTGAAAAATATCAAGCTTCTAGGACTAAAAAATCGAATTATTTTCAAACTTTCGACTTTTTATAAATTTATTGATTTTTCGATTTTACTTCTAAGTTTCCTGATTGCCATGCCAATATAGTGATTCTTTGATCCGTCTTTTTAGGATCATTTAGGTTCAATTTAGAGATAAATCAAGAGAATCTTAGAGTCATCATGATTTTATTTAGAAAGGACTATCAAGCCATAACCAGCCAGTAATGTCGGGAGGGGAGGGGAAACTGAAAATTTTTGTGTGGCTAACATCATTTAAAAATCTATATTTCATATGCAAATTAAATGCTGAAATGAAACAAACATGTCTATAAAGAAACCGCCCATAACGTAGCCAGTCTATAGCGGAACTTTTCTATACCGAAATTCGTAAAAAAAAAGAAAAGAAAAGCATAATCCGGGAAAAATAACATAAAACAATTAGGGGCGGTGTACTAGCTAATAGGACTATTATCTTAAAACTCATGTTTCTAGCACTACAAAATCAAATTGTTTTCGAATTTTCGTTTTTTGTATTGATATTTAGATTTTTTTTATTTTTTTTTCGAATTTTTTAATTGTTTCTTTTATTGAATCGTAAATACTACCTTTGCACCAAATTTTAAGTTTCTAAGACTACAAGATCTAATTATTTTCAATTTTTAATTTTTTTTCGAATTTTGCGGATTTTTTAATTTTTCTTATTTTGTATCCTAACTACTACCTTTATCACAAATTTCAAGTTTCTAGTGCTACAAAATCAAATTATTTTCAAATTTTCAATTTCTTTTCGAATTTATTGTGTTTTAATTTTTTTTTCTGTATCCTAAACACTATCTTTATGCCCAAATTTAAGTTTCTAAAGACACAAGATCGATTTTTTTTTTAATTTTTCGAATGTTTCAGATTTTTTTTCTTTTTTTGTATCCTAAATACTACTTTTATTCCAAATTTCAAGTTTCTAGCTCTAAAAAATCGAATTATTTTAAATTTTCGTTTTCTTTTTCAATTTTATCGATTTTTTTTTCGATTTTGTTGTGTTTTTATTTTATTATTTTTTTTTTATCCTAAACACTAGCTTTACACCAACATTTCAGTTTCTAAGACTACGAGATAGAATTATTTTCAATTTCTCTCTTTCTTTCTTTCTTTCTTTTTTTTTTTTTTCAGTTTTTTTTTCAATTTTCGAATTTTCCGTATTTTTAAATTTTTCCTTCTTTATTATCCTAAATGTTACCTTTATTCCAAATTTTAAGTTTCTTGCGCTATAAAATCGAATTATTTTCAAATTTTCCTTATTTTTCGATTTTTTTTTAAATTTTATTTTCGAATTTTATTGTGTTTTCCATTTTACCTTATTCTGAATCCTAAACAGTATCTTTACGCCGAATTTTAAGTTTCTAAGGCTAAAAGATCAAATTATTTTCATTTTTTCAATTTTTTTTACTTTTTCGAATTTCCGAAAATTTTTATTCGAATTTTCCTGATTTTTTAAATTTTTCTTCATTTTGTATTTTAAATACTACCTTTATTCCGAATTCCAAGTTTGTAGCGCAACAAAATCAGATTATATTCAAATTTTCGATTTTTCGATTTTATTTTCGATTTTTATAGAGTTTTTGATGTTTTCTTTTTCTGAATTCTAAACACTACCTTCACACCAAATTTTAAGTTTCTAAGACTGGAAGATCGTATTATTTCAATTTTGTTCAAATTTGTTGAATTTACGAATGTTTTTTTTTTTCTTCGAAAGTTCCGGATTTCATATTTTTTCTTTCTTTGTCTCCTAAACACTACCTTTATTCCGAATTTCAAGTTTCTAGGGCTATGGGATCTACCTAATATTTTTGATGACGCGTGAGTGAGTGACAAAAATCGAAACTGAGTTCATATATCGTTTGCACTAGCAAAGACAGAAACGTGAAATTTTAAATTTTGGTCCTATTTGCCACATAATCTATATTAACGAAGTTTCAGGTTTTAGAGATGCACCAGCGCACATACGGGTATTTGCGTTATCTACGCGGCCAAAATTATTTTATGTTATATATCTAATCTAAAGGATACCAATTGAAAGAAAAAATACATTTATTAAATTTATAAAGACGATTTATTAATATAAAGCACAAACTTTATTTTAAAAAACCTTCTTTCATCTTCGTCACTCTCTGAAGAATCATCACGAACATTGGTAAAATAAGAGCAAATGTTTCTGGCAAAAAGGAGTTCATTCTTTTTACTTTTACTTTTCTCATGCTACTTATCTGATGTTAATAGTAGCCGATTAAAAATATATTTGTTGCAATTTTCCCTCGAGATTTTTCGCGCGAAGTCTGGGTGGTATAGCCTAAAATGCTTATTACGCGCTTCTGCGGTCTCTTCTGAAAGCTGCCCAATGGGCATTAATGCCCTTTTAATGATAACTGCACCATTAATTAATATTTTGTGCATTGTTGGAGTCATTGGATGCGACTGGTACAAATCTACATATAAACGAGCAGTATCTAATGCATATTTCTCGTATTTTTCCAGATCAATTATATGTCCATTTAAAATTGTCTCCAGTATGACTTTTAAGCGGTATATTAGGTCATAACTAATACCTGTTATGTCAAAAGCCAATTTGAAGTCTTCAAAAAACCTCCTACTTGTATTACCGTCATTGGTATTGCCAAAATTTGCATTTGGTATGTCTACCAGTAAACCAGTTTCTTCGCAAAATCTTTCCTGGATTTCGAGTTTTTTTCCAGTTCAATTTTTTCTCGGCTTCAGTCTTCCGCTCTCTATATTTCTTTACTGGCAACATATAAGCAAAATCTAGAATGCTTTCAAAAAGTATAATTCTAGCGTGTAAAATTGAAAGGCCAAACTTGACAGCTTCAGAATTAATATCATTTTGAATATTAATTTTGTTGAAGTCCTTAGAAGTTGCACCACATATGTAGCATCGACTTGTGGATTTTAACCACCTATGCTTAATTTGCGATGTAAAGTGTACGAAATTGCGTTTTTAGCTCTCAATTTGGTCTTCTGTGTAACCTTCACCCGATATTAGTTGATATTTTAAGAAAATTAATTTATCTTCTAAATTGGACAAATAAAAGCTCTGCATTCGATCAAATAAATATGTACGTGTCACAATCCTCACTCCCGAGGCACCTTGTGATCCTACAATAAAAATATTTTCTTTTGGAATGCTATTTACGATAGTCAATTTTTTTTTATATTTGGTAAAAAATAGTTCAAAGCGCCAACACATACACATCCGCGCTTTTCCGCGGCAGATTCTTTGATTTTTTACAACTCAAGGCTTCAAACTTTCGATTCAGTTAGAAATTACAACAGGATGTGACTGGATAGTACAACAAACACTCGATTAAGTAAAGTAGTTTAGAAATAATCTTACTCTAATATGAGGGTACCTTCAAAGTACAACAACTAAATTTCAGAATGATAAAAAATAAAAAATATATATTAAAGTTTTGCATTATTACCTGTTGTATTAGGAACCATCACAAACACTTTCAAAATAAACGTAAAATAATAAATATTTCACTGCAAAGTTAATGTTTTTACACGAATGCCGAGAACAGAAACACACAACAAGTTGAACGGTCAAATTTCGACTAAAGTTGAACGAGTCGCGTGCACGGGAGAAAGGTGGAAAGGGTTGGGTATTGTTCTCGAAACTGTCCCCTAACTCAGGTTGTCGTTCTTTTTCACGCCCTTAGTACTTTGATAATTTGACTTTTGGCCGCGTAGAACGTTCAAATACCCGTATGTGCAGCGCAAATATATGGGGTGTCAAATGTGCCCTGAGTTACTTCCAGAAAAGGATGCTTAAGACTGTGCTTTCTTTACTTGGCGGAGTCACTGCCCTGCCTCCAGATTTTCTAAGAAATAAAAACATATTTTTGCGCATTCAAACTTCATGATTTAATTTACTCTACATAATCAAAAATCATCTGCCAAATATTGACATTTAGCAATCATTATAGCGTAACTTTTTTCAGCTTGAGCTTCAACCAAGGAGGCATATTTAAGTTTTTTGGATGCAGGTGCACAATAGATTATTAATAAAAATTGGATTTAAAGAAAACAATACAGTATTTTCCATTAATTTTTCTTCAAAAGTGGGTGTTAAAACAAACGGAATTAAAAGTTAAATAGTTTATCGGAAAAAAATACGTATTTTTTTAATGTAAAACATTTATTTTAATTTTAAAAACTAATATATTTTTTATAAGTTCGACAACGTGGTGACATTTTTATTTCACCAGCTTCGAAATTATTATCCAATTCTTAAAAAGACAATATATTTTTGAGAAATAATGTTTTTCATCAAAAATCACATAATTACAAAACTCAGTTTTAGAAAATTCTGTTTAAATTACATTGTAAATATAATTTCTGAGTTAAATTTAGTATTTAATAATATTGTTTAAAATTTTTCTACGAGTACAGTAGTTCTTTAAACGCTTTCATGTTTTAAATAGATAATGTGCATGTGACGTCACGCACTCAAGTAAAGACGTTTTTCTCAATTAATTATTGGCGAAAAGTAACAATTCTTGCAGAGTTAGTAATTCATAATGTATTATTCCCTAAACATAATATAATGTATTCTAACTATTTGAAAATTACGAGAAACTTAGCGAAACTTCAAGCAATTTAGCTCAACGTTTTTGCCTACGTTAAGTTGACAAACATTCACATTATCTATAAATAAAAATGCATATTTGTACATGATTCATAAAGTGAAAGAATATGTTTTAACTAGACACATATCAATTCATCGGAAAAATCTACCCCGGTGAAAGTGTCGTCATATTTTAAATCATGTGCCGGTTTTCATTCACAAAATATTAGTATTTTATAGCAATTACACAAAGTAGCGTAATTTCCATAGAATGTGTTGTTCGCCAAATCATAAATTTAACATCCTTTTACCGTACAATTTTCCAGAATATTAAATTTCGATAAAATTTAATAAATATATCAAAGTCGATATAAAAGTTGGTAGCATATGCAATTTTCATTGGAGAATAGAATTTGCATTTGACATGATTCACGTGAAATTTACAGAAGAGTCGACACCACGAATTAAAAAAAGAAAATCCCTTCTCCTCTTTTCTAAAAGGCACCATGATTATGGAAAAGAGCAAGAGAACAGCCAATTATAAATCCAGGTATTATTAGTTATCTTTCTTTGATACTTATATAAATCCTTATAATTTTAAAATATCTAAATCTATAGTTGAAAATATCTCTGCAGTGTAATTTTTGCCTCTCATTGGAATACATTTCTGTCAAATTTCGAAACACCCATTTTCCTAAACTACAACACAACAATCAATATGACAATGCTCCATAATTGGGGTGCTTTTTTCAGATTGTTTTCGCCATTCAAATAAATTAGCAACTCTATTGCTTAACAAATAAGCATTTAGGATTTGAAAGTTTTTGGAGCGTGATATACATTTTGATTTTATGTGTAGATCTACAGCTGTTAAAAGTGTGGCTCTGTTAAATAAAAAATATCACAAATATATGAGAGTTAAAAGTACTTCTTGCTTATTTTATTTATTTTTAAACTTTTATGCTCCACTACGTTTTAATTTCTTTTTTAAATATCATATAACTTTAAATATCATATAATATTATATCATAAACCGTTTTGAAAAAGAAACATCATTTATGTTGATTTTTATATTATTCTAATCAAATAAAAATCATATCTAAAGTGAAATGTTAATTAACAAATTTCTTCAAAAATATTTACTAATATAATCACTTTGAAAAATAATCTTTGACGCGAAAACGTAAATAAAATCAATTTCTATGAACGGAATAAATGTAAAATAAAATAATAGAAATGCTAAAATCGAATAACAAAGAAAAAATGTAATCCATACTTAATCTTAGTGAAAGAGTATGAAATTTCAAGCTCATGAAAGAAATTTAAATGATCATATATATAAAAACAAAAATACGCAAATTGTTATTATCAGAAGTGTTATCTACTGTAAAATATGATAAAGAGTTTGTTAATTGTATATGTTGCTTAATTAATGTATTGATTTTCTTTAAAAGCTACGTGAACGAAGTTACGGGTAACAACTAGTAATTTATAAAAGCATTATTTAAAATACAGCAAATACATCCGTTGAAAAAAAAAAAATAAAAAATAAATTGTAAGTATAAAATGTTTTTATTATAAATTTATTTATACAAGTATTTTTTGAAATACAACAAACATATCTGTTGACAAACAAACATAACCATTTTATAATTGAACACTCAAAATTTATGAAAATAATAATGAAATGAAATTTATCCAAATTTTATTGGATAACGCGCTCACATTTCTGGACGGATGGATTTTATAGGAAGTAGCCATATGAAATTCGAAATGATATACAAGGATGCAATTGAACTACCGTATTTTCCGGTGTGTAAATCGACTGTTTGAATAACCAAAATACAAAGAAAATTCAGTGGTCGACAATGGATGTAAAATCAGGCATCTACTGATCGCGATTTGTAGCTGTAATGATAGTTACAAGATAACCTCTATCACAAGACCTCCTTATCATAGTATCAGACCTCACAATCAGCAAGTTTCCTTTGACCGCTATACACGTGGTTAAAAAGCATAATTTCCCAGTCCACTGCGGATAGACGATTGCGATTATCATGCTTTCTGATTAGTTGTTAAACCGAACGCTTCTTAAGTCATTTCCGGTTGACTTTGGTTTCTTATATAATATCTATTAATTTCTATATAATCTAATTAATTTATAACTGTAATATAATAAATATTATAATGTAATCTAATTAATCTCTATATAATCTAATCTCTATATAATCTAATATTTCTATATAATCTAATAATATACATTATTTTCTTATATTATATCTTCTTATATCTTCATAATCATCTAAAATACCGAAAATGACTTAAGAAGCGTTTGCTTTTACAAAAAATTAGGAAGCGTAACCATCCCAATCGTCGATCGGCGGTGGAGACGGAAATTATGCAGTTAAAAACCACATGGTTGTCCTGCTACTAGCGCCATCAATCGTCAGTAATAGGAGTATTTACGACACGAAATAACACGAAATTTTTTCACAGCTCCATTTGTTCTATGCATTTGCTTATGAACTAGTATCGGTAGTATCCACCAGGCGGCGATACTTTCCGGAGAAAGTCAATTAATAAGTTGGCAATTACCGCGGACATTTTCTCCCATAGACTTTCTCCGGATTGTCAAGTCTGATCTATGATAAGGGATGCAGTCTTGCTCTATCTTTTCTTTACTATTATGACCCACAAAATTTCTCACTTCAGCTCCATTTTGAACAATAATTAAAAATTATTAATTTTGTTAGTGCTATAAAAACAGTAATTTATTTTCAGAAAAAAATAATATTTGACAATACTTGTCTACTTTTCCGTCGACCACTTTCTATATTAAAAAAAAAAAAAAATGGCGCCAAACGATGTTATTTAACGCCAATAGTGCAAATTTGATTTCGAATGAAACGCTAACATACAATGTACGTATTCTATTTTTATGGGTTCGAAACAGCAGTTTGCTGTTTTTTGTGTATTATTTGTGCATTTGTAACGTTGGTTTTTCTGCCTTTTGATTGTTGTATGTGTTATATCTGTTTACATTTTCTGTCTAAATAAAGAGATATTCTTTCCAAACATCAATTATTATTGGCGTTCATTATGTCCTTCCAGAAAACTTAACTATAACTGTAGTAACAAATCATAAACAAGGAATTTTGGGGAGAACCGGAATATCCTTTGAGTTTTGGGACAGAGGTCATACCAGATATGTATATTTTTCATTTTTCGGCGGGATACCTTTCCCACAATCTTTTGTAGATGGCATACGCGGATGAGGCATTCGTCCACTGTTATTGGCCGAAAATCGTGAATGTTTAATGAATGTGTCGCCACGTTTATGCATTTTTGGCGTTAAATCCCACTATTTGAAGATAGTTATTTTTTTTTACAGAAATTAGTCGACGAAAAAATAGAGAAGTACCTATTTGACTTAGGGGGAAAATTATAACTATGAAAGGAACGCAACCAAAAATAAGGTATAAATTATTGTTCTCAAATATTTTAAGCAAAAAATATCGATACAAAGAAGGATTTGGTTCTAACATACCACTGATTTTGCAAATCATTCGTATAGAAAATCTAAATATTCTTTATAATTGTTAGATTCTTAGAGTTCTTGGAAATATTCTACATTTACAGAATCTTCGCAATGGTAACAATATTCAATGTATTCAATTTTGTCTTCTTCATGAATGGATCAACTTATACACAAAATATACTCAAAGTACGTCATTTCAGAATTACAAAAATAGGGTTGACTTAAACACCGTCTCGATTTATGCATCAGAAAATACGGTAATCACATTTTAATGTATTTTTGTGAGATAATAACAGAAATGTTGACGAGGTTATGCTCGGGCTGTGATCCATTCAATAATATCATATATTACTTGTTCTGCTATCCCATTGGGCTCATAGAGAAGATTGTGATAGGCATTAGGATACATCTGAAATGAAATAAAATTTAGTAAATCGCTCAAAAAACAAAATTAGTTAACAGAAAATAAATCAAACTTTAAACTGTTTATTTTGAATACTTTCAACTGAAAATTGCAAAAAGTGCACTTATTGGGGAAAAAAAATTAAGTTTACAGAAATCCAAGGTTTTTTTTTGTGTGTGTGTCTGTGTGTGTATTTAATTTTAATTCAGTATAAAAAATATTTATTTATTTTTGGGGAAACCTTGGTTTTAAAATGAGTAGATACGATCATTAGTTTTGTGATTATCCTTAAAACTGCCTGATTTAGTCGTAGGGGTGCACAACCTGTGGCCCGCGATCGGATTACTGGTGGCCCGCGGATCAATTTCGCCGATCGGACGCGAAAAAATCACGAATTTCGCCGATCAGGTGTGTAGAAATCGCGAATTTTGCCAAATTTCGCCCATCGGGTGCGCAAAAATCGCAAATTTTGCCGATCGAGTGCATATAAATCGCGAATTTTGCCAATCGGGTACGGATAAATCGTAAATTTCGCCGATTGCCTGCGTAAAAACAAGGCAACACTAGATACCGGGCTTGCTCATTCACTCTCAAAACGTCACAAA
The DNA here is from genome assembly GCA_963931845.1 of Maratus michaelseni. Lineage (NCBI taxonomy): Eukaryota > Metazoa > Arthropoda > Arachnida > Araneae > Salticidae > Maratus > Maratus michaelseni. Next base: position 56,000,486 of record OZ007596.1, read on the forward strand.
TGGTGGCTGACCGCGACCAGCGATTGGTCCAAAGCAACGCGCCCATCGTTTTGTGCCAATCGCTGTATGTCTTTCCTCCTAGTCAGCCACCTTTTGTGACGTCATCATAATGAATGAGCAAGCCCGGTATGTAGTGTAGCCCTGGTAAAAATCGTGAATTTTGCCGATCGCCTGCGTAAAGATCGTGAATTTTGCCGATCGGGCTAGTAAAAATCGTGAATTTTGCCGATCGGGCTCGTAAAAATCGCGAATTCTGCCGATAGGGTGCGTATAAATCGTGAATTTTGCCAATCAGGTGCGTATAAATTGTAAATTTCGTCGATCGTCTGCGTAAAAATCGCGAATTTTGCCGATCGGCTCCGTAAAAATCGCGAATTCTGCCGATCGGGTGCATATAAATCGCGAATTTTGCGATTAGGCGCGTAAAAATCGCAAATTCCGCCGATCGGGCGCGTAAAAATCAAGAATTCCGCAGATCGGCACGTAAAAATCGCGAATTTTGCCAATCAAGCACGTAAATATCGTGAATTTTGCTAATCGGGCACATAAAAATTGCAAATTTTGCCAATCGGGTGCGAAAAATTGCAAATTTTGCCGATCGGATGCGAAAAAAATTGCAAATTTCGCCGATCGGGCGCGTAAAAATCACGAATTTTGCCGATCCGGTGCGTATAAATCGCAAATTTCGCTGAACGTGTGCGTAATAATCGTGAATTTCGTCAGTCACTAGGAAAAAAAAACTAGGAATATTGTCATTCGCACATGGAAAAAAAATTGCTAGTTTTTTCCATCCATTCCAACTGAATTGGGTTATGCTGACTAAGGAGGTGGTTGAGTATAGGGAGCTAACCCTCCTTTTAAAATTAGCTCCCCCCCATTTTTATGAACTTTTAGGCCGACCCCCCCCCCCTCTTTGCTCGAAACAAAATTTTGTCCACCCTATGGATGTTGGCTCTCGACAATCCAGTCATTTTTGGGACTGCCCCTCCTCTTATAAAGGTTGTGCACCCCTTTGATATCCACATTTTATGACTGAATATGTTAAGAAGTACAATTTAGAATAATATATGTTTCTCCTTCTCTCCACCTTCATTCATGAAAGCAGAATTTCTTTTCGGCACTGGCAATCTTTAAAGCTAAATTTATTCCTTCAAATAAAGCCAAGGAATATTTTCTCTCTTTGAAAATAATCTTAGCTATATCTCTTGTATAAATACAAACGTAAACTGTTGATATATCATTGCCAACAGAACTGAATACGTTGACTGGAAGGAAGGAACCTAGAGGGCTAAATCTACCCTTCCAAAATTTATGTTTCTTTTTATCTGATCTCCCCCCCCCCCCCCAGTCACGCCTTCTCGAAACAAAAATTTTCTGATGGTGGCCCTCGACAACCCAGTCATTTTTGTAAGTGGCGCTTCGCTTAAAGGTTGTGCACCCCTAAGTGCAATAAAGTTGCTTTACGGCCTACACCCAGAAAAAGGAATTGATTAAAACTACAAAACATGTTTTGTTGAGTACAGTTTGGTTGTTTTAGCAAAATTCAAGTAAAATTGAACCATTTTACTTGAATTAACAAAACATTTTTTGCTGACGATACAATTTTTTTTTTTTTTTTTTTTTTTGGAATTGCAAAAAAAAATTTTTTTTTGTTGATTCAAACAAAATTTCCATTGACCTATATTTAAACAAAAAGTTTTGTTGGGTCAACCAAATTTTTGTTGATTCAACAAAACTTTTTTCTGGGTGTAAGCGTTTCTTTCTTTCTTTCTCACTTTTTTTTTTTGAGGGGGGGGGGGGGGGGGTGTTGAAGGTACTCTTTCTAAAGTCGTTGGCTTAAATGAGACAACTATTTCGCGCAACCATTGATTTGAAAATACTCAGAGAATAACGGTAGCCATCACAGTGCCCGTGCAAAATTGCACAAATGTAATAATTAGTCCGAGAGTCAGCAACACTTATTAAAGTAATATCATGCAGACTGATTTTATAATATTCAATTGATGTTAATCTATTAGAGAAACAGTCGTCAGCTGTTTTTACCGAGGTGGGTGCGGCTTCGGGAGGCACAACATCGCAAATTCAAAGATAAATGAACTGTTTTTCGATTGCGGATGGCTGCCATTAATCATGGATACATCCGTATTCGGGATGGCTTTCATTTCACTTTGACTGTGCGATGCTGCAGCTTTCTTTTCGGCATCTACCGCGGTCGCGACAGATGACAGATGATTTCGTAATTGATAAAGTATAATTACATATTTAAAAACAGTTTTGTAAGATATCACTTTTAAAAAGTGTTGCTTCCTCCCGGACAATAAGAGTAGACAAGTGTATTCCAGTTCAATTTTGTTAAGCTGCGTAATCTATGAGGCATGCGTAGATTTTATAAATATTCATGATCCTGCGATTTGCCTTGAAAGGATGTATTAACACGTAAAAAAAATTACACTATCAAAATATACTTGGAAGCTTCAAAAGCATTAACATTTTCCCAAAAACATCGAATGATAGACCCGATTATGGAATTTTCCCTTATGGGAAGGATGTACTGTGTAGCTCGGAGCTGAAAAAACCTAGAACCGGTTTCGTGAATGGTCGGTTGGCCGTGTCCCGTCACGGCTTTTATAGTCAAGGTAACCAGTCAGTCGATTTCATTAAAGTGTGGTGCACTTTTCTCTTTTGCCCATTTCCCCCCATTTAATTGGTGAATCGTAACCCCCCACTCCTATGAAACAACTTGTTTTCCTACAACTTTTGGAGTCTTCTTAAGCATTACCCTTATTTAGAGACTTTCTAATCGTAGCCACACAGTGCACATGTTAAAAAATTCCAGACTATACACACACACTTACCAACTTTGTTCCAAATTTAAGTGGAAAAAGAGAGGGTAAAGTTTTTGTTAACAGATTTGTTGAAATTCTATTTGTAATATCTATATACATCAAACTCTGAGGTACGTGGCGACGAAAAAGCGGTTATTTCTCTTTTGCCGATGGCGACGAGTGGTTTGCTTTCATTAGTTTTGGAATATTAAGAAATGTTTTTGAGATATCGATTTAAAACTCACCACACATATATACAAAACATTTTCTGCATCCAAAAATCCAATTTTTGTAAAACTCGGCAGCATTTTTTTTTAAGTTTTGCAAAAAAATAGTAACTTTCGATAAAGGAAAGAAAATAAAGTGCGAAGTCCAACCAAGAAACGCCCTATTTTGTTTATGTTTAAAAAATGACCGATATTTGTTAATGTTAAATGTCATTGGTTAAATTTTGAGGAGAGAGGGTGGGTCACAGTTTAAATATCGCTTTAATGTTAAAGATATATAGATTTTTTGCCCCATGGCGGTTGAAGGTGGAACTAATTTGTTTTTGCAGCGCGTGCGCAGTAAGCCTGCTATACGGTGCCGTAGGCAGTAGGGACTCGTTTCGGAGGTTCGTAAGGAAAGAGGCATGTTTATTACAGAATGATAGCCCTGGCGGTGGAATGTCAAACTAAAAGATATTTAGAAAAAATCGACCAGCGAAACGGACATAGCCTGCTAGTACTTAAAATAACATTTGCGGGTTTTATCGCCCAAAATTGAAGATATGTTGGCTCTAAAAATAAAGTGAATTTTTTTTTTAACTAACTGACAAATTTGGTGAAATTCTAACTGTAAAATATTTAAAGTAATATTTGAACTATCTATCCTCAAGCTTGGAGAGAGTTCGGCCCTCAAAAATAAAGGATTTTTTTAGCTAATCGAAAAATTGGATGAAATTCTAACTGTAATATATTTGAAGCAACATGTGTGCGATGTATCTGCCAAGCTTGGCGAGAGCTCTGGTATAAAATAAAATCATTCCATATGTTTTGAGTTTAATTAAAACCACTCTTAGTTTGTGCTTTTGCCTGATTCATTGAAAAAATGTTTATCTTCTCTTAAAAGCGTTACAGAAAAAATATATTGGTCTATTCACCTTATTATTTATTTGCGATCTATTTTTGCGCAGTTAAATGAAACTAATAAGTATTGTGTGATTATAAACAATCGTATCAACAGTCACATACTTTAACATGACAGTTATTTGGAATTTTTGTCGAGCCCAACATGGTAGTCTTTGAAAAAAGAAGAAACATTACATTGTAAACAATGTAACTATACTGGCAACCTTTTCCCATATCCGACTCATGTTGTGCATATCGCGACAAAATCTTCTGGCAAGCATTCTACCTATGAAATGATATTCTTTAATCCTTGTCTATGTTGTTAAGTAGATCTTTGCTATTTCGAACTCGACTTTAGAAAGTAATCAAAATTATTTCATTTTTAAACATTTAATTAAAAATTAAATCATATTGAGAGGTTGAATAAGTTCTCGCTGATTTGATTGATCTCACTTTCAGTAGCATTTGGGGGCCCCGAAAAATTGGAGGCCCTGGGGCCGTGTCCCGAATGCTCTGACATAAATCAGGCACTGGGGGGTAAGTTCGGCTATGCATCAATATCGTCAGCAAAGCTGAATATCCATTGTTCCAAGCAAGAATTAATTTAGTCTGCTCTGCATTTGGTGGGATCAGCCGGGTGTAGTTTATTATGAGCTGCTCAAACTGAACGAAACTGTCCCGGGATATCGTTATCGACTACAACTGGTGCGTTTGAGCCGAACATTGAAGGAAAAACGGCTGCCATACGAGCAAAGAGACAACAAAGTGATTTTGCAACATGCCAACGCTCGGACACATGTTGCAAAACAGGTAAAAACCTACTTGGAAACGCTTAAACGGGAAGTCCTACCCCACCCGCCGTATTTACTGGACACTGCCCCTTCCAATAATCATTTGTTCCGATCGATGGTATATGGTCTGGCTGAGCAGTACTTCCATTTTTATGAAAATTTCAAAAAATGTGTTGACTCTTGGATAGCCTCAAAAAACGTGCGGTTTTCCGATGTGGAATTCAAATGCTGCTAGAAATATGGGAAAAAATAGTGGCAAACCATGGACAATACTTTCAATGAAATGTTTTTTAATAAGTATTTTAAATAAAGCATTAATTTTCACAAAGAAACAGCGAGAACTTATTCAACCTCCCAATACATTGGTTTATCACGATCAATTTAATTATTATTCACTACACATTGAAAATAATCAATGTCAACTATAGAATCTGTATATCAAAAGAAAATTAATCATCATACTATCACTGAGCAAATAGGAGCAATTCCTTATTCCTTCAAATTTGTACAACCAGATATATCAGTCAAGATTTTTAAATTCATTGATCTTACTTATTTTTTAAAAGGCGCACTTAATTATTCCAAGGATACTAAACCTAGAAAATTTTAACCCGTTCGAACCTGGCGTCCTATTAATTCGCCAACACCCATTATCACCTGCAAGTAGGGTTGCCAAAGTGTACATTTTCTCCGTAATTTGTACATTTTTCAGGTTTATTCTGCGCATAAACCTCCGCAAGATAATTCCTTCTTAAAAAAAAAAAAAAAAAAAAAAAAACATGTCTGACATTTATAATTTCAATAATTTTTATCAGTTTCTCTTTTATATTTGTTTAAAAAAATTTCTTTTTGACGCTCTTGAAAACACAAAAATGTGACTTCAAAATTAATTAAACAGTGTTATTAGAAATAATGTAATGCAAATACAATTGGAAAATAACAATTATAAAAATGAACTAATCATTTGTTCTTAAGAAAAATCTTTACAGAAGACATTATTATAAATCTTCCTTTTTTAGGTTTTCGCACACTTCATTTTCATTTTTTAATTTAGATAATTATTTTTTTATATTTTCTGATCTTCCGTTTCTGACTGGCATAGGATTAGGAAAAATAATAGAGTTGTCGTCTTTTCGTGCAAAATTTGTCAATATTGTAAGAAAAAGACAAATCTTTCTGAATCTAGGAAAATATAATATAACCAGGAACAAAGATATATAATATAACTCTTCCGAGTTACCCACGATTCCGAAAACACTCCTTATTATTAGAAACCCCAGAAACTAATATGTTTTCGTGACAAAATAATAATAATTAAACAAATTTAAATAATAATTTATAAAAACAAAGTTTCTTTTACTTTCAGAAACGTTTCTGAATAATTTTAAAGGCGTATTAAGAGAATCCGGGCCACAAAAATCTTCCAATTTTTAAAAAAATATTTTATTGCATTACAAAATTTCCTGTTTTTGTTTCGCTTAAAATGACGTTTAAATCATGTTTCTATCTTAATTAGAACAAGATATATCATATTTATTATTTTCAAAATCTAGCTTTCAAGTAATGGTTGTCATGGAAAAGTTTTCTGCTTAACGGGTTTTTAAAAAATTCTCGTCTTTAAATTGTTATAAGTCAAGAACCCTTAAAGATAAATGATTCGAACTTGGAACATATCTTTTTCAATTATTTTACTTTATTTTTGAATCAGCAAATTAAAAAATATATATATTTACGTCTGAAAATATGATTTTTTAAATATAAGTTTCATATATTTTTTTATAACTTTAATGTTTATTTTTTTTAATTAATATTTAAAATAATACTGAATCCTAATTAAAACTTATATATTTCTGTTTAATTAAATGAAAAATGTTTGAAATTTGTCGAATAATATTTCGAGTTATAACGATTTTTAAATCCCTCACTTTAAAATCCCCACTTTTTTTTTTAATTAATTTTATTTTTTAACTTTCATACTTTTTTTTTATAATTTAATTTTGTTTACAAAGTATATGGTTAAACATCATAAAAAAAAACCCCTCAAAATTCTAATTCAGTAAATAAAGGTGTTTTTTAAATGTGTCCCGAACCCCCTTAACCCCTTAGTAGGGCCCTTAGTAAACCCCTTAACCCCTGCCCGATAAGTAGGCTACTTTTTAAAAAATTCAGATTGTTTCATTACCACCACCTTTTTGAAGTAGAAATATTCTTCTTATTTAATGGACAGATAAAATAATGCGAGAACAAAGCCAAATACACTAATTTAAAAAACTGGTGGCAATAAAACAATCTAAATGAAACAGGCGTAGCCTACGCTGTCCGTGAATGTCTCGGGCACGACGATTAAGGGGTTAATCACCGGAATATCGATCGGTTTTTAGGTTACTTATAATTCTCAACATTTTCAGCTGCATAATTGAATTTATACATTCAAGAGTAGAAAAAAATATTATTAAGTTTAATCTAATGCTCTTAATTTATCATATTTTTTCTGTAAAACATGGAAATGAGAATGAATAGCATCCCAAAACCTATATTTCGTGTTGAGAAAACTATATAGTGTACTATAAAAACTATTCGGAAACGTTTTTGAAAATCAGTGACAGCAAAGGCTGATACATGCTGCTTTAAATCTCGAAAATATGTTTGTTCCTGAGCTTAATAGAGAACAAGTTGGAAATTGTAACGTCAAACGTGACAAATGAGGTGCGTTCGTACTCTAGCTAGTTGTATAAATATTCCGATCTTGATGATTTTCAATTCTGTGAAATGAATTATATCGTCTGCAGATTAATTTCTGTCATAAAATAAGTATCTCGGTCGCTTGACGATTAAACCTCGGAAGCGCCTATAACAAGAAAGCACCGATTTAAAAAAAATCAAATTTCTTAATAAATGTTGTTATTAATATTTTCTAAAGTTTTGATTCGATTTTTATAAAATTTGAAATGTCTCGAAAAAATTCTGCAAAGATAATATATCTTAAATTTCAAGCCATTCGGTTGGGTAGTTTTTGCGTTGTTATATGCGGACGGACGGACAGACAGACGGACGGACCAGACGACGAGTATAGGTGCTACGTATTTATATAATTACGAACGCACCTAAAAAGAAGGCTTTTCGGATCGTTAGTAACTAGGAAAGAATTATTGTATATTTTCGTTCGAGGTTATATTATATTTTCCTAGATTAAGAAATCATCTGCCTTTCTATTATGCGAAGGTGGCTGCTTTATTTGTGTGTGTGTGTGTGTGTGTGTGTGTGTTTTCTTTCTTTTTTAAGAGAAAAAAAACTACTCAGGAAAAATTAACAGACATTATCACAGTAAACAGATTCATTACAAGAAAGTTATCAAAAGAAATGGAAGAATCTGCAGATTTCGAGAAAACAAGGGAGAAATTACGAAGGCTGAATCTACACCGCTGAAGTTTATAAGATTTTTTTTAGGGAGATATTTGAAGCAAAGACAGCTGCTGGGGATTACAGGCAGGAAACTACGGCATTGAATATAATGTATCTTAACTATAAATAAAGATATATTCAGTGGCGTAGCTACCGTGGAGCATTTGGAGCATACTGCTCCAGAATCTTAAGAACGCAAAATTACAAAAGAACGAAATATTTATAAAAATTGCAATGAAACCTGTGAAAGCGGCGGACTGTCTTTAACAGAACTTTCTCTTGGTTCTGTCAAAAACGGAATTTTTCTGATGTTTTGCGAATATCCTTTAACAGATTTTATTGTATTAAAAATTAGATAAATGAAACTACGGTTTTCCTTGAACTTGACTTATCAAAATTTTTATTTCAGATGATATGCATTATATATCTAATTTAATTTATGCCTCTGAATTTGTAAAAATTGTAAAGAATGTTTAAAAGCACAACTAAGGGCACTCACATGTGCATTGCAGTTGTATTTACATCAAAAAGGTTATGTTAATACGGAGCCAACTATAACTGATCGCAAGGGACTGGAAAAAATTCCATGTTTATGGCAGATTCCGTTTTTACAGTTTTATTGTAATACTAGGGGGCCTACCCCCTGCGAGCTACGCTCGCCAACCCCCGCTCAGACTTAGAGGCCTCTAAAAACATGACAGCGTGCTTTATTTAAAAAATATTGGTAAATCTGTAATTGGGTTGCCATGCTTTTAACGTTATAATGGGGCATTTTTTGATTATCATCGCCTCATACACAGCTGTTGCGACAACTGACGACTGTTTTCAGGATTGATAAGTAAAATCAATTACAACTTGAAAACCAGCTTGTATAAAATGGTTAGGTTTAAATTGCGGCTACCTCTCTGACTTTTAAAACAACGATCTGTATTCTATTCTTCCTTTGCGTTTAAGGATGAGAAAAATTCCATTTGCTTGTGAATAACATTAAGAACCACGGTATTGAAAAGTACCATATTATAGACATTTTCAGTAACAGGTTTTAATTTTCTCTCTATTTTTGTGCACCATCATGCATATTTTCATGTTATTTTAAATATGTAAATTATTTATTTTAATTAATATGTATATACAAATTTTCTAATAATTATTTATCATACAAAATTAATTAAATATTTTGTACATGCATGCCTGCATTTATTCGGCATCAATTGATGAGATATTTAAACAAATTTGCTATCCGCGATAATTTTACACCATGTTATGTCACTTGAATATTGTCCATAAGAAATTCGGGTACTTTTCCAGTATAGGATCCTTTGCTTTTAGGTTTGGCGTAATTCGAGCTTCAAAAAGGGATAGATTCGTTAATATACATAGATTTGTTGCCAAAAGTTATGAAAACAAATCCAATGAACTTTTGGTGCTTTTCTATTATAGGGGTCTTGACGCTTTTTTAAAAAGCTTGGCGGAAAAAACCAAGCAGGATAGAAAACCAAGCAGGATATTTTATTCTTCTTCCGTTCAGTTGGGCAATTATTATGTTATGTATTCGTTTCAAATATCCGAATTAGTGATTTTATAAATTCGTTTAATTAAATTTTACAAAAAAATAACAAAATGATATCAATAAATAATAATTACTATTAATTCCTTTTGCGTTTACATAAATGACGTCATTTGGACGAATTTATTCAAAATATTTTCAGTTTATAAATTAAATTAAATGCTGACAGACGATTGAATCCTGACGATAGAAATGTGATTTTTTTTTCAAATTTTCCTGAAAAACATAATTTAATCACAATCTTGTCTTCATTATCGATTGAAATAAAAGATAAATTCAATTTCAATTTGAAAATGACGAATAAAAAGAAACTAATAATCCCTATCGGGATCCTTTTCAATGTTTTTCCCTTTTTTGTCACAAAAAAACTGAGTAATTAGTTGCCATCATTACAGAAATGTCATTAAAATTAAAAAAAAATTAATATCTCGAAAACTAATTCCAATTTCAAAATTCTGTTACCAGTTTTGACATCCGCGGATTTTTATGGACAATTGGTATTAATTTCATCATCAAGCGTTTAATATTTCATTAAAAATAGCCCTGAAACATAATAAGTCGTTTAATCAGTCGTTTCATAAAATCGTTTCATAAATTCGTTTCATAAAATCGTTTCACCAATTCGTTTCATTAGGATTTTATATATATAGGGTAGATATACAGGTGGTTATCAAAATAATGGAAACACTTGTGAATGAAAGGGACATTTAAGAATTCCCTTCGTAAGCATTAAAATATAATCTTAGCTACCAGATTTTTTTTAATATAAAAAGTACATGTATTAGGTAGTATGAGAGAGCTCTAGAAGAGTTGTCTACGTTTTGATTTTTTTTTGTCAGAAGCGTAAAATATCAGACCTCACAGATTTTCAAAGAGGCCAAATTGTAGGAGCCCGACTAGCTGGAGCAACGGTGACCGAAACATCCCAGCTTATAGGCGTTTCTAGAGGTACGGTGTCTAAAGTCATGACAGCATACACACAGCGCGGAAAGACAAGCTCAGCAAAGCAAAATAGTGGACGGAAGGAGAAGCTGAGTGAAAGAGACCGACGGGTATTGAAGCGGATTGTAATGTCTAAAAAGAAAACAACTGCAGCCAAAGTGACCGCAGAGCTCAATCAGCATCTGGATTATCCAGTGTCAACAATTACAGTTCGGAGATACCTTCATAAAGAGAACATTTACGGCAGAACAGCAATTCCCAAGCCACTTGTCACAGATGCTAATGCCAAACGTCGTGTAGAGTGGTTCCACAACCACAAAACCTGGTCGATTGATAAGTGGAAGACTGTTATATGGTCAGACGAATCATCTTTCACACTTTTCCCCACAACAGGACGGGTACATGTCTGGAGAACACCTGCACAAGCGTATGATCCTGATTGCCTCCGTCCAACTGTCAAGCATGGAGGTGGATCGGTCATGGTATGGGCATCCGTGTCATGGTTTTCTGCTGGTCCAATCGTAACCCTGAAAGGAAGGATCACTGGGGAGAAGTATAGAGAAGTTTTAGCTGACCAGGTCCATCCCATGATGCAAATTTTGTTTCCTGCAGGAGATGGAATTTTCCAGGATGATAATGCCCCTATTCATGCAGCCAGAGTTGTCCAATCATGGTTTGATGAACATGAGGATGAGGTGGAACATCTACCTTGGCCCGCACAGTCCCCAGACCTCAACATAATCGAACCGTTGTGGTCTATTTTACAGCTTTCAATCCGGAATCGATATCCTCCACCGGCATCTCTCACGGAACTTTCACAATATCTCCATGAAGAATGGTACAATATTCCTCTAAACACTATTCAGAATTTGTATGATTCGATTCCCAGGCGAATCCAAGCTGTATTACATGCCAAAGGCGGTCCTACGCCATATTAATAAAGAATTCCTTCAAAATCTAGGGTGTTTCCATTATTTTGATAACCACCTGTATGTATGTGTTTTAAGCTTAAAAACAAATTTTGGGAAACTTTTGTCGGTAGAGAAGGGAACGCACCAATTGCACTTGCTCCAGGGTGCGGAATATGTAGCTACGCTACTGGATCTCTTGACTTGTCACAATAATTGAACGAATATTGTAACAAGAACAAAAAATCATACCTAAAGCATAGATTATGAAACACTTTCCAACACATTCAGAATATGTAACAAAACTTCACAGTTTAATAAAATATGATGAATAATTTAGAAAGCGTATAACACATTTGAAAAACCCACTTTCAGCAATTACCATCTATAGTCCGAAAAATTTCCGAAATCTTTTGTTCAGCCCTGTGTATGAATCACATGCCTACTATCTAATATTCTGCAATTTAGTCCAGTTAGGAAACGCATAGCATAATTCAAAATTCCTTTCAGCAATTTTCGTCAATAAACGGAAATGTGCTCGATATCTTTTGTGCAGCCCTGTATACGATCTACAGAATTTATACACAACAATTAATATGCAGAAAAGTAGTTACATTTACAAACGCGTACCAGAACTAAAAGTGCACTTCGAGCAATTATTTTTCATAGACAGTGCTGTAACAGAACCCTTTTTGTGTGTCCCTGTAACTTTTAACAGATTTTATTGTATTACAAATTAGATAAATGAAACTACGGTTTTCCTTGAACTTGACTTAACAAAATTTTTATTAACTTTTTTTTTATATATAAAAGGATATTAATTTTTATAAAACTATAATTATCATGCATATCCTATTTTAAAGTGTCTTGTAGTACACTTCAGTAAAGTATATCAATTTCAATATGTTTGAAATAGTGTAACATCATTAAAATACACCCTAAACGATTTCCCTCATATACTGTAAAGTAAGGGAATTTTTTTTTTGTCCCTGTTAATCGAACTATAAATTCTACACACTTCATTTTCAATTCCTAACGCGCCATAGTAAACCCCAATAACATACATCAATTGCGTGGTAATCCAAGTATATTTAAGCAAATCAAGGCAGACTGCATACATGGCATGGGCAGACTGCAGGCAGACATACGGACAAACAGGCAACCCAAATTCATAAGCATTTTTCAACTATGTCGGAAAGTGTTAAAAAGAACTGTGCACATACTTGTATGTTAGCATTTTTCTTCGCAATATACATAAATATGAAATCTTGTGATTTCTTTGTTCATATTTCAAATGATTTTTTATTAATGTTACTTAAGAATTAAAACATGCGTTAAATATAGGCTTCTCGCTGGTTCTTAACTAACCTTAGCGCCTAATCATTACAGAAAAACTATAAGAAAATTGAAATAAAGTTCGTAATAATTCGATGTGAAGCACTAATTATAAAATCGTTCTTTAACCCCCCCCCCCCCTTCCCCCCCCCCAAGTGTCCTCTTTTCCTTTTCAATATATGTTCCAATAATTTTATTATAGTTTTTAGAATTGTAATTTATCTAAATTCAACTATCAATTATAGAAATTAATGAAAGAGTATTATAGAATTTTACAAAGTCGTTGAGAAAAAAATATATAGCCCGATTTATTTCTATATAGTTTTATGAAAGAAAACCCGAGTTAACTCTAGATTCCGGATAGCATGTTAGTGGGTTAAAGGAAAACAAATAAATAAATATTCAAAGAAAAATGTAAACAAACTCTTAAAAATATCAAAATACGCATAAGTTGCACAGAAAACTTTTAATCGTACAATAACATCACTGAGAATGTCGCCGTGATTTTAAGCTTTTGTCTTCTCGCCAAATTAAACATTTTTTAGCAATTAGGCGCAATGAAGATTGGCAGATGGAAGATTAATTCATGTGATTTGAAGTTCATGAAATATCTAGAATAATCTTTTTCTTTTCAATTCTGATTTCATTATTTTTACAGTGAACAATCGCTTACCTTAAGGCATTTATCGGATGATGATGCATTTTCGTACATAAAAACAGCGTTTTCAGGAATGCAGAGCTTGTCTTCCTCTCCTTGGCATAAAATGAACGGGAAAGTCACTGATGAAATATTTTCTTGGATCTCCTAAAAAGGAATTTTTTATGATATGTTATCAGATCGAGAGTACAAACATATATTATTAAAATAACTGTAAACACAATTAACACAAAGTTCAACCGATACAGTGGGCACGCGGACGCTAATTTTACAACAAATCTGGAATTCCTTTCACAGTTCTGACATAAGGCATCCAAACTTGTCATTGTTATTTGTCTATCAGTTTTGTCTTTCTACGATCTCAAAGCCAATTTGCAGTTCCTGCGTTTATGTAATGTTTGCAAAATTTATGACGCGCGCTCGCTAACGCAAGTAGATACATATTAATTAATTATTTCACGATATATAATTATTTAAAGTTATTAATTATTTAATTAACACATATTAATTAAATTAAATATATAATTATTTAAATATATTAATTAAATAATTATATATATAATTACTTCACGATATTTAGTTATTTCGCGATACATACTAGTTAATTATTTCACGTTTAAATATTAATTTCTGCAATAATGTAATTCATCTGTGTTACGCTGAGTTATTATTTTGTTTGACATAGTCAAATGATGAATATTTATTAAAACTACTCGATTCTAGATACTCAAATGACTATCGAGAAGAATCAATTGAAGATAAAAAATTTATGATAAAGATAAAAGTACAAAACGATGTAAAAAAGAATATGCCAAGACTCATAAACGAAAATATTTCTAATTGTGGAAATATTTCCTGAAAATTACAGAAGAAATTGGATCATTTTTTAAAAATAAAAATGATAGATCATTTGGAAGTAAAAGATTTTCTTATTTTCGGCGCCCTGCATTAAATAATACTTAATTTAAAAAAAAATATTCTTATTGTTTCATTATTAATAATTAGTATTCAGCTTTTTAGACATATATTTCTGGATATTTTATTTTGTTTACGAATATTATTATATCACAAGCTATCAAAACCTGAGAGCTAATGCCCTGCTGGTTCTGTATGTACGTACGTAGGTAGGTATGTATGTACGTAACGCGAAAACTCTTGAAAAAAATATCAGATTTGCTTCAAATTTTGTATATTGGTTCATTCTGATAAGACGCTTCCCTGATAAGTTTTGGTGGTCCATTGGTTAAGTATAAAGTGAGGGGGAACTGGGGTCTAATCCCTTATAATTACCTAATAGTTTACCATAGAAAAAAAGTCCCATATCTCACGGATTTTCTGATAAGACACTATAACTTTCCAAAGCTTTGTACCTCCTCCAGAAAAATCAAGGTCTTGAATTGGTTTTCTTTGTTGGAATAAAAATGTAAATAAAAAGCAGTAATTATCATATTTTTTTTTGCCTGAATGCTAAAGTTAACAAAATGTTGAATTGATATTTGTAGGATTTTGAATCTTTGATTAATTTTTGTTGTGATGTGATCTTGAATTTGTGTGTCATCCATATGCGTCCGCCATACATGTACTTATTGATAAAATTTAATTTTTATTACTGTTTTATAGTGAAATCAATACAATACAACCTATGAGTTTGAAAAAATATATATATTACAAATTTATTTGTGGGCGTAGGATGGTTTAAGGTAAAAAAGAGTCAAGCGCGAGCTCTCGCTGTAAAGATTTTCATTATTTTTTTTTTACTCTGTCCCTTCTTTGAGTGCCCCGTAGTTGCTTTGAGTGCACCATAGCTATATGTATCAAGCAGGGCGGTCGCTCTGCCAAGCCAAGCTAAAAAAAAAAAAAATAACGCCACACAAACAACACCAAGAACTGGACTAAAGAGCGCTACTGCTTACTTACAGAAAGCGACTTCGCAATGTTAAATCGACAAAACATGCCAGATTAAAATATCAGATATCAAATAAACCAAGCGTCGCAGAAAAAAAACGAAATCTAGAAGAATCTAATGAAAAATTTCTTCAATTTAAGACCAAACTCATCTTTATAAGTGATTTATAAACAGAGATATAAATTTTTTTTAAAAACGTCGAGTTACTTAAAATGATCACTTTTTTCTTCGTCAAACTTTTTTTTTTTCAAACAACCTACAGACCTTAATATTCGGCAGAATAAAAAAGGGATTGCATTTTTGGACAAGTAATTACGTAATCTGTGTACTTTTATAAAATCCAGTGAAAAAAAAAATTATTTTCTATCCTTAATTAGCAAAAAACTGTTAATTAACTTGGCGATTAAAAAAATATGCCAAAACAGAGATAAAACCCGCCAACGACCATGTACCATCTATGTTATAACAGCACAAATCAGTTACAGATTATAACCACATCAAATTTCATCTGCAAGTCAGCCATTTTCTTCTGAAGATATTTAAAAAAAATAAAACTTCATAATTATAAGACCACACATTTTATCAAACAATTAAATATGACTGCAAACTGTGGCAAATGACTGTTTCCAACATGAATAAGTATGATAAATTGCGGTCCAAGACATCGATCATGGTGGCTCAGTCGCAGAGAGTAAACGCGGTACGCAGAAGGTCCCAGGTTCGAGTCCTGGCCCAGGTCAATTTTTCATTCATGTTTGTTTAGTGTATTTAATTATCTGATAAAATGCGTGTTCTTATAATATTGTAAAATAAAGTAATCAGACGTAGTGTTTATGCTTTAAAAAATATTTTAAATATATAATTTACGTTTCTAGAAAGATCTTTAAAAATAGATTAGTTTTTGAGGGAAGATGTACCTTGTAAAATGTATACATTAAAGGTTATCGGCATTTAAAATTTCTTTCCAAACGTAAACAAAAATTTTTGAAATGAATTAAATGTGATTCATTTATTTCTTAAAAAAAAAAAAAAAAAAAAAAAAAAAAAAAAAAAAAACATGGTAAAGGACAGGCATTTTGTTCGCAGGAATACCTTTCACGTCATTTTCCTATAAATTAATGAAATCCAGTTGTTAAATTATTTTTGTTTTAGAAGTGAAATTTCCATTTAAATTTATTGTAATAGTACAATGTTTAATTGAATAAAATAAAGTAAATCTAAGAAATTGCTAAGAAATTCCAAACATGCACAGGGCAATGCAAAAGATAAATAAATAAATAAACAAAAAATAAATAAATAGATAAATAAATAAATAAATAAAAATCAGCTTTCAGAAATTCTAAAAATTGTTCATATATTTTAATTACAAGCTAAAGGAGGGTTTATCAAAAGTTTAAGCACAAGCATAAAATGTCGATTTTCAAAGAATTATAAAAAGTTAGAATGAATAACATTTTTTTATTTGCAAATTTCGCAACATTATTTAAATAAATGATATCAAAAGTAGAAAAAAATAAATTACATAATTGTAAAAAATATAATAAAAAAAGTGTATAAAAAAAACTGTCTCAAAAGTTTATGCACAATGTCAAAAACAACCAGATTTATAATTTTTACAGAACTTTTACTTACAAATTATTTTTCGTGATTTCGGATTAGTTCAAATAAACGCGCGTCCATCGAAATTATTATATTTTGTAGGGTTTCTGGTGGCAAAGAGTACCATGCTTTCTCAATAGCCTCTTGGAGTTCTTCAATAGAGTCATACTGCTTTCCACTGCCGTAAACCTGGCGGGTTAAAATACCCCAGACATTCTTAATCGGGTTTAAGTCTGGACTTAAAGCTGGCCAGTCAAGAACTTTAACATTTTTCTGAGAAAGCCAAAGTTTTGTAGAATGTGATACGTGGATTGAGGCATTGTCTTGTTGAAAAGTCTATTCAGGACCCCCCCCCACCCCCCCCCCCCCAAAAAAAAATATCAACGAATGGAAGCAAATGTTGGTTTAGCGTCTCTTGATACTTTTTTGCATCTTGTCTTCCTTTTAGAAAAGCTAGAGAGGTCTGGCTATTGAATCCAAATGCCCCCCCCCCCCCCAAACCATAACAGATTTACCGCCTTGCTGCCTGCTGAAAAATGCCCTTGGTTCGTTTCGTAAATCATGCCAATACGCGTTCCAACCATCAGGGCCATCCAAGTTCCACTTTTTCTCATCGCTGAATAAAACAGTAAGCCATTTGTCCCCGTAGGACACGTGTATTTTAGCCCGGTTCATTCTTGCCTGTTTGTGATGTAATTTGAGAGACGGTTTGCAAGCCATTTTCTTTAGTATGATGTAATCACACTCTATAATACGTCTATGTACAGTGTCTTTGGACACCTGTACACTGAGATTATTTTTAATTTGCCGTATGGACATATTTTGTCTAGATACCTATCTCCGTATTCTCCGATCAGTCTGAACAGTCGTCATACGTGGTCTTCCACATCTTGGTTTCCTCTTAAAATTACCATTTCTAGAGATTACTTGATATATACTTCGCTTTGATCGATTTAAAACTTTTGCAATTTCAGAAACAGTTTTATTTTTCGATTTCAATTTAAAAAATTTCAAAATCTCATATTTTGTGAATTCTTTACCCTTTGGCATTTTTAAAACGAGAGAAAATAATTTCTCCACCTTTTATACTTTATAAAAGTGCAATATGATGTCATACAACGTCATTACATACGGCCAATCCCGTGTTTCGAAATAAATTTGCATAAAGTGCTTAAACTTTTGAGACAGCGTTTCTTCAAGAAAAAAGAAAAATTAAATAAAAATAAATATATTTTTTATTTTAACCCCCCAAAATGGCTTATTTCATTTTATTTTGATTAAATGTCGAGTATTTATTGTAAATTAGCATAAAATATTTTCTTCTTCAATTATTTTAAACCAGATTTGCAGAGTGCTTAAACTTTTGAGACAGACTATATTATTCTATATATAATAGTAATTTCAGCAAATATATTAAATTCCAATGCGATCTGTTTTAAACTTTAAGATAGTTTATAACACATGATAAAAAATTTATAAAAAAGAATGGCGCGTTCCATTTCGGGGAGGGGATGGGGTGGGGCGTGAACAAAATTAGAAAGTATAATAAGGCTATCTGTTTGAAACTTTACGATATTTTATAACACATAACATAAATTTTAAAAATAAAGCCGCGTCAAAAATTATAGGGAGGGGCGAAGCGCGTTTTGATTACACAAGGGCGGGACACTTTTCTAAATTTTAACGATATCCGTCATGTCACATATCGTTACAAAAAGCTGTGACCACTTATTCATGTTATGCACCACAGGTGTCACCCCCACATGTTGCGCCCCACCCCCCGACACTACTCATGTGATATATCGAAAGGCCTCCCCTAGGATTCGATATTCGGAAGGTGCGGTACAGTAATGGGGTAGTGTGAGTGTTTCACATTAGGCCTAGGACCCGGCTCCCTTTTGGCATCCCGGCTACGAAGCTGTGGCTCACTCTCGCTATCCGCCCAAGTGTGAACCTAGTGGCCCTTTTATAAGGTCGCACTAATGTCGCTTCGACCTGTTTGTCGTCAACTCATTTGGGAAAGGGTGACGAAGTGCAGGTAGGCTCACGCCCCCGCTTCTCCCCCGGCCGAAGAGCACCACCTAGAGGGTCCCCGGGTAAACTGGATCCCTCCTGGTCGTGTCTCGTATGGGCTCTCCTAAACCTCCTATAATACGAGCTGACGCATATCCATTTTGTTTCGGATTATTCGTGCTGAGTTCAGCATCAATCTACCGCAGCCGGAGTTGGAGTTGCCTAAGACTCGGTTCTGATTGGCTAAACCGGTTCTGATTAGCTTGGTTTTTCGACTGAACTTTAATTTGAGACCCAAATCTGCGAGGATGCGTCAGCCTGTATTATAGGAGCTCTAGGCTCTCCTAGAGCCTGGAATCAGCGGATGATGCGCGACTGCCTTCGGCAGCCGTGACCTCTGTCTCATATCGCGAAAGGCCTGTGACCGCTTATTCATATTATGTATCTTCGGGGTCCATCCTCCCACTTTCACCCCCCCCCCCCTTAAAGGGGGCACTTTTCTAATTTTTCCGACACCTCTCATGTGATATATTGTTAGAAAGATCTGTGAACACTTAATCATATTATGCAGGGGGGGGGGGGGTATTTTCTAAATTTTGCACATACCCCTCATGTGATACATCGTTGGAAAGGTCTGTGACCGCTTAATCCTATTATGCATCTCCGGTGTTCATTCCCCCTTTGCCCCCCCAAACGCGATTAGCTTTCACCACCAGGGGGCGCTTTCCTATCTCTGTTTCTATGGGTCGGGTCACGACGGGGTATGGCTCATTCGACTCGACATCGATAGATCTTTCCAATTTTAGTTCGTTTTTCACCACCAGGGGCACTTTCCTATCTCTGGTTCTATGGGCTGGATCACGACGGGGTACAGCGCATTCGACTCGACATCTATAGCCATAACGATATCAGTGCCCGAGGTTCATATAGAACAGATTGCGCTACCTGGTGGTGGAAGATGGTACTTGAGCGTGCGCAGCACGACTGCTATACGGTGCCGAAGGCAGCGGGAACCCGTGTCGGAAGTTCGTTTGGTTAGAGGTTTATACTATTCGATGTGCAAATTAAGGGATTATCCAGTACCGAAGGCAGCGGGGAACCAGGTCGAAGGTTCGTTCGGTTCGAGGTTTATCTTTTTCAAGGTTTTACAGGATTCGAGGCCCCGATGTAAGTTAGGGGCCCGCTAGTGGGTGAAGCCAGCTAGTACTAATAATAAAAGAGCGTGATATCACGTTTGATTTCAAATGCAGCGCTGACACGCTATGTACGTATTCCATTTTTATTCATTTCATGGATAAGTCAGTGATATTTTTTAACGGAGGATAACAAGTATTATAACAAGCCACATTTAGTATGTTGTTTTTAAGAGTGCAATTAGTTTAATTGAAAAATCTACTGGTATTTCTAATTAACCCTTTAAACAATGACTGAAAGTAAAATGTAAGTTTAAATTATTTCTCAAGTTTAGATTATTTAAATTATGTTTAATCTATTTTAAAAAAAGAAATGATATCTACAAAAACAACTTTTTAAAAGTAAAAAAAGCCAAGCGTTAAAAAAAAAAAAAAAAAAAAAAAAAAAAAAAAAGTTGTGGCTAAAAAATGGTGTGATATCAAATTTCCAAGCTATTTATTGTATTACTTATTTAACTTTTTTCCATTAAATAAGTTATCATATATATAAGTCGAGTGCTTACGTATATGTTAATAGAAATCGTTTTCTCCTGTACTAAATACATCTTAACGAGTTTCTGAAAATTCAATATTTTTCAAATTATGCATGATGGGCTTGGCGGCCATCTTTTCATATTTCTAAGAACCCAAATTTCTGAAGTAAAAGCATAATATGTTTGCAATGCAATATGTTTATAACAATTTCGAACTTCAGATTTTAACTACGAACAGATAAATTAGATAAGACTGATATTTTGATAAATTGATTTTTACTAGTTTGAAATTATTATCTACTCTAAAAAATAAATCATAAGATGAATCTTTAAGATAAGTCATCATTATTATCTTATTACACAATTTTCCGAGCATACAAGTCTATAAATGAAACGCTTAAAATATTTGCTTAAATAACAATTTTGAACTTCGGATTTTAAATAAGGATTTGGGTGCTTAGAATTTTGTGAATAATATGCAAAGATGGCCGCCAAGCCCATCATGCATAATTTGAAAAAAATTGAATTTTCAGAAACTCGTTAGGATGTATTTAGTACAGGAGAAAACGGTTTCTATTAACATATACGTAAGCACTCGACTTATATATATGATAACTTATTTAATGGAAAAAAGTTAAATAAGTAATATAATAGCTTGGAAATTTGATATCACACCATTTTTTAGCCACAACTTTTTTTTTTTTTTTTTTTTAACGCTTGGCTTTTTTTACTTTTGAAAAGTTGTTTTTGTAGATTTGCAATAATACAGATTTAATTTTTGAAACGCTGCTTTATTGGTGGTTAGAAAAACCAATGCCAGATGAATAACTTTGGTGTTGGAAAATTGCGCTGCATGTAAACGTATGCATCAACAATGGGGGATGTATATTTTATTTAAGAAATATTTTAAGTTAGTTGAGAGTTTTCAGAACGCGCGTATTATGATAATACAGATTGCTAATTGACACAATTATTATTTAAGTCATATACATTCATTTTTTTAAAATATGCTTATGAGTATAGAATATTAACGGAGTATTATTATAGTGCAAAAGAAACAACATAATTTACATTTAAAGATTATACTCTTGCAAAAGATTTACAACCTTCGAAGCATCTATGAAACAGGCACCGATACCAGCTTTAAAAAAACCATGAAACCTAAGTGGATCTCGTTCCATTTCTTTAATGTTTTCTGAACAGCTGCATACTAAGGAAAGATCCATAGACCCTACTGGAAACTGAGGAGCAATCCAACGAAGAAACTTTGCCATGGTGATCTGCAAACAAAAAACAAATAAATCTTGCCGTAGTAAAATGCTAAAATAAAAATAGTAAAAATAAAAATTTCTTACAAATTTTAAACAGTATTTTAAGATGTCACAATAAATACTTATTTCGTAGTAACTACTGAAACGGGAACATTTACTACTTCGACTATAAAGGCCTTTTGCCAAAGTTCCACTAGCATGCGATCATCTAGTTTTCGTATGTAACACCACGTGCGCGATTGAATTTTGTTTCTTTTTTTAAACTTTTAAATTTCTAATGTTGTTAATTATGACTTCCAAATTACGCTGTAGCACATTATGAAAATGCAATGTTAACGTGGTTGGTTAATATCTATAAACTATGGGTTTTCATCTGAGATAGTTGGGCTTTTGCACTGTGTCTCCTCATAGTAATAAAGTGATATGTTTTCAAGATACGGTAAGAAATTGAATTTTAATATTTTTAATAAAGTCTCCTAAGTAACTCACGGAGTAGTGATAATTTATATCGAAATGACATTATTTGTACTTTTAACTTAGTGAAAGTGCTTTTGGGAGCTGTATTCTACCCATATTGTTTATTTGACTTTAGACATTTTAAAAGTGACTTTGATATTCTTTAAAACTAGATAATTGAAATTTATGTTTATTTGACGAGTTTATTTAAAAGTACAGTAAGTTATTTAAAAGCAAGATTTTCTTATGATAGATTTATTTTAAATTAAAGCTTTTAAGTTGAAAAGTTAAATAATCTGTAACTACAATTCTTTTTTCCGTTTAAGTCTTAATAAATTGTTGTTTGTCGTATTACTTAAATTTTCATTCGAATACTTAGAATCACTAAAATACTCAAGGAAAATGCTACCTCTTTAGACAATTTAGCAGCTTATAATTGTTATTTGACTTTTCATAAAATTTGTACCAAATCATTTATGCTTATCAAGTTCTTCTAATAAGAATATCTATGACCACTTAATATTTATATTACATAAAGTCTGTCGTTGAAGTGGAACATTTCATTGACATTTTGTTGTCATTTGGAAAATTAAACATTTATAAAAGAAATCTAGTTGCGATTTTTCATCAGCAAACGTACTTGCAAAGATAAAGCAGAAGAACTTCAGAATTTAAAAAACAGAAAGATTTGCTACTATCCTATGAACATACAAAATTAAAATTAGTTTACTATAGGCCGGGAGGCGGCAGCACAGACAATCACCTCATCGAGTTCACGGCTGAAATTCCCGAATTAGTTAAAACTCGATTCGGATATTAAAACGCAATCGGTCTGCCAAGTCATATCTTGGTGGAAAACATCCGAAAACCGACTTTTAGCGGTTGACTCGTAGGTTTACCATTGTGTTTTCCTGCACCCAAAGATATGAAAACATGGACGACTGGGAGCAGGAAAACACAATGATAAACCTACGAGCCAACCGCTAAAATCGGGTTTTCAGATGTTTTCCACCAAGATATGACTTGGCAGACCGATTGCGTTTTAATATGCGAATCAAGTTTTCACTAATTCTGGAATTTCAGCCGTTAACTCGATGAGGTGATTGTTTGTGCTGCCGCCTCCCGGTCTACTACTGTCGTTTATTTGTCCTTAAATTCAAGATAGTGAAGTGAAAGAAAAATGTTATTAAGTCTCTGCTACTTTTTTCATATTGTCTTAAAAATAATTACATTCAACAATACATTCAAAAGTAAAATAACATATTGTTTTCATCTACGAATATTTGACATACGAATTTGTATGAACAAAAAATTAAATCCACGAACTTTGTCTTGAACTTCTTTGTACACCACTTCATATCTGACCATTCAAACCTAAGGGCTGAGTTAGCCCTCTGAAAATAATTATTTTTGACTTATCGTTGTGTTGATTTGATGACCGTTACACAATGCACGATTCTAAGAACAAATAAGCAAAATGAAAAGGTGAGAAATTGCAAAATGTATTTTTACTCCATAGTCGCTCCTTTTCATCTATACTGATATTATAAAGTAGTAAAAATTGTTTTTTTTTGTTTGTTTGTAGGTGGTAATCTCTGGAACTACTGCTCCAACATAGGCTATATTTTATGTCAGTGCCACTACCCCCAAAGGGGTGCAAAAGCGAAAAACGTTCTAAAATTTCGATTTTTTTTATACTGAAGGAGCTAAAAACATGAAATTTGGTATGGTAGATACTTATAAGGTGTAAATGCTCTCTAAGAACAAATTCTAAAAAAATTCGAAATTTAAAAAGGGTAAGATATGAGCGAAAAGCGTTCTAAAAACATTCTAAATTATAATTTCTATGGAATCTCTGGAACTATAGAACCATTTTCAAAAGTGATGGTGGCAAATTGATGGTAACAGTCCCTGCTGTAACATAGGCTATGTTTTATATCGGTGCCACTACCACAGGGAGGGAGAGGTGCAAAAGCGAAAAACGTTCTAAAATTTCGATTTTTTGTTATACTGAAGGAACTAGAAACTTGAAATTTGGCATGGTAGTTATTTATAAAATGTAAATGCACTCTAAGAACAAATTCTAAAAAAAATCGAAATTTAAAAGTGTGAGATGAGCGAAAAGCGTTCTAAAAACATTCTAAATTACAATTTCTGTGGAATCTCTGGAACTACAGAACCATTTTCCAAAGTGATGGTAACAGTCACTGCTGTTACATAGGCTATATTTTATATCGGTGACACTACCACAGGGGGGGGGGAGGGGTGAGAAAACGAAAAATGTTCTAAAATTTCGATTTTTTTCTGACATTAGTGTGGCTTAATTAGTAATTTCTGAATTATCTGTGGCAGTAAAATTTCCTCTAATGAAAATAGGCCAACCAATACCACTTGGCATTGTTTAAGAATTACGCGAGCAAAACCGCTGGTTTTGCTAGTGTTTCATAAAGAGTTTAGGATCTTTAACTGAAGGTATACAGTGCAAAATTATTGTTACACATTTGGAAGATGATTCAAACATTTGTTTCAGTTGTGAATGGAGCGAACCCTAAGCCACGTAACAGATTTTTTTAATTCTGTCGATCGAAATGCTGTAGTGGTGTGCAGAGCTTAGGTTATGTGGATTGGATTTCGGTGAAGATCCTTAAAGATTTGACAAACTGAGTTTTCTTGAATGTTCTATACATGATATCACTACTACACGAAACATATATATGTAAGTCGTAATGAGGACATGGAGTAGTAATACCGGGTGGTTATAATATAAGTATCTCTATTTAGAGCTGTCTGTAGCTCGAAGGAATAACCCGAATGAAACTAAAATCAGTACACTTATTATTAGAGAAGGGGGAAAAAGAATGGAACAATAAAAAAATTAATTGCAATAATTGCCGACAGATGGCGCTTTTGAGTGTGAAATGTAATGTGTAATATTGTGTACCGGGGAGGTTTCATAAATCTCAATGACTTTACCACATATCACGACAAATGTGGAACATCACTTCTGATGCGTTAAGCAGGCCGCACACTGACAAGACAGAGCGACATGTAGTGCAAGACATGAGACAAATTCTGATATTCAAACCGGTTTTTCTTTGTTAAAAGGGTGGAAATGTCTCTTGACTTAAGCTTCATGTAGCTCTGTCTCGTCAGTGTGCGGACTGCCTAACATTCCGCAGTTGAGCCCGTCGTGCACCGCCCGGATTGTACCCTCCAACAAAATGACCATGTGGAACCTGAACATGATCGGCACCGACATGCGAAAGCGTAACCACATTCACTCTGACATTTTGCAATATATTAGATGTGTCATCTGGTTTGACGCCTTAATTCTTTGTTCTTGTATCACACATTACATTTCACACTCAGTAGCTCCATCTGTCGTTGATTATTGCACTTTTTTTTAATTTCCATTCTTCTCCCCCCTTCTCCAATAGTAAGTGTACCGATTTTGGTTTCATTCGGGTTATTCCTTTGAGCTACAGACGGCTCTAAATAGAAATACTTATATTATAACCACCCTGTAATTCAATGGGATCAGATTGTATCACGAAACTATTTATCTGATGCATTTGGGACTCAGTTTTGAGATATTTGTTTCCTGGAGTTAGATTGATTGCTTGTACACTAGCTATTATCTGCTTTTGTAAATTCCCATTCTTTAAAAAAAAATCAAAATAAATATTGTGTTTTTCTAAGGATTATTCCATTCGAATTTTAATCCACATAAACACGAAATTGGAAAATTCAGTAAATGACTTCAAGAGTAGAGGGTTACTATCAGAGCTATGAAGGACGGAGGGAAGAATCATATGGAAGGTTTCAGAGTTAATTTAGACTTAGAAAACTGAACAAGACTGATGGACTAAAAAAATGAAAGTCGTACATTACCGACTGATGAAAGAAATAAAATCTCAACGAAAGAAGAGGAAAAAAATGTAGAAATATATAGGTGGAGGTAATACGAATTGATGAAAGATCTTGCGTCAGAGAAAAATGTATTAGAAGAGCAAATGCCACACTATACAGAACAAAATTGGCGGCATAGAAAATAATGTTAACAAAACTTAAGGAAAACCTTGAAAAGAAAATAGAAAATAGTTTTGAAAAAGAAGTAAAGTTGGACAAGAAAATTAAAAAAATTCTGATAAGGAAATTTAAGAAATTTTTAAAAGAAAATATTTTTTAATATAAGGTAGAAAAATAAAAAAGGCATTTTTCAGAAAACTCTGTGAAAAATCATAGAAAAAAAAACAAGAACGAAAAATCATGCGTCAAGCATAGATTATGTAACACTTTCCAACGCTTCCGAAATAATTTTACAAATCATTACCGTTTAATAAGCTGAAAGGTAACATCTAAGTAAACAATTTGGAAAACGCATAACATATTTAAAAACGTAATTTCAGGAATTTCCAACATATACAATATTCGGAAAAATATCCGAATACTTTTATTCAGCCCTGTATATGATCTATAGATTTGTATATATACTACATAGGATGCTAAATTTTAGTTTAGTTAGGAAATGCGTAGCACAGTTCAAAATTCTCCTTCTGGAGTTTCTTTCAATAAACGGAAATGTGTTCGCGAACTTTTGTGCTGCCCTGTATATGAAATACAGAATTTATACACACCAAGTAATAGACAAAAAGTGAGTTAAATTTAAAATCGCGTTCAGCAACTTAAAACGCACTTCCAGGAATTATTGTTAACAGAAAGTAGAGAATTCTTTTGTGTGTCCCTGTAAATGAACGATGACTGCTATACACACAATATTCTGTAGTAAGCCTCTTGTAATACACCTTAGTGATATATATAAATGTCAATGCGTTTAAAATAGTGAAACATTATTTAATTAAACGGCAAACGATTTTTCTCTATAGACGTAATGTAACAGAATTCTTTTGACTGTCCCTGTAAAGTAACTATAAGTGCTATGCACACCCTATTCCATATTAAGCTTCTTGTAATGCACCTTAGTGATATATATCAATTACAATGTATTTGAAATTGTGTAACATCATTAAAATAAACCGCAAATGATTTTTCCCCATAGACCGTAATGTAATGGAATTCTTTTGAGTGTCCCTGTAAAACAACTATAAGTGCTACACACTTCAGTTGAAATAGGGAACATGCTATAGATAACGACAATAACATGTAAAAATTGCAGGGCAATACGAGCATATTTACGGGAGTTAGAGCACGGACAGACGGCAGACAAACCGAAGTCATAAACACTTTTCAACTAGGTTGGAAAGTGTTAAAAAAAGATAAATAAAAACTTTTATGAACCGGAAAAGAAGAATGCAATTGATACCTATAACTTGGGATTCCAAATATGGGCATAAATCAAATTGAAAATCGATAAAATTGACAATAAACGATGGGAATTTCCTGGCAAATATGTCAGACTCAGTTTTAAGTTGTATCGAAAGTCTAGTTTGAAAGCTAAACATATGAATGTTGATAGATACACCCACGTTTTTTTTACTCTCTGATAAAAGTAACACAGCATCTGGTGCCAATGAAATAACATTTTACTTTTCTCTTTTGAAATTTCTTCATATCTGTGTAATCTGTTTCTCAATCATTTTGCCTTTTTATATCACAGTACTTCCAATTTAAGGCGAAAAAAAATCATGACATGAGAAATAGTATTTTAACCCATTTCCTGCTGAAAGTGACATCGCGATTATGTTGAAGAAGCAACAATAGCATTTTAAAACAATCTTCAGTCATTTTTATTCAAATATCCGCTCATAAATGTGTGTTAAATATTTGCTGAATTCCTTTAACTCCATATCGTGTCTTTGAAAGTTGTTCTTAAGATTTTCCGAAAGTTGATGTTAAAAGCTTCATTTCTTAGTTCACATTTATGGGGTAACTGGACAGATATCTGACAAACACTTTCGGAAGATCAATGACTTAATGCTGTATCGAACGCGTATGTCTTGTTACTCTTGTTACGCTTACTTACGACGTATGTCTTGTCAAGAAGTGTTTAGAAAACCATAACCACCTGCAAATCAAGTCTTATTACCAAAATGCGGGTGAAACCCCACAACAATTGGCTACGGACGTCGAGCGACTGCTTTCGTTGCCCCTGAAAGAAAAATCCTTAACGCTGCGTCTTAAAGTAGAGGTGGTTTCTCAACTTCAGACGAAATCGTCACACTCAGTGTAAGCTTAGTTTCAAGACGTACTTTTCGATGATAATTTGTTTCGAAGAACAATGACTTCAACCGAACTTGGGAAATCACCTCCAGTTGAAAATGCAGTTCTAAAAGTTTCTCTTTCGGGGCAACGCCTTACTGGGCCTAAACAACTAAAGAGTGCGAAAATACTTTTTTCTAGTATTTCGTGTGTCAGAGATCCTGAGATTCAAAAAGTTCCTAGAATAACAGCTACGATAGATTTTTAATCTCCACTAGTGTATGCTCCAAAATAGGACATAATCCAGAAAGCATCCTGTGAAAATTCACACAGTATTAGATCTGTTTTGCTATTTGAACCTGGTTCTAAATAAAAAGGAAAGTATTCAGAATCTCACTAAGCAAGTCAGCTGCTTATAAAAGTCAAAAGAATGAAATAATCTGAAAATCAATTTCTGGAGCTGTTGTAAAGATTGGCATGTCCGAAGAAACTGACCGTTATATCTGAATTATAAACACAAGAAAACTTGAAAATGGCCATCTCGTGGTGTGGATGTTTCCAGGAAGTAAAAAGCACTATTGAAAGTTTTCTGAATTTTTTTTTAATGAATGGCGCCGATAAAGATGCTTTTGTTATGAGAAATATCATTAATAGGCACTGCCGTATGGTAATTGATACTAAAACCAACAGGACTATAATTAGAGCAAATGTACCACAAGAACTCGGAGAAAAACATCTGAGCGCCGTCCAGCATTTCTTTTCAGACTATTACCGTTGACGTAATCGAAGTTTACGAAAAGATAAAAATCAACATCACACATGGGAGTTTCCTTTACCAGTCCGTGGCACATGTAGATAATATAAATGATTAATTAATTCTCAAAACTTGATTTCCTGAAAGAAAATAACCTTAATAAGAGCAGAACTTTTTTAAGTCGTTGAAATAGTGTCCAGAACAGAAGTCGAACTAAGGATCTCTGGCTTAAATTGCCAACGTTGTACCAACTCAGAGATCTGGATGAGCCTGGATGACACAGTTCACCCAGATAACTCAGAAGGATGGATATGTAAATACACTTTATTATTTTCCCACAATCATATTGACTGCAAAATAAATCCTACAAGTTGAAAATTTTCCAACTGAATTGAAAAGTCTCCAGGCCAGGCCTTACGTTGGATTTCGAGAACAATAAATTAGGCTAGAAGTATGAAAACACAGCTTTGTTCAAAACCAAAAATCCAGAAACTATATAAGGTCACTAGCAACAGTTAAAACTGAGATCACAACACCTCCGAGAAGTTAAACATTAATTATTGGAAAGTTTAATGAAAATAAATCTTTTTCGCTTCGTCCTCACAGAATATCCGGATCTCCGAGTAACAAAAAACATGCGATTTTTGGTCACCTTAATGAAAGTATCCAAAAATATTCATGCAATGAAAATGTGATCCAGATGCTTCAGTGATGGGTGGAGCGAAGTCTGAGCAATGGTAGATTAGGGGAAGGTCGACTAAAATTATCCTAACGGGCAAAACGATCCACATATGTTTTCTTCCAGACAGGTCGCGCTATCAACAAGATAACACATAAACTAGTTGTGATAAGTAAAGAAATGGCAATGACGGTATTCAAGCAATCGCAATATTTCGCGTCTGAACAGAATTCTTTGAAAAATGGGGTTTTCTAACATCTATTATAAGGTAAGCATTAACTTACATATTTATTTAGGTATACAGTCTTTCATGTACAGAAATATGACTTGGTTTACTTAATGGAGTATGTTTTTAGATGTGAATTATACTTATGTATTGTCATAATTACTTTTATATCCTTTATTTTGCCGATAAAAAACAATTTCCAATTATTTTTAAATGAAGGATCATTTTGCCCTGTGGTGAGGGTAAAATGATCCTTTGGACTCTTTTTAAAAAATCTATTTTTTTTATTACTCAATTTGGGTTTAAAATATTATTAAAATATGTTTAAAATGCAAAATATAGTGTAAAACATACTAGCAAAGAGCTAAAGTTTAATTTAAACAGTTATGTTATTTTACACTTGTTTTTCCCTTAAGGGGATCTTTTTAGGCCACCTTCCCCTACATATATTTTTCAAACAAACTGACTGGTAAAATACTATACCTACGCTTACTATGGTGGAGCTTAGATTATGTGGGAGGATTTTCAGGAATAACCTGGAAGATTTGAGAAATCGAATTTTCCCGAACATTCTGCATATAATGCTGCACTACACCAGAATTACAAATATAAGTCCATGCCACGGCAAGCAGCTTTTGAGTCAGATTAAGATGGTTGCGTCATTAAACTGTATAAATATGGCCTTTGGGTCTCTGTTTTGATATATTAGTCCCTTGAACCCGCTCGCTACATTACGCTTTGATTGTTCACGTATCATCTGCAATCATCTGCCTCTGTAAATTTCGGTTTTTCTTTTTGAAATTTTCATGAAATAAATATTTTGCCGTTATAAGGGTTGCCTTGTACGATCTCATGAACCATGAAGTTGGAACAGTACATTTATTTATAGAATTATTTAAATCCATTCATCGATCTTCATTGTTTGCAACTTTTTTTAATATTTAAAAAAAAATTATGAAATTAAATATTATGCATTTTGAAACACTGTTTTATGTTTTAAATTCAGTAAAAATGATTCTTACTTTTACAGGAGTAGCCAATTCAGGATTCATAGCAACATAGGGTCCAATTAAAATTACTCCTTTGAAATACTGTGGTTTTCGTATGGCTGATAGAACAGAGATTGCGCCACCCTAAGAAAAGAATAAATTAGCATTTTATTCAGAAATTAAGACAGTTAAAGAATACATGTAGATTGTAAGTTATGCTCTAACTTTTTTTAACAATCAGTCTTTGTTGAACACAAGCACACATATGTCTGAAAATAGCTCAAGTACAATACCAAATTAACTAAAGTTTTCCTTCAACTTCTGTTTTTTCAATCTTCAAATATTTTACTAAAATTATTTAATTAGTATAGTCCGCTTTAGTCTCGATATTTTTTCTGGTATATTTTTCATCATTCTACGTGTCCCGGTTTTAAGATTCCAATCCAGCCTCAGCTCATTTATTCTCATGAGAATTTCAAAGCAACATGAATCATGATTCATTTAATAATCCTGCAGCATTTCTAAGGAAAAAAGACTTATCTAGCTATAGTGGCATTGCCGAGCATTGTTTTAAGACTTCCCCAACCACAACTGATCCTTAATCCAATAAAAGTCTAAGTATGTGCATCCTTTTAGGTAGATTTCGTAAGAAATACTACCTATTACATTCTCACCTAAGTTGGAAATTTTGAAAAATTTTTGCAGATCTACGCCGATCATGACTCTCAGAACCCAAAACCACCCCCAGTTCAAAAGTTTATCTATCTATCTATCTATCTATCTATGTCACTTTTTTCTGACCACGATAACTGGAAAAATTCTGCATAAATCTCTTCCAAACTGATACATAAAATCAAGGGTCATAAAATCTCGGTCAAGTTCGTTAATGGGCAAAATCGAACCAGGGGGGGGGGAAATGGGGAGGGGGCTTTTTGTGAAAACAGAAAAACCCTCATAATTTCTTTATTATTATACGTATCGAATCCGTTTAAAGTTATTATTACTTCTAGTAAAAGGGCCGAAAACTTATGTATAACAGATTTTTGATATAATTAAAAATGGCCCCAAGGGGGGGAAAAAGGGGGGGTTTTAGAAGAAAAAAAATCATAGCTTCGTCAATTCACAAGATATCAAATCCGCGTAAATTTATTATTAATCCTCTTAGTATTATCTAAAACTTTTATATTGACAATTTTTTTATAGGGCCAACCGTTATAGCAAAAAAAAATCCCTGCCGGCTCCGCCTGCAAACAAATTATTTTTCGAAGTAGGCGGTTCCAACTCCCGCATCTTTTCGAAACTAATACATAAAATCAAGGGGCATAAAATCTCGGTCAAGTTCGTTAATGGGCAAAATCGAACCAAGGGGGGGGGGGGCTTTTTGTGAAAACAGAAAAAAAACCCATAATTTCTTAATTATGATACGTATCGAATCCGTTTAAAGTTATT
Organism: Maratus michaelseni; assembly: GCA_963931845.1. Taxonomy (NCBI): domain Eukaryota; kingdom Metazoa; phylum Arthropoda; class Arachnida; order Araneae; family Salticidae; genus Maratus; species Maratus michaelseni. The sequence goes on from OZ007596.1 coordinate 56,033,190, forward strand.
ATTACTTCTAGGAACAAGGCCAAAAACTTATGTATGACAGATTTTTGATATAATTAAAAATTGCCTTAAGGGGGAGGGAGCGGGGTTTTAGAAGAAAAAACTTCATAAATTCGTCAATTCCTAAGATTTCAAATTCGCTTAAATTTATTATAAATCCTCTTAATATTATCTAAAACTTTTACATTGACATGTTTTTTATAGAACCAACTTTTATAGCAAAAAAAAAAAAAAAAAAAAAAAAAAAATCCTTGCTGGCTCCGCCTGCAAACAAGTTTGGTTTCGAAGTAGGCGGTTCCAACTGCAGCATCATCGCAAAAAGGTCATTTCTTCCGCAATTCCTGACAAACAGGCGCCCCACGGTCTGCGTCTTCGAAATCTACTTGTGCCTTTAGGCCGAGCCGTCAGGAATTTTTTTTTATATACAAATCGCTGAACTATCAATGCATTCTCAGACTCCGCACAGTGGGCGTTTTGACGATCTAGGTGGACAAAATTATTGCGTTGAAGTTTAATTAGGTTTTCCTGGTTTTTCGAATGTATCATTAATAAAATACTCAAACATTAATAACTTTTTGGTTTATTTAATTATTTATATTATTATGATTATGATTATTAGTTACATTATTATTATTATTATTTATATTATTACTATTATTATTATCGTATATATTATTCCTCCTGTCAACATCCCTTTTTCTAAGAAAATACGAAACGCAGAACGATGGATGAGATACCATATGAAAGGATTTTGAGCAGACTTCTGACATAGTACAAATACATTTTCCTAAAACATGTTTTTTGATTAAAATTTGCTGATAATTAAAAATTAAATTGGCATTGTTTTAGTAAACGAAATGAAACGTTTTCCTCAAATTAATGTTGCCACAAAAATAAAATACCGCATTATATCGTGCTCAGCAATAATTATAAAAAAAAAGAATTTTAAAATAAAGATTGCTGCACGCGTTTATTTTATATTTATGATTAAAGAGCAAAATTTAAAAGCTCAATTTATTTTTCTTTGTTCCATGTTTTCTCCAGAAACAGATGATGTTACCTTCTAGTGCAGTTAAAATACGATTGATAATTTTTTTTGCCTTAGCTACCTTTGGTCAGTTTTTACTGTAACTTTGGTGGGATAAATGAGACTATATTCTGGCTTGACTAATGTTGTTTGTAGATGTTTTGAGTCCTTATTTTTTTTATATAAATTTAAACTTGCATCTAAAAATATTCAAATGCAGTGCGAAATCTTCGCACGGGTCCACTGGTTTATATTATTAATATTATTATTTATATTATTATTTATTTATATTATAATATTGTATTGTCATTCAAACTACACGTGTATTCAAAGTTTCAGCTCAATCGGATAATTAAAAGTGGTGTAAAATTGACTAGCAAGATTTGAACTAAACATACATACATACATACACTGCAAGTTAGTATAACTTAATGATTTGCAAACTTTTGCAGGATGTTTCTTAAGTTTCCATTATTTTAGGAATGGAACTTTGATTTAAAAATATGCTTATTGCTTAATAATTTCTAATACTGTGCTAAAAGTCAAGATAAAGTTTGTAAAAAAGAAGGCGCTTATTTTTAAGCAACAATTGGTTAAATCTTATGACAAACATGTGACATATGTCCAGTAAACTCGTGCTTTCAAATAAAACAGAATATTTACGATTTCGAATTTACACGAAACTTGTGCAACCGTTGAAACTCCCTCAAATCAACTGTGTTCTTTACGGTTGCAGTTAATCGACACATCGGATTGTTTCGAAAAAAACTGGTACGGATCTCGACAAAAAAGACATTCAGCTACCAGTATACGCGGTCTCGTTAAATTCCGAGATAATAGGAAAAATGAATTTTGTCCAGCTAGATAATCAAAACGTCCCCACTGTGCTCCGTCTGTATCAGTGGCATAGCGTAAGAGAAAGCTTGTATGTTCGGCATTCCCAGAATGAACTCTTAATTTAAATCACATGATTTCACTTAAATAATTTTCAAATATATTCCTTAATATTAATAAAACGGAATCTAAATGAACCAATATTAACAAAATTAAATTAATATATATATATGTTAAAAGACAGAAAACCAATGTTAAAAATGCACAAATAATTCACAAAAAAGCAGCAAACAGCTATTTGCAATCCACAAGAGAGATTCTTCTTCAGAGCGACAAAGAGCAAAGCACAGCGTGCTAGAAAAAGCAAGACTGGACAAAACGACAGAGAGGCGGTGGCTTATATACCCGATGCAAGTAGAGAACGCCAAAAAGCAACCAATCATAAGAAAGTAGCATGAAACAATTGAGTGGAGAAGTAGAGACATCTACCGGAGAACGAAAGAAACAAAAGAAAACCTAAAAAGGGGAAATTAAATTAATGCTTTCCAAATACTTGGCAAATCAAGAGTACTATATAAGTCATTGATTAAGGAGTGAGAATTTTTAATGATGTGCTAAGTTCTCATTGGTTGCTTTTTTGGCGTTCTCTACCCGCATCGGGTATATAAGCCACCGCCTCTCTGTTGTTTTGCCCATTCTTGCTTTTTTTAGCACGCTGTGCTTTGCTCTTTGTCACACTGAAGAACCTCGCTTGTGGATTCGAAACAATTGTTTGCTGCTTTTTTGCGTATTATTTCTGCATTTTAAATGTTGGTTTTCTGCATTTTAATATTCTTGTACGAAAGTTTTATTTGCTCTTTTTATATAAAAATTATGTGTCAAGCATAGATTACGAAACACTTTGCAATACTTCCAGAACTGTGTAACAAACTTCATAGTTTATTAAGGTGAAAGATTATGTCTAAGCAAACAATTTCGAAAAAACATTTGAAAACCCATTTTCAGCAATTAACATCTGTAGTCGTAAAAATATTTGAATTCGTTTGTACATCCCTGTATAGGAATTATAGATTTGTATATGTATATATATACATAGTATGCAAAACTTTAGTTCATTTGGGAAATGCATAAAACAGTTGAAAATACCACTTCAGCAATTTTCGTCAATAATGAGAAATGTGCACGAATTATTTTGTGCATCCCTGTATCTATAGAATTTATACATACCAAGTAATACGCACAAAAATTTTTTTAATTTAAAAACGCATACCACAATTGAAAACGCACTTTAGAATGGTCGTACTAAGCCGGAATGGAATGCATAATTTTTTGCGGCTGAGCCGAGGATAAGTTATAAGTGTGCTGCATGAGCCGATACTAGCTTCGCAATATCAATACCGAAATTTAACATATCCAGTGAAGAAATTTGCATCGGACAGTTAAATCAAGTTTGAGCAAGGGCTTAATTTTTTCAGTAACCTTGGACCGGGCTGGATCTTGACTTAATTGTTCCTAAGGACGTCGGGAAGGGAATTTGTTTTTTATAGAAATGATAGTGATATTTTGTTAACGGTGTCTTTGATAATATACTTTAATAAATTGTTGAAAGAAAAATTCAAAAATCTACTTCTTTTTTTTTATCATAGAAATTTAAACTTATGATGTTTTTAACCATATTTTTTCTTTTATTCTAAACTAAATATTTTGAATATAACTAAATAACTAAATAACTGAATAACTAAATATTTTACTTTATTTGAATGTAATAAGTCTAAGTGACAAAGTGATCAATAATGTTGCTATTCTGTGTTATATGGCTAGCGGATATGTAGTCTGAAATATACTATAAAATGTTCGCATTAATATGTATGCAGTATTTTTTTTTTTTTAATTGTATGTTAAGAAAAATCTGATTTTTTTGTAGAAATTCTGTCGGGCCGGTTCTAATTTCATTGATTTTTGCACGGGCCGGGCCGAATATGGGTTGGACTTATGGTTTTTACACCGGCCGGTCCCTAATATTTTTGTTCGGGCAAACCCGCGATTGGAAATATTTGCCTGTGCAGACCTCTGCCTACACTAGTGACACGACGAAACTCGCAAGCTAATCTTAATCCTATAGGAGCATTTTTTCAAATTTCTCGTTTGCATTTTAATTATTTTAGATGATTTTTGTCACTGTACAGATGAGGTCGATCTCTAACCATGCTTTTTTCCTCGTTTTGATTTTTGTTACAGATTTCTTTTTTATGAAAATATTATATTTTTCGAAACCGGTTCGAAATAGAAAGTAGCCTCATAAAAAAAATAATTGTAATAAAAATCGAGAAAGTAAAAAAGTGTCCGGTTAGAGATCGATTTCACTCATCCTGTAAAAAAAGAAAAAATTAAATATATTGAAAAGCAAACGAGAAATTTGATAAGAATTCTACCGTAGGTTTAACATTAGCTTGCGAGTGTCGTTATGTGACTTATGCGAACTTGTAATTCCTATTAACTGCAATTTTACATTTTTCCTTTCGTAAATTCATTTTTGCAGCCCATTGCATCCGTAGTTTAAAATTTGTTACTGAGTAATGAAAGCTATACGTTGAATTGCGTTTTAAAATCAAGATTACCCGAGAGCCACAAATGACCTTGACTTTAACGAAAAATTATATAAATTCACAAGAGTACCTTTGCTTAATATGTAAAAAAAATCGAACGTGAAATTAAATTATTTTTCTTCCTGATATTCATAATTTCAGATTTAAAAAAAAAAAAGTCTAGGATGTGTTAGCGAGAAACTTTATTTCCTATAAAATTATAGGCTTTTCATCGCTATACTATGAACAAAATTTGCATTTAATGCATTTTTTATTTCTATTTTTCAGTAATGAATGCGATGTAAATAATGCTTACTTTTGATATGAATGAAATGCTAATATCCTTAGATTAAAACGGAAATTATCATTGTTTACTCTCTTATTGTAAGCTGCCATTTAAGAAATATTGAAATAGAGGAGAATGAATGTTTAGAAATTTCATTTTCAAGGATCTTTTTGTCAGAAAATGCAAAGTGAATACAAAAATGTAAAATTTTTACTTCAATAAAAATCGTATGCTTCGATTTTATAAATAAAAATGCTGTTTACTGTATTTAGTATTCCGTCACTTTCTTCCTTGGAAAGTTTTCCTATGTACTCAGATTGGGGCATCAAAGCTTCAAAACTTTTAATTCTAGAAAATACTGATATAAAAGCATTATATATATAGAATAGGTTGATGCAATTCGAAGCAGTTCTTGTGCTTTGGGGATTTATAATAAATCTGACCATTTTCTAACACATAAGCCACAATTACTTACAGAATAACATGCGTTACGCCACTGGTCTATAGGTCTATGCATACTCGAATTCAAGATTAATCGAGATCAACTCCTGCTTACCAAGTGTTCGGAGGCTACATTAAGTTCTTCTGAGGTTTCAGTGTTTTACGCTGTTCTCATGGTTTCAACACAATCAAGTTAATACTGGAATATTGAAAATAATAGCAAAAGGACACCAGCCTACTAAAATCTCGAGATATTTTATTAACGTCAAAATAAAATGTTTGAATTCACCAAAATAAAATTTTCTTCAATTTTGGCTTTATTTTAGAGGTCTGCAAGAGCTGAAATTTCCAGGCCCGGGACCGGGACTGCCTAGGCCTGTTCAAAAATCAATTATAACAGGTCCGACCCGATCCGACCCAATTTCGACAATAATTTCTAATTTTTTTAAACGTTCAAATAAAATTCTTATAAAGAATACTAGAATACTGCATCCATATTTATTGAAAATTTTAGATTAGTTACTATATAATCGGTATATTTTAAATTACTATATGTTCGCAAATCATAGAATAACAGAATAGCAACAGTAATGATCACTAAGATTCTTACACTATTACATTCAAATAAAGACTCATTAAAGAAATTAATTTAGTTTAGAATAAAAGAAAAAATATTGTAAAAAAAATTATAATTTTTGAAGTTATATAATAAAAAAAAAAATTGTAGATTTTGAAAATATTTCTCTAATTTATTAAAATCTATTTCCAAAGGAAATATTTACGGAACGTTAACAGTAGTTCATTATCGCTGTTATTACTTTTTCAAAACAAATCGCTTGCACCATACATTCTGGGCACAATTAAGTCCAGTTCCGGGCCAGCCGGAGCATGTAGAATAGAATGTAAGCCTGATCCCGGCCTGCCCCAAGTCTGCTGGAATAAATTAAACTCTCGCTCAGACACGATGCAATTGTCCGATGTTGATCTCTACGGACATGTTATATTTCTGTATCCGTGTTGTCCAGCAAACGTCGATTGTGCAAATTCGTGTTGTGCAGCACATTTATACTTATTCACGTCCCAGTCACGTCCATCGAAAATTGTTCATATTTTATCAGCTTTGTTTGATCCTTTTAAATTTGTTATATCGGGCCAGTCGGCCCACTTACTTTTTTAATCGGCCCGGCTGGTCCGTGTATTTTTTTTATTCGTCCCGGGGCCGGGCAGACCTCTACTTTACACCCCTTTGTCTCTGAAAACATTATTACATACATAGGCAATACTTACGTTTTTATATTCTGGCAATCAGAAAAAACATTCATCACAGACCATTATTTTGAAAATTTGAACTTTCTCGCGAACCTTGATTGTTATAGAAGGTGAAATTCTTCAATCTTCTTTTTATGGCGTCATTTCGAAGTTCATAAAATAGTGACAAAATATGGATATATGCCGAAGAGATTTTCGGGCTATGATTTATAATGACTTTTGGCAATGCTTGACACAACTGTGTCAATCAAATGAATTCGACCTTTGGTAATGAAGCACCTTCTAAAGCAGCAATTTAAAACTTTTTTACATAATTTCATCTCGAACATAGAAATCTTTGTGAATTTCATAGAGGCTGACCAAAAATTGATGTGATTAGAGAATACATGAATTCTGTGACACGAACGTTCGCTTTATAATGTCATGTGACGAATGACGAAATTGAGACTTTCTTGAGCATTTCAAAGACAAGGTGAATTCAATTTACATGATCACTTGAAAGTAAAAAGTATGTGTATGTTCGAATTCCAGACAATTCAATATAAGCACAAAAGGATGTTCGTACGAAATTGTGTAAGAAAAGTGTCAAACGATTCATGTCCTGTGCCCAGATTTATCGCTGTCGACCACCATTACGTTAAATCGTGACAAAATGCTTCATTTGGCGAGGAAAGGGACAAGTGAAATCGTCAAATTGCGAGAGTTTTTTCTTTTTACCTGTGTACAGACGACATGATGAAATTGAGACTTTTTTGAGCATTTCAAGAACAAGAAGAATTCAATTTACACGACCACTTGAAAGGAAAAAATATGTGTAAGTTAAATTCCAGACAATTCAATTTAAGCTCAAAAGGAAGCTCGTACGAAATGGTGTAAGTAAAATATCAAACGATTCTACTCCTGCGCCCAGGTTTTCGCTGCCTATCGCCATTACGCCAAATCGGGACAAAATGCTTCATTTGGCTAGGAAAAGGACGATTGAACCGTATAAATTTTGCGACATATTTTTTTCATTTGTACAGACGACACCCTCATTCATGCTACTGAATGACTGATATTGCTTATGGCATCAATCATATCATACTGTATACATCACTCTATTTCTGGTTAAAATCTTCCGCATTTCTTCAGATTTCCGCTTTTTCAAAAATTTTCTACCTCTCCCCCTGAAGCATTTCACCTGCAGTGCACAAAGTCTTCTTCTATCATACAATTCACAAAGATCATCAAATTTATTCAATTAAAAAGTTATGCCTTATTCATATTTACAGGGGAGGCGAACAAAGTTAAAATTCTTTAAAACTTTAACTTTTAATTTTTTATCTGCCTTGTTACTCCGAAATAACAAAACTAAATAATCAAATATCTAAATAATATTATCCTTCCAAAATTTTCACATCCCCTATTTGTATCATCAGCTCTCAAATTTTAAAATATTTAAACTGTTTACATTTTCTGCTATAGTTATTGTTTTTTATAACAATAAATAATCAATCATCTGTACTTCCTGCGCCCACCCTCAAAATTTCCACCTGTCTCCTTTTGCCCCGCCTGAGCACATAAAGCTTAAAATGTTTAATTCTTTTTTTTTAATTTCTGTCTTATTTTTTACGTTTTTTCTAGAAACAATAAATACGCTAGCATCTAAATAACTGCCTGAAATATTTCCTCCAACCCAAATAAGGGGAAATTTGTATGTATGGAAGCGATGGAGAAGCAACATTTTTTTCTTCTTTGCCGTTTGGTTATTCTAATTTTATTATTAATGTTATTTATTTATTTTTTATTATTGCTATTTAAGTTTTGTGTGGAAAATTCTGATTACCATCGAATGTCCACAAATAAAGCAGTCAATTCCTGGATGTTTCTCCCTAGTGAGGTCAACATGTCTGAAAACGTCATCAATGAACTGATCAAAGCTGTCAATGAAGGCTCGCCGACCTTCACTTTGTCCATGACCAACTGCAAATAAAAAAAAATAGATTAATTAAGAATAGCAATCGCTTTTTAATATTAAGAAATTATTTAAAAAATCAGCACAGTACATTCAGGGTCAAACTGGGTTAGAGAAAAGGGCGCAGATCCTTGGATTTTCTGAGGGCGCAAATATTTCAACCAACTCAAGATATTTTACTTGTTTGTGTAGTATCTATCATTACACTGTTTAAGACATGCGCAAAGCATCAAATATTAAAATGACATTATATCTCTAAGTCTGAATAGAACACTTCGTTGTTTTCGCCATGCATGTTTGAAACTTCACAAAAATCATTTCCTACAAATTTTCTATAACATCCTGTGGTATTCAAAAACTCTACAACTTAGTTGAATATCGATTAAGTTGCATTAGGTTGACAGATGCTAACGGAGTAGCGTTAGGACATCCTACTTTACTTCTTTATTTCAATAGTTATCTAAATGCATTAACACATTGGACATAAATTGATACAGCCGTAGTTGTGTTCATTAACACAGAAAAATATTACATCCTTTATTTCATTAATGTCAATCTGGATTTCAAGCCTGATGATATTTATGATATTTGAAACCGTCATCTTGCTGTGAAGTATGACTTGATTCACTCTGTGAAGATCAGATTCCCAAGCAACGCAGAATTGCTGGGATATCGTTGGCATAGTGTTTTATGGCTTCATTGGTCGGAGGTGAGTTTGGCCGTCTGATCTACGTTGTCCAAATTTATTTTTGTTCGGATTTATATAACGCAGTAATCTTTCATAAAAATTTAGTTACATCTTTTAACGGGCTTAATAATTCTCGAACAGTGTTAAAATGACTTTTAATCAGAAACAAAAGCGCATATGTAAGCATGATTGGCGATTGTCTACCATTTTTGGAGATGTATCTTTTTGGCACGAGTAATATGCAACTACCGAAGAAAGTGAAAAAACGCGTGAAATATTTAACATGAACTGTCATAACAGTAATATATATAACATATATATATATATATATATATATATATGTGTGTGTGTGTGTTATATATATGTATATGTATAATATATATATATGTATAATATATATAATAAACATAATATATATATATGTTATATATATGTATATGTCTAATATATATAATGAACATATAATATATATATGTTATATGTATATGTATAATATATATAATGAACATATAATAAATATAACAGTCAAGTAGTAACGCTGACGCTTTCTCTTTAGTTCTGCCTATTGGTGTATATGACTGCAAATGTTACATCACAAGAACAAAAATCATATAAATCCACAGGTTGTTCGAATATTTTTTAAACAATTAAGATGAGATGTAAAAGAGTCGTATATTACGAAAGAATTTTTTTTTTTCACAAATTCAAAACTTCAAAAGTAAAAATTATTTTTTGTACTGTCCTTTTTGTTTACTTTCAAACTTACAACAGCCTGCATAGTCGGAGCACTCTTCCGTAATCAAGGTCCTACCTTAATTACGAGCAGGCCATTTTGCGATGATTATTAGCTACGATTAATGGACAAATGTTCATTAGTGAGTTAGATTTTTTTAAATCATGCACTGTTAAAAATATTCTGAAATTCACGGGTATTTTTTTCCTGAATTTCACAGAAAAAGTCCATTTTCACGAAAAAAGGGGCATTTTCCGTTAAAAACAGAAAATTTCTTCATATTTCCTCAAAACAACGGAACAGACGGAGAATAAAGTGGCCAACGGAGATATTTTGTTATCTACTGCATATTTATTTTCAATGTTTAAAAAACTAACATGTTGTAGCACAAAAAAAGTAAAAATTCAATAAATTAAAATTTCGAGTTTATTTAAAAGAACAAAACAGTTCTTTCGAATTAAAAAAAGCAACAATTAATTTTCCCATCCTTTTAAAATTATTAGCAATTTATTTTTTAAAGTTATAAAAAAATATTCGCACTTAAAATATATTCTAAACAAATAACTTAATATATATATATATATATTAAATCCGTCCCGATTCTTTTAGCAAACACCAGCGTCAAAAAATTCTCTCCGAATCTGGAGGATCGTGTTTTTAAACTAGCTTGCGTAATAATACAGAATACGTCACGTGACCCACTTCTATCGAATCAAAAGGTCTCTTTTGGAACTTTATCAGTATTTCCGGTGGATTTATTTTGTCGTAAAATGTCTTCCTTACCGCCAAAAATTTTCTACGCCCTTCCAGAATATTCCATAATCTCGTACCAGATGCCTGCCATATCAACAAACGAGCTTATCTGTTTTGAGGCTGTAGCTAAACTTCGAATTTAATACGTAATAAAAATAATAAGAAGAAAAGAAAATGAATCTTTATAAAAGGGGAAAAAAAAGAAAGAATTAAAGTTTTTCGGAAATATTTTAATAGACATTTGATATTTAATAATAGGATAACTTTATGAAATAAGGTTTTTTGAGCGGAATATTTTAAGAGATACGATATTTTAGCATTTAAATAAAAAGTTATAGCAATTTGACCATACGGGAATAATACTAATGAATTTTAATAATAGATTAAAATAAAGATGTTCTATTTAAAGAATAAATTTAAAAAGCTATCGCCATTTTTAGACTAACTACTTTCGAATAAATATTATTAAGTGGATTAGGACAAATTGACTTTACATATGGATAGTAAAAGGCTATTTTAAGAATGAGAATTATTTTAATAAGCTGGGTTATATACCGAATATTATTGAATGGACAAATTTTATAGAATAATTGCGGAAAAAAATTAAATTTTGTAATATATATATATATATTATATATATATATTATATATATATATATATATATATATATATATATATATATATATATATATATATATATATATATATATATATATATATATATATAATAGTTGAATTAAGGGGAAAAAAAAACGATTTTACTCAAAAAAGCAACAAACAAAAATAATGCTTTCGAATTAAAAAAAAAATAATAATTTTCTCATTCCTTTGAATTATTCGCAATTTGTTTTTTAAAGTTATAAAAAACACTCTCACTGAAAATATATTCTAACCGAACACATTTAAAAAATATATAATGGCTGAAAAAAATCGAATTTCTCAAAAAAGCAAACATACTTTATCGACTTTAATTCAAAATATAATATTCATATTTTGCATCTAACAATCAAATTAAGAATATATATAATTCATGTTTTAATCCTCTATTAATACTAAAGTTTTCAGTCATAATCTTATAACAAAATATCCCCCCAATTAATTTAAAAATTACTAAGTTTCTAAACCCCAGATTGTTTAAGTTTCAAGCGGCGATTTGAAGAAATCCCTTATCATCAGTTTAATTCCTTATTCTAGCAAGGGCCCACTGGTCTTGCGGTAAAACACTTGGCTCAAGGCGCTATCGTCTCTGGTTCGAACCCCAAGGTCAGCCAGAAAATATTCTTGAAATATATCAAATATTAAATACTCAAGTTATAGTCAACAGATGGCAGCACAAACAGAGAGGTAATTTTTTTAAAACCGAGGCCACTCACAACGGAAAGCTACCGTTTCTTCAAACGGAGATTTTCCTTCTGTTATCTTTCAAAACGGAAAATCTACTAACGGAACGGAAAAAGTCCGGCAACTTTGCTGCCAGTAATTTTACCGTGAATTAACGGATTTATTTCTTAACAGTGTGCTTAAAATTACATAATGTTACATAAAAAAATTAATTACATGTTTTCTAACAAATTTCTGTAAAAAATGTATCTTTTTTTTCTATTCAACTATACATGGATGTGTATATAGATTATTTTATTTATTTATTGATGAAGTTTTTATTTCGTTATGGAATATCAGCCGGATACAAATATCCCGTTACATTACGGACAATGGGAAAAAATCGATTCCAGTGCATTTTATTGTTTTTACACTGTTTCAAACATTAATATGCATGACTGGTGATATGCATTCAGTGATATGCATCACTGAAGTGTATAGCAACATGTTTTCTATAGGGTATAGAGTAAGTAGCAATTGTATTTCGCTTACAGAGACGCACAAAAGAATTCCATTACATGATCTATGGGGAGGAAATCGTTTCCAGTGTATTTTAATGATGTTACATTATTTGAATGAAATTGATATATATTACTGAGGTGTATTATAGCATGTTCTCTACAGATTATTGAATACACAGAATTTAATTTTTATTTACAGAGATACTCAAAAGAATCCGGCTACAGGACTGACTATTTGAGCCATAACTGTTGGATATGCGTTTGAAGCTGTGATACGCATTTTAAAACTTAACTACTTTTTAGTGTATTACGAGGTGTGTAGATCATATACAGGACTGCACGAAATAATTCGCACACATTACTTACTATGGACAATAAGTGCTGTAAATGAATTTTTACTGCGTTGTGTTTTCTTTAAACGTTATTTAGATATCTCACTTCTTTCTAGGAATAAAAATGAAATTTCTTAACAATATTTCGATATATTGGAAAGTGTTTCATAATCTATGTCACGATGCGTGACTTTTCGTTCTTGTTTAATATGTATTTATTTTTAGTTTATTATTATTTTTTTTTAATTTGGAGCACTGCAGGTGTGTAAACAGTATAGTATAAGTTAAATATTTCCGTGAAGATGTTTTCCCGAAAGCCCATAGGGGACCGTCAACAAATTGAAAAAGGACGAATATCTTTTGGATAACCCTGTAAAAACTAATGTAGCAAAAGCGATCAAACTAGAGATTATTAATAAGTTGCTTATTTTAATATACTGTGTTCATTTTTATGAGGATAGCATGTATACTCATAGAGAAATTAAGGTTTTTATAAAAACAGTCCCAAATTTCGATTAGTTTTTTACTTTCTTCTATCTATAATAGAAGAAAGTATTGTAATCGAAATTTTTTTCGACGGATTTACACGTTTTCGGTGTCAGAGATTCCGAAAAAGACGTTTTTACGAAATGTCTGTCTGTCCGTCTGTCCGTCCGTCCGTCTGTCCGTCTGTGTGTCTTCATTGTATCATCTAAAAGTGTGTGAAGTTATGCTTCAAATTGAACCTAATTTTTTTTCTATGTTTTTGGCTATGGCAAGCAGATTCTATGAGAATTTGGGGATATTTCGACGAAAGGGGGCGCTGTGATCGACATTTTTTTTCCATTTTCACTATTGTACCATCTAAAAGTGTATGAAGTTATGCTTCAAATTGAACCAAATTTGTTTTCTATGTTTTTGGCTATGGCAAGCAGATTCTATCAGAATTCGGGGATATTTCGACGAAAGGGGGTGCTGTGATCGATATTTTTGTTCCATTTTCACTATTGTACCATCTAAAAGTGTATGAAGTTATGCTTCAAATTGAACCTAATTTTTTTTCTATATTTTTGGCTATGGCAAGCAGATTCTATCAGAATTTGGGGATATTTCGACTAAAGAGGGCGCTGTGATCGATATTTTTGTTCCATTTTCACTATTGTACCATCTAAAAGTGTATGAAGTTATGCTTCAAATTGAATCAATTTTTTTTTCTATGTTTTTGGCTATGGAAAGCAGATTCTATTTTGGGAATATTTCGACGAAAGGGGGCGCTGTGATCGATATTTTTGTTCCATTTTCACTATTGTACCATCGAAAAGTGTATGAAGTTATGCTTCAAATTAAACCTAATTTTTTTTCTATGTTTTTGGCTATGGCAAGCAGATTCTATCAGAATTTGGGAATATTTTGACGAAAGGGGGCGCTGTGATCGATATTTTTGTTCCATTTTCACTATTGTATCATCGAAAAGTGTATGAAGTTATGCAGGTAATTGAACCAATTTTTTTTCTATGTTTTTGACCATAGCCTGGAGGTCCAGGTTGAATTCGGGGATATTTCGACAAAAGGGGGTGCTGCCATCGCGATTTTTGTTCGATTTTCACTATTGTATCATCGAAAAGTGTATGATGTTATGCAGATAATTAAAACAAAATTTTGTAATATGTTTTTGGCTGTAGCCAGCAGGTCCTACTAGAATGTGGGGATATTCCGCCGGAAGGGGGCGCTGTGATAGCCATTTAAAGATTTCAAATTCAAAAAGATGTATAAAAAATTAGAAATCCTAAAAGTTTTTTCCGTTAAATGTTCGGCCTTGATCCGGAAAATCCGGAGCAGTTTTTGTTTTGTCTCTATATTAAACAAGAACGAAAAATCATGCGTCAAGCATAGATTATATAGCACTTTCCAACGCTTCCAAAATAATTTTACAAATCATACCGTTTAATAAGCTAAAAGCTAACATCTAAGTAAACAATTTAGAAAACGCATAACATATTTAAAAACATAATTTCAGGAATTTCCAACATATACAATATTCGGAAAAATATCCGAATACTTTTATTCAGCCCTGTATAGGATCTATAGATTTGCATATATACTACATAGGATGCTCAATTTTAGTTCAGTTAGGAAACGCGTAGCACAGTTTAAAATTCTCCGTCTGCAGCTTGTCAATAAACAGAAATGTGTTCGCGAACTTTTGTGCTGCCCTGTATAGGATCTACAGAATTTATACACACCACGTAATAGACAAAAAGCAAGTTAAAATTAAAATCGCGTTCAATAACTTAAAACGCACTTCCAGGAATTATTGTTAACAGACAGTAGATAATTCTTTTGCGTGTCCCTGTAAATGAACGATGACTGCTATACACACAATATTCCGTAGTAAGTCTCTTGTAATGCACCTTAGTGATCTATATAAATTTCAATGCGTTTAAAATAGTGAAACATTATTTAAATAAACCGCAGACGATTTTTCTCCATAGACGTAATGTAACGGAATTATTTTTACTGTCCCTGTAAAGTAACTATAAGTGCTATGCACACCCTGTTCCATATTAAGCTTCTTCTAATGCACCTTAGTATTATATATAAATTACAATGCGTTTAAAATAGTGAAACATTATTTAAATAAACCGCAAATGATTTTTCCCCATAGACCGCAATGTAACGGAATTCTTTTGAGTGTCCCTGTAAAAAAACTATAAGTGCTACACACTTCCGTTGAAATAGGGAACATGCTATAGATAACGACAATAACATATAAAAATTGCAGAGCAATCCGAGCATATTTACGGGAGTTAGAGCACGGACAGACGGCAGACGGCAGACGGCCAGACGGCAGACGGCCAGACGGCAGACGGCCAGACGGCCAGACGGCAGACGGCCAGACAAACCGAAGTCATAAGCACTTTTCAACTAGGTTGGAAAGTGCTAAAAATGGCGGAGATATAGCGGTTTGAAATTTTAGGGTGGTTGACATTATCAAACAAGACAGCAGAATTCATACATATACGGGTTTAGTTTATGAGTTTTAGTTAACAGGGTTTCAGCAAATTTTCTTTCATTGTTGTAACCATTGTTCCTATTCTTAAATGCTTAACAATACATATTTATATTCGCCAACGTCAAATTCTCGCCAAGCTTGGCGGCAATTGACGAAATAACGCCAGATTTGGCGACAAAAATAGGTTGCCCCACATGAAGCCAACTTGGCTATTGAAGACTAATTTGGCAATATTCTCATTCAAATTCAATGTTGACGAGAACTGGGAATGAATCTTCTTTAACTGGGTTCCACGCATTTCAGCTTCGTGTTTTCCAGTAAAATTAGCTAAAATCGTAAAACCAAGGAGGCTATGTGTTCCGGTCGGTACAGGCCAAAAGAACTTTTCGTAGTTTAGTATACATCAGTTGATTGCATCCCGGTAACCTGATTATTCGCAAGCAGCTGACGTACAACAGAATTACGAAAAATATTGATTTTATTGGCGATGTGAGGACGAAATTAGAAGTATTAACATGATTGAGATAGAAGAAAGTTTTGGGATTGGCACATCCGACTAGTTTGCTTATAATTTGCAAAGTTTTTAATATAAAAAAAGTTCTTTTTAAAAAATATGACAAGCAACATTGTACTTAATACTCTGCAATCAGAATTAAAAAATAATAAAAATTGGATGAAATATGAGCAGGTTTACTAAAAGATGTTTCACTGCGCATGCGCAAATGCAATCAAAATATAATATGCATAATGTATTAGCTAAGTATATAGAGCAACTTTTGTGAAAGTCTCAAAATCATAGCTTGAAAATTCTGTAAGTTATCGTCGGTAGAATAAGCTCGAAATCCGTTGTTCCCAAAAAGAAGCAAAAAGATGAGGGGTTGTATCAAATATCTGTTGATTAGTGCCAAGATAGCGTACACAATATTGCACGTACTACTATATTTGGATACAACTCCTCATATTTTTGCTTCCTTTTGGGAACAACGGATTTCGAGCTTATTCTATCGACGATAATTTACAGAATTTTCAAGCTATGATTTTGAGACTTTCACAAAAGTTGCTCTATATACTTAGCTAATACATTATGCATATTATATTTTGATTGCATTCACGCATGCGCAGTGAAATATTTTTTAGTCAACCTGCTCATTTTTCATCCATTTTTTATTATTTTTTAGATGCGTTTGTAATTATATAAATACGTAGCACCTATAGTCGTCGTTTGGTCCGTCCGTCTGTCCGTCCGTCTGTCTGTCTGTCTGTCCGTCTGTCTGTCCGTCTGTCTGTCCGTCTGTCTGTCCGTCCGTCTGTCCGTCCGTCTGTCTGTCTCTCCGCATATAACAACGCAAAAACTACCCAACCAAATGGTTTGCAATTTAAAATATATTATCTTTGCAGAATTTTGTCGAGACATTTCAAATTTTATTAAAATCGAATCAAAACTTTAGGAGATATTAATAAAAATATTTATTAAGAAATTTGATTTTTTTTTAAATCGGTGCTTTTTTGTTATAGGAGCTTCCGATGGATGTTAAATCGTCAAGCGACCGAAATGCTTATTTTATTACAGAAATTAATCTGCAGACGATATAATTCATTTCACAGAATTAAAAATCATCAAGATCTGAATATTTACAGTGTCTCACATAAGTGATGGGACACTTGTGCTTTACAAAAGGAAACTAATCAAATAAATTAAAAAAACATGTACACATTTTTTTTGTGGGTGTGTTTCATACTTAAATTTAGTAAAGATTATTACATAACATACATTTTGTCAAAATATTAAAATATTAATTTAATAAAAATACAAATGTTTAGAACGGAGCAAAAAATAGCTCACATAAGTGATGGGACACCATTATATATGCAACAAAAATCGCCTGAAATAAGCAATAAAAATATTTTTTGGGGTTTTATTTTTACTTAAAAGCAATTGGCAATAATTTATAAAATCGTCTGCAGTATTTCTCTCCAGTTTGTTTTGGAATTTTTGTGTTTTTTAGCTCTGTGTAGTCATGAATGCTAAACGAAAAGAAACTTCGCCTGAAATTCGAAAATTAGTTATTAATTTGCATATTGAACGTGGAAAATCTATTAGAAAAACTGCTGAAACAGTTAACTTGAGTCGTTCAACAGTTTTCAATATCATTAAACGATATAAAAAGAATCATATGATTCAGGATAAAAGAAGACCTGGCTGACCATCAAAGCTATCCAATGGAATAAAGCGAATTATCGTTCGAAATATTAAAAAAAATCCAAGAATTAGTGCTTCAAAAGTTGCTGCTGATTTACAAGCATTATATGGAATAATTGTTAATCCTGAAACTATTAGAAGGGTAATTCGATCTGCTGGATATCACGGTAGAGTAGCCAGGAAAAAATTCTTCGTAAGTGAAAAGAATAGAAAACTCAGACTAGCTTTCGCAAAATCCAACATAAATAAGAATTCTGATTACTGGAATAAAGTTATATTTGCTGATGAGAGTAAATTTAATATATTTGGTTCTGACGGTAGAATCTTGGTGTGGAGAAAACCCAGGGAAGAACTTCGCAAACAGAACTTGGTACCAACAGTAAAACATGGTGGAGGAGGAGTTATGGTATGGGGGTGTATGTCGTCCGCTGGAGTTGGTAATTTTGTTTTTATTGACAGTATAATGGATCAGTACAAGTATATTGATATTTTAAAGCAAAATTTGAAATCTTCAGCACGAAAATTGAACCTTCATAACGATTTTAAATTCTACCAGGACAATGACCCCAAGCACACTGATCTGAACGTTAGACTCTGGCTGCTATATAACTGTCCTGAAATAATAAAAACACCACCACAATCTCCAGACTTAAATCCCATAGAGAATATTTGGCAAGAATTGGAATCAAGAATTCGCAAACACACCATTTCTTCAAAACAACAACTAAAATCGGTGCTTCAAGAAGAATGGGGTAAAATCACTCCAGAAATCACAAAAAAAATAGTCGAATCCATCCCAAAAAGATTAAATCATGTTTTAAAAGTAAAAGGAAATCCAACAAAATATTAAAACCTTTTAAAAAGTAAAATTTGTGGATAAATATTTGATGGAAAAGTAAGTGTCCCATCACTTATGTGAGCCATTTTTTGCTCCGTTCTGAACAATTGTATTTTTACTAAATTAATATTTTAATATTTTGACAAAATGTATGTTATGTAATAATTGTTACTAACTTTAAATATGAAACACACCCAAAAAATTTTTGCACATGTTTGTTTATTTATTTTATTGCAGTTTCTTTTTATAAAGCACAAGTGTCCCATCACTTTTGTGAGACACTGTATATAACTAGCTGATACATACTATATCTGAATATTTATATAACTAGTTAAGATTTGTATGAACAGTGTCATAAAATATATACTTAACTAGCTGTTTAACCCGTTCTACGTACGGGATATCATGAATTTAATTCTAAAACGTGCGTACGAACGCACCTCGTTTGTAACGTTTGACGTACAATTTCCAACTTGTTAATTCTGATTGCAGAGTATTAAGTACAATGTTGTTTGTCATATTTTCTGGAAAGAACTTTTTCTTATATTAAAAATTTTGCAAATTATAAGCAAAAAACTAATCGATATTTGGGACTGTTTTTATAAAAACCTTAATTTCTCTACGAGTATACATGCTATCCTCATAACAATGAACACAGTATATTAAAATAAGCAACTTATTAATAATCTCGAGTTTGAACGCTTTTGCTATATTAGTTTTTACAGGGTTATCCAAAAGTTATTCGTCCTTTTTCAATTTGTTGACAGTCCCCTATGGGCTTTCGGGAAAACATCTTCACGGAAATATATAACTTATACCATACTGTTTACACACCTGCAGTTTCAGGTTAACTCCTCATGTATTTTTCTAGATATTGCTCTTTTCAACATTTTTCATGAGTGTTCGTATTATTTTGTCCACCCCCTGTATGATGTTAGGAGTCTTTTTTACTGTGATTCCAGTTTTAGTTTCAAATAGCAGCGCTAGATGGCACTGAAAGCAATAAACGTTCAAACGTGACCAACACTGAAATCCACCAGCACTGATGCGAAGGAAGGACGTTAAATATACAGGGTGAATCTAAACTCTTGGGCAAAATTTTAAGGGGTGATAGTACACATCAAGACAAACAATATTAAATAGGAAAACAAGGGTCCCAAACGTCTTCCGAAGGAGATAGGCGCCATTAAAGTTTAGGGTCCAACATTTCAAATGATTATAAAAAAACGGAAAAATTGGTCGATTCGTTTGCGATTTTCACTAAAACTATTCTTTATGTTAGTATCCTTCTATATTAAAAAAAGGGTAATCTGGAACAGAGCCAAAAATGAAATGGACCAATCAAATTCTGCGTAGATATTCCGGGTTATTCTCATTGCTTTTTTACTAAGGACTTTTTTGAGGAGCGATTACTTTTTTCTAGCCATCCTACGGATTTGAAAATCATACCACCAGACGCGAAATATAACAAGCTTTCAGAAATTCAAAAAATTATCACGGTCGGACAATAAAAACTCAAAAAATCCTTAAAATCGAGTAAAAATCTTTTATTGAAAAAGTCATTTTTTTAATTGTTGCCAATTTCTAGATAAGCGCAAAGGATTATGTTTTATCTCAAATAAAAAATGTATTTGCGCGAGACTATTAAAAACAATAATGAAAGTTTAAAATAATAATTAAATGATCACGTGTTGAAAGCAGGAAATAAAGAAAATTACGTCATAAAAATTGTGTTTACACATGAATATTAAAAATTAAAAAGTCCTTCCGGCCTGTACCGGGAGGAAAAGGTAGCTTTCCTATATCTTCGATTTAAAATTTTAGCTAATGTTACACGAAAACAGCAAGCTAAAATGCAAAGAAACGTTTACAAAAGATTCGTTAATACTGAATTTGAATAAGAAATTCGCCAAATTATTGAGCAATAGCCAAATTGGCTTCATTTATGAAGACTTATTTTGACGATATTTCGCCAAATGTCGCCCAATTTTGCCAATTTTGTCGCCAATGTCGCCAATTTTGGCGTTAACGGATATGAATATATAGTTTTATGCGTATGATTGGGAAAATTATTACAACAATGAAAGAAAATAATTTGCGAGTAATCGCGTTAATGTGCTGTTTTGTTTCAAAATGTCAGCCACCCTAGAATTTCAAACTGCTCTATCTCAGCCATTTTTTAAGATAGAGGTAAAAAAAGCTCTGGAATCCTTGTATCAAGGCCTAACACGTAATTAAAAAATAAATTTGAATTTTTAAATTTTTTGTATATTTATTTTAGATTTTAAGTTATTTTACATCTTTAAATGGCCGCCATCTTGAAACAAGATGGCGGACCAAGCTGGCCAACGAACTCGGTCGAGACATTAGTGACCTCAATACACACAATTAGTTTCATCAAAATCGATTCATAATTACGGGCGTTATCGTATGACATAGGTCAGATATATATATATATATATATATGGATATATCTATATATATAAATCAACATTTGGACGGAGGGTGGTTTTGGGGTCTGGGGGTCATGATCGGTGAAAATATATCGAAATTTTCCGGAACTGCTTTCCTCCGAACGGCTGCAATAGGTAGCTTTATACTTTTTTGTATTGAAAGCTACCTAAAAGATGAATTAAATGAAAAAGCATTATAACCAGTTAAATGAAAAAGCATTATAACCTGATTACAGAAGATAGTCGCCGTTCATGATATCATCATCATCATCATCATCTTTTTAAAACAGGATACATTACCAGGTTTTAAGAGGCTTTGCGAAATCAGAACGGGGGTTGGTGAGCGTAGCGAGCAGGGGGCAGAGCCCCCTAGTTTTCCTGAAAACAAATTTTAAAGATAAAGTTCAAAAAATGCCGATAGAGGGCGCTTTAGACTTTGAGTAACGAAAAACTATTTTTTACCGTTATTTTTTGTATCTCATTAAATGTTTTCAAAAGCTTAGACTTAAACTTAAATTTTGAGCTCAAAATCTGAATCGTTGGGAGTGATTAAGTAGCGCAAACTGAACTGCGTTCAGGAGTTGAAATTTGAAACACCTCCCTCCTCCCCCCCCCCCCCCCACTCCTGAACACAGTTCAGTTATTC
Organism: Maratus michaelseni; assembly: GCA_963931845.1. NCBI lineage: Eukaryota > Metazoa > Arthropoda > Arachnida > Araneae > Salticidae > Maratus > Maratus michaelseni. The sequence continues at coordinate 56,055,060 of OZ007596.1, forward strand.
CCGATCTTGGTGTCGTAGACCAGGCAGAAACAATATGAGTTGTAATTTTCCAACTGGACGAAAAATGTCCGGGCCAGGATTCGAACCTGGGATCTCTTGAAGCTGCCATGTTCTACCAACTGACCTATCCCGGTTGAATCTGGAGGGCATAATTCATCCAGATTCAACCGGGATAGCTCAGTTGATAGAGCATGGCAGCTTCAGCCAAGAGATCGCAGGTTCGAATCCTGGCCCGGACATTTTTCGTGCAGTTGGAAAATTACAACTCATATGATTTCTTTACCAATTTGAATAATGGTGTTAAAATTAATCCAGGCAGAAACTACTACCCCCTACACGTAAAATAAACGATAGAGTAATGACAAAATTAAATAGAAAATTTATTCATAACAGATATGAGCAATTTCTCCGCGCAAAATAAAAAGAAACAATTTGATGTATGCATGTAGTGCGCAATATGAATGAAGGTTGACACGTAGAAAATGGTACACGCATGATGTTCGTGAGGAATCACAAAAACTGCTCGAAAGAGTGCCCACCAGCAACGATGCAGGCTTCACGCCGCCGGTAGAGGGAGTCGCCTGCTACGACGGCAATCCTCGCAACCAGGTCCTCGTCGGAGTCGATGGTAAAAAATAGTTGTTCATTACTCCAAAGTCTAAAACGCCCTCTATCGGCATTTTTGAACTTTATCTTTAAAATTTATTTTTAAAATAATTTTTTTATTTAATTTTGCCATCCCTCTATCGTTTATTTTACGCTCCTGAACACAGTTCGTTTGCGCTACTTAACCACTCCCAACGATTCAGATTTTGAGCTCAAAATTTAAGTTTAAGTCTAAGCTTTTGAAAGCATTTAATCAGATACAAAAAATAACGGTAAAAAATAGTTGTTCGTTACTCCAAAGTCTAAAGCGCCCTCTATCGGCATTTTTAAAACTTTTTCTTTAAAATTTATTTTTAAGAAAATACTGACATAAAGAATAGTTTTAGCGAAAACCGCAAACGAATCGACCAATTTTTCCGTTTTTTATAATTATTAGAAATTTTCGACCCTAAACTTTAATGGCGCCTATCTCCTTCGGAAGACGTTTGGGATCCTTAGTTTCCTATTTAATATTGTTTGTCTTGATGTGTACTATAACCCCTTAAAGTTTTGCCCAAGAGTTTAGATTCACCTTGTATAGAGCGTGTCTCATTCGCCAATACAATCTTGTTCTTAAGGCTCGATTCTGAATTCAGTAGGTATAATTTCGATGAAATGTGTTGTTGCCATGGAAATAACGAATTCTTCGATACAACGACAGCGTTCAGCATTAGGCGTGAATTTAATAAGCAGTATTTGAGTGGGCAGACGATTTTTCATTTATGAAGATTGTATTGATGAATGAGACCTACTCTATATATTTAACCTCATTCCTTCGCATCAGTGCTGGGTTATTTCTACTTCTGCCTCGATTGGACGTCTATTGCTCGCAGTGCCATCTATTGCTGGTAATTCGAACTAAAATCAGGAGTCACAGTAAAAAAAAACCTAACATCTTATATAACCCTCCCTGCAAGAATATTTTTAATATCTGTCACCGTTTACAAGTTATTAAATTTTAAAATCAGCCAATCCATTTTAGAACATCCGGTATAAATATGAAATATATACTGAATGTTTTAAAAGATCTATGGATCGGAGAGTTGCGCGGATTACAGGTTCACTGAGGTATGGTATTTTGTGTGGCATAAAAATATATTTTAAAATTAAAACAGCAGTAGTCACTGCTACAGAGAAAACAACGAGATATAACAATTGTGAACTGAAACATTTTGCCACAGCATGTACTGAGATTATTCGCCGTATTACGCCTGGTAGAGCAGGGAACATCACATCGTCGGAAATGCCTGATTACTTCTGGCGTATAGAATTTTTAATGCCGGTAAAGACTGAGAATTTCCTATATAGATCTCTGAATTTATGTATGCCCCCATTGCCAGAAATTATATAGAGTGTGCGATCTGATGATCTCTCAGGCCATACATGTGTGCTATGCTTGCTGGGTAGGAGATCAGCAATTGTTGTCCGCAGCAATATTAGTTGATGTGCCATATGGTGGGAAGCTCCATAGTGTATGAAAATAGCAAAGTTTAATGCATTACATTCCTGCAAAATAAAAAGAACAACAGTACTTAATTCATTATTATACCGTTCACGTTTTATTGTGAAAATTTTTAGACCTGTAAAACATTGTTCCTGAAAGACGACGGGTCCGATTGTGAACAATGCGATAAATCCGCAGCACATTAAGATTTTGCCTGACTGCAACGGTGTTTTAACTAACTTTTGAAGGTTGCTGGTAGCTCAAATGCGCAAATTTCGGAAATCAACTTCCCCATTCAACGTAAAATTTGACTCATCCATACAAAAATTATAACTAGGTAAGTCTCATCGCCCTCTAAAGGACCATCGTGCATTATGTGCTACGTACTTTGGATCATCCACCTGCAGCTGTTGCTGAACATGTAAATGTTTCAAACTGCAGTTATTATTTTACCCGAGATACGTAAAACTACATGAGAGCGGCTGTTCCATGCGATGATGACTGTGATTCGTTAACGACATGACCCTCCACGACTGAGGCTACTCTATTTGTGGTAGATGGTCATAAACTGTGTTGCATATCTTGTATAAAACATATTTTTAATCGTCACACGAATCTCAAAAACCGAAATGGTGAAAATGGTCCTAATCCATTTTTTATCGACCGGAACTTCCAAAGAGCGATTGTCAAAAACACCAAATTCGTATAGTACGGCTTAACCCATTCGGGACCATGGTATCATATATGCAACCTCAAAAAGAGCATACAGAATTTGTTTGAGGCACCAGTAAAAAATAAAAGTAATATCTGCTTTTTCATATTAGAGCATTTTTGTGATAGTTTAAGTAAAGATAGCTTTTTTAAAAAAAAAAGTGGTGCCAAACAAATAAAATTTGTGTAAAAGCCGCCGGTCCCGAAGGGGTTAATCAGCAACGATTTACCTTCAAACGAATGACGACACTAAGCAGTCGGTATAAATAATTTGTGCACAATTCCGTTTTTATCAATGCATGGTTGATTCTCATCATGGGACGCCTTATCACATATTTCCACATCACATGCAGAGGACGTATGTGTTTTTTAGGATCCCAATAATATGAACCATTGCTGTTTTACACATTTAAAATGTGCATTCGATCTCCAATAATACTTTAGTTTTATCTTAATTTTGCACTGTGGGAACAATAAGTATACGTCACTTCCATGACATTACCTTTAGCAGCCCGTCCTTTTCTCCAGATTAAAAAAAAAAAAAAAAAAAATCATATCATTCAAAATGCCATAATTCGATAAATATTAATCTGCAAACAACATTCTTTTAGACACATAAATCAATTTGTAAGACGTTTTACTCTTTTTTTTTCCCCCAAACTTATGGTATAAACACTATACTATGACGAAAAGTCACCGGATACGTTTTAGACGTTTTATCCAATTTCTCGAGAAATACTTGACGAATTATTCTGGAACTTCAGTAATATAAAGAACAAGTTTGATCTCCTATTTTTCAGTGGCATTTTAATCACGAAGGTAATTAGCCCATCACAAATTGAATAAAAAAATAATATTTGCAATCCTCTTGTAAAATAAAATACTCGAAATGACATGTAGCTGTAGCACAATGTGACTATGTGAATCTTGTACAACATTTGTGTAAGAATAGTACGAACTTTTATGAACATATAAAGGATTTTTTTTTTTTAATTAAGAAATTTCGGCGTGTTTTTTGTTTATAGCATGCAGGATTTTCAATCAAATTTAACGCCACTTTCATGAAACTTTACAAAACAAAGTAGAAACAAGATACTATGACTAGAATATAAATATGTTAAATATTTCATGAAATATGAGCATTTGTATGAGATACTTTTTAACTGCGCATGCGCTAACGATAACAAGATTGGTTTGGCGTAATTTAGTATTCAATTATATGGTACAGCATATAAAATGACCAGTTGAATATCATGAAAATTCTAAAAGATTTCGACGATATAGTGAGCTGAATTTCAGTTTCTTTCTAAAATTATCTAAATGATAAGAGATTTTCTACAAATTGTAATTTTTTTATTAGGGTTTCGTTCATCTCACGAAACCCTATTACTCCCGCTTCGTTGTCTGCCCGTCACAGAGCAGGTTCTCAGAAACTATTTAACTTACAGGCATGAAATTTTGTGTACTTAGAGCTGAACACCTGCTATGAAGCTCAAAATCATAAAATTTGTAAAAATCGTATTATTTTAAAATATAGAGATAAAAAACCAAAAATCTAACAGCCTTTTCCTATTAAATTTAAACATTTTTCTTTATAGCAGTTGCCAACAATTAAAAATCCACAAAAAAATTCTTTCTACAATAATTAATTTTCAATTGCAAGAGTTCCACGTGAAAAAGGAAAATGAAATAAAAAGTTTCACCAATTGAAAAAAATAATAATATGACGTCATATTGGTGATAAAACGGAAGTTTTCAAACATTTCTCAATAATACAAGAGTATGAGTTTGTGTAAATACAGAAAGCAGCTTAATATGACGTCATTAGAGAATTAAAAAGAAAATTAATCTGACATCATAATGGATTTTTCAAATGTTTGAGAATAATACAAAGAGAGTAGCAATATGAGTAATAGAGAATAGTAAGTATATAAGTTTGGGGAACGTATTGAAACATGATAAAAAACCAGATTATGGAAATATTGGCATATTTTAACATTTTGAAGGTCTCGATACAACATGTTTAATTTTGAAATTGATTTTTTTTTTTTTATATCGCATTTAGTCCACATGACAGATACCGCTATCGAGCCGGTTCAGATATTAGAAAAAACGAGACAAATAGACCGATAAATTTTTTCTTTATAAAAAACACGATTTTTTTTTTTGGAAAATGAAATTTATTTGGATTTATTAAAGAATAAAGTGTTTTGAATATGAGTGTTAATAATATGTAATATATGTACTCATAGTGCGAATATGAGTGTTAATAAAGTGTTTTGAAAGGAATACTAAACGGAACCCTTTGTGCGATCTTCGATCACACTTACCCACTTGTTAACTGACTTCTAACTATGGAGTTAAGATTTAACATATGTCCATGCATAATTCCTTTGAACGGATACTTTACGATATTGATACTTGATAACTCATTTTTTGTTGAAATGAGCGCACTCTGATTATTCTTCCAAATAAAACTAAACCATAAATAAAATAATGAAACTAAAATTATATGTAAAAATAAAAAGTAACAGATTCAAGAAAATCCTTTACTATCCAGCTACTTTCAGAAATCAGTTGGAATTCAGCTCACTATATCACCGATATCTTTCTGAGTTTTCACAATATTTGACGGGTCTTTTTATATTTTCCCTCCTAACAGAACAATTTGAGCATTATATATATTTTTTAAATAATATTTCCCCCCCCCCCTTTAAAATTTTGTTTTATTGTATTTAGGAACTGTCCCTAAGTAATAAAATACTGCCAGCAAAAAATCTTTTACAATATTAAGCACCCAAAAATAAAATTTTAAATTTCAAGTAGTCAGTAAAATGACAAAAGCAGGTAGGGGAATGACACTTAGAAAGAGAAATAACGAGGAAAATGACAGGGGTATGACAAAAAGTAAGGTTAGCTTGTCTACTATCATAACTATATACACAACAAGTAATATAAAAAAAAATTTACAGTCGATTCCTACTTATAAACAACCTAGATATACTTCTGCTTTTTATTTTTTTCGAATTTCTGAGTGAGTTTTGTGTAAATAACAAAACCTTGCCACGATGAGAATCGAACCCGCAATCTTCCGTATACTAAACTGGAGGACCCGACCACTACGCCACGACTAGACATTCCGCTGTCTTAAGCGTTGCTACTTATTTTAGTCGCTTTTTATGATGCAAAAACTAAAAATTAATTAATTTAATTAAATTAATGAATTAATATTTGAAAAAAACTGTATTAACAGCAAGTGTCATCCACTACAAGTTTTAAAAAATGTATTTGAACTTGAGTGGATGAATAAAAAGTATTTTATTAAGGATTGATAATTTGAACAAGATATATAAATATATATATATAGGGAGAGTGTGAACGAATAGTAGGAATTGAAAAATGAATTCCACTTAAAGATAAATTTAAAATCTCAATACAAATAAGGCTTAATCGCTGATTGAGCTCTTATTACCAAATTAAGGCAAATAAAGCAGACAAGGTAATGACAGTCAATAAAAACACACTGCAAAAAATAATTGTTGATTTTACAGTATAAAACTGGCACCCCAGCTGCCAGTATTATACCGTAAAATTAACAGTATTAAACAGTAAAATAAGCAGTAATACGCATGCGCGGTAGCGTATTACTGCTTATTTTACTGTTTAATACTGTTAATTTTACGGTTGGCAGCTGGGTGCCAGTTTTATACTGTAAAATCAACAATTATTTTTTGCAGTGAACTTACCAAGATATAACTGGAACTCTCTCAGCTTTACTTGTCTATACGTGTTTATGTCTAAAACAACAATTCAAGATAGCTTCTATGATGTTGCCACTCTTCACATGTGGAATGAAGTTTGGGGTAATATGACTGTTGCCACATGTTAGAATCATTATTTTCATTTTATGGCAGGGGAATGACAACTAAACCAAAATACATTTTTTATTATTCTGTCAGAAAAAATACAAACCACGAAAAATCTTTATTTATTTTTAATTTTTAGTATTATATGATAGTTTTTAATAATTTAAGCAGCAAATTTATCGCAAACGTTATTTGGATGGTAAACTTTTAAGAACCATTTTTGTGCTAAGGTGGAGGCAGGTACACACAGGGGAACGATATTTATCAAATAAACAGATTTATTTAAGTGACTATGCGATTAACGCATTCTAGCAACCTGTTTTATTTTTATACAAGTTTATTTATTATTTTTGAAGAGGGGACAAGAATTTCGCTGATTAGAGAAAATGAGCTATATGAACGACTTTAGACAGTTAGCTATTATATTATTCAAAAACACTTTTGTTATCGTTAGCGTATGCGTAGTTTAAATTTATTTTATACAAATGCTCATATTTTATCAAATATTGAATTTACTTACATTGTAATTATAATGCATTGTTTCTACTGTACTTTGTCAAGTTTCCTGAAAATGGTGTTAAATGTGATTGAAAACACTGCATGCTACAAACAAAAAACATGCGAAAATTTATTGAATGTTTTAATGAAACCTTTATATATACATAAATATACGAGCTATTCGTACACAAATAAAAGGGCCAGAATTTCCAGGCCCAGGCCGGGACGTTGAAAAAAATCAATGAAAACAGGTCCTGTTCGTGCAAAAATCAATGCAATCAGGCTCAACCCGACCCAACTCAATTTCTACAAAATAAAATCCGATTTTCCCTAACATACAATTAAGATTCTTTTAATGAATGCTGCATACATATTTATGTGAAAAATTTTCCAGTATATTTTAGATTACTATATGTTCACAAGCCATACAGAATACAGAACAGAAGCATTAATGATAATTTAGACTCTTAGACTATTGCATTCAAAGGAAGACATTAAAAAAAATAATGTATAGTTTAGAATAAAAGAAAAAAAGTGGTTAAAAACATCATTACTTTGGTTGCTGTATAATAAAAAAGTAAATTTTTGAAAATGTTTCTCTATAATTTATTAAAGTATATTTCCAAAAGTTCATTATCGCTATTCTTACTATTTTTTTTAAACAAATCGCTTGCTCGATACATCCTGGGAACAATTAAGTCCAGTTCTGGCTCGGCGCAAGTATGTGGAATAAAATGTAATTCTGATACCGGTCTGCCCAAATATGCTGAAAAAATTAAGCCCGGGTTCGCTCAGACACGATGTAACTGTCCGATGCCGATTTCAACGCTAGTCTTGTTATATTTCTGTATTGATGTTGTCATGCTAGCATCTGCTTGTGCAGCACATTTATACTTATTCTCGTCCTTGTCACATCCATTGAAAATTGTTCATATTTTATCAGCTTAGTTTGATCTTTTTAAATTTGTTATATCGAGCCAGTCGGCCCGCTAAATTTTTTTATCGGTCTGGCAGACCCGTTTAATTTTTTTATCGGCTTAGCCCAGCTCGTTAAAAATAATTTCTTTATTCTGCCGGGCCGGGCCGTACAGATCTCTAAAATGTTGTATAAGATCTACATAATTATCTGATACAGCAGCACATCATTTCGAGCATTTTATGTTACAGAGTGATCGCAAATATAACTTTTTTATTCAATTTGATGTTGCCTTCCTCATGGTGATCAAACTTCCCTGAAAAATATGAGGTCAAATATGTTCTTTATATTCCTGATGTTCCTTAACCTCAGAGTAAGAATAAAGTCTATGTCCTTAAGAATGCATCAAATATTTCTCTAGATATTCAACAACACATCTAAAATTGAAAGCGTCCGGTTCTTCTTGGCCATATAGTGTATGTATTTGTGTAAAGATATTAAAACTTTAATACTTACCATGGTCGTGGGAAAATACGTAAAAATTGTTCAAGGCAAGCTGTTTGGCTAACTTATCATAAGGCAGGCAATGTTCCGCATAACCATGTGCTATGAACACCAAAGCTCTAAAATAAAATGTGAAGAAATTTTTGTTTTTAAAATAAATATTTCATTTGAGTTCACTTTTTTGTGTGATAACAAACTTATTTAAAAATGTATTTCATATGAAATGAAATTTCAATCAGACAAAAAAAAAAAAAAAAAAAGAAAAAGAAAGAAAGAAAGAAACACAAAGTGCAATATAAATGGTTTAATGGGGCTTTTTTAAACACTTTCCAACATAGTGGAAAATGTTTATGACATTAGTTTGTCAGTCTGCTTGTCTGACCGCCTGCACTGTAAATTGCATGTAAGTTACATATCTTATTGTAATAAACAACAATATGTACTAAAGAACAACAGTGGTCCACATAGCGTTTATGATTTATTTACACGGCTGCACAAAACCATTTCATTGATGTCCATGAGCAGTAATTATTTGAAGAATGAAGGGATGGGAAAGCTTGGCCGTGAGGGAGGTTTCTTTTATATATTTGAAATTTCCTACCGGTATAAGCTACTATCCATTTTATATTAGTTCATACATCATATTGTTTCTACTTAAAGAAAAACTCGTATTTATGTTTTACTCTGAAAATATAAGAAACTTTTGATTCTTTTTATAACAGCTTATGCAAACTTTTTTTTTTCTTTATAATTAAAATACATTGCTTTGAAATAAGTTTATCGCGTTTTGAAAATATATCTGTAAGCGAAAGGCAAAGTTCTAAAGGATCGCAGCCTTTTATATTTTTAAAAAAATTATTGTCAAGCAATATTACGTGTTATTTAATGCATCTTCTAGATCACTTCTTGGGTATAACATTTTTTTCATAGATGAAATTGTTACCAGAGGAAGGCTTGATTTAGGTCATATATGGAAGGCTTTATGAATGTGTCAAAAAACTAAAATTAAAATAAACTCCGCAGCGCAACAAACAAGGAAAGTGCCATGTCCTCCAATACCCAACTTTGTTTTCTTGACCATGGGCCCTGAGGCGCTCTATATAGAAAATGTCCCGTTAAAGTGGTCAACCAGACGTACAAATGACAGTTTTTAATTCCCAAGTACGCTTGGTGCTCATTTGAGTGACCATTAAGAGGGATGCAAGATTGAATGAAAAATGCCCAAGTTCGGAGGCGAACCATGCAGCCTGTAGTGCGGCACCGCAATGCCATAACCACTGAGCTACCGCAGCGCTCCCCATTGTCTTGCCTCCTCTCCATGTATCAGGCCTTCCCATAGTTTCTTGTTGTTATGAACAAAAAAGTGTCAGTTCGACTATTTTAAGTCTACGCTACTTAAAATGCTCACTTTAACATGTCGCGTAATTTTCGAAGAAGTTTACATTTTAGTCACAATGTAATTTCACTGAGTGGTGGTATTTTCGTCATTGATGTGACATGACCGAGACTTGCAGTGCCTGCCACCAAGTTTACTATAGGAATATTTATAGCTCTAAGAATATGTTATAAAAACTATTCGTTTCAGAGTCTTTAAAGATGTTTAGACATATAAAAATCTACTTTTCGAGTTAAATTGAAATCTCATTAGAGATATTGAAAAATTCATACATTTCTTATTCACTCATTTACATTGCATGAAGATTTTATTTGAAAAATATTTGTTTTATTCTTTAACAGATATTGTATTTCTCTTCAACAAGCAAGATAATCGAAAATTTAAAAAATAACATTTGGATTATACTGAAATAGTAGTTTATACAAAATATTTGTTTAAATAATGTTTGTTTTTATTATTTTTACTACGAAATTTCATATTTATTTTCTAAGGTATCATTTTATACCAGTAGAAAATTATAATATTTATTTAATTTTTGTTTCGCACAAAATGACTGAAAAAATTATGATTGCAGCAGAATTGATTCTAAAATTAGAAAACTCGGATATTAATCTATGTTTTTAGTGAACAAAAAATATTTTCTGGTTTTATCTGATTTCATTTATTTCTATATGTTTTGTTCTTATTTCATTTGTCCACTTTGCTAATCTTGAAATTTGCTGATTAAAGCATTAAAAAGAGAACATTTCAGCATTGATTATCTGTAGCTATCATGATTTTATTTTCACAATCTTTTGTAATCAGCATCACTATAACTGTACAGTTAAAAAAAAAAGCGATCGACTAATCCTCCTCAATCATTACATAAAAGATGAAGAATGATACAGATGTATTTTTCCGCCTTTGCATCGAATTAATCTTTTTTTTTTTTTTTTTTTTTTTATACACTTTGAAATTCAAAGGTGATTTAAAGTTTTAAATAGGTATAAAAGTAAAAGTAGTTTTATTTAATAACGCATTCTTTTAATCTTGTCTTTATCTTGAAATCTCCACTAATTCCATGACTGCAATTCAGGATTTTTCTCAAAAATTCCCATTACATTGGCGTGTATGCGCCATTAATCTGACGTGAGTGCCGAAATCGATTATGAAAAATTCACTGCTTTTTTTACGCTTTATTAAAATCTAAATCTAATAAACTTATTAAAAATAAATATAATTTTTCCTCTGATTATTTTTTAAGATATGGCATCAGGAAAGAAAAAAAATTAAACATTATGTAAACTATATTTTTATGATTTTTAAATTGTTTTCTCAACGTATAATCGCAATTTAATTAATATGAAACTATTAATTGATTAAAGCGTAATTTAAAAAAAAAAATACATTACAATATTTATTTTTTATTTATATTTTTTACCTTCTAGTCTTTAAATATTTCGTTGGTGCAGTTTCACAACCACTTGGCCTTTTTTGACGAGCGTGGTTTGGCACATAATTTGGCATTTGTTGCTGTAAAGCATATAAAATTGTAACGTTGAAGAATATTTGGCGATTGCGCACCTGTGGCCGACTAACGGAAAAATACCTTAAAATAAATTTATTAACTTATAATTAAATTCTAAAAAACATTAAAATGTATTGTTATCGGAAAAACACCTGTGTACATAATTTTTATAATTCTAGCATAAGGTAAAGCTAGGAGAGTCTGCGCACAATTCAAAAGAGTAACAATAAAAAATCTAAATATTAATTTTTTGCTAAACTATTCATGAATAATTTTTATTTCATTTGTTTTTTATGCATTTCCAATGCTATTTTGTTGTTATGTTGTAATTTAATAGAACAATTGTAATAAAACCAAGAAAGTTATTTTGCGCAATCTGTCCTTACAGGGTTGGTGTGATTGCGCACATGGGTAGGAGAGATTGTTACTATTATAATAACTACAATTAAATTGTTAATAATAATTATACTTAAATGACATTGTTGTAAGGTTTTTCTGAACAAATATTATTGTATTAGGAGTGATTATTTCCACCTAATGATTAAAGAATCAGAAAAAGGAAATAATTTTAAAAACGATTAAAAATTTTTAATTAAAGGGGAAAAATTAAATAAACAGAAAAAGAAAGTTTACCAAAGGTTACAAAATAACATTAAGTTACTTGATAACACGTTTAACCTAAAATTAGTCCATTTTCATTTTTCATTTTCTTATGCAATTTTACCAATAAGCTGTGTAATCTCTCCTAGCATGGAAACTAATGGGAACAATGCGCCATTTCTTCTAAGTAGCAGATGCGCAAACTCTCAAATTTCGGTAGGGGAGATTGCACCGCCTTTTATTTAAATATGGCCACTACTAAAACGAACCGTTGGTGTTCACACTGTTAGTTTAGATTAGAAGCTTATGAGAAATCGTTTAAGTTAAAAATATTTTGTACTACTGGCATTGTATAGAAATTCTGACGAAAAGCTATGAAAATTTAAGTAGTGACTTTAGGAAAACAAAACAAAATAGCAATGCTTTATCTTAGACGCTTAAAACAATCAACCTGCACTTTCAAGTAGACACTCCACTACTGCTGTTGTACAACTACCTGCAGTCGCTGCGCGCTCACTCTACTCCTTCACCCCAAACCTCTATGTGCGCAATCTCTCCGACCGCGCCATCTCTCCTGGCTTTACCTTATCAAGAAGTGAGTTAAAACTCGATTACAAAATTCCATCTTCACATGTAAAAACCAAGTTGAGTTAAATAAAATACTATAAAAAGAGTGATAGGATTTATTTTTGTTTGTTGCTAAAACAATAACAATGCAAGCATCACAATGATAGTAAGTTCATGGAAACATTACCGCAGTTGAATAAATGAACTCTTTTAAATATTGAAAAAGTGACACACAGCTTCTTAATGTAGATTTTCCATTGTTTTACCAATCAAAAAGTGATTTCACAAACTATTACTACTTTGGATATTTTCAATAAAAAATATTTAGTTTATATTAAATTTTTAAAAATTATTATACATGAAATTTTAATATACAAAGTAAAGTAAGTTAAGAGAAAACAGTGTGTTTAAGCACTTTGAAATAATTAAGAAATTTACCGTGGAAACATAGAAACAATATTTGTTTTGAACAGTAATGTCAATTTCTTTTTAATTTTTAATATATTTTTTACATTGACGTATAACGTAAGGTAGAGATAACTACAGGGTGTCCCACAAGGTACGCAGCGTCTAATATGTACAGATTCGGATAGAGCACGTCAATATGAGTATTTTGAATGGTAACAAGTGGGGTCCCCGAATATAGCGTGATAGTCTAATTACAGGATGAACGTTATCATAGCTGCGAACGTTTACGCTTATTTCCTACCACTAAAATTTTATAGTAAATTTTACCTTATTAAATCTCCGAAATCACGGGATTCAATAAGGCAAAAATTTCTATAAATTTTTAGTGGTTACCACAAATTTGCATAATCATCTGGGGAATTTTTAATGTTGTACACATCGTCATTTGGAATACCCACTATCGGATTCGTCAATAACGTCATAGCTTCCAACTTTTACGCTTTTTTGATACCACTAAAAATTTATAGAAATTTTTGATTTATTGAATCCCGTGATTTCGGAGATTTAATAAGGTAAAATTTACTATAAAATTTTAGTGGTAGGAAAAAAGCGTAAAAGTTGGCAGATATGATAACGTTCATCCTGTAATTAGTCTATCACGCTATATTCGGGGACCCCACTTGTTACCATTCAAAATACTCATATTGATGTGCTCTATCAGAATCTGTACATATATTAGACGCTGCGTATCTTGTGTGACACCCTGTGTTATCATTGCTTAATTCATGTTATAAAGCAAAATCATGTCTGTCACTAACGCTGACGTCAAAACGATGGTGGCAACGACCTGTGCTATCGCTTCAACGACCTATGCTATCGCTTCAACGACCCGTGCTATCGTTTCAACGGGGTTTGTTATCGCTCCAACGACGTTTGCCTATTGTTTACTTTAAATTGTTGATATTATTTCCAAGTCGAACTGAAATTTGCATATTGCAAGCTTCTAGAAATCAATTTCTGTTAAAATATTTATGGATTACAGTAAATATTTTTTCGATTATTAAATTCATAAATCCTAATTCACACATGATTTTTTTAATGTAAGAAATTCATATAATTAGATTTGATTATATAATTAGGTCGGTTAATACTTACACAAGCGAAAAAAGTAAGCGTGAAAAAATAATTATTATAGGAGATATTAAAAGAAAAAAGTACTAAACGTTTAATTTAACCACTATGGGGTTTTAAAAGTTTACATCTTTATAATTTCTAAACTGTTTTACAAAACAGCTTCCGTCTGGTATCCAAAGATAAAATTAGCTCAAGAATCGAAATATGAAGTCAAATGTTGATGTTATCTTGAAAATTTAAATGTATGTTATTATTTCAACAGTAAAAGAATCCCCTATGTTTTATTAAAAAAAAAAATACATTTATTTTAAAAATCCATAAAGAAGCTATAATTCCTAATCAAATGGCTATTTTCTGTTTTCTTTGCGACAATTTCGTGATTAAAATGTATGGGATCTTTTTTCTTCCGCATATATTGATATATATAATAGCAGATACTTTCACATATAATAATTACATAAATCATTTTATTTATTTATTTATTTTTCAAATTAATCTAAATTGTATAAAATAAAGGTTTTCCGCAAAATTAAGAAAAAGAGATACAGTGGAACTTCCATTTAACGAAGTCTCATCGTTACACTTAAAAACTTCGTTATGAAGAAAATTCGTTAAATAGAAATCAACTTAAATTCGTGAAATTTTTTCTTCAGACATAACAAACAGGTATTGATTGGATTCTGAAGCATTTGATTCAGTTTTAATTATGAAGCCGTCTTTTACAAAACAGTTGTGTACGGTCGATATGTATGGTCACATTTCCAAACTTTCCCTCGTGCTTTGATCAGCTCTGATACACAGGTTCTCAAACTAATGTTTTCACTACATTATATTTTTTGATAATGTACTTCAATATTTGTTATTATTCCTTAGACTAATGACTGAAGTTTAGAAGTTGCATTGGAAGGAACAAAAATAACTTTGTGTGTTCTTCGATTTGCATTTTGAAGCACATTCTTGTAGATGTACAAAGCAATTGTCTATCAGCAATGGAAGGTCAGAATGGTAACTGTCTGACTCTAATTGATATTTTTTGTTCAATGCATCTGACGTCACTGCTTTTTCTACCATTACGTCACTGCATTTTCTATATCATTGAATGTAAAAAGGGGATTTTGACTTCCCTCAACTGTCAGCGCTGGAGTCTCGGTATGGGAAAGTAATGATAACAAGTGTTTTTCTTAGTGTGAAAAACAATTGTTTTATTTAGCACCAAACAGAATGGAAATTATTTAAATGTGTTCATTTTCCTACAATCCGCTGAAATAAACGCGCATATCCATCGTAATAACAACCTCTTAGTTTGAATTCTGTACACGTACAAAAGTGGAATAAACTTCGTTATATAGAATATATTTTTCGTAATATGGAGATTAATTTACATGCTAATGATGTTCAAAGTCAAAGTTCTGCAGAAAAATTCGTTAAGTAGAAAACTTCGTTAAATAGGGACTTCGTTAAAGGGAAGTTCCACTGTATTTAACTCAACTTGGTTTTAGTAAGTAAAGATGGAAATTTGGCAATCGATTTTTTACTTACTTCCTGTTAAGCTAGAATTATAAAAATTGTGTTCATGTTTGTTCTTCCGACGACAATTCTTATATTTTTAGAACTTAGTTATAAATTAATACATTAATTTTAAAGTATTTTTCCGTTAATCCGCCGCAGGAGATAAATCGCCAAATATATTCCTTATTTACAATTCTATACGAGTTACAACCACAATGGAATAAATTGTGCGCCAAACCATGCCCGTCAAAATAGGCCAACTGGCTATAAAATTGCAATAATGAAATATATTACACATTAAAAAGTAGAGAATAGAAATAGAAAATAAAGAATATTATACATTTAAGAAAGAAAATACGGTTAATAATTAATAGTTTCATGTTAATTAAATTATGATTATACGTCGAAATCAATTTAGAAACCCTAAAAAGATACCTTAAATAATGCATTTTTGCTCTTTCCTGTTGCCATGTCTTAAAAAAGAAACAGAGGAAAAATTATGCATATATATATATATAATAAATTCACTAGCTCGCGCTTTCTACCATGCGTAAAATAAAACGGTGAATTTTCAATAATCGGGTTTAGTGCCCGAGCAAAATTAACGTGTTGTAAAAGATTTTTTTTTAAAAATATCAGGAACTGCAGTCATGAAATAAGGCATGATTTTCAAGAAAAACATTAAATGCTTATAAAAAAGTTTTTTTTTTTTTTTTTCTTTTTACTTTTATAATTATTGTAAAATAAATTACAATAAAAAATAAACGTAACAACGACCCCAATAAAAATGAACTTAATTTTATTTACCTTGAGATAATAGACATATAACAAATTTAGCCCAATTAAGAAAGTCAACAGTATATTCTTTAATATACATATGTAATAATGGAGTGAGTCTATACTTTTGAACAGAAATGAAATATAAAATTAAAATTAATGAATTAATATTTGAAAAAACTGTATTAACATCAATTGCCATCCAGTACAAGTTTTAAAAAATTTATTTGAACTTGACCAATATATAGAGAGTGTTAGCTAATAGTAGGAATTGAAAAAAAAACAGCACTAACCTTTGTTTTTCAAATAGTAACACCCACATTTGGCACTTTTGAGTTCCTTGGATCAAAGCAGCCCGAAAAAGTATATGATTTATACGTTTTTCTTCAGAGTTGAAAGATTTGAAATTTTTGAAAGATGCTAATGTTAAATCTACATCACAAACTTTATTTCATATGTTCCATATAAATCATCCAATCGAATTTTTCTTTTTTTTATGAGATACAATGAACAGACCCAAACAAAATCGTTCCTTAGTATCACAACTTCGCGAAAAAAGAAAGTAGAATGCACGGTCCTGCTGAAAAAAAAAAATTATCACACTGAACTAATACCGACGCAAATAATGGCATGAAAAAGATCACATAATTGATGGGTACCAAGCGACGGAGAATAATGTCTACTATTTAATGATATGAATAAATTATTTATCAAATTATCAATTATTTATTAAATTATACATCACATTCTCGTGCTACATAATTGCCAAGTCACAAAATAATAATTAATTAAAGATGTAGAGACTAGGAGTGATTTGTGACTGAAAATTTCAGAGTTAATAAGATAGTTAAACTTGGCTTTATACGATCTCAGTACTTTTTACGGTAAATGAGTTACGAGACTTGGCTGCATTTTTTACAGGTGACTTTTCGATGAGTTTTCACTTTTTTTTTTTGTAAATAATCCTCCTTTTCTTGATTTTGGGCTCTTTTTGGAGATCATCCACTGATTTTCGAAAAAGTTACCTTAAAGAAATTTCAGGTAACTAGGCAAGCACTACTTTATGGGAGGAGGGAGTCAAAAGTACTCTCAATTGCTTCCAGGAAAGGTGCTATCCATCTGAGATATTACTCGCAGCCTTAGATACTTGATATTTAGCACAAAAGTACTGTTTAGGATAAAAAGAAAGCTAAAATTAAAATTTCCGGAAATTTTCAATAAATCAAACTATATTCGATTTTTCGAAGTTTTTTTTTTGGTCTTTTTTTCCGGATTTTTAAAATTTTCCTTACTTAGTATCCTAAACCCTACCTTTTTGCCAAATGTCAAGCTGGTAGGACTACAAAATCAAATTATTTCCAAACCTTCGACTTTTTATAAATTTATTGATTTTTCGATTTTACTTCTTAGTTTCCCGATTGTCATGCCAATATAGTAATTCTTTGATCCGTCTTCTTAGGATCATTTAGGTTCAATTGAAAGATAAATCAAGAAAATTTTAGAATCATCATGATTTTATTTAGAAAGGACTATCAAGCCATAACCAGCCAGTAATGTCGGGAGGAGAGAGGGAGCTGTGAAATTTTTTTTGGTGCTAACATCATTTAACAATCCATATTTTATATGTAAATTAAATAGAGTATAACCTGTGAAAGAAAACAAACATGTTTATAAAGAAACCGCCCATAACGTAGCCGGTCTATAGCGGAACTTTTCTATACCGAAATTCGTAAACAAAAAGAAAAAAAAAAAGCATAATCCGGGGAAAAAAACATAAAACAATTAGGGGCGGTGTACTAGCTAATAGGACAATTATCTTAAAACTCATGTTTCTAGAACTACAAAATCGAATTGTTTTCGAATTTTCGATTGTTTACAGATATTTCAATTTTTCGATTTAATTTTCGAATTTTACAAATTTTTAAAAATTTCTTTTTTGAATCGTAAATATTACCTTTACGCTACATTTTAAGTCTCTAAGACTACAAGATCGAATTATTTTCAATTTTTTTTTAATTTTCCGGATTTTTTAATTTTTCTTTATTTTGTATCCTAAATACTACCTTTATTACAATTTTCAAGTTTCTGGCGCTACAAAATCGAATTATTTTCAAATTTTCGATCTTTTTCGATTTTTTTATTTTATTTTCGAATTTATTGCGTTTTAATTTTTCCTTTTTTTGTATCCTAAATGACTATAGTACCTTTACGCTGAATTTTCAGTTTCTAAAGCTACAAGATCGAATTTTTTTTCAATTTTTCGAGATTTTTTTTTTTTTTTTTTTTTTTTTTTTTTTTTTTGTATCCTAAATACTACTTTTATTCCATATTTCAAGTTTCTAGCGCTACAAAATCAAATTATTTTCAAATTTTCGATTTTTTTTCGATTTTTTAATTTTATTTTCGAATTTATTGTGTTTTTATTTTTTCTTTTTCTGTATAACACTACCTTTACGCTGAATTATTAGTTTCTAAAGCTACAAGATCAATTTTTCGAATTTTCCAGATTTTTTAATTTTATTTATTTTTATTTATTTATTTATTTATTTATTTTGTATCTTAAATACTACTTTTATTCCAAATTTCAAGTTTTTAGCTCTTAAAAATCGAATTATTTTCAAATTTTTTTTTTTTTTTTTTCGATTTTATGATTTAATTTTCGCTTTTTGTTGTGTTTTTATTTATTTTTTATTTTCTGAATCCCTTTACCCAAATTTTCTGTTTCTAAGACTACAAAATCAAATTATTTTCAATTTCTCATTTTTTTTTTTCGAATTTTGCGGATTTTTTTTTCCGTATTTTTAAATTTTTCCTTAAATAGCATGCTAAATATTACCTTTATTCCAAATTTCAAGTTTCTAGCGCTATAAAATCGAATTATTTTCAAATTTTCCTTATTTTTCCTATTTTATTTTCGAATTTTATTGTGCATTTTAACTTATTCCGAATCCTAAACACTATTTTTACGTCGAATTTTAAGTTTCTAAAACTTAAAAGATCAAATTATTTTCATTTTTTCGAATTTTCGAATTTTGTTTTTCGAATTTTCCGGATTTTTAATTTTTTTCTTATTTTGTATCCGAAATACAGTAAAACCTCTATAACGGACACTCCCGAATAGCGGACACCTCTATTTAACGGACACTTTTCAAATCCCCACTCCTAAAATCTAAATTTTTGTATGTTTAACCTCTGAATAGCGGACAGTAGTTTTAGCGATCAAGGATGAAAAATGATTTTTTAACGAGAATGAAAATGAAAAAAAAAAAGTAAAAAGCCTCAAAATTTATCAAGACAATGTGTCACAAATCCTTTGACCACAGATAAATGTAGGGGGTGGTCTCTGGAAAATTCACAATGCCCTGGGGAATCCCCCACTATAGTATGTATTTTGTATCGATTACTGTTTGATTCTTCAGATTTAATTGACATACAATATTCAAAGCTTCAAAATATGTTAAAACCATTTTTATCGTTTACATTGAATTCTGCGTATTCTGAATTTAGTGTCTTGTTTGTGATTAAAATTTCGAAAATGACCTCAAATCGAAAGCGATTAACTTTAAAAGAAAAATTTGAAATTGTAAATGTAAGTGAAGCTCAAAAACAGGAATAGAGCTTACGGATACTTGCCGAATGTTTTAAAAGAAAAATTTGAAATTGTAAATGTAAGTGAAGCTCAAAAACAGGAATAGAGCTTACGGATACTTGCCGAATGTTTTAAAATAGGTAAAACACAAGTGGGAGAGATTTTACGAAATAAAGAATTTGTGGATTATTAACTCTAACGAGAACACCAAAAATACGAAATTAGGGTATACTGATTCCATTGAAATTAATTCTATATTTCTGAATTGGTTTACGTCACTTCGTTCAAAAAAATTCCTATCAGTGGGTCTCTGATTCAGGAAAAGGCTTTAAAAGTCGCCAAAGAACTCCAATTACATTATTTTAAGGCTTTGGGTAGATGGCTGGAAAAGTTCCGGTCTCTCCACAACATCTCTTTCAAAACAATATGTGTAAAATCATAATCTGTAGCTCTGAAAAAAAGTTAGAGGATTGGCATGAATGACTGCAATCACTTTGTGAAGGTTATGAGGTGAGAAACATTTTTAATGCCGAAGAAAGCGGGCTCTTTTTCAGAATTTTTTCGAATAAGACTTTGTGCTTTAAAAAGGATGGCTGTATCAGCGAAAAAATGACAAAAGAGCGAATCACTATTTTATTATGTCGCAATGTATTAGTGGAATTTTAAATTTCTCTTATAGTTCAAAAATTTCTGAAACCCAAGTGTTTCTCAAAGAACATCCAATTTTAAAAAATTGGTGTTATAGAGCGAATAAAAAAGCGTGGAAAACCAGTTTTTTAGTGAATAAATGGTTAACTTCCTTTGATAATAGGATGAAAAAACAAAGAAAAGTTCTGTTGTTTTTGGACAGTGCAACTTCTCATCCAAAACATTTTAAATTGGACAATGTTAAAACTGTGTTTCCCCCCCCCCCCTCCCACTGAAATACAACTTCCGTATGCCAGTCCCTTGATCAAGACGTTATACACAATTGTAAAGCCTGGTAGAGAAAACTTTTATTAAGCCATATTCTTTCGAAGTTTCATTATATGAATACAGTTGAGAACAGCCTAAAATTAGTTAATGTTCCCGATGCTTTCAAAAAATTCGGATTTCTTCAGCTGTAAAAAACATATAAACGGAATGCGTACGACAATGTTTTAAAAAAGCAAGCTTTATATTAAAAGAAAATGAAACACTTATTTCCGATAGAAATGAAGAACTATCGCAATAAGTGAATTATTGAAATGGATCCGGAGTGAAGAAATACCGAAACGTCCATCAACATTGATGATGACCACTGAAAAAGAATCAGTTGACGTAGGCGATTATATTCCTTCAGAATCTTCGACAAAAGCTGACTCTATTAGTGATATGAAGCAGATACTTTTTTTTAGGGGGGGGGGGGTGGCAATAATTGCAAATAATGGGATGTTTCCTGCAATATCAAGAATTTCCAAGAAGTAGCAAAACACAGTGAGCAGTTACACATATTTTTTTCTTTTTCCAAAAAAAGATGATTCAGAAGGATTAAAACTACTGATAGCATTAAAACGTCGCATAGAAAAACTAACTACATGTAATCGCAAGAAAAAGCAAACTTTTGTAACAGATTCTTTTCTTAAGAATGTAATAAACAATGGAAAAATGTATGTACAATTTCATTTCAGTATTATTGCTTAAAAAAGAAATTTTAATTTCTGATTAATTATTTAATAGAGGTTCTCGAACATATAAAAGCCAATTAATGAAACGTTAAGCATTTCTTAGCGATTTTATGAATCTCTGAAGTTTTCCCAATAGCGGACATCTCCGAATAGCGGACAATTTCTGCGTTCCCGAGGTGTCCGTTATTTAGAGGTTTTACTGTACTACTATTCTTCCGAATTCCAAGTTTCTAGCGCAACAAAATCGGATTATTTTCAAATTTTTGATTTTTTTTCGATTTTTCGATTTTTTGATTTTATTTTCGATTTTTATTGTGTTTTTGATGGGGTTTTTTTTCTGAATTCTAAACACTACCTTTTTTACACCAAATTTTAAGTTTCTAAGACTACAAGATCGTATTATTTTCAATTTTCAATTTTGTTGGATTTGTTGAATTTTCGAATGATTTTTTTTTTCGAATTTTCTGGATTTTATAATTTTTTCTGTCTTTGTATCCGAAACACTACCTTTATTCCAAATTTCAAGTTTCTAGGCCTACGGGATCCACCTAATCTTTTTGATCACGCGTGAGTGAGTGAGTGAGTGACAAAAAATCGAAACTTTCAGTTCATACATATATCGTTTGCACTAGAAAAGACAGAAATGTGAAATTTTAAATTTTAGTCTTATTTGCCACATACTCTATATAAACGAAGTTTCAAGTTTTTGGGATACACCAGCTCAAAGATATGGGGAGGTCAAAAGTGCCCTGAGTTGCTTCCAGAAAGGGATGCTTACGGTTGTGCTCTCTCGACTTGGCGGAGGCACTGCCGTGCCTAAAGATACAAAATTAAAAATTCAGGAAAATTCCAACAAATCAATCTTTTTTTCAATTTTTTTTTCGATTTCTGCAAATTTTCGAATTTTTTTTTTCGAATTTTCTGGATTTTTTAATTTTTTTTTATCCGAAGTACTACCTATATTCCAAATTTCAAGTTTCTAGTTCTACAAAATTGAATTATTTTCAAATTTTCGATGTTTTACGATTTTTCCGATTTTTTAATTTTATTTTCCGTTTTTATTGTGTTTTTAATTTTTTCTTATTCTGAATTCCAAACACTACCTTTACGCCGAATTTTAAGTTTCTAAGGTTAAAAGATCAAATTATTGTCATTTTTTTCAATTTTTTTCGAATTTTTCGATTTTTTGATTTTTTTTTTTCGAATTTTCTGGATTTTTTAAATTTTTTCTTTTTTTAAATCTTAAATACTACCTTTATTCCAAATTTCAAGTTTCTAGCGCGATAAAATCGAATTATTTTCAAATTTTCGATGTTTTTCGATTTTTTAATTTTGTTTTCGAATATTATTGTGTTTTTAATTTTTTCTTATTCTGATTTCCAAACACTAGCTTTACGCTAATTTTAAGTTTCTAAGGCTAAAAGATCAAATTAATTTAATTTTTTCAATTTTTTTCGAATTTTTCAATTTTTTTTTCGAATTTTCTGGATTTTTTGAATTTTTCCTTTTTCTGTATCCTAAATACTATCTTTATTTTGAATTTTCTAGCGTAACAAAATCGGATTCTCTTCAAATTTTCGTTTTTTTTTTCAATTTTTTCAATTTTTTCAATTTTTCTTTCAATTTTTTTGGTGTTTTTGATGTTTTCTTTTTCTGGATGCTAAACACTACCTTCACACCAAATCTTAAGTTTCTAAGACTACAAGATCGTATTATTTTCAATTTTCAATTTTGATGAAATTTGTTGAATTTTCAAATGTTTTTTTTTTTTCGAATTTTCCGGATTTTATAATTTTTCCTTTCTTTGTATCCTAAACACTACCTTTTTTTCCAAATGTCAAGTTTCTAGGGCTACGGGATCTACCTAATTTTTTTGATGACGCGTGAACGAGTGAGTGAGTGAGTGACAAAAAATCGAATGTTTGAGTTCATATATCGTCTGAATTAGAAAAGACAGAAAGTTGTAATTTAAAATTTTGGTCCTGTGTGCCAAATACTCTAGAAAAACGAAGTTTCAAATTTTTGGGATACTCCAACGCGGAGATATGGGGGGGGGGGTCAAAAGTGCCCTGAGTTGCTTCCAGAAAAGTAGTATGCTTACGGCCGTGCTTTCTCGACTTGGCGGAGGCACTGCCGTGCCTCCAGATAGTTTGATGAAAGGAATTAAATTATTTTATTAAGTGCAAAATACAATAGAAAAATCATAAACAAAATAATAATAATAATAATGTTTCACTGCATAACCGGCATAAAGTTGACTGCTCTAGTTTTCTGTCACTTCTGAAGATATCTTCTCTTTTTTTATACAATTGATGCCATATAAATTCAGTTAAGTACGTTTCACAAATTTTTCGCTGAACTCTGCTGTAAATAAGCTTTAAATAATCCAAAGAGCCGTTAGTAACCGAATGTAAGAAAGAGTCTTTAAAAATAATTTACTGTATATATACGCTATTTTAACTTTCTGCTATCTATAATAGAAGAAAGTGTTGAAATCGAAATTCTTTTCGACTTCCAGTTTTAGACCGATTTACATGTTTTAGAGGTCTGAGATTCCGAAAAATGTGTGTCTGTCCTCTGTGTATCATCGAAAAGTGTATGAAGTTATACAAGAAATTGAACCAAATTTCATACATATATTTTTAGCTATGGCAAGTAGGTCCAAGTTGAAATGAGGGATATTCCGCCGGAAGGGGACGCTGTGATAGCGATTTTCTGCCATTTTCATCATTTATCATCGAAAAGTGTATGAAGTTATGCATAGAATAGAACCAAATTTCATTTATAGGTTTTTGGCTATGGGCAGTAAGCCCCAGTTGAATGTGGGGGTATTCCGCCGGAAGGGGACACTGTGTGATAATGATTTTTGTGCCATTTTCATTATTGTATCATCAAAAAGTGTATGATATATAGAATTTAACCAAATTTCATACATATGTTTTTGGATATGGCCAGCAGGTCCAAGTTGAATTGGGGGATATTCCGCCAGAAAGGGGCGCTGTGATAGCGATTTTTGTGCCATTTTCACTATTGTATCATCGAAAAGTGTATGAAGTTATGCATAGAATAGAACCAAATTTCACATATAGGTTTTTGGCTATGGGCAGTAAGTCCCAGTTGAATGTGGGGATATTCCGCCGAAAGGGGACACTGTGATAATGATTTGTGTGCCATTTTCATTATTGTATCATCGAAAAGTGTATGGAGTTATATATAGAATTCAACCAAATTTCATACATATGTTTTTGGATATGGCCAGCAGGTCCAAGTTGAATTGGGGAATATTCTGCCGGAAGGGGGCGCTGTGATAGCGATTTTTGTGCCATTTTCATTATTGTATCATCGAAAAGTGTATGAAGTTATGCATAGAATATTACCAAATTTCATATATAGGTTTTCGGCTATGGGCAGCAATTCCCAATTGAATATGGGGATATTCCGCCGGAAGGGGTCGCTTTGATAGCGATTTTTGTGCCATTCTCATTATTGTATCATCGAAAAGTGTAGGAAGTTATGCATAGAAGAGAACCAAATTTCATATATAGGTTTTCGGCTATGGGCAGTAATTCCCAATTGAATGTGAGGGTATTCTGCCGGAAGGGGGCGCTTTGACTAACTATATATATATATAGTTAGTCTTAATCAAATAATGCTATAACATATTAAGGTGTAATAACTTCCCTGTGCGTATATAATTTGCCTTAATTAAATTATCCCATCCCATCCCATAACATAGTAAGGTGTAACTGTGCTGCATAATTGCCAAGTCACAAAATAATAATTAAGTAAAGATGTAGAGACTAGGAGTGATTTGTGAATGAAAATTTCAGAGTTAATAAGATAGTTAAACTTGGCTTTATACGATCTAAGTACTTTTTACGGTAAATGAGTTACGAGACTTGGCTGCATTTTTTACAGGTGACTTTTTGATGAGATATATATTACCTCATATTACTTGCTTACCGGCTTACCTTAAATTAGCTTCCGAAAGTCCTTTTCCTAATATATCTCAGCTAACTTTATCGCCAACATTTAGACTTGACGCGAAGTAGGCGGTAAGTTTCGTTTAACGGAGAAATACCACAAAAAAAAAAAAAAAGAAAGAAAGAAAGAAAAAGAAAAAAAAAATCGAAAATTTATGAGTTAGGACCTACGTTAATTTTTACTTTAAAAAAAATCAGCGTCATCGAAAACATGGTTCTGTTCTTTTATAGCTCATTTTGCTTTTTTTATTAACACTTTCCAACTTAGTTGAAAAGTGTTTATAACTTCGGTTTGTCTGCCGTCTGTCCGTGCTCTAACCCCTGTAAATATGCTTTGATTGTCCTGAAATTTTTGTATGTTATTGTCGTTTACTATAGCATGTTCCCTATTTCAAGAGAAGTGTGTAGCACTTATAGTTTTTTTACATGGACAGTCAAAAATATTCCGTTACATTACAGTCAATAGGGAACAATCGGTTCAAGCGCATTTTGATAACGCTACGTCATTTAAAACATAATGAAATTGATATATAATTATAAAGCACATTAAAATATGCTTTTTGTAGAATATGGGCTGCAAAGCATTTATTATTCATTTACAGGGTCAAACAAAAGAATTCTTTTACACATCGTTATATGGGGAAAAATCGTCTGCAGTGTAATTTAGTGATATTTCACTATTTCAAACATAATGAAAATTATATGTATTACTGAGGTGCACTATAAATTGCTCTCTTGTGTGCATGGCGTTTATTTACAGGGACACACAAAAGATATTGGTTACAGCACCTGTGCGATATTTACAGTCTATGTGTGATAAGTGCGTTTTCAACTTTGGTTTGCATTTTTAACATTTTTTTTTTTCATAGTACGTGTGTGTTTATAAACTCGGTTGACCATATACAGGGCTACACAAGGAAATTCGTAAGTACTACAGACTATGAGAGTGAATTGCTTAAGAGTAGTTTTTAATTGTGTTTACGCATGTTCCTGCTGAACTATATTTAGTAGACTAGATTTGTGGAATATAAATAAATTCATATACAGGGCTACGAAAAAAAAGATACTTTGTCTTTTAAGTTTGGTAATTGCTTCAGTTGCCTTTTAGCCTAATAGGTGGTGTGTACAAAAGTCTTCAGATAATATACAGGGCTGTACAAAAGTCTTCAGATAATATACAGGGCTGTACAAAAGATTTCGAGTGCATTTCCAACGATTGACGAAAATTGCTGAATGTGAATATTCTAACTGAACTAAATTTTATCATACTGTATATCCATATCTATTGATCATATACAGGGGTGCACAAAATAATTCGGCTAGTTTTTTGACACTGGAAGGTAATTTCGAAAACTGTATTTTTCAATGTGTTATGCGTTTTCTAATCTGTTTGCTTGCATATCTTCTTTCACCTTATTTAACGGTGAAGTTTCGTTACAGTTTTCTGGCTGTGTTGGAAAGTGTTTCATAATCTATGCTTGACGCATAATTTTTCGTTCTTGTTTAACTTAACTTAGATTTTGTATGTAAAGTTGGAATTTTCAAACGATTTTTAACTTACTTGCTGATAGGCTAGAATTATACAAATTATCGTTAAAATACAGATGCAAATGCTTAAAGTGATAAAAACAGAACACAAAAAGACTTATATAAACATCTTTTAATATGATGATCAACATGTTTCGAACGCACAAACGGTGCCATTATCAAGATCTACACGATAAAAAAGCTATTCTCGCAAAAATTTTAAAATAAACTTTTCATTATGTGTACTAAAAGCAAGATGCTTAAAAATGATCAACTGAAAACGTGAAAATTAATATTTCCTTTTTGTGATTACATACAGATTATGTTTACAGGTGTGTTTTCGATGACACTACAACATTTAAATATTTTTAGAACTTAAATTATAAGTTAATAAGTTAAATTTAAGGCTTTTTTCAAGGATTTACACGTTTTAGACGTCAGAGATTCCGAAAAACATGTTTTTGCAAAATGTCTGTCTGTCCTCATTGTACCATCAAAAAGAATATGAAGTTATGCTTCAAATTCAACCTTTTTTTTTTGTTTTGACTATGACCAGCAGGTTTCACTTGAATTTGGGGATATTCCGACGAAAGGGGGAGCCGTGATCGCGATTTTTGTTCCATTTTCACTTTTGTATCATCGAAAAGTGTATGAAGTTATACAGATAATTGAACCAAATTTTTTGTATATGTTTTTGACTATGAACTGCTGGTCCCAGTTGAATTTGGGAATATTGCGCTTGGAGGGGGCGCTAGGATAGCCATTTAAAGATTTCAAATTCAAAAAGATGTACAAAAAA
The DNA here is from genome assembly GCA_963931845.1 of Maratus michaelseni. Classification (NCBI taxonomy): domain Eukaryota; kingdom Metazoa; phylum Arthropoda; class Arachnida; order Araneae; family Salticidae; genus Maratus; species Maratus michaelseni. Next base: position 56,083,086 of record OZ007596.1, read on the forward strand.
ATTCAATTAAGAAATCCCAAAATGTTTTTGCGTTAAATGTTTGGCCTTGATCCAAGGATTCCAGAGCATTTTTTGTTTTGCCTCTATCTTAAAAAGTGGCTCAGATATAGCAGTTTGAAATTTTAGGGTGGCTGACATTTTGAAACAATACAGCACGATTCCTCCATAAACGGGTTTAATTTATGAGTTTTAGTGAACATGGTTTCGGCAAATTTTCTTTCATTGTTGTAACCATCGTTTCAACTCTTACATGCAACACTATATATTTACATTCGCCAACGTCAAATTCTCGCCAAGCTTGGCGATAAAAGTACATTGCCATACATGAAGCCAACTTGGCTATGTCTGTCTAATTTGGCGATATTCTATTATTATTTCCGTATTACTGAATTTAAAAACCGAATTTGTATACTAAAATTGTTTAATTATAGCAATCCTATAATCTACCGGCAGTTTTTTGAATAGATGTTTTTGAATAGGTGTTAAATGGAAAAAGAGTCTAAATATGCATTTAAAGTTCAGAAATTTTCAAAGCTAGGCTTAACTTTCCGATTGGAATTTTCAGTAAATGTCAACAAAAGATAAAATGTTGCCAACTTGAAATGTACTTATTTTATTACGTAAAATAATCATATCATAATAACAGACGATATAATTCATTTCACAGTAACTAGTCATAGAACGAACGCACCTCATTTGTCACGTTTAATGAGCAATTTCCAAAACTTGTCCTACTTTTTGAAAGTAAAATACATGTTGAAGTTGAATTTGAAGACTAAAAAAATCCTCTTCCCCCTATAAAATTCTTCCATGGCCCGACTCACTGAAATGATATCTTTCCCTGCTAACATTTTCCTTCTGATGGCCTTCAGATGTTGAACAAACAGGTTTTATTGCAATAATGAGAAAGGGAAAAAAGTGAAAAGAGCGGACAAAATGTAACCAGTATGACGTAGCCAATACAAAGCTTTCTTCTATATTATCATATATATTATTTTTGTTGTGAACATCCTTTTTTCTACGCATTTACAAAACGCGCAACCACGAATGAGGTATCATTCGAAAGGTTTTTGAACCTGCTTATATTCGTTAAATTCTGTTTATATTCGCTCATATTTCGTTAAAACATTTTTTAATTAAAAATTGCAGTTAAATAAAAATTAAATCAGCATTGTTTTTATACATGAAATGAAAGGTTTTTCTCAAATCAATGTTGCCACAAAAATAAAATACCGCATTATATCGTGCTCAACAATGATTATAAAAAAAACCAAATAATTCACAAAAGATAAACTGGCGCACAGGTTTATTTTATATTTATGATTAAAACGCAAAATTCATTCAAATATTTCGAAGGAAAAGATATCGAATATATCGAAAAAGATATTCGAAAGATATCGAAATGATCGATCGAAGCAGTTGTAATTTACGTGTAACCCAAAAGGTATGCTTTGTTATATTAAATTTTGTTTTACATGTATTAAATTTATTCTTCTTTGTCCCGTGTTTTTGCCGAAGCGGATGACGCCATCCTCTAAAGCAGTTAAAATACGATTGTTAATTATTATTTTTTCTTGCGCGTGCCTTTTGCTATCTTCGATCATTTTTACTGTAACTTTGATGGAATAAATGATATTCTGGCTTGACTAATGTTGTTTGCAGATATATTTATCCTTATTTTTTCCTTAGAAGCTTAAACCTGCATCTAAAAAATATTAGATATTGCTGAAAGATATTAAACTGCAGTGCGAAATCCTCGCATGGGTCCACTGGTTCTGAAATAGTAATTTAAATGGTGCATTTCTTTAAATTTAACTCGGAGTTAAAGTGATCAGTGAATAGAAAAAAAAAGGCACAGCTCAATATCGCCACATATCGGGTATTCAAAAACAAAATTGGAAAAACATATATATATATGTTTATTAATAACTTCAAATATACAATTTGGTGCACTTCTATTACAGCTATAATGTTTATTGTAAATAAATGAACAGCCTCTTGAAAAAATGAATTGCTTCTATTGAGCGAAAAAAGCCAAAATTGTATCAACATAATTTTGAACACTTTCCAACATAGTTCAAAAGTGTTTATAAAAATTCGGTTTGTCTATGTCTGTCTGCCATCTGTCTGTGCTCTAACTCGCGTAAATATACTCGGATTGTCATGCAATTGATATATGTTAATGAGGTTTATGACACGTTCGGTATTGAAAATGAAGTGTGTTAGCTTTTATAGTTCATTTACAGGGACACTCAAAATAATTCCGTTACATTACGGTCTATGGCAAAAAACCGTTTGCGATGTATTTTAATGATGTTACACTGTTTCAAACATAATGAAATGGATATTTATCACTGAGGTACAGTACAAGAGGCTTACTATAGAATATGGAGGACATAGCATTCATCGTTCATTTATAGGGACACACAAAATAATTCGGCTACGGATTGTTTATGAAAAATAATTGCTGGAAGTGCGTTTTCAATTGTGGTACGCGTTTTTAAATTCAGCTATTTTTTTTTTTTTTTTTTTTTTTTTTTTTACATATAACTTGAAGTGTATAAATGCTATAAGTCATATATAGGGCAAGCACAAAAGATATCGAATATATTTCGGTTTACTGACGGAAATTACTGAAGGGGAATTTTTAACTGTGTGGTCCGCTTCCTAACTGAACTAAATTTTAGCATACTATGTAGTATATTTAGAAATCTATAGCTCATATACAGGGCTACGCAAAAGAATTCGGATATTAATCCGACTATTGACGGTAATTGCTGAAATTGGATTTTGAATTTAGTTATGCGTTTTCTAAATAGTTTAATATTTTATTATGCTTATTTTAATTATTAATAAGTTTATATTAACATTATCACTTTGCGTTATAGTATACGTAAAATTGCTCAAATCTTCCATCGTAATTTCATATTTAAATTTCAATTTGATTTAATGTTTTAGTTTGTAAAATAGTTTTTTAGCCTTCTTAGTTAGGTATTTGATCAATTTTTCTTTATATTTTTAAAATTAGTATATTATTTTGAATTGCATAATAAAGTTACATCAGTATTGGTCATGATTTTTTTAAATAATTTAGCATTCTTTTTTACATAAGTAATGCATCACCTGGTTTGTCTTTTTTTTCTTACTACTTTATTTATGAGTGTTTTCCTTTCATTTTAGCACTGGCAATTTATGTTATAAATCATTTTCCGGGTTTGTTTTCTTTTTTCTTAAGTATTTTATTCACAATAGTTTTCTTTTGTCCTGAGCAATACTACTTTTTTTATTATTATTAAATCTGCAGATCAGGAGCTTCAACGTCAGCTCTGCAAATCATTTTTTTTTTTTATCTCATTTTTTACATCATTTAACATCGTACAACCCGCAATTATTATTTTTTCAATTGCATGCATATTTATCAGCATATAAAATTCTTCGAATGTTCCAGAAATTAGAATCATTAAATTAAACACGGTATTATACAATGATATTCTGAAATTCTGATGAACTGCTTATTCTTTTAATTTTTTAAAATAAATAGGTATTCATCCCCCCATAGTCTCAATAAATTTACATTCGTTTTGATTTTTTTTTTAAATGTTTCACTAAAATAGTGCGAGTTTCTTGAATTTTATTATTTTATACTCTTTGAAATATGGTTGCTAAGCAACGAATAAATTAAAGTTGTAAGTAAAAATAAACGCTTTTAAAAATTGTAAAAAATATGAAAATAAGATGTTTATATTTCCGGAACAGATGCAAAAACATTTTCAAATATTTTAAGCAATTAATTTTTAAATTCTATTAAATTTATCGGCAAAATTTTAAAACTGTTGGAAATCCATATCGAAAATTTAGCATTCATAATTTTACGTCTAAATCCATTATGCAAATATTTCATTTTCATTTCAGATAAAAATGAAATTTGAAAAATCGTTTGCATCCCCATAAGAAAGTATCATGACCTAAAAATAAATGTTCTATATTTTCCGAACGAATGAACCAAAAACTATACAGCTAATTCCGGGTACTTCACCAACATACCCACCAAAAATCAACCGAATCGAACGTTTTTTACGGCAGTTATCGCGGAACAGACAGACAGACATAAACCAAAAACTTTTCGCGTCTCCACAGTGAGCCTTCACTGACGAGTCGGCAATTAATGGTACATCAAGACTTTGCTCCGCAAATTTTACTCAAACATTGTTTAACTTTTGTTTCTTTTGATAATTACTTTAAAATATTTATTATTATTTACAAATATAATCATTTAATATTTACAATTTATACTTGGAATTTTGTAACAGTGTATGTTAAAGTAAACAGTGAGTTTGTGTCTTCGCCCCGGGATTGCACTTATACTCTACAGTGAAAGCTGGGTTCCCGGGGCTGTCATCCCTTGTTATCCCTTGTTTACTTTAGACATCAACTTTCACCTTAGTAATTCGGTAACGTTTTATTAAAGTATTCCGGAAGTATTGGAAAGTGTTTCATAATCTTTTCTTAATGCACGATTTTTCGTTCTTGTTAATAAATATTTTACATAATAACCCGTCAAATTATTAGTGCGAATTTGCACCGACCAAAATTTCAAATTTCGACGTTCTTTGAACACATGATTTCATTAATTTGCATTTTTTATCAAAAATGTAATTTTTGATAAAAGATAAATATATTATAGTTTGATTCCTCATTAAATTTTGCATTGAAATCATGGGTTATATTTCATTATTATTATACTGCCAACAAATTGATACTCAGGGATGTAGTGGTGGTATACGGAAGTACATGCCATATATTTCCAGATTTTTTTTTTTTTTAAGAACCGCCGTATATCCTCTGTTTCTCTGGTAAAGCTATAGCGTGCACTGTCTATGTTTAATAGTACATACATTTATATCCAAAAACACAAAAATAAAGTACCAGTAAAACCTGTGAAATAGAAACTGTCTATGACGGAAACCTGTCTTAAACAGAAAAACGTCTTGTTCCATGCAAATTGAGTATAATAATTCGTGCGAAAATAATATAATACATATACAACAGATGACGATGTACCTGCTAAAAATGGATCATGTCTTATAACGGAATTTTCTTCTCTTGCAGAATTTTCATTTGAATGTAACTGTCTACGTCAATTTATTTAATCCGTGTTTATGTACGTAATTGCCTATAATGGTCATTGATAATGTCGATAAATTTCGAATGCTGATATATAGTTATCAGAGCAATCGAAAAGTACAGCATAGCAGCGCCACCTGTTGAGTTATATACATCCCAAACGAATTAGTACCAATTTTTGTCTAGATGTACCGGAATACGAAATGTGATTAAATTCCATCTCATAAATGTCGAGATATAATTATCACGGAAATCGTGAATAACGGAGCATAGCAGCGCCACCTATTGGGCTATATACACCAAAATCAAGTAAGTATCAATATCAATTTCTAACTGTATATGAAATTTAAGAAAAATCCATCCACAGATACCAGGATATACCTATCACAGAAATCGTGAAAAATATATAGCATAGCAGCAGTATACCTGTTAAGCGATATACACCCAAACCTAATCAGAAAAAGATTTTGTCATGCTCTAACAGAATATGCAGTTTCATGCATTATTTTTTGAGATAAAGTGCCTACAAAATTTTACACAAATTATCAGAAATTGTGTCATATACGAGTATTTATTCCATAATTCGTAATTCATTCCATGAAAAAATATATCACGAATCCACACTACTTTTTAACATTTTCCAACCTAGTTGAAAAGTGTTTATGACTTCGGTTTGTCTGGCCGTCTGCCGTATGGCCGTCTGTCCGTGCTCTAACTCCCCTAAATATGCTCGGATTGCTCTGCAATTTTTATATGTTATTGTCGTTATCTATAGGATGTTCCCTATTTCAACGGAAATGTGTAGCACTTATAGTTTTTTTACAGGTACACTCAAAAGAATTCCGTTACATTGCGGTCTATGGGGAAAAATCATTTGCGGTTTATTTAAATAATGTTTCACTATTTTAAACGCATTGAAATTTATATATATATCACTAAGGTGCATTAGAAGAAGCTTATTATGGAATAGGGTGTGCATAGCACTTATAGTTACTTTACAGGGACAGTCAAAAGAATTCCGTTCCATTACGTCTAGGGAGAAAAATCGTCTGCGGTTTAATTAAATATTTTTTCACTATTTTAAACGCATTGAAATTTATATATGTCACTAAAATGCATTACAAGAGTCTTACTAAAGAATAGTGTGTGTATAGCAGTCATCGTTCATTTACAGGGACACACAAAAGAATTCTCTACTGTCTGTTAACAATAATTCCTGGAAGTGTGTTTTAAGTTACTGAACGCGATTTTAATTTTAACTTGCTTTATGTCTATTACGTGGTGTGTATAAATTCTGTAGATCCTATACAAGGAAGCACAAAAGTTCGCGAACACATTTCCGTTTATTAACAGAAACTCCCGAAGGAAAATTTTAAACTGTGTGTTACGCGTTTCCTAACTGAACTAAAATTTAGCATCCTATGTAGTATATATACAAATCTATAGATCCTATACAGGGCTGAATAAAAGTATTCGGATATTTTTCCGAATATTGTATATGTTGGAAATTCCTGAAATTATGTTTTTAAATATGTTATGCGTTTTCCAAATTGTTTACTTACATGTTATCTTTTAGCTTATTAAACGGTATGATTTGTAAAATTATTTTGAAAGCGTTGGAAAGTGTTACATAATCTATGCTTGACGCATGATTTTTCGTTCTTGTTTTTTAATGTATATGGAAGAAAGCAAACATTAAAATAACTATGAATTTGTGTAAACAACAAATGATGAGAAAGGTAGTTTTAGTAATTTATTTTTCAAATAATACTTTATCTTATAATTTTTAATTAATAATAAAATAAAATAGCTAAAAACTATTGTAGTCACACTGAGTAAGTCGCTAAGATGATGCCCTTAGGTTTAGGCCCCCAAATTTCAAATGACAACTTCAAAATTTTCAAATTTATAACTTTAAGTTTTATGAGCTTTTTTTTCAAATTTCTTAAATTTTTAAAAACTTAATAAGTTTTTTAAATGAAAAAGCTGAGTCTAACCTTTTAAATATAAAAAACATTCCCAAAAATTGGGGGCGTTTTGTTGCCTTTTTAGGTGGGAGAGGGTTCAAATGAGTAGAATGTTGAACAAATATCATATATATTATTTCTATTGTCAACATCCCTTTTTCTATTCATCTACAAAACCCAGAACAACGAATGAGGTATCATTCGAAAGATTTTTGAACCGGCTTCTGACATCACACTCACATTTCGCTAAAACATGTTTTTTTTAATTAAAAATTGAAATTAATTAAAAAAGAAATCAATAGTGTTTTCAAAATGAAATGAAAGATTTTTCTCAAATCAATGTTGCCACAAAAATAAAATACCGCATTATATCGTGCTCAACAATGATTATAAAAAAATATAAATAGCACAAAAAGATAACGTGTGACGTCTCTGCACGGGCTTTTTTTTTTTTTTAAACATATATGATTAAAAAGTAAAATTCAAATTCAAATGTTTAGAACTGCACGGGCTTTTTTTTTAAATATATATGATTAAAAAGCAAAATTCAAATTGAAATGTTTAGAAGAAAAAGACACCATTGATCGATCGAAGCAGTGATATTTCACGTGTAGCCTAAAATATATGCTTTGTTATATTAAATTAAATTGTGTTTTATATGTTCTCAATTTATTTTTCTTTGTTCCGTGTTTCTCCCGAATCGGATTACATCATCCTCCAATACAGTTAAAATGCGATTATTGTTTGTTTGTTTGTTTGTTTGTTTTTTCGCGCGTGTCTTTTGCTATTTTCAATCAGTTTTTAATGTAAATTTGATGGAAGAAATAAGGCGATATTCTGACTTAGCAAATGTTGTTGCAGAAACTTTTAATTCTTATTTTTTTTTTTCTTTCGAAGCTTAAACCTGCATTTCAGAAATATTAGATATTGGTAAAAAAAAAAAAAAAAAATAGATTACAGTTTGAAATCCTAGCACAGGTCCACTGGTAGTATTTTATTTCTGTTTGTTGCATTTTATTTCTGTTTGTTTAAACTTAATAAATGAGCATATTATAGAAATATTCGGAATAAGATGTCTAAGACAAAATTAAATACAGTAATCCCTTAACATTCGCGAGGGTTACGTTCTAGGAAAACCTCGCGAATGTCAAATCCGCGAATGTTGAGTCTATCTGCACTAAAAAAGGAGTTACGTTCTATAAAATTTTAATTGAAGTGGCACAACATTTCAAAGAACTTAAGGATAATATGTATTAACATTACATTCTGCATAATATATATATAGAAGGTGAACGTTCACACATATTCATAAATATGAAATTTATTGATTGAAGATAATTCAAATTAACTGACTGGAGAAATAATTACAGCTAAAAAAGCGTAGGTTTTTATATGAAGTAATTTCGACTCTCCCTATTCGTAAATCGCAAAGAGATGATAATGTGTTAGTGAGTCAGTATACAATACAATATTAAAATGCGATATTTAAATACAGCTAAATACTTCAGAAATTATTTTATTTTTTATCTAAGAGCAGCTTTAGCTCCATCTCTACGAGAACCTGCACATTTTAAATTAATAGATTGTAGATGCCGTTGGCCTCCTTTACCATTTCTAATATCCCCGTTGCAATGAGTATTCTGCTGTTGTTATTATTTTGCTTTCCTACAACACTCGCTCCTTTTTCAGTTGACAATTGAAAATTTATTTGTAAATAGATACTCAGAAAACAGGGGAAATAATCTTTAACCACTATAAATTCTGAAAAAGAAATAGATGATAATAATAATACAAAAAAAAATCGCGAATAATCAAACCAGATTCTCGCGAATGTTACATTTTTCCGCAATTTCATATTCGCGAATAATCAAAACTCGCGAATGTTAAGGGATTACTGTATGTATATTTTTTTTATTTAAAGGACGCGACATTTAAAATAGGAAAAACTTGATTTGTTCTCTAATATACATAACCTTATCAAACTGTCATTTGTTTTTTTTTTCAGCACATTAAATACTACTTAATGAATATTTATTGGAGCAAATCATTAACCAAAATTATTAACATAATTCAAGTGGCCCTGCATTTCTATTTCCTGCTTTTCTATTTATGTCCATTCTATTTTCAATCAGATACAATTATTGATAATTTTATGTTTGTCGAGCGCAATCATCGCCAATACGAGCTTTTATTTTTCGTATGTGTGAATTAAAAAATAAGACTTTGACGTTGAAATAAAACCTTTCGTTTTATGGCATTATTTTATTATTATTACTAGTTGCGTAGTAACCCGATGTCTTGCTTCTCAATTACATGATTGATATCTTTTGATTATTTACGGTGGGGGGGGGGGTCTTAATTTTATTGTAAATTTAGAAACAATTACTTATTTTTATTTTTATTTTTCTTTAAGGTTGCTAAATCAGGTGTTAAATCAACAGAGTGAAAAAGTGTCCAAGCCTGGATTCGAACCAGAGTCATTCACGTCTGATTTAGCAACAATTTTTTTTTTTAATAAATTAGTATTTCTACAGGCGTATGCCAGTACTACAAATTGTATATGATATATGTATCGATTCTGGATTAATTGGCAATTTGTGTCTCATGTTTGCCGCAAGAGTTGTGTGAAGACATTCTATCTTATAAGAGTGCCAACCAAGAGCCTGCCAACTTATAAGAGAGAAAAGTGCCAGGCTGGATATCGTCCAGGTAGCTCAGTGGTAGAGCATTGGCACGCAATGTCAATAACCCTGGTTTGAATCCAGGCTTGGACACTTTTTAGTCTGCTGTGGTTTCACACCTGAATTAGAAACATAAAAAAAAAATAGTATTTCTACAGGCATATGCCATTTCTACAAATTATATATTAATTATTTTAATTTTATTAAACTAGAGGGGAGGTTGCCCCGTAAGAGCTAGCTCGCCAACTTTCGTTTAAGCGTATGCTCTAAAAACATGCCAATTTGCTCTGTTTTAAAAAGATTACGGAAAACTGAATAAGACGACAATGGCGGATCTAAGGGGGAGGCGATGGGGCGATCGCCCCCCCCCTTGGGCTAAAAAAGGGTCAGTAAACCGACATTAGAGGCCTCCACGGGAAAATGCCTCTGGCGAAGCCCGGCCCGACCCATGGGTCGGGCCGAGACAGGTCTTCACTCTTTAAGGGTCGGGTCGGGACCGGGCCTTATTTTTTTAAGACTTGGGCCTGGACTGGGCCTCGCTTTTTCTGGAGACTGGGGCTGGACCAGACTTCTTTTTTTTCGTGTCGAGCCTGGCTTAGATTTCATTCTTTCTTGAGGTCTGCACTGGCCGAGATTTTCAGGCCTGGGCCTAACATAAAAGCTAAAAATTCGGCCCGGTTGCAACCAGTTGCGGATCGATCTCCCCCCCCCCCCCCCTCTTGCGCTAATAAAAGGTCTGCAAACCGACATCAGAGGTCTGTGTGGAAAAAAGTCTGGCCCAAATAAAACTCTCGAGCCAATTTTCATTCACGAAACTCGGACCTTGTCTGTTCTCCACTCTTTCCTTTCCGGGTGTTCCCTTTTTCTGTAGACTCGAGCCAGGCCGGTCTAGACTTCTTTTTTCCGGGACGTGTTTGGCATGGAATTCATTCCTTTCCTAGAGATCTGCACGAGCCGAAATTTTCAGACCCGGGCCCGGCCCGGTAAAAAAGCTAAGAGTTCGGCCCGTGTCTGACTAAACGTATGAAAACCATTATTGGCTCGTGCATACCTTTAAATTCTTCCCCCGAGCCTATGTTCGGGTGGCATTTTTTACTTTCTTCTATCTTTACAAAAACAAAGTATTGGATTTGTAAAAATTTTCGACGTATTCTTACATTTTAGGAGGTCCTGAACACGAATTGACTGTTCTTAGAAAATGTCTGTCTATATATATATGTGATACAAATTTTGTGGGCGCTCTATTTCAAGAACTAATGCGCGGAATTTAATGAAAATGAGAATTCAGTTAGACCTTGACATAAATTGGTGCTGATGATGTTTTGGTTTAAATTTCTCCCCTGGTGGTGCTGTTATGCTGCATTTTTCGCGATTTCCATGTTAGCTATATCTCAAGAATTAACGAACGGAATTTCATTAAACTTTAGATTATGTTTGACCTTGGCATAAATAGATATTTATTAGAATTGAGTGTATACTGCCCAACAGATGTCGCCACTATGATCTGTTTCTCAGGATTTCCGCGTTAGCTATACCTCAAGAACGAATAGATTGTCATATAATTTGTGTTGCAGACAATTTGATTTATATAAGAAGAAAGTTTTATGATAGCCGCAACATACTAGTATTAATTTGTTTTAGTATAAATTGTAGTGATGTTGTGGATTTTTTTTAGCATAATTTTTAGAAATTTAATTTGGTGTAAAAAATCAAAGAGATATATTTTTAACTAGTCGGGTGTGCCAATCCAAAACTTTCTTCTATCTCATACATGTTAATACTTCAAAATTCGCTATCGCAGAATTCTGTTTTACGTCAGCTGCTTGCGAAGCGTCGGGTTACCTTCGCTGCATGAACAGCCGATATTAAACTACGAAATATTGCACAAAAATCGTTCTCAGAGAGCCCCCATGCGGCGGAATATCCCTAAATTTAAGTACGACGTGTTAGCCGTATAGTCAAAAACCTATAAATGAAATTTGGTTTAAATCTATGTATAACTTCATACACGTTCGATGATACAAAGAGGACACACACACGAACAGACAGACATTTTTAAAAAAACATTTTTCGGAACCTCTTTCGGTGTAAATCCTTCGAAAACCGAAAGTCGAAAAAAATTTCAATTACAATACTTTCTTCTGTTATATATAGTAGAAAGTAAAAATGTACTTTTTTTCTTTGTAGTTTTAAAATTGTGATATTTGTTTCTTTAATTGTAATTCGTTAATATTAATGAATATTCATCTGAATGTAATTATATAATTCAAATATTTAATGAATGTTTTTATACACAATTATCTAACTGTAATTAATATTGTTGTCATTCTGTATTCCATGAATTTCGAGCAAAATCTGAAAAAAAATCTGCGCATAAGTAAATGGGCTTTATGAATAATTTTAATTGTAGAATAATGTTGCTTCAGAAATATCGGCATGTTTTGTAGAAATTAAGTCTGGCGGTGAAGTACCAATTAAGTTTTTATACGGGCAGATCCGGGCTTGAGGCAAACTTTTAGCTTTTATACTGTAGCGGGCTGAGCCGAGCCCGGGCCAATATTTTTTGTACGGGTCGGATTTGTCGGATTTTGTCGGACTGGAAATTTCGGCAAGTGTAGTCTCCTAACCGAGATATCTAAGCTAGTTTTAATGATTTTTCTAAATGCTTCTTTCAGCCAGCGTCTCATAGCTACTGAATATATGTTTCGTTAATAAGTTCAAAAACAGTCTTTACTGAATTAAAACTGATCTTTGATGTAAAGAAACAAGCAGTCTTATACACAGTTAGTATTTTTTTTTTTTTTTTTTTTTTTTTACAGAATTTTGAAATGTTGCGATCAATCAAAGCTTAAAATTGTCTCTATGATTATATTAGCCTTAAAAAAAATTGAGCCTTTATGCGACTTCTGGAAGTTATCTCCCCAAGTACCCAGAGATACATATTGCCTCAAAAAAAGGATTGTATGAATGCTTTGTATATTTTTCGTCCAACCGCTGTATAATTCTAATAAAAATCTGGACAATCTTTTTATTCGTACTGTAATGTGAGGTCGTTCTTCCCTATAGTTCTATCTTCGAAGTGTTCGTTGTTTCTTTGAGCGTTTTCTTACAAGGTCGATTGCGTTATAGGGGATGCTAGATGGAGAAGAGCTCGCCCAGTCTCACTGTACCCATCCCTACATCTGTCTAATTAGCGACAACTTTCAAGTTAGCATAACCTACGATAATCTTTGCTCCCCCCCCCCCTCTAGAAACTAGCTAAGCATATGTAATTCAGGGGGGGGGGGAGAAAAGCAACATTTAAATCAAAATCAGAACAAGGAACGAAATTTCGAAGTAAATTGGGCTTCTTCCATTATAAAAAATAACGCTTAAAAAGGGTGATAAAGATTAAAAAGTTAAGGGCATTTACAACATTTGTTTATTGTTTGTTTTAATACTCTCAACAACAGTAAGCCCAGCAGTGTAATGGTCAGCTTTTCTGGCTACCACGCTCCAGGTCCCCAGTTCGACTGCGGACTGATCAAGGCTAACTCTGGCCTTCATCCATTCGGGGTCTGTAAATTGAGTACCAATCTTGCTTGGGGACTAAACATTGATAGTTCCGCGTTAGGCTGACAACCTGACAGGGGCATTATAGCACCCCAGGGCCCATAGTAAAAAAACAAGGCTCGGTACTACAGGCCATAAGCCTTAATGAATTGTAAGTTTAGTTCTCAAAAACAAACTCACTTTATTCCTGACACATTTACAAAATCATTGCTATTCATACACATATAAGAATACAAGATCAGTAGCAAAGGCTGTGTTTGAAGCGCCCGTAGCAATTCAAAAATTTGCTCTCGCTCCCTATAGACTACTGTAGTTTCTTACAGAGGCGTAGCGTCAAGGGGGGCACGGTTCACTTTACTACCAGTATTTTTATATACTATATTTGGCCTTATTTAATTCATACCGTTCAAAGATTAAATAAGGCTAAATCTCTATAATAAAACCGTATGTCATGTGACTGTCCTCAACAGTTCCGGGATGCCGCTTCACTTTTTCATATGCCAGGCAGCCATTTTTATTCAAAATTATTTTTTCTAATAAAACTGCATAAAAGTTACATTTATAGAAAGATCGTTCAAAATAAATTAATATTTGAGAGATGACTTACGTTCAATTATGTATACATTCTGCAATAACTTCAGTTTCAATTAGGTTCGCTGTTCAAATTCTCTATCCATGAAAGTAAACAACAACAAAAAAAAAAAGATTCATTCGTTGTGAACGTTTAAAATATTAAACCATGAATTTTTGGACCGCTGCCTGGTGTAAAAAAAAAATAATCAGCACCAGTGAGACAGTCAAAGTTTACCATAATTCTGTTCCATACAACTCAACTTCCTTCGGATCTTTTCTTGATGTAAGTTGAACTCCGTGGTTGAACTCATGTAATAATATTTAATGGATCAAATTTCGAAACAAATTGTCAGCTTTTATTTTTCGTGTGTATTAATTAGAAACGATATTTTAATTTTTAAATCAAATGTTTTGATTTATGATAATATTTCTTATTTATTTATTTTCTATTTTAAAGAAAAATGTGAACGTCATGTATTTTAAATTGGAACAGCTGTCACGGACGCACCAGGGTTGGCGGAATTTTTGTTTTGCGCCATTTTGGCGAGAAAATCCCATTTTCAGGTACCTATTAGAGATTACTAAAACAGCATATACTTTTATTTTATTATGAAATAGTTTATTTTATATTAAAAACACACACACAATGATTAATTTATTATAAAGTGGGTTAAGCGGTTTTTGTCAAGAAAGATGAAATACATAACAACAAAAAATATGCGAAATGCTACCACGATCGCAAAAGTTCTTGATTTGTCTATTAGATTTTTCCGGTTTGGCGAAGGATTAAGGAAAAAAATAAATTATGAATAAAAATAATTTGTTACAATGCTTAACATACATTTAAGGGCGACCAAACTGGTCGCCAGTGGCGGCTAGTGTAGTATATAATTATACTGGTAGAAAAATGATCGTGCCTCCCCTGACGCTACGCCACTGGTTTCTTATACCATAATTTTTAATACTGCGAGGTTTTGGAGTTCCTAAAAAATTTAGCGCACTGGGCAAGTTTTAAGATACTACAAAAATCCCATTTAAAATAACTCCACCTTTTGAACATACAACTTAAAATCCCACCTAGAGACCTGCGCGAATCGGGTTGTCCCAAACCGAACCCTGAAAAAATTGTTTCGTCCTCCCGAAACCGAAATGAAAGAAAATTAATCCATATTTTAATAGAATTAAAAAATGTAGTATGCAATTATATCTCTAATTTCAGTTTTCTTTTATGTAGAAATATAAACATATAGTAACTATATAATCATTAATATTCAAATACTGTAAAACATTTAAATAACAGACACCTCAGTTCCATCTAATTTATCTCTTACTCAGGCGTGTGCACAAAAATATGCAAATATTTGTAATGGGGACTGTCTCTGCTCTTCAGGAGTGACTGTACGGATCTGTACATGCTATTACTTCTGAATTTGCGGATAAACTCGACGGCTCCAAGGTGTCCGTAATTCGGAGGTTTTATTAAATAAAAGATTTAAAGAGTATTCCCTACATAAAGCTTTCCGCTATTTGGGACAGTCCGTTATGAAATTTTTACTGCATATAGATTTTATCAGAAAAAATATTTTAGACATTCTTTTAAAAATCGGGTCAACCCGAACAAGAGTGAAAGTGAGTAAAACAAGAGTGAAAAAACCCAACCCGATATTGTAAGTCAACCCGACCCAAAGGAAAAATGTATAATTCAACCCAACCCGCAGCAAAAAAAGTAAAAATTAACCCAACCTGAACCCATTTCGTACCAAAAAACAAGTTAACCCGACCCAAACCCCAACCCGCAGTAAACAAGTAGAGTCAACACGCCCCAAACCCGACCCGTAGCAAAAAAGTACAAGTAAACCTGACCCGCAGTTTAAAAAATTAGGCCCGACCCGACCAAGATTGCGGGTCGGATATTAACCTCCAAATTTCTGATATCGCCCCCCCCCCCTTGAAGACTCTCTAGATCCGCCATTGTAAGACGACCAGTGGATATCTTCTGTAATCAGGTTTTCATTAATTTCGTTTGGACGGAGGGATTTTTTAGGCCGAATCAACTGCTGTCGCGATATTTTTCGAACACTTTCGTGATTGATTAAATAAGATCATTTGAACATTTGAAAATAAGCTTGTATAAAATGGCTAAGTAAACATTGTCGCTACCTCCCGGAATTTTATAACGGCGGTATAAGAAAAAAATTCAAATAAGACGTTTTAAATGTATCGTTTAAAATATGACGTAATTTTCACCAAAGTTTTCTTTCTCTTTTAAATATTCACGTGTAAATACATTTTTTAATTTAAAGAAATTATTAATACTTGCGCGGTTTTTAAATTTGGCAAAAATAGGTAAAAAAGAATGACCTTTTTCGAAATATGAAATAAATCTTTCGTGACGTAAATATATTTTTAAGTTGAAACTGTTTGGCAATAATATTACTTTCGCTTTTTAAATGTGACGTAATTTTCACCATTTACAGCTTTTAACACGTAATAATTTAATTATTATTTTAAAGTTTTCATTCTCTCTTTAATATATTTACATATTCAACTACATTTTTTTATTTTAATAATATTATTTGCGCAGTTTTAAAATTTGGCAACAATATGATTTTTTCGAAATATGAAATAAATCTCTCTTCAAATAAAAATATGAATTTAAAAACTCTCAAAAAATTCTCAAATTAAAAAAATAATTGCAAACGCCAAGCTCTTCAAGTATGTGCCTGCAAAAGATGGTTAAATTGCTATGCATATTTTTTGTTCGTGTAAAATTTTTTTAACGGAACTATTTTGTCTACTTCAACATTAAATAGCGCTTAAAATAATTCTTATAGACTGTCCCTAATTTCGCCAAAATTTTGCAGTTTCTGTTTTATGGAGAACTTAGCTAAGTCACGATTCTTGACTTTCTATAACTCTGAATTTTGTAGATATTCAAACCAAACATTTTGGATATGAATAAGGATGCAACAGAGATCGTTTTTGCAATTGGGTATTTATATATAGTAGGGCATCCAACCCGGGCTTCTCGAGATAGAGAATATATGTAGAAACCATTTTTTTTTTCTTTTTTGAAAACTAATAGATTTTATATATTTAATAATTTTTTTTAGATTTCCTCATAACAACACCAAAGAGAATATAAAATATGTCAATTATATATTGAAATAAAATTTTGAAATTTATTAAAAGCGGTCATTTCGTATTGGCCACGTGCCAGAAGTTAATAGCCGAAGAAATCGCTAAAAATTTCGTTATCAACAGCAGTTTCTTTTTTCTTTTTCTTTTTTTATTCTGATAATTTCAGCGATTTTAAGCACATATATGTTTTTATTAAATGTCTGTTAAATTTGTGTTTTATTTATACTACATTATTTATTGCTTAAAGCAGTTTTAATTTCGTCATGGAATATTAGCTAAACACAAATGCTGAACTTTTTATAATGTTTAAAGTGCAACCGAATTAATATTTTGTAATCGTCTGCAAACGATAGAGATAGATTTAAAAAACAAAAAAAAAACATCATGCTTGAAATTTAATTTAAATGCTATAATAAATGAGTAAATTGCGATATAGTTTTCAAACAAACTGCATTTAAAAGTAGATTTTTTTCCTTATATAACGGTGTAAAAATTGAAAATGTGTGTTGTTTAGAAATTAAAAAAATTGCAGTAGCAAAAATCGCAAAACCGAAATTTCATCGTCAAGTGTTGCTATTCGCAAAATGACATCAGCGTTACGCACGGACACGTTTGTCCTTTATAATATAGATAGATATGTAAGTAGTCATATAAAAAATAAATTGAGAATTTTGTAGGAAAGATCCCCTCCCCTCCCTCCTCTTCCTGGAGATGAAAGTATACTCTTTGTATTATCAACCTTCCTATGATCATTTTTATAATTTACATTGTTTATCTATCTCTTATACTTACAGAAATAAACCGTATAATCACCTTTTTCGGACACCCTGTATACACTTAAATATTGTTAAAATATGCATGCAACTATGCACAAGATTAAAAAAAAAAAAACATCATGCTTGAAATTTAATTTAAATGCTATAATAAATGAGTAAATTGCGATATAGTTTTCAAACAAATGTTTAGAAATTAAAAAAATTGCAGTAGCAAAAATCGCAAAACCAAAATTTCATCGTCAAGTGTTGCTATTCGCAAAATGACATCAGTGTTACGCACGGACACGTTTGTCCTTTATAATATAGATAGATATGTAAGTAGTCGTATAAAAAATAAATTGAGAATTTTGTAGGAAAGATCCCCTCCCCTCCCCCCTCTTCCTGGAGATGAAAGTATACTCTTTGTATTATCAACCTTCCTATGATCATTTTTATAATTTACATTGTTTATCTATCTCTTATACTTACAGAAATAAACCGTATAATCACCTTTTTCGGACACCCTGTATACACTTAAACATTGTTAAAATATGTGCAACTATGCACAAGAAAGTCCCCGTCACCAAATATGCTTCTAAAATCCAAATGCACTTATATCCAATGCACTTATCCAAATGCTTTTTTTTTTCACAAATTTGATTACTACGAATAATTTAACTTTTTACGCCGTCGAACAGGGAAAAAAATATTCTTTCAAATGCAATTTTTTTTTAAACTGTATCTCAATTTATTGATTTTTTTTTTTTAATGATTTTTAAAATAATTTTCACTCATGATTTTTTTAATAAATCGAGTAACTCTATCGAGTGCAACTCGATTACTAAAGATCAATCCGTTTATAGTTCAGCATTTGGTTAAAACTCCATCAATAAATAAACAAAATGATGCAAATAACACGAATTTAACAGATATATATAGTCTAACTACGTGTTTAAACACTGAAATAATCAAAATAAAAAGGCTGTTATAAGCAGCGAAATATTTGATGATTTGTTTGGCTATTAACCTCTGGCATGCGGCCAATACGAAAGTATCGCATTTAATAAATTTCAAAACTCCATTTGAACACATTATTGATATTTTTCATATAAAAATTATTTTGGTGTTGTTAGTGGACATTCTAAAAAAATACTAAGTGTAAAACTCTATTACAGTTTTCAGTAAAACATTTATTAAAAAAAAAGTCACCACCTATTCTCTGTAACCCGGGAAGTTATAATAAGAGCTTGGATTTTGTTTAGAAAAATATTTTTCTGTTATATTTATTTATACAGATTTTTTTTCAATATCGTACAAGAGCGCTTTATCCTTTTTTTCTGCTTTTACTCTGTGTAGTTGCACTGTAAGAAAAAAAAAAGAAATAAAAGAAAAGAAAAGAAAAATCATGCATCAAGCATAGATTATGAAACACTTTCCAACACTAACAGAATACTTTAACATACTTTCGCTATTTAATAAGGTAAATAAGATACCCAAGTAAACATTTTAGAAAACGCAAAACACATTTGAAAACCAGATTTCAGCAATTACAGGCCATAGCTAGAAAAGTACTCTAATTCTTTTGTACAGCCCTGTATATAATCTATAGGTTTGTATATATACGCTATATAGTATGTTACAATTTATTTTAGTAAGAAAACACACAACACAGTTGAAAATTCACCTTCAGCAGCTGCTACCAATAGACGGAAACATATTTGAATTCTTTTGTACAGCCCTGTATATTACATTAGGATTTTTATACACGCCACATATTCAGCTAAAGTTTAATTCAGGCAAAAACACGCTGTAAACTACTGAAATCACTCTTCCAGAAATTAACATTCATAAGAGGACATGTATCCAGTTCTTTGCGTGGTTCTGTATATGATTTTATTTATTTTGAAAACAAACATCTCTTAGTGTACTAAATATATTTCACGTTCGAAATGCATAACTCGATTAAAAAAGACCCTTAAGCAATTTATGCTGATAAACATTAATGTTTACGAATTCTTTTGTGTAGCCCTGTAAATGAACTATATCATTTATACATACCACATAGTATGCAAAATTTAGTTAAATGCATACCTAACGTAAAGCGCACTTCAAGCACTTATCACTTATAGACAATACTTCGGATACAGTACTGCATCCGAAATCTTTTGTGCGTCTCTGTAAATGAATGGTAAATGCTCTCTCTATTCACATCATATTTACTACAGGTATCTTGTAGTAAACCTCAGTAATGTATATCAATTTCATTATATTTGAAATAATGTAACGTAATTAAAATACTCTGCAAACAGTTTTCCCCGTAAACCATTATGTAATCGAATACTTTTGTGGATTTTTTTAAAAGAAAAATATAATAAAAACATGAATTATGTGAGTGTAAAATATCGTTTGCATATACTTCTTTAAATATCAAAAATATATTTGTTTCTAAAGATAAAGAACGCTTTTCAGAATCGTGGGTAACTCGGAAGAGATTATTATATGTTTTCGTACTTGGTTATAATATTTTTTCATAGATTCAGAAACATTTGTCTCCTTTTTACAATATAATTGGATTTTTTAAAAGAAAAATATAATAAAAACATGAATTATGTGAGTGTAAAATATCGTTTGCATACCTTGGTTTCCCCACTGGTTCCCAGTACTTAGTAAATAACTTAACTCCTTTCGCATTAGTCAGAGTCGAGGTATAAGAAGATACCTCTGCAGGCTGTTGTTTTTCGGACTGTGAATCCATGACATAACACAAGTCGTTTGTTTCGGTTCCTAAGTTCTTCTGTCAGCATGCCAGAAGCCAGAAGTTCCAACTAAGCGACTTCTGGCATTGTACTTCAGTCTTTGAACTTCCTTGTTTACTGTGCGTTTGCATTCCAAACGTAGAATCGTCTGCGAGTAGCAGGTTTTTTTTAACGGAAATGACATCACGAGAAGGTACGTCATTTCTGAAAGTTCCAATAGGAAAGTGCGGGATCTTAAATATCTATGCCAATCGTATCTTAATCATTATCGATTACAGATTTGCAATTGAAATCTAGTGAAAGTATTGATTTCGATTTAAATACGCTTTCACAAACACCGTAATTGTGCTTGCAGGCCCGTACAGAGGGGGATAGAGCACGGCTACCTTCAAAGATTTCAGAAAAGCCGTGGCTCGGCTCTCCTTGGGGGTCCGGATTAAAGCCTGTTTTTTAAATAAAATACCAGAAAAAGTTGACTCGTACTTTTTTACATGAAATTTGTAATTAAAAATAACTAACAAATATTAAAACTCAAATATCTGAATTTTTTATGACATTCTTACGGGTTAGACGGGGGGAGAGGGGGGGGGGGGTCAGTGCCCGTATGTATCAAATACTTGACAGTTGGGCGTTTTACATTCGAAAAAAGTTCAGCTTTTATTAAAACTAGTCGTTGGGGGCCACCGTAATACTTACCCATCATGGATATGCATAATGTAAAATATTAAAATAAAACATGTGTAAACTACTTATAAAATGCATTGCAATTCAAATAAAATCGTGGATTGATGACGTCGTAAACTTTAAAGGCTCGATTACTGAATTGCTTGAAAGAGGTTTCTCTTTATAACTCCAAAAATAATACTCCTATTAACTAGCGGTTTATTGCATCTGATTAAGCGTCAAATTTCCAATTAAAATATATCTTTGAAGTGAAATTTGGATGAAATACAGGGTCATGAAAAATCGAAGAGTGTGGAAAATAGGATTCCAAATATCTCGGCAACTCATTATCCGATCGACTTCATGTTTTATGCAAAAATTTGTTTTTTTTATTGTCTTTTATGTTTATTTCTTAAAATAAACAATTTCGAAAATTTTTGTATACCTTTTATCAGAACGAATATTTCGAGAGTCCGAAAAAAATTGTTCCGGTTAATCGAGGTTATTGAAATGAAATAGGCTTCTTACCATTATTACATACTAAATACATACCAAATTGCAAGTCTCTATCTCAAATTTTTCGGGAGATAGAGGGTTTACAGACACACAGACATCCAGGAAAAAAAAGTTAGGACTTACGCAGGTATTGTCGATGCAGACGTAGAAATGGATTATTATTTATTGGGAAGCAAAACACAAAATTTGCTAGACAGAATGAAACCGAAACCGCCTGTTAGCTTTGGGAGTGCAGCACCGAAAAAAAGGCACAGGAGTGACCGCCCAATTCCCCCCAACCCCACGAACCGCTTAGTTTCGGCTTATCAAAAGAATGAAGTGAGAAAACCGGACAGGAAGGAAAAGAAAGGCTTTGTTCCCTTTCCCCTTAGCCAACGTGCAGGAGTAACTCATTGTGAATCTTCCATTAAAACGAAATTCGCGACGACCCCGATCCGCGCGACACCCAAATCAAGGATGAAGGAAGAGGGTTATAAAGAAAGAGCGAGGGTGTTTTATTTAAGGAATGAAATCCGGGAAAGTAAGCATGGGGAAAAAAATAAAGACACAGTCTTAAAACGAAAGGAAGATTTTAGGTTTAAATCTTCGGGACAGAAAACAACAAAAGGGGTAAACAGTTGTTGTGCGTTAGGAAGGAAGCGAAAAACGGTTTTCAGTTCTAATTGTTTAGAAACCCCAGGATACATATCGCCGCATAACGAAATAAAAGGCAGCGAGGTTAAACAGTCGAAAAACGACTCCGGAAATGATTTCCGACTAATTAGAGATTGTGGAAAAAGGCAGGCTATTCGCATGTCCTTAGGTTATCGGCCAGGTATACCGAATTCCACATGTAGACTGTTTAAGTAGAATGGAATAAATAACATTCCACTCAGTAATTTTGTATATAGTTTTTAATTTTGTAATTGAAATAATTGTGTATTTGAATCATGCAATGAATATTGAAATTTAATTTAACGATGTGAGTTTGTAAAGTGTATTATAAACTTGTGAATAATAATGTTTAAGGTAAGCCTCTATTGAGAATTAACATGTGTGGTGGGTATGTATGGAAGGCTAGCGCACCAGTAATGATGTAAGATTTTCCAAATGCTTGAAAAATCTCAACTGCTGGAGGGGGTAATGCATCTGTAAAAACTCCGGCGGGATTTATAAAATTCGAACTGGTAGCTGTGGCTAACCGGAGTAATTACTCAAGTTGATTTGTAGAAAGAAAAGTTCCTTTATTCGATGCTCGAAGTACAGAGCATTCCTTCTACAGGTTTCATTATTTAAATAAAATAGAACAAAATAAAATAAGATGAAATGCGTAGGTACAGGTGAATATAAACGAGTTCCATAAAGTCCTCTAATTTCTCCTTAGGTCTCTACACCAGACAGTCTCGTTCCAAACTTAATTTCCGTTCTCTGTATTCGGTGATACAAATTAAACAGGACAGGGTGTCCTTGGGTGATCGAGACGGATCGCTCCTCCGTTTCACTTCGCTCTCGCTTCACTGCCAGACTCTGCTTTTTCAGGGTCACGTCCTACCCTTTTGCCTCCGAAGAACCATCTCCTCTCGTCTTCTCTTCTTCCTCTCGCCTCCGAAAAGAAGGGGGGCGGGGGCAGGTTCCTCCCGGCCTCTTAAACTTACGGCAGCCTATCGTTGTGGATATTTGGTTCTCATTTGCATATTTTAAAGGACTTCCTTTGGCGTCCGATAGTCTCTGGGAAAACCTCTCCATCTGCGACCTCACAAGTAGAGTAATCAATCCGTTAGTGTCGGCCTAGGTGCCAGGCAGTCTCGGTTATTGTTCTTAAAATGTCCACGCCATTCAGCATCGGGAATCGATCGTTTCGTTTGATCTGACCCGACAACTCCTGAGGTCAATAGTAACGTAACTCAGCTGGGATATGGGAAAATATCACAGCAGCTTCAGCCAAGAGATCCCAATTCGAATCCTGGCCCGGACATTTTTCGTCCAGTTGGAAAATTACAACTCATATGATTTCTTTACCAATTTGAATAATTGTGTTAAAATTAATCTAATTAAGAAGCAACAATTAGAAAAATAGCTGAAAAAAGGGATTTTGCTATTATTTAAAAATAATTAGTGAAATTAATAATTTAAAAAATCTTTTTATAATTATCTATAAAAAAATAAACCATTAAAAAAAAATAGGGTGACCAAAAAATACCACAAGTGACTTTATATAAGAATTTGATCTGTGCATTGCCTTGCATTATGATAACTGCAATGTAACAGCATTATTTTGTAGCAAATGAATATTAATATTGGGATTAAAATATTAAGATTATTTCTTTAAGAGTGTTCCATAATTAATTCACCAAGGCTTTCTTTCAAAAACATTAGAGCCAATCCCTTTACATATACAAAACTTAAAACATAGGAAAATCTATAGTGTGCAAAATATGCTCAGATATAAAAACAAAATATATTTGTTTTGTTTATGTGTTTTGGAAAAAATTGTATAGTTTCTATATTAAATACGATGAACACTGATTCTGGAAATTTGTCTTTCCTGCAATGGCTGTAATTGAGACGCTGGTGATTCTGATTCTATTAACATTTTTACTTTCTGAATTTTTCTAAAACTATTATTGGTTTTTCTGCATTTTCAACTTAAGTCTTACACTCCCAGTTGTCTAATACTTGACTACCAAGGTATTTATTGGGTTCCTAGAGGCATTATAAATGTTTTTCACAAATTTCAGACAGAAATTGCACACATACAACTAATAATTAATTTAAATAAAGGCTCAGTATTCGATAAATAATGCTGACAGCATTAATTCCTAATTTCAGTCCAATTAAAAAATATATATCATATTTAACCCTTTAAGTGTTTTGCACATATTTTTCTGTTTTCCAAAAACAACTAAAATCGGCTGTAGAAAAATAATATTTTCAATATAATTGTATTTTAAGACATATAAAATAAAGAGATATAGTATTATTAAATAAAGAGATATAGTAAGGTGTATTTTAGAAACAAACAGAGAAAGAACATTTAAATTAATATTAGTTTTATGAACATTTTTATGAAAATCCAGGAAAGCCCTCAGACGCTCAGAGGGCTAGAATTAAAAAATATTAAAACAAAATGAAAGCTAATTATTGCAGGTCAACAGAACTTTTTAATTAACAGCTGCCAAATAATGCAGGCGATTTTTCTTTTTTTATTCTAGTCAATCTTTTTTAATGAAAGCTAAAACAAAAATCTACACAAAATTTTCAATACCCAAATAAATAAAAGTTTATTCTTCTACTCAGCATTAAATTTTACATGGCTGTACATCTTGAATCGTATTTTGATATATAATTTGGAAAAATAAAGGCGTTGGTTGAAATGTTATTAAGAAAAAAAAATGTTGCTGAGTTAATTATGGACCATCTTTTAAACCTTGATTTGCTAAGAATAATTCTTTTAAATACTCCCCATCAAAAACATTTTCTTGAGAAAATATCTTAAACATCATCATGACAGATTGATTTAGAAAACATTTGGAAACTGTTTAAAGTTTAAAAGGTAAAACTGTTTTTATGGGCTTTTTTAAACAAAACATTATGAGAATTGGCATGTGCGGTTCAAAGGGCATATTTAGCACTGGTATGCATGTCAAGTTGGCTCAGGGAGTTGTAATTCACAAAACCAATTCCAATTTTGAGATATATATAAAGCTTGTAAAGTATCCTTCACTAAAGTAAAGCTCAAATCAAACCTCAAGCTTCAAATGAATTTTGTTTAGTATAAGTGTAAAAATCAAGCAGATTTTTCTTTAAAAAAATACAGGGTGTTTCACAAAGGACCCCTAACTCTAAAAATCAATAAGCTGGAAACGGTGATAGATAGAAACATAAAACCAGTGGTATATTTATTAAAAAAATCTTAAGAATCTTATACGTAAATCTCAAAATTTAGTTTAAAATGGCACCAATAGATGGCACTGAGAGTGTTAAGACTCCTAAAGAGAGTTCAGAGGCATAGAAAGACTAGCCGTCGAAGATTTCACCATTGAAATCTGACCGCTATTTTCATATAGTGAAAATAATTCGCATCGGCCACATTGCCTGTCTGTTGAATTTTTTTGAAAAGCTCATGAATTGTTTTTCCATCTGGGCCTTTTGCAACTTGAAATCGCGTTTGAAAACTTCTCCTTCTGGAAGTAGGACTCTGATTTAATCGGTGGTACTCCAACACAAGAAACACACGTTCCTCCATGGTATACACCACTTTCAGAATTATTTTCACTATATGCTAATAGCGGCCAGATTTCAATGACGAAATCTTCAACGACTAGTCTTTCTATGCTTCTGAACTCTGTTTAGAAGGATTCTTAACGCTCTCAGCGCCATCTATCGGTGCTATTTTTAACTCAATTTTGAGTTGAACGTATAAGATTCTTACAATTTTTCTAATAAACATACCACTGGTTTCATGTTTCTATCTATCATCGTTTTCGGGTTATTGATTTTTAAAGTTCGGGGTCCTTTGTGGGGTCCTATTTTCACATATACATCACAAACAAAGCATGATGTTTGATATAACTTAAGATTCTGCGTTAAATTCTGGTCATTTAAATTATGAATGCTTTTTATCACATATGTGCTTTTGTATTCTACTTTTGTATTAAAATTTTCATAAATTTTACTTTTTTAAAATTTATTTTTCTCATTTGAGTCACTTTTTAAATTTTCAATAGGAAAATTTTATAATTCATACTACATTAGGAAATTATGCTAGTGCAGCAAACTCGAAGTTCCTGTAGGGTTAGATAACACCTCCCCCACAATATCTTGAGCCACACTGCTTACCATTTAATTAAAATAACTATGTGCATGATGGAGGCTAAAATAATTGCAACATTTTCTGAAGGAAACAAAAAAAAGTTTATTAAAACTGTAGGTTATAGGTAGCAAAGACATCTTTTAGAAGATACATCATCACAGGCACATAATAAGTCAAACTTTCAATAATTTCTAAAGTCCAAACATAGTTCATTTATACTGCATATATTAACAGCATATCTTAACTGCATATTTTATACACTAAAAACAAGTAGTCACCTGCTACTAAATAAAAACACCACCAAAATCAAGCTTATTTGCTAAATCTACTTACATGGTGAACTGATTTGTCAGAATACAACTTCCCAAATATATACTTCAAACACAATACAAAATCTGCATTTTAATGTTGCCAAGTTAGTAAATATAACATTCAATAAGTGATAGACACACCCACTAGAACAAAATGACATCACTGTGTCAGAATGACATCAGAAGAAACAACAAATCAGAAAAGGTTAACTAAAAAGTAACAGAAAGTTAACTTCACTACCAACCACCCAACCATATGCTGATAAAGGTAAACAAGCATGCACACTTGCTTAAGTACTAGACTATTGAATTTAAACATTAAAAATGATTAACTATATAAGATACTTAGAAAATAAATTAAACTAAACACAGAAGCAAGCTTTTATATGGTAGTGGTGGTTATTAAATAAAATGAGGAGCTGGGAAAACACAAAAATATAACTTTAAGCCTACAGTTCCCAATGCTAAGAATTACTCTAAGATTAGTTGCTGCTTTACTGCTGCTCAAAATTTCATTCACAATGTTTTCGGATAACATATTAAGTATTTTATCCAGGGACGTAGCTTTAGAGGGGGGGGGGGGAGCATCCCCTCCCAATAAGTTCAAGTAGCAGGGCGCCACAGAAGGTTTAAGGGCGCCGTCTGGCATCCATAAAGAAAGGGTATATTAGTAGTAATAAGTGATTATACAAACACTTTATTTTAAATCTTAAATTAGAAAGTAAGTTATTTTTAACATACAAAATTTGCATAAGGGGTTTAATTTTTAGATTTGTAACTACTTCTATCCTCCCCCCCCCCCCCACGCCCTGCCAAAAAAAAGTATACATGCAAAAAGGAAAATTCTGAAAATAAGAATTATAATCAATTGTGGGACGGTAAGTGTAATTCGATCCTTAGAAATACAAATATTCCCTTCTTATCTTAGTAGTTGTTGGCCACCCTTTCTAGTAGAAATAAAGTGTGAAGAAGTGGAACTGACTGGCGGGGATTAGAATGGTTCTCCAATATGTACATGTAAGGGGTCAAAGATTTTTTAAGGGCGCCGTGAGGCACCCATAAAGAAAATGTTTAAATAGAAGTTGTAAGTAATTATACAAGAACATTATTTTGAATGTTAAGAATTGCAATCAGTTGCAGGGCAGTAATGTAATTCGATCCTTAGAAGTGCAATTCTTTCCTTATCTCAGTAGTTTTTGGTCACTTTTGGTAATCTATAGAAAGTGTAAAGAAATGGAAGTGACTGGATAGAGGTTATAGAACGGCTCAGAGAGGGTGGGGGTGGTCTAGAGGTCTCCACGGGCTGAAATTTTTAGGGTCGGATTCGCTCGGGTACAAACGAAAGCTATCTTGGTCGTGCCCAGTCCGTTTTAAAAACCGAAAGTTCGGCCTGACCCGGAACAGTTCAATTTCTACAAAAGAAAATCCAATTTTTCATAAATTAAGATTATTTTAAAGAATACTGCATATATTTTTTTACGAAATTTTTAAAGTATATTTCAGACTACATGTGGGCAATCCATAGAATACAGAATGTCAACATTAATGAATACTTAGACTTTTACATTCAAATAAAGACTCATTTTAAAAAATGTACTTTAGAGTAAAGATAAAAAATGTTTTAAAACATCATAAAGTTTGAAGCTTTATAAGTAAAAAATTATACATTAAAAAATATTTCTTCGGAATTCATTAAAGTTTATTTCCAAAGATTTTCTTACCAAAAATCCATTATCAATTTTAGTTTTGAATAAAAAGTTGTCTGCCAGACACGTCTTAGGAATAATAAGTTCAGGTCCAGCCCGGCCCGCGTATATAGAAAAAATGTACGCCTGAACACGGCCCGAGTCGACAGGAAAAATTAGACGCGGGCTCAGACACAATGTAACTGTCCGATGAAAATCTCTACATTAGGCATATTAAATTTCTCTATTGATGTTGTCAAACTAGTATCGAATTGTGCAACATACTTATAACGTATTCTGGCATAGGCAGGTCCATTGAAAATTGTTCATATTTCATCGGCTTAATCCGATCCTTTTAAATTTGGTATATCGGTGCCGATAGTCCCTCTTAATTTTTTTTTACCAGACCGCATAGCCTGTTTATTTATTTTTTATTAGCTCGGCCCATTTGAACGTATGACTTCATTTGACCGGGTGCGGGAATGGGACCGTGTAGATTGTGATCTCTAGGGTAGAGGTCTGTACGGGCCAGAACCCAGTCCGGTCTAAAAACTAAAAGTTTGGCACGGGATCGGACCGGCCCATTGAAAATTCAGTGAAAACAGGCCCTACCCGTTGACAAATCAATGAAATCAGGCCTGGTCAACCTGACCAACTCAATTTTTACAAAAAATTCTAATTTTTATTAACATATATGATTAAGATTCTTTTAATGAATACTGCATGCATATTTATAGAAAAATTTTACAGTACATTTTAGAATACTTTATACATGCCATATGCCATAGCATACATAATAGTATTATTAATGATCACTTAGACTCTTAGAGTATTACATTCAAATAAAGACATTAAACAAATTAATGTAGTTTAGAAGAAAAGACGTTAAAAACATCTTAACTTTTGTTGCTGTATAATAAAAAAATGTTTCTCTGTAATTTATTAAAGTGTATTTCCAAAGATTTTGTTAATAGAAGTTCATTATCGCTATTATTATTATTACGAAACAACTCAACATGTCCTGGGAACAATTAAGCCCAGTTTCCAGCCAGCCTGAGTACATAGAAAATAATGTTGATCCCAACCCGCCGAGTCTGCTGAAAAAATTAAGCCCAGGCTCAGGTCTGATATAACTGTCCAATGACGATATCTATGCTTGACATATTTCTGTATTGATATTGTCAAGCTAGCATCGGCTCAGCAGTACATTTACTTATTCTCGTCCCAGACAAATCCATTGAAAATTGTTCATATTGTATCAGCATAGTTTGATCCTTTTAAATTTCTTATATCAGGCCGGTCGGCTCACTTAATATTTTTATCGGTCCGCCCCGACCCATTTATTATTCTTCATCGGCCAGACCACGCTCATTACAAAAACTGTTTTCATTCTGTCAGAACGGTCCGTTTGAAAATTGACCTTCATTTTGCTGGGCCGGGTACGAACCCGTACAGACCTCTACTCTAAGGTGGTCATATGGCAATTCTCCTGAAACAATACTCTGAACAAAAAATTTACTCCACCCTGACATTTGAACTCTTTGAAATCCCCTCTTCTGCAAACCGACACATATTCCGTTCATTTGGAGGATTAGAGGCATGTGTTTCTTGAAATGAGTGTACTGTATATTTTGAAAACTTATATCTCAGGGACGAATTCTTCCAGAGTAAATAAATGAAAGTAATAAACTAGGTACCTTTTACAACATTAACCCTAAATCAAAACAATAAATTAATTTAAGAAAGCAAGCAGATTATGTAATTTCATTTATGAATGAGTGGTTTCAAATTGTTGACGATGGAGCATAATGTAAGAGTGTGTACAAATGTTTGCTTTAGTTAAGGTTCAAATCCATTTCAAAATATTATGTTTGACACAATCATAAAATCATTATCACCTGTTTGCATATAAAATTTCATATATTTTTAAGGTCTCAAAAAATCAAATAGTATTGTAATTTTTCTGTAAAAATTAAAACTGATATTTTAAACAGGCTTTCGAGACACACGAGTTAGAGATCTGCACGGCCCGGGCTTAACTTTTTACTGCAAAATTGGTCCAGGATGGGCCAGACTTCTTTTTTTTCTGGGCCAAACTGTGCTTGGACGGTATTCTTCATAGAGGTCTGTATGGACCGAAATTTGCAGGCCAGAGTAAAAATCAGAAAATTAGGCCTGGCACAACAATTTTTGCGAAAAATGAATATATTTTTAAATGGTCATTATTCTACAATTAAAATTCATTTTAAAGAATAGTACATACTATTCTAAGCAAAAAAACAATAAGTACAATAAAAACTGTGAAATAGTAACAGTCTATGACGAAAACCTTTCTTACACGGAAAAATGTCTTGATCCGTGCAAAAAGAATATAATACATACAACAGACGATGTACCTGCTAAAAATGGAACCTGCCTATAAGGTATTTTTCTTCTTTTACTGAATCATGAATGTAATAGTCTATGTCAATTTTTTAATCAGTGTTTATGTACGTAATTGTGTAAGTGATCATTAATATTGTTGATATTTTGCATTCCATACAATTTGAACATAATCTGAAAATAAAGTCTATGCATAAGTAAGTGTGCTTTTTGAATAAGTAAGTGTAATTTTAATTTTAGGGAAATGCTGCTTCAAAAATATCGGCATGCTTTGTAGATATTCAAACGGGCCAGGCGGGTCTGAACTTTTTGCTTTAATAGCGGGCCGGGCCAAAATAATTTTTGAACGGGTCGGGCCGAACTTTTTGCTTTTATGCCAGCCTGGTCCTGGAAATTTCGGCACCTGCAGACCTCTTGCGCAGCTGACGACAATGTGGCGAGAGAAGGGGTGGGGGGGAGGGGAAAATGAAAATTATAAAAGGGCGCCAAAGTCAGGTCCTCCCCCCTCCCAATAAAAATTTCAAGCTATGCCCCTGATTTTATCCACAGAATTATTCTCAAATGTTTTCTTTAATATGTGTGCGGAGATGTTTATTTAGATGACTAGTTTGAGAAAAGCTTTTACAGCATGTTTCACAAATGAAAGGTTTTTCCTTTGAATGAACTCTAAGATGTAGCTTTAGATAAGTCTTTGTAGAAAAACCTTTAGAGCACAGTTCACAAGTAAAAGGCTTCACATTTGAATGAGTGTAAACATGAATTTTTAAATCGCAGCTTCGGAAAAATCTTTTGGAACACACTTCACAAATGAAAGGCTTCTCATTTGTATGGGTACGAAGATGGTATCTGAGATTACAACTTTCAGAAAAACGTTTAGAGCATACATCACAAATGAAAGGTTTCTCATTTGTATGAAGGCGAAGATGCCTTTTTAAACTACTACTTCCAGAAAATCCTTTGGAGCAAATTTCACAAATAAAAGGTTTCTCGTTTGTATGAACACGAGAATGTTTCTTTAGATCACCATTTTCATAAAATCTTTTGGAGCATACCTCACAAACAAAATCCTTTTCATTTGTATGAGTGCGTAAATGTCTTTTTAGATTTGCTTTTGCAGAAAATGCTTTAGAACATAATTTGCAAACAAAGGGTTTCTCATTTGTGTGAATATAAAGATGCTGTTTCAGATTACCAATATCGGTAAATCCTTTGGAGCATATTTCACAAACAAAAGGCTTCTCATTAGTGTGAATGCGATGATGCCTGTACAGATCACCTCGCTTAGAAAAGCCTTTAGAGCACACTTCACAAAGGTGAGGTTTCACCTTTTTATGAGCATTGAGTTGTTCCATTTTAGATTTTTTTAAACTTTCTTGAAAAAGAAAAAAAAAATTGTTTTTAGCTTAAAAATCAAGTTTAATATCACAGAAATTTTCTAAAAGTATTTATTTACATGTAGCTTAGAGTGGAATTTTTTCACAATGTCTTAATATATTATATGCTCCAATCAGACACAGGATTCAGAAGCACTTTCAGAATTGGTCAACATGCAAGCTGCAGAACTGGTAGCATTTCACATATATGAGCCTGTAAATATAAAATATGTTTTACGTCTAACTTACATATTAATATAAAAACATAAAATTTTAATGAACTTTTTAAAACTAAACTATTTTATGACATTTTACATTATTCCAACATTATACCCATTTTACAAATTCATATTCACCACCCCCCACCCCCCCACCTTTTTTTTTTTTTTTTTTTTTTTTTTTTTTTTTTTTTTAAAAACAAAGATCCATATCTGGAAAAAAATAATAAAGTTTTGTGAAAAAAAATTGAGTGAGTTTTAAACGAGGATATATTTTCTCTTTCATCCCTCAGCAGTAGGGTACTATTGACTTAAATGAGCTTGAATAACATCATGGTTTGATCATGGTTCAGGTATAATGGTTCGAATAACTTCAAGATAAATACTAGCAGAGCTTTGCCCATTGCGCTGGTCAGTTTATTCCAAACGGACCTCAAAATAAACAATCTTAGGATTGGGCACTCCACTGTCTTCAGATCCAGTCTCTGAAAATCGCTGCAAAACTCTGAACAACATTTCCATGCCTTTTTAATCAACCCTATTCAATCCCTAGTTCCATTGAATGGAAATCGCTCCCTTCTCCATTCCTTTACGCTTCTCGATTTTGCTTCCGTGCAATAGTTAACCAGGAGTGTAAGGGCTAAACAGGTTTCACGTTTCTGAGAGGAGAAGACTTCAAAAAAAGTTGAAGCATGCGCAAAAAGATCAATTTCGTGTGGAAAATCTTTTGTGAAAAAAAGGATGGGGTATCTTACAGAAAACGCTTTTCATTTTAAATATATGGAAATATATTTATCAGAGGTTTAAGATTAAAAAAAATATTTCATTTTTCTCACTTTTAAACTTAATCTTTTGAACAAAATGATATAGAATAGGACGTATATTAAAAAGGTGGCCAGAAAAGTAATCTCATGTAGAAGGATTTAGCACAAGTTCTAATCAAGATACTGCCATGAAACTTTATATCTACTTGAAAGAGAGAAGTGATTGATGTATTTTATAAATAATTAAAATTCTGAACCCCAAAGTAAAATTTAATACTACTAGGATGAAAAGAAAAAATCCACAAACAAATACAAATTTATAATAAAAAGAAATATATTATTTGAATTTGCATAACTTTTATAAATTCTATTCAGTATGCGAATCATGTGCAATTTCAATAGCTGATATTAGCGAAACAAATATAGAACTGACTAGCAGTGCTCAATTTTGTCCTGGTGTTTAAAAAGTGAACTATTTTTTAAATACCAATCATATCATCATAGTTCATGTTGAGCAAAAATAAAGTTTTACAGAAGTATCTTGGCTAGAACTTATGCTAGATTGGTCTGTAGAGTGTCACATATTTGCTAATCATCCTATAATTTGGATTAAACTAAAAAAGAAAAAGTAATATGTACAGGGTGCAATATGTTATCTATCGCCGACCTCTAATTTCTCAACTGTTGGTCATAGACATATAATTCTAATTACAAAAACGTTTCAAATGAGATAAATATTCATGTTGTGGCATTGTTTAAAATAAAAAATCAATTTTATAAAAATTATGAAATCTAACTTTTTATAGTCCCCCAGTCCCTATAGTTATGTTTCATAAAATTTTACACATATCATAACAGATATAACACAAAAAGTTTGACTTCTGTACTACAAAAATTGACACAGTTATTAAATTTCAAAGTTTGAAATTTTTGCACATGATTTTGTCTTTCATTGAGAGATCAGTTAAAAAATGAATTAAATAATTCGAGATCGAAATCAGGGTTAAATGTGCTTTTTACGGCAAAACCACTTTTAGCGGTATTGCCAAATTGGGGTATCACCAAAGAGGGTTATTTCATCTAAAAATTTGAGCTGACTTTTAGAGGTTGAACAACATCTAAAAGTCACAGTAGGTAGAATTGACACCTGGAAAATAAAACAAATTCACTAAGAACTAGATGAATGGCAGGAATGCAAACCACCAGCCGAGCTATAACAAGCATAAAAATCAGGATTATGCAAATTACAATAGTACTGCAGCGGCACACGTTTGGGATAAAACATGAGCCATCTCACAGTGTCCATGCTAGTCAGCGTTGAGATCGTGATTGCAGTGTACACATGCACACAATATACTCAAATACTTATTTATGGTGAATGTCAAAGGAAAGCGAGGGTTTATTCAGAAATTTCCCAAGGGATCGACATTCAATGCATGAAACTATAACTGATGCATCAGGGGTCTGTCCAGACTTTTTTCACAGGGTCCTGTTTTTGTGAAATTGTGAACAGCTTTTTATATTTGTGAAAAATCTAATGATAATTTTGTGAATTTGAAATAGTCGTTATATTCAGGTTCTTGTTTATGCATTTTTAAGAAGATATATGGATATAAAATACATATATTTTCTTTATATATATGTAAAAGTAACAGGTCAGATTTTACTTTTAAATGATTAATTTGTGAAATGTTTGGTTTAAAGATGGAAAAATTTTGTGAAAAACCAATTTTTAAGACAAAGAATTTTGTGAAGGGTCCAGTTTTAGGGAAAATAATTTTGTGAAGGGTCCTGTTTTAGGGAAAATAATTTTGTGAAGGGTCCTTTTTTGAAATGAAAAATTTTGTGAAGAGTCCTTTAAAGGACCCAATTTTTTCCTAAACAGATCCCTGTGCATTACATCTTAGAGAGACCGTCTCTGTTGCACCACGACCCAGAACAAGTAGACGGGCAAGGCGTAATGTTCGAGTGACACCAGAGGAGGTGCTGGCATTCGCTCTTTTAAATCCACAACTGAATACAGTGGAAATAAGCGAGGCATCTTGATGCACGCTTCAGCATGTCTGGCATTTGTTACATGCACATCCTGCGCATCCATACCATCTGATACTGGTACAAGCATTAATGCTGGGTGACCACGCACGATGATTTGATTATTTTAATTTCATCTTCAACACCTTAGAGGAAAATCTGTCGTTCCTTTGTGACATCCTGTGAACAGATGAGTCAACATTTACACGGGGTGGAATTGTGAATGTGCACGTTAAAAATAGTAAAGTCGTTGTTATGTGTGCGAGTTTTCTGAGTCACACACGTAATGACGACTTTACTATTTTTTTTAAAAAATTGTTATTACTTTAGACTAAATGTGTCACTACAAAAATTATTCTGTATGTGTTTTGTAATAGCAATAAAAAAAGTAAAACGTTATCTAAATAATTTCACTTCCAAATTTGTCTCAATTTGCAAAAAAGCACTCTCTAAAAGTCACAGACATAATGGTGGAATCGTCCCACTGAGAATATATCTTGTTTGCTTTCAGTAGCTTCAAAATTGAAAAAAACCACATAACTCGTTTATTGTTTAAAGAGGTCTTCACTAAAGAGTAAATAAGTATACAAATAATAAAAATAATTATATACACTTTATATTGTAAGCATTCAACATTTATCTTGAAAACACCTAATTTTATGACTGTAATCCATGATTTGTCGGAAAAAAAAAAAAAAAAATCCATAACAATAATTTAGCATTAACACCAAACCAGATTATGAAAAATTCACAGCTTTTTTTTTTTTTATGCTTGGCAAAAAAGTGTGAGTTAGTGAATTTATTAAAATATATACATAAGTTTTAACCAGTTTCTTTTTAAGCCATGGCAACATTCTCCCCCCTTTTTCAAGTTAAGCTGAGTACCATAGTTTCGGCACTAAATTGTCCAGTCCCATTCCAACTATCATGACGAGTATGTGGCGTGCGGCAACAGATCTCAGAATACTAAAACCTAGGAGTGATCAACCCAGTAAAATCCTGACTTTATTTGTCAGCCGACCTGGGTACTTGTCATTGTGGATCGTCCCATGAGGCGATCAGGCAAATTTCGCCCCACTCTCCAGGCACTCAAACCCGTCAAACTGGGTCAAATCCCGGTAGGTAGGGGCCTGGTCAGCGGTCTCCAAGCTATGGCAACAGGAAAGAAAAATAAGCATTATTTAAGCTATTTTTTTAGGGTGATTTCTCAATGTATAATCATAATTTAATTATTATGAAACTTAAGGAAGTATACATTTTAAAAATGTAGTACTATTCTTTATTTTTTAATTTATATTTTCTCTTTTATAGTGTTTAAATTATTTTGTTTTAGCAGCTTCACAGCCAGTTGGCTAACTTTTGGTGAACGTGATTTGGTGCATCATTTAAATCCATTATTGTTATACCTCTCTGATGCTTTATCACCTGTTGCCAGGGCCAGACTAGCAAGTTTTTGTGCCCAGGGCACTTTCAATTTTTCGTGCCCCCTTAGATTGGTTGATTTACTGATATAGTTATTTTCTTTTACTTATTGCACGCTTATTTGAAAAGTGTCAACTCAAAAAATTACATTTTCCGGAAAACTGAAAAACGATTCCAGGAATAAAAATAAAATATTGTTTTCTATTATTTATTGAAATGTGATTTTAACCATACATTGAAATATATTTTTGTCATTTTATCGTATTAATATCTCAAATGACATTTTTTTCAGTTGTGTCACTTTTCGAATAAATGTGCAGTATGATAAAATTGAATGATTTGATGAAAACAGCACATCAATTACTAGAAAATAATGATAAGAAGTCTACTTATTAATGATGTTATTGATATTAAATGATAAAACCAAACTGATACTCAGGGCAAAAAAAAGTCCTAAAAGAAATAAAAACGTTGGCACAATTATGATTTTTTTAAATGGAAATTTAGATAAAATTGTGAAAAATTTTGCGCCCCTCAAAAATTTTGTGCCCAGGGCATGGGTCCCGAGTGCCCGTGCGATAGTCAGGGCCTGCCTGTTGCAGGCTAATGAAAAAAAAAAAAAAGTCTTAAAATGAAAGTTATTAATATATAATTAAATTCTAAAAATGTTAAAGTGTGATGTTGTCATCAAAAATACATCCATGAACATAATTTATATAATTCTAGCATATCAGGAGGGGAGAGCTAAAAATCGATTACAAAATTCCCTCATTTCATAAAAAAAGCCAAGTTGAGTTAAATAAAACAGCATAAAAACCGCTGAGAACTGGTAACAAATAAAGTAGAAAATTTAGATGATATCATACAAAGTAATAGAAAGTCCAGTTTTGGATAGAATCCGATTTATTCTTCCTCAGACGTAAAACAAACACATGACAATCTCACAACATGAAGTAAAGAGGACAATTGGAGAAGCCAGGAAGAGAAAGACAAAATAAAAAAGAGAAATCACTGAAAAAGATCTTAAAAATAACAGAAAAATTTTATTTAAAAGAAATAATTAATGAAATTAATTACAGAAATAAGAAAAAATAAAATAAAATGAAAAGGGGAGGAGATGATTATTAAACAAGGAAAAAAAATATTAGTTAAGAAAAAGAAAAGGAGTATTATAAGAGCAATTTTCAAGAATTTGACAAGAATTATGGAATTTTTGTGAAAAAGAAAAAAAAAATTCAAGTGCAGTCAGAAATTTCAACAATAAATCAAATATAATATTTTTTTTTTAAATGAAACTTTATTCATATGCTTGTCTTCATATCTACAAAATTAATTTAAATTGATTTTCATAAATATTATGTCGAGTAATCAGCCAATAAACTTTACAAAGAATAAAAGCCTTTCAAATTAAGAAAATATCTTTGATTCTAGCAATTTCAAATTATATACTATTAAATTTTCTTTTTTTTTAGTTTTAGACACTATTTAGTTTTATTATTATAACTTCTGAGGCTCTAAAAACATTCTAATTTGCTCTATTTAAAAAGATTACTCGATTACAGTAGATTGAACGATATTATAATGACCAGTAGCAATCGTCTGTAATCAGGTAGTCATTCATTTTCTGTAAACTACAAGATCTGCCAGTCCCCAAGGTCGCATCTACCAATGTTGCAACAGCTGACACCTTATTTCGTGATTAAGTAATATCTATCACACGTTTGAAAATCAGCTTGTATAAAATGATAAAGTAAAAAACACTGCTGTCTTGCAAATTTTTATAATCCTTTTTAGACGCTACAAGAAAATCATTCTAAATATGACATAATTTTCCCCCATTTTGCACATAATTTTATTATATTAAAATTGTCTTTATTTTTTTTAATATTCATGATTAGATAAATATTTCACAATGGAAAAGTATTTGGCAATATTATTATTTGGGCTTTTTTAAAAAAATATAACAAACGTAGGTGAAAAAAAAAACTTTTTTAAAATATAAAATAAATCTATTTAGATAATGATATTTCAAATTAAAAAAAAATTAGAAAAAAAATTAGAAAAATTTAAAAAAAATGATTGGTCATTGCACACCACAATCTTGTCAAGTATGTGTCTACCAAAGATGGTTAAATTCTTCTGCATAGTTTTTGATCCTATAAAAAAACTTTTAAATGAGCTATTTTTACGGATTTCAACATTAAATAGTCCTTTTAAAATAATTCTTTGATTTAAAAACTGTCTGTTTCAACATATTTATAATACATTTCTCCATAAAACTACCATTTTTCATATTTTTATATGCAATAATATTTTTTTTAATATAAGCCAAGAAAGATTCCTGGTCATAGTAAGTTTATTTATGATAGTGGCAGCAGTGTTAGTTACTTCCTTCTAGAATAGAGAGATTCTTATCTACAATAAAAGTAGATTTGAGACTCATGGCTTAGATAAAAAAAAATCTAAAAGTTGATTACAAACCTCTGGACACAATTATACTCAGAACTTCATGTCTTATACACGAGAAAAAAACATATCTTATAACACAAAGTCATTTATTGTCCTTGTCCTAAAAAAGAAAAATAGTATTTAATATTAAAAATAAAAACTTGTTATAGATTGCAATAAAATAAGGCAATATTTTTATATCATGATTCTGTGCAATATATTCATAAAAATAATACTAAACGTTTTCTGAACAACAGACATTTACAATAGGCTGCAAAAAAAGAATTATGTAAACTTCAACTTATTCAAAACTAATATCTAAAGCAAACAAGGTGTAGCTAAATTTTTCTATTGACCAGGATATAAAAAAAAATAATGAATAAAGACTTTGATCTCCAGAAATACGAAGGACCACACAAAAGTCAGCCACTAGAGTCCATCTCATCTCAGTACAGAATTCATGGAGATGGGTAATTAATAAAAATCTTTCATAAAAAATCATTAATGAAAAAAAAATCATTTAATAAATAATAAACAAACAAAATCGAAAAATTATGCATCAAGCAAAGATTATGTAACACTTACCAACACTTTCAAAATACTTTTAGAAAGCTTTACCATTTAATAAGGTGAAAAAGTTATGTCTTAACAAGGGAACCACTTTTGGTGTAGCTCGCACCTGGCATTGAGACCTGGTGCATTTTAAAGCCCCATATTACAAAGTTTGAGAATCAATAAAATTTTTCTGTTAAAATCATATTTTTGATTTTACAGCAGCTTAACTTTCTGAAAACAGAATTTTTGAGACCACTTATCGGACTTTTAACATAGAAGTTTTTTGAAAAAAAAGCATTTAAAAATACAAATTAGTCAATAAGTATAAAATATTGAAAAAGTTTAAAAATGCCTTCAAGAACCTATGAATTTGATTTTGAAAAATTACAACAATATAATTGCATTTTTGGTGGTGTGAAATCTGCTCTATTGTTACCGTAGAATTTTCCCCTGCAACTCTGGTCGAATGTCACAGTCATCTGTGTGTGAATGAGTAATGGTTTCGATTTGTAGCGCCATAATTGGCGACTTAATTAACTTTTGGCACAAAATTAACAATTAAAAATCCAATAATAAAAAATTTAAAGTATAAAAAATATATATAAAATATGATTTTAACACAGAAATTTTATCGAATCTCTAACTTTTATGTATAAGGCTACAAAATGCACTAGATTTCGATGCTACGTGCGAGCTGCACCAAAAGTGGTTCCCTTATAAGTAAACAATTTGAAAAACACATAACAGATTAAAAAAATCCAGATTCAAGAAATACCAACAATATTTGGAAAAAATATTCGAATTTTTTTTGTGCAACCATGTATAGAATTTATAGATTTCTATATATACTACAAAGAATGCTAAAATTTAGTTCAGTTAAGAAACATGTAGCACAGTTGAAAATTCCTCTTCAGCAATTTCTGTCAATAAATGGAAATGCACTTGAGGTGTTTTGCCCTGCCTTGTATAGGATCTATAGAATTTATACACACCAAGTAATAGGCAAAAAATTAGTTTAATTTAAAAACACATACTACAACTGAATACACACTTCTAGCAATCATTATTAATAGACAGTACTTTAACAGAATATTTTGGGTGTCCCTGTAAATGAACAAATACTTTTTCTATACACCCAATATTCTATAGTAAGCCTTTTGTAATGCACTTCAGTCAGTGATGTACATCAATTTCAATATGTTTGAAATAGTGAATGTTTCACTAATAATGTTTATTAAAATAAACTGCAAACAATTTTTTGCAATAGACCATAATGCAATGAAATTCTTTTGAGTGTCCTTGTAAAGGAACTATAAGTGCTACACACTTCATTTTCAATACCAAACACGCCATAGTAAACCTCAATAACATATATCAATTGCATGACAATTCGTGCATATTTACGCGAGTTAAAGCATGGAGAGACAGAGAGACGGCAGACAGATAGTCAAACTGAATTCATAACAACTCTCAACTTTGTTGAAAAGTGTTAAAAATGGCAATGGTAATCAGACAACATTGCCACAATATAGTTGTCATATTACAGGCAATTATAGAAGACATTTATATATAAACTATGAAATATGATACATTAGAGATATAGATGTTACATTTATAGATATAATTTATGTAAAGGATCTATATATTATTTTTTTTCTAGCGAGATTTTATGCTATAAAACTACCAATGTAAATATATTTCATCATTAAAAGTCGACAACCTGATATTACATATTTAATAGATCTATACTAAATTAATCTTTTGGAATACTTTAGGCTGCTCTTACATTATTTTTCATTTTTAAAGATTTTATATGTTTAATATATGCACATTAAATTCTTCTTTTGAACATAATTGAAAACAATAAACACAATTGGTGATTGCACCCATTTTTAGCCATCTATCTTCATGGTACAGTACAGATAATACATAAGTGCCAAAATTTTATTAAAATTCAACCTGGATTTTATATAGATTTTAATTATATACTAAACTGCACCCTCTTACCTGTCAAACAGTGTTGAATTCAGGGGGTGGCCCGAAGGGGGGGGGGAATTTCCCTCCGGAGCATGGAAATGTCCCCCCCGGAAGATTTGAGATTTTATGCTTACAATGGGCAAAAAGTGGAATTTCCCCCCCCCCCCCCCGGAGCTACAGAAATCCCTCCCGGAGAAAAGTGTCTGAATTCAACACTGAATATTTTCTATTATTTTTAATTTATTTTAAATTCTGATGCACATATACTCAAGGCCATCAACTGTTCTGAAACATCTGTAAGTTTTCTGGAAGTATGCAGGAAATCTGCACTAGAGCCGTACCGAGTACTCGGTATTTACTCGGCCAATTTGCCGAGTAGTTGCAAGAATTTCATTTTTTAAGCATATTTAAAGACAAATTAATTTATAAGTGATCTATAAATAGTTATTTTAATATAATTGTATAATATATGCCATAATTCCTAAAAACTATATACTCAGTACATGAAAAATTATCTATAAAGCATAGAAAAGAGTAAGAAAAAAAAAGCCCATGCAAAATTAATGTAAATTAAAGTTTAGTTTTATATTTTTAAAATTGTAGGAAAAGACTATGATTTTGGATAAAGAAGCAGTGTGTAGAAACAGAAAATACAATAAATGCAATTAAAAAAAATTAATAATTAAATAATACTAATCATTCTACATTTTCAGGAGATAGGGCATTTCTTTTATTGTTGTAAATTTGGCCTGCCTCAGAAAAAATGCGTTCACTTTGAGCACTGATAAAATAGCATTTTAGCTGTACATTACAAAAAAATGAAAAGAAACTGTAAAGTCAATACCCTTTTTGGTACTTTCGTGTTATAGCGGCCTCCACAATTACAGTTATGCCAAGCTCTCAGCTCTGATTTCGCCAAGATCATCGAAAAGCTTATATATACATCATATATACACATATTACTGCAGTGCAAACACCCATATACATCATTATATACATATTATTTACCATCTTATGTCATATTACATCATATACGACTTATGCACATGTCATATGTATACACCATATATGTGTTATATGACTAATACTTGGCCATATACATCACGAAAGTAATGATTTAAAGTAATAATATATCATTATAATGTTATACATGCTTTATAATTTGGCGATAAATCTTGGTGGCTTGGCGATTCATCCTCAGGGGCCACTATTACACGAAAGTACTCAATTTTTTTAATCCAAAGAAAATAAGGTACTTTTAAAAAATATGAAACATTTTGCATTATTCAAGGAATTGTTATAACAAGCAATAACCCTTTTTGATAGACAGATTTTAGGTATCAAAATGACGAATGGGTAATGATTTAAAGTAATAATATATCATTATAATGTTATACATGCCACTATTACACGAAAGTACCCAATTTTTTTTATCCAAAGAAAATAAGGTACTTTTAAAAATGAACCTTATGTGATTTAAAGATGTGTTAAATAATCAGTTTTAATTTCATATTGGTTAATTGAACTTTTTATATATCAATTCTTTTTTTATCTATATTTTTTAAATAATGCTACTGTTTTAAAATTTTTGGATTTACAAAAATTGTCTTTAAAAGGTGCACAATAAATGAAATTTCAAAAATTGAAGTTAATTTTAAAAAATATGATTAGATTATATGCTCATGATGCATGTTTATAAATAGGTATATATATAAACAAACACACACACATATAGAAGTGTTACCACTAAGCGCACTTCATGTTCACACCAGTGATGCTTTCTTACACACAATTACTCGGTACTCGGCTCAGTAGTAAATGGCCGAGTACTCGGTACTCGGCCAAAGCACTACTCGGTACACCACTAATCTGCACTAAATGCATTATTTGAACTGCTGAGGAAAACAAACTTATTCTGGCAAGTTATCATAAGTGACAACTTTTGAAAAAATGCCTTTATGACAAACAACATTATAGTGTATTTAGAAACATACTACAAATTTTGAAGCACTTCTAATATAGTCAACCATTTGATGTGCTCTGACACATAACATGCAACAACAATTTGAGACTATACTTTTCTGTTTTTAGATATGTTCACCGTATTACACACAGACCCTTCATTCCAAAAAATTCTTTAGGAAATATATAGCATGAAAATAATACTATAATGACCAAAAATCATCAAACACCTTTGATTATACATGTTTTGTCGAATATCTAAAGATATACTTGTTGAGTTCTTCTGGAACTTAAGAAATCTAAAGATCATGTTTGACCTTTATTTTTCAATGAAGATTTGATCACAAGGGCAATTAGGGGGCCGAAAGAGCTGCAAAAAAAAGAATATTATTTAGGATCACCCTGTGAAATAAAATGCACTTGTCACTGCAGCACATGATCATGTGAATATTGTACAACATTTGTATAAAAATAGCATGTATATTCACAGAAATATAACGATTTCTTTAAAAAATTCAAGAAATTTTTGCATGTTTTTTGTTTATACCATGTAGGGTTTTTAACAAAATTTAATGCCAGTTTTAGAAAATTTGGCAAAATATAGTAGAAACAGCATGGTGAAATTAGAGTATAAATATATTAAATATGAAATGAAATATAAGCAGTTGTATGAAATATTTTTTGTCTGCACATAAGCAAACTATAGCAAAGATTTGGAAGTCAACTATATAGAGCAACTAATATAAAATGACCTGTCAATCTTGAAAATTCATAAAGTATTAGTGATATAGTGAGCTGAATTTCAGTTGTGTTAGAAAAGTAGACAAATAATAAGGGATTTTGTACAAATTTCCATTGTTTTATTAACTGACTTTCAACAAAGAAGTTAGTATTTAATTAATGTCAACGAGTAGCTTTGGAATGAATGCTTTGATATTGATAGTTCTTTTTTTGTTGGAATAGGCTCCAGAAGAACAAAAACATCAATAAAAAATAAAAATAAATAA
The DNA here is from genome assembly GCA_963931845.1 of Maratus michaelseni. NCBI lineage: Eukaryota > Metazoa > Arthropoda > Arachnida > Araneae > Salticidae > Maratus > Maratus michaelseni. Next base: position 56,127,741 of record OZ007596.1, read on the forward strand.
AAAATGTCAATTTGTGGAAAAATTCTTATTAACCAGCTACTTTTGGAAAGCAACTGAAATTCAGCCAATGCTATCGCCGATATCCTTTTTGAATTTTCATGATATTTGACTGGTCTTTTTATACGAGTCGCTCTATAGAGTTAACTACTAATTCATGGTGGGGGGGGGGGGGGGATTTGTGTTATCTTTCGCAGATACACAGTTAAAAAGGATTTCATACACATGCTCACATTTCCTCAAATATTTAATGTATTTATATTCAAATTGCACAATGCTTTTTCTACTGTAGTTTTTCATGTTTTCGGAAATTGGCATTAAATTTTGTTGAAAATCCTGCATGCTATAAACAAAACACATGCACATTCAAAATTTTTTTAAAAGAAACTTTTATATCTCCATTAATATACATGCTATTCTTACACAAATTCTGTATAATATACACATTAGTCATGTGCTGAAGCTACAGATAATTTCTAACATTTCATTTTACTGGGTAATTGAAAATATAATTTTTTTTCTTCACTTTGTTTTTGGTCCCCTAATTGATCTTGTGATCAATGTTTTGCTGAAAATTATGGTCAAACATATTCTTTATTTTTCTGCCATTCCAAAATATTCAGTCAAGAAATTCTCACGATATTCAACAAAACGTCTAAAATAGAAAGTGTCCAATGATTTTTGGCTACATAGTGTACAATAAAGAACAATAAACAAACATAAATATGACTATAAATTAAGAAAATGAGCAAATGTAAAGGTAGACTATACAATACTTCCAAGCCTATTTGACTATCTGAATCACCACAAAGCATTTGGAATCATACTCTGGTTCACGATTCACCCAATTAATCACGTCATCTTTTCTTGTTTTTCAGTATTGAAATCTCACTTGTCATGATTATCTTTTCTTAATTTTCATTATTCTATTTTTATACCAAGCATATAATGCATACCTGTAAATTTTCATACATTTTGTTATTTCAAAAGTGTGTGTTATGTGCCAGAATATATTGTATTTTGTGCAATTCAGAATTCATAAAAAAATAATTTTATATTTAGTTTACTTTTTACTGTATCCAATTTATTGTGCCTGTACAATATAGCTTTACAAGCATTACAGGAAAGTTATGATGAATGCAATTTTGCTTTGATGGTGGTAAAATATGCAGTGAGCCAGGGTTCGGTGATATATATCAATATATATATTATATATATACTAGGGGGCTCAGCCCCCTACTCACTTACGCTCGCCAACCCCCCCGTGAATTGCAAAGCAATTCACATTGAGACCGCTTCGCTCGCCCCTTTTTATTTTTCTAGTAATTCTAGCCGTAATAAGTACTACAATAAATCATTTGAACATATGAAATTGACAATTTTTTTAATATAAAAAAGTAATTGAAGACTCCGTTGAAAACACAACTAAAAATTTATTTAGTTGATGCTACTAATGGGCATATAAATCAGTTAAATACTATGAAAAAAGGATCTTGGAAACATAATTAGTTTAAAACTTATTGCACCTATAATATTGTACAGTACGGCTTAAATTCATTTTTTTTAAAAAAAACACTACGTGGTAGGAAGGTAGTTTATCATCATGTTTGATATTTTCATATATTTGATATTTAATTTCAAAATAGCATTGTGTATGATATTTTCAGTCAAACAAGTGTTTATGAATTTTTCACCTGTTAATGACTGTATCGTTCTGTAGATAAGAAACTTTTGATTTGTCAATGACTTTTTAGCCTCCCCTCCCATCCACGAAAAAAAAAAAAAGACAACTGTTTCAAAGTTTTACATTTGAAGCTGAATTTTCAAATGTAAAACTAAAGCTAATAATTATATTGGCAATATTTACTTAGAACAGCAACTGCAAAATAAACTATCTGATTTAGATAACTTATTTACAGCTTCATAAAAAAAAAAAAAAAAAATATTTTTTGGTTTAGTTCAGTTTAAACTGCACAACACATTAGGGAATAATAAAGCAGACAAGTTTATATTTGTGTTAAAATTTGTCAATAAAAACAAATTTTATATTTAAAATTTTATTGTGCATATGCATACTATAAAATTTTTTTTATACTTGATACACACACAAGAAACAAACTTTTAGGATTTAGTATCTTCAATTTTGTTATAGAAGTGAAAAAAAAAAGACATTTAGAATATTGTTTCATTAAGTTTTCATGCTAAATGTAAATATGTTTTAGTTTCTGTTTATATTAGGCATGAAAATATTTATAATCGCCTATAAATTGACTATTTTGAAAACATCGGATACCTACATATCAAAATATCAGATATTTTTATATTTTCATAAATATCATGATATTTACGAACCCTGGTAGTGACAGCCAAGGACCAACTTATAGAAAAGGGACCTATGGCTAGAGCCGCAAATGGGGCATATGCAGCAGGCACCGTCAGTTGGAATAGACATTGACAAGTTTTGTGGGCATTGTCACCTATCCCCACTGATGATCAGTAGAAAAAATAACAAGGTGTTTCAAACAAGATGCTAAATAGAGTTGCTGCAGTGCTACCTAGGTCAAAAGCATTCATTAAGACCTTCCCTATCTATACTCAATGTAATTTCAATTAGCTTCTCAAGGACATCTGCCCTTCCCACTTTATCCCTTCATTGTCATGGCACTAGAAGACATGAGTACTTTGTTTTGTTTTTTCCACTGCTATAATCGAACAAAGGGCAAAGCTGTCTACTGATCTCTAGGGCAAGGAAAAAAGAACATTCATTTCAGCCAAATACAATGTTATCATAGTTACTGACCTAAGATAAGGACTGGGAAACTCACCATGAAAAACCAATTAAAATTACATAAAGTATAACAATGTGTAAAGATGGGGGTAATTGGAGCAGCTTCTCCCAGGTACATTACTGTGAGAATGGATTTAGTCAATAATTATAATTAATAAATAACATTTTGATTCTATTAATAACATACCAGGGTGTTCAACCTGGGTTCCTCTGGTTACAAAATGTATGGATTGGTATACAGAACATAGAAAAAACAATTGAAAATTCTAATGGATTTTTTTACATTTAATATATACTTTTTTAATTGTCCTTTAGCAACACCAAAAAGCATTTTTATATGAAAAATATTAATTATGCATTCAAATAAAATTTTCAAATTTATTTAAAGTGATACTTTAGTATTAGCTACACTCCAGGGGATTAATAACCAAAGAAATTATTTATAGAAGCCTTTTTTTATTCTAATTATTTCAGTGTTTAAGTGCCAGGGATCTGTTTAGGAAAGAATTAGGTCCTTTAAAGGACTCTTCACAAAGTTTTTCATTTCAAAAAAGGACCCTTCACAAAATTATTTTCTTTAAAACAGGACCCTTCACAAAATTATTTTGCCTAAAACAGGACTCTTCACAAAATTCTATGTCTTAAAAATAGGTTTTTTAAAAAAAATTTCCATCTTTAAACCAAACATTTCACAAATTAATCATTTAAAAGTAAAATCTGACCTGTCACTTTTACATATATAAAGAAAATATATGTATTTTATACTCATATATCTTCTTAAAAATGCATAAACAAGAACCTGAATATAACAACAATTTCAAATTCACAAAATTATGATTAGATTTTTCACAAATATAAAAAGCTATTCACAATTTCACAAAAACAGGACCCTGTGAAAAAAGTCTGGACTGACCCCTGAGTGCATAGTTCAACTGCATGTCTGTCAAATTTGTGTATTGTAATTTTATGCATCTATTTTTGATGAAGCCATTTATATTGTTTTAAGTGCAAACAGGTTAATCTTTCATAATTGCATTGCATGCAATAGAGATAAATTTTAAAAAAATCATTCTTGAAAATCTATATTATAAAACAAAAACATGTCTGAGACATCATATTGATAATGACAATGACCTGACCAATGCCATCTATTTAACTTTTTTTTTTTTTTTTTTGCAAATTTATTAACTTCTAACCATTGCACAATTTCAATTTTTACACTGTAGAACAGGGAAAAAAATGTATGCAATTTGTCTTTATAAAAAAAAAAAAAAAAAAAAACTATCAATTTATTGATTTTTTGTGGTTTAAAAAATAATTTTCAAGAATGATTTTTTACAATTTTACTTTTATTGGGTGCAGCTGAATACAGAAGAGTAACCCATTTGCATTTTAAACAATATAAATAGTTCAGCGTTTGTTTCTGGCTCATATTCTATAACAAAATCAAGAAAATTTCATTAAAAAAAAAATGTAAAGGATATATCAAACTGTGCGCTTAAACACTGAAATAATCAGATTTAAAAAAGCTGCTGTAAATAGTGAAATCTTTGGCAATTTCATCAGTTATTGATTCCCCGTACGAGGCTAATACAAAGTATCACTTTGTATAATCACTTAGTAATAAAAGTATCACTTTTAATAAATTGCAAACCTTTATTTGAAACGGTATTTTTGATATAAAATACTTTTTGGTGTTGTTAGTGGGCAGCTTGAAAAAATATATTAAAAGTAAAAAAATCTATTACAGTTTTTAATTAAAAATGGATTACACCTGTTTTCCATACACCAGGCATTATCTTCTGTAAGCTGAAAAGACCAAGCTGGATCTTTTGATTTTCATTAATTAAAAAAAAGTTTGTATTATTTTAAAAACCATAAAGTCAGTAAATTGAGATACAGTTTTCAAACAAATTGCATTTGAAAGTATGTTTTTCCCTTATTTAGAGTTGTAAAAATTGAAATTGTGTGATGCTTTGAAGTTAATAAATTTCTGATAAAAACAAATTTGATTGCTCAAGTTGTTGCTACTATCGATATGATGCCAGCATTACTCACCAACATGTTTTTGCTTTATAATGTAGACTAGCGGCCCGCCCGGGCTTCGCGCGAGTTGACAATATGTCGACTGCAATATATTTTCCTCTTAAAAATGTCTTACGCAAAATATCTAATCAAAAATCAGCAATAGTTGTCTTATTCATCTAATCTTCCATAATCGGGTTCATATCTGATGTTTAAACTGACTGGTGAATTTCTAAAATCGGTGAAGTGCATGTTTAACTATTTTTTTAGTAGATTTGTTATCCTGAATTTCATGCTCCCCTAAAACTGCGGTTGAGATATGGCAAAATGACCTAAAACGTTCGACTTCCCCCTTGCCATTTAACTCCCTTAGGTGGTGAATTTCTAAAATCGCTGAAATACGTGTTTAACCATTTTTTTAGTAGATTTCTTTTCCTGAATTTTGCACTGCTACCTAAAACTGTTCCTGAGATACGGCGAAATCAACTAAAATGTTAGACCACCCCTTTAACATCCTTCGGTGGGGAATTTTCAAAAATCCTTTCTTATTGCTTGTCTAGGTCATAACAGCAAATTACTGTCCAAATTTTGTGATCCTGACTTTAGTCGTTTCAGCTGGGCGTTGATGAGTCACACAGTCAGTCAGGCATTCTCTATAGATTGTATAATTTCATGGCTATTTCTAAAAATAAATTTGCCAAACAAAATAGTGTGGAAAGGAGTTATTAAAAAAAAAAAAAAATCTGCTTTGGGTGACATAAGTACATGTTATGCCACTTCACATACTTTGTACAATATAACTTTTTTTCATCTTTATGTATGCACTTTGACTTAAAAAGTAATTGAAGATTTTGATAATTGCAAAGCTAAACAAACGAGATGTCAATAGAGGTATGCATTAAATAAATTGGTTTCTAAGTGAGTTTCAGCTTGTACTTTTGTTTATATACAGAGAAAAATAAAAAATTATTAACTTTTATACAGGTAGCACATGAATATATAGATGATTGCAAATTATATTTGAATTAACATTACCTGAACTTTGATTATGTGAACTTGACTCTGATTATTTATGTATGATGAACATTGATATCAAATGTTAACAACAGATGGTAGCATACTAGTCTCTTCAGGCTGAAGCCTTGAAAGCTGAGGAGAAAAATTTAGTCATGTGATTAGCATATGTGTTCATAACTATGTAATCAATATGCAAATGTTAATGTAATATTTCTTACATCATGATGTGTAAAACATAGTGTAATATGTAAATATATTTGTTTGCCACTCACATCTTCTTCAACATCAATAATTTGTCCTTTAGAAAAAAATTATTTTCAAACGTATGCATTATAATTTTAACTTTATTTAGTTTAGTTTAGTTGATTTTGGGGCCCCTTTGAACTGGAGACCTGGGTACTTGCGTTGTTTAAGCTGTGGGAAATTTGTCCCTGTAATGGATGATTTAATATCCATTAATCAGAAATGAGAATCCTAAAACCAAATTTTTAAAGTAATAGTTCAAAGCAGTTTAAAAAGCTGATACCTTAGAACCTTAAAATATCACTAGCAGAATAACATTACTTGAAAAAAAATTCTTTTTTCTAATTTTTATGTTGACATAGTTTGTTTTTTCTGCTATATTATCAAAATTATGCTCCTTTTTGCTAAATAACATAACATTCATATCGATTATACAAATTCTAAACAGCAAAATAAACTGTTAAAAATATGCAATTTATTATTTCATACTAATTTTTTTAACAGAGAAAAAACTGAATTTTTATGATCAAATCAACTGGTGTCAAAAATAAGCGACGCAAGCACAGCTTGGAAAAAACTGTTAAATGGTTAAATATTGTAAATCATTATTTTTTAGCCAAAATTTAGTTTGCAATTTGTTTTTAGAAGAAAAATATTATTGCTTAACAATTATTGGTTTAATTTAGCTCAGAAATTGTTAAAAATAATGGCCTAAGTTACTTAACATTTTTCAATCTCTTGTAAGGGGTTGTGCATACATAACATTATCATTTTCGAGGGGAAGGAGGGGGGTTCTGGCACTTGATATCTCAAGATATCTCATGGGGGAGGGGGATTTGCCTTTTGATGTTATTATCATTTTTAATCCAACCACTCTTTTATTCGGTTAAAATAGTTTATTATCTATTTGAAAAGGCAAAGTTATTATTAAAACCATTAAATAATTATACAATTATTTATTTCCAAAATATTAAATACCTCAACATTTGGCATTTCTACTCTTCTGTCATATGTGCATATAATCTGCTGATGAAGAAATATGTTTGAAATTATACTTGTTGTGTTTACTAGTAAATAAAAGAAAAGGAGAATGTCCATGTTTTGTTGAGAAGTTTTGCTCGCCCCTTATCCATGCAGGGGACAAGTGCAAGAAGACGATACTGCTGTCGAATGCGTTATGTAACAAAAATATAAATATACTTTTAAATAGTAGATGTTTTTTGATAAAGTGATTTCATATATAATAGTGATATTTTATTGACCTCTGACCATTTGAATCAGTAAAATATGTGAATAATAAATGTATAATCATATCTGTATATCATTGCAAACGTATAAGAAGTAAAAAATATATATATATAAAAGTAAAAAATATTTTTAGACATTGATAACAATATTATTAAGTGTGGAAGGGGGTCTAAAAATACCAAAAAGTTGATAATATTATATATGAACAGGTTCTAAGTGTATCATACTATGCTACCTACACACTTCACTTAGAATAACAGTAAAATTATTGTAAGAACCAAACTATCCATTTATTTTCAGACAACTTTAAAGAAAATGGTTCCAGGGTATAGCATATAGCTTCTGTTCAAAATTTTAGACAGCTAAAGAAAAAAAAAAAAAAAGAGAAAAGAAAAATCAAATGTAAAAAAAATCTGTAGTAAAATTATGTTTTGATGGTTATGTACAATAATTTTAAAGGAAGGAATTGTTAACCTAGTATAACAGCAAAACTAAGTGTAATTGCACATCACTCCACAGTCACTAGGGAGGGGGGGGGGGGATACTAAAAGTTTGAAAGTTTCAATTACAATCTGTCCCACAATTCGGGAGAGGGCTAATTTTTTTCAATGTGGGTTGGGTTAATGTCTACTGTTTTGCTGAGAGTCAGATCTATTTTTACTCTTTTGCTGCAAGTTGGGTGATTTACATTATTTTGGGTTGGGTTTTCCCTCTTGCAGGTGGAGCTCGGGTTTTCCTAATTTTTCAAAAGAACAGGGTTCGATCCAGACAAAATTTGGGGCCTATTTAGGGCCCCTTCACAAAAATCAATTTGATAAAATGGGCCCCTTCACAAAAATCAATTTGATAAAATTGATCCTTTCACAAAATTCTATTCCATAAAAACTTACTATTTATTATTTTGTGATGTTTTAAAATGTGTAATTAGTAAACAATCAAGTTCAAAAGAGAGGAAAACTTCAGCAAAAGGATTTTAAAAAGTTTTTGTTTGTCGAATTTGATTAGCTGGATTTCAACTTTCGTTACAAAATGTTATTTTTTACAAAAATATAATAAAATTCACAAAAATAACCTTTACTTTTCACAAAATGGGCCCCAAGATAAAAAACCTGCATCGACCCCTGAAGAATGTTTAAAATATTTTTTCCCGATGGAAACTACATACAGTAAAAGCTTCATAACAGACACATCAAAAAAGTGGAAACTTTTATTTAAGGAATACTTTTTTTAATCTTTTATATATTAAAACCTCTAAATAGCAGATACTTCAGAAACATGGAATTACTCTGCTATTCAAAAGTAATAGCATGTACAGTAAAACTCCATACGGATACTTCAAACAGTGGGCACCTCTATGTTGCGAACATTTTTCAATCCCCAATACAAATGTTTCCATATTTCCATACCACTTGACTCTCTTTGCTCTCATTGCATGTAAACTATGGGGGTAAGGGTAGGAGTGAGCGAAAACCATTGATGGGGGGGGGGGGGGGGTTAGATCACATTTTCGAATTCTGCAACAAGAAGATAAATTATTTCTCTGGGCTTTTTTTTCCAAAGGCTCTGTAGTTAGACCACAAAATAAACAAAAGAACTTCTTCCAAGGGCAGATTAAAAATACGTCAGTTACTCTCTTCCATGGCAGTGTGACCAAAGACTCCCCACATCAAAGATGGCGAAAGAAAGGGCCACCGTCACAGACAGTGATCGAAATGCACCTGGATGCAAACTCGAAGGTTATTGCCAATCAGACACAGGTAGGGGCGGGTAGAGTGAGACAGGATGAGCTCTCATTACTGTAACATCACCTATGACTCAATGAATGAACTGGACATTGTAATAAAATGCTCAAAGGGATATAAAATATTTCGGAAATAGAGATATAGGGAAGAACGTTATCACATTACAGTACTAATAAAAAGGTTGTTCAGATTTTTCTTAGAATTATACAGTGGTAGAACAACAAATATAAACAACAAAACTGTTTTAGAGGAAATATGTATCTTAGAAAACTTGGGGAGATACCTTCTGAAGTCTCATAAAAGATCAATTTTGTTAAGGCCCTTTATCCTTCTTCCGTATATTTATAGTGACAATTTTAAGCTGTAATGCCAAGCCAGATTTCAGAATTGTGTAAAAAAGACTAATGAGTATAAGACTGTTTTATAAGACTTGTTTCTTTATACCTAAGATCAATTGTAATAAAGCAAAAAATGTTTTGAAACTTATTAAAGAACCATACATTCAGTATCTATGGATTCTGGCTAAAAGAAGCATCTAAAAAAATATTAAAACTAGCTTAGATATGTTGGTTAGGTGTCTACACGACCCACATAAACAATTAATTGGCACAGGTTGGCCGACTGAATTTCTACAAAACATACTATTATCCAGGTCTACCTATCTCATTTAGGGTTTCTATATAAAACAGGTAAAATTATTCATAAATTGCTTTATATTTTATTATCAGATTATATTTGAAATTCATGGAATACATAATAACAATATTAATGACTACTTAAATATTTACATACATAAACACCGATTAAAAAAATTGACTTAGAAAATTACATTCAAATGAGGATGCAGTAAGAAAATCAACATAGTTTAGAATGAAAAACAGATGATACAATAAAGAAAATCATAATTTTAAAGCTCTACAAAGAAAAAAAAATGTTGATTTAAAACAACTACCTCTATAATTTATTAAGCCAAATTAAATTTCTGAAGATTTTACTAAACAAATATACATCACTATAATTTTTATAAAGATAAATAAATAAAATGCCAGCCAAACATGGGCTGGCAAAAACAAGAAGAATTTTGAGATTTGCATGTGCTGTGTCAGACCTGGACCGAACATTTAGCTTTCATACTGGGCTGGGCCACAACTGAAAATTCAGGACAATGTAAACTTTTAAGAAGAATGAAGTATAATCCAGGCTCGAACCGAAAATAAAAGAAGTCTGGACCAACCTGCTATGAGTCTGCAAAAAAATTAGGTGCTGGGGTTTTCTGACCTTTTATTAGCCTAGGAGGGGTGATCACAAAATATCGTTCCTCCAACACTACTAGATCTGTCAGTGGCATAGCTTGTACAAAACGTTGGCTAAATTAAAAAATAAAGATTGAGATTAAAAACTGAAAAAAAAAAATCTACTTAAATTTATTTTTTGTCAGTTATGATAAATTTGCCTCAGAAAGGCTCAATATGTGTAGTACTCTCTCAAACAAATTTTAATCTATTTACTTTAAAATCCGGAACAGTTAGAAAAGTAACTTTCAAAGCTAACTTGCAGTAAAAAACTTTATTGAAGGAATTGGAACAAACCCTAAAAATAGGATATATAAGACACATGCCATTATACTTATGTTAATATTACTTTAAAAATAAAAGAAGTCTTTTAGTAAATTGGATGTTATTGACATAACTTTTGTAGTCGTTACTGTTGAAAAATTCTTAAATAACAAACTTAAAAAAAATGGTCATACATTTATACTTTTAATACTGGTCATTATTCAAATATTGGTTAAATCCTAGAACAAGGGAGACACTTCGCGGCGTCAAATTTGGCGATGCGATAAATGAGTTTTTCTTGCTACTGGTTTGTTTCTTACATTTCTTCCACGCCTACTGTGGTTGATTGGTTGGTTTACTGTTGTTTGTTCTGGAAAATGGATTGGGTTTTGAGATCAGAGCAAAGATAGAAGAAGGTCTTGTTTGGTTTACTGTGTGTCATATAGTCGGATTTGTTGAATTACTTCTGTGGAATGTGTTTTGTGAAGTTTAATGGTTTGACGTTTTGTATGCATTCTAGAGATTGCTACACCGTGAGTTCCATGCATCCAGGGTTTTTTTTTTTTCGGTTAATGTACGCGAAGCGTACATATATATAAGTTAGTAACCGCTGCTTGAATGAGTTTCTTACATTCTAGAGATTGCTGCACCGTGAGTTTCATGTATCCAGGGGTTTTTTTTTCGGTTAATGTATGCAAAGCATACAAATAAGTTACTAACCACTGCTTTAATGAGTTTCATGCATTTGAACAATCAGGAATCTCAATATTCTCACCAATCATAAATTGTGTGCTTTGTGGCAGAGAACTCACACAATTCCTATGAGAATTTCTTTCACGAAGTAAACATTGATTTTATTCCATTTTGTGACAATTTACAAAGTTTAAACAAGGAGGAAAAAATAGCTAAAAATTTGTAAAAATAAAAAAGTCCGGAGGAAAAAAATTGCTAAATGTTTGTAAAAATCGAAATATCCGAAGGAAATATTGCTAAAAGTTTGTAAAACTACAAAAATATGGAGGAAAATATTGCTAAAAGTTTGTAAAAATCGAAAAATAGTGAAGAAAAATTTGCTAAAACTTCGTAACTAGTCGCAAAATGAAATAAAATCGATGTTTACTTTGTGAAAAAGCTTACCGTAGGAAGCACGTGTTGTGATTGGGTAGAATTTGGAGGATGCTAATTTTTCGGTTTACGCCCGTCAAAAAAATCGCCAAATCAGGTGTCTCGCTTGTTCTATGATTTTGCCAAAACATTTTTAGTAAATTGAAGATGGTTGATATTTGTATTATTTGTTACTTATAAAAATCAAACTTCTAAAAAATACTTACATAAGTTTTAGCAATGATCATTATTAAAATGTTTAAATACATATCTGAACAAAAATCAGCAAAATGATTTTTAGTGAAAATGAAAATATATTTTCATGCAAGGCCACACACACCGACCTTTATTTTTATTCTTAAAAACTTGGACTATAATAATCCTATTCTAATGGCTAAAAATGTTTACAATTATTTATGCATCATTTTGACTACTATATCAATGCCATGAAAACTTCATTACCATGTCAAACTTAATCCTTTTTAAAATGGAATAATTTATAAATTGCAGATAATATCTATATTTGAATTACACGAAAGTTTAATCAAAATTTTAACATTAAATTGACTTTTATATACAGGAATTCAAATAACTATTTTGTTCACCCTCAAAAAGTTTCAATGCATATTCATATTAAATATTTATTACCTTTTGTTTCTTGGTAATTTTGGCAGTTTAATTTATAAATTCAAGGATTATAACAGCCAGTGGCAGCTTGTTACTGACTTTATTTGGGGAACTAAATGCATGGCTGCCACATTAATTTTCTTACTACTATTTTTTAAAAGAAACCTTTGCCTTATTTACTGGCTGAAAGTTCTGCCATTAAACAAGATTTTTTTTTTTTTTTAAGGTAAGAAAAGAATAAATTTTTCCGCCAGGCAATTAGTGCCCCCTCCCCTCCAAAAAAAGAAACTGTCATGAGCCGCCATTGATAACAGCCAAGGTAAAAAGTGATAAAAAATGCATTACGGAAAACATTTGAAGGTGGAAAAATAGAAAGGACGAAAAAGCAAAATGAGCTTTTAAAAATACAGAAAGAGAAAAAAAAAAAGATTAAGTTACAATTGTTTGTTTTAACCCCTCCCCCTTTTTTTTAGTGGGGAAGATTGAAGACTAAGTTACAATTGTTTGATTTAACCCACTTTTTTTTAGTGGGAGTAGGTAGAATTGAAGTGCACAGAAAAAGAGATATATATTAATTTGCATACTTTTAACTATAAGGAATTGTGAGGGATAAAGGAATTTGTTTGCAAATGAAGCATGTGGTGGGAACTAATGATTTTGTTTTCATAAACAGAAACAGAAAAGTAGGAGTGTACAGTGCAGCAAAGGAGAAATATTTTAATTTGCTTGCTTTTAACTAAAAGGAGTTGTAGGGATAAATAAATAAATTTTATATTAATTTACTTGTTTTTAACTATCATATGTATTGTTTCTGTTGTCAATGTCCCTTTTTCTATGCATTTACAAAATGCACAACATAATTTGAACAATGAATCGTTCAAAAAGGTTTTTGAAAAGGCTTCCGACATAGCACACTAACATTTTGTTAAAACAGAAAAATTAAATCAGCATTATTTTCATAAATGCAATGAAAGATTTTTCTCAATTCAATGTTGCCACAAAAAAATACTGCATTATATCATGCTCAACAATGATTATAAAAAAATAATTATGAAAAAGCATAAATAATACCTATATTGTTCATTTCATTTTACATACAAGATAATTTTAACTATTAAAAATGTTAAAAAGTTCAATACATTGGAATTTATTCCTTTATTTTCTCCTTTGCATTCTAAGGATGTTACTATGCTAGAAGTGTTTGATACTTCTTATAAAAATTAAATTTATACTTTATAGTGAAAAGACTGTTTGTAAAAACAAAAACAAAATATTAATTACTTCTGCATAAAGGAAAACTTTGTCCTAAAGGGCAAGTCCACAATATGAATTTCTCATCAAATCCTAAAGAGTAAATTTTGTTAAATTTATTTACACAAGTTCTTTTTAAATTGATCTAAGTGGAATACTAGCAATTTTAAAAGCAAATCAGCAATTGAAACTGCAGGCCGTATTCTCTTATCCCCCACAAGTGACGCAGAATAAACTATATAAAGAAACAATTTGCCATGAACAGCATAAGCAGTCAAAATCTTATCTATTTAGACACGATATACGAAATCAAAATTTTATTATTTGGAGAGAGAAATATGAGATAATATGAATGAAACCTACCCCTTTTTTTCGTTGAGGGCAAAAAATGGCACCTACACTGTCGCTATAGATCATCATCCATCCAGACTTCAGAGTTTTCAGACGCCATGTTATAATGGAAATGACATCACAAGATTAAATCGAAACTTATTGATGAATAAATTCGATTAAATATCTTTTATTTGAAAACGCATGAGTGATGCTGCCATCTACCGTCTTAATATTATTTTATTATTTCAAATTGGACTTCTCTTTTTTAGAAAAAAAAAAATAATAATAATAAATGTTTTTCCATTTTTTATGAAAATGGAAAAAGTTTCTTTTTTTTTAAATTTCCAACATTTATTTTCATTCTCTGATTCTTTTTACTGGATTCAATATTTTTAATTAAATTTCAACAAAGAACTTTATTATTTTTTTAATTTGTTCAATCGTTCATATTTTTCAGTCTCCTCCGATTTTCATTTTTTTTAAATTTCTAGTTTTTAATTTTTGGAAAAGTCTTAATTTAATGGAGATCGTCATTGGTAATCATTGATGTCAGAACAATCTGAATCCACCCCTGGGTGTATTTTGAAATTCATGCAGCAGCAGATCAGCAGATAGATTATTAAAAGCAAAAGACATTACAATAGAATTTATGCCTTTTTCTTTCCTGTTTGATCTCACACTGCAAAAACTCGCCGAGCCAAATCGCGATAACTTCCGCTGTGTGGTTTGGCGAGCGACTATTTTTCTGCGGGACCACAGGCCACAGACAATACTGTACTGCGGGACCAGGACTTTTCGGTCGCCATTTCGGTCCCCTCAACTCCGATTGTTGTAGACCCATCAATTTTTATCAATCTCCTAAATTTTATAAAAAGATGAATGTACTTATAACTCGAGCTGTAATTATCGTAAAGCACTCATATTTTGTAAACGTAATCTTTATAAAGGGGGAACTTTTTACCGTAGCCCCCTAAATTTAAGTATATCGCAAATTGATTATAAAGGGCCGATAACAGCAAACACTTAATACACGCATCCAACAAATTTCGTATGAAAAACGTAATCGGTTTAAGGAGAGGGTCGGGGGCTCTGTGTATTTTCTTTAGAAGCAACCGTATTTTAGTGTATCATAAATATAAGGTCTGGACAAAATAAAATACTTATAACTCGAGCTGTAATCAGGGCCCTCGCTAAGGGGGGGGGGGGACGGGGGGGAGCCTCCCCCACCAAACGTTCTCTGTTGCTGTTACATTTGGCAAATTTAAAAACTTTTAGTTGGCAAATTTGTCTAAAACTTTAATAAAAACTATAATATACTTTCTATTTCTGATATACTTGGCAAAAGTTACAAATCTAATTGAGAATTTTTTTTAACTTTTTACAAATAAGAACTATATTACATTTTCTGATTGTGGTAACTTGGCAAAATTATAAAACTAGTTGGCAAACTTGTTGAATTGGCGAAAACTATTTATTTTTGCTTTTCAATGAGTTGGCAAATACTGAAATTTGACTTGGCAATTTAAGGTCCTCTTCCCCCTCAATAAAAAATTTTAGCGATGGCCCTGGCTGTGATTAACGTAAAACAATGATATTTCGAAAGGTAAACGTAATCTTTATAAGGGGGGGGGGGGGTTACTTTGTTGGGTTTTTTTTTTTTAACCGTAGCGCCCTAAATTTTTGTATAGCGTCAACACAAGGGTCCGATAAACACAAACATTTACAACTCGCATCCAAATTGTCGTAGCCCAAAAAAATTTCATATGGAAAATGTAATCGTTTTAAGAGAGGAGCGGCTTTAATGATACACTAAAATATGGGTGCTGCTATAAAAAATCCGCATCTTCCCCTTAAAACGATCCCGTTTATCTTACCAACCGAAACTTGTGTGGGCTGTGACAATTTTACAATATGACAAATTACAATTTGACAATACCTTCCTTTAGTATCCCTCTTCCATGATCCAGCCAGTGAAAAGGGGCAATTATAGTAGATCTTGAAGAAAATTCACTCATGAAGAAAGAAAAGGATTGTTTTTAGTAGACTCAGAAAAGAAAATCCACTTATATAGGTGCGTTTAATTAACATTTTTCAGAAATTTAAATATAATAAAACACAGTGTGTTTATTCCGGTACGAACTCATGGAAACAATGGATTACTCCCATTGATACAGAGAAAAAAGAAATAATAAAAGTATTCAGACACGTGGCTTTTTGGTCGTATTTTTTAATTTGCATGTTAAATTACGGTATCTGCACGTGTTACTTTGTTTTTATAAGTGAATAAAAATTCATAGTTACAGTGACGTCACGAGAGACGAGAATAGCGTCTTTTGGGTTTATTTTATCTTATTCATTATAACTTTATTGATGCCGTTTTTTAGGGTTTCGTTCATCTATCATCTCACGAAACCCTATTACTCTCGCTTCGTTGTCTGTCCGTCACAGAGTCGGTTCTCAGAAACTATAGAACTTGCAGGCATGAAAATTTGTGCGTACTTATAGTTGAATATCTACTAAGAAGCTCAAACTCATTAGAATTTGAAAAAATCGTATTATTTTTAATATATAGAGATAAAAAACCAAAAATCTAACAGCCTTTTCCTACTAAATTTAAACATTTTTCGTTATAGCAGTTGCCAACAATTAAAAATCCACAATAAAATTCTTTCTACAATAATTAATTTTCTATTGAAAGATTTCCAAGAGAAAAATGAAAATGAAATAAAAAGTTTCACCAATTGAAAAAAAAATTAATATGACGTCATATTAGTAATAAAAAGGAAATTTTCAAACATTTCTCAATAATACAAGGAGTATGAGTATGTGTAAATACAGAAAGCACCTTCATATGACATCATTAGAGAATTAAAAAGAAAATTAATCTGACGTCATATTTGAAGTTTAACGGATTTTTCAAATGTTTGAGACTAATACAAAGAGAGTATCAATATGAGTAATAGAGAATAGTAAATACATGAGTGTGAGGAACGTGTTGAATCATGATAAAAACCCGATTATGGAAATATTGGCATATTTTAACATTTTGAAGGTCTCTATACAACATGTTTAATTTTGAAATTGATTTTTTTTTTTTTTTTTTTTTTTAAATATCGCATTTAGTCCACATGACAGATATTATTATGACAGAGTATAATAGCGGGCATCGCCCGCTATTGGGCCTGTTCAGATCGAAAATGCGAGAAAAATAGACCGGTAAATTTTTACTTTATAAAAAACATTTTTTTTTTTTTTTTTTTTTGGAAAATGAAATTTATTTGGATTTATTAAAGAAAGGATAAAGTGTTTTGAAAGGAATATTAAACGAAACCCTTTGTGCGATCTTCGATCACATTTACCCACTTGTTTTTCATTACAATTAAATAGAAAATATATTTTTATTTGAATTCATGGTGATTAAGCATAAAAGTACATATATATAGTACGTCTGAAAAGTTTGCGCCTGTGAAAATGACGTTATGCTTAGCTTGAAATGTAGTTTACATTGATAAAACTAAAAAAAAAAAATAAATAAATAAATAAATAAAAAAGATATAATTGTGCCAACATAACGTAGTTTTTACTGATTTTTCAATTGTTAATTATAAAAATTAGTATTGGAGCCTTTATTGAATACTTCATCTTGATTGTATATTCTGATTACATGTTAGCGATTGCTTTTTTAAAAATCTAAATTATACATAAGATTAATGAATTTTTAAATAATGAATTCAGAACAGTTGAGGATTTCAGGAAAGATAAAATTATTAAAAGTAATGTTATGGTAAAAAAAAAAAAAAAAAAAAAAGCTTGAAACGATTACGGAGCATTAACACGTTTGCACTTAAAACAATATAAATAGTTCAGTGTTTGTTTCTGGCTAATATACCATGACAAATTTAAGACGTCATAATAAAACGCAAATTAGGGAACATATGTTACGAACGCACCGTTGTTGGCGAGATTTTTGTTTTGTGCCATCTTGGTGAGAAAACCCTGCTTTCGGGTACCTGGTACCTGTGAGGCCTAGCTTGCGAAAACTGCATGTTAGCAGTTATGAAAATTAGCAGTGATTGATTTACGAGGGATTTGGGTCACGGGCCAGGTCCCCCGATTTTCAGGGGCCCTCAAATGCTACTGAAGATTTTTCAACTATTGGCCAAAATCTGATGAAATTTTAACTATTAAAAACCAAAATTAATATGGAAAAATTTGTTTATTTTTTACTTTCTTCTATTTTTAGAAGAAGAAAGTATTGGATTCATGAAAATTTTCCACTTCCGTTTTTCGACGGATTTATACGTTTTAGAAGTTACTGAACACGATTTGACTGTTTTTAGAAAATGTCTGTGTGTGACAAAAATTTTGTGGGAGCTCTATCTCAAGAACTAATGCACGAAATTTAATAAAACGTTATATTCAGTTAGTCCATGATATAAATGGGTGCTGATTAGTTTTTGGTGAAAATCGCCCTATAGGTGGCGCTGCTATGCTGCATTTTTCGCGATTTCCGCAATAGCTCCATCTCAAGAACTAATGCACTTATTTTTACCAAACTTCAGATTCATTTAGACCTTGACATAAATAGACGCTGATTATGTTTTGGTGTAGATATCCCAACAGGTGTCGCTGCTATAACACCCTTTTCATGCTTTTTACGATAGCTATATTTCAAGAACTAATGCACGGAATTTCATCAAACTTCAGATTCTGTTAGTCGACATAAATAGATGCTGCTTA
Organism: Maratus michaelseni; assembly: GCA_963931845.1. Classification (NCBI taxonomy): domain Eukaryota; kingdom Metazoa; phylum Arthropoda; class Arachnida; order Araneae; family Salticidae; genus Maratus; species Maratus michaelseni. The sequence continues at coordinate 56,146,412 of OZ007596.1, forward strand.
CGTTTTGGTATCCCAACAGGTGGCGCTGCTATGCTATTTTTTTCATTATTATCACGATAACTGTATTTCAAGAACTAATGCACGGATTTTCATCCAAACTTCAGATTCAGTTAGACGTTGACATAAGTTGTTGATTAGGTTTTAGTCTAAATCTCCCAACAGGTGGCGCTGCTAGGTTACATTTTGCAGGATTTGCACGATTTTAGCAATAGTCGTATCTCAAGAACTAATGCACGGAATTTATATTTAATAAAACTTCAGTTAGACTTTGATATAAATTGGTGCTGATTCTGTTTAGTGTATGCGAAACCTCTGTGAGATAGAAGAAAGTTTTGGGATTGGCACATCCGACTAGTTACATTTAAAAATAACTACTTCACTCACGCGAAAACACCCTCTCGCTAATATTAATTCTATAGGATATTTTTTTTACGTCTCGTTTGCATTTCAATATTTTTAAAAGATTTTTTTCCATTGGATAGTTGAGGTCAATCTCTACAAAGGCAGTTTTTTACTTTTTCGATTTTGTTTACAGGTTATTTTATTAGGATACTTACACTTTCGGAACAGATTTCGAAAAATCGTCAGCGAGATAGAACACTAAAGATTCATTATGAGGATGTTATAAAAACCTTTACTTCTAAAAAATTGAGAAAAAAAATTATAAAAAAAATCATTAAATATCACAAAAGTATTAAAGTCAGTATTTGTTATCTTAATAATTACCGCTTTTAATAATATATGTTTTTTTTTTACTCAAGACCGCTGTAAGCATCGGTGCAAGGGGGCCCCCCATAAGCATCTGTGCCAGTGCCCTCATATTTGTATATCGGTAGTATACATGTTAGTTTTATTAATATATAATTTATAAATTCTTTCATAGTAATGAAAGAATTTATTTCACTATAATAGACACACAACCAGGGCCTGATTAACGCACAGGCCAACTAGGCGTTGGCTTTCGGCGGGCCCACTGCTGATGGGGGCCCCAAAATAAGTAAAATGATTTAGAAAAATTTTCTTAAAAATGGAGTTTTCTGCAATTATTTTCTCAAAAAGAGAACAAAAACATTTTGTTCAACTTGTCAACTGCATCATAATATCTAATAATAATCCTCGAAAAAAATTCTAGCTACTATTTTAATTTGAGAGGGTCCCAAAAAGTTGCTGGGCCTTGGGCCCCAGACGACCTTAATCGGGCTCTGCACACAGCTTTATTATAAAGAACACACAATTTTTATTATAAGCACACTCAAATTATTTTATCCCCTGTTGCACATAAACGTAGAAAAATTTTAAAAGCCATCAAGAAAAAATGGATAACTGCTGTAAATAACACAGAACTTTATAAATCAGGAGCTTTTTTAAATTAAATTTTTCATTTAATAGGTAAAATCTGGTTTTTAATTATATTTTCTGCTTTATCTCAAAATGGGATTTTTAACATTTTGCTTTATCGCAAAACATCATAACTCGAAAAATTACAATTGTAACGTTATGAAACTTTGCGAAAATACTCTAAAGGAGTTTATTTAGGTAATGTACCTATACTATGATTATAGTTAATTATTTTTTCATATTTTAATTGATACAAGTTATGAATTGTCATATATTTTTTTAATTTTTCTGTGTGTAAAAATGTTAACTTCTATAATTTTTTAATAAAATAGTTATAGTTATGAAAATGCTTCAGTACCTCAAGAAAGTTTCATTAATCATAATAAAATTTACAGAATAAAAATATCTTCATTTAAATTTGAGTTTCGATGTTTTGCAAAAGTGCCATTTTGTAGCATGTTTCACTGTAAAAAATGAAGTACTCAAAAATGAGTAAGTCCATGTACTCATATCGAAAAAAGTATTTTTGGATCAAAAATGAACATGTGCATTCTCAAAAATGAGTAAGTTCATGTACTCATATCGAAATGAGTATTTTTGGATAAAAAATGAACATATGTATTCTCAAAAATGAGTAAGTTCATGTACTCATTTCGAAATTAGTATTTTTGGATCAAAAATGAGCATATGATCAAACCCAACATACTTGTATATTTCAGAATGTGTAATGACGAAATTTCGGAGCCTAAAAAGCTATTATTTGAAGGAAAAACGAAGAATAAGAGAAATGAAAAGTGGATGGATTTTCATCAAAGTGGATCCACTACAACATATTTACTCTTTTTTTTCCCCCTCACATTTTACACATCTACTTTTTTTTTCCCTTGATAGTACTTCAAAATTATGATTTTTTTTCCCTCTAATTTTTTTAAAATTTATTTTAACTCTTTTAACGTGAGGCAATATTGTGTTATTTAAAAGTTTCATAACATAATATCTTTGCAAATTATAGCTATGCAAATTGGTATTAAACTAAGCTGATTTGCCTTACAAGTTTATGAATTACGCTAAAATTTATTATTTTATAAATTATAATTTTACAAAGTTTATAATTTTTTCCTTAAATTTATAAAAATAGTTAATATTTTTTCTTTACTTTTATAAAAATAAAGTTTTTAAATTTATTACGTTTTTAATTTACTTCTTTAGCTTATATTTTTATAAATTAAACTAATTTAATTTAATAAAATCAATAAGTCCAGATTTAAACCTACCTATCCCAAGGTCATTAATTTTAAATTTGTCTCTAAAAATCATTTTTTTAAACTATTTAGTTTAACCGAAACGTACGCAAAAGCTCTCAGCATAGCTGAAATATAATAATTTAATTTATTATAAAAAAAATTATTTACATAATTTCTTTTAAATAAGACATTAAAAAAAATATTTTAATAGCATGTAATAAACACGTCTGATTAAGATAATTGTTGTTTTTATTAGAATTGATAAATAGATAATCAGGCAAATAATTTAAAAAAAGTATATGTTCGAATAAAGAAATTGTTGGTACTGTTGCAAAAAGAAGCAAGTCTTAATGCAATGTTTTACGCATATAATACATAATAAATTGAAATTTATCTGTTATAAGGCACCAAATCATACAGCAAAATATTGAAAATTATGAAAAGAAAATATTAAAAACATTGGAACTGAAAAAATCCATCTACAGATGAAACCTCAAGTTTTTGCAAGTTTTGCAAAGTAACTAACAACATTTGAGAAGGAGGCGTGATCACTCATGGCGCGTTGGTCTGAACCAATGAACCAATGCGATGATTTTTGAATTGCCTACGCCAGTCGCAATGCTGGCGCTTACATTCCTTCTATTTTGATGGTGTCGAATGTTCTGGATGCATAGATGAGTTCAGCAGGTTGGTGGAATTTGCATTGCAAATTCCTGAGCACTAAAATTGGTATAAATGAACACAGCAAACACTGGAGGTAGGGGCAGAAAAGCAAACAAGGCCATATAGTTTTTTTTTTCGTTTAATTACTATAAACTCACGCAGGAATGAAAAAAATGAGCAGAAATGTATGTATCCCTTATAAGGTTGTCCTCGCGAAGTAACTTTTTTTTTTTTTATCCTATAAATTTTATTTTAACGACATAATTTTTTTTAAATTTGAATACAACCATGGGATCAAAAATGAGTACATAGCAGTTCATATTTGAATACATCCATGGGATCAAAAATGAGTACATGTGTTTCTCAATTTTGAGTACATTTGGATCGGAGCTATTTTGAGTATGTGACGTATTCAAAATTGAGTACTTTTTACTCAATTTTGAGTACCCATTTTTTACAGTGTTTGAGCCTAAAAATCAAAATATTTTAAAATATACATATTGTTACATGCTATTCACAATTTTTAGCTATATTCTATGATATAATGCACATAAGTAGGCAATTTTTCAAATACATTGCTCAAAACAATTAAAGGATATTGCAGTTTTAGGTGGATTTTGTATCTGGGAAACTTTTTAGCTGATTGATACATGGTCGACAGACATAGTAAGTTATATGAGAATAAATTACACATGTTTGGCAGAAAAAAATGCATTTTATTGCGCATTTGTGTACAAAAGAAAAAAAACACAATTTGTGCATATGAGAAAAAAAGAATAAGAAAAGGTGTTTTCTTCAAAGAAAATCATTTTCAGTAGGGGGTATGGTTTCCACGGGCGGCCAGCAACGTTGAACACCTTTGAGGCATGGACTCAATGAGGCTACTAATGACGAGTTGGGGTATTCTGCCCCACTCTTCCAGAAGAGCTCTTTCCAGTTCTTGGAGAGTTTGTGGGGGTTGTTGGCGGCCAGAAACTCGTCTTCCTAGAGCGTCCCAAACGTGCTCGATTGGATTCATGTCTGGAGAACACGCTGGCCATTCCATTCGAACGATTCCTTCCTCGAAAAGGAAATCCTCCACCAGGTTTGCACGATGTGGCCTTCAGTTATCGTCCATTAAAATGAAGTTATCTCCGATTGCTGCAGCGTAAGGGACTACAATAGGTCTGAGGATCTTATCCCTATATCGGCGACCAGTCAGAGCTCCATCTCGAATGATGTAGAGGTCAGTGCGCTTGTCAATGGAGATGCCACCATACACCAACACTCCTCCACCGCCAAATCTGACACTTTCGTGCACGAACGCAGGATTATTCCTACTGCCACGGTCCCTCCAGATGAAAATACGCCTATTATCCGGATGCACAGAAAAACGGGACTCGTCAGAAAACAGAATATTGCTCCATTCATTTCTCCTCCAGTTGACATGCTCGGTTGCCCACTCCCTGCGGTCGCGACGATGCTTTGATGTTAATCTAACACATACCATCGGTCAGCGAGCATACAGACCTACAGCATGGAGCCGGTTTCGGACAGTCTGAGTTGAAATCGTGGTGCCTGTAGCCGAGCGAAGGTGTTGTTGGAGAAGAGTAGCGTTCATGTTTCGGTGTCTCCGAGCTGTTAACGCTAAATACCGATCTTCATTGGGCGTTGTTGCCCGTCTACGACCTTGCCCTGGTCTTCGGCCTGCACATCCACTCTCCAGAAAACGGTTCCAGATCCTGGAAATGACACTTTGTGACACTCCAATGGCTTGCGCTACTTCGGCTTGAGTTTGGCCCCCTTCTAACCTACCAACAATTCTCCAAGCTTCTGAATCTGTCAAATGACTTCGCTGGGACATCGTACTCATCGAAACAAAGCAATCACTGAATGCCGATCATCCTTGTCTTCATTCTCTTTTATCCAGTTGAAAGTCGAATTTCATTCGATGCCGCTGAAGCGACGTTTTTGACGTCGAACTCAAAATTTGCATACTCCACAGTTTGAAAACCAGAAAAATTTGCATTTGTGATTCTCTTCTTCTATTTTCGGCAAAAAAAATTTCGTTTATATCTTTATTTTATATAAAACTTCAAATATCCTTTAATTGTTTTGAGCAGTGTATTAAAAAAAATCCCTTTCGAAGGTAGGCAAGCACCCTAAAATGTATTTATACCAATTGTCGCCCAAAGATGATAACTCATCGTAATACATTTTTAAACCTTAAGAAAATGTTTACTATCTTTGGGAGGAAAAAATAAACATTTTTTTTTAGTTAAGTTTTCTAAAGCTAGGGTAAAGACGTCAACTCGGGGTTTTTTGCACTATAACTATTGATATTTAGACAAGCTCAATGAACTTGTTTAATCGAAAATATTTTAAACTTTTTGCTTAATATGACGAAGAGTATGAGCCAAGAAATTCCAACCGCACTGTAATAAAAAAAAAATCTCTGAATTTCACAAAAAAAAAAGAAAAAAAAGAAAGAAAGAAAAGAAAACTGTCAACGAGAATGCCAGTACAAAAACTGTTTATTTTGTCCGTGAATTCGTAATAAATACAGATTAAAATCTAGAAAAATGCTTAAGTGATACAAAAAGAAACAACAAAAGGCTTATAAAAAAACCCTTTTAAGGACCAACATACGTTTCAACGCTCTTACTGCGCCATTTTCAAGAAAAATAACGATAAACAAATAAACGATAAATTGAGCGTTGAAACGTATGTTGGTCATTAAAAGTTTTTTTATAAGCCTTTTGTTGTTTCTTTTTGTATCACTTAAGGCTGTATTCAAAAAATATTTTTCCACGCTCAACAACTCAAAATTTTGAGACACATTCCCAGACTCCATTTTAAAAATAAAAACATGAAACTTGGCGCCGTGATTTATGAAGAGATTTATAAGGGAAAGGGACCCATGTTTTTACTTTTTGTTCAATTAATTAGAAATTGATTTACAAACAATTATTTTCACAGTACGATAATTTTTTTTTTGTTTACAGCACAATCGCTTCGGGAAATTCGGTTCAAAATGTCCACTTTGAGAGCATTTTAGGTAGCTTTCAATACAAAAATGTATAAAGCTACCTATTGCAGCCGTTCGGAGGAAAACAGTTCCGGAAAATTTCGATATATTTTCACTGATCATGACCCCCAGACCCCAAAACGACGCTCCGTTGAATTGTTGATTTATATATATATATATATATATATATATATATATACATACGATAACGCTCGTATTTATAAATCGATTTTGATGAAACTAATTGTGTGTATTAAGGTCACCAAAGTCTCGACCGAGTTCGTTGGCCAGCTTGGTTCGCCATTTTGTTTCAAGATGGCGGCCATTTAAAAATTTAAAACTAAAATAAATATACAAAAAAATTAAAAATTAAAATTTATTTTTCAATTACGTGTTAGGCCTTGATACAAGGATTCCAGAGCATTTTTTGGTTTACCTCTATCTTAAAAAATGGCTGAGATAGAGCAGTTTGAATTTCTAGGGTGGCTGACATTTTGAAACAAAACAGCACATTAACGCGATTACTCGCAAATTATTTTCTTTCATTGTTGTAATAATTTTCCCAATCATACGCATAAAACTATATATTCATATACGCTAGCACCAAAATTGGCGACATTGGCGACAAAATTAGCAAAATTTGTGACATTTGGCGAAATATCGCCAAATTTGGCGAACAAAATAAGTCTTTATAAATGAAGCCAATTTGGCTATTGCTCAATAATTTGGATAAATTCTTATTCAAATTCAGTATTAACGAATCTTTTGTAAACGTTTCTTTGCATTTTAACTTGCTGTTTTCGTGTAACATTAGCTAAAATTTTAAAACGAAGATATAGGAAAGCTACCTTTTCCTCCCGGTACAGGCCGGAAGGACTTTTTTGAAATATATTCTGCTTTTATCAAAAAATCGAGACAATACGGATATTATAAAGTTTCTGAATAAGAGAACCTGCCAATTGGATGTATTTTAGAACAAAAATGAATTTCAAAATGTGTCTCAAAATAAGCAGTTTGGATTTGAATACACCCTTAAGCATTTCTCTAGATTTTAATTATATTTTGTGATTATGTAAATACAGATTATTTCCATAAAATAAAACTTTTTATTGGCGTACTTGCTGACAATCTTTTTCTTTAAAATCAACAGATTTTTTACAATGCAGGCGGTCATTTTTAAAGACTTAGTAATCTGAAACAAAGTTTTGAGTTAGATTCTGAAAGATTGTGATATTCTCTGGAGCTTCTAGCAAGAATATACATTACTTATAATAATAATAATAATTTTTTTCATAAGGAACTAAGCTTAAAAAAAAGTCCTAAAAGATAACCTTTTTTTTAAAAAAAAAATGACTGCCATTTTCCGATAATGAATCCTTGAAACTAAATGTTGGTACAAACACCAGAGGATATCGTAATCTTTCAGTTACAAACTCAAAAATTGGTATTTCTTGACTGAATGCTGAGAAAGATGACCGCCCGATTGGGGCTGTACGCCACATACACTTCATCCTATGAAGGACAGATTCAAATTGAAAACAAAATTGAATCCAACTGAAAACAAGTGGGTAAGTGTGATCGAAGATCGCACAAAGGGTTTCGTTTAATATTCCTTCCAAAACACTTTATCCATTCTTTAATAAATCCAAATAAATTTCATTTAAAAAAAAAAAAAAAAAAAAAAAAACAAGCGGGAAAAATTCTACCTTACGACAGAATATAGATTGGCCACCCACGGCTTTTATCGTTGAGATTTTTTCAGCCAAGTCTAACTCGTCAAAAAAAAGTGTTTGTTAGCATAAGCCAGCTTCTCCCCTTTAGAAATTAGTTAGCGCTCTAAGACACACCAAGTTTTAAAAAGATTCGGTGACTAGAAGTATTTTTAATAAATATAATAGTAAAAAGATGTGGCTCCAATGGGCTGAGACGTGGCGAGGTAGTTGTTGTTTACAAATGTTCTGGCTTAATGACACCCTTTAAACTGTTTTTAATGGTTCAAGGCATTTTAGCACTTAATAGATAACCTAAAAAGGTAATGAAAAGTTCTATGATAGCAGCTTTTATGATGGATACAGCTAAGAGAAGTTGTATAACAAATGATTAGTTAGCATTAATTGACGGGATCTTGGAAAGCGGTGGGGGGAAGGGTGGGGAGAGCTATACAAAACACAAGTGCTCTACGAGACCCGATTTAAAATGAATCCTTACGTGCAATTGAGAGATGTGACTTTAAAAGGTATCCCCCTTTTCGCCCCTCTGACGGGCCCCCCAAGAGAAATACGTAAAAACCGAGGGCGCCAAAAGAAGCGGGGGGGGACATCTTTAGGCGGTTTACAGCTAATTTTGGTGAAATTTTGGAGCTGTCCGGCCCATAGGCCATACAGAGAAAAATGGGAAAAACTAAAGAAAGTATGAGAAATTGAAAAAAAAAAATAAGAAAAGTGCTCCTGACAAGAGACAGGAGAGAAGGAGGGGGAGAGTAGAACCTGACAAAAGTGTTAGATGAGATCAAACTTTTGATATGGTACATGGCGGGGTTTGAACACCTTGAATGTCTCCCCCTTGGGGGTTAACTCCGGTCCTATGGGAGATAGGGCCTCGAGACCCTCTTAAAAATGTCGGCCTCGACGATTTTAACTCTGTTGGATCCTTTAGAAGAGGCCTACGTCCTCTGTGGGGCTTAAAGGGGCTGAGAAAGATGGGAAAAACTAAAATTTAAGAAGAGTTGAAACAGAGAACTATGTTTCTTAAGGGAGGGGGGAGTGAGAGGCGTGGAGTAGGACCAGACCATAGTGTTTGACGAGATCTATCTATTGATATGTTACATGAAGGGGTTTACATTCGTGGGGACCACCAAAAAGGTCTTACTGAACCTTTCCCAAGATTATGCCAAGGTTGCAGTTATGATTTCGCCAAGATCATCGCAAAGCTTATATAGACATCCTATATACGCATATATATATTCCAAACACTCCTATATGTGCCATATACGTCATTATACACATATTATTTATGTTTTATATGTCGTATATACATCATATACACATGTCATATATATACATCATATATGCATCATATATGGATATAACTTGGCCACATACGTACAGAAATGTTATATATATATATATATATCATATATTATTATAATGTCATACATGCTTTATAATTTGGCGATAAATCTTGGCCACTGGGCAGTTCATCCTTGGAAGCCGCTATAACACGAAAGTACCAAATTTACAATATATTAATGAAAACAGAAACAAAAATATTTCATGCTTGGTGGCTGTTATAACACGAAAGTACCAAATTTCTTTTTTATTTTTCATATCTGATAATTTGCATCTATCCTTTTTTGTAATTTTAACATTTTTGTAACGATTTTATGCATTTCTATTGCCTATTCAAAGAAAAATTCTTCTAAAGTTACAGAATTTCGTTAAAAACGGTTAAAATAGTAAAATGCGAACAACGTTTGGTCCATTCTCGACCGAAAGCAACAACCGTTATCATTATCTTTTTACGCGTGAAGGTTTCGTTATGGTACTTCATTGTGAAGTTTGGTAATTTTTGAAATTCATTATTTGAAAAACGGCATAATCATTCGATTTGAAATTTATATCAAGAAAAAAACATTTTTTTTTCCTTTCTAACGCAGTTTGTCTAACAATTTTGTGACAAATACTTTTTGAGATATTATTTTTTTCAGTAACTTCAAATGTTTAATTTTCCGAGAATAACCTGTGGCAACGATGAATTGCTGTGACTTTTCATAAACATGAAAAATGATAGAGATTGAAAGAATAAGCCTCCCTGTGGGTGGCTAAAAAGTCATGCTTTTTATAAAGTAAAAATTTACCGGTCTATTTTTCTCGTTTTTTTTCGAAATCTTAACCGGTCCGATAGCGGGCAAAGTCCGCTATTATACTCTGTCATAATAATGTTTGTCATCATGTGGACTAAATGCGATATTAAAAATAAGTCAATTTCAAAATTAAACTTGTTGTTTAGAGACCTTCAAAATGTTAAAATATGCCAATATTTCCATAGTCGGGTTTTTATCGTGATTCAATACATTCCTCAAACTCATATGACATTATAATCACTTGCTGACGTCATATCTATTTGCTTTCTCTATTACTCATATTGATACTCTCTTTGTATTATTCTCAAATATTTGAAAAAGTCCGTTAAACTTACAATAGGACGTCAGATTAATTTTCTTTTTAATTCTCCAATGACATTAAATTAACCTGCTTTCTGTACTTACACATATACTCATTGTATTATTGGGAAATGTTTGAAAATTTCCGTTTTATTACCAATATGATGTCATATTAATCTTTTTGGTGAAACTTTTTATTTCATTTTCCTTTTTGGAAATCCTTCCTGGAAATCTTTCAATAGAAAATTAATTATTGTAGAAAGAATATTATTGTGGATTTTTAATGGTTGGCAACTGCTATAACGAAAAACGTTTAAATTTAATAGGAAAAGGATGTTAGATTTCTGGTTTTTTATCTCTCTATATTAAAATAATACGATTTTTTCAAAATTTTATGATTTTCAGCTTCATAGTAGGTATTCAGCTATAAGTACACAAAATTTCACGTCTGTAAGTTTTATAGTTTCTGAGAACCGGCTCTGTGATGGACAGACAACGTAGCGGGACGAATAGGATTTCGTGAGATGAAAGAAACCCTAAAAAATCATGGAGCTTGTTTACACTTCAACAAAAATACTGCAAAAAAAAAACAAAAAAAACTCTATTTTGATATCTTTATAGTACTTCAAGGAATAAATTCGCAAAAATCCTGCTTTATTTTGGTCAAAATTATTAAACCTCCTCTTAATAAAAGTAACAAAATCCAGAAATGAAAATAATCATTCTAGGTCTTTTTTACCTTTACTGCATTAGTTTTATATAACAGTTTCAGAATAAAAAATATTCCAAAGAGACAGTCAGAATAATTCAAAGATAATTTTTATTTCCTTTTATTAAACTACATAAATGGATGTTAAACTGTTGGATTTCTATCAAAATCAGGTGAAAACTTCAGAAAAATGTCACTGTCTTCGTCTTCTGAAGAATTCATTCAGATCTTTTCCTTCAAATTCTTTTGGAGCGCTGCATTCACCATAGAACCATGGTCTATTCTTTGTCTTCAATGTCCAATGTAATCTCTCATCACAGTATATGTTATTTCCTAAAGCAAAAACATTGAATATGAAATAAGATCTGAATAGGAAAACTTTTTAGAGAGAAAAGGAACAGTTATAAAATATCCAGTTTTAGATTTTTACAAACGCTATGCAAAAATATGAAAATTATTTCATTTTGCTTACCCATCATACGTAGTATAGGGTAAGTCTTATAATCGGTTTGAAAATCGAAAAATTTTTTTGACGGATTTACACGTTTCAGACACTGGAGATTCCGAAAAACATATTTTTAGAAAAAAAAAAATTTGCCGTCCGTCTGTGTCTGTAAACACTAAACATCCCGAAAAAATTGAGATAGGGACTTGCAATTTGGTATGTACTTAGTACGTAATAATGGGAAGAAGCCTATTTCATTTCAATAACCTCGATTAACCGGAACTATTTTTTTCGGACTCTCGAAATATTCGTTCTGATAAAAGGTATATAAAATTTTTCGAAATTGTTTATTTTAAGAAATGAATATAACAGACAATAAAAAAACATAAATTTTGCATGAAGCATGAAGTCGATCGGATAATGAGTTGCCGAGATATTTGGAATCCTATTTACCACACTCTTCGATTTTTCATGACCCTGTATTTCATTCAAATTTCACTTCAAAGATATATTTTAATTGGAAATTTGACGTTTTATCAGATGCAATAAACCGCTAGTTAATAGGATTATTATTTTTGGAGTTATATGGAGGTTTCTTTCAAGCAATTCAGTAATCGAGCCTTTAACGTTTATGACGTCATCAAGCCACGATTTTATTTGAATTGCAATTCATTTTATAAGTAGTTTACACATTTTTATTTTAATATTTTACACTAGCTGGCTTCGCCCGCTAGCGGGCCCCTAATTTACATCGGTGCCTCGAATTGTAGAAAATCTCGAATCTTGTAAAACCTCGAACCGGACGAACCTCCGACCCCGGTCCCCGCTGCCTTCGGCACTGTATACCGGTCGTGCTACGCACGCCCCGAATAATCCCTTAATTTGCACATTGAATAGTACAAACCTCTAACCGAACGAACCTCCGACCCTTACATATTCGGATGCTGCCCTCTTATGATCCATCACTTCCCTTTTGATAAGAACGAAACTCTCAGATATAACCTTCGTAATATCATTTTCAATCCTTCAAACTCTCAAAAGTTAAAAGAGAATTATAATATTCTCAATAAAAATTTATCTTTCATTACGAAAGAATTAAAAAAAAAATTGACTGAACTGATCATTGACTTTCTGAACTAAAATACCATAAATTTAGGACATCATGAACTTATAGTACTTCGAAAATATTTTATATTTAACTTTCAATTTGCAAAAAATTGTTATTTTTTACCTTTTATATTTTATTATTGTTATGTAATTATATTCATTGTTTCAAATCTAATAAACAGGCGCCTCCTGCGGTGGGGGTTGGAACGGATGGGTGCTACCGGTGTCGGGTAGCGTTTATTTTTCCCCTTGTGGACTTATTGTTCCTATACCTCACGGGTAGCTGTCCACGAGTGGGTGATTTCGGTCCCCGCTGCCTTCGGCACCGTATACCGGTCGTGCTACGCACGCACCGGATAATCCCTTAAATTGCACATCGAATAGTATAAACCTCTAACTGAACGAACCTCTAGCTCGGGTCCCCGCTGCCTGCGGCACCGTATAGCAGTCGTGCTGCGCACGCGCTGCAGTATACGTTAGTTCCACCTTCCGCCAGCAGATGGCGCAATCCGTTTATACGATCATAACTGAAATCGTTAAGGCTTTCGATGTCGAGTCGAATGAGCCATACCCCGTCGTTTTTATGCCCGTAGAACCGGAGATAGGAAAGCGCCCCCTGGTGGTGAAAAAACGAAATAAAATTGGTAAGCTCTATGGATGTCGAGTCGAATGAGCCATACCCCGTCGTGATCCTTCCCATAGAAACAGAGATAGGAAAGCGCCCCCTGGTGGTGAGACTCGGAGCAAAAATCGATAAGCTGTAGTATCCTCTATCGATGTTGAGTCGAATGAGCCGTACTCCGTCGTGATCCGGGCCATAGAAACAGAGATAAGAAAACGCCCCCTGGTGGTGAAAAACGAACTAAAACCGATAAGCTCTAGTATCCTCTATCGATGTCGAGTCGATTGAGCCAAACCGCGTCGTGATGTGACCCATAGAACCCGAGTTGGCTGAAATTTTTTTTAATTACACCTTCCACCACTAGGGGGCGCAATGTGTTCTATACGAACATGACCGAAATCTGTAAAGTTATCCATGTCCAGTCGAAAGAGCCAAACCCCGTCGTAATCGGGCCCATAGAACCCGATTTCCGGAAGCGCCCCCTGGTGGTGAAACTTGGAACAAAAATATGTAAGCGCTATCGATATCGAGTCGAATGAGCCAAACCGCGTCGCGATGGGACCCATACGACAGGAGATATTTTGAAAAGAAATTGATAATTCCTTATTATTTTTTTTTCCCTATACAAAAATCGAGATTTTGCTAAAATCAAAACTTATGGTCCTAAATCGAAAATTTTTTTACCTGGTTGGCACTCTAATACAAAAAACTAATTACGCGTAATGCGGTTTAGACATCTTAGCTGAAAATCTGGGGATAGTGTTGCCTTTATGTCTGGCATTAAAAATACTTGTTTAAAAGACTGTAGGAAAGCGATGGAATTAATTAAAAATTAAAAATCGTTTCTCGTAAACTAATCATCCTAGCTTTAAAAAAAAAAAAAAAAAAAAAAAAAAAAAAAAAAAAAAAAACATATTTTTGATCCTCACGCAAAAAAACTCTAGGTCGCATGATTTTCAAATCGGTAAAAGCAATATTTAAAAAAAAAATTATACCCCACTCTAAATAAAGAGTAGGTTTTCCTTTTGAAATATTTCCTTGTCTGAAAATATCCGGTCACGTGTCGTTTTTCTGCGTAGGTTACAAATGATTAGAAATAAATTCCTTCATTAACCTGTTTTTAATTGATATCTTCCGATTTTACTGGTCGATTTCTACGATCTTTTTTTTGTTGAAATCAGGATTTTTTTTTATGTGTGATGGCCGATTTGTGGGTCCAGAGATTAATTCCTTCATTGTTTTTCGAAAACGGACTTGAGCATTACATGAAAGCTGTCATGTGAATTTGCTCTTTCTTCCTTCCAAACATCTGTCGCTCCAGGCAGTCTGCGGTCTCCACATGCCGCGCCGAAAGAATAAAAAAATTATTTTTTATCGATCGATTTTTAAAGGATTTTTTCGGTTCAAATTGTCGTACGGAAATGATTTTTCGAATTTATGAAAGCAAACGCTCTCCTGAATCTGTCTGTCCGATTTCCGAATTTCTGCCCCCCCCCCCCCCGACTTCCGTAGATCCGGGTCGGTTTAAAAACCCGCACTGCGGTTTGGGGCTTAATTTGCTCCGCGGCGACCCTGCATTCTCCCCGACCCAAGAGAGACCGGCAACCCTTCTCGGAGGCGAAAGTTTGCGGCTTTCGTTTCTTTTTCAAGTTGGGTTTCGGTCCGTAATTAAAACAGTTTTGTCAATTAACAACTCCCCAGGTCCGGGTCGGGCTCGCCACTCCGCCCGAACTTGAGCTCCGCGCCTTTTTTCCGAATTTTTCGGTCCGCGTTCGCCGTCCGTGCGTCGAGCGGTCCCGGAGCCTTTGAGTGTACAGACCGGGAATGCACAGACACACTCACTCACACACAGACGTTCACGGACATTAATAATTATCCAACTAGCTGGCTTCGCCCGCCAGCGGGTCCCTAATTTACATCGGTACCTCGAATTGTAGAAAATCTCGAATCTTGTAAAACCTCGAACCGGACGAACCTCCGACCTGTGTCCCCGCTGCCTTCGGCACCGTATACCGTTCGTGCTACGCACGCACCGGATAATCCCTTAATTTGCACATTGAGTAGTATAAAACTCTAACCGAACGAACCTCCATAAACGTTGCTTTTCCTAGAAACTACATTATCAAAAACATTTACAATCAATTACTTCAAATTCCTGATAAATCCATTATAATAACATGGACTAAATCTCATGTGGGTGATACTGGCAACGAAAGAGCTGATCTCCTAGCAAAGCAAGCCATCTTACAAGACCAATATCAATCAAGAAAACATCTGTTGTTCCCCATTTCAATAGCAAAATTGTATTTTAAAAAGAAAACCATCTCTGACTGGCAAGCCATTTGGGACTCATGTAATAAGGGCAGAGATACCTATAAAATTATAAATAAAGTCGATCCAAATTATCTCTGCAAACAGCCAACACTGCCGTATTATCTGAGTAACCATGGCAGTTTCCCACAATACTTACATAAAATAAGAAAAAGAGCCTCACCTAGATGTCCATGCGATAAAGCAGAAGGAGATGCAGTTCACTACATATTCGGATGCTGCCCTCTTATGATCCATCACTTCCCTTTTGATAAGAACGAAACTCTCAGATATAACCTTCGTAATATCATTTTCAATCCTTCAAACTCTCAAAAGTTAAAAGAGAATTATAATACTCTCAATAAAAATTTCTCTTTCATTACGAAAGAATTTAAAAAAAAATTGACTGAACTGACCATTGACTTTCTGAACTAAAATATCATAAATTTAGGACATCATGAACTTATAGTACTTCGACAATATTTTATATTTAACTTTCAATTTGCAAAAAATTGTTATTTTTTACCTTTTATATTTTATTATTGTATAAATAAATAATTGTTATGTAATTATATTCATTGTTTTCAAATCTAATAAACAGGCGCCTCCTGCGGTGGGGGTTGGAACGGATGGGTGCTATCGTTGTCGGGTAGCGTTTATTTTTCCCCTCGTGGACTTATTGTTCCTATACCTCACGGGTGGCTGTCCACGAGTGGGTGATTTCGGTCCCCGCTGCCTTCGGCACCGTATACCGGTCGTGCTACGCACGCACCGGATAATCCCTTAATTTGCACATCGAATAGTATAAACCTCTAACTGAACGAATCTCCCACCCTGCCCCGCTGCCTTCGGCACCGTAAACCGGTCGTGCTACGCACGCACCGGATAATCCCTTAAATTGCACATAGAATAGTATAAACCTCTAACCGAACGAACCTCCAACCCGGGTCCCCGCTCCCTTCGGCACCGGATAATCCCTTAATTTGCACATCGAATAGTATAAACCTCTAACTGAACGAATCTCCGACCCTGCCCCGCTGCCTTCGGCACAGTAAACCGGTCGTGCTACGCACGCTTTAAAAATGTTATAGAGGGTCCTTATTACTTTAATTATGATGTTTGGAATCAGTTTGGTGGAAATCCGTAACATAGTTTCTTAGTTATAGAAACGGACCACAGTTAAAAGAAAAAACCGGGGGCGGGGGGTTGGCGATGACACTGCTTTTCCTCAAACAACTTATGTAGACTACCTGAGTTCTAGTTCAAAGACAGTAAGCTGTAGAAAAACTTAAAACTAAAAAAAAAAAAATCGATAACGGGCGAAGCCCGCTTTTCCCTATCATAATATCTGGTTGAAGCTGTAGAAAAACTTAAAACTAAAAAAAAAAAAAAATCGATAACGGGCGAAGCCCGATTTTCCCTATCATAATATCTGGTTGCCACTCTAAAACAAAAACTTAAAACACTAAAACTTAAAATAATAATGCAGTTTTTAGATGCGGCCTACTTCTTAAAATCCTAATATCTATCCGGCACTGTCATAGAAATCTTTCTTTTGCTTTATTTATACAAATAACGATGATTAATTATACAATAAAACAATATATCGGCTCCTAATGGAGATAGGAGAATAATTTTTAGATATTCTGAAAGCAGAAAAAAATTTGCGTCGCCCTGTGAAAGTTTGGAATTACTGCGCCCCTTAGATTCGGAGATGGGCCCCCTCTCTGAAAAAACGCAGTTGAAAGTCACGTGACTATTTTATCTCTTTCAGAAATGACTTATTCACAGACGATTTGTCTGGGTTGAATGTTGAAATAAAGCAGCTGTCTCTTTGGAATAGAAATAAATTCATTTGCCGTGTCATTAATGAGTTTTAATTGATATTTTTAAATAATACTGGTCGATTTTTACGAATTTTTTTTGTTGAATTCGCGATTTTTTTTATACACGTGTTAGCAAATTTTCGTGAATGTAGAGTCATTATTTCCACTTGTTTCAAAAAGGAATGGGGCGAATTGATCTCGGATGTGTCGACCCGGCATTCTTTACGGCAACCTCTTTCCCGTCTGGGGTCGATGTTGGATGTCTGGTCCGTTTTTAGCCGAAATAAAGAAAAGTTACGGTCCGAATTAAAAAAAAAATTGACATTTTGGAAAGACAAAAATCGGCCGCGTGTGTACCCCGATTTTCGGATCAATACCTCCGGTAGATTTTTTTAATTCGATGATGCGTTAAAAAGCGACAATTTGGATGTCTGCGATTATCAAAACGGAAATTTTTTTCGATTCTTTTTCAAGTTCGGTTTCGTTCGGTAATTAAAACAGTGTCGTCGATTAATAACTCCTCAGGTCCGGGTCGGACGCCCGACCCGCCGAAACTTGAGCTCCGCGCTTTTTTCCGAATTTTTCGGTCCGCGTCCGCCGCCGGTGCGTCGATTTGTCCCAGAGCCTTTGCGTGTACAGAGGTGGAATGCACAGACGCACACACACACAGACGTTTACCGTCCTTAATATTAGTGACTAGTTGGCTTCGCCCGCCAGCGGGCCCCTAATTTACATCGGTGCCTCGAAACTCTTGCATTCTCCGGTTCGCATCCCCTTCGATCCGAACGAACCTCCGACCCGGGTCCCCGCTGCCTTCGGCACCGTATACCGGTCGTGCTACGCACGCACCGGATGATCCCTTAAAGGATTTGCACATCGAATAGTATAAACCTCTAACTGAGCGAATCTCCGACCTTGGTCCCCTCTGAAAAAACCCACTTGAACGTCACGTGACCTTCGTCTAAAAAATGCTCCTCGCCTCTGGAAAATCGATCCAGACAATCGTCTGGGCGCGTGTCTGCTTTCTCGCATTCCCGGCACAGAAAGAAATGAAAAATCATTCTTTATCGATCGATTTTTAAAGAATTTTTTCGGTTCTAATTGTAGTACGGAAATGATTTTGCGAATTTATGAAACCGGACGCTGTCCTGCTTCCGTCTGTAAGACTTCCGAATTTCTGGCCCCCCGACTTCCGGAGATACGGGTCGGACCTGCACTGCGGTTTGGGGCTTAAATTGCTCCCTGGGAACATGCTGCCTTTTCCTTCCCCGTCCCGAGAGAGACCGGCAACCCCTTTCGCAGGCGAAAATTTGTGGTTTTCGATTCTTTTTCAAGTTCGGTTTCGGTCCGTAATTAAAACAGTTTTGTCGATTAATAACTCCCCGGGTCCGGGTCGGACTCCCGACCCGGCCCAAACTTGACATCCGCGCTTTTTTTCCGAATTTTTCGGTCCGCGTCCGCCTTCAGTGCGTCGATTCGTCCCGGAGCCTTTGCGTGTACAGACCGGGAATGCACAGACGCACACACTCACTCACACACACACAGACGTTCACGGACATTAATAATTATCCGACTAGCTGGCTTCGCCCGCCAGCGGGCCCCTAATTTACATCGGTGCCTCGAAACTTTTGTATTCTCTGGCTCGCATCCCCCTCGAACCGAACGAACCTCCGACCGGGTCACCGCTGCCTTCGGCACCGGATAATCCCTTAATTTACACATCGACAGTATAAACCTCTAACTGAACGAATCTACGACCCTGGTCCCCCCTGCTTTCGGCACCGTATACCGGTCGTGCTACGCACGCACAGGATAATCCCTTAAATTGCACATAGAATAGTATAAACCTGTAACTGAACGAACCTCCGGCTCGGGTCCCCGCTGCCTGCGGCACCGTATAGCAGTCGTGCTGCGCACGCGTTGCAGTATACGTTAGTTCCACCTTCCGCCACCAGGTGGCGCAATCCGTTTATATGATCATAACTGAAATCGTTAAGACTTTCGATGTCGAGTCGAATGAGCCATACCCCGTCGTTTTCATGCCCGTAGAACCGAAGATAGGAAAGCGCTCCCTGGTGGTGAAAAAAGAAATAAAATAGGTAAGTTCTATCGATGTCGAGTCGAATGAGCCATACCCCGTCGTGATCCGGGCCATAGAAACAGAGATAAGTAAACGCTCCCTGGTGGTGAAAAACGAACTAAAACTGATAAGCTCACTCACACACAATCCTCTATCGATGTCGAGTCGATTGAGCCAAACCGCGTCGTGATGTGACCCATAGAACCCGAGTTGGCTGAAAAATCCTTTAATTACACCTTCCACCACCAAGGGGCGCAATGTGTTCTGTACGAATGTTATAGAGGGTCCTTATTACTTTAATTCTGATGTTTGGAATCAGTTTGGGGGAAATCCGTAACATAGTTTCTGAGTTATAGAAACGGACCAAAGTTAAGAGTAAAAAACTTGAAGGGAGGAAGGAGGGGCGAGGACACTGCTTTTCCTTAAAAAACTGAATTAGACTGCCGGAAAAAAAATCTGATGTCTTAATTACATAAACCGTCCGGATTCGATAACGGGCGAAGCCCGCTTTTTACTAATCGAAAATAGTGGTAATTTTTTTATACATGTAAACAATCAAACGTTTAAAAATGTTAAATTTGTTGAAATGGAATTGGTTTCCTCAAAAATAATACAAATGTACAAATATGTTTTAATTACATCAAACGTCCCGATTCGATAACGGGCGAAGCCCGCTTTTCCTTATCATAATATCTGGTTGCCACTCTAAAAGAAAAACTTAAAATACTCGTCATGCAGTTTTTAGACGCGGCCTACTTCTTAAAATCCTAATATCTAGCGGGCGCTGTCATGGAAATCTTTATTTTGCTTTAATTATACGAATCATGATTAATTATACAATTAAATAATATATCGGCTCGTAATGAAGATATGAGAATAATTTTTAGATATTCTGAAAGCAGAATCAATTTTGCGTCGCCCTGTAAAAGTTAGAAATTACTGCGCCCCTTAGATTCGGAGATTGGGCCACCCTCTGAAAAAAACCCAGTTGAACGTCACGTGACCTCCGTCAAAGAAAATGCACCTGGCCTCTTGGAAATCGATCCAGACAATCGTCTGGCCACGTGTCTGCGTTCTGGCATTCGCAGTGCGAAAGAAATGGAAAATTATTTTTTATCGATCGATTTTTAAAGGATTTTTTCGGCTCTAATCGTCGTACGGAAATGATTTTTCGAATTTATGAAACCGGACGCCGTCCCGGATGCGTACGTACCGCTTTCGAATTTCTGGGCCGTAGACTTTCGCAGATACGGGTCGGTTTAAAAACACGCACTGCGGTTTGCTGCTTAATTTGCTCCGCGGCACCGCTGCCTTTTCATTCCTCGACCCGAGAGACAGGCAACCCTTTTCGGAGGCGAAAATTTTGCTGTTTTGAATTCTTTTCCAAGTTTGGTTTTGGTCCGTAATTAAAACAGTTTTGTCAATTAATAACTCCCCTGGTCCGGGTCGAACTCCCGACCCGGCCGAACTTGATCTCCGCGCCTTTTTTCCGAATTTTTCGGTCCGCGTCCGCCGTCCGTGCGTCGAGCGGTCCCGGAGCCTTTGCGTGTACAGACCGGGAATGCACAGACGCACTCACATACTCACACACAGACGTTCACGGACATTAATAATTATCCGACTAGCTGGCTTCGCCCGCCAGCAGGCCCCTAATTTACATCGGTGCCTCGAAACTTTTGTATTCTCCGGCTCGCATCCCCCTCGATCCGAACGAACCTCCGACCCGGATCCCCGCTGCCTTCGGCACCGTATACCGTTCGTGCTACGCACGCACCGGATAATCCCTTAAAGGATTTGCACATCGAATAGTATATACCTCTAACTGAACGAATCTCCGACCCTGGTCCCCGCTGCCTTCGGCACCGGATAATCCCTTAAATTGCACATAGAATAGTATAAACCTCTAACTGAACGAACCTAAAAAATTGTTATTTTTTACCTTTTATATTTTATTATTGTTATGTAATTATATTCATTGTTTCAAATCTAATAAACAGGCGCCTACTGCGGTGGGGGTTGGAACGGATGAGTGCTATCGGTGTCGGATAGCGTTTATTTTTCCCCTCGTGGACTTATTGTTCCTATACTTCACGGGTGGCTGTCCACGAGTGGGTGATTTCGGTCCCCGCTGCCTGCGGCACCGTATAGCAGTCGTGCTGCGCACGCGCTGCAGTATACGTTAGTTCCACCTTCCGACACCAGGTGGCACAATCCGTTTATATGATCATAACTGAAATCGTTAAGACTTTCGATGTCGAGTCGAATGAGCCATACCCCGTCGCTTTCATGCGCTTTCAACCGAAGATAGGAAAGCGCCCCCTGGTGGTGAAAAACGAAATAAAATTGGTAAGCTCTATCGATGTCGAGTCGAATGAGCCATACCCCGTCGTGATCCTTCCCATAGAAACAGAGATAGGAAAGCGCCCCCTGGTGGTGAGACTCGGAGCAAAAATCGATAAGCTGTAGTATCCTCTATCGACGTTGAGCCGAATGAGCCATACCCCGTCGTGATCCGGGCCATAGAAACAGAGATAAGTAAACGCCCCCTGGTGGTGAAAAACGAACTAAAACCGATAAGCTCTAGTCGAATAGTATAAAATATTATTTTGTCCGTTTGCTTCATAATGAAAAACCATAAATTTACTAATAGCTGAGTACAAATTCTCTGCAATCGGATTCAGCATCAAGAGCCCCCTTCAAATATAAAAGGAAATTTCCAACAATGTAGTAAATGCGCCAATTGGCGGGTGATCCGATTACAGAAGATTAGTGCAATATGTTTAAAAACCTTCAAAAAGAAGAAAATATATGCAAAGAAAACTAAAAAAAAGTGAATGGTGAACATTTTTTTAAATGCGTGATAATAATTAGTGTGTCGCATAAATTTACATTAAAATTTAAATATTTGACTCTATTTTTACAATATTAACTGTTATTTATATAATTTACATTTGAATATAAAAAAATACTCCAAAAATGTTGTCGTACACTTGAAAAAAAAACACCATTTTTATGAACGTGCATTATTGTGCCATTATTGCGACTGATGTCATGCTTATACATTTTTTGGCTTACAATCAAGTTGTTTGGCGACAAAATTAAAATCAAAATCTTAAATAAACAAATAACATGTAACTCAGATTTACACACATTTTTATAATTACATCTGCCAGTTTCTTCTGTAAGTCACATGACGCAGCAGTTAGATAAGAATAAAAATTGAATTAAAAAAAAAAGACGAAGTCAAAAATAAAATTGTTACTCAGATTTTATCTAATAAAACTTTCAGATGCATTTTTCTTAACCTGACGCAAACAATAAATTGCCAGATATGGTTTCAATTACAATATTTCACACTGAATAATTGTTTAAGCATTGCGAACATTCCCTTTCACGTATAAATTAAATACTTTCGTTTTATAATACTATTTTCATCAAAATTGTTTTGCTTATTTTATTTTAAATAAAATTAGTAAGTTTTTCTTTTATTTTTTAGGTGTTTGCATTATTTTCTAAATGATATAGCCGTTTCAATTCTTTCACCAACGCTAATGCTCGCCAAAAAAATAACCAGTGGTAACCTTTTCGTCCAAAATAACAGAACTTTCCATCATAATTCTATAACTAATCTACGTAGAACGTTGTGTTATATACTAAAATCTTCCCTGAAAAAGTATCTATCCAACAGTGCAAGTTTCATCCAAATCCATTCAGCGGAACTCGAGTTATAAAGGAACGGAACGAAATTTCCTTTTGTGTTTTATATATATAGTAGATGTAATTATAATCTAACAAGAACGAAAAAGCATACGTCAAACATAGATTATGAAACACTTTCCAACATAGCCAGAAAACTGTAACGAAACTTCCCCGTTAAATAATGTGAAAGAAGATATGTAAGTAAACATTTTAGAAAACATATCCCACATTGAAAAATACAGTTTTCGAAATTACCTTCCAGTGTCAAAAAAGTAGTCGAATTATTTTGTGCAGCCCTGTATATGATCAATAGATGTGGATATAGCATGATAAAATTTAGTTCTATTAGAATATTCACATTTATTAAATTCCGCCAATCGATTGAAATGCACTCGAAATCTATTGTACAGCCCTGTATATTATCGGTAAACACCACCTATTAAGCTAAAAGGCAACTTAAAACTCACTCGCAGCAATTACCAACCGTAAACGACAATATATCTTTTTCTTTGCGTAGCCCTGTATATGAATTTATTTATATTCCACAAACTTCTATTAGTTTACTAAATATAGTTCAGCAGGAAAATGCGTAACACAATTAAAAACTACCCTTAAGCACTTCACTCCCATAGTATAGTCTATAATACTTACGGATTCCCTTGTGTAGCCCAGTATGTGAGCAACCGAGTTTATAAACACAGACGTACTAAGAAAAAATTTAGGAAAACGTAAAAACGCAAATCAAAGTTGAAAACACACTCATCACACAGACTGTAAATATCGTACATGTACTGTAACCGATATCTTTTGTGTGTCCCTGTAAATAAACACAATGCACAACACACTTTAAAGAGAGCAATTTACAGTGCACCTCAGTAATGCATATAGTTTTCATTATGTTTGAAATTGTGAAATATCACTAAGCTACATTGCAAACGATTTTTCCCCGTAGAACAATGTGTAACAGAATTCTTTTGTTTGACCCTGTAAATTAATAATTAACGCTTTGCACCCCATATTCTACAAAAAGCTTGTTTTAATGCGCTTCATTATTATACGTCAATTCCATCATGTTTCAAATGGCGTAACACTTTAATGCACTTGAAACGATTATTTCCCATTGACTGTAATGTAACGGAATACTTTTGACTGTCCCTGTAAAAAAACTATAAGTGCTACATGCATCAGTTGAAATAGGGAACATCCTATAGTAAACGGCAATATCATACAAAAATTGAAGGGCGATCCGAGCTTATTTACGGGAGTTAGAGCACGGCGAGACAAACCGAAGGTATAAACACTTTTCAACTAGGTTGGAAAGTGTTAAAAATGACATGTTTGTCTTTCTGTCTGTCATATTTTTATTTTGGCTTTATATTTCGAAAAAATTATCAATTATCATGAATTTTTATCATGGTATTAAGTTGCTATTTTACGTTTTTAAAATAGTCGTCGTAATGTGTACAGTCTTTTTGTAGAGACGGGACAAAAATGTTATATAGGATCGTTTTTGATCGTTAAACAAACGATATGGGTAACAAAAAATGATGAAAGTAGATAAAAATTTTATAAAATGAAAGTAGATTAAAATTTTGCGTCGGGAAGCTAACGCGATTTTACATGCACTCCACCTTATCCGCGGTTCGTTTAAGATCGTGTTAGCGCTAAAATATTTCGTTGCGCGTTCGATCTGTTTCAAGTTTCGGGTTGATTTTAAATAGAATTTTCAGATTCGTGCAGGAATCTAATGAGAATAACATTAAAAGGTTACAAAAAAAACAAAAAAAAAAAACACGAAATTAAGAAACTGTCTCTTGAAGTCAGTTTTGTGTTTTACTTAAAAATTACTTTTCAAATATGAGATTGTATTTTACAGACTTTGAAAAGTTGTTTTCAGTAAAACATAATGTAATATTTACAATCAATTTCACCTGTTTTCTGTGTCACCGAGTGTTTACTTTATTATCATAATACGAAATAAACTTCCTCATACTTATAATATTGTTAAGTTTATCGGAAAATTTTACAAAAAATATTTTTTACATTAGTTGTAAACACTATGAAAAAAATAATGTAAATAGGAATTTTCAGGTGATAATTTTCTGATATTTTTTTAATAGAAAATTTCCGTAAAGGTTGAATGTCGATGCTTCCTACTATATCAAGGAAGAATTCCGGTTAATGTTAAATCGAAAAAATTTATAAGAATACGTTCTATCTTTATTACCGCGAAAATTGGAGAAAAATATCAAAAGGTTAATATTAAAGTGGAATTTCTATCGAAAAAAAAAAAAAAAAAAAACACTGAACTGAAGGAAGCGGAAAAGGCCGTGGAATTCTTCTGAAAGTACTCTTTCCTGTGACGTGTTTTTCTGCAAAATGCAAAAACACATTTCCATGTAACTGAAAAGTAAAATATTTTCAGCATTTTCTTTTCGAAACGCGCTGTGAATATTGCACACCAACTGACATTATGAAAGTAAATTTATAACTTTGCATTGCGTGCTGATGCACATATGAATAAAATAAATAAATTCATTTCCAGGGTACCAGTATAGCTAAAGAAATATATTCGATATACAGTGGTGGCCAAAATTGTGGACACCTTTTGGGAAAAATGCTGTTTTGAAGTTTGATGGATCATAACACGCAATATTTCTTCGTAATAGCATAAAAGCTATACACCACTTAAAAGATAATTTAATCAAAAATATTATGCAATACAGTTTGTTTAATTATACTTATTTTATCAAACGTTATAGCCCAATAATCAGAAAAAGGCAGTAAAACCTGGTTAGGTTGATGATAATTATTTTTCCTTTACTTGAATTTGGCCAATGCATATGAATGTTTGGAGTAACAGACATATTCCATTTTCTTTAGTAATATGTCAATCAAAGCTAGGGTAGGATTAAAAAAATATGTCACATTTTGGTACTAATAGGTGGACTTTTATCACTATTTTTTATGATTGCTATCAAGTTGCTAATATTCTTTGCCAACCTTTAATTTTGAGCTAGAAAGCATAATAAAATTAAGCAAACATCATAAAGAGTTGATTAGTTACCCATAAATCAACGTATAACAATATTTTTAAGTGTAGAAAACTATGGTTATGATGGAATCGGAAGAATAATTGGAAGTAAATTAACAAAAGGATGTCTAAGTCTCGCAAAACAAGACTGATAAAGGCAGAAAATGGTGAAGGCGGAGCAATTGGCGGTAGGAGAGTAAGGTCCCTGTGTCTAGGTCACAGAAAACAATCATCTCGATGTATGCAACATGAAATGGTGTACTGCAATGGAGAGCTGAATCAAAGTACAGTTATGTACAGAGTGCAGCATTTTGGTCTAAATTCTAGAATTCCATAAAAATCTAAAATCAGATACAATTTTATGAAAAATCGCCATAAAAATTTTAAGATTAGTTTTGCTATTTGATTACTTTCGCTGTAATATGACTAATTTTACATTGATTGTTTCACGTCAGTTCTTGAAACATTTGAGACCTTGTTTAAGATTGCAAGAAGAAACGAGGGAAGCCAAAGAGTTTAAGGGAAGCTTCCTTCATCGAACACCCGTCAAAAATGGAATCTGAAGATCATTGAAAGCCAATATAGAAAAATTGCAGCACCGCCTGGAGGAGAGAACCAGCACTAAAATGGTGGTGGGGGTGGGGGACAAACGAAATAGCATGAGGAAGGTTACAAGATGTCGTATAAAGCTGGCTAGCGAAATCGGTCAAGACGTTGGTAAGTCCTGTACGCATGCTCAGTCACATCCAAATCAGTTTATAAATACGAGTGCTATCGCATGACAAAAACCATACACACACACACACACACACACACACACACACACACACACACATATATATATATATATATATATATATATATATATATATATATATATATATATACTAACATTTGGACAGAGGATGGTTTTTGGTGTCTGGGGGTAATAATCGGTGAAAATATGCCAAAATTTACCGGAGTGGTTTCCATCCGAACGCTTGCAATAGGCTTCTTACTTTTTGTAATCAAAGCTACCTAAAAATGGGCGACTGGGTGAAATACCCTCTTATGAAACTTTCTCCAATACTGTGGTAGGCAGTGTTTCAGAAGCATGATTAGTGTAAGTTTATCGGCGTTTAACAGAATACTATTCCATCACATTTCCTTGTTACCTACAAACAGAGTGTCTGCAAAATTTAAGCTATATAGCTTTTAACTGCATTGTGAATGACAGTACGTCAGCAGCATGTTTAATGGCAAGTTTGTTTTAACCTATAAAAATTAACTTCGCTGAAGTCGATATTTGTCGGATCATTTTCTCATTCTGTAATCAGTGCATAAGTCTTTTTATATGTAAATTGTATTTGACCGGAAGGCGACTGAAACGCCTATAAGTCACCGAAAAATCAGCACAATTCATACACTATTCTAAAAACAATATTTTCTCGTATAATTAATCCGAAAGCGTTGTCTGCTGGAGCCCCAAACATTCTTAAGACTTCGGTAGACTTACATTATATCTCACATAAAGTAGAAATCTTCTTTGACTGATCAGTTAACAATAGCACTGGCGAGAAATTCGATTATGAAAGACTACCGAAAAAAATAATAAACCGATGAAAACGCATTTGAGCAAAATTGAGACCTAGTTAGGTCAATTTTTCACGTTCGAATCAGTACATAATTTTAATTAATCTTTTCACCCTAAACTGAAACATTTTACTTAAGACGAATATTTATAAAATATAGTAATATTTTTCAAGATATTTTTCTAGGTGAGTTTTCTAGTAACTAGTTTACCTTTGTAATTTTGTTAAGTGAATGAAGTATTTAATACATTAGAACCTAGGCGAGACGAAGAATATTTGACAATTTATCTATTGTGACTATATATTTGGATGACGGCTTGTCAATAATTCGCCGAATATTGTTCAGAGATCAAGTTTATGAGTTTATAAAATATTGATTGCCCTAATATAATCGATTATTATTACTAGTGGCTTGATTTTCTCTTCCGGAATCTGGGTTTTCTTCCGTCTGTTACTAAATCACATCTGTATACTTCCTGGACCATGTAAATTAATATTTTCTTAAAACCCAACGCAATAACGAAAATAAAAGTATTACTGAACATTTCCTTGTTGTATCCCTTATTCAACGAATTACAAATGCTGAAATCGAACAGTTTCATATCACGTGCATTTAAACATAAAGTGAAAGCAAACAACTTTCTTTCTAAAGATTTCAAATATCCAGATCAGTAGTTCCACACAGTATTTAACAGAAAGTGAAGGTAAATTTTTAATTAATTTTATACTATAAAGAAAACTATCTCTTAAGGATGTTGCACTATGTTTTTCAAATTTACTTTATTTTTCTGTTTTTTGCAATTATTCGAGTGAACTATGGTATTGTAGAAGAATATACAGCTGAAGAAGTGGCACCTCTGTCGGACATTGAATCCACGCGAAAATGTACAGCCAAGCATTGCACATGTGGCGATATCCCCCAGTGGAATGGCGTTGATTGCAAACACGCTGATGGGACTCCATTTCCTCTATTAAATTTCACTGGTTTCAAGTACTTACCTGAAAGAATGTTACTAGGGCTTCGTATTTTTTATATATCTTTGTGGGAACCCGATGTTACTGTTGCTGATAATGTTTTCGAAGGAATGCTCGGTTTAGACAGTTTTTACGTGATTCAAAGTAGCATTAAGGTAATTTATTTATTTATTTTAAAGTGCTGGATTTTTTCCCTCTAAAATGAAATGCTATTCTAAACTAGTCGTTGGGAGCCACCGTAATACTTACCCATCATGGATATGCATAATGTAAAATATTAAAATAAAAATGTGTAAACTACTTATAAAATGCATTGCAATTCAAGTAAAATCGTGGTTTGATGACGTCATAAACTTTAAAGGATCGATTACTGAATTGCTTGAAAGAAACATTCTTATTACTCAAAAAATAATAATCCTATTAACTAGCGGTTTATTGCATCTGATTAAGCGTCAAATTTCCAATTAAAATATATCTTTGAAGTGAAATTTGGATGAAATACAGGGTCATGAAAAATCGAAGAGTGTGGTAAATAGGATTCCAAATATATCGGCAACTCATTATCCGATCGACTTCATGCTTTATGCAAAATTTATGTTTTTTTATTGTCTTTTATATTCATTTCTTAAAATAAACAATTTCGAAATTTTTTATATAGCTTTTATCAGAACGAATATTTTGAGAGTCCGAAAAAAATAGTTCCGGTTAATCGTGATTATTGAAATTAAATAGGCTTCTTCCCATTATTACATACTAAGTACATAACAAATTGCAAGTCTCTATCTCAATTTTTTCGGGAGATAGAGCGTTTACAGACATTCAGACAGACGGATGGCAAAATTTTTTTTCTAAATATATGTTTTTCGGAATCTCCAGTGTCTGAAACGTGTAAATCCGTCAAAAAAAAAAAATCGATTTTCAAAACGATTACAAGACTTACCCTATACTACGTATGATGGGTAAGTAAAAGGGATATTTTATTAATATATCTTTTTTAATTCGTTCAAATCCAAGTTATATCTTTTATACATAATGCAGCTAACTTTGGCTTAAATCAATTTCATCCACAAATATTTCTTAGGAACAACATAGTATTGGGCCAATAGTGCTTCAATATTTTCTTTACATTTGCTCAATTTTATCAAATGTTGTTGGAATAATAACAAGACATTTTTGCAATTTATTTTCGAATGTAAAGCAAATTTATCATCACTGTTTCCGATAATTTCCGAACATTTCTAATGTAAAGCCAATATTTCATCAATATTGGTATTCCTTTGCAAGTATTT
The DNA here is from genome assembly GCA_963931845.1 of Maratus michaelseni. Classification (NCBI taxonomy): domain Eukaryota; kingdom Metazoa; phylum Arthropoda; class Arachnida; order Araneae; family Salticidae; genus Maratus; species Maratus michaelseni. Next base: position 56,176,493 of record OZ007596.1, read on the forward strand.
CTGAAGAATGCAGTATTGGGTTCCAATAATACCAATATAATCAATATTAGATTTCTTTTAGGGAAAAATTAAAAGCAATTTCACTGCCTTTTACAAGGAGAGTGAATGACAATGAATGCTCTATTTCGCGAATTTATAAGTCTATGTTTTTTTTTAATCTCAACTTATTCAAAATTCAGCATTGTGATTTAGCATTAGAAATATTTGCAATGAAGCGTTAATATTACAAAATTATATACTTTATAATGGTGCTATGGTTTGTATTAAAATGCGAAAATATTTCTTCCAATATTGTGCAATATTGGGAACTTCAAAAAACTCAAAATTGAGAAAATACTACATGAAAATATTGACCAATACAAATAATAGAGATAAATATATTGTTTAATTCAATATTAAGATAATTTGCGAGGGCTGTTATGAAAATTTCGTGGTTTCAGATTATATATTGTTTATATATTTTAATTGAACGAATACGAGCTTATTCTTGCATGCATTACAAAGAATGTACAATTTTAACCAATCAGTGAGTGTCTTTAATAAATATTGGATCGGAATTGTATTTCTTAGAACAGGACTGCTATATTTGCTATAAATCCGCACTGATTGTTAAACCCTTTCGACACTGCAGTCTAAAGACGCAATAGCATTCAAAATAAGGCAAATGTACGAACGCTGAAATATTGTTGCGAGATTTTTCTCTTCTTTTCTTCTGCCTGCCTACTTGTTCACAGCACAATAAGAAGGCAGCTACCTTCGAAAGTGGAACCTCTCTAAGATCACTAGCACAAAAGGCTCCTAATCTGCAACAATAGTTAGATATTTCCGAGTGGAAAAAAATGGAACATCTGTTCCTCAGGTGCTTGGGCGGTTTGGCAGTAGTTTGCTTGGCCGGACGTCTTGGGTGGCTTCATAGAGAAAGTGTTATCTGGGGGAGCTTGAGCATTTTTGGCACGGATACATTATGTCTATAATTCTTTTAAATACGTGATGCGATCCAAACGTTTCCGAAAGGAATTTAGTATAAACCACAAATCAAATAAACCTGTTTTGAACCAGAAATATCACTGAAGAGGTGAAGTTAAGAAGGTGCTTCCACGAAAATGACTTATTTCATTAATTAAGGGGACCGTTTACCTAAAAATTGATCAAAAAATCGATTTTCTTTTTTAAATATTAAATGAAAGCCTGTTTAATTGTGAATATCTTGACACCTCATTTTTACCCATACGGCAATTATATCGCGAGATATTGTAAATTTTATTAATATACCCAGCGCAATTACCCAGAAACAGCCCTTTAAATCCCCAGTTTACATTCCCAGCTGACGCACGCTCCATCTGTTTGACATTCACTGTGTTTCTGATTTGTATGCTCTCTGCTAAAACTCCCTGATTTTTGTCAGACTAGTTGACCTTGGAATTTTCCTCTTTGGTTGGTTGGTTGGTTGATTTATGACAGCCGATTATCTACACGAGGGATATAGGCCTTAGGGGGGGGGGGTCCTACGTGGGGATCTTTCTAAGGGATCCTAACCCGTATTTACGGCAATGTTAGGAGAAAACCACGAAAAACTCCGAACGGTTAGGTCGACGAGCGCGAGAGGGGTTTGAACCCAACACCTCCCGGGTACCAGATTTGAGAGCAGAACATCTCAGCCACTGATGGGGCTTCCCTCATTTGGATTTTAATTTTTACGTCTTTTGAAAGTGGGAAGATACAAATAAACAGTTTGTTTACAACAGCAATTGATTATTTCTGTTTTTCATATTTTAAAATTGTTTAGAACACATAAAAAGTACAATTTTTTTAGTATTTAAATAATATATATAATATTTGTGAAACATTTTATATTTTGATTGATGTGACAGATGGTGTTTCACATTTAATTTATTTAAATTTGCTTTCAAAAGTACATTTTAAACTAAAATACGCCTTTCTCGATCATTTTCTTACATTTACAGATACTTGTTTTTTACCATCATAAATTTTTTTATGAATTATATGTACATGAAATGTGTTATATAGACTTACATTTACACAGTTTACAGTGCTGTATGCATAATATGTACAGGATTGATGTTTAAAGGGTACTTTTCCACACATAAAAACTTTAAATGACTTTTTCTCCATGTTCCTATTTTCACCAATTTCATGTTTTAAAAATGTTAAGGCTTATTTTGTATTTGAGCTGGAGATTTAAACTTTTTTTTGTACATGTTCCTTATTATATATGTGATAAATCTACGCATGGAATTACCCTTCAGATTATTATTATTATTATTTTAAATAAAAGTATATGAAAATGTGTTAGATTTCATCGTTTTACACTATGTATATCAGTAAAAAAAAAAATATTTTAAATGCAATATTAGATGTATCTAACAATCCATGCGCAGTTTTGTGTAATACATATTTGAAAATCTTAAAAAAAAAATATTGGGCAAAAATATTAATATTTATAAAAAAGTAGTAGGGTTTTAAAAAAAAAACAAATTTTTTTAAACTTTAAAAATTTTTTTAATTAAATATGCAGTTAATTTTTTTTTCACAAAATGTACTTTTAGTTGAACATTGAAATGCAGTGAGTTCACCATTTGAACCATATTTTTAAAAATAAAAATAATTGTTGAAAAGGTAAAATGTCATGCTTACCTTGCATGTTTTTTTTTTTTTTTTCAGCATACTTGTAATAGAAGATCAACGCCGAAAATAAGCCTACCACAAAAATAAGGAAGCCTTAATTTCTTTTTAAAAAAAATTCTATTAAACTTAAAAAATGAATGAAATGGCTCTGAATTTAAAAATGCACGTAATCACGGTGAGAATGTCAAACAATGTATATTCAATTTAAAGTAATGATTTTAAAATATTTTTCTTTCAATAAAATTTATGCATTTACTAATGGAAATCATTTCGTGAATATATAAAGCAGCCAATTTGGTTTTCAAAACAGGCATTAACAAAACGTGAACACTTCCCTCGAATGAAAGTTTTTATTAAAATTGATATCATTTTGCTTTTCTTGAGATTAGGGATTTAATCTCAACACCAGCGAAACAACTAATAAAATATAGGGTGAGCATAAAGTCTTGCTCTGATTATAAAAAAAAAATATTACAAATTAACCGTTGAATGTAATAATGTAATTTTTGTAGCGTTGCATTGATCACTTTTAAAGCTCTTGTGGGGCAATAGATGGCGCTCTACATCCACTTTCACGTCAATCAGTGGTAAATTGGCCTCCACGTTCTCCTGACATTACTCCTCGTGATTTTTCTTTTGGGTCTATATCAAGAAAAGAGTATTTGCCACACCAGTTGCTGACGTTGAAGAACTGAAGGTTAGGATAAGAGATGGCGTGTGTACTGTTAAAGAAGACATGTTAGCGAGCACTTGGTGAGAACTAGAATACCACGTTGCAATTCTCTGAGCTACCAATGAGGCACACGTTGGAATTCTATGAAGTATGTTGTCTTATTAAAATTTTTATATCAGTAGTTACAATGTATCCAAACAAACATATGTGTAATTCTAATAGTTTCTGCACTATAAATATTTATAATCGGGGCACTCTGTGCTCGGCACTGTACTTGAGTATTTCATCATTTAACAAAGTCCTGTAGTTTGAAGATTTTGTGCACTGCTTTTAGAATGGCAGAAAGCTTCCATTAGTAAAAATTAGCACAAAAAAATTACCCAATATCCACGCATAAATATAGGTTGTTTTAAATGAATATTTGCATAATTTTAGATTATGAATTAAATGAATAATATGGCATGAATAATTAAATATTAATAAATAAATTTCTGGTGTATGTAAAAAAAGACATTCTCTCAAAATAGTATATCTTTTGGAGCAAACATTAATATAAGATAAGGTCTTATTTTCAGGAAAACATCCATGCGCATCCTATGTGCATCAAAGGAATGCTTTATTTAATAGAATAACTGGTTTAAAATATGTTTATTTGATACGCGAATTATTTTGAATGTATTTCGAGAACTACCAGACCTGGAAATACATAAAGGAATTACATCATTAACTGGTCGTTAGAGGCGTAAGACAGTAACAATTGAATCCTTGTATATAGGGATGTGACGTGATGAAATGAAGTTTTTTCGTTTTAACTCTCTTACGATCGAAATTTTGTTTAGTTAGTGTTTTTTCATCCAACTTCCACAAATTATAGCAAATTCGATTTGTATTTTTTATTCTGAACATATGTATGAATTTTCAAGTAAATATATTTTTTTCTTTTTTGAGAAACTTTTGTGTACATTATTGTTTGTCTATTAATCATTATTGTTTATCTATTATTCTTGCAAAAACCTTAGTTATTCTGCATTCATTGAATATTTGAATAATTTTTACTAAGCATTGATATTTATTTATTTTAGGTTCTTCCTGATTTCAGGATCGTAAAAGATTCCATTACGTATATACGAATTGATAAAAGTCGCATGACATCTCTAGAAGGGAAGCATCTTCAGAACTTGACTCATTTAACGCGCCTTTCCATCTCATATAATCCTATTCGGTACATAGATCCAGATGTTTTTTGGGTAATCAACCATTCATTAATTTGCAAAAAGAAAAAAAAAATATGACGACTTCTTTTTTTTTGGGGGGGGGGGGGCGGAGGATGTAACGGTTTGGGAAATGTAACGGTTGGGAAATGTAACATTTAAAGACTGTCGTTTAAATGTGATTTTACGCGATATTATTTTTGTATTTCTTGTTCTTAACACATGGGCTGATAAGTTCACGGTATAATAAAGAAAACACTGCTTTTAACTTAATTTCATAACTTTATAATTTTAATAAATAACATAACTTTAATAATAAATAATAATAATTCAATAATAATAATAATAATAACAATTTAATAATAATAATTTAATAATAATAATTTAATAAATTTAAAAAATAATAATAATTTAATAATAATAATTTAACAATAATAATTTAATAATAATAATTTAATAATAATAATTTAATAAATTAAAAAAATAATAATAATTTAATAATAATAATTTAATAAATTTAAAAAATAATAATAATTTAATAATAAATAACGTAATTTTATAACGAAAAAGCTCAAAACAGTGCTCAGAATCATCGACTCGTTGTTGTTTTTGGTCAAAAGTCAACACGCGCGTCACCCACTTTGACAACAGCGTTTTTATAGACAAATGTTCATTCAAAATAAAACCTACACGTTCCTTGGATATCTTCAGAGTGTGAGCTATCTCCTGCAACTTCACTTTACGGTTCCCCAAAACGATTTTGTAGACTTTTTTTATGTTTTCCGGAGTAACCACCTCTTTTGAGTGGTGCATCACTGGTGTCCGTGCGACCACGTTTAAATTCAGCAAACCAGTCAATAATGGTTGATTTATCTGGTGCAGTGTCCGGATAACGCTTATCAAACCAAGCTTTTGTTTGAATGGTGTTTTTTCCCATCAAATAACAATTCTTGAAATTCTTTTTTATCCATTTTTTTGTTTATAAACAAAGTCGTTCAACTAAAACCACTCTAACGTTTTATCTACACGGCGAATCGTCATGACATTTCTTTCTGCTACCTTTTAAAGGTTAGTATTTACTAAAAAAAGCATCGGTTCGGCGATTGCAACGCCATCTGTGTGCCAGACAGGGAACTTATCAGCCAATGTGTTAACATTTTTCAAATCGAAAATACTCTTTCTCTGAAAGGGAGGGTGGGGGTGTGGGCTTTCCTCTATACCTCTAGTTGTCTCATTTATTTTACATTCGAAATTTTCAATATTTGTGTTATTTCAGTACTCCAATTTCTCTAAGTGTAAATTTTACATTGTGATTATATTAGAATAACCGTCTCTTCGTGCAGGAAATTATCATCTACCTTAAAAACAATACTTACTTATCAAACACAAAACTTCTGCAATTATTGCAAAAATTGTGTTTAACATCTTGTGTAATAAAGATCCATTTGCAAATTTCCATGGTGAGAACTTCCCTTACAAGACTAAAAGTTTGCTTACTTTTTTTTAAAAAATATCAATTTAAAAGTTTACAATTTTTACAATTTCAGTTTCCAAAAACAATTTTGGGGAATAGTCTGCAATACTTAAACAAGAATGAAAAATCATGCGTCAAGCATAAATTATGAAACACTTTCCAACACAGCCAGAAAACTGTAACGAAATTTGACCGTTAAATAAGGTGAAAGAAGATATGTAAGTAAACAGTTTAGAAAACACATGACACATTGAAAAATACAGTTTTCGAAATTACCTTCCAGTGTCAAAAAAGTAGTCGAATTATTGTGTGCAGCCATGTATATGATCAATAGATGTGGATACATAAAATTTAGTTCAGTTAGAATATTTACATTTAGCAATTTTCGCAAATCAATGGAAATGCACTCGAAATCTTTTGTACAGCCCTGTATATTATCTGAAGACTTTTGTACACATCACCTATTAAGCTAAAAGGCAACTTAAAACTCACTTGCAGCAATTACCAAACGTAAACGACAATGTATCTTTTTTTTCGTAGCCCTGTATATGAATATATTTATATTTCAGAAACTTCTATTAATCTACTAAATATAGTTCAGCAGTAAAATGCGCAAACACAATTAAAAAATACCCTTAAGCAATTCTCTCCTATAGACTGTAGTACTTACGAATTTCCTTGTGTAACCCTGTATACGGTCAACCGAGTTTATAAACACTCACGTATTATGAAAAAAAAAGTTAAAATGCAAACCAAAGTTGAAAACGCACTTATCACACATAGACTGTAACTATCGCACATGTACTGTAAGCAATATATTTTGTGTGTCCCTGTAAATAAAAGCAATGCACACAAGAGAGCAATTTATAGTGCACCTCAGTAATGCATATAATTTTCATTATGTTTGAAATAGTGAAATATCACTACATTACACTGCAGAACTGCAGACGATTTTTCCCCATATAACGATGTCTAAAAGAATTCTTTTGTTTGACCCTGTAAATGAATAATAAATGCTTTGCGCCCCATATTCTACAAAAAGCATGTTTTAATGCGCTTCATAATTATATATCAATTTCATTATGTTTTAAATGACGTAGTGTCATCAAAATGCGCTTGAACTGGTTATTCCCCATTGAATGTAATGTAACGGAATACTTTTTACTGTCCCTGTAAAAAAACTATAAGTGCTACACACTTTTGTTGAAATAGGGAACATGCTACGGTAAACGACAATAACATACCAAAATTTCAGAACAATCGAAGCTTATTTACGGGAGTTACAGCACGGACAGACGGATAGACGGTAGACTGCAGACGGACACACGGCAGACGGCAGACAAACCGAAGTCATAAACACTTTTCAACTAGGTTGGAAAGTGTTAAAGAAAGAAAAAAAATTCTTATCTAAATAAATCGTAATTTATTTCATTGGAAGAAGTATATCGAAGTCAGCCCAAAATAGGTTTTTAAAATTAAATATTGTAATTTTTTTTTATTATATCAGAGTGGAGTGATTTTTATTATTACACTAACTAAAATCCCTTTTCTATTGATTTGTGTTCAAATACTGCTATAATATATTGCTGATTCGTATTAAACTTGCATCGATGATTAGTCGCATTTTAGAGCACGATTTCACAGATAATAATTTTTTCCTATAATATGTATTCATACATCTTACTCAAAAAAGACAAATTCCTGGCAACATATCAGGGGATATCAATAAGTTTTTGCCCTCACATAGAAATACTTGAGTGAAATTTATGAAATGTATATATTTAATGAGTCCATGTCTTGTAGAACTAATTTGTAATTTTTTTGTGTGTTTAGGTGGAAGCGTTTTTGAAATAGGTCTGCCGGAATTAGTGAAAGTGGAGAACTTTTGAAAATTTAATATCGTTCAGTTATCAGGTTCCTCCATGTAAAGGGGTTGAAAGCCACGGAGATTTACTATGATATGAATAGTGTTTATGGGAAAAATGCCCATCTTTTATCACTGTCAAAACATGGAAGAGACATCTAAAATGTCGACGCACGAGTCTGGAAGACGGGGCTATGGAAGGCAGACCATGTCCAGCTGTTGACCAGGACATGGTTAGGAAAGTGGAGGACAGACGAATGACAATCCGTGCTATTATGGCTGAAGTGAGCATATCCAATGGTTCCATATCCATTAGGACCTGCATGACCACCTGCACTTGTCCAAGGTCTAGGCATGGTGTGTTCCAAGGTTGCTGACCCCCTCCCCGAAACAGCAGCGTGGGGATTGTGCGTCTGCAATGTTAGCCCTGTGTGATGGCAATGAGGAGGACTTTTTGATCGTTTGGTGACAATGGACGAATGCTGGGTGTAACACTTTGACCCGGAGATCAAAATGATGACTAAACAATGGAAGGACTCCGACTCAACGCTCCCCAAAATGGCTCGCGTGCAGCCATCTTCAAAGAAAGTCATGCTGTCAGTTTTTTTTCGATTGCAAGTGCATAATACTCACAGATTACCTTACCTATGGGCACAGCATAACTGGAGAATATTAAAGGAACTTGCTGGAAAACTTCGTGAACAACAGACAGTGCAGAAGCGTGGAAAAGTGAGTATAGGTGCCCGCCTTTTGGCTGGCAATGCTCCGGCTCACAAAGCCAATGAAACATTGAATGTTATCCAAAGCTTGGGCTACCAATTATTGCCACATCCACCTTATTCGCCTGACTTGGCGCCTTCCGACTTCGCCCTCTTTCCAAAAATGAAAAGGTTATTGAAGGGAAGAAGTTTTGATTCATATGCTGACGTCATTGCTGCAATGGAGCAGTGGTTTGCAAGCCAGTGTAACAACTTCTACAAAGATTGTCTGTGGAAGCTGAAATACCGTTACAGAAATGTGTTACTACGAACGGTGACTATACAGAAAAGGACTAATAATATGTAGCAATTTCATAAATTTCTTTCAATTATTTCTATGCGAGGGCAAAAACTTATTGATACTCCCTCGTATAACTATTACTTAAGTGTTACAAATATTTGATCTGTTTTAAGCTTTTATACAGACTGTAATATGCTAATTATTTCTCCTGTTATTAATGTAATGACCTCAATAATCTAAGGGAAAAGAAAGAAAGAAGTGTATTAACAATCGAAAAATGAATTTCTGAAAAATTTCGGTCTTTTTAAAAAAGAATGAACTTGAATTAATAGAATTCATTTAGTATATTGTGATTTTTGCGCGATATTTTACGCACTCAAGAAATTAAATCTGAATTGGTTTAAAGTGAACTTGTGAATCCCGTAGAATGACTGAAATCATACGAATGAATTGCGTTTTGAGAAGACTTTGTCTAATGTTATTAGCCATTATCCCCCCCCCCCCACCTAGATTGTAAATCAACAAGACTTCTGGACTCATACTATAAACGTTATCATCAAAGCGACTTGTGGTTATTAGTGCTGTGTTTTAACTGCGGCATCATGATATCTGGAGTAAATCGCGATACCAGAAAGGGGCGATTAAGAGACGGGGGGGGGGTTGAGATTAATACATCTACTTATCCCAGTACGGTAGGCTTCCTTTGACGATGTAAAAGTTTAGGATCATCTAGATGGCAGAGTGTCATCATCTAATGATGTCATCTAATTGATATAATAATAATACTTTAAAATGAAATCGTTACGTATGCCATTTTGTTTTCTCATTTATACTACCATGAGTGCACCTGAACTGAATTCTAGAATATATTCTAGAATATTCAGTCCATAACTGTTAATACTCACAGATTTGGCTGTCTACAATTTTTCATTACCTTTTAATGTAAACCGCCAAAAGAGTATTAATCACAAATAAATCCTTTGAATAATACACTTAGTAATGTAGTTTTTTTTTGTAGGGTACATATAATATTGAATTTATTTACTTTGTCCATAATAAATTGACGTCTATTCCACCGAAACTGCTCTACCCCATGAAGAGACTCAAAGTTTTTGATGTCCATCACAATAATTTGCTTTATGTGGATAATCTGTTCACTGGGGTAAGTTCCTATTATATATTCTCTCTTAAGTGCGTCAAATTAAGACAGAAGTTCCATTATTTTCGAACAGTAATCACCGCCTCATTTAAAACCAGAATTTCTTTTTTAAATAAGGAAAAACTTACTCTTCGAATATAGTGGTGAATTTGTGCCAAGTTTCCTAAAAGACCTTAAATCGGGCTTGGTCAGTCGACTTGTCAACAGCTGAAAATTTATTGATAACAGTAGAAACAAGAACGAAAAATCATGCGTCAAGCATAGATTATGTAGCACTTTCCAACGCTTCCAAAATAATTTTACAAAACATACCGTTTAATAAGCTAAAAGATAACATCTAAGTAAACAATTTGGAAAACGCATAACATATTTAAAAACGTAATTTCAGGAATTTCCAACAGATACAATATTCGGAAAAATATCCGAATACTTTTATTCAGCCCTGTATATGATCTATAGATTTGTATATGCTAGGATGCTAAATTTTAGTTTAGTTAGGAAACACGTAGCACAGTTTAAAATTATCTTTCTGGAGTTTCTGTCAATAAACGGAAATGTGTTCGCGAACTTTTGTGCTGCCCTGTATAGGATCTACAGAATTTATACACACCACGTAATAGACAAAAAGCGAGTTAAAATTAAAATCGCGTTTAGTAACTTAAAACGCACTTCCAGGAATTAGTGTTAATAGACAGTAGAGAATTCTTTTGTGTGTCCCTGTAAATGAACGATGACTGCTATACACACACTAATCTGTAGTAAGCCTCTTGTAATGCACATTAGATATATATATATATAAATTTCAATGCGTTTAAAATAGTGAAGCATTATTTAAATAAACCGCAGACGATTTTTCTCCATAGACGTCATGTAACGGAATTCTTTTGACTGTCCCTGTAAAGTAACTATAAGTGCTATGCACACCCTATTCCATATTAAGCTTCTTCTAATGCACCTTAGTGATATATATCAATTTCAATGCGTTTAAAATACTGAAACATTATTTAAATAAACCGCAAATGATTTTTCCCCATAGACCGCAATGTAACGGAATTCTTTTGAGTGTCCCTGTAATAAAACTATAAGTGCTACACACTTCCGTTGAAATAGGGAACATGCTATAGATAACGACAATAACATATAAAAATTGCAGAGCAATCCGCGCATATTTACGGGAGTTAGAGCACGGACAGACGGACAGACTGCCATACGGCCAGACAAACCGAAGTCATAAGCACTTTTCAACTAGGTTGGAAAGTGCTAAAAATAATAAACAGAAATTTGATAAAAATCATTTAATTTCATTCGTCCATATTAAAATGCAGAATCATGTTACACACTTACGCTGACATCATAACTATGATTGCAACGAACTTCGCTACCGCATTCGATTTCACGCACTTCTAAATATCGCTTTTTTAAGTTTTTACCCCCATTAAATAGATAGAAAAATGTCATTCCAAATAAAATTCGTTTGAAAACTGTAACTCAATTTGATGAACTTTTACGAATTTTAGAATTATTCTCAAATTTGTTATCTTTAAATCTATCTCAACAACAAATATTTTTTGTTACATAATGTAAAATAATATTTTCTGTAGCATAAATACATATGCGAAACTAATGAGGAAGCTCTTCCCTACACAACCACAGTTATCTATAATGAACATTTCATTTATAAATAACTGTGAAAACTAAATTCCGAAGACATATACACACTTTGCGAAACTTTAATATGAAAGACAGAACAGATTTCTCATTAAGAGCTTTCACCAGTGTAGGCTCTTAAGCGAAAAAACGCTCCAGCTAATGTCAAGTCTATGGGAAGGTTATCGCGCGATTTCTCGCTCGCATTTTAATATTTTTAAATGATTTTTTTTGCATAGGATAGCTGACGTCGATCTCTAACGTTGTTAGTTTTTACTTTTTCGATTTTGACTCCAGTTTTTTTATATAAGGGTAATTTCACTTTCAGAACCGGTTCCAACCGGTTCCAAAATTGAAAATGTCCGCTTATAAAAAAACCGTAACCAAAATCAAAAAAGTGCAAACTAACAACGTTAGAGATCGACCTAAGCTATCCTATGCAAAAAAATCATTTAAAAATATTAAAATGCGAGCGAGAAATCGCGCGATAACCTTCCCATAGACTTGACATTAGCTGGAGCGTTTCTTCGCGTGCCTAGCGTAGGCGCTTAAGAGCCTCACAATCGATTTTGGTTCCAGTTTTTTTTATATAAGGGTACTTTCAATTTCAGAACCGGTTGCAACTGGTTCCGAAATTAGAAATGTCCGCTTATAAAAATACTGTAAGAGCCTACGCTAGTCACGCGAAGAAACGCTCCAGCTAATGTTAAGTCTATGGGAAGGTTATCGCGGGATTTCTCGCTCGCATTTTAATATTTTTAAATGATTTTTTGTTGCATAGGATAGCTGAGGTCGATCTCTAACGTTGTTAGTTTTTACTTTCGCGATTTTGGTTACGGTTTTTTTTATAAGCGGACATTTTCAATTTGGAACCGGTTGGAACCGGTTCTGAAAGTGAAATTACCCTTATATAAAAAAACTGGAATCAAAATCGAAAAAGTAAAAACTAACAACGTTAGAGATCGACCTCAGCTATCCTATGCAAAAAAAATCATTTAAAAATATTAAAATGCGAGCGAGAAATCGCGCGATAACCTTCCCATAGACTTAACATTAGCTGGAGCGTTTCTTCGCGTGACTAGCGTAGGCTCTTAACGCACAAAAGTTAGTGATTCAGAACAACATGATTGCACGCAAAGTCACAAAAAGTCACACTTTCCTGATAAAGTAGTAGCCAAGAATTGTGCCACAATGTCCTGAATACAGTATGATTGTGTTTGGGAAATGTATGTTTCTATGCATGCCTGTTTGTATTTGTGTTACATAAATGCAGTTCCCAATCTAATACCCATGAAACTGCATACTCTGTTAGACCCCGACTGATTGAATGAGTTGGTGCTGATTAGATTTTCGTGTGTATCGTGTAATATGTTCTTTTAACGCTCTCCACACTGAGAAAAATGACACTTTCAAATCTGAGTAAATCGATGTTTTCATTTTGTTATGAAACTTTTTGTTTCAAATATTTTGATCCAATGCTTTCAATTCTGAAACACTAGAAATACTCAGAATATTGAAACATGGAAATACTCAAAACTGAGCACATAGAGTTCAGTTCATATTCATTTTAGAAACATGGACATACTCAAAAATGATTAGAATCAGTTCAAACTCATTTTTAAAACATGGACATACTCGAAAATGAGCACACTGAAGTCAGTTCATACTCATTTTTGAAACATCGACAAACTCAAAAAAATTGCCGTATTGATTGTTGCATTGTGCTGTAGGAATATGAAAGATTTAGAATTTGGCAGAAAAACACAACAATGTGGAGGCGAGTATCTAGCGGACAAATATTATAACAAGAAAGAATAATCATGTGTAAAGTATAGATTATGAAACATTTTCCAACTCATTCAGAATACTGGAACAAAACTTCACCGTTTAATAATAGTCCAGTGAAATGGTAATGATAATTGCCGATTGGATACATTAATTAGGGTGGAGCTAATTTTTTAATATGTTGTATGAGTAAGTACTATGTCTAATTTCCACAAGTTTGCCAACAAAATTTTTTTGCCGCTGGCGACGTCATCTTGAAAAAATGGAGAAATTTTCAAACTTTGTTTAACAATATAATAAAATATAACACCTTGTAATAGTATATTACTTTTAAATGCTAAAGGTGTAAAATTAACAACTATAATATAAATTAAAATAACTTTTATTAGTTGTTTTACATGTTTCGACTCTTCTGAGTCATTTTCAAAAAGAAAATGAGAATATTCTAAAGCTGCACGGGCTTTGAAGTTATTATTTACATGTACTTTTTAAAAAAATTACGCACGTTATCTATTATTTTTTACTTGATTGTTTATTTTCATATCTTTGAGCATGGAGTAATTCTAGCCACAGTTAAAAATTAAAACACAGCCTTAAACGTTTCAATATCTGCTTAATAGCCAAACCACCTAAGAAATTAAAGAATATCATTTGCAGTAAAATTGACCCAATTAATTTTGAGAATTATTCAGGAGTATATGAAATACCTTTTATTAAAGAAGACGGATCCAAGAATTACTACATAGGCATGACCAGCAGGAAATTTAATTGCAGAAAAAATGAGCATATAGCTGATATTAAATACAATAGAAAAACTACAGCCCTAGCAAGATTATATCAAGAAGAAACCATCCAAATAAATTTCAATGAAAGTAAAATAATATTTCCCTCCAGTCTATACTATCCATCCATAATAAGAGAAAACATAGAGATACTCACGCGCAAAAATACAATATGTAACGATGCGGCATCTTTTAATTTACCGAAACTGTGGTTAGAATTACTCCATGCTCAAAGATATGAAAATAAACAATCAAGTAAAAAATAATAGATAATGTGCGTAATTTTTTTAAAAAGTACATGTAAATAATAGCTCCAAAGCCCGTGCAGCTTTAGAATATTCTAATTTTGTTTTTGAAAATGACTCAGAAGAGTCGAAACATGTAAAACAACTAATAAAAGTTATTTTAATTTATATTATAGTTGTTAATTTTACACCTTTAGCATTTAAAAGCTTAATATAAACTAATATAAACTAATATAATAAAGCTAATATAAACTTTGTTTAGTTTTTGCCATATATCCGCCAAATCAAAGGTCTGATGAAAAAGTTATACTTTTTTTTTCAAAGTAGACTAATTCTTTACAATTTAAGCCCAGACTTATTATTTTAACTGAAATAGTTTTGGAGTTACAATTCTTCAAAGTTAGGCAAAACTTTCCGAAAAAGAGAAATTTTGGAGCTTTTCACCATATTTATCTAATAGTATCTCCTAAATAGCGACTCTTTTCATCCTCCACCCTTGAAACGTTATTTTATGTTTGCCCTCATAACAACTGTAGGCAGTAGGTATATAAAAACCGTTAAAAAGAAAAAAAAAGAGAAACCGTTAAAATAAATATTTTCTCCGCATCCTACCGATCAGAAAGATTTGTGTGTGTGTGTGGGACCTTCGACCTTTGTAGCATGAACCAATACAAGTTGTAGCATGCGAGTGCAATGGGGATAGAGGTATGAGAAATTCTAACCAATAGCAGATGGTTACCTTTAAAGCGCTGATCAAAAATTCACCAAAAACTGTGAACGACTTCGTAGGGCTACCCATTCTACTCCGGACATCATCTTCGACAGAACCACTGTGTTTCAAATTACACAAGAAACTTTTCTTGCCAATGATAATAACAATCATTGATTTTTTGAAAGATGTATTAGAAAAAGCTTCAATACAAGTGTAAAAGGGAGTTGAAGACGCTGATGTATTAATTGTCAACACTGCGATTTCAAAGGCCTCTCAGTATGATAATGTCTTCGTAGTCTGGGAGGACATTGATCTTCTTGTACTCCTCACTGCATTACCATCGCCTCACAAAAATAATGTATTCTTTCAAAAGTGCGGAAGAGGTAAAGCTCCTGATGTATTTTACTCAGCTAATTCTTTTCGCTGCAGCTTTTCCAACATCCTGCTGTTCCTCCACGCTTTCAGGGGGTGGGATACCACCTCAGCACTTTTTGGCAACAGGAAAAACCAGTTTTGTTCACTGGTTGTAAAGCATCCCAAACATGAAGATGAGACAACAGCTTTCTTGAACCCTGATGCAATGTTACAAGAATTGGTAAAAGTGGGAGAGCATTTCCTGGTTCGATTGTATGGAGGTGACCTAGCAACACTAAACATCGATGAGCTTCGATACTACATCTTCATAAAATCTACTGCCAGGACGAAATTCAACCTAGCTAGGTTGCCTCCAACAAGAGACCCTGCTCAGCTGTATACGATGCATACATACCACCAAGCTCAAGCATGGTTAGGCAAGAATAATGATCCATTGGTGTGGGGTTGGGGGAACACTTCACTGGGCCACTTCCCGATAAAAGCCAAGAAAGACGCAGTTCTAGATTCGATCCTTCAGACCATCTTCTGTGCTTGCAAAAAAGGATGTTTAAAAGCATGTGGGTGTCGAAAAGCAGGACTGAACTGCACAAACATTTGCAAACATTGCAATGGCCAGTCTTGCGAAAATAAACCGGAACTTGTTCCCAGCCTCTGACGTGGAGGAAGAAGACTATCTTGAACCCATCGACATGCTGCAAGAAAACGAGGACGAAGATGCTGAAACTCTTTCGGTCGACATTATAAACATTGGCACAGCAGGGGAAAATGCCGATGAAAATCACTCTATCGACCGCCCAGGACCTTCTAAGCGCCAAAAATCGTAAGCGACTTGAACATTATAAACTTTATGTAAAGATTTTTATAAATTGTAAAATTTTGTTTAAATGTGTAAATAAATTCATTAAGTTACACGTAACTGGTTTTTGATGCTGTTATCGACCGTCACTCCTCAAAAATTTCAATATTAGAGGGATGCATTTGGCGAAAACGATATTTCCCAAAACTATGTATCTCGTGATATTTTTGTAGTCAAATTGTAGCAAATTAACTCTTGTGTGAAAGTTATTACATAGTTTTCTATCGTAGGACTTGTAATTTTAAAGTTATGCGTAAAAATTGGCGGGAAATTCCCGAATTTTTTTTTTTTTTTTTTGGAAAATTTTGCCCAATTTTGAAGAGCTATAACTCGTCAACTATTACACGTATAAAAATCGGTCTGTACTCAAACTGTAGCAAATTTAGTCCACTTTGAAAAAAGCGCAACAACATTTTTGTTAGTTGGGGAGTTAAGCAAGATACTTGGTAAAAACTAAAAAAAGTCCGATAAATTAGAGGATTTTCCAAGATGGCGGCACCGGCGGCAAAAAATTTTGTTGGCAAACTTGCGGAAATTAGTCAGAATACCAGCCCATACATCATATTCAAAAACTAGCTTTACCCTAATTAATGTAATCATTTTCTATCATATGACTGGACTATAAGTTAATAGATGATGTGTAAGAAAAAAATTTGCAAAACTCATAACATGCTTGAAAACAAAACTTCAGAAATTACCATTAGTAATCCGAGCAATATCCAATATTTTTTGTACAAAACTATATATGATCAATAGATTAGTATATATACTAGATAGCATGATAAAATTTAGTTCATTTAGGAAACGCATACCATAGTTGATAATCCCATTCGATAATTTCCGTCAATGAACAGCAATGTACTCGAGATCTTTTGTGCAGCCCTCCATATGTTTTATAAAACTGATACACATCAAGCAATATACAAAAAATTGTTAAATCTAAAAATGCGTGCCACAACTGAAAACGCACTTCCAGCAATTATTGTTCATAGACAATAGTGTAACCGAATTCTTTTATGTGTCCCTGTTAATGAACGATGAATGCTATGCACTCCATAATCTATAGTCAGCATCTTGTAATGCACCTCAATGATCTATATCAATTTCAGTACACTATAAAAAATGACAAACGTTTCTTAATCAAAGAAAATATATTATCTTCACGAATAAATTTATAATATAAACTCATCCTTGTTAACCATGATTCTGAAAAGTGTTTCTTTATCTTTAGAAACCTCCGACATCAATGGCATTTCGAGATTTAAAGAATCATTTATAAAAACAAAATTTCTCTTGCTGCCCGTAATTTTCGAAACGTTTACGAGTAGCTTTTAAAGTGTATTAAACAGTTTTCTAAGCCCGGAATATAGTTTTTTTCGATGCTATCCATTCTCAAGTAAACATTTTCATGTTCATCAAATAGGCTTAACAGACAAACACGAAAAATTAACAGCGTTAACATTAACATTAAAATTAAGATTATTTCTTTACTCTTTCATATATAAATTAACTTATGCAGCTGAAAACGTTTACTTGAGAATTGGTGACATTCGAAAAACAGATATTTCAGGCTAAGGATATTGATTAATACACTATAGAAACTATTCGGAAACGTTTCTGAAAAAATCCGGGCAGCAAAAAATACTTTGCTTTTATAAATAATTCTTGAAATTTTAGAAATGTATTGGTTTCTGGGCATTCAAAAGACAATGGAACACGCTTTTCGGAATTTCGAAAACCTCAGAAGATTATATTATATTTTCGTTCAGGGTTATAGTATATTTTCATAAAATAAGAAACATTAGTCATTTTTTACAGTGTAGGTTCGAAATAGAGTAACACCATTCAAATACACCGGAATAGATTTTCCCCCATAGGTTGTAATGTAACGGAATGTTTTTGAGTGTCCCTGAAAATGAACTATAAATGCTACACAATTCATTTTCAATACCGAACATGCCATAGTAACCCTTAATGACATATATCAATTGCATGGCAATCCGAGTATATTTGCGTGAGTTAGAGCACGGACAGACCGAGTTCATAAACACTTTTCAACTTTGTTGGAAAATGTTAAAAAGGTATTTTAAAAATTAAAAGTAGAAAATTATACTTTAGTTAACTTTTTTAAATGTAAATTAAATTGTGTTATTATTTTTTTTGAACAGACTATTGTCGAAGATGAATTTTCAGTCCTTCACTCGCTCCAGTATCTGTATCTGCAACATAATCAGATCAAGTCTCTCGAGACGTTACAGAAGTTAAAAAATCTGAAAGAACTAAACATAACTGACAATGACATCAACTTAATAAAACCAGATCAACTACCCAACACCTTGAAACGTATTGGTTTAGCAGGTGAGCTCTTATTAAATAAATTATAAAGTATAAAAGAAATACAAACTAGTCGTTGGGGACCACCATAATACTTACCCATCATAGAAATGCATAATATAAAATATGAAAATAAAACATGTGTAAACTATTTATAAAATGCATTGCAATTCGAATTAAATCGTGGCTTGATGACGTCATTAACTTTAAATGCTCTATTACTGAATTGCGTAAAAGAAGCATCCTTATAACTCCAAAAATGATAATCCTATTAACTAACGGTTTACTGCGCCGGATTACGCGTCTCATTTCTAATTAAATTATATATTTGAATTGAAATTTGATTGAAATACAGGGCCATGGAAAATAGGATTACAAATATATCGTCTCATTTCCAATTAAAATATATCTTTGAATTGAAATTTGAATGAAATACAGGGTCATGCAAAATCAAAGAGTGGGGAAAATAGGATTACATATATCTCGGCAACTCATCATTCGATCGACTTCATTCTTTATGCAAAATTTATATTGTTTTATTGCCTTTTATATTCATTCCATAAAATAAACAATTTCGAAAATTTCTATATATCTTTTATCAGAACGAATATTTCGAGAGTCCGAAAAAATAGTTCCGGATAATCTAGGTTACTGAAACTTTAGTAGGCTTCTTCCCATTATTACGTACTAAGTATATACCAAATTTCAAGTCTCTATGTCAATTTGTTGGGGAAATAGAGCGTTTACAGACACACACACAGACAGACGGACGGCAAACTTTTTTTTCTAAAAATATGTTTTTCGGAATCTCCAGTGTCTGAAAAGTGTAAATATGTCAATTTTTTTTTTCGATTTTTAAAACGATTGCCTGTACTACGTGTGATGGGTAAGTAAAAGCAATATGTTTGTGTACAACTAATGCTATAAATAGCATAAAGGACCAGAAATATTTACTTATAGCATTCAAAATATCTAAAAGCACTTAAAAGTGTGTGTAATTGTCTGAATACTACGTCTGAACTAAATTCTCAGGATAGATAAGACAATTTTTTTTTAAATTAAGTTTAATTCGGTAACCTAATATTTACAGGGTGTCCCAAAAAGGAGTACCTATTTTTAAAAATGAATAAGAAACAAACGAATAGAGTTATTAAAAAAATTCTTGCAGGAAACGGATGTGTGAAGTCTGGAATTTTGTTTAGAACACTTTATTATGATAGTTCAAAATCTGACCGACAGATGGCGCTACAGCACATTTTGGTGGCTATATGAACAAACGGAGCATGCGTGAAGACCAGACAGAAGCAGACGTGGTCAGTGAAAGTTCATTCTAAGACTCCGGCTGGCTGTCTGGCTGTCACCCGCCTTGAGGATCCGCTTTTGGCATATGATCGGGACAAGCCCCAAGCTCAAGGCAGGAAGGTCTCCACCGTCCAAACGACACTACCGTCTCCGGATTAACTAAAATTTCTTACACCATCAATCATAAGTGGCAGCCCTATTTATCAGGGCGTGCCATGGGAAAACATTTACAAATTGAAAAGTAAATTATAGTAAATTATACAAACTCTAATTCACAAATGGCAGCCCTATTTATTCAGGGCGTGCCTGATTTTATACAATGTTTGAATATTATAGATTATATACACAATATTTAAAGCTACAGTTTTTTACAGGTAAGTAGATTTAAAAAAAAAAAAAAAAAAAAAAATGTGTACACAATAATTATATAAGTTACATGTTTTACAAATTTCAATATTTACACATTATACATAATAGCTCTTTGCAAGATGATAACAGTAATTTTCTAAGTTTAACAACATTTTCCATTCTTTAAAAGACAACCCTAAGAAATGTCTGCCCTCATGATTAACCATGCAAGAAGTAGATGAATGAATATATGAATTGTAAAGTAACAATTATGTATTTACAGGTAGTACACTTGATATATTTACATTTTACTAGATAATCAATTATATTGATTATTTTAACTATTTAATTGTTAGCAAGATTTTCCGAACATTTATACACTTAATTATAATGAGTAATGCAATGAATACTACAC
Source organism: Maratus michaelseni (assembly GCA_963931845.1). Classification (NCBI taxonomy): domain Eukaryota; kingdom Metazoa; phylum Arthropoda; class Arachnida; order Araneae; family Salticidae; genus Maratus; species Maratus michaelseni. The sequence goes on from OZ007596.1 coordinate 56,197,320, forward strand.
TCGAATAATATACAAATATACACGATGAATAAAACAATGGAAAATTTATATTTGAATAATAATCACTTATATACAATGAATAAAACTAGAGTAATATACTTGATGAATAAACACTTATAAACAGAAAATATAGTTAAAGATACATAACACCGCAAATTAAGAGGACAACCGTCTCCATGAAGCGAAATAACCTTCACAGGACGAGCAATAGCAGAATTAAAAAATATTTTAGATTTAAAAATAAAATTTGTATTTTATAAAAGAATATTTCTCATTTAAGATATTGTAATTTTGATATAATTTGCCTAGTGATTCATTATTATTAATAATATCCATCATGTCCTCGAGGAGTGTTGGAAACTTCCTATGAAATTTATATTTCATAAATCTACACTTCCCGAAGACATAATGGATAGGATCACCTCTCTGGCCACAAACACATAGATCATTATCCATTTTACCGATTTTATTTAAGAATGTAGGAAAACTGCCGCAGCCCGTGAAAAAATATATTGAGACTTTATCTTTAGTTATTAATTTAGTGTTGACTTCTGGCACAAGCTGATACGTAAATCTGCCGCTCCCTGAGTTATCCCAGTTGTACTGCCACCTTTCCAGTAATTGATCTTTGATACATTTATTTAAATATGAGCGTGGAAATTTTATTCCGCGCTCTACTGGAAGGTTGGAGTACTGAGCAGCATCATTAGCCAGCTTGTCCGCCAGTTCGTTGCCTATTGTACCCGCGTGTCCTTTAACCCATGTTAGATAAAATATTTTGTTTTTATTTTGATGTATTAGTTGCTGTATATCATAAATTGCTTTAAGTGTTGGAAATTGATTTGTTAATGAAAGGATTGTTGATTGACTATCTGATAAAATTTGAAATTTATTAAAGTTAGAATTTATTGCCCATTCTATTGCTGTTATGGCCGCGTGCAGCTCTGCTTGGTAGACTGTGTTTTCTGGTTGAATTTTAGTAGTTTTTTCGTCTATTTTTATGTTGTTCTGAAAAATCACCAATGAGAAAGCTGTATTAGAATCCACCTTAGAACCGTCTGTGTATATGTGTATAATATCTATGTTATTTAAGATTTTGTCTATTGTTATTAGATTATTTAAAAAGTTTTCTGGGTTAATTGTGTATTTGTAAAGCTTTTCTTCTATGTCATTTTTAGTTATCACCTTATTATCTTTTAATAATATCTCTGTGTTGTTTAATATTTTATATTTTAAGTTTTTATGTTCTAACGTTAGTAATAGTGGTGGAATACCCAGCAGTGTCTGTAATGTGTGAGTTGAAGTATTTTTATATGTTTTTGTTATTGATATTAAACATAATCTTTGTATGCTCTGGAGGTTACGTTTGTCAATAACTCTTAAATCGTCGAACCATACCTCCGAGCCGTAAACTATTATTTTCTCTAAGACTGTGATGTACCAGGTTCTAAGGCGTGATCTATCCACTCCCCATGTGGCTGAAAAAACGCGTTTTATTGAAGATGTTAATAATACTATTTTGTTTTTAATTTTTTGGATGTGTTTATCCCATTTAAGATTTGATTGGAATGTTATACCTAAGATATTTAAGTCGGTGACACCTTTTATATTGGATTGTTTTAATTTAAAGATTGGTGGACGACTCACCAAGGCATTTTTACCCAACAGAATGTACGATGTTTTATCTGATGATATTTTTAGCGAGAGTTCTTCACATATTTGGGCAAAAAGGGCAATTCTTTCATTCGCCTGCGATTCTAAATTTCTTCTATTGTTTGCGCGTATAATAAGATTGAAATCATCGCAAAAGGCATAAAGATTAGTGAATTTAGTGTAGAATATTTTTAGTATTTGATTGGCCACAAGGAGCCACAGGAGAGGGCCGAGACACGAACCCTGTGGACAACCTTGGGAAGTAGGACGTTTAATGTTATTATTTAGGTAATCGGTAATGATGAGTCTGTCTGAAAGAAAGCTTAGGAGAAAGTTTATAAGATATTTTGGGACTGGCAGGGTTTTGAGAATTCTGCCCAATGTTGTCCAGTCAATATTATCAAACGCCCCCACAATGTCAAATGAGACGAGCGCGCAGTATTTATTTGATTTTAGATAATTATTAATTTTATATTTTAATCTGTTAAGTAATTGTACTGTACTTTTTCCTTCACGGAAGCCAAATTGAGATTTATGTAAGTAGTTATTGTTTTCTAGATAGTAATTTAGTCTATGTTTAAGCATGCGTTCTAGGATTTTGCCCAGCATCGGGAGAAGGCAAATGGGTCTATATGAGGTTGGGAGTTTAGGATTTTTATTGTTTTTTGTGAAAAATATAACGTTAGCTATTTTCCAATTTTTTGGGAAATAATTTAAATTTAAACATTTATTGAAAAGATCACGAATTAAGTATTTGTATGATTTGAAAAGATTTTTTATGAGGTATGCGTCTATTTTATCGGGACCGGGGGCTTTAAGATTGTTTTGTTCAGATAATGCTGTTTTTATTTCTTTATTTGAGAAGAGTGGGGGTGAGGGGACTATCTCCCCTGCTGGGGCTAAAAGTAACGGAACAGTTGGATTTATTGGAAAATGATGTGTTAAAAGATTTTGAAATGTTTCTTGTTTTGTAATGTAAGGTGAAGAACCTTCCAAGGATGTGTGAATAAAGTGTTGGTTTGATAAGTTTTTGTTTGTTGCAATTTTGAACGCCTGCCCAAAGGTGTCTTTTGTATTATTACAGAATTTTTTCCAGGAATTTAATTTTTCGCTTTTTATGTGTTTTTTATATAGCGCTCGCTCACGTTGTAGAAGCGTTCTCCATTTTGAGTCACCCGATGACCTCCATCTTTTCCTTAGAGCTGATATTTTGTTTCGGTGGGATCTTAGCGCGTCAGTCCACCAGTCAAAAGTTGGGTATAGTTTAAGTTTTTTAGTTTTTAATGTTTTTTGACATGTTTGGTTAATTTTGATATTGAAGTCTTCTAGCCAATTATCCAATTTGTCATAGGTGTCAACCGATGTAAGTTTAGTGTGTAAGTCCGTGGCCAAAGGTCTGAAGAATTTGTTAAATTTTTTGAAGGTTGTATACTTTGTTTTAAACCTTTTGAGATCTATTGTTGAGGGTGTTAATGAAAGAGAGAAACAAATATACCTATGATCAGATAGCGATACGGATTCTGTGTCCACGTACCAGGAGTCGACGAAGTTGGTTAGATCCTGAGTGCACACGGTGACATCTGGGTTTCCCCGACATGGACGACCCGGCTCTCCTATGAACGAAGGTGGTGATTCCGTATCGTTTATGAGTGTTAAGTTCCTTGAAAGTAGTAGGTATGTTAGGATGGATCCCCGTTCATCCTCCTTTTGGTAGCCGAGCAATGACAAGTGCACGTTGAGATCTGCTCCCAAAATCAGGTGCTGAAGGGGCATGAAGAAATCCAGCCATTTTAAGTCCTCTCGGAAGTCTCCTGATGGTTTTGAATAACAGGATCCTATTGTTATTGGTCCTGTAGATGATGTTAGATTCACGAAAACTGAATTATGGTCGCTGTAACATTGAACTACCTCCACATCAGGGCGTGTTACTATGATTGCAGCTGTATTGTTCCCCGATGTGAAGGTTTGCCAAGACTTGGAGGGGACTGCCCATATTTTTCCTTCCTGTGAATAATAGTCCTGAATCAGCAACACTAGGATCTTATTCTTGTTGGCATGGCCCATGAGATTCTCAGTTGCTGCTTTAGATTTTTGTAAGTTTATTTGAAGAAAGGTCAGTTTGTCGATTTTATTATCTATTTTGTTAACTATTGTATTGGATGAAGCTGAGGTTTTATGCTGTATCGGGGTTGGATGAATATTGTCTATGTTGAATTTAAAAACTGTTGTTGTGCGTAGATGTTTCTCTGTTGGATGTAATAATGGAAGGCTGGACATTCGGAAGAGTCAGCCGAGTGAGGAAAGTCGCCCTGCGTTCCTGAGCAGTTCACGCATTGATGTTTTTGGGGGGATTTAGCCAATGGGCAATCAGAAGAAGCATGTTTTTTCGTGCAGTATTTACAGGACGTTTGAGATCTGCAGTTTGTATTAGCATGTCCAAAATGTTATTTTGATGAATTGAGGACATATTGAAAATATTGTCATTTAATTTTCAACTATTTCTGATGAATGCAGTAGCCGCAGCGCCATCTGTCGGTAAGAATTTTAACTAACATAATAAAGTACTCTAAACAAAATTCCAGGCTTCACACAACCGTTTCCTGCAAGAATTTATTCAATAACTCTATTCGTTTGTTTCTTATTCATTTTTAAAAATAGGTACTCCTTTTTGGGACACCCTGTATTTGTATGCGTTTGTTTCTTATGCGTTAATTGTAATACATGCGTGCAAATATTCTACAACACACATAAACTAATTTTTTTTTCATAAAATGCTTTGTGTAATACTGATAAATTTTCCAGAAAATGTTGCTGAAGCTCATTTGAAGCTAATTATAATATAATATTTAAATAAAGAAATTTTATTTAAATGCAGTTACCCTATTTCCCGCTAGAGAACGCTTTAAACAAAAAAAAGAAATTGTATTGAATCTGTCTTACCAACGTTTATCTACAGTATAAGTATCATACTGTGAAACACTGAAAAAATCCATTTTATTTAATTTTTTTAGCCGATTTTCACCCATGAGTCACTATATGCAGATTTTTTTTTTAAATTTGTATTACCTAATTTTACTTTGGTGTGCGGTTATTATATAAGAAAATATAAAACATTTTTTTTAAAGTTTTAATCATGCCATTTTCAACTAGGCGTGCTACTAGTAAGTTATTATGGGATTTTTCTTTCAAACACAAAGAAATTCCATATTTATTTTCCAATTTAACTGAAATATGTTTTATTGTACTGAATGAGTACGTGCATAATTTGTTTGCTCGATGTTCTAGTCCGATTGTCTACGAAAATATCTCGCCGGCGAAAATAACGTACGCACTAAACTTTTATGACGTATGCACTTTAATTGTGCTCTTTTTGTCTATTTTTTAATGTAATTCCCAAACGGTTTGAAATTTATTTTTGTTATAGATAGGTTTCGTTGTCATCTTCATAGGTATTTTCTGAGAAAATTAGAACGAAATCCATTAAATATTTTTGAGTTATGCTTGACGAAAGGTTTTAATATCTATTGTAGCTATAGATGGGGGAAAGTAATAGTGCGCTGTGTATGTGTCTTCGTTTACACTCAGACCATTATATGGAAATGAATATAAAGTAGCTATTCATTACTTATACTAAACTGTCATCTAAGTTGTTACAAAAAACGTACAAACGCAAGGCATGTGGAATTAATCTGTCTGCCGGCCTGACCACCCATACATAATGTATAATTTCTTAAGATGTTCTTAATTTAAGAAAGTTTAATTGTTTATTATAGTGGATTACAATGTTTTTTTACCACAATGCATAAATTAGGAACACATTAGTAGCCTGAAATGCTGCTGACAGTCGGGGGTTTGGCGCAGGAAGGGCGACCCTTAGTTTATTATATTTTTTTATAAGAAATGCGAGATTTCCAAAACGATATTTTTTATTTATTAAACTAATTTTCTTCTAAATATTTTACAAGAAGTGCCTAACAACCATTTTGTTCAATCAGTTCTATCGAAAATATTATCTAAATTATATGAATTTTCTAATATATCTCCCGACATTAAGGAAGATAATTATTGGGGTGGAGCAATTTATCGATTCATAATTTGGAGCATAAAGGTTTAAGCAAAAAAAAAAAAAGGAAATTTTGTTTTCTGGCAGATTTATACCAATTGAACGCTTTTTACGCAATTAATGTTTGCCGTTAGGATGAGACTTTATGCTCACCGTGTATATTTAACAAGATAGTTGATAAGGATAAGAGTTCCATCCGAGTATCTTATCCGAATTTTAATCAATGTACGAGAGTTATTCGGGAAGTACGTTCCGCAATGTAAAAATTTCTGCACCCAACGGATGGCGCTAATCTGCCTTATGCGGTATCGCATCCACAATGACTGCAGAATGCGTCATAACGAAAATGTTGTTATGGCAAAATGCTGACACGTGTTAATATTACGCTAAAGATGTTTAAGACTACAGAAGGTCCCACCAAATGTGAAATTCTTTCTCTAATTCGCTTTTGTAATGCATGGAAGAACACCTCATTCTCGACACAGCGAAAGTTCAAAATTGAACCATTACCACACGCAAATAGTTTCTGGGTTAGAAAAGTGTCATATACATGGATAAACCCAGAAACAAAACCATCAATGTCGCTGTTTAAGTTGCAACATTGAAAAATATGCGACGTGCCTTTCAATACAAAAGATGGGGAAGATAATTAAATGCTTAGTGATGGTGTCATTTTATAGCTGGACATTGCCAGGCCACATGCCGCTCACTTGACTGAAGATGGCATACAGTCCATCAGTTGTTGGGACCTTCTGTAATTTTAAACAGATTTAGCGCAAGATTTACATGTGTCAGCGTTTCACCATATGAACTTTTCTGTTAGGACGCATTCTTCACTTTTTGAGGATGCGATGCCGCAGAGGCAGATACTGTCGGGTGCCGAACTTATTACATTCTGGAAATTACTTCCATAATAACCATCCTATCATAGCCAGAAAATGTTCACTTTGTGTGAGTTCAAAGACATAAGATAAACCTTAATGTTAAAACACACAAATTCAAGGATAACCCAGTTTCAAAGATAACCCAGATCCCCTTTAACAGTGTAAAATAGAAAAAAAAAAAGATTTAAAGGATTCAAAGAACCACGCTCGGCTATAGCCCTGAGTACTGTCTTATGAACAAACCAAAACTGGCAAAAGGTAAGAGTTTATATATACCAGAAAAAGCAGAAGTGACGTACCTGACAAGAAAACACCGACAAAACAGGCAACACTCTGCAGTATCTCTCCACACAAGGGAGAGAAGAGGGTTGCTAGTCATGTCATCAACCAAGGAATCTGTATATTTACGGAATGATAAGCCTCGTAAAAGCTCAAATACTAAATTGCATTTTTGAATAATTTTACCCCCAGAAAAGTTAATCTGATTGCTCGAATCCAACAATGCTTTGCTATTTTAGATTTATCTAATTCCTGTTTTTTAACATAATTTTCATGTTCTTTTTCTAAATCTAAGAGCCCGTTTCGTCTGCCCAATATAAAACAGTCTACATTCACAAAAAATTCTATAAATGCCTCAAGTATTATGGCTGGAATCGGATCCTTGAGATTGGAGAAAGCAACTTTATTTACGGGAGAAAAAACAATTTTGAAACTAAACTTATTTTGAATACGTGAAATTTGAGAACTGATGTTTGGAAAATAATTGAATACAGTAACATTTTTAAAATCCGTATTTGTAGATACAGAACCAGTGACTTTAGAGGATTTAAATAAAAAAAAAGATCAATGACATACAAGTGGTTTTCCCTTGTGGCTTTTCTGGTATACGAACTCTTGCCTTTGTCATATTTGGTCAGTTCATAAGCCAGTACTTGGGGCTATAGCCGAGCGTGGTTCTTTGAACCCTTTAAATTTTTTTTTCTATTTTACACTAATGAAGGGAATCTGAATTTTCCTTGAAATAGTCGTATATGGTTTTAATGTTGAATAATTTTAATTTGTGTGTTTTAACGTTGTAAGCTGTATCTTATGCCTCCTATCATAATTTCAGTTTTTCAAAACTGAGAAAAATGCCTTGAGAATGTTTACTGTCCTCAGAAATTGCAGACATCTGGTCACATTAGTATCAGATGCTTTTATTGGTTTTTAAATCTAAAAAAAAAATAGGTAACAAAGCATTTTAAATAAAAAAAGATTATCTTCATTAAGATATGTTTATGTCCATTAATTTTTTTATATTGTTTATGCAATAGAAAACGGATTTGTAAATATATTTTATTTATTAATATTTTATATTTAATGCTGCCAACTATCACGCAACTTTAAAAAAATAAATTATTTGATCCATTTAATTACAGAATAAATATTGCATAAAATAATTTTTGCAAAATAATTTCGTATAATATTTTTAATTTAAATTACCATCAATAAAATCTAGTCAACTTTTAACAGATAATCCTTTCAAGTGCGACTGCAATCTGAAACCATTTTTGGTTTTTCTCAAAGAGAGGCAAAAGGAGGGATTCTTTGAAACTGATACCGAAATGTGCTTGCGGTCTGATATTGAAAGTAGTCAACGAAAACAATCAAATTGTCCAAATATGTGCTCATGTAGCTGTACTGAATATGGAGGTGATACTTTCATGTTAGTTGACTGCAGTTCAAGAAACCTATCTGGCGTCCCGCAGTTTTTGAAAAACAAATTGCCGCGTCTGGAAGTAAGTATCATCTTTAATTCTTAAGTAAATGATTTTGCAAGTTACGTATGGTGTACCTTCCCAGGAAGCATACTTTTGTTTTTAAGGAGGCTAATATCTTTTATTCGACTAAAATTGGATTTTTTTTTAATTCACTCAAACTAAAATTTAGTTGAATTGTAATATTTAAAGCAAAATTGCATTCGAAATTTCATTTTAGAACAAAAATTATTTTAAAAAAATAAAACTTTATTTTTCGACATATAAATAAACTTTAAGACTTTATGTCTTTATAAATGTTAATTTTAAAGTCATGTTATTGAAAATAGTTATTTTTCAGTTTTCGAACACGATTTTCTTTAAATTTGTCTCAAGAACTTATGTCTCAATAACTTATGTTAGTTCATATTTATGTAGAACATTAGAATGGAATTGTGTGCGGTTGTTCATAAGAATGAGTAATTAGTCATATCTTGCTAAAAATTGGTGATGATTAGGTTTCGATGTATATTGACTGACAATATACGCTGCACTGCAATATTTTTTACTATTATATCCTTTTAGGTATAAGTCCAACAACTAATTTTATTAAACTTCATATTAAGTTAGAAATTGCCACAAATTAGCGCTGATTACATTTTGGTGTATATCGCGCTAAACATGGTGCTAGTGTGGTGAGTACCTCATGTCTAATCTTGGCCTTTATTGGATGGAATTACAACAAATTTTGTATGGATGATTCTTTTTATGAAAATCGATGCTATTTTATATATGGATAAAGTTTCATAATCTGATACACCACCAATAAATGCAATTTTGAGAACGTCGCTTATAATATCATTAACTCCATTCCTGGAAATTACATACTCGTGCAACCACTTCATTGGCAGAGGAGCTTATATTTCACATCAACTTTCGCTGGGAACCCGATTACTGAGTCGTAGCCTTATACTTTTTGCGATGAATGTTTGAATGTTAGAGCTCTATGTCATTTTCTACTGTATAAAAATAGCATCAAATTTTATTTTTTATGTGAATGATTAAAATTATTTATTTTTTAGTTTTAATACACAACACTGAGTGCTGTTGTGCTGTGCTTTTTATAATTCATTGATCACAGTATATTCGTGTTCTCAAAGAGTAACTCAAAGAACTGAACTCCGCTTTATATTCATAATTGTTGATGTGCGATCGTGCTATTTAAATTAATATATTAAAAAATATAGAAAAGAGATTTGTGATGTATTCAGCATACTAACAATGAGGGCTTTTCTATCGGTGCATAGAAGCACGTGATCACAAAAAATGATGATTCAAAAAGTAATATACATATACTATAAAATACATTCCCAAATTTTGTTCAATTTCTACTATGGGCTTCATTCACTCACGTGACAAAACATTATTATCTGTACTAATAAAAGAAAGTTTCGCTCTGTGTGTGTGTGTGTTTATTTGTATGTTTGTTTGTCTGCGATGGCTAGCAAAATCTAGCCCACCTAGAAGTCTGAAAATTTAGGTGTGCATAGTCCAAGGCCTGGCCTGGTGCACCCGAGTCTCAGAATTTTAATACTTTGAAAATAAAGAGAAATATTAATTAAAAACTGATCAATAACGATTCATAACTCGCGCATGCCCAGAACCCGATTTTCCACATCGCACGAGAATGAAGACCCATTTGCATGAAAAATGCGTGTATTTCACAATTCTGTTTTAAATTCTATCGACTAAACTGTTTAGTTTATTTAAAAACGACAAGCATATTCTGAAAGATCGTACTCTTACGTCTCCAATGCTGTAATCAATCTGAACAAAAATTTCTGTTAACCCTTTGAAAATTTTTTTTGAAAAAGGGTCATTTTCCCGGGGTTATGTTTTCTCCCTTACGCCAACGCTCCTCAATAGCACAATTTTAAAGATACAGGCAAACCAAACATGTGTTCTTAAAACGGAAACCTTCTTCTAATAGACTGTATAATTATTTTTATTAATACGGATTTTAACTCTTTGAAAAACACCGGCAAAACAGGTCATTTCGCGCCTCACCAGAGGATTATTTTTCTTGCCCTAAAAGTTACTAAACGTTCGTTTTTTGACACAATCTTTTTAGAACATCTCGGTAGAACAGATTTACATCACCTATAATAATTTCGAAGCGTTCGGGCGAGGACAAGTATTTTTTAAAAATTAAAATCTGAGATATTTTCGGCGAAAACCAATAATAATGGGATGTTTTCCGCAGTCACGCTCGGCTTCTGGTAACGTTTTCACTATTTAAAATGCATATATTTTCACATACTTTTAAAGAGGGCTGGGGAACAGTTATCTATTAAACGACTAAAATTTCAGAAAGACCGGACAAAGAATACTATTTTTTTTTTCATGTTAACGGACCCGACGCGAAAAGAAAACATTTATTTTTCAACCAGATAACAATATTTCTGACGTAATTTTTACACGTGTTGTAAAACCGTTATATTTATGGCCATTGAAAATTTCAAAGGGCTTGGACAAGAAAAGCTATTTTTTTAACTGTATAACAATCCTACTTGAAAAAAGAAGTAAATGATTTTGCGATTTTGTCATTAAAGATGTATATTCATACAAAATCGGGTAAAATATATAAAATAATACAAATTTGGGTTTTATTTAACGTTTTATCACGGGCCAGGGCAACGCTGGGCGAGTCAGCTAGTAATAGTGTAAAATTAGGAATGTTTCATTACAGTTATTCCTTCATAGATCAAAGGAATTCCTTTCAAAAGCAGCTGATTCGAATGAAAGCGAAGAAAATATTGTGAGGGTTCACGCAAGCGTTAAAACATCGTTCCAAGTGTTCAATTCGCACAATCGTCAGGTGCGGGAGCTTGCATTTTTAGAAGTTTTTCTTGTTTCTCACTTGGTTTGAATATTATGTTAATATTTTAATATTAATTACTTATCTGTTTATTTGTTTTTTATTATTGTATTTGTTATTTTGTATATTGTATTTAGTAAAATCAGTGTTTCGGAAATAAAGCAATTGGATTTTTCAATATTGCTATTGACTAGAAAAACGTCAAGATAAAACTAGAGATTTCAAATGGAATCCAAGCCCGATTTATATGAGAAATGTCCATGAATTTGTGAAGCGAATTAACTAACAGACTGTTTTGTTTTCTGTTCCTTTCCTTTTTGCAAAACAAAATGGTGATTCAATTTGGGTGAGTTACGGTGTAGCTTATTTATCACATCTGACTCAAAAATAAAGAAATGTGAATGCTGGCAACTACATTTAAACTCCGCATTAGAATTTAATTTGTTAGGAAAGGTGAATATTCGCCAACAGCTCGATAGTGCATTTCGTTCGCGTGATTAAAGCACGGGGAGAAAATGACCAGAAAGTAGAAATTGTCTATAATTAATATTATGCATCTTGCTTTCTCAAAATTAATCCTGAACTCATATGGAAGTTAAAGATTTTTTACCCCTGCATGATTAGGTTTTAGTTACAATCAAATCATCATACAGTAGAACCCAGGTACAGCGAGAAGAATGCATAGTGTGGTAACCGGCTATTCCAGTAATGCTTTAAAAAGTGCTAAACAATTTATTATTATTATGGTACAAATGTGTTACACTTACGCACCAATGTTTGGCGACTTTTTGATTGGTGCAATTTCCAAGCCCAAGCCAAACCAACAATTTAATACAATAGCCAGGTTACCATTAAAGAAAAAAATCCCTAAAATTTTGCGACTTTTTTCCTTGTTATAACCGATTAGAAAAATACTGTGCGTGAGTGTAAGACATTATAGCCTTAATATTTTCCACTCTTCTAGCAGAGATTCATCCTTTGGTACGCTAAATAGGAATACTTTGCTGTTCTTGTATCGAGTATTGTAACAAAACAATGCGTATCACATTTTTTAGCCATGATCACTATCTTTCATAATTTTAAGCTTATGAAAATCACTATCTATGTCAGAGGAAACAGAATATAATTTAAGATTTAAAATGCTTACCACCGGCCGAAACGTTTTCTCAATTTGATTCTTATGCAATGTTTACGTTGAAAAGAGCTAGCAGATGTCGCTGCGATCAACCTCTTATCGTTCAGCATCGTTGTACATTTATCGGATTCCATTTTTTAGTGCTATTTTGTACCCGGTTTCCACCATATTTATTCCAAGCGCTGTAACCCAGGTAAATCGAAGTACAGGTTAAATCGAACTTTTAAATTTTCCTGAAAATCGAAACATTTACACTTGTTTTTAAACTTGCTTCTGCAGCGAATATTTAAAAATGGGATTGCGTACAATTAAATTTTGCACCAAAAGTATACTACAAAAGCAATCGCATTGGAAAGTCTTCCGAGTAAAAAATAAAATGCAGCAGCAACATTTTTTAAATAATACTACAAACTTTCTTGAAACAGTCAAATAAGCTATAAAACAATTCTTAAAAACAAATACAATTTAATGCTTACTTTAAATTACTTGTAATTTACAGATTTTGTTGTAATAAAATAAGATTTTCAAGAAATAAAGATTGTATTTTTTATATTAATTGTACAGCCTCTATAAAATGTGCTTGAACTTCTGTTTCGTTATTAAAGCAGCATTCAATACTTATTTGTAATAAGGAAATCGGTCAAACTTGCAGTGGTTAAGATGAAGTATTATAATCAATGTATTTAATAATAACGTAAGAAATAATCAAGAAATCTAACTTTAAAATTTAAAATCATTGTGAAAATTAACTAGTTTTTTTTCTTTTTTTTCCTTTTTTTTTTGTAAATATTTATTATTTTAATCATTTTATGCAAGATTATGGTCAAGGAAGATGTACCTAAAATTTTATATAAAGCGATTAATGTGGTACGGAAATCGATTATAACGAAGTAAATAAATAAAAATGTGGAAAAATCTAATTTAAACGATGACAAAAATACAAGTACTATACGACCATTTTAAAACGTCCGTTTTAAAACTTATTTTCGACTCGTTAAGTTTTAAAACTATAGTAGTAGGGAAAGGAGAGTTCTGGCTCAGTCGGAGGATTTGAGGATCCGCTCATCCGGCCGGAGGCACGCAGCTGCAGCACTGAGGATCCGCTCCTCCGGCCGGAGGCACCGCTCCTCCGGCTGAACCGATCCTCCGGCTGCACCGATCCTCCGGCGGGGAAAAATAATTTTCTACTGTAACACTACGAGGGGTGAAAATAAGAACTCTAAGAAAAGGTTAAATGGACAAGATTATCATACTATAAGATGAATATTGATTTTATACACTAATTTTGAATGACAAACACCTTAATGAGTATCACTAATTAAGCGAAACAATGGAAAAATATCAACCTTAACGAAAAAAGCAGATTTCTTAAGAATTTTTCAACTGTAAGATGACGATATCAACTTATATGAAGAAATTTAAACTTACATTTTAGTTTTGCACAATGGACACCTTAACGAGAATAATAATTAAGCAAAATAAAATAACAATTTTAACGAAACTGCTGATTTCTTATGAATTTTTCAACTATAACAGGAGAATATCAAACTATAAGATGGATTTTAAACTTATATTATAGTTTCTGAACAATAGACACCTTAATGAGTATAATAATTAAGCAAAAGAAAATATTACTTTTAACGAAAATGATGATTTCCTATGAATTTTTTCAACTATAAGATGTGGATATCAAATCATAAGCCGTAGAATAAACATATATAATTATTTTAAATGACGAACATTTTTAATGAGTATTACTAATTAGACGAAACAATTGAAAAATATCAATTGTAAGGTATAAAGCTGATTTTTTAAGAATTTTTCAAGTATAAGATGAGAATATCAACTTATAAGAGGAAATTACACTTTTTTAGTTTTTCAACCGTAATATACAGAAAATATTCAAAATTTGAATGAATTTTATACCTAATCAATTGATTTTCCGCACAATAATAGGAGTTTTAACAACCATTATCTAATTTTACTGTGTATACTTGATTTAATTCTGTTTAGACGTACGTAATATAACCTTTTTATATCATTTAGACTTGAAATAAGAACCATATTTAAATAAAAACCAGTTGTTTATTTATTCTTAATACGCAAACTTTTTTTCTTTCCTAAAATGTAGCATTTCTGAGGAGGGATAATAATTCCACCCCACATTCTAAGGAAAAGGGGAGCCTAACAATGACCGTCTAGGTCACAACTTTTACTATAATATAAATATTATTCGCTATCAATGTTTACAAAAAATCCATGTTGGGAGATAGATATGAGTTATATTTTAATAAAGTTTACCCTCCTCCATCTTCTACACGATGCTAACAATTATACAAACCAAAAGAAATACCGATTTTTAACGAAAAAGGGTGAATTTTAATGAATTTTTACACGTTTTCGGTATTATTGTACACTAACAGGTATGATATTATTTCTTAGGTGATTACAATACAGAGAAAAGTATTCACCTTTAGATTACTTTCGTGAAATATTTAACAGTAATTATATAAACTCCTGTTTACATCACTAATTTACATTTGAAAATAAGGATTTATAGGATAAAATAAATAATCTTAACTTATACTTAGTAAATTTTACACAATTCCAATTATTTTATACCGTGTTTTTCACGAGTTTTATATTAATTAGTAATTTTATATTAATTAACTTTGAATATTTTCTATGATATGGTTAATCCATTTTTATCACAGAAATACCAGTACCTAAAATTTCACTTAAACTCATATTCTAAGTATTAATATTCACTTATAACTTTACTTTTAGTTATACTTTTACTTGAAACCATGTGAACTTGTAGAACCCTGCTTACGCATATGGAGTTTAGTACATCACGCTGTTATCTAAATGAATATGAATACCTTATTGTTTTAAATTTTCCAATTTTAACAGAATATGCACGAATATAAACTTTAATTTTATCTAAACATTTTATTTCAAATAGCCTAGTTTATGAAAACGATACATATTACCAAATATTAGACAACATTTTAACATGAACTTAGATACTGATCACATACCTATTTTAGCATAATTTATTAGCATTTCTTCCATTTCTTTCAGAAATATACATATAAAATTATGGATTTACCGAGTATATATCCAATTTTAGCTTTCACTTACCAATTTTTTACACCATTTCAATGATTTCAATGATTTCAAGCTATTTTATATCACAGAAACGAAAAAATAATTGAATACAGACGCGAGTAAATAATATTTGTATTGTATTTTCCATTCAAAGATTTGAAACTCAAGTTAAAATTTATGTTATAAGTATTGATATCCACTTTTAGTTATACTTTTACTTGAAACCATATGAACTTGTAGAACCTTGCTTACGCATATGAGTTTAGTACACACTGTTATCTAAATGAATATGAATACCTTATTGTTTTAAATTTTCCAATTTTAACAGAATATGCACGAATATAACCTTTAAGTTTATCTAAACATTTTATTTCAAATACCCTAGTTTATGAAAACGATACATATTACCAAATATTAGACATTTTAACATAAACTTAGATACTAATCACATACCTATTTTAGCATAACTTATTAACATGCAATAGCATTTTATCCATTCCTTTCAGAAATATACATATAAATATATGGATTTAACGAGTAAATATCCAATTTTAGCTTGCATTTAGTGATTTTTTACACCATTCCAATGATTTCCAGCTATTTTATATCACAGAAACGAAAACATATTTGAACATAAACGCCTGTAAAATAATATTTGAACTGTGTTTCCTATTCAAAAATTCAAATCTCAAATTAAAATTTATGTTCTACCACTTATCAACTATTTATCACACATAACTTTTACCATAAAAACATCGTAGAAATTAAATATACGTTAAATGAAAATAATAAATTGTAAGTACCTAAAAATATCAAACACAAAATCTATTAATCAAAACTTAAAAAAATAAAAAAAAAATTAAAAGTTCTTACGAAGTTAAAAAAAAAAATTAAAAGTTCTTACGAAGTTAAAAAAAAAAATTACAAATGAAAAAAAAAAATTTACAAATGAAAAAAAAAAATTTACAAATGAAAAAAAAAATTTACAAATGAAAAAAAAATTTACAAATGAAAAAAAAAAATTACAAAATTTAAAAAAAAAAGTTTTTACAAAAAAAAGTTAAAAAAAAAGTATTTTACAAAAAAAAAAAAAAAAAAAAGTTTTTTACATTAAAAAAAAAGAAAAAAAAATTACGAAGGTTTAATATATTACAAAAAGTACCCATTTTTTACAAAATTTTTTAAAAATTAGAAGTTTAATTGCTATTATTAGCACTATCACTTCTCAGAATTTAGCAGCCTAGACTTTTGTACTTTTAAATATTTTTAATACTATAAAGAAAATTTCAACTGCAATTGTACCAACACTATTATTAAGTTCGCATAAACCAAATTTCATACTGTATTTAGCGAATTTCCAATTAACATCTTCCGTGTAGAGTGACTTTTTCCTCTAACATTTGAAATCGTGTATATCTGCTACTTTCATATTTATAATTAATATTTCAGAATTAAGACCATACTAACCATTTTAATATAAGACCATATTTAAGCAAGATTCCATGATAAAGCTTATTATACTGATGATTTTTATTTAGTACGCATGCGCAGTTTTGTCACATGATCACTTTAACTGATGATAATATAAAATTTTGAAAAGTGATGCAGAGGTTCTCATTTCCCAAGTCAAATTCTTGCAGATAACTATTCAGATGACTGTATATGTATAGCTCCAGTAAATTTCCTGATTTTAACCCAGTTGGGGAAACAATTTATCTGTTAACGAATAAAGTAAGTTGTACTATATCATTGTAAAACATCAATAAATGATTATTTATCTATTAAATCTTTTCTAAGTATATAATTATATTTCTTTTATTGTATAGATGTTACACCAAGATGAATCAAAACAGCAGAAACTCTCTTTACCAGAAATGGATACCCCGGATGATTCATCGTCAACACATATAGAGTTAAAGAATAATATACATGTGAGTACTTATATGTGATATATTAGAATACATATATTAAACATAATTAGAGTGAATTTACAATAAAATATTGTACCAGATGTTCTATAAAATGTGATGTTTTTTCGTCTATAGTGTTAGAAGGAATTCTAAATATATGCATTTATTTCTCTTGCAGATGTGTTCCACTTGTAACAAATACTTTTCAAGTAAATGGAATTTAAAAGAACATATACAAATCCATACTAGTGAAAAACCATATACTTGTAATCATCGTCAAAAATCATCTACAAGAAAGCGTGAATTATCTTTTACTAGAAAATACAGACCATCAGTTCATATGAAAACACATCCTGTTAAAAAATTGTTTTAGTGTGAAAAGTGTGAGAAAATATTCGTTATTCGTAATAAACTGAATAGACATATGACTGTTATGTTGAACTTATCGAAGACAGTATCCCAAATCATATTGAAGATGGATATTCAAAAATTAACCAGTAGTTTGAAGAATTTAACAGTCAAAGATCAGATTGGATACTTCGAAAAATTGACTGTATAGAACATAAACCAACATAACATTTACCCAAACTACTCATGCAGCATTATTGATTTGACATATGATATCCAAAAAGTGAAATTTGTAAAGAAAAATCCAAAGTGTTGTAAAGAATTTTATTGATATAATTGATAAAATGTATTGAAGAGAAAATGATATAAATGTAGACAATATTCACAATGTATTGTTTAAATACCCATAATAATAAAAAATGTATCTATACACATCTGTGTTTATTTTTATAAAACATATTTCATTGTTAAAATACATTGTATGATTTTTAACATGAAATTTCTACATGACAGTAAATAACTAATTTTGCTTTACGTAAGACTTGAGATTTATCATAACTTGTTCAACGAAACAACATTTTTCCCCAATGAATATCCAGTTTACACACATACATATGAAAACCAACTTTTGATAATACTATACATCAGATTAATGTAAAATATATAAAATTCATTAAAAAAATGTTTTTACAAATAAAAAATTAAAAAATTTTTACAAATTTAAAAAAAGTTTCTTTACAATTAAAAAAAGTTTTTACAAAAAAAGTTTTTACAAATTAAAAAAAAAGTTTTTACATATATAAAAAAAAGTTTCTACAAAGTTAAAAAAAAAATTATAAAAAAAGTTTACAAAACTAAAAAAAAAAAATAAAAATTTAACAAAAAATAAATAAATATTTCAAGTTTTTCTAAAAATATTTACATATTAACAAAAATTTACTCAAAAGTCAGAACCAGACCTATGTCTAACATAGCATTTTTTCGACTTCAGTTGTTAAAATCATAGTGTTAGCGCTGTGAAAATACAAAATAATACCTTCAAATGGTAATCTATCTTGGACCCAATATATGGTATATTAAGAATCATTTGTGATTTCAACAAATTAAATATGCATGAGAAAACCATATTAATTTATCAGCAACTGATGGGACTCATTTTGCTGATGTTATATCAATCTATAAATCTGGAAGTTACCGACAGTAACAGTAACCAAAGACTAACAGATAGAGATGCTTTAAGGGTGTTGACATTACAGACAGATACAAGAAACAATTTATATCAGTCTTAATCAAATAAAAAATCTTCAGAGTTTCCTTTAGATTTACCTATTGAAGTGTAGATAACTGAAAACATATCTATCGGTCCAGAAGTGACTAATATAACAGCAAAGCATACAGATAATGGGTATCGCGGACTTTTAGTTTATGTTATCACTTCAAGTGATAAATGCTGCTGATTTCGGATAGATATGCATACAAGTAAATTATATGATGAGTCGAAAATGAACCGAGAATTCATATCGGAGTATAACTTAAACATGTGTACCTGCTTATGACTTGAAAAATTCACGACATTCTACAACGACTGATTTCAAATTACACAACCAATAAAATATTTACCTTCAAGGAAAGAAAATGAAACCCCATTCAACTGTTTCAGATATCCAAATTGATCACGTGATCGATGTTGAACAGGCCTAAATCTAACATCCCATTTTTTCTCGATTTCGGTTGTTTAAAGTTCTTATTTTAAAGAAATGTACAATGGTTAGGCAACCATTATATTACTCTTTAAAATAACACTTTAAACAATCGAAATCGAAAAAAAAATGGGATGTTAGATTTAGGCCTGTTCAACATCGATCACGTGATCAATTTGGATATCAAAACAGTTGAATGGGGTTTCATTTTCTTTCCTTGAAGGTAAATATTTTATTGGTTGTGTAATTTGAAATCAGTCGTTGTAGAATGTCGTGAATTTTTCAAGTCATAAGCAGGTACACATGTTTAAGTTATACTCCGATATGAATTCTCGGTTCATTTTCGACTCATCATATAATTTACTTGTATGCATATCTATCCGAAATCAGCAGTATTTATCACTTGAAGTGATAACATAAACTAAAAGTCCGCGATACCCATTATCTGTATGCTTTGCTGTTATATTAGTCACTTCTGGACCGATAGATATGTTTTCAGTTATCTACACTTCAATAGGTAAATCTAAAGGAAATTCTGAAGATTTTTTATTTGATTAAGACTGATATAAATTGTTTCTTGTATCTGTCTGTAATGTCAACACCCTTAAAGCATCTCTATCTGTTAGTCTTTGGTTACTGTTACTGTCGGTAACTTCCAGATTTATAGATTGATATAACATCAGCAAAATGAGTCCCATCAGTTGCTGATACATTAATATGGTTTTCTCATGCATATTTAATTTGTTGAAATCACAAATGATTCTTAATATACCATATATTGGATCCAAGATAGATTACCATTTGAAGGTATTATTTTGTATTTTCACAGCGCTAACACTATGATTTTAACAACTGAAGTCGAAAAAATGCTATGTTAGACATAGGTCTGGTTCTGACTTTTGAGTAAATTTTTGTTAATATGTAAATATTTTTAGAAAAACTTGAAATATTTATTTATTTTTTGTTAAATTTTTATTTTTTTTTTTAGTTTTGTAAACTTTTTTATAACTTTTTTTTTTAACTTTGTAGAAACTTTTTTTTATATATGTAAAAACTTTTTTTTTTAATTTGTAAAAACTTTTTTTGTAAAAACTTTTTTTAATTGTAAAGAAACTTTTTTTTTAAATTTGTAAAAATTTTTTAATTTTTTATTTGTAAAAACATTTTTTTAATGAATTTTATATATTTTTCATTAATCTGATGTATAGTATTATCAAAAGTTGGTTTTCATATGTATGTGTGTAAACTGGATATTCATTGGGGAAAAATGTTGTTTCGTTGAACAAGTTATGATAAATCTCAAGTCTTACGTAAAGCAAAATTAGTTATTTACTGTCATGTAGAAATTTCATGTTAAAAATCATACAATGTATTTTAACAATGAAATATGTTTTATAAAAATAAACACAGATGTGTATAGATACATTTTTTATTATTATGGGTATTTAAACAATACATTGTGAATATTGTCTACATTTATATCATTTTCTCTTCAATACATTTTATCAATTATATCAATAAAATTCTTTACAACACTTTGGATTTTTCTTTACAAATTTCACTTTTTGGATATCATATGTCAAATCAATAATGCTGCATGAGTAGTTTGGGTAAATGTTATGTTGGTTTATGTTCTATACAGTCAATTTTTCGAAGTATCCAATCTGATCTTTGACTGTTAAATTCTTCAAACTACTGGTTAATTTTTGAATATCCATCTTCAATATGATTTGGGATACTGTCTTCGATAAGTTCAACATAACAGTCATATGTCTATTCAGTTTATTGCGAATAACGAATATTTTCTCACACTTTTCACACTAAAACAATTTTTTAACAGGATGTGTTTTCATATGAACTGATGGTCTGTATTTTCTAGTAAAAGATAATTCACGCTTTCTTGTAGATGATTTTTGACGATGATTACAAGTATATGGTTTTTCACTAGTATGGATTTGTATATGTTCTTTTAAATTCCATTTACTTGAAAAGTATTTGTTACAAGTGGAACACATCTGCAAGAGAAATAAATGCATATATTTAGAATTCCTTCTAACACTATAGACGAAAAAACATCACATTTTATAGAACATCTGGTACAATATTTTATTGTAAATTCACTCTAATTATGTTTAATATATGTATTCTAATATATCACATATAAGTACTCACATGTATATTATTCTTTAACTCTATATGTGTTGACGATGAATCATCCGGGGTATCCATTTCTGGTAAAGAGAGTTTCTGCTGTTTTGATTCATCTTGGTGTAACATCTATACAATAAAAGAAATATAATTATATACTTAGAAAAGATTTAATAGATAAATAATCATTTCTTGATGTTTTACAATGATATAGTACAACTTACTTTATTCGTTAACAGATAAATTGTTTCCCCAACTGGGTTAAAATCAGGAAATTTACTGGAGCTATACATATACAGTCATCTGAATAGTTATCTGCAAGAATTTGACTTGGGAAATGAGAACCTCTGCATCACTTTTCAAAATTTTATATTATCATCAGTTAAAGTGATCATGTGACAAAACTGCGCATGCGTACTAAATAAAAATCATCAGTATAATAAGCTTTATCATGGAATCTTGCTTAAATATGGTCTTATATTAAAATGGTTAGTATGGTCTTAATTCTGAAATATTAATTATAAATATGAAAGTAGCAGATATACACGATTTCAAATGTTAGAGGAAAAAGTTACTCTACACGGAAGATGTTAATTGGAAATTCGCTAAATACAGTATGAAATTTGGTTTATGCGAACTTAATAATAGTGTTGGTACAATTGCAGTTGAAATTTTCTTTATAGTATTAAAAATATTTAAAAGTACAAAAGTCTAGGCTGCTAAATTCTGAGAAGTGATAGTGCTAATAATAGCAATTAAACTTCTAATTTTTAAAAAATTTTGTAAAAAATGGGTACTTTTTGTAATATATTAAACCTTCGTAATTTTTTTTTCTTTTTTTTTAATGTAAAAAACTTTTTTTTTTTTTTTTTTTTTGTAAAATACTTTTTTTTAAACTTTTTTTTGTAAAAACTTTTTTTTTTAATTTTGTAATTTTTTTTTTTCATTTGTAAATTTTTTTTTCATTTGTAATTTTTTTTTTCATTTGTAATTTTTTTTTTTCATTTGTAAATTTTTTTTTTTCATTTGTAATTTTTTTTTTCATTTGTAATTTTTTTTTTTTAACTTCGTAAGAACTTTTAATTTTTTTTTTATTTTTTTAAGTTTTGATTAATAGATTTTGTGTTTGATATTTTTAGGTACTTACAATTTATTATTTTCATTTAACGTATATTTAATTTCTACGATGTTTTTATGGTAAAAGTTATGTGTGATAAATAGTTGATAAGTGGTAGAACATAAATTTTAATTTGAGATTTGAATTTTTGAATAGGAAACACAGTTCAAATACTATTTTACAGGCGTTTATGTTCAAATATGTTTTCGTTTCTGTGATATAAAATAGCTGGAAATCATTGGAATGGTGTAAAAAATCACTAAATGCAAGCTAAAATTGGATATTTACTCGTTAAATCCATATATTTATATGTATATTTCTGAAAGGAATGGATAAAATGCTATTGCATGTTAATAAGTTATGCTAAAATAGGTATGTGATTAGTATCTAAGTTTATGTTAAAATGTCTAATATTTGGTAATATGTATCGTTTTCATAAACTAGGGTATTTGAAATAAAATGTTTAGATAAACTTAAAGGTTATATTCGTGCATATTCTGTTAAAATTGGAAAATTTAAAACAATAAGGTATTCATATTCATTTAGATAACAGTGTGTACTAAACTCATATGCGTAAGCAAGGTTCTACAAGTTCATATGGTTTCAAGTAAAAGTATAACTAAAAGTGGATATCAATACTTATAACATAAATTTTAACTTGAGTTTCAAATCTTTGAATGGAAAATACAATACAAATATTATTTACTCGCGTCTGTATTCAATTATTTTTTCGTTTCTGTGATATAAAATAGCTTGAAATCATTGAAATCATTGAAATGGTGTAAAAAATTGGTAAGTGAAAGCTAAAATTGGATATATACTCGGTAAATCCATAATTTTATATGTATATTTCTGAAAGAAATGGAAGAAATGCTAATAAATTATGCTAAAATAGGTATGTGATCAGTATCTAAGTTCATGTTAAAATGTTGTCTAATATTTGGTAATATGTATCGTTTTCATAAACTAGGCTATTTGAAATAAAATGTTTAGATAAAATTAAAGTTTATATTCGTGCATATTCTGTTAAAATTGGAAAATTTAAAACAATAAGTTATTCAAATTCATTTAGATAACAGCGTGATGTACTAAACTCCATATGCGTAAGCAGGGTTCTACAAGTTCACATGGTTTCAAGTAAAAGTATAACTAAAAGTAAAGTTATAAGTGAATATTAATACTTAGAATATGAGTTTAAGTGAAATTTTAGGTACTGGTATTTCTGTGATAAAAATGGATTAACCATATCATAGAAAATATTCAAAGTTAATTAATATAAAATTACTAATTAATATAAAACTCGTGAAAAACACGGTATAAAATAATTGGAATTGTGTAAAATTTACTAAGTATAAGTTAAGATTATTTATTTTATCCTATAAATCCTTATTTTCAAATGTAAATTAGTGATGTAAACAGGAGTTTATATAATTACTGTTAAATATTTCACGAAAGTAATCTAAAGGTGAATACTTTTCTCTGTATTGTAATCACCTAAGAAATAATATCATACCTGTTAGTGTACAATAATACCGAAAACGTGTAAAAATTCATTAAAATTCACCCTTTTTCGTTAAAAATCGGTATTTCTTTTGGTTTGTATAATTGTTAGCATCGTGTAGAAGATGGAGGAGGGTAAACTTTATTAAAATATAACTCATATCTATCTCCCAACATGGATTTTTTGTAAACATTGATAGCGAATAATATTTATATTATAGTAAAAGTTGTGACCTAGACGGTCATTGTTAGGCTCCCCTTTTCCTTAGAATGTGGGGTGGAATTATTATCCCTCCTCAGAAATGCTACATTTTAGGAAAGAAAAAAAGTTTGCGTATTAAGAATAAATAAACAACTGGTTTTTATTTAAATATGGTTCTTATTTCAAGTCTAAATGATATAAAAAGGTTATATTACGTACGTCTAAACAGAATTAAATCAAGTATACACAGTAAAATTAGATAATGGTTGTTAAAACTCCTATTATTGTGCGGAAAATCAATTGATTAGGTATAAAATTCATTCAAATTTTGAATATTTTCTGTATATTACGGTTGAAAAACTAAAAAAGTGTAATTTCCTCTTATAAGTTGATATTCTCATCTTATACTTGAAAAATTCTTAAAAAATCAGCTTTATACCTTACAATTGATATTTTTCAATTGTTTCGTCTAATTAGTAATACTCATTAAAAATGTTCGTCATTTAAAATAATTATATATGTTTATTCTACGGCTTATGATTTGATATCCACATCTTATAGTTGAAAAAATTCATAGGAAATCATCATTTTCGTTAAAAGTAATATTTTCTTTTGCTTGATTATTATACTCATTAAGGTGTCTATTGTTCAGAAACTATAATATAAGTTTAAAATCCATCTTATAGTTTGATATTCTCATGTTATAGTTGAAAAATTCATAAGAAATCAGCAGTTTCGTTAAAATTGTTATTTTATTTTGCATAATTATTATTCTCGTTAAGGTGTCCATTGTGCAAAACTAAAATGTAAGTTTAAATTTCTTCATATAAGTTGATATCGTCATCTTATAGTTGAAAAATTCTTAAGAAATCTGCTTTTTTCGTTAAGGTTGATATTTTTCCATTGTTTCGCTTAATTAGTGATACTCATTAAGGTGTTTGTCATTAAAAATTAGTGTATAAAATCAATATTCATCTTATAGTATGATAATCTTGTCCATTTAACCTTTTCTTAGAGTTCTTATTTTCACCCCTCGTAGTGTTACAGTAGAAAATTATTTTTCCCCGCCGGAGGATCGGTGCAGCCGGAGGATCGGTTCAGCCGGAGGAGCGGTTCAGCCGGAGGATCGGTTCAGCCGGAGGAGCGGTGCCTCCGGCCGGAGGAGCGGATCCTCAGTGCTGCAGCTGCGTGCCCCCGGCCGGAGGAGCGGATCCTCAAATCCTCCGGCTGAGCCAGAACTCTCCTTTCCCTACTACTAACTATTATGTCCAAGATACTGCATAATAACGCTTATTCGACGGAAAAAAGCAACGTGACCAATTTGCAATATTATAGCCAGATTTCAACATTGTAAACATTTTGAAAACGTCATGAGGTCACCTTGGCTATTAGAAAATTGTTATACATCACACACGCAATTACAAATTAGAAAGTTTGTCATAATCGAAAATTGAAATTATCTCTGCACGAATACACTTTGATAACAAGTTGAACTGCATGGAAGTTGAAATCAAAGTACATATTTACAGATTTTTAACCGTCTTTCTTTAGAAATGTGCTGGATCATGACTACATCTCTTACTGGTAACACGTTTATTTTTCATTTTATTACTCATTTCTAAGAAGTAATCAGGTTATTTTATTAGTTGTTGGTGTAATGGAGACTACATTTCTTGGTTTATTTTTACTTCTGCGTGGTAATAGATTCATTTTATCTACATCTGAAGAAAAATATACCCTGCTTTATGAAAGAACTGCTATGAAGTAATATGTTTTGGGGAACTAAAAGAAAATGCACTTACTTATTCTCATAATTTCGGTACCCAATGATTATCTGACAATTATAGATGTTATTGCCAACACATGATATCGCTAAGGAAATGCAGTTTATTTTAACTTGCATTAGAAAATTATTTGAAAAAATTGCATAGTAATGTTACCAAACAGTTTTACTCTTCTGTTTACAACTTAGACACGACAGTAACACTTCTTTCTAAATCTATGTGTCTGGTCGACTATTATAGTAGTATTTTGACATATATTGTTCTAGAAACAAATATGCAAAATACGTGGTGTCTAGTGGACCAAAATTAATTTCCTTTGCATTTGCATAGCTCCATTTTAGCATCTTTGTGATTCAAACTTTTTTTTTGTTGTTGTTGCTGTTATTTTTAATTATTTGGTACAGATAAAAATATTAAAGAATAGTTTTCAAATATGTGCTATAGTGACAAACTGAATATATTTAATGATGTTTCTCTGGGAATTTTAGGTGTTTTAACATAAGTTAAAAAATGCAATTAATGTGTTTGGCAACTAATTACCACGTTATTTAGAACTGCAAAATTCACACTAAATTAGAAAACTTTATCCTATATTATCTGTGATAAAGATATATCACAGTTTTATCTTTTTTAATTATTTTTATTTCAGCTCAACGTATTTCTATTTTTATAGCCTTTCCAGTTTAATTTGCCATTCCTTAAAAGCTATTTATCGGCAGTCGCGCACCTTGTACATTGCTTTTTTGGCAAGGCCGTCTCCCCCCTCATTGTGCTTCGCGTTCGTTGAATCGGCGATGTTGTTTTCTCTGCGAGGCATTTTCGCGCTTTGAGTTAGTTTCAGTCGGCGCTGAGCTGTGACGTCATCGTCATTTGGCGGCTCGCCGCTCCTGCGTGTGTTGTGCGCATGCGTCACCGCCGCTCTGGTTCGGTGTGTTTTCGGGAGCTGTTTTTGTCTTGGCGCCGCATCCGAAAGGGGCGTGTCTTTCAAATACAAATTAGAATCGTTCTTTTAATTATTAAATGTTAATTTGTTTCTGATTTGTTATTTTAATTTTCACGTAATTCCTAAATCATCAAATTAGTTTAAATTAATCTTGCTTTAACATTTGTGCACCCCTATTATGGGTATAAATAATAATGTAGTGCATTTTTCCAACAGAATTTTAATAAAAATGATGCTGTAAATTTATGATAAACGTCGTATGGTCTGGAGGCCCGCTGGCCTGTGCCGGCGCTCGCTCGTATCCTAGAATCGCCATGCGCGGATTCTTTGGAGATCAATTTCGCGTTTTCAGTTTTCAATTATTCTATAAAATGCTGTTGTAAATTTTAAGTTTAATATTTTAAAAGTTTTAAATCAACTGGTAAATTGACTTCTGAATTATTTCTATAATTCTTCATGGACGCGGCCAGAAGGAATATTTAAAGATTCTTCGAAATTTACGAAATTTGAGCCAGTACTTTTTAAAGACTTGATGTGCAGCTTTCATCTCATCCTTCCTCCTTCAAGAAAATGTAATAAACATTATTGGATCCAACATATGGTATTCATCATTTATAGTCTGCATCTATTTCTTCACTCAAGTAAGACCGTTTAATTCATATTATTATTATTTTGATTCTCTTCTCAAAGAATATCGACCTAAAGAACGTCATGCAATTTTTTGCATTGGGTTATTGCTCACACATTAATATTCCCATCAAATGCTCTCTCTTAAATATTTTCTCCTTCACATTATCTGGTTATGTTTCGTTTCAAGTTTATGTCTTTAAGTGAGAGTTTTGTTATTTTTCATGTCAAAAGTTGTTTAATAAATAATGTTCTCTAAAATTGTTGTAGGATAATGGAACGCTCTCCTCCGTTCACCAACGTCACCTTCTAATACAAGAGAATATTCCTGTTTCTTTTCACTTGGAAGATCGTAACCTAGGGATCAGTTTAGAAAATAATAATCTGGAGTTTCTTGATGCTGCTCAGCTACCTACAAATCTCTTCCAACTTCTTTTGTCTAACAACAAGTTGAAATTGCTCCCAGACTCTATATTTGAAAGTCAACTGAATCTCAAGCAAGTGTCTCTATCCGGAAACCCGTGGGTTTGTAATTGCGATGCACTGAAATTCAAGGAATGGTTAAAATCCAATAGGCATATCGTAAGAAATTTCGATTATATTTAACATTTTCTTTACATAAACAATTTGTTAACGTAACTATAACTGAATGAAAATTGGCAATAACTACACAGAAAAAAATAAAACCCAATTTGTGTCGAAAAATTCTTAGGTATGTGCCCAAATCGGGTCATGCCTGTTTTTGGTTACCACTGTGTATCCATTTTGGGCACTGTTAAAAACCCATTTTCATTTTTTTTTTACCACGTGTACCCAATTTGGTGTACCCAATTTGGGCACATACCTAAGAATCTTTCGACCAAAATTGGGTTTTATTTTTTTTTCTGTGTACTCTTTCTTCAAACAGAAATGAGACATAGATAGCATTTGGCTGTACATTTTTTTGATAGCGCGAAGTCATGAGAAATCACACCAGTAAAGTCAGTAATTCACCATACGAACCCTCCAGTACTCTTTATATTAAACTTTTTCCCATAACCGAAGACCTTTCTCCCCACATGAGCAGGTAAATGTATTTCATGTTTGTTTTAATAATTTTATTACACAAGACATAAATCTACTTGACATACATTTTTTTTTTCCTTTCTTACATTTTGTATTGTAAGTTCTTTAGTATATCTATAAGAAAATTGTCAATTTTCTGATTATTATAACTTTAATAATGGTGTCATTTGTTGGTGAACTAAATCTAATCTATAACAGTCACTGATAAACCAAAAAGTTACGTAACGTTTATGGGCGGGTCCATAAAATGATTAAATCACAGTCTGAGATGGCCATGGACTTTTGCCTCTTGATTTTTGAAGCCTCTAAACTCAGTATGCATTTTTTAAAGTTAAAATTCTTTATTTGAAAATTTACAAATGTTTCTTTTTATGTCTTAAAATAATATTTTGGTGTACTTTTGTTTCTGTAAGCACATAAAAATTAACACAAATTTGGTTATTTTATACAGGTTGTGGTCTTTGTTTTGAGTACACTGCAAAAAATAATTGTTGATTTTACAGTATAAAACTGGCACCCCAGCTGCCAGTATTATACCGTAAAATTAACAGTATTAAACAGTAAAATAAGCAGTAATACGCTGCCGTGCATGCGCGGTAGAGTATTACTGCTTGCACGGCAGCGTATTACTGCTTATTTTAATGTTTAATACTGTTAATTTTACGGTATAATACTGGCAGCTGGGTGCCAGTTTTATACTGTAAAATCAACAATTATTTTTTGCAGTGTACTCCAGTTTTCACATTTGCTACTTTGATATTTTGTCTCTCTATTCTAAAAAAAATAACTAACGCTGTCTACGCTGCCGCCCTAAATGTTTGTTTTGTGACCGGAGGTCTTTCTCGTCTAATATTAAGAAAATTATCGCATGTAAAAATATGAAAATTGGTAGTTGTATAGAGAAATGATCGATAAACACACTGAAGTAGAAACTTTTTAAATCAAAGAATTATTTTAAAAGCTATTTGGTGTTGAAGTCAGTCAAAATAGTTCCATTAAAAAAGTTTGATATGAACAAAAACTATGCATAGCAATTTAACCATATTTTGCAGGGACATATTTTATAAGCTTGCGGTGTGTAGTGTGCAGTTTGCAGTTTGCAGTTATTTTTAATTTGACCCCTTTGAATTTTCTTTTTTTCAATTTTTTATTCAAATTTTCATTATTTCAATGGAGATTTATTTCATATTTAGAAAAGGGTATTTTTTTATATTGTTGCGAAATTGTTAGACAGCACAAAGGAAAATAAAAATATTTTCTTTCAATTAAACAATGTATTTACATGTGACTATTGAAAACAGAAAGGAAACTTTAAAATCATAATTAAATGATCACGAAATGAGAAACATCACGTCATAAAAATATTTTTGCACGTGAATGTTAAAAAGAGATAGATGACTTAAAAAAATAATAAAATTATTAGGCGCTGAAAACAGTAAATGGGCAAAATTACGTCATATTTAAAATGCCCGAATTAAAATATTGCCAAACATTTTCATTTCAAAAACATATTTACACAAGTGATTTATTTCATATTTCGAAAAGTCTTTTTACCGAATGTTGCCAATTTTAAAATAGCGCAAAAAATAACATATACTTTCAATTAAAAATGTATTTTCACGTAAATATTAAAAGAGAAAGAAAACTTTGGGAGAAATTACATCATATGTAAAACGATATATTTAAAACGTTTTATTTAAAATTTTCTTATAGAGTCGTTTTAAAATTCTGGGAGACAGCAACATTGTTTACTTAGCTATTTTATACCAGCTGATTTTAAAATGTTTAATTCATCTTATTTAATCAATCACAAAAACAGCCTTTATCTTTCGCGACAACAGTTGATTCGGCCTTAAAATACCCCAGTCCAAGTGAAATGAATGGAAACTCGATTACAAAACACCGCCACTGTATCGTTTAACTACAATTCAATCTCCCGTAATCTTTTAAAAACAGAGCAGATTAGCGTGTTTTTAGAGTCTACGGTGTCTGAAGGGGGGCAGACGAAAGTAGTTTGTAGGTGTTAGATCCCCCTAGTATATTCTGTAGTAGTAAACACTTATACTGACAAAATTATCTAAATAACAGCTGAAAAACTCAAATAAATGTAACGCTTATGTGTATTTAGCAATTATAGTAATATTATACCATTAAAAAATTATTCATTGTTTTGTAATACATGCTTTTCTGATAAATACAAATTGTTTTGTTTAGTCTCCATTTTTAGATTTTATGTGCTATTTCTTAATAAAGTTTTGAGTTTGTATGATTATAATAATTGTTTTTCACTTTTAATAACAGATTAAAAACAAAAGAAATCTAAATATGTATTTCGATGTTCAAATATTGATTCTAGGATCGTCAAGATTTTTGTATAGGAAGGGGAGCACTAATTAAAGAGGGTTCTGGGTCCTGCTTTGAATTGCTCCGGGCCCGAAATGACATATATGACCAACAACCAATTTTCTTTTAAAAAGAAAATTTCGTTAACAATGACAAGGAATTTGGTATTACGTCTTTGTATTCAATGAAAGCAGTTTTTAAACTCATTAGAGGTAGGCTTTAATATTTCCCTTCGGTCATAAGAGGGCCTACATAGGCAGAAGGAGAATAGAAAACAGTGACAATAATAACAAATGGATTAAGAAACTACTCACATACTCAAAATCTTCCATTTCAGCATCATACGTAGTTATTAGAAATATTTTAAATATTGTTTGCGTATACTTAATTATTCTTGTTTTGATATTTAGAATAATTCCAACTTTTTTTTAACAATGCAAATTTGATCTCAGCATTGTTTTATGTCGTGTTCTATTTATTAACTACACAAACAAATTTAAAAATAAATATTTTAAGTAAACTTAATTCCGAATGTATAGGCTAATGTGCAACAAGACATCTTCCAAACAATTAGAAAAGGGCATTAATGGCAAGTTACAACAATTTAAGATTTTTTTAGGCAATGAAATTATAATATTATGGGATGTTAATACAATATATTAAGATCAT
Source organism: Maratus michaelseni (assembly GCA_963931845.1). Lineage (NCBI taxonomy): Eukaryota > Metazoa > Arthropoda > Arachnida > Araneae > Salticidae > Maratus > Maratus michaelseni. The sequence goes on from OZ007596.1 coordinate 56,229,136, forward strand.
TTCCTTCCTGAATATTATATAATTATTTACATTATAGTAAAAGTCGCAATTTAAAACTTAAGTTTAAACATGAGTTAATTTGAGCATCAAATCCTTGTCATACTATTCAGTTACCTATTTATGTACTTTGATCTTTAAAACACAGTAATGTATGGAGTATGTGTCTCATTACATCACACAAATAGAAACAAGTTGGAAAATGTGCGTCAAATGTGACAAATGAGGTGCGTTCGTACTATAGCTAGTTATATAAATATTCTGATCTTGATGATTTTTAATTCTGTGAAATGAAGTATATCGTCTGCAGATTAATTTCTCTAATAAAAGAAGTATCTCGGTCGCTTGACCATTAAACATCGGAAGCTCCCATAACAAGAAAGCACCGATTTTATAAAAAAAATTCACATTTCTTAATAAATGTTTTTATTAATATCTTCTAAAGTTTTGATTCGATTTTCATAAAATTTGAAATGTCTTGACAAAATTCTGCAACGATTATATATATTAAATTTCAAACCATTCGGTTGGGTAGTTTTTGCGTTGTTATATGTGGACGGACGGACAGACAGACGGACGGACCAGACGACGACAATAGGTGCTACGTAATTATGTAATTACGAACGCACCTAAAAAACAGAATATATAACTGAAAACAAGCTTTTTACAGTCTTTTTTCGAAGTATTTGGGTATTTCCTTTGGGATGAAAATAACACTCTTGATATCTGTTGGTTATTTATCCAACTGGTATAAAAGAAAAAAAAATTTGGCCAAGAGCATACAAAAAATTATATATAGACCAATTGAAAAAAAAAATTATCCTTTCCAAATACTAAACTTAACATATAGTTCTTTTTTCTACACAAGTATAGGAATTTAATTTTTTCCAGGGGATTTATAAAAGTAAAATATATTATCTTGGAGCTACATTATTATACAGTATGCTAGATTTTCTATGATTTTTTATTGATGAAATATAATCCTCACAATCTTAACAAAAGATTTAAATACTGAGTTATAACAGTGATAAGAGGTAAAAAGTGACTAAAACTTTCGAAATTAAACGATATAGTTTGAAAAACATTACAGTAAACGCAGAAAGCGATGCCCTGAAAACCTCTTTTATATTGGTTTGCGAAATCATTATAATATAGTTATTTTATTATCGTATTTACAATTTTACAAAACTAATAAAATTACAAAAGGGGAAAATGTAAAATGAAAGACTTCTTTGAAAGAATAATAAGTCACTCTATAGGAGAAAAATATATTGAAATACGTGTAACCAAATATAGTGCCTTCTTCACAGAAGAGTGAAGTTTCTGTAACTTCACTACACAATAGATATGATAAGTTTCGTGGACGGCCGTAGCAGAGTGTGGAATATTATATCTTAACCTTTCATAAATTTTCCTCAATTCGATAAATACGAAAGAAAGTCGGAAGTTTCCTTAGTTAAATATAGACACTTTTTTTTATTCGAGACAAGTGATAGTCTTCGGACATAAAGAATTAGGAATTTTTATTTTTTAACGTATTCGCCAAGGACACTGATGTACACTGAATGGCCGAAAATTTAGAGACACCCCTTATCTTTAAAGTACACCAGTCCGACAGTGACGTAGAATGACGTAAAAACGCAGAGTTGCTTATATAAAAACAGGAAAAAACTTCAAGCGATAGGCACCATTCTGGATGAAAAAGGCTTTTGAACGAGAGAGGTGAAAGACGAGAAGCACCCATAGTCCACAGTCCACAGCAACAGAAAGGTAACAACACGACAAATTACAGCAGGTGAAATCAATGCAGGCGCATCAGAAAGCATATCCCAACGCACAACAAGACGGACTTTGTAAAGGATGGACTTTAGCAGCAGAAGACCATCAAGAGTGCCTTTGGTATCACAGAAAAATAGGAAAAGACGCCTGTTGTGGGCAAAGAAACAACGAAATTGGTCACTTGGGTACTGGAAAAAAGTAGCCTGGTCCGATGAATCTTGTTTTCTGCTCCATCATGTAGATGGCAGGATCAGAATATGGTGCAAATAGCCCAAATTCATAGACACCTCCTGCCAAATTACAATTCTTGATTTTGTTGGCGGTGGAATTATGGTTTGGGGAATGTTTTTCTGGAGTACACATTGTCCCTTGATATCTGTGGACACAACTCTGAACAACACAGCTTACCTCAACATCATTACCGATTACGTGCACTTGTTTATGGCTATAATGTTCCCTTATGGAGATGGACACTTTCAGCAGAACAATGCACCTTGCCACCGTACTTGATCGGTGTTAAATTGGTTTGAAATTGGTGTGAATAAGATGAATCATATTTTAACCTGCTTCCACGACCAGCTCAGTCCCCTTATCTCAATCCTATTGAGCATTTGTGGGACGAAGTTGAAAGAGCATTTCGAAGTTTGGAAACGCCTCCATCCAATCTGACCCAACTTACAGCTGCCATTATGTCAGCATGGGCCAACATTCCTCTGCAACGGTATCAGCAACTTGTTGAGTCCATGCCAAGAAGAATATCGGCTGTGATCAGAGTTAAAGGTGGACCAACTCGTTATTAGAGTGTGTTTCTAATTTTTTGGTCAGTCAGTGTACTTGTCATAACACGTACCGAAGTTTAAAAATCCTGTTGAAAAAACGTTTATCTTGCATTCGGAAGAACTGTTTTCCGCCTATCTTTACTTATTCATTTGTGTATAAATGCCTTTCTCACAAGTTCATTAGTCACAATTCATTCAAGAGGTATCTTGACACCACATAAGAACTATAGAGTAGCTGAGAAAGGCGTTGTCAATGAAAAATGGAAATGACACCTATACCATCTACTTGTACGAGTCTTTTATGGATTTCAGAACTTTTTGTCACTCAAATTCATCCATGGTGATCTGCAGTTATTACTTTTTCCTTTGTTCCCGATTGCAAAAGTTGTCTAACTACAGCTGCCAGTCACGGAATTTTGTTAGCACTACTTCAGGACCATCTGCAGGATTTTGATCCTGTGTCACTAACTTATACAATGTTTACATTTGAGCTATCAGATTCCTTTGTGATCGAAATTTATCTATCTGTATCGTTCGACATTTATCGGCATCATTTTTTTAGCATTTTTAAAACACTACTGGAATAGCCGATTGCCCGACTCTATAGTATGGATAGTTCTTGCACCAAACCGATTGTTTGTCTGTCCCATTACTTTATGATTTCTCGAGAAAAGAGAAGGGGAAACTTATTTCTCGGCTTTTATTAAGTGTCACGACTTTTACTAGGTACGAGAGACAAAACTGTAATTTATAAATTATCGTTAGACATTCTATAAGAAGAATATTCGTGTTGAAATGAAAGACGTAAATGTGTGATGATTTAAATTGATCATATATTTCAAATGTTTTTGTAATTTAAGTTCTAAATATACAGGGTTATTACAAAAGAATCATCGGGTTTCCGAAGCGTTTATTTCGGAACATAATTGGGTTACAACAATGAGTTGTACGTGAAAATAAACCGAAAGTATACAAGATTGACGTCTATACTACAGATGTTCAATATGTGCTCCTTGAGTGATACGGCAGATGTCAAGACGATAATTATAATCATAAAAATATAATCATCATTCTCAAAATTTTTCACACTGTTGGCTGTGGAATGGAAAGTTCACAGCTAGCGCGATTTGTTGATTTCTTGGGACTACGGATGAAACTCTAGCTCGGTTCACTGTTTCTCCAGTAACGCTTGGTCGGCCGGAACTTTTGCCTTTACATAAACAACCGGTTTCCTTGAACTGTCGATACCAGCACAGAATTCTTTGTTGGGGTGGTGGTTTGCATTTGTATGCCTTCTGGAATGCTCTCTGAACGGTTATAAGCGATTCACACTTTAAAAATTCTAGTACACAAAACGCTTTCTGTTGTCCAGTCGCCATTTTGAATATGACGTTCGCGCAGCAACCATGTGGCAACCACACGATCATGACACATACGCAGCGCGAAACTATAGTTAACGCCCTCTCGTTTGAGTTGTCATGGAAACATCTACGTTTCCTAGTTCACACGTAGTAACGTATCAAAACCCGATGATTCATTTATAATATCCCTGTATAATTATCCTATTTTTTGTTTCATTTATGGTTCATATAGATGCAAGACTTTGGCAACATTCGTTGTGGAGTAGGTGATAAAGGAGAAATATATCTAAATGGGTCGGTTATATGGAAACTTCATGATTCCGATCTCTGCCCTGCGACAGACTTATTATTGAGTTTTTCGGTGTGCGGCGTTCTAAGTAAGTGTTATTCAACTTCTGGACTATCTTTTTAAATATTGTTATGGGCCACATAACATTCCAAATAGACAGTTTCAAGTAAAATCTGTCTATTTAATTGAGAAAAAAACTGTCACAAAGCTTAGTAATGTATGATATTTTGAGTAAAAATTAACAGCTAAATTAAACTAGAAAAGTTTGAAAAAATTAAAATATTTCGTTCGCGACTGTACTCGTGGCAAGTTCACTTTGCACTTTATGATTTTAGGAATGCATTTTTTGCCTCCGATGTCTTGCCTACACTCACTAAAATTTATGGCTAGCTTTTAAATATATTTTCAAATAATATAATAAAATCACTTGTTAACATTAAAATAAAGATGTAATTAATGCTTAAAGTGATAAAAAACATTACACAAAAAGGCTTAAAAAATACCTTTTAATATAAATATGACATGTTTCATACGCTCAAACGGCGACTTCTTCAAGATCGAAAATGATAAATAAACTATTTTCGCAAAGTTTTTGAAAATGATGAACTCAAATCTCGAGATCAGGTGTAAATAATACTAGCATGTGCTTAAAATGGTCGAACTGTAAACAGGAAAAAATTATTATTTTACTTATTGCTTTTTTAATTTGTAAATTATCTCTTGCCAAATTTTAGGCAATTCAAAAGAGGCTGATTCATTGCATATGTTCTCGTTGCGAAAATATATTTCTATTGATTCACGGAAAATGGGCTGTCACAGAGCTTATCAATAAACATTTCAATAAAAACGCTCTTCATTAAAAGCGCTTCAATAAACTCTTAATGAAAAAAATATTTTACTATTCTTGAAATCAATCTGATAAGGTTCTATCCTATGTAGTCTGACCGAAGCTGTCATTCTTCTGACATACTTGATATTTGGCATATGTACTTTTATTCACGTTTTAAATATTTTTGTTTGTCATTCCTGTATAATACTGTAATGTTCCATCTGCCACCTAATGAACGGGATTTCATAAACACCAGAAAGTTGATCAGGCTCTATTGGATCTATTTTTCTACATATTATTTTTTTTTAATTTTATGGAAAATTTTGCGATAAGGCAGATATTGAATTTGCTAAGTTTATATCTTAATCTTTCAAAGAACCTAAGAAAATATTGTAAAGTTGATAACTTTGAAATTTGTTCATTGAAGATTTTTTTTTCTTTTTCTTATCCGTGCTCGTAATTAATGTATTAATATGTCGTTATATCTGTTATTTCTTGCAATGTCACGTATTTTATTTATTTCATTGGTTAACTGATCAAAGGTACAGACTAGATTTAGACATTTTATAAGAAGAGCGCTTACAGAACAATTTGTCTTTCTGCAAGTATAAGAGATAGATAAATAATGTAATTTAGAAAAATGTTCATAGCCACTCAAGATTATATCATCGTTTCCTATCAATGTGACACAAGTCAACTGCTTAGCACAATTTCCGTATAAGCTGACAACTAGGAAGACGATGTGAAAGATTAATTTTCTTATATCCCTAATATCTCTAGAAAGTCAGTCTGAAATCATAGAGAATGTTACAAAAATAAAAAATATATATATTCTGTTGAAATCAATAAAGTAATTAAACGAGTATAATTATATAACTAGAGGTTTTTCTGCACTTTTCACTTCTGCGTTGCAGATTTGTTATCAGCAAGACTACTAAAGTTAAGTCCTGCTGAATATGTCAAGTATTTTATGAAGTTTTTTTATGTGAGGTTCTTAAAGGACCAATGTTCAGATATTGTTACTCAGGTAGGTTCATTTTAAAGGGAATTATTTTGTGAAAAACAAAACAAGTTTGTTACATAGAAGTGATGTGCATGAGTGCAACGAGAAAAGCGAAATTTAGCTCAGACTATTATGATGTACGAAGCAAAAATTTCAATACCGCTAACTAAGTATTTGTAGTAATTTGCTTTAGGAAGTTACTTGAACTCTAGATTTTCGGAATTTTTTCTATACTATTCTACACTTTAAAATTGCAGTTTCATCTTATACCTTTTAAAGTCCCTGTGTAACAGATTGGTAACATCACATTTTATCAATTACTTTATTATAGATTCATAATTAGTTAGATTTCTCGATAAATCAAACCCATTTATCTCTTATTCTTTTACGATGTAGAAAGGTATTTCTCAGATAATGGTAAATTTTGACTTAAAAAAAAGATGACATTTTATTGATTTAATTCCTGATTTTTAGCTCAAATGACGCCATATAATAAAATAATAGTGAGTTTTGCTAAGGTATAGCAATTCTTTTTTGAAAGTGTCAAAAAGTGCAATTATATTGACAGCGATACCACAAATCCAAATAGTCTTGGTAATGACCAATATAATGGCCTTGTTTAACGTTAAGTCTATTTTATAACCAAAACTGTAAAGACTGAAAAGTTTAAGGTATACTTATTCTCAAAGCGGCGATGACCTTTTTCATAATTCATTAGCGAAATTTGATCATTAAAAATGTATTTCAGAGATAATGAACTTTGTAATGACATACAATAAATACACCAATTACAATTTTAGAACAGGATGAACAATATGAAGTAGTACTTGCACAGAAGATAAAAAATAGGCAGTACGGCTTGAAAGAAAATGTTAAAATGTCACATGAAAGTTATCATATGAAAATGCCCCCTAGAGAGTAGCTGAGTGAAATATTACTGCCTAGTGACAATTGTCTCTAGGGACAAATTTGAAATAAGTATAATTAATATAAATGTTTTCCTTTTTGCCTAAAGTAGCAAACTGTTAAAATATAGAGAAAAATATTTTTTGATATGTACCCGGATAATAGTTTCATTTGTCCTAAATCTTTTCAATTCTTAAAAATAAAGGTTTGAATTCACAGACAAGGTAATGTTAATAATAGGTAGAGTTTTTAATTTTTTTTAAAAAAAATTACATTTTTTTCTTCTTTAATCTAGTGCATAATTTAATATTTAAAAAAAATTGACAAAAAGTTTAAATATACATGGTTGATTTTCTTAATTGTTATTTATTGAATGTGTTTTTCTATAAAACTACTTTTCTATTTATTCACAATCATTATAGACATTTTCAAAAAAAATAATAATTGGACTTTATAACATAACTCCGACAATTCGGCTTTATGGAAATGCAAATTACAGAGCATTTTGCGTTATTGTTGCCATAATATTTTCTTATGATTAAATGATTTCTAATGATAAAACTAAGACATATTATTTTTTTCTTTTCAGTTTTTGGAATATTTTGTTTATCTGCGACAATTCTTTATTTAAAATATAAATTGAACATCAAAGTGTTTCTTTATGTTCATGGTTTTACCTCCGTGATTGAAGAATACATCGATTATGACAAAGGCTTTGATGCATTCATCTCCTTCAGTCACGAAGACGATGAATTTGTCATAAGAGAAATCATTTCAGGTAAGATGGAGACCAATATATCTTGCATTTAAGAATCATTAAAAAAATCTTGTAACTAGGTACAATTTTCAAAATATTTTATTTCCCTTTAATATTTTGTTTTAACTACCATATTTGGCTTAATAAAAATCTGTAAAATATGAAACTACTATATTTCAAACTTAGATATTAGTAAAAATGCACTGCTTTTACTTTATAAAAATCAGCAGGCTTTATTCATTTAAAACCTTTCCTTGAATAAACCTATTTATCATTCTGAAAATACAATCTTCATTTATAATATAATACTACTTTTATAGTAAAAAAATATACGTTAAAAGCGTAAGTTTAGACTTAATTTAACAGTATGTTCAGATTAGGATATACAAGGTGTTCCAAAATTCGACCGATAAATTAAGAGGGATGATAGAAAGTATCAAGTGGATGAAAAGTTACTATAGAACATGGGGTCACAAACCACGTTTAGTGGGAGAAAATCGCAAAAATAGTTATGAAGGATGTGGCGTCGAGCATGATTACAATGGATTGCAGTTCAACGTCAGAAAGGAGACGACGAGATATTTTTATAGAAATTGTTCGAAGTTGTGGCCACGAAAGTAATTGCACAGCCGACACCGACGGACGAAGGATTGCCGAACGCGTTAAAACATATTCCTATAAAAATGTCTCGTGGTCTCCTTTCTGAAGTTGAACTGTAATGCATTATGCTGTTAGGAAGGGACAGAAGGGGAGTTTCAGAAAAATCAGATTGACGACAGAGCAGAAAAGACGAAACATCAGTATTGAAGATGCCTGGGCTAACAGGCGAAAATATTCTACTTTTATGAAGCTTTTAGCGTATGGACTGATTTTATGTGTTTTTAAATATGTTTTTAAGAATGTACAGTGCCTGTCTATATGTTTTAAAGATTAAAATAATGTCTGAATTAACAGGTAGTTCGAAGATTATTAATGTAATGCATTGTAATCATGCTTTACGTCAAATAAATGTTTTTTTTTATCATTTATTATTGGATCTTTTTGTTTCACTGGACGTCAAACCCTTCATAAATATTTTTACTATTTTCTCCCACTGAACGTAGTTTGCGACCCCATGTTCAATGTTAAATCATCATCCTCTTGATGCCTTCTATCATCTCTAAATTTGGCGGTTAAATTTTGGAACACCCTGAATAACATTTTTTATTATATTTTGAACATCGTGGCTCAGAATTGGGCTTGATCTAATTCTGGGTTCCACAATGTTAATTTTTTAGTTACCTAACTTTACAGTGCTGATTCATATTAACAATTAGAATTTGAGCATATGTATTGACATCTGTGGGTCCAAAAATTAACACAACATTGCTTAATGCCTAATGCCTAGTGATTTAACAAAATATCTTCTAAGGGCTACACTGGAAAATGTCTTTAAAAGAAAACGATTTAAAATGGAAAGTCTAAAAAAAATATTTCATTGCATTGAAATAAGTAAATTTGTAAAATATATTTTCATGCGTAATTAATAGTGTTCCTGAGGTAGCAGAAAAGAGGCCGTTTGTTAACGACATTGTACTGTTTTTTTCGCTACTTTTTTTTTCTCGTCATCATCATAAATGTGTCATCCACTTAATATTGGAAATGTATTCCAAACTGTAGTACGTTATATCGATGTCATAACGACGTGGCAATGATCTGCACTTTCGCTTTCGCTTTTGTCGCTTATACGTCACTTCACTATATCGCATAATATTAATTTCAACACCCTCAAATAGCAAAAAGAATGAACTTGTAAATTAAACTTGTTTCAGTAACTTAGATCAATGTACTGATTTTTATGAGTTTTCATATAATTTTCAAGTATGAATTTGCTAAAACGCTACTTCAAACCAAATTGGCAATTTATTGCCCTTGCTATTTTTGATTTTTTTTAAACAACCGATCAACCTCCCATAATTAGATCCATTACCAGTAGTTAACATCATAGCATCATAGCTGCAATGCCCTTTAAAGTGGATGTGTATACCATCAGGTTTTAAAAAAACCTCTTGCGCCAGATCACATTTCCTGATATACGCCGTATGTCTGTGGATCTGATAAAGGAAGATCAGACTGGCCATATGATATCGTATTTTTGCTTGCTCTAAACTAAATTCTGTGTGGAAAAAAAAACTAGATTTCCTTTCCAGAATAAATATAAAATTAATGCTGTGCTTAGTTGAATCGGTTCAATGACACATTTCATTAGAATATGACCAGAATTTTATATGTTTATTTTTATTTTTACACTGGATTACGAACTGTTGCAATTTAAAAAACAAATAATATTAGAATAATTCTTTAAAAAAAATTAACTATTCCACTTTTTAAGTAAAATATTATTATCAAATTAATTACAATTTATTCGATTAAAGTCATTGAAATCATATAGATTAATTGTAAGGTTTTACTAAAGTGAGTTAGCCTAGACAAAAATTATTTATGATCAATTTATTTTTATAAATAATATAATAAAATCACTTGTTAACTTTAAATTAAAGTCTAATTATTACTTAAAGTGATAAAAACATAACACAAAACGTTTAAAAATACCTTTTATTATAGATTACATATGTTTCCTTCGCTCTAACGGCGACATTTTCAGATCAAAATGATAAATCAAATCCCATCAAAAAACTTTCTGTAAAAAAAAAAAAAAAAAAAAAAAAGCGCCAAGTTCTCCTTAATGTTTCGGCCGTAAAAAGTACTGATATCTGATGTTCGCCCAAGTTAAAAGTCAAACATCCGAAATCTTTCATTAAAAATGGCTTCCTGCGACTTGGCCGTTAATGCATTCTAGGTTAAAAATATTAGAAGAATGTAATACTGAGAAAAATAAATTAGAATACATAATACACCCTGATTGATGTTAAACATGCCCCCACTTTTTCGTGTCTCTTCCGTCGCTGACGTGCTTTCCTGGAGCTCCCATGAAAGGCTAAATAAATTAGGGACCAAGGCGAGTGGCACCCCGGATCATGGTAAATATGGACGTCTAAACCCTTTCTAAACATTTTGGTTCAAACCGCGTCCAAATCGGTCCAGTAGTTCTTATTTTATTAGCGTTTTAGTAAACGCTTCTTTGCCTTTGGCGATTAACATGGAGATCATGCCATTTTGGCAGCCATGTTTTGATCTCGTTACATGTTCTTTGATTATTTATTTTTATGTCTTCCCATGCTCATATCTTTATAAAAATGTTTTTAATCTTATTTATTTGTAAAAGCAGTTCTTCGTACACACTTACATCGGAGCATTTAGCCCGATTTGTTTATTTTGAATTTTAAAATTGTTCAGGTGTACACTATAGGGAAGCATCCTTTTCACATCTTCTTTAATGATTTATTATGCCTTCCCGTGCTCAAATCTCTTAATTTTTTATCTCAATCTTCATATTTTGTAATAGCAGAACTTTCTACACCCTTTAATTGGAACAATTAGCCTGTTTTATCGTAATGTGTTTTTTGTTTACATATGTTCAAGTGTACTAGAAATGGGTCGATCGCTAGTCCAGATACTATTCTATTCATGTACTTATTTATCACCCTTCCCATCTTCAGACCTTCTTAAAATTTTTATATGTTATTATAAATAATATTATTACCATGCACAAAAATTTTCAAGAGAATCGATTATCATCTTGTATTTTTAATAAATTATTTTCTTCCTCCCGGAACATATTAGCTCCGGGTTGCCAACAGGTAGGCCACGCTACATTTATCTCCTGATATTTATATTAATTATCCTGTCCCAGGCTCTCTAATTGCTCATTTATCTTAATTTAATTATTAATAAAGGTCTGGTGCTGGTTATTGAGTGGTTTCTGTAAAAGTAAATGCCTTAAAATTGTATTCTAGTGGTTAGTGTATCATTCGTCCCGTTTTTTATCGTGACATTGTTTACTTTCTAATAGTGGTTTAAATCTTAATTAATTCTATTATTAACTATGTAAATTGTAATAATATGCTCATTTGACTTAATGTACTTAATTATTAAGGTCTGGAGAGGGTTTTTAAATGGTTTTTATAATGTAAATTGTCTCGAAAATGTATTCTGGTAGTTGGTGTTTCATATCGGAACCGTTATAATATGACAATATTTACTTTTTTTTTGTGTGTGTTCAATATCCTGATTAATCTATCATTATTAATTTAAATCTTAATTAAATATAGTGTCGGATATTTAGATTAAGTTTCGCTTTCATTTTGAGATATTTTAAAGTGTTAAATGGTTTAATATGTGCATTTTTAAAACTGTTCATTTTCTTATTCTTGACACGGTGATCGTAATGTAAAAAACGTATTGAAGCGTAACTATCTCTTAGATTTGTGATATTAATCATATTAATTAAAATATTATATTTTAACTGTTGTTTGATTCAAGTATAAAATTAACTGTGGATTCTAAATCCGCTTTTGTTTTTAGAATTGATGAATTATTAACTGAAATATAAGCGTTTTATATGTCAATATTCTATGATTTTTTCTAAATATTTCAAGATTGATGCCGTTTTTGGTTATGGTTCTGTTTTGCGGTGGAGTTTAGTTGAGTTGTCCTCTTTCGGCTCCTGCTGTTAATTGTTAGGGACAGGATACCTTTAAATATCAGTCCATAGCATAAAATATAGGAAGTTTAATAATTTTTATCTGAAAACCCATGGAGTTCTCAATTGTTTTTCTTGTGCCCAGTAAGTTGAAGATATGCATCCTGGGTAAATTATAAAATACAAAATAAAGATTTTTCCATTGGAATTATGGGTAAAAATTTTTCAATCCTCATGGCTATTAGTGTAACTTGTTGCCTACAATAAACAAATGGTGTAAGGCATTGTGGGCGTCCAGTTTTGAGATTTGTTAAACAATAGTTAATTATTCAATCGCATAGTATTTTGGGTTGCTTATGGGGATTGCGTGGTGCATTATGGGTATAGTTATGCTGGGCCATGGATGCTAGGCTGACATTCAGCATTATTCTCTTGGCGCATGGAATTATGGGGCTTTTCCGTATATTGTAGATTTATACATCAATAGCTTTCCTTTTACACTCACTTAAATACTCATTGAGCTGGTCTAATGGGTCGTCCCTTTTAATATCTTAAAAAAATATATATATATATATATATATATATATATATATATATATAGTTTAGCTTTTACCACTTTCTTTCAATTATCTCTTAATATTAACTATAAAAATAATTAATCATAATAATAATCACTCAGGCGTGCTGGTTGGGAGAGCATAATAATATATAGAAATCAACATTCTTGAATGAAATCTGGTAATTCATGATTTTTGAAGGAATTGGAGAAATGCAGTAAATATCAATTCTTGTTACGAGATTCTGGTGTATTTCAGGTAAAATAATACTAACGATTTGTCTTTTTCTTGGTTTAATATACGAACACATAACACGCGGACAGACACATCAAACACTAAATAGATATTAAACATTAATTAAAATATTCTAGAATAAATTTTAGGAAGCGACATTTTGCTTCCATTTCGATCCGAGCACCTCATGATACAGAAATTAATTCTCTTGTGTCACAGAGGGGACTCCCCGGTAGACAGACAGTCGGCGCCAATCTCCGTCGCTCACGTGATTTGCAACACACTGCCCCACCATGAACATAGGGGTGTTCATCACTAAACATATATATATATATAACAATACAAATTAAATCAAATACAATCATTAAATAATAATACAAGTTATACAAATTAAATCAAATACAAACATAGAATAATAATAAAATTATACATACTTCAAGGCTAATTTAAAAAAAGAGAGAGTTCAACACTGATTCAACTAAATAAAGAAATAAGAAAATTTATATTAAAGTCCAGTTATTAAAGTTCAAATTTTATCTCAGTCCATTATAGTTCAAGATTGAAAAGCAGTTGTACAGGTCTGTTCAATATGGACTTTTCAGTCTTAATTTTACAGGCTCTCACCTTGCCATCTCTTCCAGGAAATATTTCTATAATTTTACCTAAACTCCAGAAATTTCTGGGTAATTTATCATCTTTAATTAAAACAACATCATTTATTTTAAATTGGGGAAGATTGGTTTTATTTAAACTTTGGTGGGCTGACCTCAAATTTAATAAGTATTCATTCTTCCATCTAGACCAAAACAGCCGCATCAATTTTTCCCGATAGTTAAAGGCTTTAAGCAATTCTTTCCTAGAAGAGAAATTAGAGTCAAGGTGAAGCCGTACGGGGGGGAGAGAAGATATTCTTCTCCCTATTAAAAAATGGGCAGGAGTTAATGGTAGGGGGTCCTGCCTTTCATCACTTATGTATGTCATGGGTCTGGAGTTCACCATTCCTTCAACCTCAATAAGTACTGTATGCAACTCATTAAGGGTCAGAGAAGATCTGCCCAATGTCTTTCGCAGCGCAGTTTTTACAGACCTTACCATTCTTTCATAAAATCCGCCCCACCAGGCGGCCCTTTCCACTATATACTTCCATTTTATGTTATTGGAAGCAAAAAATTCTTTCACCTCTGGATGAGTCACTATAGTCCATAGTCTCTTAAGTTCTATTTCAGCGCGTTTAAATGTTCGTGCGTTATCGGAATAAATAACGGAGCATAATCCACGACGAGCGATGAACCGTCTAAAGGCAAGTAAGAATGTTTGTGTTGACAAATTGTCAACAAGTTCCAGGTGGATATTTCTTGTTACAGCACACGTTATTAGCAATATATACTGTTTGCTGTCAGAATCTTTGACAAATAAAGGTCCTGCAAAATCGACTCCTATTACGCTATATGGAGCTGACTGTTCGACACGATCAGGTGGCAATGGAGCTATCGTCTGGTCTCCTGGAATTGATGAAAACCTTTTGCAAATAATGCATTTTTTCAGTTGATTTTTTATTGTTTGTCTAGCCTTTAGTAACCAGAATTTTTCTCTCACTTGTACGAGGGTGTGAGAAACCGCTGAATGAAATACTCTAACATGAGCATCCCAAATTATCAATTCGGAAAACTTCGTTTTGGACGGAAGAATTATCGGGTGTTTTTCATCCGTTGAAAAATCAGCTTTCCCAAGTCGACCAGAGACACGCAGGACGCCTTCGGAATCAAGGAATGGGTTCAAACAAAGCAAGTGCGAGTCTTTTGGAAGAGGTTTGGCATTTTTTAAACACTGTATTTCATTAGAAAAAAATTCACTTTGAACTAGCCTTATCCAATACAGCTCTGCTTCTCGAAGATTTTCTGGTGTAAGTGCACAGACTTTCTCGTGATTGCCCTTTAGCAATTTTATAAAATATATCACGTAAGCAGTGACTCTTAACAATTTTTTTAGGCTACTAAATTTTTCTATATCAATTATTTTTTCATTAACAATGATTGAATTAACTATTATTTCGCCTTTGCATTCATTTTTAATTTCTGGAATGAATGATTTGATTTTTAGCTTATTTTCTTTCGGCCAATCAATTTCGGGATTAATAAGCCACTCAGGACCATACCACCAGCGTCTTGAATTTATTAGCTCTTTGGAAGAGAGCCCCCTAGTAAGCATGTCTGCCGGGTTATCCTTGCTATTAACATGCCGCCAAGAACTAGGATCGGTCATTTCCTGAATTTCCGCTACGCGGTTTGCGACATACGGTTTCCACTTGGCGGCCGATCCCTTAATCCAGTGCAAAACTATAGTAGAATCGGACCACAAAATTATATTTTCAATATAACTGAAAAGATGTTTAATATGGTTGGCAATTCTGGCAGCTGTTAAAGCTCCTAAGAGCTCCAATCGCGGTAAACTAACCTTTTTTAAAGGAGCAACTCGCGATTTTGAAATTATATAGCAAGTATTAAAATAGCCTTCTGATGTCCTGTATCTAAAGTAGGCTACAGCTCCGTAGGATTTTAACGAGGCATCAGAAAACACATGAACTTGAACTTTGTTTACTGTTACATCTGAATCAAAATAATATCTAGGTATTTTCATATTTTCTAGTAGTTTTGTTTCTTTATACCACGTTTGATATTTATTTACAATTTCTTCGGAAAATGTGTCATCCCAGTCAAGACCAGATTCCCACAATTCCTGCAAGAGGAGCTTAATTCTAATCATAAAGGGATTGAGGAATCCGATAGGATCAAATATTTTAGCAGCAGTGTGGAGAACGTGTCTTTTGGTGAATTTTAAATCACCGTTTGACGCTAAAGATGTCAAATCTATGGACAGAAAGTCCTCCTTATTGTTCCAATTTATTCCTAGTATTTTAAGGTTTGATTGTTTTTCTTCTATTTCAATTACAGGGTCGGCATTCTTCCACTGTTCCTTTAATTCTACAGAATTGGAGTTAAATTTCCGTAACTTCATATTCGCGTCTTTAAAAATTGAAACTGCACAAGATGACAGCTTAAAAGCTTCTGGTACCGTAGATGCTCCGTGAATCAAGTCATCTACGTATAAATAATTATCTAACATGTGGTATGCGATGGGATTGGCCTCCTTATAATTTTTAATGTGTTTTTTTAGAGTTGAAGCTAACACGTAGGGGGAACTGGTGAGGCCAAAACAATGTCGATTAAAATGATATAAGGTTGGTGGTTTATTTATGTCGCAGTCATCAAAATATAAAAAACATAAATAATCTCTGTCACTCCTCGATACCTCTATTTGCAGGAAGGCTCGGGCCAAATCCTCACAAAAAGCAATTTTATGCCGCCTGAAATTTAGTATAACATCTACGAGATTAGGATTTAAATTTTCCCCTGAGAAAAGACATTCATTTAAACTTTTGTTACTACCCTGTCGACTGCTCGCATCATAAACAATTCTAGTTTTAGAGCTAGAAGATTTTTCCCTAAAAACCGCTCTATGAGGCATTACATAATTTACAGAACAATTATCATTACACTTTTGAATAATTCCCTCATTCAATTGTTCCTTCATAATTTCATTATATCTTAATAATAAAGATTGATCATCTTTTAACCGTCTTTCCAAAACTGCAAATCTTTTTTCCGCGACTTGGTAATTGTTACATAAATTTTGTCTATCCGTATCGCATCGCCACAAAAGTGGTGCTACATACCTACCATTTTCGAAGCATATTTCCTTCTCGAATTTATTTATGACCTCAAAATGTTCATCATCTTGTTTATCTTTTTGATTAAATAGAAACGATTCCATTTCCTATAAGTTTCTTAAGTCATTATCTATTGACGAGCATATTATTTTTAAACAGGAAGTACTCTGTAATTTAGCGCCATAAATTCTACCTACTAAAGTTTTTCCAAATATCGTTGGTTGAATAAACAACGATTGATTTATTTTTTTAACTTCTCCAATTATCGTTGAAAACATATAATCAGCACCTAAAAGAATTTGGATGGGTTTTGCATGAATAAATGTGTCAGCAAATTCATTTTCATTAAGACCGAGTTTATTTATTAACTGAGAATCAACTGAGGCGATAATTTTCGCTCCGCTAATGACCTCTGACACAAAAGCGCTTCAATTTGTATGTCAGCGTAGGGGGGAACGCGACTGCGTACTGTAATATTCACAACATCGAACTCTTGTTCTATGGCTTTGCGGTTTCCGAACGTATAAACTAGAAGCCTTTCCTTTTTCCTAGGTTTTAATTTCAAAGCTGTCGCTAGACTTTTTGTAAGGAACGTTCTAGAAGAGGCCGAGTCATATAAAAGCCTCGTATATAAGGTTTTAGAGATACCTAGCACCTGTACACAAGCAGTTTGTAATAATGTTGAATATTTTTCGGAGGAATTTTGAGTCTTAATAACTGACGATAATACAGTTTGGTTTTCGAGAATTCGGGAAGATTCGGGTGTTTCCGCATTCTCAACGGGACGATTTTATCTTTCTTAGTGGGACAAAATAAATAATTATGCTGATAACTTTGGCATAATTCGCAAGGTTGAATTTTTACTTTACAAGAAGATAATAGGTGGTTTTTATTCAAACATCGATAACACCTCCCACTTCTTTTTAACTTATAACGTTTTTGTTCGTCCGAGATTTCCTTACATTTTAGACTATAATGATTTGAATTGCAAAATATGCAAACATTTTTTACAACCGTGTTAAGCGCGACTGAAGTGAGAACATTAGTTTTTAATCTAGTCGGATTTTTTCTTTCCCATCGAGATGTTTCATTATTTTTTAAGGAAATTCCTGACACCGCGTTAGCCGCTTCTCGTGATTCTATTTCAAACTTTATAAAATTCATTAATTCATTGACGTCACCAGATTTATCAACATTTTTTTTCTTTGAAATTCTACAACCAAATTATGGGGTAATTGCCTTAAAATTATTGGAATAAGTAAATATCCGAAATTATCTGAAGCCACCCCCATCGCTTGTAAATTTCTAATGCTAACTTCACATTCATCGTACAATTCTCGTAACGATCTGGTATTTGAAGCAGACTTTACAGGCTCAATTTCTAATAGTTTATTTATAAACCCACTAATCAAATATTCTGTTTTTCCATATCTGTTTTCTAGTAAATCTAGAGACGATTTATAATTTTGTTCATTTAGAGCAAATCCTGAAATCGTTTTATAAGCTTCTCCTGACAGAAACGATTTCAAATATATGAATTTTTCAATGCTACTCAAGTTTTCATTAGAATCTATAGTACTTTTAAAACTATTCATAAACTCAAGAAATGTGTTAGGATCACCTTTAAATATTGGTATAGTTATCTTGGGTAAATTTATTGTAGGTGATCGTGTATTAGGATACGGAATTGTACTGGCATTTGTACTGGCATTTGATGCAGTACTTGTATTGCTCAGTTCAGCGTTAGCTTTAAACTTTTTTAATTTTCCTTTAATTTTAAATTTTGCTTCATTAATGGTATCGTCATACTCAATACTGTTTTGAATTTCTGCCTCAAAAAAAGTAGTATCAGATATTAACTCTTCAATTTTAGGATTTATTAACTTTAATTCATCTTGTTTTTCAATTAAATTGTTCAAATATTCCGAGAGTGTCTCAAAATCATTTTCACTTTCTAAATCTACACTTTCCATAAATGTTTCAATTTTTGTAATAAATTTCGTACAGGCAGTTTTAATTACCTTGCGCTTTGATTTTAATTTTTCCAGATTCATTTTTAAAAACAAATAAAAGGTACAGTACCTGATTTTGCCGGGATATAATCTTAATCCAGTAAGTCGTCTTCGAAAATGTTGAACTTAATCTTGATGATAATCACTAGGAGCAACATTATCATGAACTTTAATATTAAAGCTCCCGGGTTTGTTGTTACCATAAAAATAATTAATCATAATAATAATCACTCAGGCGTGCTGGTTGGGAGAGCATAATAATATATAGAAATCAACATTCTTGAATGAAATCTGGTAATTCATGATTTTTGAAGGAATTGGAGAAATGCAGTAAATATCAATTCTTGTTACGAGATTCTGGTGTATTTCAGGTAAAATAATACTAACGATTTGTCTTTTTCTTGGTTTAATATACGAACACATAACACGCGGACAGACACATCAAACACTAAATAGATATTAAACATTAATTAAAATATTCTAGAATAAATTTTAGGAAGCGACATTTTGCTTCCATTTCGATCCGAGCACCTCATGATACAGAAATTAATTCTCTTGTGTCACAGAGGGGACTCCCCGGTAGACAGACAGTCGGCGCCAATCTCCGTCGCTCACGTGATTTGCAACAAACTATGCTACCGTCCTTTTTACCTTAATTGATGCTTTTTCAGTACAGTATTCTATACTTTACCCTAGTTGGGCCTTTATATTGCTATTTACTATTAAACATTATCTTTTACACATTTGGTTTCGAACCAACGTACTCCGTCCGTTTCGACTTTAAAATAATTCTTTATTTTGCTCAGATTGGCCTGTTTTCCCTATTAGTAGGGTATTGGGGCCGCTGAGTCCGTTTTTGGGGTTTATTTTAATGCTAAACTTTTTAGGCGAGGCTGTAGTCCCCCTTTAAGTGATTATCTAGTAAAATGTAAATATATCAAGTGTACTACCTGTAAATACATAATTGTTACTTTACAATTCATATATTCATTCATCTACTTCTTGCATGGTTAATCATGAGGGCAGACATTTCTTAGGGTTGTCTTTTAAAGAATGGAAAATGTTGTTAAACTTAGAAAATTACTGTTATCATCTTGCAAAGAGCTATTATGTATAATGTGTAAATATTGAAATTTGTAAAACATGTAACTTATATAATTCTTGTGTATACATTTTTTTTTTTTTTTTTAAATCTACTTACCTGTAAAAAACTGTAGCTTTAAATATTGTGTACATAATCTATAATATTCAAACATTGTATAAAATCAGGCACGCCCTGAATAAATAGGGCTGCCATTTGTGAATTAGAGTTTGTATAATTTACTATAATTTACTTTTCAATTTGTAAATGTTTCCCATGGCACGCCCTGATAAATAGGGCTGCCACTTATGGTTGATGGTGTAAGAAATTTTAGTTAATCCGGAGACGGTGGTGTCGTTTGGACGGTAGAGACCTTCCTGCCTTGAGCTTGGGGCTTGTCCCGATCATATGCCAAAAGCGGATCCTCAAGGCGGGTGACAGCCAGACAGCCAGTTAAACATGCCATATCTTTCATTTGAAATAAATAATTAAGTCGATAAATCATTTAAAAATTAATGATTGGAAATTATGCATTTAAAAGTAATATCGGAATGCAAATAGGCAAATTCGTATGATGACATTGTAATTAAAAGCTTTGTGATATATACCATTGAGTTTCAAGAAACATTAGTTTTGATTAACCATCCATTTTGATTAACCATTGTTTTACCATGGTTTAATGACCATTTTGTACGGTCTATTGTCATTAACACGAATTCCAATGAATATTTTTTTTAATCAAATTTCACATTGTGTTACATTATATGAGACATTGAGAACCAGAGTGGACCATTCTCGGCAGCTGTGATCTCGAAATTATGTTTTTAAAAATGTGTATTATATTTTAGTACTTTGTACAACAAAATGCGTAAAATGTTCAAAAAAATGTAGTAGACATGTAGATCATTATACATTCTTTAGAATTTGAAAAACCTTCTAAAATACATTAACTGCCAAGTCGCAGGAAGCCATTTTGAATGAAAGATTTCGTATGTTTGACTTTTAACTTGGGCGAACATCAGATATCAGTACTTTTTACGGCCGAAACATTAAGGAGAACTTGGCGCTTTTTTTTTTTTTTTTTTTTTTTTTTACAGAAAGTTTTTTGATGGGATATCACTGCTTTTTGTAGGTTTTATCAAATGTATAAAGGATATAAATATAATAAATGTATAAATGTCAAAGAATTTTAAAATTATTTTATTATGCTTTACAAATCTATATTTTTATTTGAAGGTTACATCAAAATACTAGCCGTCTCAGGCAAACAATATATTATTTCTAATATGTATGCTAAGCACTTCATCATATTACTTTTATTCATAACTAGCCGAAGTACTTGGTGCTGTTCGAGATTTTAAGAATGTTTGTGTAGAAAAATCAATTTCAAAATTAAACATGTTGTATAGATAACTTCAAAATGTTAAAATATGCCAATATTTCTATAATCATGTTTTTATCATGTTTCAATACGTTCCTCAAACTCGTATGACGTTGTACTCACCTGCTGACATCTTACCTACTTGCTTTCACAATTACTCATATTGATACTCTCTTTGTATAATTCCCAAACATTTGAAAAAGTCCGTTAAACTTCCAATGTGACGTTATATTAATTTTCTTTTTTAATTATCGAATGACGTCATATTAACCTGCTTTCTGTATTTACACACACTCATACTCCTTGTATTATTGAGAAATGTTTGAAAATTTCCGTTATATTACCAATATGACGTCATATTAATCTTTTTTTCCATTGCTGAAACTTTTTATTTTTATTTTCATTTTTCACGTGGAAATCTTTCAATAGAAAATTAATTATTGCAGAAAGAATTTCATTGTGGATTTTTAATTGTTGGCAACTGCTATAACGAAAAATGTTCAAATTCAATAGGAAAAGGCGGGAAGAGTTCAATATCCTGTGCCTTGGTTTGGCGAGTTGTTTTTGGCTATAAATGTTTGATTTGGTTGTTGCGATATTCAGTCTTTGGAGTTTTAACTTAACAACTGGAATTGACCTTATCTACCTGACATCACACCTCTTTTGGCAGCAGTTTGGATTTTTTTGCCAATCGCGCGAACCAGCACAGGATATACTCTTCCCGGAAAAGCTGACAGATTTTTGGTTTTTTATTACTTAAAAATTAACTCTACATTATATTTCGATTCCGGATTACTTTATTGCCTCGGCCGTGTTTTAATACACCTACACGTAGCATTTCACAATTCTGGCTTTCAAACTGCTGATTTGTATAGAAGTGCAGACAGACAAACAGATTTTCATTTTCATGTATTAGATTTACTTGCTCAATCCTTCGCCAAATCGGAAGTTTCTGTTAGAGAAATTCTCTTTGCGATCATTGGCAGCATATCTTATATATTGTGTTGTTATCCATTTCATCTTTATTGACAATTAACGCTTAATTTACTTAGGAATTTACGCTTCATGTCCGTTTGCATCGTTACACTCTCTAATACGGAGATTTTTAATCCTGTTAAGTAATCTTCTGTAATTTACACTGAAGTGAAGTGGTTCTTGTTAAACGCCTGTTAAGCTATCCATATTTACAGTAAACCATACTGATGCTATTTTTTTCCCCTTTCATTCTAACATTGGAACGATTAAGGAAGATTAGAAAATCTACGGACGCACTGCCGTTCTTCCATTACAAAATCTACCATTATTCTCATCTAATCGTCTTAGATAATATGTCAGTATGTCTTATTTTTAAGATTTTAGCTAAATTTACTCGAAAACCTGAAGCTAAAATGCGAGGAACCCCATTATAGAAGATTCATTCTAACGTACATATTGATAAACTGGATATATGTTATAAAATTATAATAATCTAGAACTGGCAGTTTCGATGCTTTAATTCTGAAAATTCTCTTTCTATAATAAACTTTTAAGAGAGTAAAGACTAACAATATAGTAAGAGTAAGTATAATAACAGTACAATATAATAGCAAGAGCAGAGGTCTTGTGTAGTAACGAAAGATTGAAACTTTATTAACATTCGTGCGTTATGCCATTTAATTAACCGCATAATATTAATACATAATTACTCGCTCTAAAAATTTGCAATGAAAAGTAGCCTTTTAGCGTCAAATTCTCTCCAAGCTTTGCGACACTTAACGAAATATCGCCAAATTTGGCGACAAAACTACCCTGTTTATGTGGACGTCATAATGATGCATATGTATTATATATGTGATGCATATGCATATATATATATATATATATTTCAAATAAAATCCAGTGTGCATATATATATATATATATATATATATATAAAGTTTATTAACATGATTAAAATGCACTTAAAGAACTAACAACCCACTGGAATTTTGCCAGATTGACTGAGTGCTATTGCTATTAGAATACTGACATTTATAATAAAATTTATTTTAAGGAAGTAAAAAATAGAAAAACGGACAGATAAACTAAAAGATTTGCCTTCCCAACATTTTCGGAAAAGAATATAAAAAATTCATTCTGCTTGAAACCATGCTCATTGGTCTCACCTTTAAACTCAGGCTAATTTTCTGTAATCAGGCTTTGGCGACCAACTCTGGCGTCAAATATGAGCGAGGAAATGATTGTCTAGGCAACTATTATTACTTAAATGTTTATCGTACAACAAAAAACACAAATGGTTGCAACAATGCAATTAATTTAATTTGCCAATTGAATGTGTTACGAACTGTATATAGCCAAATCAGCACCCCCTATTTGAAGGGTTTAAAGGCAGAAATTCTATGTTTTCAGACTTTTCTGGTTAATTGTGTGACAAAACCTACTTACTTGTCAAATTTTATGATTCTACGACTGTTAGAAGTACCTTAGTTATTTGATGATCACCAACTTTTTAGTTATTTGATGATCACCAACTTTTTAGTTATTTGATGATTCCCTGTGAGTCAGTTACAAAAAAACCCTTTTTCGGAATCTCATATTTCGAAATATATTAAATACAGAAATAAGAAATCTTGGAACCTAGTTCAGTTTCATTATATTAATGTGTGTTAAAAAGGAAAACTCTCAAGCTCTCACCAAAACGCAGTTATGAGGGGGTGAAAAGTAGGCCGAAATGGTCAGGGAAAAGGTAGCTTACGGCCTGTGCGAACTTGGCGGACGCACTGCTGTGCTCCCAGATATTTTCGCAAAGTTTTTGAAGATGGTAAACATAAATCACGAGATCACATGACCAAGGAAAGTAGGTGCTTAAATTGATCAAACTGAAAAACGTGAGAATTATTATTTATTTTTATTTTTATTGCTTTTTCAATCTGTAAAGCATCGCATGCCAAATTTTGGGTAATTCAAAAGAAGCCGATTTGTTGCAAATGTTATCGTTTCGCAAATATATTTCTATTGATTCACAGATAATGGATGGGAAATAAACTCTTGATTGAAAAATTAGTTTACTATTCGTGAAATCAATCTGCAACGGCTCTATTCTATGTTGTCTAGCTAAGGCAGTAGTTCTTCTGTCATATTTGATATCTGCCATATGTTCTTTTATTCTCGTTTTAAATTTTCTATTTGTCATTCCTATACAGTATTGTCCTGTTCCATCTGCCTTGGTGAATGGGATTTCACAAACACCGGAAAGTTGAATAAGTTCTATTGGATCTATTTTTCTATATACTATGCTTTTTAATTTTGTGGAAGGTTTTGCGATAAGGCAGATATTAAATTTTCTAAGTTTATATTTTAATCTTTCAAAGAATCCAGGAAAATATTGTAAAGTTGATAGCTTTGAGTTTTGTTCATTAAAAATTTTCGTCTTTTTATTATCCATGCTCGTAATTAATTTATTAATAGTGCTGCCTTTGTATCCGTTATTTCTTGCGATGTCGCGTATTTTACTCATTTCACTAGTTAAATGATTAGAGGTACATACAGTAAAGGTTCTTCTAATAAAATGTCTAAATGCAGAAACTTTATAGGAAAAGGGTGCTTGAGCGTTATTAGGAATAGTGGATTGATTAGTTATTGGTTTTCTATATACAGTACGTTTTATGCCATGGTGGATTTTGATTAACAGCACATCCAAATAAGGGAGTGTATTATTTTGTTCAACTTCCAAAGTGAATTTAATCCCAGAATCAATGCTATTGATCTGAGCAAGAAAGCTATTAAGCGAAGTATCGAGATTTTATTATTAAATTGTATCAATTATTTTTATTATTTTTTTTTGCTTCATTAGTGGATTTAATGATTTCGGGATAATTTGTAATTAGGCAATCGGTTTGGCTTACCAGATATCTCGTTGAAAAATATTTAATTTTGGTAATCCTAATTGAAATATACATATATGATATCGTTTTCTTCGGACATTTCCATAACTTTTTCCGCAGAAGTATAAAACCTAAATTTTATAAAATGTATCAACCTTTGTTCAACGTGCTCTATGTAAAATAATTTTTTTATTTGCAATTCTTTCACTTTCTTTATAGAAATTGAAGACAGAAATCCTAATATTCGTTTGTGTCTTCATTACCGTCATTTTACACCTGGAGTATTAATACTTACCAACATCATTCATGCCGTACAAAATTCAAAGACGACGGTCTTGATTCTTTCAAGGTACGTATACTAAAATTTTTAAGTTGTGTTTAATGTTAATGTAGATTCCTTTTTCTTAAAAAAAAAAGCATAAAATCGTTCTTTTCCCAAAAATTCCTGTTCTTGCCAATCATTGCCACATATTAGAAGAGAAGTTGATTGGCTGAGTTATTCTTTTTTAAGGGGACACAACACGTTTTAGATTTTCAAAACGAACAAAAAATCAATATTTTTAAAATACCAAAACATAGACAAATTGCAATTATGATTTTTTTTCACTTTCTGCCTAAAATATTCATTCTTGAGTATATTAAACAGAAAAATATATATTGTATATACAAAAATGATATTTAAAGTTTATTTTAAAAAATTCATATTACTAAAACGTTAATGAAAATCATTATGTGCTGCGTGCATGATAAAATTGGAAATTATGGATATAGAAAACAATTTTTGACATTAATAGAAGGATAGACACTTTACCTGTAACTTAAAATCAAAATATACACAAAACATATTGTTTAAAAATTCATCTTTAACACAAAATTTCAAAAACAAACTCCTATTTTTTTAGTACAAAAAAATAAAAACCAAAATATGTCAGTTTTGTTTGTTTTAGCATGTAGCATATTCAGCATGTAGTATTTGTTTTAGAAAATTTGGAATTCGACCAGTGAAATTTAAATTTTTCGCGAAATTTTTTTATAAATTTTTAGGGTTTTTTCACGTTTTGCAGAAATTTCTTGACATTCTGAAAAGGAATCTGATTTTTTTTTTTTTTTTTTTTTTTTTTTTTTTTTTTTTTTGCGCAATATAGTAAATTTTGTCTTCTGTGATTTTAAGTTTTTTGCAATTTTTAGCCCTTTTTTCATGTTTTTTCGGCAATTTTTGACATTTGTTAGAGCCTAATATTTATATCGGTTTCAATATTTCATCTCAATACATTAAATTTTGCATTCTGTGATACACAACAATTTTAAAATTTTCCCGAATTTTATCTGAGTCCCTTTAATTGTTCGGTCAATACTTAAAGTTGAAGTTTGCAATTTTTTCTGCTCTGTTTCATTATTTTTATTGGTAAGTCACCACTGGTGTACGGAATATGCCACTCGTGTATTTGTATAACACACGTTCTGTACAGTGGAGCATCGATTATCAGATGTAATAGGTGGCTGGGGGGTGTTCGGATAAACAAGATTTCGGATAACCGATTATTTTCAAAAAACACTATTAGGGTTATGTGAGAATAGCTTCTTTGCTATGTATAAAGTTTTTATTTTATACCTTTTAGCAGTTAAAAGAAGTATATATTATTGCAGTGTATTATAAAGTTTTATATACTCAACTATAACTGTCGTACAATAAATCCATACATAATGAACTCTGATGTAAAGCATTTGACTTTAAGAACAGGAGTTTACTTGTGGTCGGATCTTTTTTTTTCTCGTTACAAAATAAACACAAAATAACAGGAAACAAACACATGACTGAAACATCATTAGATGATGACCACACAAAAACATTGCCATAAAATAATATTGTAGTGTTTGTATTTCAGATAAAAGGCTGTAGATGTCAGCACAACAGATTAAATGTAAGGTCTCTGTTCGCTATAGCCCCCTATATTTCCATTATTTTGATTGCACTGAAAATAGTCATTGAATCTAGTTCTTGTTATGTAATGTGTGTGCTGTGAAATTATGTCTTATTGTTTTGTATATTAAACTTCACGTTACTCTGAATCACTCGTGCATCTCATTCAAGTATTAAGTTATCTTAATTTATTAAAGACAGAATACACATTAAATCAGACAATTAAAATTTTAAAATAATTTCAAATATTTTCATTTCAGAAACTTCATCAAAAGCGAATGGTGTATTGTTGAATTCCGAACTGCGTATCAACAGACTTTGGTAGATAAATGGCACAGAATCATTGTAGTAAAAGTTGGGGATTTGCCGAATGAGATGGATCCTTCCATTGTAGCTTTTCTCAAGAACACAACTTATTTGACTTGGGGAGAGACACATTTTTGGAAGAAACTGCTTTTTGTTCTTCCATCTCAACCGATTGACGAAAATCAAGTTCCAATAAATGCTGGAGATAACAATATTGTCATTAATTTTTCTTTTTCTGAACTTTGAACTATTTATGAAACATTGTAAAATTTTGTAAATAACCAATGAATGAATGAAATTACCAAGTTATTTGGGAATGTAATTGTTATTTTACAATGAAATTAGAAATTTTTTTTCCAAATCATACACTACAAGCACTCTTTTGGTACGATTAAAAATTAAACTATTCTAATTACAAACAATGTGGAGTATTTAAACTAGTCGTTGGGGGTCACCGTAATACTTACCCATCATGGATATGCATAATATAAAATATGAAAATAAAACATGTGTAAACAACTTATAAAATGCATTGCAATTCGAATAAAATCGTAGCTTGATGACGTCATAAGCTTTAAATGCTTTAAATTTCTGAATTGCGTAAAAGAAACATCCTTATAACTCCAAAATTGATAATCCTATTAACTAACGGTTTACTGCGCCGGATTAAACGTCTCATTTCCAATTAAAACATATATTTGAATTGAAATTTGATTGAAATACAGGGTCATGAAAAATCGAAGAGTGTGGAAATTGGATTAAAAATATCTCGGCAACTCATTATCCGATCGACTTCATTCTTTATTCAAAATTTATGTTTTTTTATTGTGTTTTATATTAATTCCTTAAAATAAACAATTTCGAAAATTTCTATATACCTTTTATCAGAACGAATATTTCGAGAGTCCGAAAAAAATAGTTCCGGATAATCGAGGTTAGTGAAATTCGATAAGCTTCTTCCCATTATTACATACTAAGTACACACCAAATTTCAAGTCTCTATCTCAATTTGTTCGGGAGATAGAGCATTTACAGACACACAGACGGCAAATTTTGATTTTCTAAAAGTATTTTTTTTTCGGAATCTCCAGTGTCTGAAACGTTTAAATCCGTCGAAAAGTTTTTTTTATTTTCAAAACGATTACAAGACTTACCCTATACTACGTATGATGGGTAAGTAAAACAATCTAGATATTTTTACATCACCTACTACAACGGAACTATTAGGATAGAAATTTTACATTTGAGAGGAAGATTGTTTTTAGTATTCAGACGGTCACTAAGTGAGAAATTTACATAATTCGAATTTTAAGGAGGTCAAAAAAGCTTTTAAGAATCGCGTTTTATCACAATTTCTGTAGAAATAGTGATTCTAGAAACTGAATATTTTACAGACACACAGACGGACGGCAATTTTTTTTTTTCTAAAAATATGTTTTTCGAAATTTCCGTGTCTGAAACGTGTAAATCCGTCAAAAAAAATGTTTGGATTTTCAAAACGATTACAAGAGTTACCCTATACTACGTATGATGGGTATGTAAAAAAGCCACTCAAAATTGTTTCAAAAATATTCTGTTAAAGGGTATTGCAATACGAAATGAGATACATTATCTATGAAATTTAAATTAATTTATGTGCTGACTGCCTATGATTACAATATATAAACAAGAGGATGAAAATGAACTTGACTTGATTGATTCAAAATTCATAATTATTTCGATCACTGTCGTTATGAAACTACGAATAGAACAAGGAATAAAAGAACAAATTTTAACAACTCATTACAGCTGGAAATTGGTCTTGTAAACGACTTTATAAGCAGGTATTATTTGCCACTTACTGTTTAAAATGAATAATTTGATCTTGTATCAACATTACTTTCTAAAACAGAATTAACCAAATAATCGTAAAGTTAATCATATAATCAAATACTATTTCGTAAAAACTTCACTAACGGAAATTCTGTTTGAAAAAATTAGAGATAACACAGTTGTTTTCAACTGTCCTTTTTCTGCTTTTTCAATTTCTAATATTATTTAACTTTGTTCAAATTTGTAAATAAACAGTTTCTTAATCAAAGTGTCTTTTAATATGGAATAATATTTTTCTTTTTCTTTTCTGAGCAATGAATTATGCATGATCTAAGACATTGTAAAATTTGTTTATTAATCAAATGATGAATGAAATTACCAACTACCTAACTTAAATTATACAATTTTTATTTTAGAATGAAAATATAAAAATTGCCTGTATCATATAACATAAGTACTCTTTTAACATTATTAAAAATTAAAGTATAGAAATAAGTTATAGAAAGAATGTGCAGTACTTAAAAAAGACTTCAAAATTGTTTAAAAATAGTCTATCAAAAATTATTGAAACACGGAATGTGTTATAAAATACTTATCAAAATTAAGCCTTATTGTACGAACGAATTATGTTATTAACGAATTATTTTATAAAATACCTACTATATTGAAATTGACTAATTATAACTCATAATTCATAATTATTTTGCTCAGTGTTATTATTCAACTGCGAATTGAACTAGTGTAAAAGAAAAAAATAATAATAACTCATTGCTGCAAAAATGTATACTTATAAATAATTTTTTAAGTCGACATTTTTTGTCACTTATTGATTAAAAAAATGGTACTAATTTTTTCTTATGCCAGTGTTATTTATTTAATGATTGATTAAAATTATGATTTTAAAACAGGTCAAAAATCATGTTCTATAAATGCTAGTGATGATGATATTGTCTTCAATTTTTCTTTTTATGAGCTTTGAATTATGCATGATCTAAGACATTGTAAAATTTTGTTATTAACCAAATTATGAATAAAAGTACCAATGTAAGAAATACTATTTTTATTTTAGAAGAAAAATAGAAAAAATTCCATAAAAATACCACTATTTTGATATGATTAATAATTAAAGTATTGCAATTACAAAGAATGTGTAATACTTAAAAAAAGGCTACTCAAAATTTTTTTTAAATATTCTATTAAAGCATATTGCAATGCGAAATGTGTTATAATCTATCAACTTAATAATTATAATATTTGTACTTACTGTCTGTATGATTTATAATACAGGGTGTCCCAAAAGTCTCCGTACAACTTCAAACATTTATTGCAAAAAAAAAATAATAGGCCTACAGCCAAAATAATTACAACAGTACATAGAGTAACTTTAAAAGTTTTTTTCTACTACCTTAGTATACTTGTACATGAGATCCTTTCGTTGCACGAAGAATATCAAGTCGATATTCCAATTCCATCCACGTGTGTTTCAGCATGCTAACATCAACAGTAGTTACAACTGTTTGATGAAATCTGAACAAAAGTTAATAGTCTCATGGAATTGAAACAAAAGATCCAAACAGCAGTAGCTACTGTTGATGTTAGCATGAAAAACGTTCGTGGATTGAATTGTAATATCGTTTTGATATTCTTCGTGGTACGAAAAGATCTCATGTTAAAGTTTACTAAGGCAGTAGAAAAAAACTTTTTAAGTTACTCTATGCACTGTTGTAATTATTTTTGCTGTAGGCCTATTATTTTTTTGTAATAAATTTTTGAAGTTGTACGGAGACTTTTGGGACACCCTGTATATTAATATTGATGAAATTTAAATTGACTAATTGATTCATCATTCGTAATTATTTCAATCAGTGTTGTTATGAGACTACGTATAGAACAATCAATATAAAAAGGAAAAATGAGTAACTCATTCCGGATTGAATTTGTTCTTACAAATGTTTTTTAAGTAGGTATTTTTTGTCTCATACTGTTTAAAGTTAATAATTTTAACGTATTGTTCTATTTACTGTTTTATTGATTCTCTAAAAATTATAATTTTAAAACAGTATTAACAAAATAGTCGTAATGTTATTCATATAAACAAATAAATTTTTCGTAAAACTTCACTGACAGAAATCCCATTCGAAGAAAATTAAGGATAACACAGTTATTTTTAATTGTCCGTTTTCTTATTTTTGAATTAAAAATAACAAAATGCATGCTAAAATTCTAAATAATCCCGAATGATAGTTAATGATTGTTTCCTCAACTAATACCTTGTGCATGTTCAGTTTGATTATGTTATAATATTTCTTTGGAAAAGTGTTTGAATTAATCGATTATTTAAGACTGCAATTAGAAGAGTAATAAGTTGTATGTGGGGATATTTCTAATTGTCCATACAAACAAAAGTTGTAAAAGTGGCTGTTCTCAGAGTATTATTATTATTATTAAACCGCAGTCCAGGCCTACCTGCCGGGCATTATGCCTATCTTAACGAGTTTGTGTACATGGCCACGGAGCGAAATTCGCCTAATATCCTCATAGCGGAGATCTGCCTGACCTGCAGCGCCATTTGGTGAGAATCGGTTTTGTTACTGTGTTGGCCGGTTCTAGAAGTTGTTTATTAATTATGGGTTTCTGGGTACGTTGTCAAATAAAGAAAGGGGAAAAAGGCTTGATTCCGGGCCGCATTCACACTGACTATGTTTGCTAATATAGACTATGACAAGTTAACATAATTCAGTTTAAAACTTGGTGTTTCTACTATGTATTACATATTGGCTATGCTGCAGTGTTCTCTAGTAGTTTGCTACAGTTTCTTTGTTTGACGGTTCATGGTTTCTATTTAACTTTGTGAAAGTGGCAGATATAAAAAACAAGTGGGTAAGTGTGATCGAAGATCGCACAAATGGCTTCGTTTAATATTCCTTTCATAAAACTCTATCCTTCCTTTAATAAATCCATATAAATTTCATTTTCCAAAAAAGGTCATGCTTTTTATAAAGTAAAAATTTACCCGTTTATTTTTTTCGTTTCTTCAAAAATCTGAACCACCCGATAGCTTGGCGAAGCCCGCTATTATACTCTGTCATAATAATATCTGTCATGTGAACTAAATACGATATTAAAAAAAATCAATTTCAAAATTAAAAATGTTGTATAGAGCCCTTCAAAATGTCAGACGTCAGATTAATTTTCTTTTGAATTCTATAATGACGTCATATTAAGCTGCTTTCTGTATTTACACATACTCATACTCCTTGTATTATTGAGAAATGTTTGAAAATTTCCGTTTTCTTACCAATATGACGTCATATTAATCTTTTTTTTTTTTTCAGTTGGTGAAACTTTTTATTTCTTTTTAATTTTTCACGTGGAAATCTTTCAATAGAAAATTAATTATTGTAGAAAGAATTTTATTGTGGATTTTTAATTGTTGGCAAATGCTATAACGAAAAATGTTTCAATTTAATAGGAAAAGGCTGTTAGATTTTTGGGTTTTTTTAATCTCTATATATTAAAATAGTACGATTTTATCAAATTTTATGATTTTGAGCTTCATAATAGGCATTTAGCTATAAATACACAAAATTTCATGACTGTAAGTTACATAGTTTCTGAGAACCGGCTCTGTGACGGACAGACAACGAATCGGGAGTAATAGGGTTTCGTCAGATGAACGAAACCTTAAAAAAGCAAAAATTAAAAAAGAGAAAGGAAATGGTTTCGTAATTTAGAACCTTGATTAGGTGACGAGACCTGACTAGGTACCTCCAGATTCATGTCTAACGGTAATACACTGCCGTGCATGCGCCGTAGCGTATTGCTGCTTATTTTACTGTTTATTACAGTTAATTTTACTGTATAATACTGGTAAGCTGGGATGCCAGTGTTATACCATAAAATCAACTTTTTTTTTTTTTTTTTTTTTTTTTTTTTTTTTGCAGTGTAATTGGGATTATCAAATATACTGTCTACTGTAAAATGTTATATGAAGGTTGTTAATTGTATAGGTTTCTAATTATCGTGAGTGAAATTTTTTGCTTAAATAATGTATTGATTCTTCTTTAAATACTACGGGAACGAAGTCACGGATAACAGCTACTTCGCTGTAAAAGTAAGAAATTTTCTGATTTTAACAATGAGAATATTTATACACTGAGATGCTAGAATTTTTTTATAATTTTAAATGTTTGACTAAGAATCTTTCACTTCAAAATATGCCCTACTAATTCGAAGATAAATTTCAGAATGAACTACTCGCTTTATCGGCATTAAATATTAAAAGTGGATTAGCGCGGTTAAATTATACCGCGATATTATTGTACTAATCGTATTATATTGTACTAATCGTACTATATTGTAAATTACATTGAATGCGAAAAACTGCAATAGATCACCAGCCAATTTTCTCCAAAACCCAATATACGTAAAATAGGCAATGTAATAATGCACTACGATATTATTTTTGTTGTATTATTGTTATAAAGTAACATTACAGCTTAATATGAAACTTTAAGCAAAGTTTATCTAGTTTTCAGGAATTTACATTAACATAAACATGTAAGCTAATTACTTACCCATCATACTTAGTATAGGGTAAATCTTGTAATCGTTTTGAAAATCGAAAAAAAAAATGTTGACAGATTTACACGTTTCAGACACTGGAGATTCCGAAAAACATATTTTTAGAAAAAAAAATTTTGCCGTCCGTCTGTGTGTCTGTAAACGCTCTATCTCCCGAACAAATGGAGATAGAGAGTTGAAATTTGGTATGTACTTAGTATGTAATAATTGGAAGAAACTTATTGAATTTCAGTAACCTCGATTATCCGGAACTATTTTTTTTTCGGACTATCGAAATATTCTTTCTGATAAAAGGTATATAGAAATTTTCGAAATTGTTTATTTTAAGGAGTGAATAGGAAAGACAATAAAAAAACATAAATTTTGCATAAAGAATGAAATCGATCGGATAATGAGTTGCCGAGGTATTTGTAATCACATTTTCCACACTTTTCGATAATTCATGACCCTCTATTTCATTCAAATTTCAATTCAAAGATGTATTTTAATTGGAAATGAGACGCTTAATCCGACGTAGTAAACCGTTAGTTAATATGTTTATTAATTTTGGAGTTATAAGGATGTTTCTTTTACGCAATTCAGTAATAGAGAATTTAAAGTTTATGACGTCATCAAGCCACGATTTTATTCGAATTGCAATGCATTTTATAAATAGTTTACATACATGTTTTATATTCATATTTTATATTATGCATATCCATAGGCATTTGTTTACTCATAAGATAAAATTTGATTATGAAAAATTTTAATAAATTCATATTAAAAAATATTAATTATGAATTCTGATCTATGGCAATTTTTACACAAACACAATGGGAATTATCAAAAACATATGTGTGTAAGTTTAGAGTTAACAATCATTATTTTTCCAGTTATAGCAAAAATTCACTTTTCGGAGATATAAATGAACCATATTCCATTCAATCATGTAAAAAAAAATCGAAAACAGTAATCAGAAAATTTAAGTGAATAACTTTCTTAATTACAAATCGGAAAATTAAAAGGGAGAGGAAAATGAGAAGGTAAAGGAGTGGCAATTGAAATGCAATTAATTAAGATCATCTTTTGTCTTTATTTTATAGATTAGCTGCCTCTACAATTTTATTGGTGTGATTTTGCACCACAAGTGCATCTTGAAGACAAAACTTTATTAAATTTAATTAAATAAGCCGGGAAAGGGCCATGATTGATAGCGAATATATATAGGTATGGATGACTTAGAAGATAGTCTTCAAAAGTTTCAGAAGACTATCTTCTAAGTCATCGATACCTATATATATTCGCTATCAATCATGGCCCTTTCCCGGCTTATTTAATTAAATTTAATAAAGTTTTGTCTTCAAGATGCACTTGTGGTGCAAGAGGGGATTCGCTACATTACGTTCTCGCATGCCCGTTGACAGCTACTCTACATTTGAGGAAAACAGACACCATCTCTCTGTCGAATTGGTTCAAATCAATCTCGGCGAATTCCTCATTGCTTCAAAAGCTGCATGTCCTTAATAGAAAAAAACCAATTGTTATTCCAAATGCCACCAGTACACATCATTGGTGATGATGATGATGATGCTTTTCCTGATGATGAAGAAGTTTATTGAAAAAATCCACTGTCTCTACTTTTAAAATAATTTACGCTAAAAATCTGACTATTTCAAATAATTTTAAAACTCTTATTAATTGTGACTTTTCTGCTGAGTATGACTTTTGAGTATGACTTTTTGAGTATGACTTTTCTGCAAATTAAGCTGGACTGCTTTGTCATATACGTAAAAATATGTAATTTTTTTTAAATAAACTTGCCAAGCAGGGCTTGCAAGGGCTAAAGCCATATGGTAGGCCTCCCTGCTTGGTTGAATCTGAAAAATCTGAGATTTTCCTTTAAGATATTAATTTGATTTTTCAAAATGTGTGGATTTACGCGGAATTTTCAGATATATTTTACGCCGAATTTACGGAGCGGCGGCCGCGCGACCTTCCAACGTCCCAATGCCTTTTCCCCAACACACTTGACCAGCGGCGAGACGCGAAATAAAGACGCCAACGGAAAAGTTTAAGACATAAATTCAGTAGGCTTAGTGCATCGAAAAGCGGGAAGGGTTAGGCCCGTGGTCCTGAAGACTTCGGACGACCGCTGCGGCTTCTAGTTCATAGTTTGTCTTGAATGAAGCTTTACAAAAATACACAAAATATATACTTTTCAGACTGTATTGATAAAAGAAACTGAAATTTGATACCAAAAGGGGGTGTTATCAATTGAAAAATGTAAGTTGGTGCATATTTTAATACTTAGACGGCCGCTTTATCAAAAATTGCAAAGACAATATTCTGAGTCTAACGACACATTTGGTGTGATTTTATTGTAAACGATCTGCGAATAAAGCAGGGGTAACGAATTTTTTTAATACTGGCTGTACAAACAGCAAATGGTAAAGTTTTATAAATTAGGTATGTTCAGATATGTGTTATGTTATTTCCTCTAACCTAAGGAAAAAAAGGAAGGAAATATGTTATTTATTTACATGTTTGAAATAAAAATAATTTGTGTCTAATTTGGGATAAATAAATTAAAACACGTTTAATTTCTCAAATAAAACAATATGATAGGCAATTACAAAATCTACCTAAATAAAAATTAATTAACGGATTAAAAAATTAACAAAATGAACATTATATTTCGTCCCAAAAGGTATTTGTAAATACACTCTCAGAAATAAAACACTCAATTTTGACGATTCGGCAATCCTTACGCTTTATCTCGTAATTTTTGGCAATCATTTCGTCACAGAGTCGTGGTTTTTGACGAAACGCGAAACCTCAAATATCTGACGAAACTGTTTCCTCACTGTCAAAAATAAAACTCTCACTTTTGACGATTCAGCAATTCTTGAGCTATATTTCATCATTTTAGCCGATCATTTCGTCTCAAAATTAAGTGATTTTTAATGAAACGGAAACTAAAATATTTGACGAAACTGTCACCCCATTCACGGCCAGATTATTTTTGTTGTTACAAAATCGCTCAAAAAAAAATGTTCAGGAGCTCTTTTTTATTTAAGAAATATATTCATATAACAATCAAATTTAAAATATGCATAACTGATCCCTTTCTCCTCTATAAACAGTAACGTGTTAAAATCTTAACCATAATCTAATACTGATAATCTTTCCTCCAATATGCATTTCAAATTTTATTATTTCTGACCAACAAATTAACTAGACCATATTCTAATCATTCATTAAACAAAGGAAATTTCTCTAATAAATTATATTAATCAAGCCATATTCTAATTATTTATTAACCATAGAAAACCCCCTAATAATAATCTAGCCTTATTAATGAAAACATGCAGAAATTATAACAGCACCAGTAAAAATACAATTTACCTTCTAAAAATATAAACACACATCAACATCACGTAGATACATTTAAAATAAAATTCACACAAGGTCCCGCTGGCGAGGACGCATTGGAGAAAAGCGATGTAATTTTTCCCCCTGTCAATTACAGATGCTTCTAAAATTGTCACTAGATGGCACCACCGGTCTTTTTTTACACTTTCGAACAAGCAATTTGACGAAATTAATTTCCTCACTTTTTGCGGTTACAAATTTACTCGATTTAACGAAATATTCGCTCGGAGCATTTCCCAGGAAACAGTTTCATCAAAAACGAAGGAAATTTTGTGGAATTTGTGTATCCATTTCTGACAGTGTAAATCGATCCTTCAGTGTCAGATGACTTTTTAACACTTTCCAACCTAGTTGAAAAGTGTTTATGACTTTGGTTTGTCTGACCATCTGGCCGTCTGTCCGTGCTCTAACTCCCGTAAATATGCTCGGATTGCCCTGCAATTTTTATATGTTATTGTCGTTAGCTATAGCATATTACCTATTTCAACTGAAGTGTGTAGCACTTATAGTTTTTTACAGGGACACTCAAAAGAATTCCGTTACATTACGGTCTATGGGGAAAAATCATTTGCGGTTTATTTTAATGATGTTACACAATTTCAAACACATTGTAATTGATATATATTACTAAGGTGCATTTCAAGAAGCTTAATATGGAATAGGGTGTGCATAGCACTTATAATTACTTTACAGGAACAGTCAAAAGAATTTCGTTACATTACGTCTATGGAGAAAAATCGTTTGCGGTTTAATTAAATAATGTTTCACTATTTTAAACGCATTGAAATTTATATATATCACTAAGATGCATTAAAAGAGGCTTACTACAGATTATTGTGTGTATAGCAGTCATCGTTCATTTACAGGGACACACAAAAGAATGCTCTACTGTCTGTTAGCAATAATTCCTGGAAGTGCGTTTTAAGTTGCTGAACGCGATTTTAAATTTAATTCACTTTTTGTCTATTACTTGGTGTGTATAAATTCTGTATATCATATACAGGGCAGCACAAAAGTTCGCGAACACATTTCCGTTTATTGACAGAAACTTCAGAAGGAGAATTTTAAACTGTTCTACGCGTTTCCTAACTAAACTAAAATTTAGCATCCTATGTAGTATATATACAAATCTATAGATCATATACAGGGCTGAATAAAAGTATTCGGATATTTTTCCGAATATTGTATATGTTGGAAATTCCTGAAATTACGTTGTTAAATATGTTATGCGTTTTCCAAATTGTTTACTTAGATGTTATATTTCAGCTTATTAAACGGTAATGATTTGTAAAACTATTTTGGAAGCGTTGGAAAGTGTTACATAATCTATGCTTGACGCATGATTTTTCGTTCTTGTTTTCAATTTATTCTGATTTGTTTAATTGTTGAAGAATATATTTCCTGTGGTATTTTTTTTTATAAAAGAAAAAACAGTTTAAGAACCACTATTTTATAACAGTATTCAATGTTTATTTAAAAAGTCACGCTTAATTTCATGGTTGCAATTATCGTAGTTTTAAAAAGTTCCGTTACAATACGTTATTCTAGCATGGGACTTGATCATTTAAAATTCTCCGATTTGATTTAAGCTTGATAGAAAGCTCGAACTATTGAATTTATTAAAATATTATATTTTTACTCTGTTTCTTTTTTAACATATGGCATCCAGAAAGATGAAAAATGCATTATTTTAAAACCGGGAAGAGGACAACGTGCAACTGAGCTGGTGATTGTGGAGGAAGTTGCGATTGCAACAGCTGAGGCATCTGTAAATTCTTCGAATGCTACTGTAAGTGGCCGCTCAACAGCACGAGCATTGGACATTCCATGGGAAACCGTGCGCATGATTTTACGCAAAATTCTGAAGCTCTACCCTTACAAGATGAATATCGTGCAACAGTTGAAACCGCAAGATCACTCTGTGCGTCTTGATTGTGCGTTGCGTTTTCTGGCGAGGATGCAAGTGGATGAGTACTGGCCATCGCACATCTTATGGACAGACGAGGCTCATTTTCACTTAGATGGTGCTGTGAACACCCAGAACTGCCGCATATGGAGTTCCACCAATCCTCATGCCGTGCAACAACAGCCACTACATTCCCCATACGTCACGGCTTGGTGTTGATTCATGGCGAATTTTATTTTGGGCCCGTATTTTTTCGAGGAAATCACAATGAACGGGTTTATTAGGCGTACAGTAACAGATGACCGATACAGCAGATTCCTGGAGAATCATGTTGTCCCGGCGTTAAGTCAAAGAGGCTGTTTGACTACCACAATATTCATGCAAGATGGAGAAACTGCTCATACGACGAGATGTGTAAAGAATGTAATTCAAGCCAACTTCCCTGATGAACGTGTCATCTCGCGTATTTTCCCGATTTCCTGGCCAGCAAAGTCACCAGATCTGAACCATGTGACTTCTGGCTGTGGGATTTTCTTAAAGATCATGTTTATCAAGGACGTGTAACTAATTTAGTGGACTTGAAAGCTAGCATCGTACACCATGTCTCCCTCATTCCTACTGATATGTTGCGAATGGTTGTTGTTGATAACGCGGTAGTACGCTTTCAGCATATTGTTGACCGCCAAGGCATGCACATAGAGCACACAGGTATGTAAATAAATAAAATATTCCGTTATTCTTTGATTTTTGAATCATTATCTTTCATTTTACATTGTTAAAACGCCACCTGGTGGCAAAATTTGAAACTTTTTTGCGAAAACCTCGGCTGCATGATCTACATAACATTAATCTGAAGTTTCATTCGAATCCGTTCAGTAGAACCGTAGTTATGAGCCTCTGAGTACCGTCAGTTTAATTTTAACCACCCTGTTTAATTACGAACGCACCTAATAAAAGAGTGTAGCAAACAGAATGTGAAAAAAAAATAATCCATCAAATTGTTACAGTATTATTTCATTTTGTTGCATTTCAGTTCTTTCCCTTCCTTATTGACATATGTGGTAATCTCCGTCAAAGTTAAGTTTTTCTTATGCGTTTCATCAAAACTTTTAACTTGCAATTAGGATAATGAAAGAAAGATACATCAAAACCATATCTACAAGAAAAAATAAAAATAATAATGTAAGTGAAAGATAATTGAAAACTTTGTCAAAAATTGTATAACATTAATCTAGTTTAGAAGTGTGTATTCAACAGAAGTTCTGAATTATAATAATTTTGATTAAATTTATTATTTTACTTCTTGAATTTGCAAGTGGTTGTTGACAAGAAATTACGTATATTTTCTTTAGAAAATTGTATCATTCACCCAACATTCTACTGCCCAAATAGCAATTTTCACAATTTAGAATAATTTTTCCAAGATATATATAAGACAGAGAATACTTTTATCCAACCTTTTTCCAAAGAAAGATCTTAATTTAACTCAGTAGATTTTTCTGCTATTTTAGCCAATTTTTTCACCTAGGATTTAATTTCATTTGATAGAATTATTTTTTGTATGAATAGTCATCGGAAATTTTTGTAACATATTCAGTGCAAACATTTCTTACCTGGATATTTCAAACTACAAAAAATTCTGGAGAAAACATCGTTAAACATTATCCATTTCTTTCTTTCATATAATCAGTCCTTAATTTGCACCGGAGCTCATCGGAGCTCAGCTCCGGTACTTCTCCATTTTCAATGAATATTTAAATACTAGCCAGAGTTCACCGAAGCTTATAAATATACGCACTGGAACCTACTAGAACATCATAGTATGTTGTATATTGCTAGTTGATTAAAAAAAATCCATTGCGAGTAAAATTTTCGGAAAATTCTCTTTATAAATGTTTTTGCTATTTGTTCATTCATTATATTTTATAATATACTAGCTGACCCGCCCGGCGTTAACCGGGCCCGTGATAAAACATTAAATAAACCCCAAATTTGTATTAGTTTATATCGTTAACCCGATTTTGTATGAATTTATATCTTTAATGATAAAATCGCAAAATCATACTTAAACATTTTCTTCTTTTTTTAAATTCCTACTATTAGCTCACACTCTGTCTATATATATCTTGTTGGAATTTTCAATCGTTAATAAAATATTTTCTATTCATCCATTCAAGTTCAAATAATTTTTTTTAAAACTTGTACTGGATGACAATTGATGTTAATACAGTTTTTTTAAATATTAATTCATTCATTAAATTAAATTAATTAATTTTAATTTTTATATGGGAGAAAAAAATTTCTCCCATTGTTTTCATAAATGAAATGAAAGATTTATCTCAAATGAGTGATGCCAACAAAAAATAAAATACCGCAACGATGATTATAAAATAATGTTCAATAAATATAACGTGGGACATTAATGCTGTACGGGTTTATTTTATATATTTATGATTAAAAAGTAGAAAGTGACTTAAACTTTTTTTTTATATTACTTGTTTCACGTAGGATCGTTTCATACCTTTGTCCAAACCTTTTGAAATTTTTAATGGTCATAAATATAACGGTTTTCCAACCCGTGTAAAAATGACGTCAGAAATATTGTTATCTGGTTGTAAAATAATTATTTTCTTTCCACTTTTTTTTTTGTTGTTTTTTTGTTTTTTTTTTTGTTTTTGTTTTCGCGTCGGGTCTGTTAACATAAAAAAAATAGTATTCGTCGTCCAAACTCTCTGAAATTTTAGTCGTTTATAAATATAACTGTTTCCACGTTCTCTATAAAAATTATGTGAAAATATGCACGTTAAATAGTGAAAACGTTACCTGAAGCCGAGCGTGACCGCGCAGAAACATCCGTTATTAAGGGTTTCGCCGAAAATTTTTCAGATTTTTTTAAAAAAATATTTCTTCACGTCCGAACGTTTCGAAATTGCTGTAGGTGACGTAAATCTGGTTTACCGAGATGCTCTAAAAATATTGTGTCAAAATACGAACGTTTAGTCACTTTTAGCGTAAGGAAAAAAATCTTCTCGTGAGGCGCGAAATGACCTGCGTTCGCCGGTGTTTTTAAAAGGGTTAAAATCTGTATTTAAAAAAAATAATTATACCGTCTATCAGAAAAAAGCTTCAACTTTAACAGCACACGTTTGGTTATCTGTATCTCTAAAATTGCGCTCTTGCGGGGCGTTGGCGTAAGGGAGAAAAAATAAATCGGGGAAAACGACACTTTTTCAAAAATGTTTTTCAAAGGGTTAACATAATTTTTTTTTCTGATTTGATTGCGGCATTTGAGACGTCAGAGTGCGATCTTTCAGAATATGTTTATTGTTTTTAAAGAAACCAAATGGTTTAGTCGATAATAGTTAAAACAGAATTGCGAACTAAACGCATTCTTCATTTAAATGGTTCTTCATTCTCGTGCACTGCGGTAAATCGGGCTCTGAGCATGGGCGAGTTTTGAAAGCCGGCTCGCAAAGAAAGAGATGAGTTATTGATCAGTGTTTAATTAATATTTTTGTTAAATATTAAAATTCTGAGACTCGGGTGCATCAGGAGAGGCCTTGGACTATCCTCATCTAAAATTTCAGGCTTCTAGGTGCGCTAGATTTTGCTAGCTATCGCACAAACACAGGGCGAATTTTTTTTTTTTATTAGTACAGATATACGCATAGTTGCCAACAATTCCTTTTTGTGTTACTACTATTTCCGAATAATAATATTGACCTTATTTAATCGCAAAATACTGCGATCAAATCACGTCAAGATTAGGCGAAGATTTTTATTCAAAAGTAGTGGTAACAATAAAGGGGAATAGTTGACAGCTGTGTATATGAATGCATGTAGATATAATTAAAAATTAAATCTTTTTCTAAAATAAAAATATGTTTTAAATTTTGCAAATAATTTCACCAAATGTATTATATATTATATAATATATTATAATATATTATAATATATTATATATTATATAATATTATATAATATATTTTGAAAAATATTTCACCAATTGTCGCCACGTTTGAAGAGAATTTGACGTTGGCGAATATAAATATATAGTGTTAAGCATGTAACTGTTGAAACGATGGTTACAACAATGAAAGAAAATTTGGAGAAACCATGCTCACTAAAACTCATGAATTAAACCCTTTTATGGAGGAATCCTGCTGTATTGTTTCAAAATGTCAACCACCCTATAATTTCAAACTGCTATATCTCAGCCATTTTTTAAGATAGAGGCAAAAAAAAGGCTCTGGAATACTTGGATAAAAGCCGAACATTTAACACATAAAGTTTTTAGGATTTCTAATTTTTTTGTAAAACTTTTTGAAATTCAAATTTTTAAATGGTTATCACAGTGCCCCTCCAAGCGTAATATCCCCAAATTCAACTGAGACCAGCAGGCTATAGTAAAAAAGAAATAGACTAAATTTGGTTCGATTATCTGCATAACTTCATACACTTTTCGATGATACAATAGTGAAAATGGAACAAAAATCGAGATCGCAGCGCCCCCTTTCGTCGAAATATCCCCAAATTCAACTGGGACCTGCAGGCTATAGTGAAAAGCATATACAAAAAATTTGATTCATTTATCTGCATAACTTCA
The DNA here is from genome assembly GCA_963931845.1 of Maratus michaelseni. Classification (NCBI taxonomy): domain Eukaryota; kingdom Metazoa; phylum Arthropoda; class Arachnida; order Araneae; family Salticidae; genus Maratus; species Maratus michaelseni. Next base: position 56,272,819 of record OZ007596.1, read on the forward strand.
TACACTGTTCGATGATACAATAGTGAAAATGGAACAAAAATCGCAATTGCAGTGCCCCCTTTCGTTGAAATATCCCCAAATTCAAGTGGGAACTGCTGGCCATACCGGAAAGTATATACAAAAAATTTGGTTCAAGTATCTGCATAACTTCTTACACTTTTCGATGATACAATAGTGAAAATGGAACCAAATTCACGATCACAGCGCCCCCTTTCGTCGAAATATCCCCAAAATCAACTGGGACTTGCATGCTGCAGTCAAAAACATAGAAAAAAATTGGTTCAATTATCTGCATAACCTCTTACAATTTTCGATGATACAATAGTGAAAATGGGACAGAATTCGCGATCACAGCGCACCCTTTCGTCGAAATATCCATAAATTCAAGGAGGACCTGCTGGTTATAGCCAAATACATAGAAAAAAAAATTGGCTCAATTTGAAGCATAACTTCATACACTTGTCGATGATACAATCAGGACAACCAGACGGACAGACATTTTGTAAAAACATGTTTTTCGGAAACGTGTAAATCCGTCAAAAAACACAAGTCACAAAAAATTTTGATTACAATACTTTCTTCTGTTATAGATAGAAGACAGTAAAAATTATACGAAAGAAATTAAATAAATTTTCTTTTATCATACCTATCGCAGTGTTTTTTTGCTTGGGCCGTCACATACATCCACGAAAAACCTTAACCAATGACGAGACCTTAGAAAAATAACTAGGAGTGAGTGGGGTGAGACATTAGGAATATCGACAGTAGCAGAAAAGACAGGTAAAATTATCGAAATTATATGATGTTAAATTTAATTATTTCTTTCACACCACGTATATTTCAAAATTAATTTACACTTATGTTTTTAATTTTTTAAAGTAAACTGCCCAATTGTTTAAATTTTAATAATAAGTATAAAATACTTTTAAAATATATGTGATCTAAAAAAAAACAATAAATTTAACATTATAAAAAATTTCTTCCAGGCAGAAATACAGTAGACTAGGTTTTTCTCTTTACATTACAAGCGTCAGTATGTTATTGTTTTCTATCGCACACATGCTTTCTTAGAAAAGTGTAAAATAAAAATAAATTGGTACTTTACTGATTAAATACAAATTCAATATTCCGCTAATATAGCAGTTGTACAATTTATTGATATTATTCAGATCAAACAACAACAAAATAATTTTGTGAGATTTTAAAGACTGCTTTTAGTGTTATTAATGCAATTTCATAAATGGTATATAAAGCAAATAGAGTTTCTTAAAGCTTTCATTTAGGGTAATTTTTCGGATTCACAAATTACTGAATACATAGTGAAAATATCCCTTTAAATAACCTTTATTAATATCATACATTATAAGCCATAAAAAATGTAATGGATTTTAAAATTTCAATGTTATAACTCTACTTTCTAAATCATAACATTTAGAAAATAAGCGGTTTTCATTATGAGAACCATTAACACAAATTTATATTTTCAGTATTCGTTTTAAAATGCATATTTTGTTACTATAGTGATCTAAATGTTTACAATGTTTCATTACAAACAAACGTCTAGACACTATTCAAACATAACTGCAAATAAACATATTAAGCCTGGAGACAAAATATATGGAATAGGTTTATAAAACAAAAGAGTGTGGGAAACAGTATGGATTGCTACTCGAAGCATTTTTTAAGCTGTCAGTAAAACAGAATGCTACGAAATCTGAGAGTTTCAAAAGTCATATATGGCTTCTTAATTATGTCTGGTTATTTAAAAGGTTTGGTATCGACATTTGCAGCTTTAGTGATATCCAACGTAAGAAATGTTCAGTACTTATCCCCCTTACTTTTATAAAATGCATATGGGGTATTATATTTTATGCTTCAGTGGCCATGTTGTATGCATCATTTCAAAATCCATTAGTAAGTTCCAAACTTGCATTATCATTTATACCCATGCTGATGTGTGCATTTCTGATATGGTACTACATTCTCCAGTCGCACTTAAAGCTTAATAAATCAGTCAGGAAATTACAAAATATAGCAGATAATCTGAAAGTATCTTATTCTCGACAATTTGAAAGAGTTTGTCTCTTGTATTTTGTGCTTACGTATATGTTTAGAGTTTATACACAAATACACCGAATTAATAAAACAGAATCTAGAGGATTCATTCGAAGATTATCATTTGGAGCATTGGATGTGCACAGTATTGACTGGCGTATCGCAATGGGAGTAAGGTTATCTTTTGAATTTGTTAGGAATCATCTCGTTCATACTATTCCAGATTTTGTTTGTATGTTCTTTATTGTTGTTGGTCATCAAATGACACTTATACTGAAGAAATATGTTATAAGAAGCAAGAATACTTTTAACAGTGTATCCACAACATCTAAAGAGTTTATCAGGTGGTATCAACATTACAACGTTATTATTTCGACCTTTAATTCTGTGAACGAAATTTGGTCTATCCCTATCTTTCTAATATGTACTTATTATTCAACCGTTATACTTTTTGGAAGCCTGTTGATAATGAGATACGGATTTCATCATATACTGATCTTATACACACTATCCAATTTCATCTGGTTTACAGCATTTGTTATGGTAGCCTCTGCCGTTAATGAAGTGGATAAAGCAGCTAAAAATATGAATATTGAAATTCTGTGTTTATTAGGACCTGTCGAAAGAAGCCGTACTAGTATCAGTGTTGAGGTATTATCCCAAAAGTTTCATGAAGCTCCTTTCGTGTTCTCTGGATGTGGTTTCTTTGAGTTTACAAAAAGCTTTTATCTTACGGCAGTTGGATGTCTTATTACATACAGCTTGATAATAACAGGGTTAGGATAGAGAGATAAAAGATATACATATATACATATATATATATACTTTATCTTAAATATGTAAATAATATATTAAGCAACAATCATTATGGATATTTCTTCGTCAACGAGTTAGATAAAATGTCTAAAAAGCTAGATAAGGCTTCATTTTGATATTCAGATTTTATTACCACTTCGTTGACCTCTGATTGGCATATTAGTCGCTAATTCAAATTATTTTAAATTTAAAATTTCTATCAGACATTTTGAACATTATTTTTGGTCTTTATAATCACATATTTTCTATCGATAAAGTAAAGACTGCAGTTAAAAAACTCTGGTAGATATTTCTTTTACATGACGCGCTAAATCAGCAACACTGCCTGTCAACATTGTGCTGAAACACACTGAAAAAACACAATACCATTATCGTTGATATATTTTCAAATAAATATCATGCACGCGATTTTGCAATTACTAAAAGCAGTTTCTTTGACTTTATAAGAAGTTTTTTCTCATAGATGTCAGATGTCTTATTATATTCATACATAATATATATATATACAGTGGGGCACCGCTTATACGTTTCTCGTTTATACGTTTTTATCATTTATACGTTTTTTTGAATGTCCCGACAAAATCCAATGGATATTAACGTTAAATAATTTCATATATACGTTTTTCCTTAAATCACAAATTTCATTTATACGTTTTTTTAATGGTCCCGAAAAAATCCAATGGATATTAACGTTAAATAATTTCATATATACGTTTTTCCTTAAACCGCAAATTTCATTTATACGTTTTTTTCAACAAGTCAAGAAGAGAGAAAATGCACATTTCAACCTCAGATTCCCAACTCCCAATTGTCCAGTCTTACAAAATGCAACATCTAACCAGTTGAACAAAAGCCGTACCCCTAAGGAATGTGAACATCCCACTTTCTATAGATAAGGTTTGTTGTCGTGCTCTCCCCAGGACCAGCAGGACAAGTTCTTTTCCTGGCAACTTCAGTGTCTGGATTTGTATCGTTCACTAGCGGTTCACGATGACTTCGCGTAATATAAAATCTCTGTCGTTGAAGGAAGAAATGCGCATTTTATAAAAAGTGGATGAAAACCAACATTTAAAAAGAGTGGATCTTGCCAAAGAATTAGGTTTGCCAGTTTCAACTTTAAACTCACTAATTTATAATTATAAGATCATCGAGGAAAGCCATCATCAAAGTGGATGCAGTGTTTCAAAAAAATTTCGAATCTAAAGTGGAAAATTGGCTGATGTTGAAAAATTGCTTTAACAGTGGTTTTATCAGTGTCGTAGTGTAAAAAATCCCATCAGTGGTCCTTTGCTTATGGAGAAAGCACGAGAAATTTCGAAGAAACTGAATATGGAATGCGATGCATCATTTTCCTCAGGATGGCTTCACAAGTTTAAATTAAGATATGCCATAACCGGCAAAACTGTAAGTGGAGAGTCTGGAGAAGTTGATTGCGAAACAGTAGATGATTGGATTCAAAACCAATTGCCTGCGATTGTTGCTTGATCTGATAAAAGGATATGAACAAAAAGACATGTTCAATGCAGATGAAACCGGTTTGTTTTATAATCTTCTGCCATCTAAAACTCTTGCAATCAAATCGGATACGTGTCATGGTGGAAAAAAGAGTAAAGTGTGATTAACAGTGTTATTGTGTGCAAATGCAGATGGATCAGAAAAATCGCCTCCTTCGATTATTGGCAAATCAGAAAAGCCCTGCTGCTTCAAAAATGTGAAAACATTACCAACAATGTACCTGGCCAATAAAAATTCATGGATGACAATGTCCTTCTTTACCTATTGGTTAAAAGAATTAGATGATAAAATGAGAAACCAGAAGCAGCGAATCATTTTATTCATTGATCAGTGTCCAGCTAATCCACCTGATACGGACTTTCTAAAAACATAACTGTCAAATTCTTCCCTGCAAATTGTATCAGCGAATTGCAGCCACTGGATTTAGGAATAAAATCTCTAAAACAACATTATCGAAAATTTTTGGTGAAAACAGCTATCGCCAGTTCAGACCACGGTGACTTCGAAAATGTGAACATTAACATCTTACAAGCTATGAATTTCATAAGGATGGCTTGGCAAAATGCTTTGCCCAAAACGATAAAAAACTGCTTCTCCCTTGGCGGATTTTTAACTCCAGTGGATGTCAATCCTATTTAAAACGCCGAACCTGATCATTTTGCTCCACCAGACAACTGATCAAATTTAAGAGATCTTACTACATTTGAAAATTTTGTGCAATGTGATTCGGAACTTGCAACATGTCCTCTTCTAACCTGAAATGATCGCAAATAAGGAAACTAGCAGTAAATAAGAGGATAACTGCACTGAAAAGCCACTGTTAAGTTTTCAACAAGCTTTGGTGGGTTTTAACACCATGCAAGAATACCTCATGAGTAATGATTTGAATGATAATGTTAAGATGGCACTTTTAACTGTGAACAATGAACTTTTTTCTGTGCATTCCAAAAATTCCGTACAACTTAAAATAACAAAATATTTTGTACATGGTGAATGAATATGAATAGTAGTAAGTTGTAAATTATATCTGGAATGAAAAGTTTAGTATTACATACCTGTTGCATTTCATGTATTTTGATTTATCTCTGATTTTTTTATTGTTGGTAATTACGTAAATGTTCGTACTTTTGTGGATTTCGTTTATACGTTTTTGTATTTTTCCCTTTTTATTTCTTGGTCCCTTGAAAAACGTATAAACGGTGCTTCACTGTATATATGTTACGGCCAAAACCCGAAATTGGCCAGTTCGCGAACTGGCCAGCTTCGATTTTAATTGATTGGCCAATTCGCGAACTGGCCAGCTTCGATTTTAATTGATTGGCCAATTCGCGAATTAGCTAGAGGCAGTCGGCCAGTTCCCGAAATGGCTGTGGGTGGTCGGGCCAGTTTGAATTTACATGCTTGGCAAATTCGGTATTGAAAATGATGTATGTAGCATTTATGATTCATATACAGGAGTACTCAAAAGTAAGCTGTAATATAATGGTCTTTTGGGAAAATCAATTGCAGCGGATCTTAATGTTGTTACACCGTTACAAACATAATAAAATTAATATGAAGTTCTGAGGTGAACTAAAACATGTTTTCTGTAGAATAAGAAATACAAAGTTTTATCATTGATTGACAGGGTCAAACAAAATAATTCTGTTATATAACGGTCTACGTGGGAAAATGTTTGCAGCGTATTTTAATTATGTTTCACTATTTCAAATATGATAAAATTGATACACGTTACTGTTTTTTACCACAAGATGCTTGCAGAATAGTATGTGCATAGCAATTATTCTTCATTTACAGGGACACATAATAGATTTCGAATACAGTATCTGATATATTATCTATTAGGGATGATTGCTCGAAACGCGTTTTCAGTTATGTGTTTTTAAGGTTAACTAAATTTTTGCATTCTACGTGGAGTGTATAAATTCTTTTAATGCTATACAGGGCTAAACAAAATAACTCGTACGCATTGATGAGATGCTTTTAAAAATTTGCATTTAAGATGCCTTTTAATTTGAATTATGCATTTTCAAGCTCAAATACATTTAGAATACTGAGAGATATTTCTAGAATATAAATGAAATCAAATACAGGGCTGTGCAAAAAACGTGATACTTGGGCTACTTATGAAAAGTAATTCTTGGAAGCGTGATTTCACTAGTCATTTATAAAATAATAAAAATCTCGAAAAATAAAAGAAAAACGTACTAATTTTATTTAAAATTTTTTTTTAAAGGGAAAAAAACAAAAACCGTGAGAGATAATTTTATAAAACGAAAATATTTAATTTAAACGTGAAAGGGAATGTTCACAATGCTTAAAAAACTATTCAGTGACATATTTCAATCGAAACCATGTTTGGCGATTTATCGTTTGCGTCATGTTAAGAACAATGCATCTGAAAATTTGATTAGATAACATCTGGGTAAAAATTTTGTTTTTGAATTGCTCTTTTTTTTATTTATTTAAATTTTATTTTTTTCTAACTCCTTTACCATGTGACTTAAAGAAGAAAATAGCAGATGTAATTATAAGAAGTGGGTAAGTGTGATCGAAGATCGCACAAAGGGTTTCGTTTAATATTCCTTTCAAAACACTTTATGCTTTCTTTAATAAATCCAAATAAATTTCATTTAGAAACAAGGAAAAAATTCATGTTTTTTTATAAAGTAAAAATTTACCGGTCTATTTTTTCGTTTTTTCGAATATCTAAACCAACCCGATAGCGGGCGAAGCCCGCTATTATACTCTGTCATAATAATATCTGTCATGTGAACTAAATGCGATATTAAAAAAAAATAATAATAATTTCAAAATTAAACATGTTGCACACCTTCAAAATGTTAAAATATGCAAATATTTCCATAATTGGGTTTTTATCATGATTCAATACGTTCCTCAAACTCTTATATTTACTATTCTCTATTACGCATATTGATACTCGCTTTGTATTATTCTGAAACATTTGAGAAATCCGTTAAACTTCCGATATGAAGTCAGATTAATTTTCTGTTTAATTCTCTAATGACGTGATATTAATCTGCTTTCTGTACATACACATACTCATACTCCTTGTATAATTGAGAAATCTTTCAAAATTTCCGTTTTATTACCAATATGCGCCAATCATTTTTATTTCATATTAATATTTTTTTCAATTGGTGAAACTTTTTATTTCATTTTCATTTTTCACGTGGAAATCTTTCAATAGAAAATTAATTATTGTAGAAATAACTTTATTGTGGATTTTTAATTGTTGGCAACTACTATAACGAAAAATGTTTAAATTTAATAGGAAAAAGCTGTTAGAATTTTGGTTTTTTATCTCTATTTACTAAAATAATACGATATTTTTTTATTTGAATAATTTGAGCTTCATAGCAGGTATTCAGTTATATATACATAAAGTTTCAACTCTGTAAGTTATGTAGGTTCTGAGAACGGCTCTGTGACAGACTGACAACGGATCGGGAGTAATAAGGTTTCGTGAGAAGAACGAAACCCTAAAAATGACTGTAATTGTGAGTTAAATTTTATTTGCTTATTTGAGATTTTGATTTTATTTTTGTCGCCAAACAATTTGATTTTAAGCCAAAAAGGCATTGGTTCGAAAGATGTCCAACATAATGGTGTTTTTTCAAGTGTACGACAGCATTTTTGGAGTATTTTTGTTATACAAATGTAAATTATATAAATATCAGTTAATATTATGAAAAAAGAGTTAAATATTTACATTTTAGTGTAAATATCTGACACACACAAATTATTAACACATTAAAAAAAAAAAAAAAAAAAAAAAAAAAAACATTTATTTCATTTTCGTTTTTTTTGCATATCTTCTTTTTGAAGATTTTTTAAAAGATATTGGAATAATCTTTTATAATCGGGTCACCCGCCAAGTGGCGTTTTTACTATATTGTTAAAAAATTCTTTTATATTTGAAGGGAACTCTAGACCGTGAATCCGATTGCAGAAGATTACATGAAAGTTGTACTCAGAGATTAGTAAATTTATGTTTTTTCATTATGAAACAAACGGACAAAAGAAGATTCACTGTTATATATTTATCATCTACAGTTATTTTACTATAACTAAAAAAAAGCAATACTTGCAATTTACGACAAAAACAAATTTTAAATTCCAATGGTGGACAAGAAACACTATTTGCTGATTTATCATTTTAGGTTACGTTAGATAAGAAAAAAAGTACCTGGAATTCAGATTATATAAAATTTCGATCATTATAAAACAATTTCGGCAGGCGCACAACCCAAGCGGCTAAACTTAGTGACAAATTAACGATTATGAGTGTTATGGGGTTTATTCAAACAACAGACTGAACAATAATAATATCTTGAAAATAAAAGAACGAGCAAGCCTATTTATTTCTCCGTTTTATTATGCTCATTAGAGAAATCCAAAAAAAAAAAAAAATCTTCGGTTCAAATATTCACCAAAAAGATTATTACAAAACATTTTGCATTACTAACTTTATTTATCATTTTCAAGGAGTTTTAGTGGTGAAAGATCTATAATTCAATCAACAGCAATTTGACATTATTTAATGAACGTAGTTTGGTGCGTAATTAACATGGTTTTGTAGCTATAATTGTGGTACATCTAACCATATCGTTGCAAACACTTCTAATGTTCGACTTCAAACTTGGCTGTGGACCCGATTACGGAAGATTAGGAAGATTTTACTGGATGCAAACTAGAGGTTTATTTTTATAACAGAATCAGTTATCGGGTTTTTTTCCAAGTTAATGGTTACATGGTTACAACTGTTATACTATAAAATGAAAAGGCAGTGAAAATGATGTTATTTTAATTTTATTCAAACAATTCAGCTTTAAAAACCCATTCCTTTTATTATTCACATTTGTTTTAAATACGTAAGTTAAACACTGTTCGTTGTATCCTCTGGTAACATTCCCAATCATAAACAAGAATGAAAAATCACACTGAGAAAAAATTCTGCCACTGGCATCTAGAAACTAAATTGTGTCTCTAGAAAAAATAGTTCCATGTCATCCTTATAAATTCTAGTTCCTTTTTCTGGAGAGTTCTAGTCTACCCTATTCATATTAAAGAGTTTTTTCGCATATTCTCGTGGTCAAACTTATTGAAAAATCTCTACAAATAAATGTAAGAGGGTTAGTTTTAGTAACTATAATTCTAGTTTATGAATTTATTCTAGGAGCTTAGTGGTAATTTCTCGCAATTCGAACGATTCATAATATAATGTATCGTTCCATCACCTATCTCAATCATTTCGTCTATTCAGTTTATTTGTTTACCTTATTCGTATAGCTCGTTTATCTGTATTTCTAGTTTAGGGATTCAGAAAATGACAACTTATTCGTTCTAGATGAAGGCGGTAGAAGTTTTCTTTCAGTGCATCCATGAAACACTTTCCAACACTTCTATAATACTTCAATAAAACTTTACCGTTTAATAAAGAGAAAGATGATGTCTAAGTAAACAACATAGACAAGTTAAAAATTGTACGTCAAACGGGACAAACGAAGTGCGTTTGTACTATAGCTAGTTATATAAATATTAAGATCTTGATGATTTTTAATTTTGTGAAATGAATTATGTCGTCTGCAGATTAATTTCTGCAATAAAATAAGTATCTCGGTCGCTTGACGATTAAACCTCGGAAGCGCCTATAACAAGAAAACACCGATTTTTTTTTTAATTCAAAATTCTTATTAAATATTTTTATTAATATCTTCTAAAGTTTTGATTCGATTTTCATAAAATTTGAAATGTCTCGACAAAATTCTGAAAAGATAATATATCTTAAATTTCAAACCGTTTGGTTGGGTAGTTTTTGCTTTGTTATATGCAGACGGACGGACGGATCAGACGACGACTATAGGTGCTACGTATTTATATAATTACGAACGTACCTAAAAACGCTTAGGCATTTGAAAATCAAATTCTAGGAATGACCATTAAAAATTGGAAAGATATCCGAATTATTTTCTGCAGCCCTGTATATGACCTATACATATGTATATATATTACATAGTATGCTCAAATTTAGTTCAGCTAGGAAACGAATAGCACAGTTGAAATTTCTTCTTCAGCAGAGTCCGGCAATAAAAGAAAATGTATTCGAGATCTTTTGTTATGTCCTGTATATGATCTATAGAATTTAAACACATCAAGTACTAGGCAAAAAATTAGTTAAATTTAAAAACGCGTACTATAACTTAAAACGCATTTTGAGCAATTATTGTTCATAGCCAATACTGTAAACGAATTATTTTGTGTCCTTCTGTAAATGAACGATGAATGCTATGCACAGCACATCATTCTCTATAGTAATTATCTTGTTGTGCACCTGAGTGATATATATCAATTTCAAGATGTTTGAAATAGATCATTAAAATACACCGCAAATGATTTTTCTCCATAAACCGTAATGCAACGATATTTCTTTGAGCGTCCCTGTACTGAAAAAAAAAAAGTGTTGATTTTACAGTATAATACTGGCATCCCAGCTTCCAGTATTATACCGTAAAATTAACAGTAATAAACAGTAAAATAAGCAGTAATAGGCTGCCGTGCATGCGCGGTAGCGTATTACTGCTTATTTTACTGTTTATTAGTGTTGATTTTACGGTATAATACTGGCAGCTGGGGTGCCAGTATTATACTGTAAAATCAACACTTTTTTTTGCAGTGTGTAAGCGAACTATCACTAAACGCCTTTTCACTACCGAACATGACATTGTAAACCTCATTAACTTATATCAATTGCATGGCAATCAGAGTTTATTTACGTGAGTTAGAGTACGGACAGACAAACCGAATTCATAAATACTTTTCAACTTTGTTGGAAAGTTTTAAAGAGAATATTACTTTTACAGCGTATGACTAAGTGACAGGATATGTCAGTGTGTTGTCGAATCTGGCGGATTTTGTATTCAGAAATTTCGAACTCATGCTGGAAATTTTTTAATAGAAATTTTCTTTTATTTTCTGACGGAATATTTATCATTATATAAAGCAATAATAACTATTTAAACTTTCTGCTGAGAATGCGGAATTTCTTAATGCAAAATCCACCAGGTGTGCCAAATCTGGACATTTAATCATATCTGGACATCGTTCCTCTCACGAAACCCTATTACTTCCGCTCTGTTGTCTGTCCGTCACAGAGCCGTTCTCATAACCTATATAATTTACATGCATGAAAATTCGTCTACTTATAGCTAAATATCTGCTATGAAGCTCAAAATATTAAAATTTGAAAAAATCGTATTATTTTAATAAATAGAGATAAAAAACCAAAATTCTAACAGCCTTTTCCAATTAAATTTAAACATTTTCCGTTATAGCAGTTGCCAACAATTAAAAATCCACAATAAATTCTTTCTACAATAATTAATTTTCTATTGAAAGATTTCCACGTGAAAAATGAAAATGAAATATAAAGTTTCACCAATTGAAAAAAAAAAAAAAGATCATGACTTCATATGGGTAATAAAACGAAAATTTTTATAGATTTCTCAATAATACAAGGAGTTATGTGTATGTGCAGAAAGCAGATTAATAACACGTCATTAGAGAATTAAAAAGAAAATTAATTTGACGTCATATCGGAAATTTAAGGGATTTCTCAAATGTTTTAGAATAATACAAAGTATCAATATGAGTAATAGAGAATAGTAAATATATGAGTTTGAGGAACGTATTGAATCATGATAAAAACCCGATTATGGAAATATTTTAACATTTTGAAGGTGTACAACATGTTTAATATTAATTTTTTTTTAAATATCGCATTTAGTTTACATGACAGATATTATTATGACAGAGTATAATAGCGGGCTTCGCCCGCTATCAGGCTGGTTTAGATATTTGAAAAAAAAAACTAAAAAATAGACCTGTAAATTTTTACTTTATAAAAAACATGACTTTTTTTTGTTGCTAAATGAAATTTATTTGGATTTATTAAAGAAAGGATAAAGTGTTTTGAAAGGAATATTAAACGAAACCCATTGTGCGATCTTCGATCACACTTACCCACTTGTTTACGTTTTTGATTTTCTTTGCGAATTTTTTTTACGAAGATATTTTCACATTCGGAACCGGTTTAGAATGTGAAAGTATCTTCATAAAAAATTTGAAAATCCGCAAACAGAATTGAAAAATTAAAAAAGAGACGTTGTAGAGATCGACTGCAACTATCCAATGTAAAAGTAAATCGTTTAAAAATATTGAAATGCAAACGAGATATTGTAAAACAACTGTCCATAGGATTAACATAAGCGAGCGCGTGTTTTCGCGCGAGGGGTCAGCGGTCTTAATGTGTAAACATCATTTTTGTTCTGAGTGAGCGTCGTTTTCACTTACTTAACAAAATTTTCAATGGAAATTAAATTATAGGAGATTTTTTTTTCATTTGCGATAACTTCTTTTCTTGTCCACAATTAGGGAAATCCGTTGATTTTTCCGGAAGAAAGTGTTTTTAATTATTCAGTAAATTCAGCGAGAACCGTATGCAAAAAGGAAAGAAAGTTCTTTATTTCCTTTAATGCAAGTTATTCGAATATCTATCGAATTTTAAATAGGAAGTGTCGAATATTTTATACATACATTTTATACATACATTTTCTACATACGTATTTGTATCTTTCTTATTTATTACTTTCTTCTATCTTTACAAGAAAAATATTGGTTTCATGCAAATTTTCGACTTTCGGTTTTTGAAGGATTTATACGTTTTAGACTGTCCTGAACACAATTTGACTGTTTTTAGAAAATGTCTGTCCGTGAGTCTGAGTCTGTCTGTCTGTATGTGAAAAAAAATTTGTGGGCGCTCTATCTCAAGAACTAATGCACGGAATTAGAAAAAAAAACTTTAGATTCAGTTAGTCCGTGATATAAATTGGTGCTGATTAAATTTCGGTGTAAATCGCGCAACAGATGGCACTGCTATGCTGCATTTTTCTCGACTTCCGCAATAGCTCTATCTCAAGATCTTATGCACTGATTTTCATCAAACTTCAAATTCAATTAGATCATGACATAAATAGACACTGATTATGTTTTGGTGCAGTTATGCCAACAGATGGCGCTGCTATGCTACTTTTTTCATGATTTTTACGCTAGCTGTATCTCAAAAACTAATGCATAGAATTTCATCAAACTTCAGACTCTGTTGACCTTGCATAGATAGATGCTGATTACGTTTTGGTATAAATAGCCCAACAGTTGGCGCTGCTATGACACTTTTTTCTTGATTTTCCCGATAGATATATCTCAAGAACTAATGCACATAATTTCCTCAAACTTCAGATTCTGTTAGACCTTGACATAAATAGATGCTGAATATGGTTTGGTGTAAAGAGCCTAACAGGTTGCGCTTCTATGCTATTTTTTGCTTGATTTTTATGATAGCTAAATCTCACGAGCTAATGCACATAATTTCACCAAACTTCAGATTCAGTTAGACGTTGACATAAGTTGTTTTGGTGGAAATCTCCCAACAAGTGCTGCATTTTTCAGAATTTACACGATTTTAGCGATAGTCATATTTCAAGAACTAATGCATGGAATTTAATAAAACTTTAGATACAGTTTGAACTTTATATGAATTGGTGTTGATACGTTTTTGCTGTATCTGAAACCTGTTTGAGATAGAAGAAAGTGTTGGGATTGGCACATCCAACTATTTTTTTTTCAATTCCTACTATTAGCTCACATTCTCTATATATTTATATATCTTGTTCAAATTTTCAATCGTTAATAAAATACTTTTTATTCATCCACTCAAGTTCAAATACATTTTTTAAAACTTATTTTGGATGACACTTGATGTTAATACAGTTTTTTCAAATATTAATTCATTAATTAAATTTAATTAATTAATTTTAGTTTTATATGGGAGAAAAAAATTCTCCCATTGTTTTCATAAATGAAATGAAGGATTTTCCTGAAATGAGTGATGCCACAAAAATAAAATACCGCAACGATGATTATAAAACAATGCTCAATAAAGATAACTTGGGACATTAATGTTGCATGTGTTTATTTTATATATTTATGATTAAAAAGCAAAATTCTAATTCAAATGCTCAAATTATTTCTCTTTGAAATTTTCAATCGTTAATAAAATACTTTTTATTATTCATCCACTCAAGTTCAAATACATTTTTTTAAACTTGTAGTGGGTAACACTTGATGTTAATACAGTTTTTTCAAATATTAATTCATTAATTAAATTAAATAACCAAACTACCAGCATTCAAAACTCGAAGATAAATGAGCCAGAAAAACTCCATTAGGTTCCACTCTTCGAAAGAGCCGCTACTACATGAAACTGTTGGCATGGTAACTGTTGACTCGTGATTATGTTTTAATGTTGTTTTCTATACTGTTTCATGTTATTTTTGGTACCTACGTATTATCCGGACCATTCTTATATTATTTATTAAAATGGAAAATTGCAAGGAAATTCGCTTTCTATTTTGCCACTTAATATTGTGATTCTGTCATATGTACATACATATTTATATTAATTGTAATTATTTAATAAAAAGTAACTAAAATAAAATTTCACTTTGTTGACCTAAGTAGGAATTGACTTTAATTTCTTTCTTTATATTACTTGTTATTTTGTTCTTAAAAAATAATCCAGCATTTCGTGTGAGAATATTGTGTTTAAAAAACAACAGAAAGTTATATTGATTGTATTCTGTTTTACAAACCACCAAACATATTTACAATTACCGTTCTCGCATATTGCAGGTAGAAGGCAGCACCACGGGGTTCAGCATATCCGTCCGACAAACGCTGGCATCCAAACATTAAGTTATAAACAGTCTTTTGTATCTAATTTGAAAACAAATAAACATAATTTAAAATTTAGTAGAATTGTGTTTTAAAACAGTTATTTATCGAATTTTACTTAATTTTAACCGTCTGACTGTCAAGCAAAAAGGTAAAATTGTAATGTTGTTTTCTCTGTAATTTTTTTGTAATGCTAAAAACATGATATTTCAAACATGATATAAAAAACCATAATTATGTATATGAATATAATCCGTGAGACTCTTAATCATTATTTAAGGTTTTAAGACTACATTATATTTGTAGAATTATATTAATTTAAATAATGCTAATACTGCAGTGAAACCTACATCATAGTGAAGGGATATATCAGTTCAACGGCGCGGTAAGAAAGTTTTAGCATCAAGCATGATTTACGAATAAAAAATTGCAATTTTTTCAAAAGTCCACTGTTTAATAAAATAAACAAATGGCAGTTTTATGTGAAAAAAAATTAAATAAACTGATTTTAACAAGGCATGTGCCCGGCCTTAGTTGTAATGCATTTGTGGCATCGACTTTTCATACTGCAATTAAGTTGTTGGACACTGAAAAGGGAAACAACGCTCATACATGGAGCAACGCTTGTACCAACTCATTTAAAAACTTCGGAGGGGGACTTACGGCAGCCAACTGCCTGCGGAGATAGTCCCAAAAATGCTCTATCGGATTAAGGCCCGAAAATTGAGATGGCCATTCCATTCGCTCCAAACCTTATTCGTCAAGATATTCATGAACTACTCTATCTCAGTGCGATCGGGCATTATCATCCATTACGATTAACTCATCACCAACTATAATTTTGTCTTTCAACAATGTTATACAGGTAGAATCTGATGCCTTGTTCTCTCCAGATCAGCACACGAACTGAATCACTCTGCAAACCAAACCGGCAATCGTCTGTGAACAGTACGGAAGCCCCATTGTTGTCTGTTCCAGGTAACGTGCTCTCTTGACACACATAAACGGGCACAACACATACAACGTGTCGTCATGAATATAGTTTTTAATTGGGAAGACGTCTGTGCACCGTAGTAGGAAATATTGTCATCCGTGTTGCGTTACGATGATCTGAAATAAGCTGAACCACAGTAGGTTCTTTCTTCTTCGGGCCAAAAGAACTAAGAAGCAATCTTATGCAGGGTAAAACCATGAGTGGTTTGGAACAAGTATTCTTGATACTGAATTTTCGGATTCCAATTGATCTCAGAGTCTCAGGACCGAACTACGAGACACATTAAGACGTCTAGCCGCACCAATTTAGGATAACCCCATTTCCATTCATCTGATTTCCCGTCATGTTAACGAATCAGGTAAACGACATATCCTAGATATGTACAACACTATTTTAGCACCAACAATTCATGACCAACTAGCAAAAAAAAAAAATCATACAAATTCCCAAAGTGGGATGCTTGCAGTTTATCTCGACTGCTATATAAGTGCCCAACTCTTTTTAAAAAATAGAGATGGGCATAATTTTTTCATAAGTGTTTATTGAAGTTACTTATGCGCATTCATATAAATCGTATTTTTTACCTTCATTTTCATTCTCTTAATAGTGAGTGCCAAAAAACTGGTTGTACGTTAACTTTTGGAGGCCAGTGTATTTTCACATTTTGTGCATATACAGAAAAAGTACTTTAAAATAATTATGTGTGTTATTGTAATAGGAGTTACAATTACATTTTAGGCTAATGTGTGTAACCACTGAAGATAAATTCATTTAATGTTTTTTTGGTTTAAAAAAAAAAGTCACCAAAATATGGCGACTCTATTTCTTTAATGTCAACCCGGCTATATTTTTGAGGATCGCAAATCGAAAAGTTGGAAAAGAGGCGACATTTTTTCAGAGAAAATTGTTGTCAATTATCGGGCATGTACGTAATCACGTCATTGGTGATAAAAATGTTATTTTTGCAATCAGGTCGTTCCTCGGGTTCATCTATGACGCATGTTGGCACCCATAAAAAGAAAAGAAATTTTAATTTCTTTCCACACTTTAAAATAAAAAGCGGGTTTTTCTTTTGCCTTACTGCTTTGCTGTAGTTTTTTTTAATTGTCATACATTTTAATACGTCACCTCTCCGTAGTTATAATATGAGCTCATAACGGAAGAAGTTAAAATTTTCAGTTACGATTGGATGCTTCACCATTCAGATAACATCGTAGAAATATTTCCTAGTACCTTCCCAGAAACATTACCTTGCATCTTGCAATCTCTTAAACATGTTACATACGTAGTCAAATTATAGCTCTTGTATATGTCTATCCACAGACGTTGCTGTAGAATGTCGCTTCGTCTAACGTTTCTCAGCTCATGCAACGTTGCTGAAATGTACTTAAGTCATAACGTAACATCTGTGAAACATTAATAACGTCGCAGTATGACATTCTACTGATGTTCCAGGGATGAAGTCTACTCTATGGGTAGATGTTTGTATTGAAAATTAAGCTTGTTTCAATTTCTACATGTAGACTCTCTCCTAAGTACAATTTAAGTACGGAATTCCTTAGTATATATTATTCGTAAGTGGCACAGCTTCGCCCACTTCCCTGATCGGATTTTTCAAGATGAACGTCGAATTAAACGAAACTGGGTCCCACGTACACCTGTGCTCGCTCCAGCTCACTCCAGTATCGGAGCATACAAATCTTCCATTATTGTAATTTTTTATTGCGACCGATATTAAATTTAAATTTTCAGCATTGACATTTACGTTATTATAGGAACCGATTTGGTATTCTTTAAATTTGAATTTAGTCATGGCAGTAGCAAATTTGGAGAGTTCTTTACATTTCAAAAAAAAAAAATTAAAAAAATCACCACGGAATTTTTAGAAAAGCGCTAGAAATCGCATAAAAATTGTAATAAAAATTAAAAATCGCAGAAAGCAAAATTTACTATGTTGGGCTAAATGATTGAAACCGGATTTCTTTTACATATGTAAAAGAATCTTCTTAAAACGTTAAAAAACACTAAAAATAAACTGAAAATTCACGAAAAATTAAAAACATCGCAGAAGACAAAATTTACTGTATCGGGCTATAAGATTCAAACAGGAGATATTTTACGAACGTCAAAAATATGACCGCGGAAAGGGAGAAAAACGCTACAAATTGAAAAAGAAAAGTAGAGAAAAATTCAATAACCTCTGTACGAATTTCAAATATACTTTAATGAAAAGAACACAAATTTTACCATATTGGACTAACAGATTGAAACCGAATTCCTTTTACTGATATGAAGCAATCGCCGCGGAACGCAAAAGAACGCTAAAAATTACATTAAAAATAAAAAAGGATCTAATTAAATAATCGAAATACTGGTTTCAAAATGCAGAATTTCAAACATACAGGTACCTTCCTGCCAAATTTTCTAATTCTACACGTAGCGGTGTCCTTAAAAAACAGGACACAGACAGAAAACTAACTATATTATTATAGAATATTTTTTAACAGCTACATTTCTATATAATGATTAGCGGCAGAGCTAGTAAGGGTGTATCTTCATTTATGTCAGGAACTATTTAAAAAATTCCCACAATTAACGTAGTGAATATTTGGTTTAGGCCACGTTTGAATAGATATTTTATTTTTAGTGATGTTTCTAATTTACAGATGGGTTATTAATCTCGTTTTTCGTGAAACCGAAAAAATAATAAATAAAGCATGTTGAAACTTTTCTTGGCTAATAATAAATAATATAAGTTTAATCTTATTGAAAACAGAACAATTTATAAGCCTGCATATAGTACAGCTGAAGTAGTGGAATAAATCATTTGCATATTTCAACTTCTTATATGATCTTTCTTCCAAACTTCATTTCAAATCGGAAAGATAAAAGTCGATGAGAAATTCAGCATTTATTCGCAATCACAGCATTCAAATTAATTTGGGGACAAACTTTGGACATTCCCGTTAGATGTGCATACTCTGAGAATAGCCACTTTTACAACTTTTGTTTGTATGAACAATTAGAATTATCCCCAAATCGAACTTAATACTCTAACTGCAGTCTCAAACAACCGATCAAAAGTTTAAAAAAATTCCAATAAAATATTATACTATAATCAATCTGAAGATTCATAAGGTATTAGTTACGGAAACTCATTAACCATCATCTGAGATTACTTGAAATTTACGTATACAAACAATTCTTTGAGTTTCATGTTTTTTGTATTTCTATCTTTCGTTAGTGTGAAATAAAACTATTATTCCATATTAAAATACACTTTGATTAAGCAACTGTTTGTTAACGAATAAAGTCGTTTGTAAGAATGATTTCTAGTTGTAATGAGTTGTTAAAATTTGTCTTTTTATACCGTGTTCCAGCCCTATCAGTGTCTGAGAGATTCTGCTCTCAAAGCTGGTAGCCGGAAGGTGTTGGGTTCAAACCCCTGGAGCGCTTGTCGACCTAACCGTTCGGAGCTTTCCGGGGTTTTCTTGGAACCTTGCGTAAATACGGTTAGGACTCCTCGGAAAGACCCCTAAGGAGGGCACTCCTTCCACCGGCCTATATCCCTAGCGCAGATAATCGGCTGTAGCAAATAACCAAACAAACAAACAACCTTGTTCTATTCGTAGTCTCATAACGACACAGATCAAAATAATTATGAATTTTGAATCAATAAGGTAAGTTCATTTTCATCATCTTGTTCATATGTTATAATCATATATAGGCAGTAAGCACGTGAATTAATTTAAATTTTAATAGGTAATGTATCTCATTTCGTATTACAATATCCTTTAATAGAATATTTTTAACAATTTTGAATAGCTTTTTTTTAAATACTGCACATTCTTTGTAATTAGACTACTTTAATTTTTAATAATACCAAAAGAGTGATTATAGTGTAGGATTTACGCAATTTTTCTACACTGGCCTCCAAAAGTTAAGGTACAACATGTTTTTCGAAGTTCACCTTAAAAAAATGGCAGTAACAATAAAATGCACAGTTTATATGGATGATAATAATGAACTTTAAACAAACTTATGCAAAGCGATAGCTACCACTTTTATTTTATAGAAAAGAACTGGTATCTATGAGCGAGAGAAAAATATGTAAATATCAACCTTTCATAATTTCATGTGTAAGTTTTGTTGATTTTGAACTGTTGTTGGCAGTTTCGTTGACAATAGCCAGTAAAGTTTAGCAACGTCTAGGAGAAGTCGTTTGCCCGATTCGTTAAGGTGGCGCGCGGTCGGATGGATGGAAATGGGGTTGTGCCCGATACAGTGTAGTCCAACGACTCTGGGACGAATATCAATCCGAAGATTCTGTGTCCAGAAGACATGTTCCAGGCCGACAACGAGACACCTGCAGAAGACCATTTTCTAGCTCTTTCGGCCCGAAGGAGAAGACGCACTATTGTGCCGCAGCTCGTTGCAGTCCACTTTGTAGCATGAGGGAGATGAATCTTCGCTACTACGGTGCGAAGGCGCCTTCATAATGCCGGTCTCTATGCAAGGCGACCAGTTTGTGTGTCCCCCTCAACGGACGACAGAGAGGGGCCCGCTTATGTTTGGCAAGAGAACACGTTTCCTGGACCAGACAACAATGGGCTTCTGCACTCTTCACAGACGAGTCCAGATTCACACTGGACAACGATTCAGTACGTCTGCTGATCTGGATGGAACAACGCACCAGATACTATCAATCCAACACTGTTGAAACACACAGGTACAGAGTTGGTGGAATCATGGTTTGGGCAAGAAAATCACTAGGTGGTCACACTGACCTGCATGTGTTTCATGGAGGAATTCTGACTGGTGTGAGATATCGGGATCAGATCCTTGATCCATATATCTGCCCATATGCTGGTGCTATTGGTAACGATTTCATTCTGATGGATGATAATGACCGACCTCACCGAGCTCTGGTTGTTGAGGACTATCTTAAGGGTCACGGTTTGGAGCGAATGGAAGGGCCAGCTCACTCTCCAGACCTGATTCCGATAGAACATCTTTGGGACTATCTTGGCAGTCAAGTAGCTGCGTTACGTCCTTCTCCAAGGTCGTTAGATGAGCTAGAACAAGGCTTACTCCGTGTCTGGTCTTCGCTTCCCCTTTCGGTGTCCGACAACTTAATTGACAGCATGAAAAATCTATGCCGCCAATGCATTCAAGTCAGGGATGCACACATTCTTTATTAGAACCCATTTTTGTAATGTTTCTATGACATTTTACCACATAATACTGTGATGTACTGTTTTCTCCAAGAATGGACTTTTCCACCAAGAGTGCTTTTTTTCTTGTAAATCATTCTGGCGTTTAACTTATATAAATTTCCATGTCGCATTCATTAAATAACTGTTTAGTGCACATTTCCTCCAAATTTGTTGTTTCTACATCCATTTATTTGCAAATTAAACGCAAAAAACCTGTTATACCTTAACTTTTGGATGCCAGTGTATTTTCAGTCTAAAATAACAATTACATTCCCAACTAACTTGGCGCTTTCATTCATTCATTGGGGATTTACAAAATTTTACAATTTTTCATACGTAATTCAAAGTTCAGAAAAGGAAAAATTAAAGACAATATTGTTATCTTCAGCATTTCTTGGCAATTGATTTTCGTCATTAGGTTGTGATGGAAGAACAAAAAGCAACTTCTTCCAAAAATGTGTCTCGCACCAACTCAAATAAGTTGTACTCTTGAGATACGCTTGTATCATAGGATCCATTTCTTTCGGTAAATCTCCAACCTTGACTATAATTATTCTGTGAAATTTATCTTCCTGGTTCTGCATGTGAGCTGTTTGGAATTCTACCAAACACCATTCGCTGCTGAGGAAGTTTCTGAAATGAAAAAAAAATTGAAATTAAATTATTATAGGACGAATTATTTCTAATTGTCTAATTTAATGTGATTTTATGCTAGTTTTATTTGTGCGCTCATCAGTTAATAACGTTTCTGTTATTTTTTGCTGAGTTCAAAATCAGCACAGAATCTTTTTTTTGCATATATTCATCTAGATCAGCGGTTCTCATCCTTTTTTTCTTTCACGTACCCCTTGATTAGACTTTTCTTTAAGACGTACCCTCTTTTCTCATAAACACGCCCCTACTCACTCGCATAGCAGATACATGCTTGTTTTTTTTTAATTACTAGGGGGCTCTGCCCCCTACGAGCTACGCTCGCCAACCCCCGTTCTGACACCACAAGCTGTAAAAACACTCTGATTTGATCAACCTTAAAACGATTGCGGAAGATTGAATTATAATTAAACGACCTGCTGTAATCGGCTGCTATAATCGGCCTTGTGTAATCGGCTGCTCGCTGTAATATCTACTATAATCGGGTTTCCATTCATTTTCCTTTGACCAAGGGATTTTAAAGCCGAATCAACTGCTGTCGAGACAGCTAACAACTGTTGATAAAATAAGGTTAATTAAACATTTGAAAATCAACTTGTGCAAAATGGTTAAGTAAGCAATGTCATTGCATCGCGAAATTTTATAACGATGCTAATAGAAAATTGGGTATTACTCCATTATCCCGACTACTACTTTCTATAAAAGAAAAGAACTGTCGCCAAAATATAGGATTTAAAGCCAAAAGTGCATATCTGTGGCGTCGCATTCAATTGATACCAGATGCGTTACGCGTGATAGTTATGTCATCGAGTAATCTTTAATTCAACGTTTATCTGTATTTTTAATTATATTATACCAATTTATTAGTTATTTCGTTGATTTAAACGTAATTATTAAACGTAAAAATATACTTTTAATCGAAGGGAAATATTATTAATTACGCTGTTTTAAAATTTGCAATAATAGATAAAATATTTTGTCGAAATAAATCAATCTTACTCTACTTAATGCCTTGAAAACGCGGAATAATTTAATTATTTATCTTTTTAATATTCACGCTGAAGCATATTTTTTATTCCGTCATTTTCTACATTTATTGCTTTTAACACGTGATCATTTAATTATTATTTTAAAGTTTTATTTCTGTTTTTAATAGTCTCGTGTAAATACATTTCTTAATTGAAAGGGAATATTATTACGTGCGCTATTTTACAAATTGGCAACGATTCAAATAATGGAGTTTATGAAATATGAAATACATCTTCGTCAAAATAATGAAAATTTTGAATAAAAAATTGAAATATAACCTCAAAAAATGAGTCAAATTGAAAAAATAACTGCAGTCTGCACACCCCAACCTTGTCAACTATATCCTTACAAATTATGTTTAAATTCCTGTGCATAGTTTTCGTTTCTATAAAACTTTTATAAGAAAACTGTTTTGACCAACTTTGATTTTAAATATCTCTTAAAATAATTCTTCGATTTAAAAACTGTTTACTTCAGCGTGTTTATCGAACATTTCTTTATAAAACTACCAATTTTTAAAATTTTACATGCAATATTTTTCTGGATATTAGTCCAGAAAGACTTCAAGGCACAAAATCTTAATTGACAGCGGCGGCCGCGGCGGTGGTTACTTTTTTTTAATATAGAGAGATTAATCTTCTCGCCAGAGCTAAACAATCAATCGACTCAAATTACATTGACATTTCTAACCTTTTTTTTATGTTTTGTATTTTGTAATTAATTTTGCATTTCATAATATTAGCTTAACATGAATATACTACTAAAAGAAATTTTAAATAACTTACAAATAAAGTTTATAACAATTTCCCATTATGATATACAAGAAGTCAAAAATGGCTTTTAATACTCTCAGTGGGAATCATGTTTCATGGTGCTGATTTTTTTTTTATATCAGCTTCAAACGCAGATAGTCAGGAGAACCGTCAAGCTTATTACGATATTTTTTTCTTAATGTATTAAAATGCAAGGCAAAACGATAAAAAGCACTTTCGAAAAGCTATGTATTTATGATAGGCAACAAGTATTTTAATGCTTTATCACTGAGTTCTTGGTTCTTTCGCGAAGATGGGGGGAAACATAAGCAACCATGAAATATCATTAGAGATGGGCGAATCTAGTGACATTTAATAACTATATCTAGTGGGCTTTTCCCCTCATTTTGGAGTTACACATGAAACTAACTTACATATTGAAGTTACTTATGAGACTAAATTTGTAATCTAAAACTATCAGCTTTGTTTATGTGTTTCAGTTGAACCCTTTTCGTGATTTCCGCCATTACCGATATTATTTTCACGTACCCTCAACAGGCCCGCCACGTACCCCAGGTTGAGAACCGCTGATCTAGATGCTGCTTAGACCTCTTTGTTGCGGATATAATTTCTGAACATATAGTACGGACATCTGAGTATTTGCTTTCCATTTGAATTCTGTTTTGAATTTTGTATTTTCTTTATTAATGTGGCAATCTTTTATAATTTTCCATGAGGAGTACCGGCATTAAAATCACAGTCCAGTCGACTGTAGAACGTTTGTATGTCACTTTTCGTATAAATCGCACAAAACTGTAGATTTTTATGATGATCACAAACTTTGAATTTATATATTTATAAAAAAAGGAGAGAGATTGTTTCACAGTTACATCGAAGTAACCGATTCGACTGATTCATATTTTAATAATTTATACTTTAATATTTATAATTAAAAACTGATTAAAATTTTTATATTTGTATTTCGACTTTTTTGACTTGCTGATCTTAAATTCATGATAACATTATGGTTTCTCTGTGGAAATTTTAAAACGAAGTTTCGTTTTCATATGTAGATGATCACTTATGAACGAAATAAACCACATACAATTGTAAGGAGCTTTCTACGTATTAGAATTTCACTTTACATTTTTTTTCTTTCAATAATTACAATTGAATTTATAACCATCAATCGGGATTTTGTATTTTGGCCTACTTTTACCATCCAAATTTTACGAATTACCTAGTGAAATTGATTTCTTAACATTCTTTTTTATACAAAAAATATCTATTTTTTAAAAAATAGTTTTGAAAAAAGAAAAACTTTAGCGAAATATCGGATATCATAACATTGTTTATACTTATTACCTTTTAGATTAGACCATGTGGTTCATTTATTCGTTTGCATGTTCTTCATCTTTATTATTTCTATTTAAAGTCGAAAATTCGCTGTCGAATTGAAGCAAAAGAATATTTTATACTTTTTCTTGGCCATCTGTTGTCCATTTATCAATCACCATGTCAGTTATACGTTGATTATTTTCATTTTAATGGCCGTAGCACAAAGCCGATATTAGCCCAACATTTCACCCAGCACAACATTATGGTCGGCAGAAGTTGCTTAATCTTGAAGCTTGTTGTTTAAGAGCCTACACTAGTCACGCGAAGAAACGCTCAAGATAATGTTAAGTCTATGGAAAGGTTCTTGTTGTTTAACGTTGCTATTTTTGCTTAACCAATTTGAAAATTGCTAGATACAAAATGCTGCTTATACTTCCAGCACTGTTGATTCTTTTCCAAGAGAAATAATAAGAACAAAGGTATGAATGACATGCATAGTTATCTGGTAAACCTACTCATTAAACAAGCGATAGACACACGGCCCGATTAACCTCTGAATCTAGGAGAATATGGTATCATTTTGGGGCCCCCTTTCATTTGGCAAAAGTTTTCTTAATTCTTCATTCATAAAAACTCACCAATGATACTAATATTATTCCCGGGAGTAGCTTAGCCGAGGTCCCATTAGACAGCTTTCTTACACTCTCAGAAATAAAACACTCAATTTTGACGATTCGGCAATCCTTAAGCCCTATTTCGTTATTTTTGACAATCATTTCGTCACAGAGTCACGTGGTTTTTGACGAAACGAGAATAGTATCTGACGAAACTGTTTCCTCACTGTCAAAAATAAAACTCTCACTTTTGACGATTCCGTAATTCTTGAGCTATATTTCATCATTTTTGACAATCATTTCGTCTCAAAATTAAGTGATTTTTAATGAAATGGAAAATCTCAAATATTTGACGAAAATGTTTCCCCATTCACGGCCAGATTATTTTTGTTGTTACAAAATCGTTCAAAAAAATTATATGAAGGTACCAAATTTACAATATATTAATGAAAACAGAAACAAAAATATTTCATCCTAGGGTGCCGCTATAACACGAAAGTACCAAATTTCTACTTTATTTTTCATATCTGATAATTTGCGTCTATCCTTTTTGTAACTTTAACATTTTTGTAACGATTTTATGCATTTTTATTGCCTATTCAAAGATAATTTTTTCTAAAGTTACAGAATTTCGTTAAAAACGCTTAAAATAGTAAAATGCGAACATCATTTGGTCCAGTTTCGACCGAAAGCAACAACCATTTTCCCAATGGTTTAAAAAAAAAATCAAAATTTTAGGAGCTCTTTTTTATTTAAGAAATATATTCACATAACAATCAAATTTAAAATATGCATAACTGATCCCTTTCCCCTTTATAAACAGTAACGTGTTAAAATCTTATCTAAAATTGATGAACTCTCCTCCAATATGCATTTAAAAATTTATTATTTCTAATCAACAAATTAACTAGACCATATTCTAATCATTCATTGAACAAAGGAAATTTCTCTAATAAATTAAATTAATCAAGCCATAGTCTAATTATTTATTAACCATAGAAAAACCGTAATAATAATCTAGCCTTATTAAAACATGCAGAAATTATAACAGGACCGATAAAAATACTTCTAAAAATATAAACACACATCAACATCCCATACATACATTTAAAATCAAATTCATGTAAGGCTCCGCTGGCGAAGGACGCAGCACAGTGATCTCCCACACCAAAGATCGCGCGTTCGAATCCCGTTGAAGACTTGCGAAAAGTGTCGTACTTTTTCCCCCTGTCAATTACAGATGCTTCTAAAATTGTCAATAGATGGCACCACCAACCTTTTTTTGCACTTTCGGTACAGTGCCTAGAATAAATAATGCGCCGTTCGACGCTAAAAAAATGCACGCGAAAGTAAGCCTCCAATAGATGGCGCTGACTGCACTGCAGACTGGAAATTTCCGAAAAC
Source organism: Maratus michaelseni (assembly GCA_963931845.1). Lineage (NCBI taxonomy): Eukaryota > Metazoa > Arthropoda > Arachnida > Araneae > Salticidae > Maratus > Maratus michaelseni. Next base: position 56,300,015 of record OZ007596.1, read on the forward strand.
AGATCTAGTAATTGGATAAATTAATGCTTTTTAGATACTTATTTTAATATTATATAAGAAGACATTTAACTATAGGAATTGATATTTAGATGAAAACAAGTCTAAAACATTTCAATAATAAATATATTATTTACAAACTGTTATTTTAGAACAGAGACATATTTTTTAAATGAAAATTATGTATGAAAAGTAAATAAATTCAAATGTTAAATTCGCTTTAGCGTTATTTACAAATATCAACAACCGTTCCCTACTTCTAAAACTGTGCAAACATACAACGAATATTTAAAAATAAACTCCCAATAGCAATATTTACTTTGTGTTATTTTCAAAACAAAGTCCCATTTGTTAAACAAATCTTTCGCAAACTGGAAATTACATATAAAATTCTTTAAAATATATATATAATGAATTATTTATGAAAAGCAAATAATTTCAAAAATAAATTCAAAAGTTAAATTTGCTATAGCTTTATTTACAAATACCAACAATTGTTCACTCCTTCTTAAACTGTGCAAACATACCAAGAATATTTAAAAATAAACTCCCAATAGCAATATTTACTTTGTGTTATTTTCAAAACAATGTCCCATTTGTTAAACAAATCTTTCTCAAACTGGAAATCACATATTAAAATTCTTAAGAAAAATTATAATTTTTTTTTCTTTATGAATTATGTATGAAAAGCAAATAATTTCAAAAATAAATTCGAAGGTTAAATTTGCTTTAGCTTTATTTACAAATATCAACAACTGTTCATAAAAAATATTATAAAAAAAATTATATAAAAAAAAATCTTTTACCTCTTTGTATTATGTACGCAAAAGCAACATAGGTTTAAAAATTACATATATTCTCAATCCAAAACAAAGTACAGACTGATTGTACATCCAAAGTTGTGTAAATATATATGGTTATTTTAAAATCAATTTCTGTGTATTTTGCATGTAAAAAAAAAAAAAAAAAAAAAAAACAATATTATTAAAAATGGGCCAAGCAATTAATATAACTATGGGAATATGCACTTACTGCACGCGTCGCATCTTTAAGCATTTAGCTTTTTGTCTTTTTGCTGGGCGATTTTTATTTATTTGTTTTACATAAAAGTGCAATCGAGTTATGACACAATTTTTTATAATTTTCTTTGTGAGAGCACTTTTATGTTCAGCACAACCAATCATATAGCTGTCCTTAAAATCTAATCCACTCATTACGTCTAAGATGCATTGCAATGGAGTGGATTTTTGCTAAAGCATTCTGTAAATTTATTTTCCAAATCACAAATCAGTTTAAACAAAGATTTACATGGATAAAAAAGTCCAATACAGTACGGGTTATTTCTGAGGCATATTTTGGTCCAAAATTCTGGCAAATTAACATTGGATAGTTCACTGATTGATATATGATGATTATGGTCATTATCAGTAAGTACTACCTGTTTGTTTTCAACAACTGGAGATGGTTTAATCTTTTTCTTTGGTAGGGAAATTAGATGATCTTTAGGGGGTGGTCTTTTGAGAGGATTAAAACTGAGATAATTTGGCAGGTTGGGAAATATTGATGGTATGGCATCAGGATGCACAACTAGTCTTTCTCTTAAAATTAATGTTTCCTTTCCATTTATTGTATGACGAAAATTACGTTCAATGAATTTGTCATAAAAATGTAATTCACACACACTGCAATGTTCGCTAAAAGGCTTATCTGCTTTGGGAATGCACTTTTCCCAACGTTTCCTTTTTTCCTCATCGGATGGAGCTTTGAATAACGAATATTAAGGCTATTCTTAGCTCCAGAATATCTCGTACGGCAACCAGGCACAAAACAATACCTTTGCTGATAGTTCATCTTTGTTTTTTCACTCATATTTTGTGTCTTAAACAGACATAATTACAACTTTATGGAAAAACTGGCGTTTGTTTACAATATGCCTCACTGTCACAGTGCTAAAAGCTTTCAAAATTCCCAGTCGGTGATAACATGCGCGCCATCTTGCGGCATCCTTCCTTTCAAGGCCAAAGAAAAAAGCGTTGGTAGCCAACGGACGGCACACTATTTATTCTAGGCACTGTACTTTCGGACAAGGAATTTGACGAAATTAATTTTCTCACTTTTTTGAGGATACAAATTTACTCGATTTGACGAAATATTCGCTCGGAGCATTTCCCAGGAAACAGTTTCGTCAAAAACTAAGAAAATTTCGTGGAATTTGAGTATCAATTTCTAACAGTGTATTTTCCCTGTATACACTTCAGATATATTTATTACATACAGCTGTATGCTCAATTTCCCGGGTGGTTTCTAACAGGCACATCGGGATGATATGTCATTAATTAACATCCTATCGATGACATTCATATTCCCCTGTTAAATAAGTTTCGTAAAGGAATACGTGGATTTCCTTTTGGATTAATTTTTTTTTTTTCAAATAAATTAAAAATGCAATGTAAAAAAAGGAAAATGGGAATTTGAGAGACCTTTTCACATTCATTTTCGGCGCCCTTTTAAATTTTAGAGGGTAAGCGTGTGATTCGCGTGCCTTTTGGATAATCAGGCCCTGAATAGACAACCCTAAAAAACATTTTCGCTCAGCTTCCGCATCTTTCAGAAAAAGCTGAGTGAAGACTCTTTGTAAAAAGTTTGTTGTCTGATATGGCATCAAGAAAAAACTAGTCATTGGGGGCCACCGTAATACTTACCCATCATGGATATGCATAATATAAAATATGAAAATAAAACATGTGTAAACTATTTATAAAATGCATTGCAATTCGAATAAAATCCTGACTTGATGAAGTCATAAACTTTAACTGCTCTATTACTGAATTGCGTAAAAGAAACATCCTTATAACTCCAAAATTGATAATCATATTAACTATCGGTTTACTGCGTCGAATTAAGCATTTCATTTCCAATTAAAATATATCTTTGAATTGAAATTTGAATGAAATACAAGGTCATGAAAAATCGAAAAGTGTGGAAAATGTGATTACAAATATCTCGGCAACTCATTATTCGATCGACTTCATTCTTTATGCAAAATTTAAGTTTTTTATTGTATTTTATATTCACTCTTTAAAAGAAAAAAAATGAAAATTTTTATATAATTAAATTTTATATATCAGAACGAATATTTCGAGAGTCCAAAAAAATATTTCCGGATAATCGAGGTTACTGAAATTCAATAAGCTTCTTCCCATTATTACATACTAAGTACATACCAAATTTCAAGACTATCTCAATTTGTTCGGGAGACAGACCGTTTACAGACACAGACGGACGGCAAAATTTTTAAAAAATGTTTTTCGGATTATCCAGTGTCTGAAACGTGTAAATCCGCCAAAAATTTTTTTTCGATTTTCAAAACGATTGGAAGACTTACCCTATACTACGTATGATGGGTAAGTAATAACTCAGCGAACCAAATTGTCTTAAAATCTGTAACAATAATTGTAAAATAAAATATAATATGAACTTAAAAGGTTCATTGATTACTTAAAAGATAACATTAAAATAAATACATGTTAAAAGATGTAAAATTCTAATATACACATTTATAAACAAAATGAATTTTGCATTTCGCCCTAGGACAATATTTGGTTTGTGAAATAGGTGTTTCGCGAAAAGAACGGTATATTTTAAGAGAAAAAAGACGTCTACAGTAACATTGAATACAACTTAAAAAAATTTTAGTATACGTACCTTGAAAGAATCAAGACCGTCGCCTTTGAATTTTGTACAGCATGAATGATGTTGGTATGAATATTTTCTCCAGCTGTAAAATGACGGTAATGGAGACACAAATGAATATTAGGCATTCTCTCTTCAATTTCTGTAAAGAAAGTGAAAGAATTGTAAAAATAATATATGTTACATAATGTATGTTTAACAATGCTTAATACATTAAAAAATATATATGTTTTATAATACTGTTGAAAAGGATATGAAAAAAACAAAGTTCGAAAAAATAAAAACGACGCCATATACGTCGATTGCATGCAGGATTGCCAAAATGAAATTTTTAAATACAATATTTATCTGCTAATCAAAACAAATTGTCCTGTTGCCAATTATCCCAAAACCATTGAACCCATCTAATAAGCATGAGAAAGAAATAAAATGATCCCAGATAAATTTTGTCCAGATTAACTCACGTCTGTAAAACCTTATAATTTGTTTGTTTTCTATCAGTGATTTTAATCAAATAAAGGATAATTTAAAATTGATACTTAATTTAAAAAGTCGAGTTTATTTTTTTATATAAAGAGTTATTCTAACATGCTTTATTTTTTAAATTTAAACATTTCACAATCTACAAAGAAAAAAATTATGAAAAGGTAAATAAAAATTCCGAACATATTCTCTTGAAACCTATATTTGTACCAATGCAACTAAATATGAAATTAACTTTATATTCCATATAAAATGGAAATCTGTCTTTTCGTTGCCAGATTGCAGATTAGAGATAAATTCTGTTTCATATGGTCAATCTTCCGTTATCAAGTCCATTTTTTAAAATCTGCTCGAATTCATATTCACTGTAATGAACATTTCACCTATGATGGCACCATCTGGAAAGGGCCTAATTACGGAGGGTTAATATATTGTAAAACAAAAATTAAAAAGCGTTAAGAGCTTGGGCAATAATTTGCCAATTTGATAACTTTATCATTTTCCTTTAGTTACTTTACAATTTTGTATCAAACAAATTTTTATTGCTGGGATACATTTTTAACAATTTCATGCTTTAAAATTATTTAAAAAGTCAGAAAAAATCATCGAATTGATCTACAGTTCTAAAACAAATTCTTTCAAAAAAGAAGTAAATTCTTTTCCTATTCGATGATGTAAAAATTTAAATTATGCGATATATAGAAATGATGTATGAGCGATGAAAGCGAAAGAATAGCACAGTTCGTTGCCATCTCGTTATGTCATGACTACGGAAAGAAAAGTACCGAATGGAACAGTGCTATGTTGCTAACAAGTCACACGTTTTCTGCAACTTCAAGTACACTATTAAATAAGCCCGAAAAAAAAATTATTAACTTATTTTAATGTAATTAAATATTTATTTCTAGGCTTTCCATTTTAAATTAATTTCTTAAAACACATTTCAAATGTAGCATTATAAGATATTTTTGTTAAATCACTACGCGTTAGGGATTAATAAGCAATGTTTTATCAATTTTTGGACCAAATATTGTCAATAAACATGCTCAAGTTTTAAAATTGTTTGAACCAGAATTAGTTTAAATTTACACCTGGGTTACAATATTTAAAATATAATCTAAAATTCTTATAGATCCTAATTTGAACGTACTTTTAAATTAAGTTTAAACTTAAGCTATTAATCTTTAATTCTCAACTCTGACAGCATTATTGTACTATGGTTTGAATATATTTAAGATTGCATCTTCCAGATGATTAACAGGTTTACTCAAGAAATAGTTCTAAATAAACAGGGCCCGCTCATTTTTATAAAACAAGCACATTGTAAATAAATATTTAAGTTTTTGAAAATTATAATGTTATATTTTACACATTTTTGTTAAGCAAAATTGGCAGTCTAATTAAAATATTAAGGTAAATAAACTATAATTAAAATAGTTTCTGAAGATTCTCTAAATACAGGATGTATTGGTCTCCATCTTACCTGAAATGATTTCCCATTTGAAAAGGTCATCGTCTTTTTGGCTGAAGGAGATGATTGCGACAAAATATAATAAAAAATATTATCTATCATAATATGAACGTATTGTTAAATTAAGTTTAAATTTAAGCCTTTAATATTTAATTTTCGGTGTGAACGCAATATTTACATTTTTATAAATCATAGTTTCATATTTTACACTTTTTTAGTAAGCCAAATATGGTAGTCAAAACAAAATGTTAAACAAAATAAACAATATGGAAAATTATTCCTAGTTACGAGATTTTTCAAATGATAGATTGGTCGCCATCTTACCTGGAATGATTTCTCTTATAACAAATTCATCATCTTCATGACTGAAAGAGATGAATGCGTCAAAGATTTTGTCATAATCGATGTCTTCTTTCAAGGAGGAAAATCCATGGGAATAAAGAAACACCTTGATGTTTAATTTATATTTTAAATAAAGAATTGTCGCAGATAAACAAAATATTCCAAAAACTGAAAAGAAAAAATAATATATGTTGGTTTTTAATCACAGATTTAATAGATTAATAGATTTCATGGCAATAAAAGAAACACAGCGCTCTGTAACCTTATAACTCGTATTTCCATCAAGCCGAATTGTTGGAGCTGTTATTTAAAATCCCATTAAAAAGAAAATTTGATAACGATTGTGAATAAGAAGAAAATTGTTATTGACAAACAAATTCAGTAAATACAATTGAACGTCTCAAACGTCTGGCATAGTTTTACGTTTTCTTCCAAAATTAGTGCTATAAGGCGAGGCAATCCTACTCTCTATTCTATGAAATTAATTTCTAATAACGTCATTTTCAATAATTGTATTGTTAAACTTATTTACCCAACATATTAGGATTTAACAAATTTTCGCTGATACCTATATTGGCGCAGATTTTTAGATAGGATGCGGTGGTTTATGGCTCTTTCTCAGATAAAGGTAAATTTCAAGTCGTTGGTTATAAGTTGTGAATTAAGCAAGTAAACCATGAATGTTTAAAGCTTTTGTCAACATTTCATTTTAAATACTACAGAGTGATTATAATTAAATTCCCACTTTCAAAATGTTGTAAAAAAGGAACCACTGGTCATAATGACTTCAAATTTAAACTGAATATACTGGAAGAAATGAGAAACGGTATGGCATAAGAAAAAAGTTCCAAAATGTATCAATAGATGGCGCTGTAAGTGGCATACTATGAAAATGAAAAGACACTCATGCGCAATTAAAAACCGAATCATTATGTGCATTTTATGCGGTTTTGGGCCTAAGGACAGTTAAAAATCGATTTTCCCATCCAGTGTGGTGGTCCCACCTTGCCGTGGTGGATGGGCTTTCCACTAACAGTACCTCAACTGTTGACTGATTTGGAAGTCATCTTTTCCATCAAAAAACCGAAACACTCATCCACATTGAAGAGTAAGGTTATTAATTTACTGTGCAACTCATGCCAACGCCGTCGTACTTCCATTAAAAATGTCACTTGTAGCCGAATCCACTTTCGTTATGCCTCTTACAGCGCCACTATTGATACACTTTGGTACTTTTTTCTTTCTTGTACCATACCGTTTCCCTATTCTTCCAGTATATTCAGTTCAAATTTGAAGTCATTCTGACCAGTGGTCCCTTTTTTACAGAACTTTGAATCTGGGACTTTAATTATAACCACCCTGTATATAATGCACTATTTTAATGACGAAAAAAAAATTATTAAATATTGGAAAAACACGAAGAAAGCTAAATGACATTACCATGGCTTGTATATAGTTCAAAACCTTTATTTTTAAGAACTGGAAAGCTTTAGAATAAAAACAACGAATATCTGAGTATATTTCATTCTTCTATCTATACTAATATTATAAAGGAGTAAATCTTGTTTGTTTGTTTGTAGGGGGTAATCTCTGGAACTACCGAACCGATTTCAAAAGTGATGGTGGCAAATTGATGGTGACAACCCCTGCTCCAACATAGGCTATATTTTATGTCTGTGCCACTAACCCCAGGGGGTGCAGGAGCAAAAAACGTTCTAAAATTGCGATTTTTCAGTTATCACACTAGCTGTCAAGCCCTGAGAGCTTGGCAGCCGGTTCTGTATGTATGTATGTACGTACGTAATGCGATAACTCTTCATAGAAATATCCGTTTTCCTTCAAATTTTGTTTATAGGTTCACTGTGTTAAGGTGCTTCCCTGATTAGTTTTCGGGATTGATTGGTTAAGTATAAAAGGGGGGGAACAAGGGGCTAATTCCCCCCCCTTAATTTATATAAATGGGTTTTTCATGCAGAATTATTCCGTTTTCCTTCAAATTTTGTTTATAGGTTCACTGAGTTAAGGCGCTTCCCTGATTAGTTTTCTGGATTGATTGGTCAAGTATAAAGGGGGGAAACAAGGGTCTAATTCCCCCCCCCCCTTAATTTATATAAATGGGTTTTTCATGCAGAATTATTCCGTTTCCCTTCAAATTTTGTTTATAGGTTCACTGAGTTAAGGCGCTTCCCTGATTAGTTTACGGGTTTGATTAGTTAAGTATAAAGGGGGGGATCGGGGGGGGGGGCTAATCCCCCCCTTAATTTATATAAATGGGTTTTTCATGCAGAATTATTCCGTTTTCCTTCAAATTTTGTTTATAGGTTCATTGGGTTAAGACGGTTCCCTGATTACTTTTCGGGATTGATTGGTTAAGTATAAAGGGGGGGGGAACAAGGGGCTAATTCCCCCCCCCCTTAATTTATATAAATGGGTTTTTCATGCAGAATTATTCAGTTTTCCTTCAAATTTTGTTTATAGGTTCACTGTGTTAAGGCGCTTCCCTGATTAGTTTTCGGGATTGATTAGTTAATATAAAGGGGGGGGGATCGGGGGCTAATTCCCCCCTTAATTTATATAAATGGGTTTTTCATGCAGAATTATTCCGTTTTCCTTCAAATTTTGTTTATACGTTCATTGGGTTAAGACGCTTCCCTGATTACTTTTCGGGATTGATTGGTTAAATATAAAGGGGGGAACGGGGGGCTAATCCCCCCGCTTAATTTATATAAATGGGTTTTTCATGCAGAATTATTCCGTTTTCCTTCAAATTTTGTTTATAGGTTCACTGTGTTAAGGCGCTTGCATGATAATTTTCGGGATTGATTGGCTGAGCATAAAGGGGGGAATGGGGGGGGGGCTAATCCCCCCCTTAATTTATATAAATGGGTTTTTCATGCAGAATTATTCCGTTTTCCTTCAAATTTTGTTTATAGGTTCACTGAGTTAAGGCGCTTCCCTGATTAGTTTTCGGGATTGATTGGTTAAGTATAAAGGGGGGAACGGGGGGATAATCCCCCCCGTTAATTTATATAAATGGGTTTTTCATGCAGAATTATTCTATTTGCTTCAAAATTTGTTTATAGATTCATTGGGTTAAGACGCTTCCCTGATTAGTTTTCGGGATTGATTCATTAAGTATAAAGGGGGGGGGAACGGGTGGCTAATACCCCCCTTAATTTATGTAAATGGGTTTTTCATGCAGAATTATCCCATTTCCTTCAAATTTTATTTATAGCTTCACTTTGTTAAGGCGCATCTCTGATTAGTTTTCGGGATTGATTGGTTAAGTATAAAAGGGGGGAACAAGGGGCTAATTCCCCCTTATCTATACTAATATATAAAGTAGTAAAGATTGTTTGTTTGTTTGTTTGTAGGGGGTAATCTCTGGAACCACTGAAGTGATTTTAAAAGTGATAGTGGCAAATTAATGGTGACAATCCCTGCTCCAACATAGGCTATATTTTATGTCGGTGCCACCACCCCCAGGGGGGTGCAGGAGCGAAAAACGTTCTAAAATTTCGATTTTTTGTGTACTGAAGGAGATAGAAGTATCAAATTTGGTATGGTAGTTACTTATAAGATGTAAATGCTCTCTAAGAACAAATTATAAAAACATTCGCAATTTAAAAGGGTGAGATGAGGAAGAAGCGTTCTAAAAACATTCTAAATTACAATTTCTATGGAATCTCTGAAACTACAGAACCGATTTCAAAAGTGATGGTGGCAAATGGATGGTGACAGTCCCTGCTCCAACATATGCTAATATTTTTGTCGGTGCCACTGCCCGCAGAGGGTGCAGGAGCGAAAAACGTTCCAAAATTGTGATATTTTCAATAATGAAGGAGTTAGGAACTTGACATTTTGTATGGTCGTTACTTACAAGATTTAAATGCTCTATAAGAACAAAATCTAAAAAAATTCGAAATTTAAAAGGCTGAAATAAGCAAAAAATTTTCTAAAAACATTATAAATTACAATTTGTATGGAATGTCTGGAACTACTAAAGCGATTTCAAAAGTGATGGTGGCAAATGGATGGTGACAATCTCTGCTCCAACATAGGCTATATTTTATGTCGGTGCCATTACCCCGAGGGGGGTGCAGAAGCGAAAAACGTTCTAAAATTGCGATTTTTGCGATGCTGAAGGAGCTAGAAACTTCAAGTTCGGCATGATTGTTATTTATAAGATCTAAATGCGCTCTAAGAATAATTTCTAAAGAAAAATGATCTAATGATTCTACGATTTTTCAACTATTGAATTTCTAAAATTACCAAATTTCACAATAGAGTACCATAGCGAAACCTTCACGCGTAAAAAGATAATGATAAGGGCGACGTGTCCTGACGTGTATATTGACTATAGCACGAGTCACAAATTATAGTATCCTTATTATTCTGTTAAGATATAAAAGTGAATTATGAAATGTCAATATTTTGTTTGATTAAAGGTTCGTTAAGAGAAATTGACCAGCGTAGCGGGCGTAGCTTGCTAGTTTTTTATATAATTGGTACTTTAGACAAAATAGAAAACAATAAAATATCGAACAAACTGGTGTGATACAATAAGCGCCAAAAAAGTCTTAATAACACCTTAAAAATAGGAAACTTAAACCTTTCAATAAGTTTAAGTTCCCTTCCACTAAGTCTCCTATTCCTCAACTTCGCAATATATCTATAATGTCCCTTGTAATAGTTGTCATTTATCTTATGTATGTCCAATTAAAAGAAATCTCGAAACACACTTAAAAGAACGCTCTCGTTACGTATGTAACCAAGAAATTTCTAAATCTTCTATTGCAAAGCATTCTTGGGATTCCGGCCAGAGTTTTAATTTTCAACATGCTAAAATTATCTTTAATGACAATAGCACCTCAATTGAACTTTCTCGAAAATTTAGCTATCTATATTATAAAGGACAAACGTGTCTGTACGTAACGCTGACGTCATTTTACGAATGGCAACAGTTGACGATGAAATTTCGGTTTTGCGGTTTTTGCTTCTGCAATTTTTTTAATTTCTAAACATCGCGTGTTTTAATTTTTACACAGTTATATAGGGAATAAAATCTATTTTCAAATGCAATTTGTTTGAAAACTGTATTGTAATTTACTCATTTATTTTGGAATTTAAATTAAATTGCAAGCAAGATTTTTTTAAAATCTATCTCTTTCGCTTGCAAACGATTACAAAATATTAATTTGTTTGCACTTTAAACAATATAAAAAGTTCAGCATTTGTTTCCAGGTAATATTCAAAAACGAAATTAAAACCTCATTAAGCAATAAATAAAATAGTATAAATAAAACACAAATTTAACAGACATGTAATTGAAATAACCGCTTAAAACCGCTAAAATTATCAGAATAATAAAAAGAAACTTCTGTAGATAACGAAACTTTTAGAGATTTCTTCGGCTATTAACTTTTAACTTCTGGCACGAGATCAATACGAAATTGCCACTTTTAATAGATTTCCAAATTTTATTTGAATATATAATTGACATATTTCATATAAAAATGCTCTTTGCTGTTGTTAGCGGGTAATCTAAAAAAAAAAAATATTACATGTAAAAAATATATTAGTGTTTTCAATTTAAAAAAAAATAATTGGTTTTCACATATATTCTCTATTCCGGGAAGTCGGATTGGAGACCTAGTTTATTTTAATAGCAGAACAATAACAGAAAAGTCTTTAATCGTCACATATTTATTATATTTTATTTTGAAATGCCATATTTTTAGGGTGGTAGATCTACGAAGAACCTGGAAACATTCTCCAAGCCCAAAGAAATTGTTAAGATTAATTGTTTATTTGTAAAGAGACAGAAACCTTCATTGTTTTTCTAAATAAGTATCTGTCGATAAGAGTCCTTACGAAAAAAGGATTAATAGTGAAATTTAGAACCACTAGTAGATTTTAACAGCCCCCCCCCATCACCCCCCCCCCCCACCACCACCCAGCCACCTTTAACAAGTTTTTGCTTCGTAAGCATCCGAATGCTATAAACATTTTTCATGCAAATATCAAGTTTTAATTCGAGTATTTCTATGCAAATAATAATAAAATACGATATTTAAAAGGATTTTAAAAGTATTTTGACCTATTTCACCCCCTTTGAAATTCAATTTTTCTGAAGTTTTTGCTCAATGAACATTTACATGATAATAATAACCTTTATATAAAATATAAAGTTTCTAGACTCAACATTTCAAGAGAAATTATCATAAAACGCAATTTTTAGAAGCAATTTAGAAGCATTTTAATCTGTCTCATCATTATAAAATTAGTTTTTTTCTAAAGTTCTTACATTGAGTATCGAAATACTAAAAACAACCTTCACGTCAAATACACGCAAGTCTGTAAAATACAGGGTGATTCATAATGAATGGGCCAAAAAGAATAGCGCAGTGTGACTGCCGTAATGGATTTATTCAGCCGAAACAAATTTATTCTGCAACTACAATTATACAAGTTTTATTTGGCAACAAGGAAAAATCATCGAACGACGAACTCGCCGCTAGAGGCGCTGTTAAACAAAATGTCGTCCATGCAGGAGAAAGCATACTGCGAAAGCCACGTTCCACTTATGTGGTAAAGTTAATCGCCATAATTTGCGATTTTGGGGCACGGAAAATATCCATGTAACATTTGAACATCAGCGTGATTCTCCCAAGGTGAAGGTTTTCTGCGCTTTATCAAACAGTTGTGTTTTTGGTCCATTTTTCTTTGCTGAAAAATGGACCAGATCTAACACCCTGTGATTTTTTTCTCTGGGGTTTCGTTAAAGACAAGGTGTTTGTGCTTCCACTTCCTCAGGACTTAGAGGAACTGAAGCAGCGGATAACTGCAGTGTTGAACTCCATCACAGGGGATATGCTATCACGAGTGTGGCAGGAGCTTGATTACCGTATAGACATTTGTCGTGTCACCGGAGGGGCATATATTGAACACCTGTTGAAACTTGAATAAATGTAGTTTTGAGGTAAATTTGAATTTTCTAAATATATTAATTACAACGTTCACAATCATGTTTTCTTTTTGTCCCATTCATTATGAATCACCCTGTACAGACAGGCATAAAAAATGACATACCAAACTAAACAACCATTCCTGTACTTGTAGAACTGATTCACTTTATTTTTATTTATTGATGTACTCGAATTTATTGTAGTAAAGATACGGCCATAGTTAAAAATGATACAATAATTTTAAAAAATTAAAAATTGCCTGTTTTAAAACTTTGGAGATCGTAAATTAAAAAAAATATTTTAAATTATTCTCTGTTTTTTTTTTTTTAAATAATTATTTTTCGCAGATGATTTATTTTTTTAACAATTCTTCTGAATAAGTATTGGCTGTTTTTGTCTTTTTTATAACTTTAGAATAATTCTTTAATTTGTTCTAGAATTACTTCTTAGGGCACTTATAACTTCATCGAAATGACGAGAGGTAAAGAAAATTCAAAGGGGGGGGGGGATTATTTATATTTCAGATTTAAAATTAAAGGGACGAGACTTGAATGACACTTCTAAGAGTATAAAAGCTATCATTCAGGAGTATTTTCAGAATTCTACAAAAAGGTGACACATGTTCTACTAACCGAAGATCTCTGCGGAATGACAGAGTGGTATTAAGCTTGTCATCCAGGTAAAATATACGATTGCGACTAAAATTGGAGTATCCAAAAAACATGATTTAGAAAACAATCTAATACATAAAAATGAAATTTTTTCTGTGTGTCTGTCTGTCTACACTTCTATACAAATCAACTATTTGAAAGCCAAAATTGTGAAATGTTACGTGTAGGTGTATAAAACACGGCCGAGGCAACTAAAGTAATCCGAAATCGAAATAATGTATAGTTAATTTTTAATTAATAATAATAAAAAAATCTAACAGCCTTTTTCTATCAAATTTAAACATTTTTCTTTATAGCAATTGCCAACAATTAAAAATCTCCAATAGCATTATTTCTACAATAATTAATTTTCTGTTGAAAGATTTCCACGTGAAAAATGAAAATGAAATAAAAAGTTTTAACAATTTAAAAAGACAGAATGGTTTTAAGCTTGTCATCCATGAAAAATATGCGATTGCAACTAAAATTGGAGTATCCAAAAAACATGATTTAGAAAACAATCTAATATATAAAAATGAAATTTTGTCTGTGTGTCTGTCTGTCTACACTTCTATACAAATCAACCATTTGAAAGCCAAAATGTTACGTGTAGGTGTATTAAAACACGGCCGAGGCAACTAAAGTAATCCGAAATCGAAATAATGTATAGTTAATTTTTAATTAATAAAAAAACAAAAATCTAACAGCCTTTTCCTATAAAATTTACACATTTTTCGTTATAGCAATTGCCAACAATTAAAAATCCCCAATAGCATTATTTCTACAATAATTAATTTTCTATTGAAAGATTTCCACGTGAAAAATGAAAATGAAATAAAAAGTTTCAACAATTTAAAAAAGATTAATATGACTTCATATTGGTAATAGAACGGAAATTTTCAAACATTTCTCAATAATACAAGGAGCATGAGTATGTGTAAGCACAGAAAGCAGCTTAATATGACGTCATTAGAGAATTAAACAGAAAATTAATATGACGTCATATTGAAAGTTTAACGGACTTTTTCAAATGTTTGAGAATCATACAAAGAAGTATCAATATGAGTAAAAGAGAAATGTAGATATGACGTCAGTAGGTGAATATAACGTCATATGGGTTTGAGGAACATATTGAATCATGATAAAAACCCGATTATGGGAATATTGACATATTTGAACATTTTGAAGTTCTCTATACAACATGTTTAATTTTGAAATTGATTTTTCTACACAAACATTCTTAAAATCCCGGACAACGCCGGGTACTTCAACAAGTAAAAGAATATAAAATAATAAATTTGAAGAAAATATTGAAGAAAACACATTTAAATGCACGCCTTAATATTTTGAGATTAAAAGAAAGAATTCAGAGCAAAAAATGCATTCCTAAGTGAGCTATTCCAGAACAATATTAACTTGCTGCAAGTGCAATCGCAAATTATATATTTTTTAACTTTTCCAATTTAATTTATCTGTTACAGATTATAAAAAAATATTACGTACTCTGTTTCGTAACTTTTTTTTTTCAATTAAATGGAAAAATATAACTTGAAATTGCCGATTCGTAATATTAAGAAGCCCATAAAAATATTTTTTAAGATAGTCCAGAAGTTAAATAATGCTTACTTAGAACTCCAAGAAACACTTTAACAATGAATACGAAGTCTGTCGAAGCGCAAAGATCGGAATCATGAAGCTTCCATAATACCGACCCATTTAGATTTGAATCTGCTTTATCACTTATTCCACAACGAATGTTGTCAATGTCTCGGACCTATGCGAATCATAAATGAAAAAAAAATACAATATTTAAAATATACATGAAAAAAAAATTCAGATATATGAAAATATTATACCATTACACATTTATCTCTTTAATTTCAACACGAATGTTATTTTGACAGAATGTCGAACAATAATACATACATTACAGTTGTGTATTCTCTTATCTGACTCAATAAAAGTCGAAAAATAAGTTTACCTTCCTTTTTAGGTGCGTTCGTAATTATATAAATACGTAGCACCTATTGTCGTCGCTTGGTCCGTCCGTCTGTCTGTCTGTCTGTCCTTCTGTCTGTCCGTCCGTCCGCATATAACAACGCAAAAACTACCCAACCGAATGGTTTGCAATTTAAAATATATTATCTTTGCAGAAGTTTGTCGAGACATTTCAAATTTTATTAAAATCGAATCAAAACTTCAGGAGATATTAATAAAAATATTTATTAAGAAATTTGAATTTTTTTTTAAATCGGTGCTTTTTTGTTATAGGAGCTTCCGAAGTTTAATGATCAAGCAACCGAGATACTTATTTTATTACAGAAATTAATCTGCAGACGATATAATTCATTTCACAGAATTAAACTAGTCGTTGGGGGCCACCGTAATACTTACCCATCATGTATATGTATAATGTAAAATATTAAAATAACAAGTTGGAAATTGTACGTCAAACGTTACAAACGAGGTGCGTTCGTACGCACGTTTTAGAATTAAATTCATGATATCCCGTGCGTAGAACGGGTTAAACAGCTAGTTAAGTATATATTTTATGACACTGTTCATACAAATATCTTAACTAGTTATATAAATATTCAGATATATATGTATCAGCTAGTTATATAAATATTCAGATCTTGATGATTTTTAATTCTGCGAAATGAATTATATCGTCTGCAGATTAATTTCTGTCATAAAATAAGTATCTCGGTCGCTTGACGATTTAACATCCATCCGAAGCTCCTATAACAAAAAAGCACCGATTAAAAAAAAAAAATCAAATTTCTTAATAAATATTTTTATTAATATCTCCTAAAGTTTTGATTCGATTTTAATAAAATTTGAAATGTCTCGACAAAATTCTGCAAAGATAATATATTTTAAATTGCAAACCATTTGGTTGGGTAGTTTTTGCGTTGTTATATGCGGACAGACAGACAGACGGACGGACAGACAGACGGACAGACAGACAGACAGACGGACGGACAGACGGACGGACCAAACGACGACTATAGGTGCTACGTATTTATATAATTACGAACGCACCTAAAAATGTGCAAACTACTTATAAAATGCATTGAAATTCAAATAAAATCGTGGCTTGATGACGTCATAAAAAGGCTCGATTACTGAATTGCTTGAAAGAGGTTTTTCCTTATAACTTCAAAAATAATACTCCTATTAACTAGCGGTTTATTGCATCTGATTAAGCGTCAAATTTCCAATTAAAATATATATTTGAAGTGAAATTTGGATGAAATACAGGGTCATAAAAAATGGAAGAGTGTGGAAAATAGGATTACAAATATCTCGGCAACTCATTATCCGATCGACTTCATGTTTTATGCAAAATTTATGTTTTTTTATTGTCTTTTATATTTACTCCTTAAAATAAACAATTTCGAAAATTTTTATATACCTTTCATCAGAACGAATATTTCGAGAGTCCGAAAAAAAATGTTCCGGTTAATCGAGGTTATTGAAATGAAATAGGCTTCTTCCCATTATTACATACTAAGTACATACCAAATTGCAAGTCTCTATCTCAATTTGTTCGGGAGATAGAGCGTTTACAGACACACACACAGACACACAGACGGACGGCAAAATTTTTTTTCTAAAAATATGTTTTTCGGAATCTCCAGTGTCTGAAACGTGTAAATCCGTCAAAAAAAATTTTTCGATTTTCAAAACGATTACAAGACTTACCCTATACTACGTATGATGGGTAAGTAAAATCAGAAAAGATCTGAATATTTATATAACTAGCTATAGTACGAACGCACCTCATTTGTCACGTTTGACGTACAATTTCCAACTTGTTTCTCTAGAAATCATAAAGCAACAGCAAAAACAATAAATCGGTTTAATGCTAGAACTATACCATAGCGTTTTGAAAATATAATGTGGTAACTGTCTATTCCATTAATGCATTAAAAAGTGCTCAAAATTTGAAACCGATAAATGTCGAAAGATACTGAATGAGAAATGTCGATCGCAGCGACATCTGGTAGGTCAATTGCAAATATTGTATAAGTATAGCACCTAAAAGATGTTTATACAATGTTTACGTTTAAAGTACCAGATGTCGCTACGATCGACATTTTTCATTCAGTATCGTCCGACAATTATCGGCTTCAATTTCTTAGCACTTTTTAGAACATCTGGTTGCTTCACTATATCTTCTAGACGCTACACAGTGTGGTATTTAGTCCCAAAACATGGCCAAAAATGATTTTTTTAAAAGTCGGTTTCCTACCCTGTATATTATTCCTCAAAAAGCTTAATAGTTACTGCATCCAAAGGCGAAATGTGCAATGTGCTAGCACAACGCAGCGCGCCACACGATCGGTCCGAAGTTGCCGTTCGCTTCCAGTGGTCCTGTGATTTTACTATGCGCTCAGATTTTAGTATTTTAAAATCTCTTGTAGTTTATTGTCTAAACAATTTAATGGTTGTTGTTGTGATGGATTATTCTGAACTGGGTATGTACTTTATACCCACTACATTTACCTAATGAATATCCTGCAGATTTTTTGTCTATATGGTCGACAACTTAGGTATAGTTAATAGTGGCATAAATAATTTATTTATAATGTTTAGAAAGAATTTTGTTATATTTTTAAACATATTTAAGCGATGAAAACTATTGTGTAATATGCAGTACTTAGTATACAAGGCAATTATAAAAAAATCAGCCGCCCGAAACCGCCCCCCTTTTTTTAAAGAATTTTTTTGTTGGTTCCTACAATTTTTTATATAAATTACTGCTATTTATTTTTTTATTTATTTTGGTAACAGGGCCTTCTGAATTGAGATCTATGACTCG
This sequence comes from Maratus michaelseni, assembly GCA_963931845.1. Taxonomy (NCBI): domain Eukaryota; kingdom Metazoa; phylum Arthropoda; class Arachnida; order Araneae; family Salticidae; genus Maratus; species Maratus michaelseni. The sequence goes on from OZ007596.1 coordinate 56,318,447, forward strand.
AAATGAGTTGTATACCATCATGCAATGCTCAAATGAGTCAACATTTGATGGAAATCATCAATTTATGCAGCAAGAATTATTGAGAAATTATTCTGAAGAATACAAATCAACATTGAAGGATTCCAAGGATAGCTGAGATGAAGAAAAAGCTATCCGTTATTAAAAATCAGTTCAACCAAAAATGAGTAGCTACTCATAAAAACAAGGACAGTATTTGGAGAAAACAATACTAATACAAAATTAATGCAGAAGAATTCGAAAAATATTGCTAAGAGACGGCTGAACTGTATGTGTCGCTATATGGTTTTCATCCCATGTCCCCTACAATGCACAAGGTACTTCGTCATGGAGCAGACTCTATAAAAAAAGCTATTCTGCCAATAGACCAACTATCTGAAGAGGCAGCAGAAGCTCGCAATAAACATATTAGGTCATTTAAATTAAACTACAAAAGAAAGTTTTCGCGAGTGGCCTGTACATTGATGTCCTGAATAGGCTTCTTTTAACTTCTGACCCAATAATAACTGGCATGAAATGCAACACGAACTAGAAAAGAAAGTCCTTATCTTCTGAAGTTTTACATCTGTTATCAGAAAGTAATATTACAAATGTAAATATTCTTAAAGACAGTAATAGTGATGAAACTGATGAATAAATGCTTTCATTTATAAATAAGACTTTATTTTACCGTTTTCACTCTACAATTCAAATAAAAAAGAAAACTGCTCAGTTAAACTGAGGACATTGAGATCACAGTTTTTTCACACTAATTGTATATTATACTCTTGACTCTCGAAAAATAAGAAAATCGACTATATATTAAGGGGGATCATGCCCCCATTCCCCCTTTATATTTAACCAATGAACCCCCAAAACTAACCAGAGAAGTGTTTTATTACAATCAATATAGATACAAAATTGGAAGAAAATCGGATAATTCTGCATGAAAAACTCATTTATCTAAATTAAGGGGGAGTTAGCCCCCCGTCCCCCCCCACCTTTATACTTAACCAATGAACCCCCAAAACTAATCACAGAAGTGCCTTATCACAATGGACCTATAAACAAAATTTGAAGCAAAACGGTTATTTCTATAAAGAGTTATCGTGTTGCGTACATACATACATACGTGCGTACGTACATACAGAACCGGCGGGCAGATTAGCTCTCAGGCTTTAATAGCCTGTGAGCTAATAAAAACGTATATGTGTAGCTTTTAGAAATATTAAATAATTTTGGCCAGGTTTCGGAACTAAATACCACACTGTCCGCTATATCCATACGTCGTTTGGTAACGCACGATCAAATAGTAAAATCTGGGGTGAGCTGCCCAGTCTCTGACTGGCATATATAGATAGACAACATTTGCAACTGTGAACAAAGGTGAAAATTGAGCAGGATGAATGTGGATGACGAAGGTTTCTGAAATCTTTAAAAGAATTCGTAGAAGTATATGGAGTCATTTCCATCCTTGGTTTGGAGCGCCTTTACCATCTATACCCAACAGCCTTGACGGCGTGCCAAGTGACTTCTACCTTCACATGGAATTCAAAGAGTCCCTCAGAAAATGGAATTTTGTCACAAATGCAGAAATGATGATAGCCTGAAAACGATTCTTTCGTATGCAAGACAAATATTTTTCAACAGACTTTTTAAACTTCGGTGAGCGTTATGATGAATAGGAGAGACCGGATTGGTTGTTAAGGTGTTATGTTGTTTCAGTAGCTTTTTTACAATAGCGATGGATGGCAGCACATGATTGTGTCAATACCAAAAAAGCACTCATTAGTAATATGTACTGTTTGTTTTTCATAGTGATTTGCAGCATCATTTAGGATGCTTTTTGTTTTTATAAATTGCTTGAGTAATATTTAAGTAAGCATTTGCTCTAAAAATATTGTGGAGAAACTGTGATACATACACGGTTAGACTGTTATTCAGAAATATTTTACGCTTTTTGAAATTTGAACAGCAATGCACGTGTCGCAATCCGTCAGCGCTAAAGGGTGAAAAGGGCATATGGGGTTGGTTGTTACATAAACAACCTGCTTAGTCTGGTCGTCTGCTTAGATCCAATTTTCATTGTTAAAATGTTATTGAACTATTATAAATATGAAAATACCTAAAAATATTTAAAATATTTCTACTGGATGTGATGCTTAAAAATTGAAGATTTTCATTATTTCAGTAGTTTTTAAACTAATCTTGTCATTATTTTCTATACTCCTTCCATCAATGTAGGCCTTTTTATGACCGAAGGGATAAATTAAAGCTTAACGATACTGTATATATCTCTGCCTGGACACATTTTTATTCCATTGAGGGGTAAAAATCGCAATTAGTATGAAATATATAAGGTTTTAAAAAATGCATACTAAATGAAGGGGCTTCGGAAATCAGGAAGACCAAGCCCACAGCTATCTCAGGCTGTGCTTTAATCATGTTCTCGGCCAGCCCATAAACATCACGTAATTTTTTTGGTTTCATCAATGACTAGTATAGATTAGCTGCAGTTATCCAAGAAACGATAACATTGTTGCTGTTATACTATAAAAAAATTTGACAATGTTGTTGCAGTTATACTAAAGAAATTAATGTCAAAAATAAAAGAAAGGGGGAAAAATCATATCAGGTAGATTGAATTCTTATATAATAAAACTGCTAAAATTACCATGAAATATTATTTTCTGCTCGTGAGGAAAGGAAAGCTCTTAAAATATTGCGAAAGTTTTCATCTACTATATATATAAAACACAAACGGAAATTTCGTTCCGTTCCTTTATAACTCGAGTTCTGCTGAATGGAATTGGATGGAACTTGCACTGTTGGATAGATACTTTTTCAGGGAAGGTTTTAGTATATAACACATAGTTCTACGTATATTAGTTATAGAATTATGATGGAAAGTTCTGTTATTTTGGACGATAAGGTTACATAGGTAATTTTTTTTGGCGACCATTATCGTTGGCGAAAGAATTGAAACGGCTATATCAGAAAATAATGCAAACACATAGAAAAATAAAAGAAAAATTCTGTTATTAATTTTATTTAACCCCCCCCCCTACCCCCGAAAAAAAGAAAAAGAAAGAAAAAAACTGTTTTAATGAGGCATAATATTTAATTTAATGCTTTAAAATATAATTTGTAATGTAATTTGTAATAGTTTGTAATGCTTAAAAATATTTGCAATGCATGAGATTGCAATTCAGATTAAGTCAATATTTGGCGATTTATCGTTTGCGTCAGGTTAAGAAAGATGCATCTGATAACTTGATTTAATAAAATATGAGTATTTTTTTTTTCCCTCTGTTAATTTTTTTATGTAACTCCCCTATCATGTGTCTTGCAGGAAGAACTAGCAGATGTAATTGTAACAAGTGGGTAAGTATGATCGAAGATCGCTCAAAGGGTTTCTTTTAATATTCCTTTCAAAACACTTTATCCTTTCTTTAATAAATTCAAATAAATTTCTTTTAGCAACAAAAAAAAAGTCATGTTTTTTATAATGTAAAAATTTACCGGTCTATTCTTTCGTTTTTTCGAATATCTAAACCAGCCCGCTGTTATATTCTGTCATAATAATATCCGTCAGGCGGACTAAATGCAATATTAAAATAATTTCAAAATTAAGCAAATTGTACCCTTTCAAAATGTTAAAATATGCGAATATTTCCATAATCGGATTTTTATCACGATTCAATATGTTTTTCAAACTGATATATTTACTATTCTCTATTACTCATATTGATACTCGCTTTGTATTATTCTCAAACATCTTAGACATTTTCCGTTTTATTACCACTATGACGTCAATCAATTTTATTTCATATTTATCTTTTTTTTCAATGGGTGAAACTTTATTTCATTTTCACTTTTCACGTGGAAATCGTCTGATAAAAAATTAATTATTGTGGAAAGAATTTCATCGCGGATTTTTAATTTTTGGCATCTGCTTTAACGAAAAATGTTTACATTTAATAGGAAAGGGCTGTTAGAATTTTGGTTTTTTATCTCTATTTATTAAAATAATACGAATTTTTCAAATTTTAATATTTTGAGCTCTTTATATTTGGTATTCAGATATATACACAAAGTTTCAACTCTGTAAGTTATATAGTTTATGAGAATGGCTTTGTGACGGACAGACAACGGAGCGGGAGTAATAGGGTTTCGTGAGATGAACGAAACCCTAAAAATGACTGCATTTATGAGTTACATGTTATTTGTTTATTTACGGTTTTGATTTTACTTTTGTCGCCAAGCAATGTGATTTAAAGCCAAAAATGCTTAAGCGTGACATCAGCTTGAGCGGTATTAGCAATAATAGTGTGTTTTCGTGTATACAAGATCCTTTTTGGAGTAAATTTTTATATTCAAATGCAAATTATATAAATAGCAGTTATTCTTATGAATATGGGATCAAACATTTAAATTTTAGTGAATGTCTGCACTCAACCACATATTGTAAAATAATTAAATTTTAGACATTTAAAAATTTACTACGGAAACATGCCGGTTTGCTTTCACCAAACATATTATTTTATAGCCTCGAACTCAGACCAGCGAATATTGTCTATTCTTTTATTTTTATTTTATTATTTTTTTAATATATTGGCAATTTCACTTATAGAAATATTCACTTTTTCAAAAGTTAGGAACCAAAGAATATTCTTAAGGACATGTGTGCATTTATGCGTTATTACTATCACAAAAGGCTACATTTTGCAATAAAAATTGTTTGTTGAAATAAATTTTCGATGATCTTTTTGATTCGTCATTTCTTTTTAGTTTTTTCTGCATATCTTTCTTCCCTTCTTTCAGGAAGGTTTTTAAAAGACATTGGACTAATTCTCCGTATTCCGATCACCTGCCAATTGGCATTTTAACTATATTGTTGGATGTTTCGTTTATGTTTGAAGGTTACTCTGGACGATGATTCAGATTACAGAAGATTAGACGACTTTTGAAATTAGCGATTGCTAAATTTATGGGGTTTTTTCCTTATGAAGCAAAGTTTTACCAAAAAAGCAATGCTTCCAATGTACAGTTGGTTGATTTTATGACGGCCGATTATCTACACGAGGGATATAGACCCTGGGGGGGTTGCCCTGCGTGGGGGTCTTTCTAAAGGATTCTAACCCGTATTTACGGCAAGGTTCGAAGAAAACCAAGGAAAACTAATAACGGTTAGGTCAACGAGCGCGACAGGAGTTTTAACCCAGCACTTCCCGTATGCCAGCTTTGAGAGCAGAACATCTCAGCCACTGTTTTGGCGCTTTCAATGCACGGAAAAACTTTGTAATGTCAATGGTGGCGAATGGAATAAATAATATATGTCGATTTATCATTTCAGGCTGGATAAGAAAAAACGAGTACCTGAAATTCCGATTAGATAATTTTTTGATCATTATAAAGCCTTTTCGACCTACACACAGCCGTAGCAGCTAAACATAGTGAGAAATGAATTTATTTCTGCGTGTTATTATGCTCTTTTGAGAAATGCAAAAGAATATTCGGTTTAAGTATTCACCAAAAATAATATTACTAAACATTTTGCATAACTAACTTTATCATTGTCAGTTTTATTTAAGGTATGGAATTTTGTTAATGAAAGATCTATAATTGAATTAACAGTAATTTGACATTATTTAATGGAACATAGCTTGGCGCGTAACTAACTTCGTTTTGTAACTAACTCTGGTACATTAGTAACCATATCGTTTCAAGCACATCTAATGTTTGACGTCAAACTTGGATATCGGCAAGATTATGGAAGATTAGGAAGTTTTATTGGATACAAACTAGAGGTTTATTCTTCGACCAGAGTTAATCATTGGAGGGTTTTTTTTTCAGATTAACGGTTACACGAATGCAACAGGTCTAAAAAAGGGGAAAGACAGTGAAAATGACGTCATTTTAATTTTATTCATATTCAGCTTAAAAATTCACTTTTTATGTTTCACCATTTTTTTAAATATGAAAGTTAAACACTGTTCTTTATGTGCAAACAATTTATTACAATTTTCACTGCATTTACTCTGCTGGAATCGAAAGATGAAAAACCGTAGTAGATTTGCCAGAAGAGGACGTATATTGCGAAATATAACGTAACATAGAGTGAGATTGTACTTACGTTACTAGAATCTCACATGGAGACAAGAAAGAGGGACGGAGTTCAAGAACTTACAGACGAAAATGAATCACCCGAACATTATTTAAGTTCAATGGTCAATCTATGCAATCATTGTAATGCTTTCTCTTTTAGTAGTATGTTGACTAGAGAACATGTTAGTTCCTGTTTTCATAATCTCATAATGGCTTCATTTCCCTACCAAACTCTACTATAAATGATCAACTAAATGAGTTTCTTCTTTTAGCCCAAATTTTGTCCAATGTATAATATAATATAATATAACGCAATGTCGTTCACATCGTTTACAGCAATATTGAAGAAAAATCCAGGTGAACGTCCCTATTGCTTTAAAATACATGCTCAAATCCATTGATATAATTCGTTTGATTCAAGGTTCGTTTGAAAATATTTACTAAGGTAGCATCTGTAGGTGAAGATCCACATTCCTTTAAAATACAAAGCCATTTCGTTTGATTTAAGGTACATTTATAAAAATGGCCCAGCGCAGCGGGCGTAGCATGCTAGTATATATATATATAACGTAGAATCCGTACGGTGAATCATCGACTTTTTGGTGACTTTTTGAATGACTTGTACATTTACTCACGCGACTGCAAATAAAATGTACCGCCAAATGCTATGTTGGTTTCTGTTTGAATAAAATGCAGTTATTGCCAGTTTTGATTCATTTATAATTATTGTTCTCTTTTCTTTATAAATTAAGCCATCTATTCAGCAATAAACGCAGTGGAATCTTATTTATGGAAATGGATACGAGTGGAAGACTTTAAAAAATACAGCAGGAGTTTAACTAAGTTGATTTATTGATGATAATCATTGACTTTATTGGTGAGTTTTTGAATGACCTGTACATTTAGTCACGCGACTGCAAATAAAATGTACCGCCAAATGCTATGTTGGTTTCTGTTTGAATAAAGTGCAGTTATTGCCATTTTTGATTCATTTATAATTATTGTTCTATTTTCTTTATAAATTAAGCCATCTATTCAGCAATAAAAGCAGGGGAATCTTATTTATAGAAATGGATACGGGTGGAAGACTTTAAAAAAGACAGCAGGAGTTTAACTAAGTTGATTTATTGATGATAATCATCGACTTTATTGGTGGGTATTTGAATGACTTGTACATTTAGTCACGCGACTACAAATAAAATGTACCGCCAAACGCTATGTTGGTTTCTGTTTGAATAAAGTGCAGTTATTGCCAGTTTTTATTCATTTATAATTATTAGCCACCCACAGGGAGGCTTATTCTTTCAATCTCTATCATTTTTTAGCCACCCACAGGGAGGCTTATTCTTTCAATCTCTATCATTTTTCATGTTTATGAAAAGTCACAGCAATCCATCGTTGCCACAGGTTAATCTCGGAAAATGAAACATTTGAAGTTACTGAAAAAATTAATAACTCAAAAAGTATTTATCACAAAATTGTTAGACAAACTGTGTTAGAAAGGAAAAAATTTTTATTTTTCTTGATATAAATTTAAAATCGAATGATTATGCCGTTTTTCAAATAATGAATTTCAAAAATTACCAAATTTTACAGTGAAGTACCATAACGAAACCTTCACGCGTAAAAAGATAATAATAACGGCTGTTGCTTTCGGTCGAGAATGGACCAAACGATATCGCATTTTACTATTTTTACCGTTTTTAACGAAATTCTGTAACTTTAGAAGAATTTTTCTTTGAATAAGCAATAGAAATGCATAAAATCGTTACAAAAATGTTAAAATTATAAAAAAGGATAGATGCAAATTATCAGATATGAAAAATAAAGAAGAATTTTGGTACTTTCGTTCTTTCGTGTTATAGCAGCCACCAAGCATGAAATATTTTTGTTTCTGTTTTTATTAATATACTAGCAGACTACGCCCGCTGCGCTGGTCGGTTTCTCCAAAAGAATCCTGAATCAAACGAAATATATCGGTGAATTTAACCTTGTATTTTAAAGTAATCTGTACCTTTACCTGGAATAGCCTAAAATAACATAAAAACGGATACTTATTTCACTAAGTTGTGTTTTTTTAATACGGTTTACTATTACGTTTACAATTTATTACTTACTGTTTTCCATTGATTTATATGTTTTTTAGCTACATTTTTTAATAACGTGAATTAACCTATATTATTCACAACTAAAAAGAAATGGATATTTGTCGAAAAATTAAATAAAAATCATGCATTCATGACATCATAATTCCCTTTTATATTTTAACAAAATAATACGGCTACTATAATTTGTGACTCGTGCTGACACATTTCTGTTATTATTTTTTTACGCGTGAAGTTTTCGCTATGGTACTCCATTGTGAAATTTGGCAATTTTTGAAATTCAATATTTTAAAAAGTGCATAATCAGTGGATTTGAAATTTATGTAAAGAAAAATACAATTTTTCACCTTTCTAACGCAGTTTGTCTAACAATTTTCCGACAAATACTTTTCGAGCAATTAATTTTTTCAGTAACTTCAAACGTTTCATTTTCCGATATTAATCTGTGACAACGATTATCGAAAATCCCAGTCGTCAGCAACACGTACCTTTTTATTAAAGAGGATTATAAATTTGGTACTTTCGTGTTATAGCGGCTTCCAAGGATGAACTGCCAAGCGGTCAAGATTTATCGCCAAATTATAAAGCATGTATGACATTATAATAATATATGATATATATATAACATTTCTGTACGTATGTGGCCAAGTTATAGTCATATATGATGCATATATGATGTATATATATGACATGTGTATATGATGTATATACGACATATAAGACATAAATAATATGTGTATAATGACGTATATGGCACATATAGGAGTGTTTGGGTTGGGTTGGGTTGATTATTGACGGCCAATTATCTACACATGGGATATAGTCCCGGGGGTAGTGCCCTTCGTGGGGGTCTTTCTAAGGGTACCTAACCCGTATTTATGCATGGATAAAACCACGGCTCGAAGAAAACCACGAAAACTCCGAACGATTAGGCCGACGGGCGCGATTGGGATCGAACCCAGCACCTCCCGTCTACCAGCTTCGAGAGCACAACCTCTCAGCCACTGGTGGGGCTAGGAGTGTTTGGAATATATATATGCATATATAGGATGCCTATATAAGCTTTGCGATGATCTTGGCGAAATCATAACTGCAACCTTGGCATAATCATAATTGTGGGAGCCGCTATAACACGAAAGTACGGTAAATTTTTTTTATAGCCATACACAGGGCTAATTCTTTCAGATTACAGTAAAATTCATGTTTATGAAAAGTCACAGCCACTCCATATATAAAGGAGGACACCCTGTATGCATAGCTATACAAATGGTTGTTACTGACGATATTAAAAATCAAATTGTCTCTCTGTATTATACCGATACTTCAGCTTGTATTTCCTTTCTCAGTACCTAATTGCCATACAGCGAGCGCAGACCCCATTTAAACAATAATATAAAGGATCCAACAAAGTTAAACCCGTCGTGGCGGACATTTCTAAGGGGACCCGTGGCCCTATCTCCAATAGGAATGAAGTTACCTCTGGGGGGGGGAGGTAACTTCTTGTAAGTTCCTGGGGGGAAAGGATCAGTAAGACCTTTTTGGTGCTCCTCCCTCATGTAAACCTCTTCATGTAACATATCAATAATTGATAGATCTCGTCAAGCACTATGGTTTAGTCCTACTCTCCGCCTCTCACTCGCCCCCTCCCTTAAGAAGCATATTTCTCTGTTTCAACTCTTTCTAAATTTTAGTTTTTCCCATCTTTCTCAGCCCCTTTAAGCCCCACAGAGGGCGTAGGCCTCTTCTAAAAGATTCAACGAAATTAAAATCGTCGAGGCCGACATTTCTAAGAGGGTCCCGAGGCCCTATATTTCATAGGACCGGAATTACCCCCCTCCCCCTCACGGTGGAGACATTCAAGGTGCTCAAACCTCGTCATGTAACATATCAAAAGTGTGATCTCAGCAAGCACTTTTGTCTGGTCTTACTCTCCCCCTCTTTCTCTCCCGTCTCCTGTCAGGAGCACTTTTCTTATTTATTTTTTCAATTTTTCATATTTATTTTAGTTTTTCCCATTTTTCTCTGTTCCTATGGACCGGACCGCTCCAAAATTTTACCAAAATTAGCTGTAAACTGCCTAAAGGTATCCCCCCCCTTCTTTTGGCGCCCTCGGTTTTCACGTATCTCTCGAGGGGGCCCGTCAGAGGGGCGAAAAGGGGGATCCCTTTTAAAGTCCCATCTCTCAATTCCAAGTGAGAATTCATTTTAAAGGTCTCGTAGAGCACTTGTGTTTTGTATAGCTCCCCCTCCCTTCCCCCCACCGCTCCCCAAGATCCGTCAATTAATGCTAACCCATCATTTGTTAAACAACTTCTCTTAGCTTTATCCATCATAAAAGCTGCTATCATAGAACTTTTCATTAACTTTTTTAGGTTATCTATTAAGTGCTAAAATGCCTTGAATGATTAAAAATAATTTAAAGGGTGTCATTATGCCAGCACATTTGTAAACAACAACTACCTCGCCACGTCTCAGCCCATTGAAGCCACATCTTTTTACTATTATAGTTATTAAAAATACTTCTAGTCACCGAATCCTTTTATAACTTGGTGTGCTCGTGCCTAATATATTCCGCCAGCTCACAAAAAATCTTAGAGCGCTAACTAAATTCTAAAGTGGAGAAGCTGGCTTATGCTAACAAACACTTTTTTTGACGAGTTAGACTTTGCTGAAAAAATCTCAACAATAAAAGCCGTGGGTGGCCAATCTATATTCTGCCGTAAGGTAGAATTTTTCCCGCTTGTTGTTCTCTTTTCTTTATAAATTAAGCCATCTATTCAGCAATAAACGCAGTGGTATCTTATTTATGGAAATGGATACGAGTGGAAGACTTTAAAAAATACAGCAGGAGTTTAACTAAGTTGATTTATTGCTGATAAATATACAGATGAAAATCCAACATCAGCATTACTTTGCTGAACAAAATTAAAAATAAAAGTTAAAATAAACTTAACAAAACTATCTGCCAGCAGCCTTCATAACGTAGCAAAGCTACGACGCCGTAATTACATGCAAAAACAAACGCTGCTTCCAAGCAGGCCAGGCACGGAAAATGACAGAGGCGAGGTGAATACAAGTATTTCGGTCTGCTGCTTATGCCCATGAACCTCTATACCAGGACTTCTAACGCCGTGTGATAACATCGTGCCGAGACTTCGGCACGAAATGGCAGCTGCACAGCTACGCGCACCGTTCTGCGCAGCTGGCCAGAAACCGTGCTGCACTAGCGCCATATGTCACTGTCAGTGTCAAAGTCAAACGGTGAAGCAGACGAATTTAGTGACGTAGGCAGAAACCATCCTCACATGCGCCACCTATTTGAGGCTTTTTTTCGAGGAACGATTTCCTTCTTGGAAAGGCTATTTCGTTAGATGTCCAGGTATATAGGTTCATGCTTATGCCAGTCTGTTTTGCAAATTTACATACAACTGCTGCCATTCTGTAAAGAGAAGATAACATACGCGAAACGCCATTGGCTTCACGAGCTATGACGTCAAACATCGACGAATCAAAGCAGCGATCGTCGAACGAGAGCCCTGAACTGCGAGTAACAGTGATAAACAGCGATTCAAAATCACAGCGATAGATCGTGAATGAATCGCGTGTTTATCACAAAAACTGCGTGAAGCAATGACGCTGGTCTGTATTTTAACGTAGGCTTGGGGATGGTAAAAACACAAGGTATGTCATGTGAAAAGGAAATATTTAAATAAATATTTAAATCTTAAACTTTAATACATGACATAACAATTATGTTAACAAATTGTATATGTAGAGAAAGTATTAACTATATTCGAAAATTCTTACGGTATGCATATTGGATGTTAACCATTCCTTAAACTTTAGGACGTCGCAATTGCAAATCCATGGGTTTCCGGATAGAGACACTTGTTTGAGATTCAGTTGACTGTTAAATATGGAGTCAGGGAGCCATTTCAAGTTGTTGTTAGACAAATAAAGTCGGTAGAGATTTGGAGGTAGTTGAGCTGCATCAAGAAACTCCAAATTATTATTCTCTAAATTGAATCCAAATAAACGATCTTCAACGTGAAAAGAAAAAGGAATATTCTCTTGTATTAGAAGGTGACTCTGGTGAACAGAAGAGATCGTTCCATTATTCTAGAGCAATTTTAGAGTACGTTACTTTTTAGATAACATTTGAAATAAAACAAAACACATAAACAAATGATTAACAATGACAGAAATGAAACTAACACACAGATAATACAGGGTAAAGTATTCACAACTATCTAAATAATTGTGAAATTTGCAGTTCTGAATGGCACAGTAATTAGTTGCCAAACATATTAATTTTATTATTTAATTTGTGTTGACACCTAAAATTCCCAGTGAAGCAATATTTTGACATATGTTGTTCTAGAGACAGAATGTAAAAGAGTTTGTGTCTAGTGAACCAAAGTTCATTTCCGATGCATTGAAATAGCTGCATTTAAGCATCCAGGGTGCAAAATGTTATCTATCGCCGACCTTTAATTTCTCAGCCGTTGGTTGTAGACATATAGTTTCAATTACAAAAGCGTTTAAAATGAGGTAAATATTCATGTTGTGGCGTTAATTAAAGTAAAAAATCAATTTTATAAAAATTACAAAATCTAACTTTTTATACGGTCCCCCGATCTTTATAGTTATATTGAGTAAATGTTTGCACGTATCATAACAAATACAACACAAAAAGTTTGACTTCTGTACGATAAAAATTGACCCAGTTATTAAATTTCAAAGTTTGAGTTTTTTTCACATGATTTTGTCTTTCATTCAGGGATCAGTTAAAAAATGAATTAGAGTAATTCGAGATCGAAATCAGGGTGCAATGTCCTTTTTACTGCAAAACTACCTTCAGCCGGTATCGCTAAATCGGTATATCACCTAAGAGGGTTATTTCATCTAAATATTTGAGCTGACTTTGAGGGGTCGTATACAAAGCGAAGAATGACATATTGAAATTAAACAGAAAAATAAATATCAATTTATTATCATATTAGAAAACGGTCTACTATAAAAAATGAATACATCAAATACCAGAATCTACTAGAGATACTGCTCCAAGTGTTCTCCATTGGTGGGAATGCACAATTGAATGCCTGACAATACTGAGTCCTGGACACGTTGGAGCATAGCAGGTGTAACTGTGCGACAAGCAAGGATCATGCGCTACTTCAGATCAACCAGAGAAGTGGGCTCAGTCACATACATTGTTATATGCTTCCTTGATTTCATTTAATATGCAAATTTCTATTTAATCAATTTATAAATTATTTGAATCCTGGTAAATTCAAAAACTTTAAGCAGCTCCTGGTAATTCGGAAACAAAAAGTCCTCTGTAGCCCAAATTCGAACGTCATATTCGAACATACATCGAACGTACCGTTCGAATTTTTTTTAACCATACCGAAGTCTATCATTCGGAGGAAAATGTATTGTTCGTATGCTTATCTTCCAACTATATAGAAAGATAAGTGTCAGGATGTGAAACGGCTTATGTTATTTTATCGTTTGTTACAAAAGACAAGTTTCTATGAAAGATGTACGTATCTTTAAACGAAAAAGATGTAGTCCAGGGCTTAAATTGCGCCGGAGCCCACCGGAGCCCGGCACCGCTACATCTCTGCTTTTAGTAAATATTTAAATATTGGTCGGAATTCACCGGAGCCCAGTGCAAGTGCTTTTGAAAAACCGAAGCCTAAATTACCCTTTCCTTTTCCTCCCATATCGAAGCTTTTGCGTTCTTTTCTATCAAAACACTATACATGTTATATAATGTATTGCACGCGTAGGAAATGCAGATGAAATGGGCTCAATTTTTATATCACTCTTTGGGCTTGTGCGTGCTCGAACTCAATCTGTCTGTAAATTAAAAATTTTATTTATTCATCTCTCTATCTCTTTTATCTGATTTTCAAAGAATCATCACGAACGACTGTTATACGGAAGGAATCGATTATAGTTTAAGATATGCACATTTTATAAGAAATTGAAAAACTTTGTTTGATTCTTCAGCATATAAATATTAATTTTTTGAAAATTTCATTCGTTTTTTCATAAAAATGCATAGCTGCGAACTATTCTTCTTTTATGTTAACACTATTTCCGAATTACAAGCCTTTCTTTATTTAATCGCAGAATTCTGCAATTAATTAACATTAAAACGTTTTCTATTCGGCCGCAGTGATAACTAAAAAGTGGAATAATTGACAGCTAAGTAAAGACAGATAGATATATTTAAAATTTTTATTTTGCTAAAGAAAAAAATTGCTTTAAATTTTGCAAACACATATAATGTATGAAATATAAATATGCAGATTGGAGTGACGGTGGTGGAGGAGGTACGTTACGGTTATTAGTACTGCAGAATATTAGGGCTCCGGTACTTTTTTTGTTAGAAATTAAGCCCTGATGTAGTCAATTGTAATGATACAGAAAGTAAAGGGTGTATAAGTGTAAAACTAATAAGCAAGGGACTTCAAAGTATGCCATTTATGTTGCGATGGACTACATTAAGGTTTATCTGACAAATGATTGTTTAATGATGCAGGGTTTTTATATTAGAATAATTTTTTGTCATTAAACGCATTGGGAAGAAAACAAGGAAGTTATTTAGTTAACAACATAAACAAAATAATTTTGAAAGTACGTATCACAAAAGTTCTTTCGTATTCTGAAAATTTAAAATTTTAGAAGCTCTATGTAATACCGAGCAAGATATATAATAGAAAACTCTGTTTTCTGAAATTCGTTTATTAGTTTTTGAGATTTAGCCATCACGGAAATCGCGAAAAATTCAGCACAGCAGCGCCAAGTGCTGGGTGATATGCACTAAGACCTAATCAGCACCAATTTATGTAAAGGTCTAAATAAATATTAGGTTTGCGGAAATTCCATGCATTAACTATTAACATAGAGCGGCAACAAGATGGGCGTCACATACAGACGGACAAACATTTTCAAAAAGTAGTCAAATAATAATCACGGCTTCCCTGAAGCGTGTAAATCCACCAATAAACGGAAGTCGAAACATTTCGCAAATCCAATACTTTCTTCTTATGTATACAGGAGAAAGTAATAAACAAGAATAGTTTGAGCAATATTAACTGACAGATCGAAACAATAGGTCATTTTATAGATAAAGATCTCAAATAATAATCACGGCTTTCCTGAAACGTGTAAATCCACCAATAAACGGAAGTCGAAAAATTTCGCAAATCCAATACTTTCTTCATTATGTATACAGGAGAAAGTAATAAACAAGAATAGTTTGAGCAATATTAACTGACAGATCGAAACAATGGGTCATTTTATGGATAAAGTAGTCAAATAATAATCACGGCTTTCCTAAAACGTGTAAATCCATCAATAAACGGAAGTAGAAAAATTTCGCAAATCCAATACTTTCTTCTTATGTATACAGGAGAAAGTAATAAACAAGAATAGTTTGAGCAATATTAACTGACAGATCTAAACAATAGGTTTTTTTATGGATAAAGTAGTCAAATAATAATCACGGCTTCCCTGAAACGTGTAAATCCACCAATAAACGGAAGTCGAAAAATTTCGCAAATCCAATACTTTCTTCTTACGTATACAGGAGAAAGTAATAAACAAGAATAGTTTGAGCAATATTAACTGACAGATCGAAACAATTGGTCATTTTATGGATATTTAGCTAATGTGTAGTATTAAGTTAAAAAATAAAGAAGTGGTTAAGCATTTTCGCAAAGTCGTGCACGAAAAAGTGAAAAATAACTGTTTTGAATAAAATGACTTTAAAATTGAACATATGGCAACAGCTAAAGCAAGTAATTTTTGTTCGAAAGCGAAATTTGTTGTAAATTCTACAAATCAGCTAAATTTTAATTTGCGTGAATAAAACAAATCTAATGTTTAGTCTATTAAAAGATACCAATCCTAAAAAAAAAAAAAAAAACGTTTGCTTCCTGAAAAGGTACACTATACTTTCACAAAGATTTACTTAACATGTTATTAAGAGATGATACTTACTTCCAGACGTGGTAAATTATTACTAAAAAACTGCGGAACAGCAGATAAATTCCTTGAGCTACAGTCAACAAACATGAAAGAATCATCTCCATCTTCAGTACAGCTACATGAGCACATATCTGGGCAATTTGGTTGTTTTTGCACACCACTACCAATATCAGACCTCAAGCACATTTCGGTATCAGCTTCAAAGAATCCCTCCTTTTGCCTCTCTTTTAGAAAAATCAGAAATCTCTTGAAGTTGCAGTCACATTTGAAGGGATTGTCTATTGAAAGAGACTGGATTTACTGATGGTGATTTCTTTTGCGAAAATTATTGTATACAATAATCATTTTGTAATTGAATTGATGAAATGAATTTCATTATAAAAGTTGTATGACAGTTTAGCAATATTAAATTTAAAATATCTGATTATATAATACGCAAGTGTTGTAACGATTCCGGTCAGGACCAATCTATCTAACCAAAAATGTACAAGTTCCAACAATTTACCAACAACTTACATGTAAACAAATAACAGAGCTATGTAGTGAGTCATTCATTTTTTAGATTTATTGATAAAAAATTTAAAAAAAAACTTCCATTGTTGCAGAAAAAAAGAGAAATAATGAAAAATATTTAGACACGTGGCTTTCTGGACGTAGCTTTTATTTGCAAGATAAATTTCCGTAAAAATATTTATGCGCGTGTACTTTATTTTTATAAGTGAATAAAAATTCATATTTACTGTAACGTTACGAGACTATTATCCATTGAGTTTATATTATCTTTATGCTTATTGATGCCAATTTTTTCATTACAATTAAATAGAAAATATATTTTTATTTGATTACATGTTGTCGAAGCATAAAAGTACGCACATAAAGTACGAGAGAAAAGTTTGCGCCGTTGAGAATGACGTTATGCTTAGCTTGAAATTAATTTTTATTTTGCAAAAACTAAACGGAAAATTTATATTATTGTATCAACATGACGTAATTTTCAGATTTTTCCTTTAATAATTATTAAGATTATGAATTTGAATGAGAGTTTTTATTGATTACCTCATCTTGATTATATACCTTGATTACATGTTACCGATAGCTCAAAAAAATTAATTATAGGTTAGATGAATTAATTTTTTAATAAAGAACTCAGAAAAGTAAAGGGTTGGGTTGATTATTGACGGCCAATTATCTACACTTGGGATATAGACCCGGGAGAGTGCCCTTTGTGGGGGTCTTTCTAAGGGAACCTAACCCGTATTTACGCATGGATAAATCCACGGCTCGAAGAAAACCACGAAAATTCCGAACGATTAGGCCGACGGGCGCGATTGGGATCGAACCCAGCACCTCCCGTTTACCAGCTTCGAGAGCAGAACCTCTCAGCCACTGGTGAGGCCAGAAAATAAAGGAATTATTAAAATTATTAAAAATAACGGTAAACAAAAAGCTTGAAATCATAAATGTTCACTTGCGTATTATATAAATAGATTGTATTTTATTACTTTTAAAGGACCGATTGGGTATATCAGTTTATAACAGGGCCAGGATTCCCAATTGTGTAAAAGCAACAGACATCACGATTATGGTAAAGAAACGAAGAAACCTTATATAAAGAAATTATCGGTTGAAAATATTAAAAAAGTCTGTCTGATCTGCAGATTGTATATTATTGTAAAATAATTTATCCTCTTTTACATAAAAATTGATTTAAAAATTAGTTATTAAAACCCTAGAGATCCATTCATTAATCAGATCCTGGCATGTATGTACCGTTTTAGATCAGTTTTCCTCATTGTCGATGAATAGTATATGAATATTTTTATCAATTATTTCAAATTTTAAGTGCAAATCACGATTTTTATCCACCGTCCTACGACGGGCATTTACACTAATTAATAAATAAAATATATTTATATTGGGTTGTCCGGATAGTTCGTGCCAGTTGGGAAAATAAAATCGTACCGGAAAATTCTATCATTTCTGTAATATCATGACAGCCGAATGATGCACAAATTCTTCTTTTTAAATTTTAAAATACACAGTTTATTAAATATGAGCTGATATTTACAATATTATATACACTATGTACACTTTCACTAATATTCATCAAAATTCCACCTAAACCACATTACTACTTAAAATAACCAAAATATACTCGGATGCATTTCCGCATCCTACTTACTGCGAACAAAACACCATTCCTTCTCGTCTTCTCTTCACTTCTGTTTACTTTTTTAAACAAAAAAGGGTTGGAAGGATATTGGTTGCATGACACCCCCCCCCCCCGATAAGATTGTGCTACGCAAAGCGAAGCAAAATCTGACAAATAGCAACCATACAACTATACAGCATAAAATATATATAAAAACACAATTCAAAACAGATGTATAGAAGCCTTGTTATAATAGTTATAATGAATATATAATACACATATAAAAAACACTAACAATTCAAAACAGATGTATAGAAGCCTTGTTATAATAATTATATTGAATATATAATAAACATATAAAAAACACTAACAATTCAAAACAGATGGAAAGACGACTTGATATAATACTGCATACCAAAATTAAACACAAAATAAAGTATCACTTAAATAATCCTTATACAGTAACTAGTCGTGACAGACTATCTGCATTTTTTAATTTTGCACCTGGGCAATGAGAAATATTTATGTTATATCTTTGTAGAGATAAGGCCCATCTTTGTAATTTTGCAGACTGAGGTGCAGATTTCTGAAGATATATTAAGGGATTGTGATAAGTTATTAGTTCAATTTCGGCACCAAACACATAAACTTCAAAATTTTTTAATGCCCACACTACCGCATAAGCTTCACGCTCAATAGTCGACCAGTTTTGTTGCACCTTAGTGAGCTTTTGGCTAGAAAAACTAATAGGACACAAGTTTTCTTTCTCATCTCTTTGCGATAGACAAGCACCAACTCCATAAGAACTGGCATCACTCTGAATAGTGTAAGGCTTTTTAGGATCTGGTGTATACAGCTTAGGAGCTTCACACAATGAACGTTTTAAAGTTTGGAAAGCCTCTTCTTCAACCTCAGACCACGGAATGATTTCTGGGATTTTCTTTTTTGTCAAGTCGGTTAAAGGCTTGGCGATTTCAGCATAATTTCTTATGTAGTCACGATAATAATTAAATAAACCCAATGCACTTCTGAGGGTTGTTTTGGTTTTAGGCGATTCTATTGTCTCAATGGCACGTAACTTCTCCGGATCGGGCTCATGTCTACCTCCTCCTATGACATGACCTAGATACTTGATCTGTGCCTTTGCAAAAACACATTTTTTAATATTCACCGTGAATTTCAGTTCAGTTAATTTGGATAAAACATCGTCAAGATGTTTCAGATGATTTTCCCAGTCATTTGAAAAAATAGCAATATCATCCAAATATGCTCGACTGTACTCACGATGTTCATCCAGAGCATTGTTGATCGATTTCTGGAATGTGGCAGCCGCATTGCGCAACCCAAAAGGCATGACTTTCCATCGGTATTGAGCACGATGGGTTTTAAAAGAAGTAAGATCTCGACTCTGTTCTCCTAGAGGAATTTCCCAATACCCTTTTAATACATCTAAACATGTAATTATGTTAGCACTTCCTATTTGAATAATTAATTCAGTTGCATTTTCCATAGGGTAATCAAAAGGTTTTGTCACTGTGTTCAATTGACGAAAATCTATACATAAGCGCATGCTACCGTCCTTCTTTGCGACACATACGACCGGATAAGCTATTTCAGCTTCACTTTTTTTCTATAAGTCCTAGATGCTCTAACTCTTCTATTTGCTTAACCACTTCATTTTTTAGCGATTCCGGAATTTTATAAATATATGGTTTCTTTCTTTCCGCACCTGGTAATAAACGAATTTTGTGTTCTCCAACATTGGCAACTTGAATTTTACCTGAGAATAATGGTGCATGTTTTTGTATAAGTTTACTTAACTCGAATTGTTTATCAACCTCCAGATGACTAAGGTCTACTTCTATGTTATTTTCATTCGAAGTATTAGCTTTAATTGGTGTTGGGTGAATTTCACCAAATTCTACATCGTCTTCAAAAATGACCCCAACAGTCTGTACTCTTACGTTAAATTTCCTTATTTTATTCGCATGAACATGTCTGACATCCCCATCAGGTAATTTCACTTTATACGAATGTGGTTTTATTCTTTCAAGTATTTCTCCGGGTCCTGTCCATCTAGCATATAATTTATTGGTAGAATCAGGGATAAGCAAATATACTAAATCGCCTTTTTCAAATTCTTTCATTCTACTTCGACGATTGAAATAGCGAGTGTAATTTTCTTGTTTTTCTGCAGCAGTTAGAGAAGCAATGTCAGCGGCTCTTTCCAAATTTATTTTTAATTCTTGTAAGTCTACTGCTGAATTACTAAGATTCAATGGTAAGGGGATTTCACCTGACCATGATGACTTTAGTACTGCCAAGGGACCTCTAGCTTCCCGACCATACATGAGCTTAAACGGTGATACTCCAGTTGTGTAATTTGGCACTTCACGGTAGGCAAAAAGTAGAAAAGGAATATGTTTATCCCAATTAACAGGATCCGTACGAATTACATGATGTAGCATTTGTTTAAACACACGATTAAATTTTTCAATTAATCCATTCGAAGCGGGGTATGATGGAGTTGAAAAGCGAGGACATGCCCCTAACCGGTTCTCAAATTCTTTAGTCAGTTCAGATTTAAAATTAGTGGCCTGGTCTGAACAGATAACTTCAGGAATTCCGGTGCGCATAAAAATATCTAATAAAGCATCACACGCCGTTTTCGCAGAGAGACTCCGTAATGGTACTACTTCTGGCCATTTAGAATGTTGATCAATTAAGGTAAGACAATATTTATGCTTCCTTCCTGACGGCGGAATAATTTCACCTATACAATCAATATTTACAGTATGAAATGTATATGGTGCGCGGACAACAGGTGTAATCGGAATTTTATCTGTTTGTTTCTCAGGGCTTTTTAACTGACAGTTCTTACATGTTCTACAATAATTTTCTACATCTCTTGAAATATTCGGCCAATAAAAAGATAATTTAATTCTTTCTTTAGTTTTTCTCATCCCTAAGTGGTTTCCAAAAATTGAATCATGAGCTAATTCTAACACTTTATTTCTATAACTTTCCGGTAACACGAGCTGATATATTTTATCACCGCAAATAGTTTCTTTATGATACAACAAATTATCCAGTATCAAAAAATAATTTTTTCCTAATCTAGCGTCATTGAATGAATTCTTTAAAGTTGCGCAATCTTTTTGTTCTTTACAAAACTTGTTAAACTCTGAAAATTCATCATTTCGATCATTTTGTTTATTCTCTGAAGAAATAAAACAAACATTTAATTCCTCTTTCGCCAGTGGGGCGTCTGAGCTATTTTTAGCTTCGTGACCTTCGAACTCCTGCAACTGACTATTACACAACTCTTCATTTTGAAGTTCAATCAAAGCATTATATACGTCTGGAGTTAATAAACAAGGGACATTTAAGTTTTCAGTGAAAGCAAAAAGCGTATTTAAAGTGACATAAATTCCACTGTTAGGTAATTTATAATGGATGGGTATAGTAGCCAAATTTGCTTGTACTTTTTCTTTGAAAGCGGACTGTAACAAAATACTACCTTTAGCTTCGATTTTCAGATCGGAAATTAATGACGTATTTAAAATACTAATTTGGGTACCTGAATCCAAAATAGCTTCTATTTCTTTTCCTTCTACATAAATAATGATTTTTTTTAAAGGAAAAAGAACTTCGTTTAATTGATCATTCATGTGTAAATGCATGGAACTAACATTAGTGACTACTGCATTATTATTTTTATTTGGATTCAATTTATTTGTATCTTGTTGCATTTTCGGTTTTCTCTGACCCTGATCATCATTTTGAGTATAAGATTTATCATACTTATTTCTTCTGTTTGAGCAAAATTTTGCTAGGTGTAATGGGGAATTACAAATGTAACAATCACGCGATTTTGAGAAGTGTCTGTTTTCATACGTAACTTGATTTTTTCTTAGTTGTGGGGGAACATATTTATTATTTTCATTATTCACTTCACGATAAATAGGCCGTTTCTCCAATTTTGTTTCCTCGAAAGACCTGCCTTTTGCAGTAAAATAAATGTCACAGTCTTTCGATAACTGATCGGGCAAAAGCCAACTTTCTCCTTGCTTGACTGCAATGTGAGTAGCTAGCTCATTATCCAAAGTTTCAAAAATTTTATCTGATATTATTAAATTAATAAGTGAATCGAAATCTTTAACGTTTCGAATTCTACAATAATTTAACCAACAGGATCTTAATCGCGAACCGAACTGTTGATGGGTTTCACCAGGTAATCTTTTAGCGTTTCTAAAATTTTGTAAACAAGTAAATGGGGACGGTTCATATTCTTTCAAAATTAAAGATTTAATTTTATCATAATCAGCTAATTCTTCATCATCAATATAAACAAGAACATTTCCTGCTTTTTCACCTACTAATTTTAGCAAAATTTCCGATTTATATTCCTTAGGAACATTTTTGTGCTTAAACGCTCTTTCTAAAGAATCAAAAAAAAGATTCCATGTTTCATTTTTCTTGGGCACTGGGATTACCAAAACTTGAACTGCTTTAATTAATTTATCTAATGATAATGACGTACTATTTTCCCCTTCGTTATGGGTTAAATTCTCGCTTTTCAATTGTTGTTGTAAACGCAATCTATTTACTTCCTCGCCATTTTTTCTTTCTGACACTGTAGTCGATAAAAATACAGTTACGAAATCTTTAACTTTTAAGTATTCTTTAGATTTCAATAACAAATCTTTTAATTCGGGTACTCTCTTACTAGCATCAGCTTCTTCGCCTATTTCTTCCAGAACAATAAGTAAATCCGCTTTAGTTACGTTTTTAAACATTTTCGAATAAAGTTAACAGTATCTTACTACACAATCAAATGATAAAAAAAGAATAGCTCACCTCTATTTTGTAATCCAAACACTGCGATTCAAAGCACATACTTTATTATTTTAAATCATAGAAATAACTCTTCTTCTCGTTATGAGAGCGTGCTGTAATATCATGACAGCCGAATGATGCACAAATTCTTCTTTTTAAATTTTAAAATACACAGTTTATTAAATATGAGCTGATATTTACAATATTATATACACTATGTACACTTTCACTAATATTCATCAAAATTCCACCTAAACCACATTACTACTTAAAATAACCAAAATATACTCGGATGCATTTCCGCATCCTACTTACTGCGAACAAAACACCATTCCTTCTCGTCTTCTCTTCACTTCCGTTTACTTTTTTAAACAAAAAAGGGTTGGAAGGATATTGGTTGCATGACGCAATTTAATTATTAGACATTGATTCCGATAGCTAATATCTAATAATTAACATTCAGAATTTTCCGGTACGAATTGATTTTCCCAACCGGCACGAACTTACCCAACAGCCCATTATATGAGTTGTATATTTTGAAATTAGTACTAGTCCATTTTACGAAACAAATTAATTAAAGGTAAATCTTATTACAAAAATTCACAATAAATATCTTTTAATATCAGTATATTTTTTGAAGTGAAAACTTCCTTAGGCGCGTTGGGCATTTTTTGAGATGGGAAAAAACCATTGAATTCGCGACACCGTTGCTGTTACTGTTACCGACACCAAATTAAATTATGTTGGCAATTCATACAATGAAGCGAAAGTATCAAAAGGAAATAGTTCACGTGCAGAAAACGAAATGATTGGTATTATGAATAAAAATAATTCAGAAAATTATTTCAAGATAAATTTAGCACGCGCGGTGAAAACAGATAAAAGTGACTCAACTCGCGAGACCAAATCAAAAAATGAAAATTAAATAACAAAACACGGAAAATATTATAATTTAACTAGCACGAGAAAAGAAATAGACGGAAGTAATATAAAAAGTAAAAATTTAAATGAGGAAATATTTCACGAAAGTTTTAAGAAACGTGGTTACTGATACGGAAATGAAATGAAATCATTTTATAGGAAAGAAAAGTTTGTTGATAGAAATTATAGATACCGCAAACAATACGCGCAGTATGAAGATAGAAAAAAAGCATAATGTTCACGAATACCGTAAACAAGACAGGCAGCAAAGAAGTCATAATTTTTGGAGTGATAGGAAGCGGGAACCCTATTTTGCAGATAAATGTTATTACAAAAGATATAAAACTACATCTCATGGAAGAAATGATGAATGTATTGAGAGTTGTTAAAATTGTGGATGAAAATTCATAAGTTTCATTGGTATTCATTTCAAAGAATACCAATTAATTAAATTTCATATTTTATGTATTTGTAAATTTACGTTTTAAGCAATAGATTGCAATTTTTGCATGTAAAATAATATGCATTATTTTTCATGTACAATAGTGCATTAAATGAAAATTGTAATATAATCTTTGTAGTAGTAGTTTATAATAATAAATAAAAAAAACACTTCATTTAAAAGTATTTCCTGCACAATAAAACGTTTCCTGACGATTCAAAAAATACACACGTAATTGTTCAAGTTTTCACTTCTGTCAAGTTTTCACTTCTGTCAAGTTTTCACTCCCAGAGTGCCGTTGTTTTTTTTGTTTTTTTACTAGACATTTATTGGATCAACAATATTTCAAATGCGTTGATTTTGAAAGTGATGCAAGATCACTAGCAATATGTATATATTTTTAAATATTAACAAGTACAATTAGAATGTCATCCTGAATACTTTAAAATGTTCACTATCTAAATTAAGAAACATAATAATAGGCATACAACTCATTACTGAATATTGTTTCTTATTTTTTCACTTTTTCCTATAATATACAATAAAATTTATTTTTTATTGTAACTTCTCTAAAGAAGTATAAAATATTAAAATAAAAGAAATAAGCAAATAAAATAAAATATTGAATTGTTTTTGTTGTTGTTATTATAATTATATTCCATAAAAAAAAAAAAAAAAAAAAAAAAAAAATCAACGTTTTCAATAAATTATTGGTTTTCGAAAGTGAGGCAAATCCATTAGAGCTTACCGAAACCATGATTTTTTTTCAGCTAACACGAATAACATTACATAATCACATAATAATATCACTAATTATAATTAAAATATAGATAAAATGCTTAAGTTATACAACGTGAAACACAAAAGACTTATAAAAAGCTTTTAATGATCGACATATGTTTCAGCGCGCATACGGCGCCATTTTCCAAGATGTATAATGATAAACAAAAATATTCTCGCAAATTTTGAAAATAAACTTGAAAACATAAATCACGAGATATGTAAAAAAGAAGTTGCTTTAAATACTCAACTGTAAACGTGAAAATTAATATTTCCTTATTGTTTTTATTTTAACTGAAAAGTACCTCATAACGACTCCGGTTATTAGGGAATACTATTTGCATTTGGGGCAATACAACATCCCGAGATTACCGAATACAATTACAAACTTCAACTACCTGCGAATAGTTTTTATCCCATCGAAAAAATTTCTATGAAAAAAAAAAAAAGCGCAAGTTCTCCCTAATATTTCGGCCGCAAAAAGTACTGATATCTGATGTTCGCCCAAGTTAAAAGTCAAGCATTCGAAATCTTTCATTGAAAATGGCTTCCTGCGACTTGGCCGTTAATGAATTCTAGGTATTTTTTTTTTCATTTATCTGGCATTCTTATACAAATTTCAACATGTTCTAAAGAACATTGGAATAATGTAATACTGAGAATAATTAATTAGAATACACAATACACCCTAATTGATGTTAAACATATCATAGCTTTCATTTGAAATAAACAATTACGTCGAAAAATTATTTCAAAATTAATGATTGGAAATTATGCATTCATAAATTATTTGAATATTAAAAGGTAATATCAGAATACAAATAGACAAATTCGTATGAAAACATAGTAAATAAAAGCTTCGTGATAAATACCATTTAGTTTGAACAAACATTAGTTTTGATTAACCATCATTTAGTTTTACCATGGTTTAATGACCATTTTGTACGGTCTATTGTCATTAACACGAATTCCAAAGAATAATATTTTACATCAAATTTTACACTGTGTTACATTGTATGAGGCGTTGAGAACCAGAGTGGACCATCCTCGACATCTGTGACTTCGAAATTATGCTTTTAAAAATGTGTATTATATTTCAGTACTTTGTGCAACAAAATGCGTTAAATGTTCAGAAAAATGTAGTGGACATGTAGATCATTATACATTCTTTAGAATTTGAAAAACATTCTAAAATGCATTAACGGCCAATTCGCAGGAAGTCATTTTCAATGAAAGATTTCGGATGTTTGACTTTTAACTTGGGCGAACATCAGATTTCAGTACTTTTTGCAGCCGAAATATTAAGGAGAACTTGGAGCTTTTTTTATAGAAAAATTTTTGATGGGGTTATTACTACTTTTTTTAGATGTTTTTTAATGTATTTTCCAAAGGATATAAATATAATAAATATATAGATATAAAAACAAATTTAAATTATTTTATTATGCTTTACAAATCTATATTTTATTTCTAGTTTACATCAAAATACTAGCCGCCAGTTTAGTCTTCCTTAAATGTATGCTGAATACTTCATCATATTATTTTTTTTTCATAATTTACTTGCTCAATCCTTTGCCAAATCGAAAGCTTCTGTTAGAGAAATCAAGAACTCTTTGCGATCGTGGTAGCCTATCGTATATTTTGTGTTTTTTATGCATTTCATCTCTATTGACAATTTCCGCTTAATTTATTTAGGCATGTATGCTTCATGTCCGTTTGCATTGTTACGTTGTCTAATGAGGAGATTTCCAATCCTATTAAGTAATCTTCTGTAATTGCCACTGCCAAATGGCATATTTTAGCAAACACGATTTGGTGCAAGTGAAGTGGTTCTTTTTTAAACGTTTTTAAAGTTATCCACATTTACAGTAAACCGTGTTGATGCTAATATATTTTTCCTTTCATTCTAACATTGGCATGATTAAGGGGGTAGGATACCTTTGAGCACGTCGAAAAAGCAAAAAAATATCACTATGTTCAAAGCTTCAAAACTTATGTAATAAGCCAAAAATAAAAATAAAACATCATTTAAATATAAAGATCATATTTAAATTTAAATTTAAAAATATATATATACATGTAAATTTATAAATAAATATTGAAATGATAAGTTTTAAAATATATATGATAATAAGAGAAAAAAAAAACATAACAAAACTTGCGCGCATGATAAAATCTGAAAATATGCATATAAAGAGACAATTTTGGTGAAAATAAATACATAATAGTGTTACCTTTAAACTAAAACCAGAATATTTGTAAAAAATATTGACTAAATTAAAAAATAAACTTAATAATTTAAAAAATTAAAAATTTCAATTTTTTTAAAAATATTTTCAAAGTACAAAAACAAAAAAATAATAAAATTTTACCTTTTTCTGGTTTTAAGTTGTAGATAATAGAGAAATGAATATGTGGTAAAAATTTCCTTTCATTGCCATGTATAGTTTTTTAGTAACACTGCGCGCAGTATCAAAATTCATCGTTTTGAATAAACGCGACGCAAAGTTTAATTATCACATCTCGCGTAATATTATTGATACCTTGGTGTTCAAAAGGCTCCAAGAGCATAACCAACTCCTTCTTGCCCTTTCTACTCTCTATTTGTTTCTTTTTTTCTTGTTTTTTAGCTCTATGAGCTTCTAAAGTATTACACAATACTCGTTTTTTTGCAATCGCATTTGGAAACGTCGAGAAAGCGTAAAACATTACTACGTTCCAAGTTTCCAAACTTGTGTAATAAGTAAAAAATAAAAATCTAATCTCTTTCAAATATAGAGCACATATTTAAATTTATATGTATATATATACTTATAAATTCATAAATAAATATTGAAATGATACTTTAAAAATATGTGAAATAGTAAGAAAAAAAAAACGTCTTGCAAGCATGATAAAATCTGAAAATTTGCATATAAAGAGAAAATTTTGGTGAAATAGTGTTACCTTTATTATAAAACCAAAATATTTATAAAAATATTGACTAAATTAAAATCAACTTAATTTAAAAATATTCAATAAAAAAAAATTCTGGTTGTAAACAATACAGAAATGAATGTGTAATGAAAATTTTATGATTGCCCTGCCATGCATATTTTAGTAACACTGTGGGCAGTATCAAAATTCGTTTTGAATGAATGTGACGGAAAGTTTTAGTTATCACAATATTATCAATGTTTTTATATACTTTGCTATTCAAAATGCTCCAGGAGCATAAACAACGCCTTCTCGTCTTTTTTTAATCTCTAAGTTTTTCTTTTTTTGTTGTCTTTTGGCTCTACGAGCCTCTAAAGTATTACACAGTACTCGTTTTTCTGCAATCGCTATTCTCTCTTTATCAGTATTTTCTGCAAATAAAATACTTTGCATCCCAGGTGTCAGATCGAGTTGCCTCATAATGTTTAGATGAGATTTTTTTCCATCATTAAAGTTTGAAACTACTAAATTAGCACTAGTTTCTGCAATATGTCTGCCTGCGTTTTTTTCTTTCGAACAAAATGTCCATATTAAAGAATTCAGCGATTCATTTGTGTTTTGTGTTTTTCCGCCAATGCATCGTTTCACTAGAGTTGGATGTGACAAATCTTTAAATATCGGTTTTATGGCATCCATTACTGCAACAGGTAAATAATTCGCATGTTTAAATTTATCAAGTGTACCATTAGCTTTTGCTATATTATAATTACACCATGATTCTGTTCCTTTAGGGCAAAAATCATGAATCGCTTCATTGTCATTAGACCGCTTATGATACCAAATGGCCCATATAGCTTTCTGCATGTCTTTATAGTTATTTGAATTTTGTCTAATGGCATTCCCATAATATGATGTAAGTTGATCGATAACTAGATCAGTTAGTCGACCTTTACCACCAATACACTTTTTATCACTTAGCTTTTTTCCACAAAAATCATTTTTCAATTTACGTAATCTGGAGCCCATTCTTTTTTGTACATGTCCAACACATTCGATTTTTGATATTGGCATGCCATAAGGATTTGACTTTGAGATAGACAAAAATGTCTTGCAGTCACCATCTCCAATGTAATTTAAATATTTAACACCATGTTTTTCTTCAGAACGAGTGAACATGGTTATCATTCCGTTGACTTCCATCTGTCCTGATGAACTCGAATGATTCTTAGTGCACACATTTTCGTGTTTGCTCTTCCACTTTTTAAAATCTTCCCCAGTCAAATTTTTTGCAGCTTCACAACCTTTGCAATACGAGCAGGAAACAAAACGATCAACGACTTTCCCTGTTTCACTGCCAATAAGTGTTGATACACGATAAAGTGACGAATGCCCTCTCGTTTTCCAGGATACATCTCCACTGACAGTTAAACTTGTATTTTCTGTCATTTTGACTTCCTCTTTAACAGCGGTTTTCATACTATTTTCAGCAACTATGTGTGTGGCTGATTTAATATGCCTCACAATTTTGTCATAGGCTTTTCGAGTCACTGGTGGTGACAAATCCATAGTGCCGCAGAAGGATTTCATGTCTGAATAGCCTTTTCCTATGCATCTCATGGCAAAAACAAATCTTCGATTTACATCAGATGCATTTTTCTTTTCCCCAATCATTTTTGAATTTTTTAAGGCTGTAATTGAACCACATTCCTTGCAAATGATGTTTATGTTTACTAAGAGTCCATATACAACATTGATGAAACCGATACTTGGCTATGGCAATGTTTGCAACATAAAAACTGTTCTAATGCAGTAAATAATATACTCTTGTCTATTATTGCATATCCATCAAAATTGCCATCTATATTTTCATATTCATTTTTAACATCTGATGAAGCCAGCTTTTTTGATGAAGCAGATGTATTTAACATTTCTGTTCATGTTGATTTTTTGTATGTTGATTGCCTTGAAAATTACTTCGTTTCCTCTTTTTTGGCCTTGAACCCGATGCTCTTTTCTGCTTGATTTCACTCATTTTACGATCTTAACTATTATATGTAAATAAAAAATAACCCAAAAATATCAAGTGATTAAAAATCTTGCGTTGAAAATTGAAGAAACTAGCTGAATAATACGAGAATCACAGGATCGAACACGAGATCGCAAACACAACTGTAAACAAACATTTATCAGCGTCGAACAGAAGTTTAGTTGTTTGGAAGCTTCTCCCTTAAGTGGAGAGCAAAATAAAACTGCTAAATCCAAGGAGAATATAATTTAAAAGGGGAAAATAGTCGGTGTCGGTAAGCAATCTAAATGTAAACAACGTCAGCAGCAAATGCAACGCCCCCTAGAGGGCGTTGGCTGATGCGACTGTCCCTTTAAATAGCTGTTGTAAAATATGTAGTCTGAATAAAACTTCCATAATTAGTAAACTAATGGGAATTTTTTAATGCGGTTTTTTGCATATTGTTCAGAAATGATTGCAGAATCAAAATATGTATAAAAAAATTTTTCGAAAATTTTCAAGTTTAAAGGTATCTTACCCCCTTAAGGAAAATTAGAAAATCTACGGATGCACGGCAGTTCTTCCATTAGAAAATCTATCGCTATTCTCATCTAATCGTCTTAGATAATATGCCAATCAATTCTATACGGCAAACATGTGTGCAGAATTTTATAAGTATTTCTTTGAGCACCAGTTGTTCTTAGCTCTCTGTGAATATTTTAGTTAACCCCTTCGTGACGAGCGCCCTTTACAGAATTTTTAATATTTTACCACCGGTTTTTCAAAACAGAAATTATCGCCTAATTGAACCGCAGAAATGCTAACATTGAATAAGACAAAGTTTACAATAAAAAGTAACTGGTGGGGATAATCGAGGATTCTGAGCATCTTATGCGTCACGTATACGTGTCGCTCATCCCCAAGGGGTTAATCTGATACGTGTTCATTGATGAAATATTTCATTTCTTCAGTATGAAGATTTTCCTCATAAAATTCCTTAAAAAATTTAATTCCTCATCAAATTCCTTAAATATCTTCTTTCATAATATAAGCCACATGTGAAGCAAAATTATAATTTCCACCATTCGTTTCCCAATTTCTTCTTAACCCTTAGCTGCGGTTAATGGTGAAACAGAGGGCTGTTTTTCTTTTCAATTTTCACGGTTTAACTTTTAATTTTCAGTCTAACTATAGATACTAGTTAAATTTTGTTTCGTTTGGAGACCTAGTACTATTGCTGGAGACTTCTGAATAGGGAAATTTTAATTTTAATAGTCCTATGCATAAAGTTTAGTACAAAAGCAGTGTCCCAGGAATTAATCGAACCTTTTATTCATCTTTCGATCAAGCCGTCTCAGAGACCGCTCACAGCATTTATGCGACAATTTCTGTCAAGTACTTTACAAGTAGTTACAAGTGTACTTTGCAAGTAGTTTAGTTTTCCGTAATATTATTTCTCGAACTTTGTTTCTGAACTTTATCAAAATATATTTATTTATAATTGATATACAGATTTTAGTAAGGAGGTCATAAAAGAATCGCTGCAACATTTTTTACGTTCCTTTTTGCTAAATTTATAATACTCACTCAGCTGTGAAAACTCTAATTTGTAAACGTTTATACATACAGTTAAATATGAATAAAAGTTCAGCATTTTAACAGATTCGCATTCAGTGAAACACCCTGTAGGTCATGCAAAACCTTACCATGCATACGATGACGCACTGCATGAGTAATCGTATAGAGGACCATAAAATGAATCCGACAACTGAAGACATTTTTTTTTCGGAAAATGACTAGAATCACGAAAGTGTCAAGAGCAAAACCTAATTAGCTTCAAAGAATATTCAGCAATATTTTCCGTAACAAGTAATATAAAAAAAAAATTAAGTCAATTCCTACTTAGGTCAAAAAGAGATTTTTTCCCAGCGATCTACACGCTCCGCCACTGACGGTATTTATTCCTAAATTTATATCCTGCTAAATATCTTATATAAGAGAAATTTATTTTCGAGTACGGAAGAATTTCCTTCCGTCCCAGACGATCCTGGGACCTTGTGGTTACGAGCTCAGAGCTTAACCGACTGCGCTATCAAGACTTGTGAGTGAGTGTTTTTAAATGGAACTAATGTCTGAAATAAGTCGGATGCGTGTTGATATTTTTTTTCTCCCATATAAAACTAAAATTAATTAATTTAATTTAATGAATTAATTAATATTTGAAAAAACTGTATAAACATCAAGTGTCATCCACTACAAGTTTAAAAAAATGCGTTTGAACTTGAGTGGATGAATAGAAAGTATTTTATTAACGATTGAAAATTTGAACAAGATATACAAATATATATAGGGAGAGTGTGAACTGATAGTAGGAATTGAAAAAAAAAATCGCTATTAGCCACAGAATTGTAAGAAAATTTACATGTGTCATTGATTATTTGTATGCAC
Source organism: Maratus michaelseni (assembly GCA_963931845.1). NCBI lineage: Eukaryota > Metazoa > Arthropoda > Arachnida > Araneae > Salticidae > Maratus > Maratus michaelseni. Next base: position 56,351,164 of record OZ007596.1, read on the forward strand.
GTGTTTACAAATACGTTGAATAAACAAACAATTACAAGTAATAGAGACGTTTATTTAGACTAAACAATTTAAAAAAAATATAGTATATGCTTCATCTTTCCTAAAAATTTAGTTTAGTCGTAATAGTCAGACAATCACACACAGTTATCATGTATTTTTATTTTTTACACACTTTCTTTTAACTTACACTTCTATATGTATGTGACAGTCACATTTTGTGACTCATTTTTCACAAACCTCCTGTTTACGCAGAGTATTTCTGTGGACAATACATGAATTGGACATTATTTTTTAAAAATTCGATCCCTAAGGATGGTCAACGTCGACCCAAAACTTGCATTTTCCAAATAGAAATAACGTTACGATTATTTAATTGAAAAAATAGCTCCATTGTTGCAATCCATTTTCATCACATTGTTGCCCCCATCATTATGACGTCGGCATTGAGTGACGCACACATTTGTGCTTTATAATATAAGTTGACTTTTTGTGAATTTTAATGACAGTATGTTTTATTTTTTTGTAATACATTTAATTATTTTATTGCTTTAAGTAAATATTTCTGTCCCTCTATGCTATTTATACTATAGTTGTAACATCAGGGCTTAATTTGCGCCGGAGCCCGCCGGAGTTCCGGTACTTCTCTGTTTTTATTAAATATTTAAATATTAGCTAGAATTCACCGGAGCTCATAAACGCTGTGCACCGGAGCCCAGTGCAATAACGTTTCCGAAAAACGAATCCTAAATCACTCTTTCCTTCCCATCTCCAATCTTTTACCTTCTTTTGTATCAAAACACTTATAAGTGACGTAATTTGCCGCTCACGTAAGAGATGGAGATGAAACGGTCTCGATTTTTATATCAGTCTTCGAGTTTAGGCAGGCTCGAGCTCAATCTGTCTTAAATTCAAAATTTTATTTATTTCCATTTCAAACCATTTTAATGCTATTTTGATCCGAAGAAAGAGTAAACAGAAATAGTCTTTTTCTATTCTGCAGGGCTGCGAACTGTTCATTTTTTGTGTTAACACTATTTCCGAATCATAACCCTGAGCTTATTTGATTAATTAACATTAAGATTAGGCTACGGTTTCTGTTTGGAAGTAGTAAAAACTAAAAAGTGGAATAGTTGATAGCTAAATATACGCAGATAGATGCATTTAAAATTTTATTTTGCTTAGTAAAAAAACAATGCTTTAAATTTTGAAAATAACGTATGAAATATAAATATGCAGATTGGAGTGACGGCGGAGGAGGGGGGGGGGGGTTGATACAGGTGTTAGTACTGCAGAATATTAGGGCTCCGGTACTTTTTTCTTAGAAATTAAGCCCTGTGTAACATAAACGTATAATGTTTATTTATATTATTTTTAAATTTTATAATTTAATTAATAAGAACTCACTTGCTAAACCAATGCGTTTCAAGGTGTTGGGTAGTTGATCAGGCTTTATTAAGTTGATGTCATTGTGAGCAATGTTTAGAAGTCTAAGATTTGTTAACTTCTGTAACGTCCCGAGAGACTTTATCTGGTTACCTTGCAGATACAGATGCCAAAGCTTGTCAAGGCCTGTAAACTCATCTTCTGCAAAAGTCTGTTGGAAAAGAAATTGTGCATTTTAATTCCCATTAAAAAAAAACCTTAAAGTAATTTGCTAATTTTCTTAGTACAAGAAAAATTTAATGGTTAGGTCATTGCTACCGTCAATATGATGTCTACATTACTCACGGATATGTTTTTGTTTTATAATATAGATAGATGCTATATGAAAGCGAATTTCACAAAATGTTCCGACATTTGGTTGATTTTTTTCAATGTCAGGAAAATCGTATACTTTTCTATTGCAAACGCGTATTCTCATTTATAAAGCTGAGAATTTTACTATGGTTGTGTCAAAGTAACGCTATTTTTTCTAATTGTCTTTTTTTATCGATTTATGGTCTAGAATGCACAAAGCTCTGTCATTGTTATTGTCGTATTATTGTATTTTAATTTATGTTAACCCGGGCAAAGCCGGGTGGTTCTGCTAGTAGTAGATATCGGTGATCATTCGAAATGAGAGGAATAACTTTGCTTTGAAATTTAAGTGTAGTATTTATATTTTGTACATTTTATTTTTATAAAGTATTTTCTTTTGTATTCGATATTATCTTTAAAAGGTATTGTGGTGTCTAGTTCAAAATGTAAGTAATAGATGGCAGCACCACAGCAATCTACGGCAACTAAGGATATTAAGTTTTGTTTACTGTCATGTGTAGAATGTTCTGTTCCGTGTTGTTAGATGTACGTGTTTGTGTAGATGTACGTATTGTGATTTAAATTGTAAATTAAATGTGTTCAAACGTCCACCTCAAGTTATCCATTATGAAGTTGCTGCAATTACTTTAAGTACTTAATATATTATATTATGGCGACGCAGGTCAAGGTTTTTACCGGAATTAATATAAGAAGAAATTCCACCTGATTCGCAAAATGGCGAAGTTTCGTTTTTTACATCTACAATTGTATATGCTGCAGTAATATTTTGAAGGCGTACATCGAGGGTGGTAAGTGCTGACATTTTTTTTTCTTCTCTGAAATAAATAAAAGTTCATAATGTTTGCAAATTTCAAGGAATACAATGATTCCATTGAAACGTTCCAATCATACGTAAAGAGATTGGAACAGAGTTTTCTATTACATGATGTTGAAGAAAAAAAAAAGGTACCCGCAATTATTTCCTGTATGGGGCCAAAATTGTATAATTTGCTGTCAGATCTAACATTTCCGAAAAATCCTGAAGCATTAAAATACGACGAAATAGTTGAAATTCTGTTAAAGCACCTAAGCCCCGCCCCTAATAAATTTTGTTCAAGAATAAAATTCCGTAACTCTTATCAAAATGAGAACGAATCTATACAAGATTTTGTTTCAAAATTAAAGAAGTTAACCACATTTTGTGCGTTTGCTGGTGAAACACTTAATGAAAATTTGTTAGAACAATTTTTACGAGGTTTAAAAAATGAAAATATCCAAAGTAAATTACTTTCACAAATAGATGATTTAACTTTTGAGAAAGCTATTGAAAAAGCAATTATTTTGCAAAATAATGAGCAGGATATATCTGAATTGAAAAATAAAAATGTAAATGTCAATAAATTGGCATATTCTAAAAATATTCAACCGAATAAAATTTCAAATGATTTCCAGAAACCGAAATTAAATAATGTAAATAAAGGGAATTTTGATGTAAATAAAAATAAATTACAATGCTATCGATGTGGAAATCCATCGCATCTTGCTAATAAGTGTAAGCATATCAATACTATATGTAAAATTTGTAAAAAACGAGGCCATCTTGGTAAAGTATGTAAAAGCAGTTCTCAGAAACAAACAAATGTATTGCAAACTGTCGACATTTTATCTGTCAGTCATGATAAAAGTTCTACACCTATAAAAGTATGGGTTTTAATTGAAAATAAAGCTAAAGCTGAAATGGAGGTCGACACGGGCTCAGGAATTTCTGCGGCACCTGTAAATCGTTTTCGGAGAATTTTTCCGAATAATAAAATTTTTCCACCAGATGTTCAGTTGAGAACGGCAACGGGTGAGGTGTTTACACCTGTGGGGTATGTAACAGTAGATGTTTCTTATGCAAATATTACTAAAAATCTTAAATTGTATTTAATTAAAGAAGATAATTTCCCACTTTTATTTGGCAGAGACTGGGTAGCTGCATTTAATTTGTTCCCTACTAACTTTAAATCTGTGTATGTCAATGAAATTGCAAATTCTACGGATCAATTGAAAACATTATTAAATGATTTTTCTGATTTATTTTCGGATAAAGTTGGTGAAATAAAAGGTTTGAAAGCAGAACTTTATCTAGAAAAAGGTTCTACGCCCATATTTTGTAAGGCTAGAACAGTCACGTATGCTCTACGTAATGCAGTAAATGATGAAATTCAAAGGTTACAGGATGAGGGTATTATTAAACCTGTCACCAGTAGTAAGTGGGCAACTCCTATAGTTCCAGTGGTAAAACCAAATGGGAAAATTCGTTTATGCGGAGATTTTAAAGTTACAGTAAATAAATTTTTGAAGGTGGAAAAATATCCTTTACCTAGGGTAGAGGACATGTTAGCTACTTTAGGTGGTGGTTTACATTTTACGAAAATTGATTTAAATCAAGCTTATCTTCAGTTACCTGTAGACGAAAAATCACAAGAACTATTAACTATAAATACTCCGAAGGGCTTATTTCAATTTTTAAAGTTACCAATGGGTCTTACTAGCTCTCCAGCAATTTGGCAACGATCTATCGAACAAATATTAAGTGGTATTGATGGTGTCACTGTGTTCATTGATGATATTGGTGTTACAGGGGAAACGGATGAAATTCATTTAAAAAGACTAAAACAAGTCTTAGAAAGATTACGTGAATATAATATTAGGATAAATAAAGATAAATCAATTTTTCTGGCTGACCATATTACATATTGTGGTTATAAAATTGATAAGCAAGGTATTCATAAAACGCAAGATAAAATTGAAGCTATTGTGAATGCTCCTAGACCAATTAATGTGTCACAAGTTAAAGCTTTTTTAGGCTTAGTCACATATTATTCTAAATTTGTACCAAATTTATCTACAATTGCTCATCCTTTAAATCACTTGCTCAAAAAGAATGTAAAATTTATTTGGTCTCCTGTTTGTGAACAAGCATTTAAAGATATAAAAAAGGAAATTATTTCAGAAAGAGTTCTTACTCATTTCAACCCTAAATTGCCTTTAGTGTTAGCAACAGATGCTTCTCCATATGGTATCTCTGCAGTTCTTTCGCATGTGATGCCAGATAACGTGGAAAAACCAATTGGTTTTGTGTCCAGAACGCTTACGAATGCAGAAAAAAAGTATAGCCAGGTGGATAAGGAAGCTCTAGCTATTATCTTTGGTGTAAAGAAATTTTTTCAATATTTATATGGTAATAGGTTTACTTTATTTACAGATAGCAAACCACTCGTGTCCATATTTTCTCCAAATAAAAGTATCCCTGTTCTTTCAGCTGCTCGGATGCAAAGATATGCATTATACTTACAAGCGTTTAAATATGATATTCGGTATAAGAAAACATCCGAACATGGAAATGTCGATGCTCTTTCACGACTTCCATTACGTAGTGAAGATTTACCCCCACAATTAAATTCGAGTAATGTAATTGATGAATCTGAATTTTTTCAAATTAACCAAATTTCTACATTGCCTCTAAACGCCAAATCAATTGCTGTAGCTACAAAATCTGATCCTTTATTACGTCAACTTTTTCATCATCTAATTTCCGGTTCTCCAATTCCTAAAAATTTACTTTTTGGTGGCAAACAAGAAGAATTTACTCTTCAACATAGTTGCATTTTAAAAGGATGTAGAGTAATTATCCCAGAAGTTCACCGTAAACAAATTTTACATGATTTGCACTATGGACATTTTGGTATAGTGAAAATGAAGTCCTTAGCTCGCAGTTTTGTTTGGTGGCCAGGAATTGACCAAGATATTGAAGATCTTGCACGAAATTGCACTACTTGTGTCAATTTAAAAAATAATCCTCCTAAGGTAGATACTCATCATTGGGAATGGCCTACAGCTCCATGGCAAAGAATTCATATAGATTATTTTGGTCCTGTGATGGGTAAAATGCTTTTGCTGGTGGTTGATGCTCATAGCAAATGGCCTGAAGTTTTTATTGTCCCTAATACAACTTCAGAACATACAATTACTTGTCTTTCTTCTCTTTTTGCAAGATACGGGTATCCTATATCTCTGGTATCAGATAACGCAAAACAATTTACTTCTGAAGAATTTGAGACATTTTTGAAGAATCATGGGGTTAAACATAGGTTTAGTGCTCCATACCATCCAGCTACAAATGGGCAGGCAGAGAGATATGTGCAGATTCTTAAAAAAGGGTTAAAAGCCTTATCTTCAGAATCTGGTACATTGCAGATGAAAATGAATAACTTTCTTTTACAGTATAGGAAGATGCCTCATGTTACTACGGGGGAAAGTCCTGCATCTCTATTTCTCAATAGAAATATAAGAACGAAAATAGATTTGATACTTCCAAGTGTTACAAATTTTGTGCATGATAAACAAAATGCGAAAAAGGCCAATTCTAAAGTAAAAGAATTTCAAATCAACCAGAAAGTGGCTGTAAGAAATTACACTCCAGAAGCCAAGTGGAAAATTGGTCGCATTATTGCAAGAGAGGGCAAGTTGCATTATAGAATTCAAGTTGGTTCGAATATTTGGAAAAGGCATGTTGATCAGATAACTAATGTCGGTTCGAAGATACATCTAAATAATGATTCAAATTCTGAAGAAAGTGGTACAGAAAGTCACAAAAGTGATTCTCAGCTAATGCCTCCTAGTGTCTCAGATCTTCGACCAGCTGACTCTGTTGTTCCATCTACTCCAAATCCTGAACCAGCTGACTCTGTTGTCCCAGCTCCTCCAAATCCTAAACCAGATGACTGTGTCCTCCCAAATACTCCAAGTCCTGCTCCAGTCGACTCTAAAGTGAAATCCATGGTGCCCAATACTTCTAGTGATCATGCTACAGATACTGTAAATACTAACTCTTCTTTTTCCCAACAGGTACCTAGAAGATCCACCAGGAAAAGAAAATCTCCCACGAAATATCCAGAGTAAGGAGGGGAGAGTCTGTGGTGTCTAGTTCAAAATGTAAGTAATAGACGGCAGCACCACAGCAATCTACGGCAACTAAGGATATTAAGTTTTGTTTACTGTCATGTGTAGAATGTTCTGTTCCGTGTTGTTAGATGTACGTGTTTGTGTAGATGTACGTATTGTGATTTAAATTGTAAATTAAATGTGTTCAAACGTCCACCTCAAGTTATCCATTATGAAGTTGCTGCAATTACTTTAATTTAAGTACTTAATATATTATAGGTATTCAAACTGTGTTACGGTAAGCTCTCAGATACAATAATTTCACAGACACAAAATAACCTTCTGTGCTTCAGTTATGTATTTCTCACTGAGCCTTATATATACGACAATATGTAATGAATATATATGCAGTAGTTTTTTTTATAAATATTTTCATTATAAAAACAATAAAACAATATATAAAACCAATAAAAATTTCATTAAAGAATCTATACTAAGTTGAACGAGATAATACAGTCTCATTTAAAGGTTTAATATTATGGGGTGAGGAATATCGTCTCAATGTAATTATTTAAAAATAAATAAGTTTATAAAGAGAAAATTTACCTTTAGTAAGTTATTGGACAGGTTTAACTGCTTTAAAGAAGTCGAATTTCTTACGCTTCCATTAATCGATGTGATTTTATTGGAGCTCAAATCCAAATCCTCCAAATACAATCGGATGCGTTGGAAAGTATTCGTGTCTATCCGTCGTATTTGGTTTTCAGACAGCTTTAATAAGAAAATATAACCAGCTGATTTGAATTCTTCTTCCGTGAGAAATTGTATTTTGTTTCCACCAGCTTCCAATCGGCTGACATTTAAACATCCAAGAAAGGCATTTAAATTTAGTAACTCATTTCCAGTCAAGATGAGTCGCTTCACTCGAATCCTTAATTCAAGTTCTAGAAAGCAAAAAATCCTTACATTAAGATTTGAAATGGAAATTGAACGTACATCTTTATATATGAAAAATGTAGCCGATAGCATTTTTAGCTAAAACAGAGATAAGAATCATTCGAGTCTAAGCAATAGACATGAGAGTGATGCTATAACCATTAAAAACTAGGAATTAAAGTTAGTGCGTTGTCTGTGAGTTACAATAAGTGTAGCAATCACTACAGTGAAACTAAAATGTATTATTATGTTTATGTTAGCGTAGAACACTATTAACCATATACTACGCAAACAATGAAAACTAGTCAGATGTGTCAATCCCAAAACTTTCTTCTATCTCACACAGGTTTCGCATACACTAAAAAGAATCAGCACCCATTTATATCAAGGTCTAACTGAAACTGAAGTTTTATTAAATTCCGAGCAATATTTCTTGAGATATGACTATCGCTAAAATCGTGTAAACCCTGCAAAATGCTGCATAGCAGCGGCACCTGCTGAGCGATTTTTACCAAAAACTGATCAGCACCAATTTATATCAGGGACTAACTGAATCTAAAGTTTTATTAAATTCCGAGCATTATTTCTTGAGATAGAGCTATTGCGGAAATAGCGAAAATTGATGCATAGCAGCGCCACCTGCCGGGTGATTTTTACCCAAAACGAATCAGCACCAATTTATATCAGGGACTAACTGAATCTAAAGTTTTATTAAATTCCGAGCATTAGTTTTTGAGATAAAGCTATTGCGGAAATTGTGAAAAATGATGCATAGCAGCGCCACCTGCCGTGCGATTTTTACCAAAAACTAATCAGCACCAACTTATATCAGGGACTATCTGAATCTAAAGTTTTATTAAATTCCGAACATTAGTTCTTGAGATAGAGCTCCCACAAAATCTGTGTCACAGACAGACAGACAGACTCACAGACAGACATTTTCTAAAAACAGTCAAATCGTGTTCAGGACCTTCTAAAACGTATAAATCCGTTGAAAACCGGAAGTCGAAAATTTTCATGAATCCAATACTTTCTTCTTGTAAAGATAGAAGAAAGTAAAAAGGACTATTAAAAATAATTTCCAGAAAAAGTCTTCCGAGGCACCTACAGCAATTGCTTTGAATAAAATATTGAAACAGAATTCAACACTAACTAGAAACTATTTTAATAATTATTTTGCAATAACTAATTTTACTATAGAGGTGAAATTTCTTCTTTACTCATATATTTGAGTTACTGATACCGCACCCTTTTAGGTAGCTTTCAATACAAAAAAGTATAAAGCTACCTATTGCAGTCGTTCGGAGGAAAGCAGTTCCGGAAAATTTCGATATATTTTCACCGATCATGACCCCCAGACCCCAAAACCACCCTCCGTTCAAATGTTGATTTATATATATATATATATATATATATATATATATATATCCATATATATATATATATATATATATATATATCTGAGCTATGTCATACGATAACGCTCGTATTTATAAATCAATGTTGATGAAACTAATTGTGTGTATTAAGCTCACCAATGTCTCGACCGAGTTCGTTGGCCAGCTTGGTCCGCCATTTTGTTTCAAGATGACGGCCACTTAAAAATATTTAAAACTAAAATAAATATACAAAAATGTTAAAAATTCAAATTTATTTTTAATTAAGTGTTAGGCCTTGATACGAGGATACCAGAGCATTTTTTGGTTTACCTCTATCTTAAAAAATGGCTGAGATAGAACAGTTTGAATTCTAGGGGGGGGGGCTGACATTTTGAAATAAAACAGCACATTAACGCGATTACTCGCAAATTATTTTCTTTCATTGTTGTAATAATTTCCCCAATCATATGCATAAAACCATATTCATATCCGTTAGCACCAAATTCTCGCCAAAATTGGCGACATTTGGCGAAATATCACCAAATTTGGCGAGCAAAATAAGTCTTCATAAATGAAGCCAATTTGGCTATTGCTCAATAATTTGGCGAATTTCTTATTCAAATTCAGTATTAACGAATCTTTTGTAACCGTTTCTTTGCATTTTAACTTGCTGTTTTCGTGTAACATTAGCTAAAATTTTAAAACGAAGATATAGGAAAGCTACCTTTTCCTCCCGGTACAGGCCGGAAGGACTTTTTAATTTAAGCACTGCGCGGTTGTGTAATGCTTATTTATTTCCAGTGTGACTGTTTACTGTGTGACTGTTTTATTGAGAACATACATCTGACTTGTATGCTTGACATCAAGTGCCCACTTAAGTCATTATCAATATACAAGGACGAGATAGCCACAAGGAAATTTACACCAGATAACTACAATCGGAACCTTCTCCACAAAGTGTATGCAATGGAGCTGACGGGAGTAGAACAAGCCGGTCTGACTCCTACGCTCTCAAGCGATTAGCGGAATGGTGTCTTAATTACTCGGCCACGGATCGAAAAATCGCCCAGTGTGACTGCTCCATGTTAATTTAACAGAGCAACACTCGTAGACCGCGTTATTTTGCCGACTTATTCCCACCCTTTTGTCTCTGATGAAGCAGCATTTCTTCAAACACATCAGTTGTATAACATTTTAACTCGTCGCCCAGTCAGAAGCATCAATTTTTTGTGCTTTTACTGTTATAGAGTTGCGAATGCTATCCGAAGTGCGAAATATTGCATGGACAAGCTAACGCATCAAGCAAACCTGAAAGGCCACATCTATATTACCAACCGAAATTGAAGCAAGCGTCGAAAAGTTGAAAATCCATATGTACCCACATAGATCAGAGCAGAGCAAAGTTCCTCTATATGCCAATACACAGCAAAGTGCATCCATTTGTATCTATCTCCGCTACAGCGCCTAGAATAAATAGTGTGGAAACAGGGTACAAATTAGTACTGAAAAATTGAATCCTAATCCTAATAATATTATAAATCTGATTGTGTGCAAATGTTAGGCTGAAGCCAGCGTCAAAATGAAGCATTTAATTATCCTGTATCTTTGCATATAAGTTGATTATAACCCTCAACTGAATATAGGCTGGTTTTCGTTTATTTTATTTCAATATTTTTCTTAAAAATTAAAATTTGCATTATTTTCATACAGAATAAATGGACATTTTTTCGTATATTTTACAATGGTTGGTTGGTTTGGCCCAAAGGGCCCGGTTTTGCAGTTTTTTTTAAAATGGTTAAATTTATTTTACCGTTGCTAATACTTTATCGTTGCCAATATAAAATAAAACCCCTGAATAATAATTTTTAATCAACAATTTATTTTCAAGTGAAAATTTTCCACGTGAAAAATGAAAAGGAAATGAATTATTTAAGAATTAAACAGAATATGAAATGATGTCATATTAGAAATAAAACGTGCGTTTTCAAATATTTGATAATAATACAAAGTGCATAAATACGAGTAAGTATAGAAAGCAAGCGAATATGATGTCATATATAGAAAAATAAAACAGATTTGTTTTGATGTTGAAATAAAATGATCTTGGGTTATCAAATTTTTTGTGATTAATTTCTCTTTTTTTTCTTTTTCTTTTTCACATGAAAGGAATTATTTTAAATGTACGTAATATATGTATTTTAAATGTATGTGTTGTAAATTAAAGTTCTGTGTTTTAAATGAAATGAGTGAAAGATTTATATTTTTAATGAATTCAATACAAATGATGGGATAGGTTGGCGATTTATCGTCTGCACACGGCTAACATAAAGATACCATATTTTTAATTTAAATTATAAAAAGTAAAAAAAAAAAAAAAAAAAAAAAAAAAAAAGGATGGCAAATGTCAATGATATGCATCGCAAAATTATCCGTATCGAAAATCAGAAAATCTTAATAAAAATAACTATATTTTTTAAAAGAAAGTTGCTTTTCTCATAAAAGCTAAAGATTTAATATGATTGTGTCGAAGTAACAGCATTTTTCCTCTATCATTTTCCCACAATCGAAAACACATTTGTAAATCGTCTTTTCGAACCGGAATTTAATTTTACATTTCTTTTAGTTTTAAAATAGGAAAAACTTTGTTGTCTTTTTTAAATATAGCTTTTTTTAAAGTTGTTTCATAATAGATTTTTGTAAAGTCTTGCAGGATAAGAAAAATTGCATAGATTTTAAAGCAATGTTTAAGTAAAATTACAATACTTTTTAAACTTAAAAAACAACAATGTTATCGAAAAGAAAATCGATTTTACCAACAAATTCGCGTAATGCAAAAGCAAAGAAGAAATAAAAAAGTAATAAATCGTTTCTTCCAGCCGAATTGTGTAAACTTGAACAAGCCGATCGTGCCAATTCTTAACATTATAAACGTGAAAGCTTGTAACAGCTAACGTAAAACGTAACAGCTAGTAATATTATAAATCTGATTGTGTGCAAATATTAGGCTGAAGCCAGCGTCAAAATGGAGCATTTAATGATCCTGTATCTTTGCATATACAGTAGAATTTTTTTTATATATAGGTAGAACATTTGTGAGAATAGTAAGGTTAGGGGTCTGTAATTAGGTCCATAGTCAATTTGATTTTTTTTTTTAATCAAGTGAAATTTGGCGCAAAATTAAATACATTGTTGTAACCAGATTTGCTTTTTGCGTGGTAAACACATAATGATATTTTAGATGATCATTTCCCCGCTCACCTTTGATGCCAACTATGACTGTAAAACATATTAAAAAATATTAGCCGATAATTTTCTAATTTTCTTATTGCTTCATGATGTAAATATACTTCCTGGTTCATACTTTAAACATGAATCGGTCATGCCATTGTCGTTCAATTTTTATTCCTAATCCTAACCCTAATCGAATCCTATCCTAATCCTGATAATAACTTTAAAGAATATTCTTTGACACGAATATGTAAATGAAATCAATATCCATAAATGGAATGAATGGAAAACAGAATAAGTAGAAATGGCAAAATAAAATAACAAGAAAGTACATTTATTCGACACCTAACCCTAGAGAAAGCGTGAAAAAATTTCAAGCGCATGAAATAAATCAAAATAATCCTATATATACTAACAAAAATATGTAAATTTAGATTATCAGATTTGTGTCGTCGGTATTTATTTGCTTATAGTGTTCTTGACGCGATAGAGAAAATATCGAGGTTAAATTGGGCAGAATTTAAAGTACTTTCTAGCAACCTTTATTTACATTTTAGAATCGCATCAGATTGTTATATCTTTGTGAAATATCTATCAATTTATAAAATCCACAAGCAGTTTATTCACTATTTACACCACTTAGCGTGAAGCACTTAATTTAATATATACATAAATAGGATAATGTAGTAAGAAATATATAACATGTCTATGCAAATAAACAATATAATAATGCCCATTTAGCAATGCACACATATACAAATTGTACACCAAATACCACCTAAAATGCACTGTTGTATAGAAGAATTCTGCCAGTGTTGTTTTTCGTTTTACGAAGAGGAATTCCTCGATTTTCACAATTTTACTTGGTCCTCCTTTTTTCATTTGTTGCAGTTTCATTTTCGCGATTGTATATATTATTTGGCATGAAATTTCCCTTTTTTAAGACTGGGTTATGTAAAGGCCCCTATAGCAAAGAAATACCGTATGGTCTCCTATAAAATGTGATAAAGCTTTGGTTAATTATATTTGTTGTTAATTATCAAGTGAAATGTTTTACTAAGTTAATGCATTTATTCTTTTTTTAATGTTACGTGAACGAAGTTACGGGTAACAGCTAGTAATATTATAAATCTGATTGTGTGCAAATATTAGGCTGAAGCCAGCGTCAAAATGGAGCATTTAATGATCCTGTATCTTTGCATATACGTTGATTATAACCCTCAGATGAACATAGGCCGGTTTTTGTTCATTTTATTCAAATATTTTTCTTAATAATTCAAAATTTCGTTATTTTCATAGAGAATAAATGGACATTTTCCCATAAAATTTAACCATTTTACTTTATCGTTGCTAGGGCTTTGATCGTTGCCAATAAATAACAAGAACGAAAAATCATGCGTCAAGCATAGATTATGTAACACTTTCCAACGCTTCCAAAATAATTTTACGAATCATACTCTTTTATAAGCTAAAAGATAACATCTAAGTAATCCGAATACTTTATTCAGCCCTGTATAGGATCTATAGATTTGTATATATACTACATGGGATGCTAAATTTTAGTTCAGTTAGGAAACACGTAGCACAGTTTAAAATTCTCCGTCTGGAGTTAAATAATACGGAAATGTGTTCCCGAACTTTTGTACTTCCCTGTATAGGATCTACAGAATTTATACACACCACGTAATATACAAAAAGCGATTTAAAATTAAAATCGCATTCAGTAACTTAAAACGCACTTCCAGGAATTATTGTTAACATACAGTAGAGAATTCTTTTGTGTGTCCCTGTAAATGAACGATGACTGCTATACACACAATATTCTGTAGTAAGTCTCTTGTAATGAACCTTATATAAATTTCAATGCGTTTAAAATAGTGAAACATTATTTAAATAAACCGCAGACGATTTTTCTCCATAGACGTAATGTAACGGAATTCTTTTGACTGTTCCTGTAAAGTAAGTATAAGTGCTATGCACACCCTATTCCATATTAAGCTTCTTCTAATGCACCTTAGTGATATATATAAATTTCAATGCGTTTAAAGTATTGAAACATTATTTAAATAAACCGCAAATGATTTTTCCCCATAGACCGCAATGTAACGGAATTCTTTTGAGTGTCCCTGTAAAAAAACTATAAGTGCTACACACTTCCGTTGAAATAGGGAACATGCTATAGATAACGATTATAACATATAAAATTTGCAGGGCAATCCGAGCATATTTACGGGAGTTAGAGCACGGACAGACGGCAGACGGCAGACGGCAGACGGCCAGACGGCCAGACGGCAGACGGCCAGACGGCCAGACGGCAGACGGCCAGACAAACCGAAGTCATAAACACTTTTCAACTAGGTTGGAAAGTGTTAAAAACACGGAAAAATAATTTTTCCTCAACAATTAATTTTCAATTGAATGATTTTCCCGTGAAAAATGAAAATGAAAAAGAATTCAAAAGAAGAAGAATTTCCGTGATGTTTGAAACAAAAATATGGAGTATTTGTTATTATACATGAATAAATGAATATCGGTTACATTAAAAAGATCTTTTTCTGTCAAAAAAACTGCGTTATAATTAGAAGGAAAAATGAACAATAATTATATTATTAAAAATAGATTTCGCTTGGACCATGGAACTATGAAAAGGATCCTCCTTGGCTTGGACAAATATGACATCATAAATAAAACATGTATTTTCAAATAGTCGTAATAATACAAGGAGCAAGAATATCAATGTATAATGAAAGTATGAAAGTACATAGATAACAGACGTAATATTTAAGATGAAAAACTGAAATATTTTTTATCGATACTGATTAATAATTAGCTTGAGTACCAGTTACATACAAATGTGAGTTTTCCGCTAAAATTTACGTCCTGATTGCCAGAAAAAGAAAATTAACAAGAATTATGGCATTAAAAAGAGATTTCTCTGAGGAAAATGTGAAGTCATATTTGAAATAAAACGGGAATTTTCAATAGTGTTTTAAAAGGCGCGGGAATTAATTCCGTACATTAATAACACAAGGATCAGTAAGTATAGGCTATAGATTAGTTTCACGACATATTTAAAACGAAAAATTGTTTTTTTTTTTTTTTTTTTTTTTTTTTTTTTTTTTTTTTTTATCTATACCGATTATTAAGGATGAATATCAGTTACATACAGATGAGAGTTTTTTGCCAAAAACCACACCATGGTTATTAGGAAAAGAAAAATAAATACGAATCTATTATATTAAAATCTGACCACCTGTTTGTATTTCGCAACTACTCTTTTCAGATTGTCGAACGCAACGCGATTTACTTAACACCGGTTATCATTCATACGAGGATGTCATAAACTCTCAGAATTTAAAAAAATGATTTAAATTCCGAGATATTATTATTATTATTATTTATTTTTATTTATTTATTTATTTTTTTTTGTAAATTTTACCGAAGTTTCTCTAAAAATGGCAACTAAATTATTCCATTTTTGTGGATAAAAAAGAAGAAATAAAACGGATTAATATATTTTTTCTCATTAAAACTGAAAAAAAAAAAGAATTTATTTTCAATTTGAATAGATGGTGAAAGAAAAAAAAATTGATTGCAGTAAAATTTTTGAAAAATAAACACGTATTTTCACATATTCAAACTTCATGAATCAATTTATTCTGGAGAGCAAAAATCGTCTGTCAACATATTTTCATTTAGAAATAAAGATTTTTTTTTTCAGTTATAGATTAAATCAAGGAGGCAAATTTAAGCTCCTTGCATTTAGGTCTACAATAATTGCTCCCTATTCACAAGAATTGAATTTAATGAAAAAGAATATACTATTTCCATTATCTTTGAAGTATTGCTATTAAAACGTTTCACAAAGGCGTTAAAAGTAAAATGGGTTACCAGGTAAACTTGACATATGTTTTTATATAATTCGCCGATTTCCACGATTTTATTTGGCCCGCCTTTTTTCATTGGTTGCAGTTTCCTTTTCGTGATTATTTGTCAAAAATTTTCACTGTTTTAAAACTTAGTTATGTCAAGGCCTCTATAACATAGAAATACTGTATTGTCTCCAATGGAATGTGATAAAGAGTTAGTTAATTATTTATGTTTCTAATTATCGGGAATCAAATATTTTGCTTAATTAATGCATTTATTCTTCTTTTAATGATATGTGAACGAAGTCACAGGTAACAGCTAGTCCGATATATGTACAACGATGCTGAATGATATGAGGTTGACCGCAGCGACATATGCTAGCACTTTTCAACGTAAACATTGTTGCAGCGCCTAGAATAAATAGTGTGGAAATCGGGAACAAATTAGTACTAAAAATTTGAATCCGATAAATGTACAACGATGCTGCACAATAAGAGGTTTATCGCAGCGAAATCTGCTAGCTCTTTTCAACGTAAACATTGTATAAGAATCAAATTGAGAAAAGATTTCGGCCGGTGGTGGTAAGCATTTTAAATCTTAAATTATATCTAGTTTTCTCTGATTTAGATGTCGATTTTCATAAGCTTTAAAATTATTGATGGATAATTACAGATGGTGATCATGGCTAAAAAACGTGATACGCATTGTTTTGTGTCTGGTTACAATACTCGATACAAGAACAGCAAATTATCCCTATTTTGCGTACCAAAGGATGAATCTCTGCTAGAAGAGTGAAAAAGATTAAGGCTATAATGACTTACATTCACGCACAGTTTTTTTTAAATGGATTAGAACAAGGAAAAAAGTCACCAAATTATGGGGATATTTTTCTTTAATGGTAACCTGGCTATTGTATTAAATTGTTGATTTGGCTCAGGCTTGGAAATTGCGCCAATCAAAAAGTCGCCCTCACCAAACATCGGTGCGTAAGTGTAACACATTTTTACCATAATAATAATCAATTTGCAGTATCATGTATGCATACAGCGAAACTAATTCATATGTGTACGTGCATTAGTGATTAAACAATTTCTTTGAATGAAAATTTTCTTCTTTTTATCTTCTTCTTCTTCTTCTTCTTCTTTTTTTTTTTTTTTTTTTTTTTTTTTTTTTTGAGTAATAGGCTACAGCTGTCCGGATTTTTATTTTCACATTTTTGCAAAAGCAAATCCTTTTTTAGCTCACAGGCTATCAAAGCCTGCGAGCTAATGTGCCCGCTCGTTCTGTATGTACGTACGTACGTATGTACGTAACGCGATAACTCTTGATAGAACTAACCGTTTTGTTATAAATTTTGTTTATAGGTTCCTTGTGATAAGGCGCTTCCCTGGTTAGTTTTTGGTGTTCATTGGTTAAGTATAAAGGGGGGAACGGGGGGGTCTAACCCCCCTTAATTTAGATAAATAGGTTTTTCATGCAGAATTATCCGATTTTCTTCAAATTTTGTATACAGGTTCATTGTGATAAGGCGCTTCCCTGATTAGTCTTGGGGGTTCATTGGTTAAGTATAAAGGTGAAAAGGGGGGCTAATACCCCTCTTAATTTAGATAAATGGGTTTTTCATGCAGAATTATCCGAATTTCTTCAAATTTTGTATATAGGTTCATTGTGATACGGAGTTTTCCTGATTAGTTTTGGCGATTCATTGGTTAAGTATAAACGGGGAAAGGGGTCTAATTCCCCCCTCTTTAATTTAGATAAGTGGTTTTTTCATGCAGAATTATGCGATTTGCTTCAAATTTTGTATATATATTCATTGTAATAAGGCGCTTCAAGAGTTTAATATACAGGTTGATTTTTTTTAAAGTTGTGAAAGTAAAACCCTATAACACAAGAATGACTGATCCAAATGACCTGATATTTCACAAGTATGCTCCGAAAGGAATGAGAATTTTTTACGCGTGATTAAAAATCCCCTTTAAAATCGCACTGACAGATGGCACTGTATATGCAGTAAAGTCGGGAGACGAGCATGCGAACGACACACGCTCAGTGGCAATAAAAACGTGAAGCATGCATACCTCGTGTTCATTATTCTGCGGATATCCTCGCAATGACTGTGCCATTGACAGAAAGTGCGTAGATAGTGAAACTGTATTATCAGAAAAATGACAGCGCAGCAACTTCTCTTGGGAGACTTAGGAGACATAAGAATTTAAGAAAAGGTCCAATGACGACAGAAGGCCTACAGAAGATGGTTTTGAAATTTGAACAGACTGGTTCAGTGAGCCTAAAACCCAGTAGAGGAAGGAAACCAGTTGATGTGACTGCTGTAGAAAGCGTAGCTACTGCATTAGAAGAAGAATCCAGCAGTGGTGCGGGAAACTGCAGTGAACGGGGCATTGCTAAAACTTTGGACAAAACGGTCAGTACGGTACACAAAGTTTTGAAAAACATTATGCGATGCTATCCGTACAAATAACCCATGTGCAAGAATCACAGAGCCATCTGTCGGTACGATTTTAGGTTTTTTTAACCACTCCAAAAAATCCCCATTGCTTTGGGAGCATACTAGTGAAATTTCAGGTCATTTGGATCAGTGGTTCTTTTGTTATAGGGTTTTACTTTCACAACTTTAAAAAAAAATCACCCTGTACAATTAGTGTGAATAGCCTGTGAGCTCAATGCCCTCAGTTTAACTGGGCAGTTTTTTCTTTATTTTTCGTTTCATTACTGAAGCGATTTAGCAATGATGATATATAGTTATCCTCTTAAAAGATATTCTGTAATTTATTTTATGTCATTGCTTTATTATCAACATATAACTGTTCAAAATACATATGATATTTACTAATTTTTTGCAATACAGTGTTTACGTTAATAGGAGCTAGCAGATGTCGCTGTGATCGACCTATCATCGTACAGCATCGTTGCACATTTATCGGCCACAACTTTTTAAAGCATTACTGGGATAGCCGGATTCCACATTATGCATTCTAGGCGCTGTAACATTGTAAAAGAATAAAATTGAGAAAACGTTTCTGGAAGTGGTAAGCATTTTAAATCTTAAATCATATCCTGTTTCCTCTGACTTAGATAGTGATTTTCATAAGCTTTAAAATTATGAAAGATAGTGATCATGCCTATAAAACGTGATACGCATTGTTTTGTGCCTGATTACAATATTCGATACAAGAACAGCAAAGTATCCCTATTTAGTGTACCAGCTCATGAATCTCTGCTAGAAGAGTGGAAAAGATTAAGGCTATAATGTTGTCGCGAATTGAATTGAATTATACTACTTTTTATAGAAATAAGAGATGCCAACATTTTACTGTGTTTTCTTTGATTAATTGTATTCTTGGCTCCTACCAACAGGAGATGTTTCTATAGATGTGTCTTTCTAAGCTGTGTGAGAAAATGGCGTTGTCAAAATGGCTTTGTGGAATGTTTATCGGCACTAAAGTGAAAGAATAAATATACTTGTTGTTGAGTTTTAAAAGAACTGTTTTTCACTTATTGAAATATTATTTTCTTGTTTTTTAAAAATGACGAAATTTTTGGATCGGGTAGATTCATAATTTCGAAAATCGCTATGTGTGTTTGTGATAAGTTGGTGCCCGAAGTAATATTTTACGCAGAAGGGCATCTCTGAGTGGACTTATGCACAGGAAGATGACCGGGAGCTCAGCCGAGGACGCCGGGGTGACACCAACCACTTTCGAGGGGGCTGTTTAAGCGGGTTCCCTGACGGATGCGGCTGTCTATGGAACTCCACTTACGGGCTCATGATTGCGTTGAGTCCTGCGGGATCTTGACGTAGTTATCGAGTTCAAATGTTGCCGCAGATTCAATCTCCATGTTCAGAATCGTGCGGACGCTATTCACTCCTTCAAAAAGCAACCCGTGGAGCAGCGGTGTTGTTAAGGTACCGGAAGCAGGTGGCTGTTCTATGAAGAGGATGAGACAGCGAAGAACAAGCGGTATCAGGTCCGGCCAGACCAAATTTTTGCTTTAATTCCCTACTCCGCAGCCAGACTCCTCAGGACAAGGCCTATCAAAACGATCTGGAATCGGTTAAGAGCCTTGTGATGCCCAATAGTGGGCGAGTACAGTACCCAAGCTTGTCTTACTCCAAAGATGGGAAATATATATTTAAAAATTACAATTAGTGTTTATTTTTCAATATTCATTTGACTATGATCTTAAATTTGTACTCGCATTTAAACGGCAAAAGCCACTTCGTTTAGTAATTCATCTGTAATTCAAAAGCAAAACTAATTGTTACTTTACACATTTTAACCTTCCTACCCTGAAGGGGTCGAATCGACCCACTTCTATAATTTATTTAATTAGATTGGAACCAGATTTTTTTTTTCATAAAGTAAGTTAAATAAATACTACAGAGAACTACGTTAAATAAATATGTTAAATCATTTTCAAAAACCAATTCTGGTGTGAAATGTTTTTATCAACTTTCAGTAAAATTTTAACAGGGTACGAAGGTTAAAATAGTAAATAACCTTGCAGCGTTTCCAGCGAGATATTAGTTTAGGATAATAATTGATTTACGAACAAATGAAAAACAAAAATATTTTATTGCACTGTCTGTTTGCATGCCGGTTGCCAAAATATAGGTATTATACATTAATACAAAGAATTGTTGTCGTAAAAAGAAGTTCGATTTTTATAATTAATATCTGATTTCACTATTTTACTGGTACCTGATACTTGTTGAAGAAAAACCTTTTATGTTTTATTGCCAAGTATTTTTTTTTTCAATTTGGCAACCCACAAAAATGTTCTCGCGATCCCCAGAAGGGTCGCGACCCACGATTTGCGCACCACTGCTCTAGAAGATCCATTCCAAAATTAGGAGAAGTAATACATTAAAAAACGATAGAAGAGAAAAATACAAATAAATTGCATAACCATTTTTAAAGTAGGTGAAATTATTTGATGTAAAACATATCAAAACACTACTTACATACCGTGACTTGGATAACATGTAGAAAGTGACAAGGGTATTTCATTCAAAAAATTGTAACCCAAGTCTAATGTAGTTCTATAAAACCCTTTCCGATCGTTCTCTCGATGGATGAGTTGAGTGAAATTGAAATCTGTGATATTGTTGAATGCCAAGAACATATACTGAAATAAAAAGAAAATTCTAATTAAATATTTTTTTCTATGAGAATACTTAGAAAATTATTTTGTTTGCATTTAAATAAAGAAGTACTTCTCAACTCAATGCAGGCAGAAAATGATAATTCTTGAAGATATATATTATGTATTCTACACATATGCTGTATTATAGTTATATTAGAAGTACGAGCAATTTAGCTAAAACTACGAGCAATTTAACTCGAAGATTTGCATACGTAGAGTTGTGTAGACAAGCATCGAAGCAGTCTTTTGACAAACACGCACATTATCTATATATCTATGGTAACAACTTTTAACTGCCTCCATTTTCATGCAGCATTTCAGCGCTTATATATCTTGCAAGAGCCAGCTCATGGCAAACTTTTTTGCGCGCTTTATGTACATTATTACAAATACAAGTTATTTCATTTATATTGATGTTGAAGAAACCTTTGTTTGTTTGTTTGTAGGTGTAATCTCTGGAAATATCGAACCGATTTCAAAATTAATTTTGGCAAAATGATAGTGACAGTATCTGCTCGAAAATAGGATATATTTTATATCGATACCACTAACCCCAGGCAGATTCAAGAGCAAATTACGTCCAAACTTGTGATATCTGTGATACTACCAGGGCTTAGAAAGTAGAATTTCGGCATGGTGATTACATTTAAGATGAAAAATGCTTGCGAAGAATGGTTTCTAGAATTTAGAAATTTAAAAGGGTGAAATGAATAGAAAACGGTCTAAGTTACGATTTATTTGAAATTGTTAGGTATAAAAATGTGAAATTAAACATGCTTTAATTTTTTAATAAGTAAATGCTCGCACCCGAGCAGTTTAAAATAATTCAAAATTTAAAAGTATATATCAGCAAGAAACGTTTTAAAATACAAATTTCTGTAATATTGGTCATAGAAAACTGAATTTTGAGATGGTAGTTACTTCTTAGATGTAAATCCTCGCTAAGGGCTGTTTCTAAAAACTTCGAAATTTAAAAGTCTGAAATCATCCGAAAACATTTTATATTCCGGTTAATTCGAAATTATTAGATGCAAAAACTTAAAATTAGACATAGCCATTATTTTTAAGACATAAATTATCGCACTCAAAAAGTTTTAAAAAAAAATCGAGATTTAAAAGGATACAGGAACAAAAAACTTTCTGAAAGAGCTAATTCTGGGGTATTGTTTGGGTTAGAAATTTTGGCGTGGTAGTTACATTAAATATTTAAATGTTAGCTAAAAAAAGTTTCTAAAATTTTTTAATTTGTTATTGGAATAGATCACAGTTTTCTCCACCAATGGATGGATTAGAAACAAGTGTACAGGACGCGAGTGCATTGAAAGTCCAGGTCCTGCCGCACAAAGCGCGCCAGAGAGACACCCCTAATATACAGTATGCCCACTAAAGTCCCTTGCCACCCACTTAACTTCGGAACGGCTGCTGCTATATTCATAAAAGTAGTGTCTAGGTATAGGAAAGTAGCCATGCGCTACTCAATGAAACCACCTACGGCGCCACCTGGTGGAATACTGCGGAATTAGCATTCCTATCTCGAAAATGGAAAGAGATAGAGAAAAAAATTGATTTACAAACTTGTAGAGCATCATCGATTTAGTACGAAAAGACACCTTGTGAACATTAATGCGAAGAATAGAACGG
This sequence comes from Maratus michaelseni, assembly GCA_963931845.1. Lineage (NCBI taxonomy): Eukaryota > Metazoa > Arthropoda > Arachnida > Araneae > Salticidae > Maratus > Maratus michaelseni. Next base: position 56,374,053 of record OZ007596.1, read on the forward strand.
TTAATACGCGCATTTTTTTTTTTTTGTGATTTCCTACACTGTGACGTGACAAAACGATCTTAGAAAGAAAAAAACAACTAGTTATATTAATATACATTTATTTTAGATGTTCCAACTTCTCACTGTCAGCTGCAATGCACATTTGGAACCTTGTTTGAATTTCACGTTGCACACATTTTAGTATAGATGGTGACACGTAGGCACAACCGTCCGTAATGCGTCGTTTAAGGTCCTGCAATATTTGTGGAAGGCTCGCATACACCTCCTGTTTCATAACTGGTTATTTCTTTCTTTCTAAGATCGTTTCGTCACGTCATAGTGTAAGTAATCACGAAAAAACAAATGCACGTTTTAACCGTTCTATTCTACGCATTACTGTCCGCAAGGTGTTTCCTGTACTAAATCGATTATGCTCTACAACTTTGTAAATCACTTGTTTTCCCTATCTCTTTCCGTTTTCGAGATAGGAATGCTAACTCTGCAGTATTCCACCAGGTGGCGCCGTAGGCGGTTTCATTCAGTAGCGCATGGCTACTTTACTATATCTAGACACCACTTTTATGAATATAGCAGCAACCGTTCCGAAGTTAAGAGGGTGGCATACTGTATTACATTAAGGTAGCTTCTATTACAAAAAAATAAAAGGCTACCTATCGCAGCCTTTCTGAACAAGGATTTGAGGTTAATGTTGCATTCTGCTCTTGTATATTTTTTCGTATTGCTTATTTATTGTATTATGTTTATTATATTGTATAGATTGTGTTTATTTAATTCTATATAGTGTGTATTTATTGAAATGTATTATTTATGTAGAGATATTGAGTTCCAAAGGAACAATGCCTGTAGTTAGCGAAAGCAATTTTTTTAACCCGTCTAAAAGAAAGACTTTCGGTTTATAGCTAAAACATAAAATAAATCTTTGCTTCTAAATCAATTGCCTTCCTTTTAGCCAGTCCTGAGCCTGGATAAAAGCGTGAAGGATAAAAGTATCCCATTTGGATTTTCACTAAAACATTCAGAGATATTTCAGGTTTGCTTACAGTAGCATATCGGAGTGTGCATGGTATGCCTAGTGTATGTGAGGTGCCCAACATTAGTTTGGTTTGGAAAGATTTTTGTTTAAAAATAAAAAATCATTACTGAAACATGTCGGTATATTTTCAACGATCATGACTCCAAATTCACAAACCACGCTTCGTTTACAAAAGTTTATTAATACTTATATATATATATATATATATATATATATAAGCAGTAACCATCACATCACAAACAAAACAGCCATATATTCGTATGAACAGCGCCAGAAGCTGCATATTAGAACACACAAATTCAATATAATCCAGCAAAAACATGATTTTGGCCTGAACTAGCACCACCCCCCTCACCAGAAACAAGACAACACAAGAAAACACTGTAGAACATATATGTAAAAATAAACATAAACAAGCTGCGGCCTCATCAGCAGTGGGTAAATTCAAAGGCAGCCAAGCATCCGAACAAAAAGATTAACAATTAGTGGCAGTGGGTTTCGGCCAGAGCTCTGCGTAGCAAAAATTCAAAATGTACAGAAACATATTTGAATACTACTTAACAGACGCTCCCCCCACCGTACCCTACGCCACAATATAAGCGAATGCTGTACCAATATCACAATACTGAATCACCATAGTTGAAACAAATGTCTCTTCGAAAATACACACAACCAATTCAGCCACGTTGCCATAATTAAAAAAGTAAAACACGATAAACAAACCAAATCCGTTATTCAGTACACAATCCAGAATCGTTCCACGTCGGATGCCAACAAACACAGCCATCATCATAAAACCGTCCTTTTCAGGCTTTAGGAATTACGAGTCATTTACTGTTGAATGTAAGCAATCTATCAATAATGGAGGCAGTCTGCAAAATCTGAATATTTTTTGATAAATTTTAGAGGGATATTGTTTTTATAATATAAATGACTGATAAAATAAAATAGTTCCTTATTTAACAGGTTTTTATTTGAACAAATTCTGTAAAAACGGTAAATTTGACCAATTATAATATTTATATATATACGTTTGTGAATATTTGAAGACCAGAACAAATTCTGTAAAAACGGTAAATTTGACCAATTATAATATTTATAAATTATATTATTTATTTATATTATTTATAAATTATATTATTATTTATATATGTAAAAAATATTATGCTGAAATGCTCAATGCAGAGCTGAATAATAGTTTAACCTACAAAATGTATAACTCTTCAGTACAAACACTTATTAAAAAGCATCTGGCATTTTCTAAACAAACTAAAATTCCTTTTCCTTGCAATAAAAACTTATCATTTCCATTTTTATTTATTTCCCCCAAATTTCATAAAATACCGGTTAAATACAGGTTTATATGCAGTAGTGTCAATAGTATTAGTAATAACTTCAATAAGAAATTCGAAGAGCTGCTTAAAAAAGTTTTAAACATGTTAAAATACAAATACAAAGATACTAACTGCTTTTGGATAGTTTCAAATAGTTATGAAATAGCAAGGAAAATAAAAAGTGATAATATACATTCCATCCAAACTTATGATTTCGAAAATTTATTTACAAATATCCCTATTAATAGCTTAAAGGAAGCACTTTTAAAGACAGCTGAGTTGGTTTATATGTCATGGATTTTAACTCTACTTTATTTTTCAAATTATGGCATTTCTGTCTTTATAACAATTATGTTTATACAGGTTCCAAAATATACTCGCAAATCAATGGTATCGGGATGGGTACGAGTTATTCATCTACGGCCGCTAATTTATTTTTATTTTATTATGAGTTTCAATATAATATCAATACAGCTGATGTTCGTTTTATTGCATACAGATACATAGATGATTTAATTGTTTTAAATTTCGATGGGGATTTTGGGGTGATTTCTCAAGAAATTTACACTGACTCATTAGTATTAAAGAAAACTAATGATGATAACAAGCTCGCAAATTATCTTGATCTAAAAATTTTGATTAAAAATGGTTTACAAATTTCAGTTTTTGATAAGCGTACCAGTTTTCCGTTTACTGTGAATCATTTAATTCATTGGTCTTCAAGTATTCACAAACGTATATATATAAATATTATAATTGGTCAAATTTACCGTTTTTACAGAATTTGTTCAAATAAAAACCTGTTAAATAAGGAACTATTTTATTTTATCAGTCATTTATATTATAAAAACAATATCCCTCTAAAATTTATCAAAAAATATTCAGATTTTGCAGACTGCCTCCATTATTGATAGATTGCTTACATTCAACAGTAAATGACTCGTAATTCCTAAAGCCTGAAAAGGACGGTTTTATGATGATGGCTGTGTTTGTTGGCATCCGACGTGGAACGATTCTGGATTGTGTACTGAATAACGGATTTGGTTTGTTTATCGTGTTTTACTTTTTTAATTGTGGCAACGTGGCTGAATTGGTTGTGTGTATTTTCGAAGAGACATTTGTTTCAACTATGGTGATTCAGTATTGTGATATTGGTACAGCATTCGCTTATATTGTGGCGTAGGGTACGGTGGGGGGAGCGTCTGTTAAGTAGTATTCAAATATGTTTCTGTACATTTTGAATTTTTGCTACGCAGAGCTCTGGCCGAAACCCACTGCCACTAATTGTTAATCTTTTTGTTCGGATGCTTGGCTGCCTTTGAATTTACCCACTGCTGATGAGGCCGCAGCTTGTTTATGTTTATTTTTACATATATGTTCTACGGTGTTTTCTTGTGTTGTCTTGTTTCTGGTGAGGGGGGTGGTGCTAGTTCAGGCCAAAATCATGTTTTTGCTGGATTATATATATATAATATATACATATATATATATATTTATTTATTTATTTATTTATATATAAGGCATTTTAAAATTTGTAACCTATCTTAAAATCTGTTCTAATTAATCTTTTTATTTCATCTCAAAATACTATAATCTTTTTTAAGGGTGCGTTCGTAATTATATAAATACGTAGCACCTATAGTCGTCGTCTGGTCCGTCCGTTCGTATATAACAGCGCAAAAACTACTCAACCGAATGATTTGAAATTTAATATATATAATCGTTGTAGGATTTTGTCGAGTCATTTCAAAATTTATGAAAATCGAATCAAAAGTTACATTTTTAGAAAGATTGTTAAAACAAAATTGTTTGTTTGAGAGATGAGTTACATTAAAAAATGTATAGATTCTGAGATAACTTCAGTTAAAATTAGATTAACAGCCCAATATTTATCTCAATATCCATTAAAGTAAATAAACACAAGAGATTCATCCATCGTGAATCATAGAAATATTAAACCATGGAGGTAACAATTTTGCTCTTGTAATCTTGTTCATCTTATACGGATTCATTTTACGTGGTAAATTTTATATCGCAATCTGGTGTCGAAAACACAATTCGCATCAGTAAACGCGCATAAAAGAGAAAAGAAAGGCATGCTCATTTCGCTCATAACAGACGATATAATTCATTTCACTGAAATAATAACGAAGACTTTTTTACATTGTAAAACTAGCTATATTAAGAACACACCTCATTTTTCACGTTTAGCGTACAGTTTCCAACTTGTTCTTTTCCCCTTTAAAAATCAAATTGTTTTTCTACGAGTCTTTACTGCTTTTTGGCGTTCTTTCAGCAATATTTTTCCCTCTTCAAAATTCTCTTTATAAAATTTTCGACTTAATTTATCGTTTGTTTCTGTCGCGGAATTTCCACGGTTTGCTAGAATATTCTCAGATGTTCTGGAAGGATTTTTTCGCGCTTTTTTGTGCCTTTTTGCTCCTTTTTTTCCTCTTTTGTATTATTGCGGCCATAAGTTTTAAATACGTTTACACCAGCTTGTATATTGTTCTGTTAATTTTGTTACAAACGTATTCAAAATGTATTCAAAGGTTTTGCTTTTTTTAAGTTTTCTGACCGACCCGACTGGCATTGCCCAGACCCATGATAATAATCTTAAATATACCTAAATTGATTTTGTATTTTTTTTTATGAAAACATTTCGAATTTGAAAACATGAAAACATTTAGCGATATTTATAGATGTGCGATGAAAGCGAATGTGATAGAGCACGTCGTTGCCACCATTGTTATGCCGTTATCATTAGTGAAAGACATGCTTTTGCATTTTAACATAGATTCAATGAAAATAAATTATATTTAAAATTTCTAATTATTATTTGTTCTTCTGTTCTCAGTAAATTTTCAGTTACTGATATGTTAATAGACAGAGCCCAACTAAGGTCTTTTGGTACAGTAGAACGAATTCCACACTATATCCGTATGTTTTGCCTTATTTAAAACAGAAATTCTGGATTTAAATACGGCAGCGATACTGTTCAAAAATAGCTGTACTGCTAGTATACGACAATCATCCCTGTTCCTTGTGTTCCTATGCCTTAATATGGAGCTGTAAAGAGAAAATATATAATAGGCATTTACCACTGGACGCGTAACAGAGAAGAGATTATCCACTTGGAGCAAATTATTGTAACTGGCCTCAAAAATTTCGAGTCTGCTCATATGGTCGAGCAGTGTCGGTGGAATAGACGTCAATTTATTATAGGAGAGATCAAGGTCCTCAACTTTATATGTGCCCTACAAAAAATAATCACTGTATTTCAAAGTATATTCTCCCAATGATTTATTCATAATTAATATTTTTTTGGCTTTTTATATTAAAAAGAAGGAAAAAATCATGCATCACGCATAAATTATGAAACAGTTTCCAACACTAATAAAATATTATTAAAAAATTTCATTTTTAATACAATAACTCTATCATACCCTGCAGCCGAATTATTTTGTGCGTCTTTGAAAATAAAGATAAATATTAGCACTCTTTAAACTGTAGAAAATATTTTGCAGTGCACCTCGGTGATCCTTTTTAATTTCATTGTGTTTGAAATATCATAACATCAATAAGATGCATCGCAAATGATTTTATCCCATAGATTATAGTGTAATGGAATACTTTTGTACGTTCCCACACTGCAAAAAAAAGTGTTGATTTTACAGTATAATACTGGCACCCCAGCTGCCAGTATTATACCGTAAAATTAACAGTAAAATAAGCAGTAATACGCTACCGCGCATGAAGTAATACGTAATCAATAAGCAGTAAGCAGTAATACGCTACTGCAGCAGCGTATCACTGCTTATTTTACTGCTTTTTATTGTTAATTTTACGGTATAATACTGGCAGCTGGTGTGCCAGTATTATACTGTAAAATCAACACTTTTTTTTTTGTGCAGTGTACAGACGAACTATAAATGCTATTTATTCTATACTCCCAAGAAAACACGTTGTCATCCCTCTCAGTTGTGCATATTAATTTCATTATGTTTGAAGTATTGTAACATCATTAAAATGCATAAGAAACGATTTTTCCCAATAGACAATAATGTAATGAAATTCTTTTGTGTATTTCTGTGAATGAGCTATAAATGTGCACATCATTAGACATCTAGACACATCATTTTCAATACCGAACATTCTTTTCAACTATGTTTGAAAGTGTTAAAAAGGAATAAAAATTGGTCAAATTTGTGAATATTAAATCTTAATGTACGCAATATACGCTGAATATTCTATAATTCAATCTAGATCCGCGGTTGATAGTATAAATACAAAAAAAAACGGCATTCTTAACGATTTTATTATTATTATCATCGGTTATCATAGCGATTAAATAATGCCATCTGATGATGCCAACATTAGATTATGATACTTTGAAATCCAGATGATGCTTGACTTGATAACTTTTCTCTTATATCTCAATTAATTTATTTTTATTGCTCACGTCCCCCTTAGGTCGATACAACAACTACACTATCTTGCCAAAGGTGATTGGTCACTTGCGATTTTAGACGTTTTGTTAACTATCTAGAAAAATACATGAGAATTAACCTGAAACTGCAGGTGTGTAAACAGTATAGTATAGGTTATATATATTTCCACGAAGATTTTTTCACGAAACCCCATAGGGGACTGTCAGCAAATTGAAAAAGAACGAATACCTTTTGGATCACCCTGTAAAAACTAATGTAGCAAAGGCGTTCAAACTCGAGATTATTAATAAGTGGCTTATTGTAATATACTATGTTCATTTGTATGAGGATAGCATGTATACCCGTAGAGAAATTAAGGTTTTTATAAAAACAGTCCCAAATTTTGCCTAGTTTTTTGCTTATAATTTGCAGAGATCTTAATATAAAAAAAAGTTATTTTCAGAAAATATGACAAATAACACTGTACATATAACTCTGCAATCAGAATTAAAAAATAATAAAAATTAGATGAAAAATGAGCAGGTTTACTAAAAAATTTTTCACTGCGCATGCGCGAATGCAATCAAAATATAATATGCATAATGTATTAGCTAAGTATATAGAGCAACTTTTGTGCAAGTCTCAAAATCATAGCTTGAAAATTCGGAAAATTATCGTCGATAGAATAAGCTCGAAATCCGTTGTTCCCAAAAAGAAGCAAAAAGATGAGGGGTTGTATCAAATATCTGTTGATTGGTGCCAAGATAGCGAACACAATATTTCACGTACTTACTATATTTGGATACAACCCCTCATATTACTTACCCATCATACGTAGTATAGGGTAAGTCTTGTAATCGTTTTGAAAATCGAAAAAAAATGTTTGACGGATTTACACGTTTCAGACACTGGAGATTCAAAAAAACATATTTTTAGAAAAAAAAATTTGCCGTTCATCTGTGTGTCTGTGTGTCTGTAAACGCTCTATCTCCCGAACAAATTGAGATAGAAACTTGCAATTTGGTATGTACTTAGTATGTAATAATGGGAAGAAGCCTATTTCATTTCAATAACCTCGATTAACCGGAACATTGTTTTTCGGACTCTCGAAATATTCGTTCTGATGAAAGGTATATAAAAATTTTCGAAATTGTTTATTTTAAGTAGTAAATATAAAAAACAATAAAAAAACATAAATTTTGCATAAAACATGAAGTCGATCGGATAATGAGTTGCCGAGATATTTGTAATCCTATTTTCCACACTCTTCGATTTTTCATGACCCTGTATTTCATCCAAATTTCACTTCAAAGATATATTTTAATTGGAAATTTGACGCTTAATCAGATGCAATAAACCGCTAGTTAATAGGAGTATTATTTTTGGAGTTATAAGGAAAAACCTCTTTCAAGCAATTCAGTAATCGAGCCTTTTTATGACGTCATCAAGCCACGATTTTATTTGAATTGCAATGCATTTTATAAGTAGTTTACACATTTTTATTTTAATATTTTACATTATACATATACATGATGGGTAAGTATTACGGTGGCCCCCAACGACTAGTTTTTGCTTCCTTTTGGGAACAACGGATTTCGAGCTTATTCTATCGACGATAATTTTCAGAATTTTCAAGCTATGACTTTGAGACTTTCACAAAAGTTGCTCTATATACTTAACCTATACATTATGCATATTATATTTTGATTGCATTCGCGCATGCGCAGTGAAACATTTTTTAGTAAACCTGCTCATTTTTTATCCAATTTTTATTATTTTTTAATTCTGATTGCAGAGTATTATGTACAATGTTGTTTGTCATATTTTCTGAAAGGAACTTTTCTTTATATTAAGAACTCTGCAAATTATGAGCAAAAAAACTATGCGAAATTTGGGACTGTTTTTATAAAAACCTTAATTTCTCTACGAGTTTCCATGCTATCCTAATAAAAATGAACACAGTATATTACAATAAGCCACTTATTAATACTCTCGAGTTTGAACACCTTTGCTACATTAGTTTTTACAGGGTTATCCAAAAGATATTCGTTCTTTTTCAATTTGTTGACAGTCCCCCATGGGGTTTCGTGAAAAAATCTTCACGGAAATATATAACCTATGCTATACTGTTTACACACCTGCAGTTTCAGGTTAATTCCTCATGTATTTTTCGAGATAGTTAACAAAACGTCTAAAATCGCAAGTGACCAATCACCTTTGGCAATATAGTGTATATTTTACCAGAATGTGACTTAATTAAGTAACATCTTTTTCTTATTCTTTGTTTTGAATGTATAATGCATATCATGTTGTGGGTTATTATTTAGTGAATAAACATACCTATTTTATTATTGTCAGACCTTAATTCTAGACAAATATATATATTTTTTTTAAGGTACTTATGTAGTTATAGCTACACAAGAATCTAAGCTTAGTATGACTTATGTCATGTAGTTAGCTACATAAGCATGTTGTGTATAACTTTGCTGTTAACTTATTTTAAATTTTAAAATAGATTTGAAATGGATATCTAAAGTTTATTCAAAACAATATAAATTATTTTTATTTAGTACATAAATTACTTTATTACTGTAAAGTCATTATACAGGGTGTCCATAATTAAACGACCCAACTTTAAAGTTGTCTACAGACGAAACTATTGTTCTGAATGTTGTGAAATTTTGTGAAAGACATAATGAAGGAATGGGAATTTGTTTAAGCGAAAAAAAAATTGTGTTCAAAATTTCGCCACCAGATGGTGTTTTTAATGAATTACACATTTAGCATACATTTACGATAGTTTACATATTTTATTGCAACAAAGCATGTTCCATATGGCGGCCATCATTTTCAGCTACCATCTGGAATCGTAAGATAGCATGTTCCACAGTTCACCGCAGTGTGTTCTTGGAAATGTTAAAAACATGTCACGAAAAAAGTTTTGTTCAACATGTTTTGTTGTAATAAAATTTGTAATCTATCGTAAATGTATGCTAAATGTGGAATTCCTTAAAAAACGCCCTCTGGCGGTGAAATTTTGAACTAATTTTCTTTTTCGTTCAAACAAATTCCCATTCCTTCATTATGTCCTTCACAAAATTTAACAACTTTCTGAGCAATAGTTTCGTGTGTAGACAACTTTAAAGTGGAGTCGTTTAATTATGGACATCCTGTATTTAAAAAAATATATATATTCAGTGACATAAATGTACTTACTGGCTACTAAAGAAATTATTCTCACTAGCCAGTAACTGGCTACAAAAAAAAACTCAACCTATACCGGCCAGTGGCTACTAAGGGAAATTCCTTATTTTCACCTATAGGTGTTGGTATAACGGAAAAGTACCCTTTCTTTTAACGATCAGTGTTTTCCATACTTGACTTACGAATAATTTTTTATAGGTGCACTAACATAACACAGCAGTGTAGCATTTAAATTGGACGATAAATCAGAACGAAATTGCAGAACGAACTACACTGTAAAAAAAGACAAATGTTTTTTTAATCTAGGAAAATGTAGTATAATCATAAATGAAAATATACAATAACCTCTTCCGAATAACCCACGAGTAGTATAAAACTGAGAGTTCAGCGTCAGCAGCAGCAGGTGCAAGGTGCAAGGTGCAGAGAACGTGGCCAGCAGCAGCAGGTGCAAGGTTCAGAGAGCGTGTTACAGTACTATAGGAGGAGGGTATAAAAGTGAGGGGGCTAACATTTTTAAGGGGGTGCTTAAAATTTAGGGGGGCTTAATTTTTAAGGAGGGATTAATTTTTTTTTTAGATTAAATTTAAATGTTAGATTGAAGTCTGCTATAGGAGGAGGGTCTAAAAGTGAGGGAGCTTATTTTTGAAGAGGCGGTTAACTTTTTTTAAGGGGGGCTTATTTTTGAGGGGGGCTTAATTTTTTTTTTTTTTTTTTTTTTTTTTTTAAATTTTAGAATTGACTTTAAGTTTGAACGCGAAACGTAGATTAAACATTTTTTTGGTGTCGCCATCTATCGGAAGGGAATGCAATAACGGATATTTAAAATAGGTTTTCTTGAAAAGATTTCACTGAGGTTTGAACCTGCAAAATAGCTTCTTGACTTGATAATTTGTGGTAGGTTTAACTGATCAAGCCAAGAAGCTATATATGAATGTCGAGATTTCAAGTGTTTAAAGAGAGGTATCGTGAGAGTGACGTATCATGTGTTAAAATGACTTGAAAAAGGAAGTGATTAGCGTCGTGTGTCTGTATATAACGGTATGCATTGTGTTTTCGCTCATTTATATGCTTACTGGAAGTGAAAAGTTTAAGGTTTATTTTATACTGAATTTAAATGAAACCGGAAATTTATCTTTTTCGATATGATTGGATTGAATATTAACATATTTATTTTAAAATGTATAGTGGAAGCAATGGTAAAAAGAAGACATCTTTAGGGATAATTACTGTTTTTATTGTGTTTGGTGTAGAAAACATAGGAAAGAGGTATAGTTAAAAAACAAATTCAATTTTATTAATAATTTTCCCAATGCAATACATGTGGACCCACTTTTCGTTTTTTAGTGGGTTTTGACAAATCTAATACAGAATCTTGTTTAATGTTTGTTGACAAATATTTATTTTTAATAAAATTTCGCGGGACATTCATTTCGTTTAATATTTCTAATAATTCGTTCTGTGCCTTGATCGGTTTTCTTTTATTTACAGAAAACAAAAGATTAAATAAATCTGCCAAGTTTGATTCGGGGATAGGTTTTCCTTCGAAACTTACAGTCAAATTTTTATCCTATCGAAATTTTCTTGGACGTGCCATGACAAACTGAACTAATGCTTTGATAATTTAGGATAGCTTTATCTGGATATCATGGTGGTTAGATTACGGATATTTGTGTTTGGAATAACGTGATTTTTAATTTTGCCTGTTCAGTTTCAATTATATTGTGAAATGAGGGTTTATTTTTGAAAGATAATGTTAACTTTTTGTGATTATCTTGTAACAGACTGCTTTCATTAAAAGTGTATTTTAGAATTGTAAACTACAATTTTGAAATTTTCGCCTGTTTGGAAAAAAAAACACAGGGAAAAAAATAAAAGTATCAAAAATATAATAACAACTAAACAAATGATCAAAAATAATAAAAAATGTTCAAATAATAATAACAACTGTTCAAAAATAATAAAAACTATTTAAAAAATAATAACAACTGTTAAACGATTGACTTTATACAGCCAACATTTAAAAAAAAGATAATCGAATCTAGTTTTTTCTAACATGACTTATTTGAAATATTCACTTTTTCTAGTTAGATTTATAACACGTAAGTGATTCGATCAGTAAAATATTATTTATAAAAGCACTAAATACGAGATTAATAAGAATTTTTAACTTACAAACATATGAACTTCTGATACACAAGTGATTCGACCAGTAAAATATTATTTAGAAAAGCATTTCTGACTTACAATTGTACGAACTTCTGATATGTAACCCTTTCTGAATCAATGTGTAAGAATTAACTGACTATTGAACTTATAACAGAGTATGATAAAATAATCACGTGACTTTTTTAAACCAATAAAATGTTATTATTTTCAAACAAGCGCCCTTTATCATTTTGTGAACTTCCAAGAAACGAGTTAATATGATTATATTGTTTCCTGTTACCGCTCTGAAAGGTTGTGTTTTCCGTTTTAAGTTAGTTTACATTTAAGTGATTACGGAACGAGTCATGGATTCTGCTTTGTTAAGTGCTAATGATATGTCTAACGTGAAGAGTGAACCCTCATCACCAGGATTAAATGACCATGACATGGAATTTTTAATACAGCCTAAAGAAGAACCCGTTTCGAATTGTGAAGTGAAACCCACCTCATCAGGATTAAAGAAACAAAAGTTACCCTTGGTGTGTTCTACTTGCGACAAAGCTTTTCCCCGAAAGGTTAACTTAACGTTTCACATGAAATGTCATCTGGAGAAAATACCTCTTGTGTGTATAATTTGTGAAAAAACATTTGCTAGAAAGTATCATTTATTAAATCATATAAATCATATGAAGGTCCATTCAAAGACCCCTGTGATTCATAATTGTAATGTATGTGGCGAAGTATTTTCACAAAAGAGTGATTTATTAAAGCATGGGAAAATTCATAATACTTCTGACGTGTAATCACAACATAATAATTACACAGTTCAAAAAATAGGATAAGTAAAATTACTCACCCTTCCAAGGTAGGACGCCTTCTTAAGAATCAGGAGTTTCGATTTTAAATAGAGACGGTCATTTTGTGGGTTTTTTAAAACACAAGACATGATGAAGAGACTCTGGTACAAATTTCTAGTACTTTAATTCACACCTATACCTATTTACATTCTTCTATTTACATTATATACAACATTAATTAAATTGAATTTAAGACATTCGTTCTTATTTCGCGGTAAAACCGACATCGTTCACTCAAGTTACTTCTCAGAACAATAATAAAGTCTCTGAGTTGCCAAATGACAAAAACAAAAGTTTCTTTGAGCAATGAAAAAAAATGTTCATGGAGGCAAATGTTTAGAGTCTATGCACACAAAAAAAATGTCCAGTTCATGGAATTCGGTGTTTTGCGACATCCTCCCACCTTGAGGTTCGGGAAACTAACGAAGCTCAAAATATTTACAAATCAAGTCTCTGTGGCTGCTTCAGATGTCTACCAGCTCGAGATCGCCGATTGACACCTTCAGGCACAGAACATTCGTGCTTAAGATCAGGGACAGAGGCACAATCAGGTACGGAAGACTCATGCTCGAGATCAGGGACAGTGGCACCAGCAGGCACAGAAGACTCATTCTCAAGATCAGGAACAGAGGCACCAGCAGGCACGGAAGACTCATTCTCAAGATCAGGTCCAGAGGCATCATCAGGTACGGAAGACTCGGTCACAGTAGCAGGATCAGCCATGTCATCTACAGAAACAGGAACGCTATCTACTAAAAAAGGATAGATTAGTTCATGATTAATCTCTAGAGGATATAGTCTTTTAATAGGTCTCAAAAAGTAACCTGTTTTTGTTTTAATTTTGGCTACACGAAATTTGCCATCTTTACCAGCATATAATTCTTCAATTTTGCCTAAAGGCCAATTAATTCTTTTTGAATTATCATCCCCAATTAAAACAATGTCATCCCTTTTTAATTCAGTTTCTCTCTTTCTTTCCGCACTCTCTCGAAGTTGTCCCAGGTACTCTACTCTAAAGCGTTTTCTAAGATCTTCTCTAACCTTTTGTTGATAAGCAAATATTTTTCTAATTTTTGTTGAATCAATTATGTCGAATTCGGGAACTCTCGAATCTTTGAGATCTTGCAAGAACATTGCGGGGGTAAGAGGATCAAGATCATCATCATCTGCAACATATGTCAGCGGTCTAGAATTTATTACGCTTTCAGCGTCACATAAAACAGTGTATAATTCTTCATAATTTAGGCTGGCCTTTCCAAGCACTTTTCGTAAAATATTTTTCAACATTCCTATCATGCGTTCAAAAAAACCTCCCCACCAGGGAGCTGAAGGTGGATTAAATTTCCATTGAATTTTTCTTTCAATTGCGAATTTTTGCAAACTCTCAATATTTACTGACTTTAATTCTGTAGATGCTTTCACTAGATTTTTTCCATTATCAGAAATAATGGTAGACGGTCTCCCTCTTCTTGATATAAATCTTCTCATAGCTGAGATGAGATTTTCCGTTGAGAGCGAAGATACTAATTCTAGATGTATCGCGCGAAACACGGCGCATGTAAAAAGTGCTACCCAAACTTTCGAGCCATTCCTTAAAAATAATGGTCCGCATAGATCGAGACCAACAATTTCAAAAACTGAAGCTTCTTTGACTCGTTCTTCCGGAAGAAGGGCACTAGGTGTCTCAGCGGGTGATGCACTGAATCGCCTGCATGTCACGCAACCTTTTATTATTTTTCGAACCGTTCTTCTACATCTTAATATCCAAAATTGTTCTCTCAAAACTGACATTACAATTTGTATTCCTGCATGGCTAAGTTCAATATGTTTTCTTCTTATGAGCGAATAGGTGATATTATGATCGAAAGGCAGAACTATCGGGTATCGGAAAGAATGGGAATCTTTTCTCATTGCAATTCGTGTTTTTACTCGGACTAAACCTTGATCATCAGTAAAAGTCTGTAAAGAGGTGTAGCACGGTTTGGATTCACCTATTAAACACCTCTGAGCATATCTCAATACAACATGTTCTGCGTGAGTTATTTCTTCAACTGTTAACATTTTCTCTAAATTTCGATCATTCCGCGTCTTTCTGATATTTTCAAAAAATCTATATATCCAGGCAGTTATTTTTAACATTTTCCAATATGAAGATGTATTTTCGTATAACTCAATTGGGGTTTGAGAGACGTTTACTGAAGTAATAACTGTCTTTCTTTTTTCAGAGTTAATTATTTCAAAATCAGGATTTAAACTACCTTTAGGCCAAAATTCTTGAGGACTTTTCAACCAGTTGGGGCCCTCCCACCAGAGGGATTGTTTAAGGGATTCTGCAGAACATCCCCGGGAAGGTAGATCGGCCGGGTTAAGAGTTCCGGGCACATAGTACCAATTTTCTGGCTTACTCAGTGATCGAATTTCTTTAACACGATTGTATACGAATGGAGCCCAGTTTTCACTTCCTTTTATCCAGTATAACGCATTGTTAGAGTCTGTCCAGAAAAGTGTTGGAATGTTTTCTAATTTCAAATCGGACTTAACACCTTTTGACAATCGTGCACCAATCGTACACGCGAGAAGTTCCAGTCTGGGAATGGTAATACATTTCAGCGGGGCTACTCTACATCGTGCTTGTATCAGCTGACAGGAGATTGATTTTTGATTTTCATTCCGCAAATATATACATGTAGCATAGGCTACTTTGCTCGCGTCACAAAATACATGTAAACTTAAATTACCGACGTTATCTGGATCTTCAATTAAACATCTCGGTATAACAATATCTTTAAGTGAGCATAATTGTTGTTTCCATTTCCGAAATTTTTGGGCAATTGATGTTGGTAATTCAGAGTCCCAAGTTACTTTATTTTTCCATAATTCTTGCAATAGTATTTTAGGGAAAAGAGTTACTGGGCAAGTATAACCGATGGGGTCAAAAATTTTGTGAACCTCCGACAAGATTTTCCTTTTAGTGACGGGTTCATCGTCCTTATTAATTTCTCTTATATCTATGGAAAGACTATCTGCGGGTAATAGCCATCGTAGGCCTAAAACTGGAACAATTTTGTTTTCTGGGGAGGGAATTTGTTTCATCGGGGAATGAGAATAACTGTGTTCCCATCCTCTGAGGTCAAATTTAGCTTGACTAAGAATGTATTTCGATTCTGTTATAAAATCATTGAGTTGTTCTTCATTGTCCAGACTAGTGACGCAATTGTCAACATAAAATGATTCCGACAGTCTAGAAGCTGTTTCCTGCATAGAGGGAGGTGACTTTCTTAAATGGTATTGTAAAGTAGCTCCCAACAAATAGGGACTGCAGGTAAGCCCGAAAACAACTCTTCTGTGTTGGAAAATTTTTGTTTTTTCAGAATTTCCCTCCTTCCACCATAAAAATCTTAAAAAGGGTCTGTCCTTTTCATTTAAACTAATTTGTAAAAAGGCTTTTCTTATGTCTGATATTACACCAATTTTCCTCAATCGGAACCGATTTATCAATGAAGGGATAAGTTCTACTAAATTGGGGCCTTTCAACAAGCAATCGTTAATAGATGGTGAGCCTTTTTCCCTCGCTGATCCATCGAAAACAGGACGTATTCGAGTTGTGGAATTTTCTTTTATGACAGCTCTGTGTGGCAGAAAAAATTCAGGTTCCGTTCCCGGAGTTGATTCGACCTCCTCAATAATACCCTCTTGAAGCCACTCATTAAATACTGATTCATAGGCAGTCAAATTGCCAGATTTCTTTAATGAATCTACGCAGTTTTTTAATCTACGTTCTGAAATTTTCCGAGCACTGGGGAGAGGGGGGTGACCTACAATCCATGGCAGACTAACCTGATATCGCCCTTCGTTATTTATTTGAATATTTTTAGTAAAATGCTCTTTTACAGCTTCTTCGAGTTCTAAACTGGATCCTTTATCACCTGGATCAAGAATTCCTAAAGTGTCTAATCGCCATAAATCCGTTAATTTTGCTTCATTTACATGTAACGATAAAACTACTTTCGTAGAATCGTTATATTCATTAGTTTTACCAATCAATGTCCACCCTAGTTTGGTATGGATTGCAGTTAAATCACTATTCAAGGATTTTATTTTTCCTGTTACTAATTTCCCATAGATATCAGCTCCGATAAGTAAACTTATTTCCTGTTCATTTTTAATTTTTGGAATCCCTGTATATGTACCATAATCTGAGAATTTTATCCCATTTCTTCTAGCTTCTTTAATCCAATGCCCATATTTTATTTTAGGAACTTCAGTACATATTTTGTCTTGATCATAGACATCGAAATTGCAATTGAAAGTGTTCTCTAAGTTACTTAAATATATTTTATATCGTTTATGAACATGTGTCTCTTGAATACCCCCAAACAAACTATGAACCATATTTTCTTCTCCCACCGCTTCATATCCCATACGATTAATCATATCTTTCGTTAAATAAGACCGTTGGCTGCCAGAATCAATCAAACATCGCACTAAACATTTGTTTATTTTTATCCTTTAATTCTAAACGGACAGTTAAAGTCTGCATTAACACTTCACGATTACAAGTTTTGTTTGATAATGACGCACTTTCCTTATTTTCTGGCGCATTTTCTTTTTCAGGACACATAATTCTATAATGTCGTTTTAAACAAGCGTTGCATTTAACATATTTTCTGCAATTTTTAGCAACGTGCCCCATCTTGAGACAAACGAAGCAACATCCAAACTGCTTCAAAGATTCTTTTTTACCCTGTAACGATTTATTTTTAAATAATTCACAATTAATCAATAAATGTTTCTCTTTACATTCTGGGCATCGAATCTGTTTAGAAAATGAAACACTTTCATTGATCAAACCAGAAGCAGTCGGAATATTTTTTGACGCCTGTTTTTCTCGCACCTGCTTCCCAGACACACTGTCGACATTCGAAGAATCTTGATTGCAGATTAAAAACGCAGTTCTTTCACGTGAAATAACTTCCAATTTTAGAAAATCTATTATTTCCGCAACTTTTAATTCTTCGTCATTTCCACATTTTTTTGTTATCTGTAATACTATGTCAGACGGTAATAATTTAATTAGAATAGGTGCGAGCAGCGCTGAATATTTTTCAATCTCTAATCCAAGAGATTTCAAATTTCTGATTTCGGTTTCACAAATATCCAGTAATCTGCGTAATGCATAAACATCACTGGATTTCTTTACTGAATTAAGCGATAACAGTTTATTGAGATGTGAATTAATAACTAAATGTTTTTTGCCGAATCTTTCTTTTAAAGTCTCTATAGCCGATAAATAGTTGCTATTAGTTAAACTATAGCCTTTTATCGAACTAGCTGCATCTGAAGTTAGATATGACTTCAAATAATTGAATTTTTCGACATCCGATAAATCTGTATTTTTATGAATAGTAGATTCGTATTGGTCCCAAAATCTTTGCCAATCTGAAGGATCGCCGTTAAATTTTTCAATTACTAGTTTGGGTAAATTTATGCGAATGGATTCTAAACCCCGAACTACGATTCTTTCTTCAGAATTATTTACTGTTGTAGTAGAAACATTTAAACTAGATTGAGATTCTAATTTCGATTTGGCTCGTTTAACTTTCGTTTTTAAAATAACTAAATTCGAATTATATTCATCACATTTTAATACCTCAGCTTCTATCTCGTCTAATTTAAGGTTTTTCTGAATTTCAAAATCGAGATATTGAAGCTCTTTTTCCTTCAATTCTAACTCAGCGAGAAATTGTTCTAATGTCTCTTCATCGGCACTGTTTTCTGAAATTGCCGCCTCTATTTTATTCGTTAATTTAGTAGTTTGTGATCTGACAGTAGTGCGTTTCGCTTTATTAATTGCATCCATTATTTTAAATCAATATTCACTATTAATTTATCGAATAAGATATTGCAATTACCTCATATTCAAAACACTACGAAACTAAAACAACGATATTTCCGATTCAATTTATTTCTAGGCAGTCCCTGTTTTCGGGCGCCAGATGACGTGTAATCACAACATAATAATTACACAGTTCAAAAAATAGGATAAGTAAAATTACTCACCCTTCCAAGGTAGGACGCCTTCTTAAGAATCAGGAGTTTCGATTTTAAATAGAGACGGTCATTTTGTGGATTTTTTAAACACAAGACATGATGAAGAGACTCTGGTACAAATTTCTAGTACTTTAATTCACACCTATTTCTATTTACATTCTTCTATTTACATTATATACAACATTAATTAAATTGAATTTAAGACATTCGTTCTTATTTCGCGGTAAAACCGACATCGTTCACTCAAGTTACTTCTCAGAACAATAATAAAGTCTCTGAGTTGCCAAATGACAAAAACAAAAGTTTCTTTTAGCAATGAAAAAAAATGTTCATGGAGGCAAATGTTTAGAGTCTATGCACACAAAAAAAAATGTCCAATTCATGGAATTCGGTGTTTTGCGACAACTTCCAAGCCAAATCAAAGGAAAAGTAGACAGTCACCCAGTCACTGTAAATGTGACGACTGTTTTGAAACATTTAATAATAGATCTGACTTAGTCAAACATAGAAAAATTCATCTTTCACCTAAAGAACTTAACCCGTCTGATCAACTTTCCTTGGGAAACAGTTCGAAATAAGAAATTTCAGACATCACTCAGTTTAGTAAAATATTTAAGTTTTTCGATGTTTCTACTCCTGCTCATTGGAATTTAGGTGAGGAAATGATTGTTGAAGTACAAATGAATAAGAACTATGAGCTTTATGTTCACATACAGAAATACGAAGAATTTGAAAAGAACGGTCGTGAACTTACCCCCACAAATGAAGGCATTACATTATCATGTGCAACATTCGACAAATTTGAATCGAGATTGGATAAATTTAATTTTGTTTCTGAAAAAGATACATTCGTATGTAATAATGACTTACTAATCGCTTATGTAAATAAGGAATCATGCATACTGCAAAAATTATTCAAATCGAAAAAGTTTGGGTTTTGTTTGAAGTCGGATTTTTTACTGCTTACAAAAGATCAATATTTGAAACTAGTGAAAAATGGCTTTAAAATTACCAAATGTCTCATTGAGACGCTTTTAACCAAGCTTATTCCTGTTTCGATTTTAGAAAACTTAAACAAATGTAAATGTACCCACCTCACAATAGAAGAGACTTTGAACTATTTCTTAAAATGTTTCGATGACGAGTTAAAGTCATCCGTTTCTCGCGTGTTTGATTGCTATCGATGTTCAATCGGAGAACCAATTAATGTGAAACACGAGTGTGATAGTTATAATTTGCGTACAAAGTATAATTGGTGTAGCGACAGTGCACTGCTAAATTTCAACGTGACTGAATTTGTAAATAACATATTCAAGAAATGTTCATGTAATTATACTCATTTATTTTTTGAAACTATGAATATGGACTTTTATAATAACCATTTAGACAATGTATTTGTAAATTAACATAGAAATGTATTTATTTAATAAATATTTGTTTTTATATCACATATCTGTTTTTATTTCACATGTCTATTTATTTTTTTATTTTTATTTATTTATGAAATCAATCTTTGAAGTTTCATTTTCTAGAAAAAAAAATGAACATATATTTATGAGTAGGCAAAATTTTTTTAATTGTAGTCTTTAAAGTTAACACTTTTTGGTTAAATGAAATCTCTTTTTAAGAAAAATTTATTATTTTTATTTGAATAGGTATTAAACTTATTTATTGATAAGAAAGTTTAATTTTCTCTCTCCTTTTAAACAATGACATTGCATGTTTTGATAATTTCCATCCCACAGTTAACATTACAGTATTTAACATAGTTAAGAAACTGCTTAACTTAAACCGTCACTGTATTTATTATAGATAAGTAAACATTTTATCTTTAACCTAAATGTAATTTAAATGATTAACTATAACTGTGACTGCTTTTAATCTAGATAAGTGAATGTTTCCAGGAAACACAATCAGTTTACTGTAGACTTTTATCGAGATTACACCAGTTAGTGGAATGCTGATTAAAAATATTTTATGACATTAATATGCAGAAAAGATCTCACGAAGAAGTACTTTCACCTTCAAAACGTCTACGTTTAGAAAAAACCATGGAAAATTTAAATACCTATGCGAAGGAGTTAAAAGACCCAAGATTAAAACTTTCTAAAATGGGTAATAACTGTGTAACTACTGAGGACTTACAAGATGTGAAACCCGAGATCGCTATGAATTTTTCAAACTTTGCCTATGGGAATGATACAACATCTTTCGAGAATCCCGGTCGAATGCCAAATTCTGCCACGGACTATTTGAATACATTTTTCGAAGACATGAATTTTGAAAATTTAGATTGTTCTACTACCTTAGCGTTTCAAGAACCTACAAATAATATTTTACAGACTACTTTTAAACGCGAGGTCTACGAGCTACAAGCAAGCAACCTTTCCCAAACAAGTGGTGAATTACAAACCACCATCTCACCTGCAAATGACATTAAAAGTGATAAATTATGCAATTCCTATGTGTTTCACAAAGAACTAAGTGACTGTTTCTATTTAACTTTGAAGTTAAGAACTAAACAATATTATATACTTATACGAGAATTTAAACGCAATGTATCTACTAATGAAGAAATCCCGACAAACCGAGTGGTTAATATGGATATTCCTAGCTGGTTTGAGTTTCAATATAAACTTATTGCATTTAATTTAAGATACAAAAGCACGTCCTTTGTTTCTAATAACTTGATTTTAGTGTTAAATCAAAATTCTACAATTCGAATTAAAAATTTAAAGAATCATTCTTATATTGACTTAAACGAACATCAACTAGAAAAATTAAAAGAAAGTATCTCTCATTTAAATAGTGCACTTTTACAACATATGTATACAAAACTTTTACCATCTCTTATTAAAAAGAGATGTATGGTGAGTAATATATCTACAGAAAATGATGAGGTGTTAAAGTATAAACTTAACACATGTATCGAGAATAATATGTTATCAATACTTAATCAATTGTATGAATGCCATGCATGTGCACTACGACATTCGAGCAAAAGCCTTCACTCCTGTTTCACATTTAAAAATAGGGAAAAATTTAATCAATTAGGGGAAGCTTTGTTAATGCTCGTAGATTTCTATTATGTAACTTCAACGTTTCTAAACGGAGTTTATAATGTTAGTGAGCACTTTTTATGTAAGATTAATGAACAAACTATTTGTAATGAATTATTTAAGACCTGAAAATAAAATGTTTTTGATTAAGTTCTGTTTGTTTATTTTTGCAAAGTGTCTATGAGTGAATTTATTAGTTTATAATTTAGTAGAAATTTTAAGTGAAGTGATGTAATCCAATTAAAAAATAAATTAATCTATAACAAAAATTAATTGTAATAAAAATATTCACATTAAAAAAAAAAAGGTTAAAAAAATTAGAAGTTAATGAAATTAAAACTTATTAAAATTAAAAGTTAACAACAAAAAATAAATAATAAAATAAAATAAAGATTAACAAAAATATAGTTTTAAAATAAAAGTAAACAAAAAGAGTTATAAAGTAAAAGTTAACAAAAAGTTAAAAGTTAATAAAATATTTAAAAAAGCAAAAGAATGTATGTGTTATGAAGAGAGGGGTTTCCTTGTGGAAGTAACTTACAAAATGTATGTGTATGTATTTATTAGTTTTTCATTTAGTAGAACTTTTAAGTGATCAGTTAGAATTTATGTTTTTATAACACAAAATAAAATTTTTAACTATTGCAAAAAGATTCAACTATTGAATGGAAATATGCATATTATTAAAACAATCACAAGTTAATAAAATGAAAGATTTTAAATTTCATACAATTTAACAAATATATATATATATACGAAACACATTACGGATTTAAATATTATAAGAAATGTTTGATTGAAATTTTTAAGACAGATTTAATTCTTGGTTCTGCCATATATAGTTCGAACTTATTTTAGAAGATAGTTTTCAATAGTCTTGTGGTTCGAACTTGACAAAATGAAATCAAGACACAATGAATTGTATGTTATTTTAATCATTATGTCATGACTTCATACTTCTGAAAGTGTATTTAAAGGTTTCTCTAGCTTTATTCAATGTTATTAAGCGTTTGTGAAACCGAAAATTAATGAAAAAACAGATCGCCTTCTACCAATTGCGCTAAGAATGTTTTATTCAATTATTATAAATAATAAAACCTTTTAGAATATTACTTATTTTAAATTCAAAATAATAAAAATTTAAAGTTAACAAAATAAATAATTCCTCTGTTCATTATAAATAAATAAAAGTTTACAAAATAAAAGTTTCAAAATTAAAACTTTATAAAAATTATAAGTTAACAAAAAATTAAATAAAATAAAATTTTAAAATAAAAATTATGAAAAGTAAAGTTTATAAAAATTAAAAGTTTTAATTTTTAAGTTATGTTTAAAAATCTTCAAATTAATCAAAATTGACTTTTAGTTTTATGTTAATGTAAGTTTCAATGTTTTAAATATCGAGCTAACTGTTTATCCCCATAATCATTTGTTTACCCATCTTCCAACTAACCAACTGGTTGCCTAGCCAACCATATACTTTGTAACTACACATGCGCAGAAAAAAAAACACTAACTTGAGTTTTACTTTAAACCTTTGCTAGATTAGATATATTATACAAGTCGAATATCTTCCATACTTAGAAAATTTATAATTTTCAACTATTCGTCCCTATTTATCTTAAAACATTAACAAATAAATATAATTTATATACTTACAAAAACAGGATAACTTAAAAAGGGGTCCATACATTTCAGCTTGCTAAAGTCAAGTGTCTGGTTTATAACAGAATGAGGTTAAACTATCAGTTTACTTACTTATCACTCACGTGATCAAGACCTTATCAGTTACATGTTCAGGCCGATAACAGCTAAAAACAGCGTGTTGGTCATTTTAACTTCTGACTTCGCATACTGTGGTTCGGTAAGTTTTCTTGTCTAACATTTCTTTCTTTTTAAGAAATAAACTAATCGGAAAAATTTCTTTTCACACCCACTTACTTTTAAATCACAATGTTAAAAGACTAAATTTTATTATCTTAAATTATTCTTTTAAATGTCAAACAAAAGATCTTACAATATATTTACAAATAAGTTCTTATAAAACGGTTTTAATTAGTTAAAGGATGAACATTGTTATTTTAACTATCTATTATTTTGAAAGCGAAAAAGATTAATTCACATGAAAATTAAACTTACCTTATTTATAAGCTGGGTAAGCAGGGTCTGGCTTTTGTGACGACTTGTAGAGATTTGAAAGATAGTACAAACGTATATCAGTTAATCTCACGTGATATGATGACGTTACTAAGTGACGTCATCCACCACAGGTTAATCACGTGACTACGCGACCATAACTAAACATCACATTACTAGTGATGTTTAGATCACGTAGCTAATTGTAATTATCATAAAATATACTTATAATATATTTATAAAAATATATTCATAAATTAATAACTAATTTATTTGCGTATTATTTTGAAAAGCATAGCATTTTAAAATCATAAATTAATTAATTATTAATTTATGAATATATTTTTATAAATATATTATAATTATATTTTATGATAATTACAATTAGCTACGTGATCTAAACATCACTAGTAATGTGAAAATTATGGTCGCGTAGTCACGTGATTAACCTGTGGTGGATGACGTCACTTAGTAACGTCATCATATCACGTGAGATTAACTGATATACGTTTGTACTATCTTTCAAATCTCTACAAGTCGTCCCAAAGCCAGACCCTGCTTACCCAGCTTATAAATAAGGTAAGTTTAATTTTCATGTGAATTAATCTTTTTCGCTTTCAAAATAATAGATAGTTAAAATAACAATGTTCATCCTTTAACTAATTAAAACCGTTTTATAAGAACTTATTTGCAAATATATTGTAAGATCTCTTGTTTGACATTTAAAAGAATAATTTAAGATAATAAAATTTAGTCTTTTAACATTGTGATTTAAAAGTAAGTGGGTGTGAAAAGAAATTTTTCCGATTAGTTTATTTCTTAAAAAGAAAGAAATGTTAGACAAGAAAACTTACCGAACCACAGTATGCGAAGTCAGAAGTTAAAATGACCAACACGCTGTTTTTAGCTGTTATCGGCCTGAACATGTAACTGATAAGGTCTTGATCACGTGAGTGATAAGGAAGTAAACTGATAGTTTAACCTCATTCTGTTATAAACCAGACACTTGACTTTAGCAAGCTGAAATGTATGGACCCCTTTTTAAGTTATCCTGTTTTTGTAAGTATATAAATTATATTTATTTGTTAATGTTTTAAGATAAATAGGGACGAATAGTTGAAAATTATAAATTTTCTAAGTATGGAAGATATTCGACTTGTATAATTTATCTAATCTAGCAAAGGTTTAAAGTAAAACTCAAGTTAGTGTTTTTTTTTCTGCGCATGTGTAGTTACAAAGTATATGGTTGGCTAGGCAACCAGTTGGTTGGTTGGAAGATGGGTAAACAAATGATTATGGGGATAAACAGTTAGCTCGATATTTAAAACATTGAAACTTACATTAACATAAAACTAAAAGTCAATTTTGATTAATTTGAAGATTTTTAAACATAACTTAAAAATTTTAAAAACTTTTAATTTTATAAACTTTACTTTTCATAATTTTTATTTTAAAATTTATTTTATTTAATTTTTTGTTAACTTATAATTTTTATAAAGTATTAATTTTGAAACTTTTATTTTGTAAACTTTTATTTATTTATAATGAACAGAGGAATTATTTATTTTGTTAACTTTAATTTTTTTTATTTTGAATTTAAAATAAGTAATATTCTAAAAGGTTTTATTATTTATAATAATTGAATAAAACATTCTTAGCGCAATTGGTAGAAGGCGATCTGTTTTTTCATTAATTTTCGGTTTCACAAACGCTTAATAACATTGAATAAAGCTAGAGAAACCTTTAAATACACTTTCAGAAGTATGAAGTCATGACATAATGATTAAAATAACATACAATTCATTGTGTCTTGATTTCATTTTGTCAAGTTCGAACCACAAGACTATTGAAAACTATCTTCTAAAATAAGTTCGAACTATATATGGCAGAACCAAGAATTAAATCTGTCTTAAAAATTTCAATCAAACATTTCTTATAATATTTAAATCCGTAATGTGTTTCGTATATATATATATATTTGTTAAATTGTATGAAATTTAAAATCTTTCATTTTATTAACTTGTGATTGTTTTAATAATATGCATATTTCCATTCAATAGTTGAATCTTTTTGCAATAGTTAAAAACTTTATTTTGTGTTATAAAAACATAAATTCTAACTGATCACTTAAAAGTTCTACTAAATGAAAAACTAATAAATACATACACATACATTTTGTAAGTTACTTCCACAAGGAAACCCCTCTCTTCATAACACATACATTCTTTTGCTTTTTTAAATATTTTATTAACTTTTAACTTTTTGTTAACTTTTACTTTATAACTCTTTTTGTTTACTTTTATTTTAAAACTATATTTTTGTTAATCTTTATTTTATTTTATTATTTATTTTTTGTTGTTAACTTTTAATTTTAATAAGTTTTAATTTCATTAACTTCTAATTTTTTTAACCTTTTTTTTTTTTAATGTGAATATTTTTATTACAATTAATTTTTGTTATAGATTAATTTATTTTTTAATTGGATTACATCACTTCACTTAAAATTTCTACTAAATTATAAACTAATAAATTCACTCATAGACACTTTGCAAAAATAAACAAACAGAACTTAATCAAAAATATTTTATTTTCAGGTCTTAAATAATTCATTACAAATAGTTTGTTCATTAATCTTACATAAAAAGTGCTCACTAACATTATAAACTCCGTTTAGAAACGTTGAAGTTACATAATCGAAATCTACGAGCATTAACAAAGCTTCCCCTAATTGATTAAATTTTTCCCTATTATTAAATGTGAAACAGGAGTGAAGGCTTTTGCTCGAATGTCGTAGTGCACATGCATGGCATTCATACAATTGATTAAGTATTGATAACATATTATTCTCGATACATGTGTTAAGTTTATACTTTAACACCTCATCATTCTCTGTAAATATATTACTCACCATACATCTCTTTTTAATAAGAGATGGTAAAAGTTTTGTATACATATGTTGTAAAAGTGCACTATTTAAATGAGAGATACTTTCTTTTAATTTTTCTAGTTGATGTTCGTTTAAGTCAATATAAGAATGATTCTTTAAATTTTTAATTCGAATTGTAGAATTTTGATTTAACACTAAAATCATGTTATTAGAAACAAAGGACGTGCTTTTGTATCTTAAATTAAATGCAATAAGTTTATATTGAAACTCAAACCAGCTAGGAATATCCATATTAACCACTAGGTTTGTCGGGATTTCTTCATTAGTAGATACATTGCGTTTAAATTCTCGTATAAGTATATAATATTGTTTAGTTCTTAACTTCAAAGTTAAATAGAAACAGTCACTTAGTTCTTTGTGAAACACATAGGAATTGCATAATTTATCACTTTTAATGTCATTTGCAGGTGAGATGGTGGTTTGTAATTCACCACTTGTTTGGGAAAGGTTGCTTGCTTGTAGCTCGTAGACCTCGCGTTTAAAAGTAGTCTGTAAAATATTATTTGTAGGTTCTTGAAACGCTAAGGTAGTAGAACAATCTAAATTTTCAAAATTCATGTCTTCGAAAAATGTATTGAAATAGACCGTGGCAGAATTTGGCATTCGACCGGGATTCTCGAAAGATGTTGTATCATTCCCATAGGCAAAGTTTGAAAAATTCATAGCGATCTCGGGTTTCACATCTTGTAAGTCCTCAGTAGTTACACAGTTATTACCCATTTTAGAAAGTTTTAATCTTGGGTCTTTTAACTCCTTCTCATAGGTATTTAAATTTTCCATGGTTTTTTCTAAACGTAGACGTTTTGAAGGTGAAAGTACTTCTTCGTGAGATCTTTTCTGCATATTAATGTCATAAAATATTTTTAATCAGCATTCCACTAACTGGTGTAATCTCGATAAAAGTCTACAGTAAACTGATTGTGTTTCCTGGAAACATTTACTTATCTAGATTAAAAGCAGTCACAGTTATAGTTAATCATTTAAATTACATTTAGGTTAAAGATAAAATGTTTACTTATCTATAATAAATACAGTGACGGTTTAAGTTAAGCAGTTTCTTAACTATGTTAAATACTGTAATGTTAACTGTGGGATGGAAATTATCAAAACATGCAATGTCATTGTTTAAAAGGAGAGAGAAAATTAAACTTTCTTATCAATAAATAAGTTTAATACCTATTCAAATAAAAATAATAAATTTTTCTTAAAAAGAGATTTCATTTAACTAAAAAGTGTTAACTTTAAAGACTACAATTAAAAAAATTTTGCCTACTCATAAATATATGTTCATTTTTTTTTTCTAGAAAATGAAACTTCAAAGATTGATTTCATAAATAAATAAAAATAAAAAAATAAATAGACATGTGAAATAAAAACAGATATGTGATATAAAAACAAATATTTATTAAATAAATACATTTCTATGTTAATTTACAAATACATTGTCTAAATGGTTATTATAAAAGTCCATATTCATAGTTTCAAAAAATAAATGAGTATAATTACATGAACATTTCTTGAATATGTTATTTACAAATTCAGTCACGTTGAAATTTAGCAGTGCACTGTCGCTACACCAATTATACTTTCTACGCAAATTATAACTATCACACTCGTGTTTCACATTAATTGGTTCTCCGATTGAACATCGATAGCAATCAAACACGCGAGAAACGGATGACTTTAACTCGTCATCGAAACATTTTAAGAAATAGTTCAAAGTCTCTTCTATTGTGAGGTGGATACATTTACATTTGTTTAAGTTTTCTAAAATCGAAACAGGAATAAGCTTGGTTAAAAGCGTCTCAATGAGACATTTGGTAATTTTAAAGCCATTTTTCACTAGTTTCAAATATTGATCTTTTGTAAGCAGTAAAAAATCCGACTTCAAACAAAACCCAAACTTTTTCGATTTGAATAATTTTTGCAGTATGCATGATTCCTTATTTACATAAGCGATTAGTAAGTCATTATTACATACGAATGTATCTTTTTCAGAAACAAAATTAAATTTATCCAATCTCGATTCAAATTTGTCGAATGTTGCACATGATAATGTAATGCCTTCATTTGTGGGGGTAAGTTCACGACCGTTCTTTTCAAACTCTTCGTATTTCTGTATGTGAACATAAAGCTCATAGTTCTTATTTATTTGTACTTCAACAATCATTTCCTCACCTAAATTCCAATGAGCAGGAGTAAAAACATCGAAAAACTTAAATATTTTACTAAACTGAGTGATGTCTGAAATTTCATATTTCGAACTGTTTCCCAAGGAAAGTTGATCAGACGGGTTAAGTTCTTTAGGTGAAAGATGAATTTTTCTATGTTTGACTAAGTCAGATCTATTATTAAATGTTTCAAAACAGTCGTCGCATTTACAGTGACTGGGTGACTGTCTACTTTTCCTTTGATATGGCTTGGAAGTATTATGAATTTTCCCATGCTTTAATAAATCACTCTTTTGTGAAAATACTTCGCCACATACATTACAATTATGAATCACAGGGGTCTTTGAATGGACCTTCATATGATTTAATAAATGATACTTTCTAGCAAATGTTTTTTCACAAATTATACACACAAGAGGTATTTTCTCCAGATGACATTTCATGTGAAACGTTAAGTTAACCTTTCGGGGAAAAGTTTTGTCGCAAGTAGAACACACAAAGGGTAACTTCTGTTTCTTTAATCCTGATGAGGTGGGTTTCACTTCACAATTCGAAACCGGTTCTTCTTTAGGCTGTATTAAAAATTCCATGTCATGGTCATTTAATCCTGGTGATGAGGGTTCACTCTTCACGTTAGACATATCATTAGCACTTAACAAAGCAGAATCCATGACTCGTTCCGTAATCACTTAAATGTAAACTAACTTAAAACGGAAAACACAACCTTTCAGAGCGGTAACAGGAAACAATATAATCATATTAACTCGTTTCTTGGAAGTTCACAAAATGATAAAGGGCGCTTGTTTGAAAATAATAACATTTTATTGGTTTAAAAAAGTCACGTGATTATTTTATCATACTCTGTTATAAGTTCAATAGTCAGTTAATTCTTACACATTGATTCAGGAAAGGTTACATATCAGAAGTTCGTACAATTGTAAGTCAAAAATGCTTTTCTAAATAATATTTTACTGGTCGAATCACTTGTGTATCAGAAGTTCATATGTTTGTAAGTTAAAAATTCTTATTAATCTCGTATTTAGTGCTTTTATAAATAATATTTTACTGATCGAATCACTTACGTGTTATAAATCTAACTAGAAAAAGTGAATATTTCAAATAAGTCATGTTAGAAAAAACTAGATTCGATTATCTTTTTTTTAAATGTTGGTTGTATAAAGTCAATCGTTTAACAGTTGTTATTATTTTTTAAATAATTTTTATTATTTTTGAACAGTTGTTATTATTATTTGAACATTTTTTATTATTTTTGATCATTTGTTTAGTTGTTATTATATTTTTGATACTTTTATTTTTTTTCCCTGTGCTTTTTTTTCAAACAGGCGAAAATTTCAAAATTGTAGTTTACAATTCTAAAATACACTTTTAATGAAAGCAGTCTGTTACAAGATAATCACAAAAAGTTAACATTATCTTTCAAAAATAAACCCTCATTTCACAATATAATTGAAACTGAACAGGCAAAATTAAAAATCACGTTATTCCAAACACAAATATCCGTAATCTAACCACCATGATATCCAGATAAAGCTATCCTAAATTATCAAAGCAAATTATCAAAGAAAATTTCGATAGGATAAAAATTTGACTGTAAGTTTCGAAGGAAAACCTATCCCCGAATCAAACTTGGCAGATTTATTTAATCTTTTGTTTTCTGTAAATAAAAGAAAACCGATCAAGGCACAGAACGAATTATTAGAAATATTAAACGAAATGAATGTCCCGCGAAATTTTATTAAAAATAAATATTTGTCAACAAACATTAAACAAGATTCTGTATTAGATTTGTCAAAACCCACTAAAAAACGAAAAGTGGGTCCACATGTATTGCATTGGGAAAATTATTAATAAAATTGAATTTGTTTTTAACTATACCTCTTTCCTATGTTTTCTACACCAAACACAATAAAAACAGTAATTACCCCTAAAGATGTCTTCTTTTTACCATTGCTTCCACTATACATTTTAAAATAAATATGTTAATATTCAATCCAATCATATCGAAAAAGATAAATTTCCGGTTTCATTTAAATTCAGTATAAAATAAACCTTAAACTTTTCACTTCCGGTAAGCATATAAATGAGCGAAAACACAATGCATACCGTTATATACAGACACACGACGCTAATCACTTCCTTTTTCAAGTCATTTTAACACACGATACGTCACTCTCACGATACTTCTCTTTAAACACTTGAAATCTCGACATTCATATATAGCTTCTTGGCTTGATCAGTTAAACCTACCACAAATTATCAAGTCAAGAAGCTATTTTGCAGGTTCAAACCTCAGTGAAATCTTTTCAAGAAAACCTATTTTAAATATCCGTTATTGCATTCCCTTCCGATAGATGGCGACACCAAAAAAATGTTTAATCTACGTTTCGCGTTCAAACTTAAAGTCAATTCTAAAATTTAAAAAAAAAAAAAAAAAAAATTAAGCCCCCCTCAAAAATAAGCCCCCCTTAAAAAAAGTTAACCGCCTCTTCAAAAATAAGCTCCCTCACTTTTAGACCCTCCTCCTATAGCAGACTTCAATCTAACATTTAAATTTAATCTAAAAAAAAAAATTAATCCCTCCTTAAAAATTAAGCCCCCCTAAATTTTAAGCACCCCCTTAAAAATGTTAGCCCCCTCACTTTTATACCCTCCTCCTATAGTACTGTAACACGCTCTCTGAACCTTGCACCTGCTGCTGCTGGCCACGTTCTCTGCACCTTGCACCTTGCACCTGCTGCTGCTGACGCTGAACTCTCAGTTTTATACTACTCCCACGATTCCGAAAAGCGTTCATTATCTTTAGAAACCTCAAAACAAAATATATTTTTTAAGATTAAAAGAAGCATTTACAAAAACAAAATTTTCTTCTGCTGCCACAGATTTTCGGAAACGTTTCCGAGTAGTTTTTACAGTGCATATTAATCAGTTTTCTCAACCCGGAATATAGGTTTTTCGGATGCTATCCATTCTCAAGTAAGCAGTTTCATGTTCAACAAACATGTTTTACAGACAAACGTGATTCATTAACATTAACATTAAGATTAATATTATTCTATTACTGTTGCATGTACAACCTCAATTACGCAGCTGAAAATGTTTCATTGAGAACATATAGCATCCTAAAAACTTATATTCCGGGTTAAGGAAACTGATTAATACACTATAAAAACTACTCGGAAACGTTTCCGAAAACCAGTGGCAGTAAAAGAAACTTTGTGTTTATAAATGATTCTTTAAATCTCAAAAATATATGGTTTCTGAGATTGCTACAGATAAAGAGCACTTTTTGAAATAGTAGGAAATTTGGAAGGGGTTATTGTATATTTTCGTTCGTGGTTATATTATATTTTCATAGATTAAGAAACATTTGTCTTTTTTTACAGTGTATATTCGTTAGCGGAGGTATTACTTCATTTCTTTTACTTTATGTATGATTATACGCCCCGTATTTGTCAAAATGTTTTATTTATCTTACTTTTTGGCCCACTACGAGAGGGAACCGTGACTACCTCAGTAGGTTTTCACACTCCTCGAGTTGTGGTAGAGCAAGTCCGGGTTGGAACATCCCGACTTAAGGCCTAGGGCCTGGTTCCCTTCTGAGTTTCCAGCTCCGAAGCTGTTGGGGGACGCCGGCCCGTCTCCAAGTGTCTCGCGGTGACTCCCCGTGGTTTCACCGCATATCGCAACGGCCTACGTCGTCAACACGTGGGTTCAAGGTTAGACGGTCCGTATTGGATCGGCTCTCCGACCGGCCGAAGCGCTGTAGCGACACAAAGCTACTGGCGCGATAAAAGTCTTTCAGGACTTGGGTTCGGTGGTCGGCTACGCGCGGTGCGCTCCCTCATGGGCGCCTGCGGCGCAGCTTACTTTTATCTGACTTTTTATTAGAAATTATTAAATGTATGATTACCAAGAAAACATCTGGATCTATGTATCGAATAGAATTATTGGAGAACGACAGGAGCCATACAGAAGTCAAGTTTTGAAGATTCCTTCCTTCTAGAGATGTGAGGTGACTTGAATCAATTTGTAAAACCGTAATGGAGTCTTTTACAATCCTAAGATCAGGAACAACCTAAAATAAATAAATAAATATCAATACTTAGAAAAAATTATTTAAATACTCAATGAATGCAGAATAATTAATACCTCCTGTCACACGACAAATCATAAAAATTTCAAAAAGCCTTACATTATTTTAATTAAAGGAATTAATTTAATGACATCCAACCATTTCTGCGAATTTCTTAGGTTTTAAAACATAATCTTAATTTCAGTCTTTTTCGCGTAAGATGGTTCAGTGGTAGCGCTTTTTCCTTGCAAGAATAAGTACAACACTTGATTAATGTATAATCAGAAATGAAGAGAAAAGTTTGTAAGAAAGAAAAAAAATATTTACTTGAAAATTCATGCATATATTCAGAATAAGAAATACAATTCGCCTTTGCAATATTATCACGCGTCTTTATAGACGTTAGATGTAAAAACATTTAACTAAAAAAATTTTCTTTAAAAAAGCAAAACGAAAAGGCCTTCTTTCATACTGTCTTGAGCCTCTAAATGTCTAAACAGAGCAATAATGATGTAAATTGTCGATCCACTTTGAGAAAGCACGGGGATATACAGGATGTAACTGAATTGATGGTCATAAATGTAAGGGGTGATAATATATGTCAAGACAAGCAAATTTTGTATCGGAAACTAGGGTCGCAATACACTTATTAAATCAATAATACAGGGTATCTCACACCAAGCCCAATCCACACTTTCGTTCATAACTGTAACAATAATGAAAATATTTTAGCGAAATCTAAAACTCAACAAATTTGTCTTCTGTGAAATGCAGTGACATCAAGGGAATTGTTGGAATTTTACTGTAATTCGATCAGTGACATCATATGTTTTGTCAATTACCTTCCGAGTTTTGAAGTGTCTATCTCAGTTTTTACTTGGGCATGGAGGATTGCCGTTTCTACAGGGTGACAAGAAATAACTTGGATGAAGTTTCAAACCAAAAATCTGTAACTACCACTAAAGTTATAAAGTTATTGTCATAGGGAATTGATTCTAGGAAGCTACTGAACAGGTGTACGTAAATTAGTTGTGATAACCCTTATGGTTAACAAACGATCTGCCATACTTGAATTACATAAGCAAGGAATGAAACAATGTGAAATTGTTCAACGATTGAAAGTGCCTAAGCAGACGGTTGCATACACAATCAAAAGGTTTAAAGAACTCGGACATGATAGTGACAGGCCAGGAAGAGGAAGAAAGCGCACATTTAACACATCAAGAAACCGGGTAGTTATCAAAAAGCGAGTTCAACGAAATCCTAGGATTTCAATGAGAAAGGTTGCTAGAGAGTTGAAGATCAACAGAGAAACCGCACGTTTGATGGCAAAAGTAGAGCTTGGTCTTCACCCTTACAAAATGAAAGAGGCTCAAAAGTTAACAGCAGAGAACAAACGCACAAGACTTCAAAGGTGTAAACAACTGTTAAAGCGGGCCGCAGATGATCGATGACAAACGTTTGTCTTCACAGATGAGAAACTGTTTTCGATTGAACAAGCTCACAATAGCAGAGTTTTGTCAGCAGAAGCACCTGGACCATCTTGCATTGTTGAACGGCGTCAACGACCCCAATCTGTAATGGTTTGGGGTGGGATATGTGCTAGTGGGTAAACACCACTTGTTTTTGTTAATCAAGGGATAAAGATTAATCAACAAACATATCGCAAACTCATTTTGGAAGATGTTGTCTTACCTTGGTCACAAAAGTTAGTTGGAAACAAAAGATGGACCTTCCAACAGGATTCCGCACCTGTACACAGAGCTAAAGGCACTCAAGATTGGTGCAAGACACATTTTCCTGACTTCAATGGAGCTCAAGAATGGCCACCGTATTCCCCACATTTGAACCCAATGGATTATTCTGTTTGGTCCATCTGGGAGACAAGGGTGTGTGCTAAGCCTCATAAAACTTTGGAATCCCTAAAGAAATCCTTATGCAAGGAATGGGATAAAATATCAGTAAGTGAGTTGCGGCCCATAGCCGAAAAATTTGTGACTCGTTTAAAGCTCTGTATTAAGGCTAAAGGTAGCCACTTTGAAAATTTATGTATTATATATTAGACGAAATAATGTATTCATATTTATTTTGAAGTTTGGTCGTAATATTTTCATTAGCATTAAAGTTATAATGTATCATGTGTGTCCAAGTTATTTCTTGTCACCCTGTATTACTTTATGTGATTTTATCATGTTTCACAGCAAGAGAAGTAACTATGATGAAGATATCACTATAATATTTTCATTATTTTTACAGTTATGAACACAAAAATTTGGATTGGGATTGGTGTGAGACACCCTGTATTTTTTATTTAACAAGTGGAACCCTGATTTCCTGTACAAAATTTGCTTGTCTTGACCATTGCTTTCTACCATCCCTTACATTTCTGACCATCAATTCAGTTACACCCTGTATGTATGTGGTGCGATACAAAAGTGCTCGGGATGCATTTAATGTAATTCGCGGATCAAAAAAATAAATTTTGAACCAGAAATGCTGTTTAATAAAACGTAATTTATTCCTTTGTTAAACATACCGTGCTTCCCTGAAAATAACACTGTGTCTTATCGTGTATATTATTTCTGTTGTCAACATCCCTTTTTCTAAGCAAATACAAAACGCAGAGCTATAAATGAGATACCATATGAAACGATTTCGAACAGGCTGCTGACATAGTACACTTACATTTCTTTAAAACATGTTTTTTGATTAAAAATTGCTGTTAATTAAAAATTAAATCTACATTGCTGTCATAAATGGAATGAAAAGTTTTTCTCAAATCAGTGTTGCCACAAAAATAAAGTACTGCATTATCAGATGACGTCATTCTATAATGCAATTTTACCATCAGCGGTCTATAAACCCCGCATTTAATATATATTCGGTTAATCCGTCTTGTCATAAAATCGTTTCATAAAATTGTTTCATTATGATTTTATGTATATAAGGTAAATTTAAAACAACTCCAACTACTAAATTTATAACAACAATCATTTTAACAGAACGAGATCCTTATCTCCCCCAATATAAAATAAAAATCGAAAAACCGTTTTATCATCAAAATTAAATACTTCAAGCAACATTTCAATATGCCTAAATAACTTCAATTAAAAAACAGTATATTTTAATTCTAAATTCTTTTTTTAGAATTTCGTTCATCTTCACTCCTCTGTCTATTCTGTCAGAGTTCGTATCCGGAAACTGTATAGGTCAGAGACTTGAGATTTTGCATACTTATAGCTGAATAGCCCTTATCACACCACAAATCATAAAATTTTGAAAAAATCTTATATTATTTTAATTAAATGAGTTAATTTGATCACATCCGATCTTTTTTGCGGTTTTCTTAGATTTTAAAACAGAACCTTAATTTCAGTCTTTTTCGCGTAGGCTAGATGGTTCAGTGGTAGCGCTTTTAATCCTAACCCAAAGCTTCCTGGTTCTATTCTTGACGACATAAGTTGAAATTTTCGATTTTTACATTTCATTGTCCGATGAATATAATAAAAAAAAAAATTCATATTATTTTGCAATTTTAAGGGTTTCGTTTTTTTTAAAACTAAAATTAAATCATGTAATTAAATATGCTTTTCAGATATACAAACATATGCTGTTACAATTGTGTCTGAAAAAATGTTGTTGAATATTTTTAAATTATTAAAAAATAGCTTCCTCTTGTTATAATTTTATTATTAATTTTAATGGTGCTTCCATCTATGTTCTTATTCATAAAGTATATTAATAAATAATAAGGATTTATAAATTATAAATTAATGATTTCGATTTGTTAATTAAGGATAAAATGTTTTGAAAGTTATATTAAACGAAACACTTTGTGCGATCTTCGATCACACTTGCCCTTTTTTTTTCTAACGCTTCAACTCCACCTACAACTGTTGCCATGTAACTGCAAATATTGTGATGCGGCAATTATTTGTAATGTTTACGTTATAAAGTAAAATTATGTCTCTGAGTAACGGTGACGTCATATCGACGGTGGCAACGATTTGAGCGATCTGCTTCGCAGTTTTCGCCATTTTATTAACTTCTGACCATCCCACAATTTCTATTTTAACACCGTCGAATAGAAAATAATCTCTTTCAAATGCAATTTGTCTGAAACCTATATATCAATATACAGATCTTTTTACCGTTTTTAAAATAATTTTCAAGTATGATTTATATGTTTTTTTAAACTATCTCTATCGTATGCAGTCAGGTTACGAAAGAGTTGCGTTTAAATAGTTCAGCTTTTGTTTCTGACTGATATTCTTTAACTAGGACTTCCCTCAAAGGGATTAGTCTGAGTGATATTGCTGAGAACATAGGATTAACAATTATGATATAATGAAAAAGAAATAATTAAATGATAGAATTACAAAACATCATATATAAATTCATATACACTGTAAAAAAAAAAAAAAAAAAAAAAAAAAAAAAGGTACTGTTTATCAGGTTTGTTTTCACTTTTTTGTATAACATTTGTCAAAGAATCTCATTTCCTTAAGCCGAAATTGCCCAAAAATTAAAAAAAAAAAAAAAAAAAAAAAAAAAAAAAAAAAAAAAAAACGCCGGATTTTTTAAAGCACCAAACTTTTTAAAGTTACGTAATTGGATTTACAGCCAATACATTATTCTATCAAGAGTGGCTTAAGGGTGCTCGTCAGTTAAATTTCCCTTTTCCGTTCTCCATGTTAATCCAATGGGGATAAGTTTCCTCACTTTTCTAAGGATATCTCATGAAAAAATGGAGTTTTTAAAATTTTGTCTTTTGCATACAATTCTTAAAACGTGTCGTTCTTTACCCCAGTTTTCATTTTTTATTAAAAATAATTTTAAATACTTGATTTCATGTGAAATAATCTGAGTATGATCAAAATAATTACTATGCCTCAGTAAATTGGAATTTCTGGCAGTTCTAATAGGTTGTTTGAAAATTTTAAAAAACGCGGAAAAAACAAGTGTTTCTGATTTATACATTGATATAAAAATATTTTATTTTAATTTATTAGGGAAGTAGCTATAATTAAAATAAAATATATATTTCTATTTTGATCAGTTCGATGCTTTCCCCCAGCTAGGCAATCTATCACTCGATATGAAAGGATTCCCCGCTCTCTTTGTTCGATTTGAGTAATGAGTTAGGTAGGGGAGATGCTTCAGGGGTTAGTATTAGGGGGTAAAGGAAAGAAATTTTCAAGCTAGTATAGTGTATTTCTTATCCAGAATTCTGTTTTTCATAAGCACAGTTTATTTCCATGTTTTTAATTTGATTATTTTAAATCTTTATGTAGTTTATTTCAATAATTTTCAAATATATTTTTAACACTTTGTTTGCATTATAGTTAGTTTTACATAATTTGTAACATTTGTTACATAATTTGTTACTGTTTTACGTAATTACATTCACTTTTAGAATTTATATAAGGTAGACGAGTTATTATACTTGAAATAATACATCAAATGATATTTAACATCAACATAAAAAATAATTATTTTTATTATTATGTTAATTCTTATTACATTTTTTTAAGCACAAATTTTAATTCTAGCCTCTGTATGTTCTTTCGCAAATTTTTTTATTAAAAGATGAATTAAAAATTTTCACCTGTGTCAAAGTAATTATATATAGTCTCTTCGTTACTAATAATGCAATCATGAAATAACATTTTTTAGTTTTTTGAAACACTGCCGTCAAGCGTTATTACTATGCTGTATACTATTTGGAAATTGTATGTATATTTGTATTTGGCAAATGACTATTACTTGAGCATAATGCGAAATATTATGGAATTTATATATTATGGAATTAATATTATGGAAAATATATATTATATTTTAATATAATTATATAATTATAAATATACTAGGGGGCTCAGCCCCCTACTCGCTAACGCTCGCCAACCCCCCGTGAATTGCAAAGCAATTCACATTGAGACCGCTACGCGGTCCCAGCTCGCTTCGCTCGCTCGCCCCTTTTTATTTTTCTAATAATTCTAGCCGGAATAAGTACTACAATAAATCATTTGAACATATGAAATTGACAATTTTTTTAATGTAAAAAAGTAATCGAAAACTCCGTTGAAAACACAACTAAAAATGCATTTAGTTGATGCTACTAATGGACATATAAATCATTTAAATACTATGAAAAAAGGATCTTGGAAACATAATTAGTTTAAAACTTATTGCACCTATAATATTGTACAGCACTGCTTAAATTCACTAAAAAAAAAAAAACACTACGTGGTAGGAAGATAGTTTATCATCAATGATTGTGTAAATTTCGTTCAACATTTCACTATTCTAATTGATTATAGATTTCTGCAAAAGAAATTTTTACTTCATTGAAATTGAAGAAAAATCATTTTTACTTCAATAAAACATCAACAGATGGCAGCAGGGGTTCTAGAAAGTTTATTTTTTTTAGTTTATTTATTTTTGTGTGAGTGAAATTCGTAAATAAATTCTAAATAAGAGTTGAGAATTCAATATCACTCATAATTAAACGACAACATTACTCATAATTAAAATGAGGAATCATCTCAGACGCTTTGGATTACGTTCATATTATTTTATTTTTAATAATTGCTAGCTTGAGTTTCAGTGCATTGACACTGGGCGCCATATTGGAGGTGGAGCTAACACAATCTTGTCTGTTCATTGGTCTGAGCTCTGGAAACTACGGCTGTTGCCAACGATAAGGTAGAAATTCAGCCCTATTTTCGCGCCACGTAAGACAATTATATATATAGATATTAATATTATGGAAATTATATTATATGCGAATATGGGGGGGGGGGGGGTACCGCTATTTTCGACAGCATACACTCTCTAATTTGTAGGATTTTATATATTTTTAAATGAAAATCTATCGAAACGAACTTTGATTTAGGGGCAAAATCCCC
The DNA here is from genome assembly GCA_963931845.1 of Maratus michaelseni. Taxonomy (NCBI): domain Eukaryota; kingdom Metazoa; phylum Arthropoda; class Arachnida; order Araneae; family Salticidae; genus Maratus; species Maratus michaelseni. The sequence goes on from OZ007596.1 coordinate 56,414,421, forward strand.
CGCCACGCGCGGCAACTTAGGAACTGCATGGCTTGACAGTTTCAGAAAATTTAATTAAATAAATATTTACGCATCTACAATTTTTCATATATAGACAGACGTCTGCTTGTTCTTGAACCCTAAAATACAAAATATCGAAATGCTTTCATCAATAAGATATAACATAAACGTACTCTTTCATTCACAAATTTGAAAAAAAAAAATTATACAATTGCGTCAAAATCACGTATTTTTTTCAAGGGCATTTGGCTTTACCCTTTAGTGTTTGCACCCTCTTATCATGATTTATCCAGGGTCTATCGTTTTATCTTATGGTATGCTTATTTCCATTTAAAATACCTCTTCGAAACTCGTAAATTTAGAACCTTTTTTTTTAATATGAAATTTAGGAGCTTTCTGGCACAAAAACTAGAAAATATTATTACCGGAAATACTTATTGGTGTTTTTATTGATGAAAAGATTCGAAATGTCACAAAATTCATAGCATCAAAACTCAGTTAATTTTGCATGCGGGATACTGAAATTTTTGCTATAGTACTTGACATAGCATAAATACATTGGTAGGCGGAAAAAAGCGCACCGGAGAAAAGCACACCCAGAAAAAAGCACACCAATAAAACGTCCACCTAAAATTGCAAAGTTATTACAATAAAAACTGTTTTAATTAAGATATTCAAAATTTAACATTTTTCCCCCGTAAGGTATATCATGGCTTTTACTCTCAACAATAAAATAACCATATATTTACGTTTGCTTTTAATCTGAATATATTTTCATTTTTCTTACTGTTTGAGTAGCAATTCAAGCTGATTACTGAATTATTTACGAAACTCTTTCATTATGATTTTTGTTATATTTTGAGTAAATAAGTCTACTTATCAGGTCAAATTACAAGTGTATCAATCAATCTTCCAGACTTTTTCTTAATATATTAATAGAGGGGACATTAAGAGGATAAACATTGGAATTTCATTCATAATCCGGTCTCTCTGTGTAATAGATTCCTTTCGTGGAGTACAGTTTTGTAAGATAAGAAATTAAAAGAAACTTTATTGTTTCTACCTTTGGAACATTTCCGGATGCGCTTTTATCCGGTGCGCCTTTTACCGGTGCGCTTGCTTTTTTCCGTGATTCGAATACAACCTATAAGAATGTATAAAACTTTAAAATGTGTAACCTTTTAAAAATTCTTGGCAAGACTATTTATTACCATAATTTTAATTCCTAGCTGAACAGCTCTGCAATTTACATTGTCTAATGCATCTTCAACAACTAAAAAATTAAAGCAAATTTTAAGTGTTTTTTTTTTTTTTGTGCACTTTGTATTTGAGTTGCACAAGGAAATACCTTGATGGAAGTCTTCCTAATAATAGACTCAATAAGTTGTATCTTTTATTATTATAATACCTGTGCACTCCTACGGAGCTTTCGTACGCAATCTTCGAGATTAATGGTTGTGTTTTTCATTAATTTTTATTTAATTGCAATTATTAATAAAACAACATGTTTTAACGAAATGTGAGTGTACTTTGTAAAAAGCCTCCTTTTCAAAAACATTTCGTATGATACTTCATTCATCATTGTGCGTTTTGTATATGTGCATAGAAAAAGGGATGCTGATATTGACATCAGAAATATAGGATTAGTGAAGTATGATTAAGAAAGTAGGTTATAAATGATCATTTTACTAATTTATTTTTTAGAAATTATTTTTACCTAAAGGCGATCTTTAAAAGTATCCAGTATATTTTGTGATATATCTAGATGAATTTTGTTTCAAAAAATGTTTTAATAACAGATGAAAAACTTTAAAAAATAAAAGAATAAATACATAAAAATGGATTTCGTTAGCAATGTATTGTTGTATAACGGGGGAGAATCAAAAAAAAATTTCATAACTTTTTTTTTTTTTAACCCCATATCTGATTAATGAATTGGTTAGATTTTTATGTAATCTTTCAGGAAAATCTTCTACGAGAAAAGTATGAGAATTTTCCTTATACGTAAATAAGGCCATGAAATTCTGAGATAGATACCCTGCTTTAATTACTCATGCATTTTTGCTAAGATATACATTTTTTATTAATTTTTTAAATATATATTATGCTGCATATATATTGTATCTATATTGAATATTGTATATTTTAACTGAATAGATGACAATGGGAGGATTCGGAATTTTGAATATATTTTAATAGTGTCAGTTTTATTGAAATATGATAAAAAAAAAAATAATAATAATTTACTAAAATATGTGGGAGATAACTATGAGTCTTCCTAATGAATGGGAAAACTCTACTATGGTATATTTGGAACAATTAATGGTTTTTAAAATCTTGTTTAGTTGCTAAGTTTCAATCTACATAAATACTGCTCTTTATATGTCCTGTATAAAAAAAGGAAAATTCAGATATTATTTACATTCAGAATGTGACTAGTATATACATACAGAAATGATATAGAAATTGCAGCAGTTTCTTTGTTTAAAATAACAAAATCTTCATAAACTCAAGGAAAAGTGTAACAAAGCTTCGAAAAAAATAATTAAAGTTTTTGAGGGAAGCGGTAAAATTTTTTTTATTGTTTAAAATGACAGTTGTGTTGTCTTGTTTAAAATAACAAAATTTTCATAAACTCAAGGAAAAGTGTAACAAAGTTTCGAAAAAAATATATATAAAGTTTTTAGGGGAAGCAGTCAGTTGTATTGTTTAAAATAATTGTTGTGTTGTATTGTTTAAAATAACAGTTGTGTTGTATTGTTTAAAATAACAAAATTTTCATAAACTCAAGGAAAAGTGTAAGAAAGCTTGGATTAAAAAAAAAAAATTAAAGTTTTTAGGGCAAGCTGTCAATAGATATATGTTGTTTTTGTAACTATATTTACAAATGTATAATTCTGAAAATGAAAATTTAAATATTCAACGCCAAATATATTATTTTTTCTTTCAGTTAATATTGTTATGGATATTTTTGGTGGGAAGAATGGGGGGAGGGGGGGGGGGGGCTCTTAGCATGCGCAATACTAATTTTTATTTAATGATTTTCATTTTCTCATATGTACATATATTAACAGTATTATACTCTAGTATTTTATTTTTGGTGAATCATATATATATTGCTGCATAGTGTATATATATTGAATATTGTATCATTTAATTGCATAGATGACAATGGCAGAATTAACTGAAAATTAGTATTAAGTATTGAGCTTCGGAAATTTTAATATTTTTTATTAGTGTCAATTTTATTAACAGATGATCAAAACTAAAAAAAAAAAAGAATAATAATTTTCAAATATTGTAGTAATGGCCTCATTTTTGCAGTATTGTAAATCTCATTCTATGTTTTTGCTAAATAAAGCTCTATTAGAAAACACCACTTGGAGTATTTTTGGTATAATTTATATTCATTTTGCACTCTACCTTAATTTCATTATGAAAATGCTAAAATAAATGCCAATACATGAAATAATTTCAATAATCAAAGATATTTTGTTAAAATTCTCTGACGTCTTTTTACTTTTTTGTTTTTTGGTGCTTTTTTTAAGAGCGGAAGTTACTACATTCACAATTTCACAAAAGATTGTCATTATTTTATCCAAAGCGAAATACTGATGGCTATATATTATCGTTTATAAAATAGGCACAAAATCCCAAGAAAATATCAAATTTCAATGTGTTTAATAAATTTATGGAACATGTTTAAATATCTTATATTGAAAAAGGATTATGTAACTTATAGACTTAATAAAATCTTCACTCTCCGTCCATTTCATTTACATGATGATGTCTAATAATTTTTTATCTATAAAAATACTTTGTGCTTGTTTGTTTTAAATACACATTGAAGTAATTAATTACAATCAAACGTGTATTGGTTTTTCAGTACTAAATTAATGTTGCTTTACGCAATCTAAAGACATTTTTTTTAATATTGCAAATTATCTAATTAAATTTGGAAAATGTTCAGAAACAATTTGATTTAATGTATCTTAAAATTTGAAGATAAAGGTGAACATACAATAAAGATAATATAAAGTAAGCTAAAACATCTAAATTATGAAATATGTCAACAGTCTAATAAAACTTATTTTACTGTTTATAATATTTTTATTTTACGCTTTTTAGCAAGAAGTACATCTAAATCATTTTGGCCAGAAAAATTACATTGAATCATTTCTTATTGCCAAATTTTATTTCCATCTAGCATTTGCTAAAGAGCTGGTATTTAATAAATTTATGCCGGTGTAAAAGTCGAAATTATTCTGAATGTTTCAAACTCCCTGGTTGCACACATAAAAATACTCTCAAAGAGAACCTCGTATTCTCTGCAAAAGCATTCTCTAACGAAAATAGATCAGCTCCTTCTAAAGGGGGAGAGAGCTGTGGGTCACTTTTCCCTGACCACAGAGACAAAAATTCTGTCAACAGACTGCCGATACAGGACGGTATTTAACGGTAAACGCTTCTTTGACAGCAGGGAGGGGGAAAGCACTGATAGACTCTCTGACCGAAACAGGATATTTTCTCTGAGTGACGATGCCCCTTAACGCAAATTTAATTTCATTGTTGCACCTTTTTTTGTGTGGGAATTTTAAATTTTTCTTCCTTGATTATATATCTATTATTTGTATAACTGTTTATAGAAACTCTTACATTTCAAACTACATTGATAGCATGCTTTGCTACAAACCAGATTGCAAAACGATAGTCTAAATTACTATTAAAGTATACAAAAAATCTTTCGATGACTTCTGTAAAATAACTTTTACATTAAATCTCCATATCGGCAAAATTGAAAAATTATATATATTTCAAAGTTAAGCTTAACAGATACTTCTTGATTATTCTCTAGGAGGTTCTGCCCCCTGCGCCTTTACTGCGCCAATGCGCAGACTTTTATTTTGCCTGTCTGTCTGGGTTTCCACAATCTGTCTGTTTCCCTATCCGTCCTTCTGCCCGTATCTCTAACCGATTGTCTATCTCTCTACACGTCTCTCTACCTGTCTCTATATTTCTCTACCGGTCTCGCTACCCGCCTATCTATTTCTCTAACCGTCTGTCTATCCATCTAACTACTTGTATGTCTAGCCGTGTCTCTATCCACTTCGCTATCCATTTGTCTATCTGCCTCACAACTTGTCTATCTGTCTCTCTACCCATCTTCTTACCCATCTCCGTACCCATCTACTGTCTCTCTACTCGTCTGTATACCCGTCTCACTATCCGTCTGTTTTTGTACTCGACTCGCTACCAATCTCATTACCCGTCAGTCAACTCGTGTCTGTACTCATCTCTCTACTCGTCTCTTTATCTACCACGCTACGCGTCTTGCAACCTTTCTCGCTACATTCCTGTCTACCGGTGTCGCTACCCGTCTCGTGACCCATCTCGCTACCCTTCTGTCAACCCTCTTTTTACCTTTCTCTCTAGCCGTCTGTCTATTCGTTTCGCTACCCGTCAGCCTACCTATGTCGCTACTCATCTCTCTACCCGTCTGTCTACCCGTTTTTTTACTCGTCTTTCTACCTCTCGCCACCTCTTCCCAATATTTAAACAATTCATTTAATATACAGAAGCCGTTTATCAGTTATTAAATACAAACAGAAGTAATTTATCTAAAAAGTGTAACCAGATGCAATTTTTTTTTTTAAAATACATACATAAACCTGAATAATAATTCATCAGTTTTGTGTTCATAGTTGTTTATATCATTTGACAGTAAATCTCAACTTCTTAAACCTGAATTGTCTCAAACTTTTTTTAAAAAAACCACAAGGTCTGCAAAATACCCTGAGGGCTATATTAGCTACATGTTATTACGTGAAAGTTTCGTTATCGGGTTTGCAGCCAATTGCTTATGTCACAAAGCGTGACTTAACGCCATTTTAAATTCATTACTGTAACTTTCCTTTCTTTCTTTTTTTTTGGGGGGGGGCGGGGGGAGGGGGGGAAGGGTTTCAAATATATACATTTAAATTAAAACTTTTGCCTCCATGCCATTAGTGTTGTTTGTATTATTAACTAATACCTCGTAGACCGAGCTTCATTTGAAACAAACGTAAAAGACTTCTTCTACAGTTTTTTTAAGGAGAAACTTTCGTAATTGGGCCCAAAGTCAATCGGAGCATTTAATATCAATATTGTAACTCTTATAGAGTTAAAACAATATTGTTGCTAGCTTTACTTTTGTTTGAGACCAGCCTTGCCTGTGTATCTGAATGGGGAAACGTTTCGTATCCTATGTCGGTTGGCGAAAAAAATTTTAAATGGTGCCAAAAGGTAGTTTTAGCATATTACAAAAATTTTCAAGAGAGCGGTAAAACATGTTTTTCAAATATTTACAAACATACGTTTATTAAAGCATGTTTTTGCACCATCTTAAAAATTTAAGCACGATGCTAAAATAAAATTTTATCGCCATATTCGATATTTTAATAAGTAATGAAAATACATAAACAAACTTATTTAACAAACCTAAGAGGCATTTTTGTGATAAATAATTGTTATTGTCAGGGGGATAAATTGTAAACAATTAATAAACGGCTAGTAAATAATAAATAGCATTTAAAATCTAAAAATGGAGAAGTGGTCCGTATAAAAATGCAAAGCATAACATTATACGCTTGATATGTGTAAATCTTTTTTTTATTTTTTAATATTTCCGAAGGCACAGATAAAAAGGTAAAAATCTCTTTTCTAAATGCCAAATAGAAAATATACAAAATAGAATGCCAAATATACAAAATAGAAAAATATCTGCAAAAAAAAAATATATTTACATAATACCACATCTGCAAAAAAATAAGATTTAGAAAAAGTAAGCCAAATCCTACAGATCCCAACAATCGCATCGAAAAACTTATCACCAAAAAAGAACTCGCCAAATCTTACGACACAGGAGATGGATTTTTCCCTCTGAATGCAGAATATTAGTTTTTTTTCTTGTACGATGGGTGATTATAACATAATTGTTTCATTTCACATACTACATACCGTTTGATATATTGGTACTTTTATGTTATTCTGGCGCAGTTGATAAATCGCCAAATATTGTTCCTATAACATTTTCATATTGAATTCATTTCATTTAAATATAAACCTTTCACTCATTTAATTTAAAATACATGCCTTTCATTAATCCCATTTAAAATGCTAAAAAGAGAAGAAAAAAAGAAATAATGCCATAAATCGAAACCTTTTATTTAAACACCAAATAATTTCTTTTTTTTTTTTATTTACACACGCGAAATAAAAAAAAGCTGCTATTGCTGAGATTTGCGCCAAATCTGTAATACCAAGTCTACCAAGTTATTGCGGGTTTTTTCTTTCAAACAGAAAAAAATCCAGATTAATTTTCGATTTCTACTAAATTGAAATATATTTTATTGTGCTGAATATTAGCACGTGCATATTTGTTTGCTCCATGTACTCCATGAACTTTTTAATTCCGATTGTCTACGAAAATCTCCCGCCGGTGAAAATGACGTACGCACAAAATTTTCGTGACGTATGTACTTTAATTGTGCTTTTTTATCTATTTTTTTAATATAATTTCCAAACGGTTTGACATTTATTCTTGGTAATAAATAGACGTCGTTGTCACCTTAATACGTACCTGCTGTAAAAATTTGAACGAAATCCGTTAAATATTTTTTGAGTTATGCTTGACGAAAGGTTTTAATATCCATCGTAGCTATATATGGGGCAAAGTAAAACTGCGCTGTGTATGAGTCTTCGTTGCACTCAGACAATGAAATTAAAACTTTTTAAATAAATAAATAAAATAAAATAGATAAAATACAAATTTAACAGACATCTCAAACTAAGCGTTTAAACACTGAAATAATCAAAATCAAATGGCTGCTGTAAAAATGGTGAAATGTTTGGCGATTTTTTCAGATATTAACCCCAGCATGACGGTAATACGAAAGTATCGCTTTTAATAAAATTCACAAATGTATTTCAATGCTTGGTATTTTTCATATAAAAATGTCTTTTGATGTTTTTAGTGGCCAACTAAAAGAATTATATCAAAAGTAAAAAATGACAATTTTCAATGAAAAAGTGTCTTAACTTATGTACTGTACACCGGGCTGTGTGTTCTGAAGTTTGTGCAAAATCTAAAAAAAAGTTAATATAAACGAAAACAAACTGTAATATTTACTGACTGTATATAATCACAAAGTAGTAATGAGTACTTAATGTGCTATATGAATATGTGCTATATGAGTATCTAATACAATTATATCATCTTTATGATGAGTCACTCCAATGGCAAATGGTCTAAGGATCCCTGTTCAACCCAGTTCAATTTTGATGTAATCGCTACAAGACATTCGTGAAACTCTGAGAAGAGCAACTGTTAGAGTCGGAAATAGTTGAAGCACCGGGAATTCTTCCGTGTAAATAATCTTTTCACTGTTGCAGGGAAAAACCGATCAAATCACCAAGTTTGTTATCTAACATTTGAAATGAAACTCCAATAGTGCAGAAATATTCGTTTTACATTAGAAATATTAGAAAAGAACAGGGGTCGGAAAAGCTACTTTTTTATTGTAGCGAACTACAACTACAACTACTTTGTCGAAAATGTAGTTAAATACAACTACAACTACTTGTTTTAAAAAGTAGCAACTACAAACTACTTTTCGAAAGTAGTCACTACTTCGCTACTTTCAAATTTTGTCAAAGTGTTCAATTTACACTAGAAGTTGAAGACACGAATTAAATAATAAAGTGGCCCCTCGTTATATAGCGTCTGCCGGAATACAATTAAATAAATGAGACATAACCAAGGGCATTAAACAATTAAAAAAGATACCATACAAGGAAATGTTTTGTGTCCGTCTCGAAAATGTTAGTTTATACACACTTAACAAATATCGAAGCAAAATTAAGAGAGATATTATAATCTAGAAAATTACAGAAAAACAACCCTACATGCAAACAATAAATAAATCTGTAAATGGAGCAATTCCGAACTATAAGAAATCCGGCGTTAAAACATGAAGACTTCTTAACAAGTAAATAGACAATTGTTGCCAACAAGAAAAGTAATTCCTTTGGTGGGTTAGTACTTGATTTCAGCAACAAGTGTCAATGGCAAAAAATCTATGACTTCATGCGATGCGTTGCTATACACTGCAGCTGAGATTTGCCACTACGATTCGGAAATTTTTGAGCAGAACAACTTCTGCACAAAAGAAGCGAGTTTCGACCACGTGATTTGCAGAATGGCACTTTTTTCTCTCTCCTGAAGTAGCGTTAAAAGTAGAGTCAGTTCTCGCTACAAACTACTGGTTTTTTGTAACGCGCTACTCGCTACGCTACATTGTTCAAAATGTAGCACGCTACACTACAAACTACTGTAAAAAGTAGAGACTACAGTAGTTTCGCTACTTGTAGTGCGCTATTTCCGACCCCTGGAAAAGAAATTGCAAAATGTTTCTTGTCATTATTATAACAACATTGGACAAATAGAGCCAAGATACAGGAAATATGCAAGCAATATTGGCTCAACATTTTTATGTAAAGAAGAAATATCTATGAAATCATTTGACTTATTATGTCAGAGTTAGCTGCTGACGACGGATGGAAACTATAACTAAAACTTGAACTAACTAAAAAAAATATTAAAATATAGATAAAAATGCTTAAGTGATACAAGCAGAACTCAAAAAGTCTTATAAAAACCTTTTAATATAAAGATCGACATATGTTTCAACGCTCAAACGGCGCCATTATCAAGAAACTACAACGATAAACAAACTATTCTCGCAAATTTTTGAAAATAAACTTAAAAAGCATAAATCACGAGATCATATATGTAAAAAAAGCAGGTGCTTAAAATAGTCCACTGTAAAACGTGAAAATTAATATTTCTTTATTGCTTTTTTAAAACTGAAAAATACCGTGTGTCAAATTTTAGGTAAATCAAATGAGTCGGATTCGTTGCAAATGTTCTCGTTACGCATATAGATTTCTATTGATTCACGGATAATTAGATGGAAAATAAACTCTTGGTGGATAAATTATTTTACTATTTTTAAAATCAATTTTTAAAGTCTCGGTTTTATGTAGTCATGACAATGCTGTAGTACTTCTGTCATATTTGATATCTGCCATGTGCTCTTTTAATCTTGTTTTAAACTTTCTAGTGGTCATTCCTATATAATATTGTAATGTTCCATCTGCTCTGGTGAACGAAATTTCATAAACACCTGATAGTTGATATGGCTCTATTTTCTTACAAACTACACTTTTTTAACACTTTCCAACCTAGTTGAAAAGTGTTTATGACTTCGGTTTGTCTGGCCGTCTGCCGTATGGCCGTCTGTCCGTGCTCTAACTCCCGTAAATATGCTCGGATTGCTCTGCAATTTTTATATGTTATTGTCGTTATCTATAGGATGTTCCCTATTTCAACGGAAGTGTGTAGCACTTATAGTTTTTTTACAGGGACCCTCAAAAGAATTCCGTTACATTGCAGTCTATGGGGAAACAATCATTTGCGGTTTATTTAAATAATGTTTCACTATTTTAAACGCATTGAAATTTATATACATCACTAAGGTGCATTAGAAGAAGCTTATTATGGAATAGGATGTGGATAGCACTTATAGTTACTTTACAGGGACAGTCAAAATAATTCCGTTACATTACGTCTATGGAGAAAAATAGTCTGCGGTTTAATTAAATTAATGTTTCACTATTTTAAACGCATTGAAATTTATATATATCACTAAGGTGCATTACAAGAGGCTTACTACAGAATAGTGTGTGTATAGCAGTCATCGTTCATTTACAGGGACACACAAAAGAATTCTCTACTGTCTGTTAACAATAATTCCTGGAAGTGCGTTTTAAGTTACTGAACGCGATTTTAATTTTAACTCGCTTTTTATCTATTACGTGGTGTGTATAAATTCTGTAGATCCTATACAGGGAAGCACAAAAGTTCGCGAACACATTTCCGTTTATTGACAGAAACTCCAGAAGGAGAATTTTAAACTGTGCTACGCGTTTCCTAACTAAACTAAAATTTAGCGTCCTATGTAGTATATATACAAATCTATAGATCATATACAGGGCTGAATAAAAGTATTCGGATATTTTTTCGAATATTGTATCTATTGGGAATTCCAGAAATTACGTTTTTAAATATGTTATGCGTTTTCCAAATTGTTTACTTAGATGTTATCTTTTAGCTTATTAAATGGTATGATTTGTAAAATTATTTTGGAAGCGTTGGAAAGTGTTACATAATGTATGCTTGACGCATGATTTTTCAATCTTGTTTATTTTATGGATGGTTTTGCGATAAGGCATATATCGAATTTGCTAAGTTATTATTTCAATATTTCAAAGGAAAATATTGTAAAGTAGATAACTTTGAATTTTGTTTATTGAAGTTTTCCTTCTCCTTTTTTCTTTTTTTTTTCTTACTTTTTTTTTTTTTTTTTTTACATACATGATCTCGCAATTTATGTTTTTCAAGTTTATTTTCGAAAATCTGTGAGAATAGTTTGTTTATTGTTGCATTTTGTTGATAATGTTTGACGTTTTTAATTTCTTGATAATGTTCGAGTGTACAAGCATATGTCTATCTTTATATTAAAAGATTTTTATAAGCTGTTTTGTGTTCTGTTTCTATCATTTAAGCATTTTCATCTATATTTTAATTATTATCAGTGATCTTATATGATTATGTAAAAAACATATATTAATAAATTATCATTATTTAAATATAATGTATGTTTATAGAGAAAAAAATGAATTTTTTGTAAAGGAGGACAAATTTTTAAGTACTTTTAAAATAAGTAAATTAATGCTACTTTGTTTCACTTTAAATCTATCTAAATAAAGGATTCCTTCAAAAGCATTTTCAGAAACAGTAACATAGGGGTCCCACACATGTACAGCAAAAATACTAAGTCCTAGGAACATCCTTCCTGGCAAGTGCTTGGGATTTTTAAAATGTAATTTTGAAAGTTTAAAATTTAAATATCATGTCTGTTTAGAGAGAGAAAAAAAGGAATTTCTTCTAAAAGAGGACAAATACTTTTAAAATGAGTAAATAAATTACCTTAATGCTACTTTGTTTCACTTTAAATCTATCTAAATAAAGGATTCCTTCAAAAGCATTTTCGGAAACAGTAACATAGGGGTCCCACACATGTACAGCAAAAATACTAAGTCCTAGGAACATCCTTCCTGGCAAGTGCTTGGGACTTTTAAAGTGTAATTGTGAAAGTTTAAAGTTAGGCCCACTAAGGTCTTCGCAGTTAACGCCATTCCACTGAGGAATTTCGGCACATGTACAATACATGGCTGTGCAATTCCTTCTAGGTCCTATGTCCGACATAGTTGCCTCTTCTTCCGTCGCATGTTCTTGGGAAATACTGTAGTTTACTTGAATAATTATCCAAGTCAGAAAAATAAAGTACATTTGAAAAAAATACTGATGCATAGTTGCGTTGTTACTTTCTTAGTATTTTTTCCTGTAAAATTAAAATGTCTTATGTATTTATCTAAATGTTGCTTAGAAATTTGCAGAAAAGAGTAATGAAGAACAATGTTTTCTTACATTTGCGTTTACTTTTGCATACAAGATAAAATGATTTAATTTCAAATACTCGATATTTTTTCAGAGAATGATCTATTGCTAACATTAATTAGAACATTTCTCAGAAAAAGGAAGAAAATTGTATTCTAATCACTGTACTTGATTATCAAATTTCATATTTTCGTTAGTTTTTTCGTTGGATTGTCCTGGTTTTTCAGTAAGTTCTTTATAAAAATTTCTTTACCAAAAATAATTTAATAATAGTTATTCACAAATATTGTATTTACGAAACGTACATATACGTATAAATACGTATAGCTATATTTCATTTATTTATAAACTTTCTTTTTCGTAGATGTCAGTTTTACTGTTTATTTCTATCCTTCAGAAAAAAAAATGTATTCATTTGTGTGTATTATCTTTTAAATAACCAGTCAGTTTGAGTGTTTCGCAAGTAACACTAAATTCCTAAAACGTAACTACTCAAATCAGTAAAATGAAAAATCAATTGCTTTTAATGAAAAAACTAATACTATACCGTAAATATTATTTCTAGTTGCAATTTTCAATTACTAAAATTCACTTTAGTTTCAAAAATGACTTCCCAATTATTATTTTTTAGGAATAATAATTATCTGCACAATCGAATGAAAACTTTAAAAAAAATTATTATGTTTCTTCCTTACGCAAGCATGGATTAACATCACTTTCTACTTTTTCTGCGCAGTCTGATTTCAGAAGAAAAAAAAATTTGGATGCATTTATTACAAAATTTTAGAGAAAATTTTCCGCCAGAATTACTTTTTTCATTCAAAAATAAAATAAAATGTAATAAATTACCTCCTCTTGTGTAAAGTTTTCGCGAGTACATTTTAAAGATTCGCTAAGTCAATCCAGGTGTTTTGTTGTTCTTGCTGATACATAATATTTGCATTCATAAATAATATTTTTGTCGACTATGAAAATACTATACAAGTAATAGTATTTTCAGGTAGTTCCATAACACATATTTTTTTTAATGAATATAATCTTATATAATTTTATGTTATAATATATTTTCAATTTTCATTTTATTTTGAGATCATTTAGCATGAAAGTACATGCTTTTTTTTTCTTTACCACGTCATAAATTTATATCATAAAACGAATTTCTAGAAAATAAAATTAAAGCACAAAGTCTCCTCAAAAGGTTTTATAAATACATTTTTAAGTAATAAAATAGTTACTGCTTCTGTAAATTAGGCCTTTTAAAAGTGAAAGTTCGTTGCCAAATATTATTAAAAAAAAAACTTTAACTTCCAACTTTTGTTTTCGAAATATTTGTCCTAATATATTTTAATATATTTTAACCAGTGTTAAAGATGTATATCCTTCTAAACTTGAACTGTGGGTTCAAGAGTTCCTGAATCCTTCTATACACTTTGATAAGAAACTTTTATAAAATATGACATTATTGCATATCAAGAAATTAAACTCATTGCACGATCGATATTAATTTACAAGGTTTACTGTTGCACTTTTGTCGTCACCAACACACAACTGGGCTATAAGAATGTATATATCTGCCAAGCAGTATGCGACAACTTTCGGTGAAATATTGGAACTACTGAGCTCGGTAATTGCAATCTTCAGATTAGGAAGTCGTTTATTTTCACTTTATGTATATTCGGATGCACGTGATATGAAACTGATTCCATCAGTCGAATTTCGTTGAATAACGGATATAACAAAGCAATGTCAGGTGACTTCTTTCTTTGTATTTTCATTGGAGTTACACGATTGCCTCATGCTGGATTTTTTTTTTTTTTTTTTTTTTTTTTAAGGAATTTACATTTCCTGAAAGTTAGAGATAAGATTTATAACAGACGGAAGAAGACCCGGATCTCGATAAAAAAAAAAATATATATATATCAGGGCATTAATTTAAATAAATGAACGATTACAATAAGGGATATCAACACTTTCAAAGGTTCAAAATTTTGAATTTTTTAATTTTTGATTAAAATATTATTTATACACACGAAAATCATATTTTATTAGTTATAAGTCGATAGGAAAAGTAAAAGGACGATTTCAGAGTTATCGAAATAAAACGTGCTACAGTAACGAAACAGTAAAAAAAAAGACTTGATATCTTAGTACAATATGAGTAAAACGTGGGCGCCAATTCCTCATTCTGGTGGAACTACCCCGTCATCGAGTTTCGGCAAGAAATTTTAACACATTAAAAATACCGATTAATAAAATAAATATATTTCAGTCTGCTTCGTGATATCTTGGTACAATATGAATAGCGGTACGACAATTTTTCATTTTGACGATACGTCATCGAGTAACGGCATGAAAATTTAAAACACTAAAGATATCGATAAAAACAATACAAATACACGAAAAACGGCGATCAGCCTCGTCCACATTATCGAGTTTCGAGATGAAATTGGTGCCAAATTAATGTATGTTTTAAATATTTTGGTTCTGCCTGAATATATCCTGGTAGGACCGTTCGGCAAACTAAAATAATATGACAGAGCAAATGGTGTCATATTGTATTATTAAGATTCTATAAACATATTTTGTATTGCATATTATATTAATACATCATTGAGTTTCAATATACATTAACGGCATCCATTACTTGCGGAACAGCCCCCCTCCCCTTCCGTTCAATAGCTCTAATTAGAAGACTTGAGCCTGTGTGGAAGGTGGTAGGCGCAAGCACAGAAGATACCAGCGGACAAAAAAAATTAAAAGCGATTTTCATTAAGTTAAAGACTTCGACGGCTGAGGCGTTTAGTACATAGGACGACCGCAGTGGTAGGGGAAGGGCGGGTTGTGTCGACCGCCATTACACAAGGAATCGCTACAATCTTCCTTCAAAACTGTTGGGAAGGAGGCAGCAACGAGTACGGAAGATACAACAAGAAAAAAATTAAAGGCAAAATTCAACAAGTTACAGACACAGACCAGCGGGTCATGCCGTAACTTGATAGTCTAATAGTGCCGTAAAAATAAAGAATTGGAGACCCGCGATGATTATATCGTCCCAAGATATCACGAGGCAGACTGAAATATTTGTATTGAACTACTCGGAATCGTGTTGAAATTTCATGCCGTAACTCGATGACGTGATAGTATCTTCAAAATAAAAAATTGGTACCCGATGATGTATTAATGTAATATGCAATATAAATATATATAAGGCAATATAAAGTAACATATTATGTTTATAGAATCTTAATAATACAATATGAATATTTTAGTTTTCCGAACGATTCTACCAGGATTAACAACTTATTTTATTCTGTTAATAAATAATTCAATAATGAGTACCGCCGCTACTTCGCGGAAAAGCCCATCGCAGCTCCCTTCCCTTTCAACACTTACCCGGAACGATATCAGTAGGCCCGACCACGGAAGATCACACTGAAAAAAATTAAGAGCCGATTTCGATAAGTTTAATGCATTGACCAGCGAGACAGCGACGGCTTTGGGATCATTATTTAATTATTAAATCCTAATTTAAGGCAATTTTGAAAACAATTCAGATTTTAAGTTCGAATTTAATATTTAAAAACACACCCCTCAGTGAAAAAACTGCTGCAAATTCAAAAAATAATTACGTGATTAACATCTGCGCCTCATTTACCCTCTTCGCAAACACCCTTCAGTGTTCAACCCATGTTTAAAGTTGAAGTTTGCAATTTATTTTTCTCTCTATCATTTTTGTTACTGATAAATCACCACCAGTATTTGTGTAATTTATTCAATTTTCTTTCTTAATTATTTTATATATATATATATATATAAATTTGATGTTTATCATTTTTATACTATTAACAATGGTGGAAAATCAAAAATCCATTTTTTTGAGCAGGTCAAATATCAGTTTTGGAGCAATAAATGTCAGTTTTGTAGCAGGGTAATTACGATTTGTAGCAGCTCCAAATTAAAAGTAGATATGTTTTGTTAATAGATTTTAATTTACCATTGTGCATACATACAATTTTAACTAAATCGTCGATTTCAGTCTTCAGCTCATTATCGTAAATTTTATCTTCTGCAAATTTGATACGATTTTTAGCGTTTCTTCTCATTTCACGGCGATCTTTTAGCATTTGTAAAAGGAACCTGGTTTCAATCTTTTAGCACACTGCAGTAAATTTTGACAAAATTCCCGATTATTGTTCTGCGATCGTTTCATGATATTCACGATTTTTTTCCACAATCGCTGGACGAAATTCGTGTTTTTTTATCGCGATCCTTTGACGAAATTTGCGTTATTTTACCGCGATCGCTTGATAAAATTCGCGTTTTTTTACCGTGATGTCTTGACGAAATTCGCGTATTTTACCGCGATTGTTTGACGAATTTCTCGTTATTTTACCGCGTTTCTTTGACGAAATTCGCGTTTTTTGACCGCGATCGTTTGACGAAATTCACATTTTTGTACCGCGATCCTTTAACGTAATTCGCGTTTTGTTACTACAATCCTTTGAAGAAATTCGCATTATTTTACCACGATCCTTTGACGAAATTCGCGTTTTTGTACCAAGATCCTTTGATGAAATTCGCGTTTTGTTACTACTATCCGTTTCGCGTTTTTTCTACAGCGATCCTTTGGCGAAATTCGCGTTTTTTACCGCGGTAGCTTGACGAAATTCACGTTATTTTACCGCGATCCTTTGACGAAATTTGCATTATTTTACCAAGATCCTTTGATAAAATTCGAGTTTTTCAACCGCGATCCTTTGACGAGATTCACGTTTTTTTAACGCGATCCTTTGACGAAATTCGCATTTTTTAACGCGATCCTTTGACGAAATTCGCGTTTTTTTCTCGAGATCTTTTGACGTAATTGACGTTTTTTTTACCGCGATCCTTTGGCGAAATTGTTTCGTTTATACGACCGATTGACCAAATTGATTTTTTTTCGCGATCATTTCCCGAAGTTCGCGATATTTTTCCACGATCATTTGCGGAAATTCGTGATATTTTTTTGCAACCAATTGACAAAATTCGCGATATTATTCCTCAATCAGTTATCAAAATTCGTGATTTTTTGCGTAATCTTTTGACAAAATTCGCCAAGATTTATCATTAGCATACTCTGATTGGTTTCTCGCGAGTCGAGTTTCCTGGCTGCTAAGCTCTAGTGAAAGAAATGACTCACTAGGGAAGGTCCCCAACTGCCAGATCGGGATTGTGTCGAGAGTGGTGTCATTGGAAAGCTCTTACCATGAGGATCAGGGAAATGTATACAACTACCCATTCGAATGCAACTGGTGAAGAGTTATAGGCCAATGTATTTCTGTCATTTATTGATTTCTCCATGCCTCTAGCTATGCAGGAAAGACACTCTGTGTGGTAGAAAAGACAGCTTACAGTACAGCTGTGTAACCTGTTATTGCCAATGTGAAATTGGTAAAGGTTATTGGTCCCTCTAGTAAGAAACAGAAGCTAGTGACCACAGTTTCACAATCATTATAACTAATTGGACTGCACCGACTTGGAGCAAGCTTTAAAAAACATCAGGAACTAATTCCTCGCCTGATCCTACGGGATGAAAAGAGGGCATGAGCAGAGCCTACGGGGGCAGTTCCCGAGGCGCTCAACCATGGAGAATTTTAGCAGTTCCTGTGGCTCGCGTTCCAGGCGCGCTGGTTCAGGGGATGTGGCACGCACCCCTGTGACATGCGAAGTCGGGCCAAGTTCTGAAGATGTCGTCAGCGTGTCTTTAGGCTGTAATGTTATCGCCGACAAAGCGAAGATTGCAAAACTCCTTAGCTTGCAACTGCAAGAATATTTTGGGGAATCCGAAAAAAAGGAGCCAACGACGGAAGAGAAGGCCATTAGTCAGCGATTAATCAAGACAGTGAAGGAGATGATCGAAAACGAATTTTTCCGGTCTCTCGATATTCTGTATCAGATCTGCCTCGACGGAAATGAACTGACAAGTGATTTGGAAATAAATATGGACCCCACTTTCGAATATGAAGAACCTGCAAAAAAAAAAAGCGGGCAGAAAGTGAAGGAGTATCCGTAGAAATAATGGCAAAAACAGTAGACACGTATAAGAAGGCAAAGAAAAATAAACTAAAGGCTGTGCAACATATATGTAGGCAGGTAACAGACCACAAGATGATTCAACGGTGGGCACAATACGTAGGGAAAGGTGGGAACATGCAGAGTAAAATGAAATTAATTTCAAAACCCGTATGTTCGCAATTTTATCATCATCGCAGACAGTTAAAAGCCACCGTTCATGACAGGGGCCTCAAAATGTGGGCCATTGACAAATCATTGAAGCTTAGAATTCCCTGATTCGCAGCAAGATTCCATTTCATCAAGTATTTCAAACAAACACATAAAATAACAAGTCGAAAGGTGACACAAATCATAACAAAAAGATATTTGTTTCCGGAAGTGTCTTTGCAACCTGTGATCAACGAATTCCGGGAAAACGTGAAAAAAATGATTGAACAGCGAAAGTGTCCACTGTCCAACGACCTGAACACCGATCAAAGTGGCTTCCAATACGAGATTGAATCTAACAGAACATTCGATATGAAGGGATGTAAAGACGTGGGTGCATCGGTAATCAGTAACAAGTGGGTAGGTGTGATCGAAGATCGCTCAAAGGGTTTCGTTTAATATTCCTTTAAAACACTTTATCCTTTCTTTAATAAATCCAAATAAATTTCATTTAGCAACAAAAAGAAAAAAATAAAATGAAATAAAGTCATGTTTTTCATAAAGTAAAAAATTACCGGTCTATTTTTTCTTTTTTCGAATATCTAAACCAGCCCGATAGCGGGCTAAGCCCGCTATTATATTCTGTCATGCGGACTAAATGCGATATTTAAAAAAATTAAACATGTCGTACACCTTCAAAATGTTAAAATATGCGAATATTTCTATAATCGGATTTTTATCATGATTCAATATGTTTCTCAAACTCATATATTTACTATTCTCTATTACTCATATTGATACGCGCTTTGTATTATTCTCAAACATTTTAAAAATCCGTTAAACTTCCAATAGGACGTCAGATTTTCTTTTTAATTCTCTAATGACGTGATATTAATCTGCTTTGTGTACATACACATACTCATACTCCTTGTATTATTGAGAAACCTTTGAAAATTTCGTTTTATTACCACTATGCCGTCAATCATTTTTATTTCATATTAATATTTTTTTCAATTGGGGAAACTTTTTATTTCATTTTCATTTTTCACGTGGAAATCGTCGGATAGAAAATTAATTATTGTAGAAAGAATTTCATCGTGGATTTTTAATTTTTGGCATCTGCTATAACGAAAAATGTTTCAATTTAATAGGAAAAGGCTGTTAGAATTTTGGTTTTTATCTCTATTTATTAAAATAATACGAATTTTTCAAATTTTAATATTTTGATCGCTTTATAGCTGGTATTCAGCTATATACACGAAGTTTCAACTCTGTAAGTTACATAGTTTCTGAGAATAGCTCTGTGACAGACAGACAACGGAGCGGGAGTAATAGGGTTTCGTGAGATGAACGAAACCATAAAAAAAAATGACTCATTCCTATACCGTACAAATGTGTATTAATGCCGCTGGAAAATTTATGGGACCTTTACTACTTGTAACACAGGACTGTCATAGGGAATTTGGTCCCAAAGTTATGGAAAATATGCAACGAATGAATATCATTCTCAAATTTGCTCATTACATGCTCCAAGTCAGGGAAGGGCACAAAACAAATAACAGCGACATACTTCGATAAACTAAAAGAATCGATTGGTGATCAGGAAACAATCATGGTGCTGGATAGTTGGAGTGGCCAAAACAACGTTTATGCATTGAGAAAATTTGGATTCAATGTGGAGCCTGTTTTTCTTCCAGCGGGCACGACAACATTTCTTCTGCTAGACGTTTATTTCTTTCAACAATACAAGTCCCTTTAAGTGTCCTAAACGTGTTTTTCCGTTACGTAAATTTTTAAATCAATGGCTGAATTAACAAAAATTTTATTTTTATGTTAATTTTTTCCAGTGCATAAGAGTAAAATAAATCTTCATACCAATTCTTTCCATATCTATTATTTTATGAGTCGTTAACTATATGTAAAAAATTCTGACGGACCGCTTAAAGGGTTAATAAAGAGAATAGTGTAATATTCAAAAACTCATCAAAGTGTTTGTGGAAATGTTGACCACTAGCGAAAGCATAATAAAATTGCATAAGTTGGCCTATAACCAATTCTCCTCGCCCACCTTCGACGATATGCATTTCAAAAGGCTTTAATTAGACACATGGAACCCGTCTTTCGATCAGTTAAACAGCATGCTTTAACTTAACCCATTGACTGTCCAGCTAAATTGTAATGTTGTTTTCGCTGTATTTTATTTAAAAAAAGAAGGTTATTCCAAAATTATATACAAAACTTAATTATACATATGAATGTAAACCTTGAGGGTATAAATCATTACTCAATATATTAAAATTGCATTATATTTGTAGAAATATATTAATTAAAAAAAAGCTTACATTTCAGTGAAACATAGAGCTTAGTGAACGCATTAACACGGGCTTGTCATTGAGAGGGTTTTAACTAATAAGACCTGTGACAACTGCGAAACACCCCCTTTCATTCTGTGTACCTGGTGTTGGAAACACTCATGCTTCAGCCATTTCTATTCAGAAATGCACTACCATCCGTGAAGTTACTTTTTCCACCAAGCATAAACTGTCTTCGCTGTAATCTGCCAACTCTCTTTTCTACCACACAGAGTGTCTTTCCTGCCTATCTAGCTACCTGGAGAAATTAATAAATAACAGAAATACATCGGCCTATAACTCTTCACCAGTTGCATTCGGACTGGTAGTCGTATACATTTCCTTGATCCCCATTGTAAGAGTTTTCCAACGACACCACTCTCGACAAAATCCCAATCTGGCAGTGGAAGACCTTCCTTAGTTAGTGCAGGAGGTGCCTGGAAAAAATAGGGTTACCACATCGTAAAATACGCATTTGGCGACGATGTGACTCATTCCTCTTTACTCTGTGGTTCTTTGTGAGACCTGTGACTAAGACAACCCTCAGAATGAACTTCCTTTGCAGTTAATTAAATTCTAGGCTTTAGTTGAATATTTTTATCCATTAATGAGTGGGTTTTTAAGGTTTTAATTAATATCTTGCATTAATGAAGACATTTTCAAAATTTTATGATTTTCAGCCTGACAGCATGTATTCAGCTGTAAATACACAAAATTTCAAGTCGCTAACTTATACAGTTTCTGAGAACCGACTCTGTGACGGACAGACAGAGAAGCAAGATGAATAGTGTTTCCTGAGATGAACGAAATCCTAATTATCAACCCCGACCCCAGCCCAAAACAAATAAAAATTAATTCATATTTGATACCATTATGAAAGAACGGCCTACAATTATATCTCTAATATCTATTTTGTTGAAAAATGAACAAATATTCTAGACTTTTTTGAAAATTCACGCCCGACCTCAACCTCCAAGAGTCAAATCCCAACCCAAGAAATTAGTCTGTGCCCTCCTCCCCCCACAAAAAAGTATCAACCTAACTGGAAACATGATTCAGGTAAAATCAGGATATCTGATCTGATGCAGGACTTTAGTTCAGGTAAGAAAGAGGGTTAACATCTTTTTATGATTTTCAGCCTGACAGTATGTATTCAGCTGTAAGTACACAAAATTTCAAGTTGCTAACTTATACAGTTTTTGAGAACCGACTTTGTGATGGACAGACAGAGAAGCGAGATGAATAGGGTTTCCTGAGATGAACAAAACCCTAATTATCAACCCCGACCCCAGCCCAAAACAAATTAAAATTAATCCATTTTTGACATCAACCGCAACATCCTTTTAGTCTTGTTGCAGTCAATATCCCATAAAGTTATTGATAGTTATAAAGTATTGATAATTAATAAAGATAAAGTCCGTATACCCCTCTCTCTACCCATGTCTGTTCTCATCTATCAACTTTCTCTCTACATGGCAGTGTACCGGTCTCACTACCTCTCTGGCAACACATCTCTCTACCTGTCTATCTATCCATTTCTCTACCCATTTGCCATCTGTGTCACTACCCATCTCTCTGCCTGTTTGTTTACTCTTCTCTCTACTTCACACTCTACCAATCTCTTTAGTCTTTACTTCTTCCCAATGGGGAAGGGTTGCAAATACTTACATTTGAATTCAAACGTTTGCCTCCATGTTTATATAATTGTTTTTTGAAAAATTAATTAATATATTGTTGACCGAGCTTCATTCAAAACAAATATAAAAGTTAGTTTTTTTTCCAGGGAAAACTTCCGTAATTGGGCCCAAAGCAAATCGGTGCATTTAATATCATTATTGTAACTCTTATAGAGTTAAAACAATACTGTTGCTAGCATTCTCTTGCCTGTGTATCTGAATGCAGAATATTACCTATTTTTCTTGTATGATGGGTATTTATAATATAATTGTTTCATTTCCCAATCCATATACCACTTGATATGTTGGTACTTTTATGTTAACCTGATGCAGTTGATAAATCACCAAATATTGTTCCCATAACATCTTCATATTGCATTCATTTCAGTTAAGTATAAACTTTTCACTCATTTCGTTTAAAATACATACATAAAAATACAGGTATTTCACTCATTTAATTTAAAATACAGGGTGGTCATAAAAAAACTTCGCCGATATATCGAACTCTAGCGGCCGGTCCATTCAACCGATCGAGATGAGACTTCAGGTATAGTTATTCACAGGTATGAGCTCAGTATTCTGTGAACGGCAACAAATTGGCGCTCACAGTTGCGGTTATAGCTACAGAAACTCGAAATTTTCAAATAGCAACGCCCATTTTTTTTCAGCGCATGCGAAAACCCAAAAGAACGTTGGAACGGTACGTGTATCGCAATAAACGGAAACGTTATGCACGCACAAAAACAACTCTGCAAACAGCCAAAAAACACGATAAGGGCACACGAAGGAAATTTGCATATGACAGAGGCAAAACACCAATCACGGAGCGCTGTTCGCCAGATAGTCAGCGTAGAAAACGGATTAAAAGTGGGGTGGGAATGTTAGTTCTTCAGTCGGGAGTATGCACATGCCGACGAAATGACTCTTCTAGCGACAGTTCGTGGTGAATTGGTAAAACTCTATTATCAAAATGGGATGAATGCTGCGAAAACCTTGCGTGTTTACCATCAAAACCATCGCCAAATACGTGGCCCATGTAGCCCGCAAGCCCTTTGTGATTTAGTAAAGAAATTCGAAGAAACTGGCTGCACCTGTGATAGACCGTGATCCAGACGACCAACTGTTCCTGAGGATACTGTTATGGAAGTGCATCACACAGTGACTACAGGACACATGCAAACTGCAAGAGGTGCATCTCGTGTATTGGATATACTGAAATCAACGGTCCTAAAGCTACTGCGCTCTGTAATCCGCATGTTTCCTTACCGGTACCAACACGTCCAGATGTTGGAAGTGGGGGACCATCAACAACGTATAGACTTTACTAATGAATTTCTTATTCAATATGATGGAGATAACGACTGGCCTCTTCGCATATTATGGACGGACGAGGCACATTTCACCTTAACTGGCAATGTCAACACCAAAAATTGCCTGTACTGGGCAGACATGAATCCATACACTGTGGCACCAGTACTTTTATACGACGTCAAAGTTACTGTGTGGTGCGGCATTGCAGGCATAATTATTCTCGGGCCGTACTTCTTTGAGGAAGCGACACCAACGGGATTTGTAATTTCTCTGTAACAGGCTCCCACTATACGGCAATGCTGCAAAATTACGTCATACCAGAATTGCTGCAGCCAAATGTACTGAATGACTTCGTTTGGATGCAAGATGATGCCCCTTCACATATAGCGAAGTCTGTTCGCAGGGTCCTGGAACAGCATTTTGGGGACCGTGTCATCTGACGCCATTTTCCATTTCCGTGGCCTCCGCGATCCCCCGACTTCACTCCTATGGATTTCTTGCTCTGGGGATATCTCAAATCTAGAGTGTACATGTGCAATCCGCAAACTTTGCCGGATTTGAAAGATTCTATCAAACGTGAGATTGCAAACATCCCTCATGCCATGTTACGTTCGGCTGTATTGTCCACAGTCGCCCGCATGCAATGTGTAATTGCCTGTGATGGCACCCATGTGGAAAATGTGTAAACAAAATAAAAGTTTTCTTTTCTCCGATCTGTGTTGTAATCAGTGATTGGTGCACTGACTCTGTGTCATATGCAAATTTCTTCAGTGCGCCCCGATCATGTTTTTTCTGGCCTTTTGCAGAGCTGTTTTTTATGCGTGCATAACGAGTCCGTTTCTTGCAATACACGTACAGTTCCAATGCTCTTTAGGGTTTCTGCATGCACTGAGCATTTTGCGAGGAAAAATAAAGGGCAGTGCCATTGGAAAATTTCGAGTTTCTGTACCTATAACCGTAACCGTGAGTATCACTTTGCTGCCGTTCACAGAATCCCGAGCTCATACCTCTGAATAACTATATCTGAAATCTCACCTTGATCGGTTGAACGGACCGATCGCTAGAGCTCCATATATTGGCAAAGTTTTTTTTATGACCACCCTGTACATGACTTTCACTAATTTCATTTAAAATACTAAAAAAAAAAAAAAAAAAAAAAAAGGAAGAAATAAGGTCATAAATCAAAACCTTTTATTTAGACATCAAAGAATTGTTTCAAATTTACACACACGAAATATAAAAGCTGCTATTGGTAAGATTTGTTCCAAATATCTACTAATAAGCTATTATGGGTTTTTTCTTTCAAATAAAAGAAATTCCAGATTTATTTTCTAGTTTGATTAAATTGAAATATGTTTCATTTACACTCTAATATTAGTGTGTGTGCAAATTTTTTGCTCCAAGTTCTCTAATCCGGTTGGCTACGAAAATCTCCAGCCCACTGTGCCGGTGAAAATGACATACGCAGTCCGCACTAAACTTTCGTGACTTATGTACTTTAATTTGGCTTTTTTATTAATCTATTTTTTAACATAATTTCCAAACGGTCTTTAATTTATTCTTGGTAATAGAAGAGTCTTGTTGTCATCCTCATAGGTACATTCTGTGAAAATTAGAATGAAATCTGCCAAATATTTTTTTAGTTATGTTTCACGAAAGGTTTTAATATCTATCGTAGCTATATATGGGGCAAAGTAATATTGCACTGTGTATGAGTCTTCGTTTTACTCAGACAATTAGTTCAAAAAATGAGTTCATTCAACATTTGAATAACATCCAATTTCCGGAGAGAGGTTTATTAGCTAGTCTAGATGTCTTTTCTTTATACTCATCCATTGACACCCAACGAGTCACCATAATAATAAGTAATTACATTGAATACATAAGGAACATAAATGAAAATATGAAAACTACATTAAGAAGTGCTCTTAATCTTATAGCTAATAACTATTTTACATTCGACAATAAAATTTATAAACAAAACAATGCCCCCCCCCCCCCCCCCTTTCACCGTTGGGTTCACCTACATCTGGACTTATAGCAGAATTTATATTCCTACCTTTAGAAACTGATATATTTCATAAATTAGAATTTACCTCCCATACATGGCTTAGATACGTATACAATGTTTTCATCATATTGAAATATACAGATACCTTACTTAATAACTTCCTTGCTCAAATCAATAACCTGAATTCTAAGATTAAATTCACTTTAGAAGTGGAACAGAATGGCAAAATCCCTTACTTGGACGTGCTGTTAATCAAAACCCACCATGGCATAGAATGAACCAATAGCCAATCAATCCATTATCCCACATAATGCTCAAGCACCTTTTTCCTACAAAGTTTCTGCATTTAGACATTTTATTAAGAGAGCCTTTACAGTCATCCACTCCACAGTGATACTCCAGATCAGTTAAACAATGAAATAAATAAAAAAATGAAATAGCAAGAGACAACGAATATAACTACTAAGTACTATTAATAAAATAATTACAAGAATAGAGAAGAAAAACTTCAATAAACAAAATTCATAGTTATCTAATTTACAATATTTCCCTGGTTTCTTTGAAAGATTGAAATATAAACTTAACAATGTATGGCTTATTGCAAAACCATCCATTAAATTAAAAAATATAGTGTGTAAGAAAATAGAACCAATAGAGCCATATCAACTATCAGGTGTTTATGAAATCTTGTTCACCAGAGCAGATGGAACATTACAATATTATATAAGAATGACAACTAGAAAGTTTAAAACAAGATTAAAAGAGCATATGGCAGATACCAAATATGACAGAACTAGAGACAGCAGAAGAGACTAGAGATTAACGTGACTAGAGAGAAGGCAAGATTACATAGGACCGAGACTTTAAAAATTAATGTTAAGGATAGTAAAATAATTTATCCATCAAGACTTTATTTCTCATCTATTATCCATGAACCAATAGAAATCTATATGCATAACAAGAACATATGCAATGAATCAGCCTCTTTTGAATTACCTAAAATCTGGCATGAGTTTTTGTTCAATTTTAAAAAAACAATAACGAAATATTAATTTTCATGTTTACAGTTGACTATTTTTAAGCACCTGCTTTTATTACTCATATGATCTTGTGATTTATGTTTTTCAAAAACTTTTGCGAGACTAGTTTGTATATCGGGTAGATCTTGATAATGGCACCATTTGTGTGTTCAAAACATGTTGATCATTATATAAAAAGGTTTTTATAAGCTTTTTGTGTTCTACTTTTATCACTTAAGCATTTAAATCTATATTTTAATGATAATTAGTGATGTTATTATATGATTATGTAGATATGTGCTAATTTTTTTAAAATGTAAATAATACGTAACAAATCACCAGCAGGTTTTCAGTGCCAGAAAATTTGAAATTTCAAAAATTCAAAGTACTTTGAATTCTTATTCTTCCTGAATTGTTATTGTATTTGGCGCATTCAGTTTATCCTTAAATACTATCTATATGTCTTGGTTATGATTTTTTTTTTTTTACCCTAGCCTTATAATACAATGGTGGACATTGTTACTAGCTTGAAGTTGAAGTGCTCAGAGTCCCGCCTCCCGCTCTTCGATACATTATAGCTGTTCAATTTAACTTTTAATTTATAACTAGGTGAGTTTTGGTTATAGAAGAATGATATTTTTACTGATTTTCTTGTCAGGGAATGAAGAATTTTTTTTTATAAACCTAACATATAGGACACAGGTATCAAAATAATAATAATAATAATAAAATAAAATAAAAAACATTTTTGAAAATGAATGACAGGAGTATTTTATCCACATAACCTTAATTCCTATGTTAATTTGAACACTTTTACAACTTACATTGCTTATGTATCTCTAACAGATAAAAAATTAAAGCACATTTTAATCTTTTGCAATGAAAAAAAATTCTGCCACTGGCATCTATAAAATAAATTGTGTCTCTAGAAAAAATAGTTCCATGTCATTCTTATAAATTCTAGATCCCTTTGTTAGAGACTTCTAGTCTTCCCTATTCAAATTCAAAAGTGCTTTCCTATACTATCGTGGTCAAACTTATTTAAAAATCTCTGCAAATAAATATGAACACACAGGGTTTGGTGATATATATCAATAGATATATATATCTTGATATATATCCGATAATTATTTTCAAAATATCATGAAGTTTGATATTTTCACATACTTGATATTTATTTTCAAAAATATTTAATTTTTTTAATATATTTTTGATATTTTTAATCAAAACAAGTGTAAAGGAATTTTTTAACACTGTTATTGGCTGTGCCATTCTGTAGATAAAGAATCTTTGCTCTGATAATGGCTTTGCTACCCCCTTTTTAAAAAAACAATAACGAAATATTAATTTTCATGTTTACAGTTGACTATTTTTAAGCACCTGCTTTTATTACTCATATGATCTTGTGATTTATGTTTTTCAAAAACTTTTGCGAGACTAGTTTGTATATTGTGACACCCCCCTTCCCCAACCAAAAGAAAAAAAAAATTCAAAGATTTATGTTTGAAGCTGAATTTTTAAATGTAGAATAAAAAATTATGTGGGACAATATTTACTTAGAACAGCCACTGAAAGATAAATTATTTAATTTAGATAAACTAGCAGCTTCATTAGAAATAGTTTTGGTTTTGTTCAGTTAAGCAAACCAAGTTTACCATATTTATGTTAAATTTTTTCAATAAAAACAAATTATTTTGTTGCATAAAACATAAAATTTTCTTAAAACTTGATTACTGTGTAAAAAGCCAATTGTGCCTGTTTTCAATTAGGTGATCTTAAATTTTGATAAATGAAATAAAAAAAATAGAAAAAAACATTGATTTATAAGTTTTCATGCTAAATGACATATATGTTTTAATGTCTAATTTATACTAACTCTGGAAATATTTATAATCATCAATAAGTTGACTAGTTTGAAAACATCGGATATATATAAAAAATATCGAATATATATCAAAATATCGAATAAGCTTTATATTTTTGAAAATATGATATTTAGAACCCTGCACAAGGTTAATTTTAGTAACTATAATTATAGTTTACTTATTCCAAAAATTAAGTGATAATTTCTCGCAATTCATAATATAATGTATCATTTCATCATCTAGAAAACTATAGACTAGAAATTCTCAATCATTTCGTCTATTCAGTTTATTTGTTTACCTTTTTTGCATAACTCAGAAATAGATATTTCTGGTTTAGGGATTTAGAAAATGACTACTTATTCGTTCTAGATAAAGACGGTATAAGTTTTCTTTCAGTGTGGGGACAGCTGTATATTATGACAGATATGTTGAATATGTAAAGTATAACAAAAGAAGCAAGTGTAAACAAATGCCTTTAATAATAAAAAAAGATTTTACATTTTCATACATGTGCCTAAAATATTTGATATTGCACAATAGCAAAAAATAAACATTTTATCATGATGTTTACATTATTACTTCAGATTAAATGGGTAAGAGAAATGTTCAATATTACTTATAATACAGTAGACTCCCTCAAATCTTGCATAGCTTGAAACCAGAGGTTGTGCAGATTTTAGAATCTTGTGGATTTCTGGTCACTGTTTTGTTTACATTTTTTAAACAGTAACTTGATGTAATAATACACTTTAAATTATAATGAATGCTTACAATAAAGCAAAATATTAAAATAATTAAGTAAAGTAAAAAAAAAAATAATAATAAAAATTAAGAAAATTAAAAAAAATATTAAAATATATGGTCATATAAATAATTAATAATGATGAAATCTTTTTTTCTTGAAATATTCAATAAAACTTGCATCATCAAGGTTAATAATTTACATCAAAATCTTTAATATAACAAAGTTTTATTTTATGTTTAGCCAGATTTAATAACCAAAAAAAAACTTGGTTAATATATACATATACTTGGTAAAAAGATCGCAATCTTACTAATGTCAGCACTATCGTGAATTTTTTCAGAAATAAATTTATGCTTACATCATGAGAACGCATGAATTCAGTCCTATTAACCAGAATTACATATTACAATGCATACAGAATGATATAAAAAAAAAAAAAATTATTAAATTTTTCACCAACATCTTAACTGTAAGTTTCACTGTTTACATTTCCAAAGATGTACAGATTTTAGGCAGCTGTGGATTTGAGGGAGTCTACTGTGTTAAGAAACAGAAACAAAGCATCTAATACCATAAGTAAATCCAACTTTTACACAATGCTATCAGTTTATAAAACTAAGAAAATATTTAAAAATTTAATTTACATGTATGCATGTAGGATAACAATGAAAATTACTTTAAAATATGTAAACTGGATCGGATCTGAGAAATAAAAGTTATGCATGGCAAACAACAACAACAACAACAAAAAATACTTATTAGTAATTGATTGGTAATTCTTTAATTTCACACTGTTAATCTAGATCGGTGGTTCTCAGCCAGTGAGATGTGGCGCAATGGTGCACCGTGAGAGGACTCTGCTGAGAAACTAAGTTGTATCAAGATTTTAAGAATTAACAGATATTATACATATATATATATAAATTATACATATAAATTTTAAAAAGTCCTTCCAGCCTGTACCGGTAGGAAAAAGTAGCTTCCCTATTCACTGTTTTATAAGAATTCAGCTAATTTTACCTAAAATGTGTGGAACCAGATTATAAAAGATTGCCAGTTTTCATCAAAATTGAATTTTAATGGGACTTTCGAAAAATTAGTCAGCTATCACCAAGTTGGTTTCATTTATGGTGACCTATTTTTGTTGACAAATTTGGTTGATATTTTGCCCAGTTTCACCAAGCTTGGCGAGAATTTAGTGCAGGAAGATATGACTATGTAATTTTAAGCATATGGGAGTTGGAACAATGATTAAGCAATGAAAGACAGTTTGTAAAAAACCACGTTCAATAAAACTCATAAATTAAACTATTGATGGAGGAATCTATTATTTTTTTAGTGTTGCCTTGATTCAAAACGTCATCCACTATAGAATTTCAAAATTGTGATATTTTTTGCCATATATTTATGAATAACAGGGTTTATGGCATTAAAAGTAATTTTTTTAAGTACACAGAATACTGTGTGTGTGTTGTATACTGACACACATAAAAAGAAATACAACAGCTAAGACACAAAAAAGAAAAGGCACAGAGCTAAATGTGAAAAAATTAAGGTAAAGAAGAAAAACAAAAAACAATAAGTAAAAAGTTTTTAAAAAGCAAAAGATCACAGTATAAAGATATAGTTCTACTTAACCCATATGTGCAAGATTTTTTTTCCTTTCCCAGTACTTTGTTTAAATATATAACCGCTATATATATATATATATATAATTAAAATAATTATTATATAATTATTCTATAATACAATAATTATTATATTATACTAATCTGAATATTCTATTTGGAAATAGTGTAAAATAGTAGTAAAAAATAGAAAAAGAAATCTATCTAAAAAATATTAATCTATTTTTACAAAAATCAGGATGTCCCAATTTTGGGACGCTAGGTATAGATGGATTAAGATTTTCATCCCTGACATATATACTCTAACTGACAACACAATACAGTGATGGAGCTAAATAAACAATATACGATAACACAAACTTAATAATAAAATATTTTGAGATACACTTCAGTCAAAATCGGGGGGAAAAAAAATGACATTAGAGAATAATTTGAGAAAACATTCTTAAATATAAAGAAAACACATTGACCGAAAAGAGGAACCAAATAATTTTTCTATGTAAAGATTCTTACCTAGCAGAAAAACATTTATAAATGCTGTTTTGAGAACTGCATATTTGTTCAGTACAGGTTGAAAATTTGTGTCATAAATTTTGGAATACAACATTTTTTATTTATATTTGTTAATTATTTTTGAATTGTTCCATAAAAATTAG
This sequence comes from Maratus michaelseni, assembly GCA_963931845.1. Taxonomy (NCBI): domain Eukaryota; kingdom Metazoa; phylum Arthropoda; class Arachnida; order Araneae; family Salticidae; genus Maratus; species Maratus michaelseni. Next base: position 56,446,443 of record OZ007596.1, read on the forward strand.
ATTTTATAAAGTGGGTGGTTTTCAAAAGTCCTTAAAAAAAAAGGACATCAGAAAAATTCTAAAACTAACATGTGGTAATACCACACATTTCTTTAAAACAACTAGTAGTCAAAGAATGTTAAGTTACTTTTTTTTTCTATAGAAGTGACATTGCTTCTTTTCTTTATTTCTTTCCTACTTAGAACTTTATTTCTAAGTTTACAAGTATGGGGTAAAAGAATTGAAATTTTCTCGTTTGACTTTTATAGGTAAATTTTAACACTGCATATAACATATTTTTTTACAAAGATCAAAGAGATGTGAATTATGAAAATAAAAATGTATTGGTTCATAACACAAGAAATTAAAAAAAAAAATTACTACTACAATCTCAAAAGGCTACAATACCTATTCCTAAAAAAATAAGTTTTATTTTAATCATTATATACATTGTTAGGCACTATTCGAAAGATTTGTGTAGGGCATAAAGCACTAATATACATTTGTATAAGCATTTAATAAGCTTAACAGAATAATAGGTATTTAATTTTCAAGCAACATTCAATTTTAAAATTTAATGCCATTCTTAACACACCTGATTTTTATTAAATATATTTTATGCGATAAATCATATACAGGATGTCCCAAAGAGATTGAAACATGCTTTAATTTTTTTCCTGTTGGAGATAGTAGACAATAACAAAAGTTTTCAAATGAAAATTTTCAGAATTTTACGAGAAAAAGTAATTTTTTCAGAATTTCATGAAATTTCAAAACTTTTTAACACTAGAAAATCGTTCTATTTTTAGTGCTGAAAAACTCTGACATTTTCTAAAATGCAAAGTACCATAACTCTGAGTTTCAGTCACAGATTGTACTTGTCAGAGAAAGAAAAACATTTTCTAAATACAACTTATTACAGGATAAAATATTTTTTTAATAATTTTTAAAAATATTACACTCATTTTTTTAATTATAATTTATTTTATATTTTTTTTAGCTCTTAAAATGTTTCATTGTTACAGTTTCACAGCCATTTGGCCTATTTTGGTGATCGTTTATTGGCATATAATTAAATCTTTTGTTGTTTTGACTCTTATACAATAGTACGAGTTACAGAGAATATTTGGCAATTTATCACTTGTGGTAGACTAATGGGAAAATGCCTTAAAATTAATGTATTACTTTATAATTAAGTTCTAAAAATATTAAAATGTTGTACTGTCACTGGAAACACACCTGTGAATATAATTTTTATACTTCTAGCCAATCAGAAAGTGGGTTAAAAATTGGTTACAAAATTCCATCTTTATATACAAAAACCCGGTTCAGATAAATAAAAGAGCGTAAAAATGAAAGCATGCTTCAATCTTTTTGGGACACTCTGTATATAATAAACAATATTGATTTTGCATTTTGAATAAAATATATACAGAATCAAACTTTGATAAAAAGTCACAATCAAGTTCAAAATCATTCAATTATTACCTTTTATTTTAATCTGAATCAGAACAAGGCACAGACAAAATGAGTGCCTCATTTTGGTGATAGATATATATTTTTTAATTATTTTTACATTTTGCATAGGATCATTTACAGTGTGTCAATTAAGAGGGAAAATGCAATGTTTCTAATAGAAGTTATTCAATAAAATTTCATTATTAAATCATTACAGAATAAATATAATTTTATTTCCTACTATTAAAAATTGTGCTTTGAGTGACATCATTTATAGCGTCAATCAAAAAAGATGAAAGGCAATATAATAACACAATGAAGTTAAGCAGTTCTATTTATTAAAGCATCACAGTATTTTGCAACTAAAAGGAATAGGCCAATGTGAGATCAAGCTGCAATTAAATAAGAATTAGTAGAAGAGTTTTTACTAACATGAGTGCAATAAACTGGTAATAACTTTTCATGTCCTTGTTTTATGTGTTTCCTATTCATTTTTAAATACTCTGTTTCTAAAGTTATGATATAACTTTATTTTTCAGATATAAGTGTCAGTGATAATCATTTCGAAAGAACTACAAAGTTAGATCAACCATTCAACCATAAATTCTGGATGTATAGGAATAATTGCTATAGAAATCACACACTTCAATAACAGTCATTTACATTCAGTTTAAAATATGAAGAAGGTATCAGATGTTGCCACATCAGGAAAAAGTATACAGTATGCAAGGACTACTTAGTATCAGGATTTGTGCTATCTTTAGGCACATTTTCTTGCTGGTGTGTCAACATCAAGATCAGCGATTTGCACCTTCATGTTACAAACTGTACATTTAAAAAAAAGAAAAATCTTAAATCATAATCTTAGAAACATAGTTTTTCAAATGAATAAGAATGTGAAATAAGGAGATGCAAAGTGATTGTTAATTTCTTAAATGCAATCCTGTATGACAAAAAAGATACAATTTGTCGGCCTTTTCTTAAATTACAGGTTTTCCTCAATTAGTACAGTTAATGGCTCCCACAACATGACCATACTCCATCAAATAATACATTCAATGGGAAAAACAAACAATAGATTCACATCCAACTTTTTTAAAAAATCAATATACATACAATAACTTAACTACATACTATACATAAATAAAAAATATAATGATGTACTTCAATACTGCTTTTACAGTGTTACTATTAACATATACATACTATACATAAATAAAAAATATAATAATGTAGTACAATACTGCTTTTGCAGTGTTACTATTAAAAAGTACATATTGCAGCTTGATTTGAAACATATTAAATAAAATTTATCAAATTTGCATAAACTTCAATTAACAATAACATACGTGCTGATTTAATAAGTGACAATCAAGAAATATCAAAAAGTTGATTTCGAGTTCAATTCTGCATAATAAAGAACTTTGTCCAATTGTTGTGCTATGGTTCTTGTTGGATTTTTATTTTATTCTTACAACAATATGGTGCCGTTTGGCAGACAAAATGAGATCCTTCATTCTGTAGTTTGCACACTCACCGACATTTTTACCACATCCATTGAGGGATTGTCTAAAAAACAATCACTGCACTAACTGAAACCATATAAAAAGAGGGAAACCTGTAGATTAGTCTTAAAACAGAGCAATAACAAGTCTCCTTGTACAGGGCTGCCAACCTATTATGAGTATTAATGTATAGTTCCAGTTCAGAAAATGTGTAATTTTAAGGTGTCAAGTGTAGTCACTAAAATTATGAACACGTTCAAAGTAGAAAAAGATAATGTTAAAATGGACTTTTATTTATGAAGCACATTAAAATCTTATGCAGCACAAAGAAAAATTTCATTTAAGAAAAACTTTATACAAATATGAATATATCTTCACTATTATTTTTTTTCCTAATTTAAAATCATATCGTAACTGGAGTAAAGTGTCCATTTTTAGTTAACATCCCAAGATAAAAATTTTAGCCAAAATATCAATTGAATGTTTTTACTTAAAATATTAGTATCTCTTAAAAAAAAAAAAAGAGAAAAAAAAAACTTGGGCAGAAAAAAGGAGTAGTTTCCAGTAATCAATGTGTAGTGTGAAGTGTAGAAGCAGATCAATTACACATAATGTCTAGTAGTTGGCAGCGCTGTATACAGACTAGACCAAAATTTCATACCAAAGTTAATATTTAAGAAGACAGCAGAAAATCAAAACCAATTGAATAATGAATGAAAAATCTAGAATGCCTGAAATAGCATACATTAAAAAAACAAAATACTTCATGAAATTGTTCCATATATAAGTCTTGAATACTCTTATACAGAAAGAAAAACAGAAAAGTTACAAAGTCTCACATGGGATGTACTGCTTTTAATTTCCTTTGTCTAATAATTGACTTAATAACAAGATTTGATTACGCATGCAGGTTGCTCATTTCAGTATCCATCCACTAGGGCAACCAAGACACGTCGATAATCTCCAGAACAGTCTCCCTATAAAAATTGAAAAATTTTAGTTCACCTATTTGTAGTTTTAAAAATAATAAATAAAATAATCTTCCAGGGTACACACAGACTAGAGGAGAAAAAAATCCAAGGAGTCTAGAAAAATTCTAAGAAGTCCAAGAATTTTAAAGGACTCGCCATATTTTTTCATGTATATCAATGCCTTGTGTAACATGCATTCCCACGTTTAAAGAATCTGTCAAATTTAGCTGCAGAATTCCAGTAGAAAATGTGTAAAAAAAATAAAATGCTTTTGAGTATTTGACACAAAAAGACATGATTTGGTGAGCAACACCTTTTTAGCTTACAGGCTATCAAAGCCTGAGAGCTAATGTGCCCGCAGATTCTGTATGTATGTATGGAGCAAATGTGCCCGCAGATTCTGTATGTATGTATGTACATAACGCGATAACTTTTGATAGAAATATCCGATTTGCTTCAAATTTTGTATATAGGTTCATTCTGATAAGGCGTTTCCCTGATTACTTTTAGGGATTCATTAGTTAAGTATAAGGGGAGGGAACAGGGACTGATACACTTAATTTAGCTAAATGGGTATTTCATGCAGAATTATCCGATTGGCTTCAAATTTGGTATACAGGTTTTTTGTCAATTTCTTTATTTTTTGAGGGGCATTATTCTTTGAAATAAGAGGATAATATACAATTAGTTTAGCCTGTGATCTCAATGCCATCAGTTTAACTGGGCACTTTTATTTTTCTCTCCAAATGCAAGCGGTTTTAATGCATTTGGAAATTGCTCCTGAAATGAGTGTTTAAATGTGCAGTACTTATCGAATTTAAATAATGAAACAGTTTGTCATTATTTTATAAGCTTATATGATATGATATATATAGGTTGCATGTTGCTGCAGTTATTTAATTTTACACTGTTTCACTGGCCGGATAAGTTTTAAGTGTCTTTTAAAAGAAACTGCCTCATTAAAAATCAGTGTTGTTATAAAATTCGATATTGAACAAGTTGTTGTTTCCATGGCAACAATACTTTTCTCTTATTGTCTCCTACACTAAGAATATCAAAGCCGAATTTGACAGTGCTTGGAATCAGAACTTAATTTTGAACTTAAAAACAATTTTAATTAGTTTAAATTTTGTTTTAAACCATATAATACGATTGCTAAATTCCATTATAAATATTATTTAATTAAAGTCAAACCACTATTGTAAAATTCTGCTTTGAAGGAACTTTCACCTTGGCTTCTACATAAAAATTAAAAGCACATTTATTTTCTTAAAAGGTGTTAAAAACATTAAATAATAATGTAAACTAACATCCTCACATGTGGTTTTATTATGTTTTTATCACCTTTTAAGAAAATAAGTGTTTTTAGTTTTCATTATATATACATATAAATGTATTATGTCAAAAATGTAGTTATAAAAGTGTATTTATTTAAGTTAAACTTACTGAAACTAATTCAGCATGAAGAGTATAAAAAGGCTTTTGTTAAAGAGTATTTACCATAAGCGCATATTTTTAAAAATTTCATTATGTTGCCACTAGATGATAAATTGCCAAAAACCCCAAAATTTTCATTATTTTTTCATGGATGTTACATCAAGGTTCTGCAGGAGATTTTTTTTTTTTTGTAGACATATCTTTATGACAAGAATATTCTGTAATTTTTTTAATTTTTCTCAGTATGTACTTGCTAATGGAGACCTTCCTTGTAAACAGTTTGTATGTACCCCAACAAAATTTTATAGAATTATATCAGAAAAAAATCAATTATTAATCATTAAAATAAAATATACATTTACATGCTAAAAGTCATTGCAGTACATATATAAAAAAAAAAAAGTTTTTAAGATCTTTTAATCCTCTGACTGTCCAGCAAAAGGGCAAAATTATAATGTTGTTTTCTCTTTATTTTTTTTTAAATGCTAAAAGAAGATGATTCATCCAACATTATATAAAAAACTTTATATATATATATGAATGTAAACCTTGAGGGTATCAATCATTACTCGATGTATTACAACTACATTATATCTGTAGAATTATATTAATTAAAAAAAATGCTTGTATTGCAGTGAAACCTGGAGCTTAGTGAACATATTAACAAGGGCTTGTCAGTGAGAGGGTTAATAACAAACCAACTAGTTTTGTACACTTTCTAATGCTGACATTCTTACAGTTTACAAATAACAAATAAGTACAAAAGTTTAAAAAAAAAAAAAAAAAAAAAATTAAGCCACTCTTTTATAAACATTCAATGCTTATCTTGAAAAGCACATGTAATTTCATTACTGCAATTTGTGGTTCTAACCAAAGTCCATTACAATATGTTAATTTGGCATCATGGCACTGAGCCGATTATAGAAAACTTTGCACCTTTGCAGGCAGAAAAAGAAATCCAGTTTTATTATACATTTCAAGTTTCTACATCTAACAATTCCGAATAAATCATAATTTAGAACGGTTTCCGTTTATTTCACCCTTTTAAATTTCGAAATTTTTAGAAACTTTACTAAGACAGCATTTACACCTTAAAAGTTGCAAAATTTAAAGTTTTTAGCCCCAAAAGTGTCACAGAAATTGCAATTTTAAAACATTTTTTATTCCTGTACCCTTTTACATTTCGAATTTTTTGGAAACTGTTTTTTGTGAAAGCATTTACATCTGAAAAATAACAGTCATGCCACAGTTCCAAATAAATCATAATTTAGAACTTTTTTAGAAAGTTTTTAACTCATTTCACCCTTTTAAATACCATTCATAGTGAGTATTTACATCTTAAAAGTAATCACCATACCAAATTTAAAGTTTCATGCCCCAACAATATCAGAGAAATCACAATTTTAGAACTTTTTTGCTTCTGCATCCCATTGGAGGTTGTTGGACAAACAAAATATAACCTATATTGGAGCAGAGATGGTCACCAGCATTTTGCCACCATTATTTTTGGAATTGACTTGGTAGTTCTAGAGATTGCCCCTATAAACAAATAAATAAATGTTGCTTCTTTATAATATTAGTAAATATTCACCATTTTTTTATGCTTGATAGAAAGCGCAGGCTAGTGAATTTATTGAAAAAATAATAATATTTGCTATACATAAGACAACAGGAAGGAAAAAATGCATCATTTAAGCTATCTTTTTAGGATTTCTAAATTGATTTCTCAATGTATAATCATAATTTAATTAATATGAAACTATTAATTGATAAAAGCATATTTAAATATATATATATATATATATTACTCTTTATTTTTCCTACCTTTTAAAATGTTTTGATGTTACAGTGGCAGAGCCAGTTAGCCTATTTTGGCGACTGTGATTTGGCACATAATTAGCTCTATTGTTTTTTAAGTCATAAACAGTTGTAACCATAAAGATTATTTGACGATTTATCACTTGCGTCCAGCTAACGGTAAAATGCATCCAAATGAATTTGTTAATTTATGATTAAGTTCTAAAAATATCAAAATGTTGTATTGTCATCAGAAACACACTTGTGTATTAATTTTTATAATTCTTGCACACCAGGAAGAGAGTGAAAAATCGATTGATAAATTCCATCTTTACATAGAAAAACAAAGTTAAGTTAAATAAAATAAATCACAAGAACACTCAAATTGCAATTCTCAAATGCAATGGATTTAAAATAAATCATAAATGGGATAGTTTCAAAGTTTTTAAGAATATGTTATGGTTATCAAAAATATTTTGTATAAAAATATCAAAAGAATTGTAGTTTGCAAATTGATCACAATTTAAATTTTTTTATAGTATCTTTTTGAGAATTGGAACAACTTGAATCTGTAGTAAAAATTTACAATAAAATATTTTAATTTTTTAAGAAACTTTAGTTTGTTATTCGGTATGTTTGAAATTAACCCAATTTACAAATTTATTTATTTTTCTTTTTTTCCTTCACTGAAATTAGATTACTTAAGTAAATTCTTTTTTTCCTTCTAATAAATATTGAAAACAGAAATTTAGCTCATCTACATAAAAGTAATGGAGAATGATTAATTGTATTTGACTGAGATGTGGTATCTATCACAAATCTTGACAAATTTAAAATAAACTAGTTTTTTTTTTTTTCCTTCCCTGCACCAGCTATTGTCCAGAATTCATTGTGATATTTCATCATTACCATAACAGGTAGTGATCGAATATTGAAAGAACCACAATACAAATTTAGTTTTGTGACCTTTTCAAGTTCTCTACGTGTAAACATATGTAAAGGATCTATAGTTAACAATATTAGAACATTCTAAAAAAAAAATAGTATTTACAAAAATATTTAACACGTTGACGGACACTTGCGGCTATAGCCGTCAAAGCGAAGTTCACTATGTGGCATGACGTCTATAGCAGCACAAATGTGCATTTCCCGTCGTACAAGTAGAAGCCAAGTGTCAATTTTCGAACTTCACTTATTCCTACTGTCTGTCAATGTGTTAAAAGCAACTAAAAAATCCTCGAAATAATGTTTTTAGTAATGAATAAATAACAGATTCGAGAGAATCTAAAGTGTGATATGGAAGTTAAAACCAACATGTTTTTTGTTTTTTAACTCACTTCAATAGCCTCCGCAAGAGGTTTTTCATAATTCCGTTCATACTCAGCTTTGATTTGCACCATATCTATCTCACAGCGGGTTACAACAATGCGAATGAGTGTTCGGTCATCGGTACCCATGCCCTGCTAGAAGTAATATGAAACAAAAGAAAGAAAAAAATATCATATGCTAGTTAATCTGTTTTCACACAGCAATAACAAATTAGATTTTGTATAAACACATCATTAAAGGCATTTTGTAAATGTAAACTAACCTTCATAGCCTTGTAGAGTCTTTCAGCAAAGTATAGAGGCCTATTCTCCACACAACGAGCTAAACAGAGAAGGAGAAAAAAAATTAGTTTGTAAATCCAGTTAGTTACATGTCTAAATATACTTTCAGAGTTCATAAATTCATATAACATTCATAAAGTCATATTTTCGAATATATCAGAAATATCTGACATTTTGATTTATATATGAGATATTTTATATACATATATCCAATATTTTTAAAATAGCTAACTTATTGATGATTATAAATATTTTCCGACTTAACATGAATTAGAAACTAAAATATATTATTGCACTTAGCATAAAAACTTAATGAAACAATATTCTAAATGTCTTTTCTATTTTTATTTCACTGAAGTAACAAGATTGGAGATCAACTAATTGAAAACAGACACAATTTGCTCTTTACACTCACAAAACACTCTAGGATTTAGTATTAAGTATCAAGAAAATTTTATGTTTTATACAACAAAATTTTAAATAGAAACTAATTTGTTTTTATTGAGTATATTGGACATAAACAAAAAACTTGTCTGCTTTCTCATTCCCTAACCTGTTGTGCAATTTAAACTAAATTAAGCTAAAAAATTGTCTGAGTGAATTGTGCCCAGCGGAATTGTCCAGGATAGCCTAGTCATTAGAGTATTAGTAGTTTAAGCCAAGGTCCTGAGTTCGAATCTCCGGCTTGGACACTTTTTCCCCTCAGTTGGAAGATTTACAACTTCTACTGTTTCTTCTTTGTTAGCAGGTTATAAGTAAAGAAGAAATAGGTTTGAATTTCGAAATTTGTCTCTTAAGTCACATGTTGTGTCGCTTGTCGCCCTAGTGTATGTGGCCTGCCTAACAAATGAGATAAAACATTTTTGCAATTACATGTCAGAATACATGCACTATTTTGATAAGAAACAAGAAGTACCCCTTTTTTTTTTATTAAATATTGAAAACTTTAATAGATTTTTTTTGCATTTAATATTATTTTTTTTAGATTTCCTACTAACAACACGAAAATAATTTCTGTATTTAAAAAGAAAATCAATTACGTATTGAAATAAAGCTTTGAAATTTATTATAAGCAACACTTTCATATCAGAGGTTAATAGTAAAAAAAATCACTAAGATTATGCTACTTACAGCAGCTTTTTTGATTTGGATTATTTCAGGGTTTAAGCATCTAGTTCCATTACATGCCTGTTAAATTTGTTTTATTTATATTATTTTATTTATTTATTGATGAAGTTTGAATTTTGTTATGGAATAATAGCCAGAAATAATTGCTGAACGATTTATATTGTTTTAAGTGCAAATGGGTCAATCTTTTGTAATCGAACTGCATATGATAGAGATAGATTAACAAAAATTCATGCTTGAAAATTATTTTAAAAACATAAAAAATCAGTCAATTGAGATACATACATACACAATGGTTCTATAATCTGTAACGGATATTGGTCTCCCTTAATATACCTTGCCAAACCTTCTGATCCCTGGTCTTTAATTTATAACCAGTGGACTCGTGCGAAGATTTCACACTGCAATCTAATATTTTTTATATGCAGGTTTAAACTTCTAAAAAAATTTAGGGCTAAAAACATCTGCAAACAACATTAGTCAAGCCGAATATTACCTCATTTATTCTCTCAAAGTTACAGTACTGACCGAAGATAGCAAATGTTAAAAAATATATACATCAATCGTATTTTACTGCATTAGAGAGTGTCATCTGTTTCATGAAAAAAAATGGGATAAAGAAAAATAAATTTAGCATTTAAAATTTGCTTTTTAATCATAAATATAAAATAAACTCATGCAGCAACTATGCCCCACTTTATCTTTATTGACCCTTTTTTTTTTTTATAATCATTGTTGTGGTATTTTATTTTTGTGGCAACACTAATATGAAGAAAGCCTTTCATTTCATTTTATGAAAACAATGCCGATTTAATTTTTAATTAATTGCAATTTTTAATCAAAATACACTAATTAAATGAAATGTGAGTATACTATGTCAGAAGTCACTTCAAAATCCTTTCATATGGTATCTCATTTATCATTCTGCGTTTTTTATTTGCTTGGAAAAAGGGATGTTGACAACAGAAATAACATATAGGATTAGTGTGCTAGGTCTTTCTCTACCTCTTCCAAACATCTTTTCCTGTGTCCAATTCTAAAATTCAAAAGTCATTTTCCAATTCCAGTCCATTTCACCGTACAATCAGTCTGTCTAACATTTGTATTTAAGGGTTTGACAATGGTTTTTTTTTTCTTACGTGGAAAGGTTGCAATTGAGAAACAGTTTTTAAGTAAATTGCAATTGAAAGGCATTTTTTCCCTCTATTTCAATGTCAGTGTTACTCATGGGCAGGATTCTGTAACATATATCATGATATATATATCCGATATTTATTTTCAAAATATCATATTTGATATTTTTATTAATTTATTTATTTTCAAAATGTTATTGTGCATATTTTCATTCATTTATTTAATTTCAAAATGTCATTGTACATATTTTCATTCATTTATTTATTTTTAAAATGTCATTGTGCATATTTTTTAATGTTTTCAGTCAGAACAAGTGTAAATGAATTTTTCAACTTTTATTGACTGAGTCGTTTGGTAGACCGAGCAGTGACTCTGGTGGTGATCTTTTTAGCCAAAATAGAAAAAAAAATATTTTTTACAAGTTTTATATTTCAGGCTGAATTTTTAAATCTAGAACCAATAATTATGTGGAACAATAACTTGAACAGCCATTGAAAGACAAACTGTCTAATTTAAATTATCGTTATTTCCAGCTTCATGAAAAAGTATTTCTTGTGGTTTAAACTGCATAACAGGTTAAGAAATGAAATAGCAGACAAGCTTACATTAAAGTTCAAATTTTTCAATAAAAAATAATTTTGTATTTAATATTTTGTTGTATAAAACACAATATTTTCTTGATACTTGAATCTGCATCTTATAGATTGTTTTTATAAGTGCACAAAGAGAATTGTTTAACTTTTCAGAAAATTGTTTCTGTTTTTCAATCAGTAAATCTTCAGTTTTGTAAGTAGAAAAAAAAAAAAAAGTACGAAAAAGAAATTTAGAATATTGTTTTATTAAGCTTTCATGCTGAGTGCAATATGTTTTAGTTACAAATTTATATTAAATCTGAAAATATTTATAATCATCAATTAGTTGACTATTTTGGAAATATTGGATACATATCAAAATATCAGATATGTTTGAAAATATCATGGTATTTAAGTACCCTGCTCATGGAAATGTTTTGCTTTATAATATAGATATGTATTTTTTTGTTGAGAAAGTTTATGTGTTAATATAACATTAATCTGTGATCAAAATGTACTTACCGATGGCCATCATGCCATTTTCCACATCACCCGACATTTCTTTATCTATTGCCTCTGTTACTTTATGTCCAGCAAGTTTCTCATACTCATAAAATGTCAGAGCTAACTGGTGGAAACTTTCCGCAACAAGTATCGAATTGAACACAGATTCATCTGTACCCCACTGGCCAGCTCCAGCATCTAATAATGCCTAATTAAGAACAAAAATGTGAGTACAATAAACAAATTTAAACATAACAATAAAACTTTAAATGCAGAGTTAGTAAGAAGGCTTCTATAGAACTTCTTTAGGGGAGTGAGAGAAATTACAAAAAGCAAACTCCTATGCATAAATGCTAATTTAACAAAAATTCATTCATCAAATCGATTAAAACTAAAAGAAAATTTGGTACCTCTTTGTTATAGCAACCCCACCCCCATAATTTCGATTACGCCAAGCTACAGTCAATTTTGCCAAACTCTTGAAGAAGGAAAGTAGCATGCACGTATAATAGAGATATAAAAATAAATACCATTGCATTAAATAATATAATATTTTATGTTAATAAGAATATATTACAATGTTTCATAACAAATTCACACCAATGTTTCATAACAATTTCTTACAATGTTTCACATGAATGACAACTTTTAATTTCATAACAATTCTCTTATTCAAAAGTAATTATTCCAATCAATCGTTATATATTCATCCACATTTATTTGCTTCTTACACCATTTTATGGTAGTTAATTCCTCCATCCAATAGTACCTAATCCTGAAATAAGAAGTTATGATCAGTATTCTCGAAAGCCCTATAAACCAATTTCAAACAAGGAGGCCTCCTTTTTTTTACAACTTTTTACATTACATCTCTATATAACTTCATCATTTAAAACATATAGTTTCATATCATGGCCATTTTCGCACAGTTGTTTGTTGGATGAAAGCCCTTGCTTTTGAAAAAATGAGATTGCATCCATCTCAGTACTAAGTAAATCAAAGAATGTATCCAAATTTATAAAAATAAATACAGGTGATTAAAAAAAAACATCATTCAATAAAAAAAATTGTGAAATATGTTCTGGAACATCAAAGAAAAATTAATATGATGATAGCATAAACACGTGCTATTTCTTTAAGGCAGCAAACTATTTTTACAAGATATTACAACTTAACTTAGCGATATATCTTCATCACTTGGCAATTCGTCCTTGGCAGCCGCTATAATAAAAAAGTACCGGAAATTGTAATAATTTATATTAAAAAGGAAACAACTCTGGAGTGATGCACACTTGAAACACTTGACTTTCAGAACAATGGTTCATGTGCTCAGAAAAAAAAACAAGAACGAAAAATCATGCGAAAAGCATAGATTATGTAACACTTTCCAACGCTTCCAAAATAATTTTCCAAATCATTGCCGTTTAATTAGCAGAAAGATAACATCTAAGTAAACAATTTGGAAAACGCATAACATATTTAAAAACGTAATTTCCGGAATTTCCAACATATACAATATTTGGAAAAATATCTGAATACTTTTATTCAGCCCTGTATATGATCTATAGATTTGTATATATACTACATAGGATACTAAATTTTAGTTTAGTTAGAAAACTCGTAGCACAGTTTAAAATTCTCCTTATGAAGTTTCTGTCAATAAACGGAAATGTGTTCGCAAACTTTTGTGCTGCCCTGTATATCAAATACAGAATTTATACACACCAAGTAATAGACAAAAAGTGAGTTAAATTTAAAATCGCGTTCAGCAACTTAAAATGCACTTCCAGGAATTATTGTTAACAGACAGTAGAGAATTCTTTTGTGTGTCCCTGTAAATGAACGATGACTGCTATACACACAATATTCTGTAGTAAGCCTCTTGTAATGCACCTTAGTGATATATATAAATTTCAATGCGTTTAAAATAGTGAAACATTATTTAATTAAACCGCAAATGATTTTTCTCTGTAGACGTAATGTAACGGAATTCTTTTGACTGTCCCTGCAAAGTAACTATAAGTGCTATACACACCATATTCCATATTAAGCTTCTTGTAATGCACCTTAGTGATATATATCAATTACAATGTATTTGAAATAGTGTAACATCATTAAAATAAATCGCAAATGATTTTTCCCCATAGACCGCAATGTAACAGAATTCTTTTGAGTGTCCCTGTAAAAAAACTATAAGTGCTACACACTTCAGTTGAAATAGGGAACATGCTATAGATAACGACAATAACATATAAAAATTGCAGAGCAATCCGAGCTTATTTACGGGAGTTAGAGCATGGCCAGACGGCCAGACAAACCGAAGTCATAAACACTTTTCAACTAGGTTGGAAAGTGTTAAAAAGGAATTTTCATAAATTTCTGACATAATGACTGGGTTTGAATGCTGGACTTTTAGGTAGCTTTCAATACAAAAAGTAAAAATCTACCTATTGCAACCGCTCGAAGGAAAGCTATTCCGGAAAATTTCAGTATATTTTCACCGATTATGACCCCCAGACCCCAAAACCATCCTCCATTCAAATGTTGATTTATATATACATATATCTGATCGATGTCATACGATAGCACTCGTATTTATAAACTGGTTTGGGTGAAACTAAGTGTGTGTATTAAGCTTACCAATATCCCAACCAAGTTCGTTGGCCAACTTGGTCCACCATCTTGTTTCAAAATGGCAGCCACTAAAAGATTTAAGATTAAAAAAACACATATAAAAAAAATTAGAAACTCAAACTTATTTTTTGTTTAAGTGTTAGGCCTTGATACAAGGATTCCAGAGTATTTTTTGTTTTGCCTCTAACTTAAAAAATGGCTGAGATATAGCAGTTTGAAACTCTAGGGTGGCTGATATTTTGAAACAAGACAGCAGATTACAAAAAAATCAGGGATTAATTTATATGTTTTAGTGATTGTGATTTCTCACAAATTATTATCTTTCATTGTTGTAATAATTTTCCTAATCATATGCATAAAACTATATATTCGTATCCGTTAGCGTCAAATTCTTGCCAAATTTGGTGACAAAAATTAGCCTCCATAAATGAAGCCAACTGGGCTATAGCTGACTTGATTTAGCGAATTTCTTATTCAAATTCAGTATAAACGAATCTTCTGTAATCGGTTTCTTTGCATTTTAGCTTGCTGTTTTCGAGTAACATTAGCTAAAATTTTAAAGCGAAGATATAGGAAAGCTACTTTTTCCTTCCAATACAGACCGGAAGCACTTTTTAAAACTGAAGACTTTACCTCCATGCTACTATAATGTCATGTCATTGGCACAATATTTATCATTTATATTCTGTCACATTTCCTTGCTGATTTTCCCTCTAGAATTGGTCAGAAAAGAGTTTGAAAATGGTACAAAAATGGATTCAATAGCTAATCTGTCGGCCGATTCCTACAAAAATCTATACAATTATTCCTTGTCTATTAGCGTTGATTCTAGAACAAAAGGGCCACCAGGAAGCAATTTAATAAAAAAGGTGTTATTGTGTTCTGTTCAATAAACATATTTTGAACTTATTTGTTTAGAGTCCCATTTTATCAGCAGTACTCGTACAGAAAAAATATTGGTTTGATCCCATCTTTAAATAATAACTTTTAGTCAAACCTTCCATTTTTAAGGTTTGTAGTATGAGTACTCACCCACAATGTAATGCAATATTTATTATTTGGTCTTCCTTCCTCTTATGAGAAAATGTCACATTTTTTACCACGATCAGCTGATGAATTTCGCAATATTTTCCTGTTACCGATTGGAGAAACTTGTGCTTTATTTTTCATGTGACTGATGGATGAATTTTGTGATTTTCATGCGACTGACTGACGAATTTAGACATTTTTTTCATGCACATTATTTCACAAATTATTTTCCCAACGACTGAAAGAAGCAATATATATAATATATATGTAACGATTATGTATGTTACGTACATATTTAAGTTTTCTTTTCATCATACCAGTTCTTTTAGGTTTCTGATAATACGGTATAGGTGCAGATTCATGGTCGCCAGTCGCTACGTGGCAACTAAAGTTTTTGCTGTGGCTACTAACTTTCGGTGTTTAAGTCGCCATGTGATTTAAAAGTGATCAATTTCTGGTATTTCCAGTCACCATTGTGAAATTGATTTTTTTAAAAAGATTATGACCTAAACACAACAAACTTTATTATTATATCTTAATAACATTTCAGAATTATCTCTTTAACACAGTAAACTATTAAATAAATTCAAATAGCAATGTTATTCGTAACAGTTTGAGTCAGATAATTTTACATAGTCTGCGATTTATATATATATATATATAGAGAGAGAGAGAGAAAGAGAGAGAGAAAAACAAATGTTTCAAGTGTGTTTTGATTTTTACAGTGCAAAATAATCTCACACATTCAGATTTTCCTTTATATGTACTTTTGTATGGCAAAATCAAAATAAGAAATGTTGTTTTTCTAATATTCCCCGCTATCATGATTGCTTAGATTATACAATTTTTTTTTAAACCGTATCTTGCCCAACTTTATCTACGACTGTACATGATTTTAGATTTATATTACACAATTAATATTCAAATTTTGTTGTACATGTGTATATATTAAATAAATTACTTACTTTGAATTCCTGAGTTTTTTGCTTAGTTTTTTACTCCATATAAACGCTATTGTTTTTATACGTTTGTTTCACAGATGTGGCCACTGGCTCCTTCCAAATTTTGGGAATCTGCACCTATATAACACGGGTGTATTTAGAATTGCCTTTTGAAGTGTGTAGTCGTGTCCAAAATAAAATCAGTTTTTTCTGGGAATCTGACTTATTTCTACTTTCGTTACATGCTCCTTTTAAGTCAGAGCCAGAAGTAATGAGAGCCAATGTTACGGTCTCATCGTCTGGAATAATGAGCCTAGCCTTCAAAGATGGCATTTTCAGACCAGGGCCGAGCGGTATGCTGGCTGCAAGTATTCTTAGCATGTAGAGACAGGATAAAGCCCTGTGAAAAAAGAATGTTTCTGCTTTTTGTTGGAGCTTAACTCAAATATTTTCTGCTAGAATGCGCTACTGAGAATGCAATGGAGAAAGACAGTTAACTGATTAATTAGCTTTTGAGTGATGTCTGGGGTCTTATGACAACAAGAAGATTTGGCCAAGACCTGGGTGTCTCAAACCACAAACGGCTACAAGAAATATACAAACTCAGCACTTTTTAATCTTAAAGATAGATCGAAATTGATGGGTGAATGAAAAAAATGTTTTGGAGATTTTAAATTTTAACTTTTGAATTTGAATTTTAGATTTTAAAAGGGTTGAACTTTTTATTCTTTCATATATATATATATATTTTTTTTATCGAGTGATGAATTTTGTGATATTTTTTTCCTGACACCGATTATCAAATTTTGATATATTTTTCGTGACCAACTGATGAATTTTGCATTCCATCCTGTAACAGATTGATGAAATTCCTACTTTTTCCCCCTTTCTGAACAAAAAATTTCAAAATTTCTTTTCACAACCGATTGATGAATTTTGTGATTTTTTTGCCACAGATTGACGAAATTCATAATTTTTTATTGGCGACTGATTGATAAATTTCACAATGTTTTTCCCATGACTGATCAACGAATTTTGAAATTTTTTTCCTACGACCGATTGACGTATTTCATGATTTTTCTCATGCAACTGATATATGTACTTCATGATTTGTTACAAACAACCAATGTACATATTTTGCAATTTGTTTCCTGCTATAGAAAAAGGAAAAGAACCAAAAGGGCACATATCATAAAAGGCAGAAAGGGCCGCCGCTGGGGACATAAAATATTTAAAAAGGATGGCCGGGTGCATAAAGTAGTAAAACAAGGGCCGCCAAGCACCGCACCCTGACAAATTAGCCTAAAGTTAACATTATATTCACCAAATGTAAGATTAATAGGAAGAATCATTTGATGTTCACTCAAACAAACCATTCATACATTAATGATAACTCGTTTTGTATCTGCAAAAGAAAAATGTAAACAAACCATCATCTGTAATTTTTACAACCTTTGGTCAAAACTTTTGCGAATTAGAGGGAGTTAGTTGACTGTATATTATAAAACTAATATAATGGACCCCCAAGGAAACTTTTTTTCATTCCTAACACCGGTATAGCAATGCAAATTTGAATAGCAGACAAATTACATATATACATTATATATATATATATATATATATATATTAGGATTTTAAAGGGTTAATTTGCAAATGTGTCATTAAAAAAAGCTAGTATTAATAAAAGCATAGTTTTATAATTCAAATAACTGGATTTGATCTTTTGATCAAATGTTTTATTTTCATAAAATGGGGACGCAAGGAAAAAAAAAATTTCTTGAGGCAAAGAGCTCAGAGCTCATAAATCACAAAGAAAAAAAATAGGCATTACAGGCCACATGCAGCCCCAGGTTTGATAAGTTGGAATCTCCTGATATAGGAAGTAAAAAATAGACGTCTCTTAACTTATGTAAGCAGAATTTTAATTAATAAAATATCACATAGGGTTGATAAGAAAATTTTTGAATAAAAAAGGCTTAATAAACTTACTTGGGCATTTTGTTTAGCTGTTTCTTCATCAGCTGGCGCTTCACTTCTCGCTCCCTATATTGAAAGAATTGTGAAAAATTACATTCAGGGTGAAACTTAATTGAAATTTTATTTATTGAATAAAATCTATAACAAAAATAAATATAAAAGTAAAAATAGTTTTAAAAAAAAAACTTTTAAAAGCATTCAATGTTCATCTTGAAAACCACGCCTAATTTTTTTACTACAATTCATGTTTTTTCCCAAAAAATTCCGTTATAATACATTATTTTGGCATGGGCACCGAATGTGATTATTAAAAATTCACTGGTTTTTTTACACTTTGTAGAAACTGCAAGAAAGCAAATTTACTAAAAAATACATCATTTTTGCTCTGTTTTTATTTCAAGATAGGGCAATAAAAAAAAAAAAAGAAACATGATTTAATCTAATTTTTTAGGCTTTCTAAATTGATTTCTCAATGTATAATTGTAAATTAATTTATATTAAATTATTAATCGATAAAAAAATATATTTTTTAAATCTCTTCACTTTTTATATAATTTATTTTCTACGTTTTAGCCTTTAAAATGTTTCATTATTGAAGTTTCACAGCCATTTGGCATATTTTGAAGAGCATTTATTAGCGACTAATTAAATCCATTATTGTTTCAACTCGTATTATATGAGTAACAGAGAATATTTGGCGATTTATCACCTGTAGTGGTCTAAGAGAAAAATGCCTTAAAATTAATGTATTAATTTATAATTAAGTTCTAAAAATATTAAAATGCTGTATTGACATCAGAAACACATCTGTGAACATAACTTTTAACATTCTAGCCTATAAGGAAGTCAATGGAAAATCGATTACAAAATTCCATCTTTACATACAAAAACCTGGTTGAGTTAAATAAAAGATTGTAAAAAAAAAAAAGTTTGTCCATGTAGCAGGGTTGGCCTGGTTTAAATCAATTGATTTTATTTAACCATGGTTTAAACGAAGTGGGATTTTCTTTCTATAAATACAGGTTTATATGTATATATATAATAATTGAAATCTCACCTTTTCTCTTTTTTGCAATTTAAGTATTTCAAATTACTGGACATAGCTTAATTTTTTAACTGAGTCCTTTATCTCAGCAATCAACTTGCATGAGTTATAATTGAATTTAGATTTTGTGTGTATGTGCCTAGCACAAAATAACATATTAATTATAGGTGCAGATTCACGGTCGCCACGTGGCGACTAAATATTTTGCTGTGGCCACTAATTTTCGGTGTTTAAGTCGCCATGTGATTTAAAAGTAATCAATTCCTGGTATTCCCAGTCGCCATCGTGAAATGTTGATATTTTTTTTTAAGATTAAGACTAAAACACATAACAAACATTATTGTTATCTTTTAATAACATTTCAGAATGATCTGTTTAACACAGCAAACTATTAAATATATTCGAATAGCAATGTTATTCGTAACAGTTTGAATCTGATAATTTTATTTTACATAGACTGTGATTTAAATATATATATATAAACAAATGTTTGAAGTGTGTTTTGATTTTTATAGTGCAAAATATTCTCACAAATTCAGATTTTCTTTCATATGTACTTTTGTCTGGCAAAATCAAAATAAGAAATATTGTTTTTCTGGTATTGTTTTTCCGCTATCATGATTGCTTAGCTTATACATATATTTTTAAAACCGTATCTTGCCCAACTTTATCTTCTGACTGTACATGATTTAATATTTAATTAATATTCAAATTTTGTTGTACACATGTTTATATTAAATAAATTACTTTACACTTTGAATTCCTTTTTTTTTTTTTTACCCTATATAAACACTATTGTTTTTATGCGTTTGTTTTACAATTGTGGCCACTGGATTTTTTGGGTTTAGGAGACGGTGACTCTTTCCAAATGTTGGGAATCTGCACCTATAATATTAATGAATATCCAAAGTTTTAAAGAGTTAATTTGATTCATGGTCAACACATAAACATCCTTCCCTTATAGTAAGTTTCCCATCTAAAACTAAATGTAATCAAGACTACTGTGCATAATGCCATAGCGAAGCGTGTAATAATAAGATATTTAGTGCAAAGGAACAATCAGATAAGAATAACAACGTCTTGAGAATGCTTGCAGTAGGCAGAAAATGCAATCCTGATGACCATATGTAGATGTTTAAGTAAGCTGGGAAATTAAATAAACAACGGCGTTCATTGGCTGTCTGTTATTTTTTTCCCCTGAAATGTTTAGTTTTTAATTTGGTTTTATAAAACAATAAGTTTTGATTCTTTTTACAACTAAAGTTACCAATATTTTTATTGAGGTTATCTAAAATTTTTGTAGATATCACATTCCCATAATAAACTTAGTTGTTGTTGTTACTGTCAGTTATATCTAATCTTCATTTTGTAGCTATTTAGAGATGTATATTTGTATTAAAGTAAAGAAACACATTAAAAAAAAAAAAAAAAAAAAAAAAAAAAAAAAAAAAACAGTTTAAACCAACCACTTCAAAAAAAAAAAAATAATAATAATTAAATAAATAAAAAACTGTTTCCCCCCCCTCCCCCCCAACCCTAGTTTGTAGACGGCAAGCCAGCACTGTGGTATGAGGCCCCACCACTATGAAAATTGACATAAAGGTACTCAAGAATATCTTGTGTTTGAAAAATAAATTTTTTTTAATGTAAAACATATTTATATGTAAAAATTATTTCATTGTTTTCAATAACTCTCCCTAAAAGAAAATGACCTCTCTGCTTCCCTCTTCCTTTAAATTGAGGGCTGGATCCACACAGAATTGTAATTTTGACCAACCAAAACTAATTTTAATTGGGGCAGTGATCAAAAGTGGTTTTAACCATTTAAATCTGGTCGAAACTGGATTTAATCACTCAAAAATGACTGAAACACTATTAAATAACTTAAGGTTACATAAATTGATCAAAATGTATATTTAGGTGAATAATAATTTCATATTAAATTATATACATTTAATAATAATCAACATTTTAATAATTATTAAATATAGGTGGAATTGTTTTGCCGTATGTAAGAGTAGTTCATACAGAATCATATTTAATAAATCTTATTTTTCTTAAAGTGTATATAACAAATATATTGCAACATTTGGTGGTCAGTAATAAAAAATTTGAAAACTTTGAATTGGAATTTGTAGAATTCATAATGCACCAAGTGACTGGTTGTGCAAACTCTTCATCAGTATAAGAATTATTTTCTAAGTTTGATCTCATCAAAAATAACCTATGAAATCGTCTTAACTTAATATAGCAACACTTGTTAGTTGTAATGATTTTTTGAGAGCTCTAAATAAAATTTTTAAAATGTTTGTTTAATCTGATTTAGTTTTCTTCAGTTTTTATATAAAATTAGCTATGTAATATAGATTTTGACCACTGATGCTTAAAGTATATGTTGACCAGGATGGCTAAAACCGGTTTTTTCATGGTTAAAACAACCCCTAATTACAACCCTGTTCATTACCCTAGTTCATTGGATAATCAGAGGCCTATTCAAACATGGAAAAGGTTGCCAACTACTACACGTTAGATGTAGAAACTACACATTGGTCTGTTTCTACTACACCCTACACATTGCTTATTGGAAACACATTTTTTAAGTTGTTTTTTTAATGAGAAATAATTATTTTCTTTCAATTTTCCTGATTTTTATTTTTTAACAGGCATAAATTTTATTATCATTTAAAATGCGTACTATGCGGGGTTGTGTGAAATATTTTAAGTAAAAATATGAAATTGATATTTTGGGCAAAATTTTTATCTTGTGATGTTAAGGCTGCCCGTCAGTGAACTTCCCAATTCCCTTCGATAATGTTAATCCTATGGACGTAAGATGCATTATCTCCTCAGGAAATTAATATTTTAACTTCTGTTTTCTGTGTACACTGCTTAAAGGATGTCTCTTTGTTTTCTTAGTTGTCACAATTTTTCTAAGATATGTGCTTAATTTTGATGTGAAGTGTTAACTCACAGTGTGAACTCACATGTAAAGTGTTGATATTACTCAATTTTGTTAAGATTTTAACAAAGAAAATTATAAATTAAGCACATATTTTAGAAATATTTTGATAACTAAGAAAACAAAAAGACATCCTATAAGAACAGTACAAAGAAAACAGAAGTTTAAAATATTAATTTCCTGAGGAAATATTTTAAATATACGAATGCATCCTACACCCATTTACCATTAGTGAGGGGAATCGGGACATGCACTGACGAGCAGCCTTAAGTAAAAATTCACTTTATTCAACTTACAAGATTTTTCTTTTTAATTAACAATGAAGATATGCTTGATTGCATAAGGTTTTTGTATTTTTATCCATGAAATTTTTCTTTGTGCTGTGTGAGATTTTAATATGCTTCATAAATAAAAGTTCATTTTAATATTATCATATTTTAGGTTTTCTACTTTGAACATGTTCATAATTTTAGTGACTACAGCAAGTACCATAAAATGGCACATTTTCTGAGCTTGAACTACACTTTATTACACACAAAAATTGGCAGCCCTGCATGCACCCAACTATATGCAAATTGACTGTTGAGATAAAGCATTCAGTCAAAATTAGAAGTTATTTGTAATAGAAATAAATAGCTACGAGGTGGAACCCATCGAAATTCGACGAAAGAAAATGTTTAAAAAGGAACTGTTACATTGATTTATAATAAACCTATGAAATCAATTACAATAAAAATTTAATCTTACATTGTTAGTTTAACACTTAAAAAAAATATTTTAATTTAAAGTTAGCAAAATACTATTTCCATAAGCTTCAACTGTTCAAGTTATTGAAAAATTAAACTTTATTTGCATACGTAATCAGTAACACATAATCAAGATTATAATAAAATTATTATGAAGAAGTTAGTAATTATGATGAAGTTATCAATTGAGGATCTTATAAGCTTAGTAATATGGAAGGAAAAATCAGCAAAAATGTTTTCACTTTGACACAATCATAGCCTTTTTTTCACCCATGAAATCTAAACCAAATGTCATTTTCATCATCTCAAAATTTTCATATGCACCTCTCATAGCCGTATTCACCAAGTAAAAAAAATATTTTAACAAGCAGTAGGTTATTAATAAACTTTAAGTCATGCTTGTCAGCTACAACTTTGCATGTTAACATTCATACTCTTGACTTGAGGTTCTAATCTTAGTACCGGCGAGTAAAAATTCCAGAAATTTATGTCTTTACATGCATTTGTGGTAAAATATTTAGTTTATTCAAGGAAAAGTATGGTATTAGTTTAAATATAACGTCATTTTCACTCAATGAAACATTTCGCCTAGCGTCATAAACTCAGTATCAGCAGAAGGAAAAAATAGTGAAGTATAAAAACTTTATAAGAGAAAATGTGTGTGTTTTTAAAGAGTGACATCATTTTCTGTTCCATTTAAAAAAAAATATATTTTTAATTGTAATGAGAAAATGGCATTAATCAGGATATAATGACTAAAGATAAATAGACCCCATTATTTATCTTTTCTCTGCAACAATGGAAGTATTCCGATTGCCACCATTTTGAAAAAATTTCATAAAAAACTTTCAACAACTTAAAATTAAAATAGGAAATTAAAAAAAAAAAAAAAAAGCTAGTATGGGCACATCAACAAATGAACAGCTTTCCTTTAAAAATTAGCAAAATTAGTTCAGTAGAAAGCTCAGGGCAGATGACTAAAAAAACAGCCTTGTGATTTAAATATATAGATATTTATAACAAATCTGAGTAACATAGATTCGGTACAAGATTGTTAAAAACAAATTAGTCAAGATCATTCAGAATCTTCAAATTACAACATCTTTGAATTGGATCAATTCAAACGGATTAAAGATATATGCAAAATGTTCTCCTAAGAAAATACTTACAGTGCATGTTGACACCAATAGTCTCTGAAAATGACCAGATGTGTCACTCTTAATATCCTCTTCCAGGCTTTTCTCATACACTGAAAAGTAATTATATATTTAAAAAGGGTTTGGTGATATATATCAATGGATATACATTGTGATATATAGCCAATATTTATTTTCAAAATAACATGATTGATATTTTCATGTATTTAGTGTTTATTTTCAAAATATTGTGTATAATATTTTTGATATTTTCAGTCAAAACAAGTGTAAATTATTATTATTATTGACAGTGTTGTTTTACAGATAAAGAACTTTTGTCTTGGGCAGTGAGTTTGCGTAAGCAAAAAAGCTTTATGTTTGAAGCTGAATTTTTAAATGTAGAACCAATAATTATGTGGCACAATATTAATTTAGAACAGTCAATGAAAGAAAAATTGTCTAATTTAGATAATTAATTACTTACAGCTTCATTAGAAAGAATATTTTCCAGTTTTCATTTAGCTCAGTTTAAACTGCACAACAAGTTAAAGAATGAAAAAGTAGAGAAGCTTACATTTATAATCTAAATTTTTCAATTAAAAAAAAATATTTTGTATTTAATTTTTTTTTTGTGTTGTAAAACATAAAATTTCTATCATACTTTATACTGAATATACTATATGTTTTTTGATGAATGTAAAAAACAAATTATTTCTGTTTCAATTAATTGGTCTTCAGTTTTGTTGCAGGTGAAAAAGCTAGAAAAAGACATTTTGTCCGACCACCGATTATCTTTCTTTTGTTTATTTATTCTATTGTAGAATTTATCTCATTTCTTTATATAATTAAATGAATAAATTAATAAATGTCCGACGTTTATATGTGTAAGTAGCATCTTAGAGATACTTTCCGCAATAACCAATATGACAGGAACGTGGCGTGGTCGACTCTGAAAATTAAGTCATAATAAACAAGAATCAAATTTTAAGTTATTAATCCACTTTTATTAACATAATTCACATTTACTTAGATTAAACAATATGCAAAATAAAATATAAAATATCGTGAATTTAATATGACTGGGATGCCCTAAACAATATTCAATTTAAAATTATTCCCTAACAGGATTGCTCGGAACACAAAATTTAACCCTTATATAACATTCCACTCACCTGGTTTTCTCCGTTAGGGATTCGCACTCAGTCTTCTGCCGTCATCTCATTCCTTAATCGACGCGGCTCCCCAGGCTTTCCTCGGGAAGTGGCTTTCCCGATTCTCCGTCAACACTACCCGTTTTACATCTTATTCAGGCATATCAAAAGCCTTCTAAAACTTACATTTTCTTTCCTCTCTCCCAGAACTCTGAAAGACCCGAGCCAAAACAGAGAGAGAGAATTATCACACTTCCTCGCTCTAAGAAATATTCTTCAGTCTCTTCTCTCTTCCCCAAAGACTCATCCTCTTTCGACAAAGTTCCCGTTAATTTTTCAGAGTGATCCCCCTCTCTAACCGTCCACGCCTTTTTGTTTTCCGCATCCCCCATTTTCTTACCATTCTTATTGGCCAAACACTAAATCCTAGCTCCCCTTTTTGCACGCCTTGTTACATCATTTGTACCTCAAAAGTCAAAGCCAGACTCCAAATATCAAAACATTCTTTCCACGCTTACATAATCTCTGTTGACATGTATATTGCTCTGTTTTTTCGTATACCATGGAGGTCCCTTTCCACGAACAGAACCCCCCAGATTCACAGCTAAATTCCTAGCATCTGGTAATCCCTTTAATGTTCTCGTTCTGTCGATTGACATAAAACAGTGTCTTCGCGGTGGTCTTCTGAAATTCTCCTACTTTCCACCATCGCTGCTTGCTAGGTCAATAACCTGACAAAATGTATATTTTGTCAGGTTGACTTTTGAGGTACAAATGATGTAACAAGGCGTGTAAAAAGGGGAGCTAGGATTTAGTGTTTGGCCAATAAGAATGGTAAGAAAATGGGGGATGCGGAAAACAAAAAGGCGTGGACGGTTAGAGAGGGGGATCACTCTGAAAAATTAACGGACACTCTGGGAACTTTGTCGAAAGAGGATGAGTCTTTGGGGAAGAGAGAAGAGACTGAAGAATATTTCTTAGAGCGAGGAAGTGTGATAATTCTCTCTCTCTGTTTTGGTTCGGGTCTTTCAGAGTTCTGGGAGAGAGGAAAGAAAATGTAAGTTTTAGAAGGCTTTTGATATGCCTGAATAAGATGTAAAACGGGTAGTGTTGACGGAGAATCGGGAAAGCCACTTCCCGAGGAAAGCCTGGGAAGCCGCGTCGATTAAGGAATGAGATGACGGCAGAAGACTGAGTGCGAATCCCTAACGGAGAAAACCAGGTGAGTGGAATGTTATATAAGGGTTAAATTTTGGTTTCCGAGCAATCCTGTTAGGGAATAATTTTAAATTGAATATTGTTTAGGGCATCCCAGTCATATTAAATTCACGATATTTTATATTTTATTTTGCATATTGTTTAATCTAAGTAAATGTGAATTATGTTAATAAAAGTGGATTAATAACTTAAAATTTGATTCTTGTTTATTATGACTTAATTTTCAGAGTCGACCACGCCACGTTCCTGTCATATTGGTTATTGCGGAAAGTATCTCTAAGATGCTACTTACACATATAAACGTCGGACATTTATTAATTTATTCATTTAATTATATAAAGAAATGAGATAAATTCTACAATAGAATAAATAAACAAAAGAAAGATAATCGGTGGTCGGACAATTTAGAATATTGTTTTATTAAGTTTTCATGCTAAGCGTAATGTTTTAGTTTCTAATTTATATTAAGCTTGAAAATATTTATAATCAGTTGACTATTTTGAAAATATCGGATATAATATATAAAAAACATTGGATATATATGCAAAAATATTGGATATTTATATTTATCTAAAATATCATGATATTTATGAAACCTGTAATTAAATAAACAAAGCTAAAACTTGAACTGCATAAAAACAGGATAAAGAACAGAAATACAATCTTAAAATTAAAGTAAAATACAGGCTGCAGTTTTAAAACACTGACTTATATGAAAATTTGAGTTTGTATTTTGGTTTAAGTCATAAATAGATTTGGATTTTTCTTTTTAAACTGCATGTCCTCATTTTTAAGAAATGAAAATATACAGTACATTTAACAATCAAACAAAATTAGGCATTAGTAAATTAAATACAGTGGATTCTCATTAATGCATCTCTGCTTAAAAGGTATTTCTGATTAATGAGGGCAATCTCGTTTTCTCATCAATTCCCATTTGCAAATTAATGTTAAGGTGATTCTCAAATTCCCTGTTCAACAACGCAAAACTTTCTGACATATTTTCTGACTCATTTTTAAATGTAAAGGCATACATTTGACAGGCCTGACTATTGAAGAGATTTGGAATCGAATAGCATTTTTCAACTTTTGATCAATAAATTACTTATTCATAGGACAAGTATTTTCCCTTATCTTGCACTGTTGTGTCAGGAATATGGTTAAAATACCCACTTTGACAGTACTTTTTGAAAGATGTTTTGCCTTTACCAAAAAATGGAAAATGCCATTTGATTACATAGCTTGTGAATAAGAACACCTGCCAAATTTATCAGTTTCCAAATAAAAATGAATTCAGAAATGTGTCAGAAAGTACCTCTTTTGAGCATAATTTGTTTGCGCACAATTCAAAATTTAAAGATGCAAAACATTGTTGTGATATTACAGACACTTGCGAAGAGGTCAAAATAATTGATAAGAATTCAGCTCTTCCTATCATGGATTTTTAGCTTTATTATTATTTTAAACCAAAATAATTATTCTTTAATTAATATTAATTTTAAATGGTAATTATTTTAAACTACTGTTTTAATTTATATCGTCAAAATAATATAACATGTAATTTTATTAAACATTAAATTAATTTGCAGAAAGTTTTTGACTCAATATTTATGTGCGCAAAAAGTTTTTGGTTTTATACAAATCTGGCTGTTTGCCAATATTACTAATCTAAACATGTTGCAGACTAATTTTCAAGTGTGTCGCAAAATTGTAAAATGGTGAGTGGGAAAAAGATCATTTGTTCAAGTAATGCAAAGAAAAGTGGAGATTAATTTAATTAAAGTTAAAATAGTATGGTAATTTGTTTGGATATTTTGTTTATAAACAGCAGTTTATTCTGTTACATTAAAAAATTGTCATAAATTTGCTTTTTAACTAAAATTATTAAATTAAAGAAAAATTTGTTTATTTTAGCTTTAAATGGATAACTTACTTAGATTAAAACAAAAACTGAATTCAATTTATTCAACAAAAGGTTTATACCATTCAGATATTTACCCGGTTAATGCAGACTTTTGATAGTGAAATCAAAAATGGCCTCCCTTGGATGTCCGCACTAATGAGAGTTTTCTGTAATAAACTTAAATTGCATAACTTAATGCAATATAAGTATAAAAATGTTTTTTTGTATTATTTTTTTATAAGCATTCAATGTTTATCTAGACTTATGGGAGCGATGGTAAAATTAGGGTTGTGCTTGTAAAAACTCCAAATGGTATATTCAAACAAGCAATTTCTAATATTAGTATTTTGCCCATAAATGATCCTTTATTATAATGTAAATATTTATTTTTCTTATATTTCTTGTGCATTTATATTTGAAAAATTTTGCAGTAACTTTGTATTTTAAAATTGAATTGAATTGTATATTTGTATTATTGATTGAATTGAAGATTTATTGTTAAAGAGAAAAAAATTAATTGTTTACAATGAAGGACATTGGTCTAAAATATGCTGCTGAAATAAATATTTCAGTGGTGGCTGGTATGTTGCCGCCAATCTTGGCTTCTAACATCGCTTAGCGATAAATGTAAATCAGAAGTCGTTTATTCTTTGCTTCGTTCGGGTGTCTCCATGGGGAGCTCCGAAAACCAATACTTCGTAAATAAAAAATGGTTCGTTAAGTAAACAGAGTTGAAATTTTATAGATAGTTACTTAATTACAGTCCACTTCCTTTTTGTAGTCGTCAACTGTAGTATTTTTTTTTTTCTGTGAAAACTAGTTCACTGAACATTTTAATATTTTCTTTTTGACCTAATCATTACTTCACAATTATAAACAAATTCATCCTCAAGATAATATCTTCAAAATGGTTAACTTTTGTATATAAGTATCGGTATCTGAGGTTGTTAAAGAATTTTTTGCATTCAAATACTTCTTGTGATTTTGTTTTTTGAGTGATAACTCCAAGTCTAGATTTTTGGCCATTAGATTCAACCAGTAATAAAAAAGATAGATTGGTATTATTGAAATGCTATAACTAGCACCCAATATTTTAATGCCTTCTTATTAGACTTCATATCTTGAGTTTCTTTTTTTTTTTTTTATTCTTAAAGAATAATCTCCCCAATCAAAAAAATTTAATTTTACAGCTTGACCAAAATCTTAAAGATCACCTTATGTTATTAATTGCTTTAAATAAGTGTTAAAATAATAAGAGTTAAAAGTAAAAATTATTTATATACAATAATTTGAAACACTTAAATTACAAAACAGAGAAAATATTAAATTAGATTTGTTCTAAAAACAAAAGTTGGATTTTTTACGAAAAAAAAGAAAAAGTAGATTTAAACTCTCGTTTAAATAAGGGTTAAAGCAACTTGGTTTAAACCATGCCAACCCTGATATAACCTGAAGAAAAATTCTGGTACCCTTCCGAAAAGAAGTCCTATCTACGCCAGTATGTCCACAGCCTTTGCAACATTATACCAAAAAGAAACCATCCAAATAAATTTCAATGAAAGTAAGATAATTTTTCCCTCCAATTTATACTATCCATCCATAATAAGGGAAACCATTGAAATTGTGAAACATAAAAATTCAATATGTAATGATACAGCATCATTTAACTTATCAAGATTATCTGTTGAGTATGGAAACATAGTCACAAGTATAGAAATAAACATGAAAGTAAAAATAAATTAAATTTGAGAAATTGAAGAGAGAATATGAAAAACATGAATGATACCATTTCAAATCATTGCATTATAGATCGTGCAACTGTGGAATATTACTAATTGTCTTGATAAAGGCTTTGGTCAAGCCGAAACATGTAGATAGTTTATTAAAACTTTTTTACTGTTTTTATGATTTTCATTTAACAGCTTTTAGATATTAAATGAAGATACAAGGTTTTTAATTTTGGAAAGAGAAAAACTTACATCTCATATAGGCTTCATTAATGCTCCAAATTTCTTGATTAGTTCGAGTACATAATATTTCAATCAACACATCTTCATCTGTACCTGCACCAGAAATGGCGCTATGTACTTCAGATGCTAAATAATCATAAAGAGGGGTCATCAGTCCAATAATGACATCTTCAAAATTTCCAGTCAGTTCACTTTTCAGTTCATCAATCAAATCCTAAAGCAAAGGAGGAAAAAATAAACATTAAAAAAATAATAAATTAGCAGTCTTTAAAAAATCTGTTAAATTAATTAAATATTCTTCAGAATTTCAGTTTTTAACACTCGGGCGGTTGTGCTGTATCTGAGAGATAGACAGTGTGTTTTCTGTCTTATTACAATAGATCGGTGAGACATGTGTGCTAAAACAGAACCTCTATTTAGTGGACACTTTTTCATTCTGCAACACCTACATATTGTATATTTTTACCTTTTAAAAGCAGACACTTCCAAAGAGTGGATATATTCCATGCTACCGAGATTTAAGGTATTCTGAGGTTTTACTGTATATATACAGTCAAACCTCGTTAACACGAACACGCTTAACGCGAATTACTTTTAGCACGAACTGTTTCCTATTGCCCGCCCAATTGTTATGTAATGTATAACATGTCGGATAACACAAACTACTTTTAGCACGAACAAAAAAAGTTTCCCCTTGAGTGTTCGTGTTAACGAGGTTCGACTGTATATATATATATATATATATATATATATATTGTTGTGAGCTCGGGGTTCGAAAGGACTGATGCCAATATATAAGAACAATAAAAAGGCTTTATTCACTATAAACGGTGCAATACGAACACCAATATCTTCTGAAAATTACAAGATATTCAGTAATCTTCAAATCCAATAAAAGCACAGCAAATTTCACACAGAAACAATGCGTTCAATACGACGTATCAACGACAAAATCGATCCGAGAAAAACAGTTCTCAATGCAAAGCCTCTCGTATGAATTCAATCGCAGTTGACAGACAACTCACCCACTGGACTGGTGGAGGTCCCTTATATAGGCTTCAGAGATCTTTCTAGATTATTCCAGAGATTTCAGATGCTAGAAATTACCAGAAAGTGCTTTAACTTTCGATAGAGAACCAAAACGAGAAAGGATCCCAATGTACAGGTATAAGGGGGGGTGGTTGCACAAAAAGTCGCCAAAAATAAGTCGCCAAAACCATCGCCAACTTGGCGATAAACCCATTCCTTGGCGATTTTACCATAGACTTTCATTATAAAGATGAGGGTGTAAGGTTGTTTTCCTTGCAAACCATCTGAGGCCTTTAGCATTGAGTTACACGATGCTCAATAGGAAATACATTAATAATACTGCAATTTTCACAATAATAAAATAAAATAAATTTAAACAAATGGAATATTTACAGATATATACAAAATTCATAACATTGCCCCCCTCTCGAGGACTGCACGTCCCGGGCAGTTCAACCTTTGATCGGAAAGCAAACCCGTTACCAACAAATGCTATACTACTCAAAATACTTAAAGCAAACATGGAAAATAACAATTAATCACATTCATAATGCTGAATTATACAAAATATACACTTATTTAAAAAAAATTGAATTAAATTAAAGCATAGACATCATTACATACAAGTATTTAAATAATAACATTAATAATGATAATGCTAAGCAAAAGAAATTATTACATTAACTTATATACAAGACCATGGTCATACTAATTTACATTATTTACATTACACTATTTACAATTAATGAACTAAGTACTATGGCCATAGTATGGAGCCAGCCTGTCGTAATGAACGACTCTAGGCTTCGAACTTGGTGACTTTCGGATCCGAATTACGACATCGTTCAGTCTGTTTAGGACTGTATAAGGACCGTCCCAGTGCGATTGCAGTTTGGGAGAAAGTCCTTTGCGTCGAATCGAATTATAAAACCAAACCCTGTCACCTTCTTTGAATTGATGTCCCGTGGCTTTCGTGTCGTACCTGGTCTTCATCTTCTCCGTCTGTATATTGATCCGCTCTCGAGCCAAGTAGTGGACGTCTTCAAATCGTGCCTGGAGATTCTGCACATATCTCTCTGGCGATGAAGGCGCATCTGGAGGGCGACCAAAAAGCAGATCACAAGGTAAACGAAGATCACGACCGAAAAGCATCTGAGATGGAGAATAGCCGGTTGTTTCATGGACGGCGCTGCGATAGGCGAGAAGAAACAAGGGAAGTTTTTGGTCCCAGTCTTGTTGGTTTCTTGATACTAGAAGTGAGAGATTGTTGAGGATGGTACGATTAAATCTCTCAACCATGCCATCCGACTGCGGATGTAAAGGCGTCGTCCTAGTTTTGTCCATTCCGAGAAGTTGACAGAGACCCTCAATCACAGCAGAGATGAAATTTCTCCCCTGGTCAGAATGCATTTGAAGGGGCACTCCATACCTTGATATCCACTGGTGTACCAAGGCATCCGCAACCGTAGAAGCTTCTTGATCACGGATGGCATAGACTTCAGGCCATTTCGTGAAATAGTCCATGACAACAAGGAGGTATTTGTTGCCATCAGCACTTCTTGGCAGAGGACCTAGGATGTCAAGGGCGATGCGTTCGAAAGGTGCTCCTACATTGTAGAGATGTAGTCTTCCTCGGCTACATTTCTTTGGTCCTTTCCGAGCTGCACATGCATCGCAAGATTTGCACCATTGTTCGACGTCAGCTCTCGTTTTTCCCCAGAAGAAGCACTCTTGGACTCTGTGTAATGTTTTCATGACTCCAAAATGGCCTCCGGTGGGACTGCCATGTAATTCTTCGAGGACCTCTGTGATTCGAGATCGAGGAAATACCAACTGCCACCGAGATGTCTTCCCATCTTCCGATTCGAATTTTCGGTACAGGACACCATTCCTGACGTGGAGGGAGTTCCAAAGAGCCCAATATTGCTTCGTCGTAGGACTATAAGTCGAGATGTCTTTCCAACTGGGCTTCGTGCTAGAAGATTCTAATAACTCCAAGATTGGTTTGATGTCAGAGTCTGCCATTTGAGCTTCTCGAATCTTCTCATCACTCCAGGGATCTGGTGGCGTTGATAGTGAAGTCTTCGTCTGGCGTATGACATGTTCGGGATTATACTTGCTCTCCGCTCTGGAACAATAGCGACAACTTTCGGGACACGGTCTTCTTGATAGGGCATCGGCGTTTCCATGCGATGAACCTTTACGATGCCTGATGTCAAAGTCGTATTCCTGGAGCCGTTGTATCCATCTGGCTACTTGGCCCTCTGGGTTCTTAAAATTCATCAGCCATGTTAGGGATGCGTGATCAGTACGAAGGAGAAATTTCCTGCCATAGAGATAGTGATGGAAGTGTTCTAGGGCTTTCACTATAGCTAATAACTCCTTACGAGTGACGCAATAATTCCGCTTTGGTTTCGATAAACATTTGCTCCAGTATGCTACGACTCGTTCTTGGCCATCTATTTCTTGAGAAAGTACAGCGCCGACACTTTCATGGCTGGCATCCGTGTCCACAATGAATTGTTTGTCGGGGTGTGGATAGGTAAGAACTGGAGAGGATGTGAGAGTTTCTTTCAGTCGCTGGAAGGAATTCTCGCATTCTTGTGTCCATAGAAACTTCTGCTTGCTTTCAGTGAGCCTATGCAAGGGTCTTGCGATGTTGGAGAACCCCTGTACAAACTTTCTGTAATAAGTGCATAGTCCCAGAAAGCTTCGCAACTGATGGACATTTTCCGGACGCTTCCAGTTCTTTACTGCGGACACTTTTTCAGGATCTGTTCGAACACCTTCAGCTGAGATGATGTGTCCTAAATAGTTTACTTCTCGTTGGAAGAACTTGCATTTCAAAGGGTTCAGCTTTAAATTCGCCGCTCTTAGCTTCGTTAACACTTTTCGAATATTCTCTAGATGTTCTTCAAACGTGCAGCCACCAATGATGACATCATCTAGGTAGATGAGACAAGCTTCAAAAGTCAGGCCTTTTAACACTGTCTCCATGAGGCACTCGAACGTTGCTGGAGCATTGCAGAGCCCGAACGGCATAACTTTAAATTGCCAAAGTCCTTGTCCAGTAGTAAATGCAGTCTTCTCTTTGTCATCAGGATGGATCTCTACCTGCCAATATCCACTCTTCAAATCCAGTGTGGAAAACCATTTATGTCCTGAAAGAGTATCTAGCGTGTCGTCTATTCTTGGTAGAGGATAGCTGTCCTTCTTTGTGATGTCGTTAAGTTTACGATAATCCACACAAAATCTTGTGGAGCCATCTTTCTTTCGGACCAACACAATGGGAGAGGCCCACGGACTTGATGACGACTCGATGATGTCACTATCCTGCATCTCTTGTATGAGCTTAGAAACCTCTTCTTGTTTAGCGAACGGCAAGCGTCTTGGATGCTGTTTAATCGGTGGATGGTCGGCAGTATCAATTCTATGCCGTGTCAGTGAAGTGCGACCAATATCACTCTCGTTTTGAGAAAACACATCCTTAAATTCCTGGAACAGTCTTCCTGCGGCATGTCTCTGTTCGGGAGATAAATTTTCATTTCGTCCAATTTCAGGTGTTAAACTTGTAGGCGGCTCCGACAACGTCAAGCTCGGGTCTTTGCATACACAGGTGACTGGAGCACAGGTTGCAAGCACTTCACCCTTCTGGATAATTCTAGACTTTTCACTTACGTTCGCAATTCTCACAGGTATGACATCTCTCAACAGATCTACCAGCGCTGATGCTATTAGCACTCCTTTTGGGCTCTTCTCAGGATATCCAACCAAGCCACACTGAAAACTTCTTTCGTTCTCAGTTAATCCAGGTATCATCATTTCGGTCCGAGGAGGGATGATAACATCTGCCTTGGCTGTGATCCGTTGAATAGACCCGGACTCATTTCCAAGTTTGAAAATAGTGACATCTTCTTGAGCAGAGCGCAACTCATTCTTCTTAAAGTCCAGTGTAAATCCATGCTCTTTTAAAAAGTCCAGTCCGAGTATGAAAGGGTCTGAAATATCGGCCACATAGACTGTATGATGGTAAGCGGCGTTCCCAAACTTTATTTTCAGTTTCATTCTTCCATATATGTCGATCATATCCCCGGTCACGGTTTGAAGGATAACACTGGGCGGAGTCCAGAGGAGTTTTTCTTTTAGCCGCAGAGCTAGATCTTTCCGAACGATGGTCACATTGGCTCCTGTATCGATGATCATACACTGTTAAAAATAAATCCTCAAATTCACGGTAAAACTACTGGCAGCAAAGTAGCCGGACTTTTTCCGTTCCGTTAGTAGATTTTCCGTTTTGAAAGATAAAAGAAGGACAAACTCCGTTTGCAGAAGCGGTAACTTTCCGTTAACGATCTCAGAAATCACGGAAATATACCTGGCAGCACTGGCAGGAAAGGAAATTATCCGTAAAGAATACACTCGGCTTTTAAAAAATTACCTCTCTACATGTGCTGCCATCTGTCGACTATGACTATTGTGGGAGTATTTACGATCTGATATACTTGAAGAATATTTTCCGGCCGACATTGGGTTTGAACCAGGGATGACCACGTCTCGAGTCAAAGTGTCTTGCCCGTTAGACCAGTGGGCACTTGTTAGAGTAGCAGTTTTAAAGGATGATATGGGGTTTTTCAAAATGGCGGCT
Source organism: Maratus michaelseni (assembly GCA_963931845.1). NCBI lineage: Eukaryota > Metazoa > Arthropoda > Arachnida > Araneae > Salticidae > Maratus > Maratus michaelseni. The sequence continues at coordinate 56,482,921 of OZ007596.1, forward strand.
TAGAACTTGGAAGCTTGGTAATTTTGAAGTTAATAGCGGGGAGATTTCGTTATGAGATGATGTTCATGTTTTAAAATTGTAATATTAATAGAGGATAAAAATATGAATTATATATATTCTTAATTTGATTGTTAGATGTAAAATATGAATGTTATATTTTGAAATATATTCGATAAAAAATGTTTGCTTTTTTGAGAATCTATTTTTTTTTCAACTATTATATATTTTTAAAATGTGTTTGTTCGCTTAGAATATATTTTCAGTGCGAGTGCTTTTTATTACTTTAAAAAATAAATTTCGAATAATTTTAAATGAATGAGAAAACTGTTATTATTTTTTTTTATTCGAAAGCATTATTATTTTTTTTTATTAAAATCGATTTTTTTTTTTACTTAATTTAACTTATTATATATTTTACTTAATGTATATTTTTTAATCTGTTTGTTTAGAATTTATTTTAAGTGCAAATATTTTCTTATATCTTTAAAAAATAAATTGCAAATAATTTTAAAAGTAACAATTTTCCCAATCTTAATGGGAAAATTGTTACTTTTTTTAATTCCAAAGCGCTATTTTGTTGTTTTAAATAAACTCGAAATTTTAATTTATTGAATTTTTAGTTTTTCTGTGCAGCAACATGTCAGTTAAAAAAAATTTTTTTTAAACATGCAGCAGATAACGGAATATCTCTGTTAGCCCCTTTCGTCTCCGTCCGTTCTGTTGTTTTCAGGAAATATGAGAAAATTTTCTGTTTTTTAACGGAAAATACCCTTTTATCGCGAAAAGGGACTTTTTCTGTGAAATTCAGGAAAAAAATACCCGTGAATTTCAGATTATTTTTAACAGTGTATTACAGGGCAAATCATTCACACGCTCGACTATAAAAACTCCGTTCTCGCCGCAACTTCTTGCAGAAATTTGACACACTTGATAATGGGGCTTCTCAAAATCTGGCAACCTCCGCCCCGCGAGATGGCCATTAATTAGTTTTCCTGCTCCGCCGTTCGTGCGGAGCTATTACCTTCTGTGCTGGGTCGGTTTAGGCAGTTTCTTTGAATATGGCCTTCTCCACCGCATTTCCAGCACTTGATCTTTCTTCCAGATTTGTTGTCCATCAAGGAGTTTATATGTCTCATCACGTCCTTCATCTGCTGCTGTAAACGCTCCACAGCTGTATCCGACGTCTCAGGTATGTTGGCTACTCGCACAAAGTGCCGATCTTTCCTTGTAGCTTGCTGGGCTGCCTCGAATTTCAGGGCATAAACTAAAGCCCCTTTTAAGTCACTGAGATCTGCAATCCGGAGTTGTTTCTGGATCTCAAAGTCACGCACACCATCGATGAAATGTTGCAGAGCTAAACTTTCTCTAGTTTCAGTCGGGCAGTCCGGATAAGCAAGATGGGAAAGTCTCTCGACATCCGTAGCAAGCTCTTGCAGGGATTCAGTGGATTTCTGCTGTCGAGATTTGAGCTGGAGTCTGCTATATTCCTTCATGCATTTCTTGCCAAAGCGCAATTCTAAGGCACTGACGAGCGTTTCAAAATCCAGCGGTTCATTTGCAGGCAAAGTCTGTAGGACGTCGGCAGCATCAGCTCGTAGAGAAGCAGCTAACTGGCAAGCCTTTGTCTGGGAATCCCATCCATTGGCGTCTGCTACGATCCCAAATTGTGTCTTAAAAACTGGCCATGAGGATTTTCCGTCATAGGTCGAGAGCTTAATAAAGGCCCGAGGAAGCATATCTGGATACTTGATTTCTTCGGAATAGTTTCCGGCAGTTATCTTCTGTTTCTTGACTTTTTCCAAATCTTTTTTTACATTCTCTATGCTTTCTTCAACGGTCTTGGCGATCTTTTGAACTTTTTCTTCTACGGTTTTGGCTGTCAATTGAACATTTTCTACTATTTCTTGAAATCTTCCTTCAAATTTGTTTTCCACGCTGTCAATTCTTTCATTTAAAGATGTTATTTTATTATCTATTAATTCTTTCAACTCGCCAAGGTTAGTTGACATCTCCTTCATTTCAGCCTGGTTTGCAGTCATTTTCTCGTCTATCTCAGTCATTTCCTTCTTCATTTCTTCTTTCAACTCGCCAAGGTTGGCAGTCATTTTCTCATCCATCGCTGACATATCCTTCTTCATTTCAGCTTTCATCTCGCCAAGGTTGGTTGACATCTCAGCCTGATTCGCAGCTAATTTTTCCAATAATTGTTTCAGTTCACCCTCCATTGCTCTGGTGATCGGCATTCAACCCCACTCCTGACACCAAATGTTGTGAGCTCGGGGTTCGAAAGGACTGATGCCAATATATAAGAACAATAAAAAGGCTTTATTCACTATAAACAGTGCAATACGAACACCAATATCTTCTGAAAATTACAAGATATTCAGTAATCTTCAAATCCAATAAAAGCACAGCAAATTTCACACAGAAACAATGCGTTCAATACGACGTATCAACGACAAAATCGATCCGAGAAACACAGTTCTCAATGCAAAGCCTCTTGTATGAATTCAATCGCAGTTGATAGACAACTCACCCACTGGACTGGTGGAGGTCCCTTATATAGGCTTCAGAGATCTTTCTAGATTATTCCAGAGCTTTCAGATGCTAGAAATTACCAGAAAGTGCTTTAACTTTCGATAGAGAACCAAAGCGAGAAAGGATCCCAATGTACAGGTATAAGGGGGGGTGGTTGCACAAAAAGTCGCCAAATCCGTCGCCAACTTGGCGACATTTGGCGACAAAAATAAGTCGCCAAAACCATCGCCAACTTGGCGATAAACCCATTCCTTGGCGATTTTACCATAGACTTCCATTATAAAGATGAGGGTGTAAGGTTGTTTTCCTTGCAAACCCTCTGAGGCCTTTAGCATTGAGTTACACGATGCTCAATAGGAAATACATTAATAATACTGCAATTTTCACAATAATAAAATAAAATAAATTTAAACAAATGGAATATTTACAGATATATACAAAATTCATAACAATATATATATATATATATATATATACAGATAGATACATACAGTAAAACCTCTGAATAATAAACACCTCAGGAGAATGGAATTCGTCAACTATTTGAAGACGTGTCCACTATTCAGAGACAGAATTGTACAAATATACAGAGGTTGAGGACTGAAAAAGTACCAGCTAAAAAGAGGCATCTACTATTCAGGAATGTCTGTTATGGAAGTTTTCTTGCATTTTGTAAAATATAAATTTTTTTTAAACCGCGATGATTTTAAATATTTTATACAATTTTATATATATATATATATTATATATATATATATATAAAGCTTCTATACTTTTTACTCAATTAAAAAAACCACTAGTAAAGTAGAATATTGCAAGTCGGGTTAATAGCGTTTCATCTCGATTTCAGACACCTTTCCTATTACATAGCTGTCAACCTGTTTTTTTTCAATTCAAATAAGACCAGAAATTTTCTTAAATAAATAGATTTAATTAATAAGCACAAGAAACATTTCATATTATAATTTTTCTGTTTAAAATTGTCTTTATTTGAACTAAACAGAAACCAGTGGGTTGGCAGCTATACTATTAACTAATGCAGCTTATCCACCAAGCAGTTAATATTAAAATGTTAATATTGGTTAAAAATTAATGTTTGTGCATTAATAATTAGTATATAATAGTAGTTTGTTACGATAGAAACATATGACTGAAAATGTGAGGCCCTCAAACTCACTTTGCTACCAGATTTTGACTCTCATAGAAATTTTAGCGAGTGTCATTAGATTGGACGGTACACATTACGAAACTGCCAGTGAGATTGGCACACCAGAAAGGAGAAGGAAAAAGGGGGTTGTCATAGCAGCCTGCACATCTTGCTGGAAAGGAAAATGAATGGAATGCCAACTACGAACGTTATAACAACACTTGAGCAATCATTAGTAATTGGAATACTGGTACTTTTCCATTATACAAACACCATGCCAAAATGTATGATAATGCGCCAACCCTGATACTTCAACCCTGACCATGCAAAGGATTTTTTTTGGAAACCATGCCAAACATTGTGACTCACTATTTATCAAATGTGAATCATTTTTCAATTATCATTTTATTATAACCACACAAAACATCTTAATTTGCTATTTTTCAAATCAAAAATATTTTTTATCAAGTTTTAATTTAAATTTTTTCTGACGCTTTGGCAGTTACCTGATGATGAGGAAGCTGCAATAAAATTGTTTCAGGTCTGTGGAATTAAACATAAAGAAAGTTGTTTTACGAGATGCCGACCATGAACATTTCACAGTAAATCGCAAATAAAATTTTATTGACCTAACACAGGATGTCATTATTTACAATCCTGTCTCACAGAGTTCGTGTGGCAACACAACGTAATTATTCAAAAAAGGAAATGTTTATTGCTGTCCCAAGAGACATTTACACTTTCATGCCTTCCGTTTAAATTGAGTTTTATGTTATTATTTTATTGTATAATTTTTTTTTAACTTTTATTTTCAGTATATCTGTGTAAGTGAATTAAAAATAGTTCGTAAGTCTAATTTTCATGTGTTATATTTTATAAATGATCCCTTTTGCACCAACAATGTTAATTTTTTCAATGATTCATTTGATGCCTTGGCAACAATGGTGTTTGTATAAGGGAAAAGTACCTGAATGTCATTTATTTTAATTAGCAGTGGGCTGTGCAATACTGCTGTGGCAATGGCAACACATCCCTGCTGCAGAACCAGCTGCCTGTCTGTTTTGTTATCTATATTGTCTAATCTATCCTATATAGCAAAATCAGCAGTACTAAAATTTGTTACAAAAATGGCACACAGCCTGCTGGAGTACATATTGAAGTGCACCAAAAGTTAACTAATATGTATTTTTTCAAAACTATAATGTAAGTGACATAACATGATGGAGAGGAAAAGAGATCCACTTTTATAAGCCTCTAGCTGAAACTATAAGTAATGCAAAAAGATAAAATGTACTCACTTTACCATACAACTGCTTGAAAGCAACAGCAATATAAATTCTTTGAGAATTGCTCCTCTTAGCCAAGATATCTATTATTTCTTTTTCATCAGTTCCTAAAATAAGCAAGGTATTTATACAGTATAAAAGAAAACAATTGCCTATATATGTCACACATTTGTTAAATGCATTAATTTTTTAGAAAAAAAAAATGCTAAAAGTAATGTGTCAGAACATACTGTGATTACAAATTTAAAGGCAGATGCCAGAATCAAAATACTGCTCGCTACAATTTTATACCAGTTGTAAATCATTTATTCATCGCCTGAAGATGCAACCTTTAATGCAGAACTTATTTTTATTTGACTATTTGACACACCTGGCATTGCCCGGGCCCACGATGATAATAACTTTAAAATATAATCAATGTTGAAATCAGACATTTTTATTTGGGAAGTTTTTACTGTTAGGGAGGGGGAGGAGCAACTGCCTTTGGCAGTGTATACCCTCAAATTATATATTTTTTTAATGAAAATCTATCCAAGCGAACCTTCAGTTGGATGCCCCACTTCTTTGGCAGCCTACATCGGGTGTACTATCCACAATCCAGTCCCTTTCTTAACAAAAATCTTTCCAAATGAATATAATCTTGGGAGCCTCACTGTTTTCGGCAGAGTACACCCTTGATTTTTTATGACTATATATTTTTAACTGAAAATCTATCCAAATGAACCAATCTACAGTTGGGAGCCTCACTTTTTTCGACAGTGTACACTGGCAGGGGTGATTGTGGGTTCATGAAAAAACACCTGAAATTTTAGCGAGAAAATGTTTCCGTACGGAGAGAGGAAGGGGAGGGAACATACAGTTTATTACAGGGAGATCAAATTATAAAAAATATGAATTTTAATTATGTTTAGCAATCATGTGAAATTGATACTTTAGTCTTAATTTATGAATTTAACTATCAGAAAAGACAGAATTTCTGTACTGAAAAGGAAAAAATTACCTGAATTCAGGTATATAACATGAACACAATCACCCTGACACTGGAAATGCTATATACTTTGTTTTTGAAAATAAACCCTGAATTTATATGATTTTGCATTTTTAAATGAAAATCTTTCCAAATGAACTAAGAGGCCACAGTTATAAAGATTGCTGAATTAATTTCTAACATTTAGACAGTTACACTTTCAAAACTGACCAAAAGTTCCTGAAGAAAAGCAATAAAACCTACCTAACCAATAAAAATACTATGTAACCTATCTTATTCTTTTATGAACTAAGAGGCTGCAGTTATAAAGATTGCTGAATTAATTTCTGACATTTAGATAGTTACACTTTTAAATCTGACCAAAAGTTCCTGAAGAAAAGCAATAAAACCTACCTAACCAATAAAAATACAATGTAACCTATCTCATTCTTTTATTATCTTCAATTAAAGAAAATTGGGAAAAAAAGTCCATCAAAATCGGTCAATTGACTATGGAATTATTATTAAATGATAATATTTTTAATATGAAGAAAAAAAAAAACCTCTATTCTATCTTTTATCTTCTTTTAAATTGCAAAATGATAAGACTGACAAGGTAGGTCTCCCTAAAGCACATACTCAAAATATTTTGAAAATAATGCTAATGAAACTATTCATGTACATTATAAAGGATCAGAGTCCATAAGCCGTGTTTTTGGCCCATGAAATAAGACTAAAATTCGATTTTGTTATACAGTCTTAATTATTTCACTTTTTAATATTAGAAGGTTTATCCAGTACAATTTCAACAATATTTTTTGCATTTTGTTCAGATTTATATAACTTACACAAGCTCAAAGTTCGTATTATTCGTAGTTTTTGATGAAAAATACGCAATTTTTTAAATTTTACCTAAATTTTTAATATATTTTTTAATATTTTACTATGAGCGCAGCTTTGCAACACTTTTATTTTTACATATATTGTACATTTTGATGTATTTTATAATATATGTAAAGAAGAAGGTGTTGCACGATAGCGCTATTATAAATAATTGAGATAAAATTAGGAGAAATTGCGTATTTTTCATCAAAAACTACGAATAATACAAACTTTGAGCTTGTGTAAGTCATATAAATCCGAACAAAATGCAAAAATTATTGTTGAAATCGTACAGGATAAACCTTCTAATATTAAAAAGGGAAATAATTAAGTCAGTATAACAAAATCGTGTTTTAGTCTATTTCATGGGCCAAAAACACGGCTTATGGACCCTGATCCTTTAACTGCGAAATTCCAATAGAAAATCTGTAAAAAAAAAATACTTTAGAGTATTAGGTGCAAAAAAACTGCGATTTGGTGTGCAAAAATTTTTTCTCACCAAATGCAACTGATTTCCCCCTTTGAAATTGCTTGTTAAATGAATGTTTAAATGTGCAGTATTTAATGAGTTTAAACTTAAATAATGAAATAGTTTATTATTATTTCTGTAAGTTTATATGATAGATATAAGTTGCATGTTGCTGCAGTTATTTAATTTTACAGTTTCACCAGCTGAATAAGTTCTAAGTATTTTAAAAGTAAAGCCTGATTAAGAATGCTGTCATTATAAATTCTGATGTTTAATAAGTCGTCATATCCATGGCAACAATACTGTTCTCTTGTTGTTTCCTACACTAACAATATTGAAACCAAATTGACAGTGCTTAGAATTGGACTTGAGATTGAAACAATTTTAATCCATTTAAATTTTGTACTAAACCATATACTATGATAATTAAATTTTATATATACATATAAATGTATATTATATATAAATTTATACATATAAATGTATAATATATTTCTTTATATATACATATAAATGCATATGATAAAACTGTATTTATTAAAGTTAAACTTATTTAAACTAGTTCAATATGAAGAGTAGAAAAAGTTTTTTCTTAAAGAGAATTTGTCATAAAAATGTATTTTTTTAAATTTCATTGTGTCGCCAACCGACGATAAATAAAAATATAATAATAAAATAAATTTCCATTATTATTATTTTTTATTTATTTTTTTTGTACACTATATTGAAGTTCTGCAGGAAATTGTCTTATAATGACAAGAAAATGTAATTTTTTCAACTTTTTCTGAGTATGCGATTATAGAGACCTTCCTTGTGAGTGTCGAAAATAAAGAGGATTCCCCAGACATACGTAAGTGATCACTGGCACAATACCAAACAATAGCATTTGATGAAGGGTTTTTATGAAATATTTGTTTAAACACACACAAAAGATGATGTTTGTTGCAACTGTAAAGCCTTTTGTCCCAAGGATTCCGGATAATAGGTCCTGTACTGTAATACATATTTGAATATAACTCATCTTTCCCACACCAATCTTTCTAAAAAGTAAATTTTATGCAGTTTTTTTCAAAAAATAGCTGACTGGCTTCTGAAATGGGAAAGCTTGTATTTGTTTTGGATTGTCATGTGATATGCGTTTTTATAATATAGATTGAAGGATGATTATAATATTAAATATCAATTTTAAATTGGTGCTCCCTATTAAACGTTTATACGAGTATACGTATAATACGTATTATATGGGGTACTCATTTTGGATATGTATGATATGGCCAATGTGGTTATACGTATTATACGAAACAGTATACAACGTATATACGGATCTTACCCCAGTGGTTAAACGTATAAATGTTTAAACGATTTTCATTCATTGTGAGAAAAAAAATATGATTTTTCTCCTGCTAGTCTGCAGATCAGAGACATTGAGAAACACCCGCTAGAGTCCTGCATTCACAATGGCATATAACAACCATAATGGCAAATTTAAGAAATATAAAACAATTTAAATTGCTCTAGCAAATTTATATATAACATTTTATCATTTAATTCAATAAAAATTAGAAGTAACATAAATTAATTAAAATATTTGTAGGGAAAAATAACAAGAACCTATGTATGAAATATATTATGCAGATTGCTATGGTAATGACATGATTTTCAGCTTTTTCTTCGTTCAGTGACGTAAGACTGATGACGTCCATTCACATTAAAAGTAAATACATATATTTGAAATATACATATACTTAAATTATACGTTTAACCAGTATAGGCTTATACGTATGCAGATACGTTTAAACATATAATTTATGTATACGTATTTCAAATATACATATTATACGTAAATCGGTTAAACGTATAACTGAAAAATGTATGGAGCACTATTTTAAATCAATATCATTTTTGAAATAATATTTATTTTCAACAACATACAAATATTATCCAAATATACATACTTACCAAAACCTTTCATGGCCTCCCTTAAAGCTTCCGCATCTTGCTTGGGATCAAAATTAGGATAGGGCAGTACTGTTCCTTGAGATATCATATGCTAATAAAATAAATAAAAGTTTAAATAACAATTTTAATAAACTACAGCCGATTAACAATTTACATGTACACAAAATCAGGGAAATGTTCCAGAAATGGATATGTCATTGATTGGTACATTTTACTGAGCGTGGCTTGGCCAGGGATGCCAACTGGGGGTGGCTAGAGAGGGCAGTCGTCTCTACCCCAAGTAATATTTCAGGAAATGTATCAGTCATGACAGGCCAGACTCAAAAATATATTTTCAGAAATTAAACAAAAGCTAAAATGACTTGTCAGGTTTGATTAAAATAGAAAAATGAATATTAGGTTAATTTTAACACAATTATTCAAATTGGTAAATAAATCATATGAGTTGTAATTTCCTAACTGGGAAAAAAATGTCTGGGCCAGGATTCGAACCAGGGATCTCTTGTCTGAAGCTGCCAATTCTCTACCAACTGAGCCATCCCAAACGAAGCTGGGGGATATAATTCAACCAGTTAACCTTATTGATCATAGCATCTGGTCTGATATCTGAATCAGCTCAACAAAATAAATCGCAGGTGTTGTAATTCCAGTAAACGCTGGTATATTAGATTAATTTTAACACAATTATTCAAATTGGTAAAGAAATCATGAGTTATAATTTCCCAACTGGACCAAGAGATCCCTAGTTTGATTCCTGACGCGGACATTTTTTGCCCAGTTGTGAAATTACAACTCATATGATTTCTTTACCAATTTGAATAATTGTGTTAAAATTAATCTAATGTACCAGCGTTTACTGGAGTTCCATTATCTGCGATTTATTCTGTTGAGCTAATTCAGATATCAGACCAGATGCTATGATCAATAAGGTTAACTGGTTGAATTATGTCCTCCAGATTTGTTCGGGATGGCTCAGTTGGTAGAGCATTGGAAGCTTCAGCCAAGAGATGCCTGGTTTGAATCCTGGCCCGGACATTTTTCTTCCATTTGGGAAATTACAACTCATAAGAAACATTAACACTCAACAAACATTTAAAGCACAGAAATTAATAGTTATTAATAACATTTTCTAAAGCCCTGCTGTTAAAATATTTTCAAAGTGAGACAAATTTAGCATCAATAAGTACTTTGGCTAATATTAAAAGTATGTGTAAAAATAAAACTGTATGTATCACTTCTCAAATGTGCACAACAAGATCAAAAGAAATGTTTGTCTCCATCAGAGAAAACTTTGACCCCTCCCCTCAAAAGAAAGTTCTGAAATGGCCTGGTCTTGGTGCAAATTTAATTGAATTGTTATAACCTAGTTTGTTTTTTTAGACGATTGTATAATAAAATTGAAAAGAAAATGTTTCTTTTTGGCTCTCAATGTATTTTAGTGGTTATTACTAAAATATATTTACATTATGATAGGTTATTTGACAGTTTACTGTAGAATACAAAAAAAAAAAAAAAAAAAAAAAGGTATTTTTGGGTTATAGCAGTCTCCAAGGCAGGGTTATAATTTTGATAGGTCAAAACTAACAGTGGTCAAAATTGGTTTTAATCGTCTAAAACTAGTCAAAATTGGCTTTAACCACTCAGAAGTGGTCAAAACTGTATTAAATAATTTTAGCTTACATAAATTGCTCAAATTGTGTATTTAAGGGAATATTAATATATTACATTATACTTTCAATAATATTAATTTAATAATTATTAAATATGTCTCTTTTGTCTTATGCAATGGCATTTCAAACAGAAATATATATCATCATCATCATCATCAACCGTTTTCAATCCACTGCTGGATGTAGGTCTCCCCCAGATTTTTCCATTGTTGCCTGTCTAGTGCTTTAGTCATCCAATTAACACCGGCCACTTTTCTGATTTCGTCACTCCATCTTACTTGAGGTCGTCTTCTTGGTCGTTTTACATCTCTGGGATACCACTGTAGGGTGTTTGTGCTCCATCTATTGTCTTGTCTTCTTGCAATGTGCCCAGCCCATTTCCATTTTAGCCGTTTAATTCTCTCGATGATGTCAAAAACTTTCGTCTGACTTCTTATCCACGTTATTCTCTTTCGGTCTCTTCTGGTTATGCCTAGCATACATCTTTCCATACTTCGCTGTGTTGTTTGTAATCTTTGTACCATCCGTTTTGTTAGTGTCCAAGTTTCTGCTCCATAAGTTAGTGCAGGCAAAACACATTGGTTAAACACCTTTCTTTTCAAACAAAGAGGCATGTTACTCTTCAGAATAATATTGTTCTTCCCAAAAGCACTCCATCCATTTCTTATTCTTCTATTGATTTCATTCATGATACTGTTGTCTGATGATATTTCTTGTCCAAGGTACACATAACTTTCAACATCTTTAATCTCAGTGTTGTTGTAGACGATTTTCTTTTTTGATGCAAATGAATTGAACATCACCTTAGTCTTTTCCAAATTTATTTTTAATCCCACATTAATGCTAGCTTCTGCCAAATCTTTTAGCATATTTTGCAATTCTTCAGGGCTATTACTGAAAATTAAAATGTCATCAGCAAACCGGAGATGGCTTAAATATTCCCCATTTATTCTAATCCCTTTGTTTTCCCAATCCAGCTTCTTGAAAATACTTTCTAAGACAGCAGTAAAAAGCTTAGGCGAAATGGTGTCTCCCTGTCTTACTCCTCTTCCAAGCTTGATCTTCGCTTTTCCTTTGTCTAAACGGATGGTGGCTGTTGCTTTCTTGTAGATCTTCTTTATGATATTGATATAAGGTTTGTCTATACCAATGTCCTCCAGAGAAGTAATTACTGCAGATGTGTAGACCGAATCAAATGCTTTTTCATAATCAATAAAGGCAAGGCAGAGAGGTAAATTATATTCTTTATGTTTTTCTATAACTTCCCTTACTGTTTGAATATGATCCATTGTGCTAAATCCACTTCGAAATCCTGCTTGTTCTCTAGGTTGAGCTGAGTCCAGAGCTGATTCAAGTCTTGTCGTTAAAACTTTGGTGAAAATTTTATAAATCACTGACAGTAAGCTGATTGGACGGTAGTTTTTAGCCTCTGCTTGTTAACTAGGAGAAGACCCTTTAAATGTCTCAGAGGAGGACTTAAAGGAATCGACTGGGAGCAGAGACTTAATGTCCAATCCGCACCTTCCATCGGTGCAGCCTGTTAGTACTCTTGCCTAGTGCATGGGGAACGAACGCGGATGGGCTTCCTCCAACCCGCTTGGCCAGCGTGGAGGAATTTGGCCACCTCCCCCCTTATTTTACCATGAATTCACAAAACAAATCACGGCCCTCAATTCCCGGCAGTCTGCATGTTCCTGATTACGGCAGCGATCAGAAAAACATGAAGACAGAGGGTGCTAAGAATCACCGGGCTCGGCTTGGCTGCCATAAGTTGATGACCTTGGCTACGTATAATGGACGATCCTTATCTTCTGAAAGTCGTTTACAGGAACTTGAAGAAGAATTAGAAAGAATCAACTGGGACATTCTAGGATTATGCGAAGTAAGAAGAAAAGGTGAAGAGAAGATTGATCTTGCCAGTGGACATGTATTGTACTACAGAGGTACAGAAGATGGAAAAACAAGTGGTGTAGGATTTCTGATTCATAAAAGGTGGAAGAATCAAATCGTAGAATATGATAGTGCATCAGATAGAGTTGCAAGGTTAGTTATACAAGTGTCAAAAAGATACAAGCTGCAAATTACCCAAGTTTATGCACCAACAATTAGCTATACTGATGAAGAAATTGAGGATTTCTATGAAGAAGTAGCTTCAATGCATCAAAAAGGAAAATGCTACATAAAATTAATAATGGGAGACTGGAATGCTAGAATTGGGGAAAAAAAGAAAGGTGAACTCTCAGTAGGAAATCATGGATATGGGGTGCGTAATGAAAGAGGAAACAGATTGATTGAATTTGCAGAATGTGAACAGATGTATATCATGAATTCATTTTTCAAGAAAAAGCCACAAAGAAAATGGACATGGCGTAGTGCAAATGGCTCAACAAGTGAAATCGACTACATCTTGACAAACAAAAAGCATCTTATTCAGGATTGCAGCGTTCTCAATAACTTCAATACAGGAAGCGATCACAGGTTAGTTAGATGCAAACTGCTTTTAAATACTAAAGTGGAAAGAATGAAGCTTTTGCAATGCTCAAAGAAATCAGTCGATATTATAAATCTCCAGAAACATAAAGAAGAATTTAATTTAGAACTTAAAAATCGTTTTCAAGTACTTCAATCAATCTTAGAAGAAGAACAAGATGTTACAGTAATGAACAAGAAAATAACAAATACTCTACAAGAAACTGCAAGGACGATAGCTGGTGAAGTACAAGTAAAGCAAACAAAGAAAATAACAGAAGAAACAAGAAGATTGATGAAGAAACGCAGAGAATTTAAAATGAAGAAAAACTATCCTAAATCAAGAGTTGAATATGCAGAATTATGTAAAACGGTAAGAAAATGTGTTACAGAAGATATCAGAAAATTTAACTGTGATCTTGTCAAAAAAGTTCTAGAAGATAACAAAAGTTTAAAATCAGCTAAGCGCAAACTGTGTGTTGGAAGAAAAGGTATTTTTGCACTGAAGAGAGCAGATGGAACAATCACCAAAATCAATAATGAAATAGTACACATTGTCGAAAAATTCTATAACGATCTATATAAATGTGAAGATCAAAGGGAAATCAACCTATGTGATCCACTAGTAAACATAACAGAAACTGAAGAGATTATCCCAGTGATGACAGATGAAGTTGTACAAGCCATTAGAGGCATGAAAAAAGGTAAATGCCCTGGCGAAGATGGAATTACAATTGACCTTATCAAAGAAGCAGGAGAAGAATTTGCAAAAATGCTAGCCATACTGTTTTCCAAATGTCTCGAGAAATCAGATGTACCAGAAGATTGGAATAATGCTGTGATGGTGTTACTTTACAAGAAATATATATATATATATATATATATATCTAATTAAGTTTTCAGCAGATCTGAAATTACGCTGGAAATTAATGAATACAAAGGATGTGAATTATTACTTTACCACAGAGCATACAACCAGCAAAGTGAAAAATGTCCAGACTGGGGATCGAACCCAGATACCTTAGTATAGCGCACCAAGTGCTTTACCATTTAAACCACAGGACGACATCCAGTCTAGCATTCTTGTTGTACGCTGTGTAGTAATGTAATAATTCACATCATTTGTATTCATTAATTTCCAGAGTAATTTCAACTCTGCTGAAAATTTAATTAGATATATAAATATTCACCGATACTGGGTTTAATTTGTCTCAATCATGCCAATGAAGTTGTGCTCATGATTGATGTTCCATCTTGTGCTGCAGAAGTTGTAGCCTTGCCATATAAGAATGAGAGAATGCTAGACTGGATGTCGTCCTGGTAGCTTTAAATGGTAAAGCACTTGGTGTGCTATACTTGGTGTGGTATTTGGGTTTGATCCCCAGTCTGGACATTTTTTCACTGTGTTGGTTGTACGCTGTGTAGTAAAGTAATAATTCACATCCTTGGTATTCAGAAATATATATTTACTCTTTTTTTTAAAAAACTTATACATTATGACTTGAAATTTGGCTGACATTAGCAGTAAAGAAAGGCTTGAAAATATTGATTTTAAAATATGTTGATTTCATAATACATCTGATGAACTGTTTTGAAACTCTTCATCAGTGAAAATATTATTTTTCCAGCTTGGTCTGGTCCAAAATAGTTTAATAAGCAAAACTTTTTATTTTTAATCTGTTTTTAAGTTTTAAGTATAAATTTAAAAATGTTT
The DNA here is from genome assembly GCA_963931845.1 of Maratus michaelseni. NCBI lineage: Eukaryota > Metazoa > Arthropoda > Arachnida > Araneae > Salticidae > Maratus > Maratus michaelseni. Next base: position 56,498,022 of record OZ007596.1, read on the forward strand.
CTTTTGTTAAATGTGATTTTGTTTCTTTCACTTTTTATATAAAATCAAATATGTAATTGAATTTTTAAAATATTTCAATATTTACAATAATTTCTTAACTTAAGAAATTTTTCTGCAGTTAAATTATAGTTATGGAAATTAAAGTACAATATCGAGTAAAATATTTGCAAACATTTCCAAATGTTGTATTAAATAATGTTAAATGATATTTTGACAAACCTGTCCTAATGTTGTACCAAATTTATCATTTAACAAAATAAGTTTTAATCTCTTTTCTCATTAAGAATGAGTTTTGACCACTGACAGCCAAAACATATTTTGACCAGGATGATCAAAGCTGGTTTTAACCATGGTTAAAACCATTACAACCCTGCTCCAAGAATAATCACCAAGCGATCAAGATTTATTGCCAAATTATAAAGCATATATGACATTATAATAACATATGATATATATATATACTATAACATTTCGTGATATCTATGGCCCAGTTATAGTCATATGGGTTGATACAGATTTTTTTTTTTTTCCTTGGTGTCTATTTTGAGAAAAAAAAGTTATTTTTGTGAAATTTATTATATTTTTGTGAAAAATAACATTTTGTAATGAAAGATGAAATTTAGATACTCAAATTCAAACAAAGCATTTAATAAGAATATTGAATAATAAATTGTATTGAATAATAAATAATGATAATAAAATTTACATTTTTTCAACTTTTCAAGTCTTTCTGGCCTTTTTAAATACAACTTATAATTAAAGAATGGCCAATAAAAATAAGCATATTTTCAACATTTTCTCATAATTTCAAGTAGCAAATTGTTAGTTTCCCCAACAATGATTTCAAAATTACTACATAGATACAAACAGTAAGAAAAGTTAACAATAATAAAATGTTCCTACAGACAGGGCTCTACAAATTGAGAAAAAAAAAAAAACTAGTAGCTAGCATGAATTTTTTGTCGGTAGTAAAATTGTTGGTACTTTTATGTTAGCCAGGTACAAATTTCACCAATAGCATTTTTTTCTTTCCAGTTGCAACTTTAATTTTCCGTGTGTGTAAATTAGATACAATAGTTTGATGTTGAAATAAAATGTCTTGGTATATAGTATTATTTCTTCTTATTATTATTTTGTATTTTAAATGAAATGAGTTAAGGCATGTATTTTAAAATGCATTTATTTTAAATGTATATGTTTTAAATTAAAAATGCATATTTTAAATGAAATGAATGCAATACGAATTATATCAATGGGAGCAATATTTGGTGGTTTATCACCTGAGTTCAGCTAACATAAAAATACCAAATTGTTTACACCCTCCCCTACTTATGTCAGCTTTTTCCTATTTTTAAAATATAATCATGAATTTTTAAAAGCATTTTTTTTTTTTTTTTTTAAATAAGGGATTGAAAGAGAATAATCATGAGCAGGGTTATGGTAAATTTTGAATTGCCTCAACTTTTCATTTCAGTCAATAAATTAATTTAGTAAGATAACATAAATTAATTTCTTAATGAAACTTATCAAAATTATACAAATCTAAAAAATAAATAAATAAATAAACACACATTACAAATTTTGGATGAATAAAGTATACAATATCACAAGAAAACAATTGTTCTTTACTAAAAATCATTATTTGTTTTTCAAGAAAATTATTTTCAAAGAAAACTTATGCAACATACTGAGTAGTATCCTGAAAGTGCTTAAGCATTATCAGCTAAATGACACTGTGTCTTAAAATTCTACTAAAATCCCTTTTTCTGGCATAGTTCTTCAAAATCTACATTTTTCTGCTATTTTCTTCTTAGTACCTCGCATACGTTCTTGTGTATGTTTGAATTTTTTAATCCAAAGTACTGCCTATCTCTAGCTATCTCTGGATAATAGTCATTAAGTACAGGGCCATTCAAGTGAATCATCATTAGTTCGTTCAATATTCATGCTTTCACCAACTATTTAAAATATTTTGGTTGCCATTGGAGACTTGGCAAAACCTCGCGTTTTTCAGAAAACACCCAATCCAGTAAGTTTTTTCGGGTTTTTTTTTTTTTTTTTTTTTTTCCCCCCCACAGGGTTTTTGGATTTTTTTATTTATTTATTTATTTTTTTTTTTTTCATTTATTTTATTTTATTTTATTTTTTTTTTTTTTGGGGGGGGGGGGGTGTTATGGTGATATTTTTCAGGTCTTTAAAAAAAAACAGGATGTATATAATTAATAGGTTAATTAAAAAAGTTAAGTGTAAATCCTTTATTAATATTTTAAAAAAAATTAGTTTTAAAATTTGTAATGTTTTTTTAAAGATACTTTATGACACAGTTGAAAGGAAATTTTGAAAAGTAAAAATAATTAATATTCTAAAATTTTGTTTCTCTGTCTTTTACAAATAAAAATTTCATTTAAATAGTCAATTATTTTGATTTATTATATTAGATTTTTCTTAATCAATAGAATTCCTTCAAATGTTTTGAATCAGAGATAGCGACCTACTATTAATTAACAATATTTTATTGTTATATTATTCAGATATTTTCTTATTTGATTTGTTTGTTATATGTGATGGTAAGTAGAAGAATTCTTTATATAAGATATTCTCATATTCCCATTAACTTATTTTTAACTGTTATTTATGAATATTTTTGTCTGTTTAAAAATATATACAACATACTTCAATTAAGTCTAAATTGAGGCATAATTACTTAGTTTATGTACTTTTACATTTTCATTAATATTATACATTTTTTTTTTTTTAAAGGGTCAACAATACCTTTATATTAAAAGAATAATTTAAATTAAAATGATTTATTTTCATCCCAATTTTTAAATCTATATAAAGAAATAAATATTATGGATAATCAATCTTCGGGTAATCAGTTAATAAAGAATGTGTTATCTTATTACTCTTAATCATGTGTTTCTTCTTACCCTCTTGGGGCAGGGGGCAAGAAGAGATACGTTTCTAGAAGGAATTTTTCTTAATTCTGTGTAACAGAAGGTGATAATGTAATTCACATCCTACCTCTTGAAAAGACCCTTCCCCTTTTTCCTTAAATGAAAAATAAGTGTTGACTATTTCCACCCATGAAACTTTTAGTTTTTCTTTCTTGCCCACTCACACAAATTCTTCCTTCCCTAAACTTGTCTAGTCAATTTTTCTCTTTTACTGGTCACTTTTAACTTGAGAAACTACCAAACAGGAAAACATTAATTTTGTTTCCTGGTATAATTTTTTCAATTTATTTTTATGAAATAATTATTTTTCCATGAGAATTTCCAAGTTCTGTAGAGCAATTTGGATCCCTACAGCATTTCTGAAAATGCTATGTCAATGTCCATGATATAGTATGTATATTATGTTTTCTTTAACCCTCTCGGCACCGATTTATTTTTCCAATTTTGGGAAAAATTACTTTTACGCTAACAAAATTAAAAGTAGCTATCGAAATCACAGAAGTTACAGTTTACTGAAATTTAACGAATGTGTTCTTTACAGAAATCTAACGAATGTAGTTATGTTGTGTGTTTTTCCTATGAAAATAGTCTAAGGAAGAATTTTTTAAGACGATTGGAAAATATCGTATTACAACCAGATTAAACAAACATAAAAAATTTAGTAGTATTTTTTATCTTTCATCACAAATTACTAATTCGGAAAAGGAGTCCCTAATTTAAATTTAAAGAGTGAAACATATGTTTGAATTAAAAGAAACGCCAACGGTTTACTAATAATTAATAAAACTTTTATTAATATTATTATTATTAAATGCTGAAACATAAGTAACGTCATAATAGTAAATGTATCGACATATGCTATCACTATTAGGTGCTGGAATTAACAAAAATAATTTTTTTCTTTCAAATATTGCAATTCGAAGTAGGAATCTCATAATAGGCCCAGGGTGACGAGAGGGTTAAATAACTATGTTTATTAATAGTGCAATATTATTTGTGTGTTATTAATAAGTGCAATTATAAATAAGAATTTTGATAAAACCCACTTGGGTTTTTTCGGGTTGGGCAAAAACAAACTAACCCCGCAACCTGGCGACTGCATTTGTCGAGTTCTGCCTACAGAAAAAAATTTTTATTACGAAAACAAAAGGAAGGCTATCAACATACATGTGCCATCTTCTGATGATAACCGGGAAAAGAGGATGATTGACAAGGAGCCTATAAAAGAAAATACAAAATAATTAAAGAAGTGTGTATGTTTACTAAAAACAAAACACAAGTATCCAAAACATGATATACATTAAAAATAACTACATATAATAATAGATGAAATTAGAGTTTTTATTTTGGAGCACTGGCTAGATCATGGATAAGGAGAAATGGATGAAACATGCATTTTATAATATAAATATGTATTTTTTAAATGTAAATATTCGACAGGAGGGGTGGGGGACTTCTCCAGGCTCTCTTATAAATTGCCTGTGAATATAATATGCCAGTATAAAGCTAATTATATATTTTTTAATAAACGTTATCTATATTGTTCCTTTTTTTTATTTTGATAATATTTTTAACTTTTACTTTCAGTAAAAAATAAATAAAAATCAAATAAGACAAACAATTACTAAGAAAGAATTAAAAAAAAAATTATACATAGTCAACAATGGTATTTTAATTTAAAGTGTTTTTTTTTATTTAAATTCCTATTGATTTTACTATATAATGTTAATGAATTATCCGTAATATACAACATTCTCAGAGTTTGAATTAAGTGCAGGGAGGGATGGCAATTCAAGAAATGGCGTTTTCTTTTCCCAATTCTCAAGCCACACCCTACCTCTACAGGGGGTCAGTGATGAACTCAGGAAGTAGAACTTCATATTGTCCCCCCCCCCCCCCTCCTCCAGAGTTGCACAATTTCCTTCCAGATTAAAAGGTCTAAATTAAACACTGCCAAGAATGCCATTTACAGACCCGGTCCCGACCCAGACCAAGTGAAAATCATTGTCCCGGAACGTGCCAAAATCAGCAAAATTACAAAAAATGCACAGATTTTTAAATGGTCATAATTCTACAATTAAAATTCTTTTTAAAGAATAGTACATACATTTTCTACTCAAAAAAATATAAATAAAAAGTAAAACCTGTGAAATAGAACCCGTATATGACGGAAACCTGTCTTAAACGGAAAAATGTCTTAATTTGTGCAAAATGAATGTAATAATCCGTGCAAAAAGAATATAATATATACACAACAGACGATGTACCTGCAAAGAATGGGACCTGTCTATAACGGATTTTTCTTCTCTTACTGAATTTTCATTTGAATGTAATTGTTTAAGGCATTTTTTTTAATCAGTGTTTCTGTACGTAATTGTCTAAGCAGTTATTAATATTGTTAATATTTTGTATTTCATGCCTTTCGAACATAATCTGAAAATAAACTCTATGCATAAGTAAGAGAGCTTTTCGAATAATTTTAATTGTAGAGTAATGTTACTTCAGAAAAATCGGCATGTTTTGTAGAAATTCAGTCGGGCCGGCCCGAACTTATAGCTTTTATACCGAGCCGACAGGCCAAGGGAGAATTTTGTTCGGGCTTGGCCGGACTTTTTGCTTTTATACAGGGTCGGGCCGGGCAATAAAAAAAAAAAAAATGTACGAATCGGGCAGGCAGATTTCTACTCTATACTATCTCACTCGGAGCTGCATAATTGCCTCCCGGAAAAAAAAAAAAATGTCTGAATTCAACACTGATACAAAGTCTTCGTAAGGTGACAAAAACATGAATAGCCTGAGCTTCTAATTTAATAAATTGGCCCGTGAATATTATGATTAAAATTACATTTTCCAAAAGTTCGCTCACATTATAGTCCAAATACAAAGACAATTTGAACTATCAATATACTCCGTTTGAGCCGGACTTTGTGTAAGTCGGAAATCCGGTTAACGCGGAACAATTTTAAGTACACGGTAACACTGTCTAAGGCAAAATACTGTTTAAGACGGAATTTTGGTTTATCCCGATCGCTTCCGCCTTTGACAGAGTATCGTCGTTCCGACACTTTGACAAGTCATGGCAAAAACCGCATTCCAAGACAACAACGTTATTTTTTTAATGAATTTTTGAAACTTGAACAAAATATGCGGTATATATAGTCAATTTTTCATAACCAATAATTTAACACTATACGAAAAATAAATAATTTACAATGACGCAAGCCTGAATACAAATACTACAAGAAACCCATCCAAAGAAAGAAACCGATCACTGTTTAAAACTAGTACATACTATGTTGTGCTCATCACAAAATTTCTTCTGCATAAATCACATCGTCTGCAACCAAAATTAAATGACAATCTATTCCTTCTTGAGATACAGCTATCGCGAAAATTGCGGAAGACAGAGCATAGCAGCGACACCTGTTAGGCGATATACAACCAAACCGAATAAGGATCTATTTATCCCGAAGTCTAACAGAATATGAAGTTTGGTGAAACCTCGTGCATTAGTTCTTGAGATATAGCTATCGCGTAAATCGCGAAAAATACAGCAGAGAAGCGCCACCTGTAGTGCGATTTACATCTAAAACTAATCAGCGTCTATTTATCCCAAGGTCTAACAGAATATGAAGTTTTATGAAATCCCATGCATTAGTTCTTAAGATATAGCGGCCACAAAAATTGTGCCACACAGAGACAGACGGACTCACGGACAGACATTTTCTAAAAACAGTCTAATCGTGTTCAAGGCCGCCTAAAACGCATAAATCCATCGAAAACCGGAAGCCTATTTTTTTTTACAAATCCAATACATACTTTCTTTTTACAAGTTTTAATTTCAAAACATGACACTGATGAAGCAGCGGTTCTGAAAAACTGCGGGCGGAGACTCAATTTCCCTATCACGGGAGAAAAAAATCCCCAAACTATCTCTCCTTTCAGAAATTCTTTATACAACTATCAAGGATAGACTTCCGGTGTGCCGCCCACGAAAAATTTCAGTAAAGTTCCAATGATATAAAATGCATCCCTACAAATTTTTACAAACGTTACTTAAATTTTTAAGAACGACACAATCCTCTCTAGTTTATATGAGAAATTCATTGTATTTATTACGTGATCAGCTCAGTGTTTAAATCAGACATTTTTCTCCGGAAGGGATTTCTGTGGCTCCGGGAGGGGGGGGGGGGATTATAATTCTGGGGGGGGGGGGGGAATTGAACTTTTTGACAATTAAAAGCATAAAATCTCAAATCTTCCAGGGGGATTTCAATCCTCCGGGGAGGAATATCACCCCCGGGCCACCCCCTGAATTCAACACGGATTGTGCTTCAAAAAATTTATATATTACAGTACAGGAAATGTTATCAGAAGTCATTCCATTGTTTTTTTCAGGTAAGGTCATTTCATACTTTAAAAAAAAAACAGTTCTTGCTGTTTGAACTCTTTGAAAGTTTTATCGGTTATAAATATAACGAATTTGCAGCCCATGTGAAAGTTTCCTGGAAAAAAAATATATATATATCTGATTGTAAAAGAAATGGGTTTTCTTATGGATTTGTTTATTTTCGCGCCGCACAGTGTAAGATTTTGCAAATCTAGCGGGTCAAAATTCAATTTATGAAAATTATTGATATTAATTAAATAAAATTGCACTTACTATAGATAAAATGGTTCTATATTATGGAAAAATATATATTTACTCGTTACATTGTATATTTTACGTCATTATTATTTCATTATCATAATAATAATAGAAAGAGTTTTCGTCATTTTCATTTATTGACTTTTATGCAGTGTTATTTTATTCGGTGCAGATTTAAAAAATATACAATACCTATCTTTTACAACAAGAAGAGTTTTTTTTTTTTAGTAAATAGTAATTGAGTTATTAGATGCTGAAATCGCTGTCAGTGTCATCATTAATGTTTTCGCCACTGCGTTTTTTTTTTTTTTTACATCCAATCTATAACCAATATGTCAAAGGCATATCCATAAATCTTATCTGTGCATGTAGCGTCGATAAGCCCCAAGAAAATGTGTGGGCATTACTCGTATATGTTCAAATACATTTCAAATTATTCATAACCTTGGAAGTTGCGTTAAAGATATAGCATTTTTGGGTTGCTTTATTTAAAGATAGAATATTACACACTTTGCCATCTAAAATTGTTTCTTCAAATCTGTGCTCTATTTCATTATGTTTGATCATCTAATTCTACTATTGCTGGCACAAGAGCAGTAATTTGATTTCTGATATTTTCAAATTCTTCCGTTATTGACTGATCAGTTTTCTTGGTGAACTGAAATTTTATGGGTCTACAGTAGGAAGTAGAAGAAGGGTGTGCATTTTGCCATAATATAAAGTTTTGATTTTCTTCATTACAACCATATAGTTTTAAAGGAACCACAGATGGGATTAGAATATTTGCATCTTTAAAGTTTTTTTCATTTGATTTTTGCTTGTATCTACTTTGTCCACCGCTTCCATTGACCCCCCCCCCCCTCCATTTAAAAATCATGGTTATACTTTTTAAAACAGACCCTTTTTCTTTAGTAAGAATATTTAATATCTGTTTTTGTATAATACAAAGTCTTTTTATCGTTAAATCTACAATCAGTGGCGTAGCCAATCCCCCCCCCCCCCGAACGAAGAACTAGTGACTGAATAATGGATACAACAACAATAAAAAGTGCTAAGACGAAATATCAAACACCTGATAAAAAATTCCGCTTTAGGCAGGTTTTTGTCTTAACAAGTATGTCTTTTGCCGGGTCTATAAAAATTTTCCTTTTAACACAGGTTTTTGTTATAGACACGTCCCTTTTCACAGGTATCCTCTAAAACTTTTAAAACGTATCCACTCTATAGTGCACCTCTGAAGAGCACAGATACATTACAATAAAATCTGTGAAGAGGTCCTATCTTGAACGGAAAATTTTCGAGGTTTAGAGAACACTACACTGTATATTTATACCTGCTAAGAGTTGAAACCTATCTAAAATGAAACTTTTTCCAGTCGTGATTCCTTCTTGGCAGGTATTTTGTGAATACAGAATCTTTTCGTAAACAATAATATTTTATGGTCTCGATGACGGAAGGATAACTTAACAAGTATACCTGATAAGACGGAAATCGTTCTAAAACGCAATTCGATAACAATCTCTTCCGATTCCATGTCACAGATTTTTAACTAGACTAGGTTAAACGTAAAACTTCTTCAACAGAGACTTCGATGGGACCAACTGTTGCCAGTACTTACGAGAAAAGACGAGTTTACACGAATGCAATAACGACACATTGATCAGAGTTTGGTGACCCTTATCTCTGTTCATTTTATAATGTTATATTGAGAAATATTATCATTTATTTTAAATCTGCTCGCTGGAATTAAAAAAAAATAACTTATTCTTGGACTGGCTATTTTTTAATTTTTATTCGGCAGTATATCGCCACTTTCAAAATACCTGCACAAATCTGAATAAGATTGTCTTCTGTTGTAAAACATGCTGATGTTGTCATTTTTCAGTTTTACGAAGTTTACATCAATCAGTAATCAAAGAACAGTAGACTGGTGTTTAAGTTTTCTAACATGTTCAAGAGAGCGGAATCCTTAAGTAAACTTTGACATTCTTCTTTAGCCATACAGATTCCTTGTCAAGTTGATCCTTTGGACGACTTGATGAAGAAGGACTATACATCTCATGACAAACCTGAAGAATATTTCAGATTCAAACCTGAAAACGCTTCGGCCTTGCTTTGATAGTTTTATTTCTAGTCTCGTTCATCGTAAAAGGGAGAGCAATGGGATATTAAAAGGTTATTATGATGTTCTTCTGGGTTTGTACAAAATAACGGTGGTATTTATAATTGAACTTTTCTACCTGAGCTGTTTTTAACAAATTGTTAATGAACTATTACGTTGTTGAATATTATTTTGAAGGGGGGAATGTTTTATTAATCTACTTACTTTGTATTATAATTTTGTATTTCGTCATTGTACAGAGATATTGAAGGCAGTTACAGAACTATGGGAACATTCGTACGATTTTTTGTACTGATTCAAAATGGTGCGAAAAACAGCGGAAACGCTTTTTATATCAACTACACAGCGTTAAATTCAGGGAGAGTTGGGCATCAAAATGTCCCCCCCCCCCCCCTCCTGAAGATTTGGGATTTTATGCTTATTTATGGTCTGGAACTAGTGCAATCCGCCTCCACCCCCCACCTGGAACTCGACAGTGTACCTTCTGGAAAAAAAAAGGTACACTTCGTAGAAATCCCTCCCGGAGAAAAATGTATGAATTCAACATTATATTTGACCCAAGTACAACTTGTGAATGCACAGTATAACATTTCTTCCAGAAATTTCATGGTTGTAGTGCAAGTATTGAATAAGGAGAAAGTCGTGATGACATTCTGCCATTAACAATGAGAAATTTAAAGCATAAGTTAAAGCTAATCAACGTACCAAAGTCCGAAAGCTTGCAGCTAAATTTGGAGTATGTTTTAAAGCTGTTTCCAGCCGCTTAAAATAAATTAGTTGGAAAGTAAAATAATAAAAACCACCATTATTTTTTACAAAATTTAATACTTCTAAAAAAGTGCTAATTCAATTTCTTAATTCAACAACATTGCTGTTATAAACTTAATCATTTGATCCTAACTTTAACGTAAGCAAATGTCCATGTTATATGAAACTTGATTTAAATACTCTCAGTTTTTTGTATCATAATGTTTGTAAAATCTTTTCACTGGTAAATATTAATGTAATTTCATTGTATAATTATCTGCAATTATAGAGAATAATCTTGCTTTATTTTACACGTTTCTTTTCAAATAAGAAATTGATGAAGATGTACCTAAAGGATTAAAGTTACTCGAAATTACTTCTATTGCACACACACATGCAGTCAATCTTGTCAAGAAGAGTTCATAGGGGACTGGAACAAAATTCCATTTTGACAGGTTTCCGTTTAAAGAAGTGTAATTAATTATATCTCTAAGATACGCACTACCTGAATAAGTTGTATTATTAGTTGATTTTTTAGGGCTTACAGATATTTGTTTTAACATACCCGCGGCATCCTTTCGTCCAAATTGTCTGAATTTTAAACACGTGGCATGTGTGAGTTCATTTAGCGAGTGTTCTGAGAAGAATGGATAAACCTTTTTTTTCCGATTTCGGTCCACTTGAACAAACTTTTCTTTGGACGTCCAACTTTTTTCACGTAGTCATTATTACTTCTGTCTGGTATATAGAGATTACTTATTGTTATATTCGAATCTAGCCATCTCTTATTTTTCTTTAAAAAACGTTCTTTATGCGATGGCAATTTCTCCATCTTCGATTAATGTCAATCATAAACGAATGGCTCAGCCGCTTAATCTGGTCTAACATAACATATGAGCAATGTTGAAGTTTATATTTGTGTAATACATTATCTATCAAGATATTTTTAGAATTCACTGGCAATGATTTATGTCCAGTAACATAATTTATAAATATTTCATAGAATTCTCTTTTCGAAATTAACACTTCAATACCTGTAAAAAATTACTTATATTCAAAAGTTGCAAATAGTTGCAGCTGAAATTGATTTATTTTATATGTATATGTATATATAATTACAAAAAAAAAAATTACCTTACAATGTACCAGAGTGTACAAAATTTTTGGCAGTTTTTTTAATTTATCATATGCTATTAAATTTTCAAATAATTTACATATTAACTTACAAGTTTATTTTTAAGAAGTAACACTTTTAAATAACTATCGTAATTGTAAAACACAAAGTAAATACTTTGTTGTAACGATTCAAACAATCATAAAACAATATGTACAAAATAAAGTATATTTTTAGCCATAAATATCATTTGCAATTACATCTACAACAATCGCCCTTCTAAAAAGGTTTGCAGCAAACTTGGTTTTGAGCCGACTTTTGATGGTGTTGTTGTGGAGTTAAACTGCTTTCACTTCATCTCTTTCCTCTTCAATGTGTTAGATGTAATTTAAAATGTCTAAAACTGAAATTATTTAAAATCGATTTTCTGAATTTTTTCCCGCTAGATTTGCGAAATCTTACACTGTGCGCCGGGTCCTTTAACATAACAAAAAATAAAAAGTTATTATCGTCTAACTCCCTGAAATTTCAATGGGTTACAAATATAAATATAACTATATCCAAAGCCCTCTTTAAAATTTCGTAAAAAAATATTATCATAAACACCAGGCCTCTATGTTCCAAAACATGTCCATTACAATGCATTAATTTAGCGTAGGCCCCGATTATTGGAAATTCACTGCTTTGATTTACGTTTCATAGAAAGCGAAAAATAATTATACTTTTTATTATGTTTATTTTTAAGATAGGGCAAAAGGAAAAAAAAAAACATTATTAAACTATATATTTAAGATTTCTACATTGTTTTCTCAACGTATAACCATAATTGAATAAATAATATTAAACTATTAAATGATAAAAGAATACACATTTATTTAATTATTGCATTCTTTATTTTTCTCTATTTAATATAAATCGTAAGCAAATCACAGCAAAAAAAAGTGTTTATTTTACAGTATAATACTGACTGGCACCCAAGCTGCCAGTATTATAACGTAAAATTAACAGTAATAAACAGTAAAATAAGCAGTAATACGCTACCGCGCATTTGCGGCAGCGTATTACTGCTTATTTTATTGTTTATTACTGTTAATTTTAGGTATAATACTGGCAGCTGGAGTGCCAGTATTATAATGTAAAATCAATTTTTTTTTTCAGTGTGTGAACACCGCATCTGAAGTATCAAGACACTAAAAGAGTCAGTACACAAAGCGTCAAAGTTGCCGCTTCGAAAAACAGGCAACTTTTTTTGTTGGAGCAATTTTCCCGCAATAATGTGTACTTAATGTAAGACTAGTACATGTTGAGCAATGAACAGGAAAATCAAATGCATGGAAAACTGACGAGGGGAAAAAAAACAAGTGGGTAAGTGTGATCGAAGATCGCTCAAAGGGTTTCGTTTAATATTCCTTTCAAAACACTTTATGCTTTCTTTAATAAATCCAAATAAATTTCATTTAGCAAAAAAAAAAAAAAAAAAAAAAAAAAAAACTCATATTTTTTGTTTTTTATAAAGTAAAAATGTACCGGTCTATTTTTTCGTTTTTTCGAGTATCCAAACCAGCCCGATAGCGGGCGAAGCCGGCTATTATATTCTGTCATAATAATATCTGTCACGCGGACAAAATGCGATATAAAAAAATAATTTCAAAATTAAACATGTTGTACACCTTCAAAATGTTAACATATGCGAATATTTCCATAATCGGATTTTTATCACGATTCAATATGTTTCTCAAACTCATATATTTACTATTCTCTATTACTCATATTGATACTAGCTTTGTATTATTCTCAAACATCTGAAAAATTCGTTAAAACTATGACGTCAGATTCTCTTTTTAATTCTCTAATGACGTGATATTAATCTGCTTTGTGTACATACACATACTCACACTCCTTGTATTATTGAGAAATCTTAGAAAATTTCCTCTTTATTACCACTATGACGTCAATCATTTTTATTTCATTTTCATTTTTCACGTGAAAATCGTCGATAGAAAATTAATTATTGTAGAAAGAATTTCATCGTGGATTTTTAATTTTTGGCATCTGCTATAACGAAAAATGTTTAAATTTAATAGGAAAAGGCTGTTAGAATTTTGGTTTTTTATCTCTATTTATTAAAATAATACGAATTTTTCAAATTTTAATATTTTGAGCTCTTCATAGCTGGTATTCAGCTATATACACAAAGTTTCAACTCTGTAAGTTACATAGTTTCTGAGAATAGCTCTGTAACAGACAGACAACGGAGCGGGAGTAATAGGGTTTCGTGAGATGAATGAAACCCTAAAAAAGCCTTACCCGGAACAGCAAATGCAATGCTTGGAAAACTGACGTGTCACGGTAATTTTTGTCGCTTTAAATTATCCCGTGTAATAGCACTATTAGTCATAAGATATCAGTCATGTCTGAAGTAGTAAAAATGAAATAGGAAATAAAACATACTAACTATTTCATTAGAGTCAGTCTGACGTCATATTGAAAACATTTGATAGAAAGTGGCGTAACATTAGGAAAGTTTTTTTTTTTTCCTGCATATTTTTCTTGAAATTGAAATGTCTGTATTTTATTATATGCTTTAACTCCGAACACGTTTAAATGAAGGTACTACCACAGTTGCCAACCTCCGGATTTTTTTCATACCAATATTTTTATGTAAAAATATTTGTTTTATTTAATCTTACAATTCTGACAGTTTAAAAAAGTGAATTTGTTTGTAAAATTTTACTGGTATTCAAAAAATCGGGAGGTTGGCAACTATGTATTACGTAACCTTAATGCATTTCTAGTAAAGTATTTTAATTATATATACGAAAAATTCGCATTATCTTCACCGAATGACGTCTGTTGCGGATTTGGAAATATAGTGAGTTATCTGAATTTTTATTGGCTTATAAAAATATTGTCCATACGCAGTTTCTTCTTTTTCTGCGGCAACGGGAAAGAAATAAACACATTAGAAAGTGCACAAAAAAAAAAAAAAAGAAAGAAAAAAGAAAAGAAAGAAAAAAGTGGGTAAGTGTGATCGAAGATAGCACAAAGGGTTTCGTTTAATATTCCTTTCAAAACACTTTATCCTTTCTTTAATAAATTTCATTAAAAAAAAAATAAAAGTCATGTTTTTTATAAAGTAAAATTTTACCGGTCTATTTTTCACGCTTTTTCTGATACAATAATATCTGTCATGTGGACTAAATGCGATAAAAAAAATAAAATAAACAACCGTAAAATTAAACATGTTGTACAGAGACCTTCAAAATATTAAAATATGCCAATATTTCCATAATTGGGTTTTTATCATGATTCAATACGTTCGTCAAACTCATATGACGTTATATCTACTTGCTTTCTCTATTACCCATATTGATACTTTCTTTGTATGATTCTCAAACATTTGAGAAAGTCAATTAAACTTCCAATATGACGTCAGATTAATTTTCTTTTTAATTCTCTAATGACGTCATATTAACCAGCTTTCTGTACTTACACATACTCATACTCCTTGTATTATTAAGAAATGTTTGAAAATTCCCGTTTTATTACCAATATGACGTCATATTAATCTTTTTTTCAATGGGTGAAACTTTTTATTTCATTTTCATTTTTCACGTGGAAATATTTCAATAGAAAATTAATTATTGTAGAAAGGATTTTATTGTGGATTTTCAATTGTTGGCCACTGCTATAACGAAAAATGTTTAAATTTAATAGGAAAAGGCTGTTAGATTTTTGGGGGTTTTATCTCTCTAAATTAAAATAATACGATTTCTTTCAAAATTTTATGATTTTCAGCGTGACAGTAGGTATTCAGCTGTAAGTACACAAAATTTCAAGTCTGTAAGTTACACTGTTTCTGAGAACCGGCTCTGTGACGGACAGACAGAGAAGCAGGACGAATATATGGTTCCGTGAGATGAACGAAACCCTAAAAAATTTCCACACTGATAAACTATGGCAGGTTGTTGAAAAAAGAGGTGTTTGGGAAATTTTTAAAGTTGGTAGTAACTTTTTGCATGCTCACATATGTTTAACAAGTTTCGTGTAAATCGGTCAACAATTGAAGATTTGTTTAAGGAACCTACAAACCAGAAATGATTTATTAGAATAGATTTTGATCTCATTTCCTTGTATGAAAACAATGGAAACATACATTATATATACTTTACGTCTGTCGAAATGGTAACAATACGTTAGGGAAAAAATATGATGATTCTAGGGAAAAAGAAGTAAAAGAAAAGAACTCCCCTTGCACGATATATATGGTAAAGTTTTCTGCATTGATATTTGGAAATAAAAAGAATAAATAAAAATATATTCTATTGAAATTGTAACTATATATTTATATATTCAGCAATTTTATATATATTCAGCAATTTTTGTAGCAAGTATAAAAGTAAAAATACACTTTTTAATACTTTTTTATAAGCATTCAATATTGTCTTAAATGTTCCTTCTATGTTCCAAATATGTTCTTTACAATACATTAATTTAGCGTGGGTCCCTATTGTTGAAAATAACTGCTTGATTTACGCTTCGTAGAAATCGGAAAATAGTAAACCTATTAAAAAAAAAAAAAAAAAATCCATTTTTTATCATGTTTCTTTTTAAGATAGGGCAATAGGAAAGAAAAAATATTAAATTATAAATTTAGGATTTCTAAATTGTTTTCTCAACGTATAACCATAATTGAATTAATATTAAACTACTAAAAGATAAAATAATATATATATATATATTTAATTATTACATTCTTTATTCTTATTTTCTACTTTTTAATGCTTAAAATATTTCGTTGTTGCTCTTTCACAGCCAGTTAACCTATTTTGGCGAGCTTGGTTTGGAACACTTTTAACTCCCTTTTTTTTTTTTTTTTTTTTTTTTTTTTTTTTTAAAAGCTCACAAACAGTTGTAACTCTAAAAAGGAATATTGGGCGATGGATCATCTGCAATCGACTAACGAAAAAAATGCCTTAAAATTCATTAATTTATAAATAAGTTCTAAAACTATTAAAATGTTGCATTGTCATCGAAAACATCACACGTGTGTCTATATATTTTTACGATTCTAGCCTATCAGGAAGTGGATTAAAAATCGATTACAAAATTCCATCTACGTATAAAAAAGTCAAGTTAAATAAAAGAGTGTAAAAAGGGAGGCAGAGAGAATGTAACGAACAAAAAAATGTTTAAAAATGGACAGCAGAATCAATATTATATATCATGTCCGTGAGTAGTGTTGCTAAGCCCAATATCCCAAAAACGCGGGACCAACGGCTTCTAAATCGGGACATAAAAATATAGTAAACCCTATTAAAACGGAACCTGTCTATAACGGAATTCTGTTTTAAACGTAAAAATTTCACGGTCCCTACGGCAAGAATACCCGTGAATTATATACATAAGACAAAAACCTGTTTAAACGGAATTTTTCTACGGTGTCTTGCTATTCCGTCTTAGAGGATTTTACTATTCTAAATAAATAGGACAATCTTTAACAGTAAAACCCGTGAAAGCGGAATCCCTGGGACTATGAACATTTTCCGATTAAAACAAAGTTCCGTTAAAAACAGGTCCGTTTTCACAAGGTTTACCGAACAAAATACAGTAAAACCTGTGAAACTGTGTGCTAGGAACTGAGGGAAAAAAAAAAAACCGTTTTATAGAGGCTTTCGTCTAGACACGTAGATTTGTAAGGTATTCCTTTCGAAGGAACAATAAAAAATTTCCGTTACAGACAGGTTCTGCCTTTACAAATTTTACTGTATTAAGTTCCATTTTACACAGAATAGACGAATAGCATGCACAAAATGAAATTTAAAATAATTTGTGCGTCCTGAAAAACGGTACTTTTGGCGTCCCGCGCAGTGGTTACACGGAACAGGTCTTGGAGCCCCTGGAAATCGGGACATCTGGCAACACTATCCGTGAGAAACAATGACGTCCTATTGATGGTGACAACACCTGGCCTATAAATTTCTCTTCTAGTGCATTTTTAACACTTTCCAACATAGGTGAAAAGTTAAATGATAAAACTTTGTAAAAATCACCATAAAAATAAAAGAACACTCACGACGCGTTTCGTTCTGGAAATTTTTGATAAACTCTCCTGTCTGTCCTTCTGTTCATTTGTGACCTTGTCCTCTTACGGACACGTGTTTTGTTTGACTGATGACGGCCTGTTAAACATTTCCAGTCAGAAACGCGTCCCATGTGTTCTTTTGTTTTTATCATATATTCTAATACGAGCAAATCTTGTGGGTGGTTATATATATATATATATATATATATATATATATGCAAAAATTATCTTAAAAACGGCTCTAACGATTTTGACGAAATTTCGTATCCTACCGTTTTGGGGCACCAGAAAACCATTGGGCTAGGTCACATGCTCGAGAAAATTCGATTAATGGGTCTTTTTGGGTCATGGTCTAGCTAATTGTATCTAAAAAACGGTTCAAACGATTTTGACGAAATTTTGTATCCGACCATTTTCGGGCATGAGAAGTCAATTGGGCTGGGTCACACGTTCGAGAACTTTCGATTAGTGGGTCATTTTTGGGTCAACGCGGGTCAAATTAATTTTATCTAAAAAACGGCTCTAACGATTTTGATTAAATTTTGTGTCCTACGAGTTTCGAGCACGATAAAAGCATTGGGCTAGGTCGCATGTCCGAGAAAATTCGATTAGTGGGTCATTTCTGGGTCAATGTGGGTCAAGATCTAAAAAGCGGCTCAATTTACACTAAATTTTGCATCCAATGGTTTTCGGGCACGAGAAGACTGTTGGACTAGGTCACATGTTCGAGAAAATTCAATTAGTGGGTCATTTTGGGTCATTGTCAAGCTAATTGTATCTAAAAAACGGTTCAAACGATTTTGACGAAATTTTGTATCCGACCATTTTCGGGCATGAAAAGTCAATTGGGCTGGGTCACATGTTCGAGAACTTTCGATTAGTGGATCATTTTTGGGTCAACGCGGGTCAAATTAATTTTATCTAAAAAACGGCTCTAGCGATTTTGATTAAATTTTGTGTCCTACGAGCTTCGAGCACGTTAAAAGCATTGTGCTAGGTCGCATGTCCGAGAAAATTCGATTAGTGGGTCATTTCTGGGTCATTGTGGGTCAAGATCTAAAAAGCGGCTCAATTTACACTAAATTTTGCATTCAATGGTTTCCGGGCATGAGAAGACTGTTGGGCTAGGTCACATGTTCGAGAAAATTCAATTTGTGGGTCATTTTGGGTCATGGTCAAGCTAATTGTATCTAAAAAACGGTCCAAACGATTTTGTCGAAATTTTGTATCCGACTATTTTCGGGCACGAGAAGACTATTGGGCTGGGTCACATGTTCGAGAACTTTCGATTAGGGGGTCATTTTTGGGTCAAAGCGGGTCAAATTAATTTTATCTAAAAAACGGCTCTAACGATTTTGATTAAATTTTGTATTTTACGAGTTTCGGGCACGCGAAAATCATTAGACTAGGTCACATGTTCGATAAAATTCGATTAGTGGGTCATTTCTGGGTCATTGTGGGTCAATATCTAAAAAGCGGCTCAATTTACACTAAATTTTGCATCCTATGGTTTTCCGGCACGAGAAGACTGTTGGGCTAAGTCACATGTTCGAGAAAATTCAATTAGTGGGTCATTTTGGTCATGGGTCATGATATTTGAACTCAAATTTAATTTTGACCGAGCATTGCTCGGTCTTCCCTGCTCGTGGTAGATGATTCATACAAAGTAGTTTTATCATTTAATTGGGACCTATCGCCAGTTCTTCGGTGCGGTTTAATAATTGAAAAGTATTTATGAATTCAGTTTGTCTGTCTGTCTGCTATCTATCCGTCTCTAACTGGCGTAAATATACTCGGATTGCTTTGAAATTGATATATGTTATTGGGATTTACTACGTGGCATGTTTGGTATTGAAAATGAAGTGTGTAGCATTTATGATTCTTTTACAGGGACACTCAAAAAAATTCCGTTACATTACGGTTTATGGGGGGAAATTATTTGCGACGTATTTTAATGATGTTACACAAATTTAAACACATTCAAACTTATATTTATAACTGAGGTGCACTACAAGGCGCTTACTTTGGAATATGGAGTGCACAGAATGTATTGTTCATTTACAGACACTCAAAAGAATTCCGTTACATTAAGGTCTATGGGAAAAATCGCTTGCAGCGTATTTTAATTATGTTAAACTATTTTATATACATATTCAAATTGATAAATATAACTGAGGTACACTAAACGGCGCTTACTGTAGTATATGGTATGCATAAAATCTATCGTTCATTTACAGGGACACTCAAAATAATTTGGCTACAGTATACTGTCTATGAACAATAATAAATAATTCAGTTGTGGTACGCGTTTTTAAATGTAACCAATTTTTTCCGTATTAATTGGTGCATATAAATTTTAGAGATCATATACAGGGCTCCTCAAAAGATCTCACGTACATTTCTATTTATTGGCAGAAAAAGCTGAAGGGAAATTTTTAATTGTGCTATATATTTCCTAACTGAAGTAAATTTTAGCACACTGAGTATATAAATACAAATCTATAATAGATCATATACAATGCTGCACAAAAGGAGTCGGATATTTTGTTTGACTTTTGGTAGTAATTGCTGAAATTGGGTTTTCAAATGTCTTACGCGTTTTCTAAATTGTTTAATTAGTAAAGTGTGAAGTTTTGTTACCGTATTCTGAATGTGTTGGAAAGTGTTTCATAATCTATGCTTGATGCATGATTTTTCGTTCTCGTTTTTTAAACTTCTAAACATTGCACCATTTCAATTTTTACACCGTCGCTTAGAAATAAAAAATCTCCTTTAAATAAATTTTTTTTTAATGTTATAATTATGAATAATTTTTTTAAATAATTTTGTCCATCAATTGACTGCTTTTTTTACAAGTTTTAAAATAATTTTCAAACATGAATTTCTTTTAAGCCTATTTGTATCGCGTGCAGTTCGATGACAGTTCGTGCAGCCCGTTTGCACTTAAAACCATATAAATATTTCGCAACGAAATGAAAAATTCATCAATCCTCTTTAATAAAAAGGTGTATATGCGTTGCTGACGACTGGGATTTTCGCTAATCGTTGCCACAGATTAATCTCGGAAAATGAAACATTTGAAGTTACTGAAAAAATTAATTGCTCGAAAAGTATTTGTCAGAAAGTTGTTAGACAAACTGCGTTAGAAAGGTAAAAAATTGTATTTTTCTTGATATAAATTTCAAATCCACTGATTATGTCATTTTTCAAATATTGAATTTCAAAAATTACCCAATTTCTCAATGGAGTACCATAGCGAAAACTTCACGCGTAAAAAAAAAAATAATAATAACAGCAATGTGTCAGCACGAGTCACAAATTATAGTAACCGTATTATTCTGTTAAAATATAAAAGTGAATTATGATGTCACGAGTGCATAATTTTTATTTAATTCTCGACAAATACTAGATGCGCCATTTCTTTTTAGTTGTGAATAATATTGGTTTATTCCCGTTATTCAAAAAATGTAGCTTTAAAACATATAAATCAATGGAAAACGGTAGGTAATAAATTGTAAACGTAATAATAAACCGTATTGAAAAAACATAACTTAGTGAAATAAGTATCCGTTTTTATGTTATTATAGGATATTCCAGGTATAGGTACAGATTACTTTAAAATACAAGGTTAAATTCACCGATATATTTCGTTTGATTCAAGGTTCTTTTGGTGAAACTGACCAGCGCAGCGGGCGTAGTCTGCTAGTAAATAAATAATATCAGGGTTTATAAAGACTTGAGAGGAAAAAAATCCAAGCAGTATAGAAAAATTGTAAGGAGTCCAGGCAGTGCTGAATTCTAACAATTTTCTCCGGGAGGGATTTCTGTGGCTTCGGGGGAGGGGGGGGGGATTGCACTTTTTGACCATTGAAAGTATAAAATCTCAAATATTCCGGGGAGATATTTCAATGCTCCGGGGGCAATGCCCCCCCCCCACCCGGGCCACCCTCAGAATTTAACACTGAGTCCAGGAATTTTAAAGGGCTCACCGTATTTTTTCCTGTATGCCGCACCCTCGTGTAACACACACGCATACCACACCCACCTTAATTTTTATACCTCAAATGGAAAGAACAACGGATTTTATTCTATTAAAATCTAATAGTTAGTGTTTAAAATTTCACAGTATTCACAATGTATTGCTTAATGGTTTCATAAATTTGAATTCAAAATATCCAGCCAACTATTTTATGTAGTGACCAATGACCAATGGTCATATATAGAGAGGTCAGGTAAATCTCAAATACTTATCATGTATCACATGCATTCAGATTTTAAAAGTAAATTTTGAAGAGGAAAAAACAACCGTGTTAATACAAAATAATACAGTAAGTCCCCCCCCCCCGATAGCAATAATAACTTGAACTTTTCATTTTAATACTTGCTTTAAAGTTTAATTTCTCTCATGCTATACATACTTAAAAAATATGATTATTCACCACGCAAAATAGCAAAATACAAGTATCCATTTCCTAATCTGCTATACTTCAATTAAATCATTGCTCAACGCTAAATTTTGCTTCGCGATAATTTAAGGAGTATTTTAATTATTTAAGGAGTTCTAAGTGCTCCTTGGAAACTTTTTCATTTCTAAGAAATTTCCAAGGAGTCTAAGGAGTCCTGTACGCTCCCTGTAATATATGTATAACACACAAATTTAACAGACATGTAATCGAACTACGCGCTTAAACCACTGAAATTACCAGAATCATAAGTCGGGTACAATCGACCCGAACCCGAAAATTTCATTTGAAGCCAATCAGTAAACTAACCTGAAAAAGACAAAAAAAAAAAAAAAAAAAAGTCATTGATCCGCAACCCGACTCGAAATGAAAGAAAATTAGTTCATGTTTTAATGCAATTGTGAAAAGTAATCTACAATTTTTTCTCTAATCTAATATCAATTTTATCTTTTATATGGAGAGTGTATTCGGGCGTGTCCGTTATGAGGATTTTATTATATAGATTTTCCCCCTGAAAAATATTTTGGAGTTCTTTTGAAAAACAGACTCGAACCCGAAATAATGAAAGTCAATCCAACCCGTTGCAAAAAGGTAAAAATCAACCCGACCCGCAACAAAAAAAAAAAAATAAAAATAAATAAATAAATAAATAAATAAAATAGTGCCAACGAAACTCGCGGATCGAGTCGGGCTCGGGTAAAATCGCATTACCGACCCGATTCAGGACTCTACTCCGGCAGGCGTAATACATAACAGAGTAATACAAATACATACCTCTACTTTAATAAATTTCCAAACTGAAATTAAGGATGGGTTGGATCCTCTCGTATGAATAAAAACCGAAAGAAGTGACTGATGTGGATTTGAACAAGAAAAGAAAAACATCTAAAGGACGCGACGTGGAGAAATATCCCTAAAATGATCCCTAAAAACTAAAGCCATGCACTACACACAGATGCGTCAAGTTTATTCTCCGAGAAACGAGCGAAATACGCTTGCGCCACATTTCGACACACTAACCTGAAACAACTCTTTATTTTCTTCTTTTCCGTGGCATTTTAATAGCTTTTCAAAGGAAATTTCTACAATAGAGTTAATAGATGAATGAATGAGAAGACTTGGATAAAAGGAAACTGGTTATGACTCATATTATTTATGTGGTTCTGTAATAACACAGCTCAAAATAAGAATACGCGTCATGTTAGGTTATTTGCAACACAACATTTAAGCAAATTGGAAAGGCGGTTCTCGAAAAAATATTTTTCCCAGCTCAAAAGCACGAAACTGACTCTTTTTAGGTGCGTTCGTAATTATATAAATACGTAGCACCTATTGTCGTCGCTTGGTCCGTCCGTCTGTCTGGCCGTCCGTCCGCCTGTCTGTCCGTCCGTCCGCATATAACAACGCAAAAACTACCGAACCGAATGGTTTGGAATTTAAGATATATTATCTTTGCAGAATTTTGTCGAGACATTTCAATTTTTTTAAAAATCGAATCAAAACTTTAGGAAATATTAATAAAAATATTTATTAAGAAATTTGATTTTTTTTTTTTTAAATCGGTGCTTTCTTGTTAGAGGAGCTTCCGAGGTTTAATCGTCAAGCGACCGAGAAACTTATTTTATGACAGAAATTAATCTGCACACGATATAATTCATTTCACAGAATTAAAAATCATCAAGATCTGAATATTTATATAACTAGCTATAGTACGAACGCACCTCATTTGTCACGTTTGACGTACAATTTCCAACTTGTTTTAAACGTAAAAGCATTTGATACTTGCAGACATGATTATTGACGCGATTTAAAATCGAACAGTTTTTTTTTTTTTTTTTTTTTTTTTTTTTATCATATTTTGACATTTTATGTTAAGGCTATTAAATCTAAAAAAGCTACTTTCTGACACATTTCTGAATTCGTATTTGTTCGGGAACGCATGAAATTGGCAGAAACTATGTAATCAAAACACGTTTTCCATGTTTTGGTAAAGGCAGAAGATATTTCAGAAAATACTGTCAAACACTGCGTTTTGAACCAAATTCCCGAAGCGGCAGCATGAGAAAGAGGAAAAACTTGTTGTCACGTGAGAAAAATCGTTTATAACTCGATAAGTAATTTATTTATAAAAAAAAAATGGAAAATGCTATTAGATTACAAATTACTTCAATAGTCAAGCCTGGCAATTTTCTGCCTTTACGATTAAAAATGAGTCTGAAAGTGTGTCAAATAGTTTCGCGTTGTTGAGCAGGGAATTTGCGAACCAACTTAAACGATTGTTGGCTCAGAACGGCCGTTTTAATCTTTTTCTTTCCGGCGATGTCGTGGTCGAAATTCAGTTCAAAACGGCCGCTAATACAGTATTTTCTGAAAGACTTTTAGTCCATCAGCCTTCTCGGCTGGCGCCTCGGAAGGGTGTCCGCTGCCTTTATTGAACTAGTCGGATGTGTCAATCCCAAATCTTTCTTCTATCTCACACAGGTTTCGCATACACTAAAAAGAATCAGCACCAATTTATATCAAGGTCTAACTGAAACTCGAGTTTTATTAAATTCCGTGCAATATTTCTTGAGATATGACTATCGCTAAAATCGTGTAAATGCTGCAACACGTTGCATAGCAGCGCCACCTGCTGAGCGATTGTTACCCAAAACTAATCAGCACCAATTTATATCAGAGACTAACTGAATATAAAGTTTTATTAAATTCCGAGCATTAGTTCTTGAGATAGAGCTATTGCGGAAATCACGAAAAATGCTGCATAGCAGCGCCACCTGCTGGGCGATTTTTACCAAACATGAATCAGAACCAATTTATATCAGAGACTAACTGAATATAAAGTTTTATTAAATTCCGAGCATTAGTTCTTGAGATAGAGCGCCCACAAAATTTTTGTCACATACAGACAGACAGACAGACATTTTCTAAAAATAGTCAAATCGTGTTTAGGACCTTCTAAAACGTATAAATCCGTCGAAAACCGGAAGTCGAAAATTTTCATGAATCCAATTACTTTCTTCTTGTAAAGAAAGAAGAAAGTAAAAATGTAAAAAACATTCTATTACGTAGTTTCTGAATAAGAACTATTTGATGCGTTTGCGAACAAAAATGAATTGACAAAGTAGTAAGTTTGGATTTGAGAACAACATTAAAAAGTAATATTAAAAAATTGCATAGAGTATAATTTTAATTTCTCATTTCGGTAACTATCGATTACAAAACTAATATCTATATACCGGGAGATTCAAAAATAAAGATCGCGGCGGTTAAACCACTCATGATAGAAAAATACCCCCAACTACAAACTAGTCGTTGGAGACCACCGTAATACTTACCCATCATGGATATGCATAGTATAAAATATGAAAATGAAACATGTGTAAACTATTTATAAAAGGCATTGCAATTCGAATTAAATCGTGGCTTGATGACGTCATAAACTTTAAATGCGCTATTACTGAAATGTGTAAAAGAAACATCCTTATAACTCAAAAATTAATAAACATATTAACTAACGGTTTACTGCGTCGGATTAAGCGTCTCATTTCCACTTAAAATATATCTTTGAATTTAAGTTTGAATGAAATACAAGGTCATGAAAAATCAAAGAGTGTGGAAAATATAATTACAAATATCTTGGCCAACTCATTATCCGATCGGCTTCATTCTTTATGCAGAATGTATGCTTTTATATTCACTCATTAAAATAAACAATTTGGAAAATTTATATATATACCTTTCATCAGAACGAATATTTCGAGAGTCCGAAAAAAATCGTTCCGGATAATCGAGGTTAGTGAAATTCAATAAGCTTCTTCCCATTATTACATACTAAGTACATACCAAATTTCAAGTCTCTATCTCAATTTGTTCGGGAGATAGAGCGTTTACAGACACACACACAGACAGACGGACGGCATTTTTTTTTTTTTTCTAAAAATATGTTTTTCCGAATCTCCAGTGTCTGAAACGTGCAAATCCGTCAAAACAATTTTTTCGATTTGCAAAACGATTACAAGACATACCCTATACTACGTATGATGTCGTATGATGTAAAACAATCTAGATATTTTTACATTACCTACTAATTTAATAAAACTTGAGTTTCAGTTAGACCTTGATATAAATTGGTGCTGATTCTTTTTAGTGTATGCGAAACCTGTGTGAGATAGAAGAAAGTTTTGGGATTGACACATCAGACTAGTTTTATTTAGCAAAATAAATTTAAATACATCTATCTGTGTATACTTAGCTATTTGCACTATTAGCTATAAACTATTCCACCTTTTAGTTATTACTTCTTCCAAATAGAAATCTTTGCCTAGTCTTAATGTTAATTAATCGCAGAATTCTGTGATTAAATAAACTCTGGATTATTTCGGAAATAGTGTTAACAAAAAAGAAAAAAAAAAGAATAGTTCGCAGCTATTACAGAATTAAAAAAGACTATTTCTGTTTAGACTTTATTCTTATCAAAATAGCATTAAAATGATTTGAAATGGAAATAAATAAAATTTTGAATTTAAGACAGATTGAGCTCGAGCCTGCCCAAAGTCGAAGACTGATATAAAAATCGAGACCGTTTAATCTCCATCTCTTACGTGAGCGACACATTACGTAACTTGTGTTTTGATACAAAAAAAAGGGCAAAATAATGGATATGAGAGGGAAAGGAAAGGGTAATTTAGGATTCGTTTTTCGGAAGTGTTATTGCACTGGGCTCCGGAGCGCAGTGTTTATGCGCTTTGGTGAATTTTGACCAATATTTAAAGTTTTACTAAAAATAGAGAAGTACCGGAGCTGGGCTCCGGTGCAAATTAAACCCTGTATTAGACTAAATAGTAAAGATAGCCACATCTTGCAATTCTGAAGTTTCGATAATAAACAGTGCACAAATATACTGAATTAGCAGGCAATATGTTGTTTTTTAAATTAAAATAAATAGTTGGCAATGTAAAATTTCATATGCGTCAATGGCTGCTTGTTTAATTCTCATGTGTGGTATTTCATTTTTACAACAACATAAAAAAATGAATTCACATGTCCTTTATTAAAGCGAACCGTCGATTATTCAGAGGAAACAATTACTTTAAAGAATATTTCGGAATCTACTATATTTTCATCTTTATGAGCTGTCTTTTAAAGTCACCTCAATGGTCTTTAAAATACTTACTGCGCCAGATTTTGCTGCAATCAAATTTTGAGCTTCTCCACAATTTCTTTGAAATTTTCATCTATATCCATTTTTACTGAATTTGAATACAATACTCCCGCTCCGTTGTCTGTCTGTCACAGAGCTATTCTCAGAAACTATGTAACTTAACAGAGTTGAAACTTTGTGTATATAGCTGAATACTAGCTATAAAGAGCTCAAAATATTAAAATTTGAAAAATTCGTATAATTTTAATAAATAGAGATAAAAAACCAAAATTCTAACAGCCTATTCCTATTAAATTTAAACATATTTCATTATAGCAGATGCCAAAAATTAAAAATCCACGATGAAATTCTTTCTACAATAATTAATTTTCTATCAGACGATTTCCACGCGAAAAATGAAAATGAAATAAAAAGTTTCACCAATTGAAAAAAAGATTAATATGAAATAAAAATGATTGACGTCATAGTGGTAATTAAACGGAAATTTTCCAGGGTTCATTTCATACTCTATTTGAATAACAAAATTCCCTGACTTTTCCAGGTTTTTTTCCAGACCATTTAACCTACAATTCCAAGCCTACAATTCACGACATTTTTATAAATACGAATAGCAATTCTAGATCTTAATCTTAATGACTAAATATACCTCTTAAAATAAAAGTAATCTATAAAATTGAAACTAAAAATCTATTGATATTTAAAACTATTTGATATTTAAAATATAAAAAATGAAAAACAATTAAAAAAATACAATTTGGATGGATTCAAAGTAACATTTTATTGATATAATTAGATTTCATATATCAACCATTCAAATATTTTTTGACATTTCTACTACCATGTCATTTATTTGTGTTGTTTCAGAAACAGTTTGTTATGTAACTTTCAATTTTTTGTCTTTTAACAATTTAATTTTATCTACAGCTTTTCTTTTTTGATTGCTTTATAATTTTCTTTCTTTTTCTTATTTAAATATTCATATCTCATCCTAGCTACCTTAACATGGCTCAACATCTCTTTCGCAGAAGTATCACCTATTTAGCAACAAATTTGTATGGCTAAAACATCACTATGTTAAAAATATGAATGTAGCAAAAATACTATTTGCTAGTAAAAAAAATCTGATTTGTTTGCAGACTGAATTCGGAACTCGGAAGAATCTTGACACATGATAGCACATAGTATTTTTTTTTTTTTAATCCCTGACTTTTCCAGGTTTTAGGGAAAAAATGCGATTTTCCCTGACTTTTCCATGACTTTTTGAGCACTTGTCATTTTCCCTGACAATTCCCTGTTTCCCATATATTCCAGTCGCGTAGGAATCCTGTTTTCAATAATACAAGGAGTATGAGTATGTGTATGTACACAAAGCAGATTAATATCACGTCATTAGAGAATTAAAAAGAAAATCTGACGTCATATTGGAAGTTTAACTAATTTTTCAGATGTTTGAGAATAATACAAAGCGAGTATCAATATGAGTTTAAGAAACATGGGTCATTCCCAAAAAAAGTGTAAATTTGATCTTTTTAAACTTTTTTTTCATAAATTATATTTCCACTATAACTTTTTGCTTTAGACAGCCAAGACTCTGAACTTTATCATACTATAAATTTTAACATTGTTAAAAAAAATGTATTACATTTTTTATAATGTTTTGTGATGAGAAATGAAAGATTTTGTCCACTCTGTTACATGAATAAACTTTGTTTTCCTGTGTAAATTATTCAGTTCATTTTAAGCTTCCTTGACTGATATCTTTGCTAGTACTGTATACTTTTTATACATATAAAAATTTTTTTAAAAATTCTTAAATTGTATGTTTTTTAATGATATTGCTGTCCACTCTGTTACAAATTATGCAATAACACTTGATAAAAGTTTATTTAAGTGTTGTGTTAATGTAGAAAATGTTATTTTTATGTTTTAAACAAGTAGCACAGTTTCTAAAATAATAGGACACTTTCATTTCATATTATTTAAGCTATTTTATCCTAGAATGCAAAAAATCTGTAATATAACAGAGTGGACATCACTGTAACAGAGTGGACAACTGTAATTTCTTGGGAAAATATCAACAGGATTATATAGTATAAATCAATAAAAATAACCTTACCTTCCACCTAATATTTTATTTGTCATATAAGAGGAATTACATCAAATTTAAGCTTTCTGGAAAACATCAATATTACTTGGAAATTCATAGCACAAACGATCATCTTGCAACTTGCATTTGGATTCAGGAAGAATTTTTATTATTTGCTTTCATGCTTTCTTTTAACTTACAATTATGTTTGTGTGTGGCAGTCAAATCTTGTAACTCATTTTTCACCCACTTCCTGATGAAATAAAGCTTTGAAAATTGGAATATATGTGTATTCCTGAGGGCAATACATGAATTGGACATTGATTTTTAAAAAATTGATCTATAAAGTGGGGTGAGGGGCAATGGTTGAATTCTTATGGGTAAATCAACATCAGCTTCAACAATGAGTAATTGTTGAGAGGTACTAATGGCAGGATTACCACAATAGCGCCAAATTTGATGACAAAAATAAATTTCCGTATAAGAAGCCAACTTCATAGTAGCTGGCTATTTTGACGAAATTTTCTATGTTTTAGTGCATTTAATTTTTTTTTTTTTTTTTTTTACATTTTTGTGAATGTTAATGAAAGCATGTCTTTTTTTTAATTTTTATTACATTTATTTATTTAAAACTAATGTATGAAATATAGTTTTCATCAGCTCGAAATAACTTTCCACAGTCTTTAACTGTCTTCAAACACATTAATTTTACTTCTCCATCATCATCATCCATCCATTTCTTCTTGAGAACTACAACTTACTTGTATTTAAAATCATTTGTAGCTCAATATGTTTTAAATGCAGCCAACATATACTTCCCGGCTTTTGGCAAAACTTTCGGAGTGGATTCATCGACTTTTGCTTCACATTCTTCATTCGTGGATGTTCCATTTGAGCCTGAATCAGAAGAATAAATATCTGATACTTTGAGTTTTCTGGGAACTTTTTTATGAGAAGAAAGGTCAGGTTTTATTTGGAAGTTGTATTGTTTAGTTTTATAGCAAGGGCAAAGTTCACTACTTTTCAAGCAAAAACAAGATACACTTCTGTACCTAAATAGTTCATTACCTGTTGTCGCCATCTTGTGAACAGACAGTGTTCCTTTAAGAATGTGAATTTTATTTGGAGCAGCCCTACTCATCTTATCTATCTCTGAAATAAGATACAATTTCATATTAGTGATGTCTTTTAGTTTAGTTGTCTAAAAAAAATCATTAGCATCTGCCATATCACCCCTACAGGATATAATTCTATCTGCCATCCTCTTTAGCATTCTTCCTACTCCATCAGCGATTCCTTTCCCCATGTCTGAATGTTAGATTAAATATACACAATACTCTTAAAAGTAAAAATATAAATTATAACAGTAAAATGCTTTTTTAGTAAAAGAAATAGAATGTCTGTTACAAATTGTCCACTCTGTTACACTGTATATGTAACAGAGTGGACAATGTAACAGAGTGGACAACTAACCCAAAAATTAGAATTGTAGCTTAAAATTTCATGCATAATAAAAAACCTAAGCAGTATTTAACAGCTGTTAATAATGATCTTCTTCTTAATGATTTATTTCATTAAAAAGTAGTTATTATATTTTAAAAAATGATGTAACAGAGTGGACAATTGCTAATTACATTTAGGTAATCGATAGACATAAAAGCCATCTTACCTTTTGTTTTAAGAGCATCCAATGCAATATGGCATACAACATGAACACATGCCCTTTAGAGAGTTCAGTATTGTTGCCAACTTTAATATAATTTAATTTTTTATATATAAAATTCCATGTAACAGAGTGGACATATAATAACTGAATAAAATTTGGGACACACACATAAAAATCTATATCTCTAAAAATAAAAATAAATTTCAAAATGTGTTTTGTCAGTAATTTTTTTAATTAGGGGTTTCATTATATAGTACTATATAACTTATTATTATAACTCTCAACCAGTTCATCTTAAACATGTTCAAATGTTCTAAATTTGTGCCTGGGACAGCTTGTTTTCTCTGCCAAGTTTATAAACTTTATTTTTTATAAATTATTGTAATTCATTTTTACACAAGGAAAATATTTTCAACTAAGAACAATAAAATGAAGATTAAGAAAAAAACATAACTGTTTTTCAAAAGCATATTATTATTTAAATTAAAAATATTAACTTCTTGGACGTAGTTTTTACACTTTTTTTGGGAATGACCCACATATTGAATCATGATAAAAATCCGATTATGGAAATATTCGCATATTTTAAAATTTTGAAGGTGTACATGTGTACAACATGTTTAATTTTGAAATTATTTTTTTTTAAATATCGCATTTAGTCCGCATGACAGATATTATTATGACAGAATATAATATCGGGCTGGTTTAGATATTCGAAAAAATGAAAAAATAGACCGGTAAATTTTTACATTATAAAAAACATGACTTTTTTTTTTGTTGTTGCTAAATGAAACTTATTTGGATTTATTAAAGAAAAGATAAAGTGTTTTGAAAGGAATATTAAACGAAACCCTTTGAGCGATCTTCGATCACACTTACCCACTTGTTTTGTTATGAAACTTGCAAAAAAAAAAAAAAAAAAAAACTCCCACAATTTAATTTGTTTCTTTTTAAAAACGTATTTATTTCAATCAATTGTATTTTTACCTTTTCAATACATTATAATAAAAGCTTGTTTAAAACATTTTTACTTAAAATTTATTTCTAAAGTGGTTCGATACTTATAAACTTATTAATAAAGCATTTATTCAACAACTAAAAAGATAGTTTTTTTTTCTTTTTTTAAGCAATTTTCTGGATTCTAGACTCATTTACAGTTGCTAATTTTCATGCATTATATACCAAATAAAGTTGTAAAATAATATTTATAAAACTAGGCTTCCTTACGAGCTACACTCATCTATCTCCGCAGGCTCTCAAAAGCACACTAATTTGCTGCATTTTAAAAAGATCACCCGATTACAGGAGATTGAATGATGTTATCCTGACCAGTGACCGGGGGTCCATAATCAGGTTGCCATTCAATTCCCTTTGATTAGGGGGAGGGGGGATTTTTTAGTTCCCAAATAAAATCGAGTTACTCAATCCGATGCAAGATACAAAAGTTCGAATCTTTTTGACAAAAAGTTTCGGAATTAAAATTATTCAAAGTTTTAACCCTGTCCTGTGAAAAAACTTTCATACATTTCTATTTATACTTTTTAAAACAATAGTCTTATGATGATGAATTTTTGCATGAACATTTAAAAACAACTGAACTTTTTTTTTTTTTTTTTTGTAATTCACATAATTATATATGAAATTATTATATATAAAAATACAAATTATAACTTTCAAAATTTGATTGCGTTCTATTTATAAATGTTTCCTATACTTGTATATACCGAATTTTAATGTTTTTCCTTGAAGTAGATTTTTAGTTATCTTTCAAAAACCATAATATGAGTATAAGAGATTACGATACATAAAGCATTTAATTTAATTACAACTTAATATAAACGTCAACCTTTAATTGCTGTTGGCAGTCTCAAAAGTGACGGGCCAATTAGAGATCTTTTAAGAATCAATGCCTTAGTTTTCAAGAACTTTTCAGAATTGAAATCAACATTCGAATAACTTGTACTCAAGTGTTGTAGTACTGACAAGGTAGGTTCCAAGGTCGGGGATACAAAATGCGGTGAACATTTGTGAATCAATAAAGTATAGTTAGTATATAAATATATGAAAGCCATAAAGTGCAATACCCAAAGGGTCTTGGGAAAAAAAAAGCCTCAAAGTTTAAGTGAGACTTTATAATCGGATAAATTACTTCCTTTGGCTAAAGCTAAAAGGAATTACTGGCTTGGATGCATGGATTTTATTTTTCGCGTCGAAAGTACGATTAAAATTAAGTAAGTCAATTGTTTTCAAACCACAAAAGAAATAAAATGCAACGTCTATTTCTCGATACATCTGCATGCTAAAATTCCTGCAGATGTTAAGTTCGGACAGTTAGTTTTCTGTTGTTTTAAAGATGCTGATATGGTAATCTGGTTTGGCGGTTTGCGCTCAAAAAAATTAGAATGTGTTTCTCCCTAACTAATTTTTTTCTGTACCCTATGGGTCGACGCGAATAAATTTGTGGCATCTCAAAAAAAGGCATTCGATTTTGAGTTTTCATGCTGTGAAGATATAGGCGTTCTGAGTGCTGGGGGACCGCCTCTTTTTTTTAATTATCTTTCTTCAAATAAAATTTTTTTTTTCATGGAAGCCTCAAGTCTCCGATATATTTCTTCAAAGGACGAGAGCCTTCGGGTTCTTGCTTATATAGCGTATATGTATGAGCTCCGGTACTCTTTTTTCCTAGAATTTAAGCCCTGCCTGTGAGTATGGATTTTGAAAAAAAAAAAGGGCGTTAAATGCATTTTTTTAGAAAAATACTATCAATAATTACACACAATTTTACGCTAACCATGCACTAATTTAAATTGATCAGCAATATATTAGTTATGCATCAATTTACACTTATTACATTTTAACGAATGCTATCAGCATGTCATTAAAATTATACTAACTGACCCGTCCGGCAGTGCCTGGACTCATGATATTACCTCAAATTTGTATGATTGTATGATTATATATCTTATATCAATTTTATACTTTTAAATGAAATTTTCACTAAAAAATATTGATTATTAGACAGAAAAGCATTTTTAAAAAACACCTTCTTGTTTGGTTGTTTTTTTTTTTTTTTCTTTTGTTTCTTTTCTTCGTAAGGGTCTCTCGTTTCATAGTTTAAAAAAAAAAAATAACCCCAGTTGTCTGAATTCTATAAATTTTTCATCAGTTATAAACAGGTCTTGACAAATGCAGTCGCCAGGTCACCACTGGCGAACTAGTTTTTCTATCTAGCCACCAAGTTATTTAACACGATTTTTTTTTATTATTATTATAATTTTTTGTACAAAAATTGATTGACCTAAGAAATGACCATATATGGCATTTTTTCTCATTTTCGGCATTTTTAATTAGGAAAAAATAAGTTTAACAAATGTAAATTTTAAATTAATAAAAAATAATTATTTGACTAACTTCGACACGAAAATAGGCAGAAATTGTTTTCCTGCTTCACTGTTTCATCCATGCCCCCCTCATCAGATATATAGATTTTGCAGCACTCACTTATCCAGACATTTGAAACCTTTGGCAATCAGCATTTCCTGAACATACCGGTTAATGCAGCCTTTACATTTTTTTTTTCATAGATAAATAATTTTGATAAATTTCATTAGAAAACTTTGTTTATACCATCTTTTTAAATGATGTAACTGTTCTAATCTATGTAACTAATAATCCTACAATAGGCTTATTATTTTTCTCAATAATTGATAAAAAAAACTGGTACTTTTCGGTTAGCCGGGCGCCAGTGATATATGTACGTATATAAATATGTATGTATATGAATATATATGTATATTCATACATATATGTGTGTACATATATGTATGTATATATATGCGTATGTAGATATTTTTGTAACTATATATATATGTGTATATATACATGTATATAAATCACTGGCGCCCGGCTAACCGAAAAGTACCAAAAAACTTTTGTGCTTTTGAAAATTAGTGACTTTGGAGGGGAGCAGGTTATATTTTTTTACTGGTAACTAGAATTTTTTACTGGCTACCACATTTTATCAAATTTGTAAAGCCATGGTTATAAATATAATGGTTTTACAGACCATGGAAAAATATTGATATCTAGCTGTAAAAGAAATGCTTTCTTCTCGCGTCTTTTTTTTTTTTTTTTTTTTGCGACGTGTCCTTTACAATAACAACACAAAAAAGTTACTGTCCAAACTGTCTGAAATTTTATTCGATTGTAAATATAACTGTATCCAAATCCAACCCCTCTTTAAAATTCCGTGAAAAAAGTCTAAGTCTTTGACTAAAGTCAAACAGAACAGAGTCACGTCAAAAAAGACTAAGTCCCATTTAATACTGAAAGCATGAGCCGACGCCGAGCAAACCCACACCAAAATACCAAACTTTCTTTTTGCATTGTCATCGAAAAATTCTCAGATTTTTTTTAAATACTTTTATTCATCAAAGCGTTTCCAAATTTTTGTAGGTGCTGTAATTTTGATCTTCCAAAATGTTTTTAATGGATTGTGTCGAAATACAGACGTTTAGTTACTTTTAACATAGAAAAAAGATCGTCTTTGAAAGGTCCGATATGACATGAGGCTCTAAATAAATCTTAATTTAGAATGCTTTCAGCTGTTTCACACCTTTAAATTTCCCATTTATAATAAATTCTTTATGCCAAGCATTTCCATCTTAAAAGTAATCTCTATATTAAATTTCAAGTTTCTAACACTAACAGATTCAACTAAATCATAATTTAGAACACTTTTAGAAAGTTTTCTGCTCATTTCGTCCTTTTAAATTTTTAAATGTTTTTAAAAATGTTATAAGGAAGCATTTACTACATAAAAGTAATCATCATGCCAAATTCCAAGTTTTCATACCAATTGTGTCACATAAATCACAATTTTAGAATGCTTCTTACTCTTCATTCTTTTAAATTTCGAATTGAAAAAATAAATTCTGGGGAGCATTTACGTCTTTTAAGTAACATCCATATAAAATTTCAAGACTCTAGCCCTAAAAGTTCTAAATGACTTGTTACATTCGGCAAAAAGCAAGGTAAGTAAGTCTATTGAAATTTTTGTTAAAATTGCTTCATTATTATTAAAGTTAGGAATAAGAATTCGTGATTCTCTTGTAATGAAACTTTATGTATTTTTGATTGAACAAATGGATTCCAACTCTGTTATTTTGTATGTAAAAATTATTTGCTGTACTGTGCTCTTCCATCTTTAAGTTTTCCCTTCATCATTTTTAAACACTTTATAAATCTAACCTAGTTTTGTGTTATTTCATTGGTGCATTTTATAGTTTGTAACTCTAATATTGTAAACGCTGTTTAAATGAATCATAACCAACGTAATTGCGAAGAAAAGCATTATGATTTCATTCATTTAAAAGACTGATTCCATTAACCGATGATTCATATAACTGGCGACCATCTTTATTATAAACTCACCCCCCCCCCCCCCCTAGAAACGAATTCTGGCTGCGCCACTGGCTCAGTGTTGTTTAGATATGAATGGTGGCAAGTTCCAGTACTTCTCGTGATTCACAGAAATCAAAGTAATTATGTTGAAAATAATACCTTCAATATTATTAAAAAAATTTATTGCACTTTATTTTTGATTGAATAAGTGTGTTGTGATCCTGGTTTCCTGGACAAAAATTGTCTGTCTTGATGCTTGATGTCTATTTATCGCCTGTGAAAGATTTTTTTCATTTTGTTTAGAAACATGTTTGCAAAAAAGCAAGAAACAGATTATTTACTAAACAACATTCAGGAACTTGCATTTATTCTATGAAGGTCATCATTAATGGCTATTTTTTTTCTTCTTCGATATATACTTCGATATTCGGCCAAACTGAATATTCGGCAGGCCAAATAGTTTGATATTCGGCCTAACCGAATATTCGGTAATATGGCCGAATACCGAATATTCGGTGCATCCCTACCCATACCTGGTAGTTCTTTAAGCATAGAGCGAATTTTTTCGAACTTTTCACATATCCACAGTAAATTAAGATATAAGACTTGGTGTATATAAAGCTGCAAAGCTTGTATTTTGTTATAGAATGCTAAGAGGGTCCAAGGACATAATTGGTAAACTGTATTAACATTTGTACAAACTTACATTGTGTGATAATTAATATTTGTAAGCATTTTGTTTTTATTAAATTGATTAAGGTTTTTAAATGTGATAAAAGTGTACTTATAGTTTCTTTTTTCCTTTAGTAAAAATTAGTAAACTAATCTCCATCAAAATAAATAGTGTAGTGTGCATTCTCATAATAATAGTTATAATGAGTTTTAGGTGTAATAATGATAAATGTACTATAATAGCTCAATAGGTGTAAAATTTTTAATTCTTGATGGAGGAAAACATGGATTAAAGTTTTCCGGACTTTTTATATTCCTTAAAAACCAATATTTAAGTATAGCATTCTTTGACTTACCTAATCAGAAACTAAATTGGGTGAATATTGTTACGTGGAATTGGAAATAGTGGTATTAAATACCCGGAAAATTTTCACCCCTGAGAAAATGAAAAATTGGTAGATAAATTTTCTTAAAAGTGACAAAAACAGTCAAACTAATCAGTATTTTCAAAAGTGGTAAAAACCATCAGACGGTAAATACCGTCCAACCCTGTCTATGCTTATCAAAATTTGCCGACCTGACCTCTATGTGCATTAGACTTGGGTGAATATTGTTACGTGGAATTGGAAATAGTGGTATTAAATACCCAGAAAATTTTCACCCCTGAGAAAATGAAAAATTGGTAGATAAATTTTATTAAAAGTGACAAAAACAGTCAAACTAATCAGTATTTTCAAAAGTGGTAAAAACCATCAGACGGTAAATACCGTCCAACCCTGTCTATGCTTATCAAAATTTGCCGACCTGATCTCTATGTGCATTAGACTTACCTAGCTATTGCAAACAAACAGACAAAAACTTTCTTCTATTAACATACATTTAAAATGTCAAAATATAATTGTTGTTTATTTGTTTTCATTTTCTAGACTACATGCACTGATGCATTTTTTACGGATTCTAAGTAATCGTAATCGTTATGGTTTTTAACTAACAATTAAAGCATCATGATTAGTTCTTACTGATTTCTGAAATGATCACTTAAAACCCGGACTGATGGAATTTATATGTATAGAATGAAGCAGACAATACATAAAACTTATACAAACAAAATAACACCTCAAAACACACTTACTTAGATTCGCAGCTGAGGAAGTTCGGAACGTCAGAAGAGTTCTGAGAAAATCTTAAATAAGACTGTGATGATATCAGGGAAAATTACAAGCAGATGAAATGACTCAGAATTTCATTTCAACATATGATGCAAGAGAAAATGCCGATGCAAATTTTGCTTACAAACCGTGGCCTACTTCATAAAGAACGTATCATTACGTATCCTTCTTAATTGCGTATTCCAGATTCGGTTCCACACGCTTTGTTTTGTTTATTAAATTCCTGCATGAGTAGTTTTCCAAAGATCTGAGAGTAAAATGTGTTCGTGTTGGGACTTAAAACGGCCTATAGAGGCGCTGATAGCAGCCGTCGGTACAGGAAAATTGTCCCTTTAACAGGGGGCTGTTCAGAACCGAAGTTCAGGCGGCGCGCGGGCGATGGAGATTAAAATATGGAATAAGTCTATTACTCGTTCATTATCATTGAT
Organism: Maratus michaelseni; assembly: GCA_963931845.1. Classification (NCBI taxonomy): domain Eukaryota; kingdom Metazoa; phylum Arthropoda; class Arachnida; order Araneae; family Salticidae; genus Maratus; species Maratus michaelseni. Next base: position 56,536,743 of record OZ007596.1, read on the forward strand.
TTGGACGTCCAAATCAATGATAATGAACGCACTCCTTCATTTGACAGGCACATTCTATATTAATTTTCTTGTGAGTTGCAGTGTATTTTGAATTGATTTCTTTTAGTTTTGTTTGTTTTCTTTTTTGTTTACAGTTTAGAGAAGACGAATCTGTCATCTGCCTCTCGCACTTTTTACCTATCCATGATTAAAATATCAACTTACTTATGTTATTTTGAATTAAAACATTCTGAAAACTCCCAGGAATTTTAAACTTTTCTCTCCCACAAAAACCGGTTTATTTCTGGGAATAAACCTGGTTTTTTCCACCCTTTGCAAGTCTACCCTCCCCGTACAATGAATTCAGTCCATGTTCCACGTACAGCCTCTCTCTGTCCAATGAAGTAAGCCCTCGTTCCAAATGCTTGCTTGTTTGGGCCTAATGATTTGAACGATAACCGGCTTCATATTGCAAGCAGTTTTTACAGTTTGGCCAACGCCCCCTAGAGATATCTCTAGGGGGGGAAGTTGGTTTGGCACTTCTCCGTTCTTTCTCTTTACTCTGTGAGTACCAACAGCTTTGTAGCGCCATCTATATGCGTTTTTAAGTTCTGTCAACCAAATGCCTGACTTAATCGAAAAATGAACTGACTTTTGTCGTTTCGTAATCGATTTGTTAATCGAAAAGTTCTTCTGCTTTCAGTTCAGTTGTTTGCAAAATGGATTCCTTCATACTAGACCGATAGACGATATAATGGAATATCTATTACCAAATCTATTTGTAACTCCCTGCTTAATCCCTATGTTAAAAAAAAAATATGTGTAAGAGGATTGAATTTTCTTTGTGTTAATTCTGTCTACGAAATATATCGTTGCTGTCAATGAATTTACTATTTCATGAAACCTTTTATAACAGTGCTTTACATTTAAATTTGTGTGAAGGGATTCTTTATCATTTAAATGATAATACTTTTATTTTAGCAATCCACAAAGAGGAATGGTCTCAATCTGTCTGGTAACTTTATTATATTTTTACGTTATATTATATGACATTTATGGGTTACATCCTTTTGTATAGGGACGGACCTTGTCATAACTCAGTCCTAATAAAGTTCAATTTCTTACCTCTTGCAAAATATTATAAACGATCACGAAAATGAAAGGTATACAAATGAAAAAATTTAATAATCTGTACATGATTTTTTTTTTCTTTTTAGCTAATGAAATTTGTCTGTACTAAATTCACAGTTTATTTTGTTTCTAAATTTTCGCAATATGTTTACAATTTTTTATTTAGCAATGGTAAAAAGAGATGCTAACTTTTTTTTGAAAAGAAAAGTATTTTATCATTTGAAAGAAATTGCAAAAATGATTATAATACAATAGAACCTCGATTTTACGTTCCCAATTCGTACATTTTTCAACATTTAATGTCATTTAAATCCAGTCCCACAAAATCCAATAATGTTAAATTTCCCCACTTCCAACATTTCCCCTAAATAAGCTTTAATACTTTACTAATAATTTACTTTTAAATACCAGTATTGCACGTTTTATTTTGGGGCCTTTTTTTTTTTTGTATTTCACTTGTTTGCTGTACATGTTTCTTCCAAGCATCAGTTCCTCTGACATCTCTTGCTTCATTGTTGATTTCTTAATATTCAGAAACCCTTCGTCCCCACCTTCTGTAGAATACAGAATATGAGATAACAAGGCAAAAAAATTCTTTTCAAGAAAAGGAGTTGGGTTACAATCACAGTACAGGTGGTCCAAGAGTTTACAATGTGACAAACAGGTTACTGTTAGTAAGAGCCGAATAAGGAATAGTGATGCAACGAATAGTGGTTTGGCCGAATATTAATTGATAAATTCATATTTAAACCAAAATATTATATATCCATATCGTCATACAGATCTTATTAAACATACTCAGCTTTAAAAATAATTAAAAACAAAATTTAAATTAGTTTTAAACATTTTATTAAAACTAAACAAAAATATCTGGCCTTTAAATAGTAAAATATTTTATAAGAAAAAGTTTAGAAGGATTATTACAATATACTTCAGTTTGATAAATCACTCTTAGATAGAAATGAATGTCCAACTAAACTGGTGGAAAGCAAATTCTGTTGAATTTCCCAAGTTATCACAATTGGCGAGGAAATATTTATCAGCTCCTGTCAACAGTGTGTATAGTGAATGTTTGTTTTCAGAGGCAGGCGTTATATATGAAAAAAAGTGCAGTTGGCTTTTGCCTGAAAATGCAGAAATGTTATTTTTGCATCACAACATGAAATTATTTTGTAAATAAATGATATTGTCTGTATGTTTTTTTTGTATGCAACTTTACTGTACTTTTGTAACTATATTCTAGAAATTAAATAAATATTTAAATTTTTTTAATGTGGTAATACTTAAGTATAATTGAATCATTTTTATAATATATATATATAATTTAAATTAATAAATTTACTTGAAATAATGATTATTTTCCATGCACTGTATGTTAAGAAAATTCAAATGGTTAATAAATTTATATTTAATATTTGAAACAAAATTGTTTTATAAATTTAATAAACATTTAAGTTTCCTTAATGTTTAGGTGTTGTGATTTCCTTAAAGTCCTCCTCCACATAAATATAAACTTATAGGTATGTTATTTAAAATGTATCAATTGACATTATTTATTATAAATATAAATAATTTTGTTTTAGTATTCGGCTGAGCTATTCGGCCAAACCGAATATTCGACTTTTAAGCCGAATACCAACCGAATATTTGTTGCATCCCTAATAGGGAACCATGCATTCGGGAATCTGACTGCCTAGAACAATGCAAAAAGATAAAGGTCCATATGTTTTCAGTATGTGCTGCACTCGCATAATGCTTACTGACCCTTCGTCTTGCAACCAAACTTTTCAGTCTCCACTGTGTGGTAGCACTTAATTTATCCTGTAAGTTAGTGATAGAGCGACTAAATGTAAAGGTTTTTCTATTGCCGTATTTACCAATTTTTCCCGGTGGGATGGAAAAACAAGTTTTGGACGGGAAAAAGACAACCCTGATTTTTAATGATGTTTTACTGATTTATTAAGTATTTTGTTAATTAAAATAACAATTATGTCATGTCATTAAACAGCAACATGATATTAAAAGAGATAAAGCATTGAAAAACTGTTGCAATTCTTAGTATGTACGAGAAATCAAATATATCGGTTTCAACTGACGTCACAAATATTTATCCACCATCTGAAAGGGATAATTAAGAAAAATAATTAAATATCCAAGATTATTATTATTTTTCCTGTTTTCATTAATATATTGTAAATTTTATTGCTTAAAGTTACTGATAGTGACTCAATGAATTAAAATTGCATTATATCCGCAGATTTATATTAATTTATATAATGCTTGTATTGCAGTGAAACCTGGGGCTTAGTGAATATATTAATACAGGCGTGTCAGTGAGAGGGTTAACAAAGATGCACCATACATTTTAATATTTTTATTTTTGTATGTTTCTATTTTATCACTATTTCACTACCATAGGTTTAGAATGGTGTATGATAAGCCGCTATCTTATGCAACCTTAATTTTTTTTTGTTTTTTTATGCTAACCCTGGATTATATCAGAGTTGTTCTGGTTTGGAAACTGTCAAAAAATTGTGTTTTGTAATTGACTATTTCAAGAAAAATATTCTATTTGAATGGTAAGTGTACTGTTGTATGTTGTTACACAGATGTATGCTGTGATCATTTGAATCAATATTATAAATAAATTGAAATGTCATTAATTTCAGATACATTTTTTACTATTTATATTATTACTGGTATTTCATAATTTTCGTTACTTGTCAATTTCTAAGTTTTTGCCAGATATTGCCACTTTTGTTTTGTAGCAGAAAAGTAGTTTCTGCTAGGCTGTTTTTATCCGGTTTCTAGCTGTGGTATAATTTATCTTGATAGAAACTTGCCAATCTGGGTATTTTTTCTTTTAATATTTAAATGAATCATTTATTACACAAAACCCATAGGTTTAGAATTCCAAGTTTTGAAATATTTAAGAAAAGCTGTCTAACAAAGTTAAAAATTGATATCTTTTATGAAAAAAATCCACAGTGTAAAAATTGGCCCTATACATCAATTGGTAAACTGATTTATTCATTAACCCTTTCAGTGCGGAATTATTTTTGGGTGGTTAATGCCCTGTGCGGAATATTTTGACCAAAAAAGCGACATTATTATCTGATTACAGGGCAGAATTTTCCAGTACGAATTGTTTTTCCCAAAGGGACATGACTTTCCGAACGACCCAATACAAAACTAAAAATCATATCTTATGGTTATACGAAAAGCATGTTACTGATTTTGGTTATAGCCAAATTACTGCACTACTCCCTTTTAAATATCAACAAAATGCAACATTAGAACAATTGAGACATATGCATATATGAATTAAAAATAATTCGGAAATTAACAAAAGTACTTCACAAAAGTTTTGAGATCATTCAGTTTTTCTAAACTTTTATTGAAATTAAGCGTCTTAATGTAACAAAATACAGCAATATTTAATATTTAGTTGCATATCCTTTTGCTTTGAGGACGGCAGCACATCATCTGAGCATGGAATTAACTAGGCTTTCTAAAGTATACATAGTGATTTTCGCCCATTCCGATTGTAGATCCTGAAGGAGTTCTGTTTTGCCTTTGAAGAATGCTTCTGTGTCCTGACTTTTCTTCCATTGTGTTCCCACAGATGTTTATTGGATTGAGGTCAGATGACTGACTCGGCCAGTCCAAAACTTTAATTTTCTTAGCTGTAAACCAAATTATCACCATTTTGAAGGTGTGCTTTAGATCATTATCCTGCTGAAGCATCCATCCACGAGGCATCTTTTTACGACCATAAGGCAGCATATGATTTTCTAAAATGTTTTTATAAACATTTTGATCCATAATCACATCTATGTAGCTCCCAGGACCATTACTCCGTTTCCATGATTCACTGTTGGACCTTGTTACCGGGGATCCATTCTGGTGCCTTTTGTGTGACTAATACAACGTTATATTCGTCCAGAATGGATCCCCTGTACGAACATCCAACAGTGAAGCACGGAAATGGATCAATAATGGTCTGGGGAGCTTTTCACTATGATGGCATCGTCCCCCTCGTACACTGCGATGTGATTATGGATCAAAATATTTATAAAAACATTTTAGAAGATCACATGCTGTCTTATGGTCGTAAAAAGATGTCTCGTGGATGAATGCTTCAGCAGGATAAGGATCCAAAGAACACCTTCAATATGGTGACAAATTGGTTTACAGCTAAGAAAATTAAAGTTTTGGACTGGCCGAGTCAGTCACATGACCTCAATCCAATTGAACATCTTTGGGAACCCAATGGAAGAGAATTCGGGACACGGAAGCATTCTTCAAAGGCAGAACTCCTTCAGGATTTACAATCGGAATGGGAAAAAATCCCTAGGTCCACTTTAGAAAGCCTTGTTAACAGGGTTCGATTTAAGCAGTATCGGATCGCAATTTGCAATTCAAAGTTAATTAAAGTGCGACACAAGAAATGCATTGAATCGCAATCATTGCGATTCAAATTTCAGTAATGTCATTTTTTCGTCTAAAGGTGGAATTTCGCTTTTCTCTAAAATTCATGATTTATGCTTTTTTATAAGATCTTCAATTTCCGTTTTTTATATAAAACCTGTGATTTCTGCTTTTTTATATATCAAATCCGTGATTTCTTCCTCTATAATTCTGCGATATTCTCTTCTATAATTCCGCGATACTGACTTTTTTCTACCACCCATAATTAAAAAATATATGCATTAAATGATGTGACTTCCTTGAGTTTAATCTCATTACCCTGTGGTATGCTACATAACAGCGCAATTTGCAGGTGATGTGCAGGAGTTGCGAGGTACATTACATCTACTGTACATTAAAAAAAATGTTACAGATAAAAGAAATTCAAGAATAAAATGTATAAAAGTAAAAGTAGTTTTCTGAAACAACATTCTTTTATAAGTGTTCAATGTTCATCTTGAAAATCAAACCTAATTTTTGGTTGCAATTCATGTTTTCCCACTAAAATTTCATAGCTGTCACTGGCGACTATTTTTATATTGTGTTCACACCACTATTTTTTAAAAATAAATTTTATAATATATTTTTCTTGCACATGTTGTCAAAGTATGTGTAAAAGATTTTTTTCTTTCTTTTTGAGAAAGTTATGCGAGATAGAATTAAAATAATAGTCGCCAGTGGCAGCTCTGTAATGTTACAATACATTAATTTGGTGTGGACACAAAACATGATTATGAAAAATTCACTGCTTTTTTTACACTTGGTAGAAAGTGTAAGCAAGTGTAAATTTACTAAAAAATATATATTATTTTCACTCTGTTTCTTTTTTAAGCTTCTTATTTAAAAATCGATTACAAAATTCCATCTTTACATATAAACACCAGGTTGAATTAAATAAAAAAGTGTAAATATACACACATTTTAAGATGAATTTTATAATCTTTAACTTAATTGCAGGAAACATAAAATCATGTACACTATGAAAACAATATTTACAGCTTTAAAATAAACAAAAGCTTATTGTAAAACATAAGCTTAGTTAAAAAAAATATTTAAACTTATTTTACTGTCCTTTGGTAAATGATTATACAAATGGGAAAGTTAGGTCTGAGAAAAGAATCGAAACTTTGTTTTTAGTTTTTCAAAAAGTCTTTGACGGATCTCTGTTTCTCCCTTTTAGTCCTCTTCCGCAAAGGCCTAAAACATGTATATTGTATAAGCACTCCAGATTGCAGCAGATATCCATGCCCAATGGTTTTGTAAAATAATTTCAAATTTTAGTACACAGATTTTTTTATTTTAGGCTGGATACTTGGGAGTCTATTGTAGTTTCAAATCTCTCTCAAATTCAAACATGACAGGTAAACTGAATAAAGTAAACAAAGCACTTTTTTTTAAATGTAGAAAATTAGCTCAGAAAAAAATATTATGAACAACAGGTAAATCATTCTGTAACAGACAAATTTTTAAATCCTCTAAAACAGTGTTGAATCCAGGGGGTGGCCCGGGGGGGAATGTCCCCCCCGGAGCATTGAAATGTCCCCCCCGGAGTATTTGAAATTTTATGCTTTCAGAGGTCAAAAAGTGGAATTTCCCCCCCGGAACTCTATAATGTCCCCCCCGGAGCTACAGAAATCCCTCCCGGAGAAAAGTGTCTGAATTCAACACTGCTCTAAAATATAAATTTAAATACAAATTTAAGCCTTCAAGGGATGTCCCTTGTGGGGTTTCTGCATTAAACAAGTGCATTAGAGTACTGCTAACTTCCAAACATGTAATTCATAAATGCCTATAATCTGCACTACATATATGAATGTAAACAAAGAAATTTCATTCTTGAAAAAAAAAAAAAATCTTCAATGACAAAGATTTTTTTAATTTTCTCCCCTAATATTATTTCTCATACAAATTATGCTATTGAGTCTTTCTTACAATTTAAACTGATACTACATATAAAAATATTTTACTTATTTAATCATTTATATGGTAAATTAAAAAAAATATATATCCTTTTAACAGAGTATTTATATTAATAAAATATTTTTATTAATTTTTCAGCAGAGCTAAAATTGCACTTGAAATTAATGAATACATAATAAAGGTGTAAAAATTCACACCTTTTATTATATTAAAAACACGTGTACTTATATATGATATATTTATTTATCTCTCATCTAGAAACAATTACAATTTACAGAACTGAAAATAAAGCCATTTATTCAGAAATCAAACAATCTCCTAAATCAGTGTTAATAAATATAAAAATCAATAAATTCATATTTAATTCTTACACACATATTTGCAATATTAAGCCCAAAGAACAGATACTCAAATTTTTTTAAATAAAATTTTGTGGATCAGCAGACAATTAATTATTAATATTTATAGACTTCAAAATGGGATACAGAAACAGAGACCAAGTGTTTTAATAAAACAACTATTGCTATAATATTTCAAATACAAATTAATACATTATTTTTAAACAATTTTTTCCTTATAAAATTTCTTAAGCGTGAAATCTATTTATTTTTAAGCATTAACAATCTAAATATCTCCAAAACATAAATAAAAAAACTGTAAACAAGGATTAAATAGACATGACCTGTCATAAACAAAAAGTCTCAAATTTGCAAAATGCTTGGAACCAAGCTGTGCAGATTAGCGGCCTTCGACTGTATTTCAAGGATATACAGAACATTATTTTAGTGTATTTTTGCACAAATCGAAACATTTATATATACACTTAAGCAGGGCATTACAAATTTGATAAAATCTGGTAGCCAGCCAAAAATTCTAGTCGCCAGTACAAAATATTTACAAACCCCCTCCTCCCCTCCCCAATCATTGATTTTCAAAAAGCACATTATGAATTAATTGAAAAAAACAAAAGCAAGAATAACAAGCATAGTTTTGACTAATTCGTTACATAATTTAGAATAGTACATAATTTAGAAATATAATATAAACTAAGTTTTTCAATAAAACTTAACTAAGTTATATATTTCTGAAAAAAAAAAAAAAAAAAAAAAAAAAAACACTGTAAAGGCTGAATAAACCGACATGTTTGGGAAATACTGATTGTCGAATGCTTCAAATGTCCGGATAGTTGAGTGCTACAAAATCTGTATCTGATGAGTGGAATTAAAAAACTGAAATTCAAATGAAAAAAAATTGTAGGACTCTATGGAGCGAGGCATAACACAAAATATTTCACTAGCGAAATAAAATGTTACCAAACGAAAAATGAATACTTAATAATGTTTTCTTCAATTATTCTCCCCCTTTTTAAAAGAAACCACTCTCTGCAAAGAAGTAGTAACCCCAATCTTTTGTGTCATATAGACTAGACAATCGTCTGCAAACCAGACTGGCGCCTACTTATTGTGCAATGTCTGCGGTGGGCACGGCTTGCCAAATGCGGTCGCCACTGGCGACTAAGTTTTTTTATCTGATTTTTTTTTGTTTTATTTATTTATTTATTTGTTTGTTTACAAAAATTGAACTAAAATATGAGCACAAACGACATTTTGTGTAAAGCCAAGTTTAAAAGGCATTTTCCATTTTATGCACATAAAACAGCATTCTTTTCCGCTCTAGCTGGCTACCATGTCACGTGATTAGAATGTGGGGAGAGGGGGGGGGAGTTTCAATAAGAAATATTGTCAATCCAACTTATGTGGTATCTAAAAATTGGATGCAATGATAAAAAAGACTTACTTTTTTTGTATGTTTCAAATCAGGTTTTTGTGTACAGAAGTAAAACTGATTAATCTATCAAATTTATTTTAAAGAATAATAACATATAAGTGATTATAAGTAATTCATTTGAAGTAAATCTATAAAACTTCATTAAAATTTCAAATATGTAATGTTAATAAAAATATGTATCTTTTAAATATTTCTTCCGTCGCTTAAAATGCTTGTCGTCTCACGTCTGTGTGCATCACACACACGTTGGACATTAGTTCGGGCGTCAATCTGTCTTGGCAACAAGTGTGTGGTTCTGGGTTGTTTCTCAATAATATCTTATAATTACATTGTTTGGATTATTATCTGCAGTAAATGGAAAACAAATCATTGATTGCACTTCAGAAGTGTAAGATGTTTATTATTATTATTATTATTAAATTTTAATTTAATCGTAGATCGTTGGATCAAAATAAACCTCAGCCGGCTGCTGATTTCGATTTAATCCAGCGCGGGAAAATGTTTTTGTTTTCTTTTCTGTTTAGTAAAGAATATTATGTAATAACTCTCGAGTTCTTTTGCTAACATCACAATGTTGAATTAAATTTCTTGTAAGATGTCTCATTATAGATGCAGAAAACTTACAAAATATTAAATAATAAACTTGAAATTATATTCACACAACAACTCAAAACAAAAATAAACTTTTATTTTTAATTTTGCAAAACTAAGAGAGGTCATTAAATGCAAATTTTGAAATAATTAAATCAGAATTATTTGACTTTTTTAATGTGATAGGCTAAATAGGCAAAAAATCGTTTTCCAGCTTCACTATTTTGTAGATGCCCTGTCATCAGATATAGATTTTGTAGCACTCAACTATTTGGACATTTGAAGCATACAGCAATCAGCATTGCCCGACCATGTCCGTTAATTCAGAGTTTACAATATTTTCTTTATTACTTTTTTTTCACAAATATATAACTTTGATAAGTTTCCTTGAGAAAACTTAGTTTTATCCTTTTAAATTATGTACTATTCTAAACTATGTAACTAATAATTCTAAACTATGTTTGACAAATGTTGTGGGGGGGGGGTAGGGGAGGTTGTTAAAATTTTTGTTACTTACGTATTATCCGTGCCAATTAGTTTTAAGCCAACTTCCCGACAGGCATGGAGCCAATATTACTAATTATAGTAAACTTTATATTTTTTTTCTTGCTACTTGGTACATGCCTGAGAATAATCTATAATATTATTCTTTCTTATTTACTATGCTATTTACTATTTATTAATTTTACTAAAATAATCTTATTTACTATTTTTAACAATGTTATACATTTAAGAAACATATATTATACATTTTATTTATTTTATATTAATTACCATTTTTAACTATGTTATTTGATAATGTTAAATTACTGTGTTTGAAAACATGATTGGCAACCATTTTTGGCGATCAATCTCCTGGCACGGATAATACGTAAGTACCAAATTTTTTACTGGCAACTAGAATTTATACCTGGCTACCATATTTTTTCAAATTTGTAAAGCCCTGGCGGTGGGCATATATAATAAAAGCGTCATGCATTTTACGCGATAGAGAAATATAAAAAAAATGTATATTTAATTTTATTCAAAATAGTTATTCTTGAAACTTTAATTAAGTTTTATAGATTTACTTCAAATGAATTACATATAATCACTTAACTAAGAGATGTTGTTATTCTATGTTATTCTTCACATGAATAGATCTCATGAAGTAGATTCATGTTATTATAAAATGAATATGTGATTGATTAATCAGTTTTAATTCTGAAATACAAAAATCTGATTTGAAAAAAAAAAAAAAAAAAAAAAAAAAAAACTCCTTGAACATTTTTCAGCATTGTATCCAATTTTAGATGCTAACACAGAGGCTAGATTATCACGATTTCTTACTGTTTTATTGAAACCTCCCTCCCTCTTCCCATTTCTAATCACATGATATACTAGCTGGCTTTAAAGGAAAAAAAAAGACATTTTCTGCATGCGATGGGAAATAAATACTTTTTAAATTTGGCCCTTCCATTAAAAGTACGATAGAACAGCAAAATCACTGCTTACCATGCACGAGTCAGGGTGGGGGTTGGTGAAGGAGAAACTATTTGTAATAAATTTTTAGGTCAATTTTTGTAAATAAATAAAAATAATTAATAATAAGCAGGATGGATTAAAAAAGTTGGTCGCCAGTGGAGACCTGGCGACCACATTTGTTAAGCCCTGCGACTTAAGGAAACGTGAGTTAACTCTCTTTTGAATATTTTGTCAGTTATGGGATTTCTGAAATAAACGATTCTATTACAACTCTCTTCTTTTTAAAACCCTCTGAGCGTCTAACGGCTTTCCTGCATTTTCATAAAAAGGTTCATAAAGCTAATATTAATGTAAATTTTCTTTGTCTGTTGTTCTCTGTTTGTTATCTGCTGTCTGTGTACACTATATCGACAGTCTGTCTGCTACCTGTCTATCTGCTGTCTGTCCTTTGTCTGTTCTCCAGCTTTCCATGCTGTCTTTTTCCTGTCTGTTGACTGTCTGTCCCCTCTCTGTCTGATATCTGTCTACACTGTATGTTGTCTGTTTGCCTGTTTTCTATCTGTTGTATGTGTTCCTGTGTGCTATCTGCTGTTTGTCTACACTTTGTTGGTTGTCTGTATGGCATGTTGCCGGTCTGTTTGCTATCTTCTGTCTCTCTACACTCTATCAGCTTGTTGTATGCTGTCTGCTATTTGCTGCCTGTCTATAACAACGTGCTAAAAATAAATTACTTCCAGCATTCAACATACTGACCATTTAACATATATTCATATTCTTTTGTGCGGCCCTGTAAAATAACTATGAATCCTATATACATCTTCTTTGAGAAAAAACATGTTATAGGTGACTGTAATAACATACTAAAATTTCATTACCGTCAGCATTCTACAAATCCTGCATTTAACATACATTCATATTCCTTTGTGTGGCTCTGTAAAATAACTATAAATGCTATATATACTTTCTTTGAGGAAAAAAACATGCTGCAGGTGACTTTAACAACATATTAAAATTTCTTTACCGTCAGCATTCTACAAATTTAGCATTTAATTCTTCTCATACATTCGCATTATTTTGTGTGGCTCTGTAAAATAACTATAAATGCTACGCACACCCTCTTCGAGGAAAAACATGCTGTAGATGACTGTAACAATATACTAAAGTTCCATTACCGTCAGCATTCTACAAATCCCACATTTAACATATATTTGTTTCATACATCCATATTCTTTTGTGCGGCCCTGTAAAATAACTATAAATGCTAGATACACTATACACTTTCTTTGAGAAACAAACATGCTATACATAACTCTAACAACATGCTAAAATTTTATTAGCAGTCAGCCTTCTACAAATCTCACATTTAATATATACTCGTTTTCTTTTGTGCGGTCCTGTAAAATAATTATAAATGCTATACACCTTTTTCAAGGAAAAAGATGCTCTAGATGACTACAATCACATACTAAAATTTCATTACCGTCATACAAAAAATTATTACCGTCAGTGTTCTACAAATCATGCAATTAACATATATTCGTTTAATCGGTCATTTCATAAAATTGTTCCATAAAGTCGTTTCATAAAATCAGTGCATTAAGTCATTTTATTAGGATTTTACATATATAGAGTAAATACAGATGCATGTGATGATTGATGTATCTGCATTGTCACAAATCTTAATATGTAAATATTGTTTTGCAGAAATGTAGATTCAATAGAATGTGAGAAACAATTTCTCATAGTTTATAGTTATCATTTAAATATGCCTTCCAATAAAATGAATTCAGTAAAACCTGCTAAAATGGAAATTTCCATTTCAAAGAAGAACAACTATTATAATTGTGTAGTATTCTTTTCCTTGAGACTGCGAAAACTTTCCTTTAATGCAGGATTTCATTATAGACAGACTCTGTTTTAATGTTTTACTGTACTAATTAGTAACGAAATAGTTTATCTACATATATCTTTTTCTTTTCTATGCAAACTTTAACAGTAGTGGGGATAATGTAATCAAATAACTACATAGACTTACTGATACAATATATTTTTTTCTATTTCAGATGTAAACTGCAAACCAGACAGGTACCTTTATCAGAGAAATATCTAAAAGTTTTTCTTAGAAGCAAATTACGCATGTACTTCATTAAATATACTCACATAAACATTTCCCCTCAAGTAAATCATTTCTGTTGAAATAAATTTCACTGATTCATCTTACATTGTTTCAAGCAAAGTTTTTTTTTAATTTTGAAATGTATTCTAAAATTCTTTTGGATTAGAAACTTTAATAAGAAAAGTAATATTTCAACCTGATACAAATAATACAAACATTTATTTTAAATATTTTATAGTTCTGAAAGCATGTCTGAAAAGAATTTTGTACAAAATTGCCCTACCAAACAACATCTCTCCACTCATAGTGTAGAAAATCCCTTTATTAGTGATCGTTTCTCTTTAACATATTCTCTACATGATGACCTGTCACATAATACTGAAGGAGAGGCATTCAGTTGTGAAGTATGCTCCAAGGGGTTTTCTAATAGAGGCACACTTAAACGACATCTTAACAGTCATACAGGGGAAAAACCATTTATTTGTGAAGTCTGTTCTAAAGGATTTTCTCAAAAGGCTTATCTAAACACACATGTCCGCATCCATACAGGTGACAAACCTTTTACTTGTAATGTGTGTTCTAAAAATTTTTTACATATGGGACATCTCAATGCACATCTTCGTATTCATACTAAAGAGAAGCCGTTTATTTGTGAAATATGTTCCAAAGGATTTTCTTATAGTAGTGTTCTAAAAAAACATCTTCGCATTCATACCAAGGAAAAGCCATTTATTTGTGAAGTATGTTCTAAAAGATTTTCTCAAAAGAACTCTCTAAATTCCCATTTTCGCACCCATAGTAAAGAAAAACCGTTTATGTGTCATATATGTTCCAAAAGATTTGCCGAAAATTGTAATCTAAAGAGACATATTCGCACCCATACTGGGGAAAAACTAAAATGCGAATGGGTATGCAAAGTATGCTCCAAGAGATTTTCACAGAAAGGAAGTCTAAATGTGCATTTGCGCACTCACACTAAGGAAAAACCATTCATTTGTGGTGCATGCTCTAAAGGTTTTTCTTCAATGGGCGATCTAAAGAGACATATCCGCACACATACAAATGACAGACCACATACTTGTGGTGCATGCTCCAAAAGATTTTCTTCAACGGGAGATCTAAAGAAACATCTCCGCACACATACAAATGAGAAACCATACATTTGTGATGTATGTTCAAAAGGATTCTCCGATAGTTCTGTTCTAAAGAGACATCGTCGTACTATACACAGTGCTTAACTACACATGCAGGGGCCTCTGGCAAAACTAATTTGTAGTGGGCCCCTGCACCCTGTTCTTGACTGCATACATTAAAAAATGTAGAGAAAACTGGGCTTGTATCATTACTTATCTGGTTGAACATTGTTAGTGCTATTTTCTAAAAAAACACCCCATAACAGAACAGTTTACCATGCTGAGCAAAGACAATTGTAGTAGAGGAACTTAGACACTAATTTGAGAATATATATTTAATCATACATGTCAAAAGTTTGTTTTTCTCTTTAATTGCACGGGCAATGAAGTCTTTATGTTCTGCATAATTTTTATGTGATTTGTTTTATGTGTTTATTTTAATGTGATTTGTTGAATAATGCCGTTTTACAGATGACGTTCTTCAGACCACTAACTCGGAACATGAAACTCACAGAGCCTTATTATCTTTATTAATCATCCCATATTTCTCAGTCTACCACTTTTGAAATTCGTTATAATCTTGCACTTTCTGTTTTTAGCCAAATTGGCCATGTTTAACAAATATTACTTGGAGCAACAAATATTATATGGAGATCAAGATGTGTTAAATAATGCAGAAATTTCAGAGACATTAAACAAAAAATAATTTGATTTGCTAGATTTCTCTCTCTTTCTATACGAATCATCAGCACCAGCAGAACAAAATCAGAAAGGAAGGAAAGAAAGGGGGAGGGGGGGGGGGTCAGATGTTCCTAAACTGATAGTACAATGACATGACAAGTACACAAGTACTTATAACAAAAAAAAAAAAAGATATTTTCAGTCAAACTCGTGCATTAATGGAAAAATAATAATGAGGTGCAGAATTTTAGGGAGTTTGACTGAATTTTAATTTGAAAAATAAATCAACAGCGTGCCAAAAATATATTGTCGCGTGCCGTAGGTTCGCCGACCCAGTCTTAGTGTATGGTGATAAAAATTTATTTTGTATTTTCACAAATTGTCAATACATTAGTAATTAGTAATAACTCACTGCATTACTTTAAATGACCTTGGCACCCGAAGCTAGGTCGCCATCATCAATACACTTTTTTCTATTTAAACAGCACTACGTATAGCATAAACAAAACACTCAAACAAATAGTAATTCAGGGAAACAACTGAAAATTTACATAAGAAGAGCTCATGTATGATTTGTTTTCTACTCTTAAATCAAATATATAAATAAATTAAGGTTTTATTTAGAATTTTCATAACAAAGAATCAAGCTTGACTCATAAAAGCATACACTCAGCAAACATTGTCTAATTTTTTATCTCAGTGATTGCGTTTAAAAGTATATTCTAGTGGTTTGTATTTTCTTTTATACAATGAGTAACTTTAAAAATGTATATCTAAATGGTATTTCCAAACATATAGTTTACTTACACATCAGCACTTATGAATAGGGATTACAGTGCATTTCTCTAAACACTGAGTGATCTGCAAATAAAAAAAAAAAAAAAAAATAGTGCCCCAGTTTGCATGCATATGGTACATAAGTTTAAATTTATGCAATTAGAGTAACTATATAAGTTGCAAATGCTTCATTACAGTTGAAAAAGAGCTGTCATATTTTATTTCCACTGCTAATTAACGAAATAACTTATTTGCAGTTTTATTATACCTATAATTATTAATTATAATTCTTTTAATGGTAAACAATCTAGGAACCCATATCATCTAATTAGAGGCTTAATGTTTACAAATCTTGAGTCATACATACTTTAATGGAGGGAAAAAAAACCCATAAAAATCTAATTTAAAAAAAATCTTAAATCAGAAAAAAAAGAATCCCTTTGAAAAAAGAAAAAAAATTTTTTTTTACACCCTACTTGCTTGTGAAGATAGATATTGGAATTTTCTAAGGTCACATTCTTTTATAACTGAACAAAAACTATTTTAAAATAGAAAAATGAATATACTAAAACTGACTGTTGATTAAAAATTTCTAACAGTGATGATAATTTCCAAAAATTGTTCATTAAACAAATAGCTCTTTAATGAATTAATTCAAATTTCATTAGATATTTATTTTTATTAGCATTCAGAACATATAAATAGCTGTTTCACAAAGATATAACTATTCCGACGAGGTTTTAAAATGAACACAAAACAATGACCACAAAATAAAAAAAATCCTTAGACCCAAATTGTGTACCTTCAATGAAATATTACATTTCATCTTACTAAACATTTGTTATGAAAAATAAAAGGTTTCAAAAGTTTTTTTAGGCATCAGTATGGTCTTTTAAGCCAAGAAGTGATTTGATTAAAATTTTAGCCTTTTACAAATAAATATTATAGTAGTTGAAGAAAAAAAAGATATTAAATCACCTTTAGAACTGTCCTGTAACAAATGAATTCTCTAATATATCATATGAGTAAAATTTAATCTAAAATAATTATTTGATTAGTATTCAGGTGCAATGGCACTTTGTTTTTTTTTCCACAGTAAAATGAAAAAGTTAAAATACAACATTCCTATCAAGTTTGGCTTTTTAGAAAGTTTTTAAATATTATTAATACATTCTAAAAAAAAAAAAAACGGTCATAATCGAGTTACTTTTTATTTCAATGGAATGTATAAAGGTCTAACCAAAGCGAAATCATTATCAAGCTTTAGTTTAAATTAGCCTTAATGAATCATCATATTGTTTGGGAAGTGAACACCACCATTTTCAATG
Source organism: Maratus michaelseni (assembly GCA_963931845.1). NCBI lineage: Eukaryota > Metazoa > Arthropoda > Arachnida > Araneae > Salticidae > Maratus > Maratus michaelseni. The sequence continues at coordinate 56,554,121 of OZ007596.1, forward strand.
CACATACAAAACACACAATAATAAATGAGATATCGTATGAAAGGATTTTGACTTAGTAAACTCACATTTCATAAAAACATGTTGTTTGATTAAGAATTGCAGAAAATTAAAAACTATTGAACATACTCATCAGCAAATCGAAAAAATTGCAATGCGACAGCTTCGAACACAGTTTATGGTTTTGAATGTAAAGTGGTAGAAAATGTTTTACTTGTGGTAGAAAATGTTTTACTTAAGGTAAAACCTGCAAAAATTATATGAGAAAGAGTGGTATGAAAACATCTACGGAGAAAAAAGGATGAAAAATTAATTTTAAATCTATAAATACAGCCTTTTGTTAGAAATGGACCCGAACCCCGAACGAAACGATAATTCAGTGGAAAGAGATGTGTTTTATTTACTTCTGTAAATAACGCAACCCTACGCTATACAACTTCAAGCAAGGTTACTAAATAATCATTTTATCTCATGTTGGCAAAGCTTTGGCTTCGATTCACTGTGATTGGTTGCTCGCAAGCCCGAGCTTCCCAGCAGCTACCGTCTAGTGAAATGCCGGTCCACAGTCCAGTTCGATTTCTTACGCTGTGTTGTCTTTGGAGTGATACCTGCCGTCATGTTGCTTGCTTGACATAAGCACATGTTGGAAAATTTTATGGAATTACACGAATCCATTAAAATACTAATCAGATTATTCCATGGTATTTCGTGTTCTTCTAACACATTCACTAATGCTGAGTACATGGCTTGAGCAGTAACAGACTCAAGTTTTAAAGATTTTAAGTGATGCAACACAACTTCATTTTGTTTCTCGCAGTAGTACTGCACTAGAATAGTAAATATGCTGTCTTGGGCACGACTGGTACTTCCATCAACATTTAGCGAAAACGGCGTTTTTTCCAGGATATTTACCAGTCTTTCTTTGACTGTTTTGGCAATCCCATATTTCAATTTATATGACGCAGTTGTGTGATTCATTGCCAAGGACTTTAATGAGGTTGTGTCTTGACTCAATGTTTGTGACAAATCAATTAATTTGGGTGCCATGCTAAAACACAAATCATTTTCGGCAATAAATGATGAAATAAGCACTTCCTGGCGTGCTTTCCGGCTGATAATATCTAGCGGACGATCGTCGTCTTCCACGAGTTCGTCGACATTTTTTGCACATCTGGAAATCAAATGAAAAGAAAAATCAGTTCCATAAACTCTTCTTCTAAGAAACAAAAAAAAATTAGATGTTTTTTTTTTTTTTTTTTACAAAAAAATAATCCCCCCCCCCCTTTTTTTAACTTGTATATTTTTCATTGTATTAACTGTATATTAATGTTATATTTTTTAAGGCATCTTTAAATTGTTTTCTCTCGATTTGATATTATCCATAAAGTAATTAGTGTAATTTTTCATTTATTTCTTTGAATATTTACTTTGAAGTTGTACTTTTTATAAATGAAATTTGGATTTAAAATCTAGGCTTCAAGAAATCTTCTAAACTATTTTCTTTGGATTTTATGTTAATCCTGAAATGAAATAGTTAATTCTACATTTTTTAAAAATTATTATTGAAACCATAATTGAGATAAGAAAATTTAAACCGTGTCAAAATTTTGATTTATTACTTTTGCTGCAATGGAGATTTGGTGGAAGTGACTCTACTTTAATTTAATTTTGCAATTTATTTTTAAGGCAACTGTATAATATTTTCTTAAGATTATTCATAAAGTATAATTTTACATTTTTAAAAATTACCGATTACAAACAGTACACATTTCATTATTTACTTCTTGTGGCAAATTTTAATCAAATGCTGCATGTTTTGCATTTCATAAAAACACTATTATGATAATTGTGCTTATAACCGACCAAAGTGATGACGAATGATTGCATCAGATTTATGGAGCTTTTTCATTTTTGGTGGATAAGAATAAATTTGCAAGGTGGAAAAAGGGTAATTAGAGTTTTTTGATGTTTTTATAGTTCATAACTATAGTGGGGGGGGGGGGGGGTGAGGAATCCACAAAAGAATAAAAAATTTGCATTTTAAAGACAATTCTATGTAGCGACTCATGGGATACTTATGAAGTTAATTGATGATTATGAGTTATATATAGATTCCTAAGTTGCATCCTATTTCAAAAATGGGGATTTATTTTTTCAGGGGATTTAATCAAGTGTTACAAACAGGCATGGGAGTGTCATCTGCCTGCTATTTTAGCGTAGCGTCTTCGTTATGTTCTAATTATCAGAAAAATGTAATTCTTTTTTTTAATGATCGCGTTAATGTACGTGACGGTGGTTCTCTTGAACAAATTATTCATTATATTTGCGGGTATGGGGAGGGAGGGGGTTAACGCCTTTCTCTGAGATTGTAATTATCTCAGGCCCGGGCAACGCCGGGCGGGTTAGCTAGTTGATAATATTTATTGTTCAATTTATTTGAAAATAACCACCTGAGCATCTTTCATAATTTTTGAACTGCTATGCCACTGAGGATGGCATGGAGCTAAATGCATACAGGCGATGTATACTAACATTTTTCTGTAATTAAGTTCCTTGTACTTTCGGATCACTTTAACCCATCGAAATACAGGGCTGCCAACTTCTACGCCTTTTTAAATCAAAAATTCATGTTTTGAATCTGAAAAATATTTTAAAAAATTGTATACTGAATTTATTGAATGATATGCAGTACTTTATACTTTATTGCATTTGTTAAATAAAATTCCGGTACCAAAATAATTATTTGATTCAAAATAAGCATAGAAGTTGGCAGCCATGGAAATAGTATATTCATAAGATTTGTGTATTTTCTTTAAACTCCCTGGAACTTGGAGCCTATTATGCTTGTCAACCCTACAATTACACTACCGGCTGTACTTTGTAATCCTTTAAACATATCCCATCCAACCCCGGTCTAGGGTTGAATGGGATAGTACAGGGAATCAATGGGACATACAATACATTAATTCATTCTAGACAATTATTAATACTTGGTGTAGTATAATATAGACAGATAAAACAACGTTTAAAGCACCAGAACTTTTTAACTAATTGCAGACTAGTTTCAGTAGTGTCAGCGTATCGTCATCAGTGATGGTTACTGAATGTTACCAAAACTAGTCTGTAATTAGTTACAAAGTTCTGGTGCATAAAACATTGCTTTATCTACTGTTTGTCGATCACAAGAATAGCTCTCGCCAAGAAGTCTGTGCCTGTCTGTTACCGTAGAAACAAGACTCGCTTCATTTTCGACAGGGGAAGCGAGAAGATAAGCATTCACATTGGTTTACTGGGCGCCTTGAGGGGGTGTTGGCGATGTTTTTATTATTATCACTTTTTTTTTTTGGTAATTATTTTTATCGATTCATCGAGTGAAAGAAAACTGTTTCATATATTATTTATATGATAATATTCAGATTTTACAAATGAAAATAAAATATGAATCAATATGAATTAATCATGAAATTTATTACAGTAAAAATTAAATTAACTTAAATAATTGTTTCAAAATTAATATTTTTATAGCCATTAGTAATTATCAATGACTTTAAATTAATAATACAACGACCGAACTTCAGTGATTATTATAAATTTCAGCATGTATTTTCAAACAATTTGCAAGGACGGATAAATTTTTTTATCATTAAAAATATAAATAATAATAATACCTTCTAAACTTTTAGAATTTTATTCAAGCATGTGAAAGTCCTTTAAATCACTCTCAGAAGTCTCGGTTTCTTCTGAATCAGAATCGTCGGTATTAATGTTAAATGACAGTTCGTCAAATATCTGAATCTGGCCTTTCCATGAGAACTTTTCTTTTATTCACGCACTTTTTCCCTCGAAAATTCATTGAATGTAAGACTTTGAACAATGAGTCTCTTTTCCAAGAAAATCCAATTTTTTCTTTCAATACGGGTAATAATTTTCTGCAGTGTTGAATTCAGACTGTTTTCCCCGGGAGGGATTTCTGGGGCTCCGGGGGGGGGGGACATTATAGACTTCCGGGGGAGAAAATTGCACTTTTTGAACATTGAAAGTATAAAATCTCAAATCTTCTGGGGGGACATTTCAATGTTCCGGGTGGAATGTCCCCACCGGGCCACCCCCTGAATTCAACACTGATTTTCTGAGATATGGTACTTTTCTTTCTCTTATATAAAAGTCTTGAATTGTTTGACGTATAACGCACCTGTCAAAGTCACCTATTTCGCAGTTTCGTTCACTAGGTCTTTTACGATGTTTTCCAGGTGATTTTAAAATTGTCGATGAGCTCAATGCAGGAACTTATATTTTTTACTTATGCTTCTTCTTCTTATTTTTTTTATTGTAGCTTCAGAAACTCCACTTGCTCGGGAGAGGAATTAATACAGCTTTAGATGAAGCTTCACTGGAACAAAATTCCGCAACATTATGTACGATTTTACGTGCCTGCGATTTCAAGACTTCACCTTTCCTAAACTGAAAGGGCATCTTTCCACTTTAACAAGTTAGCAAAATTATTTAAACAAATGGGAACAAATAATTTTAAAAGCAAAAGCAAAATTAAATCAAAAATAAGATAACGCGTGCAACTACTGATCCGAGAAGAAGAATGACGTAGGGCAGTGGTTCCCAAACTTTTGGGCTCCCGGAGCCCTTTTTGGGAAGAATTTCTAAGGCGGAGCCCCTTAACGCCACGGTACTCTACGGTTTGCTAATTAATGTTTTTTTATGCCTAAGGTGCAGAGAAAGATCTGTTGGATAAGAGTCCGAGCCGGTAGTTTCCAACATGTTGCCAAGGTTCTCAGTTTGGCCCTTTTCTTGATACAGAAATTCTGAATTCATACTACAAATTTTGAAAATCAAGTTTTCTATTATTTAACGCTTTAACCCTTTCCAGCACAGACAAATTCTGTTCGTAAAATGCGACATTACTGACTGACGCCGGAATTTACAAACGACTTTTTTAGAAAATAAGAAATCCTTCTTTTAATCTTTCATTATAGAAGAGAAATTTTATTAAAATATTCTTGGTGCCGAATGCAAGTTTGGAATTAAAATTAGGTGTTCCTGGAGTGGGACCACTGTGCCGGAAAGGTTTAACAGTTTTATTTAATATTACTATTATTTGACACAATAAATTAAAAATAAGAACTAAAAACCACTTTTTTTATATTAAAATATCTGTGTTGTATAATGGAGATATGTCCGCCAAATACAGCAAAATTTATAGTTAAAAATTTGTGGTTTCGGAATGCTTTCAGTAACGAAGAAAATAAACTTTTCTTACCCGAGCGACGTTCGAGCAATATTGTTAAAGGGTTAGTGACGTCCATTTTTAAAATAAAAAATATTCTTTCGGGATTTCCAGAATGAACTCGGAATAAAAGATCAAAATGGTATCCCTTCTGGCTCATGCATTGCATTGGGGCTTTCTTGAAACTATTATTTATGGCGAAAGCCACACACACATAGAAAAAAGGTAAGTTGTACAATTTTCGCTTACAAATAGAGACTTCTGTATAATCCGAAAAGAAGGAAAATGCGTAGTTCCAGTCGTCCATGATTATATAACACGTTTTCGCTAGTCCCGCCCAACCGTAATAGAATCATGCGATTATGGATTCCTTTTTCGTTCTTCTGTACGTTAACATGCAACGAATGCATTCTCTGAGCTTCTTCTTTTGAACCATTTTTAAAAAATACAGAAAAAGAAGCAGATAATCATTTTAGTGTTTAAGTGAGCGGGGCAAAATCTATAACCTGTATTGTTAGGTGCAGTATCGTTCACTTTTTTTGCATGTTTTATTTGAAGTATTTAGCTATTAATTATAGTTTTGAAAGAAACTTTCTTTCACCATTGTTTTTACCTCAAAATAGATATACGATTAAAAACTAAACATGTAAAAAGACCTTCAACTAGTAGAAAAACGTTACTAACAAAACGGGATATATGGGTGGAGTTAAATTTATATCAGGGCGAGTACTCATTGACGAAACGTTTAAGCAAGGGGAGGAGCTCAGCAAAACTTTAGATGTTAGTGTGATGAAAAATGTAAATAACCAACATATTTTTTTATTTGCTACAGCCTTATTTCCGATAGGAAAATGTGGCATCATAACATAAGAATCTTAGCCAATGCCGAGACCAATTAAAACAAAATTTTAAAGAAAGGTTGTTAAGTGATACAAGATGTTAAAAAAAAATGCGATTTCAGCAACATGCATTGATTTAAAAATTAAGTACAATTATGTAAAATGTTTCTCAGAAATGTGTCTTTAATTATATGTTACAATAAAATTCGAACTCTCCGGGTATTGAGGTGATATTATAGAAATCACCAAAAACAACTAAATAATGTTAACATTATTAATAGGACATTGTAAAGCTAAAATAAAAACACTAAATATTACAGTAATAAAAATGTTGGAATAAATTATAATTTGCAAGAGTAATTTGACTACAAATTTTAATTTTAAAATAAAATTTACAGCCCAAGCAATTATGAAAATGAAAATAAATATTTATTTCGTAAATACATATGTTCCATTTTCACGAGCAGAGTGTCAAAATTAATTACAACTTTTGAAAAACTGAATAGGTTAAAAAAACTTGAAGCAGATTTAAATGTTAAACTGAAATAGAACATGAAATTTGAGATTAAACCACTTAAATTAAAATATTAACGAAAAGCAAAAATGAATAATAAGTCCTGAAATAATCAAAGCTTAACTAACACATTTCTCAGTAAATATAGCAAGTAATGAAGTATAAAATACGTCATTTTAAAGATCGCAAATAGTGAAGCGAAAGAAAATAAACAATGTGAGATACACTTACTTCATTAGGAAGTTAGAACCTGATTACTAAGCAAAAAAGAACTAAGTCCAAATATATGAATAGGCGGAGCTCCATAGAACAAAACTGTTCTTCCTTTTGTTCGGCAAGCAGCGATAACAGCACTGTCGCGGTTTTGCTCTTTCGATTCACTTGGTGCATTCGATTCTGAATACTATTTCTTGTAGCTTATTTTGAATCGAAATTTAAAACACATTAAATGCAGAAACATAAAATAAAATAGTTCAAACCAAAAATATTATATAGAAAATGGATACATGTATAATGCAAATTTTTATATGATTGAAAATAACATATTATAGTATTTTTCAACCCGGTGATAGATGTATTTTTTTTTGACACGCACACACATACACGCAGAAATTCCTACCTACTTTTGAAAAAAATTCTCTTTCAATATGCTAATATGCTTCATGTTTTGTTTATTTTCCTGGAACGCCGCGGAGCCCCTGAAAAGTATAGGCGGAGCCCCAAGGGCCCCGCGGAGCACACTTTGGGAACCTCTGACGTAGGGTAACCTTTTATTTCGCCAATTTCTCACACGCGTAATCCCCATTCGAAATGGATAGGTCTTGTTACTATAGCGACCGCCACTAACTAGACTTTTTGGCGGTAGCTATTCTTGTGGTCGAGAAACAGTACCTATAACTCCATTCTAGCTCGTCTTTGTATAGAAAAATCTAAGATTTAAACACTTTAATATTACTACAGGATAAAATGCAGGTATTAAATAATTTTCAGATTAACCCTTTACAAGGCAAATTAATTATATTTATTAGATGTTGATATAATGGAATACCACCAGAAATTAAGAACTAATTAATTTAAAAGAATTTAAATACTTATCGTCACATGAATTGTGAAAACACAATTTCATTAAAAAAATCTGGTACAAATTTGGCTTTTGGGATTAAAATTAAGTGGGAAAATACTTCCCACTGCCTTACAAACGGTTAACATGTGATTAAAAAAAATTATCTTTGCACGTAGTCCACTTTGATTGAATGTTATATAGGCTTAATTTGCCTTTGGACTGGTTTATTTTACAGTATGATATTTAAATTCAAGCCTCTGATAAAAGGGTACTTATGGAGTTCTACCAAACCATTCCTGGGTCGAACAGTTCCCTAACAAACTCTTCAAATTAACATAATAAATCTCTGAAACTTCAAGGTGATTAAACAGTTGTGTATTTTTCTTCATTTGAATGTATTATTGGACTTCGCACCCCCTATCCCGAATTTGTCCGAAGTAGCAATATATATTTTTTCAGGTAACTTAATAAGAACAATTTTTTTCCTTAATGTTCTAAAAGGAAAAATTTACCTCATATTTATGAATCTGAAATGAGGTTTTATATGAAATTTCATCAAATGGATCAATCTTAAATTCTTTGTCTCTGAAATCTATTTCGTTCGAAACAACTTGCCTATTCTTGTTTGGACCTACAAATTCAGTATGGCTCTTGTTTTAGCTGCCTTTCTATGTAGACAACCTCAATTGCTTTCTTCTCTAGACTATTATTAATTTGTCAATTCCATTCTATATAAAGTATTTAAATTTAAATATAGGCATGCTTATCAAGTTTTAATACCAAAAGTTACTAAATAAAAAGGTTTCTGTTTCCACACTAATGACTATTTACCTTCATTATACATTTTTTTTAATTTATATATTTTTTATTACTTCATTAACATTACACATTATTTATTTATTACACAGTATTACTATTATTATAAACTGAATTAATTAATAAATGGATTTCATTATTTAAATGTCAAAGTTTTATTCATAAAAAATTGCTATATATATATATTATAATGAGTGTTGTGATTGAGGTAAAAAGGAGTTTTAATTAAAGTATAACATGAGTTCTAGACTAAATGTTAAATATAATACAGGATTATTTACAGACTAAATTAGGGGAAGGGGGTTATCTAACGGCACAGATTAAATATATTCCACCAGATAGGACACTTCCATAAGCTCAATGGTAACCGAATCGCAACTTCAGAGCCCCTAGTGACAACAGTCGCAAACATTCCGGGAGTGTCGCCACAGGTAGGTATTTCTTATCTTATTTGTATAGTATCTATCTTTTTTTTATGTAAATGCGTCGCCGCAGTTTGTTATTGTTTAAAACATCAAACATATTTTACTTTATCATACAAACATACATATTTACACGAGTTTCTTACAGATTTACATCTTTTTCTTAAATAATTTAAACTGAGAAACTGTCGTGTCGATATTAAATAAACAGAACTGCCAACAGGTACATGTGACCGTGACAATCTGACATCTGACAGTTTATAGATCGCGCGCGTGTGCGTTAGTTCTTGACTGTGCTCAGTAGTGGCGCTTGTATCGCGCCGGTTCGGGTTTTCGCTTCAACTGTCAAATCTGTATGACTATATTTAATCTGTGTCTAACGGCGGGCATTTCGGCAATATTTGGCCGGCAGCAGTGCACTCAGCTCGCAGTGGCTTATGGCCGCGCGACATCTACCGGCCGCCTCTGGAACCATCACCGCTTTGAAACCGTGCACTCAGTAACAGCAGATATGCTTTCTCGTGTATGGAACGAGTTTGGCTATCGCGTAGATGTTTGCCGTGCAGCAAACGGTGGACACATTGAACATTTATAATGCCTTAAAAAAACTCTAAAACTTCCTCTTTTCATTGGTATAAAGATTGTTTATTTTCGATTTGTACATTAATAAATACAATTTTTTGAAAATGGGTCCATCATTTAGAATAACCCTGTATAAAAAGACGCATCTATATTGCTCTTTCAAATTAACACTAATGCCTGATGTTGGTATACTATAATAAGACTGAAATTTACAGTTTAATTTCAGAAAATTGGGAATATAGTACAATTCCTGAAGGGTTTTAAAACTTTTTGTAAATATTGAATTTCAATTTTAACATCTATCCAAAACGATCAAACAGTGTAACAAAAACATAATAAACAAAATAGCTTCGTTAAAATAGAAATATAACGCTAAAAGGGATTACACTTACACTTAAAAGGTTTATATGAAACTTTTAATGTACAGATTATGTCTTTAAGTATACTATAATCCCTTTTACCACATATATTTTTATTTTAATAATTGATTTTTCATATATTATATATAATTGTACAAAATAGCTTCTTTCAACAGTTATTTTTAAGTTCCCATTTAACGCATACAAAAAGTCGAATATTTTAATTTTTATGTTACATAGAAGCATATTGTTACATATTGTTAGTTCTGAACGTTTTGATACCAAATTTATGTGTTAGCGAATTTTGTTTCAATATTATCATACAAAGAATGAAAATATTTGCAAATGTTTTTCTTTAATTCGGGAGTTTTAAAAGAATTTTTTCCGGGAATATTACTTTTGATACAATGCGCAGGATTTCTTTGCGTCAATTCAACGCCTCCTAGATAAGAATGCCGTGACACGTGTCACGAAAACGTCATACCAAGCAGGCAAAAACAAAGAAAAAAATTCGAACAACTTGCATGATTCGATTTCATTGGCTCATAGAATTAATAATTATTGTTTACGACTAATAGTTAATAATTCCACGAGCCATCGAAATCGAAGCATGCAAGTTGTTCGAATTTTTTTCTTTGTTTTGCCTGCTTGGTATGACGTTTTCGTGACGCGTGTCACGGCTTTCTTATCTTGGGGGCGTTGGTCAACTTTAGGAAATGTCATCACATTTTCTTGAAAAATCATACATATTAAATTTTTCTGTAGACTGTACTAAAAATTTTTACATAATTAAATATTTAATATTAAAATTATTATGAAGAAATTTAATACTACTAGTATTTTTAAAACATTTTCGGGCATGACATTTCTGTTTTCAAAATTAACTCAAGGATATGGTTTATTTTTTTCAGATGGTCATTACTATAATTTATAAATTTTAGACTGAACTAAAATCTTTTACACGAATAAATATTTAATTTTAAAGTTTATCATGAAATTGAATATTACTAGTATTTTTTAAACATTTTCGGGAATGACCAATCTTATTTTCAAAAAATATCTCCAAGACTTTTTCATTTTACAGATAATTATTAGATTTATAAATTATGAAATTTTTAGAGCCTTTCATTCAATGGTTCTGAAGCTAACCGCTCGATGTACTATAGTTTGTAGCCCGAGATAAAAACATTTTTTTTTTTTTTTTTTTTTTTTAATTAGAGAGAAATGGTTCAGACAAGTTGATTTCTTTGGATAATATTTTTGAAACAAAATCGCCGAAACATAAATTTTTTATCAAAATGTTCAGTACTAAAACAGCTTTTATTAAGCGATTTTAAGAAATAACATTAAAACGTATATATTTTTTAATTATTATTACACTCTTTATTTTTCATTTATATTTTATTTCATACATTTTAGGGTTTAAAATATTCCATTGTTGCAGTTTTACAACCAGTTGGCCTATTTTAGAGAGCGTGATTTGTCGCATCATTAATTCCATTGTTGTTTAACTCATATACAGTTGGAAACTTAAAGAATATTTGGGGATTTATCACTTGCGCCTGTCTAACGGAAAAATGCCGTGAAATTAATGTATAATTAAGTTATAAAAATATATAAATATCGTATTGTTATGGGAAACGCACTAATGTACTTAATTTTTATAATTCTAGCCCATCAGGAAGTGGGTGGAAAGTGTATTACGAAATTCCATTTTTACTTTCATGAAGCCAGTTAAGTTAAATACAAGAGTGTAACAAAAAGAAGATTCAGTTTTTTTGCTCTTATGTATCTGCTAGCTGTTACCCGTGACTTCGTTCACGCAACATTAAAAGAAGAATAAATACATTAATTAAACAAAATATTTCACTCCCGATAATTAAAAACGCTAATAATTAACTAACTATTTATCACATTTCATAGGAGACATTAAGGTATTTTTTGTTATAGGGACCTTGACATAACTCAGTCTTAAAAAAGTGAAATTTTGTGTCAGATAATCGAAAATGAAATTCGCGAAAATGAAATTGCAACCAATGCAAAAAGATGGGCCAAATAAAATCGGGGAAATAGACGAATTGGGTAAAAACAATGTTTTAGCTGATGAACCATTTTACTTTTAACGCCTTTGTGAAACGTTTTAACAGCCATCCTTAAAAAAACATTAATTGGAAATAGTACATGCTTTTTCTTTAAATTCAATTCTGCCTCCTTGGTTTAATGCATAGCTGAAACAAATCTTGTTTTCTAAATGGCAGTATGTTGACAGGCAATTTTAGTTCTCCAGAATAAATTGATTTATGACGTTTGAATATGTGAAAATATGTTTTTATTTTTCGGATAATTTACTGAAATCAAGATTTTGTTTTCACCATCTATTCAAAGTGAAAATAAATTCTGTTTTTCAGTTTTAATGAGAAAATGGTGTAAAAAATATACTGATCTGTTTTATTTCTCCTTTTTTATACACAAATATGGAGTGATTTACTTTCCGTTTTTAGAGAAACTTCGTTAAAATTTTCAAAAAAAAAAAAAAAAAAACTTGGCATCTAATTTAATTTTTTAAATTATGAGAGTTTGTGTGACATCCTCGGATCAATGATAACTGGTATTAAGTAAATCGCGTTGCGTTCGATTGTCTGGGAGTAGTTGCGAAATACAAACACACGGTCAGATTTTAATATAATAGATTCGTGTTCATTTTCCCTTTCTTAAAATTATGATGTGATCTTTAGCAGAAAACTCTCATCTGTATATAACGGATACTCATGCTTAATAATCAGTATAGATAAAAAACATTTACATTTTTCGTTATAAATATGACGTGAAACTCATCTACTTTCTATACTTACTGATCCTTGTATTATTAATGTGAGGAATTGATTCAAACTCATTTTAAAACATATTGGAAAATTCCCATTTTATTTCAAATATGACGTCTCTTTTCCTCCCAGAGAAATCCATTTTTAATCACATAATTCTTGTTAATTTTCAGGAAATTATGTTACTTTAACGAAATAATATTAAATCTTTACTATTAACATTCGTCATTTTTTTAAGTAATCGAGTTATTTCTTTCAATTTTAAGAATGAAAATAACTATTTCTCACTATCCATGACATCATTTTCGACATGGATAATTTTGCGGAGCATATTATTAACATTTGCTAACCATTTTCTTTTCAAACTTCTTTTTACTTTTTAAAATTTAAATAAAAAATACGGTATAGTTATATTAGCCGTGCGCAGACGGTAAAACGCCAAGTATTGTTACCATACAAAAGAAAAAAAGTAAAGAAAAAACCCAATATCATTTTATTTCACCATCAAAGCATATCCGCTTTATTTTCGATGTATGACGTCATATTCGCCTATTTCCTATGGTTATCCATATTGAAACCTTGTATTATTATCAAAAACTAAAAAAAGTACGTTTTATTTCTAATAATAATATTTAATCTTCTTTTTAATTCTTTAAATTTTTTATTTCATTTTCATTTTTCACGTGAAAATTTTTCAATTGAAACTAAATTGTTGAGTAAAAATTATTATTCCTGGTTTTGATTTAGTTTTGGCAACGATAAAGTATTAACAACGGTAAAGTAAATTTAACCATTTGAAAATATTATACGAAAAAATGTCCATTTATTCTCTATGAAAATAACGAAATTTTAAATTAAGAAAAAAATTTGAATAAAATATTCAAAAACCAGCCTATGTTCATTTGAAGATTATAATCAACCTATATGCAAAGATACAGGATTATTAAATGCTCCATTTTGACGCTGGCTTCAGCCTAACATTTGCACACAATCAGATTTATAATATTATTAGGATTAGGATTAGGATGTATGTGTGTATGTCCACAAATTTCTCAATAACTTCTGACAGGGATGCCACTTTTCCACGGAAACGCGGATTTCCGCGTTTTTGTTTATTTCTGAAATCCGCGAATTTCTACCTTTCTGTTTATTTTCAAAATTAAATTAAAAAATGAACAAAAAAAGTGGAAATTTGTGGATTTTGGAAATAGACAATAAATCTGAAATAAACAGATTTTAGAAATAAACAAAAACGCGGAAATCCGCGTTTCCGCGGAAAAGTGGTATCCCTGTTCTGAACGGATTTAAATGTAACTTTTTACACTACAACTGTAGTACAGGAAAGGTTTTATGCTAAAATAGTCCCTGTATCACACACATTGTGTTACAGGAGCACTTCAAAAATTTAATATAGGATTATCTACTACTTGTCAAATGTGAACTACGTTGGCAAATAGATTGCCTTTATAAATAAAGAGAGAAACAACTTACGACCAATAAAATTTGATTCATCGAGAGGAGTTTGGACAAAAATAATTTGGCGAACCATTATCGTAAAGCTGATGTTTGTTGGTTTGTTTCATTTGTCTAATTGAACTTGTCGAGTATTGCCAAGTTCTGGAATGTGGGTCGTCATATTCAACTTTCAATGTGATCATGTGCTTTGTTCGTATGTTGCTTCTTGTTTGTTGGCTTGTTTTATTGAGAACATACATCTGATTTGTGTGCTTGATATCAAGTGCCCGCTTATAATTCATCGTCAATATACAAGGACGAAATAGCCACAAGGAAATTTACAACATCAGAGACAACCGGGAGCTCCAGAAAGTGTGTGCAATGGAGCTGGCGGGAGTCGAACACACTGACCTGACCCCTACGCTCTTAAGCGATTAGCGGAATGGTGTCTTAACCACTCGACTACGGAAGTCTGTGAATGGTGTCTTAACCACTCTTTGTCACAGAAAACAGTCTGTTGTGCCAAACCACCGTCGTAAAAATAAGCCAATTGGAGCAGAATAAGTAAATAAAAATAATAGAAAAAGTTGATAACATAAGTATTTTTGGCCAATTGCAAGAAATTTTGCGGAATAAAAAAACAGTCATTTAAAGTCTTTGTTTATTTTTTTTGTTGTTGTTATTTAGAAATTCCTTGTTTAATATAATCCCCTTAAAAAACATAAAAGTTACATTCTCAAATTTTTAGCAGATGCAAGAGCTTTAATGAATAATTCATTACTCTGTGTAGGATTTTCAGCTACAAACGACTGCCATTTTGCAGTAACAATAATGTTTTCAGCATTTTTGATAAAGAAATCGGTGGCCAATTTGATTAAATCAGTTTCACAATGCCACAAAGCCAACGTAATTGCATCGCAAAATGTGTCGATGGATAAATTTCTATTCATATATTCCATGCATTTGGTTCTCAGATCTTGAACATCGTACTTGTCCGCCGCCATGAAGAGACTGAACACATTGTCTGCGGAAATAGTTTTTACGTCTCCACAGTAAAGGTAATACAGGAAGTCCGAAAAAGAAGAAGGTTCGCAATCCTCGATGTCAATGATGCCTGTGGTTTTTTCCTTCATCTCATTTCGAAATGTGGACTCGAATACTGAAGAACGTGCTGACAGAATGGTTCTGTGTGCCGGGAACTCCTGTTCTTTTACTCTGATGACGACGTCGCAATCCTTCTGCTTGAGAAACAATTCTTTAAAGTCAGAAAGAACTTTATTCTCACGAACAACCTTGATAGACCCTGATAGGCAGTCCTCATCTATTTACCGGAAAGGAAAAAAAACTCATTTTGAGAACCTTAAAATTTAATTAGTTAAACAGCACCAACAAACTGGTGTCATATAATACAAGAGAAGCAAAGTTTGTTAATGAACAACATAAAATAATAACAAAAGCAAGTTTGTTAATGAACAACATAAAATAATAACAAGAAAGAAAAGTCACAGGTCAAGCATAGATTATGAAACACTTTCCAACACATTCAGAATAGGGCAGTTGCAATAGACGTCATGCTGGAGGTAACAAACTACAAATAGGCAGTTCTAATTGGTTTAACTACCCTCACCTCTAACTGAAGTACAATGGTTGATCAGCTGATTGCAACTTCCCTATACTGTAAAAACATTTCACCGTTTAATAAGGTGAAAGAGGATGTTTGTTTGGAAAACGGCATAATACACTTGAAAACACAATTTCAGCAATTACCATCTATAGTCGGAAAAATATCCGAATTCTTTTATGCAGCCCTTTATTTGATCTATAAATTTATATATACGAATACGTGGGTCACACTGAAAATTTTGAGATAGCCTCCAATGTTATCTTCGGAATGAAACGACGCCCACGTATATTTTTTACATTAAAAAAATAGCCAAATGAGAAACTTAGCAAGATCAGGAGAATAGGATGGGTGTTCTATCACTTTGATGTTTTTTATTCAAGAAATTCGACTGAAATTCTTTCTGGATGAGACGATCCCTTGTCATAATGAAGTCTTAATCCTCTAAAATTCACTTCTTGAAAAAAAAAAGTTGCTGAAAGACACTTAATGATGTACCAGTTAGCTGTATCTGTTTTCTTCTCCTCTAGCTTTATGGTGCAAGACCTGTACTTCTGAAGTGCACGTCGCACATTTCTTTTTCTATTGCTCGTTGTTTTTTCACAAATCTTGGTTTAGGGTCATCTTCAATAACCCATACATTACTTTCTTGACATGTTGGAACCAAGGCCGTAGCCAATGGGGGGGATCACCAGGGTTTGATCCCCCACCGAAATTTCTGCCACGATGATTATAAATATGCTATTAACTATCAGTCAAGATGGTCAAGAATAGAAAATCAACTGCAGTCAATATTCAAAATTCTATGCTAGCATTATCTTTATCATTCGATTACGTTGGTATGTCTAAAAAATAAATGCAATTTTTATAAAATATTTGAAATTCATTCGAATTTTCTGGAATATGACTCTGTAAAAGCAAAATCTTAAAATAAAATGACAACAACCTGATTTGTTTGCAACAAATTCTTAAAGAATGCAGTGTAAACAGTTGTATAATAAATATTTTAACAGTAAATAACAGTTGTAAAATATCTACAAACTTAGTTGTTCCGACGAATGTTACTGACATTGTGGCAATAAAACATTTAAAAACATATGTACAAAATTTCAAGCATTAATTTGGTTGACACTAACGTTAATACGTCACTGAAGAACTATTTAGTAAGATTATAATTTTATTTACAATGAAAAAGTCTTAAATTTTCTTTTCTAGTTCTTGAGTTATTTGAATTCGCAATAAAATTTAATATGACCCTTAACACTCGCCTCTATTCAATTAATAAATAACAAATCTAAAATCCCCTTCCGAAATATTTTTCTGTCTACGGCCTTGGTTGGAACATACAAAACAAGTTGGAAATTGTACGTCAAACGTTACAAACGAGGTGCGTTCGTACGCACGTTTTAGAATTAAATTCATGATATCCCGTGCGTAGAACGGGTTAAACAGCTAGTTAAGTATATATTTTATGACACTGTTCATACAAATATCTTAACTAGTTATATAAATATTCAGATATATATGTATCAGCTAGTTATATAAATACTCAGATCTTGATAATTTTTAATTCTGTGAAATGAATTATATCGTCTGCAGATTAATTTCTGTCATAAAATAAGTTTCTCGGTCGCTTGACGATTTAACATCCATCGGAAGCTCATATAACAAAAAAGCACCGATTTAAAAAAAAAATCAAATTTCTTAATAAATATTTTTATTAATATCTCCTAAAGTTTTGATTCGATTTTAATAAAATTTGAAATGTCTCGACAAAATTCTGCAAAGATAATATATTTTAAATTGCAAACCATTTGGTTGGGTAGTTTTTGCGTTGTTATATGCGGACGGACAGACAGACGGACGGACAGACAGACAGACGGACGGACAGACGGACGGACCAAACGACGACTATAGGTGCTACGTATTTATATAATTACGAACGCACCTAAAAAGGCATGTACAGTGTCTCACAAAAGTGATGGGACACTTGTGCTTTATAAAAAGAAACTGCAATAAAATAAATAAACAAACATGTGCAAAAATTTTTTGGGTGTGTTTCATATTTAGAGTTAGTAACAATTATTACATAACATACATTTTGTCAAAATATTAAAATATTAATTTAGTAAAAATACAATTGTTCAGAACGGAGCAAAAAATGGCTCACATAAGTGATGGGACACTTACTTTTCCATCAAATATTTATCCAAAAATTTTACTTTTTAAAAGGTTTTAATATTTTGTTGGATTTCCTTTTACTTTTAAAACATGATTTAATCTTTTTGGGATGGATTCGACTAATTTTTTTGTGATTTCTGGAGTGATTTTACCCCATTCTTCTTGAAGCACCGATTTTAGTTGTTGTTTTGAAGAAATGGTGTGTTTGCGAATTCTTGATTCCAATTCTTGCCAAATATTCTCTATGGGATTTAAGTCTGGAGATTGTGGTGGTGTTTTTATTATTTCAGGACAGTTATATAGCAGCCAGAGTCTAACGTTCAGAGCAGTGTGCTTGGGGTCATTGTCCTGGTAGAATTTAAAATCGTTATGAAGGTTCAATTTTCGTGCTGAAGATTTCAAATTTTGCTTTAAAATATCAATATACTTGTACTGATCCATTATACTGTCAATAAAAACAAGATTACCAACTCCAGCGGACGACATACACCCCCATACCATAACTCCTCCTCCACCATGTTTTACTGTTGGTACCAAGTTCTGTTTGCGAAATTCTTCCCTGGGTTTTCTCCACACCAAGATTCTACCGTCAGAACCAAATATATTAAATTTACTCTCATCAGCAAATATAACTTTATTCCAGTAATCAGAATTCTTATTTATGTTGGATTTTGCGAAAGCTAGTCTGAGTTTTCTATTCTTTTCACTTACGAAGAATTTTTTCCTGGCTACTCTACCGTGATATCCAGCAGATCGAATTACCCTTCTAATAGTCTCAGGATTAACAATTATTCCATATAATGCTTGTAAATCAGCAGCAACTTTTGAAGCACTAATTCTTGGATTTTTTTTAATATTTCGAACGATAATTCGCTTTATTCCATTGGATAGCTTTGATGGTCGGCCAGGTCTTCTTTTATCCTGAATCATATGATTCTTTTTATATCGTTTAATGATATTGAAAACTGTTGAACGACTCAAGTTAACTGTTTCAGCAGTTTTTCTAATAGATTTTCCACGTTCAATATGCAAATGAATAACTAATTTTCGAATTTCAGGCGAAGTTTCTTTTCGTTTAGCATTCATGGCTACACAGAGCTAAAAAACACAAAAATTCCAAAACAAACTGGAGAGAAATACTGCAGACGATTTTATCAATTATTGCCAATTGCTTTTAAGTAAAAATAAAACCCCAAAAAATATTTTTATTGCTTATTTCAGGCGATTTTTGTTGCATATATAATGGTGTCCCATCACTTATGTGAGCTATTTTTTGCTCCGTTCTAAACATTTGTATTTTTATTAAATTAATATTTTAATATTTTGACAAAATGTATGTCATGTAATAATCTTTACTAAATTTAAGTATGAAACGCACCCACAAAAAAATGTGTACATGTTTTTTTAATTTATTTGATTAGTTTCCTTTTGTAAAGCACAAGTGTCCCATCACTTATGTGAGACACTGTATGTCTCCATAACCAATTATGATTTTAGAAATAATGCGGTGCTTTAACATCATTAAGTAATTTTAGAGTTTCTTTACTGATTCTGACACACTTCGATTTTTGGTGTTCTGTTAAAATATGTGAGAGCCAGCGAAAAACTAATTAGGTGCGTTCGTAATTCTATAAATACGTAGCACCTATTGTCATCGTCTGGTCCGTCCGTCTGTCTGTCCGTCCGTCCGCATATAACAACGCAAAAACTGCCCAACTGAATGGTTTGAAGTTTAAGATATATTATCTTTGCAGAATTTTGTCGAGACATTTCAAATTTTATGAAAATCGAATCAAAACTTAAGAAGATATTAATAAAAATATTTATTAAGAAATTTGAATTAAGAAAAAAAATCGGTGCAGCGACCGAGATACTTATTTTATTACAGAAATGAATTTGCAAACGATATAATTCATTTCCCAGAATTAAAAATCATCAAGATCTGAATATTTATATAACTAGCTATAGTACGAACGCACCTCAATTGTCACGTTTGACGTACAATTTCCAACTTGTTTTTTCATATACAATTCTTCATGAATAATTTTATATATTAGCTTCGGATCCAATGATAAGTTCCTTCTGTAGCATTTGGTAGGTACACAATTATCATGAATTAACATTTTTCGTACGGCGGACACATTTTTTGTGTCTACAGCTGACAAAGATCTTCCCTGTGTATTCTTATCCAGGAGAGAATTTCGTCCTCTTCTAAATTCTATAAATCATCTGAATACAGTGGTATGAGATGAAGCTTGATTTCCATATGCTATTTGTAGACGTTAAAGACACACTTGATTTAGCCCCACTGTAAAATGTTAGAAAATAATAACTCAAAAATACACTCGCGTTACTCCATTTTCTCTTCTTAAAAAAATTATTCTACGATAGCTAAATTGCAGTTGTTGTCACAAATTATAGTCTGCCGATATAAAAATGTCCAAATTTAAATATCCGATTTTTTTTCTGCGCATATTGTCTGCAGCTGCCTCAAAAATTTCAGTGTTACCCTCGTATGATATATATTATGCGAAAATTTAGTTCAGTTAGAAAACGCGTAGCAAAGTTGAAAATTCCCCTTCAGCAATTTCCGTCACTAAGCGAAAATGCACTGGAATTATTTTGTGCATCCCTGGATATGATCTATAGAATTTATACACACCAAGTAATAAGTAACTGACTGTAACCGAAATGTTTTATGCGTTTCTGTAAATGAACGAAAAATGCCATGAGAACCCTATTCTATAATAAGAATCTTGTAGTGCACGTCAGTGATGTAATATCAATTTCAATATGTTTGAAATAGTATAACATCATTAAAATACACTGTGAATAATTTTTCCCACAACTATAAACTACTTGAGTACTCTTGTAAACGAACTATAAATTCTACACACTTCATTTTAAATACCGAACATTCCATGGTAAACCGCAATAACATATATCAATTACATGACAATCCATGATTATTTACGCGAGAAGACGAGCCGAATTCCTAAATACTTTTCAACTATGTTGGAAAGTTAAAAAGAAACTCTCTGATGACAACATGCTTGAGAAATAATTCTTTTAAATCTGAAAGAACTCTATTCTCACGAACAACCTTGATAGACCCTGATAAGGAGTCCTCATCTACTTAGAAGGAAAGAAAAAAAAATATAACTGATTTTGAGAACCTTAAAATTTAATTAGTTAAACCAGTGGTTATTGTGTTCCGGGTGTACCCGGATTTTCTGGTTTTTGTATCAGTCCTTCCAGATTTATAAGATCCTTATGTTCAGCGGAAAAAAGATAATCGAAACTGAAAATGTGCTGTATAAAAAGTACAAAAAATTTCCCCAATATTAGTGATAAACATTTTATTTATTCAACTGTTATGCAGAGACTGATGGAAGAAAAACTGGCAAACCCTCTATTTTGCATCAATTGGAGCCATAGGTGTATTTTTTATCCACAGGATAGAAATCCAACTTCTGAAATGCGTTATTTTGGTCTTCCCTAGACTGAATGCTGAAGCTTTTATAATTTCAGCGTTACTTTAGGTACCGTAGACCCGAAAAATCCGACGTAAAGGAAGAACAAAGACAAAGTTTTACTATTTCAGATCCCTTAGAATAGGAAAAAATAGCAAAATATTATTTAGATGTTATTTTGGTACCCATGGGATGGAGGAAAAATGAGTAAATATTTGCTATTTCGGCGTTATTTCGGGTTCCGCGGACAAATAAGAAAACATTTTACAACTTCAGCAATACTTCAAGTCGCATAGATCAGAAAAATACGAGGAAGAAAAGTGGGAAAGTTTACTATTTCTGTGCATTATTTCGAATCCCGCCGACTCTAAAAGAAAACGAGAAAATTTTACAATTTTCGCATCATAACGCAAGGTCAGGTCCCATGTCTCGGGCAAGCTGGCAATCAGCTAAAAGCAAGCAGATTTCAGAGAAATAAACCTATTCATTCAAAACTGACAAAAACTGTTACATTATTATAACTCACATTTAATAGAAGTGATATGAGTTCAGTATTCCAAATTATTATTCCAAATTTGTTTTCCTTTAACCCCTTCCATCCCGTGTAGTCACTAGCCGATACATGTTATGTAAAGCGCTTCAACTCATGTATCCTCTAGTAGCTGCCAAATAACTTGGAATATAATATTTGGAATTATATTCCTACTTCCATGGTTGCTACATGATCTATAATCTGTGTCTGTGTCTTTATTATTTCATTCAGAAATAGAATTTTGTCTTCGGGTTTTGAAATTAGATTTGAGTATAAATACCAGAATAAGTTTGGATCTCACGCAAGTCTTTAAGCAAGCTGGCAAGCAGCTAAAAGCAAGCAAATCTCCGAGAAATAAACCAATTCATTAAAAACAGGCATTATTACTCGCATCTAATAAAAGTGATAAGAGTTCAATATTTTATTCCAAATTTGTTTTCCTTTAACCCCTTCCATCCCGTGTAGTCAATAGTCGATACATGTTATGTAAAGCGTTACTACTCATGTATCCTCTAGTGGCTGCCAAATAGCTTGGAATATAATATTTGGAATTATATTCCTACTTCCATGGTCGATGGATGATCTATAATCCGGGAAAAATCTGGAATTGAAGCATGCGCTAAGACAACGTCATCCGGGGGCGAAGGGGTTAAGGAGAAAGTACACCTTCAATGGTTTTAAAAAATCGAAATTTCAGTTTTCATATTAAATAAAAATCTTTTTAGTTCTGAATTCAGTTTCATTGATTTTATGTTTCAAAATAATCACACAAGGCAAAAGTGTTTTTCTATAGGATTTCTTTTAATTCCAATAGGTTTAAACCTTTACGTTTGAAGTTTTTTATCCCGGAATAGTAATTTTTATTGTTTCCTACATGATTACTTAAGCACTTTATGAAATGTCTTGAAAATTTCAGAAATAATAAATATTACAATTTTCTGTAGACTGAACAAAAATGTTTTAAATAAATATTTAAGATTAAATTTTCAAAATTAGTTTGAATATTACCATTATTTGAAATAACTGAACATATTTACGTATGAAACAGAATTTGGAATATGCTATTTAAAATATTAAATCACCAGGGAGTATATGTCACAGTAGGACCACATATTCAGGTGGAATTGTGCATGCTTCATTTAGGAGAAATTTCTGTAATCTTCAAAACCAACTTTCTATTAAAATTGTACCTTTTAAAATTACTGCGTTTAGATTTAATTAATTTTATATTTTTGAAATCTGGAATGTGGTTGGTATTGAATGATTAACAAATTTCGATTGTAAATTGCCAGATTTGTAAGCGCGTTTATGCTTTTTGTAAGCGGATGTTGCACAATCGTTCAGTGTCACAATCTTTACAAGGTTACTGTAAACTGTACCGGTATTCTGTAATGGGAGGAGGGGTTAGGCTTGAATTTGCATAACATATTCTTCATAACATTCTGAGGTTTACAGATTGTACTAATATCGATTTGAATAAATGAGATATTTTTTCTTACAAATATTTATAATATTGAGTGGTGACATAACTGGTAGGACTCCTGTGATTTAGGGCGGATGATACAGATTGCTGTGAAAAAAAAAAATCTTTTTAGCCATAGTATAGTGTGTGTATGGCCATAATATAGGGTAGTATGGCCATAATATAGTTTAGTATGGCCGTAGTACAGGATAGTATGGCCATAAAATGGCCATTTTATTTCAAATCGTTAAAGGTTTTTTTTTTTCTTTTTCAACTTGAAGGACTTCGACATTGCTACAATATTTTACCAAAATCATTTGCACATTTTTTAGCATTTTTTTTTTTTGGAAAACATTTTTTAGATATTAGTTAGTTGTATAGATAATTATTACATTTATGATCTCTCCAAATTTCAAGGCATTTCATTTAGTAACTGTGAAGTTATTTTACGCTCTGTACCCTAATTTCTTTTCCGAAATAAAAGCCGCTGAAAATTTTTGAATTAAAAGGATACGTATAGGAATGTGGTCTTTCTTTGACTAATATTTTTGTAGATGTAAAATCGTTGAAACATAAATTTGATATCAAGATGTTTTGAATTAAAATGGCTTTTAGTTAAAATACAAATTGAAATTTCGATTTTTCGACGTATTAAAGGTGTACTATCCAGAATAAAATTTAATTAATATTATGATCTTTTTAAAAACATTACTATGCTTCTTCAATCAAAAAAATGTGCCAATCCTTCCTTAGAATAGCGTTTTTAGGACAAAAAAGTTAGTTAAATTAATTGCAAATATAATAACAAAACTTTGTTTCTTTTTCAATGAAACTAAAAGAATACTTTATGTTCTTAGTCTAGACAAAAAGAAAGATAATTAGACAAGTAAAGATTAAAAAATGAAGAAACTTTCTACAATAAGAATTCAAAATAAGAAAAAAAACTAGGATGTTGTACATTTTATCAAACAAATTTAATAGGATACCTTCAGCTCTTGGCATGTGACATTCATGGTCGTACCAATTCTGTAAGAGAACAACTTCGGAACAGTCTGGACATTTCAATGGTTTTTCCAAGCACTTCTTCTCGTGCCACGCGACGAATTCAGCAATTAAAGTATTTTGACAATAAGAACACTCCGCAGTTGCAATGTCACCTAATGTAAACATGGCATTATTGTCAAAGAAATTTATTAATTCAGACTACAAATAATGGGAACTTTTCCGTTAGCGGGTACCAGTTGCCATTTTGCGATCAAATGCTAATTGTGGTAAGCAGCTTATTTCTCATCGACAAAAGTTGTAATACAGTTATTTCCTTTTAAAAATTGTTCAAAGCTCTGAATTTTTAGGCTTACGTGCTGACACAAAAATGGCGACTGTCGTAGGCAATTTTTTTCAGTGTTTGTACAGCCCCTTGAGTTTTAATATAAGTAATTTCTAAAAGTAATATTTACCTTAAAAAAATAAAAACGAAGAATACTTTAAGAAAATACTGGTGTTAAAATTCAAGAGACCATACAAACGCTAAAAAAAAAAAAAAAAAAAAAAAACCGCCTACGACAGACGCCATTTTTTGTGTCAGTGTGTACGAATGGTATTCAGTTGTCGGTGAACTGTTACACAATGATGTCATTCATACATTTTTTTTCTTCAATGCTTGTAGTTGCATTTTCAGTGGACAGGTAGAATTTTATCTTTTTAATATAGATTTAAAAAGATTATAGAATTTAACCTTTGCTTAAGATAATCAACATTTATTATGGAACTCTAATTAAAAACTTCAATAACCTAAAAAATAACTTTTTAAGCTTTATATTTTTTTGATAGTCACAAGTTAAAAAACTTTTAAAATTTTATTAAATTTTAAAATAAAAAAATGCATGATCTATGCAATTTCTGTTCCTAAGTTTCGTGAAAATGCATGGACATTTTGTAACCTTACTTTTGTCAAATGATACATAATGTGTGATGAAATTTATCCTAGACGAATACAGGGGCCTCCGTGGCCGAGTGGTTAAGACACCATTCCGCTAATCGCTTGTGAGCGTAGGAGTCAGATCGGCGGGTTCGACTCCCGCCAGCTCCATTGCACACACTTTGTGGAGCTACCGGCTGTAACTCTCTGGCGTTATAAATTTCCTTGTGGCTATCTCGTCCCTGTATATTGACGATGACTTATAAGCGGGCACTTGATGTCAAGCACACAAGTCAGATGTATGTTCTCAATAAACAAACAAACAAGACGAATACATATTTCATGCCGAGAGATTTTGTTCAAAAAACTATATCATAAAATTATAAAACTTAAAAATATTATGAAATGTGATGAAATATGATAAAATTAAAACTTTTGATGAATTCTTGAATGATAAATAATTAACATGGAGTCGCGAAGAAGGGTCTTGCCACAAGAAAAAGGTAGAGTGCCTTAATTTAAGAGAGTGGTGACATAAAGTCTTGAAAGGTCGCGATTATTAGGTGCGTTCGTAATTATATAAATACGTAGCACCTATAGTCGTCGTTTGGTCCGTCCGTTTGTCCGTCCGTCTGTCTGTCTGTCCGTCTGTCTGTCTGTCCGCATATAACAACGCAAAAACTACCCAACCAAATGGTTTGCAATTTAAAATATATTATCTTTGCAGAATTTTGTCGAGACATTTCAAATTTTATTAAAATCGAATCAAAACTTTAGGAGATATTAATAAAAATATTTATTAAGAAATTTGAAATTTTTTTTTTTTAAATCGGTGCTTTTTTGTTATAGGAGCTTCCGAAGTTTAATCGTCAAGCGACCGAGATACTTATTTTATGACAGAAATTAATCTGCAGACGATATAATTCATTTCACAGAATTAAAAATCATCAAGATCTGAATATTTATATAACTAGCTGATACATATATATCTGAATATTTATATAACTAGTTAAGATATTTGTATGAACAGTGTCATAAAATATATACTTAACTAGCTGTTTAACCCGTTCTACGCACGGGATATCATGAATTTAATTCTAAAACGTGCGTACGAACGCACCTCGTTTGTAACGTTTGACGTACAATTTCCAACTTGTTTTACCTTATATCAAGGCAACACTAGATACCGGACTTGCTCATTCACTCTCAAAACGTCACAAATGGTGGCTGACCGCGACCAGCGATTGGTCCAAAGCAACGCGCCCATCGTTTTGTGCCAATCGCTGTATGTCTTTCCTCCTAGTCAGCCACCTTTTGTGACGTCATCATAATGAATGAGCAAGCCCGGTATGTAGTGTAGCCCTGCTTATATCAGAAAAACAGTCTGTTTTTAAACCTGCAATTATTGTCACTATAAATTAGATTTATGCGTAAGCGGATTCGTCAAAGCGAATATCGCCACGTTATGCCCTAGTTTGGACAAAAACTTGAGATCTGAGCATACGCTCTTTGCAAATGTTACCACTCTCTTATTAAAGTACTCTTGATAGAAAGTTTACTTGAGAAATCTTTGTTTAAAGACTGCTGCATTCTTTCATTAATAATTTTAATTTATTTAAATCAGATTCTAGAATTTACGTCGGCAAATTTTTGTGAATTAAAATTTGGAATGAATTATTCCAAAACTGCCGATCAAAATAATTATATGCGAGAAATATGTGCTAATTTTTTACTTTCTGTGCCTTAAACAAAAAAGGTGGTTCTAAGACAGAACGTTGAAGTTGATGAAAGCTTATTTACTCTTAGAAAATAGAACGTTGGACGCATTCTTCCCACAAGTCTGATGTGTATATTCAATAAGCAAACAAACAAACGCATTCTTCTAGTCGCATGAGTTTTTCGTTAATGAAATATAAATGTATTTTTCTTGCTTGTAACTTTTTCATTATTTTTTGTTTTTAATAAAATACTTATTCTTTTTATTAAACTAGGTATAATTAGGCTTAAGATTTCTATCTCTAGTTAGCTTCCACATACATGAATGAATTGCGCTTGATACGTTAGTTAGCCATCCTGCTAACATTTGTGCATGGTGCTCGCTAACGGGAAAGTATCAAATAATGAATAACCACAGTAACATGAATAGAATAAAATGAATTTGAAGAACTGAATTCAATTGAATGAATGGGCTAAGAAATTATACAGCACTTAAAATTCAAATAAAAAGCAATAACAATCCTGTTTACAATTTCTTTTTCGAGATAATCAAAAATTAGTTCAAAACGCACGTGTCGAAATTAAAATTGAAACATTATGAAGAATAGCATGAAACTTTACACAACATTTTATAATTAAGACCGCATTATTATAAATTATTTGACAATAATTTATAACAAGAAATATTACTTTAAAAAATCAAGTAACACAATGTTAACGTAAAATTTATTGAATTCGTGTAAAAAATTTGACGAAAATTCGTCCATTAGATATGTGATTTACATCAATAACATGAAACATACTTTGTGCCCCTTGGAATTTTCAGGTCTGTGTCCGACCCGGGCCATTTATTTTTCAGTGTTTATAGTCCAGCCTGGCCCGAGAAAAAAAAAGAAAACGAAATCAGGCTCGACCCGATCGAACCTGATTTAATTTCTGCAAAATGTGTCGATATTTCTTAACAAAAATTATCCTATAATTAAAATTCTTATAAAAGAGTATTGCATATTTGTGCAAAAATGTTAAAGCACAGCTTTTTTTTAATTATATAGCTTCATATTCAAATTATAAATGATGAAATACGGAATAAGCATTACCAATGATCAGTTGAGAGACGATTATGTACATAACGACTCATTAAAAAATTAAAGTAGTTTAAAATTTAAATAAAGGTGGCTTTGCTAATTTTAAAATTCTGTCTTGTTTTATTAAAAAATTAAATTTCAAAACATACGTCACTGTAATTTAAGAAACCAAATTAAAAATTTTAATACAAATGAAAATATTTCTATACCTTTGAAATTTTTACAAAAAATTAAAAAAGTCACCCCAACACGAGCTCGCGCCAATTTTCTTACATTAGAATCAGGCAATGCCGGGCTGGGCCTGGAAACAGGGTCTGACTAATACAGAGGTAGCTGTCCCGGGACCCCCATTTGAGGGGTCCCCCATGGGTATAATCAGGATATTAGTTAAGAGGTTGCCAAATGATTGAAATTAGTCAAAAGTGACCAAAATCCTTGCATTTTCAAAGATTTAGGAAGGGATTGCGGCCTTTCCCTTCCTTTCTCTGAAATTGTAACCATCTTTCTTGTGATACCCTGCATACAGATATAAATAATATCTGGTACAGAATTCCTGTATACATACCATAGGTATGAAGTTTAGTACTTGTCACTTCGGCACAATTCACGAACAATTTATATGGATAGACAGAAGGGGGGGGGGGCAGAGTGATGTTCGCCCCGGGGTTCTAGATAGGGTCCTCCTAGTCGGGCCCACCTGGAAAGAATGAAGTACAGACCCTACCCGTCTTATGTCTGCAGAAATATATTAAGCCTGGGTTTAGTACCCGAGTCTACAGAAAAAATTGACCCGAGCACTGCTTATGGGCCACGCCCGTGCCCGTGAAAACATCTAATTGAAACTTATTTCTGAATTTTCCTTCTAATATGTATCAAATTACTTTCTTTACACGGAGCTATTACCGACTTACTTGCATCCTCAGTTGATTCAGAGCACTTGAGAGTGAAGAACACGGTGAAGCCTTCAGAAGATATTAGTTCAGATTCTCTTTCCTGGAGCTCAGACCTCGACAGGCATTTAGCATTCCCGTACCCTTTGCCTGCCTCTCTGAAAACGCTCGTGAGATGTTTCTCTCGAACTTTCTTTCCATCCAACGTTTTCACACCGAACGAGTAATCTAGGCTGATGGGATTACCAGGCGATTTTCTCCAGAGGAACAGACCGACATATCCAACTGAGTTGTATATTCTGTGACCATTGGGATAGACTCTCAAGTGCCAGAGTGCACCGGCGAAGAAAAACGAAGGACTAGAGTAGTTCTTATTGTCTTCCCCTGTAAATAGAGATGCAAAAGAAATGTCCCCTGTAAATAGAAATGATTGGCTCTACCTTGGGCCAATATTACATTCATTGACATTAAATTTACCTGAATATTAGAATGTTGACAGTTTATTAATATTGGCATATAAAATATGTACCCAATGTGAAGTCAATAAAACCAGTATTGGAATTTCATTAGTAATATTTCTAATGTATTGCAACAATTATGAGTTTACATTGAAAATATTTCCAACGAAGCCCCAATATTAAGACAATATTTCATGTCAATGAATGCAATATTTTCTTGCTTCTGTAAATAAAGGAAAATGTGGGAGTTTCGGAAATTAAAAAAAAAAAATCATGGAAAGAAAGAAACTAATATATCAAAAAAGTTTATACAGGTTTTGCGTGAAATAAGGTACCCGCTTCAAAGGATTCCGGAGAGGGCGTTCTATTGCTCCGAACGAAACGAATTTTATACAAATAGCTGAAAGAATGGACTTTTTATTTCAGAAATCCGTCGAAAGGTGGCGCTGTAACATCCAAATAAGTATTCTATAGGTTTATACATTTTAATTTCCCATATTCCTTCACATAAATGTTTCAATATTTTACAATAAATGCTCATTATGTACGCCTTCGTTGTCAGAACGTGTTATAACTGCAAAACTATATTTCCTATCCCTCAGTGTCGTGAGTCTGGTCAAAGGTTCAAATCATGGCGACGAATGCTTTCTTTCACAGCTGGCGCAGGTGCATTTTTTAATGAATTGTTGAATTACAAAATTTTTACTTGACTAGCACATTTTATGAGTTATCTGTAGTTTAAATTCCGTCTGGAAAACACCCCCTGTAAAGCGTATAACTTAATTTTCGCTAACCTTGTATTTTTTTATACTCCTTTTAAGCATAAATAACAATGGAAATTAGATTAGACAATGATAGATAAATAGAATTAAATTCAATATAATCTGTTTACACTGCAAAAAAAGAGAAATGTTTCTTAATCTAGGAAAATACAATATAACCACAAACGAAAATATACACGTCATTTCCGAGTTACCCATGATTTTGAAAAGCGTTTTTTTATCTTTAGAAACCCCAGAAACTAATATATTTTCAAGATTTAAAAAAACATTTATAAAAACATTTTTTTAAATTTATTATTATTATTATTATTTTTCCTACAGATTTTTGGAAACGTTTCCGAGTAGTTTTATAATGAATCAATCTGTTTTTAAAATCTGGAATAAAGATTTTTCGGATATTATCAATTCTCAAGTAGACATTTTCATGTTTTAATATCTTGTTTTACAGACAAACTTAATAAACTATCAGCATTAACATTAACATTAAAATTAATATTATTTTGTTACTGTTGTATGTGTAAATTCGCAGCTGAGAATGTTTAATTAAAAATTGATAGCATCTTAAAAACCTACATTCTAGTTTGAGAAAACTAATTAATACTCTATAAAAACTACTCGGAAAAGTTTCCGAAAATCAGTGGCAGCAAAAGAAACTTTTTTTTTTCTTTAAATGCTTCTTTAAATCTCGAAAATATATTGGTTTCTGAAATTCCGAAAGATAAATAACGCTTTTCGGAATCGTGGATAACTTAGAAGAGGCTGTTGTGTGTTTTCGTACGTAGTGTTATATAATATTTTTGAAGATTAAGAAACATTTGTCTTTTTTACTGTGTATAGATGTGGATTATAAACTGTTTGCTCCAAAGCACATTTAAAAAACAAACACATTATACTATAACCAATTATCAAAATGTGGCTGCTTAATTAAGTATAATTTATATCATTTAATGAAATAGAAAAATAATGTTATTTTTAAAAATCAGTTATAGAAAATAAAAAGTAATTATGTTTAATAATTTACTTTTTGTTTTTTAAATATATTTACTTTTTAGTGAAATTTTTTTTTGATAAATTGATAAAAACATTCATTTAAAAAGTATCCGAGAAAAATTAATTATCTACCATCTAGGCTAAACGCTTTAAGAAATAATTGAACAGATATACATATATATATCCCGAATTAAAAAATAATGTATTTTTAAAAATTCTAAATGAGCAAATTATCTCAAAATTCCTATGTTCTCAAAATTTTAAACTTTCCTTCCCAAATTTCCAGATTTAAGAACGCAAAAAACATAAAATACTTTAAATTTTCAAATTTTCAGCTTAAAAAATGAAGCCGCGTGTATATTTAAAAAATTTTAAATATACATAATTTATATAGTTTCATTTCTAAACAAATAATGCGTCACATGTGCGTGTAAATATTTTGAAATATGAACAAATATTAAAAAAAAAAGTATAGGTCGTTCGATAAGTTCTCGGCCTGACACAGAATTGGTACAAGTATGACCAAATGACAATGGTTTTTGTAAAGTATGATCCTTTAGATGGCATGCTACCGAGTTCACGAACATACAAAAAGAATTACAGTCTATCTTAAAGGATTCTTGTCCTTCATATTCGACGATAAAAAAGTGGGCTGCTGAATTTAAAAATGGTAGGAAATCCATTCACGATGATGAACGGTCAGGACGCCCAAAAACCGCTACGACCGACCAAATCGTCTCAAAAATTCACAATGCCGTTTTGAATGATCGCCGATTGAAGATACGCGAACTTGCTGGCATTGCAAACATCTCGATCGACCGTGTCCACTACATTTTGAACGATATTTTGGGTATGAACAAGCTTTCTTCTCGACGCGTGCCGCATTTGTTGAACGTCGACCAAAAACCCCAAAGAATAAACATTTCTTAAGACTGTTCTCAAACGTATTGTTTTGCAAGTTCCAAAATAAAATGAATTTTTGCCAAAAATGTTGTGTTTTCTTTGTTAGGCCGAGAACTTTTCGAACCACCCTCCGTACTATGCTGCACTAAAGCATTCGCACACAAGAGTGTATCTTAAATGTATTGAATTGCAAGGGGACTACATTGAAAAATAAAATGAAATTATGTCAAAAATCTTGTTTTTTCGTTATCAGGCCGAGAATTTTTCGAACCACTATATTGTAACCTATAAAAATTTTAACAGAAGTCGACTTCTAGACGCTATAAATATACGAATCCAAAGTTATAGCTTATTTATGCCAAGTAGTTTTTAAGTTATGCTTTAAAAATTACCCGCATAACAATCTGTTTTGCAACGCTTAAAAATAAATTTAACATTAGGTGTTCAAAACTTTAAATTTGCGTAATTCCTAAACTACTTGACGAATGACTACCCGTTTGGTATCCTAGAGTACAATTTTCTGAAAAATCCGAATATGATGTCAAAACTGCGTATTCGTATAGAAAATTTCTGAGTTTGGTACAATTTCTCTATGAAGGCTTTTCCCTAAGCCTTTTCTAAACATAAATTCAAGGATACATAATTTCCAGTCGAATGCTCCTGCTGTTTTCCTCCGACAATTTGAGTGATTAAAATGTAAGGGGTGTTCTTTTTTCTTTCTTTTTTTTCTTTTTTTTTGTTTGTGTGTGTGTGTGTGGGGGGGGGGGGGGGGAGGGATCCGTACCTTTTAAAAAAATGTATTGAAGCTAAAAAGTGCAGGCGTAAGATGCTTGTATAACTATTACGTTTCTTTAAAACTATTATACATCGATTGTAGGTAATATTACAGAAAATATACGGAAATATATTAATTTCTTTAAATTTTATATAAAATTAATTTTTATAATAAAAATTTTTAAAATACTAATAAAATATTTTATAATTTTAATATTATAATTTTAATAATTTTAGATATAATAATTTTAATATTTTATAAAAAATATTAATAAAATATTTTAATAAAATTAATTTTTTCATAAAATTAATTTTATGAGCTTTATAATGTATCAATAATTACTTTTTAAATTCTTTTTTTTTTTTCTCAAAAAAAATGCTTGTTTTTATTATTAAATGACATATTTTAAAACTTATGCATAATTTAAAGAAGTTATCATCAATAATATTTACAAAAGTGTGCCCAAGTTATCAATACTTATAGATATTTAGATAGAGGTAAATAAAAATTAAACAGTTACAATGAATAAAATTATGTATATAGCAAGTATTGTGTCTGATATATATGTATATATAAACTAAAATACATCTGTTTTAATCCTTTGTGCCCCAACGGTACTTCAATTTTCTTCTAAATGTGATGCAAAATGTATTTAATATTTTTATTAATAAACTAGCAAGCTACGCCCGCTGCGCTGGTAGGTTTCTACAAATGAACCATGAATCAAACGAAATATATCGTTTAATTTGACCTTGTATTTGAAAGCAATCTGTATATTTACCTGGAATATCCTTCCACATTACTGAAAAATGACGCCATTGCGCTATCATATATTCTAGTGTGCAGTCAAAATTTTAGCTGTTAAAGACCAACTCTTTTATTGGTTCATTTACAGTTAGGGTTTGGTAAAGAACGATAAAACTATATGCAATATACTAAAACCATCACTAAAAATTGTCGAACTAACAATGCAAACAAATTATCTAACAAAATCCATTCAGTAGAAGTTTTTATAAAGGCTAATCTTTGATAATCGGGTTCATCTGATTATAGAACTTTAGCACATAATTCTAAAACTAACAGAACGATATAAAATATACTAAAGCCATCCTTACAAATTATCTACTTAACAATGCAAGTCACAAAAAATACGCCCAGTAAAAACTTTCAAAAAGGCTAATCTTTCGGAATCGGCTCCACTTGACTATATAACCTTCACACATAACTGTTTGACTAAGCAACGTAGAACAATATGTAGTACATTAAAACGATTCCTGAAATAGCATCTAACTAACAATACAATTCTCATCAATATCCGTCCAGTAGAACTTTTTCAGAAGGCTAATCTTTCATAATCGGAATCAAATATTGAAAAGGCTAATATTTGATAAAAAATGGTCACCCGATTTTCGAATTTCGCCCCATAATTCTAGAACTAAGCAACGTAGAATGATATGTTATATAATAAAACTTTCCCTGGAAAATTATCTAACAGTGTAGGTTCCATTGAAATCCATTCGGCAGTACTCCAGTTATAAGCAGCCGGAACGAAATTTCATATATGTAAAAGTAAATAGAAGTATATTGCCATTAATATAGTTTGCATTTGAATAAAAAAAAAGTTACTTTTCGGTTAGCCGGGCGCAAGTGATATATGTACATATATGTATATATATGTGTGTGTATATATTCATACATATAAGTGTATATATATGTATGTATATACATGTATTTGTGTAGATATATGTGTATATATATACATGTATATGTATATCACTGGCGCCCGGCTAACCGAAAAGTACCAAAAAAAAAATATATATATACTGCAAAAATGCAGTCGTACACTTAAAAAAAACACCTTTTGGCTTAAAATCCTCATCAAAACTGTTTTTCCTTTTCTTTTCTTTTCTTTCTTTTTTTTAAATAAAATTAGTAACAGTTTTTCTTTTACTTTTCCTGATGTGTAGCCATTTCAATTTTTTCTGCAACAAAAAAAGACACTTTTTGGCTTAAAATCAAATTGTTTGGGTCAAAAGTAAAATCAAAATCGCCAAAAACAAAAGATACATCGCCAAATATTGTTTCAATATAGATATCTTGCCCCTTGAATAATTTTTTAAGCATTACGAACATTCCCAATCATGTTTAAATTAAATATTTTCGTTTTATAATATTCTATCATCAAAACTCTTTTTTCTTTCTCTTTTTTTCTTTTTTTCTTATATAAAATTAGTAACAGTTTTTCTTTTATTTTTCAACATGTATAGCCTTTTCATTAAATAAACAGTAATGATCGCCAAAAAATTAGCAATGGTAACCTTTTTGGCCAAAATAACAGAACTTTCTATCATAATTCTATAACTAATATACGTAGAACGTTGTGTTATATACTAAAACCTTCCCTGAAAAATTATCTCTCGAACAGTGTAAGTTCCATCAAAATCCATTCGGCAGAACTCGAGTTATAAAGGAACGGAACGAAATTTCCGTTTGTGTTTTATATATTATAGTAGAAGTAGATTTTTTGTTTCATGCAAAATGTTTTGCCATGTTTAGAAAACGTGGCCAATTTTTTTTCGCTACCATTTTCACATAGAATATCACTTTTGCGTTAATAAAAGTGGAAAATCTTACACCAAGAAAATATCTCATTTAGAGATGAACTCACAATGTGTATTTACTTTTATTATTTCTTAAAGATTGAGAGATTCAATATATATATATATATATTGCTAATTAATCTAACAAGGGAACCACTTTTGGTGAAGCATAGCATCGAGACCTGGTGTATTTTATAGCCCTATAGGCCAAAGTTAGAGAACCAATAAAATTTGTCTGAAAAAATTGTATTTATTGATTTAACAGAAATCATTGATTTAACTTTAAAGCATAACTTTCAAACTAGCTAAAGATAAGAAGAAAAAAAATATTTGAAAAGTTATAAAAATTCTTTCAAGAACCTTCGAATTTTATTAAAAAAAAATACAACATTTTATAACTGCATTTTTGGCAGTGCGAAATTGGCTTTATTTGTTACTACCCTGGCCGAATGTCATAGTTGTCTGCTGTGTGTGGGTAGTGGTTTGGATTTGTAGCACCATATTTGGCGACTTAACTCGCTTTTGGCATGAAATTAACAATTAAAATTTTTTTATATAACACGATTTTTGCCGACAAATTTTATCGGTTCTCTAACTTTGGCCTAGAGGGCTATAAAACGAACCAGGTCTCAATGCTAGGCTTCACCAAAAGCTGTTCCCTTGTAAGTGGTATTCTTCTAAATATTTTACAACAGACTAATAATTATTTAAATTGTAATTCAATTTTAAAGAACGAAAAATTCCATATAAATCATATATATTAGGGATGCACAACCTGTGGCCCGTGATGGGTAACTGGTGGCCCGCGGAGACCATACATGCCAAAATATCCAGAAATTTCGAATTTCCTTAATAATTCGCGAGAAAAATTTGCAAATTTTGTCCATAGATCGTAGGAAAACATAATAAATTTCGTCGATCGGGCGCATAAAATCATGAATTGCTCCGACTGGACGCGAATTTTGTCGAATGGGCATGGAAAAATCACAAATTTGGCCATTTTGTCGCAAGAAAAAAAAATCGCAAATTTCCATAATCTGTCGACAGAAACCAGAGATGCCAAAATCGGAAATTCCGGAGTTGTGAATTTCGTCAATCACTCAAAAAAAAAATCTTTAATTTTGTAAACCACCGGAAAAAAACCCCCGTGAATTTCGTCGATAAGGCACGTAAAATCGGGAATTTCATGGATCGAGCTCGGACAAACAGCGAATTTCATCGAATGAGCGTGAAAGGATCGCGAATTTTGACGAACGGTCATGGAAAAAATTTGCAAATTGTCCATAGATCGTAGGAAAACATCGTGAATTTTGTCATTCGGGTCTGTAAAATTATGAATTTTGTTGATAGGCATGGAAAATCGCGAATTTCGTCAATTGGGCGCGGAAAAATCAAAAATTCCGTCGAATGTTCGTGAAAAAATTATAAATTTCGAGGAACGGCCGCAGAACAAAAATTGCGAATTTCACCATTGTCAAGAGAAAAAAATTGTGAATAGATGCCAAAATTAGAAATTCCAAAGTTCCGAATTTCGTCAGTTTGCTACAAAGAAATCCCGAATTTCGTCAACCACTCACGGAAAAAATTGCGAATTTTATCAATCAGTCTTTTAAAAAAATCACGAATTTCGTCAATTTGCTGCGAAAAAAATCCCGAATTTCGTCAACCACTCAGAGAAAAAATTGCACATTTCGTCACTCACTCATGTTAAAAAATTACAAATTTTGTTCATCAGCTGTAGAAATGCGAATTTCATCAATGTATATCAGTTGAAAATCGTGAATTTCGTCAATCAGTCGTGGAAAAAAATTGCCAATTTTCTCAATTGCTCACGGAAAAAAAAATCACAAATTTTGACAATTACTCACGGAAAAAATCGCAGATTTTTTTCAATCCCCCCACCTTCCATGAAACAAAATTTTGTCTGCGCTACGGATGTCAGCCCTCTACTATCCAGTCATTCTTGTGACTAGCCCTCTTCTTATAAAGGTTGTGCACCCCTACTCTTGATATACCCTTGCCAACAGAATTGTATATGTTGACAGGGAAGGAGGGAACCTAGGGGGCTAAATCTATCCTTCCGAAATCGATGTTTTTTTAAATCTGATTATAGGCTTAGATCCCCCCCCCCTCCCTACATCTCCTCGAAACAAAATTCTCTCTGTGCTACTGATGGTGGCCCGCGACAATCTAGTTATTTTATAAGAGGCCCTCTGCTTCAAAAGGTTGTACACCCCTAATATATATTATTTCTTATGTCAATATTCTTCTTTCTAAGCACGTACAAAATGCACAACAATGAATGAGGTTATTATAAGAAAAGCTTTTTAGCAGGGTTTTGGTATAGCACACTTACGCTTCGTTAAAACACGTTGTTTGATTAAAAATTGCAGTTAATTAAAAATGAATGAAAAAACGCATATGCAGTGCAAAAGCTTCGCACGAGTCGACTGGTATTCTATTTTTCTAATATATTTTTAGATATGAAAGGGGAAAAGTTATTTCAGTGCTATTTTACTTAATTCATAATTTTTTACGTAGAGGATTAAGCGAGAAAGGTTTTTTTTTTTATGTATCTTTCTAATAAACTTACATGATTATAAAGCCAAGCCAAGTTTGCTTTGTTCGTGATGTCGAGAAAAGGGAACTCGATATTCTTTCTATTTGAGTATTTTACAACAACTTTTTTACGTTACTATTAAATGGTTTTAGGAAGGAAAATGATTTAATCAAGAAAACTGCAATTCCTTTGGTAAAATTTGAAAAAAAATTATTTAAAAAAATAATTAAAAAAACTTAAATTCCCCATCTGCTACAATTTTGAAATTTTTGAAATTTTTATTTGCATATCTTTCTTAAAAGAATAGCCGAGAGTGATGCGGGTGGTGCGAGATGTGGTTGAATTGGCCACCATCCGCCTCGAAATCGTGCTAAATTAGGCTACTCACTTTAGGTAATGTAGTTGACATTTCATACAGTGCACCGAGCGAATTACAGTGTACGTCTAGAATAGCACTTTTCATGATACCATCGAATTTAGCACACAAGAAGTTAATTCTCTTTTAAATATAATTAAAATATCTTCTTTATTATTAAAGTTATGACCAAAATTCGGCCTCAGATTAAGATGAAGCGCCCTGTATGTTTGACTAAACGAGTAGATTGCGACCCTGGTTTCCTATATAAAAATTGTTTGTTGTAGTGTGCTCTACCACCTCTTAAGAGCCTACACTAGTCACGGGAAGAAACGCTCACGCTAATGTTAAGTCTATGGGAAGGTTATCGCGCGATTTCTCGCTCCCATTTTAATATTTTTAAATGATTTTTTTTTGCATAGGATAGCTGAGGTCGATCTCTAACGTTGTTAGTTTTAACTTTTTTGATTTAGGTTACAGTTTTTTTATAAGCGGACATTTTAAATTTTGGAACCGGTTTGAACCGGTTCTGAAATTGAAAGTACCTTTATATAAAAAAACTGGAACCAAAATTGAAAAAGTAAAAACTAACAACGTTAGAGATCGACCTCAGCTACCCTATGCAAAAAAAAAAATCATTTAAAAATATTAAAATGCGAGCGAGAAATCGCGCGATAACCTTCCCATAGACTTAACATTAGCGTGAGCGTTTCTTCGCGTGACTAGTGTAGGCTCTTAAAGTTTGTAAACATTGTGCTGAAACACCCTGTATATATTATTGAAAATCTGATCCGTAATTTTATCAAATGCATCTTAAGGATCGTCCACGAAAAATAGAGAGTCATTTCAAAAGTTTATGTTGAAGTTTTGTCACTTTGAACATACATATTAAAAAAACAAAAAGCACAAATTGAGAGAAATGAGTTTAAAGTTTAAACTCTGAATCATCTAAAGGAGAATGGATGCAGTAAAGAAATATATTTTTCGCATATTTTTAATTATCGGATCTTTACGGCAGACTGTGAGAATGTACTACGCTTCTCTAAATTCATTTTAATCAAAAAGTTGGAAAATTGTTATTTTCGTCATTTTTCGCAAAGTTGGTCCGAGTTCCCTTAAGGTATCCACACACCTTAGAAGGTGATTTTTTGAAAATTCTAAAAATTTCTCTTCGTACCAATTTTTCTAATGAGATTTAAGTTAAAACTTTGAAAAATATATAAACCTTTAGAAATTACATAGAAATGATTTTTAAAAGTGAAAAATAGCCAAAATTGTGCGAAAAATTGACATCATCAAAACACGATAGCTCAAAATCAAATCAATGCATTCCCATTTTGTAAATTGTATAATAAAGAGAATAACTTTCTCTAGGACATAGACTAGCCGCATTATAATAGCATCTCTATCGCAGAAGCTATGGCACTTGATGTTCTAATGTAATGAAATATTCGTAAAATTTCTTGCAACTTTTTAACTTATAACAGTGTAAATATAAAACTAATTAATATGTTATCATGATTGTAGTCTATTCTCTCAATAAACATTTGTAGAATAATTTAAAAAAAAAATTCAAGGCATTTCATGCGTATTTTTTTGCTATAAGGATGTTTTGCGTACAGTAAAAATCCGAAAAACGTCATTTAGAAAAAAAGTTTAAAATATCTTTTAAACGCGGTTCTTGCAAAAAAATAATTATTATTCTTTAAAGGTTTAATTATACACTCCATGTTTTTTCTGGGACATATAATCCAATTTAAATGTTAGATCTGGAAAAAGAAGAATATAAACATACATTTCGGCTTATTTCCGGTTTGCAGAACGATATTTCCGGTTGTAAAATTCCTCGGCAAGCTGTAAGAGATGTAACTTTAAACAGCTGTAATTTGGATTCTAATTGAGATACAGACACAATTAAAGGATAATTTGATAGATAAAAGAACGGATTTTAATATTAATGCAAAAATGGAAAATCGATATTTTTATCGAAAATTACGTTTTAAAGGTGTGGTGGATACCTTAAGGAGCAGTTAACGTTCCTCGGCCCGAAAAGTAGGTCAACTTCGGAATTTTCATTTTCATGGAAAGATTAAAGTAACACAAAAACCGAAATTTACGCACTTATTTTTCATAGTTTTTACTATAAAAAATGCGTTTATAAAATAATTATTAAAACTGATGGAGATATTATCAGTTGCATATGGGAATACTGTGCGCACCTCACCATGTGTCGTGTAGTGCACAGCTTGCCAAAGTCATCTGAAACAAACAAAATGAAAATTTTCAGAAAATATATTGAATTTGAGGAGGAAATATATTGAATCTAGTTTTAGTGAGAAAAAATCATGAACGGTAACCTACCCCAAACCTTAAAGGGGAAAGTTTTTGCGGTGGTAGTTTACTTAATTCATAATTTTTAACATAAAATGTTAAGGCTGTTTGTCAGTGAACTTCCCTATTCCCTCGCCAATGTTAAACCTATGGGCGTATGATGCATTCGTATATTTAAAATATCTCCTCAGGAAATTAATATTTTTAATTTCTGTTTTCTGTGTACTCTTCTTAAAGCATGTTTCTTTTATTCTTACTTAGTTCTCAAAATATTTCTAAAAGATGTGCTTCATTTAAAATTTTATGTGTTAAAATCTTAGCGAAACTGAATAAGAATTTAACACTTCACATAAAATTAAGTATATAGTTCAGAAAAATTTTGACAACTAACAAAAAAAGAGACATTTTTTAAAAAGTGTAAACAGAAAGCAGAAGTTAAAAATATTAATTTGCTGAGAATATATTTTAAATATATACGAATGCACCCTTAGTTCATAGGTTTAACATTAGCGAGGGGAATCAAGAAATTCGCTGAGGAACAGCCTTTTTCTTTTTCTTGTATATATCTTATATATAAAAAAATTACATTATAAAATTAAACTAAATCTGTTTCGTTCGCACTGTCGAAATGTCATTTGTGCCTTTGAACGGGGTATTTTCATACGTCTTGTAACTCTACCTGTGAGTGAATAGAAGTTCTGGATTTTCCATTCAATGTCAAGTTCCCTCTGGATTTCATTCACTCTTCCTATGGCTTCCATAACAAGGGCATATGCTTATTTGTTTATCCTTATTTGCTAACGAGTCTCACATTCAAAGCACCGTGTAGCAGTAGACTATCTGTAAACAAAAAAAGAATTCAATATAATATTATACTAAGCTGCGTGGCAATCTGATGTGTTGCATTTAAATTGGAGAAGATCTTTCATTTGAAGAGCTCGGGTGTAAAACAAGTTAAGTATAAAAATGGACGTTTAGAGATATTCATTATTCATGTTTTCTAAAGAATACTACAAACAAAACTGTTGTGATTTGATTGCTACCTCTGAAACAACGGATTTGTTAAGACTGGAGTTAAAGAGCTTACATTAGTCACACGAAGAAACTCGCAAGCTAATGTTAAATATATGGAAGCGTTCTTTTCAAATTTCTTGCTTGCATTTTAATATTTTAAATATATATATACACATATATATATATATATATATAATTAATTATAATGTCTTTGAATTTCAAAACACATATCAAGTTCTTGTAACATTCTAATTAAATCTCCAAAGATATATATATATATATATTAAAATGCATGCGAGAAATTTGAAAATAACGCTTCCATAAACGGCCCCACTAGTGACCGAGAGGTTCTGCTCTCAAAGCTGGTAGACGGGAGGTGCTGGGTTCGAATCCAATCGCCTCGTCGGTCAAATCGTTCGGAGTTTCCGTGTGTTTCTTCGAACCTTAGATTGGTTATCCTTGCGTAAATACGAGTTTGGTTCCCTTAGAACCCCCCCCCCCCCCCCACGGGCCTATATCCCTTGTGCAGGTAATCAGCCGTCATTATTACGCCACCACGCATGGGTTTAGCTTGCGAGTTTCATCGCATGACTAGTGTAGGCGTTTAAGTCAGCTAATGTATAATTTTTTGTTAATATTTTTTTTTGTCTGCTAGATTTAATTTTAATGGGCTCGTGTGTAAAGAGTTTTTGTTATTAATTCTTTATTCATATCTAAAATTTCTCTTGGATTATTATGGCATATATTGAGTTATAAATAACCTTGTACTTTTAAAAGATTGTCAATACGCAATTAAACAATTTTATATATAAAAAAAAAAAAAAAAAAAATTGTTTGTTACCATGTTTTACACCCGCACTCTAAAAAAAAAAAAAAAATCCGTCAATTTACGGAAAAAGGACTGGCAGCAGAGTTGCCGGAATGTTTCCGTTTTTTGAGGAAAGTTCCGTCTTTGAAGTCCGTAATATTCCGTAAATGGTGCGATACAGACGCGAAGGAGTTGAAGCGCATCCGTGGCGATAAAAAATACTGCAATCCCATTGGATGATAGATTTTTACAGTAATAATTCCGTATTTGAAACTCTGTAATCTTAAAATGCCAACAGATATACGGGAGAGATTCCATTTTTCTAACAAAACGGAAAATTTCTGATCAAAATTCACGGATACAAACCTGTCAATAAACGAAAAATTTTAACAGTGCGAGCCCTTTAATCTTTTGGAGAATGAAATTAAATCTAATTTATTGCACATTTAGAAAAAAAATGTAACATTCCTTTTACAAAATTTGAAGAAAGAAATGATAATTACAAGGCCAATTAAATATTTTCTTAATTGAAAAGCACGTTTTAGATGACATCATTTGCCATAAGACTTTTTTTCCACGATTTAGTTTCTGATTTTGGATGTTTTGGAATAAAAAAGATGTCTTTTTAATGAACTTATAAGTTTTTTTTAAATTTTATGAATTAAAATAAATGTTTTTTGCCTGTTAAACTACTGCACTTTTAGCCCTCTTTCGAAAAGTTTTGACGCCGTATGTCAGAATTAATTAGTCTGATTAATCAGATTATTAAAATAAATGTTTTTGTACATAATATCCAGTTCTTATGAATAGGGGACAACAACTGGGGCCATTCAACTCCAGTTGAATGCACTGAGTTTAAATTCGTTTAATTTTCTTTACTGAATGTTACATTCAAACAACGACAACAACAACAACAAAACCATGCATCACGCATTGACTATGAAAAACTTTCCAACACATTCCGAATACTGTAACAAAACTTCACCGTTTAATAAGGTGAAAGAAAATATCTAACAAGGACGAAAAAAAAACAAGAAAACGAACGCAGCGCGTTCCGGCATCGAACCCGGGCCCTCGGAACAACGAAAAGACGC
This sequence comes from Maratus michaelseni, assembly GCA_963931845.1. NCBI lineage: Eukaryota > Metazoa > Arthropoda > Arachnida > Araneae > Salticidae > Maratus > Maratus michaelseni. The sequence goes on from OZ007596.1 coordinate 56,597,777, forward strand.
CATACCAACTGAGCTACGACCAACGTAATTGTTTCGTTACAAAGTAAGTATTTAAGCTGTGTTATAATATTAGACCCCCCCATTTCTCGAGAACTAAGGAGCGTTGTATAAAATCCATTGAACCTGAGACTAAGGGGCTTCTACCCACAACATATATAAAAATAATCAAAATCTGTGATTACCAAGCTTGACACTCTCCTTGTAAGTAAAAAAAATTTGGAAAACCCACAACACATTTGAAAACCTGATTTCAGCAATTACCATCTATAGTCAAAATAATATAAAAATCTTTTAATATCTTTTTGATACAAAATACAAAATATACATTGGATTTAGAGCCTAAAATACAAAACATTTTTCAAATTAAAAAAATTCAAAATACAAAATACATGTATTTTTGAAATACATTTAAAATCGTATATATATTTTTTAATCTTGAATTAAAATAAATGTTTTTTGCCTGTTAAACTAGTGCACTTTTAGCTCTCTTGCTAAAAGGTTTACCGCTATATGTAAGAATTAATTAGTTGGATTAATTAGATTATAAAAATATATGTGTTTACATAATATCCAGTTCTTGTGAATAGGGGACAACAACTTTCCAGTTGAATGCAAGGAGTTTAAATTTGTTTAATCTTCTTTATTGAATGTTAAACTCAAACAACAAAAATAAATCCTGCATCACGCATAGACTATGAAACACTTTCCAACACATTCCGAATACTGTAACAAAACTTCACCGTTTAATAAGGTGAAAGAAAATATCCAAGTAAAAAAATTTGGAAAACCCACAACACATTTGAAAACCTAATTTCAGCAATTACCATCTATAGTCGAAATAATATCCAAAATCTTTTGTGCAGCCCCGTAAAGGATCTGTAGATTTGTATATACTACACATAGTATACCAAAATTTAGTTTAATTAGGAAATGCATAGCCAGAGTTGGGCAAAATACATTCATAAACCATTTTCGATACAAAATACAAAATGTAGATTGGATTTAGAGCCCAAAATACAAAATACTTTTCTAATTAAAAAAATTCCAAATACAAAATGCATGTATTTTTGAAATACATTTAAAATACAAAATACATTAAATTTTTTTAAAAATAATTTTGTACTAGATTCCACCAAGTAATCACAAGTGCTGTTAGAAATCTATTTAATTTTTAAAAAATTATAATTTCCAAAGTAAAGAAGCAAAACTGATAAAGAAATTTCAAATACATGTATTTAGGATACTGCCCAACTCAGCGCATAACACACTTGAAAATTACCCTTCAGCATTTTCCCTCAATAAGCGGAAATATACTCGAATTCTTTTGTGCAGTTCTGTATAGGATCTATAGAATTTATACATAGTAATTAATATTAAAAAAATAATTAAATTTAAAAACGCACACCACAATTGAAAACGCACTTTCAACAAATATTTCTCATAGACAGTACTGTAGTCGGTTGTTTTTTTGTGTCCCTGTGAACGAACGATAAATGCTTGCCTATCATTAGGTGCGTTCGTAATTATATAAATACGTAGCACCTATTGTCGTCGCTTGGTCCGTCCATCTGTCTGTCTGTCCGTCCGTCCGCATATAACAACGCAAAAACTTACCCAACCGAATGGTTTGGAATTTAAGATATATTATCTTTGCAGAATTTTGTCGAGACATTTCAAATTTTTTAAAAATCGAATCAAAACTTTAGGAGATATTAATAAAAATATTTATTAAGAAATTTGAATTTTTTTTTTTCAAAATCGGTGCTTTCTTGTTATAGGAGCTTCCGAGGTTTAATCGTCAAGCGACTGAGATACTTATTTTATGACAGAAATGAATCTGCAGACGATATAATTCATTTCACAGAATTAAAAATCATCAAGATCTGAATATTTATATAACTAGCTATAGTACGAACGCACCTCATTTGTCACGTTTGACGTACAATTTCCAACTTGTTTTCTATTGTAAGAATCTTGTAGCGCACCTCAGTGATGTATATCAATTTCAATATGTTTGAAATAGGGTAACATCATTAAAATACACTGTAAACGATTTTTCCCCATAGATTACAATGTAACGACATCCTCTTAGCTTTCATAAAATAATAATAATAATAACAATAATAATAATGATAATATACCGGACGCTTATATAATTTTCGAATACGAAACAATACGAAATTAAACGAACTATAAGTAACATGCCATGGCAAACGTCAATAACATATATCAATTACATGGCAATCCGATTATATTTACGTGAGTTAGAGCACGGAGGGGCGGCCGGACAGACCGAATTCATAAACACATTTCAACTATGTTGGAAAGTGTTAAAAAAAACTAGCAGATATCAGCTATTAAATAAGGAAACTTTGTATCAGTCACCATAAAAACAAAACAACACACGTTTGCAGTTCGAAAATTTTAACAGCCCGTCATCAGCCGTGCTAAGTCATATTATTTTTTGTTGCAATTTTGGCGTAGTTCTTTTCTAAAAGTAGAATAAAAGCAGATTGTTTTCCCTTCTAAAATCTTCTATTGGTATTCAATGGAAATGCAACATAGCGGCTTCTAGTGCCAAAACTAGGCGCTCAGCCACATAAGTGCTTTATCGACGTGCTGCAAAACAAATTTATGTGGTTACATTGTAAAACATGGTTATTGAGGTGCGGAGGTCAAAATTTTATTTTCTTTATTTATAGGCTTTATTAATGAATTTTTTTCATGAAATGTGTCTTTCTATAAAAATTCGTTTTCAAATAAAAATGTTTTGATAATTTTGAATTGTTTTTTTCTAAATTTTAATTTTTTTAATCTTTGATATAACTCTTGAACTACTTGCCCCATTTCATTGGTTTTTTTTAGGTGCGTTCGTAATTATATACATACACAGCACCTATAGTCGTCGTCTGGTCCGTCCGTCTGCCCGCATATAATACTGCAAAAACTAACCAACCGAGTGGTTTGAAATTTAATATATATAATCGTTGCAGAATTTCGTCGAGTCATTTCAAATTTTATGAAAATCGAATCAAATCTTAAAATGATATTAATAGAAGTTTTCTTCATTCTATTCAATCCTATATCATACGTAATTAATTCAATGATATCCCATGATAGGTAATGTTTCTAGGTTGCCATGATGATTACGTCCTATTTAAGAGGGAGTCCTATTAATTCCGTATTACTGAATTTTAAAACTGAATTTGTATACTAAAATGATTTAATTATAGCAATCGAATAATATACCGACAGTTTTTTAGATAGATGTTTCCGGAGAAATAGATATTAAATGGAAAAAGAGTCTCAATACGGATTTCAAGTTCTGAAAATTTCAAAGGTAGGCTTAGGTTTCGAATTGGAATTTTCAGTAACTGTCAACAAGAGATAAAATATTGCCAACTTAAAATATACTTAGTTTATTACGGAAATTAATCCTATCATTATAACAGACGATATAATTCATTTCACTGAAATAATAAAATGATGGTTTTTCAACATTGTGTTGTATTGGATATTTGCGCATAGTATAATTTTAATGTAACATAATTGTAATGAATTGTTTGTAAAAGTGTATTGAAATTTAATTTCATAAAATAAAATTAATATTTATAATATGAAAAAATATATATTTTGTAAAAGATGAAAATCTTTAGAAAATTCAGAATTAATACCGTATTTTGCTGAATTTAAAAACCGAATTTGTGTACTAAAATTGTTTAAATGTAGCAATCCTATAATCTACCGACAGTTTTTTGGGTAGATGTTTCCGGAGAAATAGATATTAAATGGAAAAAGAGTCTCAATATGGATTTCAAGTTCTGAAAATTTCAAAGGTAGGCTTAGGTTTCGAATTGGAATTTTCAGTAACTGTCAACAAAAGATAAAATATTGCCAACTTAAAATATACTTAGTTTATTACGGAAATTAATCCTATCAATATAACAGACGATATAATTCATTTCACTGAAATAATAAAATGATGGTTTTTCAACATTGTCTTGTATTGGATATTTGCGCATAGTATAATTTTAATGTAACATAATTGTAATGAATTGTTTGTAAAAGTGTATTGAAATTTAATTTCATAAAATAAAATAAATATTTATAATATGAAAATATATATTTTTTGTAAAAGATGAAAATCTTTAGAAAATTCAGAATTAATACCGTATTTTGCTGAATTTAAAAACCGAATTTGTGTACTAAAATTGTTTAAATGTAGCAATCCTATAATCTACCGACAGTTTTTTGGGTAGATGTTTCCGGAGAAATAGATATTAAATGGAAAAAGAGTCTCAATATGGATTTCAAGTTCTGAAAATTTCAAAGGTAGGCTTAGGTTTCGAATTGGAATTTTCAGTAACTGTCAACAAAAGATAAAATATTGCCAACTTAAAATATACTTAGTTTATTACGGAAATTAATCCTATCAATATAACAGACGATATAATTCATTTCACTGAAATAATAAAATGATGGTTTTTCAACATTGTCTTGTATTGGATATTTGCGCATAGTATAATTTTAATGTAACATAATTGTAATGAATTGTTTGTAAAAGTGTATTGAAATTTAATTTCATAAAATAAAATAAATATTTATAATATGAAAATATATATTTTTTGTAAAAGATGAAAATCTTTAGAAAATTCAGAATTAATACCGTATTTTGCTGAATTTAAAAACCGAATTTGTGTACTATAATTGTTTAATTATAGCAATCCTATAATTTACCGACAGTTTTTTGGGTAGATGTGTCCGGAGAAATAGATATTAAATGGAAAAAGAGTCTCAATATGGATTTCAAGTTCTGAAAATTTCAAAGGTAGGCTTAAGTTTCGAATTGGAATTTTCAGTAACTGTCAACAAAAGATAAAATATTGCCAACTTAAAATATACTTATTTTATTACGGAAATTAATCCTATCATTATAACAGACGATATAATTCATTTCACTGAAATAATAAAATGATGGTTTTTCAACATTGTCTTGTATTGGATATTTGCGCATAGTATAATTTTAATGTAACATAATTGTAATGAATTGTTTGTAAAAGTGTATTGAAATTTAATTTCATAAAATAAAATTAATATTTATAATATGAAAATATATATTTTTTTGTAAAAGATGAAAATCTTTAGAAAATTCAGAATTAATACCGCATTTTGCTGAATTTAAAAACCGAATTTGTGTACTAAAATTGTTTAAATGTAGCAATCCTATAATCTACCGACAGTTTTTTGGGTAGATGTTTCCGGAGAAATAGATATTAAATGGAAAAAGAGTCTCAATATGGATTTCAAGTTCTGAAAATTTCAAAGGTAGGATTAGGTTTCGAATTGGAATTTTCAGTAACTGTCAACAAAAGATAAAACATTGCCAACTTAAAATATACTTAGTTTATTACGGAAATTAATCCTATCATTATAACAGACGATATAATTCATTTCACTGAAATAATAAAATGATGGTTTTTCAACATTGTCTTGTATTGGATATTTGCGCATAGTATAATTTTAATGTAACATAATTGTAATGAATTGTTTGTAAAAGTGTATTGAAATTTAATTTCATAAAATAAAATTAATATTTATAATATGAAAATATATATTTTTTTGTAAAAGATGAAAATCTTTAGAAAATTCAGAATTAATACCGCATTTTGCTGAATTTAAAAACCGAATTTGTGTACTAAAATTGTTTAAATGTAGCAATCCTATAATCTACCGACAGTTTTTTGGGTAGATGTTTCCGGAGAAATAGATATTAAATGGAAAAAGAGTCTCAATATGGATTTCAAGTTCTGAAAATTTCAAAGGTAGGATTAGGTTTCGAATTGGAATTTTCAGTAACTGTCAACAAAAGATAAAACATTGCCAACTTAAAATATACTTAGTTTATTACGGAAATTAATCCTATCATTATAACAGACGATATAATTCGTTTCACTGAAATAATAAAATGATGGTTTTTCAACATTGTCTTGTATTGGATATTTGCGCATAGTATAATTTTAATGTAACATAATTGTAATGAATTGTTTGTAAAAGTGTATTGAAATTTAATTTCATAAAATAAAATAAATATTTATAATATGAAAATATATATTTTTTGTAAAAGATGAAAATCTTTAGAAAATTCAGAATTAATACCGTATTTTGCTGAATTTAAAAACCGAATTTGTGTACTAAAATTGTTTAAATGTAGCAATCCTATAATCTACCGACAGTTTTTTGGGTAGATGTTTCCGGAGAAATAGATATTAAATGGAAAAAGAGTCTCAATACGGATTTCAAGTTCTGAAAATTTCAAAGGTAGGATTAGGTTTCGAATTGGAATTTTCAGTAACTGTCAACAAAAGATAAAATATTGCCAACTTAAAATATACTTAGTTTATTACGGAAATTAATCCTATCATTATAACAGACGATATAATTCATTTCACTGAAATAATAAAATGATGGTTTTTCAACATTGTCTTGTATTGGATATTTGCGCATAGTATAATTTTGATGTAACATAATTGTAATGAATTGTTTGTAAAAGTGTATTGAAATTTAATTTCATAAAATAAAATAAATATTTATAATATGAAAATATATATTTTTTGTAAAAGATGAAAATCTTTAGAAAATTCAGAATTAATACCGTATTTTGCTGAGCCCCACCAGTGGCTGAGAGGTTGTGCTCTCGAAGCTGGTAGACGGGAGGTGCTGGGTTCGATCCCAATCGCGCCCGTCGGCCTAATCGTTCGGAGTTTTCGTGGTTTTCTTCGAGCCGTGGATTTATCCATGCGTAAATACGGGTTAGGTTCCCTTAGAAAGACCCCCACGAAGGGCACTCCCCCCGGGCCTATATCCCATGTGTAGATAATTGGCCGTCAATAATCAACCCAACCCAACCCGTATTTTGCTGAATTTAAAAACCGAATTTGTGTACTATAATTGTTTAATTATAGCAATCCTATAATTTACCGACAGTTTTTTGGGTAGATGTTTCCGGAGAAATAGATATTAAATGGAAAAAGAGTCTCAATATGGATTTCAAGTTCTGAAAATTTCAAAGGTAGGCTTAGGTTTCGAATTGGAATTTTCAGTAACTGTCAACAAAAGATAAAATATTGCCAACTTAAAATATACTTAGTTTATTACGGAAATTAATCCTATCATTATAACAGACGATATAATTCATTTCACTGAAATAATAAAATGATGTTTTTTCAACATTGTCTTGTATTGGATATTTGCGCATAGTATAATTTTAATGTAACATAATTGTAATGAATTGTTTGTAAAAGTGTATTGAAATTTAATTTCATAAAATAAAATTAATATTTATAATATGAAAATATATATTTTTTGTAAAAGATGAAAATCTTTAGAAAATTCGGAATTAATACCGTATTTTGCTGAATTTAAAAACCGAATTTGTGTACTAAAACTGTTTAATTATAGCAATCCTATAATCTACCAACAGTTTTTTGGGTAGATGTGTCCGGAGAAATAGATATTAAATGGAAAAAGAGTCTCAATATGGATTTCAAGTTCTGAAAATTTCAAAGGTAGGCTTAGGTTTCGAATTGGAATTTTCAGTAACTGTCAACAAAAGATAAAATATTGCCAACTTAAAATATACTTAGTTTATTACGGAAATTAATCCTATCATTATAACAGACGATATAATTCATTTCACTGAAATAATAAAATGATGGTTTTTCAACATTGCCTTGTATTGGATATTTGCGCATAGTATAATTTTAATGTAACATAATAGTAATGAATTGTTTGTAAAAGTGTATTGAAATTTAATTTCATAAAATAAAATTAATAACTATAATATGAAAATCTGCACATAAAATAAATTTTATATTCATGCATTTTTGCCTAACAGTGCAACAGCTATTGCACCAAGATCTGAATATTTATAAATCTCGTTATAGTACGAACGCACCTCATTTGTCACGTTTGACGTATAATTTCCAACTTGTTTCAGTATTGTGTGCAGGATTTATAAAAATATTAGTTTGGAAAATTTATAATAACTTTAAAAGTACCGAAAAAAGAGGATTTTTAAGTGATTTTTATTTAAAGGAATATAATTTCGAAATTTTCAGATACAATTAAAAATCCAGATATAAGAATATCTGGATAGATTTATTACAACGTACATTCCGAAGTTGAGAAAACTGATTAATACATTAGAAAAACTATTCAAAAGCATTTCCGAAAATCAGTGGCAGCAAAAAAAAAAAAAAAAAAAAAAAAAAAAAAAAAAAAAAAAAAAAAAAAAATTATAATTTATTTATTAAATATCGAAAATATATTGGGTTTCTGAGAATAAAGAACGGTTATCGGAATTGAGAGTAACTCAGAAGAGATTATTACATATCTTCGTTCATGGTTATATAATTTTTTCCTAGATTTAGAGACATTTTTTGCAGTGTAATAAACATGAGAAATATACAATTCTGTTTTTTTCTCTGTAATAAATAAATACATATATGTTTTACTACTTATCCCTTTTCACCAGCTTTGATGAAAGCAGAAAAAATAAAAGTATGCAAGAGAAAGTTCACTTTACTCACCGAACTGTGTTCCACAAGAATCACTTTAGTATATCTAACAATCAATTAATAGCGATAGAAAATAAAGCTCTGTAAATCTAAAAACATCGTCTAGTGTAAGCTTTTCGAACAAAATATCTTTTGCTAATCCAATAAGTAGGCCTCCAAATTCTATTTCTGTATGCATGTGTTGTAAAAACAAAATGACGTCACATGAACATTCTTAAGGTTTCAGACTCCCTTTTAAAAAGACCTTTGACAAATTCGTTGTAAGAGTATTTATTATTAATAATTTTTTACTTTCCCCATTTGCAATTCAACGACTATCTTTAAATGATGCCAGAAGCTAAATGTTGTAAATTACAATCGTATGGCTTCAAATGTTTGTTTTTACTTTTTTCTATATTCATAAGAAGAAATTACTGGATTCGTGAAAATTTCCTACTTCAGGTTTTTGAGGAATTTACACGTTTTGGGTTGTCTTGAATACGATTTGACTATTTTTAGAAAATGTCTGTATGTCTGTGTGTAGCACAAATTCTGTGGCCCCTCTAACTTAAGTTCCATGAAACTTCATATTTATTTGCACTGTTCCTAAATATTAATTGCTTTTACAGTTTTCAAACCAGTTTCCAAAGCTTATTTTCTATGCCTAATAATTATAAAGAGAATATCATAAAAATGTTTACAATTACTTTTTGAACATGCATGAATTAATATTACTTTTTGTCCATTATCAATTTGTTTTAAGATTAAAATTTTAGTCAGTTCTTCTACACAAAATCAAAAAGAAAAAAGTCTTTTTTCCATAATTCTCTTCTGTTAGACGAACTAACTGCTGGGTTACCAGATTTATCTATAAAACAAGAACAAAAAATCATGCGTTAACCCTTTAACGGATAAAGCAGGTCAATTGCTAAAATGTTGAAATAAATGGTTGTCACCGGAAATTATGAACAAATTTATTTGTATATAAGAAAAAAAGCGATATTTCACATACATAATAAATTGAAAACATTTCTATTAAAATTCTGCTGTCATTGTTGAATTTCGTAATTAAAGTTTTGTGGTTTCATAGAGAAACCAATGTCCGTTAAAGGGTTAAGCATAGAATTACGTAACATTTTACAACACTTCCAAAATAATTTTACAAACCTTTACCGTTCAATAATGTGAAAAATGTTGTCTAAGTAAACAAGAGGATGACAAGGGATGACCGCCCAGGGATCCCAGCTTTCGCTTTAGAGTATAAGTGAAATCCCGGGGCGAAGACACAAACCCACTGTTTACTTTAACAATGCGTTGAAGGTTAGACAGTTTTTTATAATGTTTAAAGTGCACAATTATTTAACTGAACGTGTCCAACCCAGTGTAACTTTACATATACTTAACTGTATTAAGGGGGCACATTAGTTTAACTTAACAAACATGGCAAAAGTAAAAAATGATTATGAAAGAATATACAATGTTTGTGAAGAAATATAGTGGTATAGTAATACTAAACAAATTGACAATTATTACTTTACAGAGATTAATAAAAGTAAAACAAACTACTCATATGAACTGATAAATATATACAAAATTTACAATGGGAAAACGCCTGTGTGGAAAGCGCATAACACATTTAAAAATCCAATTTCAGGAATTACCAACAATATTCAGAGAAATATCCGAATTCTTTTGTGCAGCCCTGTATATGATGTATAGTTTTGTATATTTACTATATAGAATGCTAAAATTTATTTCAGGTAGAAACGCATAGCACAGTTGAAAATTCTCCTTCAGCAATTTCCGTCATTAAACGGAAATGTATTCGAGATGTTTTGTGCTGGCCTGTATATGATCTATAAAATTCATACATACCAAGTAATAGGCAAAGAATTAGTTAAATTTAAAAACGCGTATCGCAATTGAAATCGCAGTTCCAGCAATTATTATTAACGTATGGTACTTTAACCGAATTCTTTCGTGTGTCCCTGTAAATGAACAATGCATGCTATACAGACAATATTCTGTAGTAAGCCTTTTGTAATGCATCTCAGTGACATAAGTCAATTTCAGTATATTTGAAATACTGAAACATTATTAAAATAAACTTCAAGAGATTTTTCCCCATGGACCTGTAATGTAACGAATTCCTTTTGAGTATCCTTGTAATAGAACTATAAGGGCTACACATTTCATTTTTAATACCAAACATGTCTCCTGAATAGCACATATCAATTTCATGACAATCCGAGTATATTTATACGAGTTAGAGCACGGACAGTCAGACAGACAAACATACGAGTGTTAAAAAAATGGAAGATTTTTATTGACAATAGTTTGTTTTGATTTTATCACACTACTGTAAGTTTTCATACACTTCTAAAGTATGTTGTGTAAAACCAGTGATGTCTTCTTAAAGGAATTTTAATTAAAAGCAGTTCTTTGTTAATATTTATAATTATTATTTCCCCAAAATATTTGTTTTGCTTATTCTAGTAATAAGGTTTAACTAATTTTACAGTCATACTTCCCATTGTGAATAAAAACTTAATTGTAACAACAGAAATAAATCCAAATACCTTAAAAATCATTAATGGTAATGGACATTTTGGTAATAGGCCAGTGAAAATAGGATTTTACTAATAAAAAATTCGCGGAAAGCTGGAAATTGTTTTAATTGCTTTGTTTTACATCCAAATGAAAGTATTCGAAATTAGTCCCATTTTTCATGGTGAGCTTTCAACGTAGTACCATCAAAACCTCAAAACTTTCGGTCTTTTTTCAGTAGTTCGCAAATAACTCAAAAAGCGTTCACTCTACAGAAAACATCCTCATTCACAAATTGTAGATCATAAAATTCTGCTTCGATTGAGTACTACAGACTAAACATTCCACCAATAATAAGCGAGATATGATAAATCAAAAAGTGCATTTTTCCAAAATTTTCTAAAAAAAAATCATAAAATTGGTGTTTTGAGTACTAATTATCGATTAAATGAATCATTTCGCTTACAAAACAGTATAACTGAATAAATCGACGAATGGTACTGTTTAATTAATAACTTCAAAATTTAATTACACCAATATGGGATTTTCACCAACCTTTTCAACAGATGATTACACTTGAAATGCAACCGATGTGTGTTCCCAGATTAATTTTAATTCTGTCGTTTGTAAGCAAATTATTTTTTGAGGTGTATAAATGATTGTATTTTGAAAATTCCATGAAATGATGAAGATAACGGATAGATAATTGAAAAATGAAAGAATTGTATGTGCACTTAAAATTATGTATTTTATAAGATGTTGGAGAAAAATATAATAATAATAGAAAATCAAGAAAAATAATTTCTTAAAAAAATTAGTATAAAACAATGGTAATAAAATCAACTCAAATTACTCGAGGGAAATACAGGGAAATCGTGCTTAGAGCGTTTTTTTGCTTGACCTTGAGTTGTCCGTTCTTCTTCTTCTTCCTCTAAATGGAAGGCATCCTCGTCCATATCTAGTTTTTCGTCGTATCCGGTTTGTGGGTCTTCTTCCTCCGCAGTATTTGTGCACGACACATCTTTACAGTGGAAACATATAGTTGAGCATTTAACCCTGTTCTTCCTACAAGAACATAAACCACCTTTGCACCCCTTTCCACATTTGCATGACAGAGTGTTTAGGATCTCTTGTGGAGCAGCTTACAACGTTCGTGGTGACTGGAAGTATACCATGCCTGAATGACTTCCAACCCCAATTAGTGGGATTCATCACCCTTCCATTCCAAATATTGATATGAAGAAAAGCTCTAAATGAATGTTGTTCCGCTGCATCTTCAGTTGGCGGCAGAGAAGCGAGGATAAATTGGGTCTTCATACGATATTTTGCAAATGTGTTGTGTCGCATTTTGTGCAGTGTTGTGGCTTCGTCATACTGGGGATTGTTAAGGTGGCAATAAATTTCTGCCTTGCAGCACTTACTTCCTGAGGCGTAGCATATTGGTCATTAAAGACAGTTGGAACATCCTGTAGGTGAGCATGTTTTCCCAAAAGCTTGACAAATTTCAGTTTGTCCTGCCTTAAGAAGGCCGATGTAGAATCACAGCCACTAAAAGTATGCAGGAATAAGATGTTATTCGTCACAATTTGAAACTACTTGAAACTTAATGGTGAATACAAAACATTGCCTGACTGCCTTTCCCAGGTTTCAAGAAATATATCGCGGATGAGTTTGGAGAAAATGCAGTCAAAAGCACAAGCAGATCAGCATCTTTTCCAACTATGATGACACGTTTTGACTGCTGATCTATTTGGATGGCTTCCATCACGATGGTAGTATCTGTATCCTCGGCAGCTTGCTTCACAGTAAAATTGTCTTGCTCCAGTTTTTCAATGAGCATTTTTATTAAACGGAGTTAATTGCCTTCATTTGCAAGGAAGTGCTCTTTTTGCATTGTGAGCGACATAGTTCCGTCAAAGTCAATACTTGCTGCAATGTATTTATTTTTTCAACGGAAACGCTCAGCAGAGCTGGTGCCATCTGCTGACGATTTTTCTGGGTAACCATCAAATACAATGGTTGCAGTTTTACCATACTTGTTTTTCAAATATTGAACGTACTTGGAAATAATTGACGAGAACTTTTCTCTTGGCTTTCAACTCACTCGATGAAGAAGGAAGCCACCATCAATCACATGAACAGTTTGTATGGTTTGTTCTAAATCATCAAGGGGAGTGAACAAATCGTAAAATTTGTTATTTTGATTATTTCGCGTTTTCCTCATCCCAACGTTATCAAACAAAGAAGTCAGATATGGAGCCAATTCCTCTGATTTCTTGTGGAAAGAAATTCGGCGTAAAATCGCCTCTGGATCGACGGATACATCCTCATCATGTATTTTTACAGCACACGTGAAGCTTTTCATTGGAATTACTTAATTGGATCTTTTGAATTTCACAAGGCCAAAATCACTACCAATGACATATAATATAATATAATAATAATAGTTCTACTATTTTATACTTGGTCTCTAAGGTTTCAAAATTGTAATCATAAACGCAAATATATGTGCGAGTACTTTTGGTTTGGTTATATGAGCACTTTTTGAGTTGTTGAGAATTAAAAAACCGATTTTATGATTTTTTTAGAAAATTTTGGAAAAAATGTACTTTTTTGATTTATTATATCTTGCTTTTTATTGGTGGTATTTTTAGTCTATAGTACTCAATCGAAGCAAAATTTTATGATCTACAATTTGTGAATAAAAATGTTTTCTGAAAATTAAACGGTTTTTAAGTTATTTGCCAAATACTGAAAAAAGTCCGAAAATTTTTAGTGCTATTTCTAAAGCTCACCAGTAAAAATGGGACAAACTTCAAATTCCTTCATTTGGATGTAAAACAAAGTGTTTAAAACCATTTCCAGATTTCCACAAATTTTCGGCTAGTACGGCTCTTTTTTGAACTAATTTTATTGGCCTATAATGGAATTCCTGAAAAACAAAATGTTTGTGTTTAAAGCAAGATAATAAATTATATAAAACACCAAAACTGAAGATACAAATATATTAAATTAAACATTTTAGAATAGAGATACTTTTAACTTACAATAACTAGGGCATCCAACCCCGGCTTCCCGGGATAGAGAATATTTGTAGAAACCATTTTTTTTTGAAAACTCTAATGGATGTTTTACATTTAATATTTTTTTAGATTACCCCCTAACAACACCAAAGAGCATTTTTATATGAAAGATGTCAATTATATATTCAAGTAAAATTTTGAAATTTATTAAAAGCGATAATTTTGCATTGCCCTCGTGCCAGAAGTTATAGACCAAGAAACCGTTAAAAATCTCTTTATCTGCAGCAGTTTGTTTTATTCTGATAATTTCAGCGGTTTTAAGCGCTTATTTCCCTTACATGTCTGTTAAATTTGTGTTTTATTTATTGCTTAATGATGTTTTAATTTCGTTATTGAATATTATCCGGAAACGAACGCTGAACGTTTTATATTGTTTAAAGTGCAAACGGGATTAATATTTTGTAATCGTCTGCAAGCGATAGAGGTTAGATAAAAAAAATCATCCTTGAAATTTAATTTAAATACTATAATAATACAGTCAATTAAGATACAGTTGGCAAAGAAATTACATTTAAAAGTAGAATTTTTTTCCTCTAAAACTGTGTAAAAATTAAAAATACGGGATGTTTAGAAAAAAAAAATTCAGTAGCAAAAATCGCAAAACCGAACTTTTATCGTCAAGTGTTGCCATTCGCAAAATGACGTCAGCGTTGCGCACGGATACGTTTGTCCTTTATAATATAGATATTAAGTTTAAGTAACAGAATGACAATGAAATGAAAGTCAGTTATAGTTTATGTCATCATCTGACTGAAGTACTATACAATTATGGCCGAAAAAGTATTCTTCAGTATGAGGTTTTTCAATTATTTAAGATAAGTATGTATAATAAATTATTCAAGATAAATGATATGATAGGAAACAAGTTGGAAATTGTACGTCAAACGTGACAAATGAGGTGCGTTCGCTAGTTATATAAATATTCAGATCTTGATGATTTTTAATTCTGTGAAATGAATTATATCGTCTGCTGATTAATTTCTGTCATAAAATAAGTATCTCGGTCGCTTGACGATTAAACCTCGGAAGCGCCTATAACAAGAAAGCACCGATTTAAAAAAAAATCAAATTTCTTAATAAATGTTTTTATTAATATTTTCTAAAATTTTGATTCGATTTTCATAAAATTTGAAATGTCTCGACAAATTTCTGCACTTAAATTTCAAATCATTCGGTTGAGTGGATTTTGCGTAGTTATATGCGGACGGACGGACAGACAGACGGACGGACCAGACGACGACAATAGGTGCTACGTATTTATATAATTACGAACGCACCTAAAAACGGAAGAAATCGTCGTACGGGAATTGTTTAAATGTGCGTTTAAACCAATATCAGCTGTTTTAAATGTGACTTTGCAACTGTCTCTACTGTTACTTTCAATCAGATCTTCGAAACATATCAATTTTTGTTGCAATACAGATGATATAAAATATTTCGTTTCAGATCCAGTTTACTTTTCCTTAAAAACACCAGTTTACGACTCGGTTCCGGTTTCTGTTATGTTCCCGAATGAACGAATCGTGAAAAGATGTAATACTTATCATAACGCAAAATATCATCAAGCCAAATTATCAAATTCTTATATTATTTTCTCGCTCTAGGCTTTTTCTCACAATTTATATAAAATTCTTGTTTTAATATTTAATATACGGATTAAACATTCATATTCAGTTAACTTTCTGCATAATCATAATGGCAATTCTGCCTCCGGTCCTAAAAACACCTGTAGTCTTGAAATTAGAGGAAAAATTAAAAAAACTATGTCGGCATTAAGTCCGTTATTCGAGTGTTACATGTTACATCCAACACATGCCTCAAAATGTCTGTGTTCATTTTATACATTAGTTAATACATATTTTCCTTTTTTGTAGTTTCATTTATTCAACTATTAGGGCTGGACGATATCAGAAATTTAATATCGCAATATATCAACGAATTAATATTGATATTGGTGATATATTGCGATAACTACCTTAAAGTGTGTGGGAATGGAAAAAATGTTAATTTTCAAAGATAAATGGTATGGTAGCAGCAATTTAAGTACAAACAGGTGTAGAAAGCAACGAATCAACTCTCCTAACCTATTTGCTCACACAGCATCCTTTAAATATTATAGTTTCATATTTATACAAAACAGAAATATTTTAGAAAATGGACACATTGTGCGATATATATTTGGCTTATACCATTGCTTGGATAGTGGTTTTCTTTCAAAATAGTATGCTCCCTATTCTTCCTATTTTCTGCACTATTTTGACTATTTAATATCCTCGTGTATAACTAAGAATATTATAAAAAAAGAAACTAAAATAAAATGTTCTTAATTTTAGGACGTTGCTGATTTTAATATTATTAAAATAAGTAAAAATCAACAGCAAAAACTGAAATTAGTTTAATGCCACATGTCGTGCTAATATACTTGTAATTAAATTGCTTTCAATGGATTACAGATGCTGCAGAAATGTTGTTTTTCAATCTTTCTCTTAGATATCAATGCATTCTTAATAGAAGAAAAAATAAAAATTTTCACTGTATTTACAGCTTCCTATCTATTTACTATACATAAATACAACATTGAAATCTTTTTTGAAATATAAATATTCAAATCACATTTCGGAATATTTTTGTACTAATTAAAATGTACTTTTTTGACTTCGTTTTAAGCTAAAGTATCAAGACAGCATATATTAAAATCAATCCGATTTGCGCGCTCTCTAACAATAAAATAACAGACGAAATAGGAATAGAATAAACACTGGCTGGCTATTCAGCGCTCGCAATATTAGACGTTAATAGCTAGGAAGCTCCTTCCAAAAGAAACAAATCACAGTGAAAGAATGTGGAAGCTTAGCTTCACCAACGTAGCCGAAAGGCGAAATTTTACCATTTCGCACTCTGATTGGTTGCTCGCGAACCGAGCTTTCCAGCTGCTAAGCTCTGGTAATATTATCGAGTCCACAACTCGTACGTATTTTAAGCGCTTCTTTATTCGTTTGAATTTGGACATATCAATATGTGGGATATATTGCAATATGTCTAAGCAGCGACGGAAACACAGACGATAACAGTTTTATTCAGTAACAAACGAACAGGGGAATATGCGGTTTGTTTAAATAAAAGTAAAGCATAGATTGTATCAGGATATATTGGAATAACAACGAGAAAGAGATAATCATTAGAAGGGATATTTGGCTTTGAATGAAGCAGGCAGGAATAAATGAATGGTGGAAAATGATTATTCCGATATTAGTACTGCAATTTGGGTGCTTTTTCTAGGATTTCGAAGTCGCGCTGCGGGAAAAAAATGTTATTGAGATACAATGATTATTCCAATATTATTACTTGGGATACATTGGATTGTTACATGTTGGGATACATTGGATTACAGTCGCGCTGCGGGAAAAAAAATGTTATTGGGATACAATGATTATTCCGATATTATTACTGCAATTTCGGTGCTTTTTCTAGGATTTCGAAGTCGCGCTGCGGGGGAAAAAATGTTATTGGGATATATCGGTAGAGTTTCAGCTTAGCTATCGTTATTGGGATATATCGTCAGAATCAGAGCTGAGGTATCGGTATTGCGATAATTAAAAAATATCAATATTTGACCGATATATCGATAAATAATCCAGCCCTATCAACTATACATATTTTCTGATTTAATTTATCACATATACCTTAAATTAAGAGACTATCATTAAAATCAAAATGATTTTAATAGCTTATATTTTAAAATATCTTTGACTGAATAAATGCTATCCCGACCCTGTGGTTTATTATACAAAAATTGTTTATTTGGTGTCTACTCTTTCCACCTCTGTCCAACCTTTTTTTAATCGTTTCTTAAATTACTAGCTGACCCGCCCGGCGTTGCCCGGGCAGACTGTCATTGAAAAATTTAACAGTGGAGTGGACTTCATAAAAAAAAAAGACTGAATAATATTTATTTATACTAAAAACTTGTAAAAAATATAAAAATAAAATAAGAGCTAAAATTTCAAATGTATAACATTTACGTTTAAAAAATGAAACGGTCAGGGAAAATTATTACACTTACTTTTCCCATTTTACTAAAAATCCCTTTTTAAAAATCATCGCTTTATTTACATTTTAAGTTTTATATTGCTAATTGTATTTTTTAAATTATAAATATTAAATGCTTACAAAATCAATATTTCAAACTAGCCGCCACTGGCGACCAGTTTGGTCTCCCTTAAATGTATGTTAAGCATTGTGTTTTTAAATAAAATTGTGTGTGTTTTTTTTAAATATAAAATGACTAATTTCATAATAAAATAAAAGTAACATGCTGTTTTAGCAATCTCTAACAGGTGTCTGAAAATGGGATTTTCTCGCCAAGATGGCGCAAAACAAAAATCGCGCCAACCCCGGAGCGTCTGCGACAGCTTTTCCAATTTAAAATGCATGCCGTTCACATTTTTCATTTAAAATAGAAAATAGAAAAATAAAAAATAGGTACTTTTCCGTTATACGGGTACCATGCCAAAATGTATGCTAATGCCTAATGTATGTAAATGTATGTAAATATATGTATTAAATATATGTAAATGTATGCTTGGCGACAATGGTGTCCGTATAACGGAAAAGTACCAAAAAATAATATCATAAATCAAAACATTTGATTTCAGAATCAAAGTATCGTTTCTAATTTGAACACGTGAGGAATAAAAGCTGGTATTGACGATTTTAAAAATGATATTGGCGAGATTTGCACCCAAATAACATAAAAGTACTTAATGATGTTATGTATTTTATAAATGTATATTAAATATTAAATTACTATTTGGAACGCGATTGGTCATTAACAATGGTAAATATGATTGGCAATTAACAATCATTTTAGGTGATCTCTCTTCCTGCCACGTACAATACATAAATATCAAATTAACTGACAATTCGTTTCGAAATTCGATTCATTAAATATTATTACATGACTTGTATTTGTTTGCATTCAACTTTATCAAGAAAAGATTCCGAAGGAAGTTGAGTTGTAAAGCACTTCATCAAGCAGAATTATGGTAAACTTTGATGGTCTGGTGCAAATTACTTTTTTGACACCAGGCAGCGCTCCAAAAAATCATTCACGGAAAACTTATTTTACGAACGATTATCTCCATGGTTTAATGGTTTAATATTTTAAAATTGCACGACGAATGAATCTTTTTTTTTTGTTTACTTTCATGGATAGAGAATTTGAACTGCGAAGCTAATTTCAACTGAAATTATGGCAGAATATATACCTAATTGAATGTAAGTCATCTCTCAAATATTAATTTATTTTGAACGATCTTTCTAAAAATGTAACTTTTATGCAGTTTTATTCGAAAAATAATTTTGAATAAAAATGGCCGCCTGGCATATGAAAAAGCGATACGGGCATCCCGGAACTGTTGATGACAGTCACATGACTTACGGTTTTATTATAGAGATGAAAATGTATAAAAATATATATTAATTGTTAATGTTGACAAATTATAATTACGATCTGAAATCATTGTTTGTTTCGCTTTTATGCCTGTAGATGGCAGCACCTAACAAATGTGATGCGTTTCCTTCGGGTGTTGCCATTAACAATTGACAAATAATCGCAATTTCTGTGCCACGTACAATAGCGTAATATATATATAGATTTTCATAATGTCAACTATATACATATATTTTCACATTACACTACCATTCACAGACATTAACAACAATGTCTGTGACTGTTTATATGTATATAAAATTTACATATAAACAGTCAATGTAGATGTTATTTAAAAAGATATACCTTACTTTCCTCCAAAACAGAAGAAGTCAGTCCTTTTAAAAACATTTATACAGTGGATCTTCCCTTTAACGAAGTCCCTATTTAACGAAGTTTTCTACTTAACGAAATTTTCTGCAGAACTTTGACTTTGAATACCATTAGCATGTAAATTAATCTCTACATTACGAAAAATATATTCTATATAACGAAGTTTATTCCACTTTTGTACGTGTACAGAATTCAAATTAAGCGATTGCTGTTCGAAGGATATGCAAATTTATTTCAGTGGATTCGATTGTAAGAAAATGAACACATTTAAATAATTTCCATTCTGCTTGGTGCTAAATAAAACATTCTTTTTTCACACTAAGAAAAACACTTGTTATCACTATTCTCCCACTCTGAGATTCCAGCGCTGACAGTTGGGGGAAGTCAAAATCTCCTTTTAACCTTCATTGATATAGAAGATGAGGTGTCGCAATGGCGTCAGATGCATTGAAACAAAAAATATCTATTAGAGTCAGACAGGTACCATTCTGACCTACCATTGCTGATAGACAATTGCTTTGTACATTCAAAAGAACGTGTTTCATAATACAAATCAAAGAACGTCAAAGTAATTTTTGTTCCTGCCAATACAGCTAAACTTCAATCATTAGTCTAAGGAATAATAAAAAATCTTGAAGTACATTATCGAAAAAGACAGAAAAAAGCCGATGTAGTGAAAACATTAGTTTGAGATTCTGTGTATCAGAGCTGATGAAAGCTTGGGCCAAAGCTTGGAAATGTGACATGATTTCATCGACCGTACACAACTGTTTTGTAAAAGACGGCTTCATAATTAAAACTGAATCAAATGCTTCTGAATCCAATACCTGTTTGTCATATCTCAAGAAAAAATTTCATGAATTTAAGTTAATTTCTATTGAACGAATTTTCTTCATAACGAAGTTTTTAAGTGTAACGATGAGACTTCGTTAAATGGAAGTTCCACTGTATGTGCAAAAAAAGTATTTCGCCCATCGTCTCTGGCATCCTCAGTTTTTCTGACCTTCATTCTTGCCTCTTGATGTCATTATACTTTTCGAGGTTTTTTTCAAAATGTAACAGACAACGCCATCTATTGTCTATTGTCGCATGCATAAGATCATTGCATCTATCTTTTTTTTCTGTATGTATTTCAATGGCTTCACGCATTAAAACATAATTTAAGTTGTTGTAATTTCCAAGTTCCTGGACTTCTTTAAAGTTTATCTGAATTTTGATTTTTTATTTAGTCGGGCTATTTTTGTGGTTTCTTTATTTATTCTGATATTTCTTTCATGTTCTTTAATCCTTTCCTCTATTTCCCGTTTTGTCATACCTATATATGTACCCACTTTTACTTCCTTATCTTTAAAATTTATCCTATATATTCTTGAGGTATTTAAATGGTTTACTTTTTCCCTTTCTGTTCTTATTAATTTGATTATTGATTAATCATCTGATACTTTGCTCTGGTCTTTTACTTAACTTTACTCTGGTACAACTGTATCTTTTTTTAATCATCTGGTACAACTAACACGGCGTCCGTTAATCGACGGTATGTAACCGAACAAAACTAATCACTTTGACATCGTGATATCACGATTAATCATCTGGTACTTTACTCTGGTACAAATGTAGCTTTTTTTAATCATCTGGTACAATTAACCCTTTCCGGCACGGTGGTCCCACAACGGGCACACCTAATTTTAATTCAAAACTTGCATACGGCACCAAGAATATTTTAATAAAATTTTGTTTCTATAATGAAAGCTTAAAATAAGGAGTTCTTATTTTCTGAAAAAGTCGTTTGTAAATTCCGGTGTCAGTCAGTTATTTCTCATTTTACGAACATAATTTGTCTGTGCCGGAAAGGGTTAACACGGCGTCCGTTAATCGACGGTATGTAACCCAATAAAACTAATCACTTTGACATCGTGATGTCACGATTAATCATCTGATACTTTACTCTGGTCTTTTACTCAACTTTACTCTGGTACACCTGTATCTTTTTTTAATCATCTGGTACAACTAACACTGCGTCGGTTAATCGAAGGTATGTAACCGAACAAAACTAATCACTTTGACATCGCGATGTCACGCATATTGGAAAATACAGAAAAGGAAAGAAACCTAGAGCGACTAATAAAATTTCAGCAGGAACTTATCTAACGAAGAGTAGACTTGATGCGTTACTTATCAGTTTGTGGATCAAATACCTCATGGTTTCAGTTTATTGGCATTGCTGAAAGCAAAAGTACAATAATAGATTTTTATTGCTTGGTTCGTGATAATGTTATCTATATCATCAGTGTTTTTAGTCTAATTCGAACTGTGACGTGTAAAAGAAAATATACATCTGTATATCAAAGAGCTCTTAAAATGTAAAGTGATTTTATGAGTTTGTACTGTTGCATTATTTTGCATAAGAACTATACTTAGATAAGAGTATTTTTTAGCTAAAGATAACGGAATAATTGAAAACCACTAAGGAAATTGATATTAGAAAACAGTGTAAGATTTTTCGCTCAGAGCAAGTACTTTTGAACATTGCTTAATGGATTAAATTAAGTTTCAAGTATTTACACGAGCTGATTGATTATTTCGAAGAACCTGCTCACAAATGATTTTATTTTATTTGAATATGCATTAAAATATGTAATATCTTTATAAATAGAGGGTTATAAATAAATTAATTTTGGCTAAGTAGTTTAATATACATACATAACTTAATTAAGGCTTTCTAAAAATTATTAGTGATTGGTTTTGAAAAAAAAAAAAACTTTTGTAAGAAAGTTGCTTCAGAACAAGAAGTAAATTTCTGAACAGCTGATAGAAATATTAAAATCTATAAGTGCACAATTTAGATAATTTTTGTAATTATAAAGTTCAATATTTTTTTTTGTATAAAAATTATTAAATAATGATTTGATAAATATTTGAGAAACTTTTAAACTAAGAGAACTATATTGAAAAATAACCCGTGAAAAACCGAAAATAATTTCTCTCATAACTACAAAAAATGTCAAAATGTTGTTCCCAAATGCTCTTTATTTTTATGTTTTATTTAATTCTTCAATTAAAATGTGATATTTTAGAAGAAAATGGAGCTACTGATGAATCAAATATTTTACCAGATAATATAATTACAGAAGTAGTAGAGGAATTTAATACTTCACCGAAACAAAAATGTGAACCCAGACCAAGAACCTGTTACAATCTGCAATTTTTGGGTCGTGTTATCTGCGAGAAAATGTACAAACCCATTCCGCAAATGGATCCTTACTTCAGCATCAAGGAAGTCTATACATTAACTTTTACTCACACCAGGTATTTGCCAGCAAAAACTTTCTTGGGAATCTGTATCCACCGTTTCACGTCAGACGATTCTTATACAATTGTTGATGAAAATGTTTTTGAAGGTACCGTTCGTTTAGTTGAATGTATTGTGCAACGAAGCTTTAACAAGGTAATTATTTTACAAATTTTATGATTACTTAAAACTTTCTTTGTATATATATTACTATAGAGCGTATATTATCGTTATATACAATCATTCTATCATCTAATTTATGGTTTTATGCATTGTGATTTATATATATTATGTATTAATTAACACTTTGTATCACCGTGTTGTATATCTGCAACATACCCAAAATAACCAATGTTAATTACCCAATGTTACTTACACAGTGAGCTTTAGAAGACGATTTTAATGATTGCTGCCACCTTCCAACACAGTATAGTTGACATAATTTGCTCGTAGAATTCTCAACAGACGGCGATACTGAGTCAATTTTTCATACCAAAATTGTATTTATCATTTGAGCAGCTTCCCATCGTTATGGCTAAAATGAACTTCGTAAATTTCGTAAAATTAAAAAGGCTGGAGACTTCCAAAAATAGATTTTTTTACTAAGTTTAGCTTGCATACTTTACAACTTTGTAATAGAAAACGGACAATATTTATGAGAACTATGTAACTTTCTGTTTGTCAAAGATATGAAAAAAAAAATAAACAGCTTTTAATCAATAATTTTATATTTTTATCTTTTTAATTTTTTACATGCTTAAAATGATATTTTCTAACACGTCTTCATACCAAAGTTGTATTTATCATTTGAGCAAGTTTCACATCGTTATTGATAAAATGAACTTCGTAAATTTTGTAAAATTAAAAATTCGTTTAGTTGAATGGAGACGTCCAAAAATAGATTTTTTTTTACAAAGTTTAGTTTGCATACTTTACAATTTTGTATTAGAAAACTGACGATATTTATGAGGAGTATATGTAATTTTCTGTTTGTTTCAGATATGAAAAAAAAAGCTTTTAGTCAATAATTTTATATTTTTATCTTTTTAATTTTTTCAAATTATTTATTACATGCTTAAAATGATGTTTTCTTACATCTGAGTAAATATCTTAGATAGCTTTCAATACAAAAAAGTATAAAGCTACCTATTGCAGCCGTTCGGAGGAAAGCAGTTCCGGAAAATTTCGATATATTTTCACCGATCATGACCCCCAGACCCCAAAACCACCCTCTGTTCAAATGTTGATTTATATATATAGATATATTCATATATATATATATATATATATATATATATATATATATATATATATATATGACCTATGTCATACGATAACGCTCGTATTTATAAATCAATTTTGATTAAACTAATTGTGTGTATTAAGCTAACCAATGTCCCGACCGAGTTCGTTGGCCAGCTTGGTTCGCCATTTTGTTTCAAGATGGCGTCCAATTATAAATTTAAAACTAAAATAAATATACAAAAAAGTTAAAAATTCAAATTTATTTTTTAATTACGTGTTAGGCCTTGATACAAGGATTCCAGAGCATTTTTTGGTTTACCTCTATCTTAAAAAATGGCTGAGATAGAGCAGTTTGAAATTCTAGGGTGGCTGACATTTTGAAACAAAACAGCACATTAACGCGATTACTCGCAAATTATTTTCTTTCATTGTTGTAATAATTTTCCCAATCATACGCATAAAACTATATATTCATATCCGTTAGCGCCAAAATTGGCGACCAAAATAAGTCTTCATAAATGAAGCCAATTTGGCTATTGCTCAATAATTTGGCGAATTTCTTATTCAAATTCAGTATTAACGAATCTTTTGTAAACGTTTCTTTGCATTTTAACTTGCTGTTTTTGTGTAACATTAGCTAAAATTTTAAAACGAAGATATAGGAAAGCTACCTTTTCCTCCCGGTACAGGCCGGAAGGACTTTTTAGAGTTACAACTGTTTGTGAGCTAAAAAAAAAAAAAAAAAAAAAAAAAAAAGGGGAGTTAAAAGTGTTCCAAACCAAGCTCGCCAAAATAGGTTAACTGCCTGTGAAACAGCAACAACGAAATATTTTAAGCATTAAAAAGTAGAAAATAAGAATAAAGAATGTAATATTTAAATATAGGAAAGCTACCTTTTCCTCCCGGTACAGACCGGAAGGACTTTTTTAAATCGGAGTTGTTGAGTTACAAAGGGTTAAGTATTATATGGTACAATATAGTTTTATAATATACTAGCAGGCTCCGACCGCTACGCTGGTCGATTTCTCCAAATAAACCTTGAATAAAACGAAATATATCTGTGAATTTGACCTTCTGTTTTAAAGCAATATGCACTTTTACCTGGCATATCATCCCGCATTGCTGAAAACAATACGAATGCCGTTGCGCTATTATAATTTCTAATGTGTCAGACGAAATTTGGGCTGTTAAGGACAAACTCTTTTTGTTGATCATTTACAGTAGGACTTGGTAAAGAACAATAGTACTATATAGAATGTACTAAACCCATCCCTGAAAAATTATCCAACTAACATTGCAAGTCTCATCAAAATCCATTCAGTAGAACTTTCTAAAAAGGCTAATTTTTCATAATCGGGTTCCACCTGATTATAGAATTTTCTTCCATAATTCTATAACTAAGCAACATACAACGATATGCAATATACTAAAATCTTCCCTGAAAAAATTTTTACCAGTGAGTAAGTTCCATCAAGATCCATTCAGCACAGATGAAGTTATAAGCGATGGAATGAAATTCGCATTTGCAATATATATACAGGGGGATTCATAAGTAAGTATACAACTTCCAGATGCTGTAAAACAGGAACGGTTTAAGGCACGTTCCCCAAATGCAAGCCGTAAGGTAGGTGTACTCATAAAGTTTTTTTTCCCGCTGCTGTGCGAAGTGACATAGGCCGACAGCAAGCGTGTCACGCGAATATCGGTAGAAATGGCTGCGTCTGCAGTGGAGAAGACATTTTGTGTTCAACAGCAACAATGTAAGAAATTTTATGTTACCTGTAACAGAAGTATGGGTGAATGTATCAAGCTTTTTCAGAGATCGTCACAGATGTTCTATGTGGGCATATAGAACATCTTTGACATGGCACACATCAAACAGGTAATCCATTTATGTCCACTTTTCACAAATAGCCCGTAGTTTCAATTTTTTTAAACCAGTCATAAATGGATTATCTGTTTAGAGGTTCTTTTCCAAATCGTATTCGAAAATGCCGTTACACAGTGGTGACTGATTCCATTTTGCTCAATTCAAGAACTCAAAATGCCTTCTCCATTGCAGACGCAGCCATTTCTACTAATATTCGCGTGACACGCTTACTATCGCCTATGTCACTTCGCACAGCAGCGGGAAAAAAACTTTATGAGTATACCTACCTTACGTCTTGCATTTGGAGAACGTGCCTTAAACTGTTCCTGTTTTACAGCATTTGGAAGTTGTATACTTATTTATGAATCACCCTGTATATAGTAGATTTCACAATGTATCATATATATTTGATTTTTTAAAAGCAAATAATTTAACGTTTCCTTTATAAATATTTATAAATATAATACTATCAATATGTTTCATTCTTCTTTACCCATGTCTTTGAAACGATGTTTCTGCAATAGCATCCCCCCAATACTTATTAATGTGTTACCAAACCCCACTAAAGTGTTATTATTGAAAATTTGAGCTATTGATTTGTCATATAATATGAAACATTCACAATTAATATACTTCATTAATTGCTAAAAGGTGTTAAGTAAAAACCATAAAAACAGTAAAAACGTGTTTCTTTTTTTAAAATATAAACTGTCTACATGTTTTGGATTCACCGAAGCTTTTATCAAGACAAATGAGAAATTCCTACAGTTGATTTATAATGCAATAATATGAAACGCCATCGTTCACGTTTTGACGTTCTCTCACAGATTACTCACGTTATTTTATTATTACTTTGATACTTATTTCCATATTAATAGCCATGGAGTAACTTAACCCAGATTTTTGGCAATTAAATAAGACTGAATCGTTACTTACTGAACTTTTACATGTTGCAAACTCAATGATTTCTCTTATAATGGAAAGCATAGATTAGAATGAAAAATTCGTTTGATTTCACTGAAATTTCTTTGGAAGGCTTTTACTTGATTTAATCTTGCAAGTGCCGTAGTTCTTCTATTATACTTTATATCAGCTATGTATCCCTTTTTCTACAACTAAATTTACTGCTAGTCATGACAATATAAAAATTCTTGGATCCACCCCCACTAAAAAATCTAAAGAAATTTTTAAGAAAACCTCATTTTCTTTAGACTTTCTACAGAAATCTAAAGACATTTTACAGATTTATATTTTTCTTTAAAAAAATCTGCAGTTTTTTTTAAAGACAATTCACAGACATTTTAAAGTATACAAAAAAATTCTAAAAAAAAAATCTGGAGAATTTTTGCAGACATTGGACAAATTTTTAAAAATGGATAAGTAAAATAAAACTTGTTTTAAATTATTCTACAAAAGAAATCAGAAAAACGAAAGTATAATCTTGATGATATTAATTGTCTTCAGAGCTTCTATAGAATAATATAAATTTGGACTGGTTTAACGAAAATTCAGTTGTACAGACATATATTTGGCTTAACATTGTTTTACTTAGCACAATAAAAAATGTCCATTTCAAATGTAACATTAACTGTGGATTAAAAAAAAAACAAAAAAAAAAACCTCCTTGTGAATTAAAGGCTTTTTTGTTATGTT
Organism: Maratus michaelseni; assembly: GCA_963931845.1. NCBI lineage: Eukaryota > Metazoa > Arthropoda > Arachnida > Araneae > Salticidae > Maratus > Maratus michaelseni. The sequence continues at coordinate 56,625,843 of OZ007596.1, forward strand.
TGTTATTTTTTGGAAAAGTTAAAGTTAATTCTAGCTTGATAAATACCCGTGGAATATTGCTTTCTAAATATTGTAAAATACGGTACTTCTCTATTCTCCCGTCGACCACTTTTCATAACCTAAAACTATTGCCAAACTGCAGCGCCAAATAAACGGGAGACCGTTGCCCTTAGAATATCAAAATAAATAAAATATAAGAATTCAAGGACACAATTGTTATTTTAATTAATGAAATAACTAATAAATCAGTAAAACATAATGATAAATACACGCAAATGTCGAATTAAAAACCACTTGATGACATAACAAATACGTATAATGCTTCTGACATCAAGTAAATGGGACTGCATTTTTGGCGTTTAATCTTACAGTTTGGCGATAGTTTTATGTTATCAAAAAGTGGTCGACGGGATAATAGAGAAGTACCTAAAATACATACGATGTTTTATACTTCAAAATATGTCGTATCTTTCAAAAAAAAAAAAAAAAGAATTTTAAATAAGAAATTGATGACAGTACTAGAAACTGCATATTATTGAACATTAGGATTAAAAGGACGTCTACTTAAAAAAATAAGGCGCGGGAATAAATGTATTGGAAATCATATTATGTTGTAATTAAAAAAAAAAAAACAACGTATAAAGAAAAGTTTTAATCTTACCTTTAAAATTATATTATTACTGATAATAATGACCTATTACAATACTTGTGCTTATATGTAAATGTTAAAATATCAACTTTCGGTTATTAAATGTATAATAGCATAGGCAGAGTGGAAGAAAGGGTCGTGCGAGTGGTGCCCCAATACCAAGTGCCAGGCCTGATTAGGTGTGTACCGTTAATTATCACTATGCACCATCGATTGCAGGGTTTTGAGTATCACTAAATTAATATTCACTTTCCGAATTGTAATATTTGCCTCAGTTACTCACGCTAAAAAAAGGAAAATATAACTATTCCGAAATAGTTATCCTCAAATTCAGGAACCCATATAATTCATGGATTGGTAGAAAAACAGGTAAAATGCTTCGCACAACAGGCGTCAAATAGTTGCAGCACCGATCATCTTTGAAAAAAATATTTGGATTTTCGCACAAAATGCATGGCCAAAAGCAGCTAAAAGAAAAAATTATACTTTTTTTACGGTTCGTTAGAATAGCATGCTTGATAATTAATTATTTAAACGGAACTTTATGAAGAATGGTAATTTACTAAAATTGTATATGATTTTATGCAGTTCAATTTCATTACATTTGTCAAATCTGTGTTTACCAATCAAAAACTTTAGAAAGCAAGGTCGTAAAAAATGGCAGTAAAGTGAATTAATACATTCAACTGACTATGCTGAATATTCCATTGCAAGATTTTTTTTTTTTTTTTTTTTTAAATCGTTGTTTGTTTTTCTCAACGTCAGCTGTATTTTTGCTTAATAATTTTAAATCGCAATAGTTTTGATAGTTACTGTTGTTTCTTTCAACTAAACACTTCAAATAATGACGATTAATTTTAATCTGCGTTAATTTTCCGTTGAAATAGGAATTTTTAAATACTTTCTTTTCAAGTAACTTGACCGTGATTCGCTATTTTTTCTAATTTCATTCGTCATGAGTTTTCACTGCATTCACATTAGCACTTTGTCCGTGTTTCGTATTGAGGGCTAAGGTAAATACGTGAAATATGGGCACCGTCAGGGAGGGACAAGATGGAAAGGGCGTTACTCTTCCCTAACTATATATTTTTTCTCAAAAAATAGTAAGAACAGTATACCGTATTTTCGGGTGTATAGCCCGCATACCTAAATCGAGCAGTACAGTAAAAAAGTTCGTGTATAAGCCGCGGAGCTGCATCGGTGTATAGCCTGCGGTCTATACACCGTCTACGAACAAATATTTCGACCAGAGTTCGAAATTAGAGGTCATTAGTCATAATTTCCAACAGAAGTTTACCAAATTTTTTCGTGGTACATAATGCCTACATCAATTCGGCTAAAAATTAAGGACATCACTACAAGAATTGTCAAATACAAAAAAAAATGATTTTTTTTTTATATAACAGGTAGCTTTTTGTAATAAAAAAGTAGGGTATTGAAGTATGTTGAGTAAGTAATTAAACAACAGTAACTCAGAATTATTATTACTTAATAATTTATGTTGCTTTTGTTGAGAACGTGATGCATTCCACCTAAAAAATATTTTATTATTATTTTGTCATTTTAATTAATAATTACTATAAATAATATAAACTATTGTATAAAAAGGCACACACTAATTCGCTCAAGAATATTTATTTTAATCACTGGAATCGGAAAATCCTTCAAAATCGGAAGTTTCCGAGTCTATCAATAACAAACCCATTATGTCACTATTTAAAGACGAGTCATCATCTTTAAAATCAAAAAGATCAGAAACCTCTGAGCTGTGTGGCTGGGGTTCAGCAATTTTTTATGGGGTAATCCAGCTTTTCTGAATCCCTTGATCACTGTCTTTACCGAGATATTTTTACATGAATCGGCAATCCATTCACAAACTGTAGTATATGAAGCTCGTGTCATTCTTCTGCTTTTTGTGTATTCTTTTAATTCCTCGGTCATCCATTTCTCCCACTTTTCTCGAATTTTGCACTTGAATGATTTAAGGTTATATCCAGTGGTTGCAAAAGTTTAGTCATACCTATGGGTATAATGCCACTAAAACATTTGTTGTTCTTGCACAACTTCTTAATGGCATTAGTGAGATGTGCTTTCCTCGAATTCATTACTAAGAGACATTTCGGCCTAAAACATGACTGAAAAACAGATGTATCAACAAAAGATTATCACAACATAAAAATTGAAAAAAAAAAACAATTAAAGAAGAAAAAACTTGTTTTTATATTTGAGTTAACGATGCGTAGTCAAAGAAACTAGAATAGATTTTTGTATAGGAAAAAAAAGAAAAAGCTAAGGATTTTTCTGTTTCATTTCAAATTAACTGGGTTTGTATGGGTCCGATCCTCAGAGGAATAATCTACTAGAGGCCACATCTCTTTGTTATATTGTTGAAAATCCGGTTTCAGGATCAGCTCGGATTGGCGCTTTAAAAAATGTCTGTTTTGGCGGTGATCGCTTTCTTGGCAACTTCGATTTCATTCTCGCAATAAAAATAAACGTAAACAAACCAAAACGAAACTGTTGCTCCTTCTAGGATTTAATGTCAAAGAGGAAGGATGGAAATAAGTTATGAGAGTCCCACCCATGGTGAAAAAAGGATTGTTTAATCTTCTGGATGGATTTTCTTTTTCTGTTTTTGCTGCTGTATTTTATTTTAATGTTATAAAATGGCTTTGTCCTTGTAATAAATGTTACTTAAATTATATTTTTTTTATTAGTGATATAAGATATTAAGTACGATAACACAAATTATTTCGAGATTTCTGCTTGGAAAGCATCAATCTGACACAATCATTTCACGAAATGTAACAAATTAATGTCAGATTTTTTTTTAATTCTAAAAATGCATTAAATTTAGCAGGCATTATTAAAATAACAGAAAATCGAACAGTATTTACAGTATCTTTTTTTTTCTTACAAAAGTGAAGAATTTGTGGAAAGTTAGCATTGGCATGTTATAAAATATTATTTGATTTGATAATGTATTTTATAGGTTTTGAAAACTTGAAATCACATACTGTCTTTATGTAACAATACATTCTATAGAACATATTTTTGCTGCAATCCAGAATTTTTGTTTTGCTTTTGATGTTCCAATTTAAAGGCATATTTTTGGCAATCTTTCATATATACATATATATATATATATATTTAATTGAAAGTATAAATGTACTAGCTGTTACCCGTGACTTCGTTCACGTAACATTAAAAAAAAGAATAAATGCATTAATTTAGCAAAACATTTCACTTGATAATTAACAACATATATAATTAACCAAAGCTTTATCACATTTTATAGGAGACCATACGGTATTTCTTTGCTATAGGGGCCTTGACATAACACAGTCTTAAAAAAGTGAAATTTCATGCCAAATAATATATACAATCGCGAAAATGAAACTTCAACTAATAAAAAAAGGAGGACCCAGTAAAATCGTAAAAATCGAGGAATTCCTCTTCGTAAAACGAAAAACAACACTGGCAGAATTCTTCTATACAACAGTGCATTTTAGGTGGTATTTGGTGTAAAATTTGTATATGTGTGCATTGCTAAATGGGCATTATTATATTGTTTATTTGCATAGACATATGTTATATATTTCTTATTACATTATCTTGTTTATGTATATATTAAATTAAGTGCTTCACGCTAAGTGGTGTAAATAGTGAACAAACTGCTTGTGGATTTTATACATTGATAGATATTTCACAAAGATATAACAATCTGATGCGATTCTAAAATGTAAATAAAGGTTGCTAGAAAGTACTTTAAATTCTGCCCAATTTAACCTCGATATTTTCTCTACCGCGTCAAGAACACTATAAGCAAATAAATACCGACGACACAAATGTGATGATCTAAATTTACATATTTTTGTTAGTATATATAGGATTATTTTGATTTATTTCATGCGCTTGAAATTTTTTACGCTTTCTCTAATAGGGTTAGGTGTTGAATAAATGTACTTTCTTGTTATTTTATTTTGCCATTTCTATTTATTCTATTTTCCATTCATTCCATTTATGGATATTGATTTAATTTACATATTCGTGTCGAAGAATATTCTTTAAAGTTATTATCAGGATTAGGATAGGATACGATTAGGGTTAGGATTAGGAATAAAAATTGAACGACAATGGCATGACCGATTCAGGTTTAAAGTATGAACCAGGAAGTCTATTTACATCATGAAGCAATAAGAAAATTCGAAAATTATCGGCTAATATTTTTTAATATGTTTTACAGTCATAGTCAAAGTCATAGTCAAAGTTACAGTCATAGTTATTATCAAAGATGAGCGGGGAAATGATCATCTAAAATACCATTAAGTGTTTACCACGCAAAAAACAAATCTGGTTACAACAATGTATTTAATTTTGCGCCAAATTTCACTTGATAAAAAAAAAAGAAAAAAAAAGCGAATTGACTATGGACTTAATTACAGACCCCTAACCTTCCTATTCTCGGAAATGTTCTACCTATATGTAAAAAAAATTCTACTATATAGAACGCGCTTTCACGTTTACAATGTTATGAATTGGTACGATCGGCTTGTTCAAGTTTACACAATTCGGCTGGAAGAAAAGGTTCATTACTTTTTGATTTCTTCTTTGCTTTTGCATTACGCGAATTTGTTGGTAAAATCGATTTTCTTTTCGATAACATTGTTGTTTTTTAAGTTTAAAAAATATTGTAATTTTACTTAAACATTGCTTTAAAATCTATGCAATTTTTCTTATCCTACAAGACTTTACAAAAATCTATGATGAAACAACTTTAAAAAAAGCTATATTTAAAAAGGACAACAAAGTTTTTTTTATTTTAAAACTAAAAAAAATGTAAAATTAAATTCCGGTTCGAAACGACGATTTACAAATGTGTTTCGATTGTGGGAAAATGATAGAGGAAAAATGCTGTTATTTCGACACAATCAAATTAAATCTTTAGCTTTTATGAGAAAAGCAACTTTCTTTTAAAAAATATAGTTATTTTTATTAAGATTTTCTGCTTTTCGATACGGATAATTTTGCGATGCATATCATTGACATTTGCCATCCAATATATATATTTACTTTTTAAAATTTAAATTAAAAATATGGTATCTTTATGTTAGCCGTGTGCAGACGATAAATCGCCAACCTATCCCATCATTCGTATTGAATTCATTAAAAATATAAATCTTTCACTCATTTCATTTAAAACACAGAACTTTAATTTACAACACATACATTTAAAATACATATATTACGTACATTTAAAATAATTCCTTTCATGTGAAAAGAAAAAGAAAGAAGAGAAATTAATCACAAATAATTTGATAATCCAAGATCATTTTATTTCAACATCAAAACAAATCTGTTTTATTTTTCTATATATGACATCATATTCGCTTGCTTTCCATACTTACTCGCATTTGTGCACTTTGTATTATTATCAAATATTTGAAAACGCACGTTTTATTTCTAATATGACATCATTTCATATTCTGTTTAATTCTTAAATAATTCATTTCTTTTTCATTTTTCACGTGGAAAATTTTCACTTGAAAATAAATTGTTGATTAAAAATTATTACTCAGGGGTTTTATTTTATATTGGTAACGATAAAATATTAGCAACGGTAAAATAAATTTAACCATTTAAAAAAAAGCTGCAAAACCGGGCCCTTTCGGCCAAAACAACCAAACCAACCAACCATTTTAAAATATACGAAAAAATGTCCATTTATTCTGTATGAAAATAATGAAATTTTTAATTTTTAAGAAAAATATTGAAATAAAATAAACAAAAACCAGCCTATATTCATTTGAGGGTTATAATCAACTTATATGCAAAGATACAGGATAATTAAATGCTTCATTTTGACGCTGGCTTCAGTCTAACATTTGCACACAATGAGATTTATAATATTATTAGGATTACAATATTTTTAATCAAAAGGAAAACATCGATAGATAACATTATACGCATGTATAGAAAAAAAAATACAAATGCACAGTATTTTTTTTTTTTTTTTTTTGGTATGAAAAATAAAAATTCCAGGATATTTCATATCTACTAAGTTAGAACTTGTGTAATTTTTTCTCTGTTAAAATAACTATTATTTTGCATAAGTTTCTGAGAAGAAATAATTTGCAACTTTTGGATGCTATAAAAAATTAAGTTTAACTCTCAAGTGTTTTTTTTTTCTTTACAATTATTGAAAATAATAACCACCGGCAACTATTGAAGATGTTGACTTCTAAACAATACTTGCTGTCATAATTAGATGCTATAAAACCTTCTCTAATACAAAATGGCTACTTTATGATTTTAGGTAGATTTCGTAAGAAATACTACCTATTACATTCTCCCCTATGTTGGACTTTCTGAAAAGTTTTTGCAGATCTACGCCGATCATCACTTCCAGAACCCAAAACCACCCCCAATTCAAAACTTTTATCTATCTATCTAGATCACTTTTTTATGGACACGATAACTTCAATAATTCTGCACAAATCTCTTCCAAACTGATACACAAAATTAAAGTGCATAATATCTTGGTCAAGTTCGATAATGGGCAAAATCGAACCAAAGGGAGGGGAGGGGGGGGGTGAAAACAGAAAAATCCCCATAGCTTCTTAATTATGATACGTATCGAATCCGTTTAAAGTTATTAATACTTCTAGAAAAAGGGCCGAAAATTTATGTATGACAGATTTTTGATATCATTAAAAATGACCTCAAGGGGGGCGGGATAGGGTTTAAGAAGAAAAGAATTCAAAACTTCGTCAATTCACAAGATATCAAATCTGCTTAAATTTATTATAAGTCCTCTTAATAGTATCTACAACTTTTACTTTGACAAGTTTTTTTATAAGATCAACTCTTATAGCCCGAAAGAAAAAAAAATCCGGTCTACAGACACAGGTAGATTTTGAAGTGGGTGGTCTAAACTGCCGAATCATGGAAAAAAGGTCATTTCTTATGCAATTCCCAATAAACAGGTGCCCCACTATCTGTATTTTCAAAATCTACCTGTGCCTGTAGACCGAACCGTCAGGAAATTGTTTCATTAATTTGTGATCGGAAATGTATGAAATTGGCAGTTGTTCTTATTTAGTTTGCTATCAAAAGAGGCTTTCAATAAAAGATCAAAGATTTCAAATTTTGAGATTTTCTTTATATAAAGTATAATAAAGAATTTAAAAAATTAAACATAGCTAAATTTTTACAGCTTGTTCGATGATTTTAATATATTGAGTATTTTACACTTTATCACTTTATTACAAAATGGTAGACAATTAAGCTCTTGCTTAATCACAAATTCTTATTTGAAAAAAAAAAAAAAAACACTTTTCTAAAAAGTAACCAATGTTATTAAAAAAAAACAAAAAACAAAAAAAACACCTGATGTAATCAGCTGAAAATGATGCATTTTATTACCTATTAATGGTCTAACCTAAAAACAATTAAAAAATTATGTAGATATTCTAAAATTTTATTATAATAAGAAAATCTGTAAAAATGAAGCTCATGCTTTTGCCAGGTACAATATCAATGGGTTTAAAAAAATGTATAAATAATCAATATTTAGGTAATAAACTCAATTTCACATGAGAAATCTTACAAAAAGAATAATCCCCCCCTCTCCCAAGAAAACATTCCAAATTATTTCGAAAATTAACAAACTATAGACACAGCTGTAGACTCTCAACCTTAATTATAGTTATTCTGTTCTTTTATAGCTTGGAACACTGTTGCAAAATGAACTGTTTTGAATTTAAAATATTAGTCAATCTCTAGAAAAACAACAACAGCACAGACAGGCACAGACACAATATAAAGTTTCGGCGGGAAATTCGGGGAAATTCCACGTAGATTTTGGCGGGAGAAAAACCAGTTTGGCGGAATAAATCTACCACCACCATCACCACTGATGTCTGTCAACGAAAAGGTTACCAATGTGGGGTCTAGTATATTGTAAGGTCTATGGTCCGATCGCCATGCGGTTTGGCTCATTCGACTCGACATCGATAGAGCTTACCAATTTTAGTTCGGAGTTTGACCACCAGAGGGCACTTTCATAGGGCACTTGACCATCCCCACGCCCTCTTTCAAGGTTTTTACTGTAACTATGCCCCATTTCCGTAACTCAGCGGCTATCTTTTTGATGTCAACGCAACTGATTCCAAACATTATAATTAACTTAATAGTTACCGTCTATAACATTAAAGTAAATTTATGAGTAGCAGTTACCACTTTTTCCGAAAAATAGTTTAAGCCAAATTTGTAATTAATTTCCTAGCTTAATCAAACGAACAAATTTTTAAAGATTCATAGTGGTCCTGCTAATTAGTCATTTTCTGAAAGACCCTTGAACATCCTCCCCCGGCACCTCCCTCAAAGTTATTTTCTCCAACTGTGCCTTATTTCAGTAACTCGACTAATAATGTTCCCATCCTCTCCAAACCAGCTCATTTTGTAGCACGCCTACTATATAGTGCCGTAGGCAGTGGGGACCTGTGTCAGAGGTTCGTTCGGAAAGAGTATTGTTTAGAACAGAATGCTCCCCTGGCAGTGGAAGGGAGAAACAAAAGATTTTCCGGAGCGTACGAGCATGCCCGGTATACTGTGCTAAAGCCATCGGAGACAGTGGCCAGAGTTTTGTTTTTTCAGAGATTTAAGTTTATTACACGGGCTCGGACAAGGCCGGGCGGGTCAGCTAGTATAAAATAAAAGAAAACTACCCAGTTAAACTGACGGCATTGAGCTCACAGGCTATTCACACTAACTGTAAATTATATTCTTATTTCAAAGAATTTGAAATAAGCCCTCGAAAAATGAAGAAATCGACAATATATTAAGAGGGGGGAACCATCCCCCGTTTCTCCTTCTTTTAATTAACCAATGAACCCATAAAAGTAATCAGAGAAGCGCCTTACCACAATGAACCTATATGCAAAATTTGAAAAAATCGGATAATTCTGCATGAAAAATCCATTTATCTAAATTAAGGGGGGGGGGGTTAGTCCCCCGTCCCCCCTTTATACTTAACCAAAGAACCCCCAAAACTAATCAGAGAAGCGCCTTATCACAATGAACATATATATAAAATTTGAAGAAAATCGGATAATTCTGCGTAAAAAACCCATTTATCTATATCAAGGAGGGTTAGTCCCCCCCGTTCCCCCCTTTATACTTTACCAGTGAACCCCCAAAACTAATCAGGGAAGTGCCTTACCACAATGAGCCTATATACAAAATTTGGAGTAAATTGGATAATTCTGCATGAAAAACCCATTTATCAAAATTAAGGGGGGGGGGGGGGGTAGACCCCGTTTCCCTCCTTTACACTTCACCAATGAACCCCCAAAACTAATCAGGGAAGCCCCTTACCACAATGAGCCCATATAGAAAGTTTGAAGAAAATCGGATAACTCTGCATGAAAAAAATCATTTATCTAAAATAAGGGGGAGGATTAACCCCCCGTTACCCCCTTTATACTTAACCTATGAACCCCCAAAACTAATCAGGAAAGAACCTTATCACAATGAACCTATATACAAAATTTGAAGAAAATTGGATAATTCTGCATGAAAAAACCATTTATCCAAATTAAGGGGGGTTAGCCCCCCGTCCCCCCCCCTTTATAGTTAACCAATCAATCCCCAAAACTAATCAGGGAAGCGCCTTATCACAAGGAACCTATAAACAAAAGTGGAAGAAAATCGGATAACTCTGCATGAAAAATTCATTTATCTAAATTAAAGGGGAGGATTCCCCCCCCCCCCGTTAGCCCCTTTGTACTTAACCTATGAACCCCCAAAACTAATCAGGAAAGAACCTTATCACAATGAACCTATATACAAAATTTGAAGAAAATTGGACAATTCTGCATGAAAAAACCATTTATCTTAATTAAGGGGGGTTAGCCCCCTCGTTCCCCCCTTTATAGTTAAACAATCAATCCCCAAAACTAATCAGGGAAGCGCCTTATCACAAGGAACCTATAAACAAAATTGGAAGCAAAACGGTTATTTCTGTCAAGAGTTATCGCGTTACGTACGTACATACGTACATACATACATACATACAGAACGGGCGGGCACATAAGCTCTCAGGCTTTGATAGCCTGTGAGCTAATAAAATTCAATTTCAATAACTACCATAGTTTTAACTATTAAAATTTTTTAATCGATCTTTATTAAAGTCCTGCATACCCAAAGAGGTTCCCGCTTTGTGGTGAAGGTATAAATTTACTACCCGCGAATCTGGTTGCGGGTAAAATCGCAAAATTTGGTTTTAAAGCTTTTTTCTAATCATATTAATCATATTATACAACTGTTTTAGTTATTTTTAAAACCCTAAAAGGATCGATTTTTTCTTATGACTGTTTTTCTGTGTAATAATGATTATTACTTTTTATATAAAAGTTTTTTTTTTCGTTTGTTTTATTGCGAGTAACGGCTGCGGGTATACGAAAAATTTTCCGGTGCAGATAGATTCGAAGCTATTGCAGGAATTCTAATTTTTATTAACATTTTATTTCAGGTGATACGCATGCACGTACAGAATTTCATTGCCGGAAAAAACTAGCGCTTCTTCTAGAAGCGGAAAAGGGTCACCGCCCTTTTAGGCAGCCAAATTTCGCCCTTTTCTCAACGACAAATAGGGCTATTTTTTTTTCTCTGCACAGCAGTTGGGGCACTCTGTTTTACCGGGTACTTTTTGTCTCTTTCCTTCGTTTCTTTAGTTGAATAACTGGAGACATTACTAGTGATTTACTGATTTTGTAATTATTTCATTATTTATTTTTAATTTTTTGCAATATTTTGAAAATTAAACTTTTTAACACAAGAATCTCCAAAAGTAAATGTTAAAAATTTCCAAGTTCCGTTTTTGGATATCACAATACTTAAATGTTGCGTTGATAACAAATTATTAAAAACTGAATATTGTTAAACCCAAAAAAGTATCAAACCACTTATGTTACTAAGGAAAATAGTAAAAAATAATGAAAAATTTTCACTTGAAAAATGCACCAGGTCTTATTCTCAAGACTTGATTCAGCCACAACTTCCTCACTTCCTCATTCATCCAGCCTTTTTTATTCGCTGTTACAATGATTCCTGAAGGACCGTTTTTCTTTTAAAAATTACTAAGGTATTTAATTTTGTGCCATCTGCACAGCTGGTCAATGAAATCGTAAAGCAGTTCCTTTCATTCCCAGTAGTCGAAATGGATATAGTCTTTTGACCTAAAAATTAATTAATTGAAAATTTTTATAAATTATATTGAACAAATTTCATAAATAAAAGATTAATTGAATGAAAGGAAATATGTATAACGCATTACTTACCAATAGTATTTACGGTCCTACTGGGAGGCATATCAAAAGCCATGGACAATTCGTCCATATTTACGATACTTTCAGGCATAAATTTATGTTATTTGATGATTTTCTCCACGTAATTTTTTAACATTTCAATCTTCTCTTCCGAATCCTTTTGAAGATCTTAGGATATAGTTGCCGGACTCGAATGGATAATCCTTTCCTTCTCATAAATCTGTTGCACCATGATGCATTTCTCTTAAATTCTTCTAAATTTAACTCTACTGCAAAACTTTTGGCTTTCATTCTAATAATGGTCGTTGAAATTGGATTGCACTCCGATCTCTCGGAAAAAATCCATTTATGAAGTTTTTCTTCTAAATCAGGCTATTGCGCTCCTTTTCCCCTCCTTGATCTTTTGCACAATAATGGTCGTTGAAATTGGATTGCACTCCGATCTCTCGGAAAAAATCCATTTATGAAGTTTTTCTTCTAAATCAAGCTATTGCGCTCCTTTTCCCCTTCTTGATCTTTTGCACAATAATGGTCGTTGAAATTGGATTGCACTCCGATCTCTCGGAAAAAATCCATTTATGAAGTTTTTCTTCTAAATCAGGCTATTGCGCTCCTTTTCCCCTCCTTGATCTTTTGCACAATAATGGTCGTTGAAATTGGATTGCACTCCGATCTCTCGGAAAAAATCCATTTATGAAGTTTTTCTTCTAAATCAGGCTATTGCGCTCCTTTTCCCCTCCTTGATCTTTTGCACAATAATGGTCGTTGAAATTGGATTGCACTCCGATCTCTCGGAAAAAATCCATTTATGAAGTTTTTCTTCTAAATCAGGCTATTGCGCTCCTTTTCCCCTCCTTGATCTTTTGCACAATAATGGTCGTTGAAATTGGATTGCACTCCGATCTCTCGGAAAAAATCCATTTATGAAGTTTTTCTTCTAAATCAGGCTATTGCGCTCCTTTTCCCCTCCTTGATCTTTTGCACAATAATGGTCGTTGAAATTGGATTGCACTCCGATCTCTCGGAAAAAATCCATTTATGAAGTTTTTCTTCTAAATCAAGCTATTGCGCTCCTTTTCCCCTCCTTGATCTTTTGCACTTCGGCATTTTCTCTAGGATTGTTTTTTCTTTCCGCCATTGCCGAATACTTTTCTCATCAATGCCTAATTCTTGTGCAACAGCTGTATTGACCGAAATTTCGGCTTTCTGCACCACTTGCAGTTTATATTCGACCATATAACTTGATCGTCTTTTAGGCATCGTACGTGTAAAAATACGAAAAAAATTATCTTCTTAGTAGTAGTACGTGTTAGTCGAATAGAATCGGAAATGAGACGAACGATGAGTGTTAATTGTTCAACTTTTGTCCTGACCCGCCTGATTGGTCGCTGAAACCTGTTAGGTCAAAGGTTACATTATTTTGAAGCGGAGGCCAGGTAGCTATTATAGCTCTGTTAGTGCAATCCTTTGCGATAGTTGCAACAAATCTTCCAATCCCAGAAATAAATAATAATAGCATTTAAACAGTTACAAAAACATTACAAACACGGGACAATTCTTTACATTTCACGGCATAGCGAAAAAATTTCACAAATTTCGACAATTTTTGAAATTTTTTGAGGTTTAAAAAATGTAGAAAAATCACACGATTTCCGTTTTTTTAAAGAAAAAAAATCTATGTATAACCCGCACCGTGTATAAGCCGCAGTGGCTATTCCAAATGTTTTTTTCTTGTATAACCCGCGGGCTATACACCCGAAAATACGGTAACAAAAATTGTAAAATATTCTTTCCAAGTGACTTAAAATAATTAAACACAAAGGGAAGAATAACTAATGACTTTTCGGTCCCTTCCCGCTTGAAATACACTATTTAGTTAAGTTCATGTATGTAAAAACGATCTTAAACGGAGACTGAGAAAAAAAATAAACTGTTTTAAATTTTCATTTTTAGAAAAGTCGGTAAAAGCTGTATTTTTAATTATTTATTATTTGTGACATTTCTGTACTGCTTTTTACATTAGTATGTTTAAAAGTTGTGTTGCAGGGGGTTTTGATAAAGATATAGTTTAGGTTATTTTAATTTTATGTTTTTCTTTTTAAAAATGCAGCATACGTCCTTTTGGAAATTTTTCGATTTCGTCCTGACGGCGCAAATGACGTGAAATTTAGATTCAAGCGCGTTTTAATTGTTGTCCTTATATCTATTTACATCGCCTGCTTAATCCTTTTAAATAGCAATGTTTTTAATTTCTCCCAACTAAATATTTTAAATTACGATCATTATTGTTAATCTCTATTAATCGTCTATTTTATTATGAATAATAATAATAATAATAAAATATATATCCGGAAATAATACTTTGACACGGCAAGTAAAACGCTTCCTCGCTCGCCAATCGCTATGTTTCCCTTTTCCTAGAATTCTACCTGTCTTCTGGCAGGACAACAAATAAAAGTCGTATTCAAGCCGCGATCTTCGACGATGACCATTGTCAAATATCACATTCAAGCAGATTTTAAGCCAGGCCGCACGCTGAGGCGACACAAGCAACATGAAGCGTACGTCTTAGGAGAAGAAACAGGTTGAAGAAAAAACATGTTTTAAATCTATTTTTTTCTCGTAAAACACGCGTCATGGTGTTTGTATCGCCTCAATGTGCGGCCTGCCTAATACTGTGATCCGGCAAGTAATACTTTTTCCTCCTTCGCATTCAGCATCTTTCCCTTTTCCTAGAACTCTTCCTGTCTTCTGGTAGGACAACAAATAAAAAGTGTTGTGCAGTCAATGTTCAAGCCGCGACCTTTAATGTCAAAGGCAGATTTTAATTAAAGCAGATTTTAATAGTTGCTTGTGTTTCGTCCGGCTTTATTTCTGTTTAAATTTTTACTCAAAATAATCTTGGATAATATCCCGAAAAAATAAAGGGGAGGTTTTTTTTTTTATATATACGTTTTGATATTATTGCAGAACACGAATATAATTCGAGATTTAAAAAGATCCGTTAATAATAACAGAAAAAAGTCTAAAGAAACGTGTGATTTCCTTTTTCTTTTCTTTCTTTCTTTTTTTTCTTTTTTTTTTCTTTTTTTTTTTTTTTTACAAGTACTATGCGATAATTTTTACAACTTTTTTTTATGTGGATTTTACTTTATTTTAATGTTAGCTCTAAAGATAATATTGTCGAATCAGGTTTTAAGCTAAGTCATTTATGAAACTTTTATTCCTTTATCATCAGATTCGCAGACAGCTAACTTGGGCTCCGGATATAATGTTTTCATAGGTCACCCTCTCTCTATATATGTTTTCACATAAAAGGGAAGGATTTAGTAGATAATAATAATATTTATTAAATTCTTTGTTTTTAAAACAATTACAAAAATTATTTATACGTTTATAGCTTCTTATTTGTTAATTAAATAATTTCAATTAATATTTTTAATACATTTTATTTTTTAATCAAAATAACATTTAATTAATAATTACACTGTCTTAAACTCAGCACCAGAGGAACGAAAGATTTTTGAAAATAATTTCGACACAAGTGTATTAATATGTATGAAAGAAAATTATGATTTTTACTTGAAACATGACTTTTTTTTATTGATAAAAGTCACAGATATAGTAATATAACCAAAGTAATATAACCACAAATATAGATAATCACAGATATAGATAAAGTTTCTATTTTATCAATGTTAGGAACATGCCGCCTTTCTGCGATTAGGATCTTTTGTAGTTAGGAGCAATGTATAAGAGCCCTTTGGGCATAATCTCAGTACATGATAAACGAAAAGCAAATGTAAATTAAGTCATTTGTACACTATCAGATTAATAAAATTGTCATTATTCTGCATGAAAATGTACGTTTTCACTTCTTTTTAAAAATGAGGTAAATTTCACAAATGAAATCGTTTTTTTGAAAATTTGGCGTCTAATCTCAGATCTGCTGGAATGAAAAACTGTAAAAAAGTGTCATTTGGACGCAGTTATAAGAAAATGTTGGACATTCATGTTTTTAAATGGATATGCTTCCTTTTTAAAATGATGTCAGTTAATTTTTAGGGCCCTTAAGCTTTTTGATGGTCTTAAACATCATCTATTCAAATTAAAATGTATTTTCTAAAAAGAAAACACATTTTAATTTTTGTAATGACAAAATGGCAGCATGAAAGATATAAAAGTTAAAGATAAGATAATTTTTCCTTTTTTTCTGCAACAATTATAGTAACCCAATTGTCACCATTTCGAAGAAATTTCATTAAAAACTTTAACAATTAAAATTAAAATATAAAAATTTAATTATTTTTTTAAAGGCTATTGCGCTCTCATATACAAATAAATGGCTTTCAGTTAAACAAAAAAAATTATCAAAATATGTTCAGTAGAAAATACAGAGTAGATGATGAAAAAAAAACTGTCTTCTATTTTAAATACTACAGGGCTTTATCCTTTACAAGCTACGATCGCCAACTCCGTACAGACCTCGTAGGCTCTAAAAAGAGGCTAATTAGCTCAATTAAAAAAAAAGATTACCCGATTTCTGTAGATTGAATGATATTATCACGACCAGTGACGATCTTTTGTAATCGGGTTGCCATTAATTTCCATTTGACTGGAAGGATATTTTCTAGAAGAAAACCTTTCTTCTAGAAGCATTAGAAATTCGTTATTGGAATTAGAAAATCGTTTAAAATATGGAGGTTTTAATATATTGTTTTAAATATGACATAATGTTTACTATTTAATGCTTTTCGTATGTAATAATTCGGTTATTTTAAAGTTTTATTTTCTCTTAGAATATTCAATTGAAAATATACTTTATGATTAAAAAATGTTTTGTAATATCATTATTTGCGCTTTTTTTAAATCTGGCAACAGAAGCCAAAAAAAAAAAAAAGACTTTATCGAAATACGAAATAAATCTCTGGATACATAATATCGTTTAAAATAATTTTTCGATTTAAAAACTGTCTGCTTCAGCGAGTTTTTACATACATTTCTCTATAAAACTAAGAGTTTTCATATTTTTAGCTTTTTTTGTATCATAAGCCGAAAAGATCCCCAGTCAGAATAAATTCAATTACAGCAGCCACAGCAGAAGCGTTAGTTACTTTTTTTTTTTTTTTTAGATAAGAGAGTATTAACCATATATATATATATATATATATATATATATAAGAATTGCTCGTTTAACCCATTTTAGGCCAAGCATATAAATTTTATAAAATGTGATGTATTATTTGCATTGAAATTTACTTAAATTACATTCATTAAGACACCAAAAAAGTTTCGTGTATGAAAAATAATATATATTTTTTTAATTTGATGTTACCATTATTAATTTACCATTAATAATTTACCATTAAATTTAAATAAAAAATTTTAAGTTTTCTTATGACATTTGTTTTATTTTTATTTTATTTACAGAACTTGCCACTTTACTCCCTTATAAAAACATATGACTAATCTCAAGTGGAATAATTATACATTTTCAAAAAATCGAATTTGTCAATAACCGTTTCAAGTAAAAAACCAGCGTATTTTGAAAATTTCTCAACAGAAAGTGATTACTTCAATTGAATTACTAATATTTTATAGATGTCTCCAGAACTCTTAAAAATAACAGAAAAATAAAATTAGTGAAAAATATACGTCACAGTGTTAATAAAAATATAACTATTGAAATGGTGCGTTTACGCACCTTTGGCCGAAAATGGGTTAATAGTATAAGATGCGATATGGTTACAGGTGCATGATACATAAATTTTTTTTATTCCTGTAATTGTTTTTATATCATGATTTTTTTTCTTCGTGAGAAAGAAGAGCAGAAATCAAGAAAAAAAGACAGTACCAACGGAAATTTAAAATAAGCGACAGAAAGGTTGAAAATAAATGAAAGTAAAAGTGACTTCTTTCCTGGTGATATGACGCTATAAATGTGTGGTATGGTTGTAAGTTGAACATGCGCTTTTACGATGTACTTAACCAGTTATGTATTAAGAAATGACATTTAGTTTTTTCTTAGGTTATTCCTGATTTCAAGTTCGTAAAAGATTCGATAGAGGTTATATACATTAGATCGAGTCGTCTCACGTCTTTGGAAGGGAAACATCTTCAAAACTTGACTTTGGTAACTGAATTGTCCTTTTCCAACAACTCCATTCGTTTTATAGATCCAGATGTCTTTAAGGTAACTAGCTGTTTACTAGGATTTTTTTTAAAGAAAAAAAAACATTCTGTTTCAAAATATAGGTAGCATAAAATCCAACGTTAAATATAACACAAATAAAACCAAGAATCAGTACTAATATTAGAAAGAAGTAACGTTTGTTTGTAGTGAGTAATCTCTGGAACTACTGAACCGATTTCAAAAGTAACGCTGGCTAAATGCTAGTGACAACCTCTGATTCAACATAGGATATATTTTATGTCGGTTCAACAATCCCCGAGGGGGTGCAGGAGCAATAAACGTTCTAAACTTGAGATTTCTGTGAAATTGTTGGGGCTAGAAATTTGAAATTTGGTCTAGTGGTTACTTTTCAGATGTAAATACTTGCTATGAACGGTTTCTAAAAGAAATCGAAATGTAAAAGGGTGAAATGAGCGAAAAATGTTCTAAATTACGATTTGTTTGGAACTGTTAGGGCTAGAATCTTATAATTTGGCATGGCTGTTATTTTGGCATGCTCGCCCAGAACAGTTTAACAATCGAAATATAGAAAGGTGAAGAAGCAAAAAACGTTCAAAATTGCCGTTTTCGTAATACTGCTGGAGCTAGAAACGTGAAATTTGATATGGTGGTTATTTTTAAGATGTAAGCGCTCGATAAAAATGGTTTCTAAAAAAATTGAAATTTAAAAGGATGAAATGAGCAGAAAACATTCTAAAATTTTTTAAAACTATAATTAAACTGAAATAGAAAGGTTGAAACTGAAATAGTTAGGGATAGAAACTTAAAATTTAACTTGTCTGATACTTTAAAAACTTAAGGAGACAGTGGATGTTAAAATTTATTAATTTTTACTTTTTATTATAGAGATATGAAATTGGGTATATATTCATTTCACCACAAGTTTATAGAATATCTTATCAAAAATTCCCAATCTTAAAATAATTTTAATATATTTTTTTAATTTAAATATTTATAAACAAAAATTTTAAATTCTTCCTTCGTCTTAATATTTGAAATAGTGCCTCGATTCTGCATTTTGATCACATAAAACTGTATTAATAACAAAACTGTGTATCAATTATTTAATCCTTTGAATATTTAATTTTTGAGAGACGTTTTCCTGAATTCCATCCCGATTTTCAGCAAAATTTTGTCTTTTAATAAGGTACTAGCCGACCCTGCGCAGAGTATCTGCACTCTAGTGCCTACTCTTTTAAATACTATATGCATATTAGAATACACGAATTTCAGCATTATATGTATAAATATCATCCATAAAAACTTCTCCACTTAGGACTGGGAACTTTGAAATAAAAAATATATACAAATCATAATACACTGCTCAAAACAATTAAAGGATATTGCAGTTTTAGGTGGATTTTGTATCTGGGAAACATTTTAGCTGATTGATACATGGTCGACAGACATAGTAGGTTATATGAGAATAAATTACACATGTTTGGCAGAAAAAATGCATTTTATTGCGCATTTGTGTACAAAAGGAAAAAAACACAATTTGTGCATATGAGAAAAAAAGAATAAGAAAAGGTGTTTTCTTCAAAGAAAATCATTTTCAGTAGGGGGTATGGTTTCCACGGGCGGCCAGCAACGTTGAACACCTTTGAGGCATGGACTCAATGAGGCTATTAATGACGAGTTGGGGTATTCTGCCCCACTCTTCCAGAAGAGCTCTTTCCAGTTCTTGGAGAGTTTGTGGGGGTTGTTGGCGGCCAGAAACTCGTCTTCCTAGAGCGTCCCAAACGTGCTCGATTGGATTCATGTCTGGAGAACACGCTGGCCATTCCATTCGAACGATTCCTTCCTCGAAAAGGAAATCCTCCACCAGGTTTGCACGATGTGGCCTGCAGTTATCGTCCATTAAAATGAAGTTATCTCTGATTGCTGCAGCGTAAGGGACTACAATAGGTCTGAGGATCTCATCCCTATATCGGCGACCAGTCAGAGCTCCATCTCGAATGATGTAGAGGTCAGTGCGCCCGTCAATGGAGATGCCACCATACACCAACACTCCTCCACCGCCAAATCTGACACTTTCGTGCACGAACGCAGGATTATTCCTACTGCCACGGTCCTTCCAGATGAAAATACGCCTATTATCCGGATGCACAGAAAAACGGGACTCGTCAGAAAACAGAATATTGCTCCATTCATTTCTCCTCCAGTTGACATGCTCGGTTGCCCACTCCCTGCGGTCGCGACGATGCCTTGATGTTAATCTAACACATACCATCGGTCGGCGAGCATACAGACCTACAGCATGGAGCCGGTTTCGGACAGTCTGAGTTGAAATCGTGGTGCCTGTAGCCGAGCGAAGGTGTTGTTGGAGAAGAGTAGCGTTCATGTTTCTGTGTCTCCGAGCTGTTAACGCTAAATACCGATCTTCATTGGGCATTGTTGCCCGTCTACGACCTTGCCCTGGTCTTCGGCCTGCACATCCACTCTCCAAAAAACGGTTCCAGATCCTGGGAATGACACTTTGTGACACTCCAATGGCTTGCGCTACTTCGGCTTGAGTTTGGCCACCTTCTAACCTACCAGCAATTCTCCAAGCTTCTGAATCTGTCAAATGACTTCGCTGAGACATCGTACTCATCGAAACAAAGCAATCACTGAATGCCGATCATCCTTGTCTTCATTCTCTTTTATCCAGTTGAAAGTCAAATTTCATTCGCTGCCGCTGAAGCGACGTTTTTGACGTCGAACTCAAAATTTGCATACTCCACAGTTTGAAAACCAGAAAAATTTGCATTTGTGATTCTCTTCTTCTATTTTCGGCAAAAAAAATTCGTTTATATCTTTATTTTATATAAAACTTCAAATATCCTTTAATTGTTTTGAGCAGTGTATATGGACACCATTTAGAAATATGAGACAGAGGTATTTTTCCAGCATCGTGCATATAAAAAACATTTGCATGCACACAATAGTTGCTGGATACTCTTTAAAATTAAAAAAGTGTATACATATTATATTGAAAATATTTACACCATTCACAATTAGGAAAATGTTTTTATCCTTTTTTTTTAATTTTCTGCATCGAAAACGTCTTTATATACGCAATTGTAAATTTCAGAGCTCGGAGATTATTAATTTATATTAATATTTTATTAATTTTATATTATATTTTATTAATTTTAATTGACAAATTGTTTGTCACTGTTAGTATGGTTCGTCCTTTAAGCTTTTAGGATGTCACCGTTGAAAAATCAATGTTACTGAAAAGTTGCTGCACTGAATCTTGTATATCTGGATAGCAAATTGGGGGAAACTCAATAGTTTTCCCACATTGACATTCGCCAACCTGTAACAGCGAACTTGCTAACACTCTTTCTGTTTGAAAGGCATGCATATTTGTTGTGAGTTACATGATGTAAAATATTCTCTTCTTTATGCAACTTGAAACTGTTAGTGATCTTGAACCTCTAAAAATGATAGCTAGGACTGACTTGACGGAAATTATTATTATTTATTTGTTATTACTCAATCTATATTATAAATATCAAATACATGCATTCGTAACATTGACGTCATAACGATGCAGACAACAATGAGGTTAAACCGCATAAGGTACAACAATGGAGTCAATGTTTTAATTAATAACAAAATGGCGCGTTTCTTGGTTTGATTTCACACTTTATTTTCTTTCCTTTTTAGAAAGTGGCTAGTTTTTAAAAATAAATAAGAAAAATTGCCGGCCAATTTTTACAAAAATTGTCTTTTCGGATGCAAAAAAATTTTCTACATATGTGTGGTGACTTTTAAATCGATACCTCAAATACTTTTCTTAATATTCGCAAATTAGTGAAAACAAACCTCTCGTTGCCATCGGCAAATGATAAATAATCGCGATTTCTGTGCCACGTACGATAGCCTAAAATATATAGTGGTGGCCAAAAGTTTGGACATTTTTTGAAAGTTTCATGTTTTTCAAATTTGTGTGCTTGTAGAATATATTAATTTGGACTTAAATACAAACGTTTATATATCAAATTGAAGGTAATTTAATGTAGAATTTAATAATAAAAACAATATTACAATATTTGTATTACAAAAAGAGTTATGATCATTTTAGTAGAACAAACAAACACAAATCGTTTTGAATAAGGACGTGTTTTGTAATAAAAGCGTACTGGCCAATCACAAACATTGTTCTGAGGACCAATCAAATATCTGTAACTATAGTTTAGGTTATTTGTATGGTAAAAGAGTTATTGTTGTGGAAATATTTTGCGGAATGATGCATACTAGTACAATTAAATAGAGTATTGCTGTTTTTGAATATTCAAAGTCCCTTTTTTTAATTAAACTAATTTTAAACAATGTCATCAACAAGAAGAACTAATTGGACATCTGCAAAAAGAAACCGAATTGTCATATTGAGAGAAAATGGCCTCTCTGATGCTGAAATTGCAAGACAAGTTGGTGGTTCAGTGATTTGTTCTGGTGTACGAAAGTTCTGTTTACGTTATGAAAAAACGAAATCAGTGGAAAATAAGGCCAAATCAGGCCGAAAAAAATGCACAAGTGCTACTGCCGATAGAAAAATTAAACGGCTATGTCTTCAAGATAGAAAAATTTCATCAGAAGTCTTTAGATGTGAAATGAATGCAGCGGGTATTGCAGTAAGTTCAGGAACAGTAAGAAGAATGTTATCAGGATTTGGACTACAAGCTAGATTTCCAAGGAAGAAACCATATTTAAATCAAAAGCAACGCGCAAAACGAGTTAAGTGGACAAAAGAACACATTAAATGGCCAGAAAATCAATGGAAGCAAGTAATCTGGAGCGATGAGAGTAAAATATCGCTCTTTGGTAGTGATGGTAGAAAATACGTGAGACATAGAGTATGAGAAGCACTTCATCCTGATTGCATTAAAGCAACTACAAAAAACCCAACAAATGTCATGATTTGGGCATATATGTCTGCAGATGGTGTGGTCCGAATTCAAGTGATTGATGGCATCCTGAATGCCAAAAAATACATCGAAACTGTCCTGGAACCAAAATTGATACCTTCCATCAGGGATCTCTTCCCCAACAACGCACCTTTTACTTTTCAGCAGGATTCAGCTCCATGCCACACAGCAAAAGTATGAAAAGCATGGTTTCAAAATAAAGGCATAGATATATTACCATGGCCAGGAAACAGCCCTGATCTCAATCCAATTGAAAATTCGTTGCGACGTTTGAAAATTCTTGTACGAAAAAAACGTCCATCCAATAAAAGACAACTTATTGAGGCTATAATTGATTCTTGGCATCATGTGATTAACGAAAGATGAACTCCAAACACTCGTTCACTGATGAAAAGCCGCTGTGAAGCTGTCTTAAAAAATAAGGGTTATCCTACTAAGTATTGATTGTGAAGTATCACTTTAAAAAAAATGCAAATCTAAGATAGATCTTGCTATTAGTTGCATAACTTTTTTTGTAATACAGATATTGTAATACTGTTTTTATTATTAAATTTGACATTAAATTACCTTCAATTTGATATATAAACGTTTGTATTTAAGGGAAAATTAATATATTCTACAAGCACACAAATTTGAAAAACATGAAACTTTCAAAAAATGTCCACACTTTAGGCCACCACTGTATATAGATACATCAAATTTAATTACCTTAATTAGATCAAATTGTAAAATGCATACACAGTTTCTTTATAAATAATATCAAGATTCTTTCTTATTAATTTCATGAAATTTGAACAAAAATTAAAACTCATAAAGCGTTTCAAAAATCTGAAAACCTTGAAAAATTTCTTTTGAGAAAAACAGATTTAAAGTTTATTACTACTACGATAATTTGTTCGTGTGCTAAATTCAAACACATTTAACTTTACGAAAAATCATCACAAAACTGCATGCAGTTTTTCGCAAATGGTTAAATATAAACTAAAGAATACAAATGCATACAAATATATCTCTCTATATTAAAAAAAAGTAACCACCGCCGCAGCCGCCGCTGTCAATTAAAATTTTGTGCCTTGAAGTATTTCTGGACTAATATCCAGAAAACTATTGCATATAAAAATTTAAAAATTGGTAGTTTTATAAAGAAATGTTCGATAAACACGCTGAAGCAAACAGTTTTTAAATCGAACAATTATTTTAAGAGATATTTAAAATCAAAGTTGGTCAAAACAGTTTTTTGAAAAAAGTTTTATAGGAACGAAAACTATGCACAGGAATTTAACCATAATTTGTAAGGATATAGTTGACAAGTTTGTGGTGTGCAGACTGCAATTATTTTTTTAATTTGAGTCATTTTTTTAGGTTATATTTCAGTTTTTTATTCAAAATTTTCGTTATTTTTATAAAGATTTATTTCATACTAGCTGTTACCCGTGACTTCGTTCACGTAACATTAAAAAACGAATAAATGCATTAATTTAGCAAAACATTTCACTTGATAATTAACAACATGTATAATTAACCAAAGCTTTATCACATTTTATAGGAGACCATACGGTATTTCTTTGCTATAGGGGCCTTGACATAACCCATTCTTAAAAAAGTGAAATTTCATGCCAAATAATATGTACAATCGCGAAAATGAAACTGCAACTAATGAAACAAGTTGGAAATTGTACGTCAAACGTTACAAACGAGGTGCGTTCGTACGCACGTTTTAGAATTAAATTCATGATATCCCGTGCGTAGAACGGGTTAAACAGCTAGTTAAGTATATATTTTATGACACTGTTCATACAAATATCTTAACTAGTTATATAAATATTCAGATATATATGTATCAGCTAGTTATATAAATATTCAGATCTTGATGATTTTTAATTCTGTGAAATGAATTATATCGTCTGCAGATTAATTTCTGTCATAAAATAAGTATCTCGGTCGCTTGACGATTAAACTTCGGAAGCTCCTGTAACAAGAAAGCACCGATTTCTTTAAAAAAAAAATTCACATTTCTTAATAAATATTTTTATTAATATCTCCTAAAGTTTTGATTCGATTTTAATAGAATTTGAAATGTCTCGACAAAATTCCACAAAGATAATATATTTTAAATTGCAAACCATTTGGTTGGGTAGTTTTTGCGTTGTTATATGCGGACAGACAGACAGACGGACGGACAGACAGACGGACAGACAGACAGACAGACGGATGGACAGACAGACGGACAGACAGACAGACAGACGGACGGACAGACGGACGGACAGACGGACGGACCAAGCGACGACTATAGGTGCTACTTATTTATATAATTACGAACGCACCTAAAAAGGAGGACCCAGTAAAATCGTGAAAATCGATGAATTCCTTTACGTAAAACGAAAAACAACACTGGCAGAATTCTTCTATACAGCAGTGCATTTTAGGTGGTATTTGGTGTACAATTTGTATATGTGTGCATTGCTAAATGGGCATTATTATATTGTTTATTTGCATAGACATATGTTATATATTTCTTACTACATTATCTTGTTTATGTATATATTAAATTCAGTGTTTCACGCTAAGTGGTGTAAATAGTGAACAAACTGCTTGTGGATTTTATACATTGATAGATATTTCACAAAGATATAACAATCTGATGCAATTCTAAAATGTAAATAAAGGTTGCTAGAAAGTACTTTAAATTCTGCCCAATTTAACCTCGATATTTTCTGTATCGCGTCAAGAACACTATTAGCAAATAAATACCGACGACACAAATCTGATTATCTAAATTTACATATTTTTGTTAGTATATATAGGATTATTTTAATTTATTTCACGCGCTTGAAATTTTTTACTCTTTCTCTAGGGTTAGGTGCCGAATAAATGTACTTTCTTGTTATTTTATTTTGCCATTTCTATTTATTCTATTTTCCATTCATTCCATTTATGGATATTGATTTAATTTACATATTCGTGTCAAAGAATATTCTTTAACGTTATTATCAGGATTAGGATAGGATACGATTAGGGTTAGGATTAGGAATAAAAATTGAACGACAATGGTATGACCGATTCAGGTTTAAGGTATGAACCATCATGAAGCAATAAGAATATTAGAAAATTATCGGCTAATAGTTTTTAATATATTTTACAGTCATAGTTGGCATAAAAGGTGAGCGGGGAAATGATCATCTAAAATACCATTAAGTGTTTACCACGCAAAAAACAAATCTGGTTACAACAATGTATTTAATTTTGCGCCAAATTTCACTTGATAAAAAAAAAAAAAGCAAATTGACTATGGACTTAATTACAGACCCCTAACCTTGTTATTCTCGGAAATTTTCTACCTATATGTAAAAAAAATTCTACTATATAGAACGCGCTTTCACGTTTATAATGCTATGAATAGGCACGATCGGCTTGTTCAAGTTTATACAATTCGGCTGGAAGAAAAGATTCATTACTTTTTGATTTCTTCTTTGCTTTTGCATTACGCGAATTTGTTGGTAAAATCGATTTAAAAATATTGCAATTTTACTTAAACATTGCTTTAAAATCTATGCAATTTTTCTTATCCTACAAGACTTTACAAAAATCTATTATGAAACAACTTTAAAAAAAGCTATATTTAAAAACGACAACGAAGTTTTTTCCTATTTTAAAACTAAAAGAAATGTAAAATTAAATTACGGATCGAAACGACGGTTTACAAATGTGTTTCGATTGTGGAAAAATGATAGAGGAAAAATGCTGTTACTTCGACACACTCATATTAAATCTTTAGCTTTTATGAGAAAAGCAACTTTCTTTTAAAAAATATAGTTATTTTTATTAAGATTTTCTGATTTTCGATACGGATAATTTTGCGATGTATATCATTGACATTTGCCATCCAATATTATTATTATTATTATTATTATTATTATTATTATTATTATTCTTTTTTTACTTTTTAAAATTTAAATTAAAAATATGGTATCTTTATGTTAGCCGTGTGCAGACGATAAATCGCCAACCTATCCCATCATTCGTATTGAATTCATTAAAAATATAAATCTTTCATTCATTTCATTTAAAACACAGAACTTTAATTTACAACACATACATTTAAAATACATATATTACGTACATTTAAAATAATTCCTTTCATGTCAAAAAGAAAAAAAAAAGAGAGAAATTAACCACAAATAATTTGATAACCCAAGATCATTTTATTTCAACATCAAAACAAATCTGTTTTATTTTTCTATATATGACATCATATTCGCTTGCTTTCCATACTTACTCGTATTTATGCACTTTGTATTATTATCAAATATTTGAAAACGCACGTTTTGTTTCTAGACATCATTTCATATTCTGTTTAATTCTTAATTAATTTCCTTTTCATTTTTCACGTGGAAATTTTTCACTTGAAAATAAATTGTTGATTAAAAATTTTTACTCAGGGGTTTTATTTTATATTGGCAATGATAAAGTATTAGCAACGGTAAAATAAATTTAACCATTTTAAAAAAAGCTGCAAAACCGGGCCCTTTGGGCCAAACCAACCAAACCAACCAACCATTTTAAAATATACGAAAAAATGTCCATTTATTCTCTATGAAAATAATGAAATTTTGAATTATTAAGAAAAATATTGAAATAAAATAAACATAAAATAAACAAAAACCATTCTATGTTCATTGGAGGGTTATAATCAACTTATATACAAAGATACAGGATAATTAAATGCTTCATTTTGACGCTGGCTTCAGCCTAATATTTGCACACAATCAGATTTATAATATTACTAGCTGTTACCCGTGACTTCGTTCACGCAACATTAAAAGAAGAATAAATGCATTAATTAAGAAAATATTTCACTCCCGATAATTAAAAACGTTAAAATTAACTAACTATTTATCGCATTTCATAGGCGACAATACGGTATTTTTTTGTTATATGGACCTTGATATAACTCAGTCTTTAAAAAGTGAAATTTTGTGCCAAATAATCGCGAAAATGAAATTGCAACCAATGCAAAAAGGAGTGCCAAATAAAATCGTGGAAATAGACGAATTGGGTAAAAACAAATGTCAATTTTACCTGATAAACAATTTTACTTTTAACGCCTTTGTGAAACGTTTTAACAGCCATCCTTCAAAAAAACATTAATTGGAAATAGTACATGCTTTTTCTTTAAATTCAGTTCTGCCTCCTTGGTTTAATGTATAGCTGAAACAAATCTTATTTTCTAAATGACAGTATGTTGACAGGCAATTTTTGTTCTCCAGAATAAATTGATTCATGAAGTTTGAATATGTGAAAATATGTTTTTATTTTTCGGATAATTTACTGAAATCAAGATTTTGTTTTCACCATCTATTCAAAGTGAAAATCAATTCTGTTTTTCAGTTTTAATGAGAAAATGGTGTAAAAAATATACAGATCTATTTTATTTCTCCTTTTTTTTATACACAAATATGGAGTAATTTACTTTCCGTTTTTAGAGAAACTTCGTTAAAATTAACAAAAAAGAAAAAAATATCTTGGCATCTAACTTAATTTTTTAAATTCTGACAGTTTGTGTAACATCCTCGGATCAATGATAACCGGTATAAAGTAAATCACGTTGCGTTCGATATTCTGGCACTGTAAATGAAAATTGTAAATTCACGGGCATTCTCCGTGAACTGCTGCCGTAATTTTACGGGAAATGCCCCCTTTTCAAAGTAAACGGTCCATTTCAGTAAATTTCATGTTTTTACGGGCAAAGACCGTTTATCTAATAACAAAGCTCGTTTATCTAGTCACAAAACCGGTTTTCTTATGGACATTGCCTGGAATCTCTGCTGCAGTAATTTTACTGCAGCAATTTTTTACAGTTAGGAGTAGTTGCGAAATACAAACTTTTCTTAAAATTATGATGCGATTTTTAGCAGAAAATTCTCATCTGTATATAACGGATATTCATGCTTAATAATCAGTATAGATAAAAAAACATTTAAATTTTTCGTTATAAATATGGCGTGAAACTCATTTTACTTTCTATACTTACTGATCCTTGTATTATTAATGCAAGGAATTGATTCACACTCATTTTAAAACACATTGGAAAATTCCCGTTTTATTTCAAATATGACGCCTCTTTTTCCCGCAGAGAAATCCCTTTTTAATGACATAATTCTTGTTAATTTTCTTTTCCAGGCAATTAATTTCAGTACTGGCATAGGGGAAATTATGTTGCTTTAACGAGATAATACTAAATCTTTAGTTTTTATCAACAAAAGTGGAACTATTAACATTCGTCATTTTTTTTTAGGTAATCGAGTTATTTCTTTTAGTTTTAAGAATGAAAATAAATATTTCTCGCTATCCATGACATCATTTTCGATATGGATAATTTTGCGGAGCATATTATTGACATTTGCTGACCATTTTCTTTTGAAACTTCTTTTTACTTTTTTAAAATTTAAATAAAAAATACGGTATAGTTATATAGTTATATTAGCCCTGCGCAGACGGTAAAACGCCAAGAATTATTACCATACAAAAGAAAAAAGCGAAGAAAAAAAACCCAAGATCATTTTATTTCACCAATCAAAGATATACGCTTTATTTTTTATGTATGGCGTCATATTCGCCTGTTTCCTATGGTTACTCATATTGAAACCTTGTATTATTATCAAAAACTAAAAAAAAGTACGTTTTATTTCTAATAATATTATTTAATCTTCTTTTTAATTCTTTAATTTTTTTATTTCATTTTTATTTTTCACGTGAACATTTTTCAATTGAAACTAAATTGTTGACTAAAAATTATTATTCCGGAATTTGAATTAGTTTTGGCAACGATAAAGTATTAGCAACGGTAAAGTAAATTTAACCATGTTAAAATATTATACGAAAAAAATGTCCATTTACTATCTATGAAAAAAACAAAATTTTGAATTATTAAGAAAAATATTTGAATAAAATAAACAAAAACCAGTCTATGTTCAAATGAGGGTTATAATCAATCTGTATGCAAAAATACAGGATCATTAAAGGCTCCATTTTGACGCTGGCTTCAGCCTAACATTTGCGCACAATCAGATTTATAATATTATTAGGATTAGGATTTCATAAAATCCATTATTTGAATAGTTGCCAATTTGTAAAACAGTGCATATAATAATATTCCCTTTCAATTGAGAAATGTTTACACGTGACTATTAAAAACAGAAAAATAACTTTAAAATAACAATTAAATGATCACGTGATAAAAGCTGTAAATGTAGAAAATTACGTAATAAAAATATACTTGCGCGTGAATATTAAAACGAGAAATAATTAAATTATTAGGTGTTTTCAAAGCATTAAGTAGGGAAACTTACGTCACATTTAAAATGCTCAAATAGCAATATTTCCAAACAATTTCAATTAAAAAGTATATTTACTCGAGAGATTAGTTTTCGACAAATCTTCGTAAATAATATTTCCTCTTAATTAAAAACTATATTTTTACGTTTAATAATTACCTTTAAAATACCGAAATAACTAATAAATTGTTAAAATATCTTTAACAATATGGTATTTATAGTAAAAACAAAGTTATTGTCAAATTGGCGGTTGAAAAAAATCGTGCCAACGTGGTGCGTATATGACACTTGTGCCCAAAATTCTTCTATTTGTTTATTTGGCGTTACAGTTTGGTGATTTTTTTTTATTTTATGAAAATTGATCGACGGGATAGTGGAGAAGTATCAAAAAGACAAATAAACCTTGAATTAAAAATCCCTCGATGAAATAACTAATAAGTGTAACGCATCTGATGCTAACTGAATGCAACGCGATGCCACGATCATGCACGTTTGGAGTTAAATGATATATTCTGGCGACAGTTCTTTTCTTTTTATAGAAAGTAGGCGACGGAATGTTGGAGAAGTAACCAATTTTCTATAGCATCGTTATAAAATTCTCCAATGCAGCGACATTGTTTACTTAACCATTTCACACATGTTGATTTTTAAATTTTTAATTCATTTTATTTAATCAATCAGGAAAACAGTTATTAGCTGTTTCGAAAGCAGTTAATTCGACCTTAAAATCCCTCAGTCAAAGGAAAATGAATGCAAACTCTGTTACAGCAAATCGCCACTGGTCGTTTAATTATAATACAATCTTCCATAATCGTTTTAAAGTTGATCAAATCAGAGTGTTTTTAAATCATGCGGTGTCAGAACGGGGGTTGGCGAGCGTAGCTCGTAGGGGGCAGAGCCTCCTAGTTAAGGAAAAAAAACGATTTTTTAGTGCACTTGTTTGAATTAAGAGCTGATAGAAACATACTAAGAAAATGAAAATTTTAAGCGATTCATAGCATATTTTAATTTTTAAGGAATTCTTAGAAAATTTCTTTCTTGTAATTTTAAATGAAATTTTATCTCCTTATGAAAAAAATTATGTACAAGGGAAAATAGTAAAGTGAATAAATGTCAGCAAGCACATTGTTTAAAATAAAGTTTTTTAAAAAGTTTACATCGAATTTGAAATTCGTGTTTGTTTAAATGAAAATTCTTGTTATTGTTATGACGGTGCATTCCTCTGTAAAAACTATACATTAAAGATTCAAAGTTAATGGATTGTTATAAAAAATCCAGGAGAGAAAAGAAGCATTTTTATACTACTGCAAATGATAGTTTTCATTATTGTAACGAACAGATATATGAATATATTAAAAACATTTGGTTTACATTATTGTATCAAACACATTTATGAATATATTAAAAACATTTGGTTTACATTATTGTATCAAACACATTTATGAATATATTAAAAACATTTGGATTTCAAAAACACCCCCACAAAGTCGGGAGAATAGGAACGTCTATTGTGTTGCCACGTGTGTTGTCATTTCTATACGTTTAATACTATATAAAAAAGAGCAACACTCTTGTGAGGGATGAATATGAACGCTAAGTTTTTATTGAAAAAAAAAACAGTTACATAAAAATATTTTTTTGTTAAATAAACATAAAGGAAAAAGTTTTCCGGATCTAATAAAAAACAAATTAATAAGGTCGTATGCGAGACTTACCATTCTTAAAACGTAAAGGTGTTTTGATATTTTCTGTATCGGTCAATTTTTCATAACGTCTATCAGACCAATCAGTGTCTCTTTTAACACATTGAATGACATGTTACAAAATACGTGTGTCATCAATATTTTTGTTGCCGACAGTTTATTGCTGTGAAACTGGACTATTGATAACTCCCCCCACCCCCCGCATATTTAGAGATTTCAGTTTGGTGTTAAACGTGTAAAAATAAATAAGATTTAATATTTTTTAATTAAAAATGTATAAAATTAACATTTTGTACAAAAATAACAAACATTGCCGTGATTGGGAATTGTGAGCCGACTCCAAAAATACAGAAAACCGCTTTGTCTGCTAAATAAGCTACTTCGTCATAATCTGCGGCGCTCAACATGTTAATCGTTTCGACAAATGTTCAAGTTCTAGAAACCTTTTTATAAAAATCGCCTACATACCCTCCATCTAGAGGCCATAGAACTTTACTAAAATAGAGCCTAGCATTGACTTCGTCTTTGGTCACTTTCACAATGAGTACATTTCTAGGACGATAAAAATGTTTTAGGCTTTTTGGAGTTTAAAAATTTGGTTCTCTTCCTAGTTAGCATCCTTGCAGATGTTGTTGAAAATACAAACTCCTTTTCACTGTCTTGTATAAAGTAGTCCGAGTACCCTGATGAAGACGATTCTTGGACTAATCTAGCCTTCTTTTTGGGGAGTCTTACAGTCGTTTTAACTGCTGGATCTCAATAGAAACACAAAATGTACTGTGTTTCTATTCACCTCACACATTAAAATTCTATGATAAGTTACTAAGAAAGCATCATTTGCATCAACTTTTAATAAAAAAGGAATAACTAATTTGAAGTATCGTTATAAGGGTATATATGTAAAAAAAAAAAGAAATATATATATATATAATTCTAAACCTATCTTAACAGTAGTTTTGTATTTATAGGAGAAGATGAAGAGGTAAAATAGTGATTTATGTTGATATTGTTTACAGTCTTCTAAATATAACAACATTACATTTAATTATCATGTTAGAAAACTGACAATGATCACAAAAAGACTATTACATATTTTTAAGATGATTGTTTTTGTCATCCCAGGAAAATTTATTTCCTTCCATCCCATCGTTCCTACTCACTCCGTTTTATGGTATTGTTCTATTTTCTAAAAGGTGGATTAAACTTTGTGCCGTTATATTAAAAATAAATGTACAACGTTTGAAATAGCACAAATTAAAATCATGTATATTGGCAAACAGCTGTTTCAAAGCCCTTAAGCTTCATCTTCAGTGCCAATTCAAAAGATTAAAACGAATTAAAAACCCCTAAGCCATGTCAGCTTGCCTGCCATCGAAACGAGGATGCCATGGAAAACGAGGTGGTTCGAGTCAAACCTTTTCAATAAGTTAAATTTTTCATTTTACACCCGCTACGTCGATGACTGTTTCGCTTTACTTGATTCTAGTGATATAGATATTCCTCATATTCTTTCTGTTATGAACTCTGTAGATGAACATATACAGTTTATATCTGAATTTGAAAATAATAACCAACTACCTTTCCTTGATGTTATGGTTTACCACGAAAATGACTCATTTCAAACTACAGTTTTTCGTAAACCATTCGCAGTTTCATTACCGCCACACCGTCTTTTATCTCACCCCCCGAATCAAAAATGGGCTGCTTTTAATACATATGTTCATCGCGCTCTAAAAATTTGTTCATCTGAGAGTTTACTCAAAGCAGAGTTAGACCACATTAAATCAATAGCCATTGACCGGGGTTATCCTGTTGAAATAGTTGATTCAATTCATAATAAACAAATTAAACGTACGCATTCCAACGTTAACAATGTTCACAATGAAAATTTAATCATACTTCCATATTTTCCGAGAATAAGCCATCAAATATCTAGAATTTTGAAAAGATTCGACTTTAAAATAGTTTATGCACCGTTTAACAAAATCAAATTTACAGACCTCAAACATCCAATAGACAGATTTTCACATTGGGGAATTTATAAAATATCTTGCGAATGTGATAAAATGTATATAGGTCAAACCAAGAGACCGCTTAGAGTTCACTTAGGGGAACATAAAAACTATGTTAAAAATTGTGATATTAAACGTTCTGCAATAGCTAACCATTGTTGGTCTGAAAATCACAGTTTTAATTTTTCGGAGGGTACAATAATTCAGAAATGCTCATCAATTTACGACCTAAATTTCTGGGAAGCTTATCACATGGAAAAATTCGAGCAGCTTGGTTAATGATTTGTCCAGTACACCAAATTTTTCAAATGTCTGGCTGCCTTTCATTTAATTCATTCTCATTGTTTCCCCTCCCTTTTTTCTTGTTTTTTCTCCTCCGTACAAAGCGTTTCAAACGTCTGGCTGCGTTTCACTTAATTCATTCTCTTCGTCCCCCCCTTTATTCGCCTTCACACTTAAACTTTCCCGGTCGGGCGGAGAGTTCCTATTAGTCTCTCCGTCCCATGTGTTTCCTCGTCTCCGCTGTTGTTTTGAAAAGTTCGGCGCCATTTCATCTGGGCGCGTGCGAGAGATGGCAGGCAAGCTGACATGGCTTAGGGGTTTTAATCTTTTGAATTGGCACTGAAGATGGAGCTTAAGGGTTTTGAAACAGCTGTTTGCCAGTATACATGATTTTAATTTGTGCTATTTCAAACGTTGTACATTTATTTTTAATTGTTCTATTTTGTTTTCTCAAGTATGGTTTTGCAACTTATTTTTCAACTTAAAATGAGCTTAGCCAACTTTTGAATCATTGTCCGCTATGAGTACATGTCTGTAAAACAACTCGTTAAAATGGTGTACGCACTGGAACACTAATTGTACCTTGACTATTTACTTTTGCAGGGAACTAATAATGTGGAATCGATTAATCTCTCTCATAATCTCTTGACGACTATTCCACCAAACCTTTTGGATCCCATGAAGAAGCTAAACACATTTGACGCTGGCTACAATAATTTGCTGCATGTTGATAACCTGTTTCTTCATACGCTTCCACGGGTAAGCTCCTTATAATATAAATTACCATATATTAATCATTCTCATTTCATTTATTCTAAATTCTTAAAATTTCACTTTTAAATAACAAAACTTGACATCATTCCCTGTTAAATTTTATCGCTATTTAACGTATTTTTAATTTATATATGTTCCCCTTCAAATGCGCCAATATAGTTTTAACAGTCAATGCTATTTTTCAAATATTACTTGCTTTGTTAAAAGAACACGCCAAAATAATGTGACCTTTTGCTTTACTGAAATTCTTGAAAGTTTAGAGTGTGGCTAATGAAGACACACTTACTCCTGGCCTCACCTGGAATAAACATCTCTCTGTAAGCCCACCTCGGCTTTTCCTGTTACATCGTAAGTGTAATGCCCGACATACGTTCGGGATAATTTTGTATATAACTATGGTTTAAGTAATAAGTCAATTCTTTCTTCAACTCCAGAGGCCTGTCTGTGTTATTTGCTCACAATGCTTTATTTAATTTCTTTCAAAGCACAATCTTTCAACAACAATATCATAAAGATGTTCTGCAAAGTCTGCAAGTCTCCACTACATTAAAATCCTATTTATTTTTTCTTTATAGTCGCGCAAAGAAAGTTTTCGATTCGTAAAAAAATTTGTCTTTCAGTTTTGGATAGATTTAGATGTTTTGGGATGTTCTGAATATAATATGATTTTTTTTGGACCGACGCGACCTTACCTTACTGCCCATTTTTGAGGGAGTATAAATTAAAAACAAATACACGAAATTTCGTGGAACTTTAGATTTTGTTGGACTTTGACATACATTGGTAATAATTCGATTTTTGTGTATATTGACAAATTAAGATTTTGCGTAGATGTTGATTTTTTTCACAGAGTTAAAACGTAGTTCGCAGACAACCTGTAATCTTCCTCTCTTCACCAGGGGAAGGAGTCCATGTTTATTTCTTTGCCCCCTTTCCCTTCGCATGGAGGCAAAAATAGGGCTACAAAATCTCTCAAAAATTAAATAATTAATACGAAGTCAAACATTGACCATCCTCGACTCTGACTTCCCTCTTTCTCTTTTTCGGTAGCTTAGAAATCAACCGCAGTTAATTGACCATGAGGTCAATCACAATCCACGCTCTCATTGGCTGGTTTTGCTTCCTCCTTTTTCTGAACCACACGTAGTGACCCGATTGATGATATAGTAACCTTGGACTGATCCATGGCGCGCAAGGAGGATTTTTTACATAGTTCCATGGTGGGGTGACACTCTTTGGCTAGCTTGACTTCAAAATTTAAAGGTATGAAACAGTACGGACTAAACCAATTTGGCTGCAAGGGAACTGTTTTGGTTGAAAGCCTATAACACCGGATAATTTCTGGGGAAGGATGACTTGTTTACCAACGCCTGCCTGTGCCACTGGGCATGAAAACTGATGTCTTGTGTTGGGAAAAGATGGCAAAAATTCCTTGTGAAACGTGGTTGTTTTAAGAAAAGAAACTTTAGAACATATATGAGTAACAAAGATTGTCCACTTTTATTATCAAAATAAATATGTTTCAAAGGGATAAAATAGATAAAATATCTCTTTTTACGCCATTAAAGCTAACTTGGTTAGGTTTTAAAAGCTTGGAAATGCGAACTTATTCGGCTTTATAGGTTACACGTAGAGTTGCAAAGGCTAGAAAACCCCCGGTTTAAACCTGGGAATATAGAGGGTTTTATGGGAATAAACTTGGTTTTTTGGGAATAAACCAGGTCTTTTGGGAATAATCCTGGGAATAAACCGGGTCTATTGGAAATAAACCTGGGAATAAACCTTTTCATTGCAACTCTAGTTACATGGATCTGCTTACTCAAAATAAAATGGTGGGAATAATTTTGGAACAGAAATGCACTTTGTTTTTACAGGCAATAGAAAACAATCGGAATAAACATTTATAGGAAAGTAGCAGGCTACGCCCGCTTCGCTGGTCGATGTTCCAAACGAACTTCGAATGATTAAAAAATCTTTTAATTCCACCTTCCAGCCCAGGAGGCGTACGTATTATTAGTACTTGTATATATATAACTTATTAGTATGTATGTATTAGTACATAATTAGATCGTCTCGTCGTTTGCAAAGTTAATTTCTTCCCAGTTCTTTAATCCATGCTCACGTCAAAAAACGCTCACTAAAATACGCCAGTTGTTTACGAACTCGATTACGGAAATTTCCCTATACAAACATACATACATGTGAATACAAACATGCGTACACATTAATACATAGATATATACGTATAAGGAATACATACATGACATTATATCTGCCCGATTTCTTTGTTTATTATCCGTTGGCATGCGGCGAATAAGGAAGTACCCAAATTCGTACTATCTGTGTTGGTATCCGATTTCTTCTTTCTTTCTTTCTTTTTCTTTTTTTTGTTAACTATAAAATTCAGAACAAATTACATCGATTTGGAAGCTACAAAGAATGGTCTAATTTGGCTACCTATCAGCTCGCACTTTCAAAGAAAAAAAAGCACGTGGTTCTTACGTCAGTAAGAAATAAAACTTCTAAAGATCAATCTATATTATAAATCACAAATACGTGCATCAGTAGTATTCTGCATTGAATATTAATTAAAATAAGTAACACATTATAAAAATAACTTTTACACATTTAATGAACTTCACAAAACAAAATACGTGACATCTCAACATGAAGACATAAAATAACTGCTCGTACATTCCATGGCTAATGCAGTAAAATAAAACTTATGAATATAGGTGTCGCTAGGGTATACATGGCTTACAATTAGGGGTGCTGCCATCTACAGCTAATTATTTGAAGTAAAAACACTACAATTATTTCCCACTTTTATTGCATTTCCACTTTTTGATTGAGTTCCCATTTGGCGAATATATTCCAAGTCACTTTCGCAAGAACTGTATTTATTCTCGTACAAATCTGTCAATGGGGTTGGTATCTTAAACATATTTCAACCATTATCTGACAAAAACATGATAAGTATTTTCTTTTCTTAACTCAATTATTCAATTAATGATTTTTATTGTTCACGCTCATTTTATTTTGGTACAATTTTACTAGAACGTGACTTAATTTAGTAAAACATTTTTTCATTTAAAGTAAAGAAGAAAAAAATAGAGTTAGTTTTAATAATCTGATAAAAACATAAAGAAATGTAAATACTGCATGTTGTAAAACAATGACAAAATATCTATATTTAAAACAAATTAAAGCTTCCATTAGCATGACTATGTCAATTCAATTTCAATATAACAGGTCTTGATTTTGCACTGGTGAATGAAAATTCAAAATTCATTGAAAATTAGGTCATAGTTTTAGAAAAAAAAGGGTGAGCTTTATCAATGAAAGTGACGTTTTCTTTACAGTATGAGGTGACATTTTATCTGTGTAAAAATAGGCTCTAAGTTTTTATTTATTTTTATTTTACTATTTATATGAACACATAGAATTCTGTAAAGTGTTCAGAAAGTTAACATTCACTTTAGATTTTTCTTTAATTGTCTGAACGATGTTGTATATCTTGATCAAAATTTTCAGCGCGATCCTTTCTGCCTTTTTTAGTCTATTCAAACTTAAGAAAGAAACAAGTAAATAAAAGTACGTCCAAATGGGCAGATTTTGTAATGCTTTGGGTACAACGAATGTTAGCCAAACTTTGATCGTTAACAAAGCAACGGAAGTTGCTTTCATGAAAAAGGAATACAAGCTGTCGAAATAAATGTTTAATTTGTGAAATTAAAGTTTATCAATTAAATCAATTAAAAATTATTGTCAATTAAACGTAATTATTATTTTGGTTGGTTAAATTTTAAACATTCAATATTTGTCAAAAAAAATTTCTAAATATTTTTAAAAACAAATACTGATTAATTTATTTTTATAAAATCGCCAAATAAGCAAAAAATGAGCAAAACAGAAACTTTTCGTGGCGTAAAATGACAAGCTTTATGTATATTGAAATTCTCTTTTAAATTTGAATGAAATGTAGGTGTGTTTCAAATAAACTTGTTGTCGCAGTTTTTCTAGTAATCAACATTATTTTGTATTTGTCCGCAAACTCTTTGGCTTTGGAAATTTCACGTTTCTATGAGCTTCGCAGATACAGGAATGTCGTTGACGATTGTCATCCAAGCCTCGTAAACTTTTTTCGTCATATCAGAGCTATTTGCTTACATTTCTTGACTGCTTGAATATACTTTTGCATTTGCAAAGTAAAGCATAAAACAAAACAGAAACAAAGCGATTGATTGCTATATTCTTTCATTCTTGGAAATGGCGTTTGAATGAACTTTATATTAGTACTTCGTTTTCATACGCACACCTTTCAGTAACTGCTCTGCTGAAAAAGCAATAACTTTAAATGGAAAACTGATCCTACAAAATCACTCATTTTAGAGTAAAATTGAATAAAGTTGGTCGGTACCAACTGATGTAGATAACATTACGCAATCGATAACATTAACCGCCATCACATTGAGCGATATCTACTGTACACATACATTAGTTCACATTTCAGATTCTAAATTCATAACATTCAATTTCTTTTAAAGAAAAAATATTATTTGTTAAAACAAAATTATATTTTTAAAAAGCTGTTCAAGTTATATATATATATATAAGATTAATTACATTTTTTTCTTCATTTCAGTTTATTTATTTGCTCTACAACAATATCACAGGTGTCGGCTCCGTCCTGAATTCAGATACGAATAATGTTGAAATTTTGGTTCTTTCGGGCAACCCAATTAAAAAACTAGTAGCAGAAGGTATAATTTGGAAATTAGGTAGAGTAAAGCATCTCGCCTTTAGCCACTGCGGACTTCATAGCTTCTACCTGCACTATTTTAACTTTTATTTACTTGATAATATAGTATCTTTGGATTTGAGTTACAATTTATTTGAAGAAGATTCTGGCCCATTTTCTGACGAGAACGATGAAAGTTTCAGTGTTGAAAACTGTGGTACGTACTTAAAGTATTAAATTATTTTATGTCAAGCCATTTTTTAACAAGTTTGAATATAACAAATAATTTTTAAGAAAAAATAAAATGGCCTTTCTTCATCTGCTGTTTATTCTACTGAGCTGTTTCAAATAACAAACCAAATGTCTTTACCAAATGGTTGTGGGTCATTCCATGGTAACTTACGTTACATTTAGAATAATTGACTTCAGTAATTTTAGTGATATAACGCCAAACAATATTCAAAATAAAAGTTGATGTGATTTGTTAATTAAACCTATCCAAACTGAAATTTGGATGAAAATTATCCAAATTTAGTGCTATTAACTATTAACTATTATTGCTATTAACAATTAGAGTGCTATTAACTATGTGCTTATTAACAGTGGCAATTAAATTTCTTATAGAAGTTACCATATTAAATATAATTTCCAGAGTTCAAGAAATAGCACTAAATTTAAGTAATTTTCATTCAAATTTTAATTTGGATAGGTTTAATTAACAAATGACATCCACTTTACATTATGAATATTTTTTGGTGTTATATTACTAAAATTACTGAAGTCAATTATTCTAAATGTAACGCAAGTTACCATGGAATGACCCTTGTCTGTATGAATTGAGTTGACTGGGATGTCGTCCAGCTAGCTCAATTGGAAGATCATTTGCAATTAAAGTCAAAGGTTCTGGATTCGAATCTCGCCTTGGCCACATTTTCACTCATTTGGAAAAATTACTGCTGGTGGGACTTCAAAAGATTGTTTCTTACCTTCATATTTTAGTGTTTGGTGTTATTCATGGTTAGAGTTATGCACGGGAGGTTATAACCCAACCCGAACCCAAAATTTCTGTTTAAAGCAAACACAAAATCTTTTCCGAACCCGACGAACTTCAATGCCAAAACCAAATCAAACCTGAAATGAATAAAAACGAGTCCATGTTTTAATTCAGTTACGGAAAAAGTCTCCACATATTACATCTCTGTTATCAATTTTATCTTTTACATGAATTTGCAGGGAAAGATGAAATATATATACTAATTTATATTAAAAAGAAAAAAATCATCTGAAACAATATTGTGGACATTCGTTGAAAAAAAAAAACGGGTTACCAAATCTGACTCGCAAGAGTCAAAACCCAAACCTGAAACAATTAGAGTCAATCCG
The DNA here is from genome assembly GCA_963931845.1 of Maratus michaelseni. Lineage (NCBI taxonomy): Eukaryota > Metazoa > Arthropoda > Arachnida > Araneae > Salticidae > Maratus > Maratus michaelseni. The sequence continues at coordinate 56,667,163 of OZ007596.1, forward strand.
ATCCGCAACGAAAAATTTCACGCCAACTCGACCATATCCGAAATGCATGTCGGGTCGGATACAGGTAAAATTAGGTTACCCGACCCGATACAAAACTCTAATCCACATTTATTTTAAACACCACGGTTACCAATATCGCTCATTTTGATGCGCAATAGACTATGATGTATTAAAAATTTTGACGTGTCTCTGTAAAACTACGGTAGATAATGCTGCGGTTATTTAAAAAAGAAGGAAAAAATCACGCGTGATACATAAATTATGAAACACTTTCTAGCACTTCTAAAATACTGTAAGGAAACTTCAACATTTGAGGTAAAAGAAGAAATCTAAATAAACAATTTAGAAAACAGTTAAAATGGGAGAATTGAGCTTTGTTCCATTATATTAAGAAATAAATGGAGAACGGGACAAGAGCACAAATGAAAATATACATCTAAAATGGGCAGACAGCCCGTTTCGAAGCTTCTAAAGCTCCATCATCAGTGTATTAGTTAAAATTGCAAGAATTCAGTGTATAAAAATATAGAAGATTGCAAGCAATGCAGCTCTCAGTCAAGAGTCAAATAGCGGTAAGTGTTGAAAACAGGTTAGAAAACGTACAACACATTTGAAAACTCAATTTTAGAGGTTACCATCGGAAAGGTACTCGAATAATTTTGTGCAGCCCTGTATATGATCAATAGATTTGTCTATATATATTACATAATTCAGTGCAGATAGAAAACACATAACACTATAAAAAAGTCACCTTCAACAATTTCTGCCAATAGACAGAAATGTACGGATATAGATGGGATGTTTTGTACAGTCTTGTATCTTATCTATAGATTTTTATGCGCACCACATATTAAGCTAAAGTTTAATTCAGGTAAAAAATCGCATAACAAAACTAAACGCACACTTTCAGCAATTACCATCAATAGACGACAATGTATCCAGTTCTTTGTGTAGTCCTGTATGTGAATTTCTTTTTAGTCTATAAATATCTTTCAGTATACTAAATTACATTCAGTTGGAAAATGCGTTACATAATTAAAAACCACCATTAAGCAAATCACCCCATAGACAATAATCTTTTTGAATTCTTTAGTATATAGCCTTGTATATGATCTATAGAATTTGTACACACTATACAATGTTCTAAAATTTTGTTAAGCTAAAATTAATAGTGTTTTCAATTGAAACTTTCCTTCATCCAAGTTAAACAAGAAATAAAAGTTATGCAACAAGCATAGATTATGAAACACTTTCTAACACTTCCAGAATACGATAACAAAACTTTACCTTTTAATAAGGTGAAATAAGAAAGTAAATAATTTAAAAGACGCATAACACAGTTAAACACCTAATTTAAACAATTAGTGCCCATAGTCAGTAAGGTATTTGAATTTTTTGAGCAACCCTATATGTGATCTATAATTTTGTAAAATCACCACAAGGTTTCCTAAAATGTAATTCAGCTACAAAATGTATAACATATTTGAAAATTTATTTTAAGCATTTACCGTCCCACGTGAATTTGCTTGTGCTGTCTTGAATACGATCTGAAATTTTTTATAATCGCCACATATTAATTAATATACAATGTAATTCAGCTAGGAAACACATAAAACAATAGAAAACGCGCTTTCAGTAGTTACCACCCACAGACGGCAGTAAATTATTTTTTTTCTTTTGCACTGAACATAAATTTATTTATAGCCTACGAACATATCTTAGTATACTAAATATAGTTAAGCTGAAAAATGCATAACACAATTAAGAACTACCTCTGAGCAATTCACGTCCATAGGCAGCAATGCTTAAGAATTCTTTTGTGCAGCCCTTTACAGGAGCTATAGAACATATACATACCATTTAATGTTCTAAAATTTGGTTACGCTAAAAAACGCTTACCGCATTTGAAAACGTACCTACAGCGATTGTCGCTCATACACTGTAAAAATGATCAATGGTTCTTATTTTATGAAAATATACTATAACCACGAACGAAAATATAATATAATCTTCTGAGTTATCCGAAATTTCGAATAGCGTGTTCCATTGTCTTTTGAATCCCCAGAAACCATTACATTTCCAAAATTTAAAGAATTATTTGTAAAAACAAAGTATTTTTCGCTGCCCGTATTTTTCAGAAACGTTTCCGAAGGGTTTGTGTATTAATTAGTGTCCTCAGCCTAGAATACCTGTTTTTCGAATGCTATCAATTCTCAAGTAAACATTTTCATGCTCAAAAATATGTTTAACAGACAAACATGCAAAATTAACAGCATTAACAATAACATTAAAATTAAGATTATTTCTTTACTCTTTCATGTATAAATTAACTTATGCGGCTGAAAACGTTTACTTGAGAATGGATGACATTCGAAAAACAGGTATTCCAAGCTGAGGACACTAATTAACACACTATTAAAACCCTTCGGAAACGTTTCTGTAAAATAGGGGCAGCGAAAAAAACTTTTTTTTTATAAACAATTCTTTAAATTTTGGAAATATATTGGTTTCTGTGGATTCAAAAGACAATGGAACACGCTATTCAGAATTTCGGATAACTCAGAAGATTATGTTATATTTTCGTTCGTGGTTATAGTATATTTTCATAAAATAAGAAACATTGGTCATTTTTTACACTGTAGAGAGTAATATAAACAAATTATTTTTGAGTGTCCTTGTAAATAAACAAATAGATTCTGTGAACTCTATATTCTATAATAAGCATCTTGTAGTACACCTCAGATGTGCACATAAATTTCATTATTCTTGAAATAGGTGTTGATTTTACAGTATAATACTGGCATCCCAGCTGCTAGTATTATACCGTAAAATTAACCGTAATAAACAGTAAACTAAGCAGTAATACGCTACCGCGCATGCGCGGCAACACTTCACGAGAATACACTTTTCAACTACGTTGGAAAGTATTAAAAAAATGGAAGATTTTTATTGACAATAGTTTATTTTGATTTTATGACACTACCGTAAGTTTTCATACACTTCTAAACTATGTTGCGTAAAACTAGTGATGTCTTCTTTAAGAAATTTTAATTAAAAACAGTTCTTTGTTAATATTTATAATTATTATTTCCCAAAAATATTTGTTTTGTTTATTCCAGTAATAAGGTTTAACTAATTTTATAGTCATGCTTCCCATTGTGAATAAAAAATTAATTGTAACAACAGAAATAAATCCAAATACCTTAAAAATCATTAATGGTAATGGACATTTTGGTAATGGAATGCCTGAAAAACGACATGTTTGTGTTTAAAGCAGGATAATAAATTATATAAAACACCAAAACTTAAGATAAAAATATATTAAATTAAACATTTTAGAATGGAGATATTTTTAACATACAATAACTACTACACTGCAAAAAATAAAAGTGTTGATTTTACAGTATAATACTGGCACCCCAGCTGCCAGTATTATACCGTAAAATTAACAGTAATAAACAGTAAAATAAGCAGTAATACGCTGCCTCGCATCTGCTTATTTTATTGTTTATTATTGTTAATTTTACGGTATTATACTGGCAGCTGGGACAAAACAATACACAAAACAAAATAGCAACACAAAGCAAAAAACAATACACAAAAAGCAGCAAATAGCTGTTTCGAATCCACAAGCGAGATTCTTCTTCAATGCGACAAAGAGCAAAGCACAGCGTGCCAGAAAAAAACGAGACTGGGCATTGGGCAAAACGACCGAGAGGTGGTGGCTTATTTACCCGATGCGGATAGAGAACACCAAAAGGCAGCCAATGAGAAGAAATCAGCATGAAACAACTGAGTGGAGAAGTAGAGACATCTACTGGAAAACGAAAGAAACAAAAGAAAACCAATAAAGTGAAATTAAATTAATGCTTTCTAAATACTTGGAAAATCAGGAGTACTAGATAAGTCATTGACTAAGGTGTGAGAATTTTTAATGATGTGGTAAACTTCCCAAAAAATCAAGATCAAGGTTAGAAGAATATTTTTGGATAATGGTGGCTGAGGAAAAATTGATCCTATGTTGAAAAGACCAACAATGTTGAGCAATCGAAAAACATTTAAGCTCCTGATTTTTAACATAGCCTTTATGCTCTTTTAACCGAAATATAACAGCACGTTTAATCTGACCAATATACGAAAGACTACACTGACAAGAGACTTCTTGCACAAAGGTTCTATTTGCTATTTTTAAGTACAGTTTGTTTATTATTTATATTTTTCTCATGTTTATTTCAGTTTATATATGTATGCGTAATATATGACAAAATCTTATATTTATTAATATAAGATATTTGAAATTAATTGGCTTTCTTAAATTATATTCTTTTCACTCTTTTTAAACAGATTTAATATCTAAAATCCCTTTCCTTCTAGGAAAAATTCAATAGTGTTTATACTCTTTTTATCCGAGCTCAAAAGCTCTTATTCAAGCAAAAATACAGTAGTGTCTAAAATTGTGGAAACCTTTTTCAAAAGGTGTATTTTGGAAATTTGATGGCTCATATAACACCACTTCCTGTTTAAGTAATGCCATAAAATTATATATTCGTGGAAAGATAACTTAATCAAGAATGTAATGAAATAAATTTTGTTCCATTATTACTACTTAATCGAAAGTTATAGACAAATAAACAAAAAAGAAAAGTGCCCAGTTAAACTGATGGTATTGAGCTCACAGGTTATACACTAATTGTATATTATACTCTTATTTCAAAGAATAATGCTTCTCGGAAAATAAAGAAATCGATAATAAATTAATGGGGTTAGCCCCCCGTTCCCCTCTTTATAATTAACCAATAAACCCCCAAAACTAATCAGAGAAGCGCCTTATCACAATGAACTTATAAACAAAATTTGAAGCAAATCGGATAATTCTGCACTAAAAACCCATTTATCTAAATTAAGGGGGACGATTAGTCCCCGTTTCCCTCTTTATACTTAACCAATGAAGCCCCAAAACTAATCAGGGAAGCGCCTTATTACAATGAACCTATAAACAAAATTTGAAACAAAACGGATATTTCTATCAAGAGTTATCGCGTTACGTACATACATACATACTTACTTAAGTACGTTCATATAGAACTGGTGGAAAATTTTAGCTCTCAGGCTGTGATAGCCTGAGAAACAACTTGCTAAAACAAGCTACAACAAGCTACAACAAGCTACAACAAGCTACAACAAGCTAAAAACACAACTTGCTTAGGTTAACATGGAAATAACTTTCCTTTATTTGAATGCAGCCAATGAGCAATGAGTTTTTAGAGAGCCAGTCATCCTGTTTTGGTAGTGAGTCAATTAGGAAACTGTAGGATTCAACTGTTGTTTTCATGTTTTGGATCTGTGAGGAGGACAGAGCTTTATGTGATTAATATTAGCGTTGGATGTAAAACATAAGAAAATTAAAGAAATGGCACAAATAGTTGGCTAGTCACCTAGAAAGTGATGTAAAATGGCATTATTAAGCGAACAAGATTACAGTTATGAAGGAACTGGAAGGCAAATTGGTAGAAATGTAACCAAAGGTGGCATTAAAAATTTTTTTAAGCGGTATAAGGAAACTATGTCACTACAAAACCAAACTGTTAAAGGCAGAAAAGATGTACAGCAGCAAGCGATGATAGAAGTATTAAGAGACTTTGCATAGGTGAAATCATCGGTGAAAGAAAATCATCTGGATATATACAAAGAAAAATGGAGCAAGCCAATGTGATGTTGAGTGAAATAGGACTGTTCGGCGCAGACTACAAGGATTTGGTTTAATTCAAGAATTCCATGAAAAACCCTTTTTATCTCTCCACCGAAGGTTGAAAAGATTAACCTGGGCTAAAACTTAACTGGACAGCGGAACATTGAAACGATGTTATTTGATCTAAAGAGACCAAAATTTCTCTCTGGTAGAGATGGTATAGAATACGTAAGGAGAAGAATCGAACAAAATTTGCCTCCAAATTGCATTGCATACACCGTGAAACATCCAATCAGTGTTATGATATTGAGTTGCTTAACATCAAAAGGTGGGGTCAGAAGTTTTGTGAGTAATAAGAATATGAATGCTCAAAAATGTATACATAAATAATACTTGAATCTTAAATGAAGTTTTCCGAACGTCATCTTTTCGAAGATAATGAAGCCTTTATATTTCAACAGGATTCAGCTCCATGTCATGTTTCTAAAGGTTTTAAAAGTGTCTTCAAGATAATTATATGCTAGTGTTGGAATGGCCTGGGATTAGTCCAGACTTTAACCCATTTGAAAATCTATGGAGCCGACTGAAGAAACTTGTTGCAATAAAATTGACCTAACAGAAGCAATATGATTCAAACTTGGTATAACAGCTTCAGAACTAAAAGGCTTGGTTCACTCCACAGGAAGGCGTTGTAAGGCCGTAATTAAAAGTAAAGGTTACCAAACTAAGTAATAACTGTCATTGTGATGATTTTTGTACATCCCATTTTTTCGATATGTTTCACTTTTCTTCTTTATAACTGCTGTTATTTTAACATACATTCCTTCATGAAATTTATTGCATTTCATTCTTGATTAAATTATCTTTACATTGGTATATAATTTTATGTTATTACTTAAACAGAAAGTGGTGTTATGGACTATCAAACTTCAAAAATACACCTTTTCAAAAAGATTTCCACAATTTTGGCCACAATTGTAATTGAACATTTCCTTTCCTTTCTATCATTATTAATTTCGTTTCGTTTCACTTTTCAGGTTGAAATAAATAAATAAAACATATTTAGTTTAACATTTTATAACTCTATATTTAAACGGATTACGACAAATAAAATAAAATTAACTTTTCTCATTCCTACCGGCCATTTGCGTCAGGATGTTTAGATAATTGGCGCCTATCCCCAGTAACTGATTTTACGGTTGTCATTTATTTTGTTTGTTTTATGAATTGTCAAATCTGGTATTCCGCTTGCCGGCTTTGTTTTTCAAAATTAAATATGTGCATAGATTAACGGATTATTTTATTGGTATCGTGGCTCGATATGAAATAAATACTTTCGGCGATGATTATTAGTTACTTCTCATTTAACACTTCACGCGTTTAGTTGCTTGGTTTCTGTTATGGGTGTGGGACTTTGACCTTATATATCTCTTTTCAGCGCATAAAATAATTATTTTTTCATGGAATTGTGACTCTTCAAGTGTCTACTTTAGATAACTTATAGGGATTGGAATACTGTGGTTATCACCATTAATATCGCAATGTAATCGTATTTTCACCTCTATCTGGAGACGATTTTGAAGTTTAATTTTCTCGGACAATCAACAACTTCGCACTCCTTTGCTACACTGTACCAGAATTATGTGATCACTCGTAATGCTTAAATTAAAGAAACAGCCGCATTAAAACTCCATGGTTAAAACTGCTAGTGGTATGACCTCAGGAAACAGCCATGTAACTTCTTCAGTAGACGATAAGACGGCAAGTCTCTCGTGGTTTGAAGGGGCGATTGACTTTATTGTCCAAACTTCCCTCGCATTTTTCCACGGCAAACAAAATTTAATAAAGCCTCAAGATACGCTAGAGCTGCTTCTATTCTCATTTGATGACATCTTAGGGTGTCCTGAGTAAAGATTTCAGCATGACAATGCTTCAATGAAGAACTCATCTAGTACTAAAGAACTAGCTTTTCACGCGAAATGCTAAGGTTTTACAGTGGCTAGTTTTTCCGCCCAGACTTAAACACAATTTCTGACATTTGGGGTATCTTAACCCGTGAAATATAAGAAGGAAAGCAAAATGACTCGACTAAAGAACTATAAGTAGCCATTGGAAAAAGCATGGTATTCTCTGTCATCATTATTTAAAAAAACTGATTGATTCAATGGAAATAAGATTATTCGAAATCAGGAAAATACTATAAAAATAAAGCACCATTTAACAGTGTTAACCCCTTGAAGGGCGCCGGTATATTATATATACCGTTTAATTTTAATCTCAAAATGTCACAATGACACCAGAATTTTATAATCAAATTTTGAATTTATACCGTACATAAAGGCAAGCTTTTACTTATTTTAAAATAAATTTGCACGCAAATCCTGATGTCAATTAATCATTTCAATATTTTAGCTCCAAGAGTACTTTGCCCCTGAAGGGGTTAAATGAAGTGTTTTTCCATTCTGCCTAAACTTTTGTGACACTGCATAATTACAGATCTTTATGATTTTTTATTAAAGTTATGATAATATATTTACTCATTTTATATAATTTATGTGAATTATTTTATAGAATGTAATAAGTAAATAATATGTTTTTGTTTAATTTTGCATTGTTATTTAATAAAATACATTTTCGTTTGTGTCTAAACTTTTCAGACAGACTGTTGACAAAAAAGTTGAATTTTCTAAAAAAATTGCCTATTTTTTCTTTTTGCTTCGTATTGTATTTATGTTTATATACTTTTAAATAGATTTGTAATTTATTATTGATATCATGATACTTCTAATTAAAGTTTATGTAAAAATTCCTTCATAATTTGACTATTTTCATTTGTTTGCCATTTATTTTGTCTGAAGATTGCTTATTTTGACATAGCTTCTTTACCGAATGAAACAGCGATTGCTTGGAATACCGATAAAAACGGCACAATGCATCTTTTTCCGAAAGAAAGGAAAAGGCGAAGTTTTGATGTTCTTGATATGGTGCTTGCTCGTAAGTATTAATAGTATGTAGTAACATTTTCTTCCATTTAATTTCAATTTAGCTCTCATCATTTTCTAAGAGTTATGTAAAATTGTTTGATAAATTTTATTATTTTAATTTTTTTTAAATATAAGACACATAAATATATATTCCTAATTTTATGTATACACGCACACACACACACACAAATATATATAGAAAATTAGGTTAGTATTGATGCAAAAACTTGTTTAATGTATTTTGGAGTTAAAAGGTATTACAATTATATATATATATATATATATATATATATATATATATATATATATATATATATATATATATATATATATATATATATATATATAATAAGTAAAAATATAAATCTATTTGAACACTACACCGTTGATTAGTTATTTTAAAAAACACAAATTGCACAAGTTGTGCCTGTTAATTGCTAAAATCAGTGTAAAAATTGGTTTAAAACTCACAAAAAAGTTAAAACCCTACATATTTCGGCTTTAAAAGCCATGGGAACAAAACAAACGACTACTGACCTTTTAAATTTCGACACGAGAATATTGAAACCAACAGCTTGAAAAAATAAAACAAGCTGGCGCCCTCTGTTGACCAAAGCGTAAAAAAACTTAAAAACTATGAATTGAAAACGTGGGGTGGGGGGTGGGGAGAGGTGGTTTAAAAATGTATTCCATAAACTAGGTAAGTTAAAATATAAGTTATCGTTACAACTATAATCCTTCCTAATTTTAATCTCCAATGATTCTCTAATAGCGGTTTTAAATGGGTTATTGAACCTATAGATAATTCTTGCTTTCTCGCAATTAATTACAATATAATTATTTTTAGCGTAAAACCGGGAGAGTGCAGTGGATGACTTTCCAAATTTTATGTCGTTTTTATGCTCTTTCAACCTTTCCAAAAACTTTCTTTTAGTCATACCAATGTAAAAAATTATATGATTATTATTTAAGCTAATGGGGATTTCGTATACACCTGTGAGTTGATCAGGTGGGATAGGATCTAATTTACATGAAATTAAGTCAACCAATTTTCTGGGGGGGGGGGGACAACAATAAGATGGATATTGTATTTAATGAGGGCCTTTTTAATCCTTTCAAATAAAATAGGTATATATTGGAATTTCCGATAGTTTGGTTTATTATTGCTAGGGACAGGATGCTGAATTAAAATGGCCATTGAATTTTTCTATAATTTTTTGTACCTGATAAGTAGGGAATCCATGGTCTATGGCGATATCTCTGATAAAATTAAGTTCATCTTGGATGAATTCACTTGAAGAAACCAGAACAGCACGTTTGATGAACGAATTGAATGCAGCAATCTTATAAGTAAAAGTTGTAGAGGTATGAAATGGGATTATTGTGTTACTTCTCATTTCGTTTTTATGCTCTTTCAACCTTTCCAAAGACTTTCCTTTAAAGAAAAAAATACTTCTTTTCTTTTAAGAAGTATATACTTCTCTTCTTTCCTTTCTTTTTAAAAATAACCCATTTAAAGCCGCTATTAGAGAATCATTGGAGATTAAAATTAGGAAGGATTATAGTTGTAACGATAACTTATCTTTCAACATACCTAGTTTATGGAATACATTTTTAACCCCCCCCCCCTCTCCCATGAGAAGTAACACAATAATCCCATTTCATGCCTCTACAACTTTTACTTATAAGATTGCTGCATTCAATTCGTTCATCAAGCGTACTTTTCTGGTTTGTTCAAGTGAATTCATCCAAGATGAACTTAATTTTATCAGAGATATAATTTTTCAGAGATATAATGAGTTTTACAAAAGGACCCCTAGCGCCCCAACTATACTATTTCTGACATTGACAGTTTGCAGATGGCCATCTTATACCTATCTGTATGTCCTGTATCAATTACATAAAATTTGAAAGGGGTCGAGTGGGAGCCTCTAGGCCAGTTGACATGGAATGACCCTGTTGTTTTTATATCCATGTTAAATATGCTATTGGCTTCTATGGAATCTATAACAAACTTCTTCACTTCGTTTAAATCAATAGAGGGGTATAACGATACAATATTCAAACTTGCTATTTACTATTTTCTTTCAAATTAATATCTTTGATTCGATTAATGAAATCAGTGGTTGATTTTAAAGCATGGTAAGGCGGTGGAAGAATTGTGTTAAGGAAAGAAAGAAATGCCTTTTTGATACTGTAGGTGGGTCCTGAACATTTATTAACAATAGGTCTAAGAGGAAAATTGTCTTTATGATCTTTCATGCGTCCTATTAACCTAGGCGTTGTTGCGGTTTTGTTAATTCTTATCATATTCTTCATATCTGTAGGCCAATTACCATTTTTGATTAATTCCTTTGCATTTCTTACTATCGTGGTACACTGGTGAAATTAATTTATGAAAACATGGTTTTTTGACAAAAACTTCTATAATATTCATTAAAAATTAATGAAATTTCATGGAATATACATAGTACGTATGACAAATCTGTTACAAAAATAAATTTTTACACATAATATTAAACATAAACAAAAAGTCACAAATTAAATTTTCGTAATATGCGAACGTGGAAATTGATTTATGAAATATCATATTTCATTGGTTATTCCGAAGCAATGTGATAAAAATTTGCATAAAACAAGGTAACGTGACCTGCAAAGTAGACATAAAAAGCGTTGTACAGTGAAAGCAATACGTTTCATTTACAATTTTCGCGATGGGTAAACGAAAGATTTTGTCTGAGGAAGGAAGAGGTAAAATCGACGCATATTTAGAATGTGGAAAGTCTGTCCCGGAAATTAGTAAATTAATTAAAAGGTCTGTTGGTGTGATATATAACTATAGAAAAGATCCAGCAAATTATGGCAAAAATTTTAACAAAAAAGGTAATCCACGTTTAAGCAAGAGACAGAAAAGGGGGATTCTTCAACTTGCATTGAAAGCTGGTTACAGTTCAAAGCAGATTTGTGCAGATCTATCCCTGCCTGTTACTTCTAGAAGAGTTAGGCCAATTTTACATTCTTCACGGAGCTTGAAATGGTCGAAAATGAAGCCGTGTCCAAAGTTAATTCTGCGTCACAAGCAGATGCGTTTGCAGTATTGCGAGAAGTACATGGCAATGGGTGACAATTGGAAGAAAGTCATTTTCTCTGACGAAAAAAGATTTAATTTGGATGGCCCAGATGGTTTGAGGTATTATTGGAGAGATCTCCGAAAATAATCGAAATCTGCATTCAGCAGACATTTTGGTGGCGGAAGTTTGATGATTTGGGCAGCGATTGCTTATGATGGCAAAAGTGAAATTGTATTTTTAAACGGTCGCCAGAACTCTTTTGATTATAGTTTAGTTTTAGAAAATTCACTTCTTCCATTTGCATGGCAATATTATGGTTTAGATTATATCTTCGTGCAAGATAATGCAAGTATTCACATTTCAAATACAATGAAAGATTGGTTTGACGAACAGAATATAGTTCTTTTAGATCATCCACCTATTAGTCCTGATCTGAACCCCATCGAAAACGTTTGGGAACAGCTTGTTTGAATGGTTTATGCAAATGGGATGCAGTACACATCACTTGTAGATTTAAAAGCTTCAATCTGTCAAAACTGGAAACTAATTGATCAGAAATACATCCAAAATCTTGTTTTATCAATGCCATCTAGAATAAAAGAAACTCTAATGAATAAAGGCGGCTTTACTAATTATTAATTTCAATTAAATGTGACATTTCATAAATCAATTTCCATATTTTTATGTTACTAAAATCTAATTTTTGATGTTATGTTTTAGTTTATTAATTTGTATGAAATTTTATTTTACTAAATTATTTGTTGTACATAGCATGTATAATGTATGAAAATTCATTCATTTTTAGTTAATATTATAAATGTTTTGATTAAAAAACCCTGTTTTCATAATTAAATTTCCACCAGTGTATTTGGATCTTTATTTAATTGTTTACAACCCATTTCTGTAATGCATTTTTGCATTTTCATAATATAGTCATTTTTGTTAATGATTGCAAGTTTATTTGTTTTATCGGTTTGGATAATCGTAATATTTGGATCAGATTTAAGTTGCTTCATTGTTTTATGATATTTACAACCTGTGGCCAGAAAGTCCGGTGAATGAATTTTTATTTCAAATACAGTATTGTACAGCATCAAATACAATTTACTGTCCTTCAAAGTAATCTCCATGGATGGTAATGCACTGTTGAGAACGAGTATATAAGTTCTAGAAACTACTGTAAAACAGTTCTTTCGGAATGGCGTTCAGCTCGGCCGTCACGTTGCGTTGAATGTCGGTGATGTCCGTAAATTTCTTTCCCTTCAGGGCTGACTTCAATCTGGGGAAGAGGAAGAAGTCTGCAGGGGCCAAATCAGGTGAATAAGGGGGTGATCAAGTGTCACAACTCCATTCGCGGCCAGGAACTTCCGTACAACCAAGGCGGTGTGTGGCTGGGCATTATCACGGAGAAGAGTCCAGGAGCCTTGCGTGGCGTACTTGGGCGAACGCAACAGATCCGTTGCAGTAAACGCTTCAGAATATCGGCGTAGGCAACAGCATTCAATGTGGTACTCTCAGGGAAAAATTCTTTGTGAATGAGACTCTTAGAGTCGAAGAATGCGATGAGCATTGTCTTATGCGCGATTTTTCTGACCGTACCTTGGTTTTTTTAGGCGACGACGGACTCCGCCACACCAAACTTTGTCGTCCCAAACTCCAAACTTTGCCCTGAAGGGAAAGAGATTTACGGACATCACCGATATTCAACGCAACGTGACGGCCGAGCCGAAGAAGACGGCCGCCATTCCGAAAGAACTGTTTTACAGGAGTTTCCAGGACTTATATACTCGTTTTCAACAGTGCATTACCATCCATGGAGATTATTTTGAAGGACAGTAAATTGTATTTGATGCTGTACAATACTGTATTTGAAATAAAAATTCATTCACCGAACTTTCTGGCCACAGGTTGTATCTTTATAATTTAGAGGCCCTTTTTAAAATTTCTTAATATTGTTATGGAGGATACCACGTATTTTATCTTTCGCACTTGGTTCAACCAATTGAATAATATTTTCACTTTCTGCGATCGCTGTTTTTATATTAAAATTACCCACAAAAATATACTTTGGACCAAGAGTTAAAACTGTGTGCTCATCCTCACTTAAAATTTTATCAGATAAATTTATATATGAAACTGGTTGCTTTAATGGTCTTTTAGTTACTGAACTTTTGAGTGAGTTGATTTTCTTATACATAATCCTGTCTTTACTCTGGCGTTGGATATTCCTGTACATATCAATAATTCTTAAAAATTCATCAAACTCATTAAATTTTAATGTTTCCGTAAGTTGTACATATAGGTTAAAAACCTTACTTGAGATGCAATCACATGTAATAACATCATTGTTATTTGTGACATCTTTTTTATGTTTGTGACATTAAATGCACCTTTTAAGCAAATCTTCTTTAAATTTTTCGATATTTTCAAGGTGAATGTGGTATTCCACAGTATATGTGTTTTTAAATATATATTTGTGGTAAAAGTCCTGTAAAGTTCTGTAAGATAAAAGTCCTGTAAGGAAATACTGAATAATAAATTAAATTGTTTAAAGGGTAGATAAACAAATAAAATCTAACTTTGTTATAATTTTTTGAAAAATATTTTTTCTCTAGGCAAATAACTAAAATTGTTGTCCGGTTTTACAACATGACCGAAAAACGAAATTTGTATCTTACATATGTATAACAGAATTGATTGTATAATAATCATATTAAAACAGTGAGATAAGTCAACAAAAAGATACTACTTAGTGCCCAAAGTCTTTAAAATATGTCCTAGGTTAAAATAAGAAAAAAAATATAAGATGAACAATACATGGAGAAAGGGGGGGGGGGGCGTAGGAAAAAATATATATCAACAACAAATTTGAAAAGTTTTATGAGGTTTTACAGGATATGAATATCCTGGCAGAATGGGTCCTTTCAAAAGAATAATGTGCTGCTACAGATATGTAAGACTCAAAATAAATTCATTTAAAATTGTAATTTTGAAAAAATTTCTAAGCTTAACGTTCTTATCATTAAAAATTAATATAAAAGGTTAACAGTATTTTAAAAATATACTTGGCAACACTGCACATGACTTTCTGCAATACAAAATAAATTATGACAGAATAAGGCAGGCTGTTGTATTAATAATAGTCTTCCATAATTGACAACCATTTATTTTGCTTTGTAGCTTGACTGTAAGTCTAAGTTTTAGCCTGCTGTCAATCAGCCAGTGTAAATAAGAGAAAAAAATCATATAAGATGTTTCGGGTGTCTTAAAAATAGTACCATTTTATATGTTTTAAAAGTCTAAAAAATGGCGGCTTTTTAAGACGTTTCAAGTGTTTCAAAAATGGCGTATTTTTAAGACATTTCAAGTGTTTTAAAAATGGCGTCTTTTAAAGACATTTCAAGTGATTTAAAAATGGCGGCGTTTGAAGACGTTTCCAATGTCTTAACTTCCGATGCAAAAAGGCGTCATAAAAAGTAAGACACTTTTTTTTCACTTAAAATGTGACCATCCATTTAAGACACCTTTTTAACTCAATTTCAGACGTTTCTGTGTACAGTGTGAGGAAAATGATTTGCGGTTTATTTTAATGATGTTACACAAGTTCAAACATGTTGAAATTGATATATATCACTGAGGTACACTACAAGAAGCTTACTATAGAATAGGGTGTGCATAACGCTTAAAGTTCCTTTATAGGGACACTCAAATTAATTCCATTACATTACGGTGTATGGAGAAAAATCGTTTGCAGTTTATTTAAATAATGTTTCACTATTTTAAACATTGTAATGGATATATATCACTAAGGTGCACTACAAGAGACATACTGTAGAATATTGTGTGTATAACATTCATCATTCATGTACAGGGACACACAAAAGAATTCGGTACCGTCTGCCAACAATAATTGCTGGAAGTGCTTTCTTCAGTTACTGAAAGCGTTTTTAAATTTAACTCATTTTTTGTATATTACTTGGTGTGTATAAATTCTATAGATCATATACAGGGCAGCACAAAAGTTCTCGAGTACATTTCAGTTTATTGACGTAAATTCCAGGCGGCAAATTTTAATCTGTGCTACACGTTTCCTTACTAAACTGAAATTTGGTATTCTATGTAGTATATAAACAAATCTATAGATCATATACAGGGCTGCACAGAAGAGTTTGGATATTTTTCCGAATATTGTTGACAATTCTTGAAATTGGGTTCTTTAATATGTTATACTTTTTTTCCAAATTGTTTACTTAGACATCATCTTTCGCCTTATTAAACGGTAAAGATTTGTAAAATTACTTTGGAAGTGTTGGAAAGTGTTCATGATCTATGCTTGACGCATGATTTTTCGTTCTTGTTTGAAATAATGAAGCATTGATTTTTTTTATTCTAGATGGTGTGTACATTGAAATGAATAGTCTCAATTTGATTGGAAACAAGTTAAGAAGTTTAACATGGATCCTGAGGCTCTTTCATTCACAGTTTGTTAAAGTGCAAGTCGCTAGAAACCATATTCAATACCTCACTAACAAAGACTTCAGAAATTTTCACATTATAGAAGAGATAGAGCTTCAAGAAAATCAAATACGATGGATAGATCAAGACACTTTCAAAACCCTCAGAAAAAATCTAGACAAATTGGACTTGAGTTTCAATTATATCACTTCACTAAACGGAAGCGTCAGATTACTATCCCAACTAAAACTGTTAAATTTAGCAAATAACTTAATAGAGGTAACAACTTTTTTTTTTGTCAATACAATTTTGAATGTGAATATAAAATATAATATTTTCTAAAGTATTATTTTTTATAATACAAACTTTGCACTGCAAAATAGTTCTTTTACTATAATATATTTCCTAGTTAGCATTTTGATAAAATATAAGATGATTTTTTGCTGCGTTCATATCGTATTGAAAAAAAGTTTATTATTTATTTATCATTTAAGTGTATTGACTTCTATATGAAAATATCATCTCTAGTTTCTAAAAGTAACAAAAATAAATGCTTACAATTCGTTTTTTGACCTTTTTTTAAACTATTATTCTATATCCATTTTCTCCGTGTTGTCCTGAAAACAGTTATGACCTTTTGTCAAAAATTTTTCCAGTCGTTAAGTACTACGTTGGTTGGTTGTTGAAGAATTCGATACTTCTTTCCATAAAAATAAGAAAAAGCACATACATATATAAATAAATAAAATTTTGTATCTAGCAGAAAAAATGGATTTTCATTTATAAAAAATGAACTTTTTATATATTAAAACGATGATTTCAGACGTATTCTGAGTTCTATTCTCCATGTTTTATGAAAATGAAAAGGATTTTTATTCTACACTCGGTGCGTAGGCAATAATTGGGGGCAAATATGAGCAATTTTGGCAGAAATCTTGTATGTTTGGCAGAAAAGTCTCATGGTTTTAAAATTGTTGCTAATTTTGTACGCCATTTTTCGAGCACCCTGATTATTAAAAAACTTCTCGAAATAGAAAAAAAATGAAAAATAAAAATGGGATTGTTTTATTTAAAGAACTTTTGCTTTTAGTGAACTATTATTGCCCGTAGTAACATTGTATCTAAAGTTCAATAAACGGGCATAGTATTGTCGTAGCATCAAACAATAACAATGTTGCTAACAATGTGGCAGCGGTTTAAATATAGCACAAGCATAAGAGTAACTATCTATCAAGAATTGTTAGCATTTTCTGAAAATTTTTAAATTCCCCAAATCAATTAATTGTATAAAAATAAATTATGCAAAAAATATTTTAAACAAATAAATGAAAATGATGTTGTTTTTCTGTTTTAAAAAAATTATAATTTTTTTTATCTCCCAGTAAACTGCCAAATAACGTATCAAAACGTAAATATATTGCAGATAAAACCACTAAATTACGTTGCGGACTTAAAATAATAGATATTTTAATTTGAACTTTTATTTTATATTCATCTAAAAAACAAACCAGGTTACAACAAAATGAGATTTGTGCCAGGCCACGCTTAAAACAGTTACTCCAATTGTTCATATATCCGCTTATGGAACTTTCCTCAACATTGTGATAGGCAGTTTTTCAGAAGCATGGTTGAGAACTTTATTTGCGTTTAACAGAAGACTATTTGTTACATTTCCCTGTCATCCATAAACAGCAATGCAGCGTGGAATTAGTAAATGTACCAGCATCTCACATTCGTCCGGCATAACTTCGCTACATTGTGCAGTGCTGAACAGTCTCATCCAAACATCAATTAGCAACCGGCCAAGTATAAAAAAGCAATTAAGGCAATAAGCCGCACTGAAGCCAGGTCGGCTTGTAGTTTTATCAAACACATCTTCGCCATGCGAAGAGCAGGCGAATCCTCGCCCTGTTGCCAGGTAGGTAGGAATCTGGTCCGAGCGGTCTAAAAAAACGAAAAAAAAACGCCTTGTCTTCCAAATAAAAGTTCTATCGAATCATTACATATGTCTTGTTTTTTGTAAACCAGGGGATTCTGCCTAGGCTTCCCTGGTTATAGAGATAATACCCTGTGCAAAGCCATATATAAAGTTATACCTTAAAGTTAAACTTTATATCAGACTTTGACCAGGTTTAATTGAAGACTCTAATATTTTTTTTACAATATTTTGTTAGATTGACCACCAATACGCCAAAGAAACATTTTTGTTACGTTCTTATTAGCTGCATGCCAGCGGTTAATATCGAAAGATTTCTCCATTTATAAACTTTTTGATTTTGTTTATGTTTTGATTTTTGTTCAGTATTTTAGCCCGTAGTTTAATTACATGTCTCTTAACTTTGTGTTTCATTTACTTATTTGTAAAGTTTTAATTTTGTTTGGCAATTTAGGTACGAAATATTACATAGAAGGAAACAAATGCTGAATTATTTAAATTGTTTTAAGTGCAAACTGGTTAATCTCCCATAATCTGGCTACACGTTCATTTTTTAGATTTTAAATTGCTTAAAGAATTTCTATTCGACGGTGTAAAAACTGAAATCACGCAATGTTTACAAATTATAAAATTTGTGATAAAAATGAATTGTTGGCTCATGTCATTAGCACGGTCGTTATGACATCGATATCACTCACGGATATGTTTTTGCTTTCTAATAAAGACTATATTAGAGCGGACAGTGATCAGAAATCTAAGTCTTCGAGCATTCAAAAGACAATGGTGTATATGAACAAACTAAACAGGCGATTTGGCTAGGCGCTTAAAACTGCGGCACATTGACTCAACGTTCGATTTCCATAGAGTAGAAATCTTCTGTAATCGTGGCGCTGATCGATCAGAAATAGTATTGGCAAGAACTTTGATTACGGAAAATTAACGACAAAAAGAATTGTTTAAACCTATCACGTTTTTGAAGTTGAGACCCCGTTAGATATTTTTTCCGTTCTCGAATTAGTATATAAGGCTTATGTCATGAAAATCGTCCAAACTCTTTTCGATTTATAGAAACAATTTCAGTTGTGAGTTTGTTTTATCTTGTTAAAACGAATTTTACCGCATTCGAAACCCATCTAGACTGCTTTCTTGTGCCCGATTTAGTATAAGAAGCCAAATCGTTTGCGTAGCTTTCGAGATCATACTTAACCGTGTTGATGATCAATGAACAACAGTATTGGCGAAAATTCCGATTTTAGAAGATTAATTATGAAAAAAAAAAAAAAAAAAAAAAAAAAAAAAAACTACCTTAAACTTATCAAAACGATTTTTTTCGAAATCGAGATTTAGCAGCATGATTTTTTCGTATTTGAATAAGGCTTATTTCATGCAAATCGTCGGAATTGTTTTTAATTCACAGCATCCTTTTCAGGACTGAGTTTGTTTTATCCTGTCAAAACAAATTTACCCGAATTAGGGACCTAGCAAGAACGTTTTCTCGTGCTTAAATTAGTATAGGAGCCAAGTTTTGTGAATTTCGTTAGAACCGTTTTCGATGTATAGCAGCATGTTTAGTGTTGAGTTTGTTTGTGAGTTATGTTTATTATGATATATATTTATAGTTGAGTTATGTTGTTGTTGTTATGTTTAGTGCTGAGTTTGAACCTGTCAAAACGAACTTTTCTGAATTCGGGACGTAACTAGGTCGTTTCTCGTGCTCGAATTAGTATAGGAGACACGTGTCGTGAAAATCGTTTGAGTATTTTTTGATTTATAGCAAGCAACATTTTCAGTGCTGAGTTTGGTTTAACCTGTCAAAATAAATTTTCTTGAATTCGGGACCTATCTAGATCGTTTTTTTTTGTGATTGATTTAGTAAAGAAGGCAAGTTTCGTAAAAATTGTCCAAGTCGTTTTCGAGATCATCCGTAATCTCCCAAAATTACTTATTTGTTTAATATATCTGATATACAGTGTAGTTATAATCTAAACAGTGTAGCTCATTATCAATGTAGCTCGTTAGGTATCCACATCATTTATGTAATTTCTATTGTAAGGGCGTTACGGCGATCGTCTATGCCAAATGTTATTTAATTAATACAGTTATAGTAGTAACGCAATAATGCAGTCCGAATTTTTAACGTTCTAACAGTATTTCATAATCCTATTTCGCTAAATATTATCGATTCGACTAAAGAAAAAGCTCTTTTCCTGCTAATGTAAAGTTAAAAAATATGAATATAAAATTCACGATAAAAGTTATTTCTTTTTAAAAATAATACTGAATACAATCCATTAAGATTCATGACCGGAAGTGTTCAATTCTGCGAGTTGCTGTGAGCTCTGTTTAGAAATAATAAAGATAGTTAATAATTTTTATCACGCAAAACACAAATTGTAAATTTTTTAGATAGACGTTGTTCATATACTTGTGAATTACCTTTGCTTGTTTATAAGATGAAGTTAATTTTTAAGAGAAATTTTTAAACAGTTAAATGAATATATATGTATTTAATATGATAATTTTTATTGTTAATAGTAGAGTTAGCTTGTCTCAACGTTGTAATTTTTAATTTTTCTTGTACTTTTCCCCACACAAGTTTTTTCTTGTTAATTCCACAAGGAAAAATTTGTATATATCGGTGTCTTTAATAGCATTTTCTCGGCGATTCCTTTCCAAGGTGGCACATGAATGGGAAATTCTCAGTCCTGATAAATTATAATATATTCACTCGAAGTATCTGTCATTTATCTATCCATGTTCAGACTACGTTATATAAATCAACTTAACTCAGCGATTACAAAAACTTGATTTCAGTCTACAGTAATTGAAATGCTTAAACTTAGACTTAATTTCAAATTTTATAACTGGAACGCTCTGACTTAAGCTATTGCATTTATAAACGTTCCCAAATACCGTTGTATTAAATCTACAAAACACAACTTTAAAAGAAAAAAAAAGAAAGATGAAAAAAAAAAATAAAACAAGGTGACCGTTTTGGCTAAAAATGATGTGACATAAAATTTCCAAGCTTGTATTGTGGGACTTATTTAATATTTTCAATTAACTGAGTTGTTATATGCAAGGCAAGCGCCTATACATATATGGTAACAAAAATCCGTTTCTTTTCCACTAAATACATGATAACGTGTTTCTGAAAATTCAATTGTTTTAAAATTAGGCATAATGGGCTCGGTGGACATCTTTCCATATTTTACTCAAATTTCTAAACAGCCATGTCCATAGCTAAGAGTCTTCATCAGTAAAAACTCAATTTCCCCTCGCTAAAATTTAATTCAATAGACGTGTGTTGCATTCGTATTTTTAAAATCTCCTTAGGAAATTAATATTTTTATCTTCTCTTTTCTGTGTACTGTTCTTAAAGAATGTGTCTTTCTGTCTTAATTATCAAATTATTTCTAAAATATATACTTAATTAATAGTTTTATGTGTTAAACTCTTAGCGAAACTGACTAAGATTTTAACACTTAAAATAAAATTAAGAATCTATTTGAAAAATACTTTGACAACTACAAAAAAAAAAAAAAAAAAAAAAAAAAAAAAAAAAAAAAAAAACACATTTTTTAATAAGAGTACACAGAAAAAATAAGTTAAAAATATTAATTTCCTGAGGAGATATCTGGTCGATGTCTTAAACTTATTGCATTTAGCCTTTAAAAGTTTTCGATGAGTGCATCACACACCCATTGGTTTAACCCCTTCGGAACCGGCGGCTTTTACACAAATTTTATTCGGTTGGCACCACTTTTTTAAAAAAGTTACCTTTACTTAAACTATCACAGAAATGCTCTAATTAGAGAAAGCAAATATTATTTTTATTTTTTACTGGTGCATAAAACAAATTCTGTATGCTCTTTTAGAGGGTGCATATATGCACCCATGGTCCCGAATGGGTTAAGCGAAGGGAATTTGAGATTTTACTGATGAGGAGACTTAAAATCCAAAATTCGAAATTGTTATTAAATCGCCAGGCAAGCATGAATCCAAAAATGCAGGAGACATGTATATTTGAACAGTACTTTTAGTGTAAACTGGTGGGATGTCACATCGTAAATACTTTAGACAGCTGTCATAAATTTTAACCTTACACTGTAAAAAAAAAAAGGTAACATTCCGCGAATAGTCCAGAAACGTTTTCTTTTTAAACCGTTTTTATAACAATTAGAAAATTTTCTAGGAAATTACGATTTTATATATTAGGAAACAATAATCGCAGAACTGCTGTCATTAAAAAAGGTTGAAGATGACTATTCGAAAATAGTTGTAAACGTTCACCCTCTGATATCGGGGCTTACCACGGGTGGCATACACAGTATGTCGAGAATGTTCTTAAAAGTTAAAAAGTTTAACAGAATTCAAATGTGTTTCGAAAAATACCGTTATTTCCTGTTGATAAAAATTAACGCGAATTAATAAATTTCTGTATTTCTAATAGTTTAGATTGCAAATTTGAATTTATATAATCAATTTTAATATGAAACCTTTCTTAACAAAATTATGCTTATTTTTGGATTCATTTGGATTTATGCTTATTTTTGGATTTATTTTTGGACAAAAAAATATAAACTGTTAAGTGGCCGCTTCACTGAAACTCCATGATCACGAAATCCCATGTTAACCTATGGGAAAACTTAGAAGCACGATTATTCATTATCTAATATAATTATTAGAATGCGGTTTTCACCACCAGAAAGTAGACATCAGATGCTGACGATGTGCGTTTTTAAAAACTGTTGCAGTAAATTTTAAGTATTTTTAAGAAGATGATAAAATTTTACCAAGCCAATTTTACCAATTTAAAATTTTATAAGAAATTTTTAAATACTTAAAATTTAAGGAGACACTTTAAAAAAAAACGCACATCGTTGACATCTGGCGTCAATGTTGCAATGGTGAAAATCGTATTTTAATAATTATATTAGGTAATGAGTAATCATGTTTCCAAGTTTTTCCATAGGTTAACATGGGATTTAGTGATCGAGGCGTTTCAGTGAAGTGGCTCTTTAATTGATTAAATGGCCCCACCAGTGGCTGAGAGGTTGTGGTCTCGAAGCTGGTAGACGGGAGGTGCTGGGTTCGATTCCAATCGCGCCCGTCGGCCTAATCGTTCGGTGTTTTCGTGGTTTTCTTCGAGCCGTGGATTTATCCATGCGTAAATACGGATTAGGTTCCTTTAGAAAAACACCCACGAAGGGCACTCCCCCCGGGCCTATATCCCTAGTGTAGATAATTGGCCGTCAATAATCAACCCAACTCAACCCAACCTTAATTGATTAAATATGGCAGTCTTCATTCTTTAGTCCAAACATAGTCTAAAAGGGTGCAAATTTTGATTCCAATTAAAGGCTAAAAAATACTTTAATTGAAATTCTTAAATAAAAACTAAATTATAAAATATATTCTTCTTCAGTCTTTTGCAGGAGATGAATTTGTAGGCCTTAACGAACTCATTACTCTATATCTGCAACACAATCACATTAAGATTCTCTGGCAGTTTCAGCATTTATCTTCTCTACGATATCTAAATATCATCCATAACGATATCGAATTAATAAGAACAGAGCAAGTGCCCAAGACTTTAGAGACCATCTATTTAGCAGGTAAGTCCTTATTAATTGCTTTTAAAAGTGAAAAAATGGAACTTACAGAGTGATTTAAAAAGAATATACATATTTGAAGAAAAAGAGTAGTACAATTCTAAAAGTGATGATATTTGTTTACGAACATCTAAAGCTTTTACACTTACTTACTAATATCTTTAAAGACGTTCAATGTACCCTCTATCAGCTGTATCAGAATATACTTCTTCTGCCATCAGAAATATACTTCGATTTCCAGGCAATTGATATATATTATTCAGGTTTACTATGGCGTGTTCGATATTGAAAATGAAATGTGTAGCATTTATAGTTCCTTTACAGGGACACTCAAAATAATTACGTTACATTAAGATCTATTGGAAAAAATCGTTTGCTGTGTATTTTAATGATGTTACCCTCTATTTCAAACATATTGAAATTAATATAAAACACTGAAGTATACTACAAGATGCTTTTCATAGAATATGGTGAACATAGCATTCGTTGTTCATTTACAAGGACGCACAAAAAATTCAATTACAGTATTGTCTATATCTACTATATATATAAAACACAAACGGAAATTTCGTTCCGTTTCTTTATAACTCGAGTTCCGCTGAATGGATTTTGATAGAACTTGTGATGTCCGATAGATAATTTTTCAGGGAAGGTTTTAGTATATAACGTATTGTTCTACGTACATTAGTTATAGAATTATGATAGAAAGTTCTGTTATTTTGGCCGAAAAGGTTACCATTGGTCATTTATTTGGCGACCATTACCGTTGGCGAAAGAAATGAAAAGGCTATACATCTCGAAAAATAAAAGAAAAACTGTTGCTAATTTTATTAAAAAAAAGAAAGAAAAAAGAAAGAGAAAGAAAAGAAAAAAAGAAAAAGAGTTTTGATGAGAGATAATATTATAAAACGAAAATATTTAATTTAAACATGATTGGGAATATTCGTAATGCTTAAAAAATTATTTAAGGGGCAAGATTGCTATTGAAACACAATATTTGGTGATTTATCTTTTTTTTTTGGCGATTTTGATTTTACTTTTGACCCCAAACAATTTGATTTTAAGCCAAAAGGTGTTTTTTTTGTCGTTGTTTTTGCAGAAAGAATTGAAATGGCTATACAACTGGAAAAATAAAAGAAAAAACTGTTACTAATTTTATTTTAAAAAAAGAAAGAAAAGAAAAACAGTTTTAATGAGAGATTTTAAGCCAAAAGGTGTTTTTTCAAGTGTACGACAGCATTTTTGCAGTATTTTTTTGGTACTTTTCGGTTAGCCAGTGATAGATATATATATGTATATATATACACATGTATATATATATATACACATATATCTACACAAATATACGTACATATATATACACTTATATGTATGAATATATACATATCTATATGTATATACATATATATTTATATATGTACATATATCACTGGTGCCCGGCTAACCAAAAAGTACCCTTTTTTATTCAAATGCAAACTATATTAATGGCAATATACTTCTATTTACTTCTACATATATGAAATTACGTTCCGGCTGTTTATAACTCGAGTTCTGCTGAATGGATTTTCGTAGAACTTAAACTGTTAGATAATTTTTCAGGGAAGGTTTTATTGTATAACATATCGTTTTACGTAGCTTTTAGTTATAGAATTATTAGGGGAAGTTCTATAATCAGATCAATCCGATTATGAAAGATTAGCCTTTTTAAAAGATTTTGCCGAATCGATTTCGATGCAAAACCTACACCCTTCTAGCAAACCCTACACTGTTAGATAATTTTCTAGGGAAAGTTTTATTATATAACATATCATTCTATGTTGCTTAGTTCTAGAATTAGAGGGGGAAATTCGAAAATCGGGTGACCATTTTTTTAATCAAATATTAGCCTTTTCAATATTTGATTCCGAGTATGAAAGATTAGCCTTCTGAAAAAGTTCTACTGGACGGATTTTGATGAGAATTGTATTGTTAGTTAGTTAGATGCTATTTCAGGAATGGTTATAGTGTACTACATATTGTTCTACGTTGCTTAGTCAAACAGTGATGTGTGAAGGTTATATAGTCAGGTGAACCCGATTCCGAAAGATTAGCCTTTTTGAAAGTTTTTACTGGGCGTATTTTTTGCGACTTGCATTGTTAAGTAGATAATTTGTAAGGATGGTTTTAGTATATTTCATATCGTTCTGTTGGTTTTAGAATTATGTGGAAAAGTTCTATAATCAGATGAACCCTATTATCAAAGATTATTCTTTATAAAAACTTCTACTGAATGGATTTTGTTAGTTAATTTGTTTGCATTGTTAGTTCGATAATTTTTAGTGGTGGTTTTATTATATTCATATAGTTTTATCATTTTTAGCAAACCCTAACTGTAAATGACCAAATAAAAGAGTTGGTCCTTAACAGCTAAAATTTTGACTGCACATTCGAAAATATAATAGCGCAATGACGTCATTTTTCAGTAATGTGGAAGGATATTCCAGGTAAATATACAGATTGCTTTCAAATACAAGGTCAAATAAAACGATATTTCGTTTGATTCAAGGTTCATTTGTAGAAACCGACCAGCGCAGCGGGCGTAGCTTGCTAGTTAACAATAATTGCTAGAAGTGCGTTTTCAGTTGCGGTACGCGTTTTCAAATTTAGCTAAAATTTCGTCTATTACTCGATGTGTATAAATTCTATAGATCATATACAGAGCAGCGTAAAAGATCTCGAGTACATTTCTGTTTATTGACGGATATGGCTGAAGAGGAGTTTGAACTGTGCTATATGTTTCCTAATTGAACTGTATTTTAGCATACTATACAGTATATATATAAATCTATAGATCATATACAAGACTAAACTAATGCAAGACCCAAAATAATTTGGGTACTTTTCCAGGTATTAATGGTAATTCCTGAAATTTGGTTTTCAAATGTGTTATGCATTCTCTAAATTATTTATTTAGACACACTTCATCTACCCCTTTACTAAAACGGTGAGGTTTCGTTAAAGTATTTTGGAAATTTTGAAAAGTATTTCATAATATATGCTTGACGCACGGTTTTAAGTCTTGTTTAATTTTATGTTACTAATCGATAATGTAAATCAGAGCCTGATCAAGCTAAAGAGACCCATGGACACATATTCATTTGGGGCGCCCATTATCTTGTACTATCATAAAACATGGAGCATTTTCTGTGCCTCAGAATACATGTATAGTATATAGGTGGTTCTAAAAATATTGAAGCACCAGCTGATCCACCCGGCGTTCCCCGGTCCTGCCAAAAAATAATACTAAATGCGAAATCACTCTAAAAATCGCTGCACTACAGCGTTCCTCTGGTAACTCTTTGTCTTTCGGAAATTAGAGAGATGGGCCACGAAGCGGAAGTAAATTCAATACCACCCCCTTCAAATGTCTGTGTCATATGATTCAAAGAAGATCAGTTTTTGGTCAAAATTTTAAAAAACTTAACGTCGGATTTTCACAAAATTTGCATTTTCGGAATCAGAAAATTAAACTACATACAGGCTGAGTTTCGAATCAAAACCTCCAATATTTTCTTAATACTCGAGAATGAGTGAAAATGGGAATATTTCGTTGTCTGGGATTATCAAATCGGTAACTTTCTTTTGCGGTTTAAATAAAACTGGACATTTTCCGCGCACGCGCAGGAAAATATTTTAGTTCCACCGCCAGGAGACGCAATCTGTTCTAAACAAATTTCCGACACGTCTCCCTGCTGCCTACGGTACCATGTATAGCAGATGTGCTGCGCACGCGCGGCAAAATCGTTTAGTTCCAGTTTCCACATTCTGTTCTAAATTCCACGTTCTTTTCCAAATTGTTTTCCAGCATTCTGTTCTAAATAAACCTCTTTCCGAACGAAACTCCGACACACGTTCCGCTGTTTACGGCTTCGTGTAGAAGGCGTGCTGTGAACGCGCAGAAAATCTGTTAATTCCACTTTCCACCACCAGGGGGAACCAAATCTATGTCTTAATTAGTTAGCTATATCTTAATTAGTTCATGTTAAGTTGAATGAACCAATTCCCGTTGAAATCGGGCCCATATAACCCGAGAAAATAAATCACAGCCCTGGAGATTAATATTCATAAATGGTGTGGTAATCAAGGGCTGAAAAAATGATACCGAAGTTATTTAGTACTTGGTAGACTTCAGAAGAATGTTAGAAAATATTTCATTTGAATCGGACAAATTAAATGCGAAAAAATACATCTTTTAGTTGCATTTTCCACCGCCAAGGGGCGCATTCTGTTTTAAACAAACCTCTTTCCGAACGAAACGCCGGCATGTGTCCCCGCTGCTTATGTCTCCGTATGAAAGGCGTGCTGTGCACGTGCTGAAAATCTTTTAGTTGTACTTTCCACCGTCAGGGGGTTACCAAATCTATATCTTAATTAATTATCTATATCTTAATTAGTTCATGTTAAGTTGAATTAATAAATTCTTGTTGATATCGGGCCCTTTGTGTGAATCTGACCATTTTTAAATGCAAGATATTTTAGTTCAATTTCCCACCGCTAGGGGGCACATTCTGTAGCAAATAAAACTCTCACCGATAGAAATTTCGGCACGTGTCGCTGCTGTCTACGATACCATATAGCAGGCGTGCTGCGCACGAGCTGCAAAATCTTTTAGTTCCACTTTCTACCGCCAAGGGGCGCCAAATCTGTACCTTAACTAGTAAATCTACAGATCAGTGGCCTCAACGTCAGCTGTACAAATCATTGTTCATTAATCTCACTAATTTTTAACATTATCTGCATAATATTTGACATCCTAAAATTCAATTTTTTAAAGTTATTTCTACATTTATAAGAATATAAAAATTATCGAAAGTTCCGGAAATTTTAGGAGTATCGCATTAAATACAATGTTATCCAATGATGGGATAAACTATTTATTACTGTATTTTTTCAGAATAACAATACATTACTTCAGGGGGGGGGGGCGGAGCCCCCCTGAACCTCCCCGCTGTCGCTTTAATTTTATATTCTCAATTTCCAGTAATTGTGCTATTTCATTTCTTGAGTATATATCTGAATGTATTTACTATTTTAATTTCATTAGAGTAACCATAACATTTGTACAGGAGATTTTATTCTAGCCTTAAGAGAATACTTATATTTCAACTGCTAAACATCATATGTTGCCGAAATTGAATAAAATTTCGTGTATAAAATATCTACAAAAAATAACTTTTCAAAAGTAAAAAAAAAAAAAAAAAAAAAAAAAAAAAAAAAAAAAAAAAAAAACGAAAGTTGTGGCTAAAAAATGGTGTGATATCAAATTTCCAAGCTTTTATTATAGTACTTATTTAACTTTTTTCCATTAAATAAGTTATCATATATATAAGTCGAGTGCTACGTATATGTTAACAGAAATCGTTTTCTCCTGTACTAAATACATCCTAACGTGTTTCTGAAAATTCAATTTTTTTCAAATTATGCATGATGGGCTTGGCGGCTATCTTTCCATATTATACACAAAATTCTAAGCACCCCTATCCGTAGTTAAAATCCGAAGTTCAAAATTGTAACTTAAGCAAATATTTTAAGCGTTTCGTTTATGGACTTGTATGTTCTGAAAATTGTGTCTTAAGATAATGATGACTTATCTTAAGGATTCATCTTATGATTTATTTTTTAGAGTAATTAATCATTTCAAAGTAGTAAAAATCAATTTATCAAAATATCAGTCTTCCTCAATTTATCTGTCCGTAGTTAAAATCTGAAGTTCGACATTGTTATAAACATATTACATTGCAAACATATTACGCTTTTACTTTAGAAATTTGGGTGCTTATAAATATGGAAAGATGGCCGCCAAGCCCATCATGCATAATTTGAAAAAAATTGAATTTTCAGAAACACGTTAGGATGTATTTAGTACAGGAGAAAACGATTTCTGTTAACATATACGTAGCCTCGACTTATATATATGATAACTTATTTAATGGAAAAAAGTTAAATAAGTACTATAATAAAAGCTTGGAAATTTGATATCACACCATTTTTTAGCCACAGCTTTCGTTTTTTTTTTGAAGCTCGGCTGTTTTTTTACTTTTGAAAAGTTATTTTTTGTAGATATCGTTTCTTTTTTTTTAAATAGATTATACATAATATAAATAATCTACTCTATGAAATTAACATGAGAATGTTATGTAGAATTACATTTTACTTTCAGTTATTGTTTAAATGGTTAACTAGAAATACCAGTAGATTTTTCCATTAATCTAATTACACCCTTAAAAACAACATACTAAATGTGGCTTGTTATAACACTTGTTATCCTTCGTTAAAAAATGTCACTGTCTAATCCAGGAGATGAGTAAAAATGGAATATGTACATAGTGCGTCAGCGCTGCTTTTGAAATCAAACGTGATATCATGCTTTTTTATTATTAGCATTAAATCCCATTGATTGGCGAATCTTTATAAAACGTAGTTAACGGTGAAAAGTAGCAAAATATCTTAGCAATTGTTCAAGTGGCCTTCAGCAAATAACTAATTAGGAGGATCACAATACATCTTTAATGATTGATTCATTTGGTTAAGCTAGGAATTTAATTTGAAATTTGGCTGACACTATTATTCGGAAATTCTGGTAACTGCTTTCTAGAAATACACCTTGAAGCTTAAATGTAATTAGACCCTTGCCCCTCTTCATTCCCGCAAATATAAAAAACAATCTGTTAAATAAAGTTTTAATCTCCATCATAATAATAAATGTCATGTAAAAAAGAAAAAAAAACTTAAACCCGACTAATTGTCATAAAGAAAAATATGCCTGCAAAATATTTCAATCAGTGGGACGTATGTGTAATTTGTCATGCACAGGTGGCGCGACAATCGCATTTCTCCTCTACGTTGATAACTTCAATCCATGTTCACACTATTTAGTTAGAAATCCTTATTTATGCATCGCTATTCTGGTTCATTTAATTACTTCTGTGAAGAATCGATGCAATCAACCAGTGAACCAACCAACCCAAGAGAATAAAAGCGTATTTTTAATGAGAGTTCTTTGTGCATTTTAATTAATATTTCAGAAAGTAATTAAAATATTAAAATTCTGAAGTAATGTTGCAACAGGAGAGGGTTTGGACTACCTAAATCTAAATTTCCAGCCTTCTAGGTGGGCCAGATTTTCCTAGCCATCGCAACAGACACACACACACACACAGAGCGAAACTTTCTTTTATTAGTTTAGATTAAAAGCATGAACACTACGTCTGATTACTTTATTTTACAATATTATAAGATCACACATTTTTTCAGACAATTAAATGCACTAAACCAACATGAGTGAAAAATTGACCTGCGCCAGGACTCGAACCTGGGACCTTCAGCGTACCGTGCTAACGCTTTACCAGTAAGCCACCCAGATCGATACTCTAACACGGCGATTTCTCACTCTTATTCCTTTTGGAAACAGTCATCGGCCACAATTTGCAGTCACATTTAATTGTCTGATAAAATGTGTGTTCTTATAATTCTGAAGTTTTATTTTTAAAAAAATATCTTCAGAAAAAATGGCTGACTTGCAGATGAAATTTGATATGGTTAACCCGTAACTGATTTGTGCTATTATAATACAGATGGTACACGGTCGTTGGCGGGGTTTTATCTCTGTTTTGGCATAATTTTTTAGTTGCAAGTTAATTAACAGTTTTTTGCTAATTAAGCATAGAAATGTATTTATTTTTCCACTGTATTTTATAAAAGCACGTAGATTAGGTTATTACTTGTTCAAAAATGCAATCCTTTTTCATTTCTGCCCTATATTTAAATCTGTAAATTGTTTGAAAAAAAAAAAAGTTTGACGAAGAAAATAGTGATCTACAAAAACAACTTTTCAAAAGTAGAAAAAGCCAAGCGTAAAAAAAAAAAAAAGTTGTGGCTAAAAAATGGTGTGATATCAAATTTCCAAGCTATTATATTACTTATTTAACTTTTATCCATTAAATAAGTTATCATATATATAAGTCGAGTGTCTACGTATATGTTAATAGAAATCGTTTTCTCCTGTACTAAATACATCCTAACGAGTTTCTGAAAATGCAATTTTTTTCAAATTATGCATGATGGGCTTGGCGGCCATCTTTGCATATTATTCACAAAATTCTAAACACTCAAATCCGTAGTTAAAATCCGAAGTTCAAAATTATTATTTAAGCAAATGTTTTAAGCGTTTAATTTATAGACTTGTATTCTCTGAAAATTGTGTCTTAAGATAATGATGACTTACATTAAAGATTCATCTTATGATTTATTTTTTAGAGTAATTAATATTTCAAACTAGTAAAAATCAATTTCTCAAAATATCAGTCTTATCTAATTTATCTGTTCGTAGTTAAAATCTGAAGTTCGAAATTGTTATAAACATATTACAGTGCAAACATATTACTCTTTTACTTTAGAAATTTGGATGCTTAGAAATATGGAAAGATGGCCGCCAAGCCCATCATGCATAATTTGAAAAAAATTGAATTTTCAGAAACTCGTTAGGATGTATTTAGTACAGGAGAAAACGATTTCTATTAACATATACGTAGACACTCGACTTATATATATGATAACTTATTTAATGGAAAAAAGTTAAATAAGTAATATAATAGCTTGGAAATTTGATATCACACCATTTTTTAGCCACAACTTTTTTTTTTTTTTTTTTACGCTTGGCTTTTTCTACTTTTGAAAAGTTGTTTTTGTAGATATCATTTCTTTTTTTTTAAATAGATTAAACATAATTTAAATAGTCTAAACATGAGAAATAATTTAAAATTACATTTTACTTTCAGTCATTGTTTAAAGGGTTAACTAGAAATACCAGTAGATTTTTCAATTAAACTAAATACACTCTTAAAAACAACATACTAAATGTGGCTTGTTATAATACTTGTTATCCTCCGTTAAAAAATATCACTGACTTATCCATGAAATGAATAAAAATGGAATACGTACATAGCGTGTAAGCGCTGCATTTGAAATCAAACGTGATATCACGCTCTTTTATTATTAGTACTAGCTGGCTTCACCCACTAGCGGGCCCCTAACTTACATCGGGGCCTCGAATCCTGTAAAACCTCGAAAAAGATAAACCTCGAACCGAACGAACCTTCGACCTGGTTCCCCGCTGCCTTCGGTACTGGATAATCCCTTAATTTGCACATCGAATAGTATAAACCTCTAACCAAACGAACTTCCGACACGGGTCCCCGCTGCCTTCGGCACCGTATAGCAGTCGTGCTGCGCACGCTCAAGTACCATCTTCCACCACCAGGTAGCGCAATCTGTTCTATATGAACCTCGGGCACTGAAATCGTTAAGGCTATAGATGTCGAGTCGAATGAGCTATACCCCGTCGTGATCCAGCCCATAGAACCAGAGATAGGAAAGTGCCCCTGGTGGTGAAAAAACGAACTAAAATCAGAAAGCTCTATCGATGTCGAGTCGAATGAGCCATACCCCGTCGTGATCCGACCCATACAAACAGAGATAGGAAAGCGCCCCCTGATGGTGAAAGCTAATCACGTTTAGGGGCAAAGTGGGGGGATGAACACCGGAGATGCATAATAGGATTAAGCGGTCACAGACCTTTCCAACGATGTATCACATGAGGGGTATGTGCAAAATTTAGAAATCTCCCCCCCCATCCCTGCATAGTATGATTAAGCGTTCACAGACCTATTCAACGATATATCACATGAGTAGTGTCGGGGGGGGCGCAAAATGTGAGGGTGACACCTGTGATGCATAACAGGAATAAGTGGTCACAGCCCTTTGTAACGATATGTGACATGACGGATATCGTTAAAATTTAGAAAAGTGTCCCCCCCCCTTGTGTAGGCAAAACACGCTTCGCCCCTCCCTATAATTTTTGACGCGGCTTTATTTTTAAAATTTATGTTATGTGTTATAAAATATCGTAAAGTGTCAAACAGATAGCCTTATTATACTTCCTAATTTTGTTCACGCCCCTCCCCATCTCCTCCCCGAAATGTGACGCGCCACTCTTTTTTATAATATTTTTATCATGTCTTATAAACTATCTTAAAGTTTAAATCAGATCGCATTGGAATTTAATATATTTGCTGAAATTACTATTATATATAGAATAATATAGAAATAAACCCTCCTTTAGCTTGTAATTAAGATATACGAACAATTTTTAGAATTTCTGAAAGCTGATTTTTATTTATTTATTTATCTATTTAGTTATTTTTTGTTTATTTATTTATTTATTTATTTTTGCGTTGCCCTGTGCATGCTTGGAATTTCTTAGCAATTTCTTAGATTTACATTATTTTATTCAATTAAACATTGTACTGTTACAATAAATTAAAATGGAAACTTCACTTCTAAAACAAAAATAACACAGGCCTACAAAATTTAAATTTTTATCTGGGGTTTTCATGAATTTATGTAAATTGTAAGAAATCTGCTATGCTTATTTCAAAATAATATCCATTTTTATGTATCACGTCAGGATTTCTTTCAATTAAGAAACTAAGAATTTGGAATTTGAGAATATACTATTTACACAACATTCATTTAAAAATGTACAAAAAAAATCAGATAAATAAATAAAATCATATATACATATATAAATGTGTGTGCATGTTTTATAAGAAATTATATTCTAGTATATACAGTAAAATTACTTTTCTTTATCATCAAAAGAAAGCTTGTATCCTTTAGATTTTGATTTCCTTTACATTTTATGTCCTGGTGAAATCTCTCACCTTGTTCTTCACTCATTTCACCAAGATTTTCAGGAAAACATTCAAGATAGGGGTGCAGAAAATGCATTTTTAAACTCATGTTACAACCTAGTTTTTGAAAGTTTTGAACCATTTTTTTCAATGATCGTTGCGTAGTTAAGATCTTTGTAATTTCCTAATTATTTCTGAGTAACGTGTTTGAAACTAACCCATGCATCTTTCTCGATTGATTTAATTTTTTCCTCAAAATTTTCGTCCTTCATTAACCATCTCTTATCTGGGCCAACGAACACATCTTCTTTGATTTTACCTTCCGATAAATGTGGAAAAACTTCATTTAAATATCGAAAACTATCCCCTGTTTTATCTAAGGTTTTTACGAATTGTTTCATTAAACCTAATTTAATGTGCAGGGGAGGCAAGAGGACTTCTTTTGGATCAACTAATTTCTGCCGAATCACTTTTTTTTTATATCCTGGATTTATACAACCTCTTGATGCCATATTGCTATAAGAAACTGACAAAACAAACGTAAGATATAAATAAACGAACAAAATAAATGCATGTTCTCACTACAAATGCGCGGGACAAAATTGTGCCTTCTCAGGCAAATATCAATACATAAAGTGGCGCCATCTATATTTATATTTCACATCCTTTAGTGCAGTATTGTATTTTAACATTTATTAATGTCACTTTACTAAGAAATTAATTTTTGTTTTTATTAAAAATGTATCTTATTTAATAAATATTACACATTGATTTTATTAAGAGGCACCCCCTTCTTTTTTGTTTTGTGAAAAAACTGTGGGAGTTAGAAAAAAACTAATGTCATATTTGTGATCAGCGTGACTGATTTACTAAGAAAAAAGTGCCATTCTTCAAACCCCGGATTTGTGTTGAGCTGTGTAATTTAACAACTGGATTTCATTAATTTATAGGAAAATGATGTGAAAGGTATTCCTGCGAACGAAATGCCTGTCCTTTACCGTGTTTTTTTTTTTTTTTTTTTTTTTTTTTTTTTTTTTTTTTTTTTTTAAGAAATAAATGAATCATATTTAATTCATTTCAAAAATTTTGTTTACGTTTGGAAAGAAATTTTAAATGCCGATAAGTCTTAATGTATAAATTTTAGAAGGTACATCTTCCCTCAAAAACTAATTTATTTTTAAAGATCTTTCTAAAAACGTAAATTATATATTAAAAATATTTTTTAAAGCATAAACACTACGTCTGATTACTTTATTTTACAATATTATAAGAACATACATTTTATCAGACAAGTAAATACACTAAACAAACATGAGTGAAAAGTTAACCGGGGGAAGGCTCGAACCTGGGACCTTGTGCATGCCATGTTGACGCGCTGCGACAGAGCCACCCAGACCGATATCCTTTAGCGGCAATTTCTCATACTTATTCATGTTGGAAACAGTCATCTGCTACAATTTGCAGTCATATTTAATTGTCTGATAAAATGTGTGTTCTTATAATTATGAAGTTTTATTTTTTTTTAAATATCTTCAAACGAAAATGGCCGACTTGCAGATGAAATTTGATGTGGTTATATTATAACCTGTAACTGATTTGTGCTGTTTTAATACAGATGGTACATGGTCGTTGGCGGGTTTTATCTCTGTTTTGGCATATTTTTTTAATCGCCAAGTTAATTAACAGTTTTTTGCTAATTAAGAATAGAAAATAATTCTTTTTTGCACTGAATTTTATAAAAGCACATAGATTACGTAATTACTTGTCCAAAAATGCAATCCTTTTTTTATTCTGCCCAATATTAAGGCCTGTAGCTTGTTTGAAAAAAAAAATTTTGACGAAGAAAAAAGTGATCATTTTAAGTAACTCGACGTTTTTTAAAAAAAGCTATATCTCTGTTTATAAATCACTTATGAAGATGAGTTTGGTCTTAAATTGAAGAAATTCTTCCTTAGATTCTTCTAGTTTTCGTTTTTTTTTTTTTTTCTACGACGCTTGGTTTGTTTGATATCTGATATTTTAATCTGACATGTTTTGTCGATTTAACATTGCGAAGTTGCTTTCTGTATATAAGCATTAGCGGTCTTTATTCCAGTTCTTGGCGTTGTTTGTGTGGCGTTTTTTTTTAAGCTTGGCTTGGCAGAGCGACCGCCCTGCTTGATCATTTTAAGTAACTCGACGTTTTTAAAAAAATCTATATCTCTGTTTATAAATCACGTATGAAGATGAGTTTGGTCTCAAATTGAAGAATTTCTTCATTAGATTCTTTTAGTTTTCGTTTTTTTTTTTCTGTGACGCTTGGTTCATTTGATATCTGATATTTTAATCTGGTATATTTGGTCGATTTAACATTGCGACGTTGATTCCTGTAAATAAGCAGTAGCGGTGTAAAGTCCAGTTCTTGGCGTTGTTTGTTTGGCGCTTTTTTTTATAGCTTGGCTTGGCAGAGCGACCGCCCTGCTTGATACTTATACAAATGTAAATTCCTCTTATGTGACCTATATTCAATTTTCACATTCAACGTTTTTATTATTTTCATTTGGAAAACCAATTTGATAATCTTCCTTTAGTAGTTAAAATAAATTCTCATCTTATTTCATTAAAAAAAAGCATATTAAAAACTTAAATTACCCGAAAATTAGCTATTTTGTTAATAAAATTTCGAGTTAAAATAATGCGATTCACTTGAATTTTCCTTTGTTGATATTCTTTGAAATACAGCTGCTTAGCAACCATTTAATGAAAGAGAGAAAAAAAATGCATTGGAAATTTTTGTAAAAAATGAGAAATTAAAATGTCTCATATCTTTCAATTTTTTGCATAAAATGAAATACGAATTTGCATTTTAAATACATAGTAGATATATCTTTCATAATTGCATTCACCTTTCCCAATCACTTTCCCATTAGATCTATCACTAAGCAACATAGAATGATTTGTTATAGGGTCATTAACCATACCTGAAAAATCACTTCCATTAAAATTTGTTCAGTAGAATTTTTTTAAGTAATCCTCTTTAATAAAAAGGTATGTGTTGCTGACGACTGGGATTTTCGCTTATCGTTGCCATAGATTAATCTGGGAAAATGAAACATTTGAAGTTACTGAAAAAATTAATAGCTTGAAAAGTATTTGTCAGAAAATTGTTAGACAAACTGCATTAGAAAGGTAAAAAATTGTATTTTTCTTGATATAAATTTGAAATCTAATGATTATGCCGTTTTTCAAATATTGAATTTCAAAAATTACCAAATTTTACAATGAGTACTATAGCGATATCTTTACTCATAAAAAGATAATGATAACGGTATTGTGTCCTGACGTATATATACTGACTATAGCACGAGTCACAAATTATAGTAGCCTTATTATTCTGTTAAAATATAAAAGTGAATTATGATGTCGCGAGTGCATGATTTTTATTTAATTCTCGACGAGGACCATATTTTTGTCCACCTCAATGAGGCATATCAATTTCATTATATTTGAAGTATTGTAAATTGTAACTTCATTCAAATCCAATTTGAATCCAACGGAAATGATTTTTACCCGTAGACACCATAATTTAACAAAATTATTCTTTTTTTTTATGCTGACCTATTCCATAATAAAGTATACAGAGAATTGGCCTAATTTGTCCTTAACAGCCCAAATTTGTCTGACACATTAAAAATGTAATACGCAATAGCGTTCGTATCGTTTTCAGAAATGCAGAAGGACATTCCAAGTAAAGATCCATAGGGTTTTAAAATACAAGTTCAAATTCAAAGTCAATATTTAACTTGATTAAAGGTGCATGAAGAGAAATTGACCAGTGTAGCGGGCGTAGCTTGCTAGTCTTTAATAATCGGGTTCACATAATTTTAGAGCATTCCTCTTTAGCTCTATAACAAAGCAACGTAGAATAGCTATACGCTAAAACCTTTTAAAAAACATTACCTGATTAAAATGTGAATATGCGGTTTATACTCATAGTAGATGATGATATGATTTTCTGTAACAGGATTCATCATGAAGATTTCGCTTCAAACATGAACGATGCTTTCAACATTATGGCTAATACGCCAATTGGCGAGGTATCCGATTGCGGAAAATTAGCCCGAAATCGTATGAATAACTACCCAAAGAAAAAGAGAAACTTGGCTGAAGACTGAAAACAAATAAAGAAGTAATACATAATGCTAATCAGACCTTCGACACTTTATTTGGTACTTCTCCATTATCCCGTCGACCACTTTTCATAAAATAAACTATCGCCAAACTATAAGATTTAACTCCAAAAATGTAGTCCCATTCACTTGACGTCAGAAGTATTAAACGTGTTTGTTATGTCATGAAGCGGTTTTTAATTCGACATTTACCTATGTTTTTCATTTTGTTTTTCTGATATGTTAGTTATTTCGTTAATTAAAATAAAAATTGCGTCCTTAAACGGCTGTGCCATGACATTAAAAGAGAAAATGCATTGTAAAAATGTTGCATTTCATAGTTAAGTGCAATAGATCAATTTCAACTGACGTCACAAACATTTATTCACCAGCCGAGAAGGATAATTAAGAAAAATAATGTAAATAAATAAATAGCCAAGATTTTTTTTTCATTAATATATTGTAATTTTTTTGTGTTAAAACTTACTGGACACTTTGGTGAGTGGTGCTTTTCCGAATTTATTTTTTTATTTATTTATTTTGATGTTCCAATGGCAACATTCTTCCATTTGTTTATTTGGAGTTCATGTTTGACGATGATTTTTTTTTTTTTAATGAAAAGTAGTCGACGGTATAATTGAGATGTACCCTTTATTTTAGCAATCACATTTTATTTTAAATCGTGGCGTTTGTAGAAATAATAATAATGCACAATTACATAAATATCCGTAAGAATAATATTCAATTCCCAATTGAGCAGTTAATGTTTCTATCTGCAAAGGACGTATTTTTAGAAATTTTCACTTGTATTGTTAGAATTGCTAGATTTTGACGTCAAAGACTTCGCCAAATTAGAAAAATGTGCAATATCTCACGAACTATTTGACTTATGAGTATTTAATTGATACTATTCATTTCAGCATACAAAAATACATTAAAATATGTTATCATTTGTCACGTAACTATAATACCCGATTTTTAAGAATTTTTTTAAAGTTTGTTCCCCTTTTTACCCCCCTTAGGGGTGAAGTTTTTGAAAATCCCGTCTTAGTGCGCCTCTACATACTAAGAAGTATTTTTCCTGCAAGTTTCGTCTTTGTAGGTTCAGTGGTTTTGGCTGCGTGTTGATCATCTAGCCAGAAAGAACTTTCTTTTATATATATAGATTATCGAAATGCAATTCCTGTCAAACAAGACGGTACCCTTTTCCGAAAATTTTCGGTTGAATCAAGAATTTCTTTTAAGAAAATATTTCTTTCATTCTTGTTATCTATTTTTTATACCTTTTAAAAATGCTTGATAATGTATTTTATAAATAAAAACAATACATTTTTAAATATCTAAATTAGTATAACATGTTTTTTTAGCGTAAAATATTCTCTTCATCGAACAAAAAGCTACAAATTTTATGTACTATTACCACATAAGAAGTAAAATTATTTTTTATACTCTTGGAGACAAGTAAATACGAAACTGTCACAATTCTCTTGTTCATCGCCCCACAAAACAAAAGCTAGCCGAGACTTCTTTTTCATTACCCACTTTCTATTTTCAAGAATAGACTCGTCTTAGTCAAACCTGTTATTTGCGTGACCAGTTTTTAAAGTTTGGTTCAGCAGTTTCATCGTACGCGTGGGAGTTCCTGGCGTTGACCCAACCAATCATCAGCCCATAAAAAATCAATGAAGCATGTTGATTGTGTGGGTCTTATGATTTAACTCCAGGAACGCCAATTCTGAAGACGAAAACACTATAATGTAAATGTACTTTTAGAGCACAACACTTACTAGAACAGAATTTTTGAAATAAAATTCTTCGTTTAAGTGACTAACAATTAAATACAGTTCTCTTTTAACAGAAAATCCTTTGAAATGTGACTGCCGACTCGAACCATTTATACTTCAGTTGTATGCAAAAGGTACTGTCGAAAGCAATACTAATTTATGTTTACAATCTGATTTTGAGAGTAATCAACAGAAAGCTCACACCTGCCCTGGCTTGTGCTCCTGTGGATGTACCAACTACGGAAATGATTCTTTCATGTACGTAGACTGCAACTCGAAAAATTTATCTGTTGTACCTCAGTTTTTGAGAAGTAGCTTCACACAGAGGGAAGTAAGTATTAACAGAATATCATGTAATCTCTCTGTATCGTTTTATCGTCTTCCTTTTTTTCTAAAATTGGAAAATCTGCCAAAAGGTGTAGTCGAAAAAAAAATCCCATACATTTTACCCGCCAAAATTGTTCCAGAGAAAAACGAAAATAAAGATTTGATTGGGAATTGTGTGTTATTCAAACTTATAACAAAAAATAAGTTTAGGGAGCCGTATGGAAATGGTAACTAACTTCGAAAAGTTTATCTGTTATTCCTCTGTTTTTGAGAAGTAGCTTCACACAGAGGTAAGTAACTATCCTCTTTAATAAAAAGGTACGTGTTGCTGACGACTGGGATTTTCGATAATCGTTGCCACAGATTAATCTCGGAAAATGAAAAGTTTGAAGTTACTGAAAAAATTAATTGCTCGAAAAGTATTTGTCAGAAAATTGTTAGACAAACTACTTTAAAAAGGTAAAAAATTGTATTTTTCTTGATATAAATTTCAAATCCACTGATTATGCACTTTTTCAAATATTGAATTTCAAAAATTACGAAATTTCACAATGGTTTACCATATAGCGAAAACTTCACGCGTAAAAAAATAATAACAACAGCAATGTGTCAGCACGAGTCACAAATTGTAGTAGCCGTATTATTCTGTTAAAATATAAAAGTGAATTATGATGTCATGAGTGCATGATTTTTATTTAATTTTTCTACAAATACTAGATGCGCCATTTCTTTTTAGTTGTGAATAATATAGGTTAATTCACGTTATTAAAAAATGTAGCTATAAAACATATAAATCAATGGAAAACAGTAAGTAATAAATTGTAAACGTAATAATAAACCGTATTAAAAAAATACACAACTTAGTGAAATAAGTATCCGTTTTTATGTTATTTTAGGATATTCCAGGTAAAGATACAGATTACTTTAAAATACAAGGTTAAATTCACCGATATATTTCGTTTGGTTCAAGGTTCTTTTGGAGAAACCGACCAGCGCAGCGGGCGTAGTCTGCTAGTCACAGCATATCAATTAATCTCGCGGTAGCTTTTTATCGTCTAACTTTTTTTTCATAAATTGGCAAATTTTCTAAAAGGTTCAACAGAAAAAAAAGACATCCCATACATTTTACCTGCCAAATCGTTGCAGAGAAAAACGAAAATAGTCATTAGTTGAGAATTATGTTTCATTTCAAGTTATAATAAAAATAAGTTTAGGGAGCCTTCGCTATGTTGAAATAGTAACAAACTTCGAAAATTTTATCTGTTGTTCCTCTATTTTTGAGAAGTAACTTCACACAGAAGAAAGTAAGTATCACAGAATATCATTTAATCTCACTGCACTTTTTTATAGTCTCCCTTTTTTTCTTAAATTGGCAAAT
The DNA here is from genome assembly GCA_963931845.1 of Maratus michaelseni. Classification (NCBI taxonomy): domain Eukaryota; kingdom Metazoa; phylum Arthropoda; class Arachnida; order Araneae; family Salticidae; genus Maratus; species Maratus michaelseni. The sequence continues at coordinate 56,709,280 of OZ007596.1, forward strand.
TTTCTTAGAGGTTCAGTCGAAAGAAACACCTCATACATTTTTTAATGCCTCAACTTGTTGCAGAGAAAACGAGAAAAGCCATTTGATTGAGAATTGTATCTTTTTTCAAGTTATATTAAAAAAAAATGTTTAGGGAGCCGTCTTTATATTGAAATAGTAACAAACTTAATTTTCACACCAGAATGCGACGTTTACTTCCAATTTACATAATTTACTATCATATAAACAAATCTCAATGATGCTACTTTCAGTTTAATATTTAATTCTTTTTTTTTTTTTTTTCACATTTGTACGTGTAGCTTATCTATAACCTCCCGTAATCAGAACAGCTGCAGGTGTTTTATTGAATATACTTAATTAATTATCACTTAAAAAATCTCAAGGCGATATTTCCATTGCGAAAATTATTGCGCCACTTTCAGGTCTACACACACACACACACACACATATATATATATATATATATATATTAACAGAATTTTATTGGCCCCTGTCTAGGTTCGTTTTCTCTATTATACCCGGGGTTGTGGCCCACTTAGTTGCCCCTTTTTGAAAATCATGAAATTTGACCTTTATTAGAGAGATGAAGTTTATTTTTCAAATTGATTCTACACAATGTTGTCAGTTTAGCCAAACTTATTATTCAGAAATTCAGAAAAGTAATTTTCGCTCTTTTTTAGCTCACAGGCTATCAAAGCCTGAGAGCTAATGTGCCCCCCCCGTTCTGCATGTATGTACGTATGTACATAACCCGATAACTCTTGATAGAACTAACCGTTTTGCTTTATATTTTGTTTATAGGTTCCTTGTGATAAGGCGCTTCCCTGATTAGTTTTGGGGATTCATTGGTTAAGTATAAAGAGGGGAACGGGGGGCTAATCTTCCACTTAATTTAGATAAATGGGTTTTTCATGCAGAATTATCCGATTTTCTTCAAATTTTATATATAGGTTCATTGTGATAAGGCGCTTTCCTAATTAGTTTTTGGGATTCATTGATTAAGTATAAAGTGGGGACGAGGGGATGATACCCCCGTTAATATATTGTCAATTTCTTTATTTTTTGAGGGCTTATTTCAAATTCTCTGAAATAAGAGTTTAATATTCAATTAGAGTGAATAGCCTGTGAGCTCAATGCCCTCAGTTTAACTGGGCAGTTTTCTCTTTATTTAATCATGGAATGTCTGTCATTAAATAAAGCAAAAATTACTATTCGGACTTGTTTAATTAAACAATCCACTAAAATGGGAATCAGTACCGAAATAGTGGTATCTTGAAATTGCCAAAGACTTTATTTTTCCCTTCTGTTTCATCATTTTTATTAATTTTTTGTCCATTTTTGCGCTATTTTTATCCTTCTATATAAAGAAAAAGTAATCTGGAACTGAGCCAAAAACGATTTAGAAATGGACCAATCAAATTCTGCGTAGATATTCCGGGTTATTCTCATCGCTTTTTTACTAGGGACTTTTTTGAGGAGCTATTACTTTTTTTTCTAGCCATCCTACGGATTCGAAAATCATACCACCAGACGCGAAATATAACAAGCTTTCAGAAATTAAAAAAAAATTATCACAGTCGGACAATAAAAACTCAAAAAATTCATAAAAAACGAGTAAAAAAATTTTATTGAAAAAGTCATTTTATTATATTGTTGCCAATTTCTAAATAAGCACAAAGGATTATGTTTTATCTCAAATAAAAAATGCATTTGCGCGAGACTATTAAAAACAACAATGAAAGTTTAAAATAATAATTAAATGATCATGTGTTGAAAGCAGGAAATAAAGAAAATTACGTCATAAAAATTGTGTTTACACATGAATATTAAAAATAAAAAAGATGAATTAAATGAAAAAGCATTATAACCTGATTACAGAAGATAGTCGCCGTTCGTGATATCATCATCATCATCTTTTTAAAACAGCATACATTACCAGGTTTTAAGAGGCTGTGAAATAAGAACGGGGGTTGGTGAGCGTAGCGAGCAGGGGGCAAAGCCCCCTAGTCTTTCAAAAAGGACTTGGATATACCTTTTGTTGACTTTTGTAACTGAAAGCATTTGTCGTTCAATATTTCATCCCATGTTTTGTTGATCATTTCGTTCAATTCCAATTGTTATATAAAGCTACAGATTACGTTTGAGTAGCATTAGTTTATTTATGACCATCTTATTCATGTATAGTACAGGGGTGTTTCATTGGAAATCTTATGTGTCTTAACAAATACATTGGAATTAAGTTAATGTACATTATTTGCTGTGACTTTCTTTGTTGTCCAACTTTTAAACAAATTAATACAAACACAAGAAATCAGGTGCATAAGTGCCTCGTAATATGAAACTCCATATAGCTAAATACCAATATGAAAAGAAAGTTTATGAAATATACACAGTAGGTCAAAAATACACGAAGCATGACTCATCCAATCACCAAAAAAGGCCGGTTAAATAGAATGTGTTCTCCCCACACAGCCATATAGGCCGTATAATGAATCTTCATACTATTAATGAGGTTGTTCATCTTGGTTTGTCTTATGACAACGAATCTCACTCGCCTAAAAGCGCTGATTTTGTTCCGAAGAGTCGTGAAAAAAGGGTGTTGACGTAGTGCCACATCTCTTCCTGATGCATCCAAATCGTTTTCAATGGAATTAAGATTCATTATACCGTGCGGTATTATTCATAAGACGAATATTCTCTCTCTGGAGAAAATCATCTAGTACTGTTCAACCACGTTTCTGAGAACTCCGGTTGGCAGAATGCCAAGCCGACTCCATTCACACTGTAGGGAGAATAGCCCTGGCAAAAGAAGCTGAAATCACCGCTCTTTATCCTAGGCAGCGTACTTACAGCTTACGGACTTCCCCATTTTCGACATAGACTAGCCATTTTCGCCCATGCGCAGTTCGCTCCAGGTTTATATCAAGCGTGGTGCATCAGTACACGTTTTGTTTTCTGTGGCAACCTTGTACTGTCTAGTACACGGAGTGTCCCAAAAACAGTTGAAACGCGCCTTAATGTTTTACCTGCTAGAGATACGTAGGCAACGTAAATTACAAAAATAAAATAAATAAATAAATAAACATAAAATAAAATAAAAACAACGAAATAGTCCTGCTATTAATTTTCTAAAAGTTAAGCTTTTTAAATTTTTATACGGTCTCTGTGTCCTATGAGTCATATCTAGTCAAAATGTTCTATGTTCTGACAAGAGTAAAAATTTCACTCTTCAACGACCAAAACTCTCCGAGTTATGATATTTTGAACTTTATGAAATTTTGGAGTTTTCCGGCACTAAAAATTGTCTTACTGTTTTTTCGTTTTGATCTATCTTCAGTGATCTAATTTTAGAATCTAGCTTGTTAAGTGGGGAAGAATTATTATATTCTTATAAAATATCTTATTGGGCATCTACATTGTTTAGAAATTGTGCTGGATAATTAAGTTTGTAGAAGTGGCAACATCTCATATTATTATCGTCTTTTTTATATTTTTAACTCTATCGAAGTATTAATGTCTCTATATTAACTCTTTCTCGTTTCTGATTTATATATGTGAATATTAGTTGTTAATGTAGTGAAATGTGTTTGCTAAATATTATGTGTGAATAAAACACAGTGTCCATGTATCCAAATACGCGGGTTTCAAGCCTCCGAAGTTTGCAACACTTTCTAAGATACAAATGTTTTTTTCTTGGTATTTTTGTTATTTTCATGTCTGTGTTATTAATAAGATTAAAAATGCTTTCAATTTTTGTAGGGCAACGAGACGATCACATGCGATGGCCAAAGTCCTCTTGTAATGAGTCAGAATCTATATCCTTCATTACACATCGAGGATCGAGTCTTGGGAGTGAACTTGGAGAACAGCAATTTGGAGTCTCTTGAGGAAGCTCAATTTCCTCGGAATCTTATACAACTTTATTTGGCTAACAATAAGTTAAGATGGTTACCTGACGCCATACTCGACAATTTAACGCGCATCAAAAGTATTTCTCTGTCTGGAAATCCTTGGAATTGTGATTGTAACACATTAAGATTCAAGAAATGGCTAACCTCTAATCATAATATTGTAAGATATTTTTATGTGTCCGTTATTTTTATACGTCATTTGTTATCACAATTATAAATTAAGAGCAAATGTCCGCATTTACTCTTTATAAGAGCAGAAACTACAATAGTTTTTGGCAATATATTTTCATTACGGTAAAATATTTCATAGATTCGGTGTCTCTGATTCATCATATATATATGTCATGCTAAATTTGCTTCCTATAGGTAGTGACTCAAATAATCTTTAAGAGATTACTCAAACACTTTTTCAAAGATTTCTCAAATTATATTAAAAATGTTTCCTACAAACAATTACCCACACATGATTAAAAAATACATTTCAGAGTCTTTTTAACATTGTCCCATTAGCAGAAAATACCTCACCAGACTGCTAATCCATTGGGTTTATAGGCACACATTGTCATAATAGTAACAATTATAATAATTTTTTGTTATGTGTTTCTTTTTTTTTTTCGTAACTTTTTGAACGTGTTTGGCAGATGTGCAAATCTAAGCTTCATGTTGGCCATTTTATAAATTGAAATTATTTTTTAATATAATGATTAAGTACAGGATGTCTACGAAAATATTTGGCCTGAATTTAATCGAGATCGGGATAGTTCGATTACATTTACAGGGGAATAATGAGAAATTACATTTTACAAACTTGGAATTATTCTAGTGAAAACTACTTTCGTGGATCTTGAGATCTAAAATTGCTGTACAAACGGAAATGACGAAAGGTTCAAATGAAAACAATGCATTCTTCCCTCAATGAAATTGACGTCATATTTAAAAGAAAAATTGTATTGGTATTTATAGAACTCAAGCATTTTAAACGATTGCGTTAAATGCGGACATAAACTCGGATGCTTGCAATGATTCCGGCCGTGAAAATAGCGTCAATCTGAAAAGAAAAGATGGAATTTCCTCTATGAAAGTAAACTATAATGTTATGATTGTGTCATTTTGATTTATACTACTGTTCTGTAGATTTTATAAATAAATTATTGTAACTTGCCATTTATTGTGCGTATAAATCTGAAAAAGAGTAAAACATTGTAAAGTTAGTTTGTATCTAAAATTATGATCACTAAAGTATTGTGACCTGTGACACACGCCTATATATATTAAAAAAAAGGAACTTGCAAAGCAAATTAAAAAAATAAATTTATTTCCATATTGTTAAGCCCGAGAAGGGACAGATATTAAAATTATTTTATTTAGTCAATGCTACAATAATGTTGCATTTTTATATTAAGTCTTGCTCAGTCTATTTAATCTTAAAAAAATAAATTTAAATTTGAAACATTATATTAAAGCAACTTCAAAACATTTCATTTAGAAATCTAAATAAATCTTCAACTTTTTAAATTATTTGAACTTCTCATGTTTCTTGTCTGTTAGAATTTGCTACAATACAAATTTTGCATAATGCGTGTAAAACTGAAAAAAAAAGTTAAAGATTTATTTAGGTTTCTAAATGAAATGTTTTAAAGTTGCTTTAATATTATGTTTCAAATTTAAATTTAAATTTTCAGATTAAACAGACTGAGCAAGATTTAATATAAAAATACAACATTATTGTAGCATTGACTAAATAAAATAATTTTAATATCTGTCCCTTCTCGGGCTTAACAATATGGAAATAAATTTATTTTTTTAATTTGCTTTGCAAGTTCCTTTTTTTTAATATCTCAAGTTTTTTAATAACAATTTAATATGAAGCAGATAAGATTCAAACGAGGCAAGTATGCAAAAGACTGCACATATCAAAATCAGTATTGGTAATATGAAATATACAGTTCAAACATTGATTATTCTGTAAACAATTAAAATAATAAAAGTAATTTTTAACAAAAAAATGTATATAACGGACTTTAACGGATTGTTTCTCATCTTCATAATGATAATAATAAACGAATCATGTTCATTTTTGCAAATAATTTTATTCCATCGTGTAAAATACCTTTGCAACCACTTTGGAAAGAGACACTAGTAAGCGTGTGTGAAAGCTATTAATAAAATCTTATGTTGTTTTATCACATAAGAAGCATAAAAATAATAATGAGCATATATGAAACAACTGTATTCTGATTTTGTTATAAAATGTGTAGTTATGGAGGATGAAATTTTCAGCAAAATATTTCTTTTTGTAGCTGAATAAATATTTTACCTTATATTGACAATTTCTTAATTTAACATTTCTGTAGAAGCAAAATGTAAACATCTGCAGGAATTTTTACAAAACGTGTACGATCTGTTATTTTCATATCGTCACAAACAGTCCATTTATTGATCTCGTTTTCATTTGAATGCACCATTGTTATATAATGGCCTGAATCAATGAACTTTCCTTTATGTAAAATAGCAGATTTTGTTTTAAAGGTTATATTATTTATTAAAACCTTTTGGTTTGAAAATCCTGTTATAGGGCACGTAATTTTAAAAGTTCTATTCGGACCCATAGAGACATTTGTTGAAGAAAATCTGGCTAGTTGCACAAACAAATATTTTCCACAAGAATTTAATCGAGTTTGACACATTTTAGTTCTGTTTTTGCAATGAACACAGGCAATGTTTTCAGTCTGCCATCGTGTTAGGAGATCATTGAAATCAACTGCATCTTCCCTATTATTAAAGTTATGTGGAAATCTCACAATAAATGCATTAAATGGTTCTGTACTAATACATATATCTCGATAACTTGGGCAATTGCTACATTTCTCCCAAAGATCTTGCTTCAGTTGAAAAAGATCTATGGCATTGACATTTTCTTTTGACAAATTTTCCAGTAGGTAATCAAGAAATTCTAACGGGTCTTGATCAGTACCATCATGAAACTTTACATGAAGTGTTTTTCTGACTTCAAGTGTATCTACGGTTTCAATCTGTGGATTTTGCAAAGTAGTGAATATTTGTTTCAAAGCTTTTGTTGTAGGACCAGGATCAATAACTCTTTTCTGATTTTTTAAAACAAATTCTGGGATACAGAAGAGAGTTTGCAACATAGCATTTGCGTAACACGAACGATCTGTATTTGTAAAGCCTTTAAAGACAAAGTAATTTAAATCAGTAATATGGTTATTATTATTTTTTTCACTAACAATTACTGATATGTCAGATGAAACAACCATTTTACTCTCAGAGTATTTTCTGGAACATACAGCTAATTGTGGCAAATCATATCTGTATTCCTTTCTAAGACGATTATATTCCTTAATAGCATTTGGTGAGGCATAAACTTTACTTGCATCAAATTTAAGAAGATGTAAACCTTCTAAACTTGTGACTCTGGATAAAGCAACATAAGACATGCCACTTTCAAAAATGTTAGGACCCAAGTTAATCATTACACAATTCAGGCTCATTCCTTGACTTTTGTGAATAGTTATACCATATATGACAATCAATGGGGAATTGGGATCTTTTAACATAAACATTTTTCATAATTTCAAATTTGACATTTACTCGTTCAATGTATTTTTCGGTAGCATGGTTGTCAAATAAAATGCATATTGATATAATTTTTCCTGATGAATCTTTTTTAAAGCCTTTAACAGTACCCATTGAACCATTGACCAGACCTTTTTCTATAGAAAGATTTCTACGCAACATAATTCTGCAGCCCTCACAAATTAAAATCACTGACTCTAAACCAGCTGTATCAGATGATTTTTGTTTTAATTTTTCCAATTGTGTCTTTACTGTGCGAGGCATTTCCTGAAAACCACTAATAGTATCTTCAGCATGAATTTCTATAACATTATTTTTAGCCTTCTGTAGCATCACAGAATTTATTTCCATGCATAATTTGTTTGTAGGTAACAAACATACTGGATTCAAATTTTGATTCACGAGGTCAAAGTCATAATCCGCTACATTTTCAATGTTATCAGTATTAGGGATAAGTCGTGTTTCAAGTACTTTGATGTCATCAGGAGTAACTTCACCAACTCTGGCTCTGTTGAGAAGTTCTGCATATACCAAGTCATTTTTTTTGTCTTTTATTATGGGTGATATGCTATTTCCCAAAAATAGGGTTCTGCATTGGAGTTGTGAATTCTTTCGCTACCAATTATTTCACATAAATTTTCTGCAGTGATATTTTGAGTTGATTTTAATAACATCTGTTGACATTTGTTTGAAAAATTTTCTGAAGCAGATAAACTCTTTGCATACAAAACATTATTAGTATGAATAGCTTTACGCGCAAGTAATTGAGCTTTTATTTGAGATTTTACAAATTGAATATTTGTTCTTCTGCTTTACTGAACTATGTTTGATTTATAACTCTTTAGCAGATTTTTCACTAAAGCAAGCTGTCGATATCTTGAAGAATTAATTTTCTTAGAGGTGAGAATCCTATTATGATTTGAGTATTATTTTTTGTTCCAGTATTTTAGCTTATATTTATTAGCCTTTGATTTATTTCGCAAACAATATGAAGTATTACGCTTCTGTATCTGGCTTTTACATTTTTTATAGTATGCGGCTCTTTTATTTTTGATAATTTCAGGATTTCCTCGATAATATCGTGAATATTTATTTGATGTATCACTTAACGGTTCAGACAGAGATACTCTTTGAATAGGGTTAGGATACACTTCAGTTGGGCCATTTAAATCAATGAAATGCCAGTCTCTAGTCACCGTTTCTGTATTTGTTATACCACAAGCAGAAAGCCATTCGTTACATTTACTCAAGTTTTTCTGTGGTTTAGGAAAAGGGAAAAACAAAACTCCCAGCATATAGTCTTTGTAAAAGTATCGTGCATCACTCTTGCAACCAGAAAAATTGCATTTTTTCACCATGTTGAATTTTAGTAATCATCGATTAAGAGAGAAATTTAAAAACGCATTTCGTAACATCACAGGATCACTAGATAAGTAAATATCGAACATTCATCCAATTTTTATAAAGACAGTAACATCTAAATTAAAGTCCAAATACTGCTTAAAGTGATAAAAACATAACACGAAATATTTAAAATACCTTTTTAATGTAGATCGTTCACAACTATTGGTGACATCTTCGGATCTTAAAGATAAATACAATATTCTCGCATATTTTTGAAATAGTAAACATATACCACGAGATCGCATGTCCAAGGCTAGCAGGTGCTTAAATTGGCCAAAACTGGGAAACGTGAAAAATTATTATTTGTTTTTATTTTTATTGCTTCTTCAATCTATCGATCATCGCGTGCCAAATTTTAGCTAATTATTTTAAATATTCCGTGTTATGTTTTTATCACTTTAAGCAGTATTTGGACTTTAATTTAAAGACTCCACGTTTACTACATTTAGAGTTTTTTGATTGGAGGATTTATTTTTTTACAGAATTAGGTGTTTTGAAGAAAATTTGTGGAAGCGCGTACAAAAAGTGGGAAAAACTCTAGTAAATTAACTCGTTCAATGGGATTTCCTGTGTTAAATTAACATTAGGATGTCACACTGGAAATAAATAAGCCTTGCGCTGCCGCGCAAGGCTTAATATGCGTCCGAAATTTTTAGAAGCATTTGTGTTGTTTATAAAGGTCACTTTGTAGATGAACCAACAACTAGGGGGCGGTTTGCAGACGTAGCGACAAAAATCAGAATATTCAATTTACAACTTATGAGTTGTTGGGGCGAACCTAATGCAGCAATAATATTGATTAAAGGAAAAAAAAATAGAACAACCCCTTAAAGTTGTCTACGGAATTTTAACATAATTTATGAAAATTCCTGCAAGTTCAAAGCATAATAATTGAGGAGGTCGGTGCAAGAGAGTTACTAAGCCGTATTTGTAAACTTCTGAGATGTATCAATTTGAAAATTAAATCAAATACTCAAATCAAAATATATAACATAAAGTTTTTTTTTTGCTAAATTTTTACTAGCATTTGAGATATTATGAATAGTAATATGGCATTGCTTTAATGATATGCACTTTTTCTCTGGTAAAAAAGTCCTAGAAACATCTGGGCAAAAACGAAACCTGGGACATATGCTGCCACCAAGTGACAGTAGAAAAAACATAATATGTACCAATGCAGATATCTTGAAGTGCCGACAAAGTTCGTACTGACTTTGTTTACCTTCATTCGAAAGTGATCAGTAAAATGGTCTTGGTGCATAGATGGATTGAGCAAGAAGAATGTTTTATTTTTTTCAAAATCCATTGCATTGGCATGGTTTGCCAAGTATTAAGGGTAAGGGAGGAAAGACCCCAGATCCATACGTTTTCAATTTTAGAAAAATTAGTTACGTTAAATTAATACTTTGAAAAAAAAATAAAAGAATTAAGATAAAAAAAAGGCTATAATACAATATTTACAGACATAAATAGTAAAAAAGATAAAAATTATAAGAGAATTAGCGATTATAAATGCAAAAATAATAAAAATAATTAGAAAAAAGCTATATAACAAAATTTACGTTAGAGGACTTTCTAATACCATTACGACGTGGAGGTAGGATTGGAGTTGGTCTATCACAATGTGAAGTGAAATGTTTCTGAAGAGAATGGCCGTATCTTCCGCATATTATGCTAAGTAGATGGTCCCCCTCTTTAGGATATCATTAATCCTTTACGGTACAGACAAATTCTGTTCGTAAAATGAGAAAGCACTGACTGACACCAGAATTTACAAACGACTTTTTTAGGAAATAAGAACTCCTTAATTTAAGGTTTCATTGTAGAAACAAAAGTTTATTAAAATATTCTTGGTGCCGTATGCAAGTTTGGAATTAAAATTCGGTATTCCCGGAGTGAGACCACTGTGCCGGAAAGGGTTTTAATATATATGAGTTGAAAAGCCATGTACTTAAAAAATCCACTTTGTGGCACACCTGCCTGGATATTGCGGGAGGAGGAAATAGAATTGTTTACTCTGACAGAAAGGGATCTATTTTTTAAATAATTCCAGAGAATGAAAATAAGTTGGGGAGGAGCTTTGTGCATAATTAATTTGTAAGTGAGGGCATTATGTCATGCTCTATCAAAGGCTTTAGCGATGTCAATGAATACAACACCAGTTTTTTGTCTGTTAAAAATACCCTCATGAATGAGTTCAGTCACCCCCCAAAGCTGGTGCTGCGTCGAGAGATTAGGTCGGAACCCAAACTGCTCGAAATTAATAATCGAATTGGTGGTGATGAGCTCTTTCAGACAGTTTGAGAGTATGTATTCATATACTTTCGAAAGACAAGAGAGAATAGAAATAGGTCTGAAGCTGGAAGGGGCGTGTCTGTCTTGCCGAGGTTTTGGGATTGGTACAATCAACGCTTTCTTCCAGCAGTCAGGAAACAGGCAGATGTTAAGCAAAGTGTTTTTAAGGATAGTTAAAAAATATATAAAATTTAAAGGAAGGTGCATTAACATATTAGAAGAAATGGAATCGAGGCCAAGAAATTTATTCTTTTTGAGATTCCCTACAACCTCAGAAGGGGGTTACAGGATTAAGAGTATTTTCATGGTTAGTGTGTAGGAACTCTTCAATTTTGGAAGGGACGATACCGACCATTCTGGGATTGACGACATCACGATTTAGAGTGAACTGGCTTCTAAGATTGTCAGCAATGAGCTCAGCCTAGTCAGAGTTTGTATAGGCCATACCGTTGGGGCCGTTTAAGGCCCGAATGTGTGATCGTGTTCTACGAACACGGGCCGTTACAGACCAAATTGAGTTGTCAGAAGTCGATAAAGACTTAGCATATGTGTTCCATAGTGATATACTGAACTCCTGGATTGCAGCACTCATCTGATGATACAGACGATTTAACTGGGTTTTTAGTAGGGGGTTCCTGGACGCCTGCCAGTTCCGTCTCAAACGATTTCTATCTCTTTTTAGATCCCTGATGTGCTCAAGTAGTCGAAAGGAGTCAATTACTCTCTGCCGTGGTTTCACAACTTCGTTAAATGCAGTTTGAAGTGTTTCTCCAAATGCATGAATTGAAGTTGTTACGTCATCAGCGGAGTGAATTTCAGTGAATCTCATCTGATTATACAGACGATTTAATTCGGTTTTTAGTACGAGGTTCCTGGACGTCTGCCAGTTCCGTCTCAAACGATTTCTGTCTCTTTTTAGATCTCTGATGTGCTCAGGTAGTCGAAAGGAGTCAACTACTCTCTGCCGTGGTTTCGCAACTTCGTTAAATGCAGTTTGAAGTGCTTCTCCAAATACAAGAATTGAAGTTGTTACGTCATCAGCAGAGTGAATCTCAGCGGGCGGGGTATCCATTTGCATGAGAATATGAGCAAAATCGTCCCAGTTCCCAGAAAAGGCTTGTAGAATATCAAGATGGTAACTATCCACATTGAATCCGAGCACAACCGGAAGGTGGTCAGAGTTTAAATCGTTCACAGCTTAAATAGTGTGCGTGAAAGGAAAATTGCGGATAACAGCAAAGTCAATAATAGAATGAGAATTATGGCGAATGGACTCAGTGCCGGTATCATTTGCGCATGATTTTGATCTGCCTTTTTCGCAGTCTGAAACCAGGTAGATTAGATCTACGTGAGTCCCAAGAGAAATTATGAGTATTATAATCACCCGCAATGATAAAATTGGAAAAAGGGCGAGTAAGATTGGAAAGATTAACATCTAGCAGACGTTGATTCCTTGAAGGGGAATTATAAATGGATGCAATCAGAAAGTTTAAAATGGAAAGAAAATCTAAAACAACAGGGGTGGCCTCAATGTAGTGTAATTGAGGGAGTTTAGCAAGAGAAGCATTGAGACCATATTTTACATAGACAGCAGTGCCGCAACCAAGTCGGCCGCTATCAGCAGGTCTGTCGAGATGGAATAACTTGTGGTTTTTGACCTTGGTGTAATTACCCTGTAAAGTGGATCTCAGAGACTAAGAAGATGTCAAAATTACCAGAATATATAAAATCTTTAAACTCAGTGGCTTTAGATCTAAGCCCGTTGGCATTCCATAAGCCAACAGTTAGAAATTTCAATTCCCATGAGGCGGGGAATGTGCCGGATGGGGTAAAATCAAACAGAGAAAAGGAGGATAGACAGTAAAAGCTAAACAGCCGCACTGGGCAAGTTAGAGTATAAAACTATCCTGCGCCATCAGAGGCCCACGGGGGTCGCCAACGCGCGTAAAGGACCATCGTACCCAAGCCTCTGAAGGGCTTATAACGCACCAGGGCTTTGTCTCGCCCGGCGCTGCGATCGGCCTGAGGCCGCTCCCCACTGCGGACCCCCAGGTCATTTTACCAAGGTCGATGACATAGGTCGTCACGGCAGTAACCCCACGTCTCGGAGGAAACTTCCGCAGAGACGAAACCTTGATGAACCGCCATGGAATCCCCGACGACTTCGTTCGCGAAACCCCATTGGGGGAGACGGTCGCTAGGTCATATGTCGAGCTACCACGACGGCTCTTGCTTTACCACAAGTATAGAATATAAAATCTGTCCATTTCCGTAGGTACGTTACCGAGAGCATTTAAATATTTTTTTAAGGTTGTCAGTACAGCCTGCTTCCATAGAACTTTTCAAGAGTGATAAGTTGTTTTAGGAAATCGGCATCCGAAACTGCACCAATTTTTGGGGACGATAAGATTATGCTACTCTCAGAGGTAGTAGGAGGGAAATTAGCAACTGCCGCAGTACTCGCAAAGGAGACTGCAAGTTCCACTTTCTTGGAGGGAAAGGATGGCAGGTTTTTGGATTTATTATTTTTGCCTGAAGTTTTAGCGATATTTTTGTTTTCACTTCCCGGGAACTTCGGGAAAATCTGTAATTGGCAGGATGCGGTCTTCCACAAAATCGCACATTTGCAAGGATCATCGTATGGTTTAGGGTTGTCAGCAGATTTGTGCAGAGCTGCACATTTTACGAATTTCGAAGTTAATGACACACTGTTGCCGAGTGAAAGTACCCTTGGCAATTGTGGCACTGGGTCGCTGCCTTTACGACCCGTATATTTTTCAAATTGTACATGAAGACCCGGGATTTCAGTGATTTCGAATAGAAGGTCAGTGTTTTTTTGCTGCCTGGGAATCTGAATTAGGAATAGGGGAAGAGGAACACAATTTTAAGTGTTTCCTCTGGACATCTGCGTGATAGTTAAACCAGTCAGTTCAGCAGTTGATAGAGTTTTTTGAATAAGAGGGATATCAGCATTAGCTGGGAGACTTCTAAGTACGAATTTAAGTTTTTTTTCATTTTCGAAAAGGAAACTGTGATAATTAATCTTTTTTTCCTAGTTAAGATTCTTTTAACAGTTCAATATTCTATTTCTGAGTCAACATTAATTCTGATCCAGTTTTTTTTCCTGCTGGATCGTACAGTAGGTGCCTATTGTCGAATCATAATTAATAAATTCCTCCAATGTTTATTGGGCTGAATATAGAAGAGGGGTATTTTTTTAGTTTTAGGTTTCGGTTCAGCTTCTTTGGGGGAACCGGCTGCATTAGAATTATTGTGAAGTGATTTTTTTCCCTGGAAGTTTGAGTCTTCCACCCTTCAAAATTTTCATCTAATCTGCGTTTAGCAGAATTGCTGGTAGCAATATGGGAGCAAAAGGGATATCCTACGGTTACTTAACGTTATAACTATCATTAGACTAAAAGAAAGAAATTTGTGCTGTGTAAATATTAGATGCTTAACTATCCTATGACCCTTGGTTGGCGTGAGTGAAATAATATCCCGATAAAAACAAACCAAGCCGGAAAATATTAAACTATTAAATTTTAAAATGACTAAAATAAATCATGCAATAAAAAGAAAAACATTCATTTTAAGTCCCGTTAGAGTCCCCGCAGAGTCCCGTTATTGTGATCGTAGTAATAAGTGTAAAAACTTTTGGCTAGTAATGCCGTATAAGTACGTGAAGGTCACATAGAGTACGACGAAACTCACTTGTAAGAGGTTATGGACGCGAAACACATAGGACTTAGTTATAGTTTTATTTAGGCTATTCCATTTTTGTTTATTTTACCCCGGATGTCACCACGATTAGCACGGGCAAGCCCTCTAGTTCTGCAAGTTAATAATATTTAAAAAAAGTGTGTAAAGATTTGAATTTTGTATATATATATATATTAAAACCATTTTTACTGAAGAAAATTAAATTAACGGAATTATTTTTTTATATTTCTATAGATTCAAGATATTGATAATGTTCGTTGTGGAATAAGTGATAAAGGAGAATCCGTCCTAAATGGGAGCGTCATATGGACACTTACGGACCTTGACATTTGCCTAATAGATATAGGATTGACAATTCCAGTATTTATCGGTGTGCTAAGTAAGCAACATATCTATTTCTGAGTCTTTTTTATATTATTCCTTTTTTTGTGAAAATTCTTTTATTACATGTCCATTTAAACTAAGCATTTTCCTCTTTTTTCGGATTGGGGTGAAGGTGGTGAAGAAAGGACACACTTACAAGGGTGCTAATTTACCTGTACCAATATACATATTTCACTATGTGTGTATTATAAAATAAACCAATATCTCTTAAATCTTTAAAATAATGCTTTGATGATGACAACTTTTGACCATTACTCAGATTTATATCTTCTATATGTTTATTTTTGATAATCAGAGAGGCAGAGTCACATTTCTTCAACCAATGTTAGCGTCCATGGTCACACAAGAAATCACAAAGCCAGTATAATATGATAGATTAAATGGTACAGATATCGAAATAGCTAGTCAACTGGTGAATCAGCGGGTTGGAAGTTGCAAAAACAACATGGTCCGCTGAAATGCGACATGAATAGCAACCTAAAAAACTGATTCAGGGACATCATCAGTAACTGTGTTGCCATTCATTTCACATAGCAGCGGTGTGTGCGACGTTGCTGTGGCAACACCACCCGTTGGTGTACCAACTGATTGACACTTTCGCTACCCGTATCATTTAATCTATCATATAATACCGGGTATGTGATTTTCAACTTTTCTTGTGAAAGATATCTACTAAATATTAAAGTATCAGATGCAGGTTTTTTCACATGTACTTTTATTTATTTGTTTTAAGATTTGTCCCTTATTCTAGAAACAAGGGGATCCAACCCGGGCTTCAGAACATACTGCCCAGTGTACAGAACATAGGTGAAAGCCAATTTAAAAAAAAAAAAAAACTATAATAGATTTTTTTTTCTTTAAAATTTTTGAATTGCCCACTAATAACACCAAAAGGCAATTTTATATGAAAAATATAAATTAGGTAGTCAAATAAAATTTTAAATTTTATAAAAAACGATACTTTTGTATTAGCCGCATGCCAAGGGTTAATAATCAAAGAAATCGCCAAAGATTTCACTAATTACAGTAGCTTTGTCAGTTGAATTATTTTATGTTAGTTCGATTATATATCTGTTAAACTTACGTTTTATTTATTTATTTATTTATTGGTGAAATTGTAATTTCGTTATGAACTATTCGCCGGAAACAAATGCTGAACTATATATATTGTTTTAAGTGCAAACATGTTAATCAGTCGTAAATCGACGTTTCGTAGCGATAGTTTTTTTAAAATTATCCTTGAAAAATAATTTTAAAAACTAAAAAAAAAAAATTAGTAAATTAAGATGCAGTTTTCAAAAAGACTGCATTTGAAATTACATCTTCCCCCCCCCCCCCCCCTCCTATTCGACATCATTTAAAAATTTATACTCTGCGATGTTTAGAAGTTAACACATTTGCAGAAAAGTGAGATTTATTACTAAGGTTATTGTCATTGTCAACATGGTGTCAACGTTATTAGCGGACATGTTTTTGTTTTATAATACAGATCAGGGGATCCAATAGAACATACTGCAGAACATACTGCTCGGAGCATAGAACATCGATGAAAATCATTTTTGAAATTTGTTAAAAATGGTACTTTTAAGGTACCAATTGTTAAACATGGAGGTGGAGGTATGATGGTTGGGGATGCTTTGTTGCGTCTGGAATTTATTTTCGGTTGAAAATACTATGTATCAGTGTAAATATATAAATATTTTTAAAGAAAATGTAAAAAAAAATCTCCAATGAAACTTGAGATTTTTTATATATTCAAGTTCTACGAAAATAATAATCCCAAGCATACTGCATTAAATGTTCGCTCATGGTTGCTTTACAATTGTCCAGAAGTTATTAAAACACCACCACATTTTTCAGATATAAATCATATTGAGCATGCGTGGAGTGAATTAGAGAAAAGAGTATGAGCCCGTGATACTTCTTCAAAAACTTAACTGCAAGAAGATTTAGGAACAGTATGGATTAAAATCGAACAATGTTAGACCAAAAATTACTTGCATCTACGCCGAGACGCTTGAAAAATGTAATTTAATCTACAGGATATCCAACAAAGTACTAACATAGTTCTAACAGGTCTGTTACTTGTATATTTGTAAATATATTAAACAAATTTTCAAAGTGTTCGAATGCTAATGCGAGTTTCATTTTCATACTTTTCAAACAAATTATTCAGTTGAAAAAAAAAATCTGTCTGGTGTATCTTTTTAATAGTTAGTGTATTTCAAAATTTATAAATCCGAGTACGTATGAGAAAACCCTAAAATTGATCCTTTAATATTTATTGGATATTTTCACAAAATATTTTTTAAATCTCAAGTGCCGAATAATAATGCGAACCACTATATATACCAAAATCATTGACGCTAAAATTGGTTGAAAAATTGTGGCACAGTCTCTCGTATTGTAACGAGTCATCAGTAAACCTATTTATAGACGGTCATAATTAAAATAGACACTTTGTGTTTCAAAGATATAATAATAGGTAAAATACTCAATATAATAAATAAATGTTTACGAACTAATAATAAATGTTAATAAATCAATTTACATATTACCGTGCGTTTATTAAATACATTACTGCATACCTAATTTTCTTACATCCGTAAACTGTACTGGGAATTTGACACTACTTTTTTTTCCTTTTCAGTTTTCACATCGTTTTGTTTAGCTGCAGTAATTCTGTATACAAAATATAAACTCAACATCAAGGTCTTTCTTTATTCTCATGGCTTTACTTTCGTCAAAGAAGAAGAGCTTGATTACGATAAAGAGTTTGACGCATTTATTTCATTCAGCCACGAAGACTGCGAATTCGTTACAAAAGACATCATTTATGGTAAGACAGGTATAATTTATTATATTTATGTATGCCACTATCTTCTGCTACATATTACCCATTAGCTGTGATCGATCTTACGACTCCTTATTGTTATTTGACGAATATTATTCCTTCCCTACTATTATTAACCTATTAACTGGGTATGACGAAATATTTCTAATAATAGCTACTACTGAAATGGGCATGACGACATTTTTCGTCGTGCCGTAATATTTTAAACGCAATACAACCTGATTACCGACGGAGCACATTTCCACCAGTAAAATTTAATAGAAATTTTCGTCTTATCCTTAATTTCGTCTATTCCTGCAAAATTACTACCATTAATAAGGAAAAAATTTCTATTCTTTTTTACTGGTGAAAGTGTGCCTCGTTGGTAATCAGGCCCTGATGATATTACTTATCACTATGAAGAAAAAAAAGTTCCCATTGTGAAATGAGTTGAAAAATAGTTTATTCCCCGGATAACAGGTTAAGTTGCAGATCTACAGCAAGCTGTAGTTACGGTTCCGTTATACCATTTGATGTTGTTTTGTGTTAGACGTTGTTGGCTGTACACTATTAAAAATTTGCAGCAAACTGTCCAGTCATTCGACCGCGTTTATAGAAAACGATTACATAACCTTAATTTAATTATATTCCGACCATATTAATGCCCATATTATGGTAATAATCGAGTTAAATTACGGTTATGCAAACGTTTTATATAAAAAAGGTCGAATGACTGGATAGTTTGCTGCAAATTGCTAACAGTGTAGATTGCTTTAAATGGGGGGGGGGGGGGATTAGAGGGAAAGCATGATCTTCTCCGACCAGCAATAGAAATATTAATTCCCGTTTACTTTTGTTAACTCTTTTGAAATTCCTCCAAAGAATAATGAAATTAACTAGTGAAAAACAAAGGCAAAATTACGTCAGGTAAGTAAGTAGAACGCTTTATAGACAAGAAAGAAAAATCATGCCTCAAGTATAGATTACGAAACACTTTCCAACACATTTAAAATACTGTAACAAAACTTCACCGTTTAGTAAGGTGAAAGATGGTGTCTATGGAAACAATTTAGAAAACGCATAACACATTTGAAAACCCAATTTCTGCAACTGCCATCTATAGTCCATAAAATATCAGAATTATTTTGTGCGCTCTTGTACATGATTTACAGCTTTTTATATGTACTTCATAGTGTGAAAAAAAAATAGTTCAGTTAGGAAACGAATAACACAGTTGAAAATTCCCCCTCAGCATTTTTCGTCAATTTGCAGAAATATACTCCAATTTTTTTGTGCAGCCCTGTATATTATATATAGGTTTGTATATATACTACATAGAATGCTAAATTTTAGTTCAATTAGGAAACGCAGATAGCACAGTTTAAAATTCCTCATCTGGAATTTCCGTCAATGAGCGGAAATGTACTCAAGATCTTTTGTGCTGTCCTATATATGATCTGTAGAATTTATACATACCAAGTAATAGGGGAAAAAATGAGTTAAATTTAAAAACGCGTTCCGCAAATGAAAACGCACTTCCAGCAATTCTTGTTAACAGACAGTGCTTTAATCGAATTATTTTGTGTGTCCATGTAAAGGAACGATGAATGTTATGCACACAATATTCTGTAGTAAGCCTCTTGTAATACATTTCTATGACATATATCCATTTCAATATGTTTGAAATAGTGAAACGTAATTAAAATAAACAGCAAAAGATTTTCTCATAGACCTTAATGTAACATAATTCTTTTGAGTGCCCTGTAAAGAAACTTTAAGCGCTATTTACATCTTATTCTATAGTAAGCTTCTTTTAGTTCACCTGAGTGATCTATATAAATTTCAATGTGTTTGAAGTAACGTAACATCATTAAAATAAACCGCAAATGATTTTTCCGTATAGACCGTAATGTAACGGAATTCTTTTGAGTGTCCCTGTAAATGAACTATATATGCTACACATTTAATTTTCAATACCAAACATGCAATAGTAAACCTCAATAACATATATCAATTGCATGGCAATCGGACTATATTTACGCAAGTTAGAGCGCGGACAGGCGGCATAGAGACAGATGGACAGACCAACCGAATTCATAAACACTTTTCAACTATGTTGGAAAGTGCTACAAAGATGATTCCAGAAATTAAAAGTGTCTATTAGAAAATTTTGCGAACGTTGCTTGGGTGTGTTTTAATTAAGAACGTATATGTACTTCTCTGACTTGTTATGTTTATAAATTTGGCAGATGTCCATTTTGAGCACATTTGCAATCTGTTATTTACAGTGTTCATCTACACTTTTTTTATTAAATGTTTGTAATTGTTATAAATTCACCATAATCAGTTCATTTGTGATCAAGTTATTAAGTTATTTAGTAATCACTTAAAATGGCGGCTTGGCCGAGATATGAATATAAAAAAAACTTTATTTCAAAGATAATTTGTGAAATGAAATATTTTTGTATCGAGAAATATCAAGACTTGCATCTTAATAAACAAAAGTTTTTACCGAACTACAGGGAAAATATAGGGAAACCTACCGAAGTATAGGGAAACCCACCGGCCACCCATTATTTTGTTTAAAATTTTTATTGTCAAAGGTAAAATAGCTATAATTAACGATAAGATTAAGAGCACTTTTTATTGTTGTTTTCATATTTTCATTAATAACCACAATGCGATTATTTATTCTTATAATGACTTGTTGGGTGTCAATGGGTGGATATAAAGAAATAACATTTAGGCTGACTATTAAATAATTTTCGGAAAAATAGATGTCATTCAAACGTTGGAGGAATTAATCTGTTAAATTTATTACATGATCTGAACTAGGTAAGATATTATTCAATAAATTACAAAGGATTTTTGTATGTAAGATGTGGGGCTTGAGCATTTTGTTACTATTGGTCTTATTGTCATACCTGCTTTGTGATCTTTGAATACAAACAATTCATGGATTACCGCTAATTTATTAATTCTGACAAGAACTTTCATACCATCAGGCTAACTACCTTTATTAACTAATTAACTACTTTTATTAACTAATTAAGTAACTTTATTTACTAATTAACTTTTTTGATAATTATGTTAAACGGATCCCTCTCGACTTCTACACTGTTCATATTATTAATACATTCTATCATTTTGTTTTTATAGTCATCTGTGTTTAATAAGGCTAATTTTTGTTGGATTTATCCGTCTGAATTAAAATAATTTCTGTATCAAGTTTGAAGTTTTCCAGAGTATTTAATCCATGATTTTTTAGCATTGTAGATTGCTTAATTAATTTATTAATTCCATGGTACATAATGTTAAGAATTTCTTCTTCATCCTTGCTATATGAAGACTGTAAAGTAGTTTCAAGTAATTAGATTCATCGGAAGAATACATCTAAGCCCATGTTCAAGTACTCTTACTTCTTCTTCTTTCAATGGTCTGTTAGATAAATTCAGAAAATTCACTTTTTGACATATATTGTTAGCATGTTTCTTCTGCGCATTGCAAAGATTTTCCATTTCACGACATTGTATTGATATATGATGACGTTGTATTCATATTGACGTTGTCTAATTATATAATTTGATAATTTTTGCATTTATCTTTTCATACAAGAAATATCATTGTGTAAATCTTTTTTAAACGTACTTTCCTCGTTTCTGAATTATTTGTTCAGAATTACTTTTACAATTTAATTTATTCATTAATTAATGTTATAACAAAGCTTAACAAAGCGAATTCAGATACCTTATTTTAATCCATACATTTGCCAGAATTCAAATTAGAAATGCTTAGTATCTTTGACCCACTAAGCTCAATGGATAACAGGAAAGCTGACTTCCTGTTTCACAACGTTTCTCTCGTTCATGAATACAATAACTTTAGTTTCGTTTGGATTCAAGGCAAAAACAGACATTTTCCCGTTTTGCTTTATCTACTATTGAATTTTTTATGCCATCATTGTTGTATATTTTATCCTGCTAAGCTTTTAACATTGAGTAATGCACACTATATCTTCCTCCTGTCTTAAACGATTCATCGAAAGAGTAATTCATTAAACCGACCATGTCTGCTCTCCTGTTTAATTTGGAACTAATTGTGCACTTTCACTATGTTTGTCATTAAGTTTGTTATGTACTACTAGAATCAAAACGTTCGGAGACTGGTTTTCCTAACGGATATGATTTATGGTCGGTGTGTTATACACAATCACCTTCAATGTACTCCCCTTCTGTAGCTATGCGCTACTGTCAGCGCGGTCAAGTTGTAGTGGACTAGCGACTCTCTCATAAAGACAGTCGTTTTTTTTTTATCGTGAACGTATTGTCAATCTAACATTTTTGTGCGTTCAGTGACATCTGTAGACTATTTTGCTCTAATTTTTGACGAATGCGTGAGGCCTTCCGAATTTGGGTGTTTTCTCCGTTTCGCAGCGGTTTTATGCAAATGTTGGCTTTTCTGCTCCAATCAGCAATGTATTTAATCAGGTGGAAATGTGTGTAGCGTTGGAATTGGTTGTATCTCGCCTTCGTGGACATTGAGACCTACTGTTGCCAGCAAAAAGAGTTTGTGCTCCTGACGTAAAGCTTGCTTAGTAGACCGACTTGGTAAGATAAATTAGATTGTTTTTTCAATAAAATTGAGTCGGTGGACAGGGGCTGCTATAGTTTTAGATATTTAGCCCACCTTTAGCAAAGCTTTTGAAGCCTGCGGGACGCAGCAAAGGATATTTCCAGAGTTTTAGTGTTAAGATTTGAAGGGTTTCAGTGATCATCTGTGCTTAAGTCAAAGTTTTATTTATTCATCTTATTCAAGTGATTTCTATTACTGTGTAGTAAGTATATTTCTCTAGTGGGCTCATTTACACAGTATTCCTCTGTCCGGGCTAAATTTCTGTGAATGAGACTCAGCCATCGTCCTCGCCCGTTTAGTTTTAAATAAACAGATTTTACTTTACATCAGAATTGTTACTGAGCTAGTCCGGTGCTGCCATGAACCCGCATGTCACAAAGTTGCTGGGAAAAGTTCTGGAAGCCTTTAGGGGAGATGATCTTCATTGCGACTGTCTTAGTTTCTTGAACCTTAAATGTACCCTTGAAATGACGTCACTTGACAACACCTTCGCAGGACACATTGCTCTCTCACAGTGTAAATGCTGTAACATGTGCAATGTTTCTGTCGAAGATTTATCAATATGCTAGTAGAATTTGATATTCGTACGTTGTTCTTCGGACGCCAATTCTGCTTTCGACGAACTTAAACGACTACATTTTAATAACACGCATTGTCTGGAAAAACCGTGCGCTGAATACGCATTTCTTCTTCACAACGTCTCACGCCATATGTGCATACACCACGGTAAAATAGTTTTATTTTCTTCCAATCAAGGTTGGCGATATCACCGCAGTCTCAAAACATTTTTATTCTAATAGTGATTTTCATTATGTTTATTTAAAGGTTCCTTGATTATTCTGTTTAAATGTTTCATATGCAAAAGCACATAAACAATTCTATCAGAATATTCAGATAATATACAAAAATTTAAAATAAACAATTTTATGGACAAAAAATGATTGAGCATAATATATATGCATTTAAATTTAAAAAAAAAATCTTTCTTTTATTTTATTTACAGTTATTGAAGATAAAGATCCAAATATTCGATTGTGCATCCATTATCGACATTTCATGCCTGGAGAATTCATCTATAACAACATCGTTCATGCAGTGAAAAATTCAAAGAGAACAGTTCTCATTCTTTCAAAGTACGCATAACAGATAATTACAAACTATTTTACCTTTTCTTTACGAACAGTACATACTATAAAAAAATGTTGAAATGTACATAAGAAACTGCTGGTCCAAAAAACATTCCCTGAAAATTACGCGTTTTCCATTCTAAAATATTTCTGATGAAAATTGATAACAACTGCATGTGACAGGTGGTTTCTGCAAGCCACCATGAAAATTTCTGATATTTTCTATAAACATTCTTAAAAAATTTAGGGCAACTAACTGCCTGTTATTTTCAGAATGTTTTCTAAATTTTTTAAAAAGCATATAAATACTTTATTTATTATTATGTATTTAAACTATATAATTCGTTATGGAAAATATGAAAGTTTAACACGTGGATTTTGGGTTATCTTTTTTAAGTTTATTGACGAATTATATCAGTAGAGTACTTTAAATTATTAGAGAAACGACACACAGGTAGTAACATTCCATTCTTTGAAGGAATTTTAACGAAAATAGACTTGGCGAGAGTGACATTATCGTCTAATTAATGTCTATTTACTAATTTAATGAGTCCAGTCGAGTATCACAAAGTTTTGTAATATTGGTAAAGTTGAGACTAAAACTTATAAACTGATATGGGCCTATGTCTCTACTCTGATAAATTATTGTACTCTATCTATCTATCTATCAGCTTTACAGCTAATTTGCGATCAACTGCGGCCGTTTTTTACTACCTATTTTTCACTTTAGTCAGTCTTACAAGTGGCATTACAAATTGCTGTGTTGCAAGTGAAAACCATAAGTCATGGAAATTGATTTCGAAAAAACATTTAATTATAATGTATTCTAACTTATTCATATTTACACTGTCTACAAGCTGCGCCTAAAAGTTCAGCTAATGGTCTCATAAAATAAAGAAAACGAAAGATACAAGCAAAAAAATCTTTATTCTCATTTGAAGTAACTTCCTTTAGCCAAAACACACTTTTGACAACGTTTATGAAAAATCTACAAAGTGTCTTTCATGACCGCTTGAGGTGGGGAACAAAAAGAAGTCTGGAGATGTCAAATCAGGAGAATATGGTGGATGATCAAGAACAGTTACTCGAACTTTAGCGAGGAAGTTGGGGAAACGTTTGAACCAGTCTTAATCATGTTTTACTCACTGCTTCTGATCCATACACTTGTGCCATTATTCAATAGGTCTCCGTTGTCGTTTTGCCCAATTTGTAGTAAAACTTGATGTTAATGCGTTGCTCTTCCATTACATCTTCTGTAATCTTCTGTGCAGCAGAATATTACTGTAAAACAAAATTATACCAATTGGTTCTTGAATTTTTTACAAAGGCATTGACGCGATAGAGAAAGCCATAATGTTGAATTTGGTGAGGGAAAATAAAAATTCAAAAACACTTTGTGGAAAATTTTGTTTATATTTTATAATCTCATTAGACTGTTATAATTTTATGAAATATATATATTTAATAATATATAATATATACTAGTATTAAAAAATGCTCTGAAGAGCACCAAAAAAGGTTAATATGTTTAAGTATGAAAAAGGGGTAGACAAGTGCTTCTAATTGAGCATGAGAAAGGAAAAGGGTTCCTTCTTGGCTGCAGCTCACTGTCAATGCCAACTTTTGAAAAAATCATATTCACGCTTTTTCCATATAAAAGAAATTTGCGGTACTGTAGTAAAACTTTCCAACGTTCTTTATATTTCAACTGCACTGTTCTACTCTTGTACTGTGCGTGCGTCTGCAATGCAACATTGTACAGTGCACTGTGTACCATTATTGATCTACAGACTATACTACACTGTACACTCCTATATTATACTTTTGAGCCTCAGTGCACATCCGCACTGTTTCTTTGTACTTCCGTATTAAAGGTATATGCACCTAATGTTCGTTTATAACTTACATATGCATTGCTGTACTGCATATTGCATTGCGGAGCCACAGCCACTTGCATATAATTTCAATCAATGAATGCATTATACTGTAATGCGTGCATATGTGAAATTATTCCTGTTCAGAATGCTGCAACACTCTGCACTGCAATACAAATCAATTTTCTGCGCAGTTCTACACTGCAGGCATGCCTGGTAGCACTGCATGAGTGTGATACGCTGCAGGAACTAAGGTTTTTGGTACTATGTCGCCTTACATTCATGTCTAATCAAGCTGCGTCTTTACTGGCTACGTCTTTAAACTATACATTTTTATCGTAACTGTGAGTGATTTCATTTATATGGAAAAAGCGCGAATATGATTTTTTTCAAAAGTTGGCATTGACAGTGAGCTGTAGCCAAGAAGGGACCCTTTTCCTTTCTCATGCTCAATTAGAAGCACTTGTCCACCCCTTTTTCATACTTAAACATATTAACCTTTTTTGGTGCTCTTCAGTGCATTTTTTAATACTAGTCATTTAAATTTTTTGATAAAAACTAAAGATTTTTTAATATCTTGAAAGGCAAAAAATTTTGCTATTGTCAAAATTTTATTGTTACATTGTTTTTACAACACTTGCCAAATCGTTGACTGTTCATCGCCAAAGTAGCATTTTTTCATTAGTGAAATATATATATATGTATGTATATATATGTGTGTGTGTATATGTATACTTCACTGGCATCTGGTTAACCGAAAAGTACCAAAAGATATTATAGCAACAATATGGATACAGTGTAAATGTGGATATGATTGAAGGTTTTTCACAAGATCGCAACAACCACATCAAACATTTATCGCTAATAAGAGCCCACTAAATCTACCGGCACAGGATTTTTCCTTTTATTGTATAACAATTATTTGTTTTCTTATTTTAAGTCTATATTTGTGTTTTCATTTTAATAAAATAGTGTTTAAAAGTCTGTAATTTTCAAATGTTATATTTTTCAAATTCTCACTTTTGTTTCAACATTGTTTTTTTTTTCAAGTGTTTTGATTCACGGGAATTTCATTTTGCGCTTACTATTACGCTTGGCGACAATGGCGAAATTACATTCAATAAATAACAAATCAAAATGTTTGGCACGGTTTGCATGATAACACGATTTGTAGACAATATCTGCTCGGTCAGGGTTGAAATAATTGGCGCATAAGCAAACATTTTGGCATGGTGTTGGTATAACGGAAATGTACCAAAATAAAAGATACAGCACAAGCTGTACAGGAACGACTTAATAATGAACATTGAAAATTGGGTACTTCTCTATCATCCCGTCGACCAGTTTTCATAACAAAATACTATCGCCAACTCAAAGATAAAATGCCAAAAATGCAGTCCCATTTACTGGATGTCAGAAGTATTATATGTGTTTGTCAAGTCATCAAGTGGTTTTTAATTCGATATTTGCGTGTATTATTCATTATACTTTACTGACTTATTAGTTATTTCATTCATTAAGATAACAATTGTGTCCGTAAATTCTTATATTTTATTTATTTATTTATTTTGATATTCCAATGGCAACGTTCTCCCTTTTATTTGGCGTTAAAGTTTGGCGATAGATTTTTGTTATAAAAAGTGGTCGACGGGATAATAGTACCGAAAATTGTTTGCCGCGTATTTTACGTGAATTAGATGAAATTATGAAACACAATTCTTTTACATAAGCATATAAAATGCTTAGTGAATTTGAACGTGAATAGCAGGAGCCTGTTAGGCGATATAATTTTCCAATACATATATTTCCTCATTGTCGATTAATAGTATGCGAGTATTATTTCAAATTTAATGTGAAAACCACGATTTCTACCTACGATTACTGTCCTATAACGGGCATTTACGCTAGTATGAAAATTAAAAAAAAATAAGCATGTTTGTCACGTGATTTAATTAATTTGAATGAATTCTGTTACATACATAATAATAATATTTATTTAAACTTTCGTGCAAACGCGCGCGTTTGCTACGATAAAAAAAGAAAAGAAAAATCAATGTTCAACCGAAGCTTTACAACATAAATTCGATTTTCTCAGCGACCGTCAAACATACAAAGATAAAAAAAAAAACTAATTTTAAGTTTTACCAAGAGGAAAAAAATAAAACAAAAACGAAGTTAATACAGCCAGTGGAAGTTTAGCTACAGTTTGTTGAACTTTTCGTCTTCATTTTTTCGTTTAAAGTTAAATAAAAAACTACAGTAAGCTACAATAATTTTTTGATTGCTATAATTTTATTCGTCTCGTCGAGTTCTATCTTTAAAAAAAAAATCATTGTCGTATGTCAACTGGTCCGCCAGAAATTTCAGAAAAACGTTTGCATTTTCTATTTCTTAAACATATTATAGCAAACGCTACCGCGTTTGCTATGATGTATATATATATATATATATATATATATATATATCCAATGTTTGGAGTATCATAGTTGAGATTTTTTATAACAGAGCAAAAATATGCTGGGACCATGACTCGAACCGTACCAACGCTCTCCTTACTGAGCTATCCCGACGATATCCTGGCTGGCATATTTCACTCTTATTTGTTGGACAAGGCTGCGAACTGCAGCGCTAATTTCATTCATCTGAGCTATAACTATAGCATTTTACTTTCCTCTGTTCATTATATATATATATATATGCCATATAATAATGCTAATTTCCAATACATACGTAATAAAATTTACTTTTGACAGTGCTATCCAAATTAAAAATAAAAAGGTTAAAAATATTTTTTGGGAAAAGGAAATATATTTTAGAACTTCGAACAGAATTTTTCTTTTTGAACTGATTATATTGCATCTCCAGATGGAGTTTTGTCTCCAACATGCAATTCTCTATTGAGAAAATATAAAACCTTTCTCTTAGAACAAAGTTACAGCATCGTTTACCGTCGTTGATAAATTAAAAATGGTAACCATCCTGGAAATATTTAAAAAGAAAAATTGTTAAGAGGATGACAAAAAAAAAAAACGTCAGGAGAAATAATTTTGTGAGCTGGATAAAAAACAAATTACGGGCTGATTAGAAATATTTTGATTGATTGCCGTTCCATTTTTGTGGCTGTTTGTAATATTTGGCAGCTAAAAATTACACTTTCTTAGAAGTGAGTAGTTTTGTCAAGCCCTCTATAAAAAGGTAGTACACTAAAACCTCTCCATAGCGTACAGCTCGGAATCTGTCCGCTATTAAGAGGTAAAAATATACAAATACTATAGCTGCACAGTGTGGTATTTAGTCCCAAAACCTGGCAAAAATTATTTTATACCTCTAAAAGCTACACATCTACGTTTTTATTAGCTCACAGGCTATCAAAGCCTGAGAGCTAATGTGCCTGCCGGTTCTGTATGTACGTACGTATGTATGTACGTTCGTATGTATGTATGTATGTACGTATGTATGTACGTAACGCGATAACTCTTGATAGAAATAACCGTTTTGCTTCAAATTTTGTTTATAGGTCCATTGTGATAAGGCGCTTCTCTGTTTAGTTTTGGGGGTTCGTTGGTTAAGTATAAAGGGGGAGGGCGGGGGGCTAACTCCCCCTTAATTTAGATAAATGACTTTTTCATGCAGAATTAACCGATTTTCTTCAAATTTTGTATATATATTCATTGTAATAAGGCACTTCTCTGGTTAGTTTTGGGGGTTCATTGGTTAAATATAAAGGGAGGAATGAGGGAATGATCCCCCTTAATATATAGTCGATTTCTTTA
The DNA here is from genome assembly GCA_963931845.1 of Maratus michaelseni. Taxonomy (NCBI): domain Eukaryota; kingdom Metazoa; phylum Arthropoda; class Arachnida; order Araneae; family Salticidae; genus Maratus; species Maratus michaelseni. Next base: position 56,738,830 of record OZ007596.1, read on the forward strand.
TTTTTCGAGAGGCAAGAATATAATATACAATTAGTGAGAAAAGCCTGTGCGCTCGATGTCCTCAGTTTAACTGAGCAGTTTTCTTTTTTATTTGAATTGTAGAGTGAAAACGGTAAAATAATGTCTTATTTATAAATGAAAGTATTTATTCATCAGTTTCATTACTGTCTTTAAGAATATTAACATTTGTAATATCACTTTCTGATAACAGATGTAAAACTTCAGAAGATAAGAGCTTTTTTTTCTTGTTTATGTTGCATTTCAGGCTAGTTATTAGGGGGTCAGAAGTTAAAAGAAGCCTATTCAGGACACCCATGTACAGGCCACTCGCGAAAACTTTCTTCTGTAGTTTAATTTAAATGACCTAATATGTTTATTGCGAGCTTCTGCAGCCTCTACAGATAGTTGGCCTATTGGCAGAATAGCTTCTTTCATAACGTCTGCTCCATGACGAAGTACATTGTGCATTGTAGGGGACATGGGATAAAAACCATATAGCGACATATACAGTTCAGCCGTTTTTTCAAATTCTTCTGTATTAATTTTGTATCAGTACTGTTTTCTCCAAATATTGTCCTTGTTTTTATGAGTAGCTACCCATTTTTGTTTGAACTGATTTTTAGTAACGCAGAGCTTTTGCTTCATCTCAGCTATCCTTCGATCACCTTCAGAATAATTTCTCAATAATTCTTACTCCATAAATTGATGATTTCCATCAAACGTTGACTCATTTGAGCATTGCATGATGATATACAACTCATTTCAAGTCATAGATCTCAATTCAGAAGGCCCTGTTACCAAAATAAATAAAAAAATAAACAGCAGTAATTTATATAAGAAATTGTAGGAACCATAAAAAAAATTCGTTAAAAATAGGGGGGCGGTTTCGGGCGGCTGATTTTTTTATAATTGCCTTGTATACTAAGTACTGCATATTACACAATAGTTTTCATCGCTTAAATATGTTTAAAAATATAACAAAATCCTTTCTAAATATTATAAATAATTATTTATGCCACTATTAACTATACCTAAGTTGTCGACCCTATAAACAAAAAATCCGAAGGATATTCATTAGGTAAATGTAGTGTGTATAAAGTACATACCTGGTTCAGAATAATCCATCACAACAACAACCACTAAATTGTTTAGACACAAAACTACAAGAGATTTTAAAACACTAAAATCAGAGCGCATTGTAAAATCACAGGACCACTTGAAGCGAACGGCAACTTCGGACTGATCGCGTGGAGCGCTGTGTCCTACTAGCGCATTGTACGTTTCGTCTTTGGATGCAGTAACTATTAAACTTTTTGAGGAATAATATACAAGGTAGGAAAACGTTTTTTAAAAAAATCATTTTTGGCCACGTTTTGGGACTAAATACCACACTGTGAGCTGTTCGGTATTAAGTGTTCACTAAATAGAGGTGTTTGTTAATCGGTAGTGTTCGTTATGGATGTGTTACTGTGTCAATTGATATATAAAATTACTTTATTCGTTTTAAATAACATCATAATTTCATTTCAGAAACTTCCTTGAAAGTGATTGGTGTCTCGTGGAATTTCGAACGGCTCATACACAAACCCTGGAAGATAAAGTGCATAGAATAATTGTGATCAAGATTGACGATCTACCCAAGGAGATTGATCCTGTAATTAAAGCTTATCTTGACAGCACAACATATTTGACGTGGGGCGAAAAACATTTTTGGAATAAACTTCTGTACGTTCTTCCATCTAGAAGTAGTTCCAGAAACCGAAAGTTATAGGGAGATATTGAAATTATCTTACACTGTCTATGAGTAAACTACTTCAATACCACAACCTAAAAATAATATAGTTTTATGCAGGATTAGCAAGGTTTTGGACGGAGCGGTAAAAATTGTGATAAAATTAATTTTGTTTACAGTGCTGCCTAAAATCTTTCTGATTAAAACTGTCTTAAACTGTCCAAAACTATATTATTCAACCAAGTCGTATTTTAAGAAGGGTCTAGCGAAAGAGTGCAACTTTTCAAACGTTTCAATTAAGGCCTTGTTTTCAACAAGTAGCTTGTGCTAGCGACCCCCTTGTATTAGTGACCTTTAGATGAATGAGAGGATGCATTATGTTGGGGATGATGATGATGGTTTCCGGTGATTTTTAGATGATTTTTAGTGATGTTTTTCATGAATTTCCTACATTTTTGCGATTTTTACTCTATGGGGTTGTTGCATCCAGTGAATTTTTTTATGTTTTCATGGGCGCGAAGTGCACATACATGCATTTTAGTAATCCCCGAATTACTGAATTTCACATAAACCGAATTACTGAATTTCACGTATTTGTGATTTATACGCAACGAGGTTGCTGCATCTAGTTATTTATTTTGTATTCATGTGTGCGAAGTGCACATACATGCATTTTAATGATTACGACATTTCTGAATTTAACTCATTTTTGTGATTCCTACACAACGTGGTTGCTTCATCTAGTAATGTATTTTCAGCTTTCACGTGCATGAAGCGCCCATACATGTAATGTACTGATCGGAGATTATCTCACACATTTTTGTGATTCTTACAAAACGAGCTTTTTATGTCCATTGATGGTTTTTTTTGTTTACATGAGCGCGGCGCACACATACATTCGTTTTAGCGATTGCGGCATTACGGAATTTCGCGCATTTTTGTGATTCCTACGCAATGAGGTTGCTGCATCGAGTAATGCATTTATTTTTGTTTCCATGGGCGCGAAGCGTACATACTTGCGTTTTTGTGATTGCAGCAGCATTTTTATTATTTACATAATAATAATAATAATTTTTATTTTCATTCTTTATTTACATTCTTTATTCAATAATATTTCTAATCCTGTCATTCTATTAATTTGAAATACATAACAATAATTTAAAATACATACCATTAAAATATCGAATACCTAAGGGAGGCCACTCGGCCCAGAAAAGCCAGGCCGTAGAGAGTTAGCACCTCCCCTGGGATGTTCCCCGGTACGCGGGGATTCGTTGTGGGTGATTCCAGCCACCGGCGGGCAGGGAATGCACGACGCCGAAACCGTCAGGGCAGCGCGCACACGGGCCGGACAACAAATATTGAAGCAAAAAAAACAAATTACAAACTAGGCCAAAAGGCCGACACAGTCAGGACAAGCCTAAGCGCGATAAGGGGCAGGCAAGAAAGCTAAAAACAAAAAGAGAAAGTTTACAGGAAAAAGCCTGAACCACTAGAGTCTGCGCTCCCTCGCAACAGACAGCGGCAGGTGCAGTGATGAAGAACTTGTAGGTGAGCAGTCCTTAACGCTCCTGCCTCAAGACACGCAGTTCGCGGCCAAGGCGGCCTTGGATAATAATGATGCGCCGGAATCTCAGAAGCTTACTTAGTTCCTACATGATAGATGGCGCCATAAGTTGTTCTGTTGGAGAGATGTGGTCGTTTCTAAAGCCTGCGAAGGGAACTTAGCAAGGTACTAACACACTGACAAGGTACAGCCAAAATAAGGAAAAAGACAGGAGAATGGGGGAGGTAGATTAAGTACAGTATTGACATGTGGTTTAGAATTTAATATGTTTAGTTTAGAATTTAATATATTTAGTTTAGAATTTAATAAGGGTATTAAGCTAGAGTTGGTATATTATAATAATATATTATACATCGCTATAATACCAATTATAATTCCTACACTTAAGTAGCGACCTACTTTCCTGGTGTTGAAAAGAGGGCCTTGGTAGAAACGGTTTAAAAATTGCACTCTTTCGCTTGTGTATTTTTTATAATAAATGCAAAAGTTTGAAAAGGTGAGGAAATATATAAATATACTATATAAAATTAACAATTTATTATCATTAAAGCTTCAATATTTGAATGTAGCTGCTTGTTTTAGAAATATATCAATAAAAACAACCAAATTAGAATCAGCAGATTCTAATTTACCTACACAAACAATTGTAGTTTTTCACCACTATTGATTTATCACAATTCTGCCTTAAAAAATGCTGGAACATTTTCCTACACATTATAATTATTTATTATTATTATTATTATTATTATTATTATTAGTGCTTTAGTGTTTAAACACAAATATTAATACTAAAAACTAGTTTTCTCGATTTCACAGATTTTTTTCTTTAATAATTAATTAATAATTAGTAAAAATATTATTAGACATTCATTTTTATTATTAATAAGTGTGCAGTGTTACACATATGGTACTTCGAAAATTTATTAATTTAGGTTTCATAAGCTTTTGTGGCGCTGTGTATTCGAAAAAGAAGAATCAATACTGAAATAAAATTACCGTTTATTTAGCACATCCAACTCAGATTCGATGTGGCCGCCGTTTTTGTGGACCACATATTGCATTCTGTGCACAGAATTTACAACAGCAGAGAATAACATGTCTGCAGGAATCTCCCGTACAGTTCGCGATATGTTATCCTTCAACGTAGCCAGGTCCTGGACACCTTCGTGATAGACCTTGGACTTTAGGTATCCCCATAGCCAAAAGTCGCAGGGTGTAAGATCAGGGGACCGAGGTGGCCATGCAGTTGGAAAACAGCGGCTAATGACTCTTTCTGTTGTAAATTTATGTCGTAGCAGCTGCTGTACCCGCAAAGCAATATGTGGAGGGGCTCCGTCTTGCATGAAAATGATTTTCTCCAGGCACTGTCTTTGCTGAAGTGCCGGAATAACAAAGTTGTTTAGCATTTGGCGATATTTGTCTCCGGTAACAGAACAAGTTACAGGTCCTGTCGGAGTAATGTTCTCATAGAAGAATGGACTATCTTTGGTGAATGCAAAGGAATTTCCTTGAATGCTCTTGGTGGCTTGTTATCCCAAATTCGGCAGTTCTGGGTATTTACAGTTCCATTCAGGTAAAAGTGGGCCTCGTCTCCCCATAAGATTTTCCAGGGCCAAGCATCATCCAACTCCATTCTGACAAGAAAAGTGAGAGCAAAAGTCAATCGCTTATCATAGTCGGTGTGACGTAACTCTTGTACACGGCTGATTTTGTACGGATAGAAGTGGATAATCTTTCGTAGGATTTTCCATACCGTACAATAAGGCATATCGAGATTCCGAGCTATCTCATGAGCGCTGGAAGTGGTAGCATTATTGTCTGGTGCTCTGTCGACAATTGCCGTTGCCACTTCTTCGATTGTATCCTGTGATACGGGTTTTCGTTCTCTGCTTGACTGAACATTTAGAGAACCTGTTTTCTCAAACTTCTCAACCATTGCTTTTAAACCATTAACTGACAAAGTACCGTTACCTTTACGCATTTTTTTGTGGTTTCTAAAAGCACGAAGAGCGGCTGGCGCATTGCACTGGTTGAGGTAAAAGAATTTGACTAGTAGAGCTCGCTCGACTAAAGAAGACATTATGAAAGATAACTTTAAATGAAATTGCTTCTAACAGTAGCACATTACCTTTTAAAGCCGAACAAGCTGGCACTGGGCCAAAAGAAGTAACGTGAAATTTGAATAAAGAACTTCTTCTGCTGCTGTTGCTTTCTTTGGGGCTCTGTAAGTGAAATTGCAGATAAAGAAACTTTAGCAGTGTTTATGTAAATTTTTAGTTTTTTTATAAACTGTTACCATTTTGAGCTTGGATTAAATTGCTAAATTCGTTAAATAAACGGTAAATTTATTTCAGTATTGATTCTTCATTTTTGGAAACTCTCTTTTTCGAATACACAGCGCCACATATTTCTCTGGCGGTGACTTTTGGAACTTTTTTCGCGGAATCCTTCGTCCCCCGTCTTGTTTAATCTTCCTACAAAATTTGGCGCCATTCTCGCAATTAGATCGCGCTACAGAACACTCTGAGTACCGTCAGTTTAATTATGGCCACCTTACATAATAATCTATATAATGATAATAAACATAATCATTGTTATTCTAATGAATTTTTTTCTAGTAATTTAAATATAGAGAAGAAAGTATACTTTAAGCTATAACTTTTTCAGGAATTCCTTGATATTGTCTTTAAATGGTATTATTATAAATTATATAATTATTATGTAAATTCAAAAATGTTTCAAAGAGTCTTACAGAAATGTATTCTTTTAAATTTAATTGAGATGTGTATACTTTAAAAAGTAAATGCATGGTTTTAGGTAAATCTGTATTGTGAAAAAGATAATTAAAATCAAATATTTATTTTTATGTTTTGTAATTTTTCTTGCTGAAAACTGTTTTTAAAGAAGTATTGATTAATCGTCATACTGTATATCTGAGTGAGAATATTCGGCAATAAATTACTTGCAGCATTATTATATGCATTGCAACCAATAGTTACAATACGAAATTTTATCGAATTTTTATGAAATTTTGGTATGATAAAAAATACGGATAATTAAAGATTTTAAATTTAATTTTTTAATTTTTATATAATTTAATAATTTTCTATTATTAATTTCAATTTTTAACAGTGTTTTGTTAGACATATTAACAGTAATAATAGCAATTTTTTGCAAAATTGTTTATAGTATTCTTTACAAATATTGGCATAATTGTTTGGTGATTTATCTACATAAGTGTTAACAAATTTATTTTGTAAATTCTTGAGGTAGTTATTTATGGCTTTGTTATCAACATTTTTAATATTTTGTATATTTTTTAATAGTTAATTTTTAAATTGATTTATAACTGTAAATTTCCATTCATTAAAAAACTAACATGGTTTATTATAATCCATTGCAATTTTATAGATAAATAAATCTTAATTTTGAATAAACTGCATTAATATTTTTTAATATTATTTTTGTATGGAAGTAGGAATTTAGTACTATGAATCAATAGGTTTTTTAAAATTATTTTGATCTACAATATTAAGGTCTCCAGTAACAATGTGTCCATGTGTGATCTTTAGATATTTTTTATACTGTGGATCATTACAATAACTGGGGTAATTATTTAAGAGTTTAATTGTTTTCCAAAAGTATTATAGTTGAAAATTTTACGTCTTAATGTAAGATTATATTTATAAGTTTACAAACACACACACACATATATATACATATGCATATATAGTATATGTATACAGATGTGTGTGTGTGCATAATAGCAAAACCCGCGATTTTGCTCGATTAATTATTGAAACATGCCAAGAGTTATTGGTTTGCCTATTTTTATCAGAGGAAATTATACTGCCACGGATAATTAAAAAATTACTAATTAAGCCACATTTTGAGTAAATTTCATTCTTATATTGTATTAGTGTAGGTGAACATGAGATTTAAGTGAATGAGAAGAACTAAAATTAATTCCAAATAAATGATAATGTATAATGTTTTTTGAAGGTTTTCCGCTTCTTTCACTTTTCATTTGAAATTTCGAATTTTTTAGAAATCCATCCTTCTTTAACAACTATATCACAGAAATCGCATTAACGTTTTTTTTTTTTTTGTTCATGTACACTTTAAAATTTCAAAATTTTTAAAAACTGTACTCTGGATGAATTTATGTCTCTAAAATTACAGGCAGGTAATATGTCAAGTTTCTATCCGTAACAATTTCAGATAAATAAAAGCGTAAATCATGTGAGTTAGGAAAACAAATTCGGACTGATCGCTTCACTTTTCATATGCCAGACGGCCATCTTTATTACTCAAAATTATTATTTCAAATAAAATTACATAACAGTTACATCTATAGAAAGATCGTTTAAAAAAATTAATGTTTGAGAGACGAGTACTTTCAAATATGTATATATTCTGAGATAACTTCAGTTGATATTAGGTTGACAGTCCAATATCTCATTGCACAAAGTGTTTCCTTACAAGGGATTCGTTCACCGTGAGCGATAAAAATATTAAACCATGTAGGTAATCATTCGCAAAGCAAGTTCTCCATGAATAAATTTTGGTATCAGAAAATTGGTATCAGAAAAAGAATTCGAGCCTATAAGCTAATCAAAGTTTAGCATAATTCTGTTAGGTGAAGCGCTATACAAATCAACTTCTTTCACTATATTTTTTGACGTAAGTTAAATGTAAATTAACCCAACTCATATAATAGTATTTAAGGAAGCAATTTTTAAAACGAATCGTAAGTTAATTTGGTACTTACGTATTATACGTGCTAGAAAGATACGCTGCAAAAAAAAAAAAAAAAAAAAAAAAAAAAAAAAGTGTTGATTTTACAGTATAATACTGGCACCCCAGCCGCTAGTATTATACCGTAAAATTAACAGTAATAAACAGTAAAATAAGCAGTAATACGCTGCCGCGCATGCGCGATAGCGTATTACTGCTTATTTTACTGTTTATTACTGTTAATTGTACGGTATACTACTAGCAGCTGGAGTGCCAGTATAATACTGTAAAATCAACACTTTTTTTTTGCAGTGCAGATCACCGAAAAGCATTGTTAATTGTCAATAATATTTACGGGCGTGAATAATATTTACAATAATAGTATTTTATGTTATCCTCAATGGCAAATTGCATTCAAAACTGCAATTTGATATACATTTATTAAATACATAAGATCCGATTGACGGCATTTTGCTATATAAATGTTTCTGCAATTGTTTTTAATATTTCTACAACATAATATTAACTACAGAGTTACAATTTAGAAAGAAAAGGTTAGTGCAATTAGCATTATAGGCGCCATTGTTGGCGAGGTGTAGTTACGTGGTAAGGATATTAAAAATCAACAGACATTAAGCATAAATACAGAAGACGGCGAGTTAAGCAGTTATGAAAACTGTAGTATGCAGGTAGATTATGACACGTTATCTAAGACGTTTATTTGAGAATAATGATAGATTTTTTAATCTTCCGTAATCGAGTCTACTGCCAAGTTTAAGGTGAAATAAAAATATATATTAGTAAAATATAGCTGAATGTAAATGCGGATATTATTAATTTCTTTTCACAAAAACTACTCCATTTCACCAAATCGTTTTAGCTAAAATGCATCAATGACCAGTGGAGCCTATTGAGATTTAAAAATATCCGTATTAGTGACGTGAAGCATAAATGCATAAGTGTTAAGTGGTTTTGTCAAGAAAGATGATAAACATAACAACAAAAATTATAGGAAATGCTGTCATGATCGCAAATATTTCTTGATTTTTCTATCAGAATCTTCCGATTTGGCGAATGATTGAGCAAAGAAATTAAATTATGAATAAAAATAACATAATGAAATGCTTAGCATGCATTTAAGGGAGACCAAACTGGTTGATAGAGGAGGCTTAGTTTCAGATAAAATAATAGTTTAGAAGGATTTTAGTTCGTTTCCCACCCATTTCACCCTTTTAAATTTTAGAAACCGTTCTCAGCACGAACTGAAAACTTAAAAATATCCATTTTTCAAAATTTCTAGTTTCTAGCCCAACAACTTCACAAAAATCGCAATTTTAGGATTTTTTTTTTTTTTTGCAACCTTTTAAATTTTGAATTTTCTAAAAACTGTTCTGTGCGAACATCTGCGTCTTAAAAATAACAGACATGCGAATTTTTAAGTTTTAATCCCTAACAATTCTGAATAAATCGTAATTTAGAACGTTTTGCGCTCATATCATACCTTTAAATTTCGAATTTTTAAACAACTGTTTATACCGTTCATCTGCATATTAGAAGTAATCCTTATACAAAATGTCAAGTTCGTAAACCAAATAAGTCCAACTAAATCGTAATTTAGAACGTTTTCTACTCATTTAACCATTTAAAATTTCGAATTTTTTAGAAACCATTCTTAGCGAGCATTTACTTTTTAAAAGTAACCACAATGCCAAATTCCAATCTTCCATACCAACTGTAGCACATAAATCGCTATTTTAGAATGTTCTTTGGGTTTCTGAACGTTTTTCCCTCTGCCTCATTTCCCATCAAATGAACCCGCCTCTTCGAATTTATCAATCATCTTCTTGAGACGGAATGCAGCCATCGAGCCAGAGCCGCTTCTTAATCCCTTTGATGTCCGGAATTTCTTCAATTCAACTGCCGCACAGTCACCGTTCTTGAAAAAAAGCGTCACAAACAGAGCACGATCCTTCAATGATAGAGTCATGGCTACCTTCTCAGACCCAGAATAACAGGAACTGCATGTTCCTTGCCTTTTTATCTCAAGTGTAATGTGAAGTGCGCATGTCAGGTCTTTTAACTAGCATCTTATGACGAGTACAGTGCCATCTATCGGTCAACTTTTGAATTTTTTTCTCTTTCGTAAAACAAATTCCCATTGCTTCACGTATACTCAGTTGAAATATCAAATCATTCTGATCAGTGGTTCTTTTTTACAGCTGTTTGAAAGTGCAATTTTAATTATAATCACCTTGTACTTTTATATATCTTCTCACTTGTTTATTTCGTTATGTATATCGAACGACATAGAAGAACTGGTTCCATTTCGTGTAAATAACTGGACTCGTCTAATCCTCATGGCAAGAGTTTTCGAACGATACTACATTTGATGAAATCGAATTTTTTTTTATGCCTTAAGTCACAATTAAAATCAGCCCGTATCTCATAAACGATTTCTTCGAGGTAGTTCCTACATTTTTCTTGATCCATACATCAAGAGCTTTCCAACGATACCACTCTTGTAAAAATCCAGAACTAACAGTTGAGTAAGTTGCCTAGTAAATGCCATAGTGAGTAGTTAAAAACATGAATAAATTAATGGCAAAATAATGTTGCTTTTGCATTCTAAGTATCCGTCATAGGTGAGAAAAGTAAGTTCGCAGAAACCCTATATAGAGATTAAATGGGTTAAGATTTTGAAGAGACAGTTAAATGAAAGGCTGAAACTGTCACTTCGGTTAAAAAGGCAGATCGAGAATATAAAATAAAATTTATGTGAATTGTTTTGCACTGTTTCTATATAAATTAATCGCTAAAAATGGATAACTGATTTTTTTAAATCTGGTATTATTGCAAATTTCATTTTGAAAGACAAATTGACAATATACGGTAGATCATTTGGCAAAATACGACAAATATTATAACTTTGTTATTTTGAAAAGAAACTATCCCCATGTCACCATAATATTATTAGTTTTAATTTTGCTTCATAAAAGATCTATATTACAAATCTATATATGTATATGTATCTACATATCTTTTTGAATATATACATCAGGGATAATATGTAATATAAAATACTAATGAATTATTTATAAACTGCTTAACATTAAGTTAATGAAGAGAAATACTACAATACCCTTAGCTTAATAACAGGTTACTAAATACACCTAATATCACCTGCAGAATGATGAAAAAAATCGATTTCTGCTTTTGAAACAGAAATCACATTTCCGGTTTAATTATATTTCCAAAACTTTTCATCCTTAAAGTATTGAATCTGAAAGCACAATAATCATTTAAAGAAAGTAATTCAGGGTGGTTGTGTAAACTGTATCTATCTATAGTTTTATCAAAGTACTATCGAGTTTCAACAAGTAAGTTTTCTGGGATTTATGTTGTGTTAAACTTGAATTTGAAATAGAAATATGTGTTAATATAAGAACCTAGTTCTACATTTTTCTCATTTTCAAGAAATTAAAACAAAGTACATAGGTAATATTTAAGTATTAAACTTTCTTTAGATTTTGATCTCATGGACTTTTTTTCTAAAAATGTTTTATTCTGCAGTGTAAATAGACTTGCAATTTTAAACTTCTACAATTTTAGACATTTAACGTTGTACTCTCGTATGCTTTATTTATACTTTACCCAATACTTATCTTTTATGTGTTTTTATATTAAGTATATGTTAAACAGTATGTACAGAAATGTACATTTCATGTGCATTTTATGTTTGAAGTATAAATTTTGAAATCAACATTAAACAAGAACAAAAAGTCATGCACCACAGCATAGATTATGAAAAGATTTTCCAACGCTATCGGAGTATTGTTAAGAAATGTTATTTTTTTTTTCATACAATGAAATGAAATATCTGAAAAAACGTTAAAAAATAACCACAATGCAGTAAAAATTCATTTCAGGAATTACTATCCATGGCCGGTAATGTGTGCGAACTCTATATCGTGCAACCCTGTATATGAAATACACACCTCATACTCTAAAAATAAGCATTTCAAATGCATAATCACAGCTTAAAAGTGAACTCCAGCAAGTATGGCTCATAGTCAGTCCTGTAACCGAAATTTTTTGAGTGTCTCTGTAAATAAACGAAATACTCTACGCACTCAAATCTACAGAAAAACATATTCTAGTGCACCTCAGTAATGTATATCAATTTCATTAAAATGCACTGTAAACAATTTTTCCCTATAGATATTAATGCAATTGAATACGTTTCTGCGTTCCTGTAAACGAACTATAAATACTACTTACTCTATACTCTATATAAACCATGTTGCCAGCTACCTCTGTGACGCATATAAATTTCTTTATGTTCAAAACAGTGTAACATAATAAATTTACTGCAAACCATTTTTTCCATTGACCGTAATGTGACAGAATATTTTGGAGTGTCCCCACATACAAATTATAATTTTTACTTATTCTGCAGTTTTCTCTATAGAAAAGATGTTGTCGTCTACCTCAGTGACGAATATCAATTTTGTTATGATTGAACTAGTGCAACCTTATTAAAATGCACTGTAAACGATTTTTTCGCATTTACCATAATGCATCGGGATACTTTTGATTGCTCCTGTAATCTAATCATACATGCTACACACTTCATGTTCAATACTGAAAGTGCTATGGTCAACCTGAATAACATACATAAATTACATGGCAATCCGACTGTATTTACGCGGGTTAGAGCGTGGTCAGACCGATAGACGGACAGACAAACCGAATTCAAAAACACGTTTAAACTATGTTGAAAAGTGTTAAAAAATTAGTCATAAACGCCAGAATTTTGATATTGTTTAATCTATAATGGTATTTCTGCTGAGTGTACTAAAATTTCATTTTTTCTACCAGAATACTTTTTATAATTTTTGAAAATTAGTCTACCGACACAACGGTTCATATTATCAGTTTGTAAAAAAAAAAAAAAAAAAAAAAAAAAAAAATTACACGCTAAAAATAGTGACCACTATTTTGAACCAAAAGTGGTATGGTGGAACATTTCTGGTGTAATATAACATCATTAATAGTTTTTGTTTTGCGAACGAAATAGTTGCTATCATTTCTGGAGCACAATTGCAGTGAAAGTTTTTACAGTGCTTTAAAATGTAGTGATTAGATGTAAGAATAATAGAAAATAACGACATAGATCAAATAGCTTTTCTAAAAAATAAAGAATGAAGAAAGAAAAACGTTTTCCTTTTCACTTGAATTTGCTATGCATCGGCGATGAAAAAAATTTAATTTAATGAAAATAATGACTCTGGTTTTTATCTTTTATAATAATTTCCATATTTTAACTATTTTTAGAATAGTTATATATGTCCATGCACAATTATGCATGATTGCACAAATAAAAATATTCTACAAATAAACAGAAATTAGAAATTACTATAAATTATAAAGTGCATTCATTTTTAGATTGTTCGTAATTATATAAATACGTAGTATACCTATAGTTGTCGTCTGGTTCATTTTATTAAATCAAAATAATCACTTAATTAATTCAATGATATTCCTTGATAAGTACTGATTCTATGCTGGTGATTCATGGTGATTACTTCCTATTTAAGATGGTCTCAAATTATTTCCGTATTACTGAATTTAAAAACCAAATTTGTATACTAAAGTTGTTTGATTATAGCAATCCTATAATCTACCGACAGTTTTTTGGATAGACGTTTTCGGAGAAATAGATATTAAATGGAAAAAGAGTGTAAATATGGATTTCAAGTTCTGAAATTTTCAAAGTTAGGGTTTAGTAGGCGTCACATTTGCTATTGGAATTTTCAGTAAATCTGAACAAAAGATAAAATGTTGCCAACTTAAAATGTACTTATTTTATTGCGAAAATTAATCATATAATAACAGACAATATAATTCCCTTCACTGAAATAATAATGATGACTGTTTTACAATGTCTTGTATTGTATATTTGCCCATAGTATAATTTTAATGTACCAGAATTATAATTAATTGTTTGTAAAACTGTATTGAAACTTAATTTTCTAAAATAAAATTAATATCTATAATATGAAAATCTGCACATAAAATAAATTTTGTATTCGTGCATTTTGGCATAAGAGTGAAACAGCTATTGCACCAAGATATGAATATTTATATAACTAGTTATAGTACGAACGCACCTCATTTGTCACGTTTGACGTACGATTTCCAACTTGTTTCCCATTAATTTCGATGTTAGCGAATTGAAACTTGGCAATATTTTCTATAGTTAATGATTTGCAAAATTAGGTGAAATCTTTTTGTCTCTTTATGCGGTAATTTTTTCAGGAACGCCACCTCATATAGGTGGTTATTTCCAAGTATTCTTACACTGTAAAAAAGTGACAAATGTTTCTTAATCTATGAAAATATAATATAACGACGTACAAAATTATGCAATAATCTCTTCCGAGTTACCCACAATTCCAAAAAGTTTTCTTTATCTTTAGAAACATTAAAAACCTATATATTTTTGGGATTTAAAGAAGCATTTATAAAATAAAAAGTTTCTTCTGCTACCACTGACTTTTGGAAACGTTTCCTATTAATTTTTATAGTGCATTAAAAAGTTTTCTCAAACTGGAATATCGGTTTTTAGAATTCTACCAATTCTCATCTAAACATTTACAGCTGCGTAACTGAATTTATACATGCAAGAGTAACACATTGATATCAATGTTAATGTTAGTGTTGTTAATTTATCATCTTTTTTTTATCATGAAAATATATACTTGAGAATTGATAGTATCCTAAAAATTGATATTTCGGTTTGAGAAAATTTAATAATACACTATAAAAACAACAAGAACGAAAAATCATGCATCAAGCATAGATATGTAACACTTTTCAACACTTCCAAAATAAGTTTACATATCTTTATCGTTTAATAAAGTGAATGATGATGTCTAAGTAAACAATTTGGAAAACGTATAACGTATTTAAAAACCAAATTTTAGTAGTTACCAACAATATTCGGAAAACTATCCGAACTCTTTTGTGCAGCCTTGTATATGATCTATAGACTTGTATATATACTACATTGAATGCTAAATTTTAATTCAGTCAGGAATCGCATATCACAGTTTAAAATTCCCCTTCTGGAATATACGTCAATAAACAGAAATGTACTCGAGATCTTTTGTACTGCCCTGTATACGATTTATAGAATTTATGAACACCAAATGATAGGCAAAAAAAAATGAGTTAAATTTAAAAACGTGTTCCGAAACCGAAAACTTACTACCATCAATTATTGTTAACAGACAGTATTTTAACAGAAAACTTTTGTGTGACCCTGTCAATGTATGTTCTACACACAATATTCTATAGTGCTCTCAAAATACACTTCATTCATCGCATGTAATGCATCTCAGTAATATATGTCAATTTCAATAATGTTTGAAAAAGCGAAACATTATTAAAATACACCGCAAATGATTTTTCCCCTATACAGGAATGTAATGGATTTCTTTTGAGTGTCCCTGTGCAGGAACTGTAAGTGCTATGCACACCCTATTCTATAGTAAACTTTTTGTAGTACACCTCAGTGATATATATCAATTTCAATGTGTTTGAAATGGTGTAACATCATTAAAACACACCACAAATGATTTTTCCCCATAGACCGTAATGTAACGGAATTCTTTTAAGTAACCCTCTAAAGTAGCTATAAGTGCTACACACTTCATTTTCAATGCAGAACATGACATAGTAAACCTTAATAGCACATATTAATTGCATGGCAATCCGAGTATATTTATGTGAGTTAGAGCACGGATAGACGGCAGACAGAGAAACGTATAATTTCTCTGTCCACCGCTGATAGACGATTGGGATTATCACGCTTTCTGATTGGTTGTTGAACCGAACGCTTCTTAAGTCGTTTTCGGTGTTGAGCTTGGTTTATTATATAATGGTGTAACATCTATTAATTTCTATATAATCTATAATTAATTTCTAAATATCGTATAATAAATAATATAATGTAATATCATATATAAAATAATGTATATAAAATATTAAATATATATATATATATATATATATATATATATATATATATATATAACATTAATATATAATATAATCTAATTAATTTCTATATAATCTAATTTCTATATAATCTAATATTTCTATATAATATAATATTTCTATATAATCTAACAATTTTTCATATAATATCTTCTTATATCTTCATAATCCTCTCAAATACCGGAAATGACTTAAGAAGCGTTCGCTTTTACAATCTGTCAAAAAGCATAACAATCCCAATCGTCGATCGGTGGTGGAGACGGAAATTATGCCAGACAAACCGAATTCATAAACACTTTTCAACTATGTTTGAAAGTGTTAAAAACTACTTGGAAACGTTTCCGAAATTCAATGGCAGCAAAAAAAATTGGTTTTATACATGTTTATTTAAATCTCGAAAATATATTGGTTTCAATGGTTTCTGAAACAAATTAATAAGATAATTAATTAAGATAACGAACACTTTTCGGAATCGTGGTTAACTCGGGAGTGGTTATTGTATGGTTTTCATTTGGGGTTATGTTACCTTTTCTTAGATTAAGAAACATTTACCTGTCTTTTTTTTAATGTGCACATGTAAAATTTATATTTTGCATACAGAAGCTATTTTTTCATGTACCTGTTTTATATAGACATATTTATATGAATTAACGTAAATCACACAATATCTGTAACGTATATATAGATGCTTAATAAATCATAATACCCACACTGCAAAAAAAGTGTTGCTTTTACAGTATAATATTAGCATCCCAGCTGCCACTATTATACCGTAAAATTAACAGTAATAAACAGTTAACAATACGAAGTTAACAATACTCGTCTATCCATCCTCTTTCGTTTTATCAAACTCAGCAGGGCGAGTATTGTTGAGTACTGGAATGTGGGTAGCCATAGTTTGGACAAAAACTGTGCTAGGCGTTGTGCGTCTTTCGCCATTATTATGTATAAAGGCATTCTACCTAATCGATAACTATCCAGAAGCAGCGCCATCTATGAGAAAATTTTTGAACTAATATTTTTATTTGATTAAACAAAATTTCAGATCATAAGAAGCATTTTCGTCCAAACCGCACTCTCGAAACTGAATAAATCATACAAATAAATTACACTTGAAAACATTAAAAATCTCCCTTATCTGCAGATTGATTTATTATTGTAAAAAAAAATTCTTCATCTTTACATAACAAGTAATATATAAACATTTTTTCAAGTCAATTCCTACTTTTTAATCATAAATATATAAAATAAACGCGTGGAGCATTAATGTCCCACGTTATCTTTATTGAACATTTTTTTTATAATCATCGTTGCGGTATTTTATTTTTGTGACATCACTAATTTGAGGAAAATTTCATTTCATTTATGAAAACAATGGGAGAAAACTTTTTCTCCCATATAAAACTAAAATTAATTAATTAAATTTATTTAATGAATTAATATTTGAAAAAACTGTATTAACATCAAGTGTCATCCACGACAAGTTAAAAAATGTATTTGAACTTGAGTGGATGAATAGAAAATATTTTATTAACGATTGCAAATTTGAACAAGATACACTGCTCAAAACAATTAAAGGATATTGCAGTTTTAGGTGGATTTTGTATCTGGGAAACTTTTTAGCTGATTGATACATGGTCGACAGACATAGTAGGTTATATGAGAATAAATTACACATGTTTGGCAGAAAAAAATGCATTTTATTGCGCATTTGTGTACAAAAGGGAAAAAACACAATTTGTGCATATGAGAAAAAAAGAATAAGAAAAGGTGTTTTCTTCAAAGAAAATCATTTTCAGTAGGGGATATGGTTTCCACGGGCGGCCAGCAACGTTGAACACCTTTGAGGCATGGACTCAATGAGGCTATTAATGACGAGTTGGGGTATTCTGCTCCACTCTTCCAGAAGAGCTCTTTCCAGTTCTTGGAGAGTTTGTGGGGGTTGTTGGCGGCCAGAAACTCGTCTTCCTAGAGCGTCCCAAACGTGCTCGATTGGATTCATGTCTGGAGAACACGCTGGCCATTCCATTCGAACGATTCCTTCCTCGAAAAGGAAATCCTCCACCAGGTTTGCACGATGTGGCCTGCAGTTATCGTCCATTAAAATGAAGTTATCTCCGATTGCTGCAGCGTAAGGGACTACAATAGGTCTGAGGATCTCATCCCTATATCGGCGACCAGTCAGAGCTCCATCTCGAATGATGTAGAGGTCAGTGCGCCCGTCAATGGAGATGCCACCATACACCAACACTCCTCCACCGCCAAATCTGACACTTTCGTGCACGAACGCAGGATTATTCCTACTGCCACGGTCCCTCCAGATGAAAATAGGCCTATTATCCGGATGCACAGAAAAACGGGACTCGTCAGAAAACAGAATATTGCTCCATTCATTTATCCTCCAGTTGACATGCTCGGTTACCCACTCCCTGCGGTCGCGACGATGCCTTGATGTTAATCTAACACATACCATCGGTCGGCGAGCATACAGACCTACAGCATGGAGCCGGTTTCGGACAGTCTGAGTTGAAATCGTGGTGCCTGTAGCCAAGCGAAGGTGTTGTTGGAGAAGAGTAGCGTTCATGTTTCGGTGTCTCCGAGCTGTTAACGCTAAATACCAATCTTCATTGGGCGTTGTTGCCCGTCTACGACCTTGCCCTGGTGTTCGGCCTGCACATCCACTCTCCAAAAAACGGTTCCAGATCCTGGAAATGACACTTTGTGGCACTCCAATGGCTTGCGCTACTTCGGCTTGAGTTTGGCCCCCTTCTAACCTACCAACAATTCTCCAAGCTTCTGAATCTGTGAAATGACTTCGCTGAGACATCGTACTCATCGAAACAAAGCAATCACTGAATGCCGATCATCCTTGTCTTCATTCTCTTTTATCCAGTTGAAAGTCAAATTTCATTCGCTGCCGCTGAAGCGACGTTTTTGACGTCGAACTCAAAATTTGCATACTCCACAGTTTGAAAACCAGAAAAATTTGCATTTGTGATTCTCTTCTTCTATTTTCGGCAAAAAAATTTTCGTTTATATCTTTATTTTATATAAAACTTCAAATATCCTTTAATTGTTTTGAGCAGTGTATATAAATTATAGAGAGTGTGAGCTAATAGTAGGAATTGAAAAAAAAATTGATTAGCTTACAACAATGGATGCGTTTCAGAAGATATGGATTTGAAACGAACAATGATTAAAGAAGACATTTTAAAACTTTTAAATTAAACATTTTCAAACTTTTTTTTTATCGTCGAATTTCGACGGCGCGTTTGGGGAGATGCAATGCACATGCGCATAGGAGCTCATTCGGTTATTACGGGGGGGGGGGGGAGGAGATGTGTGCTTTATTTACTATGTTCTTTTATTGACTGAATATGAGATGAACTTAGGGATATACTATTTGTGTGATACTTCATAGGTCCAGGAAATTTTCTTTCTTGCCGTGGGGAACATGGCGGTAATATCAAACTGATTTGCATTATTACACAGTTGTTTACGGATTGTTTGTTTGGAGTTTGCATCGGAAATAGTACTGTAATTCACTGTGGGACAAAACTTTTAAAATAAAATATTGGAAAGACTGTTTCATACGCAAGCTTATTTTACTAATATTGTTATTGTAATTTTTTTCCGTCAAGTTTTGACGGGTCCCATCTAGCATATTTTTAAGTTTTGATTATATTTTCATAAAATTTTAATTGTATCGACAAAATTTTGCATGGATTATATATATTAAATTTCAAACCATTCGGTGGGATCGTTTTTGTGCTGTTATATGCTGAAAGACGGGCAGACGGATGTACCAGACGACGAGAATAGGTGCTACATATTTATATAGTTACGAGCGCACCTCATAAATGGACAACTTCCAATTAGCCTAATTCTCCACAGGCCCTTTGCATTAAACCTGAAAAAGACCAGGCCAATTGGAAAAAAGGAAGATGATTCTCCAGTTAGTCGGGCTCTTTGAAAACAGCCTAGGCTTATTGCAAAGAGCCGGATTTCTCAATTAGCCTACGACATATATATAGATAATTAAATAATGAAAATTTGTATCAATCACCATAAAAACAAAACAACACACCTTTCGAGCTGGAAATTTTTAGCAGCCCGTCATCAGCCAAAGCAAACACGTGTCCGTAAGGGGACAAGGTCACAAAAGGGCAAAGAGAAACCTTACAAAGAATGCGACAGATGGCGCTAGCTGAAAGAAAAATACCAATCATAGAGGAGCGCATACAGAAGAGAAAAGTGTAGCCAAAATGTAAGTGAAAAAAATAGAAAAACCAGTGGGTAAGTGTGATTGAAGACGGTTTCGTTTAATATTCTTTTCAAAACACTTCTTTAATAAATAAATCCAAATGAACATTTTTAATTATAATTATCAATACACTATCTCAATAAGAACATAGATGGCAGCCAAACAAACAAAGTTATTTTTACTAGGACTTCCCTCAAAGGGATTGCTGAGTGTTGTCTGTGTGATTGTCGGAGTGATATTGCTGAGAACATAGGGTTAACAATTACGATATAATGAAAAAGAGAAAATTAAATGATAGAATTGAAAAATATATATAAATTCATATACACTGTTAAAAAATAGATTAAACTTCCAATATGACGTCAGATTAATTTTCTTTTTAATTCTCTAATGACGTCATATTAACCAGCTTTCTGTACTTACACATACTCATACTCCTTGTATTATTGAGAAATGTTTGAAAATTTACGTTATATTACCAATATGACGTCATATTAATCTTTTTTTCAATTAGTGAAACTCTTTATTTCATTTTCATTTTACTCGTGGAAATCATTCAATAGAAAAATAATTATTGTAGAAAAAAAATTATTGTAGATTTTTAATTGTTGGCAACTGCTATAGCGAAAAATGTTTAAATTTAATAGGAAAAGGCTGTTTGATTTTTGTTTTTTTTATCTTTACATTAAAATAATAAGATTTTTTCCAAATTTTATGATTTTCAGCATGACAGTGGGTATTCAGCTGGAAGTACACAAAATTTCAAGTTTCTAATTTATACAGATTGTGCGAACCGACTCTGTGACAGACAGACAGAGAAGCGCGACGAATAGGGTTTCGTGAGATGAACGAAGCCCTAAAAAAGGAAGGGGAGAGAAAGATACAGAATGAATACAAACATCAAAAGAAGTACATTAAAAATGAATGAATAAAAAAATCAAAAGAATTACATTAAAAATAAATAAATATATATATACTAGCAAAACCCGCGGCTGTGCTCGCGTAATTCTTATTAAATGCCAAGTGGTATTCGTTGGACTATTTTCATTAGAGGAAGTTTCACTGCCACAGATAATTCAGAAATTACTAATTACGCCACACTAAAGTCGAAAAAAAAATCGAAATTTTAGAAGGTCTTTCGCTCTTTTACAACCCTCCCCTGTGGTAGTGTCACTGATATAAAATATAGCCTATGTTACAGCAGGGACAGTTACCATCACTTTTGAAAATGGTTCTGTAGTTCCAGAGATTCCATAGAAGTTGTAATTTAGAATGTTTCTAAACCACTTTTCGCTCATCTCACCCTTTTAAATTTCGGATTTTTTTAGAATTTGTTCTTAGAGAGCATTTAAATTTTATAAATAACTACCATGCCAAATTTCATGTTTGTAGCTCCTTCAGTATAAAAAAAATCGAAATTTTAGAATGTTTTTCGCCCATCCACTCCCCTGGGGTTAGTGGCACCGACATAAAATATAACCTATGTTGGAGCAGGGACTGTCACCATCAATTTGCCACCATCACTTTTGAAAACTGTTCTGTAGTTCCAGAGATTCCATAGAAATTGTAATTTAGATTTTTTTTTAAAATGTGTTCTTAGAGAGTATTTACATCTTATAAGTAACTACCATGCCAAATTTCATGTTTCTAGCTCCTTAAGTATATAAAATCGAAATTTTAGAACGTTTATCGCTCTTGCACCCCCCTGGGGGTAGTGGCACCGATATAAAACATAGCCTATGTTACAGCAGGGAGTGTTACCATCAATTTGCCATCATCACTTTTGAAAATGGTTATGTAGTTCCAGAGATTCTATAGAAATTGTAATTTAGAATGTTTATAGAACGCTTTATGTTCATCTCACCCTTTTAAATTTCGAATTTTTTTAGAATTTGTTCTTAGAGAGCATTTACATCTTATAAATAACTACCATGCCAAATTTCAAGTTTCTAGCTCCTCCAGTATAAAAAAATCGAAATTTTCGAACGTTTTTCGCTCGTGCACCCCCTTGGGGGTAGTGGCACCGACATAAAATATAGCCTATATTGGAACAGGGACTATCACCATCAATTTGCCACCATCACTTTTGAAAATGGTTATATAGTTCCAGAGTTTCCACAGAAATTGTAATTTAGAATGTTTTTTTAACACTTTTCGCTCATCTCACCCTTTTAAATTTCGAATTTTTTAGAATTTGTTCTTAGAGGGCATTTACATTTTATAAGTAACTACCATGCCAAATTTCATGTTTGTAGCTCCTTCAGTATAAAAAAAATCGAAATTTTAGAATGTTTTTCGCTCTTGCACCTTCTGGGCTTAGTGGCACTGATGTAAAATATAGCCTATGTTGGAGCAAGTATTGTCACCATCAATTTGCCACCATCACTTTTGAAATCGCTTCAGTAGTTCCAGAGATTACGCCCTACAAACAAACAATAAACAAACAACCTTTACTTCTTTATAATGTTAGTATAGATAAAAGAGAAATAAGTAAAATTAAATAAATAAAATAAAAGAGACAAAAAAAAAATATTATAAAAGTAATTTCTAAACTGAAGAGAGAAAAGAAGATTATGAGAGATCTTTGACAAGATTATCGGATAAAAAGTTAAAATTTCAGTATAAATTCACCTTGTTTAATAATTAAAATTCATAAAGATACAACTAAATGTAAATATATTGCTTGAAGGTGCGTAAAAACACACATAAAACATTTAAAAGCACATTAAAGTCCTTTTAAAAATTCAAAACGTTTTCAACCGAACTAACTACTCGGTCATCATCAGTGAAAAACTAATAGTTAAGTTGAGTTGTTGTCTCTTCGCGTTTTCTAGCTTGCCCGGGACAAACCATTTTACTTCAAGGGTGTGGAATATAAGGTGGGATGGGGAAGGTCATTCAACATTTCAAAAATAAGTATAGGTTAATAAATCATGCATTAATTCATTCCAGACTGCTTGGATATCATATGATAATACATTGTTACAGACTATTTCTTTTTAACACTTTCCAACCTAGTTGAAAAGTGTTTATGACTTCGGTTTGACTTCGGCTCGTAAATACGCTCGGATTGCACTGCAATTTTTATATGTTAATTTCGTTATCTATAGCATGTTCCCTATTTCAACTGAAGTGAGTAGCACTTATAGTTTTTTTACAGGGACACTAAAAAGAATTCCGTTACATTACGGTCTATGGGGAAAAATCATTTGCGGTTTATTTTAATGATGTTACACAATTTCAAATACACTGTAATTGATATATATCACTAAGGTGCATTACAAGAAGCTTAATATGGAATAGGGTGTGCATAGCACTTATAGTTACTTTACAGGGACAGTCAAAAGAATTCTGTTACATTACGTCTATGGAGAAAAATCGTTTGCGGTTTTACTAAAATAATGTTTCAGTATTTTAAACGCATTGAAATTTATATATATCACTAAGGTGCATTACAAGAGGCTTACCACAGAATATTGTATGTATAGCAGTCATCGTTCATTTACAGGGATACACAAAAGAATTCTCCACTGTCTTTTTAACAAAAGTTCCTGGAAGTGCGTTTTAAGTTACTGAACGCGATTTTAAATTTAACTCACTTTTAGTCTATTACTTGGTGTGTATAAATTCTGTATTTCATATACAGGGCAGCACAAAAGTTGGCGAACACACTTCCGTTTATTGACAGAAACTCCAGAAGGAGAATTTTAAACTGTGCTACGCGTTTCCTAACTAAACTAAAATTTAGCATCCTATGTAGTGTATATACAAATCTATAGATCATATACAGGACTGAATAAAAGTATTCGGATATTTTTCCAAATATTGTATATGTTGGAAATATATGTTGGAAATTCCTGAAATTAAGTTTTTAAATATGTTATGCGTTTTCCAAATTGTTTACTTAGATGTTGTCTTTCAGCTTATTAAACGGTAAGGATTTGTAAAATTATTTTGGAAGCGTTGGAAAGTGTTACATAATCTGTGCTTGACGCATGATTTTTCGTTCTTGTTTAGATATTATTTCCAGAGACTCTCTTATGATAGCTTCCTGGTGATTATTTGTGTGGAATATAATTTTGGATCCATTGAAATCTACTTTTACAGGATCAGTTTGTGCTAATCTTGCTAACTCAGTGTGGGGTCTATTTAATCTGAGAGCAGAATCAAAACTTTTAATTTAAACAAATTTAAAGTGAAAGATGTAAAAAAAGGAATACAGGTACAATTAAACGCTTGAAGTTTTGTAAAGTTAACTACATCCCAAGGTTTTTTAAAAGTATGAGACATTCTCTCTTTAAGTTTGGCATTATATTAATCGCAGTCCCTCCCCCAAAGTTGCGGGTTTTGTTAAATAGGAAAATTGACCCAATCCAGGCCATCAATAGATCAGGGGTGTATATTATACCATTCCAGAAAGATAACAAATATTTTATGTCGTAGGTATGACATTGGGGAAATTTCGGGACAGAATAAAAGAACATGAAGCAGATCTGAGATTAAATAGACTCCACTCTGCGTTAGCAAGATTAGCACAAACTGAACCTTTAAAAGTAGATTTCAATGGATCCAAAATTATATTCCGCACAAATAATCACCAGGAAGCTATCATAAGAGAGTCTCTGGAAATAATATCTAAAAAAGAAATAGTCTGTAACAATGTATTATCATATGATATCCACGCAGTCTGGAATGAATTAATATATGATTGATTAACGTGTATTTATTTTTGAAATGTTGAATGACCTTTTCCATCCCACCTTATATTCCACACCCTTGAAGTAAAAGGATTTGTTCCGGGCAAGCTAGAAAACGCGGAGAGGCAACAACTCAACTTAACAATTAGTTTTTCACTGATGATGACCGAGTAGTTCAGTTGAAAACGTTTTGAATTTTTAAAAGGACTTTAATGTGCTTTTAAATGTTTTATGTGTGTTTTTACGCACCTTCAAGAAATATATTTACATTTAGTTGTATCTTTATGAATTTTAATTAATTAAGATTATTGGAATTTGTAAAAATAAAAAATGCTTCATGAAAATCCATGTGAATGGGAGAGACATGAAAAGAAATTATTTTGGCCATGGAAAAATTCAAACAGTGACTTGAAGTCAAACAATGAGAGGCAATCGAAGATTTGGAAAATTTTTGATTAGAAATATACCTCTGATGCTCGTTTAATCTGAACTTTAATGATCTCTTAGTTTGACCAATGTAACCTAAATTAGAAGAACAAGGAATAAAATACACGCCCCAACGGTTCTCAATAGGATTAGGATATTTCAGAGAAGATAATTTTATTTTATTTATAGGTTTGAAGATAACTTTAAAATGAAACGAGAAAGTTATCTTCAAACCTATTAATAAAATAAAATTATCTTATCTGAAATATCCTATTCCTATTGAGAACCGGTGGGGCGTGTATTTTATTAATAGGTTTGAAGATAACTTTCTCGTTTCATTTTAAGGTTATCTTCAAACCTATAAATAAAATAAAATTATCTTCTCTGAAATATCCTATTCCTACTGAGAACCGGTGGGGCGTGTATTTTAATCCTTTTTTTGTAATTTAGGTTATATTGGTCAAACTAAGAAAGCATTAAAGTTCAGATTAAGCGAGCATCAGAGGTATGTTTCTAGTCAATAATTTTCCAAATCTTCGCTTGCCTCTCATTGTTGGACTTCAAGTCACTGTTTCAATTTCTCCATGGCCAGAATCATTTCTTCACCTGTCTCTCACACTCACTTGGATTTTCATTAAGCATTTTTATTTTTAACTAGTCGGATGTGCCAATCCCAAAAGTTTCTTCTATCTCAGTCATGTTAATACTGAGTTAAAATTGTTGTTAAAATTCGCTATCACATCGCCAATAAAATCAATATATTTCGTCATTCTGTTGTACGTCAGCTGCTTGCGAATCGTCGGGTTACAAGGATGCGAACAACCGATGTATACTAAACTACGAAAAGTCCTTCTGGCCTGAACCGACAGGAACAGATAGCCTCCCTATTCCTTGGTTTTACGATTTTAGCTAATTTTACTGGAAAACACGAAGGTAAACTGCGTGGAACCTAAATAAAGAAGATTCAATCCCAGTTCTCGTCAACATTGAATTTGAATGAGAATATCGCCAAATTAGTCCTCTACAGCCAAGTTGGCTTCATTAATGGCTACTTATTTTGGCCGCCAAATTTGGCGATATTCCACCAACTGTCGCCAAGTTTGGCGAGAATTTGACGTTGGCGAATATAAATATATAGTGATAAGCATATAATAGGATTAATGGTTACAACAATGAAAGAAAATTTGCCGAAACCATGTTAACAAAAACTCGTAAATTAAACCCGTTTATGGATGAATTCTGCTGTTTTGTTTGAAAATATCAGCCACCCTAAAATTTCAAACCGCTATATCTCAGCCATTTTTTAAGATAGAGGCAAAACAAAAATTGCTCCAGATTCTCCGGATAAGGCCGAACATTTAACGAAAAAAAGTTTTAGGATTTCTAATTTTTTTGAATTTGCACATCTTTTTGAATTTGAAATCTTTAAATGGCAATCACAGCGGCCCCTTTCGTTGAAATATCCCCAAATTCTAATAGAACCTGCTTGCCATTGCCAAAAACATAGAAAAAAAAATGTGGTTCAATTTGAAGCATAATATCATACAATTTTTGATGATACAATAGTGAAAATGGAACAAAAATATCGATCACAGCGCCCCCTTTCGTCGAAATATCCCCAAATTCTGATAGAACCTGCTTGCCATAGCCAAAAACCTAGAAAAAAATGTGGTTCAATTTGAAGCATAACTTCATACATTTTTAGATGGTACAATACTGAAAATGGAACAAAAATATCGATCACAGGCCCCCTTTCGTCGAAATATCCCCAAATTCTGATAGAACCTGCTTGCCATAGCCAAAAACATAGAAAAAAAATGAGGTTCAATTTGAAGCATAACTTCATACACTTTTCGATGATACAATGAAGACACACAGACAGACGGACAGACAGACATTTTGTAAAAATATGTTTTTCGGAATCTCTGACCCCTAAAACGTGTAAATCCGTCGAAAACCGGAAGTCGAAAAAAATTTCGATTACAATACTTTCTTCTATTATAGATAGAATAAAGTAAAAATTCCGATTATCTTTTCAATGATCTCTCATCATCTCCTTTTCTATATTCAGATTGGAATTTACTTTTGTATATATTTTTTTCTGACTGTTTTATTTTATTTATTTATTTTTATTTATTTATTTATTTGTTATATATTCAGTTATTTATTTTTAATGTCCTTCTTTTAATGTACTTCTCTGGATGTTTTTATTCATTCTGTCTCTCTCTCCTTTTTTTTTTTCACTTACATTTTGGCTACACTTTTCTCTTCTGTATGCTCTCCTCTATGATTGATGGTTTCCTTTCAGCTAGCGCCATCTGTCGCATTCTTTGTAAGCTCCCTCTTTGCCCTTCTGTTCATTTGTGACATTGTCCCTTTTTGGACACTTGTTTGCTTTGGCTAAGGCTCCTATAACTATTATAGGAGCCCTAGCTTTGGCTGATGACAGGCTACTAAAAATTTCCAGGTCGAAACGCGTCCTGTGTGTTGTTTTGTTTTTATGATGATTGATACAAAGTTTCATTATTTAATTGTGATTTATCGCTAGTTTGTCGGTGCTGTTTCATCTATATATATATAGATATTTTGTTATTATGCATAGATTATTTTGTCGATAAGTTTATGTATATATTGTGTAGCCTTTATTTGCATTCCAGGTCATCTCAATTTATAGGTACCTCAATTTATATATGAAAAAAATCAGTTTTGAAATATATATGTAAAGTGCATCTGCATAATATTTAAAAAATGCTGCAGTTTCATTAAAATAAGTTAAGGGGCCGCTTCACTGGGCTTCCTCTATCCAGAAATTCTGTATTAACCTATGAAAAAATTTAATTATGTGATTACTCATTACCTAATTCATTTGTCACAATAAAGATTTCGACATCAGAAAGTAGACGTAATATGCCAACGTGGTGCGTTTTTAAAAATCGTGTCCCAAATGTAAGTATTTTTTTTTAAAATGAACAAATACAAAAATTTTCCTCAAGTAGAAATTTGAAAGTTTCCATTTTTTTTAAAGTATACTTAAAATTTAAGGAGGCATTTTTTAAAAACGCACCACGTTGGCATCTTCTATCTACCTTTAGATTTTGAAAACCGTTTTTCGATAATTATATCAGGTAATTAGTAATCACCTAATAAAATTTTCCCATAGATATATTACATGGGATTTCGAGACCGAGAAGGTGAAAACTTGTAACGATGGAGGGTCCCCTTAATAAGAATTTGTCTATAATCAGGGGTCGGAAAAACTACTTTTTTATAAAAAAAGAAGAATACCAATGTTAAAAATGCACAAATAATACACAAAAAAGCAGCAAACAGCTGTTTCGAATCCACAAGCGCGATTCTTTTTTAGTGCGACAAAGACTAAAGCACAGCATGCTAGAAAAAGCAAGACTTGCACAAGCTTGCTTTTTCTAGCACGTTTTTTTACACGGGCACGGGCAACGCCTGGCGGGTCAGTTAGTTATAATGCCTCTGAAATTGCCTTTAATATTTCTACTACTACATAATATTACCTACAGTGTTACAATAAATAAAAAGGTTACTGTAATTAGTATCGTAGGCGCCATTGTATATTTACCTGTCGCGGATCTTAAAAGTCAGTAGACATTAAGCATAAATGCCGAAGTGTGTCAGTTATGCATTTATGAAAACCCCTGAACTAGATAGTTTAGGATAGTAAGTGACACACTTCGGCATTTATGCTTAATGTCTACTGACTTTTAAGATCCGCGACAGGTAAATACACAATGGCGCCTACGATACTAATTACAGTAACCTTTTTATTTATTGTAACACTGTAGGTAATATTATGCAGTAGAAATATTAAAGGCAATTGTAGGAGCATTAATATGTAACTAGCTGGCCCGCCCGGCGTTGCCCGTGCCGGTGTAAAAAACAAGGAGAGCAAAGAGAGAAACAATCGGATAGAGATAGACGTCTAGAAGAAAGTCGCGACGAATTTTAATCCGATTGCACGCCAAGGGTCAAAAGTGGGCGATACTGACAGCAAATATGGTTTAAAGGGAATATGATTACCATAAAGAGCTTCTAAAAGTTTTATGTTTCATCAAACCATACTCGCTAGAATACGTCAATTAGTATGCAGCCCGATTATGACACTTTATCCAAGACGATTAGATAAGAATAATGATAGATTTTCTAATCTTCCGTAATCTATACTTATAAAGGAGATTTTCTCATAATCAACGTCGAGCCTCAACCGTTTGTCTTAGAACAATGAAATTTGGAAGACATGTTCTTTACACAATGTAGGCACGTACTAAGAAAGGATTTTTTAAAATTCACAGCATAAGGGGGTCAAATGGGGGGGGTTGAAAGTGTTTGATAATTTCGTCTTTCCGGCGTATCTCAGCAGGAGTTTTGTTTCTACAAAAAGACTCACATTTGAAATTGTTTTTTACGTAGAGCACAGGGTTTACGTAGAGCACAGGATTTCCCTTTTAAATAATGCTCATTTCATCATATATAATTTTATTTGTCGATACACCAAACATTCAATTAGAAATTTTTAGTTCTATTTTCCCGGTTAAACTTAGAGAACATAAAATTTAGCAACAAATCGGCTTCGTTTCCGTAAAAAAATAGAACGATAAATTTATTCCGAATCAATAGAATCAGTGTTGCTACAAAACATATTCTTCTTTTATAAAAATAAAATAATAGATAAATAATCAAAATCATTGAATTTCAAGAAAAAAATATATAAGTTTTTTTTAACTAAAGGTTATTTACATTACTATAAAATTTGCAACATGGTTAAAAAAAAAAGTGATCAAATATAAAATGTAATGCAAAAAAAGTGATGTTTGTAACTGTTTCTAAACACGCTAAGAAACGTTTTAATATATTTTCACTTATGTATTACAATTAATATTTGAATACTTTATGTAGTATTTGATACTGAAATAATGCGAATTCTTATTATTTCATTACCGTGTAATTAAAAATGATTTTCCTTCGAAGACTCCAAGTTTGACTACTGGATCACTGTAAATATGCTTTTATGTCCAATTCTTAATCGACATAGAAACATATTTAAAGTCGGTTTTATGTAGTTTTTAAATAATCACTTCTGATAAAATTAGTTAAAAAATAGCTTGTAATAGTGAAGTTGTCTATGGTTTATCAGTATAAATATGAAAACAGAGAATTTTGAAAACCTTATTTGAAAACAAAGTTGAAAATTTTGGTTAAGTTTAATAACTCCCTGTATTAGAGCTGTTATTAGACACTAGCAGTGTATCACGCTAGTTGTGGATCTGATTCATTTAAAGGATAAACAAAATCTGCTGCAGAAATGATAGATTTTTTTAATACTAAAATTTTCTTCCTGAGATTTAGAAGAAAATGAATATTGAAACAATACTCTTTATATTGCCAAATCTTGACCAATATTGTAACTATCGGTATGAAATATTATCCCTGTATTGGAGTGTTGACATTTTACCAATACTGGTTTACATTTTACCAATACTGGTCAGTACAAAATACTTCCCCATTCATTGAAAATACTTCCAATACAAAGCCAACATTTCATCCATATTGGCAATTCATTGCAAATATTTCCAATGTTTAGCTAATATTTCTGTAAAACTGGTATTAAGGCTATTAAATATGCCACTATTACAATATTTGCAATGTAACAGCAATTATTCGAATGTAAATGTTTAACAAATAGTGGTATTATTTCACTTTGAAAAATTTCTGAAAAATGCAGCAGTGACGCAATATTAGACCTCAATATAAAGAATTGTAGAGTAATCCATGAAGAATTTTAACAAGTATATCCACGATAATGCAGGAATGTGAGAGCTATTAAATTTTCAAAATCACGATTAGAATGTTATTTAAATTTACCAAATTTCACGTGGTTCAGGTTCAAAAACTAAATGTTCTTTGTGCTTGTCAGCTTTAAAAATCAACACCAGGATAAATTTTTTCAGTTTATATAAGATAAAAATTGACTATGTACACTATATATAATTTTAAAGTATAATAAACATCATAATATTTCAATTCAAATTATTTGTCCTCCCATTTGAAAGCCAAGCTAAAATACATCATAATATTTGAATTCAAAATGCTGTGTTCTTTTAAAATTCAAGAAATATTTTTACTTCCTTTTGGAAGCCACGAAAACCACTTGTTCACATGAAAACGGCCAAATTACTTCTACTCTAAAATAAAATGTTTCAATCTGTTTCTTCGCTGCGATCACATGATCTCAGCGACAGTCAGTCTAGTCTACCCGAGTCTACCAGTCAAGCGCCCGAGAAATGGTTGCCGAAGCAATTATTTAACAGAATATGCCTTCTAAAAACAACAATGATGTAGAATTATTGGAAATAATTACTTAATTAAACTTTCACAGTTTTTATTCTCATTAGACTTCCTTTTTTTTCAGACATATGGATCGTGGCAGCTTAAGAAACATTTCTGTAAATACCCCGCATCCAAACGAGTACCATCGACCTGTTGATGGCAGAATCATCAGCAGACTAATCACAACTGTGATTGCCACTGTGTCAATAGGTGACAACATGGCTGTCGTTGCAATATCTTTCCAAGAAGAACTTCTTCTTGCCCCGAACGGAAACCTTCTAATCGTATCTAATCTTTCTAGCACAGACATACTAACGTCATTATGTGTAATGACTCCATCGGGAATTTCTTTTGCATACGACTTCTCGCCGTTGGAAGAAGAATTGTGAAATTTTAATTCATTTTGCAACTACATGTTTGCTTGCTCGTCATCTGTCAATTTAGCAGTTTTCAGTTTAGACAGAGCGATAGCAATAGCTTATCCTCTTCGCTGTCGAGCCAACATGACAACAAAACAAAACAAAAAAGCTAAAACTATGTGTTTTTGTTTTTGTCTTAAGTTTTATTGTAGCATTGCTAGGCTGGACAAGTTTTAATTATTTTTAAGCTTCTTGTACCATGGAATATAAAGTTGGTTCTGGAGTTCATTATGTTTTTTACCTGAGTTACTGTTTTCAACTTGCTATTATATGCCAGTTGCAATATTGACTGTCAGTAATACTATTATTATTATCACCGCTAGTAGATCAGATAAGTCAAAGTGCCGTACTCATTTTATCAGGAAATATAATGCTAAACAGCATTTGAAAGAATCCATAGACAGTGAAAATCGCATGAGGAAGACAATAAGTTCGATTGTAGTCGTCCATACATACTATGCATGTTTCACATCTTACGCTTTAAGTAAACAAGAGAAGGTACTTTTGCGAATTGAGATATGTCTCAAGAACTTAATTACTTATTAACCGTTTTTATTTATGCAGCTTCTGCTACTTACTAATCCTTTTACATGCCATTCTCAGGAAAGATTATTGTACTGCATTTAAAAGATTGTTGAATTATTGACTAAAAGGTTCTTTAATTGATGTAATAATGTATAATTATCTGAAAATTGTTTAATAGCTATATTAAAGAATCATTCGTTAAAACTATATTATGAATTTTTTTTTCGCATTTTAAGCTACTAGCCGGTCTTCGCCCGTCTAGCCGGTCGTTTCCGAGTGGGGCCCAGATACATAGTGCAGCGAACTGTCCTGATTTCGCTT
Source organism: Maratus michaelseni (assembly GCA_963931845.1). NCBI lineage: Eukaryota > Metazoa > Arthropoda > Arachnida > Araneae > Salticidae > Maratus > Maratus michaelseni. The sequence goes on from OZ007596.1 coordinate 56,771,936, forward strand.
GGGGCCCAGAAAGTGCATTTTATATGCAAACAGAAAATTATAAATAAAATACTTTAAATTAAAAGTATACGAAAATAACTAATAAGAATATAAAAAAAGCACTTAAATAAAGATTTCGCGACATAAATATTTTTTTTTCATGAGTCCCGTACAAAATACTACTGGGCCCTACCCGTGATTATATACGGGTGGGGCCCAAGTAGTGCTTTGTATCTGGGCCCCACTCGGAAGCAACCGGCTGGTATATAATAAAAAATCAACAATAGTTCTCTTTTTCGTCTAAACTTGCGCAATCGGGTTCACAGACGATGTTGCCCACAATTTCGCTAGCTCTAAAATCCATGAAATACATGATTAACTACTTTTTTTTGTAGATTAGTAAAGCGGAGTTTCACATTCTTACTTAAAACTGCTGATGAGATATGCAAAAATTACCTAAAACTTCCGACACAGTGTGACCCCCTTGATGGATAATTATCTAAAATTGCTGAAAGACATATTTAACTATTTTCTAGTACATTTGTTATCCTAATTTCACGCTCCTACCTATTACTGAGATATCACAAAATAACATAAGAAATTCGACCCTCATTTAACCCTCTTTAGTGGCTGAATTTCTAAAATCACAGAAATACATGTTTAACTATTTTTTAGTAGATTTGTTATCCTGAATCTGTAATTTCAAGCTCATAACTAAAAATGCTGCTGAGATATGGCGAACATTCGAAATGACCTAAAATTTTCGACCCCCATTTAGCTCCCTTAATATCTAAAATCGCTGAAATATGTGTTTAATTATTTTTATAGCAGATTTTTTATCCCGAATTTCACGCTCTTATCCAAAACTACTGATGAGATATGGTGAAAAAGTGAAATCATCCAAAATTATCGACCCCCCATTTAACCCCTTTAGTAGTTGAATTACTAAAATCGCCTAAAATACATATTTAACTATTCTTTAGTAGATTGTTATTCCGAAATACACGCTCCTAACAATAACTTCAACTGAGATATGGCAAAATGGCGTAAAACATTCGACCCCCATTTAACCCCCCCCCCTTAGTGTCTGAATTTCTAAAATTGCTGAAATACGTGTTTAACTATTTTTTTAGTAGATTTGGCATCTTGAGTTTCATGATTCTACCTATAATTTCTATTGAAATATGGCAAAATGACCTTAAATATTTGACCTCCTATTTAACCCTCCTTAGTTGCTGAAGAAAAAATAACTCTTACTGCATTAAATTAACAAGAAAGAGAAATCATGCGTCAAGCATAGATTATGAAATACTTTCCATCTCTTCCAGAATATTTTAACAAAATTTCCAGATAATTTTTATGATCTCGTGTAAAACAGGTTAAAAAAATACTGAAGATTAATAGAGGCAACTTAAAAAAGAACTCCCACTGCTTTAAATTAACAAGAAATATAAATCATGAGTCAAGCATAGATTATGAAACACTTCCCGTCACTTCCAGAATATTTTAACAAAATTTCCAGATAATTTTTATCATCTCATGTAAAACAGGCAAAAGAAGTACTGAAGATTAATAGAGGAAACTTAAAACAGAACTTTCACTGCATTAAATTAACAAGAAAGAAAAATCATGCGTCAAGCATAGATTGTGAAACACTTTCCATCTCTTCCAGAATACTTTAACAAAATTTCCAGATAATTTTTATGATCTCATGTAAAACAGGTAAAAAAAAAGTACTAAAGATTAATATACAACTTAAAAAAGAGCTCCCAGTGCATTAAATTAACAAGAAAAATAATCATGCGGTAAGCATGGATTATGAAACACTTTCTGTCACTTCGAGCATATTTAAAAAAAAATTCGCTGTTTTAAAATTGTAAAAAACATACCTAAGTAAACATTTTAGAAAACACATAACACATTTGAAACCAGATTTTAGCAAATACTGTCCGGAAAAGTACTTAAGTACTTTAATTCTTTTGTGCAAACTGCATGCCTAATATGATCGATAGATTTGTATATATTCTACATAGTATGCTAAAATTTAGTTTAGTAAGAAAACGCATAACACAGTTGAAAATTCACTTTCAGCAATGTTTACCAATAGGCGGAAACGGTCTTGAATTTTTTTTGTACAGCTCTGTATACTACCTATATATTTTTATACAGGCCACACATTAAACACAAATTTAATTCAATAAAAAGCATGCTTAATGCTACTGAAATCACACTTCGAGAAACTATCATCCATAGGAGGTCTTTTCCCCTATTCTTTGCGTGGCCTCGTATATGATTTTATTTATATTCTACAAACATATCTTAATATACCAAATTTAGTTCAGCTTGAAAATTCGTAACACAAATAAACAATTCACGCTCAATGAAGGTTATACTAATAATGATTACAAATTCTTTTGTTTTGCTCTGTATATTATCCATAGCATTTATAAAGTAGAATGCAAAATTTTTGTTAAACTCAAAAATGCTTACCATAACTGACAAAGCACTTCCCACAATTATTGTTAATATAGAAGGTTACTTTTTATGCAGTACTGTATCCGAAATGTTTTGTGCGTCCCTGAAAATGAATGATAAATGCTATATGCACATAATATTCTACAGCAAGCCTCTTGTAGTAAACTTCAGTTATGTATACCAAAAGTACACTGCAGAAAATTGTTAATAGCATTTTTAAATTGTATCTGAAATAGTGTAAAGTATTTAAAATATGATCCAAACAGTTTTCTCCTGTTGGCAATTATGTAACCGAATTCTCTTGAGTGACACTGTAAATGCTCCATATTCTACACTCTAAAAAAATCCGTGAAAATACAAGAGATTTTCCGTAAAATTTTACGGAGAAGTTTCATCTTTCCAAAACTTCAGTACCGTAATTTCGCGCGTATACGCCGCACCTCAGACAACTCGATTTCCTACCAGAATTCATTTCAAATAAAATGTGACTTGCTTCTGCTAAGCACATATTTGACTTCTTATTTTCAAGAAAATTTCTGGTTTGAAAAAGACTAAACTAAGCCGCGGCGCATACGTGCGAAATTACGGTACAATTTCCGTAAATGACATTAGTTCCTTTAAAGACATTTCAAATCCGTAAATATGCAGAAAGTTTTCCGTAAATTTAATGGATTTTTGCCGTATTTCTTTCAAAACAGTACAATGTCCGTATTTTTTCAAAAACAGTGCAATTTCCGTAAATGACGTTTAAAGGTTGAGTACAGAAATCGCCTTCTTTGAAATGCGAATTAAGATTGTTGTATTTACTAGAGTTCTTCTAGGATACAGGCCTGGCCCGGCTCAACCGGCTGGTCCATTCTAACCGACGGCATGTCAATTTATTGTGAAAAAAATAGTAATATTTATATTTTTTAATGCAATATTTAGAAATTTAATTTTTATAAATTACAGAAAAAAATATATACTTTTTAAAATCTATTTTTTTTTCTTGATAGTACTTCAAAATTATGATTTTTCTTTCCCACTAATTTTTTTAAAATTTATTTTAACTTTTTTAACGTAAGGCAATATTGTGTTATTTAAAAGTTTCATAACATAATATCTTTGCAAATTATAGCTATGCAAATTGGTATTAAACTAAACTGATTTGGCTTACAAATTTATGAATTACGCTAAAATTTATTATTTTATAAATTATAAATTTACGAAGTTTACAACTTTTTCCTTAAATTTATAAAATTAGTTAATACTTTTTCTTTACTTTTATAAAAAACAACTTTTTTAATTTTATAACGTTTTTAATTTATTTCGTTAGCTAATATTTTTATAAATTCAAATAATTTAATTTAAATTAAATCAATAAATCCAGATTAAAACCAACGTATCCCAAGGTAATTAATTTCAAATTTGTCTCTAAAAATCATTTTTTTTTTTACTATTTAGTTTAACAGAACCGTACGCAAAAGCTCTCAGCATGGCTGAAATATAATAATTTAATTTATTATAAAATTGTTTATTTACATAAGTTTTTTAAAATAAGACATTAAACAAATTATTTTAATAGCATGTAATAGACACGTCTGATTAAGATAATTGTTGTTTTTATTAGAATTGATAAATAGATAATCAAGCAAATAATTTAAAAAAAAATTATATGTTCGAAAAAAAGAAAATGTGGGTACTGTTGCAAAAAAGAAGCAATCATTATTCTTTATACAATGTTTTACGCATATAATACATAATAAATTAAAATTTATCTGTTATAAGGCACCAAATAATACAGCAAAATATTGAAAATTATGAAAAGAGAATATTAAAAACATTGGAACTGAAAAAATCCATCTTCAGATGAAACCTCAAGTTTTTGTATCATAAAATAACTAACAACATTTGAGAAAGAGGCGTGACCACTCATGGCGCGTTGGTCTAAGTCGTCAGGTTAGTATACGGGAGATTACGGGTTCGATTCCGCTCATGACACGGGTTGGTTAAGTACTGTAAACTCACACAGGAATGAAAAAAATGAGCAGAAATGTATGTATCCCTTATAAGGTTGTCCTCGCGAAGTAACTTTTTTTTTTGATCCTATAAATTTTATTTTAACGACATAAACATTTCTAAAAAGTACGGAAGATATCTGTTATAAAACGGAAATTTCAGAAATCACGGAAAATTTCCAGGAATTTACGGATTTTTTTTTTCCGTTAAAATACGGAAATAGTAATGGCGTCTCGATTGCCAGTACAATTTCCGTTTTTTTTAGGAAATTTTTTTACAGTGTATAGAAAGCCTGTTTAAGCGCACTTTAGAAATTCACATCTATATCATAATGTTTGTAATAGTGTAACATCATTTAAATAACCAAAAACGATTTCCCCTCATAGACTATAACATAACGGAATAATTTGCAGAGTCTCTTTAAAAAAAACTGTAAGTGTTACACATACCATATTCTGTACTAAGCATCTTGTTGTGTACTTAAGTGTTGTATTTCAATTTCAATGTGTTTGAAATAATGTAACATTATTAAAGTACATTGCAAACGATTATCCCTCATAGACCATAATGTAACGGAATTCTTTTGAGTGCCCCTGTATACGAAATATAAATGATAAACACTTCATTTTCTATGCTGATCGTGCCATGGTAAACTTCAATAATGTATATCAATTGTAGGGCAATCCGAGTATATTTCCGCAAGTTAGAGAGCATGGACATGCAGACGGACACACAGACACACTTCTTGACGACCAGACAAACCGAATTCACGCACTTTTTAACTATGCTAGAAAGCGTTAAAAATGCAATTATTTCAAATACGTTAATAATTATTTAAACATTTGTACAGTTTTATATCACAAAATCTATGTATTTTATGTTGTAACTTAGTGAAAGCATGTGTGGTTTTATATATCTGTCAGACATATACCGTATCATTTTGTATTCTACTTTTTAGACACAAAATCTATGTATTTTATGTTGTAACTTAGTGAAAGCATGTGTGGTTTTATATATCTGTCAGACATATACCGTATCATTTTGTATTCTACTTTTTAGACACAAAATTTTAGAAAAAAAGTGCGTTTTATACATAACTAAATAAGGTGTTTCTCAGAAAAAAAAAATCTATAATAGCGGCCCAGTTCAGATATTCGAAAAAACGAGAAAAATAGACCGGTAAATTTTTACTTTATAAAAAACAGGACTTTTTTTTTTTTTTGTTTTTGGAAAATGAAATTTATTTGGATTTATTAAAGAAAGGATCATAGAAACTCGACAGAGTTTCTCGCCAAAGCATAAGAAACAGCAATGCATTGAACTGTAAATGAAAGGAATTTCCGCCAATGGATGCCAAACGATTTTACAATTTTTTTTTAAACTCTGTCTAGTTTTCATAGAAACTCGACAGAGTTTCTCGCCAAGCATAAGAAACAGCAATGCATTGAACTGTAAATGAAAGGAATTTCCGCCAATGGATGCCAAACGATTTTACAATTTTTTTTTAAAACTCTGTCTAGTTTTCATAGAAACTCGATAGAGTTTCTCGCCAAGCATAAGAAACAGCAATGCATTGAACTGTAAATGAAAGGAATTTCCGCCAATGGATGCCAAACGATTTTAAATTTTTTTTTAAAACTCTGTCTAGTTTATATTTTGCGGACGGGACAAAACGGGTTTTTGACACATCTATATCTCGCGTTCTATTTATGATAGAAACAAAAGTCTTGATTCTATAGAATAGGACGTGCCACGTGACTAAAAAATCAAAAGAAAAGCAAGATCTGTCGAATAGGTTTTCAGGAAATGCGATTTTAAAAGTGCTGTTTTTTGCACTTTTTAAATCTTGTACAGACCAAAAACTGTTGACAGGGCTACAGCAATGAGTAATTATCGAATTTTTACGTGGATTACGTCATTTGAATTGTTTTTATGAGTAGTTCAAACCTTTGTAAGTTTCATGAAAAAATATTAATTAGTTTTTGATTTATATCAGTTTAAAGTTATTGATTCCTATACGTAACATATAGCCAAAAATTGTTGACAGGGCTACAGCAATGTGTAATTATCTGATTTTTACGTGGTTTACGTCAGTTGAATTGTTTTTATGAGTAGTTCAAACCTTTGTAAGTTTCATGAAAAAAATATTAATTAGTTTTTGATTTATATCAGTTTAAAGTTATTGATTCCTATACTTAACATAGAGAAAAAAATAATAAATGACCCAACTCTTTTAGAAATGGTCGTATACACATGATATTAAGATATGTTATTGAAGTCGACCCAAGTAAGCTCCCTATTATAAAAAAATAGTAACATTTAAGGTTCGCTTACAGGTTCTCACAAAAGATCTTTTGATATAGGGCTAAAGAATTGTGTAATTATCCGATTTTTACGCGGTTTTCATCAATTGCATTGTTTTTATGAGTAGTTCAAATTTTTAATATTTCGTGTAAAAATATGAATTAGATTTTTTATGTATATCACTTTAAAGTAATTTATTCCTATACTTAAGTTGAAGAAAAGAAATATTAAATGGTCTAATTCTTTTAAAAAAGAACGTATGCGCAGAATGTTAAAATATGTTACTACGAACGACCTTAGTTAGCTCCCTATTGTAAAACAGAATTGTAGAATTTACTGTTCGATTACAGGGTAACTCAAAAGATTTTTTAATAAGGCTAAATAGTTGTGTAATTAGCGAATTTTTACGTTGAAGTACTTGATTCCTCAACACAGAGGAAAAACAATAGTATAAATAGCATAATTTTTGTCAAAGTGGCTATATACACAAGATATTCAAATATGCTACTGCATCCGATTCATTTAAACTCTCTATTGTTTGTATTGTTGAACCATATACGTTTCGTTTACAGAGTCTCTTAGAAGATCTTGATTACATTACAACCGATGTATATTTACTGAGTGAGATGTATTTTAATGATTTTATACTGTTTCAATCTCTGTAAGGTTTTATTATCTAGCTTTAAAATTTAATACGCGTTCATTTTGTCCGCCTGAAAGCTCGTCGATCTTAAGCTCTAAATCTATTAAAATATAGTATTTTCATCGATTAAAAAAAAACTGTGTTTATTAATAAATGTATCAGGAATTGATTGAAAAAGCGATTAAAAAATTCCAACTTTACATTCATGCGCTGAGTAAAAGAATGTAAAAATGTTGCTACCCGAGATTAGAAGTTTTGCGTTTAAATATTTGCCGTTCATCGAATCTCCGGCTATGACGAACTTAAAATGCTCTAAAAACGGGCCTAGAGCACAATGAAAAGGAAATATCTTCTTAAATTCCCCATAAAAATTAAAAATGCTATATTTCGTATACAATAGATGATCGGTAACGAATTGTTCGGTTTACGTACAAATCGATTAACGAACACTTTCGAGTGAGATTTTTATGTTCGGATAACTAACACATGTTCGGTTAACGGACACTTTCAAGAGATTTTTATGTTTGGAGAACGAATACCTCACGAAACAAAGTCATGATGAAGCAATGCCGTGTTTTATATTTGCCGAGCTATACTTATTGCTTCTATTGTCGACTTTGGGAACATTTTAACAGTTGCATACATATGTCCTAATTAATTCATGGACTGCCGAGGATTGAGGACCTATATTTTAGTATCCCCGAATTGTAATGGACAGACTAGAAACATTAATTATGTATTTTGTGTCTTTATGTATTTTGTGCATTTAGTAAATATAATCCTTTTTGGTTTAATCACGCCCCTTTTTAAAATCTAATTTAAAGCTTTATGATTTATCAGATCAAAAATTTTAATAAAATTTTACATTTTTTTAAACTGTTCATTATGTAAACGCATTAGTCTTTGTGGTATATTTACAAAATCACACAAAATTTTGGAATACACGTCATCCTACGAACATTTTCTATTTTGAAATCACTTTAATAGTTTTTATACTTTTGCAAACGTTGCGAATCTTATATTTTTCCGATTCTCGAAACGTTGAGTTAAAAAACTTAACAAATAAAAAAACTTTTAAGGTGCTCAGTAATTTTCAAGAATAATATTTAATATATTAATATAAAAATCCCTGTAAATTACAGTGGTTCGTAGAAAAACAAATTTGATTATTCTCGGTAAAGTAAACTCATTGTTATAATTGACCAAAAAAAGATGCTTCTTATTTTTCCACATTTTTCTGAAACTGCAGTATTTTAATTACTTTGTAAACTACTGTAAAATTTTCTATTTTTTTGTTTTTTGAATGTATATAAACGGAAGAGTGATATTAACAAAAGAAAAAGGAAAATAAACATGTCATAAATTATCTGATGAATACAATGTAAGGAAATGCATATAAAAGTTTCCCCGTTGCTATGGTAGCGACATGTACATTGGAATAAGTCACTCAATAAATTGTATAATTCTGATGTATAATTCTGTTTATAGCATCACAATTATTCTTTTATTTTGCCCCTTTCATCTTTCTTTTATCTTTTCTTTTCTGAATAAAAATGGGATCTGTGTAATTGAAATTAAGCACCTTACAAAAAGGAGTGATATCTCATCAAAAACAACTCGTTGTAAATGATCCCGCCAAGCCACAAACCTAAAACGTCAGCCATAAAAAGAAGTGATATCACATAAAAAGAAACGATATAGAAGTGCATACTCCGAGTCCCGTGTAAAAATCTATCACCACTCATAATGTTTCCAAAGGACTCGGAGTGAGGTACAGTATGTGAAAACTGCTTGGCGACCAGCAGGCTTTTATAATATATGCAGTATATCAATTTTGAAAATCGAAAAAATAAATTTTTAATTTTTGTTATATTACTTTTATAAATATTTTTGTATGCGAAAGAACTGACAGAACGGATTTTTCCCCAGACTTATGCGATTCCGCTTACGCTAGAATTATTGCAATATATCTCAATTTAGTTAACGTTTATTATAAGGTGCATTGTTATTAATATGCGTATGATCATTATACATATATATATATATATATATATATTACAAACTCAAAATCTTTACATGTTTACTTAAGAAATCTTCTTCGTAAGAGTGGTGTTTCTAGTTTAAATAATGGTAAATAAAATCAACAAATTAATTTTTCAAGCTCATAAATCAGAAAAGACATGCAAACACAGAAGCTTCAGCTTTTTACAATTTTATGGGAGCAAAATAATTAAATAAATAAAAATAAATAAAATAAAAATAAAAATAATATAGTCATATGTAATTGCAGGAAACGCAAACATTATAAAAGCCTGCAGGTCGCCAAGCAGTTTTCACATACTGTACCTCACTCCGAGTCCTTTGGAAACATTATGAGTGGTGATAGATTTTTACACGGGACTCGGAGTATGCACTTCTATATCGTTTCTTTTTATGTGATATCACTTCTTTTTATGGCTGACGTTTTAGGTTTGTGGCTTGGCGGGATCATTTACAACGAGTTGTTTTTGATGAGATATAGTATTTTGAAAGGAATATTAAACGAAACCCTTTGTGCGATCTTCGATCACACTTACCCCCTTGTTTCATTTAATAATCGAGTTTTTGATAATGGAGTACAACATTTGACTGCTGAAATAAACGTTAAATATACATTTTTTTTTTTTTCGAAAAAAATCTTAGTTTTTTTACTTTTAGGTATTTTTCTATATAATCAGCGGATTTTTTAAAAAATAAAATAAACGGGTTATTCGGTGCGTTCCTAATTATATAAATATGTAGCACTTATAGTCGTCGTCTGGTCCGTCCGTCTGTCATCATATAACAGCGCAAAAACTACCCAACCAAATGAATTGAAATTTAATATATATATAATTATTGCAGAATTTTGTCGAGTCATTTCAAATTTTATGAAATTGAATCAAAACCTAAAAATATATTAATAAAAGTTTTCCTCATTGTATTAAATCCTATCATACGTAATTAATTCTTTGATATCCCATGATAGGTAAAGATTCGAGGTTGCCATGGTGATTACGTCCTATTTAAGTTGGAATCATATTATTTCCGTTTTACTGAATTCAAAAAGCGAATTCGTATACTAAAATTGTTTAATTTATAGCAATCCTATAATTTACCGACAGTTTTATGGATAGATGTTTCCGGAGAAATAGATATTAAATGAAACAAGTGGGTAAGTGTGATCGAAGATCGCACAAAGGGTTTCGTTTAATATTCCTTTCAAAATACTATATCCTTTCTTTAATAAATCCAAATAAATTTCATTTTCCAAAAAAAAAAAAAAAAAAAAAAAAAAAAAAACAAGTTGGAAATTGTACGTCAAACGTTACAAACGAGGTGCGTTCGTACGCACGTTTTAGAATTAAATTCATGATATCCCGTGCGTAGAACGGGTTAAACAGCTAGTTAAGTATATATTTTATGACACTGTTCATACAAATATCTTAACTAGTTATATAAATATTCAGATATATATGTATCAGCTAGTTATATAAATATTCAGATCTTGATGATTTTTAATTCTGTGAAATGAATTATATCGTCTGCAGATTAATTTCTGTCATAAAATAAGTATCTCGGTCGCTTGACGATTAAACTTCGGAAGCTCCTATAACAAGAAAGCACCGATTTAAAAAAAAAAAATTCAAATTTCTTAATAAATATTTTTATTAATATCTCCTAAAGTTTTGATTCGATTTTAATAAAATTTGAAATGTCTTGATAAAATTCTGCAAAGATAATATATTTTAAATTGCAAACCATTTGGTTGGGTAGTTTTTGCGTTGTTATATGCGGACAGACAGACAGACGGACAGACAGACAGACGGACGGACCAAACGACGACTATAGGTGCTACGTATTTATATAATTACGAACGCACCTAAAAAGTGCTGTTTTTTATAAAGTAAAAATTTACCGGTCTATTTTTATCGTTTTTTCGAATATCTGAACCGGGCCGCTATTATACTCTGTCATAATAATATCCGTCATGTGGACTAAATGCGATATTAAAAAAAAATTATTTCAAAATTAAACATGTTGTATAGAGACCTTCAAAATGTTAAAATATGTGAATATTTCCATAATGGGTTTTTATCATGATTCAATACGTTCCTCAAACTCATATATTTACTATTCTCTATTACTCATATTGATACTCGCTTTGTATTATTCTCAGACATTTGAAAAATTCAATAAACTGCCAATAGGACGTCAGATTAATTTTCTTTTTAATTGTTTATAACGACGTGATATTAATCTGCTTTCTGTACTTACACATGCTCATATTCCTTGTATTATTGAGAAATGTTGGAAAATTTCCGTTTTATTACCAATATGACGTCATATTAATCCTTTTTTTTTTCAATTAGTGAAACTTTTTATTTCATTTTCATTTTTCACGTAGAAATCTTTCAGTAGAAAATTTATTATTGTAGAAAGAAGTTTATTGTGGATTTTTACTTGTTGGCAACTGCTATAACGAAATTTTTTTTTAATTTAATTGGAAACGGCTGTTAGATTTTTGGTTTTTATCTCTATATTTTAAAATAATACGATTTTTTCAAATTTTAATAATTTGAGCTTCATAGTAGGTATTTAGCGTATAAGTACACACATTTTCATGCATGTAAGTTATATACACTGCTCAAAACAATTAAAGGATATTGCAGTTTTAGGTGGATTTTGCATCTGGGAAACTTTTTAGCTGATTGATACATGGTCGACAGACATAGTAGGTTATATGAGAATAAATTACACATGTTTGGCAGAAAAAAATGCATTTTATTGCGCATTTGTGTACAAAAGGAAAAAAACACAATTTGTGCATATGAGAAAAAAAGAATAAGAAAAGGTGTTTTCTTCAAAGAAAATCATTTTCAGTAGGGGGTATGGTTTCCACGGGCGGCCAGCAACGTTGAACACCTTTGAGGCATGGACTCAATGAGGCTATTAATGATGAGTTGGGGTATTCTGCCCCACTCTTCAAGAAGAGCTCTTTCCAGTTCTTGGAGAGTTTGTGGGGGTTGTTGGCGGCCAGAAACTCGTCTTCCTAGAGCGTCCCAAACGTGCTCGATTGGATTCATGTCTGGAGAACACGCTGGCCATTCCATTCGAACGATTCCTTCCTCGAAAAGGAAATCCTCCACCAGGTTTGCACGATGTGGCCTGCAGTTATCGTCCATTAAAATGAAGTTATCTCCGATTGCAGCAGCGTAAGGGACTACAATAGGTCTGAGGATCTCATACCTATATCGGCGACCAGTCAGAGCTCCATCTCGAATGATGTAGAGGTCAGTGCGCCCGTCAATGGAGATGCCACCATACACCAACACTCCTCCACCGCCAAATCTGACACTTTCGTGCACGAACGCAGGATTATTCCTACTGCCACGGTCCCTCCAGATGAAAATACGCCTATTATCCGGATGCACAGAAAAACGGGACTCGTCAGAAAACAGAATATTGCTCCATTCATTTCTCCTCCAGTTGACATGCTCGGTTGCCCACTCCCTGCGGTCGCGACGATGCCTTGATGTTAATCTAACACATACCATCGGTCGGCGAGCATACAGACCTACAGCATGGAGCCGGTTTCGGACAATCTGAGTTGAAATCGTGGTGCCTGTAGCCGAGCGAAGGTGTTGTTGGAGAAGAATAGCGTTCATGTTTCGGTGTCTCCGAGCTGTTAACGCTAAATACCGATCTTCATTGGGCGTTGTTGCCCGTCTACGACCTTGCCCTGGTCTTCGGCCTGCACATCCACTCTCCAAAAAACGGTTCCAGATCCTGGAAATGACACTTTGTGACACTCCAATGGCTTGCGCTACTTCGGCTTGAGTTTGGCCCCCTTCTAACCTACCAACAATTCTCCAAGCTTCTGAATCTGTCAAATGACTTCGCTGAGACATCGTACTCATCGAAACAAAGCAATCACTGAATGCTGATCATCCTTGTCTTCATTCTCTTTTATCCAGTTGAAAGTCAAATTTCATTCGCTGCCGCTGAAGCGACGTTTTTAATGTCGAACTCAAAATTTGCATACTCCACAGTTTGAAAACCAGAAAAATTTGCATTTGTGATTCTCTTCTTCTATTTTCGGCAAAAAAAATTTCGTTTATATCTTTATTTTATATAAAACTTCAAATATCCTTTAATTGTTTTGAGCAGTGTATTTTCTGAGAACGGCTCTGTGACTGACAGACAATGGAGCGGGAGTAATAGGGTTTCGTGAGATGTACGAAACCCTAAAAATAGTCTAAATATGGATTTCAAGTTATGAAATTTTCAAAGCTCATTGGAATTTTCAGTAAATGTCAACAAAAGATAAAATGTTGCCAACTTAAAATGTACTTATTTTATTACGGAAATTAATCATATCATAATAATATACGATATAATTCATTTTTTCAATGAAATAATAACGATGATATTTTTACATTGTCTAGTATTGGCGCATAGTATAATTTTAATGTAACAGAATTGTAATTAATTGTTTGTAAACGTGTATTGAAACTTAATTTCACAAAATAAAATTAATATCTATAATATGAAAATTTGCACATAAAATAAATTTTGTATTCATGTATTTTTGAATAAGAGTGTAACAGCTATTGGACCAATATCTGAATATTTATAAAACTAGTTATAGTACGAACGCATCCAATTTGTCATGCTTTATGTACAATTTCCAACTTGTTTATGTAAAGCAACGATCGTTGTTTTGACAATTATCAACATTTGGCTGGCATTGATTTTGGCATTGATGCCAAAGCATAAGAAAATCTACTAATTAGCCTGTGCTTTTAATGGCTTGTTTACTCTCTTATTTTTTATGTTATTATAAAATTCTGAGAGGTGGAGACATTTTTTACTTCATCATTTTGTACGAGTTGATTTTCAAATGTGTGAATAGATCTTACTTAATCAATCGAAAATAGCCGTTAGCTGTCACGACAGCGGTGGATGCGGGCTTGGGAAGCAAAACATCCCCATATCCCTCAGTTAAAGGGGAGCGAATGGTAACTCGATTATAGAAGATCGCCAGTAGTCGTGAGAATATAATTCAGTTTTCCGTAATCAGGTAATCTTTTTTTTTAAAACAGAGCAAATTAGCGTTTTTAGAGCCAGTGGAAGTTAGCAGGGTGTTGGTGAGCAAAACTAGTAGGGGGCAGAGAACCCTAGTTAACATTAGAACGGCCGACAATTTCGACATCCTAAAACAGTCGCCGGTGTCATTTCGACACCGGCGACTGTTACTTAATTACTATAACTTAATTATGCAAAATGGACGCTACAAATTCTAATTTAACACTATATTGCGTCCTTGTACTTTAATTAAGCTTACATTGTTACAGTTTCAGAAACAAAACCGATGATTTTGCAAAAAAATACATTAAATCAAAACAGTCGACAATTTCGACATCCTAAAACAGCCGCCGGTGTCATTTCGACACCACTAATTTAATTATGCAAAATGGATTCTTTAAATTCTATTCTAACATTATATATTGCGTCATTGTTCTTTAATTAAACTTATACTGTCACATTTTTACAAAAGAACGATTATTTATTTTAAATTCTGCTTGGTGTCGAAATAACACCAACGGACGTTCTAGGTGAATTTGGCTGTAATTTTTTTAAAAATCGAATCACGTGTTAAAAATTTTGACAGTGTGCTTATTAAGTAAAATGATTAAAAGTCATAAAATTTGTAGAATATAGGTGAAAAAATGTGATAGACAGATAAGGCTAAATTCGGTTTGGTGTCGAAATGACACCAACGGACGTTCTAGTGTTAAATAATAATAATAAAAAATGTTGCACAGAAATTCATGAACAAACAAAACTATGCAGCTCTATGAATGTAATCGTTGCATTCGTCACCATTTTTTTTCCTGATTCTACCGGATATTTGGTCAGATTGCATATAAACCAATCCCAGTTAAAGATTTCTTTCGACAGACAGCCAAATTGGCTATGCGATCAAAGGGATTGCACATGTATGGGAATATTTAGAAATTAAACATCGAATTAGAATAAATTTAATAGGCTTGTCTTTACTGAAAATATAAAAATATCACAATATTTTATAAATAAATATTCATTTTTTACAAACAAAAACCGAATCAGGATAAGTTTAAATGATTATTTTCATTGAAAAAATATAAACAATAATATTACGTATCATGCATAATGATATTTAAAAAATAAACATCAAATTAAAGTAAATTGAAATGCCTATTTTCTTTGAAAATATCATCATATATCATGATTATGTATAATGATATTTTCAAGAGAAACTTCGAATTAAAATTAATTTAATTGTTTATGTCTTTGTGTTTACATTAAAAAATGAAATTTAAAATTGTTATTAGGAGTGTTTTCTTGCCAAGTATGCGAACATTTGCCAAATACTGCTATCTCAAACATTTTTTGCTAAATCCTGATAAAACAAATGTTTTTTCGCAAAAATCCAACTGTGAGATTAATTTATATGCGGCCAGGCATGCACTGCACTTTTCTGTAAGAAATATGGTTTTGGGATTACAGCACGTTGTTGACAATGAAAATAGACATGCAAAGTATATACAGCAAGCATATTAAACATTTATGTAAAGTTATATTAGGCTTAAATACCGGGTGGTTATATCTATTTGGAGCTGTCTGTAGCTTGAAGGAATAACCGGAATAAAACCAAAATCGATACACTTACTACTCGAGAAGGGGGAAGAAGAATGGAATAATAAAAAAATAATTGTAATAATCGCCGACAGATGGCGCTTTTGAGTTTAAAATGTAATGCGTAATATTGTGTACCGTGGAGGTGTGACAAACCTCAATGGCTTTACCGCATATCACAACATGTGCGAAACATCACTCCTGATGCGTTACATTCAGCAGTTGAGCTCGTCGTGCACCACCTGGATTGTGTCCTCCAGCACATTGGCCATGTGAAACCTGAACATGATCGGTACCGCCATGCGAAAGCGTAACCATATTCACTGTGACATTTTCCAATAAGTTAAGTGTGCCATCCGGTTTAACGCCTTAAGAGCCTACATTAGTCATGAGAAAAAACGCTCAAGCTAATGTTAAGTCTATGGGAAGGTTCTTGCGCGATTTCTCGCTCGCATTTTAATATTTTTAAATGATTTTTTTTTTTTTTTTTTTTTTTGCATAGGATAGCTGAGGTCGATCTCTAACGTTGTTAATTGTTACTTTTTCGATTTTGGTTCTAGTTTTTTTTTATATAAGGGTACTTTCACTTTCAGAACCGGTTCAAACCGGTTTCAAAATTGAAAATGTCCGCTTATGAAAAAAAAACTGTAACCAAAATCAAAAAAGTAACAATTAACAACGTTAGAGATCGACCTCAGCTATCCTATGCAAAAAAAAAAATCATTTAAAAATATTAAAATGCGAGCGAGAAATCGCGCAAGAACCTTCCCATAGACTTAACATTAGCTTGAGCGTTTCTTCGCGTCACTAGTAATTAATTGTTTGTTCTTGTATTACACATTACATTTCACACTCAGTAGCGCCATCTGTCGGTGATTATTGCAATTATTATTTTGTATTGTTCCATTCTTCTTCCTCCTTCTCGAGTAGTAAGTATACCGATTTTGGTTTCATTCGGGATATTACTTCGAGCTACAGACAGCTCCAAATAGATATACTTATATTATAACCACCCTGTACATATAAGCATCCTGAACACCTAAACTTATATTTGAATGTTACCGCGCCACCTTTTGACGACTTTTGATGCATAATTTTGTTATCGAATGACAAGCTATGACAAAGATGATTTTTTTTTTAATTATTAGTATTATTACCCTTTTACCACTCTGTTTCGATTAATATATACTTCTTGAAAGATGATTTTTTTCTGGAAAAAAAATAATATTATTAAGCTTTTATCACGCTCTTTTTATTACTATGTTATGAAAATAAATCTTTTAAAAATATTAATTACAAATAATTATTAATTAAAAACGAAATTATTATTACGTTACATAAATGTGTTGATAAATCACGAATTTTCTATTAATATTTTTACGTTATGAAAATAAATCGGATATAAATAAAGTAATATAATTATTAACTGATAAATATTATTAACTATTTCAAAAATTTAAGGATGAAGAATGGTTTTATCGTAATTAGTTACATTTTCATCTTTTGGAATTGTGACATTATAATATAAGAGAAGTAATAGTAATCGTTTCAGGAACGACATTTCAAAAGCTGCCGCCAGATGGCAGCACTAAAAAAATACGGCTGTAAATAATATGGCTACGTCTTTCTTTATGTGTTTTTTAAGATTTCTCTCTTCCGTTTCTTTCTTTCTTTCTTGCTGCAGATGAGGATACAAATTACTGGGACGCGTTACTTTAAATTTTTTATGTACTTTTTGCAAAATTTATGCAAAATTTTCAAATTAAAGTAAGTGATAAGAAGAGAATGAAGAAAAGTCCATAACTTGAGTAGTATAATTTGGGTTAGTTACTATTATTTTATTTTATTTTATTTTTTATATATACCAAACACACACAAAAAAAATATTTTTAAAGAACTTTTTACCTAGTAATAAATTATGAGCAGTGGTTTAACCAGCAAGTGGTAAATATGTCGAAGCACCAATGCTCCCAGATTTAGAAGACATTGTGGCAGCTAAAAATGAGTATAAAGACCGCAGATGCATCCCCCCCCCCCCCCTATGTTTTGTTGAATATTGTTGTTAAATTTTAAGCAAATATGTATTAACTTTTAAAATACTAGGGGGCTCTGCCTCCTACAAGACCCCGTTCCGACACCGGAAACCAGTGCCGAAACTAGCCTTTTTGGCGCCCCCCCCCCCCCTCCTCCGAAAAGAAAATTTCCCAAAGCGAATTTTTTCTAAGTTTCTAAAATTAAGTATATAATCAGATAATCTGTAATACTGAACTGAGTAATCAGCTTTGTCAAATACTGATTCATTAAAACCTTGAAAATAGAATCGAAAGGAACTGAAAAATTTTCCGCTTTATAAAGGTTTTCATCTTGGGAAGTATAATTATTGATATTCTCAGGGGCGGATTTAAGGGGTAGCGATGGTCTCAATCGCGAGGGGCCCCGCATCCAAAGGGCCCCCAAAATCCTCTTTTGAGTTCAATGAGAAAAATTATTTTTTTATCAAAGGATTTTCTTAGCACTTTTTTAAAAATTAGTATTACTACATAATTTTCATGTAATTTAAATAGAATATTTTTATACCATTTGCTATTCCCAGAAATTTTTTAGTTATGTTTAAATGTTTTTCCTTGTCTTGTTTTCTATTAGCAATTATCAGAACTGTGAACAGTTGTGGAGGGTTGGGGTGAGACTCAAACTTGGATCTGAGCTGAAAGGAACCCTGTTACTGTTAGAGACTTTTATGACGATTTAATTACGCAGATTCAGAGTCTAATTAAATCAGATCTGATAACTCTAAATCTGGATCGTGACACTGGGGCCCCTGATTAAGGGGTCTCCCACACTTGGTATGCTGTTTACATAAAGCTGATATTTAGAATGCATTTGACTTTGTTACTGATTATAATCGATATTTTGCATTTTTAGAGTAGGATAAGATTAAAAACAAAAATAAATTGACTAAATCTTGACTATTACAGAGGCACACGATGTATTTGCCCCGGAAATTTTTTCACCTGGATCTAAAAAAATAATTACAGCAAAAGAATGGGGCAGCAAAACACGTAAGAATGGGAAAAAGACGATTTTTTTTGCAAAGATAAAGGCAGAGACGACTTTATTAGCCATGGCACCCTGTGCGAGGTTCTTTTCTGCGTCTCTACAAATGCTATATTCTTAAAAAAGAAAAAAGGGGAGGAGAGGTTACTATTTTATGTTGCATATGTTTCATCCCCTTAGTTTTTAGTGTTGTTAGCAATAGCCAACCTCGCACCCTTTGAAAGAAATGTGCGCTATTTTACAAATTGGCAACGGTTTAAATATTTTCTGGTCAGAAAACTACTGGATATAAAAATATGAAAATTGGTAGTTTTATAGAGAAATGTTCGATAAACACGCTGAAGTAGACAGTTTTTAAATCGAAAAATTATTTTAAGATATTTTTAATAATAAAGTCGGTCAAGAAAGTTCTCTTAAAAAAGTTCTCTTTTCCGAAGTATGAAATAAATTCTAATTAAAATGATGACATTTTGAATAAATTTTTAAAAAACTCCTCAAAATATTAGTTAAATTCAAAAAACAATTACAAACTGCACACCGCAACCTTATCAACTATATCCTTTCAAAATATTATTAAATTCTTATGCATAATTTTTGTTTCTATAAAACTTTTTTAAGAGAACTTTTTCGACCGACTTTAATATTAAAAATATCTTAAAATAATTTTTCGATTTAAAAACTGTCTACTTCAGAGTGTTTATCGAACATTTCTCTATAAAACTACCTATTTTCATATTTTTATGTGCAATAAATAGTTTTCTAACAAGAAAGACCTCAAGTACCAAAAAAATTATTGACATCGGTGGCGGCGCGACGGTTACTTTTTTTTTTTTTTTTTTTTTTTTTTAATATCCAGATATAATTATTCAGCGCGTTATTTACCGATTCCAGAGGCGCCAATTCGAAACTTTCTTAGATGGTGCAAAGGTTTCTTTTCTTTTCTTTTCTTTTTTTTTTTTTTTTTTTTTTTTGGGGGGGGGGGGGGGGGGGTGTAAAAACTTTTTTTTGGGCATTCATAAAAATTAAATCTTTGATGATTGCATGAAAATGATGGCATTTTCTATACTCTTTTAATCGTGGCATAAGTCCTTAAATTTTGTTTGCAAAAAGAAAGAACTGACTCTCTATTTGCCTAAAAGATATTGTAATGTACAAACGAAATAAAAAATAAAATATAGCAACCGTTTGTTTAGAGTCAGTTTGACGTGACACTGAAAGCGTCTCATGGAAAATGACGTTTATTTAGGAATTAGATTTATTATTATTAATACTATTTATTTCTTTTACGTTGAATAATTTTATTGAAATTGCAATGTATATAATATACTAGTAAATGTTTGAACTCCAAATGCAGTTATAGATGAAGGTACTAAGTCATTTTAATGCACTTATAATAAACTTTTTTAATTATATATACGAAAAATGCGCAGTATTTGGCCAGAATGACGTCAATTTCGAATGCGAAAATACAGCAAGTGATGTCTGTATTTTTATTGGCTTATAAAAATATTGCCCTCACGCAGTTTCTTTTTGGGGCAATAGGAAAGAAAAAAATGCACTTGAAAAAAAAAGTTTTGTATAAAGATAAATTAGGCCAGGAGGTTGAAAAAAACGGGTTAAAAGATGGTCAGAGAAATTTTTAAAGTAGTCAGTATTTTTTATCTTGTTCTAACAAGTGTGAATATAAAATTTCGTGCAAATCGTCCAAAAACTGTAGATTTTTATATATATGAACTAGCAGAACCACGCGGCTTTGCGAGTGTTAACCATGGTGGCCTTCCAGATAAAAATTTTAAAAATGCAACAGTACCGCTATCATAATAAAGGGGGTTTCTGGTTGGTTGGTTGATTATTGACGGCCAATTATCTACACTTGGGAGATAGGCCCGGGGGAGTGCCCTTCGTGTGGGTCTTTCTAAGGGAACCTAACCCGTATTTACGCATGGATAAATCCACGGCTCGAAGAAAACCACGAAAACTCCGAACGATTAGGCCGACGGGCGCGATTGGGATTGAACCCAGCACCTCTCGTCTACCAGCTTCGAGAACAGAACCTCTCAGCCACTGGTAGGGCCAAAGGGGGTTTCTGCTTTCGCCCCATAAATAGTTAAAAACACAATCAGATTTTTTTTATTTTATTTTTATTTTTATTTTTATTTTTTTTTTTTTTGACACAGTCATAATAAAATCCCTCAGCGCGTATAACAGAAAAATAATATACGCTTTCTCTGACAATACGAAAATAACGCAAAAAATTGAACCAAATGGTGCAGCATTTAGTGAAATTCTATTTCGTATCGCATTATTTTTAAATGGAAACTTATAATCTAGGAGACGGCGTCACATTTTTTCAAGCAAATTTAGCGTCGATGATTGTATATTTGATACATTAGACGTGCAGATAACGAAACTGCCAGTCATCTTGCGCACCAGTGGAGGGTATTGTCATAGCAACATCGCAAAATCCACTTGCAATGTGAAATGAATGATAATCCAATTACTGATGAACTGTCTGAGTCAAGGTAACATCAGTAATCGGATTGCCATTCATTTTACATTGCAAAAGGCTGTGCAATGTTGGTATGACAACCATCAAAATGCACCATCAAAATCACCATCAAATGCATTTCGCGAGTAATAAGTTTATTATTTTAAAGTTTTCTTTTGTCTCTTAATATTCCCGTGTAAATGTATTTCTCAAATGTAAAATATTTGGAAATATTATTATTTGCGATTTTTTAAAATTTGGCAACGATAAGTAAAAAAATGACTTTTTCGAAATAAGGATTAAATCGGTAGTAAGATAATGAAATTTGGAACTAAAAATTAAAAGAAAAAAAACCCTCAAAAATTAGACAAACTAAAAAAGTGATTGGAATTGATCGCGTACACCGCAATGTAGTCACTTATATGCTTGCAAAAGATTGTTAAATTGCTATGCGTAGTTTTGTTCCTATAAAACATTTTAAACCGAAATATTGTAACCTGATTTCGCATAAAATAGCGCTTAAAGTAATTCTTCGATTTTAAAACTGCCTGCTTCAGCGTGTTTATCATACATTTCTTTATAAAACTACCAGCTTTGATATTTTTTATATGCAATAGTTTTAAATATTATGAGCCAAAAATTCAAAAAATCACAATAAATTCAATTACAGCAGCGGTAAGGGCAGATTTTTTTCTTTCTTTCTTTCTTTTTTTCTTTTTCTTTCTTTTTCTTTCTTTCTTTCTTTCTTTTTTTTTTCTTTTTTTTTTTTTTTTAAGAATAGACAGTTTTATATTATGACAATTTTCATAGATGATTCTTTCAGAAGGTAAAATACCTTCAAATTTTATAACATCTTTACTGTAAACCAGGGATGAGAATTCTCCGTCTTTTTGCATTCCAGTATAATCTTAGATTACAGAAATGTTTTTTTTTTTTTAATCGGAACATTCTGCTATTTAACAGAACATTTTCTCTGAGATTATAGTGGTATGCAAAAAGACAGAGAATTCTCATCCCTGTGTAACAAAAAATGTCGTAATATGCCGTAAAATGTAAAATGTAATATGGGAAAAAATATACTTTCGAATGAAATAGTATAGATCTATTTTGTAACTTTTTATGTTTTTAAAAATAATTTTAAAGTATGATCTTCTGTAAAAATCTATGTCAACAGTAAACATTTGATGGTAACCGTAATATAAAGCAGCTAGTAACAGAGTCGCCACAATTGGCATTTCATCGCCTAGAACAAATTTTCTTTCTTATTTTCTTTAGTCCACATTAAACTGCCGTATTTGAGTCATTTTCGTAAATTGTAAAAAGATATGTCAATTAAACAGTTTAGAAAATAGATAACGCAATTAAATATACTGTTTCACCAATTACCGTCCATAGTTAGAAAATTTTTTGAAACATTTTATGCAGTCCTCTATGATCTATAGATTCGTATGTATACTACATACTATGCTAAAATTTGTTTCAGTTGGAAAATGAATAACATTGCTGGAAATTTACTTTTAGCAATTTCCGCCAATAGATGGAAATTTACTCGAATTATTTTGTACAGCCCTGTATATTATCTACAGGCTTTTATACACACCTCTTAATAAGCTAAAATTTAAGGCAGGCAAAAACACAATTAAAAATAAATGAACTACGTGAAATAGCGCAAATAAAACTAAATAAAATGGCAAACAGCTGTTTCGGAGCCCCTAAAGCTTTATCATCAGTGTCAATTCAAAAGATTAAAATCGATTTAATAGTTTAAGCCATGTAAAAGTTCAAGCCAGTTTAAACCATATGCTTGAGTCTCTCTCGCGCGCGAGAGACGCAAGCGTATGGCTTAAACTGGCTTGAACTTTTACATGGCTTAAACTTTTTAATAGGTTTTTATCTTTTGAATTGGCACTGATGAAGGATCTTTAGGGGCTCCGAAACAGCTGTTTGCCATTTTATTTATTTTTATTTGTGCTATTTTACGTTGTTCATTTATTTTTAATATAACTGCACAAAGTTAAATCCACCTTTAAAAAAAAAAACAAATAACACAACTAAAACGCACTTTCAATAATTACCAATCATAAACGACAATGTATCTTGTTTTTTGCGTAGCCCTGTATATGAATTTATTTATACTACACAAATTTTTCTCCTTATGTTATATATGGTTCTGCATGAAAATGCATAAAACAATTAAAAACCACTCTTAACTAATTTATGACCATAGGCACTAATACTTCCGAATTCTTTTGTGTAGCCCTATAATATATGATCAATTGAATTTATACACATCATGTAAATATGAAAAATTTAGTTAAATTTAAAAACGCGTCACACAACTGAAAAGCCACTTCCAGGCAGTACTCAAAACGAAATATTTTGTGTGTTCCTGTAAATGAACGATAAAGGCTAAGCACGTCATATTTTACAGTAAACATCTTATTGTACACCTGCGTAATATATATAAATTTCATTATTTTTGAAACAGTGTAACAGTGTATATATGATCTATAGAATTTATACACACCAAGTAATATGAAAAAAATTAGTTAAATTTAAAAACGCATACCAGAACTAAAAATGCACTTCCAGCAATTATCGCTCATAGACCTAATTAATTTTTTTCGTCCCTGTAAATGAACGATGAATGCTATGCACGCACCATATTCTATAGTAAGCATCTTGTAGTGAATCTCACTCAGTGATACAATTTAAATATGTTTGAAATTGTGTAACATCATTAAAATACATTGCAAAAACATTTCCCCCGTAGAACATTATGTAACGGAATTTCTTTTGTGTGACCCTGTAAAGGAATGATAAATGTTTTCCACTCCATATTCTACAAAATGTGTGTTTTAGTGCACCTCAGAAATGCATAACAATTTCAATAGATTTGAAATAATGTAACACCATTAAAATGCACTGCAAACGATTTTTCGTTTCGTAATCGTAATGCTTTTGAGTGCTCCTGTAAACAAACTATAAATGCTACACACTTCCTTTTCAAAAACGATTATGCTATAGTTTGCCGTTTGCACACTTAATACAATATAAATATTTCAGCCATTTTTTCCATCTAATATTCCATACTGAAATTAAAACTTCAGCAATAAATAAATAAAATAATATAAATAAAACACAAATTTAACATAAATGTAATTTAATTATGCACCTACTGACTGAAATAATCAGCATCATGTAAATAGATATACTGAGCAGCACGAGTTTTCACTAATTTTTGATTACAAAGCTTCTAGATTCCAAAGAAATTTATAATGGGACCACCACCAGCACAAGCCTTTTCCAACAAATGTAATTATCAAAATCGGTTCACTCGTTCAAAAAACATGCATATGCATACATTATAAGAAATACAGAATAAAAAAATATACAATTATAAACTAGTCGTTGGGGGCCACCGAATACTTACCCATCAAGGATATGCATAATATAAAATATTAAAATAAAACATGCGTAAACTATTTATAAAATGCATTGCAATTCGAATAAAATCGTGGCTTGATGACGTCATAAACTTTGAATGTTCTATTGCTGAATTGCGTAAAAGAAACATCCTTATAACTCCAAAAATGATAATCCTATTAACTAACGGTTTACTGCGTCGGATTAAGCGTCTCATTTCCAATTAAAATATATCTTTGAATTGAAATTTGGCTGAAATACAGGGTCATGAAAAATCGAAGAGTGTTGAAAATATTATTACAAATTATCTCGGCAACTCATTATCCGATCAACTTCATGCTTTATGCAAAATTTATGTATTTTTATTGTCTTTTATATTCACTCCTTAAAATAAACAATTTCAAAATATTTTATATACCTTTTATCAAAACTAATACTTCGAGAGCCCGAAAAAAATAGTTCCGGAAAATCGAGGTTACTGAAATTCAATGAGCTTTTCCCCATTATTACATACTAAGTACATACCAAATTTCAAGTCTCTATCTCAATTTGTTCGGGAGATAGAGCGTTTACAGACACATACACACACACACAGAAAGACGGACGGCAAAAATGTTTTTCTAAATATATGTTTTTCGGAATCTCCAGTGTCTAAAACGTGTAAATCCGTCAAAAAAAATTTTTTTTTTCGATTTTCAAAACGATTACAAGACTTACCCTATACTACGTAATGATGGGTAAGTGAATACTACGTATGATGGGTAAGTAAAACGGAGGCTGTCTATAACGGAACCCTGCCTTACATGGAAAAGCTTCATTGTTACGATAAAAGGAATACTTTAGAATAACTACTGTTAAGACGAAAACCCGTCTAAAACGGAAATTGTTTTCGTCCCTATCAGTTTCTTTTTCACAAGTATTGCTATATATACAAACGAATTATCGTAAAATCCGTGTAAATGGAATCTGTCTATAACGAACTCCTCTTAAAAGAAATATTTTCTTTGTCCTGGCGAAAAGAGCACAACACACAATAGACGGTGTGCTTGCTAAAATAAAAAACCTGTCTTAAACAGAACTTTTCCCAGGTACTATGATATTTCGTCTTAGCAGGTTTTACTGTACTTAAAATGTTATTCTGTATTCGGGAAACTTATCGCCTGAATGGATTTATTTTTAAATCATTCAGTTATATTTATTAATTATCGAAAGAATAATAAATAGTTTGATGCTGTAACAACAACTTTTTTTTATCATTTGGATATTATATTAAGAATCTATATACTAAAATATTGAAGGAAGTCTAACAAGTAATAATTAAAAAAAATCTGCATTAAACCTTCGAAAACACTGCTTAAACCAGATTTTTTCCAATCCTTTGCGATTCCGTCTTAGCAAATTTTACTACATATAAACTCCTTTGCTTGAAGTTGGTTAGTGGGTCTCATATCGTAAAAGTTTGAGATCCAGTTCTGGCGCGCGTTTTCAAAGCCAGTTTATTTTAAAAGCTCAATTTTCTGACAGAAACATAACACGCGCCTAACCAAAGTTTTTATTTTCTTTCAGAGATAAAAACTTTCGCTTTTCCGCTATATCTCTTTCCTCATCTCCAAGTTCAGAAACTTTAGAAAGTGACGTCACGGAACCGTGCCCCTCTCGTGTGCGCATGCGCGGTGGATGCGAGCATCGCCTCCTCTTCATCTCCAGAGCTGGGAGAGCTCCGTGATACGCCAGGCTGAGAAGTTTTGCTCCTTCTCCTCTCTCTTATCTTCATCTCAGGTGACATGCTATACGCAAAGCCACGCAGAAGAATCTTCCTATTTGGGCTGTGGTTATTAAGTCTGTGCCCGCACTACCACGAGGACCCCTCGTAAAAACATCGGATTGTGATCGAGAAAATACTTCCATTATCCTAATTTCATCATATTCTAATCCAGAAACCATTTCCTTTATCCTAAGTTCATCGCATTTTGATCGAGAAAATTCTTTGCATTATCCAGTTTCATAGTATTCTGACGAAGAAAAGTCTTTCCATTATCCTAATTTCATCGTATTCTAAAGAAGAAAAATCTTTGCATTATCCAACTTCATCGTATTCTGACCAAGAAAAATCTTGCCATTGTTCTAGTTTCAACAACAAAAAAAAAAATCTTTGCATTATCCTGTTTCATCGTAATTTGACGAAGAAAAAATCTTTCCATTATCCTAATTTCATTATAGTCTTATTGAGAAAAATCCTTCTATTCACTGAACGTGTAGTGAACAATTCGTCTCATTGTAAATATAGAATTTGTCCATAATCATCTGAATTATTTAAAAGCAGTTCTTTAGATTGCATTTTGTGAATATTTCTATGAATTTTGTGAAGAAATTCGTAAATGTTTGTGAATACATTTGGAAAGCTTAAAACCTCCGTTGAAATTTTCAGAAGGATTATTTTTAAAAAACTAGTAAGTTATAAGTAGATATAATAATAGTAGTGATATCTTAAAATTATATTTCAAGTGCATGCATAAAATATTTTTCTTATAGAAGCCAAACATATTATTTATATTGTCTACATAAGAATTCTTATAATTGTGTCAGTATTATAGTTTAGCACTTATTTATGAAACAAAATTTCCAAATAATAATAATCATTTATTTGAAAAAATATGCAGACTATAAGGAGTATTATTTATTAAAATTCTAATTTTTATTAGATTTTAAATGTAATTTAATTATCAGTTGTATTATTAGTGTAATAATATCAGTTATAATATTATATAATATCAGTTGTAATATTAGTGTCATGTTTTTAACATGAAATGGTTGTTTAACAACTTGATAAAACGATAAAGATTATTTATTGAATGTCTATCTTATAACAACACGTTAAAATAATATAAGATAAAAGGAATGATACTACATTAATATTATATTTTTATTATAGAAATATAAGATAAAAACTAAAGGTTATTAATTAATATTATATTTTATAAGAATATAAAAGTAATATATGATAAAAATCACAGAATATTTATTAAGATTTTTAATTTATAGAAATAATACAAGATAAAAACTACAGTCTATATTATTATTAATTTCTTAATTTATAAGAATGTAAGACAAATGTAAGATAAAACTACAGAATATTTAGTAATACTATAATTCCTAAAAATAGCATAAGATAAAAACTAACTATTTATTAATATTCTAATTTAAAAGAACACAAATAATAAAATATTAAAAATAAAGCTCATTAAGATTCCAAATTTTTAAGATTTCTTTTTAATAACACTTATACACCTAGCTATATGTGCATTTGGAGAATATGTTTATTTTATTAATACATTAGTTGGAAATTTGAACAACTATTACAAATTTGGATATTATTTTAGTATTTGTTAATTTATTGATAGTATTATAAATACTGACATGTAACGATGAAGTAATATGACAGTAACTAAACATTAATACATAGCTATCTAAAAGTTTATGTATATTTCAAATTAAAGTTAATATATATTAAAGTTAATATATATTTAGTATATTTTTAGTATATATTTAATGCTCAAATAAGTTTCAACTTCATTCATACTTTAGATTAAAAATGCACTACTAATTTTATTTACTTATTCAGATAATCATAAAAACAATAATTTGATAATGAGATTATATTAAGGATATAATATTAAGGTAATACAACGAGAAAAATGTTATGGTAGTAGTAGTATATAGTGCAGATACTCTTCGACTTCGATAAAATAGGTTTATAAATTAATCGAATTATAAAATTCAAAACAATCAGCTAACATTTATTTATTTATTTAATAGACATATAGAAGTTTTGATTTATTCATTTTATTACTTAACAATCGATTGATAACTACTAAAAACAATCATCTGATAAATAAAAGAGACAATATTTACTGACTAGAAGGTCTGAAATATTTTAGATATGTCGATAATAATGCATTAAACAAAACAAAGAATTTGCAGAACTTGAAATAATATACACATTTTAATTTTATTAGTTTTATTTAGAATTGGAAACACTTATTCAATAATATAAACATGAAATAACTGGCTTCGTCTGAATACTTAGAGATACTGTAAAAATGTTATAAATGCAACTTCTTTTATACTTCATAATTCAGAATGACATAAAGCAAAATTTAAATGGATAAAAAGAAGAAATTTCGAGAGAAAGAATACAATGGATTTCCAAGAAAATCTTTAAAGTGATTCTTATTTTTTGGATTTAACACTTTTGGAAAATTTGCAAATTTAACAAGAAAATTTTAAAAGTGATTCTTAATTTTTTCGAATTAACACTTTTGAAAATGTTTTGGATTTAACAAGGAAAATTTAAATTGGTTCTTATTTTTGTGGATTACATTGGAAACATCTTGGATTTAAAAATTTCACCTATAAAGCATTGTATGAAATTTACTGTGATTGCCAAAAAAATTTGAAGGTCAGTTTAACTGTATCAGTGTGTATAGTTGGCTTTTTCTCTGACCCATAACAAAAACAATTTATTATATTTTGCAAGAAATTTAACAAATTTTAAATCATGATGATTTAAAATTCTGTGTTATCATAGCTGGAGATAAAAACAAATTGTGAGACAGAAATCATTTCTGGTTGAAAGAAAAGAATTTTTACAGTTTGTGCTTCGCAACTATTTTGTTTGTGAAAGAATTCCGAAGGATAACTAGACACCCTCTCCCTTAACCTCCCCCCTGATTCATACAACCCACCCCCCTGTGAATAGGTCATGCGCCTCATCTTTTATCTCTTCAAGTATCTCCTTCTGGTCGTCCTCTGTTTGTGGCTTGTCGTACCTTGCGAAAGTAGCGATGTGTTGTGCCTCAGTGGAGAAAACCAACCAAAACAGCGTCGTCGCAACGAAAGTTTTACGAACAGGGCAGTCGCGGATGCAGCCCAGGCCAGGGCATACCTCTCACCCACCGTGTTCGTAGGGACACTAAAGAGCGTCCTCGTGCAAAGGGATGGAACTGTGCGGGCATGGTTCGCCATAGACGATCTTTTGAAAATGCCGGACAACGACGACCGTAAGAGGACTGCAAGAATGGCCCAGTACACCAGACTGTACGAGAGGAACCGGTACACAAGAGACTATGTTACCACTAGCGTCCCTGCAGTGAGGCAAAAGAACTATTCACGTCTGTCTAATGTCCCTTTCGTAAGGACGAACAGCTATTCACGTCTGTCTAGTGTCCCCACAGTGAGGACAAACAACTATTCACGTCTGTCTGCCTATACGGAAGCGGTCAAGACGGTGCCGATAACTCTAAATACGCTAAACTGGACGGTGTCCGATCCCCCGCTATTACTTGGCTCCTTTAGGCGTAGTACAAGAACGTTGAACAAACGGCCGGAGGACATTGAGGTTGTGTACTATATTCACGGCAGGTGTGTGCTAGAAGTAAACCAGGACAATCTGTTGCTAGGGCGACCGTACGTGGTGTTTGGGGTACCGTCCGAGAGACTGACGTGGCCTTCGCTGACTGCATCTGCGCTGCCCATTCCGAACGACAAGCGAATTCTGCGAGCGGTGAAGAAAGTGCTTTGCAAAGGATGCGGTAAGTAAACATTTATGGTTCTTGTTTATTTGTTTGTAGCTTATTAGCACGTAAACAGGGCTGTAGACAAAGACTGCATGCCCTTGACTGCTTGTGTGGAATTATTAAATAAACTTGTTGAATAATTATGTTTTAAAGTAATACATATTAGTTTAAAGTTTAAATATCACTGTATTAACAAAATATAGGGGGGGGGGGGAATTGCATCTGCTGTTAGAAAAAAATCAGCGGTCATATAGACATATTTAGCTGCCATGGGGCCCTCAATTGCTGGAGGACTCAGGCGCTTAGTCATCTTATCCCATCATAGTTTAGTCTTTATCATCACTGCTGATAATAATTAGTAAGTGGAAAGATTTTTAAAATGCTTTTTCTAGTACTATGTAAAAAAATTAATATACACAAATTATACGATTCAAGTCCTGACCTTTTTTAATTTCAAATTCTTTAGTTATTTTAACTTGAAGATTCTCTAATTTAGTGAACGTTTTTAATATTTTATCGTGTCCCTTTAAAAGAGTCGGGCACCAGAAATTTGTACTGGCTCCACCCTTCCCGTACTGCACGTACAGTGTGTCTCAATGTGTGCATAGCGACCGTTTCCAGCGAATTTCGATAGCGAACATCGAGACAACCATAGTGATATGTCAAAAGGGGGGGGGGGAGTCCAGAAAACAGCATCACAGTCGCATGACGCCATGAACGGATATGATGTAACGGTGAGAAATTTGGTTTCAAGCTATGCAAATGTCCGCCTCATATCACTTTGAGCACCTCAATGGTCTCTACCGGAATCGGCTGAAATATGACACTGGAATATCGTGATACACCCTACAGACTAATTTATATGATTTCTTAGCAAATTTTTTTTAGAAAATTAATTGATTTACCATACTAACTGATGTGAATTTCCCGTAAATGTTCCAAAAATATTAGTTATTCTGCCAACCGATGTGATTTCTTAGTAATTGTGTGTCTAAGAGAATTAATGACCAAAAAATCACATGAGTTGACACAATAATATTAGTTTTTTCTTTTATCAGAAAGCCTTTATTTGGCACACTAACTGTGTCTAAAAAAATTAATCACTCTTTTAGCGGATGTAATTAAAAAAGTTATAATGTCCGATGACACTCGATTCTCAACTTTTGAGCATATTATATGTTTGTATTGCATCAGCTTGTGCAAATTCAAGAAGGGGAAGATTTAGTGATTCATTTTATTACTTTACTAGCTGACCCGTCCGGCGTTGCCCGAACCCTTGTAATAAACTTAAATCTCTTTAAAAAACGGAACTCTGGCCACGGTCTACGATGGCTTCCGAACCGTATACCCGGCATGCTCATACGCTCTAGAATTTTTTTTATTTCCCCCTACCACCGCCAGGGGAGCATTCTGTTCTAAACAAACCTCTTTCCGAAAGAACTTCTGAGACAGGTCCCCGCTGCCTACGTTACTGTATAGTAGGCGCACTACAAAATTGAGCTGGTTTCGAGAAGATTGGAACATTATTAGCCCAGTTATTGCAATAAGGCACAGTTAGAGAAAATAACCTTGAGTGAGGTGCCGAGGGGAGGGGATGTTCGAGTGTCCTTCAGAAAATGACTAATTAGGAGGTCCACTATGCATGCATAAAAATTCGTTCGTTTTGTTAAGCTAGGAACTTAATTAAAAATTTGGCTTAAACTCTTATTTGTAAATAGTGGTAACCGCTACTCATAAATTTAATTTAATGTTATAAAGGGTGACTATTAAGTTAAATATAATGTTTGGAATCACTTGCGTTGAAATCGGAAAGATAGTTGCTGATATATAGAAACGGGGCATAGTTATAGAAAAACCTTGAAGGAGGGGCCGGGGGAGAGAGGGTTGTTCAAGTACCCTTCAGCAAATGACTAATTAAGAGGAGCACTATACATCTTTCGAAATTCGTTCGTTTGCTTAAGCTAGGAACTTAATTACAAATTTGGCTTACACAATTATTCGGAAATAGTGGTAACCGCTACTCATAAATTTAGTTTAATGTTATAAAGAGTGACAATTAAGTTAATTATAATGTTTGGAATCACTTGCGTTGAAATCGGAAAAATAGTTGCTGAGATATGGAAACGGAGCATAGTTAGAGAAAAAAGGAAAACGGAGCATAGTTAGAGAAAAAAAGAAAACGGAGCATAGTTAGAGAAAAAACCTTGAAGGAGGTCCCCGGGTGGAGAGGATGTTCAAGTGCCCTTCAGCAAATGACTAATTAGGAGGACCACTATGCATCTTTCAAAATTCGTTCGTTTGCTTAAGCTTTGAACGTAACTACAAATTTGGCTTAAACTATTATTCGTAAATAGTGGTAACCGCTACTCATAAATTTAGTTTAATGTTATAAAGAGTGACATTTAAGATAATTATAATGTTTGGAATCACTTGTGTTGAAATGGGAAAGATAGTTGCTGAGATATGGAAACGGAGCATAGTTAGAGAAAAAAATCTTGAAGGGAGTGCCGGGGGGGGGGAGGGGTTGTTCAAGTATCCTTCAGCAAATGACTAATTAGGAGGAACACTATGCATCTTTCAAAATTCGTTCGTTTCCTTAAGCTTTGAATTTAATTACAAATTTGGCTTAAACTGTTATTCGTAAATAGTGGTAACCGCTACTCATAAATTTAGTTTAATGTTATAAAGGGTGACTATTAAATTAATTATAATGTTTGAAATCACTTGCGTTGAAATCGGAAAGATAGTTGCTGAGATATGGAAACGGAGCAGAGTTAGAGAAAAAACCTTGAAGGTCGGGCCGAGAAGGGGGAGGGGGGGGGTTGTTCAAGTGGCCTTCAGCAAATAACTAATTAGGAGGACCACAATATATCTTTAAAGATTGATTCATTTGGTTAAGCTAGGAACTTCATTTGGAATTTGCCTTAGACTATTATTCGGAAATTCTGGTAACTGCTTTCTAGAAATACACCTTGAAGCTTAAATGTAATTAGACCCTTGCCCCTCTTCATTCCCGCAAATATAAAAAAGAATCTGTTAAATAAAGTTTTCTGTATTAACAATCTCCATCATAATAATAAATGTCATGTAAAAAAAAAAAAAAAAAAAAAAAAAAACGACTAATTGTCATGAAGAAAAATGTGCCTGCAAAATATTTCAATCATGGGGACGTATGTGTAATTTGTCATGTGTAGGTGGCGCGACATTCGCATGGCTCTACGCTGATAACTTCAATCCATTTTGACACTATTTAGTTAGAAATCCTTATTTATGCATCGCTACTCTGGTTTATTTAATTACTTCTGTGAAGAATCGATGCAACCAACCCAAAAGAAAAAAAGCGTATTTTTGATCAGTTTTTTTCATAAATTAAAAAAAATTACCAACCGAATTTTTCGAAAATCACATAGTCAGATACAGAATATTTTTTTACATATGCTCAAAAATTTTCAAATTGATATCTCAATTAGTTTTCTTAAAATTCGCTAATTAGTAAAATAATTTCGAATTCGTTCATTTCCGGGTGCAAAGCCAATGCACCGGTTCATTTCTATCGCCATTTTGATTTAAAAGATGACATTTTAGAAGCGATGGTTAATGAGAATCTAATTAATATCTAGGCTAATTATCAAAATATTAAAATTCTGAGGCTCAGGTGCGCATGGCCAGACCTTGGACTATCCACATCTAAATTTCCAGACTTCTAGGTGGGCTAGATTTTGCTAGCCATCGCCAACAGACACACAGACACACACATGGACACACACACAGACACACGGACACACACACAGAGCGAAACTTTCTTTTATTAATATAGATTTTGCCAAAACATTACATGTGATTTAAGATAAACCAGAGGGGATCCAACCCGGTTTATCCAAGTGATTGAACATAGTGTCCATGTACAGTGTACATGTAATATTATATTTTACATTTGTCACTACGGCCGAAAGTTCATTGATAAAGAACATTATCGTTTTGGTGAGACAATACATATTGTGCACGCGGATATGATAAATTGTTTTGCCTGTAGAGACGAAAATATCCGGAACTAATGTGAAGCTATTTTGTTTGAGAAAAATAAATAGTTGCAGACGATTAAGTTCATTTTACAATTTTAAGGTCTCACTTCTGCAGGTGAAACGTCCGAGCTCTGCAAAATAGCTTTTATTTTAATTGCTCCCATTCCTTGTAAAAATTGAAAGTTTTTCTTCTTTTTCATAGCTGTCATGGAAAATAAATAACTCTACTCCGTAATATTTATATAACATGATACAACACATTGTATACGTCTCTGATTTTATTTTCGGGACAGTTTTTATCTAAAAGTTTCTTCATTTTTTTTTCCGTACAAAGCAATAAATTGCACCTTGTTACTTTTAGCGATTTCCCCCGTCACTGTTGCCATTCTTAATTCGAAATGATATACGATATTCGTTAACTGGGATAACGGAAATATTTACACAATAAGATATAATGACAAAATATCGCGACCCCAAAAAGTTAAAAAAAGTAATGACGAAGAAATACTGAAGTTATTATTTTTTTCTTTTAAGGTGACAGAGTTACTTTCAATCGCATTAGAGCCAATCTAGGCATGTAACACATGAACACACAGGGCTGCAGAGATAGACTGTAGGCTCCATAGATATTCGAACGTGGGCCCTCTAGTTTGGTACTAGAAAATAAAATTGTTGAATAATTGATTTTTAAAAAGTAATTTACATTTACTGGAAATTTAAACATCACTAAATTGACAAAATAATACAAAACATAAAAATAAAAAAGCATAAGTGGGGGGAAAAAACTCACGGATATATATACCATTTTCTGGTTACCAAATGCATGCTCAATTTATGCAACGTAAATTGTGACTTTTAAATTTATTTACCTTGTTAGTTATTTTTATTTGAAAATTTAGCGTAAAAAGAGGTGCTCGCAGTGTTGAATTCAGGGGCTGGCCCAGGGGCGACACTCCCCTCGGAGCAAAAAAAATGTCCTTCCCAGAAGATTTGGGAATTTGTGCTTATTAATGGTTTAGAAGTATACACCCCCTCCCCCCCCACGGAACTTTTCAGTGTCCCCCCTGGAGCTGCAGCATTCCCTCCCGGATAAAAATGTCTGAATTCAACACTGTGTGCTCGAGTCTATTTCTCTGCTATTTTATTTAAAAACAGAACCAGAGGCGGGTCCTTTAAAACTGCCGGGCCCTCGAAATCTCTACCGCCTCCAAACCCCTCTCTGCGGGCATGTGTGCGTGGGCCAGGGCGGCAACTATAGTTTCGCCGCAATTCCGTTAAGTTCTGATTTTTGAAAAAAAAAATGGCAATCTTTTAAAGTTTTTTTTCTAATTTTGGATTTAAAATTTTATTAGCTTAATAGCGATTTCCTTTTTTGTTTGAAGTATCAGTTTTTATCTACTTTTGCAAGAGATTTAAAACGCCCAAATAATAATATGCCCTTTGCTGGTTTTTGCAATCAACAACTAAATTTAATTTATTTCCGATTGTTTAAAATACTAGTCGGATGTGCCAATCACAAAACTTTCTTCTATCTCATGATAGAAGATTTGCGTAATACTAATGTTAATACTTTAAAATTCGCTGTCACATCACCAATAAAATCAATATTTTTCGTCATTTGATTCTGTTGTACGTCAGCTGCTTGCGAATCGTCGGGTTACCTTGCATCAGCAGTCGATGTACAACACCGCTACGAAAAGACCTTCTGTCCTGTACCGGTGGGAAAAGATAGCCTCCCTATTCCTTGGTTTTAAGATTTTAGCTAATTTTACTGGAAAACACTAAGCTAAAATGCGTGGAACCCGATTACAGAAGATTCATTCCCAGTTCTCGTCAATATTGAATTTGAATCAGAATTTCGCCAGATTAGTCAGCTATAGCCAAGTTGGCTTCATTTATGACAACCTATTTTTATCGCCAAATTTGGCGATATTTCGTCAACTGTGGCCATGCTTGGCGAGA
This sequence comes from Maratus michaelseni, assembly GCA_963931845.1. Classification (NCBI taxonomy): domain Eukaryota; kingdom Metazoa; phylum Arthropoda; class Arachnida; order Araneae; family Salticidae; genus Maratus; species Maratus michaelseni. The sequence goes on from OZ007596.1 coordinate 56,808,563, forward strand.
ATTTGACGCGAATATGAAAATATAATGTTAAGCATATAAGAGTTGGAACGATGATTACAAAAATGAAAGAAAATTTGCTAGAAAGCATGTTCACAAAAACTTATAAATTAAACCCTTTTATGGAGGAATTTAAAATGTACTTCAAAATGTCATCCATCCTAAAATTTCAAGCTGCTATATCTCAGTCATCTTTTAAGATATAGGCAAAACAAAAATTTCTCCGGAATCCTTGGATCAAGGCCGAATATTTAATGGAAAAAACTTTTAGGATTTCTAACTTTTTTGTGCAACTTTTTGAATTTGAAATATTTAAGTGGCTATCACAGCCCTCCCACCCTGCCGGCGGAATATCCCCAAATTCATCTGGGACCTTCAGGCCATAATCAAAAACATATAAATAAAATTTAGTTCAATTCTATGCATAATTTCATATTCTTTTAGATGATATAATAATGAAAATGAAACAAAAATCGCTATCACAGCGCACCCCTTCCTTCGAAATATCCCGAAATTTATGTAAGGCCTGCTGGCCATAGCCAAAAATCTAATAAATGAAATATGGTTCAATTCTATGCATAATTTTATACCCTTTTCGATGATACAAAGAGGACACACACACGGACAGACAGATATTTTGCAAATACATGCTTTTCGGAATCTCTGACCCCTAAAACGTATAAATCCGCTGAAAACCAAGTCGGAACAAATTTCGATTACAATACTTTCTTGTATAAGAAAGTAAAAAATGATAAAATTTAATCTTTCCAAGTGATTTTAGAATATTTTTATACTAAGAGAAATAGAAACTTTTTTTAAATCAGAACCCTTCATCGAAATCAATTTTTACATTCTTTTATTTAACTCAACTTGTTTTTGTTTTTTTTAATGTAAAGATGGATTTATGTAATCGAATTTTAATTCATTTCCTGATAGGCTAAAATTATATAAAATATGTACACAGGTGTGCTTCCGACAATAATAGAACATTTTAATATTTTTAGAACTTAATTATAAATTAATAAATTAATTTTAAGGCATTTTTCCATTAGCCCGCCACAGGTGATCAATTGCCCGATCCATTCTTTATGGTTACAATTGTATTCAAGTTACAACAACGATGGAGTTATTTATGCGCCAAACCACGCTCGCCAAAAAAGGCCACCTGAATGTGGATCTGCAACAACAAAATATTTTAAAACTAAAAAGTAGAAAAAAAAAATGTAACATTTAAAAAAAATAATAAGTTTTAATCAATTTATAGTTTCATATTAATTAAAATATGATTATACGCTGAGAAATCAATTTAGAAATCCTAAATGATTGTTTAAATAATGCTTTTTTTTCTTTCCTGTTTCATATCTTAAAAAAGTAACAGAGCAAAAATTATAAAATATTTTAAAATAAATTTGCTAGCTCTCGCTTTCTACTAAGCGTAAAAAAATGCGGTGAATTTTCCATAAACAGGTTCTGTGCCCACGCCAAATTAATGTATTGTAACGGAAATTTCATGGAAAAATCATGAATTGCAGTCATGAAATTAGGCGTGATCTTTATGATTAACATTGAATACTGATAAAAGAGTGTATTTAAAAAAATATATATATACAGTGGAACTTCCCTTTAACGAAGTCCCTATTTAACGAAGTTTTCTACTTAACGAATTTTTCTGTAAAACTTTGACTTTGAACACCATTAGCATCTAAATTAATCTCCATATTACGAAAAATATATTCTATATAACGAAGTTTATTCCACTTTTGTACGTGTACAGAACTCAAACTAATGTTGCGATGGATATGCGAATTTATTTCAGCGGATTGTATGAAAATGAACACATTTAAATATTTTCCATTCTGTTTGGTGCTAAATAAAACAATTGTTTTTCACACTAAAAACACTTTTTATCATTACTCTCCCACACCGAGACTATAGCGCTGAGAGTTGCGGGAAGTCAAAATCCCCTTTTTACATTCAATGATACATCTACAAAAATGTGCTTCAAAATGCAAATCGAAGAACATCAAAGCTATTTTTGTTCCTTCCAATGCAACTTCTAAACTTCAGCCATTAGTCTAAGGAATAATAACAAATCTTGAAGTACATTATCAAAAAAGACAATGTAGTGAAAACATTAGTTTGAGAACCTGTGTATCAGAGCTGATGAAAGCTTGAGGCAAAGTTTGGAAATGTGACGTGATCTCATCGACCGTACAAAACTGTTTTGTAAAAGACGGCTTCATAATTAAAACTGAATCAAATGCTTCAGAATCCAATACCTGTTTGTCATATCTGAAGAAAAAATTTCACGAATTTAAGTTGATTTCTATTAAACGAATTTTCTTCATAACGAAGTTTTTAAGTGTAACGATGAGACTTCGTTAAATGGAAGTTCCACTGTATATTAATTCTGTTTTTAAGTGCGTTCGTAATTATATAAATTCGTAGCACCTATCGTCGTCGTCTGGTCCGCCAGTCCGCATATACACTATGACGCAAAAATTTAGACAATGAAGAAATTCTTACATACTTTGAAAAATATTTATTCAATTTTCAAATCACTGCTTGAAATTAATGTGCTGTACATATAAACAATATTTATAACAAAGAAAAGTGGAATTGTGCATATTGCAATAAATTAAATGGTAACAAAAATAAACTGCTGTCTCAAAAGTTTAGACACAAATTAAATAAAATCGAAATAAACAATTTTTAAAACCTGGTTGCGCATCCATGCTTATGTATTACGTCATATACACGAGATTGCATGGAAGAAACTAAATCTTGCATAGTTTGTGGATCGATATCGTACCATGCATCCTCAATAGATGTCTTAAGTTCCTGTACAGAAGAGTATTGTCTAGCGTTGCTATAAACTTTGCGACACATGATGCTCCAAAGGTTTTCTATAGGGTTAAGATCTGGGCTACATGCTGACCAGTCGAGAACTCTTATATTATGGGAATTAAACCAAGATTTTGAATGTTTTGCAGTGTGAATTGAAGCATTGTCTTGCTGAAATTCCCACTGAGGACCCCTAGAAGCTCAGCAAATGGCAGTAGGTTTTCTTCTAATGTCTGTGTATAATGCTGTGAAGTTTGACGACCTCTGGTGAAGGTCAGAGATACTTGTCCATTATAACAAAAGGCTGCCCAAACCATCACCGAGCCCCCTCCTTGTCTGCGACTAAAAAAACGTCGAGGTTCCTTCCGCAAGTCATGCCAATACGATAAACAACCATCTGGACCATCCAGATTCCACTTTTTTTCATCGCTAAATATGACTGACTGCCATTTCTCTCCATATGACATATGCTTTCGAGCCCACATCATTCTTTGTAACTTATGATGTGGCTTCAGAGCTGGTTTCTTCTGCATTTTGCTATAAACGATTGTTCCTTTTTCCAAAATTCGTCTACGAATCGTATCCTTTGATACAGAGAGTCCCGATGAGCTTTGAACTCCACGTACGCTCATTTGTTGAGTACTCGCTAGTCTTTGTATCAGGCGATCCTCTCGTACATTTGTCACACGTGGCCTCCCAGACCGACATTTTGCTTTATATTCGGAACCACTCGATAAAACTCGATAAATAGATTTTTTTGACCTATTAATAATAGCAGAAATTTCAGAAACTCTCTTCCCTTCACCTTTCAACTGCCAAATCCTTGAAACCTCATTCACTTGAATTTCTTTAGCTCTCGGCATGTCGACTATGAAGCGCAATCGTTTGCAGAACTTAAGTACTCCAAATTTGTGACATCATCGAGTCTAAATTTGCATATGCCAGTGAATATTCAAAGAAATTTAGAATAGTGTCTAAACTTTTGCGACAAGCACATTTGAATTTTTATGAAAAAAATTAGTATTATAGCAAATAAAACGACTGTCTTTTGTACATAGCATTTTAAATCAGTTTTTGAATATATTTACAGGTTTTTGTAATTCTGACGTCATAATTCTACATTTTAAAGCTGAATGACGTCATTGTCTAAACTTTTGCGTCAGAGTGTAACAGCGCAAAAACTACCCAAACGAATAGTTTGAAATTTAATATATATAATTGTTGCAGAATTTTGTCGAGTCATTTCAATTTTTCTGAAAATCGAATCAAAACTTAAAAAGATATTAATAAAAATATTTATTAAATAATTTGATTTAAAAAAAAAAAAATCGGCACTTCCTTGTTATAGCAGCTTCCGAGGATTAATCATCAAGCATCCGACATGTATCGCAAAGACGTATCGTGTATGACGTTCAAGTCATATATGACGTATATTACATTTTATAACCTCTATGACCAAGTTACAGTCACTTCCTTCATTCTATTAAATCCTATCATACGTAATTAATCCAATGACATCCCATGATAGGTAATGATTCTGGGTTGCCATGGTGATTAAGTCCATTTAAGATGGAGTCGTATTATTTCCGTATTACTGAATTTAAAATCCGAATTTGTATACTAAAATTGTTAAATGATAGCAATCATATATAAACTATCGACAGTTTTTTGGATAAATGTTTCCGGATAAACTGATATTAAATGAAAAAAAAAAAAAGAGTTTAAATATGGATTTCAAGTTCTGGAATTTTCAAAGCTAGGCTTAAGTTTCCCATTGGAATTTTCAGTCAATGTCAACAAAATATAAAATGTTGCCACCTTAAAATGTACTTATTTTATTACGGATATTAATCATATCATAATAACAGACGACATAATTCAATTCACTGGAAATAGTTATAGCACGAACGCACCTCATTTATCACGTTTGACGTACAATTTCCAACTTGTTATTTTTACGTTCATGTGTTTTAAATTTATCTTAAACGGAAGGTTCGAGTTAACAGACCAAAAAAAAAAAAAAAAAAAAAAAAAAAATGAATGAATTATTTCAATTCTATTCTCTGTTTTGAAAAATGTCGGTAGATATTATCTTAGAATATTTATTGGTTCTCATTTCTTGAATTTTTGTATTGCCTTATCTGTTGGTATTGTTTAAAACTGTCTTGCACGGGTAGTTCTGACAAAATAATCTGTAGTTTAGTTTATTTCATATTTATATTCTCCATTTTAAAAATACACGACTATGGCTACCGACCACAGGCACATATGTTCCAAAATCTTACATCTCCCTGGATTTCTTTCTGCCGGCACCCCAGTATAAATCGTTGAGCACCTACATTGTTTTTCACAAGGCAATGACTTTTCAACGGCAACATTTGATTGCAAAATAAACCAATGAATGTGAATTATCTCGCCAATTTTTTTTCTTCTTCTACTACTTCTTCTTTCCGTGTGGTCGTATCTATTTTCCGAGAAATCACGGTCAATAGGCTGAGACTAATTAAGGAAATAATCTGGAACCGGGTTGAGTGAAGGTCGCTCTTGGTGTGTCAATATGGGATGATAAGCTAGAATTCGTTTTTTATTACATAATGATACTGCCGACTCGCTGGCAGGCCGAAATATCTACTCCGCGAATTGACAGCTGGCTGATAAAAATGGCGGCGGAAGGGATTCGTGTTGCCACATTGTCGGATAGTGTGTGTAAATATTTGAAAATTGGAAGAGCATTTTGTATTTTCTTCGATACTATCGAAGAAAGAGAAAGATGGCACGGGCGCCGGCAAGGGGGGGAAGGGGAGGGCGATTGCCTTTCTTGGATTTTGAAATTTTATGAACTAAAGTTCCTTTTTATTTAATGATTTTGGAAATAATGGTACAATTTATTGTTCAAGGGTGACTTAAAATAATTAAACACTAAAAGAATAAAAATAAAAGTGCCCAGTTAAACTGATGGCATTGAGCTCACAGACTATTCACACTAATTGCATATTATACTTTTATTTAAAAGAATAATGCACATCGAAAAATAAAGAAATCGACAATAAATTAAGGGGGGTTAGCTTCCGTTGGCCCCATTTATACTTAACCAATGAACCCCCAAAACTAAGGGAAGCGCCTTACCACAATGAACCTATATACAAAATTTGAAGCAAATCGGATAATTCTGCATGAAAAACACATTTATCTAAAATAAGGGTGGGATTAGTCCCCTGTTCTCCCCCTTTATACTTAACCTAGTGAACCCCCAAAACTAATTAGGGAAGTGCCTTATCACAATGAACCTATATGCAAAATTTGAAGCAAACGGATATTCCTATCAATAGTTATCGCGTTACGTTCATACATGCGTACATACATATACGTTCATACATATACGTACATACATTTACGTACATACGTACATACATTTACGTACATACGTCATACAGAACCTGCGGACACATTAGCTGTCGGGCTTTGTTAGCCTGTGAGCTAAAAAAGAGTTACCCGTGGAACACAATTTTCAATTCTGCTTTTCTTTTACGTAAATCTGTTAAAAATTTATCTTAAATGGGAGGTTCAGGTGGACAGCTCCCCACCTCCGAACTTTATCTGATCCAGAGCCGCCTGAACTTTTAAAGAAAAGCTGTTTCAATTCCCCAATTTGAAAAAATGTCTATAAATAATTTTACTTTTATATTTTTATTTTTTCATATTTGTTACATTTCTATATTGCTTTGCACTCTGAGAGGTTTAATTGTGATCTTTGACGTGAGTATCAACAAATAATTCTTATTTCAGCTTATGTCACGTTGATATTGTTTATTGTAAAAATGTTGCCTGTGTGTGCGACTCACAAGCACAAGTGTTCGAAAATCTTGCCCTCTCTGGATTTTATATTGCCGGCACCCGTGAAAGGTGGAGCAGTGTGGAATTCAGACATTTTTCTCAAGGAGGAATTTTTCCAGTTCTGGGGAAGATAATCGAGTAGCAGATAGGAATAAAGGGGATTGGAATTTGCAAGTCTAAGCCATTAATGAGCATAAAATTTCAAATCTTCCAGAGAGGGTGAGATTTCCATGCCTCCTCTGACTTCATCACTGAAATGAAGTCCCTGTAGCAGGAAATCAAGTTTAAACTATCGAAGACTATCTATATATTTAAAACGCTAAGCGATTTCTTTCAACAGCCCGTGTGAACAAACTACTGCATCAAATTACATCATTCTTTTTTTAAATGAAAGATATTTGGACACAGATTTGTTATCGTGCATTCGTTTGTTCGAAAATTTAATTAATTAACTGTAATTTTCAATTAAACTTTTACTTCTGCTAATGACGTCATAATCGGATAACGCCTACTGTTCCGAAGCACAGAGTTTATTTTCTAAACTTTGTGGTTGAATAAAAGAGAAATAATAAATATTAAAAGAACGCGGTTTTAAGGCCGAATTTGTTAATTTGCATGCTAAGTTTCGGTAAAAATACTTATCCGCGTGTTTTATAAGCGAATAAAAATTCATATTTATTGTGACGTCACGGGAATATTGTCCATTGGGTTTATTTTATCATTATGCATTATAACTTTGTTGATGACATTTTTTCATTACAATTAAATACAAAATATATTTATATTTGTGTGCATGGTGTTTAAGCATTAATGTAAGGTATATGAAGTACGTGTGAAAAGTTTGCGCCGGTGAAAATGACGTTATGCTTAGCTTGAAGTGCATTTTAACATTGATAAAACTAAAGAGAAAAATGTGTATGATTGTGTTAACATGACATAATTTTACTGATTTTTGCATTCATAATTATAAAGATTAGGATTGTAGCCGTCATTGATTTCTTCATCTTGATTGCATACCTTGATTACATGTTACCAATTGCTTTTTTTTTTTTTTAATTATAGGATGGAAGATTTCCTTTTTTAATTACAAAAAATCACAAAAGTAAAGGATTTCAGGAAATTTAAAGTTATTAAAAATAGTGTTATGGTAGAAAAAAAAATCTTGAAATAATGATTGTATTTTTAGCTAGAATAAACAATGTAAGACTAATATTTCATAGAAATTATTTTGGTAGATTTATTATAAGTTCATTTAACATTTCCTTATTAGCGCAAAGTCCTATTTCTTTCACTGTGAATTTCTCTTACGATGTCAAAAAATGTTTTTCCACTTTTGGACGCCAGCCAAAATACAGTGGCAATTTTTAGAAATGTACAACAGTTGTGACAAGAAAGGCGCTATCGCTTTAGCTTTCATCGCGCTTACATCACTTCGAAATACTACAAATTTCTATTTTTTACTACATTTTACAATTTCAATTCTTACATCATCAATTAGAAAAAAAAATAGCTTTCAATTGAAATTTATTTGAAAACTGCCGATTAATTTAACGACTTTTTAAATAATTTTCAAGCATGAAAAGTTTTTCAATGCTATCTTATCAATGACCACCAGTTTACTTCAATAATGTAAAATAGCCCCTGGGAAAGTTGCCACAATTGAAAATAGATTTCCCTAACCATCATGAAAAGTGAATAATAATAAAAAAAAAAAAGAAAAAAAAAGTGATAAATTATAAGATCAGATTATCCATAAGATAGAACATTTTGGCGCTAAACAAAAATCTATCAGGAAAAAAAAAATTAGTTTATGTTGAACATAAAATTGATATGTTGAATTCGTTGATGAATATGTTCCATCAGATATCAGGATATGCTAGGAATTGCTTTTTTTTATTTTTTTACATTTGCCAACTGTATAAGAGGAAAAATATCCCCGACTGTGATGGAAAAGGGATAATCATCCTGATTATGTCAAGGAACCGAAGAAACCATACAAATAAATTACACTTGAAAACATTAAAAATCTCCCTCATCTACAGATAGATTTATTACTGCAAAAAACTTCTTAATGTTTGCATAAAAATTGATTAGCTTAAAACAATGGATGCGTTTTAGAAGATATGGATTTGAAACGAACAATGATTAAAGAGGACATTTTAAAACTTTTAATTTAATCATTTTAAAACCTTTTTAACGTCGAATTTCGACGGTGCTTTTGGGCAGATGCAATGCACATGCGCATAGGAGCTCATTCGGTTGCATTATCACAGGGGGGGGGGTGTCTGCTTTATTTACTATGTTCTGTTATTTACTGAATATGATATGAACGTAGGAATATACTATTTGTATATACTTCATAGGTCGATGATTTTTTTTTCTTACCGTGGGGAATATGGTGGTAATGTCAAACTGATTTGCATTACACAGTTATTTACGGATTGTTTGTTTGGAGTTTGCATCGGAAATAGTACTGTATTTGACTGGGGAAAAAAATTAAATAAAATATTTGAAAGACTGTTTTATACGCGCCCCTTCATAAATAATAAAGAAGCTTATTTTACTGATATTGTTATAGTATTTTTTTGCGTCAAGTTTTGACGGGTTCCATCTAGTTTTATGTTAAAGTTTATTATCAGTCAGTTTTTCGAATTCCTCTCTCCAATTTTAAATCTGTGGCCATGGTATGTTTTTGTGTTTTATAAAATTTCTCATCAAAAAAGTTAATTTTTAATTTCTTTCTTCTGTACGTTCTTCTTATACGATGTTTCTTTGTTGTCTAGTTCCTAAAATATTTCTAAATATATATATCTTATCCCCTAAAGCGACCAATTCTTGTATATTCATTTATTTATATATTTTTGGGGTCACGAAAATGAAAACTAAGGATTAGGGATTTATTGGTTCTATGAAATCGACCAGTCAGGGTGTGGTCTCCGGTAAAAATAGTTTTATTGAAATAACCGCTGTTTGCATGGCTGGAAAACATTGCAGAAAACATAAAAAGTGTACAAGAACTGCCAAAATTTGAAATGAAACATAAAAATATTACAAATAGTATATGGTGTGCGGAAATGAAACAATTTATCATGTTAATGAAACAATTTATCATGTTAATGAAACAATTTATTATGTTAGTTTAATGTATGAATGTATCAGTAGATGTAATGGATTTTTTTATTATGCATTGCATGTATTAAAAATAATCATTCATGTAGGGGAGAGGGGGGCTAGTTTAAACATTTTTTTAGAAAATCAACATATTTCTTACTTGAATTATATTTATTGCAGTTTAAATTAGTGCTCCCGATGCGATACGTATTTCAGTTATACGTTTAACCGATATACGTTTCTATACGTATAATGCGTATTTAAGAAATACGTATACCTTAAACTATACGTTTAAACGTATCGGGATACGTATAAGCGTATATCGGTTAAACGTATAATTCAAGTATACGTTTAATTCAAGTATACGTATATTTATAAATATTGTATTTACTTTTAATGCCAATGGATCTCCTCAGTGGTACATCACTGAACGGAGAACAAGTTGGCAACCGGTGGCGTTAGTTTAGCAATCTGTATATGTTTTATACATAGAATCTTGTTATTTTTCCCTGAACGATTATTGTAAATATATAACGAAAGTAAAAAGACTTTTTGAGCAAATAAGGAGAATATGCACGTTTCAGATTTATTGTTAATCCTTATTAAGTATATTCTTTCTTTTTTAATTTAAAAAATATATATTTATTTATTTTTGTGTGCGTATATTCAAATTGCGCTCGGGGTATTAAATGTTGTTCTTTCCACGGTGCTAATGTTTTCTACTCTGTGTTAATGTATAACGCAAGTTCATTTTTTTAACCATGACACGCGTGGTATTTTGTATACAAAGTGTACGTGCATTACAAGATATTATGTTTTAAGAATTGTTGTTAATCTTTACAAATTTCATTTTTTGTGTTAGTACCTATAAATTTAGATTACTTATAGCCTGACAAATAATCGTCACTGCAGGTTTCTGAACGCGAAACTTAAAATGACTTGCCTTCTCTTTTCTTTTTTGCCGTGAAACGTATTTTCAAAATATTTTTAATATAGAAAAAAGTATTCTTAAATAAAATAAAAGTATGTTTAGTTAGTTATTTGTTACGGCCGATTATCTGCACTAGGGATATAGGCCGGTGGGGGAAGTGCCTTCTGTGTGGGTCTTTAAAATAAAAATAAGACTATGGAACTTCCCAGAAGTTGGATTGATCATTGTGAGTGTAAAATATGAAGTCAATGTAAGTTTGTGTTCTGCAATACTAATGTTTCGGGCGAAATGTGCACGCCATAAATCAAAATGAGCTATGTGCGTGTGTTACAGATATGCGGAAGGTAAATCATTTCATAATTAATAGTTTAGATTTGAGGGGAGAAAAACAAAATCTAAACTGAAAAAAAAAATATTCCGATTTTTTTTTTCGCAAGTACCGACTACACAGGACACAGCGGGTGCTTCTCAAAGTCTCTGATCCGCAGACCAGCAGGAGAAAGGCATAATTTTTTAAGCAATGAACGAAAACCGTTTAAACGTGTATTACGTTTAACCGCTGGTGTAAGATCCGTATATACGATGTACTGTATATGCTGTTTCGTATAATACGTATAACCGCCTTGGTCGTATCATACGTATCCAAAATCTCCACCCCGTATAATATGCATTATACGTATACTCGTTTAAACGTTTTATAGAGAGCACTAGTTTAAATACTTCATGAGAAAAACAAAGTATTTCTTCATGATATGAGCCAAAAATTTAAAGTTTTCCAAATAAATTAAATACGTTGTGAGACTTTAAAAAGCTTAAAGATTTCTGTTCAAACCCGCCCCATGTGCGGGTACCATTGAACAAGCTAGGAGCACCTTTGAACAAATAAACAAAATATGAAAATATTAAGAGTTTTTATGAAAACCTGCATATCTTTAAGATATATAACATATTCAGAAAAAAATTAACTACATTTTACGGAAATTACTAATTTTTTATTATTTAATTATTAGCTTTTTTATGAAACACATTAAAATATCACACAACATAAAGAAAAAGTTCATTAATAAAAATATAAAACCCTTATACAACTATGCAAAGCTTCAAAATTGATTTTTTCATATTTAAACCTATAATTAACTTTTAATCTTGTAGGGTGAATAGACGTTTTTAATTAAAATAGGCTACATGAGAGGAACAAAAAAATTGGCTAAAACCAAAACTAAACTGAATGTTTTTATTTAAAATATTTCATGCAGTATACAAAGCCATGCACAGTGTAATATACATTTTAAATGATAATAAAATTTATATATGTTTAAAGATGAAAAAGAATCCCAATATATGACAAAACAAGAATCTCTCATGTTAAAAAACCACTTGACAAAACAAAATTATATTTCTACACATAATGTGTAGTAGTTGGCAGCCTTGTATCAGTACAACTTTCATATTAAGTATAATAATTTTTAATTACTCTCTTAATTTTCACATTTTCTAAAAAAAAATCCAAAAATAATAATATTTAGATACATTCATAACTCTTTACTTCATAGTTTTAACTGTTCAATGGTGCCCCATCACATGGTGTTTAGTATTAGAATTATTTACTCAAATAAGGCTTAAGAATTTGAATAAAACAAATCTTATAAGCTTTATTTAAATATTGAACAATCAATTAAAATTTTAGAGTCACAAGATTGTCAATAAAAAGCTTACAACTTTATTTTATTAAATTTAGATTGAAGAAAGAGAAAAGTATATACCTTGCATAGTGTGCGTGCAAAATGGTAAAGCTTTGTATCCTTGTTGCATTGAAGCAGCAGTAATGTCCTGCCACCTATATTTTAAAAATATAATTTATTTCAAGGAAAATACTTACAGTGTGTTCAAAGGTGCCCCCTGTTCAAACGTGCCCCCCTCTCCCCTATCAGTATTCATGTTTTATCAATAACAATTATACAAATATCAGTTTAACGTCATTTATATATCGTTAGACATTGCGTCTATTAAAAATAATTGTTCATGTATTAGTAATACTTATGTATGCATCAGTTTAACTTCAAAAATATATTATTATGCATCGAATCTATTAAAAATGATTATTCGTGTATCATTATTTTCATGTATAGGTTATAACTGTAGATGTATCAGTTTAACTTCCAAATATTATTATGCATTGCATCCATAAAAATTAATTATTCATGCACAAAATGACGAAAAAAAAACTTATTTTGCTTGATGACTGTGTATGTGTATTCACTGAAAACTCCAAAGGTCTGTTAAATAATAGTTTTATTTGAATAAACTTCTTGCTATTAACGAAACCAGAGGACCCAATTCGGTTTTCTCGAGTTACAAAATAGATTAACAGGTGTACAGAAAATAGGTGAATACATTTTTTAATTCAAGACTCTAATATATATTTTATATTTAATATATATTGTTCAGATATCCCACTAATTAAACCAAAAAGAAATTTTATATGGGAAATATCAATTATACATTTAAGTAATACAAATTTTATTAAAAAAGGAATTATTTTCGTATTAGCCAGCAGTTAATAGCGAAACAAATTGGCAAAGATTTCACTATTAATATACTGACGTCTTTTATTCTGATTATTTCAGTGTTTAAGGGCGTAGTTCGATTACACATCTGCTAAACTTGTGTTTTATATATTTATTTATTTATTAGTGAACTTTTAATTTTGTTATTGAATATTAGCCGGAAATAAATGCTGAACTATTTACATTGTTTCAAGGGCAAACGTTTTAATCTTCTGCAACCGGGTTAATTTTATCTGGTGGATTAAAAAAAAAATCATGCCTGAATGTTATTTTTAAACAGATAAAAACTCTTTAAATTGAGATTAACTTTTCAAACAAATTGCATTTGAAAGTACATTTGTTTTTCTGTTTGGTGGTGCAAAAATTGAAATTATGCGATGATTAGAAGATAATAAATTTTGTGATAAAAAACAAAATCGATTGCCCAGGTCTTGTCACTGTCGATATGACGTCAGCGTTACTAAAGGACATGCTTTTAACACATTCCAACATAGTTGAAAAGTGTTTAGGAATTCGGTTTGCCTGTCCGCCCGTCTGACCATGCTCTAACTCTTGTAAATATACTCAGACGGTCATGTAATTTTTATATATTATGGAAGTTGATTATAGAATGTTCGGTATTGGAAATGAATGCAGCATTTATAGTTCGTTTACAGGGACACACAAAAGATTTCCGTTACATTATGGTCTATGGGGGAAAAATCGTTTGCGGTGCATTTTATTGACGTTACGATATTTCAAACATAATGAGATTCGTCTGCATCACTGAGGTGGACTGAAACGTGTTTTATCAGGAGTATAGAATAAGTAGTATTTATAGTTTAATGAAATTTCTTAGTGCTGGAAAGTGTTGGTTAGTGTTGGAAAGTTGTTTATAAATCTAAGCTGGACGCTTTATAACAGATTTTATCCAAGATTATTTACTCAATCTAAGTAACAAATCTTAAAATTTAAATTTTAAATTATCTTCAATTAAAAATTATGAACATTTATACATAGAAATTTAAATTTGGGATTTGACACTGTACGATTAAAAGAAATACCTTATGGTGAATTAAAGATTTTCTTTAAATATTCTTTGTTATTTTGGAAAGATGGAAAAAACTGCAAATACTCTTTAAAAAATCCCGTGCTAATGTTAAAACAATAATTCATCTCAACTTAACATAATAACAAAAACTTACACAAAATAATAGAGTAAAAATAATTTTTATGTGATTACTTTAATAATAATTTTACTTTTATTAGTATACCATGAAATATTACTCAAAATCAACAGTATTCTTTCGTGATACAAAAGAACACCAAGTAATTTGAAAACGCCATTATCTTTTTTAGTTGTTAGGCCACTTTCAGTCCATAAATATGTACATTATGAATAAAAATGACCGCAGCATCCCCAAAACAACCAATCAGCCAATTTACAGTGGCATAAAAACTAAGAGTGTCATGGGCACAAAAATATCTAAGTTGGGCTCTGGCCGTGCCAAAATATTAATTCTTCCGGGACAGGTCGGGCCCACAGCTTTTTCCTAAAATAACAGGTTAATAGATTCTTCGGAAATTTATTTTGGTTTAATAATTACAGAGAAATTTTTTATCTGCTTTTTTTTTATTATACAGGATTTATTCAAAATTATGATTTTTTAACCATCTTTTGTATTCTAAAATACATTATACATACAAAAAATACATCATCTATATTGCCAAGCCATGGAATGCAGAATAACAAGTTTGTATATGTTTTGTTAACAAGTTTGTTAACAAGTTGTTAACAAAACCATCAAAGCTCAAAAACCATCAAAGTTTGTATATAACAAGTTTTGTTAACAAGTTTGTAATAATCACTTAGAGTACAACATTCAAATAAAACTCTTTAAAAAATTAATGTATTTTAGAATACAAAAGATGGTTAAAAAATCATAATTTTGAATAAAGCCTATGTAATAAAAAAAACAGATAAAAAAATTCTCTGTAATTTATTAAATTTTATTTATTAATTTTTTAAAGAGTTTTATTTGAATGTTGTATTCTAAGTGATTATCAAACTTGCTATTCTGTATTCCATGGCTTGGGAATATAGACTGAAATATTTTATAAAATTTTTGCAAAAATATGTATGCAATATTATTTAAAAGAAACTTCATAGTTTAGGTTAAGAAATATCGTAATCTGTGTAGAAATTTCACCGTGTCGGACCTGATTTAATAGATTTTTGCACGGGCAAGGCCATACTTTTAGATATTACACCGGGCCGGACTGAAAACGTCGGCCCATGCAAACGTCTATGTCAAAATGCCTTAATCAGGCGCTGGCTTTAAACAGGTTCAACCATAATAAAGTTCTCATAAAATTTTAAATCAAGTTATAAGTTCTTAATGTTTGTTAAAATCTCAAGTCACAATTAAGCCATAATAGATATGGACGGTAAATCTTTTGTGCGAAGCGACGCTAACGTTATCAAGGTATGTTTGTCTACAGTTGAAAACGAGAACACCAAGGTTTAAAAACAGTTTCACTTACAGGTGTGCAACTTTTAATCTCCGTTAAAACTTGGACCCGGAATGAGTCGTAAAAATTTCCCAAAATCCTCTACTGCTCTTAAGAATTATCTCACAGATCAAAGTACACGTTATCTTGTTCAAACGAAAATGAAAGAATAAACTCTGCATGGGGCAATGAAGGCTTTATCTTTCTTGGAATTTAAATTTTAGAACGAAACAAAAATCTTTTAAAATACAGTAAGATTTAATCGTAAGCAGGTTTCGCCACAAATAACTTGAAATGAGTTAGAAACATGTATGAATGTGGTGCTGAGGTATAACGAGCAGGGAAGACCGAGCTATGCTCGGTCAAAATTAGCTTCGAGTTCAAATATCCTGACGCATGACCAAAATGACCCAGTAATCAAATTTTCTCAAACATGTGACCTATCCCAACAGTCTTCTCGTGCCCAAAATCCATAGAAGGCAAAATGTAGTCTAAATAGTCTGAGCCGTTTTTAAGATCAAATAGCTTGACCCATAATGACCCATGACCAAAATGACCCACTAATTGAATTTTCTCGAAAATGAGACCTAGCCTAACAGTCTTCCCGTGCTCAAAAACCATAGGAGGCAAAATTTAGTCTAAATAGTCTGAGCCGTTTTTAAGATAAAATAGCTTGACCCATAACGACCCATGACCAAAATGACCCACTAATTGAATTTTCTCGAAAATGAGACCTAGCCCAACAGTCTTCTCGTACTCAAAAACCATAGGAGGAAAAAAATTTAGTCTAAATAGTCTGAATTACATATGTTTTTAAGTTAAAATAGCTTGACCCATAATGACCCATGACCAAAATGATCCACTAATCGAATTTTCTCGAACACATGATCTAGCCCAACAGTCTTCTCGTGCCCGAAAACCATAGGATACAGAATTTAGTGTAAATAATCTAAGCCTTTTTTAGATAAAATTAGCTTGACCCACAGTGACCCAAAAACGACCCACTAATCGAATTTTCTTGGACATGGGACCTATCCCAATGATTTTGTCGTGCCCGAAACTCGTAGGATACAAAATTTAATCAAAAATCGTTAGAGCTGTTTTTTAGATAAAATTAATTTGACCCGCGATGACCCAAAAATGACCCACTAATCGAAAGTTCTCGAACATGTGACCCAGCCCAATAGTCTTCTCGTGCTCGAAAATGGTCAGATACAAAATTTAGTCAAAATTGTTTGAACCGTTTTTTAGATACAATTAGCTTGACCCTGACCCTTGATGACCCAAAATGACCTACTAAACGAATTTTCTCGAACACGTGACCTAACCCAATGGTTTTCTGGTGCCCCAAAACGGTAGGGTACAAAATTTCGTCAAAACCGTTAGAGCCGTTTTTAAGATAAAATTTGCATATATATATATATATATATATATATATATATATATAACCACACACAAGATTTGCTCGTATTAGAATATACGAGCAGGGAAGATCGAGCTATGCTCGGTCAAAATTAAATTTGAGTTCAAATATCATGACCCATGACCAAATTGACCCACTAATTGAATTTTCTCGAACATGTGACTTAGCCCAACAGTCTTCTCGTGCCCGAAAACCATAGGATACAAAATTTGGTGTAAATTGAGCCGCTTTTTAGATCTTGATCCACAATGACCCAGAAATGACCCACTAATCGAATTTTCTCGAACATGTGACCTAGCCCAATGATTTTCGCATGCCCGAAACTCGTAGGATACAAAATTTAATCAAAATCGTTAGAGCCGTTTTTTAGATAAAATTAATTTGACCCGCTTTGACCCGAAAATACCCACTAACCGAAAGTTCTCGAACATGTGACCCAGCCCAATAGTCTTCTCGTGCCCGAAAATAGTCGGATACAAAATTTCGTCAAAATCGTTTGAACTGTTTTTTAGATACAATTAGCTTGACCATGACTCAAAATGATCCAAAATGACGCACTAATTGAATTTTCTCGAACATGTGACCTAGCCCAACAGTCTTCTCGTGCCCGAAAACCATTGGATGCAAAATTTAGTGTAAATTGAGCCGCTTTTTAGATCTTGACCCACAATGACCCAGAAATGACCCACTAATCGAATTTTCTATGACATGTGACCTAGCCGAATGATTTTATGGTGCTCGAAACTCGTAGGACACAAAATTTAATCAAAATCGTTAGAGCCGTTTTTTAGATAAAATTAATTTGACCCGCGTTGACCCAAAAATGACCCACTAATCGAAAGTTCTCGAACATGTGACACAGCCCAATAGTCTTCTCGTGCCCGAAAATGGTCGGATACAAAATTTCGTCAAAATCGTTTGAACCGTTTTTTAGATACAATTAGCTAGACCATGACCCAAAATGACCCAAAATGACCCACTAATCGAATTTTCTCGAACATGTGACCTAACCCAATGGTTTTATGGTGCCCCAAAACGGTAGGATACGAAATTTCGTCAAAATCGTTAGAGCAGTTTTTAAGATAAAATTTGCATATATATATATAACCACACACAAGATTTGCTCGTATTAGAATATATGATATAAAACGGGATGCACAGCAGGATGAAGAACCTAATAACGCCACCTAGCGGTAATTTTCAGAGTTAGACATAATATCTTGAAAACCATAAAAGATATAGCCAAACATTCAGTGACAAAGTTTGTACAGCATCATCAGTTTAGCAAAAAATAAAGGACATATTGAGCACATGAATACGATAAATAGTTCCTGTACATACCAAAATATCTGACACTGATCCGAGACTTTTGCTCATGATAAACACAACTTTTCTTCGAAAGCGAAATGAGAATTTTTTTACATGCATGAAATTCAGTTTTATCAAATCAGAATGCTACCATGCGCAGAAATGCAGAAAAACTGTGATGTAGTACAATCAAAGAATAAAAAGCAGAATCGTTTGTTACGCTTGCATTTACAATAAAAACTATTTTTAACACTTTCCTACCTAGTTGAAAAGTGTTTATGACTTCGGTTTGTCTGGCCGTCTGCCGTCTGTCCGTCTATCCGTGCTCAAACTCCCGTAAATACGCTCGGATTGCGCTGCAATTTTCATATGTTATTGTCGCTATCTGTAGCATGTTCCCTATTTCAACTGAAGTGTGTAGCACTTATAGTTTTTTTACAGGGACACTCAAAAGAATTCCGTTACATTACGGTCTATGGGGAAAAATCATTTGCGGTTTATTTTAATGATGTTACACAATTTCAAATACACTGTAACTAATATATATCACTAAGGTGCATTACAAGAAGCTTAATGTGGAATAGAGTGTGCATAGCACTTATAGTTACTTTACAGGGACAGTCAAAAGAATTCGTTACATTACGTCTATGGAGGAAAATCGTTTGCGGTTTAATTAAATAATGTTTCACTATTTTAAACACATTGAAATTTATATATATCACTAAGGTGCATTACAAGAGGCTTACTACAGAATATTGTGTGTATAGCAGTCATCGTTCATTTACAGGGACACACAAAAGAATTCTCTACTGTATTTTAACAATAATTCCTGAAAGTGCGTTTTAAGTTGCTGAACGCGATTTTAAATTTAACTCACTTTTTGTCTATTACTTGGTGTGTATAAATTCTGTATTTCATATACAGGGCAGCACAAAAGTTTGCGAACACATTTCCGTTTATGGACAGAAACTCCAGAAGGAGAATTTTAAACTGTGCTACGCGTTTCCTAACTAAACTAAAATTTAGCATCCTATGTAGTATATATAAAAATCTATAGATCATATACAGGGCTGAATAAAAGTTTTTGGATATTTTTCCGAATATTGTATATGTTGAAAATATATGTTGGAAATTCCTGAAATTAAGTTTTTAAATATGTTATGCGTTTTCCAAATTGTTTACTTAGATGTTGTCTTTCAGCTTATTACACGGTAATCATTTGTAAAATTATTTTGGAAGCATTGGAAAGTGTTAATCTATGCTTGACGCATGCTTTTTCGTTCTTGTTTACAGCTCAAGCGTTTTTCTCTGCGAAAGCGAGAAAAATATTTGTAAAATAAATTGTAAAATAAATAAATAAATAATAAATAAATAAATAAATAAATAAATAAATAAATGTATCGCATTTGTTTCAGACATTTTCGTACGTTCAGGCAAGTATTTATCGTATCTGCGTGCTTGCAAAATATGTCATTTTTAGGGTTTCGTTCATCTCACGAAACCCTATTACTCCCCCTCCGTTGTCTGTCCGTCACAGAGTCGTTCTCAGAAACTATATAACTTACAGGCATGAAAATTTATGTATTTGTAGCTAAATACCTAATATGAAGCTCAAAATATTAAAATTTGAAAAAATCATATTATTTTAATATAGAGAGATAAAAAACCAAAATTCTAACAGCTTTTTCCTATTAAATTTAAACATATTTCGTTATAGCAGATGCCAACAATTAAAAATACACAATAAAATTCTTTCTACAGTTATTAATTATCTATTGCAAGATTTCCACGTGAAAAGTGAAAATGAAATAAAAAGTTTCACCAATTGAAAAAAAGATTAATATGACATCATATTGTTAATAAAACGGAAATTTTCAAACATTTCTCAATAATACAAGGAGTATAAGTATGTGTAAATACAGAAAGCAGCTTAATATGACGTCATTAGAGAATGAAAAAGAAAATTAATCTGACGTCATAACAGATTTTTCAAATGTTTGAGAGAGTATAAATATGAGCAATAGGGAATAGTGAATATATGAGTTTGAGGAAGTATTGAATCATGATAAAAACCCGATTGTGGAAATAGTCACATATTTTAACATTTTGAAGGTGTACAACATGTTTAATTTTGAAACTGATTTTTTTTTTTAATATCGCATTTAGTCTACATGACAGATATTATTATGACAGAGTATAATAGCGGGCTTCGCCCGCTATCGGACCGGTTCAGATTTTCGAAAAAACAAGAAAAATAGACCGGTAAATTTTTACTTTATAAAAAACATGACTTTTTTCATTCTATCTTTTTATTTTTTTTTATTTTTTATTTTTTGGAAAAGGAAATTTATTTGGATTTATTAAAGAAAGGATAAAGTGTTTTGAAATGAATATTAAACGAAACCCTTACCCACTTGTTTACGGTATATTTATACTGTAAATATATTATACTGTGTATATTTATACTGTTTTCGAGATACGAGTTATTATTCTGGAATTGACCTCAAACGCTGCTAGGCACCTCATCGTATAACGCATAGACGTTTTACTTTACACAGAGACCACATTCACATCTATAGCTAACTCGGTTCACCAATTATTTGATTCGAAATGGACTTAGAAACACCTTGAAATATATCTTTCCATGTATGCTCTTGCATAAGTTTCGAACGGATGCTCCGGTTTTTATTCTTGCTTTGTTGGAAATGTCTTGTTCTGGTGGTAGTCTCGTTATAAATTTTAAGGGGATATAAAAATAGAATGTTTGCCTGCATGGCCTTATTTTTTTTTTTTTTTTTTTTTTTTTTGTACTTGCTAGGTTACCGTTCGTAAATTTAACCAATCGCCGCAAAATTTAAACTTGATGTTAAAATACACAGTTTTTCCTTTTTTTCCTTTTTTCCTTCTTCTTCTTTTTTTTTTCTTTTTTAAAAATAATTGTTGTATCGTGTATGGGTTTTTTTTTATACGGACGTTAAAAGATTTTGTGCAGTTACGTTAAAAAAAAAAAAAAAAAAAAAAAAAAAAAAAAAAAAAAAAAAAAAAATATATATATATATATATATATATATATATATATATATATATATATATATATATATATATATATATATATAAAACTTTAAGTAAAATTTAACCATTGAAACATAAGAAACTGACCACATACACTGAAATCCCGATACCAAAGAGCCCTGTCAATCTACAAATTAAACATGTAGTCCTAATAAATGTAACATTATTAATTCAAATTAAGAAGAAAAAAAAATTAAATAAATAGAAAATAAGGAATGAAATATAAACCACACGAGTATATACACAAATAAAAGCTTATAAAGTAATTTACTTTTTCAAGGGCAAGAAAATCACATTTATAAGCAAAGAACGATTGTTTTCTGTATATGACACCAGCTTTTGCTAAATATAGTGCCATATCTCGCCCGAACAATCGCTGAAACAATATTGAATAACAAGACCTTTACAATGGAATATTATAAATTATACATACAATTTGAAAAGGAGTGTGAAAAGAAGAAAAAAATAAAAAAATAAAAAAAATATATATATTACTTATATTAATAATATCCCAAGATATTTAGTATATTGTGAGCACATGTACAAAATTGTATCCAAAAGAAGAGGTTAAATTCACAGTTAAATAGAAAATCCTTCAGATCATAAATTGTATCCTACAGTTACAGTTATTTTTATTTAACTACATATATTACAACATTTTAAAAAATGTAGAAAAAAAAATTATGATATACATATAAATAAAAACCATTAATTAATTTATTTTAATTTTAATTTAATAAATTAAAATATATAATATTACTTGATAATTTGAAAGTATTTCATAGATATTATTACCTCCATACTAAATTTCCAAGTTTTAATATTTTAAATAAGCTATACTACTGCCATCTATTGTAAAAATATTAGACTATTTTAGCATACTATCAAATTCATTATATAATTTACTTTTGCTGCTGACATCTGGTGTACAGATATTCTACTAAAACTTTAATATTGTATGTATAATTACTTATATGCAGCTGTAATGTAGTGTAAATATATTAATTTTACTAGTTAATATTAATGATATATATAGAGAATAAGAGTTACTAGTATAATATAATTTCTATTTTAACTAACCCATTTAAAATATATCTTAATTTAACCCAAACATTAATGTAGAATCCATATGATGTTTTCATTTTATAAATTAGTATTATACTTAGAAATAACATAGATTACTCAATATGGCAATGCACTTATTATAATTTAAATCTAGCTATTTAAATAATATCTACCATGAAAAAAAAATATAAAAAACAAATATTAATTAAATTAAATGATCTAAAAATAAAATAAAATAAATAATATAAAACTAAGAGATATGTTTATTAGTGTACTATATTTAATAAATATTTAATATTTACTAAAATTAAATATGTTTAACATATTAATAATATATTGTATTGATTAACCCATTGTAACATCCTTGATAATTTTAACTTTTGTTACAACCCCAATAATATTAACTCCATATAATCATAACAACAATTATAGAATTCGCCCACATGTAAATTTTATTTTATGAATGACTTTAACTAAGATGATCCTATGCAGCAGATGCTCTTAATATGAGTTATAATTTAGCGAAATATATCAACAGTCAAAAGTTGAAAATTAACGTTAAATTTTAAAATATGAATGACATTAAACTAGGATAATCCTATGCAGCAACGCACACAATAGGATTCATAGTTTAGCCAAATATATCAACAATCAAAAGTTGATTATCATTTTTATCAAGGAGATTTTAACAAAAAAAAAAAAAAAAAAAAAAAAAAAAAAATACAGACATTTAACCCAAATTAAATCTATATTTATATGTGTAAAATTGATTTAACTAAATAGTAAGGATATCCATAAACTTGTGCAATTTGAAGGATATGTTTTAAATTTTGATTTTTAAAGTTATTTGAACATAGATTATTAATTCTATGTGCGAAATTTAGTAAAATATTTACAAATACTGATTTATGTATACATGACAAATAGTTAGTAAATAAGTTAACCTTAAAAGTAAAATCATTTAGCTTGTCATAAATGTCAAACAAAAGTTTATTATCTTTAAGAATTATCTTAAGATCAAGAAAATTAATTTCATTATTTGCCATAACATTGAAACTATAAGTTAAATTTTTATGATATTTTATAGGTAATAAATAATTTGAATTACTATTAAAATAGAAGACAATAATGTCATCTATATAACGGTATTTTTTACAATTAGCAATATTAGAGTTACGTTCATAATAATATAAATACAATTCTGCAAGTATTGAAGAAACAATGCCACCTTGAGGGAGTCCACAGCTTTGTATATATATAGTATCATTAAAAACAATATAATTATAATGGAGAATAAATTTAGTTAATGTTTTAAAGTAATTTAACGAAATTTTATTTTTTAATTTAATAGAATCCTTGTATTCCTTATATAATAAATTTACTATCTTGAACATATCGTTAATATCAATGTTATTAAATAAGTCATTAAAATCAAACGTCTTCATGTATTTTATGTTATTTAAATTTTTAATATTATTGACAAGTTGAAAACTATTTTTTATGCTATACAAATTATCTTTTTGTTTTGTAAGTTCAAACAATTTAGTGAGAATAGTTAATAAAAATTTGCTTGCATTATTGTTATAAGTATTACAACCGATTGTTACAGTTCTAAATTTTAAAGGAGTTTTGTGGAATTTAGGTATAACAACAATGTATGGATAATTAAAGTTATAGTTTTTAATTTTTAGTAATTTATAAAATTGAAATATATGTCGATTATTAATGATTTTATCTAGATTAGTTTAAAATTTAAATTTGTATTTATAGCTTTAGTTATTAACTGCGAATAATAATATTTGCAGATGAAAGCATAATTGTTTGGTGATTTATCAACATATGTAATAATAAATTTGTTTTGTAAATTCGTTATTTCACTATTTAGTTGTTTAAAATTAAAATTATATATGTCCAAATTCCTATGAAGTGCAGCATTTAAATTACTTAAAACATTTAATTTCCATACATTAAAAAATTCAAGAGGTTTATTATAATCTATTGATATTTTATATATAAAAAGGTCAAGATCCAGATTAAATTGTTTTAAAATAGAAAAAATTGTATAACATGAAGGTAATCGAAATTTAGTCCCATTATTCATAAAATTACGCAAGTAATCATTCTCTACAATATTAATATCCCCTGTAATAATGTGACCATGTACCTTATCTACATATTTGCTATAATTAGGATTATTACATAAGCAAGGAGGTTTATCATTTGATGTTAGAAATTTTGCAAATTTATTGTAATTGAAAATCCTACGTCCTAATGTAACGTTGTATTTGTATGATTTATGTATTGTAAAATTTTTTATGGGGAATTTGTTCTCAATGTTATTAATTACATTGTGTATATTTATTTTATTAAGTACAATATTGGAAAAAGTAATTATAAGTAGAGTGTTGTTAGTTTTTTTGTAAGTGTTTTTTGAAATTTTTACATTAAGTTGATTAATTCTAAATAATAAAAGATCAAAATAAACATCACTAAAATGTGGCGATAGATTTAATGATAAAAAAAACTTTATAATACTTGTTAAGATTTTTCTTTTTGATCGAAAAAATATTTTTCCTAATATCAAGCCATTTGTAAGAATTATTGAATTCATATTCCAAATTAGATAATTGCCGTTCTATATCATTACTAGAGATATACTCAATGAAATTTAAAGTGAATGAGGATAACAATAAAAGACCTATTACACCAAACTACTCTCGCTAAAATATGCCAACCTGCATGCAATATAAGTAAATACCAGTGCAATAAGGTCAGAAACAATCCTTTGAAGCCAGCATTTTTTTAAATTCTTCTTACGGATTTTTTTCCCTTCACTGTAAAAAAAAAAAAAAAAAAAAAAAAAAAAAAAAAAAAAAAAAAAAATCATTTTGAAAATGATCATTCATTTTCATGCGCAATAGACGATGATATATTAAAATGTTTGATGTGTCCCTGTTAAAGCTGTGTACACGCTGTGATTACTATTTCAACAAGATGGAAATCGTACATTAAACATGACAAATGAGGAGCGTTCTTACTATAACTAGTTTTACAATGTAAAAAAAAAAAAAAAAAATCATCGTTTATTATGCCAGTTAAATGAATTCTATCGTCTGTTATGAGCGAAATGAGCCTACCTTTTCTTATTACGTATGACACATTTACAGATGCGATTTTATTTTTCGACACCAGACAGCGCTGCAAAATTCACCAGGGATATCTTGCTTTGCGAATGATTACCTCCATGGTTTAATATTTCTATGATTCACGATGAATGAATCTCTTGTGTTTATTTACTTTAATGGATATTGGGATAAATATTGCGCTCTTAACCTAATTTCAACTGAAGTTATCTCAGAATCTATACATACTTGAATGCAACTCATCTCTCAAACAAACAATTTTTTTGAACAATTATTTCTAAAAATGTAACTTTTTTGCAATTTTATTCGAAAATATAACTTTGAATAAAAAATGGCCTTCTGGCATAGGGAAAAAGAAATGGTCAGCCCGTATTTGTTTTACTCAGTCACATGACTTGTGCTTTTATTATATCGGTTATTTATGATAGGATTTAATAGAATGAAAAAAACTTTTATTAATATAATTTTAAGTTTTGATTCGATTTTCATAAAATTTGAAATGACTCGACAAAATTCTGCAACTGTTATATATATTAAATTTCAAACCATTCGGTTGAGTAGTTTTTGCGCTGTTATATGCGGACGAACGGACCAGATGACGACTATAGTTACAACGTATTTATATAATTAAGAACGCACCTAAAAACGTAAAATTCTACCGTATACATACTAAAATTTCGTGATGATTGGTCAATTTTACAAAAGTTAAAGCTTATCAAGACTTTAAGCAAAAGCTTATAAAGCTTATAACGCTTATAAAGACAAAAAAAGACAAGTAAATAAACGGATAGATAAATATATTATTTTTAGATTCTGAAAATATTCCTGAAAGATCCTGACAATCTGCAGACTGAGAGCTTTCCAAAAAAGATTTCTTTTTCTTGAAAATCGAAGCATCCATTGAAGATTTATGGCTACTTTTCCGTTATGCTAACACCATTGTCGCCAAAGGTAATGGCCAACTGAAACATTTGAAAAAAATAAAATAAAATTCTTAGTGTGAAAGTGGTCATTTAAAAAATATAACATTTCAAATTCACAGACTTTCATGAACTATTTTATTATATAAAATAGTTCTGTTTAACTACATACTTAAAATAAAAGAACAAATCAATAATAATACAATAAAATAATAAAATAATAAAATAAAACTCAATTTAAACTGCAGTCTCTTAAAATTGCCGTAAACATTTCACGCGATTTTAAATAATGACGAACAGTTGCTGCACTGTCTTTTATTGCGCCATTTTGCGATATCCCATAATTTCTCAATAGATTTTGTATGATATCCAGTATTAAGGTCAACAAAATTATATTTGTAATTTTTTGTGAAATGTTCGTAGCCGTGCAAAATACTTTTTTTACTAATAATTCCATAGCCCTGAAAAATTGTTATTGTAAATTCCTCATCATCACTGCAAAATGGTAATATCTATCTTAACGCAGCGAAAAATGTAAGTTATAACTTGATAACAATATTTTGAATTCCAGAATCTATATACATAAAATTCTGAGATACGTGGCGGCGAAAAAGCGATTATTTGTCCTTTGCCGATGGCAACGAGTGGTTTGTTTTCACTAATTTGCGAATATTAAGAAAAGTGTTTGAGGTATCGATTTAAAACTCACCACACATATGTAGAAAAGTTTTCTGCATCCGAAAATGCAATTGTTGTAAAAATCGGACGGTAATTTTTCTTAATTTTCACAGAAAAAAAACTAGCTACTTTCTAAAAAGGAAAGAAAATAAAGTGCGAAGTCACACCAAAAAACGCGCCATTTTGTTATTAATTAAAACATTAGCTCCACTGTTGTATCTTATGCAGTTTAACTTCATTGTTGTCCGCATCGTTATGACGTGAATGTTACTGTGGCACATGTTTGTGATTTATAATATAGATTGAGTAATAATAAATAAATAATAATAATAAATAATAATAAATGAATAAAATAATCTTATTGGGTGGACATTTCCGTGAAGTCCTACCTGACACTTTTAGAGCTTCAAGATCATAATGAAGCATTGACTTTGGTCTGAATTTTACATTATAAAACTTACAGAAAATATGCGTAGTTTTCAAACAGAGAGAGTTAGCAAGGTGGCTGTTACAGGTTGGCGAATGTCAAAGTGGGGGGGTTGCCCCCGATTTTCTATCTAGATATACAAATACAGTAACTTTTTAGTCACATGGATTTTAAGACAGCGACACCTCAAAAGCTTAAAGGACGAGCCATACTAAAAGCGACAAACAATTTGTCAATTGAAATTAATAATCGTGTTTTACAATGTATGCTAGGAACTGAAAGGGTTTATGAAAGCATTGACATCAACATAAGTGATGAAACACAAGATCAACTTGCATATACTGAAGAATTTTTAAACAGTTTAACACCAACTGGAATGCTACCTCACGTCATAAAATGAAATTAAAGTCAGGAGTTATCATAATGTTACTAAGAAATTTAGTACCTTCTAAAGCTCTGTTCAATGGTTCAAGACGTATAGTTACTAACTTGCGGAATAATGTCTTTAAAGCAAAAAAAAAAAAAAAATGATTCCAATATTAATGAAAATTTTCTCATTACTCGAATAACACTTATTCCATCAGACAATAATATGCCTTTTACATTTGAACGTATATAATTTCCTATCCGATTAGCTTTTTTAGTGATTATAAGTAAAGCACAATGTTAAACTTTAGACAAAATTTGCTTAGATTTGTCAAATACTGTTTTTAGCATGTTCGGTTGTATGTGGGTCTTTCAAGAGTTAGATCTTTTGATTCAATTACTGTAGTATATCCGAGCTCTGGAATTTGCAATTCTGTATATAAAGAAGTTTTCGATGCTTAAAATGAAAATAAAAAAGATAAACATATTTTTATAATTGTTAATGGTGTAGGTGCTTTCAATATAATATGTATACACTATTTTAATTTTAAAGAGTATCCAGTAACTATTGTGTGCATGCAAAGGTTTTTATATGCATGATGTTGAAAATATACCTCTGTTTTTATATTTCTAAATGGTGTCCATATATTATGATGTGTATATTTTATTTCAAAGTACCCAGTCCTAAGTGAAGCAGTTTTTATGCATAGTATTTATACATATACAGGGGTTGGACAAAAATATGGAAACACCTAAAAAAACCTATTACCAGGTCTAATACTGTGTAGGAAAATGTTTTGTATTCAAAACAGCTTCCAGTCTTCTCCGAATTGATAAATACAGGTCCTGAGTGGTTTCCAAGAGAATCTTATACCATTGTTCCTGCAAAATAGAGGCAAGTTCAGGTAACAATGATGTAGGTGGATAGCGATCACACACCTTTCTCTCCAAAGTAGACTATAAATGCTCAATAATATTGAGATCTGGTGACTGTGGTGGCCAAGGGAGATATGACAAATCACTCTCATCCTTACAAAACTAGTTATGGACGATCCGAGATGTGTGAAAAGGGCCGTTGTCGTCTTGGAACACAGTATCACCATTGTGAAAAAAATCATTGTACCATGAGAGGAAGATGATTGGCCAAAATGATCCCATTATCCTTGCCAGTAATGCGACCTTGCAGAGTAATAAAAGGTCCATAGAATAACACGATATGGCTACCCAAATTATGACGTAACCCCACCATGTTTTATTCTTTGCAACAAGCAGTCTACATCGTAGGCTTGGGATGGCTTTCGCCAGACGAAAACTCGGCCAGAAGTTGGAAACAGTGTAAAACAAGACTCATCCGACCATATGACTGTCTTCTATTGATCCATAGTCCAGGTTTCATGGCTTCGGAACCTCGTTTTTCTCTTACAAGCATTTGCATCACTGATGAGCGGTTTTGGAATTGGAGCTTGTCCTGAAAATCTCTGTTTATGGAGCTCCCTTCTTATTGTTTTGGCGCTGAAAGGCTTTATGAGCTCGATATTCAGTTCAGCAGTGACTTCTGCAGCTGTCGTCTTCTTAATTTTCGTCACAATCTTCTTCAATGACCGTCTGTCATGATCAACCAATACACACTTTCGTCCGCGTTGTGACATAGCGGATGACGTTTTTCCGTTTTTCCTGTATGCAGTATAAATCTTCGATACGGTTCCTCTTGAAACACGAAACACTTCTTCTACCTTGGTAACGGAAGCACCTACCATACGAGCAACAACGGTTTGTCCAATTTCGAATTCACTTAGTTCAGACATAAAGCCTTCATAACTACACAGAACACTGTTCTGACAACGGCTGACACTTTCAAAGTATTGAGGACATTGTACAGGTGGCGTTAGTGGGCAAACAACAACAGCGCCACCTAAAGGCTTGGCTAGAATCAACATTTATGCTCAAGCATGCATTTCACGAGGTTTTTTTCATATTTTTGTCCAACCCCTGTAATTCTAAAATTCGTATTATAATATGTATATATTTAAAAGTGTAGATACTAGAGCGCAGATGCTTTGCACGGGATCGACTAGTATGAAATAAAGTTGTTTTGCGTGGTTACGATAAAATAATTATAAACAAATGATTCATGTTTAATAAATAGCGAGTCGCAATGTTTGGTACTGTTTGCAATAAGCATCCTTTGCGCGGTCAGGTTTAAAATAAATAACGCATGAGCATGCATTTCGGCATGGTGTTGATATAACGGAAAAGTTCTGTTTTATTCGCAGACATACATAAAAAAAATTATTCATATATATATATATATATATATATGTATATATATATATATATATATATATATATATATATATATATATATATATATATATATATATATACCACAAACGAATTGTACAATTTCCTTCAGTGGACGTCAGTTAAAAATTAAAGTTACGCCTCATTAATTGCCTTTGTGCTCGAGTTATGAGCTTTAACAAGAGATGATTATCGCACGCATAGCTTTCTGAAATGTTTGAAAGACTATGTCATGTACCACACTAAAATAGTCGGCAGACGTCCCTATGTGAGTTATGCCTTATCTTTTAATTTCTGTCTTAATAACTGACTGAGTAGTTTATAAATAAAATATTAAACGTTTGCCAAGAATTCATCTGCCTCAATTAGAGGAAGATGTTTATATCGTAAAACTCCTAGACTCAAATAGCCATTTCCACAGGAATGCATTCATATTTTTCAAAATTTTCATCAGAAATTTTTATTTTTTTTCTGTGTACGCTTTATGAAGGATATTGTTTTTGTCATCTAATTATAAAATTTGAAAACAAGGTAGGTTTGCAATAATACAGCGAAAATCTGTAAAAAGGGAATCGCTAGAGGGGGTGAAAAAAAATCCGTTTTTTGTCAGGTTTCCGTCTTAGCATGTATTATTGTGTGGTACCCCTTCCTTCTTGACTCTGAATAGTTTCCGTTTAAGACAGGATTTCGTTACAGACAAGTTACGTTTTTTCCGGTTTTACTGAATTTTTTTTATTCACAACTCGTAAACTTCTCTAAAATTTTTAAAACTGAAAAAAAAAAGCTAGTCGGATGTGTCAATCCCAAATCTTTCTTCTATCTCACACAGGTTTCGCATACACTAAAAAGAATCAGCACCCATTTATATCAAGGTCTAACTGAAACTCAAGTTTTATTAAATTCCGTGAATTATTTCTTGAGATATGACTATCGCTAAAATCGTGTAAATCCTGCAAAATGCTGCATAGCAGCGCCACCTGCTGTGCGATTTTTTACCAAAAACTAATTAGCACCAATTTATATCAGAGACTAATTGAATATAAAGTTTTATTAAATTCCGAGCATTAGTTTTTGAGTTAGAGCTATTGCGGAAATTGCGAAAAATGCTGCATAGCAGCGCCCCCTGCTGTGCGATTTTTACCAAAAACTAATCAGCCCCAATTTATATCAAGGACTAACTGAATATAAAGTTTTATTAAATTCCGAGCATTAGTTCTTGAGATAGAGCGCCCACAAAATTTTTGTCACATACAGACAGACAGAGTCACACAGAGTCACAGACAGACATTTTCTAAAAATAGTCAAATCGTGTTCAGGACCTTCTAAAACGTATAAATCCGTCGGAAACCGGATTTCAGAAAATGTGATTGGGCCCAAGAGTGTTTTACTTCCCGTACACACATAGTGTGAGCACAGTGTTGTAATCATAATAAAAACCCTATTATGGAAATATTGGTATATTTTTACATTTTGAGATTACCTGAATCTATTTTCGCCATTTTTACAATGATTCTATATGAATATACGCATGTATACGCGTATGTTAATATTTTTTACGTTTTCTGGTCCCTGGGATGCGCTTTTGGTGTCTGATTATGCATCTGCGTGTGATTATGTATGCGTGTGTGTAAGATTTCGCTCAAACTATAATTTCGATTGAGCTCTCATTTGGTGAAAATGTTACAGGCCACAGTCGCAAAAGCCATTACTCATTTTCGTATAATAATCGGTCAATGAAATTGGAATCTAATCCCTTTCTCAATCAATTTATCAACAAACCAAGAACGTAAAATCATGCATCAGGTATAGATTATGAAACACCTTCCAACACTAACATAATATTAAGATTTTTTTTTTTCATACACTGAAATTGATAATAGTCCGGCCTGTAACTGCATTATTTTGTGCGTCTCTACAAATGACAATATATGCTACGCACACTTTAATTTATAGATAACATGTTGTAATGCACCCTCAATCATCCTTTTTAATTTCATTATGGTTGAAGTAGCATAACATCATTAAAAGGCATTGCAAATTATTTTTCCCGTATATCCTAATGTAAAGGAATTCTTTTGTGCGCCCCTGTAAACGAAATATAAATGCTAGTTATACTATACTCCCACAAAAGCATGTTTTAGTCCACATCAGTGATGCATATAAATTTCATTAAACTTGTAACAGCATTAAATTACATCGGAAACGATTTTTTTTCCATAGACCATAATATAACGGTATTCTTTTGCGTGTCCCTGTAAACGAGCTATAAATGCTACACACCTCATTTTCAATATTAAAGATTCTATAGTACACATGAATAATACATAAAAATTTCATGGCAATCCGAGTATATTTACGAAAGTTAGAGCACAGACAGACAGACTGACAAATCGAGTTCATAAGCACTTTTCAACTATGTTGGAAAATGTTAGAATACGACAAATATCTATATATTTAAAACGAAAAGCGCATTCTGTCAAATCCACATGAAAATCGTCTCTTTGCGCATGCGTCAACGTTTTTTTGAAGGCTTTTACCTTCAGAAACGGGAAACCTGATCGATCAACCCAACCCTCCCTTGTTTAGCCTAGGGGGGATTGAAAAGGGTTGATTGAAAACGGATGAAGCCGTACTATTGCATTGAAAGCATAGACCATCTAATTTATTTTTGCTCTGATGTTGAAAACTAAAGCTTTTTTTTTTAAGAACTCGTGTTTTCACTACTAAATATGCATATTTTTTCGCAAAATTTTAAAGGAAGCTTGGATACAGTTATATTTATAACCGATTGAAATGTCAGAGAGTTCAGAAGATGAGAACTATCTTTTTTTATTGCTATGTTAAAGGAGCCGACGGAAAAACAAACAAACAAACAAAAAAGCGAGAAGAAAACATTTCGTTTACAAATAGATAAAAATATTTTTTCACGAAAACGGGCTGCAAAACCGTTTTATTTATCTCAATAAATATTTCAAAGAGTTCGGATAAAAAGAACTTTTTATTTTAAAACGATGAAACGACCCTACGTAAAAAAAAAAATAAGAAAATGAGCGCTTTTATCACTAAATATCAATATTTTTTCGCGAATTTTTCATTTAAAAATATAATTTCATACAAAATCGAGTTAAAGATATAAAATAATAAAAACTTGATGTTTATTTATTTATTTATTATCACAGGCCCGGGCAACGCCGGGCAAAGGTCAGCTAGTTTTTTTTTTTTTTTTTTTTTTTAAACTCAATTATCCAACTAAATAGTTTTCTTGTTCACACTTCATTTTATTTTGATACAGCAGTCATATTTCACATTTTTCTTTTTTCTTTTTTTCTAAAAACACACAAAATAAAATAAAATAAAATAAAATAAAATAAAATAAATAAATAAACCAAGTTTTATTAGTCTGAAAAAAAAGGGAAATTTAAGTATTGTATATTGTTGAGGAACACTGGCAAAATACTTATATTTAAAACAATTTAAAACTCTCATTAGCATGATTATGTTAATTCAATTTCAATATTAATCAGAATTAACCGGTCTTAATTTCAACAGAAAATTACGTCATAATTTTTGAAAAATGTTTGAGCTTTATGAATGAAAATGACCTTTTCTTTATATTATGAAGTCATTTTCCCAAGTGGAAACAGTTTCATTTTGTAAAATTAGGATGAAATTTGTTATTTCTTTTTTATATTACTATATAGTGGAACGCATAGTATTCTGTAGAGTGTTCGGAAAGTCCGAATGGAGTCACTCCAGATTTTTTTAAATTATTTTGTGATATTCACATGCACTTTAAAGGACATTGTAGCTATGATGGTAGTGCATGGAAATAAACACGATTAACGGAAGATAAATGTGGGAAAAAAGAAATAAAACGCATTTTAGTTTGCTCTGGGCAATCAGTTTCTAATTGCTGCAAAACTATCACTAGCTACTTATTATTATTGTATCAAACAAATGTTCAGTGCTGAGATTTAAAAAACAATCTTGCTTGAAAGTGATTTAAAAAGGCCATAAAATGTTTTTGTCAGTCGTTCAAAAGTGAATTACAATATTTTGACCACAACAGAAATGTTCATACGAAAAAAAGTAAGATTTTGTCGATTAAAAAAAAAAAAAAAAAAAACAACCAGACAGGCAAGCAAGCATACCACTTTTGGATTGTGATGAACCACAAAACGAGTCCTTTCCGGCAAAACAAGAAAGAAAAATCATGTGTCAAGCAAAGGTTATGAAACTTTCTCCCAGAATACTGTAACGAAATTTCACCATTTAATAAAGTGAAACATTGTATCAAAGAAAACAATTTAAACAAGTTAGAAATTGTACGTTAACGTGACATAGGCTTTATAACTAGTTTCACAATGTAAAAAAAATCATCCTTATTATTTCAGTGAAATGAATTATATCGTCTGCTATGAGCGAAATGAGCATGCCTTTTTTTTTTTTTTTTTTTTTTTTTTTTACGTATGCCACGTTTACAAATGCGACTTTTTTTCTACACCAGACAGCACTGTAACATTCATCATGGAGATCTTGCTTTTCGAATGATTACGTCCATGGTTTAATATTTTTATGACTCATGATGAACGAATCTCCTGCGTTTATTTACTCTTAACTGTTAACTTAGCTGTTACTGTTAACGTAATTTTCACTGAACTTATTTCAAAATCTATTCATTTTTAATGTAACTCATCTCTCAAACAAACAATTTTTTTCAATGATCTTTCTAAATATGTAATTTTTATGCAATTTTATTCGAAAAAATAATTTTTAATAATGGCCTCCTGACATATGAATAAAAGAAATGGTTTGCCCGTATTTGTTTATTTAGTCACATGATTTGCGCTTATATTATATAGATTACGTACGATAGGATTTAATAGAATAAATAAAACTTTTATTAATATCTTTTTAAGTTTTGATTCGATTTTCCTAAAATTTGAAATGACTCGACAAAATTCTACAACGACAAAATATATTAAATTTCAAACCATTCGGTTGGGTAGTTTTTGCGCTTTTAAATGCGGACAGACGGACGGACGAACGGACCAGACGACGACTATAGCTGCTACGTATTTATATAATTACGAACGCACCTAAAATGCATAACACATTTGAAAACTCAATTTCATTAATTACAGTCCGTAGTCTGAAAGGTGCTCAAGTTCTTTCGTGAAACCCTGTATATGATCTATATATTTGTACATATACTAAATAGTAAACTAAAATTTAATCCAGTTAGAAATTGCATAACAAATTTGAAAATTCACCTTTAGTAGTTTCCACCAATAAACGGAAATGTACTCGAATTATTTTGTACAAGCCTGTATATTTTGACATTTTATTATACACACCACATATAAAGCTAAGGTTTAGTTTAGGTGAAAAACGTGTACACAGCTAAAAACGCACTTTAAGTGATTACCATTCACTGACAGCACTGTATCCAGTTCTTTTCGCAACCCTGTATATCAATTTATGTATATTCTACAACCATTTTTTACTATATTGAATATAGTTTAGATAGAAATTGCATAGCACAATAAAAAACATCTTTAAGCAATTCACACAAATAGACAGAAATGCTTATGAATTATTTGTGCCGCCCTGTATACGATTTATAGAATTTATAAACGCATCATAATATGAAAAAAATTAATTAAATTGAAAAATGCATACTATATATGAAAACGCACTTTCTGCAATCGCTCACATTCAATAATCTAGCCGAATTTTTGTGTCTCATACTTTAAATCAACGATAAACACACACACACACACTATACACATCACATGCTACAGCAAGCCTCTTATGGTGTAATGTATATCAATTTCCTCATGTTTGAAATTGTGTAACATCATTAATATGTTTCTTTTGCATTGTTAATAGTGCACTATAAATGCATTGTTAATAGTGCACTATAAATGCATTGTTAATAGTGCACTATAAATGCATTGTTAATAGTGCACTATAAATGCATTGTTAATAGTGCACTATAAATGCATTGTTAATAGTGCACTATATTGTTAATAGCGAACATGCTATTGTCAACTTCAATGACATACATCAATTATACGACAATCCCAGTATATGTACGACAGTTAGATTATGAACAGATGGCAGAGAAATGAGAGACAGAAAAACTGAAGTCATAAACACTTTTCACCTGAAAGTGTTAAAAAGCAGTTATGAAAATCGGGGCATCTATCCAAATGTGAAATGTAGACAAATGTTAAAGAAATACAACTCTTTTGTTAGAAGTCTGTTGAAAATCAGTACATTTTGCTCATGTTTAAGTACTGACGTTTAAAAGTGCAGGTTCAGAATAACTGCTTGAAGGTCTATTTATCACTTCTATTTGTAGAAGATTATCTGTCTGCTCCACGTAATAAAATGCACACTATTGTTATATACCATTGATGTTGAAATGACAATCGCTGGCATAGCTTTCTGAATGCGGAGTGATATAATATTCTTGACATAAAAATATACTCGCTTGATTTAAAAGTGTCTGGAATTGATGAGTCATATTTTATCTCTGAATTCCCGTCTTAATGATACATTTAGCAGTTTATTAATAAAATGTTAAACGTCGGCCAAGAATGCAAATGATACTTAATTTAAGACGTTGATAAACGTAGATTTATACTCTGATTTTGTATTCCTTTGTTCCAATTTATAGAATTATGGATGCTATGAATATACTCCTGCAAGTTGCTTCTTCTAGTTATTTTTCTTTTGCTGACGGTCGGGTTAAATTCCTTTTTTTTTTGGGTTGCAGGTCGGGTTTAATGCGAAACGACTGAAAAAAATATCGGGTGAACCTATTATCCAATGAATGTACATGTGGGATTTAAAGTTATTTCATAGTATGGCACATTTCGAAATATTTGGATGGACAAAAGTAATTTTTTCTGGGATTAATTTTCCCATTGTTTAAATATAGCCCAATTATTACGATTTCAAATAGGTCAATTGCCTGGCAAAAGAGGTTATGAATTTAAACCACAGGTTTGAAATGTGGAGAAACCACGTTAAAGATTTAACGGTAATTTTTAAAAATAAGTTTAGAAGCAACTCTTTAAAAATACCTTGGCAACGAACCTATGATTTTAGTCCCAAAAAAATAAAAAGTATGTTTGCTTATCATGGACAAAGCGGTCATGGATATCAATGAAATTGAATTTTGCTGGTTGCAGCATCGTCGTTGTATAAGAATCTCAATAGTACATGAATGGTGGTAATGCCGTGGCCAGTATGACGTTTGTATGTGCTTTTCGCATCCATGAAAAGTAATATCATCCGATGCGGCTACCTCGCTCTATAGGAATATCAAATGCACATGAAATTCTTTAATGCCGCTCACTAAAACGCTTGTATGTCAGCTTAGCGTCCGTGTAAAAAAATCACTGGATGCAGCAATTTCATTGTATAAAAATGTCCAAAGCACATATCGCTAATTAAAATTTCTACTAATGAAAAAAAAAAACATTTCCCTGTCCCATTTCGAGACACCATTTATACTGGGTAGTAGGAAATCCGTCAACGCAATTAGACAATTTCTGCATAACGAACTTCCAGGGCAACTGGCGCTTTTTCTCCAAATGTCAAGAAATGGATGAATACAGAGACCAACGTCACAACACATGTGACGTCGAGTGTCTGTGTAAATAGATAAGACCCGTCCCTCATCTGTCTATTAATTTATATAAAAGTTAAAGACCGTTTGTTTGTTCTTTAGTCTAACCTACAATTTTTGACCGATTTCCACGAACCTTATGTACATGCGTTTAAGAACACGGGTAAAACTACTGGCTGCTTTACAAATATTTCAGATCACATTTGACCTTTTTTTCTACCTTCTACCATAAGTTACTTTTATACAAATATATTTTTTTAAATCTTCAAATGCATTTTTTTCTTTCCCGTTGCTAAAAACCGAAACTGTGTATGGACCAGGGGTCGGCAAAACTACTTTTTGTTTGCAGCGAACTACAACTACAACTACTTTATGAAAAATGTAGTTAACTACAACTACAACTACTTGTTTTAAAATGTAGCGACTACAAACTACTTTACAAAAGTAGTCACTACTTCGTTACTTTTCGCTACTTTAGTTATCATCGCTAATTAAATGCACCGCAAACGATTTTCCCCATAGACCATAATGTAACAGAATTCTTTTGAATGTCCGTGTAAGCGAGATATAAATTCTACACACTTCATTTTCAATGCTGAACATTCTATGGTAAACTTCAATAACATATAAAACTTTCATGGCAATCCGAGTATATTTACGAGAGTTAGAGCACGGACAGACAGACAAAGCGAATTCATAGACACTTTCTAATTATGTGGAAAGTGTTAAAAAGAGGAAATTTGAAAACAAAAATTGTAATAATTGCCGAAACCTGAGTGAAGGCTTACTGTTGAGACCCGAAAAGTTTTTGGTTTCCGTCTGTTTGTCTGTTTGTCTGTCCGTTCCGTGATAACTGCCGTAAAAATGATCCGATTAGGTTGATTTTTGGTAGGTATGTTGTTGAGGTACCCGGAATCAGCTGTATAGTTTTTAGTTACATTTGGTTCATTCGTTCGAAAAATATAGAACATTTCTTTTTAGGTCATAATGCTTTCCTATGGGACTGCAGACGATTTTCAAATTTCTTTTTAACTGAAATGGAAATCGCATATTTGAATAATGGATTTCAACGTAAAATTATGGATGTTGATTTTCGATATGGAGGTTTTAAATACAGTGTCTCACATAAGTGATGGGACACTTGTGCTTTACAAAAGGAAACTAATCAAATAAATTAAAAAAACATGTACACATTTTTTTTGTGGGTGTGTTTCATACTTAAATTTAGTAAAAATTATTACATAACATACATTTTGTCAAAATATTAAAATATTAATTTAATAAAAATACAAATGTTTAGAACGGAGCAAAAAATAGCTCACATAAGTGATGGGACACCATTATATATGCAACAAAAATCGCCTGAAATAAGCAATAAAAATATTTTTTGGGGTTTTATTTTTACTTAAAAGCAATTGGCAATAATTTATAAAATCGTCTGCAGTATTTCTCTCCAGTTTGTTTTGGAATTTTTGTGTTTTTTAGCTCTGTGTAGTCATGAATGCTAAACGAAAAGAAACTTCGCCTGAAATTCGAAAATTAGTTATTAATTTGCATATTGAACGTGGAAAATCTATTAGAAAAACTGCTGAAACAGTTAACTTGAGTCGTTCAACAGTTTTCAATATCATTAAACGATATAAAAAGAATCATATGATTCAGGATAAAAGAAGACCTGGCTGACCATCAAAGCTATCCAATGGAATAAAGCGAATTATCGTTCGAAATATTAAAAAAAATCCAAGAATTAGTGCTTCAAAAGTTGCTGCTGATTTACAAGCATTATATGGAATAATTGTTAATCCTGAAACTATTAGAAGGGTAATTCGATCTGCTGGATATCACGGTAGAGTAGCCAGGAAAAAATTCTTCGTAAGTGAAAAGAATAGAAAACTCAGACTAGCTTTCGCAAAATCCAACATAAATAAGAATTCTGATTACTGGAATAAAGTTATATTTGCTGATGAGAGTAAATTTAATATATTTGGTTCTGACGGTAGAATCTTGGTGTGGAGAAAACCCAGGGAAGAACTTCGCAAACAGAACTTGGTACCAACAGTAAAACATGGTGGAGGAGGAGTTATGGTATGGGGGTGTATGTCGTCCGCTGGAGTTGGTAATTTTGTTTTTATTGACAGTATAATGGATCAGTACAAGTATATTGATATTTTAAAGCAAAATTTGAAATCTTCAGCACGAAAATTGAACCTTCATAACGATTTTAAATTCTACCAGGACAATGACCCCAAGCACACTGCTCTGAACGTTAGACTCTGGCTGCTATATAACTGTCCTGAAATAATAAAAACACCACCACAATCTCCAGACTTAAATCCCATAGAGAATATTTGGCAAGAATTGGAATCAAGAATTCGCAAACACACCATTTCTTCAAAACAACAACTAAAATCGGTGCTTCAAGAAGAATGGTGTAAAATCACTCCAGAAATCACAAAAAAAATAGTCGAATCCATCCCAAAAAGATTAAATCATGTTTTAAAAGTAAAAGGAAATCCAACAAAATATTAAAACCTTTTAAAAAGTAAAATTTGTGGATAAATATTTGATGGAAAAGTAAGTGTCCCATCACTTATGTGAGCCATTTTTTGCTCCGTTCTGAACAATTGTATTTTTACTAAATTAATATTTTAATATTTTGACAAAATGTATGTTATGTAATAATTGTTACTAACTTTAAATATGAAACACACCCAAAAAATTTTTGCACATGTTTGTTTATTTATTTTATTGCAGTTTCTTTTTATAAAGCACAAGTGTCCCATCACTTTTGTGAGACACTGTATATCCAATAATTTTGAAAAATTGCCGATACATTTATTAGAATTGAGATATTAATTGTTTAAATGATTGGAAATTTTTTTTGCATCTGTTCCGGAAACATAAAACTTTTATTTTCATGTTTTTTACAAATTTTAAAATGCATTTCTTTTTACTTTGCTCTTTAATTTATCAGTTGCCTAGCAACGATATTTCAAAGAGGATAAAAATAACAAAAGTAACTCTATTTTGTTCCAATAATTTATTAGCAAAATAAATTATTTTTGTATTCTATTGACATAAATGAAGAATTTATTTTAATACAAGTTTTTTTTTAATCTAAAAAGTTGCATGAATAAGAAGTTCATAAGAATTTCAGAATATCATTGCATAAACCATGTTTAATTTAACGTTTTTAATTTCTGAAACCTCCGAAGAATTGTATATGCCTATAAATATGTATGCAATAGAAAAAAATTAAATTGCGGATTGTAAGATGCTAAAAAGTATGAAAAGTGAGATTAAAAAACAGTGACTTGAGCTGACGTTGAGGCTCCTGATCTGCAGATTTACTAGTCTTACAAATTTATGATAGTGATATAGCACAGTAGCGCTTAAGGTGGTTCTCAAATTCCTTAATTCCTTGTTCAACAACGCGAAACTTTCTGACTCAGTTTTAAACACAAAGGTTTTCATTCCATAAACGAATTGTTAAAATAGGCTGACAATACTTCTAAAAATTTATTGGTTATTATATTCAAAAATGATTTTGATATCTTTGTAGATAGATAATGTGTCACATTAAATGGATGCTATTTTGTCATTAAAATTGAAAAAGGATCAAATGGAATTAATAGTATAAACTTACATGTTTTAATTTCATTATTATCGTCTGCTATTTGAACTGGTTAACAAATATCTTTGGTTTTGTTTCATTTGAATACATCGATTTAATGATTTTTAACTTCCTTCTTCTTTAAAAAATATATTGCAAAGAATATCACTTGACTTACCTGTACAATTACTTAATTACTACCAAAAAAATTTAACGGGTGCATCATGTTTTCTGAATTTGAAGAAAATGTAGATTAATGGCTAATAGAACATGGAGGTATTGCAAACAAATTAGTTTTCAGTTTCGATTACAGATGATACAAACAAATAAATACACGCTATACATTATTAGGTGCTCGATTTTTAGGTGCGTTCGGAATTATATAAATATGTAGCACCTATAGTCGTCGTCTGGTCTGTCTGTCCATATAACAGCGCAAAAACAACCCAACCAAATGGTTGGAAATTTAATAAATATAAGCGTTTCATAATTTTTTCGAGTCATTTCAAATTTTATGAAAATCGAATCAAAACTTAAAAAGATAATAAATATTTCCTTCATTCTATTAAATTCTATCATACGTAATTAATTCAATGATATCCCATGATAGGTAATGGTTCTAGGTTGCCATGGTGATTACGGACTATTTAAGATGTATCTTTCGGTTACATATAATTATTCATATATTATAAATGCATAAAAATATAACGAATCATATTATTTCCTTATTACTGAATTTAAGAACCGAATTTGTATACTAAAATTGTTTAATTATAGCAATTCCATAATCTACCGACAGTTTTATGGATAGTTGTTTCTGGAGAAATAGATATTAAATGAAAAAAGTGTCCAAATATGGATTTCAAGCTCTGAAATTTTCAAAGCTAGGCTTAACTTTCCCATTAGAATATTTAGTGGATGTCAACAAAAGATAAAATGTTGCCAACTTAAAATGTACTTATTTTATTACGGAAATTAATCATATCATAATAACAGACGATATAATTAATTTCACTGAAACTTGTTGTATTACAAACGCACCTCACTTGTCACGTTTGACATAAAATTTCCGATTTGTTATTTTGGATTTCTTCTATGAGGCCACCGTTCTGAGCTGCGTTTCTCACCATTTCAGCTGTTTTGATGTCATATGCACAGTACTTAATACACTGTAAAAAATATTTGGAACGTTTAGTATTCTAAAAGGAACGTTTCTGGTACCATCAGATATCTCAGAGCTATTTTCACTTTCTGAAACCATCAGAAACCTTTCCGAATTTTTGGGGTTCGTTTTTGCTGTGGAGGGAAATCCACCTTCTTCCAAGTATTTCCCAACTATTTTCCCATCGCCGGAACAGGAAGTGCCGAAAGTATGCATCATTTCCCCTACCCCTAGAACCCCTTTCATCCGGTGTGGTGTGTGTATTTACGCAAACAGCACGTTGTTAGCGGTGGAAGTATTGTTC
This sequence comes from Maratus michaelseni, assembly GCA_963931845.1. Taxonomy (NCBI): domain Eukaryota; kingdom Metazoa; phylum Arthropoda; class Arachnida; order Araneae; family Salticidae; genus Maratus; species Maratus michaelseni. The sequence continues at coordinate 56,851,761 of OZ007596.1, forward strand.
CAGCGGTCCAGACAGACAATTCTAAAGAAAGAACACTTGAAAAGGTAAGAATTTCTGCTGTTTTAAATACTCTAATCATGTTTTTTTATAATGATTCTGTTTTATATTCATAATTATTCCACATATTCCGTGATATGCTTCAGTTTATATCAATATTTTTAACAAATATGTCTTAACCCTAACATTTAGGACTATTTATATGAGTGAGGAATTAGATCTTTTGAGTTGGAAGCATAGTTATTAAAATATACTCTAAAATATAACTATACAAATCCTTTGTCTCTCATTTTAAGTTCTTTAATGTTGCTTCAATAAATATGATTTATAAATAGAATTTAGTAGCAATTTAATCTCTTAAAAAGAATATTATCTCCCGGCGATAGTGTGTATTTGTTTATATACACTGCTCAAAACAATTAAAGGATATTTGAAGTTTTATATAAAATAAAGATATAAACGAAAATTTTTTTTGCCGAAAATAGAAGAAGAGAATCACAAATGCAAATTTTTCTGGTTTTCAAACTGTGCAAATTTTGAGTATGCAAATTTTGAGTTCGACGTCAAAAACGTCGCTTCAGCGGCAGCGAATGAAATTTGACTTTCAACTGGATAAAAGAGAATGAAGACAAGGATGGTCGGCATTCAGTGATTGCTTTGTTTCGATGAGTACGATGTCTCAGCGAAGTCATTTGACAGATTCAGAAGCTTGGAGAATTGTTGGTAGGTTAGAAGGGGACCAAACTCAAGCCGAAGTAGCGCAAGCCATTGGAGTGTCACAAAGTGTCATTTCCAGGATCTGGAACCGTTTTTTGGAGAGTGGATGTGCAGGCCGAAGACCAGGGCAAGGTCGTAAACGGGCAACAACGCCCAATGAAGATCGGTATTTAGCGTTAACAGCTCGGAGACACCGAAACATGAACGCTACTCTTCTCCAACAACACCTTCGCTCGGCTACAGGCACCACGATTTCAACTCAGACTGTCCGAAACCGGCCACATGCTGTAGGTCTGTATGCTCGCCGACCGATGGTATGTGTTAGATTAACATCAAGGCATCGTCCGAACCGCAGGGAGTGGGCAACCGAGCATGTCAACTGGAGGAGAAATGAATGGAGCAATATTCTGTTTTCTGACGAGTCCCGTTTTTCTGTGCATCCGGATAATAGGCGTATTTTCATCTGGAGGGACCGTGGCAGTAGGAATAATCCTGCGTTCGTGCACGAAAGTGTCAGATTTGGCGGTGGAGGAGTGTTGGTGTATGGTGGCATCTCCATTGACGGGCGCACTGACCTCTACATCATTCGAGATGGAGCTCTGACTGGTCGCCGATATAGGGATGAGATCCTCAGACATATTGTAGTCCCTTACGCTGCAGCAATCGGAGATAACTTCATTTTAATGGACGATAACTGCAGGCCACATCGTGCAAACCTGGTGGAGGATTTTCTTTTCGAGGAAGGAATCGTTCGAATGGAATGGCCAGCGTGTTCTCCAGACATGAATCCAATCGAGCACGTTTGGGACGCTCTAGGAAGACGAGTTTCTGGCCGCCAACAACCCCCACAAACTCTCCAAGAACTGGAAAGAGCTCTTCTGGAAGAGTGGGGCAGAATACCCCAACTCGTCATTAATAGCCTCATTGAGTCCATGCCTCAAAGGTGTTCAACGTTGCTGGCCGCCCGTGGAAACCATACCCCCTACTGAAAATGATTTTCTTTGAAGAAAACACCTTTTCTTATTCTTTTTTTCTCATATGCACAAATTGTGTTTTTTTCCTTTTGTACACAAATGCGCAATAAAATGCATTTTTTTCTGCCAAACATGTGTAATTTATTCTCATATAACCTACTATGTCTGTCGACCATGTATCAATCAGCTAAAAAGTTTCCCAGATACAAAATCCACCTAAAACTGCAATATCCTTTAATTGTTTTGAGCAGTGTATTTTTTTTTAACGATGTTTCAGAACTCTAACTTTTGTAATACTATATATTGAAAATTGACTTGTCTGACTTTAAAAATATTGTTTTAAAGTAAGCAAACTATATTTATTTATTTTATTCTGATTATGGAAAAAAAATTTCCCAGGTATTTTTATTAATCTCAGGGTTATGCCCAGATTTTTCTCACAGGGTCCCTGTTTTTGTGAAATTGTGAAGTTTTTTTTTAATATTTTTGAAAATTCCAGTCATAATTTTGAGAATTTGAAATTATTGTTATATCAGGTTCCAACTGTATCTATCCTTTACACATAAAAAAAGTATGCACTTTGATACGTTCAATTGTTTTGTGATAGGTCAGATTTTATTTTTAAATGATTAAATTTGTGAAAAGTTCAGTTTGGAGATGGTAAAGTTTGATGAAAGCTTTGTTTTTAAGACAAAGAATTTTGTGAAAGATCCTGTTTTGGAACGAAAAAATTTGTGAAGGGTCCAGTTTTATCATGAGAATTTTTGTGAAGTGTCTTGTTTTAATATGAAAAATTACCTTTTAAAAACCGATTTTTTTTTTTTTTTTTTTTTTTTTTTTTTTTTTTTTTAACAAATCTCTGAAGCTGCATTGCTTTTGGGAAGCTCATAAGTTTTAATCATTTTATGCTGTTGGGAGTTAGATTTTTTGAAATGTATCTAAAATATATTAGTATAGCTTTAGTATGTCTTTTTCATGTTAATGAAAAGTTTTAAATGTTTTCTTTCTAAATATATATGCTATTTTTTTAATATTTTAAAATAAATACTTTATTTGTGGAGCTGTATGAATCCCATATTTTTTTCATGATATGTTGTTAAAAAACAAGGTAAATATCTCCATTCTCCGATATTCACTGCGTGAATATTCTTAAATATTAGGGTTAAAACATATTTGATGAAAATATTGATATAAACTGAAAAATATCTCACAATATACCGCATAATTTCGCCTAGAAAAAAGAATCATAAAAAAAAAAAACCTTGATTAGAGTATTTAAAAGAACAAAAATTCTTATATTTTCAAGTATTCTTTTAAAATTCAGATAATATATAATAAAAAAAGACAAAAATATATTTAGAAACACTTCAGATATATTCAGAAAGGTTTCAGATATGTTATGAAAGATTTCCGATATATTCAGAAACTTTTCCGATCCGTAATGAAAGATATTCTATATATTCAGAAAGGTTTCAGATATATTCAGGAAGCTTTCAGATATATTCAGGAAGCTTTCATTACGAATCGGAAAGGTTTCGTGTTTTAGCCGAAACATTTTTCTGATCGAATCAGAAACCTTTCTGTTAGTATCGTGCAGCACAGGTCTCCGTTACTTTCAGAAACGTTTCTGAAAAATTTTTACAGTGTAGATGTTGTTTAAGGCTATTTTCAAAGATTTTCAAAGTGCAATGATACCATTTGAAAGGATAGCATGTATTTTAATTATTAAAACCGAAAGATACTTCTATCCGCCGACCACTTTCCATTTAAAAAGAAACTAATCAAGTTATTTTTAATTCGAAGTTTAATGTATTTTTAATGGTGTTTTGCTAATTTATTAGTTATTTCATTAATTAAAATAAAATTACATCTTCGACACCTCTATATTAAAAGAGAAAAAGCAATGAAAAAAATATGTTGTGATGCGTAGTTACGTACAATAGATCAATTTCGAGGCTAACGGAAAAGACAGGCTACCGCGGTGCATTCCACTTATCTTTTTTTACAGACCGCCAGTGTGACGCGATGCTCTTTTCGTACACCTGCATTGGTGGATTCGAGTATCACGTGACTCCCGCGGTCTGTAAAAAAAGATACGCCGCGTAAAGCACCGCGGTAGCCTTTCTTTTTCGTTAGTCGCGGATCAAATTCAACTGACGTCACAAACATTTATCCAACCGTGGAGAGTTAGAGATCTGCATGGGCCCGGGCTTGGCCCGAGGCCCGTACTCGGCTCGGTAAAATGAAAGCAAACTTTCCAACGGGCTGGCCGGATCCGGCCGGCAGAATTAGTAGAAAATTTTTAACGGTCCGGGCTGGGCCGATGGATAAAACAAACAGGCCGGTCTGCGCCGATAAAAAATAATTAACGAGGCCGCGGGTCAGGTATCGGCCGGACACCGTACAGACCTCTAGATTTTTACTTCTTGAAACTTTTTCATTGCATCGTCTGAATCAGAATATTTGGAAGTTTAACATATTTTTTCCGTCTTTGAAACAAAATCAATTCATCATTGTCACTATCACATTCCAATTTCAAAATTTATTTTACATTTAAGCGATCCGATATAAAAATATAAACGAAGCCGATAAAATACGAACCATTTTCAACTAATATGACTTTCGCGAGCCTAGAGCTGGGTTGGGATTGGATTTATATTTTTTTCTACATTCCGGGCCTACATGACGGCCGGTACCGTACTTAATTGTTCTCAGGGACGTATGGGGTATGCAATTTGTTTTGTAAAATTAATAATAGTGGTAATGAACGTTTGGTATTGGAATATTTGGAAATATCACTTAATAAATTACAGAAAAGTATTTTCAAAAATCTTCTTTTTTTATATATAAAGCTTCAAAAGCTAGGTTTTTTACATCTTTTTTCTTTAATTTTGAATGCTATTATTGTTTGGAATGAATTTTTATTTGAATGTAAGAGTCTAATGAGTCTAAGCGATTATTATATTTATTATTCTGTATGATTTGACTTCTGAACATATAGCAATCTAAAATATACTATAAATGTGTATAAATATATGTACTAAATTTTCTAGAAAAGAATCTTAATTGTATGTTAAGAAAAATAGGAATTTTATGTGGAAATTGAGTTGGACCTAAATTTAATTGATTTTTGTACATGTCGGACCGGACCGGGCCTGCTTTCACTGATGTTTGCACGGGCCGGGTCCGGACCGATTTTTTAATTTCTGCATCGAGCCGGGCCCGGGCCTAGAAATTACGGCCCGTGTAGACCTCTAAGAAAGATAATTAAGAAAAATAATGTTAATAAATATCCAAGATTATTTTTGTTTTTATTTTCATTAATATATTGTAAATTTTATTGTTTAAAGTTACTGGATAAATGGTACTTTAGTGAATAGAGCTTTTCCTATTTTTTTTTCTTTTTTTTTTCTTTTCTTTCCTTTCTTTCTTTCTCTTTTAGATTCGAATACTCTTGCATTTGTTTACTGGGCGCTAGAGTTTGGCAAATAATTTGGCGATAGTTTTCTTTTTTTTTTAATGGAAAGTGGTCGATGGGATAATGCAGAAGTACCAACTGAAATATGTTTGTATCAGTGCTTCATAATCACGTTATTTTTATTGCATTGGTTTCGAATTTCTTCAAATGTGTTCAAACGAAATGTATTTGGTAATCGACGTCCCTTTTGAAAATAACGTCACTGAAGTCGCATATTTTTCAAAGGGAAAACTTGCAAAGTTTTACTATAATTTAAAGTGTCTTTGTAAGATAGTGGCGACAAAGGTACAGGGTGCATGCTGAGATTGGGTAATTTTGTCCAAACAATAGAAATCCACATCACAGAACTTGGCGATATTCGACTGCAGCGAGTTTGTTTCAAACAAGTTTCGAAATAAAATGAAGTTATGTGTAAATGCTGTTTTCGATTTGAAGTAAAACAAGTACACGAACATTAATTTGGTGATAATGGTTGGTTGCCAAGTTCTAGAAAATGTCACCAAATGTTTTTCATAATCTTTTCGAGCAATCATGTTTTATTGCCCGTGTGTCATCACTCTCTTATAAAGTCACTTTACTTTAATTGCATCAAAATACGTAATCTACAAAATGTAATTTTCAGTCAACATACCTTACACCAGATTTCTTACGTAATTGGAAATTTAATAAAACTAATATCATAAATCATTTATAATTGTGAAATAAAATTAGATTTACAAGTAATTTTAATAACTTTTTCAATTAATTTTCAGCAGTGAAATTCGTCTAAAATTATTGAACAATAAACATGTGAATTTTCACAGTGCTAACTAATCGTAAAACGACAGACTGAAAAATGTCCAAGCCGGGTCTCGAACCAGGACCCTTGAGCTACGAGGACGATAACCAGCTTGGATTCTCCCACTTATATATGGATGACATTTCCATCTCGTGCTGCGATTGCAGCCTTGCCTACATATATGAGTGGGAAATACCAATCTGGGTATCGTCCTCGTAGCTCAATGGTAGAGCATTGGGGCGTTGTTTCATGGGTCCGGGTTCGATTCCCGGTTTGGACATTTTTAACTCTGTTGGTTTTACACTTAGTTAGCAATGTGAAAATTCACATGTTTATTATTCAAAATTAGATTTCCTTTTTCCCCAAAAAATCGAAAGACCTTAAACAATCCAAATGCAACATGTGTGATTGTTATGCAGGTAATAATTTATAAAAGTGTTTAAAACTTTTGAACTAAAAGGAGGATTGTGGTATTTTTGTGGTATTTTTGAAAGTGGTATTTTTGTAAGTGGTATTTTTGAAATAACATTAAAAGTAAAAACAGGGCAAGATAAATTTGGTATCAAAACTTACGGAATTAAAATAGTTTTATTTTAAATAAAAATAAAAAATTTGATTTTTTGTAATGTACTGTTCACTAGCTTTTTATTCTTATCACTTATGTTAGATCAAATACGATGACACGATGTAATAGCTTTGGTATCAATAAATATGTTCCAATATTCGAAGAAAAAGGAGATTTTCTCCTGCTAAATATATCTCTAGTCGTTTTATTTCGCTTAATCAGTGACGTGTAATAGATTCTAGTCATGATTAAAGCCAGTCAATTGCTGTGGATATCCTGACTATGTGAACATTTATGGCGTTTACGAAGTCTTTATTGAGGTTGTTATCAGAACATATATAACTTGCTCTTTACTAAAGATTGCAAGTGAGATGTAGGTATATGGTATTCTAATGGCGTACCAATAACAGATATATGCCATATAGGGTATATATATGAACGTATGACGCATGTATGAATTGAGACGACCTTGATGCAATCATAAATGCGGAGGCCGTTATATACTTCTTTTTTTTTCTGTAATAATAGTAAAATTCGAAATTAAAAGAAAACCAAAGAAATTGTAATATGAGTTGTTTATTTATTTATTTAATTTTGCAATCCTCTGCAATTTCGAATTTTTGTTATGGAATGTTGTATCTTAAGGTACCGATACTTCTGCTAATTCACAAAATCTTGACGGAACATAACTGAAAATTTCCTTTTATGTCGGGGGAGCTCTGCCCGTCTACCCCCCCCCCTCCGAGTTGTCACATTACTCTCTTGAATTCATTATCTCCAACTTTCTGTCTAAAACAATTGAAATATTGATTTTCTGATGGTGGTATTAATAATTGCTCGAAAATTCAGTTCACAAAATCAACTCGGTCAGCATTTTTTCAAAAATCTTCCGCATTTATTGAAAAAGGGAAAAAATTGCGCAATTTTATAGTTTCTGAATAAGAGCACTTGTCAATTTCATATATTATTTGCAAACAAAAATGAATTAAGGAAAGATCTAAAATTCTAAAATGATCTTAGCCTAAACGGAGTTTGAGCTTCATCCATTTTTTCCAAGTGACATTAACCTCTTATTATATAATATCAGACACGAGAAAAAAAAATTCAACATTTAGTTTAAAAAATGAAAAAGAAAAAAAAAAGAGAAAGAACAACGAGGGGAAAAAACTTTCTACTTCTAACAGACAGACAATTCGAATTCATGGCCACTTTCCAAGACGTGGAGAATGACTGATGCCACATCACGAGAACAAAGTTTGTCCTTTAAACAGACAGAATAACAGAAGAAAAAAAATACTATAAAGAAGGTTTCGTTAGAAAAACTTGCGTTAGCGCCCAAAAACAGAGTCACTAAACGAGCAGTTTTTATTTTCGTATTCTGTCTTTTCCAAGCTTCTGATAAGTTTTTTTTTTAATGTTTCAGATTTCTTACTTGCTTTCATTACACCTTTGTTTATTTTAGAATTTGTGGGACATTTTTTTATTGCCTGTTTACTTAGTGTTTCAGCAGTTGTTAGCTCTCTGATGTGTGATCTAAAACATTTTCTAGGCTACTACAGGATAAGAATTTAGTTAACTGGTTAAATTATAAATGACTTAATTTAATTCTTTAATTTGTTTTTCATATCTGTTATATTTTGTCCCCTAGTCACAGGAATTTAGAGGGTTTTGTTTTTGTGTTTCAAATTTCTATGTCACTTCAATTAAAAGTTTTCCAATACATGTTTTTTTTTTTTTTAAGGTTTTGTTCATCTTACGAAACCCTATTACTCCCTCTCCGTTGTCTGTCTGTCACAGAGCTATTCTGAGAAACTATGTAACTTACAGAGTTGAAACTTTGTGTATATAGCTGAATACCAGCTATGAAGAGCTCAAAATATTAAAAATTGAAAAATTCGTATTATTTTAATAAATAGAAATAAAAAACCAAAATTCTAGCAGCCTTTTCCTATTAAATTTAAACATTTTTCGTTATAGCAGATGCAAAACATTAAAAATCCACGATGGAATTCTTTCTACAATAATTAATTTTCTATCACACGATTTCCACGTGAAAAATGAAAATGAAATAAAAAGTTTCACGAATTGAAAAAAAGATTAATGTGAAATAAAAATGATTGATGTCATAGTGGTAATAAAACGGAAAATTTCAAAGATTTCTCAATAATACAAGGAGTATGAGTATGTCTATGTACACAAAGCAGATTAATATCACGTCATTAGAGAATTAAAAAGAAAATCTGACGTCCTATTGGAAGTTTAACGAATTTTTCAGGTGTTTGAGAACAAAGCGAGTATCAATATGAGTAACAGAGAATAGTAAATATATGACTTTGAGAAACCTATTGAATCATGATAAAAATCCGATTATGGAAATATTCGCATATTTTAATATTTTGAAGGTGCACAACATGTTTAATTTTGAAATTATTTTTTACATCGCGTGACAAATATTATGACAGAATATAATAGCGGGCTTCAACCGCTATCGGGTTGGTTTGGATACTCGAAAAAACGAAAAAATAGACCGGTAATTTTTACTTTATAAAAAACAAAAAAACATGAGTTTTTTTTTTTTTTGCTAAATGAAATTTATTTGGATTTAAAGAAAGGATAAAGTGTTTTGAAAGGAATATTAAACGCAAACCCTTTGAGCGATCTTCGATCACACTTACCCACTTGTTTAGAATTTGTCTCAATGAGATTATATTTTTATCGCCTGCTGTTTACCTATTTTTCAGCAGTCGTTAGTTCTCTGATGTGTGATATAAAATATGTTCTATGCTCGTGATGGCACCTAGATTTAAGCAATCACAATTTCAAAATTTATATTAAAGGAGGATAAATATTTAAAAATTATGTCCCCTCAATCCCGCTTTAGAACTGTCTTTTTTTTTTGCCGACAATGAAGAAAAATAGTACTATTTTCGAGCCAAAGAAGATTATTAATGCGACAGAAAGCAACCACCTCTACTTTTTACTTTCCGCACACATATAGTGAAGAAAACTATTGTACACTGAAAAAAAAAAAAAAAAAAAAAAAAAAAAAATGATTCGACGGTATAACACTGGTATCCCAGCTGCCAGTGTTATACCGTAAATCAACATTTTTTTTTATTTTTGCAGTGTAACCACTTTAAAAAAGTCTGTGAAATTTTATGATAACTTTTATTAATTTTTAATTAACTTTATGATTAAAAATCCCTTGATTCCGCGCATTCTATTTTTACAGCGATTCTATGCTTACATATGTGTGTTGATGTTTCCTTACGTTTTCAGGCATCTCCAGAGTCGGTTTTTGATGTTTTTTACGATGTCTGTATGTGCAACGATATCATATACACATAGCATATAGACGATATCATATAGCGTCCAAACGATGTTTTCAATTGAGATGAAATGTAGCAAGCATGTTTAGGCCATTGTCACAAAAACTGTATAATTTTACGGCCAACGCGTTTGGTGCTTCTAAACACTTTTGTGAGCAGAGGTCACCGGTAAGTACCAGTTCTATAGGCAAAATCGCCAAGAAAGTGTGCCCGAAGATTACTGATAAATATTTCTTTCGATTTACAATATCTGGGATTCAAATATTACGTTAGAAAGGAGTTTTAAAAACCTTCTAAAAAGCACTTTTGAAAATCGCGTGAAATGGCACAGTGAATTGGCACAGTGAATGTTATCACACATATAACCGAAATAACGGTCTACTCTAATAGTAAATTTATTTGAACGCACAATATATCTATCTATCTATATTATAAAGGACAAACGTGTCCGTGCGTAATGCTGACGTCATTTTGCGAATGGCAACACTTGACGATGAAATGTCAGTTTTGCGATTTTTGCTACTGCAATTTTTTGAATTTCTGAACATCGCACAGTTTTTATTTTTATACCGTTATGTAGGAAAAAAAATATACTTTCAAATGAAATTTGTTTGAAAACTGTATCTTAATTGACTGATTTATTATAGCATTTAAATTAAATTTCAGCACGATTTAAAAAAATCTCTATCGCTTGCAAGACGATTGCAAAATATTAATCCGTTTACACTTTAAACAATATAAAAAGGTTCAGCATTTGTTTCCAGCTAATATTCCATAAAGAAATTAAAACTTCACTAAGTAATAAGTAAAATAGCATAAATAAAACACAAATTTAACAGACATGTAATCAAAATAAGCTCTTAAAACCGCTGAAATTATCAGAATAAGTTCTGGCGCGTACGAAATTACCTCTTTTAATAATTTTCAAACTTTTATTTGAATATATAATTGAAATATTTCATATAAAATTACTCTTTGGTGTTGTTAGGGGTTTCATTTAAAATAAAAATTAAATGTAAAAAATCTATTAGAATTTTCAATAAAAAATAGGTGGTATTGACACGTATTCTCTATCCCGGGAAGCCCGGGTTGGAAGCCCTAGTATTAATAATAATTATAATGAAGTGATCGGATTAATTTAAGTATGGTGCTCATTGCAAATATTTTTTTTCAAAATTATATCAATAAAAAAAGTTATGAACTTTTCCACATGTTCTTCTTCTGAACAAAACGTTGCCCAAAAACCCGAGTTGTGAAGAACGATTCAGAGATAAAAGATAACACTCGGCACTTAATTGGGTGCTGACGGCCCAATAATCTCGATCTCAGATTTTAAGAAGAATTCCAAAAATTTATTAAGAGGAAGATAATCTGGTAAAAAGAGGAACAACTTTTAGATTTTCTTTAACATTTGTTATCAGACGAAAAAGATGTTACATCAAAATTTTACGGGAAAAAAATCTTATTTTTAACATAAAAAAAGCGAAGATTTCCAAGTTGTTTTAAAGCGAAAAAACTTTTGATTTTCATGAACAGTTTGTATTAACCTTCATTATAAAAGAATGATCCTCAAGCTGGTTAAAAGATAACAACTTTTAGATTTTCCGTTTTGTATTTCAAGAAGATGTTACACTAAAATTTTACAAAATAAATACGTTATTTTTAATCGACATTAAAAAAGTTTGACATTAAAGTTTCAGTTTGTTTAAAACAGATTTTTTTTTTTTTTTTTCCTTAACATTTTGTATCAACTGGTATATGTATATATATATAATGTTTATCATATTAAACATTCCTTAATAAATTGTTACAATTCCTCATTTATTCCGAAAATTAATTCATTTTTAGGTGCGTTCGTAATTATAAATACGTAGCATCTATAATCGTCGTCTGGTCCGTCCGTCTGTCTGTCTGTCCGTCCGTCCGCATATAACAACGCAAAAACTACCCAACCGAATGGTTAGAAATTTAATATACATTATCGTTGTAAAATTTTGTCGAGCCATTTAAATTTTTATGAAAATCGAATAAAAACTTAAAAGGATATTAATAAAAGTTTTCTTTATTCAATTAAATCCTATCGTACGTAATCTATATAATAAAAACGCAAGTCATGTGACTGAGGAAAACAAATACGGGCAAACAACTTCTTTTTTCATATGCCAGGCGGCCATTTTTATTCAAAATTATTTTTTTAAATAAAATTGCTTAAAAGTTACATTTTTAGAAAGATCGTAGAATAGAAGAGAATAGAGATATTAATGTCCATAAAATTAATAGTAGACTTATTTAAATGAGTAGTACTAAGTTCAAGATTGGAAGGATATGCTACAGGTAAAGAAATAGAATGATTATCAGTAAGGGAAATATAATTATATCATCTATATATCTGTAGAAAAACTAGTATTGTTAATATACTTTCTTTCATAGAAATAGAGATGTAAATTTGAAAGCATACTGGAACTAGCTGAGCCTTGTGGAATTGTTTTTGTCTGAAGAAAAAAGGCATTGTTTTGGAAGATAAAATTATGAAAAAGTAAAAATTAGTTAAAGTTTTGAAGTAATCAATATCGATGTTGTCAGGTAAATGTAATGAGGAGAAATATTGTATAAAAAGTGAATTAATAGTAGAATGTAAATCTGTCAAAAGAATATTATTAAAAAGGTCTTTAAAATCATAATGTAATCAAGCAGGGCATTTGCTCTGCCAAGCCAAGCTTAAAAAAAAAAAAGCCACACAAACAACGCCAAGAATTGGACTAAACACCGCTACTGCTTACTTACAGAAAGCAACTTCGCAATGTTAAATCGAAAAAACTGGCTAGATTAAAATATCAGATATCAAATCAAGCAGGGCGGTCGCTCTGCCAAGCCAAGCTTTAAAAAAAAACGCCACACAAACAACGCCAAGAACTGGACTAAACACCGCTACTGCTTACTTACAGAAATCAACTGCGCAATGTTAAATCGACAAAACATGCCAGATTAAAATATCAGATATCAAATAAACCAAGCGTCATAGAAAAAAAAACGAAAACTAGAAGAATCTAATGAAGAATTTCTTCAATTTAAGAGCAAACTCATCTTCATACGTGATTTATAAACAGAGATATAGATTTTTTTTAAAAACGTCGAGTTACTTAAAATGATCACTTTTTTCTTCGTCAAACTTTTTTTTTCAAACAACCTACAGGCCTTAATATTGGGCAGAATAAAAAAAGGATTGCATTTTTGGACAAGTAATTACGTAATCTATGTGCTTTTATAAAATCCAGTGTAAAAAAAATATATATATATTTTCTATCCTTAATTAGCGAAAAACTGTTAATTAACTTGGCGATTAAAAAATTATTCCAAAACAGAGATAAAACCCGCCAACGACCAGGTATCATCTGTATTATAATAGCACAAATCAGTTACAGGTTATAACCACATCAAATTTCATCTGCAAGTCAGCCATTTTCTTCTGAAGATATTTAAAAAAAATAAAACTTCATAATTATAAGAACATACATTTTATCAGACAATTAAATATGACTGCAAACTGTGGCAGATGACTGTTTCCAACATGAATAAGTATGAGAAATTGCCAGACAAGGATATCGATCTGGGTGGCTCAGTCGCAGAGTGTCAGCACGGTACGCGTAAGGTCCCAGGTTCGAGTCCTGGCCCAGGTCAATTTTTCACTCATGTTTGTTTAGTGCAATTAATTGTCTGATAAAATGCGTGTTCTTATAATATTGTAAAATAAAGTACTCAGACGTAGTGTTTATGCTTTAAAAAATAATTTAAATATATAATTTACGTTTTAGAAAGATCTTTAAAAATAAATTAGTTTTTGAGGGAAGATATACCTTCTAAAATGTATACATTAAGAGTTATCGGCATTTAAAATTTCTTTCCAAACGTAAACAAAATTTTTGAAATGAATTAAATGTGATTCATTTATTTCTAAAAAAAAAAAAAAAAGAAAAAGAAAAAAAAACACGGTAAAGAACAGGCATTTTGTTCGCAGGAATACCTTTCACGTCATTTTCCTATAAATTAATGGAATCCAGTTGTTAAATTATTTTTGTTTTAGAAGTGAAGTTTCCATTTAAATTTATTGTAACAGTGCAATGTTTAATTGAATAAAATAATGTAAATCTAAGAAATTGCTAAGAAATTCCAAACATGCACAGGGCAACGCAAAAATAAATAAACAAAAAATAAATAAATAGAAAAATAAATAACTAAATAAATATAAATCAGCTTTCAGAAATTCTAAAAATTGTTCGTATATCTTAATTACAAGCTAAAGGAGGGTTTATTTCTATATTATTCTATATATAATAGTAATTTCAGAAAATATATTAAATTCCAATGCGACCTGTTTTAAACTTTAAGATAGTTTATAACACATGATAAAAAAATTATAAAAAAAAAGAATGGCGCGTCACATTTCGGGGAGGGGATGGAGAGGGGCGTGAACAAAATTAGGAAGTATAATAAGGCTATCTGTTTGAAACTTTACGATATTTTATAACACATAAAATAAATATTAAAAATAAAGTCGCGTCAAAAATTATGGGGAGGAGTGGAGCGCGTTTTGCCTACACAAGGGGGGGGGGGCACTTTTTTTAAATTTTAACGATATCCGTCATGTCACATATCGTTAACCACTTATTCATGTTATGCACCACAGGTGTCACCCCACATTTTGCGCCCCCCCCCAAATACTACTCATGTGATATATTGTTCGAAAGGCTTGTGACCGCTTATTCATATTATGTATCTTCGGGGTCCATCCTCCCACTTTCATCCCCCCCCCTAAAGGGGGCACTTTCCTAAATTTTGCCGACACCTCTCATGTGATATATCGTTGGAAAGGTCTGTGAACGCTTAATCATATTATGCAGGGGGAGGGGGGTATTTTCTAAATTTTGCACATACCCCTCATGTGATACATCGTTGGAAAGGTCTGTGACCGCTTAATCCTATTATGCATCTCCGGTGTTCATCCCCCCACTTCCCCCCAAACGCAATTAGCTTTCACCACCAGGGGGCGCTTTCCTATCTCTGTTTATGTGGGTCGGATCACGACGGGGTATGGCTCATTCGACTCGACATCGTTAGAGATTTCCGATTTTAATTCGTTTTTTCACTATCAGGGGGCACTTTCCTATCTCAGGTTCTATGGGCTGGAAGCACCCAGCCGGAGCGCCAAACCGTTAGGTTTATGGCTGTTCATGCTCCGGCGGGAAAATCCCCAAGTACCATCCAGCACAACCCAGCTACAGAAACAGGCCCTAAACAACGGGCGATCATTAAAACAATTCAAATATACACAATATTTTTCTCAAAAAGGCAAAGCATACATTACTTTACATCAAATAATCTTAAAATAACTAAACCTAAAAAATAATAATAAGATGACTAACCTGAATGCAAAACAAGAAATTACGACATTTGAAGTTACAATGCCGATAAAAACTAAATTAAACTAACTAAAAGTATTTAAATAAATTATAATAACAGTGAAAGATGCTGATGAATCACAATTACATAACATCTCTTTTCTAGTCCAATTAGTCCATAAAGCTTAAACAGTCAAATATTTCTTTCAATCAGATAGCATCACTTTTCAAGTCCAATTCGTCCAAGAAACTTAAACAGTCAAATATTTCTTTCATAGTCAAAATGTGTATCTAATAAACGAAAACATGCCATTTAGAATATTGTAGTTCTCTGCCAATTTTTTATAGTTGTTGACATCAAACGGAGTCTTCTGCAAATTCTTACGCAAAGTTAAATGTCTAACAAAATGAAAATGATATTTCATATAAGAACATCTACCAAATATGTAGTGCACGGCTGTTCTTCTTAGAGCCACAACCACATCTGTCAGACTGTCTTTTTCCAATCTTAAACAAAAATTCCGGGAAACTCCCATGACCAGTAAGATAGTAAATAAGTACCTGTTTATTGCAAATAAATTCCAAATCCACTTTGTTCAAAACTTCATATGTTTGACGACCTTTTTCAGAATCTGACCAGTAACACTGCCAATCTTTCAACATCTTTGAACGAAAATGGCGAGACACCATTGACAAAGGATAGTGAACCCGGAACTCTATATCATAGAAATCATCAACAATAACTGATTTTGCCAACATATCCGCACGTTCGTTCCCCTCAAATCCCGTGTGGGCCTTAATCCATCCTATATGCAAAATCTTCTGAGGATAATCAAGAAATAGCTTAAATATCATGTATAATAATTCATTAGACGGAAAAAGGTTATCCAACGCCGAGACTGAGGAGAGACTGTCCGTGTAAAAAATTGCAGTCTGAAAATCTGAGTTGACAAACCAAAGAACTGCATGATAAATTGCAGTCAACTCTGCCTGAAAAACTGAATTAAATTTATCTAATTTAATTCTGTAATCACGAATGTAATTTCCATTCAAAAATATAGTAAAAGCTGTCGCCACACCTGTTTGCATCTTCGAACCATCTGAATAAATTATTGGCCACGGTGACTGAGGTACCACTTTATCCACAAAATCCGTAATTCTCAAGTTATCCTGTCCATCGACCGAGAAACTATAAGTTCTCCTATTACTCAAAAAATCGTCTGCTGTCAATTCACAATCTTCAATAATAATAGACTGACCTCCACCATTAAAGAGAAATTTATCATAATGTGCTTGATATTCAATCTTTATAGGCAAAATTCCAGTGAAAACACAAAGTGCGTCAGTTGAAACTGACGTATAGGCCTTTACAACTGATAAAAGTCCTATCCGTTAACAAGAAGTAATGCGCCTCATAGCTGCTATCTTAAGATCACCAAACCATGCCTGATAACCATATGTTATCTGTTTTATTATTACTGCATTACACCAAATCTTTCGAAACTTCGCTTGCAATCCCTTGTCTCTCACTCCTGTCTTTTTAATATTTAATGCAAATTCTGTGATCTTTTCTCGAACATTTTCCAAATGTATCATCCAGTTGAACGCACTGTCCAAAGTCAACCCCAAGTATTGCAAATTGTCCCTCACCGAAACACTTTCTCCACGCATTTTAATGATTGACCTTCGTCTTTCCAATGTATTCTTCCCAAACAACATTGCCACTGATTTGGAAGTACTAATTTTTAGGTCCAATGTATCACAAATATCTGCAAAATTCGCCAGGTGACCATTCATATTTTCCTCCAATTGTTGTCGACTTTCTCCATCTGCAAGCAATACAAAATCAATCTGCATAAGAGATCACCTTATGTGAATGCAAACGATAAGATTTAAGTAAACGATCCGCTGTCAGGAGAGGTTCTATGGGCTTAATCACCCAGCCGGAGCGCCAAACCGTTAAGTTTATGGCAAATATGCTTCGGTGGGAAAATCCCCAGCAGACAATCAGCGTCCCACAGCCCACCAAACAAGCCCTAAACAACGGGCGACTACTCGAAATTTCTAAAGTAAAAGCGTAGTATGTTTGCAATGTAATATGTTTATAACAATTTCGAACTTTAGATTTTAACTATGGACAGATAAATTAGATAAGATTGATGTTTTGAGAAATTGATTTTTACTAGATTGAAATTATTAATTACTATTATTAATTATTAATTGGTTCTATGGGCTGGATCACGACGGGGTATAGCTCATTCGATTCGACATCTTTAGCCTTAACGATTTCAGTGCCCGATTTTCATATAGAACAGATTGCGCTACCTGGTGGTGGAAGATGGAACTTGAGCGTGCGCAACACGACTGCTATACGGTGCCGTAGGCAGCGGGGATCCGTGTCGGAGGTTCGTTTGGTTAGAGGTTTATACTATTCGATGGGCAAATTAAGGGATTATCCGGTGCCGAAGGCAGCGGGGAACCAGGTCGGAGGTTCGTTCGTTTCGAGGTTTTACAAGATTCGAGGCCCCGATGTAAATTAGGGCCCCGCTAGCGGGCGAAGCCAGCTAGTGCTAATAATAAAAGAACGTGATATCACGTTTGATTTCAAATGCAGCGCTGACACGCTATGTACGTATTCCATTTTTATTCATTTCATGGATGAGACAGTGATATTTTTAACGGAGGATAACAAGTATTATAACAAGCCACATTTAGTATGTTGTTTTTAAGAGTGTAATTAGTTTAATTGAAAAATCTACTGGTATTTCTAGTTAACCCTTTAAACAATGACTGAAAGTAAAATGTAATTTAAAATTATTTCTCATATTTAGATTATTTAAATTATGTTTAATTTATTTAAAAAAAAAAGAAATGATATCTACAAAAACAACTTTTCGAAAGTAAAAAAAGCCAAGCGTAAAAAAAAAAAAAAGTTGTGCCTAAAAAATGGTGTTATATCAAATTTCCAAGCTATTATATTACTTATTTAACTTTTTTCCATTCAATAAGTTATCATATATATGTCGAGTGCCTACGTATATGTTAATAGAAAACGTTTTCTCCTGCACTAAATACATCCTAACGAGTTTCTGAAAATTCATTTTTTTTCAAATTATGCATGATGGGCTTGGCGGCCATCTTTCCATATTTCTAAGCACCCAAATTTCTAAAGTAAAAGCGTAGTATGTTTGCAATGTAATATGTTTATAACAATTTCGAACTTTAGATTTTAACTACGGACAGATAAATTAGATAAGACTGATGTTTTGAGAAATTGATTTTTACTAGATTGAAATTATTAATTACTCTAAGAAATAAATCATAAGATGAATCTTTAAGATAAGTCATCATTATCTTTAAGACACAATTTTCAGAGCACACAAGTCTATAAATGAAACGCTTAAAATATTTGCTTAAATAACAATTTTGAACTTCAGATTTTAACTACGGATTTGGGTGCTTAGAATTTCGTAAATAATATGCAAAGATGGCCGCCAAGCCCATCATGCATAATTTGAAAAAAATTGAATTTTCAGAAACTCGTTAGGATGTATTTAGTACAGGAGAAAACGATTTCTATTAACATATACGTAGGCACTCGAGATATATATATGATAACTTATTTAATGGAAAAAAGTTAAATAAGTAATATAATAGTTTGGAAATTTGATATCACACCATTTTTTAAACCACAACTTTTTTTTTTTTTTTTACTTTTGAAAAGTTGTTTTTGTAGATAATATTGTTCACGTTGGAAAGTGCCTTGATTTTATTAACTAGCACATAACTGTTTCTAATACAATGAGTGTTATCTTTGTTGATAGATAAATCATAGATTTGTGTGAGAATATTTAAGAAAAGTGAGTTAGCGCATGTGTTATAAGTATTACATCCTACAGTAACAGTGCGGAATTTTAAAGGATTTTTGTGATACTGAGGAATCATAACAATGTAGGGATAGTTAAAGTTTTTATTTTTTAAGCCTAGTAGTTTATGATAACTTAAAATGTGTCTATTGTTTTCTTCTAATGAAACATGATGTAGTATGAAAATATTATAAGAAATTGCTGTTGTAAGAAGGTGTTGGTAGTATTGTTTGCATATGATGGCATAGTTATTGGCAGCCTTGTCAACATAGGTGATGATGAAATTGTTTTGTAGTTAAGGGTGGAGAAAGAAACAGTAATTTTATCAATATGTAATTTCTGTAAATAAGCTTGTAAGAGAAAAATTACATTATGTTTCCATTCTACAAAGAATTCAATTGGTTTATTATAGTTAATAGCAATTTTGTAAATAAAGAAGTCCAAATCATAAATGAATTGTTGTATGATGGACTTAGGAAACTATTGTAAAAGAATGTGATACTTAGTGCCAAAACGCATAACAGATCTAAATGAGGATTAGTGACAATGTCTAAATTACCAGTTTTCAATGTGTCCATGGTAGGTATTAATATATTTTGAAAATTGGGGTTCATTGCATTTACATGTATGTGTGCCATGATTTTTGGAAGTTTTAGAAAATTTATTATTGTTAAATATTCGACGCTCTAAACTAATAGGGTATTTAAAAGTACTTTTAATATTTATACTATGAAGTGGAAATTTATATTGTTCATTGTTAAAAATGTGATCAAGTTTAATTTTATTAAAAACAGGGTTAGTAAATGTAATAGTTAAGTGTGAATTACTCTTATTTAAGTTTTTTGTTTTTAAATTAATCTTAACATGGAGAACTTTTAACCTAAAATGGAGTAGATCAAATAATATATCACTGAAATGGGTGGTAAATGTATTTGAAGTGTAAACTTTAAACAATTGAGTGAGATTATACTTTGGAATTGCAAAAATAAGTTAACGAAGAGTTTTCCAACCAAAATTACTATGATAAGAAGATAGTAAGGTATGTAGTGAATTTTTAATTTGAGTGTTAGTTAATTTGGAAGATGATTTTTTGGATGTAGAAGAATGACCTCTTTGTGTACGTGAAGTTTGTTTATATAAGTGGTGATTAAGTGAAGGATAGAGTGAGTTATAATGAATAATTTTAGATAATGTATAATATACAGGGTGAGGTTTATTGTTTTGGAGTTGGTTGAGTCCATATAGATAAATTGAATTGTAGTGTTTAATATATGAAGATTCTAGAAAAAGGCGTTCATGGAAGTTGTTTTTCATGTTGAGGATATTAATGGTAATATTATTAAAGCTACGAGGGTTAGTCAAAAAGTAATGCCTCCATTGATCTAACTTTTATTTGTTTCACAGCTACTGAACTATCTATTCATGATATTATAGAGGTAACCTTACTCTATTTATACAGTATTTTTTTTTCAGATTGACTGAGTGGAAACATGGATCTGTAGCTAAAAGAAGGAGTTGTCATTGAATTTCTGGCAAATATCTGTGACTGACGTTGTCGGCCGGCTGTATCTCGGTTTATCTGCAATTTCCATTTCTCCGTTTCCAAACTTCTTCACCCAACGCCGCACATTGTTGATGTCCATTACAACGTCCCCATAAACATTCTTCAAGCGATTATGGATTTCCATAGGTACTAAACCTTCTTTTGTCAGAAATTCAAGGAGACAGACGTGTTACAGTTCAGAATGTTGCTGATCCGTTGAACATCCCCATAAACATTCTTCAAGCGATTGTGGATTTGTTTGGTGCACAACCTTCTTTTGCCAGAAATTCAAAGACGACTCTTTCTCTTAGCTTCAGATCCATGGTTCTAATCAGTCAATCTGAGAAGGAAAATACTATATAAGTAGAGTAAGGTTACCTCTATAATATCATGCATAGTATAGTCTAGTAGATGTGAAAGAAATAAAAGTTAGAGTAATGGAGGTATTACATATTGATTCACCCTCGTATATATATATATATATATGGGTCAGATATAACAGATTTTTTTATAAAAATGCGCCGCATCATTTTTGATTTGAATGATATTAAGTAGGTAATATGCATTAATCTTATGAATTCTAAAACTGCTTTTAGTATCTTTTTTTTGCACTCTCTTTTTAGCACTTAGTTTACACAGTGCACAAGAAAAAATAATTTTTTACCTTTTTCTAAAAGGCTGTAGATTTTTTTCTATATGAACTGGCAGAATAAATAAGATAGAGTTCATTTGAAAGGTTAAACATTGAACTTTCATTTGTATAAACTAAACTTGATTTATGTTGCGCCTAAAAAAGTTTTTAGACATCAATCTTCCCTTCATTAATTGCCGTTTCTTGCCATTCAATGCGTTAAAAAAAACTATAGAGGATTTACATTAACACGCCCATTTTTTTTCTTAGAACAGCTGTATACAAATACTTTATGGAGAAAGAAAACCAGGATTATATTACTAATCCTTTCTCTGAAAAAAAAAGGTCAAACTTTAAAAAAAAAATCAAAATTTTGAGTTTTGGAACCTCAAAACCTCATTTGGAACAGCTTATGAAAATTTCAAAATGCCATTATCACCTTGGAAATGAACTTATTACAAATGCAAAAACCATTTTGTTAGTCCAAGTGGTTAAAGAGTTAAAAAGCCTTGAAGTAATGAAAACATTAACACTTGATAAGCACTAAAAATACTCCAATAAGATGCAGTATATTTTCCAAGTAAAGGTATTTAAATTTTTCATAACATACGAAATTTATATATAATAACAATTATCCACAGTTAAAAAACACAAAAATAAAAATCACTATTCGCATTGAAAAAAGATTAGAAAACTATGTAATCCCACTCCAAAACAAACCTTGCATCTTTGGAATATTTTTCTTCTAGACTAGACCGACGGCGACGTATCTTTAAAATTACTCATTGACAGGATAAAATATTCCTATCCTCTAATGGTAACAGTAACTTACTCTTTGATAGACCAGTTACACAATATAAGAACAGGAAACATTTCATAAACGGATTTTAAGATTTGATATCAAGAGGAATAAGATTTTAAAATACAATTTGGGTGGCATTTCTTTGCCACATGTCTTGAAACTACCGTGTGATGACATTGGGGAAACCGTTAAAACGACTGTAAGAAAAGGAAGCCTCAATGAACGGTAAATGATTACATAATCATTCCTTTAGATATGTTTAAATATTGCCAGAAAATACACTGGTTTCCAAAAATTAAGGAAAAATCACAAAAATAGTGATAACTCAAAATATTACATGTGGATCTCAGTGAAACTCAGCCACAATATATAACGGACAGTAAGGTATAAAATAACATGAAAAGATATTACCAGACAATTATGGTGTTTCAAAAAATATCATAATTAGAAAATTAGAAAAATCAATTTGTCAATTTGGTATAGGAAAATACATTTAATATGCCGTATAATCACCCCTAGTAGCAATACAGCACATACAGCGATGTGTCATACTGTCAATTATGCGGTTGATAAGTTCGCTGGGAAGTGTGAGCCATTGCTCTTGCAAAGCAGTTGGGGTCTGAGAGCTACAACACGTCTTCCTAAAGCATCCCAAACATGCTTGATGGGATTCAAGTCCAGTGATCGAGCTAGCCATTCCATGCGCTGAATTGTCTGGTGCTGAATATAATATTTCACGATGCGAACCCTGTGTGGTCTAGATTTGTTGTCCTGTAAGAGGAAATCATTACCTATTGCACCGGCATAAGGGCGCACATAAGCATCAAGGATGTCATCTCTAAAGACGTAAGCATTCACGGTTCCACATGGAAAAACATGGAGGTCTGTGAGTCCACCCAAATAGATACCAACCCAAACGCAGACACTGCCTCATCCGTATGAATCTCTTTCAGGAATGTTTGATGGATGATAACGTGTGTTCCCTGTTCTCTCCAAATCAAATAACACCTACTATCGGTTTGGAGGCTAAACTGAGATTCACCCGTGAAGAGAACACACCTCTATTGATCAGCCGCCCAGTGGACATGTTGACGTGCCCACATCAAACGCTCCTTCCGGTGACGTGATGTGAGCGGCACACAAATTGCTGGTGCCTCGCGTAAAGTCCACCTTCGTGAAGCCTTCTACGCACAGTAGACATTGACATCAACCTTCCAGTGGCTGCAGCAAGGGATGATCTAAAATGAAATGGGGTTGTGACTCTATTCCTTCGTACACATAACCGCAAATATCGGTCATCGGCGCGTGTCGAAAACCTTGGCCGTCCTTGGCTGAAACTTCTTGAGCCCGAACCAGTGGTTTGAAATTGTTGCAAAGCCTATGAACCACAAAAGACTCAGATTTAGCCATTTAGGAACCTCTGTCTGAGTTTGCCGTGCCTCCAATCTCCCAATAGCTCTAAATCCCAATTCTGCGGGCAAATGATGCCTCGAAGTCATTATAATGAATTGGCTATCACAGATTTATAATATCACTATCATAGCGACAACTCCAGCCTTACTCTCTAACGTGCATTTTTATGTTCCTCACTGATGACGCAATGCGATCGCAGTGCCACTAATTTGCATTTGGTATTTTCATTTGGTATCATCATTTCTTTTATTTAACAATATATGCAAATTTCATACGGATGGCTTTTTTTTGGAACGAGTTATCGCTATTTTTGTGATTTTTCCTTAATTTTTGGAAACCAGTGTATAAACAAGTGGGTAGGTGTGATCAAGTTTCGTTTAATATTCCTTCCAAAACACTTTATCCTTTAATTATTAAATCAAAATAAATTTCATTTTCCATAAAAAAAGAAAAAAAAAAGAAAAATCAGGTGTTTTATGAAATAAAAATTTATCGGTCGATGTTTTCGATTTTTCTAATTTCTTAAATGGAATATGATTTTGCGTATATATACCAATTTTCAAATCCCTATCTTATACAATTTAAAAAATTTGAACATGCATTTGTGAGTGAGGTATTTAATTATCATCAGCATTTTTTTTTTTATCTTTCGTATCCGAAAGCAAAAGAAACAAATAATTTTTTTTATAAAATAAAAAGATACAGGTCGATTTTTGGAAAATCTTAATCGGCATGTAGTTTTGCGTGTAAAAACCAAATTTCAAATCCGTATCTTATATAGTTTAAAAAAAATTATATATACCTTAAAATCTGCCGATACCCGAAATTTTATCTGTGGTTAAAATGTTTCTTCCGTCCCGACTGCAGCCCCACCAGTGGCTGAGAGGTTCTACTCGCGAAGCTGGTACACGGGAGGTGCTGGGTTCAAACCCCTGTCGCGCTCGTCGACCTAACCGTTCGGAGTTTTCCGTGGTTTTCTTCGAACCTTGCCGTAAATACGGGTTAGGATCCCTTAAAAAGACCCCCATGGAGGGAACTCCCCTCTAGGACCTATATCCCTCGTGTTGATAATTGGCCGTCATAAATCAACCCAACCCGTCCCGACTGCTATCGATTGTCTGCAAGCTGTACAAGTATATATAAAAAAAATCCCTTTTCACTCGAAAAAATAATAATTTTTAAATTATATCTTTGGTAATTAGCGTCCTATTTTTATAAAAATTACATATTTGTATTCAGCATGCAAATTTAGGCATATATGTGTAAATTTCAAATCGGCAAACGCAATATTTTAAATAATTTTATAGAGCTAGACATAATGCTAATTGGTTGTGGTTTTTATCACTTTGAGGGGGAAATAACCTGTCTGGAGGTCGTAGAAAAAATAAAAATATCTAGGTAGTCTCGCGACGGAAGGTAGGAATATAAGCGAGAATGTACATTTTAAGTTTCTTTATTGAGTTTTTAATTCATATCCGTCGTATTCAAAATTTTATGATTTTTCGTGTGACAGGAGCTATTCAGCTGTAAGTACACAAAATTTCAAGTCTCTAACTTATACAGTTTCTGAGTACGAACGTTGTGACGGTCAGACAAAGAAGTGAGATGAATAAGGTTTCGTGAGATGAAAGAAACCCTAAAAACAATTATTTTGCTCAAAACAAAATATTGACCTTATTCCTATTAATCTAAGTAATCTTTAAGTTCGCGTATCCATCCTTTGCAGATGACTTCAAGAAATTTACTGTCAATAAAGAATATTGACAGCCAGCTTGAACAGTAAGATGAAAAACAAACGTATATGGGTTCAGAAGAAAACTATTCATTAGATACACAATTTGTTTTGGAATGGGGAGTAATTACACCACAGTTTAAGAATTTTTACTTGATGGCCAACTATTGTTTTCTGTTTTTCTGTTTATTAAACTGTGGATAATTGTATAGTGTGGATTTTTCATTTGCTACGAAAATGTAAAATAAATTTTTCTGGCAAATGTATTGAATTGCTTAGCCCATTTAAGTGCTAACCCAGTATTTTTCGTTACTTCAAGTCTTAGTAATCTTTTAACCTCTTGGACTAACAAAAAGGATTTAAATTTTTTTTAAAGACCATTAACAGGACTTTTTAATTTTGACGTTTTGAAATTTTTATCACATGTTGTATTGCATATTTTGGGGTTGAAAAAAATTTTTTTTTTCTTCAGGGCAAAGGATTACTAATAACAACCTTATTTTTTTTTGCTCCACAACGCTGTCACATATAAAAACTACAAGGAAAACAAGAAAGAAAAATTATTTCTCAAGCATAGTTTATGAAACACTTTCCGACACACTCAGAATACTGTCAGAAAACATTTTTGAAAACGCGTAACATATTTGAAAACCAAATTTCAGTAATTACCCTCTATAGTAGCAAAAATGTTCGACTTATTTTGTGCAGCCCTGTATACGATATGTAGATATGTATATATACTACTAGTATGAAACAAATTAGTTACCTCAGGAAACGTATAAAACAGTTGACAATTCCCCTTTAGCAATTTATGTCAATAGGCGGAAATATACTCGAATTCTTTTATGCATCCCTGTATATGATCTGTAGAAGTAACACAACAAGTAATATGCAAAAAAAATGTTATATTTAAAAACGAATACCACAGTTGAAAATGCACTTCCAGCAATTATCGCTCATAGGCAGTACTGCAACTTAATTATTCTGTGTGTCTCTGCAAATTAATGGTAAATGCTATGTACACCATATTTTACAGTTAGCACGTTGTAGTGAACCTCAGGGATGTACAGCAATTTCCTTATGTTTGAAATAGTGCAAATGCATTCAAATACACCGCAAACGAATTTTCCCCATAGACCATAATGTAGCGGGATTCTTTTGAGTGTCCCTGTAAGCGAACTACAAATGCTACATAGTCCATTTTTAGTAGCGAACATGGCATAGTAAACGTCAGTAACATATATAAATTACATGGCAATCCGAGTATATTTACGTGAGTTAGAGCACGGGAAGATGACAGTCAGTCAGGCACACAAACCGAATTCATATACAATTTTCAACTATGTTGGAAAGTGTCTAAAATGGGCTTGTTAATGTAAGTCCTTTATAGTTCTTTTAACGCTTGAAATGACGAAAAACAATTCATGAACATACGTTTTAGCTCCAAAAAACCCTCCTTAGACTTAGTGTAAATCTAGATTAGTATGTACAAATGCAAGTTCATTATCATCTTTGAAATGAACCCTATCTTATTATTCTGTGATTCATATAAACAAATCTACAGCTGTTAGAAAGAAAGGTTCAAAATAGTGTTTTTTTTTTACACTTTCCAACATAGTTGAAAAGTGTTTATGACTTCGGTTTGTCTGGCCGTCTTGTCCGTCTGTCCGTGCTCTAACTCCCGTAAGTATGCTCGGATTGCCCTGAAATTTTTGTATGTTATCGTCGTTTACTATAGCATGTTCTCTATTTCAACTGATTTCACTTATAGTTTTTTTACAGGGACAGTCAAAAGAATTCCGTTACATTACAGTCAATGGGAAATAATCTTTTCAAGTGCATTTTGATGACGCTACGTCATTTAAAACATAACGAAATTTATATATAATTATGAAGCGCATTAAAACATGCTTTACGCAGAATATGGGGTGCGAAGCATTTATTATTCATTTACCAGGCTCAAACAAAAGAATTCTGTTACGCATCATCGTATGGGGAAAAATCGTTTGCAGCGTAATTTAGGAATATTTCACTATTTCAAACATAATGAAAACCAGTCAGAACCTGGATATAACGGAAAATTTTATAGTTCTTTTGAAAGGAATACATTACAAATCTAATTACCTATACCGAAGGCTGTCTAAAACTTTTTTCGGGAAGCTCATACAGAGTCTCTTTTCACAGGTTTTACTTTGCTTTGTCCAGCAAAACCTGTGTGAACGTACCTGTTTATAGCAGAATCCTGTTTTAAAAGTAAAAAAAATTAATTTTCTCAGCGATCCCGTTTTTACAGGTTTAATGTGCAAGATAGTCGTGTTTATTTAGAATAATAAAACCTGCTAACACGGAATCAAAAAGAAACAAAGAAAATTTCCTTTTTAAACAGGTTTTTGTCTTATTATGTATAATTGTATGGTATTTTTACCGTAAGGAGAACAATGAAATTTTTACGTTTAAAACAGATTTTATTATAGGCAGGCTCCGTTTTAATATGTTTTTCTTTATTTTTATGTCCCGAGTTAGAAGCTGTTGTCCCACTTTTTTTTGTCTCCTTGTCCCGTTTTTTTTTTTTTTTTTTTTTTTTTTTTTTTTTTTTTCCCCGTCTCTCTTTCCCGCTTTTGTGACGTTGGACATGGCAACACTATATACAGCACTCTAGTTTTATCTGTTCAAAAGTTATTTGAGCGTGTTGGGACTTTCACTTACACTCTGTATTAGAATGCTGTAGAATAAAGTTTTGTGATGGCTGCAACATACTAGTGTTTAAATAATGACTTGTTCTGGGATTCTTAAAGTTTCTCCAATTTTATCGAGGTAGCTTTTCTTTCTACCAAGGAGTTAACAAGAGCTTGGCTTTCTGCCATTTTCAAATTACTCACTCAATTCCTTTTCCGCAAAACGAGAAACTTATCTTATCTAATTCGTCTTATCTTTTGCCGTATTCCGAGCTGTTTTTTGTCGCCGAACAGGAAGACAATACGGTAGAAGTAGAAAAAATTAGGTTACTTTCTTTAAAAATCGACCTACTGCAATCACATCGTTTATAGGTATCGTCTACAGTGCGTGGAAAAATGATAGGTCTATTTAAAAAAAATTAATTTTCTACTAAATTATTGCATGGGAATGCTAAATAATATTTTGTACAAACTAGAACAAACCTAAAAGTATTATAAAAGCAAATTATCATGATCAAAAAGCTATGGCAAATATAATTACAAAAGTGAAAGCAATATTTGCAAAATGGGTCTTGAAAAATGATAGGTCCACGAAATGAAATGTAGTCTAAAAATTCGTTTTATTAGGAAATGTTTTCTCTTTTCTGCCGAATCACTTTATAAATTATTTTTGACATTTAAATAATTAGTTCAGACTTACTGACTAATTGACTAATTTATAAAGACTTATGATTGTATCAATGTCATTTTTGCCCGATTGTCTGTTTAACAATTCATGGACGCGAATGTACACAGCTCCGTTATTGTGTTATTACATTTATATTTGTTTTACCCAGAAAGCCTCCATAGGTACTACGGACAATACTAGATGATTCTACTTGCCATTTAATGGAAATCTTTAAATTTTGAGATGCACCTATCATTTTCCAATCCATCTACTATATATATAAAACACAAACGGAAATTTCTTTCCATTCCCTTATAACTCGAGTTGCACTGAATGGATTTTGATGAAACTCACACTGTTCAATAGATAATTTTTCAGGGAAGGTTTTAGTATATAACACAACGTTCTACGTAAATTAGTTATAGAATTATGATAAAAAGTCCTGTTATTTTGGCCGAAAAGGTTACCATTGCTAATTTTTTGGCGACCATTATTGTTGCACAGAAAGAAATGAAAAGGCTGTACATCTCGAAAAATAAAAGAAAACTGTTGCTAATTTTATTTAAAAAAAAGAGAGAAAAAAGAAAGAGAAAGAAAAGATAAAAAAAGAAAAAAGAGTTTTGATGAGAGATAATATTATAAAACGAAAATATTTAATTTAAACATGATTGGGAATATTCGTAATGCTTAAGAAATTATTTAAGGGGCAAGATTGCTGTTGAAACACAATATTTGGCGATTTATCTTTTGCTTTTGGCGATTTTGATTTTACTTTTCACCCCAAACAATTTGATTTTAAGCTAAAAGGTGTTTTTTTTTTTGTTGTTGTTGCAGAAATAATTGAAATGGCTATACAACTGGGAAAAATAAAAGAAAAAACTGTTACTAATCTTATTTTTAAAAAAAAGAAAGAAAAGAAAAACAGTTTTAATGAGAGATTTTAAGCGAAAAGGTGTTTTTTCAAGTGTACGACAGCATTTTTGCAGTATTTTTTTTGGTACTTTTCGGTTAGCCGGGCGCCAGTGATAGATATATACATTTATATATATACACACATATATATACACATATATCTACACAAATTCATATATATACACTTATATGTATGAATATATACATATCTATTTGTATATACAATGTACATATATATTTATATATGTACATATATCACTGGCGTCCGGCTAACCGAAAAGTACCTTTTTTTTATTCAAATACAAACTATATTAATGGCAATATACTTCTATTTACTTCTACATATATGAAATTTAGTTCCGGCTGCTTATAACTCGAGTTCTACTGAATGGATTTTCGTAGAACTTAAACTGTTAGATAGATAATTTTTCAGGAAAGGTTTTATTGTATAACATATCGTTTTACGTAGCTTTTAGTTATAGAATTATTATGGGAAGTTCTATAATCAGATCAATCCGATTATGAAAGATTAGCCTTTTTAAAAGATTTTGCCGAATGGATTTCGATGGAACCTACACTGTTAGATAACTTTCTAGGTAAAGTTTTATTATATAACATATCATTCTACGTTGCTTCGTTCTAGAATTACAGGGGGAAATTCGAAAATCGGGTGACCATTATTTTAATCAAATATTAGCCTTTTCAATATTTGATTCCGATTATAAAGATTAGCCTCCTGAAAAAGTTCTACTGGACGGATTTTGATGAGAAGTGTATTGTTAGTTAGTTAGATGCTATTTCAGGAATGGAATGTAGTACATATTGTTCTACGTTGCTTAGTCAAACAGTTATGTGTGAATGTTATGTAGTCAGGTGAACCCGATTCCGAAAGATTAGACTTTTTGAAAGTTTTTACTGGGCGTATTTTTTGCGACTTGCATTGTTAAGTAGATGATTTTTGAGGATGGTTTTAGTATATTTCATATCGTTCTGTTAGTTTTAGAATTATGTGCAAAAGTTCTATAATCAGATGAACCTGATTATCAATGATTAGTCTTTATAAAAACTTCTACTGAATGGACTTTGTTAGTTAATTTGTTTGTATTGTTAGTTCGATAATTTTTAGTGATGGTTTTATTTTATTGCATATAGTTTTATCATTCTTTAGCAAACCCTAACTGTAATTGACCAAATAAAAGAGTTGGTCCTTAACAGCTAAAATTTTGACTGCACATTAAAAAATATAATAGCGCAATGACGTAATTTTTCAGTAATGTGGAAAGATATTCCAGGTAAATATAAATATTGCTTTCAAATACAAGGTCATATAAAACAATATTTCGTTTGATTCAAGGTTCATTTGTAGAAACCGACCACCGCAGCTTGCTAGTTATATATATAATGCAAATCTTACCATGACGATAACTCCCGAAATAATGATACAATGAGGATCTAATTGGGATTGTGCATTGATCTTGCAAGTATCTAAGATGAGTTCGTTAATTAAGTATGTAGCCCTTACAGTTCGTTTGCAGGTTCACACAAATGCAAAACTTGTCATCACGATAAAGTTTGAAATACTGAACCAATTTGAACCTAATTGGGAAAGTGTACTGATTGTGAAAGTATCTTGGATGAGTTCGTAAATGAAGTACGATTTTTTTCATAGACCGTACATGTAACGGAATTTTTTGAGTGTCCCTGTAAAGTAAATGCTACACACTTCATTTTTAATACCGAACATGACATAGTAAACCTAAATAACATTATATCAATTGCATGACAATGCTAATATATTTACGCGAGTTAGAGCACGGACAGACAGGCAGACAGACAGGCAGACGGCAGACAGACAGACAGACAGACAGATAGACAAACCGAATTCGTAAACACTTTTTAACTATGTTGGCAAGTGTTAAGAAAAGAAATCAGCCTATTCTTCGTACTGATCCAGAAGGATTTGTTTTTTTTGTTCAACATATGTTTTATTATTTTGTTGTCAAAATTCTGGGACTGTTGACTTTGTATATATTTTGTTTATGTCAACTTATATAAATATTTCAAAGTTTGTGTACAATATCTAAGGGATCCTCCTTCCTGGTTAATCTCTTCGCGACGATAGGGTGCACGAAATTCTCGAATTTGAACACCAGTATTTTAGAACAGAAATTCTCGCCTTATCTAATGACAGATTTATTTCAGTTAAAAAACGCGAAAATTACAACTTAAAAAAGCTAGTGTTGAAGAAATGTAAAAGACGCTAGTTGCTGAGGCATTAACAGTTACCCGGCTGTGGTCCTTTGGGTCATCCGCTCAGTTGTCTGCTTGTTCTCAATCTCTTTGTTCTCCAGCAGAACTGGAATTCCAGTTAATGTGTTCTGGACGTAATCCGGTACACTCGCGGGAGATCCTGTATCACGGACGTGCACTAAAAATCATAGAAGGACATGGTACTAAAAACTTTCGAAGTTCCGAAATTTAGCTGCTGAACTCTGTAACGTCTACAACATGCAAGAATTGATATTACTATTTAATATATGTACCAAACTTAGTGGGAATTTATGAAGAGACTTTGACTTTGTGGTCTTAAACAATTTAACCCTTAGACTCCCAGTGGGACACTATGCCCCAGTACAATTTTAAAAATTACCACTGGACATAGCAGTCCCTGAAATGCTTGGAAAACCATGTCTACTTGTCCCACTGGTTTCTCATGTTCATTTGGGATCGTATTTGACTTTTGCTCGATAGATGGCAGCCCAAGGAGGGGCTTAGCGTGTTAGCGTAGCAAAAAAAAAAAAAAAAAAAAAAAATTTGTAGTCAAGGGGTTAAAAGAAGTTTAAGCAACATTTGTATTTTCATGATATTCCTGATGATTTCTACTGTTTCTGTAGCAAATATTTAATTAGCATCTACCGGGTGCTCCATAAATTCGTTAAAAGTTTAAAAACTCATAAGAAATTATGCTAAAAAATGCAGGAATAAGATTAGAGGAAAATAGGATTTATTTTAATAACAAAAAAATATGGTTAAAAAATTACCGATAGAGGGCGCTGGCATGCATAATATGAAGCAAATTTATGCAAATCAGGCTGTCAGTAAAACGCTTCAATGCACATAAATTCTTCATTCGATGGCAGCAATATGCTATCGTTACTAGATCAAGCGATGTTGGTCAAGTCATTTTTGCAAGAATGGGAAATCAGCAATCGGAGCATTGCGAAAATTCCGTACGACAAAAGGACTCAAGACGAGAAAAGGACCCGTTTATATGCTGGGAAGTTTCGCAGATTCTTCGAAGAAACGGATTGTTTGGAGGATCGTACCTGAGTGGAAGGTCCTTCTTGACATCTGCTTCGTATTATACATGCCAGTGTCATCTATCGGTAATTTTTGAACAACTTTTTTTGTTATTAAAAAAAAATATCCTACCACCTTGTAATTCCATTTCTGCAAACAGCAATTTTTTTTTTGCATCATTTGTTCCTTTTTAAGGAATTTTTAAAGTTTTAACAAACTTATGACGCCCCCGGTATATACGCAACACCGACTAATCCTGCGGCATGACCTGTATCTAAGAGAAACCGGAGTCTTCACAACTAATAAACTACTCAGTAGTTCACTTATATACTTATTTAGTGATTCGTTTAAGGGAGGAAAATCACATATGTCTTTGATGTAAACACAGCTGATATTGATGTATATTTTTCTCAAAAACTACTAAAGGGATTTCAAGTATATTTTCATGTCGTTTTCCCAGTAGCTAAACCATAAATTAATCGTATTTCAAAAATAAAAAAATACAACAGTTACACAATTTTGCAAACACAGAAAATCTAGCTTCATTATTTACTTACCCATTATATGTAGTATAGGGTAAATCTTGTAATCGTTTTAAAAATCGATTTTTTTTTTGACGGATTTACAAGTTTCCGAAAAACATATTTTTAGAAAGAAAAAAAAACAAAAATTGCCGTCCATTTGTGTGTCTGTATGTCTCTAAACGCTCTATCTCCCGAACAAATTGAGATAGAGACTTGAAATTTGGTATGTATACTTAGTATGTAGTAATTGGAAAAAGCTTATTGAATTTCACTAACCTCGATTATCCGGAACTATTTTTTTCGGACTCTCGAAATATTCGTTCTGATAAAAGGTATATAAAAATTTTCGAAACTGTTTATTTTAAGGAGTGAATATAAAAGACAATAAAAAAACATACATTTTGCATAAAGAAGGAAGTTGATCGGATAATGAATTGCCGAGATATTTGTAATCATATTTACACACTCTTCGATTTTTCATGACCCTGTATTTCATCCAAATTTCAATTCAATGATATATTTTAATTGAAAATGAGACGCTTAATCCGATGCAATAAAACGTTAGTTCATATGATAATCATTTTTGGAGTTATAAGGCTGTTTCTTATACGCAATTCAGTAATAGAGCATTTAAAATTTATGACGTCATCAAGCCACGATTTTATTCGAATTGAAATTCATTTTATAAGTATGCATAAGTATACACTTGTTTTATTTTCATATTTTATATTATGCATATCCATGATGGGTAAGTATTACGGAGGCCTCCAACGACTAGTTTTTATATTTTTTTAACTAACGAACTATTGGAATTTATTACTTTTCTTGACGAACGATCTTTTCATAGTGTAACTACTGGCAAAACTATATATAAATTAAGAACGAAAAATCATGATTATGAAGATTAAATTATGAAGATTATTTTAGGAAGATTATTTAGATTATGAAATACTTTCCAACATATTGAAAATGTTGTAACAAAATGTCACCGTTTAATAAGGTGAGATATCATTTCGTTAAGATCCAAAATTTGTATGGGTTTTTTTTTTTGCCCATTTTTATCTATTTTTAACACTTTTCAACATACTTGAAAGGTGTTTATGAATTCCGTTTGTCTGTCTGTCGTCTGTCTGTTCTCTACCTCGCGTAAATATAGTAAGATTGATATACAATTGATATATGTTATTGAGTTTTACCATGGACTGTTCGAGATTATGAAAATGAAGTGTGTTAGCAAGTTATAGTTCGTTTAGAGTTATACTCAAAAGAATTCCGTTACATTACGGTCTATAGGGAAAAAATTGTTTGCGGCATATTTAATGATGTTACACTATTTCAAACACATTGAAATTGATATTAATCAGTAAGGTGCACTACAAGATGCTTACTGTAGAATAGGGTATGCACACCATTCATCGTTCATTTACACTATATTTCCAATGATGATCGGTCACTTGCGATTTTAGACGTTTTGTTAAATATCTGGAAAGATACATGAGGAATTATCCTGAAACTTCAGGAGTGTAAACAACATGATAGACGTCATATATTTCCGCGAAGATTTTTTCCCGAAACCCCATAAGGGGCCGTCAACAAACTAAAGAAAAACGAATTTCTTTTGGATAACCCTGTAAAAACTAATATCGCAAAAGCGTTGAAACGGTAGCACATGCTTAGGAGGCTTCTTTTAATAAACTATGTTCATTTGCATGAGGATAGCACGTGTACTCGTGGAGAATTTAAGGTTTTTATAAAAACAATCCCAAATTTCACCAAGTGTTTTGCTTACAATTTTAAGAGTTCTTAATATAAATGAATGTTCTTTTCAAGAACGATGGCAAACAACATTATATACAATACCCTGCAATCAGAATTAAAAAATAATAAATCTTGAATGCAAAATAAGCAGGTTCACTAAATATTATTTCACAGCGCATGCGCGAATTCAATCAAAATATACTGTGCATAATATATTAGCTAAATGTATATTCCATTCTTTTATGAAAGTCTCAAAAACATAGCTTGAAAATTGTGATAGTAATCGTCGATAGAATAAGCTCGAATTTCGCTGTTCCCTAAAGGAAGCAAAAAAGATGAGGGGTTGTATCCAAATGTACTAGCTTATCAAAGTTGACATAATAAGAATGAAGTGTCTCTCATCCTATATTTAATTCTTATCTTTTTGTTTCCTTTTGGAAACAGCGAATTTCGAGCTTATTCTATCGACGATTACTATCACAATTTTCAAGCTATGTTTTTGAGACTTTCATAAAAGAATGGTCTATACATTTAGCTAATATATTATGCACAGTATATTTTGATTGAATTTGCGCATGCGCAGTGAAACAATATTTAGTAAATCTGCTCATTTTTCATACAATTTTTATTATTTTTTAATTTTGATTGCAGAGTATTGTGTATAATTTTGTTTGTCATATTTTCTGAAAAAAACTTGTTTTTATATTAAAAACTCTGCAAATTATAAGTAAAAAACTTGGTAAAATTTGAGACTGTTTTTATAAAAACCTGAATTTCTATTCGAGTATACATGCTATCTTCATACAAATGAACCCAAATTATTACAATAATCCACTTAATCATAATCTACAGTTTGAATGCTTTTGCAATATTAGTTTTTACAGGGTTATCCAAAATATATTCGTTTTTCTTCAATTTGTTGACGACCCCTTATGGGGTTTCGGGAAAAAATCTTCGCGGAAATATATGACGTTTATCATGTTGTTTACACTCCTGAAGTTTCAGGATAATTCCTCATGTATCTTTCCAGCTATTTAACAAAACGTCTAAAATCGCAAGTGACCGGTCATCATTGGAAATATAGTGTAGAAGAACACATAAAATAACTCGGTTACAGTATTGTCTACGAACAATAAATGCTGGAAGTGCGTTTTCAGTTGTGGTAATCGTTTTTAAATTTAACATTTTTTTTTTTTTGCATATTACTTGGTGTGTATAAACTTTATGGATAATATACAGGGCTTCACAAAAGATCTAGAATACATTTCCTTTTTTTTAAGGAAATGTCTGAAGGGAAACTTTCAACTGTGCTATGCATTTCCTAAATGAACTAAATTTTAGCATACTATCTTAGTATATAAACAAATCTATATATCATATCTAGGACTGTACAAAAGAATTCGGATTATTTTTCAGACTGGTGATGGTAATTGCTCAAAATTGATTTTCAAATGTGTTATGAGTTTTCCGAATTTTTTACTTAGACATTTTATTTTATTTAATACTAGCTAATTGGTTTATTTGTTTATTTGGAATTTTTTATTATAATGTCTATCTACACTGAACTGTTATTGAATCTGTATGTGTGTTTAATTATTTTAGTATGACTATTCAGTAATTCACTCATTTAAGAAAATCAACATTTTCTTAATTATGTTTTCATTCACTTGTAATTACGCAACATCTTATAGGTACTTTGTCTATAAGCAATTCGGTCTTAAATCTCAGTACAATGGTTTTTATAACTTATATATTGTAATTAATATGCAATTTAGCACCTTTATTTAAGGTTAAATATCACCAAGCATTAAGTCTCAAATATTGTATTAAGTATTGTATTTCAATTGTAACGAGTATTGAACCGTGATTTGTAACGTAGAAGAATTGATTTGTAATCGAGCATTATTGTTATATTGAGAAACACAGAATTTTGTCGAATTTTGTAATTTGCTTACCCGAATGTGGGCAGCTTCCTGTGCAATTTTGTAATAGTAAACACCTCTGCGGGGCGGGGCTAGTTGAGCTTAAGCCGAAAGGTAGGCCTCCTCGACCAGTTTGACCTTAACCTTGTTTGCTTAGACATCATATTTCACTTTATTAAACTGTGAAGTTTTTTTACCGTATTCTGCATATGTTGGAAAGTGTTTCGTGATCTATCCTTGACGCGTGATTTTTCAATCTTGTTTTATACTTTATAAGGTTCCAATTCTCATTAAAATTGACTGATCATTACGAATTTGTAATATGGTGTTAAGGTATGCATAGTATTATTTTATGTTTTTAAAACGTTAGTCGTATCTTGTATAGTTTCCTTTCTTTTCTTTTTCTACAGAGACACGTCAAACATTTTATATATAGGACCGTCTACTGCACGTGAAAGTGAGCGATATCAGCAATAATGGGATTTAAAATGAATGTGGATAACAATAAGGGTTTGCCATAAAACACTCTATTATGCAAAACTACTCTCACTAAAGTACGCCAATTGGCGTCCAAAAAATTCATAACAATCCCTTAGAACCGGTTTTATTACACTATTTAATTTAATTTAACCTGTTTTTTTTTTTTTACGTAACGATGGAATTTTGTACTCGATATTTAACCCACTTCCTATAATATACTAGAGTTATAACATGTTGTAAATTGTACTTCAAACGTGATAAATGAGGTGCGTACGTACTATAACTAGTTTTATAAATATTCAGATATTGGTGCATAAGCTATGTTGCACACTTATGCAAAAGTGCATGAAGACAAAATTTATTTCATGGCCAGATTTTCACATTATAGATATTAATTTTATTTTATGAAATTAAGTTTCAATACACTTTTACAAACAATTCATTACAATTGTGTTACATCTATTATACTATGCGTAAATATCCAATACAAGGAAATGTAAAAAAAAATCATCGTTATTATTTAACTGAAAAAAATGCATTGTATCATCTGTTATTATGATATGATTCATTTCCGTAACAAAATAAGTACATTTTAAGTTGGCAACATTTTATCTTTTGTTGACATTTACTGAAAATTCCAACGGGAAACTGAAGCCTAGCTTTGAAAATTTCAGAACTTGAAATCCATATTTAGACTCTAATTCCATTTAATATATACTTCTTGGGAAACATCTATCCAAAAATCATAGGATTGCTATAATTAAACATTTTTAGTATACAAATTCGGTTTTAAAATTCAGTAATGCGGAAATAATATGAGTCCATCTTAAATAGGACGTAATCACCATAGTAACCTAGAATCATTACCTACCATAGGATATCATTGAATTAATGACTGGATATAATAGAATAAAGGAAACTTTTATTAATATCTTTTTAAGTTTTGATTCATAACATTTGAAATGACTCGAGAAAAATCTGCAACGAATACATATATTAAATTTCAAACCATTCGGTTGGGTAGTTTTTGCGCTGTTATATGCGGCGACTATAGGGGCTACGTATTTCTATAATTAAGAACGCACCTAAAAATTACGTTCACAGGTGTGCTTCCGATGACAATCCAACATTTTGATATTTATAGAAATTAATTATAAATTAATTAATTTTAAGGCATTTTTTCGTTAGGTGATAAATTGCCAAATATTTTCTGTAACTCGAACAATGTTATACAAGTTGATGCAACAATGGGTTTAATGATGCGCCAATAAACGCTCGTCAAAATAGACCAAATGACTGTAAAACTGAAACAGTGAAACATTTTAAAGCAAGAAACAATCCTTCTTTAGAATCGGGTTTATTTTTTTCTTAAAATTCACTTGCTTTAAAATTACTTTGTTGCTTTAATTTTTTTTTTTTACTCAGTTAGTCACTTCTGCTGGAGGCATCCCCCTCGTAAACGTTTTCGGTTTAAATACTTCTAACAGTGAGCTTATTTTCCATAGAATTTATTTTCGTCTAAAAAAAAAAAAATACACCGAGTTTTATGAGTCATTCCCCAATTTACTCTCGCATAAATACGCCGGCAACAGACTAAACAACTAATTCTAAACCGATGGAGTCATTGAATGACAGGAAAATGTTCTAGAAATGAAATGTGGAACAAAAGGCTGCGCATTCACTTTCAAAGAAATGGATTCTTAACTTTTCAGTTCCCACATACGATTTACGGAAAATAGTTGCCAGGTGTCGCGATTTTAAGGGGCTCCAAAACCTGTTCCGCGTAACAACTGCGTTGGGTGCCAAAATTCTCGATTTTTCAGGATACCCAAATTCTTTTAAATTTCTTTTCGTACCGTACTATTAGTCTGCATCGATTGGAACTTAATACAGTAAAATTTGTAAATATGGAACCAGTCTATGACAAAAAAAAACTATAATCCTTTTGAAATAATTATAAAAGTATTAATTTCCCGAGGAGATATTTTAAATATATACGAATGCATTCTACGTCCATTAGGTGTAACATTAGCAAGGAAAATTTAGAAGTTGACTGACTAATAGCCTTAATATATCAGGTTATACAAAGTGTTCCAAAATTAATGAAAAAAAGAATTTTTAGGGTGGTAGGTGATAATAAAGTACGTTCCACGTTGTCCATTGACATTCCAAAAATTCATAAAAAAATTAACAAATTGTCGCATCGGAGTGCTATTTACAAAACAAGACCTGTCAAAGAGCAGACTTTTTGCGACATTAAAAATAAAATTGTTAAAATTTTATTTTAGCTATATTTAGTGAGACAAAAATAAGACCATTTTAGAATCCTTTCTATGAGTAGCAAATATGAGTTTTTAAGAAGTTTTATATCAAATGAAAGGACATATTGGAGTATTTCAATTATCCCCCCCCCCCTTTGCCATAAAAAAATTCCACTTTTGGTCAAGTCTTACGATGTAAACTGCACCCCGATACGACTTTTTAAATTTGTATGAATTTTTGAAATCTGAACTTATTCACGAGTCTCTTTGAACTACACATTTTTTTCTTTTGCCATAAAACATCCGACTCTTGTCAAGTTTTACTGTGCAAATCACATTCAGATACGACAATTTGTTAATATTTTATTTATTTTTGAAAGGCGAAGGGACGCATGGAACACCCTGCAAACTCCAAAACAAACAATTTTTGCATGGGAAACCAGGCTCACATTCTGGGTTGGCAGAAGTTTAACACTTTCTAGCATAGTTGAAAAGTGTTTATGTTTTCGGTTTGTCTGGTTGTCTGTCCGCGTAAATATACTCGGATTAACATGTAATTAACACATTTCAACTATGTTGGAAAGTGTTTATGAATTCGGTTGGTTATGAATTCCTGAAATTGGGTTTTTAAATATGTTATGCGTTTTCCAACTTGTTTTCTTAGCTATCATCTTTCACCTTATTAAACGGTAAATATGTATTTGTAAAATTATTTTAGAAGTGCTAGATTAATTTTACCACAATTATTGTAATTGGTAAAAAAATCACATGAGATGTAATCTTTTCCAACGGGGCAAAAAAGTCCGCGCCATGATTCGAACCCGGGATTCCTTGGCTGAAGCTGCTGATGCTCTACCAACTGAGCAATCCCGGAGGAATATGGCTGAACTAATTCACCCAGTTAAGCTTTATGATCATAGCATCTGGTCTGATATCTGAATCAGCACAACAGAATAAATCACAGGCACTGGGACCTCCAGTAAACGCTGGAAACGTGATTACACAAGATTAATTTTACCACAATTATACTAATTGGTAAAGAAATCATATGAGATGTAATCTTTCCAACTGGGCGAAAATGTCCGGGCCAGAATTCGAACCCGGGATCCCTTGACTAAAGGTACCGATGCTCTACCAACTGAGTGGTACCAACTAATTTTGGTAAGATTAAAACTAAGACCTGTACACTAAAATAGGCTAAAAATGTTCTTAAAATGTGCACTACCGGTACAGTTACTTTAATTACAGTAAAATAGAGCATGTACACTAAATACGTTAGTCAAAGCTCAAGGTTAGAGATTCCGAGTTCATATAGGAAGTAAAAGAATGGGAATGTTTTCGTATTTTTTCAATTAATTTATTCCTTCACGTTAATTCTTTGTAGCGTGTTTCCCAAACAGAAAAATTGAAATTAACTCTCATTATAAGGAACGTTTCCTGAAAGGACAATTTTCCAATGTTTTTTCCGGAAGTTTTTTATTCACCGTGAATCCTCATCTGTCGTCGCGGTTGCTGCAAATTTCAGCTTCGCTTTAAAACTCGAACTGATCTAATTCCGTGTTATTTAGTTTGGTCTCATCACGGCGTTCTAACTGCTAGCTGGTAAACTTTGACCTGTAAAATTTTATTATCAGAAAAGTTAAATTTTGCTATACAGGATGAGTAAAAAAATCCTTGGACAAACTTTATACGGTTGTTAGAGCATAACTGTAGCAAAACATTCATGTATAAGAAACCAGGGTTGTAATACATATATTCAGTCAAAAATACAGGGTGACTCACTGCAGTTCTAACCTGGAATTTCGTTCATAACCTTTTGACAGTAATGAAGATATTTTAACAGAATTTGCAACAAACATACCTTCTTTTGTGTGAAATGTTACGACATCACATGAAGTAGTACACTCTAAAAAATAAATGCATCAATCTACACATTAAAGCAGATATATACTTATGATACAAAAATGATTTGTATCATCATATGTGTAAAGCGGAATGTAAATTGCCAATTACACACCGGGTGTTCCAATTTCAAAATATACATTGTCCTGTATAGTTTGATGATAACACTTTTTAGCTGCTGAATGTAAAAAGTTATATGATGACACTGAAATACATAGTGTAAAGTGTAAATTGCACATGAGTACACATATTTTTGTACTATACAAAAATAACATTTTTTTGTGTACATAACATAAACTTGTAGTTTGGAGTGTAAATTGCGAACTAAATATTTTTATGGTAGCAAAACAAAATTGCCTGAAGAACAAACTCACATGCTTGTTGTGTTTGTTCTCATTCTAGCAAATGTTTTTTATGACCATTAAATAGCATACCCATAATTTGCACATAAGAAACAGGATCGTCTGAAATTATATTTACTGCATGCTATCTTTCTGTTAAAGTTTGGAATCCTAAAATCGTACATTCGCAATTCATGCACAGATCTGTATAATCTGAATAAATATACACTATAAAAGAAATTTCGTCAAAACACGGAAGTTATACTGGCGTTTGTGAGGTTAGTATTATTTACGTATTTTATAGGATTTTTTTTCCCTATGAATTTTAATACTTTTGAAAGATACATTTACATCAACAGGAGAAATTCTCTATTTAATTCAATCTGCAGTAAACATGCAATACTTATCCGGAACATGATACGAATTAGGGATCTGTGAATTTCCCGAGCATACTTCCAAGTCTATACAAATGAGTACACGTGTTTCTGTGCAAGAAGTCTATACAAATGAGTACACGCGTTTCTGTGCAAGAAGTCTATACAAATGAGTACACGTGTTTCTGCTGTGTTTTCTTACACATATTTCTGTATAAAATTATTGCACATATTTCTGTGTAAAATTATTACACATATTTCTGTGTAATATTCCGTTCTGCCACATATATATTCGTGGTAGTCTTGCACAAATTTCTGTATAATATTCTGCTCTTGCACATATTGCTACGTTATACGCAAAATACACAGATTTTTGTGCAATATGCAAAATGTGTAAATTTATAACAACACTCCAGTTCGGATAAATTCACACATTTTTCTACATTTACACATTTGTCTGAGTTTTTGAAGGCATAACACTTCTATTGAGCCGATAAACACACATAAATACATACATATATTAACGACAAGAGTGTAATTTTACAAATTTACAAATATACTTATCTAAAAGTGACTAATTTACAAAATCATTTTTAGAGCATAGAAATAAGGGCGTTCCTCATTTAAATATCAATGAATTAAACCCCTCATATTCCCGATTGAAATTCACACAGCCCCATATATAGAAATACTGCATAATTCCAGAGTTTGTCTTAATGACATTTCATTTCACACAATGCAAAGTGATTCTCAATAAAAGTTCGTTAAAACAGCTTTAATTTGAATAAAATTATGAACAATGGTTCGTTCCGATTAGAATGGAATGCCCTGTATTTTTGTCTGAATAAATCGAATTATTTATTCAGCCAAACATAAAATAATGCGCATACGCAATATAATATAATACGTATATTATATTTCGTATAAGGAACCCAGGCTTCCTAGACGAAAATTGTTTGTTGTAGTATGCTCTACTACCTCTTAAAGTATGTCTGGACTGTTGACTCACCCTGCTATAGTATGTACGCAAACTCATGGAAGGAAAAAAAAAACAGCGGAATAGCATATAGTAAGACGGACAGAGAATTAAATTCGAAGTAAATGTATTTAATGAAAAATACAGGACATCTTTATATAGGACAAGCCGAATTTGCATTTTCGTTCAACACTTTAACAATAATGACCGTACACTGTTGAACTTATTTTTCTGTGAAATACATGAGAATCTACTAGTACTATGATTTATCTTTAAGTGTTATGTATATTTACCGGGAGCTCAAAAACTAAGATTCTGCTTTAATATATATATATATATTATGTAAATTTAACGTCGACACTGTAGAGTTCATTAAAAAATTCATCCGATTGGAATCTTTCTATTTTAATGCGATACAATGAACAGAACATAATCTACACCAACAAAATCTAGGCATTTTTTCACTCAAAAACATATTCTTACTTATAAAATTATTAATAAATCCGTATTTAGAAATATGAATTATGACCTACATTAAT
Source organism: Maratus michaelseni (assembly GCA_963931845.1). NCBI lineage: Eukaryota > Metazoa > Arthropoda > Arachnida > Araneae > Salticidae > Maratus > Maratus michaelseni. Next base: position 56,895,613 of record OZ007596.1, read on the forward strand.
TTTTACATTAAATACGTCAGAAACATGGCTATGTGAATTTACAATACTTTAATTATTTTATGAGGCATCACGAGAAGTTTTATTTTTTGACGGCTTAAGGCGGCCATCGCTGGCTATCATTTACTTCGTCAGAAAATAAAATTTTAAAATATAGCCAAAGAAATTTATAAAATTTTCTTTTATGTATTTTTTTTTATATTTAGATTTTCTATGTAATTTTTCCAGTTATTAATTAAAACGTTTGTACTATTCCCTGTAATATCTTAATTTTATTTTCAAAAATGTATGGATAAACTCCTAACACATTTTCTTTTGTAACTCTATGATGATTTAAGAAAAACGTTTAAACAATGTATTGTTCCGTTCTGATTTGATCCATGAAACTCGAATAAAATTTCAATTACAGTGAAAGTTGGCCCAGTTTTATGTAGACGACCCCCGAAACATAATTTATGCATAGCATTAACTAGTACACTGCAAAAAAATGATTTTACGGTATAATACTAGCATCCCAATGGCCAGTATTATACCGTAAAATAAATAGTAATAAACAGTAAAATGAGCAGTAATAAACTGCCGGGCATAGACATTATTCTCAGTCGGTTTGGTAGCTTATATCTCTTTATACAATTATTTAAAGCAAAATATTAATAATGAGGTACTATAAATTTTTCACCCTGTACTGTACAGATACAGTACAGTTAGGTAATTTTTTGAAGAAGTCTTAATTATGCCAAATATCTTTATAGGTTGTTTGGTTATGCCGACGCTGGCGAGAGAAGTCATTAAAAATTTTTCACAGCTGACGATGACAGCAGTACCATGTTTCCTTTTTGCTCCACTAGTACTGAGACTAGAGCCCCTGCTCTATAATTTTGGAGCTTGTAGAATTACATGTCTGTGAAAATGGACATCATTTTGACGCAATTATCACAAAATGTGTATGAATTTTAAAAATTATATTTCACGCATAATTATAGATTGTTTTAAATGAGTAGACGGGTAATTGCAGATACTTTTAAATGAATAAATGTAAATTGTTGCGCATGTAAAAAAAAAGAAAAATCAAAATAAATAAATGACCTAGAGTCTTTTGAAGCACAGAATAATATGCCCCAGTTTAAGTTTTGGAGAAACACGGTATAAAGGCGGTTCTCAAATTCCCTCCTCAAGAACGCGAAACTTTTTGACAAATTTCCTGATTCATTTCATTTATACAGGCATAAAATTGGCAGACCTGACTACTGTAGCAATTTAGAATAGAAATTCGTTTTCCATTTTTTTAAATAAATAAATTACTTATCGAGTTATAAGCGATAGTTGTCACGTGACGAGCAGTTTTTCTATTTTCTCGCGCTGTCGCTCCGGAAATTCAGTTCAAAACACAAACTTTGACAGTATTTTTTTAAATATTTTCGGCCTTTACCTAAAAATGAAAAACGTTATTCGATTTCATAGGTTTTGAATAAGAACACTTGCCAATTTATTGACTCACCGATTCCCCGATATTTGTTTGAAATATGCAATAAAATATATATAAATAATACATGTAATAATGAAATATATATAATAAATGAAATATATATAAATAATACATGTAATAATAATATATATAATAAATAAAATATGATAAAATATTTATAATACACATATATATAATACAGTGTTAAAAAACATATATAATTATGCAAAAAAAAAAAAAAAAAAAAAAAAAAAAAAAAGAAATTTTAAAATTGTTATTTAAAATTTTTATTTATAATTATTTTTTTTGAAATTCTATTATTATTTTTTAAACGCTTTGCATCTAGTACTTAATAAAAATTTTTTAATTAAAAACTCTCTATGCATTTCAGCCATCCTGTCGCGTAAATAAAATTTGCCATTAAAGTTTTTTTTTCTTCCTAGATTCAGACAAATGGCGTCTTTCCTTTACTAGAAAAAGTTTTAGCATATTTTCCAGAGCGCAACTGTTATGAAATGACATGCATAAAGTAATTAGAAGAGATGACATAAAACTCATAAATATTTATTCAATAACGGATAAAGATCGGGAAAATAATTTTAGAAGTTTGCATAATACCAAGGGTGCAGGCAAAGCTGAGCTATTGGTCCTCCCTGGAATTTAAAAGGATATGGACAGATAAGAATTGATTTTTGGCCGCCCGCCGCGTAATAAAGACAAGCAATTTTTTTTACCTAACATATTTTCATTGTTTAAATATAACTAGGAAATCTAAACCGAGCATCCTGAGTTACAGAATGTAGATACAAAAAATATATTTTTTTAATTGAAAACTCTAATAGATATTTTACGTTTAATGTATTTTTAGTGTTTCGTTCATCTCACGAAACCCTATTACTCCCGCTCCGTTGTCTGTCCGTCACAAAGCCGTTCACAGAAACTATATAACTTACAGGCATGAAAATTTGTGTACTTATAGCTAAATACCTACTATGAAGCTCAAAATATCAAAATTTGAAAAAATCGTATTGTTTTAATGTAGAGAGATAAAAAATTAAAATTCTAACAGCCTTTTCCTATTAAATTAAAAAATTATTTGTTATAGCAGTTGCCAACAGTTAAAAATCCACTATAAAATTATTTCAACAATAATTAATTTTCTATTGAAACATTTCCACTCGAAAAATGAAATTTAAATAAAAAGTTTCACCAATTGAAAGAAAGATTAGTATGACGTCATATTGGTAATAAAATGGAAATTTTCAAACATTTCTCAATAATACAAGAAATATGACTATTTGTATGTACAGAAAGCAGATTAATATCACGTCATTAAAGAATTAAAAAGAAAATTAATCTGACGTCCTATTGGAAGTTTATCGGATTTTTCAAATGTTTGAGAATAATACAAAGCGAGTATCAATATGAGAGATAGAGAATAGTAAATATATGAGTTTGAGGAACGTATTGAATCATGATAAAAACCCGATTATGGAAATATTCGCATATTTTAACATTTTGAAGGTGTACAACATGTTTAATTTTGAATTTTTTTTCATATCGCATTTAGTCCACATGACAGATATTATTATGACAGAGTATAAAAGCGGGCTTCGCCCGCTATCGGGCCGGTTTAAATATTCGTAAAAACAAAAATATAGACCGGTGATTTTTTACTTTATAAAAAACATGACTTTTTTCTTTTAAATGAAATTTATTTGGATTTATTAAAGAAAGGATAAAGTGTTGTGAAAGGAATATTAAACGAAACCCTTTGTGCGATCTTCGATCACACTTACCCACTTGTTTTTAATTGGCCACTAACAACACCAAAAAAAAAAAAAAAAAATTGTACGAAAAATATAAATTGTGTATTAAAAAAATGTTTTGCAATTTATTAAAAATAGGATATTGAAATTTTCATTCATTTTCAATAATTGCAGGTAAATATATCTATTTCAATTGAAAATGCATTATTCGTATTTAATACTTTGGAATTTTTTTTCATAGAAAATTTCGCACGCCTTGCATTCATAATAATCAAATTTTAATTGCTTAATAGGCGTATAGCCAACATAGTGAAAAAGTACCCAAGCCGGGACTCGAACCCGGGTCATCATATATCCGGGTCATATCGATGCTGGATTTTCTTTGATTTCGTGTTTGCCCCAGGGTTGGTGGCTCACGGAAAATATTCCATCTTGTGCTGCGTTTGTAGCCTTGCCAACATGTTATACTGAGGAAGTTCCAGGCTGAGTATCGTTCCCAAGTGGTTCAGTTGGTAGAACGTCAATGAGCTGTACTGATGACCCGGGTTCGAGTCCCGGCTTGGGTACTTTTTCACTATGTTGGTTGTGGAATGCAGGCACAGCTAATCTTTATTCCAAAAGTCTGTCCCTGACTGATTTTCGTTCTGACGATTCTCATGTACAGGGTGATTACAAATGAATATCCCAACTTTGAAGAGCTTTATTAACAAAAGTATAGAAAATACACGCATTTGTGAAACAATATGACATTTGTCAACTGGAGGAAATGATTGAAGGCATAGCAAAGAAGATTGTGAAATTACTAATAGCAAAAATTTATAAATGTTCAATGTGACCACCAGCAGAAACACGAACGATATCCATTCTGTAGAAGAATTTGCCCCACACGATTTTCAGCATGTCGGGTGTTACAGTTGCATTATCTGCAGATATCCGCAGTTGAACGCGACTAACAGATTCCATTTTAGCAAATTCGATTACACAAAACACCTTTTGTTGTGCTGTTGTCATCTCGGCGGCAACTGACTTAATGAACTCGCAACGGAACATGCCGGTTCACTTTCAACCCGCTCGCCAAAAAAGCCGAGCTTTTACATTTATGAAACTTCATAACTTCTCACACACTTCGATGTGTGAAATGAAACACTGCCTTTTATTGTTCAGAAGATATAGCCCTTCAAAGTTGGGATATTCATTTGTAATCACCCTGTATAATAACGTGTTTGTCAGACAAGTCAAGTACATAGAGGACAGTGTTTGTCAGACAAGTCAAGTAACATAGAGGACAGGAAATGCGAGGTCCTATCTTTTCCGATTCAAGCCCCTTCCCCTCCCACATACACTCTTTTTCGACAAATTTTGACAAAAACAACACTCCATTTATTTATAAACCTTAACTGTATGATTTTTTTTTTCATCGAACAAAACAAATACTTGATACTCTTTTAGTGGCAAAATAGAAAAGGACAAAGTGTTAAAAATGCAGATATTGCAGACTGATTCGAAATAATTGAAAATCTGTCTTTTTGTTGACAGATTTCAGTTTAGCGCCAAAGTGGTATCTTATGGTTAATCTCATTTCATGTTTTATCTTCTATAATCACGTCCATAGCCAAGTGGCGTATTTGAACCAGTGTATTTGGACACAAGAGTGTTTTCTAATACCATTAATTATTTTCACATCACCTTTAAAAAACATTGTAGCCATGACAGCAACGTTTGGAAGTGGGCTCAGTTACAAAAGGTTAATCGAATGTAAAGAAAAATGTTTAGTTGTTTTTTACACTTCTTTATTTAACTGAAATTGTTTTTTGCATGTAAAGATGGAATTTAGTAATCGATTTTTCACTCCCTTCTTGATATGCTAGAATTATACAAATCATGTACAAAGGTGTGTTTTTGATAACAATAAAAAAATTAAAGAATTTTTCCATTGTCGCAAGTGATAAATCGCTAAATATTCTTTATGGTTACATTTATATACGAGTTACAACAACAATGGATTTAATTATGCGCCAAACCCCATTCGGTAAGTTAAAATGTGAAAACTGTGAAACTGCAACAATGAAATATTTTAAACACTTTCAAAATGAAAAATAAAATATAAATAAAAAATAAAGAGTGTAATATTTAAAAAACATACACTTTTTATCTTCTTTTAAATTTTATCTGGGTAATTGTCAATTGTTGTAACGTCAATAATTACTTTATTAAATTCCTACTATTAGCTCACACTCTCTCTCTATATATATCTTGTTCAAATTTTCAATCGTTAATAATATATTTTCTATTCATCCATTCAAGTTCAAATACATTTTTTGAAACTTGTAGTGGATGACACTTTATGTTAATACATTTTTTTCAAATATTAATTCATTAATTAAATTTAATTAATTAATTTTAGTTTTAAATGGGAGAAAAAAATTCCTCCCATTGTTTTCATAAATGAAATGAAATATTTATCTCAAATGAGTGATGCCACAGAAATAAAATACCGCAACGATGATTATAAAATAATGTTCAATAAAGATAACGTAGGACATGAATGCTGCACGGGTTTATTTTATATATTTATGATTAAAAAGTAGGAATTGACTTAATTTTTTTTTTTTATAGTACTTGTATTATTGTAACAAAGACATATTAATTGTTGAAATGGATTTTTTTTTTTATCGTTTGAAAATTATTAAATGAATGTGAATAAATATTCACTTAATCTAGTTAAAGTTTTCAAATAAATGTCATTTGAAAATGCATTTTTTTACCTTTTCGATCATGTAACAAGAACGAAAAATCATGCATCCTGCATAGATTATAAAACACTTCCCAACACTAACAAAATATTATTAAGAAATTTATTTTTTTTCATACGATGAATGGAGATATCTAAATAAACTGTTTAAAAAAACGCATAACTCAGTAAAACTCCATTTTCAGCAATTTCAGTCCATATTCGAAGCCTTTCGTGTGGCTCTGTATATGATCTACTTGATTTGCAAACAAAACTTAATACACTAAAAGTTACATAAAATTGCATATTACAGCGGAAAGAGCGATTACCGATCATAGGCTGTCCTTTAACCGAATTCTCTTGAGCGTCTTTGAACATGAACGATAAATCCTTACGCACTCCATAATTTGTAGAAGATAAGTTGCATTGAACCTTTTAAATTTCATTATGTTTCAAATATCATAATATGGTTCAAAATGCACCGCAAACGATTTTTCCCCGTGGATTATAAAGTTAAAGAATTATTTTGTACGTCCTTGTAATCGAACTATAAGTGCTACTAATTGTATAGTCTGGTTAAAGCATTCTGTAGTTCACCACAGTAATGCATATTGATTTCATTAAGTTTGAAATACCATAACATCAATAAATGCGCCGCAAACGATTTTTACCCATAGACCATAATGTAATGGAAATATTTGTGTGTCGCTGTAAATGAACTATTAATGATACACACTTCATTTTCAATACTGAACATTATGTAGTAAAATTCAACAATGTATAAAAATTTCATGACTATCCGAGTATATTTACGAGAGTTTGAGAACGGGCAGACAGACAGATAAACTGAATTCATAAACACTTTTCAACTATGTTGGAAAGTGTTAAAATTTGAAATGATGCATGTTTCAGGACTGAAGGTACGCGCTATCAAAGCGAAAGCGATATTGCAGTTCATTGCTACCATCGTTATGTCATCGGCGTACCGTACTACTTTAACAGAGCCGGCCAACGATTTTTTATCCGAGAGACACAGGATTTTGTCGCTAATAACTGCACACACGACTTTACATGTTTATGCCTCATTCTTCAATTATTTCTCTAACAGCGGAAAACAACAACATGGAAGTTGATTCCGACTGTTTACTTTCGGATTCGAGCATGATTAGCTGTAACTGCGGGATGATTGCAGAAGACGGATGGGCGCGTGCCGGAATGAGGTTGAAAGGAGATTATGTTTAAAAAAGAAATACACGAGTTAACGGAATTAGGAACATGTTTCTGAGTTCAATGTTGGTGATTTTGTGTTAGTGTTATTGGAGCTAGGATTCTGCATCGTGCAGTTCTTATTTTACCCAAACCTGACTCGAACCACGACCCGGGTCGAATTAGTGCTAATTGTTTTCGTTTTGAGTCTGTCTCCGATTGGGGTGACTCCACTTTTTTCGCCACAGGTCAGTTTGACTCTAATTGTTATCGGTTGGGTTCTGATTCTTGCGGTTCGAGTTCAGGTTAACTCGATTTTTCAGATGACAATCGAAATTATTGTTTGAGTGGAAAAAATCTATATAATCGAAAAAGAGAATATGTATTCCGGTTTCGACATAACAGTTAAAATTGCTATTATGTTGGTAATTTTAGACTATATTTTCCCGTAACTATGTTAAATATAGATTAATTCTTTGATTTCGGGTTTGGGTTTAAGTAATTTCAGTTTGGATCAGGTTTTGGATCAATGAAAATATTTTTTCGGGTTCGGGTTCACATCAAATTAAAGTTTGAATTTTACAGCATGGATCGGGTTGTACTCGGTCCAAGCAAGTAAGAGAGGGTAAGTGTGATCGAAGATTGCACAAAGGGTTTCGTTTAATATTCCTTTCAAAACACTTTATCCTTTTTTTTAATAAATTCAAATAAATTTCATATATATATATTATATATATATATATATATATATATAAAAGAAAAGTCACGTTTTTTATAAAGTAAAAAATTACCGGTCAATTTTTGTCGTTTTTTCGAAAATCTGAACCGGTCCGATAGCGGGCGATAATATCTATCATGTGGACTAAATGGTATATTAAAAAAAAATCAATTTCAAAATTACACATGTTGTATATAGTTACCTTCAAAATGTTAAAATATGCCAATATTTCCATAATCGAGTTTTTATCACGATTCAATACGTTCCTCAAACTCATATGGCGTCATAATCACCTGGTGACGTCATATCTACTAGCTTGCTATCTACTTATATTTATGCTCTCTTTTTATTATTCTCAAACATTTGAAAAAGTCCATTAAACTTCCAATATGATGTCAGATTAATTTTCTTTTTAATTCTCTAATGACGTCATATTAAGCTGCTTTCTGTATTTACGCATACTCATACTCCTTGCATTATTTTGTGAAATGTTTGAAAATTTCGGTTTTATTACCAGTATGACGTCATATTAATCTTTTTTTTCAATTGGTGAAACTTTTTATTTCATTTTCATTTTTCACGTGGAAATATTTCAATAGAAAATTAATTATTGTAGAAAGAATTTTATTGTGGATTTTTAATTGTTGGCAACTGCTATAACCAAAATGTTTTATATTTAATAGGAAAAGACTGTTAGATTTTTTATTTTTTATCTCTCTATATTAAAATAATACGATTTTTTCAAATTTTATGATTTTGAGCTTCATAGTAGGCATTCAGCTATAAGTACACAAAATTATATGTCTGTAAGTTACATAGTTTTTGAGAACCGGCTCTGTGACGGACAGACAACGTAGCGGGACTAATAAGGTTTCGTGAGATGAACGAAACCGTAAAAATCAATCTTTATTACGTTCGGTCCAATTCCGGAAGATTAACTCGTTTGAACTTAAAACATTAGTACCTGGTAGATCGAGATTCTCTCCGTAGTTTTTTCAACACTCATACTAATACTGGTACAATAGACCAAAAATGGAGTAATAGACGTGACAACTGGTGGCCATTCGCGAAAATTTGGGAAGAACTATATTTTGGCACTAGAAATGAAGATCCGTAGAGTCCCCCCAAAATAAAGTTGTTTTACTATAGTTTGGGTTCAAAAGGGGGCATTTTAACTCAGGGGTGGGGAGGAACTCAACCTTTTTTTAAATAGGTCCAGTGGGGTATAGTTTACAGCGTGTTTTTTTAATTCTGAATCGAATGACACCATTCACAAATCGATACAATCACTTGTTACATTGTTACGGCAGGTTTTATGAATAAAAGTTCAAAGTTATACTTTATGAGAGAGCACAATTTTCTTACATTTATTTTACGTTCAAATCATGTACTTTATAACATATTGAATAATCTTAAACGTATTAAATGTCTTCGAAATAAAAATTATCAAAATCAGTGTCATCTCTCTCATAATGTAAAATTTTGGACACTTTATTCGTTTATTCATAATACCTGCCATAACATCGTTGCTATAATTGCATCGAGTTGCGAATGAAGTCACTCGATTGAGAATTAAAAAATACATGGTAAACAATACCCTGCTAGGCCTATTTAAAAAAGTTGAGTTCCCCACCTCTCCGTTTTCGCATTAGAAATGTAGATCCGATAAGTCCGCAAAAATAACGTTTTTTAGTATAGTTTCAGGGGGGGGGGGAGGCATTTTAACTCAGGGAGGAACTCAATTTATTTTAAACAAGTCGAGTGGGGTATTATTTACCATGTATTTTTTCCATTCGTGAATAGATTTCCCATCGATGAGCTCTAACTCCCTCTGAAAATTTTTACGCAGCGTTTTGAAACACTGTCTATGCTGTTTTTTGAAATGATCAGTAATCCTGGACATACAAAAAATCCGGAATCGCCACGATTTCAATTTTTTAGCTTCCTAATGCATTTGCGATCCAACTTTAACTCTGTTTTTCTCAATTCTCCAAACCATAAAAAAAAAAAAAAAAAAAGAGTTCGCAGTATCGAATAGTCAAAGAGTGATTATCAGGTGAAGCATCAGGTGATTTTTCTTTTTTCTCGGGGAAATTGTATCCAGTCCAGATTAACAAGTAAAACAGCAAAAATTTCATTTTTGGACAACCAAAACTGATAAGTTCTGATAGTTTAAGTTTTATGAATTTTCAGTGTCTTCTGGTCAAAAAAAAAAAAAAAAAAAAAAAAAAAAAAAACTGAAAATTGCTTTATAGGAGGGGGGAAATAAGTTTCTAAATATAACTTATAGGATCCAGGGACTGTGCAAAAATGTTGCAGACGCTTCGGGGTTGGTCCGAATTGTTTTGGTGACAAAACCACGTTTTTCGAATACCTGCTAAGCCTAGCGTGAGAAAACACTATGCCAGTTTTATTTTATTAGGTGCGTTCGTAATGATATAAATACGTAGCACCTATTGTCGTCGTCTGGTCCGTCCGTCTGTCTGTCCCTCCGTCCGTCTGTCCATTTGTCCGCATTTAACAATTCAAAAACTACCCAAATGAATGGTTTGAAATTTAAGATAGATTATCTTTGCAAAATTTTGTCGAGACGTTTCAAATTTTATGAAAATCGAATCAAAACTTTAGAAAATATTAATAAAAACATTTATTAAGAATTTTTTTTTTTAAATATGTGCTTTCTTTTTATAGAGCCTCCGAGGTTTTAATCGTCAAGCAACCGAGATACTTATTTTATGACAGAAATGAATCTGCAGACGATATAATTTATTTCACAGAATTAAAAATCATCAAGATCTGAATATTTATAAAACTAGCTATAGTACGAACGCGCCTCATTTGTCACGTTTGACGTACAATTTCCAATTTGTTATGAAAAAGTTTATTTTATTATAAAAAACATATAATTTTATTATAAAACACACACAATTTATTATAAAACACACACAATTTATTATAGAACGCACACAGTTTTATTATAAAATACACACGTTTATTTTATTATACAACACGCACAATTTTTATTATAAACACACACAAATTAATTTATTATAAAACACACAGAATGTTTCATTTATTATAAAGCACACCAAATGTTTAATTTATTATAAAACGTACACAATCTATTCTACCATGTTGCAATGCAACGAGAAATATCACCAATATCACCAGATTTCCGCGCACGGCAAAAATCGTCATTTTGGCGTAAAAAAATTCCCGGTGCGTCTGTGACATCTGTACTTAACTATATTGATGTAAATGATTTTTCATGTGATGCAGAACAACCTTTAAAACATTTTCTGCAGTTGGAACTATACCTTTAAAACTTATAGTTTAGGAATTAGCTATTGATCAACGATAAGAAACATATCCTGTTTTTAGAAACGATCAATAATCCAAAGTATCGAAAAATCCAGAATTCTCGCGATTTCGGATTTTCAGCTTCCTACTGTATTTGTGATCCTACATCCAACTTTAACTCTGTTTCTCACAATTCTCCAGACTTTCTTAAAATTAGCTCACAGATTCGAAGAGACAAAGAAAAATCAGGTGCGGATTCTTTTTTTTTCTCTTTGAGGAAATTGGATCGAGTCCATATTCGCAACTGCTTTATTTTCTTCAGCAGCGAGGCGACATCTTGACTTCGGGGATGCCTCACGGGGCTAATTAGTGAATTCTTTAACACATGAAATAAGCCTAAAGCGCATCGTTATAGCCACTTTGTAAGTGAAAAAAAAAAAAACTGCAATTTTTCGAAATAACATTCATCTTTTCCATTTTCATCCATACTTTCCATGTTTGTGCCCCTTCCTTTCCTGAAATAAACAAAATGCCTACTCATTTAAAATTTTGAAATGTAACAACAAATTATTTACTTTTGAATCGTTTTTACTAAATTAATTATGCTTCACAAGAATGTGCTATGGATCTGAAAACTGATTTCGGATGTGATTCTGAAGTCTTTATTGGCCGTGTATTTCAAAAATTGTGTAAAATCGCAATGTTTTTTTACCTGTTGGTATTAAGTAGGCAATGTAAATTAGAAAAGTGCTCGAAATAAGGCAGCAAATAAGATTTTGACTGTCCTTGTAAATAAAGTATAAATCATCTCATAGTAAACCTCAAAAACATATATCAATTACGGGAGAATCCGAGCATATCTACGCGAGTTAGAGCACGAACAGACAGACAGACAAATCGAATTCGTAAACACTTTTTCAACAATTTTGGAACGTGTTACAGAGAGTAAACTATCACTATTTTTGTCGTAAGGAGTATTTTAGTTTTGCATTATTAGGTAGCTTTCAATACAAAAAAGTATAAAGCTACCTATTGCAGCCGTTCGGAGGAAGGCAGTTCCGGAAAATTTCGATATATTTTCACCGATCATGACCCCCAGACCCCAAAACCACCCTCCGTTCAAATGTTGATTTATATATATATATATATATATATATATATATATATATATATATATATATATATATATATATATAAACTTATTGCAAAATTAGCCATTGAAACCGAACTAACTGACCAAATGCAATGAAATTATTATCCCAAATAGCTATGTCAAATTACACATTATAAAACATAGTCCTAACAAATGAAGTATTTATTCAAAAAGTGAAACATAAGTAAAAAAAAAAAAAAACACAAATGCAAGCTTATAATGTAATTTACTTTTTCAAGGGCTGGGAAACCACATTATAAGCAAAGAATGATTGTTTTCTGTAACTGTCACAAGCTTAAAGCCAAAATTTTGTGACAATTCCAAGCCCTAACAATCATTGGAAAGAAATTGAAAAAAAAAAAAAAAAGATACCTTTGAAAATAGAACACTACAAATCAAACGGAAGAAAATAAATCCATTTATAAACAAATAAATACAAAGGAAGACAAAGAAAATCTATACATTACAACATCAATTTGTCCAGAATCCGAAGCCAAAAATGTTTTGTGCTAAGCACATGGTAAAGTGAATAAGTGAATTCAAACGTACAAGTTAAAATTACAGTTAATTTTCTAAAAGTAGCAGTTATTAATTTAACCATTGTGATTTTAACTATTTCTAATTTAAAATATAAAAATACAAATAAATAATATAAAAACTATAAATTCATTTACTAAAAATATTTTTAACTTAAATAATTTTAATATATATATTATATTATTGGAATATTTAAAAATTTCACTTGTTTTCCAAGTTTTCAGGTAAAAGAGAAAAAAAAAATTGTGAAAATTTATATGGTGCTGCCATCTGGTTTTATAATAATGAACAATAACTAAATAATAATACTAAAGAATAATAGTAATAGTTTTTTTTAAATCATTATATGGTGCTGCCATCTAGTTAAAGATTAAAACAATATCTAAATAACTATTAATTATTTAGATTAAGTAAATTTTCCAGTATAAAATTATTTTATCTATTTATTTTTACATATGTCAACATTTAAATAATTTATATTTATTGTGTAATATCATTTTAACAAAACATAAATAAACCCATAAAATCTCAAATATTATTGTAGAAGTCAAATTAAATTTTCATTTTATAAATAATTATTATATATATATATATACTTGACCTATGTCATACGATAACGCTCGTATTTATAAATCAATTTTGATGAAACTAATTGTGTGTATTAAGCTCACCAATGTCTCGACCGAGTTAGTTGGCCAGCTTGGTCCGCCATTTTGTTTCAAGATGGCGGCCATTTAAAAATTTAAAACTTAAATAAATATACAAAAAAGTTAAAAATTCAAATTTATTTTTTAATTACGTGTTAGGCCTTGATACAAGGATTCCAGAGCATTTTTTGGTTTACCTCTATCTTAAAAAATGGCTGAGATAGAGCAGTTTGAAATTCTAGGGGAGCTGACATTTTGAAACAAAACAGCACATTAACGCGATTACTCGCAAATTATTTTATTTCATTGTTGTAATAATTTTCCCAATCATACGCATAAAACTATATATTCATATTCGTTAGCGCCAAAATTGGTGACATTGGAGACAAAATTGGCGACATTTGGCGAAATATCGCCAAATTTGGTGACCAAAATAAGTCTTCATAAATGAAGCCAATTTGGCTATTGCTCAATAATTTGGCGAATTTCTTATTCAAATTCAGTATTAACGAATCTTTTGTAAACGTTTCTTTGCATTTTAACTTGCTGTTTTCGTGTAACATTAGCTAAAATTTTAAAACGAATATATAGGAAAGCTACCTTTTCCTCCCGGTACAGGCCGGACAGAATTTTTTAAATCGGAGTTGTTGAGTTACAAAGGGTTAAGTATTATATTGTACAATATAGTTTTATAATATACTAGCAGGCTCCGACCGCTACGCTGGTCGGTTTCTCCAAACAAACCTTGAATAAAACGAAATATATCTGTGAATTTGACCTTCTGTTTTAAAGCAATATGCACTTTTACCTGGCATATCATCCCGCATTGCTGAAAACAATACGAATGCCGTTGCGCTATTATAATTTCTAATGTGTCAGACGAAATTTGGGCTGTTAAGGACAAACTCTTTTTGTTGATCATTTACAGTAGGACTTGGTAAAGAACAATAGTACTATATGGAATGTACTAAACCCATCCATGAAAAAATATCCAACTAACATTGCAAGTCTCATCAAAATCCATTAAGTAGAACTTTCTAAAATGGCTAATTTTTCATAATCGGGTTCCACCTGATTATAGAATTTTCTTCCAAAATTCTATAACTAAGCAACATACAACGATATGCAATATACTAAAACCTTCCCTGAAAAAAAATCTACCAGTGAGTAAGTTCCATCAAGATCCATTCAGCACAGCTGAAGTTATAAGCGATGGAATGAAATTCGCATTTGCAATATATATACAGGGGGATTCATAAGTAAGTATACAACTTCCAGATGCTGTAAAACAGGAACGATTTAAGGCACGTTCCCCAAATGCAAGCCGTAAGGTAGGTGTACTCATAAAGTTTTTTTTCCCGCTGCTGTGCGAAGTCATATAGGCTGACAGCAAGTGTGTCACGCGAATATCGGTAGAAATGGCTGCGTCTGCAGTGGAGAAGACATTTTGTGTTCAACAGCAACAATGTAAGAAATTTTATGTTACCTGTAACAGAAGTATGGGTGAATGTATCAAGCTTTTTCAGAGATCGTCACAGATGTTCTATGTGGGCATATAGAACATCTTTGACATGGCACACATCAAACAGGTAATCCATTTATGTCCACTTTTCACAAATAGCCCGTAGTTTCAAATTTTTTAAACCAGTCATAAATGGATTATCTGTTTAGAGGTTCTTTTCCAAATCGTATTCGAAAATGCCGTCACACAGTGGTGACTGATTCCATTTTGCTCAATTCAAGAACTCAAAATGCCTTCTCCACTGCAGACGCAGCCATTTCTACTGATATTCGCGTGACACGCTTACTATCGCCTATATCACTTCGCACAGCAGCGGAAAAAAAAACTTTATGAGTATACCTACCATGAACCTCTATAGAAGGACTTCTAACGCAATAGTGATACATCGTGTCGAGACTTCGGCACTAAATGGCAGCTGCACAGCTACGCGCACGGTTCTGCGCAGCTGGCCAGAATCCGTGCTGCAGCAGCGCCCATGGCTGTCACTGGTGTCAAACGGTGAAGCAGACGAATTTTAGTGACGTATGCAGGATCCGTCTTCACATGCGCCACCTATTTGAGGCTTTTTACGAGGAACGATTTCCTTCTTCGAAAGGCTATTTCGTTAGAAGTCCTGGTATAGAGGTTCATGATACCTACCTTACGTCTTGCATTTGGAGAACGTGCCTTAAACTGTTCCTGTTTTACAGCATCTGGAAGTTGTATACTTACTTATGAATCACCCTGTATATAGTAGATTTCACAATGTATCATATATATTTGATTTTTTGAAAGCAAATAATTTAACGTTTCCTTTATAAATATTTATAAATATAATACTATCAATATGTTTCATTCTTCTTTACCCATGTCTTTGAAACGATGTTTCTGCAATAGCATCCCCCCAATACTTATTAATGTGTTACCAAACCCCACTAAAGTGTTATTATTGAAAATTTGAGCTATTGATTTGTCATATAATATGAAACATTCACAATTAATATACTTCATTAATTGCTAAAAGGTGTTAAGTAAAAACCATAAAAACAGTAAAAATGTGTTTTTTTTTTAAATATAAACTGTCTACATGTTTTGGATTCACCGAAGCTTTTATCAAGACAAATCAGAAATTCCTACAGTTGATTTATAATGCAATAATATGAAACGCCATCGTTCACGTTTTGACGTTTTCTCACAGATTACTCATGTTATTTTATTATTACTTTGATACTTATTTCCATATTGATAGCCATGGAGTAACTTAACCCAGAATTTTGGCAATTAAATAAGACTGTATCGTTACTTATTACAAAATTGGTTGGCATTGGCGACAAAACTGGCGACAAAAGGCAAAATATCGCCAAATTTGGCGACCAAAATAAGTCTTCATAAATGAAGCCAATTTGGCTATTGCTCAATAATTTGGCGAATTTCTTATTCAAATTCAGTATTAACGAATCTTTTGTAAACGTTTCTTTGCATTTTAACTTGCTGTTTTCGTGTAACATTAGCTAAAATTTTAAAACGAAGATATAGAAAGCTACCTTTTCCTCCCGATACAGGCCGGAAGGACTTTTTTTCTTAAAATTCCTGAAATTGAAAGAAAATAATTTATTTAATAAAGGAAACTATTTTTCTATACACATTTATTTGAAAAAAAAAATAAGTTTTATACTAATTTTAACTTTATTTAAAAAATAGAAAAACGGGTGTCAAACTAAATGGTATATTTTAACTTAGAGATCTGGTACTAATTCAAATAGAATTTCTCCTTTTATCTTCTTTAGACTTACAATGATAAACTTTCAAATATTTCTAATAACGGAGTATCACTATATGAATATTAAATCATCTGTATCCGTTATTCATTATAAACATGCGCGCTGTACTCGCAAACTAAAACTAATGAGTTATAATTTTTCCACAGAGTGAAAGAAGATCCAGGCCGTTATTCGAACCCAGGACATTACGGTCTATGGGGAAAAATCGTTTGCGATGTACTTTGATAATGTAATACACTATTTCTAACATATTGAAATTTGGTGGCAAGAGTTCACCATCTTGCTGTGTAAAATTTTATGATCATTGTTTATATATATATTTTGAGTGTTTTTTATTTTGTAATTAATGTAATCAAATGTCTTTTTGCATATTAGGTATAGTTAGTATATTACTGTGTTTTTTATTTTAATGGTATACTGTAATTACTTAAGTATATTATGGCGGTACAATATTTTGTCTAATATTATCTATCGGGCTGACTCACATTTTTATAAACGCAGTCCGACCCAAAATGTTGGTCGGAGCCGTTTCTGAGAGTTTTATGACTGAAATTTATTGGGGGGGGGGGGGGGCTGTTAGTAATGCTTCGTGTGTGGCTTCTTAATTTTCAGTCAGGTGGGGGACTCGGAGTCTAGATGTCGCTTGAAATTAAAGGACAAGAAAATTTGCGTCCACTGACCCAGGCAGCTTAGCTAGACAGCTTAGCTGGCATTGAATGATCAAGGAAGGTGGGTGTGACGATTAGCCCACAAGGGCCACCCAAATTCAAGTATGTAAATTTTGGATATTGGGAGGAGTCCAGCCTACTTCGAAAAACAAGAGCTCGTAGATATAGATGAGAGCAGAAGATGAGAAAGAGTTATGAGAGTCAGTAGTCACTAGGAGTAGTAAAAAATTTCAAGTATATATTTTACTTAGTGCGAGTGGTCCGTGTATGCCCAAATGCTTCTCTATATTTAGCAAAGTTTACCTACGCCCGGCTAAAGTAACCTTGCCTGTCATTCTCGAGTCCCTCTAATGGTCTAAGAAGGTATGAATTTACTTTATGATTTTCCACATCTATGTAGAATTATGTGTACTGCCAATAATGTATGGTATCTCTCTCAGGAGAACGTGTCATTCTTTAGTTAGTAATTAGTAATTGTTTTATGCAATTGTAAACAAGTTGGAAATTGTACGTCAAACGTGACAAATGAGGTGCGTTCGTACTACTGCTAGTTATATAAATATTCAGATCTTGATGATTTTTAATTCTGCGAAATGAATTATATCGTCTGCAGATTAATTTCTGTCATAAAATAAGTATCTCGGTCGCTTGACGATTCAACCTCGGAAGCTCCTGTAACAAGAAAGCACCGATTTAAAAAAAAAAAATTCAAATTTCTAAATAAATGTTTTTATTAATATCTCCTAAAGTTTTGATTCGATTTTTAAAAAAATTGAGATGTCTCGACAAAATTCTGCAAAGATAATATATCTTAAATTTCAATCCATTCGGCTGGGTAGTTTTTGCGTTGTTATATGCGGACGGACGGACAGACAGACAGACGGACGGACAGACGGACGGACAAAGCGAAGACAATAGGTGCTACGTATTTATATAATTACGAAAGCACCTAAAAAGGTTTAGAATGAGTTATAATGTTAATTTAAAAAAGTATTTAGCTTCTTTTTTACAAAGGAAAGTCTTGTAGGACTTGTGTATATTGTTAAGATGTTCATTTAAATGCTTTTAATGTAAATAAATTATTTGTTTGTTTAAAAGATGTTATCATAATTTAAATGTTTGCGTAATTAATTTTAAAACCTAAATGTTTCTTTAGAATTCATTAACTTAAGTATTTGAGTTTTAATTATAGATTATCTTTGAGATTGTTTTGTAATTTTACTGGGAATTCCTTACACTCCTATTTAAAACAAAGGCTATAGGTTAGATACTCGTCTATACACAACGCGATGGTTTATTTTTCATAAATAAATAATTTCTTTATTAAATAGTATCTAATTAAGTCACGATCACCGAGTCTTGTGTAATCAGAAGCCCCTTTAGATAATTTCTGGGTTATGGTAAAGGTTCACAAAACACCTTATTTTCTCTGTGTGTGGTAATTAACTAATTATTGACAGCTGTAACCGGCCATTAGTAGGCTTTGTCTAGATATTGCCAGTAAAATTAATATGTATCACTGAGGTGAACAAAAAGAGGCTTACTATAGAATAAGGTGTACATAGCATTCATCGTTCATTTACAGGGACACACAAAATAATTTGTTACAACACTGACGATCAATAATGATTGAATAATAATTGCTGGAAGTGAATTTTCAGTTGTAGTATGCGTTTTTAAATTTAACTCATTTTTTGTATATTGCCTTGTGTATATAAATTCTATAGATCCTACACAGGGCTCCACAAAATATTTCGAGTACACATCCGTTTATTGGCGGAATTTGCTGTAGGGGAATTTTCAACTGTGCTATGTGAAGTAAATTTTAGAATAATATGTAGTATACATACAAATCTACAGATCTTATACACTGCAAAAAAAGTGTTGATTTTACAGTATAATATGAGTTACCGCGCATGCGCGGTAGCGTATTACTGCTTATTTTACTGTTTATTGCTGTTGATTTTATGGTATAATACTGGCAGCTGGGATGCCAGTATTATACTGTAAAATCAACACTTTTTTTGCAGTGTACAGGACTGCACAAAATATTTCGGAGATTTTACCAACTATTGACGCTGGTGCACGTAAAATCTGTTCGTGACTCCAATGTCCTCCAAGTCTAGAATAAGCGTTACCTCTGGGGGTGCCAATCCAGGTGCAGGTCTCTCATCTGAAATTGGTTCAAAATTAGGAGACCAGCTGTAGAAGTCCAACCTCTCTTGAGACTCTGGCACCCCTTCTTTCAGAGAATTGCCATGCCACTTTCTCTGTCACGCCAACAACAACAACCGACTATTGACGGTAATTGCTGCCATTGGTTTTTCAAATATGTCATGCGGACTCGTTTTATTGTCCCGCATAAACTTCAGCAGGATCCAAGTGCGGTATGCCTGTCTGTTTTTTTAACTCTTTCCAACGTATATTTCTTTTAAATGCTAAAAGGTGTAAATTAACAACATAATAAATACAGGGTAAAATAACTTTTATTGGGTTGTTTGACATGTTTCGGCTCACTCCGATCCATTTTCAAAAACAAATGAGAATATTCCATAATTGCACGGTCTGTTTTTGAAACTGGATTGGAGTGAGCTGAAACATGTCAAACAACCTAATAAAAGTTATTTTACTGTGTATTTATTATGTTGTTCATTTACACCTTTTAGCATTTAAAAGAAATATATTATTACAAGGTGTTATAATTTATTATACTTTCCAAAGTAGTTGGAAAGTGTTTATGAATTCAGTTTGTCTATCTGTGTATCTGCCGTCTTCTTGTCTGTCCGTGCTCTAACTAGCTTAAATATAGTCGGATTTTCGTGCAATTGATGTCTGTTAATGAGATTGGCATGTTCAGTATTGCAAATGGAGTAATGTAGCGTTTAGACTTAATTTACAGGGACACTCAAAAAGATTTCGTTACATTATGCTCTATCGTGAAAAATCGTTTGCGGTGTATTTTAATGATGTTACACTATTTCAAACATACTTAAATTGTATCACTGAGTGAGATGCACCACAAGATGCTTACTATAGAATATGTGTGCATAGCATTCATCGTACATTTATAGGCGCACAAAAATTAATTCGGTCTATGAGCGATAATTTCTGGAAGTGCATTTTTAGTTCTGGTACGCGTTTTTAAATTTAACTAATTTTATGCATATTACTTGGTGTGTATAAATTCTATAGATCATATATAAAAGGATGCACATAAGATGTCGAGTACATTTACGTTTATTGGCGAAGTTGCTGAAGGGGAATTTGCAACTGTGCTAAATTTTAACATATCCTGTGTATATATATGTATATCTATAGATCATATTCACGGCTGCACAAAAATATTCGGATATTTGTCCGAGTATTGATGGTAATTCCTAAAATTGGGCTTACAAATGTGTTATGCGTTTTCAGAATTGTTTACTTAGACATCATCTTTCACTTTATCAAACTTTAAAGTTTTGTTACACTATTCTGAATGTGTTGGAAAGTGTTCCATACTCTATGCCTGACGCATGATGTTTCATTCTTGTTTCTTTTTCAATAAATATACTGTTTGAGGTACTAAGAATGTAATGAATTATAATCTAAGACACAACATTAAAACTACTTTGGATATACTCATTCAAATTATTACTTTGATCATTTTTCAAATATTTTCTGTATGTTAATTTATAAAATATTTAAACCGATAGTTCATTCCACTCAAAACATCACATACATTGTAAACGATCGAACCATAATTTTTGCATATAAAAGGTATTTCGTAACTGATGGCTCATGAAAATCATGTTTATTCCAGAAAACGTATTCATTTAACGTATTTTACTTCTGAAATATGAAGGTGCAACATAAAACTCTAAAAAGAGTTTTATATTGCACCAGTTTCTATTGCCCAGTTTTCTATTGTACCTTCTTTAAACTCACTATTAGAAATTATTTTTTTTCTTAAAGGTCCTTAATCAACAATTTCGGATACTTAATCACACACATTCGAATTGAAAGCTGAAACAAAGAGAATCAAAATTACAATTACAATGATCGTAAGAAGAAAACAAGAACTGTTTTGGATAGGTAATTGTGCAGTCTTTGAAATAAAATAACAAAGAAAATGTGTTATCTATGTACGAAATTGGTTATACAGGAGCATTGGGATACATTATATTCAAATCGTATAGTGTACTATACTATCTCCTTTCAAAAGCTCAGCTGTTGTTATTACTTCTAATGTCAATAATGTGTATAAATTGCTTCATATTGATACTTTGTTATAAGAATTATCAAAATAATTGGTATGTTCAACTCTAAGTCAAAGAAATACCGAAAAAATGAATTATATTTAAATTAGTTTCGGAATTCTATTCTATACTCTCAAAAACATCTTCGTCTAAAAACGTAAAACCACAGGTAAGAAGTTGCCGGAACACCCTTGTGGTTAGAGGAGATTTTTCTGTTATTTAAAGAAATTTCAGTCTTTTGATTGGCGAATTTGAGGAAGTTTTGAGCATAGGTTCGTGAATTTTTCGTGTTTTGAGGGGGAAAGGACATACGTAAGAATTACATTTCTAATACGAAAAAGTTGCCGGAACACCCCTGTTATTTCACGAAAATACAGCTATATTTTGGAAAATTTACGTTAAATTTTAGAATTTTCTGTATTTTGGGTGAAAAAGGTCGAATAAAAGCAGAAACTTTCGTGTTTTAACGAAATATAGACAACGGAAAAATTCGTTCAATTCACGGATTTTTTTTTGAGAATGTATTGCAAATTCCATTTAGTTCTTTATCTTCTTTCAAAAATAGTTAATTCGAGATAAAAGAAGCGTGTTACTTTTCATTGCATTTAAAGAGCAAACGCTTTTACATTATTACGCTTTTACATTTGTGTTTTTTTGTTTCTTCAGGCGTACTTTTTGCCCGATTTTGATCAACATCATCCTATAGATAATACGTAGGAGTTGAACATCACTACAGATCAGCTGAGCAACACCAGTGTTGGTCCGGTCCAATTACATTCAAACATTCTGCAACTTGCGTAGTTGTTTACTATTGATCTAACATTTTCTTTTTATATTTTAAGAAGTACATAAAATATATTAAAAATAAATGTACAACGTGAAATAGCACAAATTAAAATTATATATATATTGGCAAACAGCTGTTTCGAAGCCCCTAAAGCTCCATCATCAGTGCCAATTCAAAAGATTAAAACCGATTTAAAATCCTAAGCCATGTCAATTTGCCTGAGTCTTTCGCACGCGAAAAGATGAAATGGCCATTTCATCTTGGCGTTTCATGACAAATTTGCATTTCATGACAAAAAAAAAAAAGGGACATGGAAAGAAAAGTGCATATTTGAGTATTTTGGTTCGCCAAACCGAGTGGCCTCCCTTAGGCATTAAACTTGGGTATTTGAAGTATAAAATTTAAATTTTCAAGTTATGACATTTCTTATTATCTTACAAAAATGATAATAAAATGCAACTTTTATCACTGCCACATAAAAAAGTCCGTTTAATAATTAAATTTTAATCTTTGCATGCATGTCATGAAGAAATGTTGCAGATAGTCCAAAATTTTCAAAGTATTTCTTTCCACACAGTTTTAAAAAAAATTAAGATTAGTCATACATGCTCAATTTATTTCGTTATTGTGATTTTTTCACTTTCGCATTTTGTTAATTAAAAAAAAAATGTGAAAATTTAAAACTTATACATCAGTAATAAAAACAAACCCGCGATTGTTTGGTTGGAATACAATTCTTCCGATGATATTTAATCTTCAATTCTTCACCTTTTAGAAATCTAAAAATGGCTACTTTAGAGTCTGTTTCATAATTAGCCTTAGAAAACAGTACAACATATTTGTACAGGCCCATTTTAAAGCTCATAACCATAAATCAAATTTCTCACATTGAATTTACAAAGCTAATGTAGCAGCGCGAAGGTGCACATTAGAGCGTTGAACTATCCATAACTACGTCATACAAATTAGCTTTACCAGTTCTGAGGCATTATCTATAGGATGGTGTTGTTTTGCTGTGGTTTCCGTTAAAATATTTCAAATATGTCAATTTCTTAAAAAAAAAAAAATAATAATGGATTTTTTAAAGTTGAAAATGTCCCATGTCCCATGTCCCCTTTAAATCAAAGTTTATTAATTATACATGAGGTTCATGATTCAGAATAGAGGGGATATGTAGCCTTCTTTTGATTGGTCATGTACTGGTCCGTGAAACAAAGTAGTTTCAGAATCTTGTTATAACTGTTAACCGACAATCGTTTCACCAGGAAGTGAAAATTTTTGTGTGAAATCCTACCCAGAAAACTGTTCCTGGAAAAAAAAATGTGTGGGCGCATGCGCGCGATAAAAACAAATCCAGGTCACTTGTTGTATTTTGTGAAATGAATGTCAGTGCATGAAAACGGGGGCGCTTTGCGGGAATTTTTGCAGTTAAAAGAAAGGCACCGTCTCAGGTACTTACGACAAACACCCACGTGAGAAAGCCAGAGAAAAACGAGTAAAGAAAACGATCGGGAGTAAACAAACACACGTTGAGTGGAGAAAAGATGAAGCTGCTGATGACTCCAATCACGTGACACGCGCTGTGACGGAAAATAAATAAATGCGAGATGATTAAAACAAGCAGAAGTGTCTTCGTCAAGCTTTGGCGATAAATCACGCAAATATTACATTAAATACATTGCACTGAGAATTTCACCAAACTGATTAGTTAGCGAGAAATTCACCTGCATTTTGCGACATTCTGTTAAAATCTCCAAGTTTGGCGATAATTTGGAATATGTGATATGTATGCACGTACGCGCGTGTAACGCCTGTGAAATCTGTTAAGACGGAAAACAGCTAGGAACCGGAAAATATTTCCGGTATAGGTAGGATATCGATCTAAGAGATATAACTGTGAGGTATAATATGTGTGATATATAATTTATCATCCGGATTTACAAAAAATATGTAGTCAAAAGAATTTAATCTTTTTAAAGTAATTTTTTGTGAGTATTGTTTACTGGGAAAAGCATATTTTCAAATTTTTTAGTCAATACAAAACATCCTGAAGGCAATTTAATCAAAAGTATCTGGCCAAGCGAGCTTCACCTGGGACAAATGGACAAAAAGAGGAAAATTTTATTGTCGGTGCTTTGCCATTTGGCACATGTAATATCATTACTATAACGCTTATACAGTTAAAACAATATTATTGCTAGCACCCTTTTTCTTTAACGTCAAATTTGCCTGTAGATCCAATTTCGGAATATTAACTATTTAGAAAATTCAATATACTCCAACTGATAAACTCAACAAGTAGAAACCGCTGTTGTTTAATTCGAAATAAACAAATTGTGTTGGAACACATTTGCATTTACTCAAGTACCAAAACTCGTATGAACATATAAACATATATATAATACAGTATAATTATTAACAAAAGTTTTATTATATATCATATATTATAATACGAGCAAATCTTGTGTCTATGTCTGTGTGTATGCAAATTTTATCTTAAAAACGGCTCTAACGATTTTGAATCCTACCGTTTTCGGGTACTAGAAGATCATTGGAATCATTTGGAAGATCATGTTCGAAGGGATCGTTGGGAAGATCATTGGGAAGATCATGTTCGAGAAAATTCTAGTATTAGTGGGTCATTTTGGGGTCACTACGGGTAAATGCATTTCAATGGGAATGAAGATTGGAGCAGTTATTAAGTTGTTGAACAGTTGGCAGTAAACAAATTCGCAAAATTGGCAACATTTCGCCAAATTTGGCGATATTTGGGGAAATGCTGGCGACATTGGCGAAATTTGGAAGGATTATAGCAATTCGAAGATTATCGAAGATTGCTAATGCCAAAACACATGTTTGACATCAAATGAAAGAATGTCGCCAAATGTTGCGATATTTTGGCGACATTTGGCGAAAATAATTGGCTTTCATAATATGATTTTCTATAAATTCCCAATAAGAGCCCGAGATACATGATTTAACCAATCAGTGTCCATAGAATGTTCTCGAAAACATAATTTAACGAATGAGGATACATAGAACTGATTTTTATATGTTGTACAGAGCATTTATTGTTATATTAAGTTGAACACAAAGCTAATTTTAACCAAGCGTAGCTCGGTCGTACCCGCTGTTATATATATATATATGTACAATTATGAAGAAAAGATAAGGGTCTTTTCATGTGACCAATGGACACAATAAAAGGATACAAAAATCATAAAATTCAAAAAATATTTTTAATTGGTTAATTGGCAGTGATACGTAAATAAGATTATTTTACAGTAAGTGTGTTTAACATTATATTTGCAAGGAAAATTTCAGTGGTTGTGTCCACGATTTCTTCTCAACTCTTTTTGTACACTCTGAGTACAGTTAGTTGACTTCATCATTGAACTACTTGAGAGAAAGGAGTTTTCTGAAAGCATTTTAACTAGTAAATATTATGGATGACTGTCAGTAGTGAAACGGAAGTTTCAATCACATAATACATTTGAACTGTATCTCTCCTCTAAAACATATTATGGAGAATGAATGATAAATAAGTTTCACAGAAACGTAATATGAACAGCACAATTAGCCCTTTTAGGGAGTTAGTTAAGCTTCTTGGGAAGAATTCATGAGCAAAACCAGTACTTTCACATAAAATATTATATTTAATACCTTATAATACTATGATTATTACATACAGCCTATGCGTATAATTTATAAACTTTATATCTTCATATTCAAAGTTTATTATCCAGATTATTAATTTTTAAATTTTAATAAATAAACAATTTAGGACCTAATCCATTGTTTAGTAAGATTACTATAGGTCAAACGGGACAAATGAGGTCCGTTCGTACTACAACTGGTTTTATAAATATTCAGATCTTGGTGCAATAGCTGTTACATTCACTCTTATGCAAAAATGCATGAATACAAAATTTTCTTTATGTGCAAATTTTCATACTATAGTTAACTAATTTTATTTTATGAAATTAAGATTCAATACACTTTTAAAAACAATTAATTACAATTTTATTACATTAAAAGTATACTATGGGGAGATATCCAATACAAGACAATGTAAACAAATCATCGTTATTATTTCACTGAAAAAAAAACATATATGGTCTGTTATTATAATACGAATAATTTTTGTAAGTTGGCAACATTTTATCTTTTGTTGACATTTACTGAAAATTCCAATGAGAAACTTAATTAATCCTAGTTTTCAAAATTTCAGAACTTAAATCCATATTTAAACTCTTTTTCCCTTTAATATCTATTTCTCCGGAAACATCTATCCATAAAACTGTCGCTAGATTATAGGATTGCTATAATGAAACAATTTTAGTATACAAATTCGGTTTTTAAATTCAGTAATACGGAAATAATATGACTCCATCTTAAATAGGACGTAATCAACATGGCAACCTAGAATCATTATTTTATCATGGGATATCATTGTATTAATTACGTATGATAGTAATTAATAGAATGAAGAAACTTTTATTAATATCTTATTTTTAAGTTTTGATTCAATTTTCATAAAATATAAAATGAGTCGACAAAATTCCCCAACGATTATATATATTAAATTTCAAACCATTCGGTTGGGTAGATTTTGCGCTGTTATATGACGGACTGACAGACCGACCAGATGACGACAACAGGTCCTACGTATTTGTATACTTACGAACGCACATATGAAAGAGACATTGCAATTTTTTTTTAACCTTTTACTTAAAATACGTATTATTGATGTGAAATATATTTAAATAAGTTACGAATTCAATTAATATTAACTCCTTAGCTACCAGAAGAAATTATTTAAATGCAGCTTATATCCGATACTGATGGAATGCTACAGAGTGAGCATTTGAATTTAAGTCTGACTGCATAGGATTTACCACTATATTGCTGTTTATTGATTAATATGAGTATTTTAAATTATCCGAGACGTATAGTATTTATTTTGCACCTATGACTCTAAGGATCTGATATGATAATTTATACTTAGAGAATTTTATTAGACAAATTATCAATTAATTATAGAAAAGAAAAAGTTGCGTTGTGAATTATTTTTGAAGTTCGGATCCTCTTTGAGCCAATTACAATCATCAAAGGTTACCTGCAGAGAGTTATGTAACATTAAATAAATAATGGCTTATTTTAAAACATAGATTGTAATATTAAAGAAAACATTTCCTAAAATAAAAGACTTAATATTAATTCAATAAATTAAGTAAACAAAATGAAAACTGACTAAAATTAATTGAATATAAAATTGAGTTTATTTACAAGGTAATTATAATCATGTAATTAAAAACAAACATAAATGTTTAAAAAAAAAAAATTCAATCCTAGTTGAGAACTGTATTCTCAACATTTATTTTCTGAGAATTACAGTTTATCTTACTGAATTAACAAATTCGACTTTGAAAGGCAGAGTTCCATACCCTAGAAGTATTTATTTGATTAGCCTTTTTATGTTTAGATCGGGGTAGGATCTTCATACACACGTAAATTCGTATTATTAAAAGAATATAGCTTAATTAAATAAAATGGAACAATGGTGAAGGAAGATTGTTTGTTACCTTATATTACTAGATAACGTTGACAGCAGGAGGTAATGGCTGACGCGTTTTCGCTTTTTCTTAGCGCGTACATTTCCATCTATTGGCACACACACTCAAAATTTTTTTTTTAGTTAGAGAGCAGTCAACCTTCTACTTTTCCATCTTTTTTTGAATCTCTACTCTCAAGAAAAATCACATTCTTTTCGTGGAGCAAAAAAAAAAAAGGATGGAACCATTTTTCCCTTTTCACATAAAATTAAGGCCTTATACGTTTTAACTTCTTGAAAATTTGCATGTTTCGGCCATACCTCTGATTTTAGAGAGATGACCATTGGCAGGCGGGAGAAATTTGGTACTCCCCTTGAGTGTTTCATAGGTCCGTCGGTACAATAGCGATTCCTCTTGACGCCGTGCTGTGTCTGGGAGGTAAAGATGCTTTTACTTGGGAGGTCTTCGTGCCTATTTAAGCTCTCATAAACAAATGTGTCATATTATTGTTCTGACAATTTTCTCCATGACATTTTTATTAGGTGTAGTTAAATCATTCGTGGGAACGGAAAACCAAATATTTCCTTGACTGCCGTGGTTCACTTTGTTCCATAATTATCTATCTGTATGCGCTGATCCTAAAATGGATCATTAATTTGTATTGTTCACTGTTCACTGATTAAAATGATACCAAATGCTCTGTTAATATGCAGAAAAAAAACCAAATACTTTTTTTTTATAGTGTGTGCTAGTTTAGATCTAGATGGTGGTATTTCTCACCATCATCTCTTCCCGCGACATTAGAAAAAAAAAGGTCAACAGTATCTTTTTTATATATATATATATGTAGCCACAAAGTACTCGATGAAAGTCCATCGTCGTATTATATTGAAGATCAAAACTGAAAATGTTCACATGGAAAAGTCTAGGAACTTGGGATAAGCTGGAGTGTCACTAGGTTTGGAGTGTAAGTAGGTTTGCAACACCAGAAAAAAGTTTTACACATTGGTGAAATAAAGCGTAATCAAAAGTTCACTGTTGAAAAATCTGATGAAAGACATGACTTCTTCAGCAAGTTATCATGTGTAGTTGGTTTCAATTTCCATTGTTCCAAAAACATTTATTAAAATTTTGAGTTTTAATAGGTCCAAATCCAAATAAAGCAGGAAAATTTGAATAAGCCAAATAATAAAATAAAATGCCAGAGAGAAGAAAGAAAAAAAAATTAATTTTCTTTTCCACTCTTATATTTTTAGTTATTACATACATATAAATTGGCAAATCTTTTATTTTAATTATTACAGGCTAATTAGGTACCCATGAATGGAAACACAATATACAGAATCATTTAAAACAAATACTCAATATAATCAGTAAGCTGTATGCATTGATAATGAATACCATACAATTAAAAAAAATTATATAATATATGAGAAACATTGAGAGAAAACACATCTATATAATCACATGTCTGTTGTACTACAATCTTTATTATAAACATAATAATATAATTCTCACATGAATTATTTTCTCTTGAGCAGAAAGGAAAACTTCTTTATTTTTTTTATATATATAAAGAAAATGTTATGTTAAAAAAAAAATCTTATCATTCTTACTAAAACAATTGTTTTGGAATATGTGAAAAGGCTACTTTTCTGAATGAAAGATATTCTCAATAATAATATATTTTCATAAAGGAAACAGATCGAAAAATTGAAATTTTTTTTTCTTTCGATACCAAAAATTTAAATATCCATCGATAAAGTCAAACACAATACCCTTTTAAACTGTCTGCCTTGGAATGAACGGGGTTGGGGAAAAAAAAAGGCAGAAGAAGAAAAAGAAAAAAAACAGTAATCTTTTCTCCCTCTAATCCATCACCGCTAAGCGGAAGGATAGAGAATGACAGCTAGATGACCCTACCTGTGGACAATGACCCATCTCCCTACCTTCGGATTCAGTTGTACACGGGGGACGATTTGCGAAATGATAAGCCGTGTATTAGGTATCTTTCCTCACCTGTGGGTAACGTTTACTAAACTCCTGGATTACTGACAGTGGAAAAAAAAAATCAGTGAAACGATTTGATTGCACGTGTGTCTGTGAAAAGGATTACTCGCAAAAATCCAGCTATCTGTTTTTTATTGTTGAAATAAGATTAAATGTGTGATTAAAATAAAAAAAAAGTCGTGTATACCCGGCTTGGATTTTAAAAAAAATGGGGTATGTAATTAAATCTGTATATCTGCTTAATTTCAGAAAATATTTTCTATAAAAAAAAAAATCGGTACACGTGTAACGTGGTCAAATCCGTTTGCATCGCACTATCTTCTCGTCAATTTATATATTTACTTATTTCTTTATATTGTGTATAAAAACGTAATGTATTATAATATATATATATTTTTAATATAATATTGATGTTCTAGTTACAATTTAAGTTAGCGAGAACAAGCGAGCGTTGCTTTGGACAAACGAAAATGTGCATGCAATTGTAAAATGTTTATTTAATTATTTATTCTTATTATTATTATTATTTTAAAATATATTAACGTGTAAATATACATATTTAAGGAATGGAAAGCGAGCGTTCGCTTTTCTTTTCTCTTATTTTTTTTTTTTTGTTTTATAAAATATTACATATAATAGTTAGAGAAAAAAAAAGATTAAACAAATTCTTTTTTTTTGTAAAGTTTGGAAATTTAGTTAATTAGAAATATCTCAGCTAAATGCATTATTAGATGCTCTGCGCATATAGTCTCAATGTTGCCTGCAAAAACGAGACTTTAACATCCAATAAATTGCTGAAATGATCATTGACATGTATCCAACACCTTGTATTATTATTTTTTTTTAAGTATGAAATAATTTACCTAAATATTTAAGGTATAAATTAAACATCCAATTTATGTTTTGTAATAATTGAAACGTTCAATGGTATTTTTTTATTTTTATTCTTTTTTTGTAATTAAATTATCTGAAATGTTAATCCTTAAGGACAACTAATAATTTTTTTTTTTTTTTTTTTTTTTACTTGTTTGTTTTATAATATGAAATCGTACGATTATTCTAAAATTAAAATTGAAACGCGTTGTTCTAACCAAGTTATAGATTATATCATAAATATTAAACTAAAATAATTTTGTAAAATCTGACCGATTTTTTTTTTGTTATAATAATTCAAGTGGATTCGTCAATCCGTGGCTTTAAGCAAAGGATGAATTATTATAAATATTGGTCAATATAAAATGTTGTATTATTATTATTTATATTTGTGTCGCCGAGTGAATAGATGTTGACTTGTAATTTTAAATCGATTAGTTATATGTTTTGTGCTACATATAAAGACTTTTATTTTCACTTTTAGTAGAGGGGGTAAGGTTATATATTAAATTTTTTTTTGTTTTGTTATATAAATTAGTATAAAATGGGTTTGAAAGGGTGATACCTTGGCAAGGCTGCCTCTGTTTTTATTTTTACCGTAATTATTATTATTTTTTTATTTAACGTGCATGTTTGTTCATAACTCCCTCTGACGAGCCAAATCCCTCAGTAGTACACTGTGTAGCAAAGAAAAAAAAACTTGCAGTATCCTCCCTAAATGATCTTTTTTTTTTTTTTTTAATAGTAACCTGTCCTCAATGTACTGTAAATAAACAATAATGGAAAATTATAAAATGTGTACTAAACTAAAGAAAAATAAGACATCTATAAACAATAAAAATTTAAAATAAATATATACATATTGCCTCGACAGCAATAAAAGAGAAAAAAAATTTCTCGCTTCCCTATCTAGGAATTTATGTGTATAGTCTGTGATTCCACTTTCGTTGGTGAGAATAATTTATTTATGTGGCGTTTAATAGTCGCTTTATCTGGGAATGCAATTTCCTTTAATAGGTAATTGTTATTCCTAAGCTTCCTTACCACCTCGAATGGTCCCAAGAATTTTGGCTGAAGTACGCCTGGTTTACCCACGACTTTTAAGTAGCATTCTTGTCCCGTTTGTAGAAATTTTACTTTTTGGACTGGGGTACTGTCGATGTACTCCGCCATCATTTTTTTTTGGTTTTGTAAGGCTAATTTCTTTATTTCCTCAATATGTTGGACTCTATTTTTAACGTAGGTTTTGACAATTATGTCTTGGTCAGGCAAGTGTATGGAAAAAGGGGTTCTTACTTCCCTACCGAAAAATAGAAGTGCCGGAGAAAATCCCGTAGCTCTATGCGGTGTACTGCTATAACTAATTAAAAAAAAAATCAATTCTGGTATCCCATTCCAGAGAGTTTTTACACATGGCAACAATTGAATTTTTTAATATTTTATTAGATATCTCACAGAGCCCATTACTGCGTGGATTATTCACGGACGTAAAATCTAGGTCTATGTTAAGAGAATCCATGTATTCTTTGAATAAATCGGAGTGAAAATACCGGCCATTATCCAATTTTATGGATCGCGCCAATCCGAAATTACTAAAATAACGATTCAATACATTTAGAAGTGTTTGTGATTCACAATTGCGAACCGGTACAGCCTCCAAGAATCTTGATGTGGAATCAATAATCATAAATACAAATTTATTTTTGCGTAGCGTCATTGGAAGCAAACCAATTAAATCTATATGCAAAACTGATCCGATTTCTTTATCTTTGATTATTTTTTGTGTGGGAACTTTAATAGTTTGATGTTGTTTAGTCGTGTTACATGGTATACATTTAGTACAATAATTCTTTACATCCCTGTACATCCCGTACCAGTAGAATCCAGCTTTTATTATTTGATAAGTTTAAAAAAATCCGAAATGTGGTTTATGAGCTTCCTGTATTATTTCAGCTTTAAGTTTATCCGGAGCAATTAACAGTTCATTTGTATCAGAGCCTGGCTTTAATATTAATATTTCTTTTTGATTGAGAGTGAATTTTTTTGTGGTTTTGTTTTGTTTGTCAGTTTTAATTTTGTTTATTATTTTATTCAATTTTTCGTCTTCTAATTGTTGTAGTTTAATGTTTTCATCTGATAGAGCTTTGTTTACCGTAAACAATGAATTTTGCAATTTTTCTCTTGAAATTATATTATTAATGTTCCTCGAAACATAATCAGCAGGATTTTTAGATCCCTCGATATGCTGAAAAGAGTAGTTAAAAGGGGACAAATTGTCCAACCACCTTGCTACAATGTCTGGTTGCTTTTCCAAATTTAAAAAATA
Organism: Maratus michaelseni; assembly: GCA_963931845.1. Lineage (NCBI taxonomy): Eukaryota > Metazoa > Arthropoda > Arachnida > Araneae > Salticidae > Maratus > Maratus michaelseni. The sequence continues at coordinate 56,928,875 of OZ007596.1, forward strand.
CGTTAGCGCTTTGGAGTCTGTATAAATATTAAATTTTCTCCCTGCGAGAATATGCTTGAAATACATCACCGCTTCATGAACCGCCAGTAGTTCGAGTTTGAAACTGGGGTAGTTCCTTTCGGGATCCCTTAATTTTCGCCCAAAATGTTCAATTGGCAGCTGTTCTCCGTCGTATTCTTGTGCTAAAATTCCAGAAATAGCTGTTTTAGAAGCGTCTGTGATTAAAATGAAATCTTTTGAGAAATCCGGGGGTTTTAATGTGGGATTTTTAACTATCGCTGCTTGGATTTCTTTGAAAGCATTTTCTTCTATGTCAGACCATTTAAATTTCACTTTGTCTTTAGTAAGATTAATTAATGGGTCAACTATTTTAGAATAGTCTTTAATAAGCGATCTAAAATAATTCGAAAGACCAAGTAGAGATTTAACTACCTTCTTATTTTTAGGTTTAACTAAATTTTGAATTTTATCTATGTTTCTTTTTGAAGGAGAGTATCCTTCGCTGTTTAGGGTGAAACCGAGAAATTCGATTTCTGACATACAGACTTGTATTTTAGTAGGCTCAATAGTTAAATTATTTTCAATAAAAGCTTTAAGGACTTTGTCTAACAGATCTAACATTTCTTCGAGTGAGTCGGCTGCTAGGATCACATCGTCAATAAAATAAGCGACTTGATCTTCATTAAAGTGGCCCAACACCTTATCAATTAATTCTGCAAACACCGCAGTACTGAGGCGCGTTCCGAAAGGCAATCTTAAAAAGGAGAATTTACCGTGCTCCGTTATGAAAGCTAATTTTTCAGTGTCTTCTTCACGTAAATTTATTTGGAAAAACGCACTGTGTAGATCCAGTACTGTATAATATTTTTTTCCACTCATTCTCCGCAGAATCTCTTTAATTTCGGGTATGGGGTACGCATAATTTTGAAGTATTTCATTTAAAAGTCTATAATCGACCGCCATACGATATTTAACTTCATTAGCCTGTTCGTTTTTCTGCAAAGATTTTTTTTTAACGAAAATAACAGGGAAAGCGTAATCAGAGTTGGATTTACGAATGATATTTGCTCTCAAAAGTTTTTCAATTTATTTTTTAGCATACTCCTTAACATTGTGTGCAGTTTTGTATGGTTTAGTCTGCAGAGGATAATTATGTATTAAATTAAATCTTGGGACGACTAATGAAGATTGTCCGAGTGTATCGTAATTCTTAGAAAAGGCATGTGCATTATTTAGAAGTATTTTTTTTAATTTTTCTGCTGTGTCCGAGTCTAAATGTTGTAAATTAAAGTCGTCTGATCTAAGTTCTGCTTTTCTCCGTTCACGAACTTGCTCTAAATTCAGATTATTAATGTGCACTACCTGCTTCGTTACTTCTTGACCCTCAGTGTCAACTGATTTTATTTCAAAATGTTTAGAAATTTTGCCAATGTTCATTCCCTCTGTTAAGATAATTTTTGTTGTGATTTGTTAGTGATTATTATATGAATTTTATTATCCTTGGCAATTTCGTGAATTGATGTTTTATAATAAATTTTCATATTATGTTTAATCGGTTCCAAGAGTATTGTATTTGTAGTTGCGAATTTATCTGGATCTAATAGTAATGCAACAATTTTTTTTTCGCCTGGTAGTAACTCCGTTGTCTGTGTTAGTTTTGCTGTAACAAAATTTTTGTGCGAGATACGTTTTTTTTTCTTTTTGCGTATTGTTTCTTTATTTTGATTCTCATTAGAGTTAGCAGTTAAGTTACTTATCAGACTTTGAGGTTCATTTTCTAGAAATTGAATAGCAATGTTTTTGTTTTTTAATTTCATGGTTTTATCTTCAAAATCTAGGATAATATTATTTGTTTTGAGGAAATCGAATCCCAATAGCATATTGTAGTTCCGACCAAAATCTTGAGTTGTAACATAGAATGCCCCCGATACAAAAACGTTTTCCAATTTGAAAGTTAATTTAATGCATTGCTTAAAAGAGATTGTCGAATTTGTTAATGTTTGAATTTTTACCTGGTTATAGAGATTTTTATATTTTACGTGTGCATTCTTTAATTGTTCGAACAATATAGGTGATGCCAAAGTTACTGCCGCCCCACTGTCTGTCAAAGCATTAATCTTAACACCATTAATTTCAAAAGTAATAATCGAAAGTTGAGAATTGTCATTACTTTTGACACTAGCAATAATTTTGTTATTTTTTTTAGACCCGCAGTGAGACTTACGCGGGTGCCTTGTATTTGAGAATGTAAGTCCCGACTTTAGTTTCCCTTATTGTTACTAGAATTCTGATCATGATCTTTATCTTGTTTATTGTTTTCAAATGTCTGCTGTGAATTATTTTTTTTTGTATAATCCTGTTTTTTATAATTATTTTGCTTGTAGCCCCCTCTATGCCCTCTATAATTTCTTCGCTGGTCATATGATCTCTGTTCGTTGAAATTGCCTCCATAATTTCCGAAACTGGGATATGATATCGGCATAAATTGTTGGTGGGGTGGGGGTGGTGCATAGTACATGTACTGAGGAGCAGAATATTGCATAGGGTTGAAGTTTTGGTGCGTGTAATTTGGGGTTTGCTGAAAGTTTCCCTGAGCTTGTTGGTTTCCCCCTTGATAAAAATTTGGTTTTTCGATTTGAATATTCTCAGGAATTTTTTTATTTTCGTCCACGTAATTACTGCTGTTTTGTTCGTTGCCCTTGTAAAACCAACAATGTGGGTTCGTATGGGATGTGGATTTACAGTACTTGCAAAACCTAGTTGTATCATTGTTAGTGGCATTTACCTTTAATTTTATGTTATTTAATTCCGCGGTTAATAATTTTATATTCTCTGCACTTTCTACATTGAGTTTAAGCAGTTCATTTAACAAATCAGAATCTTTAGTTTTGGAAATGCTGTTGATGTCCTTTAAATTGACATGTGAATAAGCCTCCTCTAATTTTAAGGCTATGTTGCACGCTGTTTTAAAGTCCGGCGGAGAGTTTTTTCTTACTTCCAGACTTAAATCACTACGAATTGATTCCAAAAACTGAGATAATTTGATCATTTCCATGAATGTAGAGCTGTTGTTAGCTCCTATATCTTGCCCACTTTTTTTTAGATAAAGGTCTGCTGCCGCATTAAATTCTAATATAAATTCGTTCATGTTTTGTTCCGGTTTTTGTTTGAGATTGCAAAATTTCTTTTGCGCTTCTAGAAATGTGGTTTTGGGTTCGAATAATTGTTTTAACTTTGTTTTAAAGGTTTCTAAGTTCTGTTCCACGAACAAATTTTGATCCCTCATCAATTTATCTTTAGCAGGTCCTACAATTTTCGCCTTTAATATAGTTAATTTAGAATCATTATTCAATTCAGTTTTATTGATGAGATTGTCAAATTGTAAGAAAAAATGGTTAATATTTGCTTCCTTTTTTCCATCATAGTATGGAATCAGATTAATTAGGCTATCTGCATTTGGGGTGTCCATTGTAGTAATTTTAGGAGTAGCTTTTTCAGAATTTATAATTTTCTTCTCTTTCTTTTTTTTCTTATTATTATTATTACTATTATTACAAATAATATTAGTGTCTACAGTTTGATTATTTAATTCGCGTAATTGTTGTCTAGTTTTGACACCAGTATCTATTCTACTAATTCTTTGACTTTTACGCTTATTCATCCAATTAAAGTACAAAAATCATAAAATAGAGAGAGAGCAAAAAAAAAAAATTGTTTAACATAAAATAAAAGATTCCCAATGGTGAATTGTTATGCACTGTTCGAGAAATTAATTATATATAATATATATCATTTCAATATTTGAGCATTATTATGTATTTATTTTATATTTGCTGCTGTTGCAGTATATGTAACACAAGTCATATTTTCAATTCTCTGTTAATACAAATCAATCCAATAACACTTATTATTATTTAATATATCATTATATATTTAGCGAGGTACCCAAAAAGAGTTGCCAAGTATATGCATGTTACAGAGTGTGTATGAAGATTCCCCAGTGAATGCTTAAATTTTTTTTATATTAGTTGTTGAAAGGAGGCAAAAAAAATTTTTTTTAAAGAATTTTAAAATTAAGAATTTTTTTTTTTTTTTTTTGCAGTCTTAATATTGCATATATATTTTTATATTTAAAAAAAATTATACAATAACCTAAAGTTCTATTTCTAAAATTAAATTAATATATTAAAATAATTTAGAAAGAGGTAACGGTACCACTTCTAATTCGGAAAACCCTATGATAGAATGCTACAGAGTGAGCATTTGAATTTAAGTCTGACTGCATAGGATTTACCACTATATTGCTGTTTATTGATTAATATGAGTATTTTAAATTATCCGAGACGTATAGTATTTATTTTGCACCTATGACTCTAAGGATCTGATATGATAATTTATACTTAGAGAATTTTATTAGACAAATTATCAATTAATTATAGAAAAGAAAAAGTTGCGTTGTGAATTATTTTTGAAGTTCGGATCCTCTTTGAGCCAATTACAATCATCAAAGGTTACCTGCAGAGAGTTATGTAACATTAAATAAATAATGGCTTATTTTAAAACCTAGATTGTAATATTAAAGAAAACATTTCCTAAAATAAAAGACTTAATATTAATTCAATAAATTAAGTAAACAAAATGAAAACTGACTAAAATTAATTGAATATAAAATTGAGTTTATTTACAAGGTAATTATAATCATGTAATTAAAAACAAACATAAATGTTTAAAAAAAAAATATTCAATCCTAGTTGAGAACTGTATTCTCAACATTTATTTTTTGAGAATTACAGTTTATCTTACTGAATTAACAAATTCGACTTTGAAAGGCAGAGTTCCATACCCTAGAAGTATTTATTTGATTAGCCTTTTTATGTTTAGATCGGGGTAGGATCTTCATACACACGTAAATTCGTATTATTAAAAGAATATAGCTTAATTAAATAAAATGGAACAATGGTGAATGAAGATTGTTTGTTACCTTATATTACTAGATAACGTTGACAGCAGGAGGTAATGGCTGACGCGTTTTCGCTTTTTCTTAGCGCGTACATTTCCATCTATTGGCACACACACTCAAAATCTGTTTTTTAGTTAGAGAGCAGTCAACCTTCTACTTTTCCATCTTTTTTTGAATCTCTACTCTCAAGAAAAATCACATTCTTTTCGTGGAGCAAAAAAAAAAGGATGGAACCATTTTTCCCTTTTCACATAAAATTAAGGCCTTATACGTTTTAACTTCTTGAAAATTTGCATGTTTCGGCCATACCTCTGATTTTAGAGAGATGACCATTGGCAGGCGGGAGAAATTTGGTACTCCCCTTGAGTGTTTCATAGGTCCGTCGGTACAATAGCGATTCCTCTTGACGCCGTGCTGTGTCTGGGAGGTAAAGATGCTTTTACTTGGGAGGTCTTCGTGCCTATTTAAGCTCTCATAAATAAATGTGTCATATTATTGTTCTGACAATTTTCTCCATGACATTTTTATTAGGTGTAGTTAAATCATTCGTGGGAACGGAAAACCAAATATTTCCTTGACTGCCGTGGTTCACTTTGTTCCATAATTATCTATCTGTATGCGCTGATCCTAAAATGGATCATTAATTTGTATTGTTCACTGTTCACTGATTAAAATGATACCAAATACTCTGTTAATATGCAGAAAAAAACCAAATACTTTTTTTTTTTATAGTGTGTGCTAGTTTAGATCTAGATGGTGGTATTTCTCACCATCAGATACACTGGAAGAGAGTAAATTAAATAAAACAGACAATAAGTATAACTATACATATTTGACTATCCTGAATACACAATTTATTTACATAAACTTAGGCGTATTTTAATGTAGTTCTCAAAAAAAATTGCTAAATTAAAGTTATGCAGAAAGCATGCAACAAATGTATATTCCCAAATACGTATATGACAAATATCAAATAATTGCTTACTGAAAAAATTGGCAGAAAAACAGGAAATACAAAGAAAAGCCTCTGTTCTTCCTGTTATTCACCATAATTCCTAAATTACTTTGCCGAATGACTTCATGTTTGGCTCCGAAAGTAAAATTTAGGGAATAATCTAAATATGATGTCAAACTTGGATGTTCGCATTGAAAATTATAGAGTTTGTTACTATTTCCATGTGGACATGGCACCCTAAGCTCAATGTTGTATAACAAATATGTGATGTGTGGATAGAGGAAAAGGTGACTTCATTTTTCGATTCAGTGTCAACAAAAGCATAAAATTTAGTTATTCAGGTTTCTGTTCTGAAAATTATTTTTCTATTTATATATATTAGTGTAATTTATAATAATAATAATACAGTAAAACCTGAGAAAATGGAACCTGTCCATTGCCGAATTCCGTCTTAACCGGAAACATTTCATGGTCCCAGTGGAAGGAATACTAAGCAATCATACCGGATAAGATCGAAAATTGACTAAAACGGAATTTTCTTCCTATCCTTAACGATTCCGTTTCAGGACGTTTTACTGTAAATTACAGCTGAAAATAACTACTCGTTAGTTGCCAGTAGAAGATTAAACTTTGAAATATGGCGACTAAACATTTCAGTCGATTTCCTTTCGATTCAAGAAAACTCACATTATCATGAAAAATTAATATCTATATACTATCTACATAAATTGCAAATAGGAATTTTGTTCCTCCTGCTGATAATTTGAGATCTGCTAAATTGATTTTGATGCGAATTGCACAGTTAGTTAGAGCATTTTTCAGGGAAAAGTTTTAGTATATAACACATCGTTCTATGTTGCTTAATTATAGAATTATGCGGTATAGCTCTATAATCAGGTGAATCCGATTATGAAAGATCTGCCTTTTTAAAAAGTTCTGCTAGACGGATTTTGAAAAGACTTGCATTGATAGTTAAATAATTTTTTAGGGATGGTTTTAGTACATTTATTGCATATCATTTTGAAATTCTTTACCCAGACCTGCCAAGTCTCCGGCTTTTTGGATACCAGTAATTTAGTACAGAAAATGTTGTTTCATTGAATCGAAGCATTTTGCGATTTAAAATAACAATATTTTCCCTAAAAATTTACTGATGTGCCAAAAGCCGGAGACTTGGCAACTCTGCTTTACCAAATCCTATACTGTAAATGATCAACTAAAAGAGTTGGTCCATAACATTCCAAATTTTGTTTAACACATTTGAAAATAAGCTAGCACAATGAAGTTTGTATTATTTCCAACAATTCGGAAGGACATTGTAGGTAAAGGTCTATATTGCTTTAAAACTGAAGGACAAATTCACCGATATATTTCGTTTGATTCGAGGTTATTTTGAAAACCGACCAGCGTAGCGAGCGAAGCCTGCTAGTTTCATATAAAAATTGTTATTTACCTCTTGTATCATTGAATAACTATAACAAACAGAAGGCTCATAAATGTTTGTTTATTTATATAACGTTATATAACGATGTTTCAGGGATAAAGGAAACTGAATCCATTAAAATAAAGTTCGACTTTGTGCAGTTAAATTAATATTTGTCATAATATTTACTTAAGAGCCAACACTAGCCATGTAAAGACACTCGCAAGCTAACCTTAAACCTATGGGAGCGTTCTATACAAATCTCTCGGTTGCACTTTAATATTTTTAAATGATTTTTTTCTTTTTTGCATAAGATTGCTTAGGTTGATCTCTAACCAGGCTAGTTTGTACTTTTTCGATTTTGGTATTCTAATGTTTGTATTTTAGATAATAGGTTCTAGATGGCAGCACTACAAATTTGCAAAGCTCTGTCTGTACGGCATTGCCATCTATTTCATTATTTTTATTGTACTGCAAATAGCCACTAAATGTTGTGTAGTTATGTAATGTGTGTGTTGTGATGTTATATCTTGTTGTTTGTATATTAAGCCTCTAATTGCTATGCCTCACTCGTGCATCTCATTTAAGTATTTAGTAATCTTAATTAATTAAATAGTTAAGATATAGCTGGTTTAAATTAATTCAACGTTACTTTCCCTTTCGAAACCGGTTCCAAAAAAGGAAAATAGCCTCATAAAAACAACTGCAACCAAAATAAAAAAATACAAATTGAGAACGTTAGCGATTGACCTCAGTTATCCTATGCAAAAAAAAGTCATTTAAAAATATTAAAATGAAAACGAGAGATTTGAAAATCGCACTCCCATAGGTTTAACATTAGCTTCCGAGTTTCTTTACCCGAGTGGTGTTGGCTTTTTTAAAGGTAAAGTTGACTCATAAAAATCAGCTTTCATTGCTATTTTACAAGTGTATTACTCATTTTCATCTACTCTTAGATTTAAATAAAAATAACTTTAAGAAACTTACATTGCTTTTTGCAGTTTTCAAATGCTACTTTCATACGTTTTGCTTGCTAGTAAAAATATTCACATTAATGTCTAGTAAAATGTAACTACTAGTCAGAAACTGGCTACTAAAAAAAAATTTATATGCTGGCCAATGGCTACTATCTAATATATACTCAGCTTTATTTTAATTATAACAAAGTAAATCAATGTAAAAACGAAACCTGTCTTTAACGAAATCTTGTTTTTAACAAAAAAGTTGAAAATTCATGACAGGAGGATTACCGTACCCTTATACCTGCTGAAACGGAAACTTGTCTAAAACGGATTTTTTTCAGGTTCCTAGCGATTCTGTTTCCACATATTTTACTGTATAATGATATTTTTTCTAAAAATAATGACTTCATCAAACAGTAATCTAATGATAATTTTTGTAATACATCCTATTGTTATTAAATGTTTGTTATACGTATTTTTAAATATGAGACTGGTATTTACGATTGCTTTTTTGTTTTAGGTGAGTTTTCTGTTACATATGTTTGCATTCCTATTGCTTAACGCAAAGGTGGGTCACCTTTTAAAGAATATATTTTTATTATCTGATATTTATATATACATATATAACAAATATTTTTTATATAAATATATGATATCTAGAAAGTATGTTCCGTTTCTAATTTATCCTGCAGCTGTCCTGTGTTCTCGAGAATGCTAATGAGTATCGAGTAGTTGAATTAGAGGTCTGCGCGGACAGGGGGCAAAAAAAGGACCCGCGAGCAAAAAAATATAGACAAACTTTCGAACGGACCGATAAAAAAATTAAATGGGCTCACCGGACCGATAAAAAAATTCAGCGGGGCGACCGGTCCGATATAACAAATTTAAAAGAGTCGGAATAAGCTAACGAAATATGCACAATTTTCGATAGATCTGATTGAGCTGAAAATAATTTATAAATGTGATTCAAGAACCGATGCTATTTTGAAATCAATACATAAATTTAGCATGTCCAGCGTACAGATCTGCATTGGACATTTACATCGTGTCTGAACCCGGGCTTGTTATTTTCAGCTGACTCGGGCCAAACTCAGGTTTACATTTTTCTCTTACATGCTTGAAGGCAAGGCCTAAATTTTCCCCAGAACGTTTAGGGCAGGAATTTTATTTATAAAAATAAATGTAGTGATAATGAACCTTTGCTAACGGATTCTTTGAAATATATGTTAATAAATTACAGAGAAATATTTGAAATATGATATTTTTAAAAATCTTTTTTATTTTATTTTAAATTACATTAATTTTTAAAGGAGTCTTTATTTAAATGTGATGTCTAAGAGTCTAACGCTCGTATTCAGCACTTATTCCAATTCTCCGTTAACCGGTTAACCCGGTTTTCCCCGAAGTGGCTCGCGATGTAGGACTTTCCAAAATGAAAGTCCGTCGCATTTTGAAGCATCTACATTGGAAAAGTTACATTATGAGATTTAGTTCACGCTCTCAACGAATATTATAAGGACAGAGGAGTGTAGTTGTGTACACATTCTTTTTAAACACCCTGTATTATCATCACCTCTAAGCCGAAAGATATCCTTCTTTTAGAAACAACCCCTCTTCTTCAGTATTTTCTTTTCAACGTTCATTTCAAGAACATATGAAATGACGCTTTATGTAAAAAAGCTAAATATAACGCCGTTTATTGTTTTAAAAGATAAAACTTCTCTCTCTCTCTCATTTTTTTTCACTGCACGTACCGTCGTGCATGCCTGAATTTCGAGGCAGGAAGGTAGGGAGGGGTAGAGTCTACGAGATGACAACCAAGATAGAATCACCTCAGCAGGGGTGGAAGCACACGAACATCAAGATATGGCATCTGGCTTTCCGTGGTGCTAAGAATGTATTGTTGTTAAAACATTGTGTTACCAGCACTCTAAAAAAAAATCCGTGAAAATACAAGAGATTTTCCGTTAAATTTTACGGAGAAGTTTCATTTTTCCAAAACAACAGTACAATTTCCGTAAATGACATTAGTTCCGTAAAGAAGATTTCAAATCCGTAAATATGCAGAAAGTTTTCCGTAAATTTAATGGATTTTTCCGTATTTCTTACAAAACTGTACAATGTCCGTATTTCTTTCAAAACAGTGCCATTTCCGTAAATGACGTTTAGAGGTTTGCGTACAGCCTTGTTTGAAATGCGAATTAAGATTGTTGTATTTACTAGAGTTCTTCTAGGATCCAGGTCTGAACCAGTCCTACCCGTGGGCCTATTTTTTTGTCATTAGACTCGGGCCAATCCTGGAACTCATTCTAACCGGGGTTGTGTCTGGGCGGTAATTTTTTGTGAAAATAATAGTGATATTTTTATTTTTAGTGAAATCTTTAGAAATTTATTTTATTTTCATAAATTACAGAAAAATATTTTTTTAAATCTACTTTTTTTTTTCTTTTATATTGCTTTAAATTGTGAATTTTTTCACAGACGTTTTAAAATTTAGGTTTAGTAAAAATTAGTAAAATTTTAACTTTATTAACGTGAGGCAATATTAGGTTATTAAAGGTTTCATAAAATATTATCTTTGCAAATTATCGATATGTATATTGTATTGAACAAAACTGATTTCTCTTATAAATTTGTGAATTAAACTAAAATTTATTATTTTACAAATTATAATTTTTTACAAAGTTTATATGTTTTTCTTTAAATTTATAAAAGTAATTAATATTTTTTCTTTACTTTCATAAAAATGAAGTTTATGATTTTATTAAGTTTATAATTTATTTCGTTAGTTTATAATTTTATAAATTAAACTAAATTAATAAGTCCAAATTTAAACTTACCTATCCCAAGGTCATTAATTTCAAAATTTTCTCTAAAAATCTATTTTTTTTATTTTAATATTTTTAAGGTTTCATAAAATAATATATTTGCAAATTATCGGTATGTGGGTATTAAACTAAACTGATTTGTGTTATATTCTTGTGAATTAAACTAAAATTTATTATTTTATAAATTATAATTTTTTACAAAGTTTATATTTTTTTCTTTAAATTTATAAAAGTAATTAATATTTTTTTCTTTACTTTCATAAAAATGAAGTTTATGATTTTATAAAGTTTATAATTTATTTCGTTAGTTTATAATTTTATAAATTAAAGTAAATTAATATGTCCAAATTTAAACTTACCTATCCAAAGGTCATTAATTTCAAAATTTTCTCTAAAAATCTATTTTTTTATTTTAATATTTTTAAGGTTTCATAAAATAATATCTTTACAAATTATCAGTATGTGGGTATTAAACTAAACTGATTTGTGTTATATTCTTGTGAATTAAACTAAAATTTTTTATTTTACAAATTATAATTTTACAAAATTCATAATTTTCTCTTTAAATTTATAAAAAATAATTAATAACTTTTTGTTTACTTTATAAAATTATAAACTTCATTTTTATAAAAGTTTATAATTTATTTTGTTAGTTTATAATTTTTATAAATTAAACTAAATTAATTTAAACTAAATTATTAAGTCTAAATTTAAACTTACCTATCCTAAAGTTATTAATTTCATAATTTTCTCTAAAAATCTATTTTTTCGTTTTGATATTTTAAAAATTATTCATTTTAATAGAACCATACACAAAAGCTCGCAGCACAGCTGAAATATAATAATTTAATTTATTATAAATTTGTTTATTCACATAAGTTTTTAAACTAAGAGATAAAGTAAATTTACTTTAATAGCATGTAATAAATACGTCTGCTTAAGAAAAATATTGTTTTTACTGAAATTGATAAATAAATCAACACACAAATTATTTAAAAAAGTATATTTACTATTGCAAAAATAAACAATCATTACTGATATTACAATATTTTACGCATATAATACATAAAAAATTTAAATTTATCTGTTATAAAGCATCAAATAATAAAAAGCAAAACATAGAACAATTTTGAAAAGAAAATATTAAAAACATTGGATCTCTGAAAGCATCCATCTAACTACCAGAACTTCAAGTTATTGCAACGTTAAAAGTATCTCATATAAGTAGCAACATTTGAGTGAGTGACGTATCAAACCGCTGTGTAGTAGTCTAGCGCGCTCGTTTTGTAACCGTAGGGTCTTGGGTTCGATACTCACCGAGGGAAGTGGTGGTTGTTTATTAAAAACTCGCTTAGAAATGAAAGAAAAAATAAACGAAGCTTATCTATCCCTTATAAGGTGTTCCTTGAGAGATACGTTTTTTTTTTTTTTTTTTTTTTTTTGGTCCTATAAAATTTATTTTAACGACATAAAAATTTCTAAAAAATACGGAAGATATCTGTTATAAAACGGAAAATTAAAAACGGATATTTCAGAAATCACGAAAAATTTCCTGGAATTTACGGAATTTTTTTCCCGTTAAAATACGGAAATAGTACTGGCGTCTCGATTGCCAGTACAATTTCCGTTATTTTCAGGAAATTTTTTTTACAGTGAGTGTAAAGTGTAATTTCGACAATATTGGGACAACTTTAATACTTATCATTCTTAATACATATCATTAATATTAATAGGTATCATTTAAAGCAGAAGTGTCCCACCTACAACCCGTAAAGTGCTGTAATGAATCCGGACCAGTAAAGAGTTAAAAAATGCCGTAAAAAAATTGATATTTCAAATGTAGCTTTTTTAGGTGCGTTCGTAATTATATAAATACGTAGCACCTGTTGTCGTCCTCTGGTCCGTCCGTCTGTCTGTCCGTCCGTCTGTCCGCATATAACAACGCAAAAACTACCCAAACGAATGGTTTGAAATTTAAGATCTTTGCAGAATTTTGTCGAGACATTTCAAATTTTATGAAAACCGAATCAAAACTTTAGACGATATTAATAAAAATTAAGAAATTTGAATTTAAAAAAAAATCGGCGCTTTCTTGTTATAGGAGCTTCCGAGGTTCAATCGTCAAGCGACCGAGATACTTATTTTATGACAGAAATTAATCTGCAGACGATATAAATTCACTTCGCAGAATTAAATATCATCAAGATCTGATCATTTATATAACTAGCCATAGTACGAAAGCACCTCATTTGTCACGTTTGACGTACAATTTCCAACTTGTTTACTGTTAAATGAATAAGTTCCTATGGAAATGGAATCACCAAAAGAGTTAGTTCTTCGTCACTCAAAGTCTAAAAATGTATGACGATTGTCTGAGGAGCATAATTACGATTTTTATTTTAATTCACTGGATAATGAAGTAGAGTCCTGCAGGGGTCGGGTTGTACTCGGCCCGGAATCGAAAAAGCTGCTTAAAGTCAACCCGGAACTCGAACGAAACGGGCCACACATCAGCCCGAAGCCAAAATATTCAAACCCGAATTCTAACTAAAAGAAAATTAGTTTATATTTTAATGCATTTATGGATAAACGCTCTACAATTACATCTCTATAATATCAATTTTATCTTTTACTTTTTTTTTTTGTATAAAAATGAACATAATATGCACTCATTAATATTCAAATATACAGATTTTTCATTAAAAAAATATTTAGAACATTCTTTTGAAAAGTCGGGTCAAGTCGAACCCGAACCGAAAGAATTAAAACTAAACCCGAAACCGATTTGAACCCGAAACATTTAAACTCAACCCGATCCGCACAGAAAACAATTCGCACTGGGGGGTCCGCCTGACAACTTAACCAGGACATGTGCTGTATATACCGTCTCAGTGTCCGTGGTCAAGAAAACATAGTTGGGCACTGCCGGCCCATGATATTTCATGGGCCATAAAAAAAAGCGTTCGTTAAGTCTGCCCAGAGCCCACAAAAATCATAGTCGGGAACTAATAGTATTTTTTTATATAAAGATAGTCTTTAAGAGCACAAAAGACATAGCATGCTACAATTTTTTGAATTTTCAATGTTTCTCTAATAATTCTAAATATATATACATTTTTACATAAATACACCCCAAACAAAGCCTCTAAATACATAAATAAGTAATACCATTGACCATTTCAAATTTCACAAGTCATTCATACAACCTTATAAGCATTGCGGAGTTCAAATTTTTTAGTGCTGTTACAATCACTGTGACAAGAAAGATTCATCCCTAACTGACTCCGTCGCAAATCATCGTATAAAATGTGACTGGTACCAATCGATTAGTAATAACATGTACTAATGAATGTTATACTTAAATTTTGCTTAGGGGTCACCTATATATAAAAACTGTGACAAACTTTAAATTTTTTTAATATTAACCCCTAATTTTGACATCACATTTGTATTTTTCGGTAAATTTTAGCTTAGGCTAACAAATGTGAAGTCATTCAGGCAAGTAGTTTAGGAATTATGTAAGTTTAAATAGACAGACATACATGCATGAAAATATTTCCCTTTAGACATGGGGGGAGGGGGGAGGCTCGTGTAAAGTCTGCCCAGAGCCCACAAAAATCATAGTCGGGAACTAATAGTATTTTTTGATATAAAGATAGTCTTTAAGAGCACAAAAGACATAGCATGCTACAATTTTTTGAATGTTCAATCTTTTTCAAATAATTCTAAATATATATACATTTTTACATAAATACACCCTAAACAAAGCCTCTAAATACATAAATAAGCTATACCATGCATATATGTATAACCATTTTACAGTTTTTGTCAGCATGCAATTTTTATAAAATATAATAAAGCTGCGCAATTGAAATTTCACATGCTTGTATAACTATTTCTTTTTTTTTTTTTTAATTTAAACTACGTAAAATTTTTAATGTAACTGTAATGTTACTAAAGATATATAGGAATGTACTAAATTTTTTTCACCTATTTTCTGAATGTTACGGTAATTATTTTTTAAAATTATTTATTTTGGAGGAAACTGAAAAATGCTTCTTCTTATTATTAATTTGTAACTTTTTAACCTACGAGTGAAATTGTTAAGAAGTTATATCTCGAATATATTTTTAGAAATTGTGCCTAACTAACCTATATAGTCATAAACATTTGAGCAAAGGAAAGTAAAAATTAATCACCCACAATAAATAAAATTATATATGTAACAAATCTTTTTTGTATTATATATAAACTGAAATACATTTCAGCTATAAATAAAAATTTCTTGTACGTCTGCTTTCAAACAAATTACAAGATTATAAATATCATGCTAAATTTTGCTTCGTTCGATTCGTCGCGTTCGTTTGTTTTGTAAGATATCATATGGATTGATACCTGTACTACGGGCCTGTTCGGGTTGTGTTACACCCGACCCGATCCAGAAAATTCTATTTGAAGACAATCCAAAACCCTGTCCGAACCCAACAAAATGATTTTTTTTCCATGATTCGAACCAAACAAATCAATTTTCGTGGACACCAAACCTGATATACTGGCACCCAAAACCCGACATTGAAGAAAATTAATATTATATTTTATTGAATACAAAAAAAAAATGTTTATATTTATATAAATTTTATTTTTTATTTAAAGAAATGATCATATATGTGTTCTTTTATATTCAAATATGTTTGTTTTTTAATCTGAAGCACTATTTTGGAATTTTCATTTCAAACATTGAGTTAACGCAAAACCCATCTAAACCTGATAAAATACACACCATCCGACCCGCGGATCGTATCGGTTCAGGTAAAATCGGGTTATTCTATCCGATGCAGAACTCTAATTATGAACTTTAAAATAGTCTTTAATGGATACCTTGTAAAAAATGAAACGTAAGAAAGTTAACTTCTCAAGTGGTATAGCAGGAAGTAAAAATCTTCTTCACCTTCCTCTCATACAGTCAATCATTAAATAAGTGTTCCATTCACCCTTTTATAAAGGTGATATAAGGGCGAAGAAGTAGTGAATAAAAATATCACACACGGCTTCTGCATCGAGTTGTATGCCGCTAAAAAAGGAATCGTATCTTTTGCGAGATACGAAAATTGTTTCCACCGAAAAGTGCTTCAATTAATTGTCTGCCACGGCGGATGATGCCATTCAGGAGAACGATTTTATGACTTCGAAAATGGGCGAGGGAAGAATGGCGTTTACTCATAGTGTCGCCTCCATGTCGGTAAGTGTATGGCAATAGATACTTGAAACAAATGGGACTATCTTAGGTTTATAGATGAACAGATTTTCGTTTATAAATAAAGTAGTGCTTGGACTATGCAAAGGATTTTAGCTTCTTAAATTGGAAAATTTATGAGATTTTTAACAAAATTTAATTGGCTCTGTGTGAAATTTGATCATCAAGAACGGATTTCTCAATGAGTTACAGTGTTAAATTCTGACATTTTTCTCCAGGAGGTATTTATGCATCTCCATGGGATGGAGACACTGTGGTGTTCCGGGGAGGGAATTGCACCTCTAGATCCTTAACAAGCTTAAAATCCCAAATCTTCCAGGGGGCGATTATAATCCCCCAGAGCCACCATGTCAAGTGTCCCGATTTTTAGAAGTTAAAAGATACGTCCCGTGGACCATTGCGCGGGACCCCAAATGTCCCCCATTTTTAGATGCACAACCACTTTTTAAATTTTCACACACATTTCTTACTCTGTGTTGAGTTCCTAAACTAGTGAAAATTTTAAGAAATATAAGCAAGATTTAGTAAATGAGATAACCATATTTTTAAAGACCACCATAGGTGTTTATATGAAATTTATAGAAAAAGGAGTCGTACGTTGCGAGAGATATGACATTGGTTTCATGAAAAAGCGTTTCAATTAATCATCTGCAACGGCGCATGATGCCATTCAGGAGAACTATTTTATGACTTCGAAAATGGAAGAGAAAAGAGTGGCGTTACTTATACAATGTCGTCGTCACGTTCTCCGCGTGTATGACAATAAATACTTGAAACAAAAGGACCAATATTTGCGATTAATTATTGATTTCATAAGCAGATTTCCATTTATAATAAATTAGTGTTTCGAACATGAGAAGATTTTTGGCTTCTTTAACTCTTTAGCGCTCTCAAGTTCTTTTAAAGTCTGGATTTAAGTGGCATGTTTTTTAGAATAGTTTTAGAACTTCAAGAAATTAGAATTTCTGCAGCTTTGTCTCATAATACTAAGAAAATATACTTCTTAAATACACTATAAAAAAAAAGCTAACGCAACCTGTTTCGACAGTAATAATCTTCCTTCGTCAAGCATAAAAGAACATCCTACCCCTACGAAAAGGACGTGCTACAGTAGTACGTACCCGTCAATTGCATCAATTGCGTTGAAAAAAGCAGATAGACTATCTACTCCAGACACAGAAATGAAAGTCATTGTTCATGCTCTAACAACATAGATAAAAACTAGACTATACCAGTTGAAATGAACAGTCAGTAGAACGCTGGAATGCACACACGGGTACAAAATAACCAGTAAGATTGCCCTTTAGAGGCGATAATGGGCAACTTAACCTATCGTGATAAACTTGGTATCTCAAAGAATGTTAAAAGGGCGGATCTAGAGAGTCTTCAAAAGAGAGGAGGTAATATTGTAAAGTTGGACTTTCCACATAAAAAAGGACTAGATGGAACCCGTCAAAATTTGACGGCAAATAACTTGATAGTACCATAAAAATAAAATTTATAGTTGCTTTAACTTGACAAATTTCATAGTGGAGAGCATAATATGATTAAGCGGTCACAGACCTTTCCATCGATATATCACATGAGGGATGTGTGCAAAATTTAGAAAAGTACCCCCTTGGGGGGTCAAAGTGGGGGGATGGACATGGGAGATGCATAATATGATTAAGTGGTCACAGACCTTTCCAATGGTATATAACATGAGGTTGTGTGCAAAATTTAGAAAGTACCCCTTGGGGGGGGCAAAGTGGGGAGATGCACATCGGAGATGCATAATATGATTAAGCAGTCACGGACCTTTCCAACAATATATGACATGAGGGCTGTCAACAAAATTTAGAAAGTAACCTTTGGGGGGGGGGGGCAAAGTGGGGAGATGGACATCGGAGATGCATATGATTAAGTGGTCACAGACCTTTCCTATGATATATAACATGAGGGTTGTGTGCAAAATTTAGAAAGTACTCCTTGGGGGGCAAAGTGGGGAGATGGGCATCGAAGATGCATAATATGATTAAGTGGTCAGACCTTTCCAATGATATATAACATGAGGGTTGTGTGTAAAATTTAGAAAGTACCCCTTGGGGGGCAAAGCGGGGAGATGGACATCGGAGATGTATAATAGGATTAAGCGGTCACAGAACTTTCCAATGATATATAACATGAGGGTTGTGTGCAAAATTTAGAAAGTACCCTTTGGGGGGGGGGGTTGCAAAGTGTGGAGATGGACATCGGAGATGCATAATATGATTAAGCAGTCACAGACCTTTCCAACAATATATGACATGAGGGGTGTCAACAAAATTTAGAAAAGTGCACCCCTTTGGGGGGGGGGGAAGTGGCGGGATGGACCCCGGAGATGCATAACATGAATAAGCGGTCAAAGACTTTTCTAGCGATATATCACATGAGGGGTGTGTGCAAAATTTAGAAAAGTGTCCCACTTGGGGGGGGAGTGGGGGGATGGACCCCAGAGATGCATAACATGAAAAAGAGGTCACAGGCGTTTCAACTTGCAACTTTTTTCTCGAAGGCATTTGACAATATTAAATTTTTTTTACCCAAGACAATTTAACGATATTCTTAATTTTTTTGCGATTTTTTTTCCCCCGTAACCAGTTGATAAATTTTGCGATTTTTCCACTGTCGATTACTGAATTTTGCGATTTTTCCGCTATCGATTGACGAATTTCGAAATTTATAAACTATCGATTAACGAATTTCACGATTTTTTCCATGAACGAACAAATTGCGCACTTTCTTTCCGCTAATGTTTGACACATTTCGCCCTTTACAATTCAACCAATGAGTTGAACGTTGTTTCTTTCCAGAAATGTCAGGAATGAAACAATGATTCTTTAGGATGAATTTCCTTCGTTCGATGCCCCATGGAAGAATGTGTGCGATGCAGCAACGGGCGTCACAGACTTTTTAGGGCACCTGCAGACTAAAAACATCTAACCAATCTTCGCGAGGGAAAAAATCACAGATTTCGTCAAATGATTGAGGAAAAACACTAATTTCATCAAAGGATCATGGGAAAACTTTCGTTAATAGACCATAGAAAAAACGTGAATTATGCAAAAGGATCGCGAAAGATAAGCAAATTTTGTCAAAGAATCGCAAAAAAGGAAATTTCACCAAAAGATCGCGCTTTTTTACTAAATTTCGTCTAAAAATTGCGGAATAAAATGTATTTTATCTAAGAATCGCTGGAAAATGCGAATTTCGTTAAGGATTGCAAGAAAAATGCGAAATTCTTCAAAGGATCGCTGACAAAATACGAATTTCGTCAAAGAATTGCTGAAAAAACATGAATCTCGCCCAATAACAGAAAAATCATGGTTCATAATCATTATATCTAGTAGTATATGTAAATACAGTTTGTGATGTAAGACAAAATTAACCCTCACCAATCGGCGAGTAATATTGAAAATTGGTGATTGATGTTATTGCCACCACTGGCTAAACTTAATAGTCACATTCGCCAATTGCGATGATTGAATGTAAAATGAAATTTTTTTTCCCCGCTGTCACTCAAAGAATTTTGAAACCATTTGGTGAAGTTTTTCCCGAAACCATTTTGTGAATTTCCCGATTTTTTCTTCAAAATCATTTGACGAAGAGACTTTTTTCTCGAAGGCATTTGACAATATTCAAATTTTTTTTTTTACCCGAGACAATTTGACGATATTCTTAATTTTTTTTTGTGCAATTCGACAAATGTTCATGGAAAAAATCATGAAATTCGTTAATCAATAGTCGATAAATTGCGAAATTCAACAATCGTTACCGGTAAAATTGTAAAATTTGTCAATCGATAACGGAAAAATCATGAAATTCATCAAATGGTTTCCGGTAAAAAAATTGCCCTGCACGCTGATGTGATGATCAAAAGGGTTTTGAAGGTATTTATTTTATTTGTTGTATTGTGTAATAAATACCTAGATAGAAGCAGTTTGCTTATTTTGTCAAATTTTTCAACATTATTCAACCCAATACGCATGCGTCAAAAAAAATCTTCCGGTAGAACCGGCCAATGAGGTGAGCGTCTATTACCGTCTCTAGAAACGTGTTTGGGATCATCTCCTGTTGTTTTTTTTCTTGCACGTTGCGTTAAACCTAGGAAGGTATTTATATAGAACTCACTGTGGAGTGTTTAGAAGGTATTTATTTTATTTATTATAATTTGTATGAATACTAAGGTGTCAATTTCGGATTTACTGTTTAAAAATGAAGTTAGGCTTATTTAACGTTCGCGAAATCAATCCGATGGAAATTGTCTTTTTACATCTCTATCATTTTTTTTTATATAGTACAGAAAATAATTATTCAAACGTACGTAAAAATATCGTAGAACACGTAATACAAAATTGGACCACTTATAGTCCGTTTATTATCGGGGATGAATCTTATGGTGTTCAATTGCTATTGAAAACAATTATGTAAATATATGGTTCTTCACACTTCAATAGAAGCATTGTTTAAATTAATATAATTCTACAAATATGATGCAGTTTAAAATATCGAGTAATGATTAATACTGTCAAGGAATATACTCATATATTTAATTAAGTTTTGGTACTTCTCTATTATCTCGTCGACCACTTTTCATAACAAAAAACTATCGCGAAACTGTAACGCCAAATAAACTGGAGAATGTTGTCATTGGAATATCAAAATAAATAAATAAAATATCAGAATTTAAGGATACAATTGTTATTTTAATTAATGAAATAACTAATAAATCAAATAAACATAATGAAAAATACACGCAAATGTTGAATTAAAAACCACTTGATGACATAACAAACACGTATAATGCTTCCGACATCAAGTAAATGGGACTGCATTTTTGGCATTTAAACATACAGTTTGGCGATAGTATTTTGTTATGAAAAGTGGTCGATGAGATAATAGAGAAGTACCTAAGTTTTTTATACCAAGTTTGAAAATTTATCTTTTTTGACATTTAAAAAAAATAACAGAAAAAACATTACAAATTTGCCCATTTGCTCAGCGGTCAAAGGATTAAGTAAATATTAATGATTAGCGGAACTGGTTCTAGCTATGAAGTATATTATTTTGTCCAAAAACCCCCAACAAAAAATAATTACAAAGAATAAGTAATCATCTTTAAATATACAAAAAACAATGTAATTAATGGCTCGTTTTTTATTTTTACATATAACATTTTTTATATACCAAAGAAAAACCGAAATAACCTCATTCATTTTGCCTGACGTCAAAAATAGTTTTTTTTTTCCACATTCTTGGGCAAAGCACGAAATCAGTAAAATCACCAATTTGTGACAAATTATCAGTTTCATATGAATCGCCCAAGAATGGACATGCAAACTGGTAAAAAATGAATGTAATAAATTAAAACATTCAAGATTTGTATACATACAAACAATACAATGTAAATATTAATATTGTTACATGATACATTATACATTTTTTATGTATATACTTCTTGTATACATATATTGTTTGTATACATACAAACAAATATAATTGTAAACATTATTCAAATATTAAGAGTTTGCAAATCAAAACATTCTAAAGATTTGTATACATACAAACAATATAATGCATACATACTCTTTACAAATAAAATAGCACACTTATGTAATGACAAAACTTTTAAATCGAATAGAGATAATATATTTCTGTTAAAAAAATAATGCTAAAGTTCAGAAACTCTTTTAACTTATATATATTATACTTTCAAATAAAGCTAGTCACATTCCTGCATATTTATTAAATATTTAGTTGCTAAATACAGAAATAATATTTTATAATTTATATTCAGACGCTCAGATTCTGCTTTTTTCAAACACATAATAATAAAAATATTACTACCGTGCATAATATATTTCTGTTAAAAAATAATGCTAAAGTTCAGAAACTCTTTTAACTTACATATATTATACATTCACATAAAGCTAGTCACATTCCTGCATATTTATTAAATATTTAGTTGCTAAATACAGAAATAATATTTTATAATTTATATTCAGACGCTCAGATTCTGCTTTTTTCGAACACATAATAATAAAAATATTGCTACCGTGCGTACTGTCTTTTGACATTAGATTTACATAATTGTTGTCATTAGCAATCGGAACACCATAAGATTCATCCCCGATAATAAACGGACTATAAATGATCCCATTTTGTATTACGTGTTCTACACGTTTGAATAATTATTTTCAGTAGTATATAAACAAAATGATAGAGATCTAAAAAGACTTTCCATCGAGATTGATTTCGCGAACGTTAAATGAGCCTAAATTAATTTTTAAACAGTAAATCCGAAATGGACACCTAAGTAATCATACAAATTATAATAAATAAATACCTTCTAAACACTCCACAGTGAGTATACAATTACCTTCCTAGGC
This sequence comes from Maratus michaelseni, assembly GCA_963931845.1. Lineage (NCBI taxonomy): Eukaryota > Metazoa > Arthropoda > Arachnida > Araneae > Salticidae > Maratus > Maratus michaelseni. The sequence continues at coordinate 56,951,664 of OZ007596.1, forward strand.
TTACCGCAACGTGCAAAAAAAAAAAAAAAAAAAAAAAAAAAAAAAACGGAAGATGGATGATCCCAATGACGTTCCTAGAGACAGCAATAGACCCTCACCTCATTGGCCGGTCCTATTTTGACGCATGCGTATTGGGTCGAATTTGCAAACTGCCGTCTCTAGAGAGTAAAATTTTCTAGCTGATTGGCTGAATGCTCGCGCACGCGTATAGAACCCATTTTTGCATGGAAAACGAAAAAACGGTTTAGCTTTAAGTATATGGATTTACATAGATTAGTATCTTAAAGAATGTTAAATGGTTCACTAATGGTGGATTTAGAGAGTCTTCAAAGAAGAGGGGGCAATATTACAAAGTTGGACTTTCCACATAAAGATGGATTTACATGGATTAGTATCTCAAAGAATGCTAAATGGTTCACCGAGGGTGGATTTAGAGAGTCTTCAAAAGGAAGGGGGTCATATTACAAAGTTGGACTCTCCAGATAAAGATGGATTTACAATCCCCCTAAACAAATAACAACTCCATAGTACATATACAACAGATGCTGAATATAATGACCCTCCATAATAGAAAATTTATTATTATAACGATAGATTGAAAAAATGCGATATATAATCATTCACGCAATTTTTTTTTTTTTTAAATGCAATAGAACGACCAATTAGACCTAAAATTCCATTATAACAAGCTTTTCCAGCTTTTCTACAAAGAGTGGTTTGAGATTGTGTGTGTGTGTGTGTTAGAGAAACTTTAGGTTATTTTAGAGTCTTTAAAAAAGAGAAAAAAAAATTCATTTCCATCTTAAATTTAGAGATTCTTTCTCCTTCCGTGTTTAAAAAGTATTGCAAAAGCATATTATTCTCGTCTATACCTATTCTGAAGACAAATAGACCTTCAACATATTCCAACAGATAATTTGAAATAGGTTTACTGCATATAGCGCATTACTTTACTTCTAAATGTAGTTCAACAAAGAATACTTTAAAACTTATTAAAGAAACATTTATTCAGTAACTATGGGTAGCTGGTTGATAATTGCATTCTTATATTCCACTCATAAGAACCTATACCAGTCACGTAACAAACACTCAAGATAATGTTAAGTCTATGGGAAGGTTAATTTCAAATTTCTCGCTCGCATTTTAATATTTTTAAACGATTTTTTTTTTCGTAGGATAGCTGAGGCCAATTTCTAACATTGTTATTTTTTGACTTTTTTGATTTTGGTTAAAGTTTTTTTATAAGCAGACATTTGCAATTTTGGAATTGGTTGGAACAAGTTCTGAAAGTGAAAATACTCTTATATAAAAAAACTGGAACCAAAATCGAAAAAGTAAAAAATAACAACGTTAGAGATTGACCTCAGCTATCCTAAAGAGCGTACACTAGTCATTGGGTGAAACACTCAAGCTAATGTTAAGTCTATGGGAAGGTTATTTTCAAATTTCTCGCTCGCATTTTAATATTTTTAAATGATTTTTTTTTTTTTCGATAGCACAGGTCGGTCTCTAACGTTTTTTTTTAGTTTGTACTTTTTCGATTTTTGTTGCAGTTTTCTTACGAGCGGACATTTTCAAGTTTGGAACCGGTTTTGAAAGTGAAAGCATCCTTATATTATAATTGAAACCAAAATCGAAAAAGAACAAATAACTACGTTAGAGATTAACCTCAACTATCCTATACAATAATAATAATAATAATAATAAAATAAAATAAAATAAAATAAGAAAGCCACTTAAAAATAATAAAATGCGAGCCAGAAATTTGAAAATATCCTTCCCATAAACTTAACATTAGCTTGCGCGTTTCACCGCATGACTAGTGTAGGCTCTTAGGAGCTATTTCCTGATTTTCGGACTCATTCATAGTTTCTAATTTTCGAAACAACGTCTTTTACCTGTCACCGAACGTATCTTTAACGTATTTTACGGACTATGTTTGCTTATGCTCTTCAAAAATAAACAACGCGAGAGGGATTTCGAATTTTTCGCTGATGAAAAACAAACAGAATACTTTAGCAATGAAACAGAATAGCCATCCTCCTAAATTTCCTCATTCCCTTGTATGTCATAAGGTTGTATTTCCCGTAAGGAATCATCCATAGTTTACGTCACACTTCCAGTAAAGAAGGGGACAGAAGCATACAAAGTGTCACACAGCGTGACAAATGTGTGTGTGTGGGGGGGGGGGGGAGGGTTGCCTTAAACCCGTTGTGACCACACTTCTAAAATAAAAAAACAAGTAAGTAGTCATTGTTCGCAGTCAGCATAATACATTTTTTGAAAATATATTTATTTTTATTTATAAAAGTTTGAGATAATTTTTAATACTTTACAACTTAGATGAAAAGGTGTTTATGAATTATTTCTCTCTGCCGTTTGTCCGTGCTCTAACTCACGTAAATATACTCTGATTGTCATTGTAATTGATTTATGTTATTGAGATTTATTATGGCTTGTTGTTATGTATCAGAGCATGTATTTTAGCATTTTAATAAGAGAGTATTTCCCTTTCTTTATTAAATTTAGCGATTCTTTTTTCTTGGATGAACAATATTTCAAAGACTTATTAAAACAAAAATCGCGCCAACCCTGGTGCGTCTGCGACAGCTGTTCCAATTTGAATTACATGCCGTTCACACTTTCCATTTAAAATAGAAAATAGATAAATAAGAAATAATATCATAAATCAAAACATTTGATTTCAAAATCAAAGTAACGTTTCTAATTTGCACACGCGAAAAATAAAAGCTGGTATTAGCGATTTTAAAATTGCTATTGGCGATTTTAAAATTGCTATTGCGAGATTTGAGCCCAAATAACATAAAAGTACTTAATGATGTTATGTATTTCATAAATGTATATTAAATTACTTTTTTGAACGCGATTGGTCATTAACAATTGTAAATATGATTGGCGATTAACGATCATTCTCGGTGATTTCTCTTCCTCGCACGTATAATACATAAATAACACATTAACTGACAATTCGTTTCAAAATTTGATTCATTAAATATTATTACATGAGTTGTATTTGTTTATATTCAACTAACGTTAAGAAAAGATCCGGAAGGAAGTTGAGTTGTGTAGCCCTTCATCAAACAGAATTATGGTAGACTTTGATTGTCTCACAGGTCCTTGTGCGAATTATTTTTTTGACACCAGGTAGCGCTCAAAAAATTCATTCGCGGATAACTTGCTTTGCGAAGGGTTACCTTCATGGTTTTAAATTTCTATAGTTCACGATGAACGAATCTCTTGTGTTTGATTATTTTGATAGAATGAGATATTGGGCTGTCAATCCAATTTCAACTGAAGTTATCTCAGAATATATACATATTTGAATGTAACTTATCTCTCAAACATAATTTTTTTTAACAGTCTTTCCAAAAATGGAACTTTTATGCAGTTTTATTCGAAAAAATAATTTTGAGTAAAAATGACCGCCCGGCATATGGAAAAAGGATGCGGGCATCCCGGAACTGTTGATGACAGTCACAATGACGTACGCTTTTATTATATAGATGAAAGATATTTGTCCACAGATTTGTTATCGTCCATTCGATTATTCATTACTTTATGAATTAGCAGAATTTTAATTTTAAATGTTTTTTTTTGTTTGTTTGTTTGTTTGATTTTATTTTTATTTTTTCAAAATGCTGATAATCGTATTACATCTAATGTTGCGAGGATATTTTTGTAGTTTTTTTTTAATTTGCAAGTTAAATTTCGGTAAAAATATTTATGCACGTGCACTTTATTTTTATAAGCTAATAAAAATTCATATTTATCGTAACGTCACGAGAATATTGTCCGTTGGGTTTATTTTATCTTTATGCATTATAACTTTATTGATGCTATTTTTTCATTATAATTAAATGCAAAATATATATTTTTATTTGTATACATGGGGGTTAAGCATAAAAGTAACGTATATAAAGTACGTATGAAAAGTTTGCGCCGGTGAAAATGACGTTATGCTTAGCTTGACATGCATTTTTACATTGATAATTCTAAAGAGAAAAAATTATATGATTGTGTCAACATGGCGTAATTTTAACTGATTTTTTAATTCTTAATTATAAAAATCAGAATTGGAATCTTTTTTGATTGCTTCACCTTGATTACATACCTCAATTACATGTTACCAATTACTTTTATTATTATTATTATAGGTTACAGAATTTAATTTTTTAATAAAAAATTTACAAAAGTAAAGGATTTCAGGAAAATTAAAAATATTAAAAATAGTGTTACGATAAGGTAAAAGCTTTCTATTGAAATTCAAAGTTTTTTGTGTTAGAATAAATAATTTTAGACTAATATTTTATAAGAAATATTTTTGTAGGTTTATCATAAGTTCGTTTAACAGTTCTTTATTAGCGGCAAAGTCCTATTTTTTTCACTGTGGATTTCCCTGTCGACGTTAAAAAATGATAGTCTACTTTTGGACGCCAGCCAAAACCCAGTTGCATTTTTTAGAAATGTATAACGATTGTGACAACAAACGGCACTATCGCTTTCGCTTTCATCGCGCTTACATCACTTCTAAATACCATACAATTTCAATTTTTACATCATCAATTAGAAAAATTTTAACTTTTGAATGAAATTTATTTAAAAACTGCCGATTAATTTAACGACTTTTTAAATAATTTTTAAGCATGAATTATTTTTCAAATCTATCTCAACAATGGCCAGCAGTTTGCTTAAATGATGCAAAATAGCTCCTGGGATAGTTGCACAATTGGAAATTGATTTCCCTAAACCCACATAAAAAGTGAAAAAAAAAATCCCTGATAAATCATAAGATCAGGTAATCCATAAGATAGTGTATTTTGGCGCTAAACTAAAATCTGTCAAAAAAACAAACAAACAAAAAAAGATTTTCAGATTACGTTGAACATAAAATTGATATCGTGTTGAATTCGTTGGTGTATGTGTTGCATCAAAATATGCTACAAATTGCATTTTATTATTTTTTTTAAGATCCATTGGGTATTTCTCTGTACAAGAGGGAAAATATCTCCGATTGTGGAAAAAGTATAATCATCCTGATTATGGAAAGGGACCGAAGAAACCATACAAATAAATTACACTTTAAAATATTAAAAATCTGCCTCATCAACAGATATTATATTGTTATTGTAAAAAAATTTCTCCTTACATAAAAATTGATTAGCTTAAAATAATGGATGGGTTTTAAAGGATATGTGGATTTGAAACGAACAATTATTAAAGAGCACATTTTAACATTTTTTATTTAAACATTTTAAAACTTTTTTTAGCGTCGAATTTCGACTGTGCGTTTGTTGCTGATACACATGCGCATAAGAGCTCACTCGGTTTCATTATCATAGGGGGAGATATGGGTGCTTTATTTACTATGTTCTTTTATTTACTGAATATGAAATGGACATAGGAATATACTACAGAGACTCTTCGCACATTTTTTAGACAAATTTGATAAATGATTTAAAAAAATGGAATTATTTTAGAAGAAAACTTTCTTTCAATAACTTATTATTTGTAATTCTCATTATTGTCTGATGGTTTCAAATTTATTCTCCTATCACGTTGGCGCATTCAAACAAGCTGTGAATCAGAGGATACTTTTTTTTTTTTTTTTGTTTTCCGAAAAGAAATATTCTTATTCGGAAGTTTACAATGATTGTAAAGCGCAGAGTATAAAAAATTCTAAGTGCAAAATAAACATCAGTATTATTTGGAAAGAGCTATCCCGAAAATCAGTACTTATTCTTAGTAAGAAGACTCAACATGAAAAAAAAATACATTAAAACAAGTAACATAAAACAATTTTTTAAGTCAATTCCTACTTTTTAATCATAAATATATAAAATAAACCCGTGCAGCATTAATGTCCCACGTTATCTTTATTGAACATTATTTTATAATCATCGTTGCGGTATTTTATTTCTGTGGCATCACTCATTTGAGATAAATCTTTCATTTCATTTATGAAAACAATGCGAGGAATTTTTTTCTCCCATTTAAAACTAAAATTAATTAATTAAATTTAATGAATGAATTAATATTTAAAAAAAACTGTATTAACATAAAGTGTCATCCACTACAAGTTAAAAAAAATTATTTGAACTTGAGTGGATGAATAGAAAATATTTTATTAACGATTGAAAATTTGAACAAGATATATATATATAGAGAGAGAGTGAGCTAATAGTAGGAATTTAAAAAGAGCCCATTTGAAGGCTGAAAACGAAGTTTCAGGTAAGGATTTATGACTGTCGCAAATTTATCTTACAAGGGAAAAATAAAAATAAGAATGTTGGACAAAAATGTTACAATCAATTCATTATATTATTAAGAGAATGTGTTACATCTGATATTTACAGAAAAAATACTATTTTCTTTATTTCAACGACTTTTAAAGGGTGAAACTGCATCAAAGCAAAGCTACCGCTCATACTTCAAAAACTACCACTGTATTCGTTGAAAACATTAAAAACTCACACAGGTATTGCATTTATACCTTTCAACATATTACTAAGAAGTCACCTGACGTTTCTCTTAAGGTTTATTGTGCATTTGGTCTGCTGAAAAGAGCTCTTTCAAAGGGCAAAACCACCACGATTGATCGAATCTGGAAAGTTTTTAAAGAGGCATGGGAAGCAACAACCCTGTAAATTTTACAAAAAAACCTTCTACCATCGAAAGCATTACGCAGAATTAGATTCAAGGAACAAGATTATCATCTAGATTATTTCAGAAAGCAATATTCATATTTTAAACGTTAAAACAACAACGCCGAAATCGTCTAAAAAATGTGCGAACACCCTCTGTATTTGTATGATACTTCATAGGTCCATGAAATTTTCTTTCTTGCAGTGGTGAATATGGCGGTAATGTCGAACTGATTTGCATTACACAGTTGTTTAAGGATTGTATGTTTGGAGTTTGCATCGAAAATAGTACTGTATTTCACTGGGGGACAAGGGTTAAAATAAAATTTTTGAATCACTGTTTCATAGTCTCCCCCTCTTAAATAATAAAGAAGCTTATTTTACTGATATTGTTATCATAATTTTTGTCCGTCAAGTTTCCATCTAGTGGTTCCATCTAGTATTATATAAAATTTATATAACTTTTTTGGAAGTATTTCTATTTACAATTTTTGTGCAGTGAAGAATATAAAAGACGAATATATCCGTTTTAAGCACGTAAGAGGTTAAATAGCCTTGAAAAGGGATTAGATATTTCAGCTGGAGCCTCTTTACCATCTCCCCCTTTCTCCTTGGATCCGCCATGAATACTTTGAGTGGTATTTCTAAAATAATATAATTTTCTGCAAAAATCGAAAATATTTAAAATCAAGAATACAAAAATGGGGGGAAAAAAAGATAAAACTCTTGATTTGCAACCAATTTTATCTGTGAATTTTAGAACAGCTTTCTTTTGTCAAGTAGTGAAGTTTTCGCTGCTTGTGAAAACAATTCACTTTTTTTTCCTCTCCCATTATCACCTAAATTCACGTGACTGCATCTGGTCCCGAGATGTTATTTTTAGAGAGTGAGCGAACACTAGCTATGCTAGCTACCCCAGTGTCTAGGATTTAAAGATGTTTTCAAATCCAAATTGTTTCAAGTGAGAACTTTCGTGTGATTAATTTTGTAGAAAGTTTTGTCAAAATTTTGATTGATTTGATTATTATTACAGGAGCGAGTTTACATTTTACTTAGTTCATAGTTCAAATGAATAGTACACATAAGTATATATATATATATATGTTTGCCGAAACGACAGTTGAGGCTTGCTGTGAAGACTCGAAAAGATTTTGATTTCTGTGTGGTTGTTAATCAGTCTGTTAGTCTTTTGGTTCCACGATAACTGCCGCAAAAAACATCTGATGATTAGATTATAAAGCAGGTATGTAGGTGAGATACCTGGATTTAACTGTATAGTTTCTGGATAAATTTGGTTCATTCGTTCAAAAAATATAGAACAATTCCTTTCATGTCATAATGCTTTTCTAAAGCATTTCAGACGATTTTAATATTTTATTATTCACTGAAAGAAAGTGGCACAACTGAATAATTGATTTAAACGTAAACTTATGATGGTAAATTTTAGATATGGAGGTTTTAAATATATTTAATCGGTTTCAAAATTTGCCAGTAGATTTATTAGAACATTCACTTTTTTCCCCTCTCCCATTATCACCTAAATTCACGTGACTGCATCTGGTTCCGAGATGTTATTTTAGAAGAAAAATATAGAACAATTCCTTTCATGTCATAATGCTTTTCTAATGCAATTCATACGATTTTAAAATTTTATTATTCACTGAAAGAAAATGGCACAATTGAATAATTGATTTAAGCGTGAAAATATGATGATAAATTTTAGATGTGAAGGTCTTAAATATATTTAATCGGTTTCAAAATTAGCCAGTACATTTATTAGAATTATGAAATTAATTGTTTAAATTATTGGGAGATTTTATGCATCAGTTCGAGATGCATAAAATCTCCCAAGTAAAATCTCCATTTTACTTCTAATTTAAAAAAAAAATTCTAATACATTTCTTCCTCCCCCCCCCCTCTTCTATTTAATCGTTTCCTAGCAACTGTATTTCAAAGCAATTGGAAAAAAAGAATATTTAACATAATTGCACTATTTTGATACAATATATGTTTTAAGAAAAATAGCTTATTTCCTTAGTATGCTTTTCTATTGAAATAGCTGATGTTTTATTTGGATAAAACGACTCTTTTAAATACTATTAAATGATCACCAATTTTTTTTTTTTTTAAATATATATAAAAATTATTGGATGACTAAATTAGATATGTCTCGTAAGATTACACAAGATTTTATCCAATTTTCGCAACAGATGCTGATATTTCGTGGTTGAAAGGATAAGTACTTTTTTAAGGGTAAGATAAAACTCCTGTACAAGGAGATGCTCATGCTAATGAAATTACAGCAAACAACGGGGGATCAACAACTTACAATAATAAGATGTTAGCTCAGCAGAATATCAATGCATAAAATCATGTTTAATGCATTGTTAAAAATTTGCAGCAAACTGTCCAGTCATTGCACCATTTTTGTAGGTAACGGTAACTTAACTGTAATTTTAATCAATCCTAACAATGAGAACGCTTCATAATATTTAAGCAATCGTCATTTACAAAAACGATTGAAAGACCGGACAGTTTTCTAGACAACATTAACAGTATATGACAGTTTTATAATTTTCCGAAGCTTTGAGAAATCTTATATGCTTATATACGAGGGACAGTCGAAAAATAAGTTTCCCCTGGTGACTGTGGACAGAGGTGTGTATGAAAGATAAAAAATGTAATGAGACATTAAAGGTAAAACAAAACTTTATTTTTTCACATAAGTACCAAGTACATTGAGACATTTGTCGAATCACTTTATAAGCTTCAAAAAACCCTCCAGGAAAAAATCAGGACTTTGCATACGGACGAAGCGTTGAACGGCTATGGGCGAAAGACGACACAGCAGGTGAACGCGAACGTGCAAGACACCGATACACCATTGGGTATAGGTCGACCGCGATCAAGCAGATGGCGCTGTTTCATACACACCTCTGTCCACAGTCGCCAGGGGAAACTTATTTTCCGACTGCAACTTGTATATAACTTATACGAGCAGGGAAGACCGAGCTAAGCTCGGTCAAAATTAAATTTGAGTTCAAATATCATGACCCATGACCAAAATGACCCACTAATTGAATTTTCTCGAACATGTGACTTAGCCCAACAGTCTTCTCGTGCGCGAAAACCATAGGATTCAAAATTTAGTGTAAATAGTCTGAGTCGCTTTTAAGATAAAATAGCTTGACCCATAATGACCCAAGACCAAAATGACCCACTAATCGAAATTTCTTGAACACGTGACCTAGCCTAATAGTCTTCTCGTTTCCTAAACCTGTAGGATGCTAAATTTATTTCAAATCCTCTGAACCGTTTTTAAGATAAAATAGCTTGACCCATAATGACCCATGACCAAAATGACCGACTAATTGAATTTTCTCGAACAATTGACCTAGCTCAACATTCTTCTCGTGTCCAAAAACTATAGGATGCAAAATTTAGTGTAAATAGTCTAAGCCGTTTTTAAAATAAAATAGCTTGACCCCTAATGACCCATGACCAAAATGACCCACTAATTGAATTTCTCGAACATGTCTTCCAACAGTCTTCTTGTGCCCCAAAGCCATATGATGCAAAATTTAGTGTAAATAGTCTGAGGCGCTTTTTAGATAAATTAGCTTGACCCACAATGACCCAGAAATGACCCACTAATCGAATTTTCTCGGACATGTGACCTAGCCCAATGATTTTCTCGTGCCCGAAACTCGTAGGATACAAAATTTAATCAAAATCGTTAGAGCCGTTTTTTAGATAAAATTAATTTGACCCGCGTAGACCCAAAAATGACCCACTAATCGAAAGTTCTCGAACATGTGACCCAGCCCAATAGTCTTATCGTGCCCGAAAAGGGTCGGATATAAAATTTTGTCAAAATCGTTTGAACCGTTTTTTAGATACAATTAGCTTTACCATGACCCAAAATGATCCACTAATCGAATTTTCTCGAACATGTGACCTAGCCCAATCGTTTTCTGGTGCCTCAAAACGGTAGGATACAAAATTTCGTCAAAATCGTTAGAGCCGTTTTTAAGATAAAGTTTGCATAACCACACACACACACACACACACACACAAGATTTGCTCGTATTAGAATATATGATTTAAATGGCGGATTATGGGATATTAAATATTATACAAAGTAAAATTAGTAAACAATTGGTTTGTAGAACTGATGCTGAGGCTCCAGATCTGTTTTTTTACTAGCATACAGGGATGGAAGCAGAACTGATTGCATAGTGAGGGGGCCCCGAAAAGATATGAAGTTAAGGTATCCATAAGGTCTTTAATCCAACTCTGTCTGCATGTTTGTTCCGCGATAACTACCACAAAAAGCACCCAATTAGCTTGTAATTATGTAGGTATATTGCTGAGGTATGCGGATTTGGTTGTATAGCCTTTTGGTTAAATTTGGTCCATTCGTTCGAAAAACATATAACATTTTTTTTTTTTACGCCATAATGCTTTTCTATGGAAATTCAAGCGATTTTTAACTGCGTTCTTAATTATATAAATACGTAGCAGCTATAGTCTTCATCAGGTCCGTCCGTCCATCCATTTGTCCGCATATAACAGCACAAAAACTACCCAACCGAATGGTTTGAAATTTAATATATATTATCGTTGCAGAATTTTGTCGGGTCATTTCAAATTTTCTGAAAATCGAATCAAAACTTAAAACGACATTACTAAAAATATTTATTAAGTAATTTGAATTTTTTAAAAATTGACACTTCTTTGTTATAACAGCTTCCGAGGATTAATCGTCAAGCGACCGAGATGTATCGCCAAGTTATATGACATGTATGACATTATAGTCATATATGACGTATATGACATTTCATAACCTGTATGAACAAAGTTATAGTCCGATTCTTCATTCCATTAAGTCCTATCACACGTAATTAATTCATTGATATCCCATGGTAGGTACTGATAGGTTATTTCTGTATTACTGAATTTAAAAACGGAATTTGTAACCTAAAATTGTTTCGTTATAGCATTCCTATAATCTAAAGACAGTTTTTTGGATAGATGTTTCCGTTAAAATAGATATTAAATGGAAAAAAAGAGTCTAAATATGGATTTCATGTTTTGAAATTTTCAAAGCGAGGATCTCAAATTCGTTGCTGTCTCAAATGTAACAATTTGTCGTATCGAAGTTCATTTTCTAACAGAAGACTTGACAAATAGACGGAATTTTTGTAGCCAAGAAAAAAAAAAAAAAAAAAGATTTTTTTTTTTTCAAATACTTAACTAATTTGTATTTAAAAGTAGTAAATACAGAATATTATGAATAACGCCTCCTGTGGAGTATTGGATGTTCAGTATGTTGTTATTCATAAAATTCTATATTTACTACTTTTAAATAACAAGTAACATAAAAACTTTTTTTAAAAGTCAATTCCTACTTAGGTCAAATAGAAATTTTTTTCCAGCAATCTACACGCTTCGCCACTGACGGTATTTATTCCTAAATTTATATCCTGCTAAATATCTTACATAAGAGAAATTTTGGAAATGTATTAAAAATTAAATGAAAAATAAATAGCTAAAATACCAAAAATTAATAGTTCGAAAAGTATTTCTCACAAAATTGTTAGACAAACTGCGTTAGAAAGGTAAAAAAAATGTATTTTTCTTGATATAAATTTAAAATCTAATGATTATGCCGTTTTTCAAATATTGAGTTTCAAAAATTACCAAACTTCACAATAAAGTGCCATAGCGATGTTACATTTAGCGATAATACAGTTTTTTCAAATATTAATTAATTAATTAAATTTCATTATTTAATTTTAGTTTTATACTTCATTTCTGTTCAAAAGTATTGACTCACTCCACATTTATAGTCTCCTTCGCCCGCGAGCCACCTGATCTTCGTCCGTGAACAGCCTCATTATCTTTTTACGTGTGAAGGCGAGGCTATAAATATGGAGTGAGTCTATACTTTTGAACAGAAATGAAATATAAAATTAAAATTAATTAATTAATTAAATTTATTTAATGAATTAATATTTGAAAAAACTGTATTAACATCAATTGTCATCCAGTACCAGTTTAAAAAAATTTATTTGAACTTGAATGGATAAATAGAAAATATTTTATTAACGATTGAAAATTCCAACAAGATATATAGAGAGAGAGCGTGAGCTAATAGTAGGAATTTAAAAAATAGTAAGTATTTGTACTTCTGTATACCGGGCCTCTTTTATCTTGGCCACTCTGTACAAGACTTTAACAAGTCTTATAGTGCAAACCTTACGGCAATTTGTTTATTTTTTTTAATGAATTTTTGCAATATGATAGGATTTATGGGATACCTTGTATTTTAATTTAGTCATAGAATTAATTACTCTTTGAGATAGAATCTAGAGGATTAAATTTAATGAACTTCAACCTCGTTGCTTCATCGTCCATGTCCTTGATTGAGTTCTAATAAACACAGTGTTACGTTTTATTTCAGTTCTGTGAGTCGCTTAAGGTGACGATGACTTTAAAACTATTTTTCATTACTTAAGTTATTTTACAAAGAAATTCTTCAAAGATATTTTAATTGTTAATATAATTTAAGATGTAATTTACTGCCCTTCGAATATATTTGTGTTTTATTTTTCTAATATGTTTTGATTTATTCAATATAATTTAGGATGTCTTTTAGTACCCTTCTGATTGTATTTTTTTCCTCTAAGAGATTTTGACTGTTTTAATATAATTTGGGATGTAATTTACTGCCCCTTCTGATTGATTTTTTTAATTGTAAGGGTGTAATTTACTTTTGGTTTATTTATGTTTCTTTTATCCAAGATGTTTTGATTTTTTTCAATATAATTTAGGATGTAATCTACTGTCCTTCTGATTGATTTTTGTTTCTTTTTCCTAAGATGTTTTGATTTTTTAAATATAGTTTTGGATGTAATATAGTATCCTTCTGAGAAATTTTTGTTTCTTTTTTCAAAGATGTTTCAGTTTTTCATAATGCATTTTAGGATGTAATTTTGAACCCACTGATAAATTTTTGTTTCTTTTTTCTAAGATGTTTTGATTTTTTTTTTTCAATATAATTTAGGATGTAATTTTGTGCATTTCTGACTGACTTTTGTTTCAATTTTCTAATTTTGTTTCATTGTTTTAATGTAATTTAGGTTGTAATTTTATGTTCTTTTGGATTGATTTTTAAACTTTTTTTAAACGAATCATACACGATCAAAAACACAGTTCTATTTAGATTTTTTTTTCATAGAAAGCTGTACAAAATAAATAAATAAATAAATAAATAAATAAAAATGTTTCTTAATATACGAAAATAGATTATAACCACGAACGAAAATATGCAATAACCTCTTCTTAATTAACCACGATTCCGAAAAGCGCTTTTTACCTTTAGAAGCAAACTTCTCAGAAACCAGTATATATTCGAGATTTAATTAAGTATTTATAAAAACGAAGTTTTTTTGGCTGCTATTAATTTTCGGAAACGTTTTCGACTAGTTTTTACAGTGTATTAAATATTTTTATCAAACCGGAATATGGATTTTTTCGGATGCTATACATTCTCAATTAAACATTTTCAGCTGCCTAATTGAATTGAAACATGCAAGAGGAACAAAATAATGTTAATATTAATATAAATGTTAATGTTGTTAATTTATCATGTTTGTCTATAAAACATATTTGTTGAACATGAAAATGTTCACTTGAGAATGGATAACATCCGAAAAACTCTATATTCCGGGTTGAGAAAACTTGTTACTACACTATAAAAACTACTCGGAAACGTTTTCGAGAATCAATGGCAATTAAAAAAACAAAAACAAAAACAAAAAAAAAACTTTTTTTTATAAATGATTATTTACATCTCGAAAATATATTGCTTTCTGGATTTTCTAAAGATAAAGAACGCTTTTCGGAGTCATTAGTAACTCAGAAGCGAGTTATTGAATATTTTCGTTCGTTGATCTATTATATTTTTCTCGATTAAGAAACATTTGTCTTTTTTTAAAATGCATATAACACTATCGTGGTTTTTTTTTTTTAAATGTGTAACTTCATTATTCACCTATTAACATACATAAAAACTACGATAGTGTTATGAGCGCTTCCTATCTAGAAAAAATATATATATTAATTTAAATTTGTCAAATAAATCTCCTTTTCTGATCTTGTATAGCACATTTAAACATTCTTCAAGAAAAAAATAATTAGAGTGCCGCTAAATATAATTCTTAAATTATGCAAAAAACATTCAAAATATCTTTGATAGAAGAAAAACTTTTCAAATCCTTGTGCAGTGGATGGGGGGAGGAAGCCAAAAATATGTTCTTATCTTTCCACCTCCCCCCTCTCTCTCTATATATATTAGAGTGGGTCGAAAAAATTGAAATTTATATAATCGAAACGTAATAGTGCGGGAAAGTTGCCATTGGTAATAAGGAATGAATTCGCAAAATATTACACCAAATGGTTAATATCTTTTACCGCCGCAAGGGGGGCAAAGTTTCGAAAAATCGCAAAAAAATTGTTTTTTTCAACAAAAAAAATTAACTATCCAACCATACCAATACAATTTTTAATAGAATGCCACAGCTACATGAAGATGTTAGTAATGTTCCAGTAAAATTTCATTATGGTGAAATCATTTCTATTACCGCCGCAGAAACGGTCAAAATTTTGTAAAAAACGGCAAAAATTTCAAATTTCCGATTCTTCTAAATTTTTTAATTTTTATTATATGTCTACAATTAAATAAATTTACATTATAGCTAGTAATAACTTATAAATGTCTAGTAATTTTGATCATGGGCATTGTCAACCAAGGGCGAGAGGGGCCCGCCCCCTCTAAATTTGAGAAAAAGAAGCTTTTAGAAGAAACTTTGGGGATTTTCCGCTAAATTTTGGTGTTTTATTTGGTAGGGGGTCTTCTTACATAAATTCCCCCTCATTTTTCATATTTGCCCACCCCACCTACAAAAAATTCCCTAAGAATTTCGGGAAAATCTCCAAAATCCCTTCAAAAAGCCCCTTTCTCTCAAATTTAGAGGGGGCGGGCCCCTCTCGAACTTGGTTGGCAATGTCCATGATTAAAATTACTAGGCATTTATAAGTTATTACTAGCTATAATGTAAATTTATTTAATTGTAGACATATAAAAAAATTTAAAAATTTAGAAAAAACGGAAAATTGAAATTTTTGCCTTTTTTTCAAAATTTTGACCGCCTCTGCGGTGGTAATAGAAATCATTTCACCGTAATGAAATTTTACTCGAACATTACTAACTTCTTGATGTAGCTGTTGCATTCTATTAGAAATTGTATGGTATGTTTGGATAATTTAATTTTTTTTGAAAAAAACAATTTTTTTTTTGCGATTTTTTGAAACTTTGCCCCCTTGCGGCGGTAAAAGATATTAACCATTTGGTGTAATATTTTGCGAATTTATTCCTTATTACCAATGGCAACTTTCCCGCACTATTACGTTTCGACTGTATAAATTTCGGTTTTTTTGACCCACCATATATATATTCATGCTCTTACAAAACAAAACTTTCGTATATTTGCTCAAGGCGCTACTTCACTCACGCGACAACACCCGTTCGCTAATGTTAACTGTTAATCCTATGGGACAGTTCTTTTAAAATATCTCGTTTGCATTTCACTATTTTGAAATGTTTTTTTCTTCTTCTTTTTGTGTGTGGTGTGTGTTGAATAGCTGAGGACAATCTCCACAATCGCGATTTTTTATTTATTTTATTTTATTTATTTATTTATTTATTTTTCGCAGGTTTTTCTTTTATGTAATACCAAACTTCATAAACAAATCCTCATAAACAACAACAACAACAAAAAAACTGCAAACGAAACAGAAAAAATTAAAAAAGACGATTGTGGAGATCGACCACAGCTATATTCAGTGCAAAGAAAAAAAAAATCATTTAAAAATATTGAAATGCAAACGAGACATTTTAAAAGATCTATTCCATAGGATAAACTTTACCGAACGGGTGTTTTCGCATGAGTGATGTAGCCTCTTAATATAGTATCATGAGTCACAACGACGAGTTCCTTTCAAACCCGCTGAATTTGTTTAGTAAAAAAAAAAAATGTCTGCTTTGAAAGTGTTTAAAAAGAATCCAGACTGTAGTTAAATCTCGAAATTTCCTCCAACAAAAGAAAGTACCCATTTGATTCTGCCAGCCGACTGTGCTAATGGGAGAGGATTTCTCATCGAAAGCGTCCCATTTATCTCCTTTTGTTTACTGAATTTATTCTCGGAGAGACAGAAAGTACTACAATTTCAGAGTTTTGGAATAAAGTCGCCTGAAGCAGTGGGAAGGAAAAAAAGTTGTTGTTTTGTGCAGACCTTCAAATCGGAACCAAACTAAAAACCGAATAAAACCGTTATTCCTGATGGTTTGTTATTTGTTACGGCCGATTATCTGCACTCGGGATATAGGCCGGCGGGGGTAATGTCCTGTGTGGGGGTCTTCCTAAGGAATCCTAACTCTTATTTACGCAAGGTCAGAAGAAAACCACGTAAAACTCCAAACGGTTAGGTTGACGCGCGCGACAGGGGCTTGAACCAGCACTTCCCGTCTACCAGCTTTAAGGGCAGAGCGTCTCAGCCACTGTGGGGCGTTATTCTTGATTGAAATGAACCTGAATTGCACTTTTAATTCCGTTCCGGAGTTGAATCAAAATTTCATTCGGAACTAAGCCGGAAAAAACATTTATGTTCTTAAAATATCAGTTGATAAATTTCAGTTTTTGGTAAAAAAAATAAAAAAAAAAATAAATAAATAAATAAATACAAAGATAAATAAAATACAAGCCGCTGACATCATTTACTTCATAAACTTATCAGGCACAAATTGTACAGCATAATTGTATAGTAAGGTGATGTGGTGTAAGTGTGTATTAAAGTCATGTGCGTAAATCGCATGGTAAATCCTAGCAGAGTGGTCTGTACAGAGGGTGTGTATATATATGACGTTCTCACTAGCACTCGTTTTTAAGCAACTGCCCCTGGTTCGCATTTGCATCTTGTTCCAGTGCAATATTGTATGCTATTACACTAAAACTTGTTAATGCGAATTACAAAATGCGTTTTAGACATGTATAATTCCAGGGTATTCTTCCGCTTAGAACTTTTAATTTTTTTAATTAGGGGATTTATTTTTTATTTTGTAATAATTAAAATAATTTTAGAAATATGAGTTGTTGTTGATTTTTTGTTTGATTTATATAAATTGCATAAAATTCTTTAGATATGCAATATTTTGAAATTTCATTTCGACAAGAAAGAACAACTTGGGAAATCCCACGAGATCCCGCTGTGTTCAATGGTAACCCCGCCAGAATTCTGCAGGAATAGAAACTCTGCGGGTTTACAATCTCTAGTTTCAACGGGTTTTACTCATTACCTCTATTTTTATCGGGTTTTATACTCGGATCACATCTCGAACAGGATCTCTTAGAGTTACAAACAGAGCCGCAAAATTGTTTATATAAGTACACGAAGTACTTTAAACCGTATTTGAACCGTATTTGAACCTGACTCGAAATCCGGAATGAGAAACAAAAATTAAATTTTATATACAGGGGTTACTATGCATTTGGCGACAAACAGAGAGGTGATAGTAGACAAAAAGAAAAGTTAATTTTATTATAAAATACAGGATCGCCCTATTGAATAAAAATATAGAGAATCCCACTGCAAGTTGAACACAGATTTTCATTCATATCTTTTAGAAGGAAAGGAACATGAATTTAAAAAGTTACCTTGATTTATTTGCAGTAGGATTGCATTACAAGAAGAGATGGAAGTTCACAAAGATTAGATGAATGACACAGAGGGGAAACAAGGGGGACAGTCAGTATACAGGGTGTCCCATCAAGACCGCCCAAACTCTGCACAGCCAGATTTCTCGCTTGGAGTACATAAAAAATGCCCAAAGAACTATACTTCTACGACCCATAGTTTTTTGAGAAAAATGCGAAAGAAAAGTATGACGCCATATCCGCTGCAAAGAAAAAAAACTGTATTGGAAAGATGAACATCAGTATTTGCATATGTTTGCTGACGTAGATGCCCAAAATATCCACCGCACATATCGAG
Organism: Maratus michaelseni; assembly: GCA_963931845.1. Lineage (NCBI taxonomy): Eukaryota > Metazoa > Arthropoda > Arachnida > Araneae > Salticidae > Maratus > Maratus michaelseni. Next base: position 56,970,440 of record OZ007596.1, read on the forward strand.
ACATGCATGCGTAAATGACATCAAGACGTGGTTTGTATCGTATGTAAAAGGCTACATCTAGTAGCTACCAATGATCTTCGAATGGTGATAATTTATTCCGTTCGTGAATATTGCGACATGTACTTGATCTTGGGAGTATGGCAGCGGCTATCCATCACGTGATATGGCGTCATAATTTCGCATTTTTTTCGAAATTTCTTTCGCATATTTCTCGAAAACTATGGGTCGTAGATGTACAATTCTTTGAGCATTTTTTATATACTCCAAACGAGAAATTTGGCTGTGAAGAGTTTGGGTGGCCTTCATGAGACACCCTGTATAGTATATGCATAAACAAGCTTTGTTTGGATGCCCATAAACGCAATATATACCGGTCCTCATAATTTCTATGCATGCTTCTGGTGACAACGTATGTACTGTCAGCTAGATTGGGAAATATTACACATCAAGTTTAGCATATTGTGCACAGGAATAGTGGAAGTTCCCAGTATTTTTTGTGATGCTATCACATTTCGTACAAAACAAGGTCAGATTTTTGGATAGGTCATTTCATTATATTTATTATTCTTAAACTCATGGAGGAAATTTCGGTTTTAGCCTAAAGTTAAACGTTTTGTATTTTTGATATAGTGGATTGTAACATAGTGTTTCATAGTAAATTATTGTCTGAGTGCAACGAAGACTCATACACAGCGCAGTATTACTTTGCCCCATATATAGTTACGATGGATATTAAAACCTTTCGTCAAGCATAACTCAAAAAATATTTAACGGATTTCGTTCAAATTCTTACAGCAGGTACCTATAAAGGTGACAACGACGTCTATTTATTACCAAGAATAAATGTCAAACCGTTTGGAAATTATATTAAAAAAATAGATAAAAAAGCAGAATTAAAATACATACGTCACGAAAATTCTGTGCGTACGTCATTTTCACCGGCGGGAGATTTTCGTAGACAATTGGAATTGAAAAGTTCATAGAGTACATGGAGCAAAAAAATATGCACGCACTAATATTCAGCACAATAAAATATATTTCAATTTAGTAGAAGTCGAAAATTAATCTGGATTTTTTTCTGTTTGAAAGAAAAACCCCGCAATAACTTGGTAGACTTGGTATTAGAGATTTGGCGCAAATCTCAGCAATAGCAACTTTTTTTGTTTCGAGTGTGTAAATTAAAAAAGAAAAAAATTCCTTTGTGTTTAAATAAAAGGTTTCGATTTATGGCATTATTTCTTTTATTTCTTCTCTTTTTAGCATTTTAAATGGGATTAATGAAAGGTATGTATTTTAAATTAAATGAGTGAAAGGTTTATATTTAAATGAAATGAATTCAATATGAAAATGTTATAGAAACAATATTTGGTGATTTATCAACTGCGTCAGGATAACATAAAAGTACCAATATATCAAACGGTATGTAGTATGTGAAATGAAACAATTATATTATAATCACCCATCGTACAAGAAAAAAAACTAATATTCTGCATTCGGAGGAAAAAATCCATCTCCTGTGCCGTAAGATTTGGCGAGTTTTTTTTTTGGTGATAAGTTTTTCGATGTGATTGTTGGGATCTGCAGAATTTGGCTTACTTTTTCTAAATCGTATTTTTTTGCAGATGTAGTATTATGTAAATATATTTTTTTGCAGATATTTTCCTATTTTGTATATTTGGCATTCTATTTTGTAAATTTTCTATTTGGCATTTGGAAAAGAGATTTTTACCTTTTTATCTGTGCCTTCGGAAATATTAAAAAATAAAAAAAGATTTACATATATCAAGCGTATAACGTTATGTTTTGCATTTTTATCTTGACCACTTCTTTATTTTCAGATTTTAAATGCTATTTATTATTTACTAGACGTTTATTAATTGTTTACAATACACAGGCAAGGCTGGTCACAAACAAGAATAAAGCTAGCAACAATATTGTTTTAACTCTATAAGAGTTACAATAATGATATTAAATGCTCCGATTGGCTTTGGGCCCAATTACGAAAGTTTCTCCTAAAAAAAAAACTGTAGAAGAAGTCTTTTACATTTGTTTCAAATGAAGCTCGGTCTACAAGGCATTAGTTAATAATACAAACAACACTAATGGCATGGAGGCAAAAGTTTTAATTTAAATGTATATATTTGAAACCCTACCCCCCTACCCCTCCCCCCCCGAAAAAAAGTTACAGTAATGAATTTAAAATGGCGTTAAGCCACGCTTTCTGACATAAGCAATTGGCTGCAAACGCGATAACGAAACTTTCACTTAGCTTAATAACATGTTGCTAATATAGCCCTCAGGGTACTTTGCAGTTATACAAATCTTTAGGTTTTTTTAAAAAGCTTGATACAGTTCAGGTTTAAGAAGTTGAGATTTACTGTCAAATGATATAAACAACTATGAATACAAAACTAATGAATTATTATTCAGGTTTATGTATGTATTTTTTTAAAAAATTGCATCTGATTACACTTATTAGATAAATTACTTCTGTTTGCATTTAATAACTGATAAACGGCTTCTGTATATTAAATGAATTGTTTAAATATTTGGAAGAGGTGGCGAGAGGTAGAAAGACGGGTAAACAAATGGGTAGTGAGATCGGTAGAGAGACAAGTAGTGACATAGGTAGGCTGACGGGTAGCGAAACGAATAGACAGAAGGCTAGAGAGAAAAGTAAAAAAAAGCTTGACAGAGGGGTAGCGAGATGGGTCACGAGACGGGTAGCGACACCGGTAGACAAGAATGTAGAGAGAAAGGTTGCGAGACGCGTAGCGTGGTAGATAAAGAGACGAGTTGACTGACGGGTAATGAGATTGGTAGCGAGACGGTTAAAGAGTCAGGTACAAAACCAGACGGATAGTGAGACGGGTAAACAGACGAGTAGAGAGACAGTAGATGGGTACGGAGATGGGTAAGAAGATGGGTAGAGAGGCGTATAGCCACACGGGTACAGAGACAGATAGACAAGTTGTGAGACAGATAGACAAATGGGTAGCGAAGTGGATAGAGACACGGCTAGACATACAAGTTGTTAGACAGATAGACAGACGGTTAGAGAAATAGATTGGCGGGTAGCGAGACCGGTAGAGAAATATAGAGACAGGTAGCGAGACGTGTAGAGAGATAGACAATTGGTTAGAGAGACGGGCAGAAGAACGGATAGGGAAACAGACAGATTGTGGTGAGACAGACAGATTTTTTTTGCACTGGATAGCAGAGATCAATCTCTATTTCCGCCGTTGATTACTTTTTCGATTTTCTTTGCGTATTTTTTTTACGAAGATAGTTTCACTTTCGGAACCGGTTTCGAAAGTGAAACTATCTTCGTAAAAAAAATACGCAAAGAAAATCGAAAAAGTAATCAACGGCGGAAATAGAGACTGAGCTTTGCTATCCAGTGCAAAAAAAAAATCGTTTAAAAATATTCAAATGCAAGCGAGATATTAGCACATTAATGCCCCATTGGATTAACATTAGCACCGTATTCCCGAGCGCTTGCTCAACGGGAGCCTTAACTTTAAAAAGCTTGGCGTTTTAAAAGATCCGGCGTTTTTAGGGTTTCGTTCATCTCACGAAACCCTATTACTCCATCTCCGTTGTCTGTCTGTCACAGAGCCACCCTCAAAAACTATATAACTTACAGAGTTGAAACTTTGTGTATAAATCTGAATATCAGCTGTGAAGAGCTCAAAATATTAAAATTTGAAAAATTCGTATTATTTTAATAAATAGAGATAAAAAACCAAAATTCTAACAGCCTTTTTCTATTAAATTTAAACATTTTTCGTTATAGCAAATGCCAAAAATTAAAAATCCACGATGAAATTCTTTCTACAATAATTAATTTTCTATCAGACGATTTCCATGTGAAAAAAAGATTAATATGAAATAAAATTGATTGACGTCATAGTGGTAATAAAACGGAAAAATTTCACAATAAAACAAGGAGTATGAGTATGTGTATGCACACAAAACAGATTAATATCACGTCATTAGAGAATTAAAAAGAAAATCTGACGTCATATCGGAAGTTTAAAGGATTTTTCAAATGTTTCAGAATAATACAAAGCGAGTATCAATATGAGTTTTAGAGAATAGTAAATATATGAGTATTGAATCGTGATAAAAATCCGATTATGGAAATATTCGCATATTTTAACATTTTGAAGGTGTACAACATGTTTAATTTTGAAATTATTTTTTTTAAATTTCGCATTTAGTCCACATGACAGATATTATTATGACAGAACATAATAGCGGACTGGTTTAGATATTCGAAAAAATGAGAGAAACAGACCGCTAAATTTTTACTTTATAAAAAACATGACTTTTTTTTTTGGTTTCTAAATGAAATTAATTTGGATTTATTAAGGAAAGGATAAAGTGTTTTGAAAGGAATATTAAACGAAACCCTTTGAGCGATCTTCGATCACACTTACCCACTTGTTTTTATTTTCAAGTTTTGCGCAATACGCGCTTAAGAAAATGAGATTCTTTGCCACATGTTAAAAAAAATTATGACAACACATCTGATGACCGGTACTTCTTTTCTATTTTTTTAACAGTGCATATGAATTTATATATGATATTTTGTAATTCTATCATTTAATTTTCTCTTTTTCTTTATATTGTAATTGTTAACCCTATGTTCTCAGCAATATCACTCAGACTAATCCCTTTGAGGGAAGTCCTAGTAATATTATTGGCGTGTACTTATGATCTCTCTCCATTTATCTTCTTATTAATCGAACAACCTGTATACTTATTAATGTTCTAAAATATAATTAATTTCGTAAAAAACGAAATAACAACAACAACAAAAAGAACTTTCATGCGAAAAATCAGACAAACCACAGCAATTCCAAATCAAACTCGAATTTCAGATTTTTTAAAAAGTCTATCCGAATTGCAAAGAAAAAGAGTCTACTCTGAATTGGATCGATATCCCCCCGTCCCTCCTCAACATCGCGAAACTTTCTGAAACATTCATGGACTCATTTTTAAATGTAGCAAGAATGATAAATCATGCTTCAAGCATACATTATGAATCAATTTCCAACATATTCAGAATACGGTAACAAAACTTCGCAAATTAATAAGGTGAAAAATTATATCTAAGTAAACAATTTGGAAAACGCATAACATATTTGTATGCCCAATTTCAGAAGTTACCATCAATAGACGGAAAAATGCCAGAATTCTTATGTAATACAGCCCTGTAAATGATATATATATTACATAGTATGCAAAAATTTAGTTCAGTTAAGAAACGCATAGCACACTTAAAAATTCCCCTCATCAATTTCCTTCAATAAACGGAACTGTACTCGAGATCTTTTATGCAGCCCTATATAGGATCGATAGAATTTATACACACTAAGTATAAATTGCAAAAAATTAGATAAATTTAAAAATGCATACCACAATTGAAAATGCACTTCCAGCAATTATTGCTCATTGACAGTACTGTTACTGTGAATGAACGATAAATGGTATGCACACCATATTCTACAGTAAACATCTTGTATTGCACCTGAGTGATGTATATCAATTTAAATATGTTTGAAATAGTGTAACATCATTCAAACAAATGCATTGCAAATGATTTTTCCTCATAGACCATAATGCTACGGAATTCTTTTAGTGTCCCCTGTAAACGAACTAAAAATGCTACACACTTCATTTTCAGTACCAAATATGCCATGGTAAACTGCAATAACATATTAAATAAACAGCCCTCTATATGACCTCAATAACAGCCCTGTATCTGACCTATAGAATTTAAATACACCGAGTAAAATGCAACAAAACTAGTTACATTTAGAAACACATACCACAACTGAAAACGCACTTCAAGCATTTATCGCTCATAGACAGTACTGTAAGCAAATTATTTTGTATGTTCCTGTAAATGAACGATTAATGCTATGCACGGCATATTCTACAGTAATCATTTTGCAGTGCATCACAGTGATATATATAAATTTAAAAAAGTTTGAAATAGTCTAACATCATTAAAATACATCACAAACGATTTTCCCCATAGACCATAATGTAACGAAATTTTTTTTAGCATCCCTGTAAACGAACTAATGTTACATACTTCATTTTCAATACCGAACATATTGCAGTACACTTCAATAACATATATCATTTGCATTACAATTTGAGTTCATTTACGCGAGTTAGAGCACGGACAGACGGCAGACAGACAGACAAACCGAATTCATAAATTCTTTTCAACTAACTATGTTAAAAAATGTTAAAAATATGAAATTGGGAGGCATATCTACTGAAGTGATTTGAAGCAGAATAAAGATTTTCCTTTTCTGAGAAATATAATACATATCTGATCTTCAGTAATAAGCGATTATTGTTTCATGAAATCTTTCCTCGGTTTGCAGCGTCTGGAAATTCGATTCGAAACAACTGCATTTTCTAAAATGTACTTTGCCTTTATCTGAAAATGGAAATCGCTATAATTCTCAAAGTTTTTGAATAAGAGTATCTGCTGATTTCATGCATTTAAGATTAAAATTGACTTCGTGAATTGCCAGAATACATGCAAAATAATTAATTTTAATTCGTTTTGTGATTGTACCGAGAGAGGGCAGCACTAAAAATTAATAGTGTTAAAAGACTGAATGGAAATTTAGCTGTTTTCAGGGTATTTATTGCTGAGACTGCTCTAAAATCGGAACCAAGGCCGGTATAAAGAGACCAAAATAAAATAATTTTCGCAATCTTTCAAACATAATTTAGATCGACAAAAAGTTTTGTACGCATGACTTCGTCTTCAACGAGACTAAAAGACCTAGCTTTCATTACACCAGGCAACAGGGCTTTCGTAATGTAGTGCCGGGTCCTGGCAAATCACTCAGTGGAGTCGAACGTCTCTGACTGCAATATTCGACTAATAAAAATAGTTTAAAATATAGAGTATAATATGTACAAAAAATAACATGCCAATTATTTCACATGTAATGTGTATAATTATTTTTAATTTTAAAGTCTTTTATCCTTTAGAATATTTTAAATATTTATTTTTTGCGTTTACGGTTACTTTCAGGATCCTAACATCTAGACCTCTCCCGATAATTATATCAATTTTGACAACATAAAATAAAGTTTTTTCCCGAAAAAAAATTTAAAGACAAATTTAGAGCAATAATATAGTTCTTTCGAATTATATAGAAAGGGCCGATTAACCCTTGAATCTAGGGGAAGCATAATATCAACTTGGGGGCCCATTTCAACCAGGAAAAGTGTTTAAAATTCTACATCTATGAAAACTTATCAATGCAACAAAAATATTCCCGGGAGGGATATAGCTGAGTTCAGAGATTTCATCAAACAGCTTTTAATTTTTCCTCTATATAATCTAAATAGAGTATATCTGTGGTGTATATAGTTACTGCATGCAGTGTCACTTGGGTTCCTTTCTAACCAACACATTTGTATGCCATCATATGATTGGTTTACAGCATTTCATCTGATCTCATTCAAATTACCACGTTAGATATAAGTTTCCTGAAGTAGTATCGATATTTGCTTACATTCGGCAAACTTTTCACCCAAAGATAGTTTAAAACGCAAAGCATAAAGTATAACAAGAACGAAAAGTCACGCGTCAAGCATAAATTACGTCACACTTTCCAACACTTCCAAAATAATTTTACAAATCTCTACAGTTTAATAAGGTGAAAGATGTAGTTCAGTTAGGAAACAAGTACCACAGTTTAAAATTCCCCTTCTGAAATTTCTTTCAATAAACTGAAATGTACTCGAGAACTTTTGTGCTGTCCTGTAGAATAGAATTATAGTAAACCCTACAAATAGATCAATAGAATTTATACACACCAAGTAATAGATAAAAAAATGAGATTTAAAAATGTGTTCAGCAACAGAACATACATTTCCAGCACTTATTTTTAACAGACAGTACCGAATTATTTTGTGTGTCCCTGTAAATGAACGATAAATGTATATATCAATTTCAACATGTTTGAAATAATGAAACATTATTAAAATAAACAGCAAACAATTTTTCTTCATAGACTGTAATGTAACAGAATTCTTTTGAGTACCTCTGTAAAAAAAAAACTATAAGTGCTGTACACTTCTTTTTCAATACCGAACATGCCATAGTAATTCTCTATAACATATATCAGTTGCATGACAATCCGAATATATTTATGCGAGTTAGAGTACGGACAGACAGACAGACAGGCAGCAGACAGACAGACAAACCAAATTCATAAACCCTTTTCAACTAAGTTAGAAAGTGTTAAAAAGAGAATTAGAGGTCCCATTTTGTAGTCATTTTGGGGACCCCTTTTAAATTTTAGAGGAGAAGCTTGTGCCTCACGTGCTTTTTTGGATAAACAGACCCTGTATATAGAGAGACTCGGGGTCCCTAACAAGATTCCAACTGGAGCGAGGCCCCTAACAAAACTCCAACTTGTACGGGGCTTCTAACAAGACTCCAACTGGCGCGGGGCCCTTAAAAGACTCCAACTGGTGCGGGGCTTCTAACAAGACTTCAAATGGCGTGGGGCCCCTAACAAAACTCCAACTGGTGCGGAGTTTCTAATAAGACTCTGCATGGCGCAGGGCCCTGGGCAGCCCCCTGTTTGCTCGATGGTTGCTCCGGCCCTGCCCAGCAATCCAACCCGCGCTATCCCTATTAAAGATATCCAGTGTTCAGAACGTAAATTAAAAACGCTTTTAGTTTAAAAATGTGATAGACATTTTGAATTTACCCACTGGCGACACCAAAAATCATTCCTAGTACTTTCTTATTAGGTATGCATGCCAGCGGTCAACACCGAAACATTCTTCTATTTAAAGTAACCTTTAGGATTTTGAATTTTTGCAGTGTTTAAGCGCGTAGCTCGATTGCATATCTGTTAAATTCGCGTTCTATTTATTTATTTGCGAATGTTAAATTTCGTTTGGCAATTTAGTAATGGAATATTACACGGAAATAAATAAATTCTGAATTATCTACATTGTTTTAAAGTGCAAACGGGTTCATCTTCCGTCATTGGGTTGCACGCAGATTTTAAAATAGTCAAGCTTGAAAATTATTTTAAAAACCATAAAAACAAATCAGTAAATTGAGAAACAATTTTCAAACAAATAGCCTTTCAGACTGCACTTTTTCCCTTTTTTGACAATGTGTAAAAATTGAAATTGTACGGTGTTTAAAACTTTAAAAAATTCCAGTGAAAGAGAAATTTATAAATCAGGTCGTTGCCACCGTTATTATGACGTCAGAATTACACACAGACAAGTTTTTGCTTTATAATATCGATTTAAAAGCAATTTATTCCACCCGAATTCTTCCTCTGTGAATAATGAAAATGGCGTGATAGAATGCATCAGATTTTATTTTCCGCTACATCTCTTTTCTCATACTTAAGGTGTTATAGGAGATTTTCGACTTGAAAAATAAGCATATTTTGTGAAGATGAAGCGAAGTAAAAATATACACGTTTTTGCATTAAAAAAACACATATTTTGAACTTCCAGAAATCAAGTTTGCATTAATTGTTATGGAACTAGTCGGCTGTGTCAATCCCAAAACTTACTTTTATCTCATACATGTTACTCGTAATACTTCAAAATTCGCTGTCACAGTGCCAATAAAATCAGTATTTTTCGTCATTCTGTTGTACATCAGCTGCTTGCGAAGCACCACTTAACAGGATGAGCAGCCGATGTACAACACAACTACGAAAAATCGAGAAAATAGCTATCACAGCGCCCACTACCGGCGGGATAGACCCGAATTCAAGTGGGACCTGCTGACTACAGTTAAAAACATATAAATGAAATTTAGTTCAGTTCTATGCATAACTTCATACACTTTTCGATGGAACAATAATGAAAATGGCACCACAGTGCCCCCTTCCTGCGGAATATCTCCAAATTCAAGGGGGACCTGTTGACCATAGTCAAAAACCTATAAATGAAATTTGGTACAATGCATATATTCATGCACCTTTCGATTATACAGGGTCATTCATAATTCCCTCCGGGGTTTCGAAACGTTATAGTAAAAAAACGAAGACGAATATGAAAAAAAGAAACATATGAAATTATTCCGAAACTACTCAAGTTTTACTTACATACATTACAGGTGTTCTATGTGTGAACCCTTGGTCACACGGCATACATCCATGCGATAGTCCAGTTCCTGCCATACTCCGTTTCTTTAAATCTGAATCAGTGGTGTCAGTTCAATGGGCCTTTCGTAATAAATATCGAAAACAGGGACCAACTGACAAAACAATTCATGTGTGGTACCGGAAATTTAAAGAAACGGAGTATGGCAGGAACTGGACTATCGCATGGATGTATGCCGTGTGACCAAGGGTTCACACATAGAACACCTGTAATGTATGTAAGTAAAACTTGAATAGTTTCGGAATAATTTCATATGTTTCTTTCTTTCATATTCGTCTTCGTTTTTTTACTATAACGTTTCGAAACCCTGGAGGGAATTATGAATGACCCTGTATAACGAGGACGGACAGACAGATATTTTGTAAAAACATGTTTTTAGGGATGTCTGACTCCTAAAACGTGTAAATCCGTCGAAAACCGGAAGTCGAAAAAAATGTTGATTACAATAGTTTTTTCTGTAATAGAAGAAAGTAAAAATGAGAATTACGAGCTCGCTTTTCTTCGATGCTGCGTGGCGTGTAGCATTCCGCGGTACCAAGATATTTCTCTGAGAGGTTTCATCTGAATCCATTGGAACTGGAAGCACATGAAATTGTCTAGTTCTTGTCTTTTTACGTTTTTTTTTTAACTATTAACGAAATGGTGGACAAACGAACTTTTAAAGTATAATTTTTTACCTAAAATTCTTAACTCCTTATGTTTATTTAAAAAAAAAAAAAAAAAAAATCAAAGAAAAGGAACGAATTAAAATTTTTAATAAGTATAAAAATAAGAATAGTTTTTTTTCTTAAACACTGTTTTCAAAAAATCTTTTTATGTTTATTTTAAAAATCACGTCTAACTTCAAGACTGCAGTTCGTGTTGTTCTAAAAAATGTCCATTACAATGCGTGAATTTGGCATGGACTACGATTATGAAACATTCACCACTTTGGTAGAAAAGCTGGTAGAAAATACGAACTAGTGCGTTTATTTAAAATACTGTTCTTTTTCTTTTTTAAGATATGTCAACAGGGAAAAAAATGCATTATTATAACTATCTAATCATGATTCCTAAATTGATTTACTCATGTATAATAACAGTTTAATTAATATTAAACTGTTAAATGATTAAAGAGATCTTTAAACTTTTTATTTTTTAATATTTTCTACTTTTTAGTGTTTAAAATTTTTCATTGTTGCAGTTTCATAGCTAGTTGAATACGAGTCGGTATAACCCGACCTGTGCAGGATTATAGTGGTTAGAAATAGTAAAGTCCTGAGCGATTATACATGAGTGGCGTATAAACCCAACCGAAAGAAACAATCCATTGAAGTGAGTTTTGTTGTTTCACAAAAAATAATATTTGTTCCGAAATTTCGTTTAGATCCGGTTTTTATCCGGTTTATGGTGTTTGTGACGCATGAATTAATAATTTAATATCTTAATATAATAAACCATGTAAACCTGTCTTAAACGGAATTTTTTTTTTTTTTACAGTGGATAGAAAATTACCAATAATCAATCTACTTGGTAAAACGAAAACCTGTCTAAAACTTTTCATTTTCCGGTTCCCGGCGGTTTCGTTTTCACGGGTTTTACTGAGATTATTTATGAGCGATATCCCAAAAAAATTTGACTACTTTTCAAGATATCACTGTATTTTTGCTATTTAATTGTTGATGTATATAACATTTCAGACAAGGCAGTCAGATCCTTAACGCTGTCTCGACTGATGCCCTGCTTGGATAGTTGCCATACCCAGAAAGAGAAAAAAAGGTGTAAAAGAGCGATGTTTTTCGAGACAATTATGACATTATGCCTTTCAGAGTTAACTATAAGCTACGTCAAGATTTTCTTTTCAGAATCCTTAATTTGAAAAAGAAAGAAATCAGAAAAATTGTTATTGGAAATGCACGTTTTTGAGAGAATGACTCAACGATAAAAATTGTTGGGTATATTTGGCCTCGAGACCTACACTGCAAAAAATAATTGTTGATTTTACAGTATAAAACTGGAATCCCAGCTGCCAGTATTATACCGTAAACAGTAAAATAAGCAGTAATACGCTGCCCCGCAAGCAGTTATACGCTACTGCGCATGCGCATTGGATTACAAAGTTAGTCTCAAGTGTAATTCCAATATGCGACACTCAAAATGAGGGGAAAGGCCCACTAGACATAATTCATTGATAATTCAATTGCACTGGCTCCGACCACCGCTAATCATATTGCATGAGTACTTATATATTTACCCCCATCTTCGCGAAAACTGTCATTGATCATTATGCAATATTACTTTCCCACCACATTTATCTTATTGTTCCGTTTTTAATAATAATTGCAGAACACCTTTATTACTACTCCCAATGCTCTATTTTGAAACGCGTTGAAAAGCAGTCCCTTATTTTTGTTTTCGAATAGGCGGGGTCATGCGGGGCCATCGTGAAAAAAACTTTCATCTTTCTACGGGCCTGATTTGAGCTTTCAAACACGTGACCTGACGTCACAGATAGGATCTGATTCTTCTCGTCTAGTTGAATTTTCGCCATATGTTTTCTTTGTAATTTCAGATAAATTTTATATAAAAATGGTTTCTAAAATGCGAATTTTTTAAAAATATATTATCTCAATTATTTGGATAAAGAATTTAAGTAAGTGCCCTTTTTTTTTATCTCATTATTTAAAAAGCAAAATATATATCTATACCGTTTTTCAATTCCAAAATTCGAATGTTGTTAAAGTTATATTGTACTTAATACTTTAATAAAGGTAATCGCCTACACTTTCTTTTGTGTTGAAATAAATCGGGTTTCGCTGGGATGACCGTGCATATTCTACTATTATAATACTATTAATACTATTACTACTATTTTAAACATTTAATATCACTTTATTAAAACAATCGCAATGGCGAATACGCACATAAAAATAAACACAGAATGTCAACAGACGATAATTAACCATTATTTTTTTCTGATTTCAACATGCTTTTATTTTCACCTAGCGTAATAAATATAGTTTAGAATCATCAAATAGATAAAACATTAATACGAAAGCCTTTTTTGTCCTGATTTTACTAAGAATTTATCTTTTAAATATAATTTACGTAAATTGAGAACATTTAAAACATTAATTAATAATATTGAGTCTTTTGCATATCTTTTTAGGTGCGTTCGTAATTATATAAATAAGTAGCACCTATAGTCGTCGTTTGGTCCGTCCGTCTGTCCGTCCGTCTGTCTGTCTGTCTGTCCGCATATAACAATGCAAAAACTACCCAACCAAATGGTTTGCAATTTAAAATATATTATCTTTGCAGAATTGTGTCGAGACATTTCAAATTTTATTAAAATCGAATCAAAACTTTAGGAGATATTAATAAAAATATTTATTAAGAAACTAGCAAGCTTCGCCCGCTACGCTGGTCGGTTTCTCCAAACAAATTTTGAATCAAACGAAATATACCGGTGAATTGCATGCATCCAATAATGTACGCTTTCGATCAGACAGCTACAGGAAAATATGAAAAGAGATCGCATATCAAATTACTGCCTTGGACTACTAAGTATTTGTCTGGCTTTAATTATGTTCCTCGTATTGATCATTCCAGGAATAAGACTGTTGATCTCGGATCTTAGTTACCCTGTACCTTGTGCCGTACCTTGAAGTGGCAGGATGAGACTCCCTGGATATATTGCGGTGGCGGTAGTAACGAAGATATAGAAATAGGTGTATTTTTAGAAATTATAACTTGTAATGTTAAAAATAAGGATGTGTTGGCGCTAAAAGCATCACCAAAATATAGAAAATGTGCTATATCGAAACTTTATTTCAGCAAGCATTTTTTATTTCAAAATCACAATTACATAAATATCCGTAAGAATAATAGGTACTTTTATGTTAGCTGGGCGCCAGTAAAAACTCGCCAAATCATGTTTCAATTGGCATGATTTGAATTGCAACATTTTGCGTGACATTTTATTTGTATTGATATGTTTGTGTATATGTATTTTATTATGATTATATTTTAGTTATTTTAAGTAAGTTTTTTAAGATATTATATCGCAGTGTTAAAATAATGGCTAGTTGTTATTAGCTAATGTTAAAAAATGAACGAAAAAAAGGATTGGCGAGATTTTAAAAAAAAAATTGGCGATCACTGGCGTCCAGCTAACATAAAAACACCGAATAATATTCAATTCTAAATTCCCGAAGCCAAAAAAAAAAAAAAAAAAAAAAAAAAAAGGTTTAAAAAAGAGCCCGAAAACTGCATTATTGAGATTTCATATGATCAAACTTTAAGGTGCATTTTTTTCTTATCCAGTATCTTATAAATCGCCAAGTATTGTTTGATCTTTAACAGTGACGAATGTATTTTAGAAAATATCACTTGGCGATCAATGCAATAAATTTTAAGGTTTTGTTGCCAAAGACAATGCCAAATTCGAAAATGTGCAATACCTCCCGAATTGTTGGGGTTAGAATATTTTTATTTCATACCATTCGATTCAGCACGCAAAAATACATTGAAATATGTTATCATTTGACAAATAAATATAAAACACGATTTTTAAGGAATTTTGTTAATGTTTGTTCTCATTTTTACCCTCTTTAGAGATGGAATTTTAGAAAACCTTTCTTATTGCGCCTCTACATCCTAAAAAGTATTTTCCCCGCAATTTTCGTGTTTGTAACTTCAATAGTCTGAACTCTGCGTTGATGATCTCCCCAGTCAGGACTTTCCTTTACATATATAGAATTTTATATACAGATAAAATTAACCATTATTATTCCCTAGCAGGCTTTGCTCGCTACGCTGGTCGGTTTCTCCAAACACAACATGAATCAAACGAAATATATCGGTCAATTTGATCTTGTGTTTTAAAGAAACATGAACTTTTACCCTGCATGTCCTTCCGCATTTTTGTAAAACGATAGGACAGCTATTACGGAATTTAGGCTGTTAAAGACCAACTCGCTTATTTAATCATTTAGCGTAGGATTTTCTAAAGAACGATATAACGATATGCAATATACTAAAACTATCTCTGAAAAATTAACAATGCAAGTTACATCGAAATCCATTCAGCAGAATCTTTAAAAAAGTCCAATGTTTCATAATCGGGTTTAGCTGATTATAGAAATGCCTCCCCCCGCCTTCCCTAATTCTATAACTAAGCAACATAGAACGATATATACACTAAAACTTTCCCTCAAAATTTAGCTAACTAACAGTGCAAGTTCCAGCAAAATCCATTCAGCAGAATTCAAGGTATAAGCAGCAGGATCGAAATTCCCCTTTCATTATACATATACAGTAGACAGAAAAATGTATCTTTCATAATCATCTTCACCTGATTATAGAAGTTTCAGAGGTTTTGTAGAGAGTATATGCTGTTATACGCCTTCAACCTTCTGGAATTTTTAAGACGAAACTCTACATATTTTTATGCCTGCACTACTGACAACTTTCTTCCATAGCTCCATAACTAAACAATGTAGAAAATCAATTCCTAAAATCGCACTGCAAAACTCCCATCAAAATCCGTTCAGTAGAACTTTAAAAAAGGTAATCTTTCATAATCGGGTTCATCTAATTTTATCTATATCTTCCTCCTGTAGCTCTATAAATAAGCAATGTAGAACAATGTCCTTTATTTTAAAACCTTTCTAAAACAAATTACCTAACTAACAGTGAAATCCTATAAAAATCTGTTTGGTAGAATCTGAGTTTTATCCGATCGGAAGGAAATACGAATTTGCGTTTTATAAATATTGTAGATGATGATGGTATGATTTCTGTAATCGGATTCGTTGTCAAACGTTCGCTTCAGAAAACATAACGCAGACGAAAACTTTGCTTCAGATCCAGAGTAGTACCAACCATCCCCACAAAATTGCCTAACTAACAGTGTAAATCCCACCAAGTCCGTTCAGCAGAACTCAAATTATAAACGGTCGGAATGAAATACGTATTTGCATTTTATATATACAGTAGATATATCTTTCATAATTGCATTCACCTTTCCCAATCACTTTTTCATTAGCTCTATCACTAAGCAAAATAGAATGATATGTTATAGGGTCATTAACCATACCTGAAAAATCACTTCCATCAAAATTTGTTCAGTAGAATTTTTTTAATGTAATATATAATAATCTGGTTCACTTAATTTTAGAGCTTTCCTCTGTAGCTCTATAACAAAGTAACGTAGAATATCTATATGCTAAAACCTTTCAAAAAACATTAACTAACTAACAGTGTAAAACCTACCTAAAATATCATGAATAATCGGATTATAATGCGAATATGCGGTTTATACTCATAGTAGATGACGATATGATTTTTTGTAATAGAATTATTCATCATGAAGGATTCGCTTCAAACATAAACGATGCTTTCAACATTGTAGCTAATACGCCAATTGGCGAGTTATCCGGTTAGGGATAATTTGCCCGAAATCGTATGAATAACTTTCCAAAGAAAAGGGGAAACATGGCTGAAGGCTGAAAACATATAAATATGTGATACATAATACTAAACAGAGCTTCCAAACTCTATTTTAGCAAGCACGTTTTATTTTAAATCGTGGCGTTTGTAGAAATAATAATACACAATTACATAAATATCCGTAAGAATAATATTCAATTCACAATTGATCAGTTAATGTAATCTGTAAAAACATCTGTAAAAATAAACAAAGGAATTAAATAACAAAAAAAGATTTAATTTGAATTTCTTCCATTGCTGTAGTAACGGGCGTAATTTTAGAAATTATCACTTGTATTGTTAGAAATTTTGAGATTTTGACGTCAAAGATATTGCCAAATTAGAAAAATGTGCAATATCTCATGAACTATTTGACTTATGAGTATTTAATTGATACCATTCGATTCAGCATACAAAAATACATTAAAATATGTTATCATTTGTCACGTAACTCTAATACCCGATTTTTAAGGAATTTTTTTTAAGTTTGTTCCCCTTTTTACCCCCCTTAGGGGTGGAGTTTTTGAAAATCCCGTCTTAGTGCGCCTCTACATACTAAGAAGTATTTTTCCTGCAAGTTTCGTCTTTGTAGGTTCAGTAGTTTTGGCTGTGCGTTGATCATCTAGCCAGAAAGGACTTTCTTTTATATATATAGATTTGAATTTTTTTTTTTAAATCGGTGCTTTTTTGTTATAGGAGCTTCCGAAGTTTAATCGTCAAGCGACCGAGATACTTATTTTATTACAGAAATTAATCTGCAGACGATATAATTCATTTCACAGAATTAAAAATCATCAAGATCTGAATATTTATATAACTAGCTGATACATATATATCTGAATATTTATATAACTAGTTAAGATATTTGTATGAACAGTGTCATAAAATATATACTTAACTAGCTGTTTAACCCGTTCTACGCACGGGATATCATGAATTTAATTCTAAAACGTGCGTACGAACGCACCTCGTTTGTAACGTTTGACGTACAATTTCCAACTTGTTTAAAAATTCAAACGTTTTTCGTAAAGGATTTGTAAAACTACTCGTGCTTTCAATTATTAAAATACAATTTTCATTTAAATAAATATGTATATGTATCTGAGGTCGATGCAGGATTTTTTTCCCTTGTGGGTTATTAAGTGAAAAGTAAAAAAATTTTTAAAATAGCTTATTACATTTTTGTTTATTTGTTGATAATTGTTTATGCAGTTTTTTATACAAGTAGTTTAAGATAAAATAAAGTAGTGTGGAAGAATGGAACTTGTCTCATTCCTCCTATTTAATAAGATGAGTGAAAATTGCTGCTTATATGAAAATTAATATGGAAATAGAGCACACTATAGTATGTTTGTTTTTTAATGGAATTTCCTCCTTTAATTGAAATAACAACTTGAGAATCTGTATATTTACTAGATGGATGAGGATTTTTCTGTTTAAAAGAATTTTCCCTTTTAAGTAAATATTAAATTTATAATCGAAGTAAAAATGTGTGTGGAATTTGGAAATGGTGCCATTTTCTCTTATCCTTTAAAAGAAATATTCATAAAAATGTAAAATGCACATTATAATTAGCAATTAAAATACCATGTTTTGTCAGATGTTTGAAAGATAGTGATTTCTTAGTTGTAATAACTAGTAACAGAATATGTATTTTAAATTATTCATACATTATAAAATCTAAATTGAATTTTTGTTTCAATTGTTTAGAAAAAATTCAAATTTCTATTTATGAATCTGTTTATGTAATAACAATCCTTTTATTAACAATCATAAAATTAAGTATTGCTGAACCTTTGGTGTTCATTTATTGAATGTATAATTCAAACGCATCTAAAATAAGCCAGAAATTACCCAAGAAAATATTACAAAACTGGATTTTATAGCACTGTTTTTGATGCACACATACGCGTTTTCAACCTTACTTGTCTGCTACTCAGATCTCTTCTGTGACGTCATCCACGACTTGAATCAGGCCCGTTGAAAGAGGAAAGTTGTTTTCACGATGGCCCCGGGTCATATCACGAACTTATATTAATAGGCAAGCTTCCTTCTTTTTAATGAGTATAGTACTAATTTTAACAAGTTGGAAATTGTACGTCAAACGTTACAAACGAGGTGCGTTCGTACGCACGTTTTAGAATTAAATTCATGATATCCCGTGCGTAGAACGGGTTAAACAGCTAGTTAAGTATATATTTTATGACACTGTTCATACAAATATCTTAACTAGTTATATAAATATTCAGATATATATGTATCAGCTAGTTATATAAATATTCAGATCTTGATAATTTTTAATTCTGTGAAATGAATTATATCGTCTGCAGATTAATTTCTGTCATAAAATAAGTATCTCGGTCGCTTGACGATTTAACATCCATCGGAAGCTCCTATAACAAAAAAGCACCGATTTAAAAAAAAATCAAATTTCTTAATAAATATTTTTATTAATATCTCCTAAAGTTTTGATTCGATTTTAATAAAATTTGAAATGTCTCGACAAAATTCTGCAAAGATAATATATTTTAAATTGCAAACCATTTGGTTGGGTAGTTTTTGCGTTGTTATATGCGGACAGACAGACAGACGGACGGACAGACAGACGGACAGACAGACAGACAGACGGACGGACAGACGGACGGACCAAGCGACGACTATAGGTGCTACGTATTTATATAATTACGAACGCACCTAAAAAAAAGCATATTTGCGTTATATGAGTGAGGGGAGGGGGGGTGGAGGCGTGTTTCTGATAAAAGGGGGTACTCCGAAATGAATAGCCCAAGCAAGGGGTACGTGAAGGAAAAAAGGTTGGGAAGCGCTGTATTAAACCACAGACAATGAAAATGATGATGATGTCCAATTTTCAACGTAACGTGCCATAGACCAAACTTTCCTGCATCCAGTGATGTGTGGAATGCTTTTCGGTCTTATGCAGTTTGTATGAAAAAAATATCTTGATATCTGCCATTTATTGTTTAAATGTCCTGTATTGTCATCTGGATAGTATACAGAAGATTTCGGTTATTTGGACATCGTTTAATTAGGGCAGCCATTTAAACGGGACCGAATGTCGAAAACAAAATCGAAAAATATAATTCACTTTATTTTAGATAATTGGAACAGCTACTGTATTGGGTGAAATTGTACTGAACCTATGTGTCTCAATCCCAATTAACCGGTATATCTAAATACTTCTACAAAAATCATCAAGTAAACGAGAAACCCCAAAACTCTGTCGGACCAGATGAAATCAACAAAACGAAGACGGAAATACATCAGCTGAAAATGAAGTCATTTAACTCGAAAGAGACCAATGTCATAACCGTTTCTTGTCGAGATGCCAGAAAACATCCACTTTTGCTTCTTATTTTTCTTTCCTGCCGATGGCAACGGGCCAAAGGGGACACCCAGACGAGACGAAAAGCGTGCATCACCTTTACGCCGATGTTGATATTGGTACCAAGAGATGAAATAAAAATATTTTATGGCTCTTCTCAAATTCAAACTTACCAACTTCAGTCGAAATTACGATGATCTATCTATTTATCTATCTATATTATAAAGGACAAACGTGTCCGTGCGTAACGCTGACGTCATTTTGCGAATGGCAGCACTTGACGATGACATTTTGGTTTTGCAATTTTCGCTACTGCAAATTTTTTAATTTCTAAACATCGCATATTTTCAATTTTTACACTGTTATATAGAAAAAAATCTACTTTCAAATGCAGTTTGTTTGAAAACAGTACCGCAAGTTACTCATCTATTATAGCTATGGCATTTAAATTAAATTTCATGTAGCACAAAAATGAGGGACCGACATTTTGGTCGTCCTCATTGGAAACGATTTTTTTCCCGTTTGATGAGCTAGCACGTAACATTCTTGTGAAGAAAAGTGAAACTTTCGAATTGAAAATGGAAAATGACAAAATCTTAAAAATTAATAAAGTGAGATATATAAGGAAAAAACGGAATAAATTTTCATACCGGGATATGTTTAAACTACATAACATAACATAAACAGCTACATTTATCCTGCAAAATGTATAACATAAGGTAAACTCTACCATATATCTCCACCATGGCAACCATGGCTATACCATGGCAACCATGGCTATACCATGGCAACACTACCATATATCAATTTTAGATTGCAGCAAGATTGCTTTCCAAGTCTGCAAACTTGCAATAAGTTCAGCATGACAAGACTGCAAGCAAATTCCGAAGTCAACATACGCCACATTTGCAGTAAACTTTTCGTCCAATAAGTTTCACTCTTTTGTTGTATCAAATTTACTGCAAATCCATTGCAAACTAGTTGAAAATTTAGCTTTGTCATGTCAAAAGTACTGAAAACTCATTGCAAACTAGCTATAATTTCATGTCACACTATCTCCAAATGCATTGCAAACTAATTAAATTTCAAACATTAAATCGGAAGATTTCATTAAATCGAAAACTTGTCATGTTACACTGTCTGCAAACATGAACTAATTTCATATAAATAATAAAATGTTAATACTTCGACTTTTATATAGTCATACTTTTCAGGGCTTGAAATAGTGTGCGAGATTGCACAAAACGCATACACACAATCAGAAAATTCCAAACAAAAATAAAATGTCATGCATGATTTCCCTCACTTAAAATTTTCATGCAGCCTGTTAAATTTTGAAATTTTTTGAAGTTGAAAGTTTGAAGCTTACTAAATGTTAAATTCTTTATAATACTATAACACATAATATTGTCAGTGTAAAACAAATTAATAATTGTGTAATTGTGTATTAAAGAGGTTTAATTGTTTATTGAATGTGCACTTTTAGTGCAAAGTAATTATAACAAATGTGATGCTATAATATGAAGTAAATCTTTAGAATGACTTAGATACTGGACTATGAAAATCTCCTGTTAAATCATCCTAAAATTTGGACTAAAGGGGAACAGACCCCCTAAAATTTAAACCCTATTTCAAACCTTGCTTTCAGTGTAAACAAGTACCTATTTCATAGTAAACTGCATGTCTAATTTGAATAGGCCGGGTAGGTCCCAATAAATTCAAATAATACATTTTTAAACTGTTTACAACACAGAAAAAAATAAAACCCAATTTGGGTTGAAAGATTCTTAGGTATGTGCCCAATTTAGGCACATACCTAAGAATCTTTTAACCCAAATTGGGTTTTATTTTTTTCTGTGAAGCTTTTATTAGGTTTACAAATTCTCAGATAAAGCAAGCAAACTTCTTAATAACACCATAAATGTAAGAGATGTGCTAGGCTTTTCGAAAGAACTTTGTCTTTCCTCATCAGGCACAAAAGACGTACTACCAATTGAAGGCGGGAGCAAGACTCAAACCTAAGAAAGGCGGGAGGTCTTGCTCCCGCCTTCCAAGTGGTAGTCCGTCTTTTGCGCCCGATGAAGAAAGACAAAGTTCTTTCGAAAGGCCTAGCGCATCTCTTAAATTTATGGTGTTATTAAGAAGTTTATTTGCTTTATTATATCGCACCAGTGTGTTAATTGTTGCCGAAACGTCAGTGAAGGCTTACTGTTGAGACCCGAAAAGTTTTTGGTTTCTGTCTGTCTGTTTGTCTGTCTGTTCCGCGATAACTGCCGTAAAAATGATCCGATTAGGTTGATTTTTGGTGGGTATGTTGGTGAAATACCCGGAATTAGCAGTATAGTTTTTGGTTAAATTTGGTTCATTCGTTCGAAAAATATAGAACATTTCTTTTTAAATCATAATGCTTTCCTATGGGACTGCAGACGATTTTCAAATTTCATTTTTAACTGAAATGGAAATCGCCTATTTGAATAATGGATTTCAACGTAAAATTATGGATGTTGATTTTCGATATGGAGGTTTTAAATATATCCAATAATTTTGAAAAATTGACGATACATTTATTAGAATTGAGATATTAATTGTTTAAATGATTGGAAATTTTTTTGCATCTGTTCCGGAAATATAAAACTTTTATTTTCATGTTTTTTACAAATTTTAAAATGCATTTTTTTTTACTTTTCTCTTTAATTTATCAGTTGCCTAGCAACGATATTTCAAAGAAGATAAAAATAATAAAAGCAACACGCACTATTTTGTTCCAATAATTTATTAGCAAAATAAATTAGTATTTTTGTATTCTATTGACATAAATGAAGAATTTATTTTAATACAAGTTTTTTTTTTTAATCTAAAAAGTTACAAGAATAAGAAGTTCATAAGAATTTCAGAATATCATTGCATAAACCGTGTTTAATTTAACGTTTCCAATTTCTGAAACCTCCGAAGAATTGTATATGCCTGTAAATATGTATGCAATAGAAAAAAATTAAATTGCGGATTGTAAGATGCTAAATAATATGAAAAGTGAGATTAAAAAACAGTGACTTGAGCTGACGTTGAGGATCCTGATCTGCAGCTTTACTAGTTATACTAATGTTACGAATTCTCAATTAATTGCATACATTTTAAACCTATTAGAAGGTAATTGGAAAGACTATCTAAAAACAAGTAGTCCAATAATTGCCGAAACGTCAGTGAAGGCTTACTGTTGAGACCCGAAAAGTTTTTGGTTTCTGTCTGTTTGTCTGTCTGTCTGTCTGTCTGTCTGTCTGTCTGTTCCGCGATAACTGCCGTAAAAATGATCCGATTAGTTTGATTTTTGGTAGGTATGTTGGTGAGATACCCGGAATTAGCTGTATAGTTTTTAGTTACATTTGGTTCATTCGCTCGGAAAATATAGAACATTTCTTTTTTGATCCTAATGCTTTCCTATGGGAATTCAGACGATTTTGAATTTTTTCAGTCGTTGAAAATAAAATGTCGCATTTGATTAATGTATTTAAACGGTAAGTTATGAAGGCTAAAATTTATCAAGTCAGGTCTTAAATTATTCAAATTAATTTGAAATTTTGTTAATACATTCGTCAGATTTTTTAAATTAGGTGTATAAATTTTGGTGCAATTTTATACATCTGTTCTAATAATATAATACATTTTATTCTATCATTTTCTGCAAATTTTAAAATGCATTTATTTTTATTTACCTCTTTAATTTAACCGTAACCTAGCAACTAAATTTTAAAGAATATCAAAATAATAAAATTCAAACAATTCAGACTATTTTGCTACAATATTTTATTGGGAGATTTTAGTATGCTATTGCCATCGAGTTAGATCAAGATGTACGTATGTAAAATAAATATTATAGAATGACCATCAAAACTGTTTTTCCGAAACAAAAATTGTAATAACACTAGATTTCTGCAATAGATATAAGTGAAATACAGTAGATTCAGTTTACATTTCCATAAGTTGCTTTTGTACACGAGATATTATTCAACTTATCTATCAGATGCGAGTGTTTCGTGGTTGGCAGGTAAGTAAATATTGCTATTTAGATACTAGGATAACATGAAATTATTTTCTGAATTTTTGCTTATCCTAATAAAACCACTGTGTAGAACGAAATCCAAGATATACTACAATCATTCACACAAACAATAGGAAATCACGAATATAAATTTAATAAGATTACGGAAAACATTTCTTTTTAGGTCATAATGCTTTCCTATGGGAATTCAGACGATTTTGAAAATTTTCATCCATTGAAATAAAATGGCGCATTTGATTAATGTATTTAATGTGTAAGTTATGAAGGCTAAAATTTATCAAGTCAGGTCTTAAATTATTCAAATTAATTTGAAATTTTGTTAATACATTCGTCAGATTTTTTAAATTAGGTGTACAATGTTTTTTGCAATTTTATACATCTGCTCTAATAATATAATACATTTTATTCTATCATTTTTTACAAAAATTTCCAGTGCATTTTTATTCTCTCTTTCAATAAATGGTTGCTAAGCAACTATATTTCAAAGAATATCAACAAAGGAAAATTCAAGTGAATCGCATTATTTTTACGCGAAGTTTTATTAAAAATTGCCAATTTTCGGGTTTTAAGTTTTTAATATGCTTTTTTTTTTAATGAAATAGATGAGAATTTATTTTAAGTACTGAAAAATGATTACCAAATCCGTTTTCCAAATGAAAATAATAAAAACGTTGAATGGGTAAATTGAATATCGGTCAAATAAGAGGAATTTAAATTTGCATAAGTATAATTTATACACGAAATTTTATTCAACTTCAGAAACATGATGATGCTTACATAAACATGATGATGTGTTACATGAAACATATGATGTTTAGTAGTTGAAATATAATTATTCTTTTAAGGATAGGATAAAATCTCTTGTACAAAGATATGGTTATTCTAATGAAATGAAAATGGCAAATACATTCAGACATATACTCAAGAAATAAAACTAGTCGTTGGGGGCCACCGTAATACTTACCCATCATGGATATGCATAATGTAAAATATTAAAATAAAAATGTGTAAACTACTTATAAAATGCATTGCAATTCAAATAAAATCGTGGCTTGATGACGTCACAAACTTTAAAGGCTCGATTACTGAATTGCTTGAAAGAGGTTTTTTCTTATAACTCCAAAAATAATAATCCTATTAACTAGCGGTTTATTGCATCCGATTAAGCGTCAAATTTCCAATTAAAATATCTCTTTGAAGTGAAATTTGGATGAAATACAGGGTCATAAAAAATCGAAAAGTGTGGAAAATAGGATTCCAAATATCTCGGCAACTAATTATCCGATCGACTTCATGCTTTATGTAAAATTTATGTTTTTTTATTGTCTTTTATATTCATTTCTTAAAATAAACAATTTCGAAAATTTTTATATACCTTTTATCAGAACGAATATTTCGAGAGTCCGGATAAAATAGTTCCGGTTAATCGAGGTTAATGAAATGAAATAGGCTTCTTCCCATTATTACATACTAAGTACATACCAAATTGCAAGTCTCTATCTCAATTTTTTCGGGAGATAGAGCGTTTACAGACACACACACACACAGACACACAGACGGACGGCAAAATTTTTTTTCTAAAAATATGTTTTTCGGAATCTCCAGTGTCTGAAACGTGTAAATCCGTCAAAAAAAAATTTTCGATTTTCAAAACGATTACAAGACTTACCCTATACTACGTATGATGGGTAAGTAATAGCACAATTACTGGAAATTGAGAATAGAATATTAAAGCGACAACGGGGGGTTCAGGGGGGCGGAGCCCCCCTGAAATAATGTATTGTTATTCTGAAAAAATACAGTAACAAGTAGTTTATCCTATCATTGCATAACATTATGTTTAAGGGGATACTTCTAAAATTTCCGAAACTTTCGATAAATTTATATTCTTATCAATGTATAAATAACTTAAAAAGATTGAATTTTAGTGTGTCAAATATTTTTCAGATAATGTTAAAAATTAGTAAGAACAATGATTTTTTGAGCTGACGTTGAGGCCTCTGATCTGTAGATTTACTAGTGTATGTAACCAATTCAAAGCAAACAGTACTATGCGTAATTTGATTATTAATTGCCGAAACGTCAGTTGAGGCTCACTGTGGAGACCCGAAAAGCTTTTGGTTTCTGTCTGTCTGTCTGTTCCACGATAACTGCCACAAAAATGATCCGATTAGTTTGATTTTTGGTAGGTATGTTGGTGAGGTACCCGGAATCAGCTGTATAGTTTTTAGTTACGTTTGGTTCATTCGTTCGGAAAATATAGAACTTTTTTTTTTTAGGTCATAATGCTTTCCTATGAGAATTCAGACGATTTTCAAATTTTTCATTCGTTGAAAATAAAATGGCACATTTGATTAATGTATTTAAACGATAAGTTATGAAGACTAAAATTTATCAACTCAGGTCTTAAATTATTCAAATTAATTTGAAATTTTGTTAATACATTTATCAGATTTTTTAAATTAGGTGTACAATGTTTGGTGCAATTTTATACGTCTGTTCTAATTATAATATATTTTATTTTATCATTTTTTGCAAATTTTAAAATGCATTTATTTTTATTTTCCTCTTTAATTTAACCGTAACCTAGCAACTACATTTTAAAGAATATCAAAATAAAAAATTCAGACTATTTTGTTACAATATTTTATTCGCAAAATAAAATATTTTTGAGTGATTTTAATATTTTATTGAAATAAATGAGAATTTATTTTGAAACAAGTTACCTTTTAACTACATAGAATGATAACCGAAGCATTTTTACATGAGATATTATTCATTTTCTGGAAGAGATATGGATTTTTCGTGGTTCAAAATTAGTATTGCTTTTAAAATAGGATATAATATCTCGTACAACGAGATGGTTAATCTAAAGAAATTAGCTTAGTAAAGCGCATCCATACAGCCTGAAATAGCACTATTACTGAAAACTGAGATCATACAAAGTTATCACAAAAATTACTTTATAGCGCCAAATCACGATTGCTATTTATTGAATTGGCAGTGGGCACGATTATGAATGATTACTCAATAGGTTTAAAAGTTTCCAAATAAGCTTATTTTGGGAAGATTTTAGTATGCTATTGCCATCGAGTTAGATCAGGATGGACTTAGGTAAAAGAAATATTATAGAATGACCATCAAAACTGTTTTGCAAAACAAAAAATCTAATATCACTAGAATTCTGAAATAGATGTAAGTGAAAAGATTCAGTTTACATTTCCATAGGTTGCTTTTGTACACGAGATATTATTCAACCTATCTATCATATGCGAGTGTTTCGTGGTTGGCAGGTAAGTAAATATTGCTATTTAGGCATTAGGATAACATGAAATTATTTTCGAACTATTTGCTTTTACTAATAAAACCACTGTGTAGAACGAAATCCAAGATATACTAGAATCATTTACACAATCAATAGTAAATCACGAATATAAATTTGTATAGATTACGGGGGGTTCAGGGGGGGTATGCCCCCCTGAAGAAATGTATTCTTTAAATCTAAAACATAGAATAAGAAGTTCATAAGAATGTCAGAATATTATTGCATAAACCATGTTCAATTAAACGTTTCTAATTTCTGAAAACAACGAATTATTTTAAAAGCGTATAAATATATATGTATTAATTTAAAAAAATTAATTTGTGGATTGTAAGATGTTAAATATTATGAAAAGTGAGATAAAAAAACATTGACTTTCAGAGCTGACGTTGAGGCTCCTGATCTGTAGATTTACTAGTTTATTTCAGTAGATGATATATAAAGCTCTGAACTTTTAATTTGCTTCTACTAAATTCTACATAATTTGAAAATAAATTTAGTTTAGACATGAATAACCAATCATATACAGCTATTCTAATTTCGTGTATAATAGTAATACATATTTCCTGAAAGTGATTACCAAATAGCGCTGCAACCATAATGACCAAGGTGTTAGTCAGGTAGATACATCTTCGCTATGAGGAGATTTTGACCCACGGCTATGTTCACAACTTGTCAAGGTAGGCATAAAGCCCGGCAGATAGGGGGCTGGTTTGCGGTTTAATAATAATAATACATATTTATTGCGTGTCATTTAAAAAAAATTCTGTAACTCATTCCTTTCTCAAATAAATTGCCATAAAAATCTATCAATTTACAAACTTTTCTTGGACACATCACACAAAGAATTTTCCCGTTAATTTAATTAATTAATCTCCAAATAAAATCCATCAACATTAAAACTTTTAAAAAGGCAATTGAAAAGAAACAAACTAGTAATACATTAGAAAAGGCAAAAGATAGTTAGAAAATTAAACTGAAAATAAGATTTATAATTGAATTTACTTACTTAATATATATGAATTTCGTTAAATTAAGCTTTTGTTTATGGATTTAGTAAAATATTTCTTTTTTTGCTGCAACATAATTAAATGTTTGTTAGAAATGCCACATATTCTAGCTATTAATACTGCGTTTTAAAGGATTTTTTTTAAATCCTAGAGTAAGATTCTTTTGCATCATAAAACAAGAACATACAGTTCAGAGGTTTTTCAAAAAATATCCTCGCCTATCTCCTGTTGAAGGATTAAAATCTCTTCAAATTTTTATATATCAGATGTATATAAATGTAAAAGCTTTATTTACTTTACAGTTTATTTTTAGAACTTAGTATTTGTTTCTTGTATAAATAGTTCTAATTTTGTTTTTAATCTATGCTATGATCATCCTTTCATGCAATTTTATGTAAAGAAGAACATCCACATTATGTACAAAACTCCCTACCGTAGAAGGCTTAGTTCACCGATCGCTAAAAAACGTCTCATCGGTAAAGCTTTATCGGTAATTGGTAAGTCACCTTCTACGGCAGAATAAAACAAACACTTTAGATACATTTGCATTGCGGTACGCCGATGAGTTTATTTAATACATTACAATTTCAAATACAAGTATGTCCTTTAAAACTACAATTAACATACCACTTACAAGTTATATTTGCATACCTATATCATTATTTACAATTCCAGTCTTAATATTATCTAAAATTTGACTAATAGTTCCATTAAACCATCCAGGCCTTCTACATTTATTTGATAAAATTATCATATATGTTGCGCTCATTTTCCACGCATGCGTACGTTGTCTATTCTCTCAACAGAGCGAATTTTCGCATTCGTCATTGTCATGAATCATGGCAGTGTTGTATCAGTTTCACAGCAAACTAGCCTTGCAAGACGGTTGATCAATTATGTTCCGCCTACCTTGTGGGAGTTTTGATAGAAATTTGTCGTGGTGGGACACTCTTATCCCACATTAAATTATCACATTAAATTATCAATCTCTCTATATAAAGTCAATCATCATCATGAAAGAATTTCACTTTACTTCTTTAAAATAATTTCCCTAGAACTTTGCTATAAATTAAGTTTATAAAATATTAACGCAAAGTTTGGCCATGATACTTTGCGTTTTGTTTGCAAATAAAAAAAATACTAAACTAAATTACAACAGAATGTTTGAATTATAAATAAGTTTATTCAATGAGAAAGGCAATTATTAACAGAAACATATTAAATTAAATGAACAGAAATGCATGGAAAAACAAATACATTATCCGAATACCTTTTATAAATCATTCATTAAATTTGATTCATAATTAACTTATGGCCATCACACACATCAGTATTATCAACAATCTTTCCCTGGACACAATTTTGAATTAACGCATGTCACTTTCCCTGGTTTCTTCAAATAAACCCCCTTCGATTACTTGAATTCGTTAACATAGAATGCGGTTTGAAATAAATCAACACATGCTGAAGCAGAAAGGATGCATAAAATAATATACAGAAAAAATAAACTTGCAGCAAATGTGCATGCTATCTGGGCTATCTCTAATCCAGAAAAGTTATTTTATGTCTACACTGTATATTGTCGAATGTTATTTCGACAATTAAGTATTTTTCTTTAAAACCTGTTCAACACGGTTCAGTATGAAGTCCTGCACGTTTCGGGTTATGATCGACCTTAGCAGAACAATTTGATTTGAAGACAACCTGAAAAACGGTTCGGAAAACAACTCACGGTTCTGGTTGGGTCGGATTGACGCCAGTATCTTTCGTTGCGGGTCCGGTTGAGTTTAATTCTTCCGGGTCGATTTCAGGTTGATCCGATTTTTAAAACTAAAGTCCTGAATATTTTTGAAATGAAAAAACTGAATATTGGAATATTAATGAATGTATATGTGTACAAAAAATGTAAAATTGATATTAGAGATGTAATCGTAGACTAACTTTCTTTAATCGTATTAAAATACAGATTTCTTTTTTTTTTACTTTTAGCTCGGTTCAGGTTTGGGTTAAAGTGTACCGGATTCGGGTTGGCGACATTCTTTTGTCGTGCTTGTGGATGACTTAAAGCAGAAATTTTGGGTGCAGGATTTTACCTGCAACGAGACAAATTAGCAGCAACCTGACCAGACCCTTTTGCATGTTTCTAGTTCAGTATATCAGTATTATGCACTTACTTTTCATAATAGAAAGTAATGCCTTTCTTTTTATCGTGCAATAAGAATTTCCAAATGACAGAGAAATGCAGTTTTCTTTTATCGCAAGTGCTTCTGAATATTGCAAAAGCCTCTCATCTGTCGTTATACTGAATATAATCGAAGATACTAATTTTAACTTTAAACCGCAAGTGAGATAAACGCGGCCTTTTCTTTCTTTCTTTTTTTTAAAAGTCTGCCAGCACGTTGAAAGAATTATGACACGAGGCAGATATACAGAGATAACAGAAAAGCTTTGAATTTTGTAGGTTTGCGCTTTCAACATAAAACGAGTGGCGCACTTACTAGTTAGATGAAATGTGTATTGTGTAGCAGAGGTCTTGTATCGGGTCGAAAAACCCGTTTAATTTATTATTATTATTAGCGACAGACTTCTATTTCTTTCACTACGGACATTTCTGTCGTCGTCGTCACAAATGTGTAGCCCACATAATGCTAAAAATATATCCAAAAACGTAATACAGTATTTCGACGCCGTACCCATATCGTGGCAATGACCTACGCTATCACACTTTTATCGCTCATATATTCACTTCTAAATATCGCATCATTTTCACTTTTACACCATCGAATAGGAAAAAACTGTACTTTCAAATGAAATTTGTTTGAAAAATGCAGCTCATTTTTAAATTATTTTCAAGATAAAAAAAAAAAAATTATCTCATCAATGAACATTTGTTTGCTACAATAATGTAAAGTAACTTCCATAATTGGATCTGCTTACAAGCGTTGTCATCATAGCTACAATGTCCTTAAAAGTGAATGTGTATACTGTGACGAAGTCACATTCAGTTTTGATTCCAAAATATAATTAATCAAAATAAGTAAATCACAAGCCTATTTTCGATAAATCATAGAAAGTTCCTTAAACATGTGAGAATTCTAAGCTACTATTAAACAGAGATCATATCTATTTCAAAAGTTTATCTACATCTTAAGAATAACCAAATGGCTACAATATCAGTTGATATTATTGTGCGTCCAAATTAGAATTCGCTATATCATGAGAGTTTCATCAGTAAATAAATAATCGGAGGTTAAGATTCAATAGTTCCACACAAATCCAAAATATAAAAATGAAAATATGTCTGTCTGTCTGCACGTCTATACAAATTAACAGTTTGGAAAACATAATCGTGAAATTTTACGTATAGGTGTATTAAAACCAGGGTTCGCCAAACCCGTTTTTTTTTTTAAACCCCACCCACATGGGTTTATTCAGGTTTTTCCATGAAAAACTCAATTTTCCCTGGGAAAAATCTGGTTTTTTCGGGTTTTAGAGAAATATAAAAAAATCTAGAAAGTGTGGGAAATTTTGACAAATCCATTTTTAAAATATTGAAAAACATCGGCATTTATCATGAAGCTGTTAACTTTAGCAAATCGTATGGATCCTAAATTTCAAGGACAACCTTTGGGCAGTATACAAGAAAATGCAGCTGAAGAATGGCTAACTAAACTCTATCCAAACTATTTGCCAGCTGTACTGGCTTTTAAAATTGAGGATACTGAATATTATCCACCTTCAATGATGACAAAAGATGTCTGGTGAACCAGTTTTCCTCATCTAAATGGTAGCAAATTATGGGAAAGAGCGCAGAAAAGGGATCAAAGTTGTCACCAGATTTTTTTGATTTTATATATTATGTTCATTACGCTCCAGCATCTTCAGCATGTATTAAAAGATATTTTTAAACCTTAGGATTGGTTGGGAATAAATTGCGAAATAAATTAGGCATCGAAAAAGTAATGAAATTAGTAAACTTTTACAAATCATTACATGTAAAGTCTTAAATTTGTAATTTTATTTTTTTTTGGGATGAATGTAGTAAAAAAAAAAAAAAAAGTAAAATTTTGATCTAGGTAGAAGTTTTAGTTTCATGAATATAGATGGTTTGATTTTTTTATATAAATAGATTCTTATATGCCTTATCTTATCATACACCTATAATTATGTACTATGTATGTAGCCTACTATGTTCGATGTTAGTAAAATATTTCAATGTGCTAAAATACATTTTTTTAACTTCAGGTGTTTATGTATAATGACTTATATATATATATATTTAATTAACTGAAATGACTTCAATTCATTAAATGTATATGTTGATTAAACTTTTATATATTGCTGAAAATTGAAAAAATTCCACATTATGGGTTTTTCGGTGGGCTTTTTCAAGTGGGCACAGTCTGAAAAAACCCACTGGGTTTTTTCGGACTGGGTCCAGCTTTGCGAACCCTGTTAAAACACGGCCGAGGCAACTAAGGTAATCCGGAATCCACCGGAACAC
Organism: Maratus michaelseni; assembly: GCA_963931845.1. Taxonomy (NCBI): domain Eukaryota; kingdom Metazoa; phylum Arthropoda; class Arachnida; order Araneae; family Salticidae; genus Maratus; species Maratus michaelseni. The sequence goes on from OZ007596.1 coordinate 57,003,341, forward strand.
CAATCAAAAACCAAACTATGTCATGAATATAATTATTATTCTAATTTTGTATTGTATGTAGTATGTAGATAGTATGCTGTCGAGTTTTGCTTCGAGAGATATAGTCTTCTTTCGGTGGTCGCTTTTAAAGGTGATATCCAGTCGACTAGTGCATTAAGATATAGTTATTTTACGAGACTCCGCGTAGAAGAGTTCCTATGCCAAAAATGCTGCTTTGCGCGGTGGCGCTTTGGAGATATAATTTAAATAAGAGAAATGCATATATTCTGCAGCAACCTTTTTAAGCTGAACAATCTCATTTATTTAGTCGATCTGGTAAAAGATATACTAAAGGAAAGTACAGCTTTCCCATATTTATAATGATGTTTAAAACGCTGAAGACTACTAAGTAGTGACATCTTCGAGACTCTGATGCCTAGATTATGACTCAGTACGGGGTACTGCTCACAGGTACCAAGTTACATATTATTCATCGTGTCAATTATAAATATGTATTTATTAAATATTGAGGGCGTGTACAGCATAGGCCAAAACTATTATTATTTTTATTTAAGTTAAGCTTTAAAATTTGTCAAAGGTAAACTACTCAAAAATAATGTTAGATCCACAGGATCTGAAATTAATTAAATATTTTTCATTATTTTTTTTTTCAGCAACATGCTGATTTAAGGTTTGTTAAGGAAAGGAGATTATCTTTCCTTTGTTTACGTTAATTTCTCTTTAGTAAATTTTGTAAATAAATTTTTAATATATGTGTTGTAAATAAATAATTAGCTTAAAAAAATGTTAATCATCTTTATTTACCACAAATATGTATCATATTTATTTTGCCTTTAATGGATTATTGTCTAGATATTTATTTTTCGGGTAGTCATTTAGTTTACTTCTTCCCGCCATTTCTGGTATCATTTAAAGGGTGTTATTTATGTTAAATTTTAATATAAAATTTAAGGCGGAGGATTCATAGATAACAGGACTTCTAAAAAACACAACGCAATTTTAATGTAATTTTAACCATTAATCTTAACGTGAGCGTTGTCTTATTTACCCCTTTTGGCTCGCGTTTCCTGTTATTAGAATATAGGTTACGATCACATTAATTTAATTTTAAATAAGTACTCTAAATGCAATATGCTTTTGTTGCAATATGCTTTTGATGGCGGTTATTAAATGTATGCTTGACAGATTTAAGAATAATACCAGCAAATAAACATACAAGTTTAAATATTCTGTCCAACAAATAATATAAATTACGAAGAATACAATACTCTCAATGAATCAGCTGTACGAGAATAAGTCACAGAGGCGAGAAATTTCACAGACGAACAGATTATTATCGCTAAAGCATGGAATGTTCATCGTACTTCGTGCACATTAGTGTACCGTACAGCGTTTGGATCATCACTTCGGTTTGGCCGTAACATATACATGATTCCCAGGGTAACAAAAACAACACACTCCAATTTAACAACAACAACAAAAATGCTTAATTCCTCTATCGATTATGCCCCACAGCCTCATTTTATTAAATCATCGGAACTAAATTAATTACCGTATTTTAACCGAACCCGATCCCGATCCACCGTTCGGGTCGATTTTGTGTTGAGTTTTGATTCTTTTATCCAGGTTTGGTTTAACCCGACATTTCAAAAGAAAGTACTAAATATTATTTTAATTAAAAAACTATATATATGAATATTAATGAATGTATATGTGTTCATTTTTATATAAAAAAAAAGAGATAAAATTGATATTAGAACTCTTGGTGCGCTATACCAAGTGATCCGGGCTCGAAACCCGGTCTGGACAATTTTTCACTCTATTGGTTGTACGCTGTCTAGTAAAGTGATAATATGTCACATCCTTTATATTTCAGTAAATTGAATACATGTAAAATGCAACTTAATTCAATATAATAAAGTATACATTTTAGATTATACTTAAAACACCAGTGTTTCGATCAATCGATGATGTCCTTTTTTTCTAAAGTTTCAATTTTGCTTTTTAATCATAAATATAAAATAAACCCGTGTAGAGAAATCACACTTTATCATTTTTGTACTTTTTTTTTTTTTTTTTTTTTTTTTTTTTTTATGATCATTGTTGAGCATAATATAATGTGGTATTTTATTTTTGCGGTAACGTTGATTTGAAAAAATCTTTCATTTCATTTATAAAAACAAAGGTGATTTAATTTTTAATGAGCAGCAATTTTTAATCAAAAAAGGTGTTTTAACGAAATGCGAGTGTACTATGTCAGAAGCCGGTTCAAAAACTTTTCGAATGATACCACATTCATTGTTGTGCGTTTTGTAAATACATAGAAAAAGGGATGGTATATACTTTATAAATTATCCTGCCGAATTATCCGCCTGTATACACACTTTATAAATTATCCTGCCGAAAGTATAGCGACAGCTGGACGTTAGCAGTCCTCGATTTTCCTCGAGCCCTCGATAACAGTTGAATTACTTTTCTTTAATTTCGGGTTTCGTGCCAACGAAAATTATTTTGTCGGACTCTGATGAACAGAAATTATTTTGTCGGATTCGGGTAGGGTTTCGTATGAACAGAAATTATTTTTGGCGCATTTCTAGTCAGGTTTTGGGTTGACTTCATACAGAATTTTCGGTTTCGTGTAGAGTATAATGTGATCCTTGCAGGCTATAGTAGAATCCTGCCCTAATGCGCCTAAAAGAAAAGACAACACTGCCTGCATCTACCTGCAAAACAACCCAAGGGAGGAAAAGAGGCAAAAATATGGATCTAATTTCTCTCCTACCTATCCTATTGGAATGAAGGCCCTCGTCGCTACCTCAGACTTTATTTAACTCAAAAAGCCCTCTTTCTCTCTCTAAACACGGGCTGTCTGGCGCCACCATTCCGCGGCGCCATCTAGTAGACACCCGTCAAACAACAACAACAAAAATGTGCCACTGAAGGACGCAAGGCAGGTGCTAAAAGAGAAACACCTTTTTCATCGAAAAATGTTTCTGAAGAAAAGAAATGCAGCGTAGTTAAGGGGCATGGAAATTTTTCGGCTTGAAAAAAAAAAAAAGAAAAAAAAAAACTATTATCTTTTTTTCTGACATTTCATAAATCATTTCTCGAAGGTGTTTAAAAAATTAATAATATATAGAATATATAGGGAGTCTTGTCGTACGGTGCACGTGCGAGTGGTACTAATTGCAAAATTTTAATTCTAATTTTCCGTAGCAATGGTTTTTTGTCGGTATCTAAAATCTCGGTAAGGAATAGTCGGTTTCTTTTTTTTTCTTTTATGAAAGCTTATACATTTTACTAGTCCTTCACCGATGTTTTTTTTTTAATTTTTAAATTTGTTTTGTTTTTATAAACAAAACAAAATGAGATTTTTATTGAAAAATTACATTTTAAAATTAACAATCTGCCATTTTAGAAAAATGCAAATTTTCAAAAGCTCGTCGGTCAAGGACTACATATATGATTTATTGCATCCCATTAATAAGTGTCAGTATGTATATTTGTGATTTAACTTTTGATATTCTTACATGAAATACATCAAAAATTAAAATATGAGAAGCAAATTATGTCATTGGCTTGTATTTTAAATAACTGAAATGTTAAAAATAAACAAAAAAGTTTTAACTGTTTAGTTCAGGAACAGATAAGTAATTTCAGTTCAGTTCAGGTACTAAAAAAAAAAAAAAATTGAATCAGTTCAGGTACTAAAATTTTTTTTTTGATTCAGTTCCGGTAATTAAAGAAATTAAGGTTCAGTTTACGTTCTCGCTTCATCAGAAATAACAATCTTTCCGGTTTTCGGTTTTCAGTTCGGTTGCAAAAGTTGTGAGAAACTTATTTGTATTCAGAGCATTTTTTGGAGGGCAATGATGAATTCGAGAAAGTGACCCGGGGTGGAAATCCCCTCCCCACCACCGGTAAATTCGACATTTTGTATTTGGTGATGGTTTAAAAGAACAAATTTCCCCCAATAATTCCATAACCCCCCCCTCCCCCCCCCAGGAGGAAAATGTATGAATTGAATTCAACATCTGGAGGTATGCGTTTCTGGTTATATTCACAAAATGTTTAGAGACAATTTGTGAATCTAACTATACAAAATAAAAAGTTTGGAATTCCCGTTAACCCAATTTCAAAAGTATTGTGAATATTTATGCGATTTGTTACGTTTCATGTGTAATTTCTTGACAACAAAGATGTTTACATTTACACTGCATCTAAATCACTCACTGACAGACCGCCAAAAAACTTTTTTTTTTCTTTTTAGAATCCAACTGGGAATCCAATCCCTTACACATTTTCTTTAGAAAAAGCGCCTGCTTCTACTCTTATTTCAATTAATAGTTGATAATTATGTCTAGTTTATAATTATATATCATCCATGCAGATAGTGCCGATTTTCAAAAGGTGAGACTTACACCACCGTGACTTTAACTTCAGGATTTTATTTTGGCAGCTTTCGCAGTGAATTTGGCTAAGCAGGGCAAAACGTGACACATCTGACACGTTTATTCATTTGACAGTCAGAAAAATTGTACACTTAGTTAATAGGCGGGAAATACTTAGCGCCGGGTTCATTTTTTCATGCAAGTGTGTCGGAATACATCAAGCATGATAGCACCACTTTCTATGTTTATTTTTCAGCCCAAAATTTTCTGCGGTTGTTTATTTATCAAAAGAGATAAATTTGACGTCAAAGTGGGTATCTTTTTTATCGTTATTTATATGAGCTACATTAAAATAAAGTTGTTGCTATAGATCTAAAAATTGATTAAATCTATTTCTATCGTCTCTTCGCGGAGGATATTTAGTTAAAAAATTACACACAAAGGGCTATTTCAAATGCATTTTTTTATAGTATTTAGATTTACATTGCGTTTTCTTTGGTACTGGGTACAAATAAACAGACGTCAGAAAGGGAGTGGGTCATTGAGCTTAAACGCTCCAAATTCAAATGAAGAAGTTTTCATAAAGATTTAAAATGATATGTTTCTCTATGTAGCTGTTTTTTTTTTTTTAAATCTTGTTTTAACTTTATATGGTTTAACTTTCGTAAAAGTTGGCCAATCTTCAGGAATTTTGAGCATGGTGTAAGGTGTAATGTATAACTTTACTTTCTAAAAAAACCGTCGTATTGTTCATAGTTTTTGCTACATGGACAAGTTCAAATTTTTAATATATCATCGTCTTCAAAATAAATCATCGCATGTCAAATTGAGCGATAATGGGAATAATGGAATTTAAAATGAATGTGGATTAGTGTCATACATCGGATTGAGTAACCAAATTTTTACCGGTAACAAAAGACCTTGACGGCGCTTTTTTTTCCCTTGCGGCGGCGGTTGGGTTCGTGTCAAATTGACCTAATTATTTCGGTTGGGTTTTGAATCTTGCGAATAGGGTTTGGTAATTCAGTTTTTTTAAAGAAACTGCACAATATTTAATAAACTGCATTTTTAAATATATATATGTGTGTGTGTTCAATTTTCCCACAGTTCTTTGACATATGTCCCAGTTCTTGACGTGTTGTAACATCTTGGGACAACCACGAATTTGTTTTGCCGTGCATCTTACATAAAAGAAATTCGGGACATAAATTTTTCGTGTTCGAACTGGTTATAACTGGAACAGTGCAAGATTCTAATGCCACAACAAAGGGTCGCCACTGCGAAGGTTTGAAGACAAATCTACTGAAAGACAAAAGGATTTTCTGACTTTAAATAAATCAGTTTTAACAGTAACTTTTAACTATGGTGCTCTGCCACGAACTACGCCCTCTAAACCCCGTCCAGAACCAACAGGCACTAAAAACACAGAAATTTGCTCTATTTTAAAAAGATTATCCGATTACGAAAAGTTAAATGATATTATAAATGGTGATCTTCTGTAAACTGATTGCCATTCATTTACCTTTGACTGGGGAATTTTTCAGCGCCCAACGCTGCATCCGCAGTTGTCGCGACAGCTGACGGCCGCTTTCGTGATTGATTAAGAAAGATCAATTACACATTTGAAAATCCATAATAAATGTATGAAATAGTTAAATAAGAAAAGGCGCTGTCTTCCGGACTTTAACAACGTTTAAAAGAAATGTTTTCTTTTAAATACTGTAATAAAATTGTTTTAAATATGGTATTTTAAATATATCGTTTTAAATATGGTGCAGTTTTTATCATTAAATGCTTTCAGCACACAAAAGTTTAATTATTTTAAAGTTTGTTTCATTTTCCATATTCACATGTGAATATATATTTCAATTAAACATACAGTGTTTGGAAACGCTATAAGAAAATCGTTTCAATTATGACGTTTTAAATATATCGTTTTAAATATGACGCAATTTTCACCATTTAATGCTTTCCGTACGTAATAGCTTAATTATTTTAAAATTTTCTTTTTGTTTTAAAATTCACGTATAAATATATTTTTCGATTGAAAGTGTTTGTAAATATTATTATTTGAGCTTTTTTTAAATCCGGCAACAGTAGATAAAAAGAGGCCATTTCAAACTATGAATTAAATCTTCATTCAAATAATGAAAATTGAAATTAAAAACTTAAATATTAATTAGACAAGTTAAACAAAAATATTGTCCACTGCACACCACAATCTAGTCAAGGATATAACTCCAAAAGATGGTAAAATTTCTATGCATAATTTTTGATCCAATAAAATTTTCTACACTTAACTTTTTTGACCTATTTCAACACTAAATTGCGCTTAAAGTAATTCTCCTGTTTAAAAATTGCCTAATTTAGCATGTTTTTCAAGTATTTCTCTATTTAACCAATTTTCATGTTTTTATATGCTTAAGTATTTTTATTATGAGTCGAAAAAGTCAAAAGGTCACAATAAATTCAATTAGGGCAGCGGCAGCATTAATTACTCTTTTTTTTAGAATAGAGAGAAAATTGTTTGTTAAAATTAGAAATTAATAATATTTTGCTTGCTACCTTGGCCCATGCCGTTCATGCCTAAACCCGGCTTTGATTTAAATATGACGCATTATTTAAAGAGAGTGAATTATTTAAAATCAAAAAGTCAAAAGGTCACACTAAATTCAATTAGGGCAGCGCCAGCATTAATTACTCTTTTTTTTAGAATAGAGAGAAAATTGTTTGTTAAAATTAGAAATTAATAATATTTTGCTTGCCATCTTGACCCATGTCGTTTATGCCTAAACTCGGCTCTGATTTAAACATGACGCATTATTTAAAGAGAGTGAATTATTTAAAGTAATAAAATCAAAATGTCACACTAAATTCAATTAGGGCAGCGCCAGCATTAATTATTTCTTTTTAGAATAGAGAGAAAATTGTTTGTTAAGATTAGAAATTAATAATATTTAGCTTGCCACCTTGGCCCATGTAGTTCATACCTAAACCCCACTCTGATTCAAACATGACTCATTATTTAAAGAGAGTGAATTATTTAAAGTCAAAAAGTCAAAATGTCACGCTAAATTCGATTAAGGCAGCACCAGCATTAATTATTTCTTTTTTAGAATAGAGAGAAAATTGTTTGTTAAAATTAGAAATTAATAATATTTAGCTTGCCACCTTGGCCCATGTAGTTCATACCTAAATTTAAATATGACGCATTGTTTAAAGAGAGTGAATTATTTAAAGAGAGAGACACGTCTTCGTTGTTTATTAGCATTAAGTTTTGCAGTCACGTCTGCCAGATCACATTATTTGTGACACTTCACCCATACTTGTTTCCTCTAGGAAGTCATGTTTACGGTTAGTTTAATAGATGAAAAACGTTTGGCACCGTAAAGTAAGTTTACCCTTTGTAAGTCAGAGTAAAATTAAGTTTTGGTTGTTAAGAAAAAAAAAATCTCTGTCTAAAATCCGTGAGTCAAATTATTGTTGAATTTTAGGCAGATTTCATAAGAAATACTACCTATTACATTCTCCTCTAAGTTGGAATTTTTGAAAAAATTTTGCAGATCTACGCCGATCATGACTCCCAGAACCCAAAAACACCCCCAGTTCAAAACTTTATCTATCTATGTCACTTTTTTATGGACACGATAACTGCAATAATTCTACACAAATCTCTTCCAAACTGATACATAAAATCAAGGGGGATAAAATCTCGGTCAAGCTCGTTAATGGGCAAAATCGAACCAGGGGAGGGGGGTGGGCTTTTTGTGAAAACAGAAAAACCCATGCTTTCTTAATTATGATACGTATCGAATCCGTTTAAAGTTATTATTACTTCTAATAAAAGGGCCCAAAATTTATGTATGACAGATTTTTTATATCTTTAAAAATGGCCCCGAGGGCGGGGGGGGGGGGGGGAAGTGGGGTTTCATAAGAAACAAATTCATAACTTCGTCAATTCACAAGATATCAAATCCGCTTAAATTTATTATAAATCCTCTTAATATTATCTAAAACTTTTATATCGACAATTTTTTTATAAGACCAACCCTTATAGCAAAAAAAAAAAAAAAAAAAAAAAAAAAAAAAAAAAAATCCCTGCCGGCTCCGCCTGCAAACAAGTTAGGTATCGAAGTGAGCGGTTCCAACTGCCGCATCATGGCAAAAAGATCATTTCTTCCGCAATTCTCAACAAACAGGCGACCCACGGTCTGCGTCTTCGAAATCTACCTGTGCCTGTAGGCCGAGCCGTCAAGGATTTTTAAAATTGAAATCATCCTTTAGAAGGGGACGTTGCCCTACATGCATGTCTTGATAGATACATATTTTATGACGGGTACCAAATCGTTGAAAAAGATACCTCGATGCCAAGTTACTCCCAAAAGCAGCTGAGTATCTATCAAGGCAAGAATCAAAAACAGAGTTGTCAGGTGCCCAGATTTTTAAACTAAAGTTAACGAATTGTTCCGTGTTACGCGAAACAGTTTATTTCATCATTTTCGGAATAAATGAGTATGAAAGTAAAAACAGTTTAAAGAACACACTTTTTGATAAGTAACCAGTTGAAGTACCCACCGTTGTCCGGAATTTTAAGAATGTTTGTGTAGAAAAATCAATTTCAAAATTAAACATGTTGTATAGAGAACTTCAAAATGTTAAAATATGTCAATATTTCCATAATCGGATTTTTATCACGATTCAATATGTTCCTCAAACCCATATGACATTATAATAACTTGCTGACGTCATACCTACTTGCTTTCTTCATTACTCATATTGATACTCTCTTTGTATTATTCTCAAACGTTTGAAAAAGTCCGTTAAACCTCCAATAGGACGTCAGATTAATTTTCTTTTCAATTCTCTAATGACGTCATATTAACCTGCTTTCTGTACTTACACATACTCATACTCCTTGTATTACTGAGAAATGTTTGAAAATTTCCGTTTTATTAACAATATGTCGTCATATTAATCTTTTTTTTTTTTTTTTTTTTTTCAATTTGTGAAACTTTTTATTTCATTTTTATTTATTACGTGGAAATCTTTCAATAATAAATTAATTATTGTAGAAAGAATTTTAGTGTGGATTTGCTGTTGGAAATTGTTGGCAACTGCTATAACGAAAAATGTTTAAATTTAATAAGAAAAAGCTGTTAGATTTTTTGTTTTAATCTCTCTATATTAAAATAATACAACTTTTTAAAAGAATTTATGATTTTCAGCGTGACAGTAGGTCACGCTGTAAGTACACAAAATTTCAAGTATGTAACTTATACAGTTTCTGAGAACCGGCTCTATGTAACAGACAGACAGAAAAGCGAGTTGAATAGGGTTTCGTGAGATGAACGAAACCCTAAAAATGACCTTTTCGTAATATGAAATAAATCTGTATTGAAATAATGAAAATTTAAATAAGAAATAGGAAAGAAAAAAAAAAAAAATAGTTAAATTAAAAAAATAATTGCACACTGCAAGCTTGTCAAGTACGTTTCTGTTAAAGATGGTTAAATTGATATGCATAGTTTTTGTTCTTATAAAACTTTTTTAACGGAACTTTTTTTGACAGACTTCAACATTAAAAAAGGGACAACGTCAAGAGGTCTATTCTCGAACGAAAACAACAACCGTTTTCCCAATGGTTAAAACTCTTAAAATGTCTTCAATTTAAAATATGCGTACTTCAGCGTGTTTATCAAACATTGTTCTATGAAACTTACCTTTTTTTAAAATTTTTATTTTTATATGCAATAGGTTTCTTAATATTAGCCGAGAAAGACCTCCGGTCTAGAGTCTTGTATCGGGTCGGGTTCGCGCTATATTTCTTCGTTACGGTTCGGGTTCGGGTCGGGTTAATTTTTACTTTTTTTTGCGGGTCGGGTTCGGATTGGGTTGACTTTCATTGTTTCGGTTTCGGGTTGTGTTTTGACTCTTGCGAGTCGGGTTCGGGTTGACCCACTTCTCCAAAAGAATGTTCACAATATTTTCACAAGTTAAAAATATGTATACAACAAGACCTCCATAATGGACACTCCCGAAAAGCGGAAACTTATATTCAGCGTACACTTTTTCAATTCCTGTTACAAATACGATACGTGTTTTTTTTTTGTGTGTATCATTAACGAAATGTTGGTAATGTTTTTCATATTCTGAGGAAAAGAAATGGTTTTTAACTGCACCGTAAAGAAAGAATCATCTATGATTACATTTCTTATATACATTATATTTTTTCTCATGCAGTAAATTGAATATATACTTATTATGAATAAGTTATTCATATTCAAATACATATTTTTTTTTCATCTGAAACATCGTTCTGTTCAAACATTTTATAAAAATTCCAACAGTCCGACATGCTAAAACCTAAATATGTCCCGGAAGAATTTTTCAAGGTTGATCCCGACTCGCAGAAAAAAAATTATAGTCATCCCGACCCGAAAAAATAAATAGAAGCAACCCGACCCGCTGCAGGACTCTAAATCAACGATCTCGAGGTGTCCGTTATTTCGAGGTTTCACTATATTGGAATATTAAAGAATACAGATTTGTCCAAAATTCTATATAAAATATAAAATTGGTATTAGACATATAATTGTACATTACTTTTCATAATAGTATTAAAACATGATTTTTTGTCCTTTCATTGCGGTGCGGGTCGTGTTGCGGGTTCGGGTCGGGTTGCGGGTTGGGTGCGGGTTGAAGTATGTCGGGTTCGGGTCGGGTTGCGGGTCGACGAATTTTTTTTTTGTCGGGTGCGGGTCGGGTTGCGTGTTGACTTCAAATCCGTGCAGGACTCTAATCCGGTCGCAAAAAATGCATTTACGGCTGCAGTTTCGATAGCTTTAGTTACATTTTTTTAGAATAGAGAGATAGCTTTTAATGTAGTTGTCACCATTACAGAAATTTCATTACAAATTACAAATAATAATAATCATAATAATAATAATAATAAAATATCTCGGAAACGAAACTTTAAAATTCCGAGAGTTATTATAACATCTTTAGATGCTTTCAAATAACTGGTGTACTTTTCAGCGCATAATGATCTCAACACTCCGAGGAATGTTTTTGAAATACAAAAACACAATCAGATTTTAATATAACAAAGTAAAACCTCCGTAATAGACACGCTCGGATAGCGGACAACTGTTATTATTTCTAACACTTTTTAATCCCCCAACAAAATTCCAATATTTGTATGCTTTTACCCATCAATAGCGAATATATATCGCTGTCTCGAGGTGTCCGTTATTCACAGGGTTTACTGCCGATATAGGCACCAGTTTCCCAACATGCGAAACCTCACCTTGGACAAGCGCCAGAAAAAAATGGATATGTTCCTAGACAGTGAAAAAGTATTTACTTTAGGAGCGACAGGCTGCAGTCATTATTTTATAATCAATCTTCCAGTAGAAAATAAATATCCAATAATTCAGATCCTTTATTAACAGGCATCCAGAAAACAAGATTTGTATTGTTAGTAAGGAATTTTTTATGTGCTTCTATGGATTACCTTTGAAAGGAAACACTTATTTTCATCAATCTTTTCGTTTTTATTCTTCGGAAGGTCTCGCTTTGATGATGGTACCATTTTAAACTACATCAGGATCCCCCAAAAGCTATGTTTGTTTGTCCGTTTTCTTTCTTTTTCTTTTTACAGGTCTGTAACTTTCCTAAAAATCTCCGCGAATTTTCAACATATTATTAAGGTATAATTTGAATACTACTACCTTAAATACATTAAAAAATATTCATCGTATTATACAGAGGCTGTTCTCGCAATTAAAAAAAAATCTGCATAGATAAATTATTTTACTCAGCTAATATGTTTATGAAAGTATAAATTCACGTCTGGCAAGTGAAATTTTTATTTACATTCAAAATGGCGCTTTTAAAGAACCTATGGATGGAAGGTTTTTTCTGTACTTTCCGTAGAGAATTATTCGTATTCGATTATTAAAAAACGCTGTTAAAGGCATTGATTTTCTATATCTAAAGCCACATTAGGGAATATTGTCAATAAGGCAGGGGAAAACGTGAATGCCTGTCTTCAATTCTAAAGATTGTTCCAAATATGTACCCAAAAACAAAATGAAATTCTTCGAATACTGCAAATATATTTTATGGTAAAACAAAATCCTCCAAGTCGTCTAAATCGTTAAAATGCTCAGTGTCATGTGCTAACAAAACCCTTAACACTGATTTGAATTTGAAAAAGTCCAAAAAACACAATGTGCATCGTCTTTTTCCACGCCATATCGCCGAATGTGGAACACGATGCAGAATTCTTTGTAAGAAGAATTTATACGGACAAAAAAGGGAAAATTTTGTGGTGAAGTTCGGGGCTATTTAAATGATTGTAATAAAAATAGATACATTTATTACCATAATAAAGGAGATAAAATCTTAAAACATAGTTATTCAATGTATCTAAAGAAAGTTTTAGCAAAGGATTTATGATTGTTGCTGGCTTTGCATATAACGGCAAATTTAAAAGGAAGAGAGTGGAGAAAAAAATTAAGATAAACTCCACATAATATCAGAAATATATTTTACTCCCAATTTTCAAACATGAAATACCATCTCTTTACCCTCAGTGCCACCAATCTTTTGAACTGCATCAAGATAAAGCAAGTAGCCACACTTAACAGTCCACTGCTAATTTCCTCGAAAAAAATGGAACGAGAAACGGGTATCAGGACTATACTGTTCACTGATATACCTTCTAAATCTCCTGATGAATCCATGAATTTTTGCACTTTTAAACTTTTAAAAACGCGTTAACCAAACGTCGACCTTCAACCCTTCATGGACTTTCGAAAGTTGTTCAAGAAGAATGGGCCAAAATACCTGTTCCAAAACTACAAAAAGTATTAGTGTCATGGAAATTACGGAGAAGAAAAAACATTAAGAATAAGGGTTGCCAGACTGAACATTTAATACAGAAATATTTTATGTAAAACAGTTTTGTAAGCACCATAAAAATCGTCTAAAAAATTTGCGAAATATATGTATATTAAACCTTTGAAATAAAATAAAACCCATACAAGTTCGTATAACAAGAATTACCTAATAGTTCTGTAAGCACCATGAAAATCGTCTGAAAAATTTGCGAACACCCTCTGTATATATATATATCTTATTATATTAAACCTTTGATATAAAATAAAACCCATACAAGTTCGTATAACAATTTTTACCGAATAGTTCTGTAAGCACCATGAAAATCGTCTAAAAAATTTGCGAACACCCTCTGTATATATATATATATATCTTATTATATTAAACCTTTGATATAAAATAAAACCCATACAAGTTCGTATAACAAGAATTACCTAATAGTTCTGTAAGCACCATGAAAATCGTCTGAAAAATTTGCGAACACCCTCTGTATATATATATATATATATATATCTTATTATATTAAACCTTTGATATAAAATAAAACCCATACAAGTTCGTATAACAAGGTTTACCGAATAGTTCTGTAAGCACCATGAAAATCGTCTAACAAATTTGCGAACACCCGCTGTATATATATATATCTTATTATATTAAACCTTTGATATAAAATAAAACCCATACAAGTTCGTATAACAAGAATTACCTAATAGTTCTGTAAGCACCATGAAAATCGTCTGAAAAATTTGCGAACACCCTCTGTATATATGTATATTAAACCTTTGAAATAAAATAAAACCCATACAAGTTCGTATAACAAGAATTACCTAATCATATATTTTACAAAAAGTTTTATTATACATAGTACCTGGTTAACCGAACTTTACTAAAAACAAATGGGAAAAAATCCTTCTGCAGTTGTTTTTCTGGGGGAAAATTTCGTAATTGGATCCAAAGCCATTTGGCACATTTAATAGTTTTATTATAACACTTATACAATTAAAGCAATATTATTGCTAGCATCGTTTTTATTTGAATTAAACCTTACTTGTGGATCTGATTAGGGAATCTACAAAAAGATAGATGTTTGGGTGAGCTGTTTTCTGAAGAGACGGCTGCGCGCTGAGCTACAAGATTTGACAGAAAGGTACCTGATGTATGCCAAAAGTTATGCCCCTCAAAGCCATTTTTTTAATTAATTTTATATTTTTTTAAGCGATTTGTATTGTTTTTTCACGTTTTGCGACAATTTTCTCACATTAATAAAATGAATCCGACTTCAATCTTCAATGAGAGTATTGTAAATTTTGTCCTCTTTTCAATAAAGTTTATTTGGAATTCGCAAAGCGATTTTTGAATTTTTTGCGAATTTTTCATGCAATTTGGCTTTTTTTCGATTTTTGCGAAGAATTTTTAATATTCATAAAAGGAACCTGGTTTTAATCGTTTACCCCAAAATAGTAAAATTTGTCCTTTGCGATTATTTTGTCTTGAGAATTATTTTCGTTATTACCTGTATGTAATGATAAAATATGGCAATGTATTTCTTATTATGACTTCATTTATGTTTCAGCATTTAGTAATAAAGCAACAACAACAACAAAAAATGGAGGGCAGGGGGTCGCTTAAATCTCTTTGCACCGTTGGGGATTTTTTTTTAATTTCAAAAACATGTTTTGCATTTTAAATTTCAAATAAATTTCAAATTTCACTTTTCCAAACGAATAATTTATAATAAAAAAATAAAATACTAGAAAGTTGTTTTATCTATTTAATTCTGCTGTAATATTGCATTTTCTAAATGTCTTTAAAAAAATTTCCTTAACATATTGTCATATTAATAGTGCGCAAAATAAACATATTCGTTAGATTTTAGTAAATTATGGGGAAGTTGTCGTGTTCCTTTATGCATATAGAAGAGTTATCGTGGGAAGTAAGTTCAGGGGGTGATTATTGAGAAGATGTCAAAGTTGGCGAATCCTTTGAAAAGACCTAAAGGATTTACTTTTACGGAGTGAAACAATTTGTTAAAACAAGAAGGTATAGTGGCACTTGGTTGTTTTGGCAATCCGCAGAGTGCGTTTCCTGGGTACTGAAGTACTAAACTGGAGTGTAGTTTTCCCTTTTATTTTGTATGGTGAAGCAAGGAAGACGAAAATCACATCACTAGAGTTAATGTTCTTTAATTGGATAATGATGTCACACTTCACAATCTTCCACAATAGTGATATTTTGATCAATCAAAGTTTCAGATTTTTTTAAATGAATCTGATGAATATTGGTGAGGTGACATTTTAAATTTAAAGCCAGAGGTGAATAATACAAACGCGATCCAAAGAATAATCCAGAAATGCTGTTGAACAGGTCCGATCAAGTTCACGTAATCCAAAGAGTTTTTAAGCCATCAAGAGGATTTTTCATTATAAAACCAAAGGGTGGCCAAAGGGGCCAAGACATTTTTAGATGTTTATGAGATGAAGATCAGAGGGCAAGTGTTCTATCCGATATGAAAGTGGGCGCAAGGAAAAACACGCCAAGCGAGATACATTTCAAGCCAAGAGAATCGCATTTTTTTGCGTGGGAAATGTAACCGTTACTTATATACATATCAACTTCATAATTGACGTCATTGGAAGGGAAAAATCTTTTGGCGAAGATTGCACTTTGGCTAAAAAGAGAGATTAAGAATTTTACCGTTAATTATTGTTTTGGGAATAGGGCTTTCGAGGAATGCAGCAAAGGCGCCGTTTAAATGCTATAGACATCTGGAACAATATGCGAGACAAAACTGACCATGAAAAGGAAAACATTTTATGCCTTGTATAATTTCATTTCTTTTGATATGTGGGAGACCGAATAAGTACGTTAATGATAATTTAAAAACAATATGCATGATTTTGACTAAAAGTCTTTCGTTGAAAGAGAAAGATAAAAAGGGTGCGCTTTTTAACAGCCGGGAATGTATATGAATTACGATTATGCAGAAAGGGGAAAATATATTTGATAAAATACATAAAATATAGATTGCTTTAATTTTTTGAAAGGAATATATATGGTATCTTTACCATATACAGGGTGATTCATAAAAGATGGGCAGAACTTTAAGGGGTTATAGTACACTTAAAGACAAATAATATTAAATAGGAGACTAAGGGTCCCAGACGTATTCCCAAGGAGATAGGGGGCATTAAAGTTTAGGGTCCGAAATTTCAAATGATTATAAAACATGGAAAAATTGGTCGATTCGTTTGCGGTTTTTGCAAAAAATTTTCTTTATGCCAGTATTTTCTTGAAATAAAATTTTAAAGTTCAATTTCAAAAAATGCCGATAGGGGGCGCTTTAGACTTTGGAGTAACAAACAACTATTTTTTAACGTTATTTTTTGTATTTCTTTAAATGATTTCGAAAGCTTAGACTTAAACTTAAATTTTGATCTAAAAATCTGAGTCCTAACGAGTAGTTAAGTAGCGTAAACTGAAGTTTGAAATTTGAAACCCTTCTCCCCCCAGAACAAAAATCAGTTATTCCCGATCTTTGTGTCGTAGATTAGGCTCTAACTACTGCCGCGTTTTGCTAAAATTATTCTTTATGTCAGTATTTTCTTGAAAATAAATTTTAAAGAAAATTTTCAAAAAATTCCGATAGAGGGCGCTTTAGACTTTGGAGTAACGAACAACTATTTTATACCGTTATTTTTTGTGTCTCATTAAATGCTTTCTAAAGCTTAGACTTAAATTTTCAGCCCAAAATCTGAATCGTTAGACGTGGTTAAGTTTCTGGGGAGAGGGGTTTGAAATTTCTACTCCTGAGCACAGTTCAGTTTACCATGTCCACACATTGTGTGCTGTGATACGAGGTAAAAAGACACAAATTAGGATTATGTTACCAAAGCATATTTATTAACATGTAATCACAATAAATGTTCAAAATTGTGACCACCAGAGGTTATGCACGCAGAACAACGGCGACGAATGGAACGGCGAACATTCGCGAAAACATCAGGCTTTTCGAGCACTTCCCCTACAGCGGCGGAAAGTCTGGCGACCAGTTCCTCGGGGGATTCAATGGGTGTCTCATACATAAGAGCCTTCAATCGTCCCCAAAAAAAGAAATCGAGGGGTGAAAGATCTGGCGAGCGAGCAGGCCAAGCAACAGGACCACCTCGACCAATCCATCTGTTCGGAAATGTGATGTCCAGATAGTTGCGGACGTCTCGTACGTAATGGGCTGGCGCTCCATCGTGCTGGAACCACATGACCCGCCGGATGCGTGGAGGAACAACGTTTAACAGGTCTGGCAGCACATGTTGCAGAAATGTGAGGTATGTTTTACCGTTGAGGCGTTCAGGAAGAAGGTACGGTCCGATTAGGTGGTCTCCGAGGATTCCTGCCCAAACATTGATGGAAAAGCGTCTCTGATGAGCATGTGGATACGTAGCATGTGGATTGACATCCGCCCATACATGTGCATTGTGTGTGTTAAATGTACCTTCACGTGTGAAGGTACATTCATCGGTGAAAAGCACAGTTCGTCCAAAATGTGGATTTAGCGCGTTCTGCTGCAGAAACCAGCGGGCGAATTCAATACGATTTGGATAATCCCCTGGAGACAGTTTCTGGACTCGTTGCACATGAAACGGGAGCAAATGTTCATCCTTCAGTACCCTCCAAGTCGTGGACTGTGAGGTATCCACCTGGCTAGCCACTGTTCGTGTACTTGTACTTGGCTGCGCCGCTACTACATCCAGAATGGCTTCTGCAACAACTACTGATTCGTCCTTTTTTGCACGACCTGCATTCGACCGGGAAGCGAGAAATGATCCCGTCTCACACAACTGTCTGTGCAAGCGCTCGAAAGTTTTGCGGTTAGGCAACCGCCTGTTAGGAAATCGCTCTCCGTACATTCGTTGTGCCTCTGCACCATTTCCATCTGCCGCTCCGTAAATTAAATGCATCTCAGCCTTTTCCTTATTCGTGAAGGGCACCATCTTCCGATTCATTACTACAGCGACTTACACTTGACTCACCGTTCAGTGGTTTTTATGCCTGAATCGTGTCGAAATTTTGCATACGTGTTCTTCTTCTTCCCCATTTGACATTTGCATACTTTCTGTTTCCTTCTTCACCTAGACTAGCGTCAGGAATGGAGCTTTAACGTTTGCATGAGCGACGTTTCCAACTGTGCCAGTGCCTTTATGAGTGAATTCCGACTATGCAGTCCTAGACGAAAGTTGTATTTTTGCCTCGTATCACAGCACAGAATCGTTGGGCATGGTTAAGTAGTGCAAACTGAACTATGTTCAGAAGTTGAAATTTGAACCCCCTCCCCTCGCTACTGAACCACGCTCAGCGATTCAGATTTTGAGCTGAAAATTTAAGTTTAAGTCTAAGCTTTAGAAAGCATTTAATGAGACACAAAAAATAACGGTATAAAATAGTTGTTCGTTACTCCAAAGTCTAAAGCGCCCTCTATCGGAATTTTTTGAAAATTTTCTTTAAAATTTATTTTCAAGAAAATACTGACATAAAGAATAATTTTAGCAAAACGCGGCAGTAGTTAGAGCCTAATCTACGACACAAAAATCGGGAATAACTGATTTTTGTTCTGGGGGGAGAAGGGTTTCAAATTTCAAATTTCAGTTTACGCTACTTAACTACTCGTTAGGACTCAGATTTTTAGATCAAAATTTAAGTTTAAGTCTAAGCTTTCGAAATCATTTAAAGAAATACAAAAAATTACGTTAAAAAATAGTTGTTTGTTACTCCAAAGTCTAAAGCGCCCCCTATCGGCATTTTTTGAAATTGAACTTTAAAATTTTATTTCAAGAAAATACTGGCATAAAGAAAATTTTTTGCAAAAACCGCAAACGAATCGACCAATTTTTCCATGTTTTATAATCATTTGAAATTTCGGACCCTAAACTTTAATGCCCCCTATCTCCTTGGGAATACGTCTGGGACCCTTAGTCTCCTATTTAATATTATTTGTCTTTAAGTGTACTATAACCCCTTAAAGTTCTGCCCATCTTTTATGAATCACCCTGTATATATATCACCCCTTCACAAGATTTTGAAAAATTTAGAATGTCACCCTGTAAATATAATACAAAATATCAAAGCAGAAAATAATAATAAAAATAAAATAAGTATGCATACAATAATGTAAATAATAATATGTAGTACTACAATAATATCTTCATATTAGTATGATAAATGGCCATACATTTTTCAAATTGCAGCAAAATATACTTTTAAAGTCTTTGAAAAGTCTTTTATCCATATTAGAACTAATGTTAGCTGCAAACATATTTTTTTTTTGTTTGTTTTCTTGCAAGTTTATTCATTTTACAATATGATGGTGCACCTATATAAATAAACTCTTAATTGTTCATTTTTTTTTTTTAACACAGTCTTTAAAAAGAGTTCAAGAATGAAAAATTACAGCTGCATTTTTCTTTGAAGGTTTTCTCACGTGATTTTATTTATCAACAAACATGAGCATGATAAATGAGTCTTTAGTGCACAAATTTTTTTTGTATTTGCTTAAAAAGTTCACAAGTTTGCACTATATTATTAAAAATCTTAAATGAAATGTAAATACAAAAATTTCAAAATAAAAGAAACACAATTACTATTATACAATGATAATATAGAGATTATAAAGATTATAAAGATACATATATAAAATATTAAACGTAAAAAAAGTTTTCGTGTAAAGACACAGGAGAGATAATAATGATGCAAGACATGGGCATCGAAAAAAATATCTCCCCTTAAACTTGTTGTAATAACAAGGAAGAGACCGCAGTTTAGGACATTGGTCATATTCGGGACAGGGCGTATTTAGGGAGAGGGGTTTATTTTTGGTAAACCCCCCTTGCTCCGCACATATTTGGAAACTCCGCCTATGATTGGAGCGACTCGGGTTCATCTACGGGTTTGAAAAATAGTAAAATTGGGTATACCAATTTTAACAAAGTTTTGCTCTCATACACAATGGAATAAAGACCCCCACATGGGTAATAATTTTGAACGGGGCTTATTCCGCAAGGGCGAATAAAAACTAAAAAAAAATGCAAAATAAATCAAAGTTTTTTTTTGTTCAAAAACCTAAAAATCCTTCCATAGACACGTTCTCGAGTGAAGAGAGCATAAAGTCACATTCGGGATAAATATATATTGTTTCGAAAATTAAATTCTCAAAATAATTCATTTATTTTAAGTTATTTAAAAATTCAAAGATTAAATTAAAAGGAAAATGAGTATTAAATTCAAATGAGATAATTAATTTGATTTTTTTTTTTACAAAATGCTAAGTATACTTACAAATGCAGAGAGTGTTAATAGAATTATCAAATGTTTAAATTTATAACAATACCTATTATTCTTAATTTATATTATCTATATATTTTATTTATTTATTTATTTATCCATTTATTTATTTATTGTTATTTTTATTTTATTTTTTTAACAGGATTTTAAATTATACGAACTTGCTAAACAATAATATGGGTGGAAAAAAATCTTTTGCCAAATAAACAAGTTCTGCAGTACTGCTACATAACACATAAACAATGGACCAGCCATATCACAATAAAAACAAATAATACAATGCCACATAACATGCATGCATAAATACACCTGTTACCATGGATAAGGAGCATTTATGAATCTGGCAACAGAAAATTTTATATTCATATTAATATTTTATCACCTTTCGAGGACGTAAATTATAGGAATGAGCACTTTGTTCAATATTGTTATTACTAGGAGTATTGTTATGAACATTATGATAATTTAAGTCAAATAAATGGTTATTTCTAGGAGGTGCAAGTAAAAGTCTGTCTATATGAACTCTGAAAATTGAATTGTTAATATGAGAATTCAGTTGTTGAATTGAAAAAGAAACAGGTGAGTGTTTCTTTACAACTACATAAGGTCCTGTATACCTTGGCTTAAATTTATCTGATGATTTTAGGTATACAATGTCTTTCTCAGTAATTGGCCTGAGTTTTGCCTTTTTTTTATGATATTCGTTTCTTTTAATTTGAGATGCTTTTATGTTGTCATAAGCTTTGTTGTAAATACCATTTAAATCATGAAGGATATTGTAAAAGTCTACATTTTGGTCTAGAAAGGGTTGATTAGCATTTAAATCATATGTATCAAATATTAGAGATAATTCGCGTCCAAAATGTAAAAGATTCGGAGAGAAAGAAGTAGAAGAATGTTTAGAACCATTATAGAGATTTTTATGAATAGCAATGGCATTTTCAAAGGAATGTCCTTCTTTCATTAAAGTATTGATTGAGTATTTAAGAGATGTGTTTATCCTCTCGCTTATAGAATTGCTAGCTGGGTGTGAGACAGAAGAGTGATTTATTTTAATACCTAGAGTATTATTTAAAGTATTATACACATAAGAACGAAATTGGGGCCCAAGTTCTGATAATACGCAGGCAGGCCGCCCGAAAGTTGTCATATAGGCAAATAAACACTTTACAATTTTAGGTGCAGTTGTATTGTAGAGAGGGTACAGTTCAATATGTCGAGAAAAATGATCCGTAACTGTGAGAATAGTTTGACCGTTTTTAAAAGGACCAACAAGATCAATTGAAATGGTATTTCCTGGTTGTTTAGGGGTATATGTTGGTTGAAGTGGTGCATTAGGTATACGATGATGTTTAGCCTGAAGACATAATAAACAAGAAGATACATAATTTAAAGTATCGGTGTACATACCTTTCCAACAATACCGTGAAGAGAGGAATTCATATGTTTTAGCTAAACCAAAATGAGATAGATGGGATATTGTTAAAACTTTAGGTTTTAAAGAATTGGGAACCATAATTACATACACGCAAGTATTATCCGCAACATTAGTTTTTTTTAACATTAAAACTTTAGAATCAGGATGAATGAAATAAGATGGAAATTTTTTTGAAGAACCTGATTTTAAAATCTCTTCATATATTGGAGCTACTTGTGAATCTTTTAATTGTTCTTGGACAAAAGTTTCATTATAAATTTCAAGCAAAGCATCTTTTTTATTTTTACTATTAATGACTAAGCAATTCACAATTTTGTTGTTGTTATTTTCCTCAAAATCATTTTCAACAATAGGTAATGCCTGTTTATCTTCAGAAATGAGATTAGGATTAGAATTCAAAGTTTCAATATTTTCTTCAGTAAATTCGCATCGGGATAAATAATCTGCTAGAACATTAGAAACACCTGGAATATGTTTAAAAGTAAAAGTGAATTTTGATAGCTGCATGAGCCAGCGAGTGGTGATATCTGCCGGATTAGTGGTTTTTTTGTATTTATCAAGAGGTTTACTGTCCGATAAAATTATGAAAGGACGATTATAGATATAGTAATTGAAAGCATTTACAGATTTTACAATGGCCATAAGTTCTAATTTTAAAGCTGGATATTTCTTTTCGGAGGGTTTGAGAGATTTTGAGAAGTATGAGACAGGAAGCAACTGATTATTATGCTGTTGTAATAATACACCAGAAATAGCGATACCCGAAGCGTCCGTGTTCACGTAAAATTCTTTGTCCCAATCTGGTAGACGTACCATTGGTGGTTGAAAAAAGATTTTTTGAATATTATGAAACACATTTTGATGCACCTCTGTCCATTTAAAAGTTGAGGATGGTTTTGATAAGTCTATGAGGGGCTGAATAAGTTTAGAAAATTCTGGAATTAAACTCTTATAAAAAGTAGCAAGTCCTACAAAACTTCTTACCTGCTTTTTTGTTTTTGGAACAGGAAATGACTTAATTTTTAGAATATTAGCTTGAATTGGAGAAATAGTGTGGTTATGAATATGAAAACCAAGATAATCAATATTATTCTTGTGAAAAGAACATTTAGAAGGTGACAAAGTCAAGTTGTATTTTCCTAAGATTTCAAGAATTTTTGTTAGTTTATCGTACGTTTCCTGAAATGAGTTAGAGCCAAAAATTAAATCATCTTGATAGGCATAAATTCCTTCTAACTGCATTTCATCCAATAAACTATCCATAAGTGCTTGAAAATATGCACTTGCATTTTTTAATCCAAAACAGAGTCTTTTATATTTAAATGAACCGAACATAGACGTGAAAGTGACCTTATCCTGATATTCTGAAGGAAGGTCAATTTGATGGTAGGCCTGTTGGAAATCAAGGGACGTGAAAAATTTATATTTAGATAAGTTGGAAATAATATTTTGTATTTTAGGGAGAGGGTATGAAGAAGATTGCACAACTGTGTTTAACATCCGTAAATCCAAGGCAAGACGAAATTTTTGTGTACCTGATCCATCAGGTTTTTTTCTGACAAGAAGGATTGGACAAGACCATTCCGAACATGAGCGTTCAATGATACCTGCATCAACTAATTGGTTTATTTGTGTTAATGCTTCTTTTTGAAGTGCTTGAGGAATTGGAAAAGGAAGTGTTTTAATTGGGAAATCGTTAATAAATTTAATGTTTGGTTTAAATTTATCAGTATGACCTAACGTTTTCATAGATTTTGAGAAAACAGAAGAATTATTCAATAATAACTCTTTCAATAGTTTAGCTTCAGTATTCGGTAAGTGTTGTAAATTAAAGTCATCTTGTGAGAGATCACGTTTTCGTTGATTCAAAATATCAGTAGAAGCCTGAATGAAATTTACAAATTGTTTGGTTTCTTCTTTGAAATTACTTTTAACAGCCTCTAGCTGTTGGGCATCTTCCACAATCTGGTCAATTGGCGTTAAGAAACCAATATTTGCTCTTTTATTTACATGAACATTTTTAGTTGTCATATTTTTTACATAAATTTTAAATTCATGTGGGTTTGATTTATCAGTTTGAATAATCGAATCAAAAGCAAGAATGTCTTTTACAAGCATGTCATTCTGAAATAAATATGGGGTATTATGAGAAATTTGTTTTGCGCGTACAGAAATACATTTTACCTCATTTGGAGAAATAACCAGTTTGTTTACTAGACAAACATTATGAGAGATATCAGTTTGTACATTTACGTTATGACATTCCGCTGATTCTGAGTTATCATCTATGTAGATAAAGGGAATTCTCAGATTATCAAGTTGCATTATTTTGTTACCTAGATCTAATGTGATGTTAAATTTCTCAAGAAAATTTAATCCCAAAATACCATCAAATTTATACTCTTTAGGAATGTCAACAATGTAGAAGTAATGCGAAAAGTGTTTTTGTTCAATTTTGAATGAAATTCGAATACATGCTGTAAAATCTATCTTAGAATTAACTGTAGTTAAAGTCACATTAGTCCCTAAACGTTTATACTTAAGCACATGTTTAAGTTTATCAAATAACTGTACAGATAAGAGGCTAGTTGTACTTCCAGTATCCACAAGTAAAAAGGTATCTTGTTTTGCGATGGAGGCCTTTATAAGGGGAAGTGTGGGAGAGTACTTATTGACATTCAAAAGAATTTCATGAAAAGAATTATCGGTCGGTGCTGTATCAGTGACACTGTGAGAATCAATAGAATTTTGGGGAAAATCAGTTTGTACAGCAATTGTATTTGCAATGGAAATATGCTGAGAAGTTTGAGAACCTGTTGAATTAACCAATCTCTCAGCCGACAATTTTGGAAGAGAATCATCAATGTAGAAACATTTATCACTGTGTGCTGACTCATTTTCACATGCAGACATACACTGGTCAGCCTTAGCATACGTCTCTAGGGGTTTAAATTTTTGTTTTGTGGAAACCTGTCATTTCTATCACTGTTATATTTACTAAATTTTTGATCATAACGCGCGTTCGCTCTTTGCCATCTGAAACATTTCTGCGCTATATGCCCAAAACGAAAACATAACTGCCAACGATCATTATTTCTGGCCCAATTATTTTGTCTAGTTTGTGGCGCTCTATGAAATTTTGACTTATAACGAGCCTGAAAGTTTTGTCTGTTGACATGTTTACATTGTTTTGGAGACTCCGATTTTCTTGATGTTTGAGCAAAATTTAAGTTATTAATTTTCTCCGTTAATTCCTTAATTTTACTTTCTAATTGATTGCATTCTACATGCGCCGAACTGCTAGCAGACAAAACATTGTTATTTATGAAAATCTCTTGTAGAGATTGTCCCCTGTCAATTGCTTTATCATATGTGTTGATGCCTTCTTCTTGCAACTTAATTTTAATGGGCGAAGGTAAACAAGATATTAATCTAACGTATTTTATTTTATTTAATGCGTCTTTGTCAAAAATTTCGGGGTATACCTTTGCTACAAGCACATTAAGTCTATGAGCAAAATTTTTTACTGTCTCCTGTGGTAACATAGTTAAACAATTCAAATCGTTTAAAGTTGCAGCCGAAGAATTCTGTGAAAAGAATTTTTGAATGCGATCGCGAATAAATTCAAAGTCTTGTGCGTTATATAGTACAGGGTCTTCAAGATAATATTTTTTGGCGGGACCTTTCAGTTTAGTTTTAAGATAATCAACTGTTTGTTCATTAGTTATTTCCTTAATTTTCTGATACGTTAAAATTTGGTTAAAGAAATGGTTAATTAATTCGGGGTCGCCGTAAAAATCATCAACAACGTACTCAAAATTCTTAGAATTAGCCATGATGATATCACCTTAAAAGTTTAACTATTATTATTTTTTTTTTTATTATTTTTTAGACACAGGTAAAATATCATAAAATAAGCAAAATAAAAAAAGCAACAATTTTAAACAAACCACACTTGATAATTTATTTAAAAATCATTAAATATTTAATCTTAGAAGTATTAAAGAAAAATTAACTATAAATCATAAATAGTGGTTTCAACTACAAAAATAAATATAATATACCAAAATATAACACGGAGAAAAATATAATTTTCCGTCATGAAAAATTTTAGCTATAAAATGCAATGTTTATAAATATCAAAATTTGAAAGTCTATGAATGTTAAAAAGCCATTCTGTCTTACCTGAACACAATTATACCTTTTAAAACCTTATTATTATATTTTTAAACATCTACAGCAAAAAAAATTTATTAAATAAATAAAATTCAATGAGTGCTTTTTAATCGTCTAACATATATTGCACATATTATATATCTAGATCCTCTTAAAAATATAAAAACATTACCTGAAACTATACGGAAATAATATTTCATCAATGTAAAAGTTCTAGCAAAATTGAAAATTTCCTTTTTTTATCAACCTTTTACAAAAATAAAGACTTACCTCTATAAAATATATCCATAGAGCTTTTTTTTTTTTGCAAAACATATTAATAGAAAAAGAAAGCACAAAATACTATATTTAAATTAATATGTCGGATCCTAATCGATAAACCTTGATTCACTCGACGAATTAAAAAACGAAAATAATAATTTTCTTCGTAGTTATACACTGAGAAAGATATTTCTTTTGTAACGTGAATTTATGATGAATTGAGGAGAGAAAGAAAAGTTGTATTAATATCACTACTCTCTTGAACACAAATTTCATTCATAACCTTGGCACAGCTGACTGAAATCGAAAGTTCACGCGCAAAACACAATCCTGTGGTCACAAGGAAATTATTCTAATTAGGCAGTAACGCTTTATCTGTTGAAAGGATGAAATGCTTAAAGATTCTTAGTTAAATTTATAATTCACACAAAGGTTGAAGGGCATGATTGAAGATTCTCGAAAATGAATAATTTAGTTGTGTACGGAAAATTTCACTGCCGATAAAAAGAGCACGTCTTGTAAGATGAATATATTTCACAAAGTTGAGTAGCAGACGCATTTTCTTTCTTTCTTTTTTTAAAAAAAATTCACAGACTGGTTAGAGGAGAGGGTTGATGCATATCTCACAGAAAATGGTTAAGTTTGAATTTAGAAACTTTCGATGATAGGTAAAAACAACAGTCACAGGCAGGCTCCAACAAAGCATTCTCAGAATGAAAAATATATGTAATCAGAAAAGTTGCAAATAAATAGGAATTTTTTTTTTTTGTTTCGTGGCCCCAATGACACACCCTTTAGAAATTGTCATGCGAAAAAGATCACATCTAGTTTAAAAGTCAGGCACCATTATTTAATATGGGGAAGTTGTCGTGTTCCTTTATGCATATAGAAGAGTTATCGTGGGAAGTAAGTTCAGGGGGTGATTATTGAGAAGATGTCAAAGTTGGCGAATCCTTTGAAAAGACCTAAAGGATTTACTTTTACGGAGTGAAACAATTTGTTAAAACAAGAAGGTATAGTGGCACTTGGTTGTTTTGGCAATCCGCAGAGTGCGTTTCCTGGGTACTGAAGTACTAAACTGGAGTGTAGTTTTCCCTTTTATTTTGTATGGTGAAGCAAGGAAGACGAAAATCACATCACTAGAGTTAATGTTCTTTAATTGGATAATGATGTCACACTTCACAATCTTCCACAATAGTGATATTTTGATCAATCAAAGTTTCAGATTTTTTAAAATGAATCTGATGAATATTGGTGAGGTGACATTTTAAATTTAAAGCCAGAGGTGAAGAATACAAACACGATCCAAAGAATAATCCAGAAATGCTGTTGAACAGGTCCGATCAAGTTCACGTAATCCAAAGAGTTTTTAAGCCATCAAGAGGATTTTTCATTATAAAACCAAAGGGTGGCCAAAGGGGCCAAGACATTTTTAGATGTTTATGAGATGAAGATCAGAGGGCAAGTGTTCTATCCGATATGAAAGTGGGCGCAAGGAAAAACACGCCAAGCGAGATACATTTCAAGCCAAGAGAATCGCATTTTTTTGCGTGGGAAATGTAACCGTTACTTATATACATATCAACTTCATAATTGACGTCATTGGAAGGGAAAAATCTTTTGGCGAAGATTGCACTTTGGCTAAAAAGAGAGATTAAGAATTTTACCGTTAATTATTGTTTTGGGAATAGGGCTTTCGAGGAATGCAGCAAAGGCGCCGTTTAAATGCTATAGACATCTGGAACAATATGCGAGACAAAACTGACCATGAAAAGGAAAACATTTTATGCCTTGTATAATTTCATTTCTTTTGATATGTGGGAGACCGAATAAGTACGTTAATGATAATTTAAAAACAATATGCATGATTTTGACTAAAAGTCTTTCGTTGAAAGAGAAAGATAAAAAGGGTGCGCTTTTTAACAGCCGGGAATGTATATGAATTACGATTATGCAGAAAGGTGAAAATATATTTGATAAAATACATAAAATATAGATTGCTTTAATTTTTTGAAAGGAATATATATGGTATCTTTACCATATAAATGACAAATTTGTTAAATTTCAGTGAGTTTTAACTTTTGTAATTTGGACAGCTACTTTTGAGAATTATTTTGATGAGAATTATTTTCGTTATCACCTGCATGTAATAATGATAGAATATGGCAATGAATTTCTTATTATGACTTCATTTATGTTTCAGCATTTAGTAATAAAGCAACAACAACAAAAAATGGAGGGCAGGGGGTCGCTTAAATCTCTTTGTACCGTTGGGGATTTTTTTTTAATTTCAAAAACATGTTTTGCATTTTAAATTTCAAATTAATTTCAAATTTCACTTTTCCAAACGAATAATTTATAATAAAAAAATAAAATACTAGAAAATTGTTTTATCTATTTAATCCTGCTGTAATATTACATTTTCTGAATGTCTTAAAAAATTGTTCCTTAACATATTGTCATATTAATAGTGCGCAAAATTGACATTTTCATTACATTTTAGTAAATGACATATTTGTTAAATTTCAGTGAGTTTTAACTTTTGTAATTTGGACAGCTACTTTTACTTTTTTAAACAGAAAACTGACCCGAAAGGTTTTTAATTAATTGCACGTGGAAAATCAGTAAATAAAGCATAAAACGTTGTAAACGGATACACGAAGTCGGATATAAGCGTGGAAAGTATACTCTTTGTAGAAATTGCAACTTCTAATTATTGTTAAACATAATTGTCAATAATATATTTAGTGCTTCATCACAAGTTCATTCGTTACATTTTAAATATCCATTGTTTGGTGCATAGACATAAATCTACATGCTATTTTAAATTCTGTTCTATACATTTTTACAAGCATAAAACGTATACCAAAAATATTCGTCATGGAATAGTTCTACGGGATATATTCTTTTCTGGAAGGTTTTGTGCAAGTCTTTATGTAACGTACTGAATGATGAGAGTCTTCCTTCAGCTGTAGAACGAGTTCGATAATAAACCCGATTCGTTCCATCTTTAAGTGGTTAGTTTCCACAGGAAACACCTCCGGAATCTCGAATCTGCTGCCTCTAGAGCATTCCAGTTGACCGCACGTTAAATATCTTGCTCAAACTTCTTCAGATTCTATTCGTCATGCAGTTCTATAGCTCTGGTCACTGCAGTTTAAAATCTTATATGCTTTTTTTTTTTTACAGAATTCATGCAGTTTCTAATATCTCATCCACCATACAACAACCGCATTTCTTACCTGGATTAACAGATCGTTGTAGCGAGTGTGGGAAATGCTACATACATATACAGTAGGACCCGTATTTCACGAGGAGCTCGGGACACAGGAAAACACTCGTTAAATTTGGTCGCTCGCCAAATCCTAATCCAAAAGTTCATAGCTAGTATGTATAGAAAAAACAACTTACGTGAATTGCTGCTTGATAATCTGGTTTGAGAAGTGGAAAAATATTCATCCAAAGTTGATTGTTTGACTTTACAAAATTCCATTTCATTTAATTTTCGTCGCAAAATACTTAATGCATTAAATGTTGCATCATCAGTATTTTTCATTGCTTCATAAAACTGTTCAAGTTTTTGTAATGACTCTGCAGCACAATCGCGTGTAGGCTTTTTAAGTACAGTTTCTTCTTCAGAGTCATTATGACTTGCATTTTCCTGTTCCTGGGCTTTTACCACTTCCACGACGATATCCTCAGTGGAGAGTATGCCCGACGTTAAGACATCGTCATCAAGGTTATTGTTCTCATCGATGTTTAAAACATCGTTAAACTGTTCAATGTTATTTTGTTGCAACCAGAGTGAGAGTGGCAAGTCATCTTCATCTTTGAAGTCACCATCACTTCTGTCAATCCATGCAGCTTTCCTATAACAGTTTTGGATACAAGATTGAGTCACACTTCTCCAAGCATCTGTCATCAGGTGTAGGCGTCACGAATAGAACTTTTAAGATACTTATCGTTTTCATTTCTCTCTAACATTATGAGAATCAATTGCTTTCTGTAGTAGCATTTGAAGCTGCGAATAACACCTTGGTCGAGAGGCTGTAACACTGAGGTTGAGTTAGGCGGTAAAAAAAAAAAAAACACGTTTTATGTTTTTTAAATTGCTGACCTGTGGATGAGCAGAACAATTATCAACGATGAGTGCAATCTTTCTTTTATTTTTTTGAAGCACCTTTTCCCACTCGTGCAAATAGGATACAAAAAAAAAATTCCGAAGTCATCCATGCTTTTTTGTTTGATTTGTATGTCACTGGTAGGCTTTTTAACACTTTAAATCATCTTGAATTTGCAGATTTACCGACGATAAAAAAAAATTCTTGTCTTTGCCTGACATGTTGTTTCACATTAATACAGTTAAGCGATTTTCAGCAACTTACCGCCCACACACTTTTCAGCTTTAAACTTCATCGTTTGATAAGGGGTTAAATTGTAAAAGACACCAGCCTCATCAGCATTGCAGATGTTATCTTCAGCATAATTTTCACAGAAATCTTTCCATGTACAATCCAACCAGTCTTTTACATCTTTGTCGTTCACACTGGGGGCCTGGTCGATAATGTTTCCTGCACAGATTTTGTGACGTTACTTAAAACGATGTAGCCGTCCATTAGAGCATGAAAAATCTGTGTTGCAAATTTTCAAGCTTGGAGTTTAATGATGGACTCAGTTATCGGCAAACAAGAATTCCGTTCCTGAAAAAAAAAAAACATTTTAAAGAGGTTTATTCAAGTCCTTTTTTCACACTTCTTCCACCGTTTGCAATCGGTCACATCGCTTTATAAACAAGCGCAAAAGACTCCTTTTCCTCACTAAATCGGAAACCTAGTTAAATGCGTGCTCGCTATAAACGGGCTCGACTATATCTTTTTAAGTTTTGATTCGATTTTCATAAAATTTGAAATGACTCGACAAAATTCTGCAACGATTATATATACATATTAAATTTCAAACCATTCGGTTGGGTAGTTTTTGCACTGTTACATGCGGACGGATGGGCAGAAGGACGGACCAGACGACGTCTATAGGCGCTACGTATTTATATAATTACGAACGCACCTAAAAATATGTAATTCATTTGATATGATGCAAAATTTATTACATTAAATTATCTCATTTCTGTATGTTCTATGTATGGTGATTTCAATTTTTACAACATTCTTTATTCATTAAATCATATAGTAAAATCTTCCTAAGACGGAATCGCAATTTAGTTACTACAAGATTCCTTGTACAAGAAATTATATTAAACTTTCACCAAATTTAGACAGATATTTTTAATCTGATGTGACGCAGAACTTCGGTATTTATTTTCGAACACACAAATTCAATTTTTGTGCCACCAGACTTGAAGGTCTTAAAAAAGTTTTTCAAAGTCAATGAACGAGAGATTAAGTCATTCCAAATAAAAATAAAAAAAGAAAGACTCCAGCTCTGTTGGCTTAAATCCATTAAAAATGACATAACAGAATATATTTTTACGAAGTAAATTGGATCGTAAGCTAAGAAGATTAACTTTTCATAACGGAAACATAACAGAAGAGACGTACGGGTATTTGAATGATATGGAGAGCAATTAAGGAAACTGTATACCCTTTGATGATTTTATTTTATTGTTACACATCATAAAGGGAGTTTTAAGAATGAAAATGATTTAATCAAGAAAAAAGAACGAAAAATCGTTCTTTCGGCATAGACTATGAAACACTAACCAGAAATAACCAAATATTATTAAGTAGTTTCATTTTTTAAAAGAACGAAATGAGATATCTAAATAAGCAACATAAACAAGAGCGAAAAAAAATCATGCGTCAAACATAGATTATGAAACACTTTCCAACACATCCAGAAAACTGTAACGAAACTTCACCGTTAAATAAGATGAGAGAAGATGTGTAATAAACAGTTTAGGAAACATATAACACACTTAAAAGTCCAGTTTTAGCAATTACATTCCATAGTGAAAAATGTAGTCGAATTATATTGTGCAGCCCTGTATATGATCTATAGATTTGGATATACAACACATAGCATGATAAATTTAGTTCAGTTAGAAATTTTCCCATTTATCAATTTTTGCCAATCGATGAAAAGGCACTCTAAATTTTCTTCTCTGTATATTATCTAAAGACTTTTGTACACACAACATATTAAGCTAAAATTTAATTCAGGTAACAAACGCATAAGGCAACTTAAAACTCACTTCCAGCAATTACAAATCATAAACGACAATGTATCTTCATTGTTCATTGACTTTATGTAGTCCTTTATGTGAATTTATTTATATTCCACAAACTTCTATTAGTCTACGAAGTATAGTTCAGCAGGAAAATGGGTAACACAATTAAAAATACCGCTAGGCAATTCACTCCCATAATCAGTAATATTACGAATTCTTTTGTACAGCCTGTATATGATCAACAGAATTTATAGACACCACGTAGTATGCAAAAATGTAGTTAAACTTAAAAATGCAAATCTAAGTTGGAAACGCACTTATCACACATGAACTGTAATTATCGCCATGAGACTATAACAGCACTCTTGTGTGTGTTCCTGTAAATCAACGATAGAAAAATTTACACCATACATTCCAGTGAGCAATTTATAGTGAATCTGAGAAATGCATATAAGTTTAATTATATTTGAGATAGTGAAACATCATTAAATTACAATGCAAACAACTTTCCCTCGTAAAACATTATGTAACAGAATTCTTTTGTGTGACCCTGTAAATGAATAATAAATGCTTTGCTCCCCATATTTTACAAAAAGCATGTTTTAGGACTCTTCATAATTGTGAATCCATTTTACCCTGTTTCAAATGGTTTAACAGCATCAAAATGCATTTAATGTAACAGAATAGTTTTGATTGTCCCTGTAAATAAACTATAAATGCTATACACTTCATTTTCAATAGGGATCATACTATAGTAAACGTCAATAACATACAAAAATTTCAGGACAATCCAAGTATATCTATGGGAGTTAGAACGGACGGACGGACAGACGGATAGAGGGCCAGACAAAGAAAAGTCATAAACACTTTTCAACTAGGTTGGACAATGTTAAAAACACATAATGCAGCAAAACTGCATTTTCAACAATTGCTGCCCATATCTTATAATGTGTGCGAATTCTTTCGTGCAGCCCTGTATGAGATATAAAGAATTTATACACACTACCTAACACATTCAAAATTAGATTAGTTTACAAATGCATACCAGAGTGGAAAACGTACTTCCAGCAATTACCGATGTATTTTTCGCAATTTTTTTTTATGCCATAAAGAACATTACACAATGTGTTTGTTTTTGACCTCGTGGTATATTCCATTTTCTCCATTTTGTTTTATCGGTAAAAATATAATTTTTTTTACCTTCAGTTAATTCTTCTTGATAAATGAATATAAGATACATAAGATATCTTCTCATTTTTCCAGTTTTGGCAAAAATTCTATTAAATACTTTTTGTTTGACTGTGTGAATAAAAAATCAACTTAAAACATACCAATTTTATTATTTTAGAAATAAATCTTTAAAACTTGAAGTAATTTAATTAATATATATATTTATTACCCCGCCCGCGCGAAACAAATTTGTCAAAGACTCACAAAATTGCATTGGAAATCGGTGAAACTGTTTTTATTTCATAGGAAAAAAAATAATTGAGGAATAACAATGATCTTATGGCAGCTCCTGTGCCACATTTGAGGACTGTGTTAGAAATATCACTTTTCTTGCAAAATTTTCGAGTGCGCGTCTGCTGGAGAGTTACGTCAAGATTGTGTTACAGACAAATTCCGTCTTCCCAGTTTTTACGATATTCTACAGTTATGAACTTATTGAAGGTGTAATCTGGTTTAACTCGGAAATGTTAAGGTCCATATTTCATTTAAATAACCTGTTAAAAAGTTGGTAGGAGAAAAAATGTTCGGAACACTTAAAATATAATAAATTTGGTAGTGGCTCGAATCACTATAGTACTTTTCCAAATTTAGTACTAGTGTATAAGAAAACATATATGTCGTTTCTCATCAGTTCCAGTGTAATAGTATACGTGGACAACACAATACAATAAGTCTTCTTATTTTTTCCAGCCCAAGCTGGGTTATTCAGAAAACTTTGTATTATGTATGCTTTCTGGTTCAATTTCTCCCAAAATTAAAATTAAATGAAGTTGCACTAATATTATCTATAAAAATGTTAATGAGCCTAATATGAAATGCATCTATTCAAATTTTAAAATGTATATTTATATGCTTCCCGTGGTAAGAAATTGAAAGCAACATGGTTGGTTACTTAAGTCTCGGGTATCGTAGCAGTTTACGTTTTCGTTTGCTGAAAGCTGAAAATGCTTTATTTTCACAGAAAACAGAAAAATGTTTTTCGTTTCTTTGGGTTATGAATGAAAGTATCTGAAATTTGTATGCATGCATCGATGGAAATTCTTTCATAATTGTATCCGAAAGTTTCAAGTTTGGAGTTCTTAGGTAGCCTGTTGTTCGCTACGGAGTGTACAAACTTTGAAGGATGGTACAACTCACTAAAACAAACATTTTTGGTGTTGGAAAGATGGGTCTCAATTCACTTATTGAGTCATAAATGCAGGGTGTCTCGCTGCAAGTTGAGCCCGAGTGTTTGTTCACAAATTTAACGGCAATGAAGATATTTTTCCGATATATTCAACAGATTGACTTCACTTTGGGTGAAATGTGATAGATATCACTGGGAGTATTAAATCAGTGATCCATATGTACCGCTAAAAGCATTTAAAATTACCAAATGTCTAGGTGAGTGTTGTTTGGAAGGAGATCGTATTTTAAGTAATTTTTGGGATGTTATTACATTTCATAGAAAGCAAACGATGTCTAGATTAATTTTGACACAATTATTCTAATTTGTAAAGAAATCATGTGATATGTAATCTTCCCAACTGGCCGAAAAAGTCTGGGCGAGGTTTCGAACAGGATTTTTCACCCAGTTGGAAAGATTATATCTCATACGATTTCTTTACCAATTACAATAATTGTGTCAAGATTAATCTAGTGTAATCACGTTTCCAGCGTTTACTGGAGGTCCCATTTCCTGTGATTTATTCTGTTGTGCTGATTCAGATACAAGACCAGATGCTATGGCCATTAAGATTAACTGGTGAATTAGTTCAGCCCTATTCGTCCGGGATTGCTTAGTTGGCAGAGTATTGACAGCTTCAGCCGAGGAATCCCGGGTTCAAATCCTGGCGCGGACTTTTATGCCCAGTTGGGAAGATTACGTCTTATACAAAACATGTCTGTTGAAAATATCCGTAAAATACTTTCAATATTGTTAAAACTAGGAACGAAATCTCGGGTTCGACTTGCAATGAGACACATTGTTTTTCTGATTGAATAAGTGGATTATATCCAGCTTTCCTATACAAATATATATATATATATATATATATATATATATATATATATATATATATATATATAAGTTTGTTTTAGTGAGCTGTACAATTGCTCATTTTTAAAAGCGTTGTATAAAGATTCCTTACTAGTGGAGGATGTGATGTTTCATCATATCCCTTCACGTAAAACGTCCTACACGACGCCGACGTTTTAAAAGAGACGCAAATTCATTTCCAATTAGATAAATTATTTTAACCCCATTCTTAAAATGTTTTATATAGGTTCCGTACAATAAGAGAATGCAATTTTTATTATACATCCGTTCACACATAATACCTTTTTTCAAAAGTTGCAGATTCGTTTCAAATTATATGAATTTCTGTTTACAAACGCTTTATAAAAATGTTGTAACTGGTAGAGAATGTATTATTTTACTAATTCTTCATTCACGTAAGTGTTTGACGTTTAAAAAAAATTGCAAATTTGTTCAAACCAAATAAATTATTTTTACATCGTGTTTTATAAAAGTTGCATGTTTCTAGGAACTTTGCAGAGTGATTCATTATATATTTTTTCTTTTGCAGCAAAGCCCCCGAGCATCGAAGGTCTGCAGAATGTGAAGGTAGAGGAAGGGAGCAAAGCTCGACTCCGCTGCCATCTGGCGGGCAATCCCATTCCATGGGTAGAGTGGTTCAAAGACGGAAAACAGATCACTACAAGGGGTCGCATACGGGTCAAAACTAAAAGGTAAGCCATTTTCTAGATTTAAAGAAGCATTTATAAATGAAAAGTTTCAAAAGGTTCTGAATAGTTTTATAGTGTAGTATCTAGTTTTCTAAAACCAGATTATTTTGTTTTTAGCGTGCTATCTATTCCCAATTAAACATTTACAGCTGCGTAATTGAATTTTTATATGTAAGAGTAACAAAACAATTTAAATTTTCATGTCAATGTTAATCCTATTAATTTGCTAATAACTTGGAAAAAGTTATAATGTGCTTACGTAAACCTTAATGCCAAATCACGAAACTTTTCCTTTTTTATAGTGAATGGAAATCCAGTTAAAATAGCTTTAGTAGTTTTAACAGGATGCTTTCACACACACACACACACACAAAAAGTATTTTTTTTTATAACAGTGCGATTATCTTTTGATGCAATGTAGTTTTACAACCTCTCACACAGTGTGCACAGTGTCTTACATTGTTATGCATTCATGGGATTCAGGCGTTAGTTTGTTATCGGTACGTCCTCGTTCTAGCGGTCCCCTAGCATGAATCGCCAAACGACCAGGATGTATCGCCATGTTATGTTATACTTTATGTCTCGAGAGTTCTGTCTCGAAAGCACAACAAGAAAATGTCGTTTATTGAATAACATCGCAAAAATAAACAAAAACATATTATATTTAGAATCAGTAAAATTAGTCAAATAAATCATATCAAAAAGAGTAAATGGATTCATTATCATAACTTTGATAAAAAAATCATAAAAGTCTGTAAGTATACAGTGTCTCAAGAGTTTAGATAAAATGAAAAAAATATAAAATGAAAAAGCGCCCAGTTAAACTGATGGCATTGAACTCACAGGCTATTCACACTAATTGTACATTATACTCTTATTTCAAAGGATAATGCCCCTCGAAAAATAAAAAAATCGACAATAAATTAAGGGGGTATTAGCTCCCAGTTCCCCTTCTTTATACTTAACCAAGGAACCCCCAAAACAAATCAGGGAAGCGCCTTATCACAATGAACCTATATACAAAATTAGAAGCAAATCGAATAATTCTGCATGAAAAATCCATTTATTTAAATTAAGGGAGGATTAGACACCGTTCCTCCCTTTATACTTAACCAATGAACCCCCAAAACTAATCAGGGAAACGCCTTATCAGAATGAACCTATATACAAAATTTGAAGCAAATCGGATATTTCTATCAAGAGTTATCGCATTACATACATCCATATGTATACATACAGAACTTGCGGGCATATTATCTCTCAGGCTTTGAATAGCCTGTGAGCTAAAATAATATATCGTTTAACACTTTTACATAATGCTATTTCTTAATAGTATTTTCCTGGCTTCGGATGCATTCAAATAATCATATTTTCACTGAATCAATTAGTTTTTGAAATATTACTGGTGACAGAGAATACAATGCTTTTTCCATGGTCACTTTAAGTTCCTTGTAGAGTAATCTTGCATTTCCATTCTTGTATACTTCACGAGTTAAAATATCCAAAATGCCCTAAATTGGGTTTAAGCATAAAGGGCTTAAAGCTGGCCAAACTAAAACATTAACATTTCGGGTGGAAAACCACTTTTTTGTACTGTGTGAGTTGTGGATTGAAGTATTGTCATATTGAAAACTTCACTCAGGACACCTCAAGACGTTACCAAATTAAAGTAGATGTTGCTCTAATGTATCTTGATAATTTGATGAATTTTGTTTCCTAAGTAGAGGGCAGGTTTAGCCATTAAAGCCAATCTCCCCGTCAAAATACCAGAAACTTTACCACCTTGTCCTTGTCGTGTACTGAAGGAAGTACCGGGTGCGCAAAGAGTTCGTTAAAATATTAAAAAAATATTAAAAATAAACAAATGATGCTAAAAGATTGCGGTTTGCAGGAATGGGATTAGCGGCAGATCGGATTTTTTTTAAATAACAAAAAAGTTGTGGTTAAAGAAATTACCGATAGATGGCGTTCAGCAGTATACATACGCATGCGGCTCACTCTCCGATATGATTTTATAAGCAAACCTGGAATTTCTATGATTTTTTCCTTAAATCGATAAGCGACGCATTTAAAAAAAAATACACACACACATATACGATATACAGGGTTATTCTAAATGATGGACTCATTTTCAAAAAAATGTATTTATTAAAGTACAAATCCAAAATGAACGATCTTTATACCAATGAAAAGAGGAAGTTTCAAAGTTTTTTTTAAGACATTATAAATGTTCAATGTGTCCACCGTTTGCTGCACGGCAAACATCTACGCGATAGCCAAACTCGTCCCACATACGAGAAAGCGTATCTGCTGTTACTGAGTGCACAATTTTCAAAGCGGTGATAGTTCCAGAGGTGGCCGTTAGAGGTCGCGCGGCAATAGGCCACTACGTGCTGAGTGCACTGCTGCCGTGTACTCAGTTGATTAGGAAATGGTATGACTGGGAATGGTAGGGATAGCAAATTGTTGGAAAATGGTAGGACTGGGAATGGTAAGGATGACTAATGGTTGGGAAATAGTAGGACTGGGAATGGTAGGGAGGGAAAATGGTTGGGAAATGGTAGGAAGGGAAAATGGTTGGGAAATGGTAGGACTGGGAATGGTAGGGATAACAAGTTCTGGGAAAATGGTAGGGATAGCAAATGTTGAGAAATGGTAGGTCTGGGAATGTTATTGATAGCATATGGTTGGAAAATGGTAGGACTGGGAATCGTAGAGATAGAAAATGGTTGGGAATTGGTAGGGATAACAAATTGTTGGGAAATGGTAGGGATAACAAATCTTGGGAAATGGTAGGGATAGCAAATGGTTGGGAAATGGCGCATGTCTTGCTCTAATCTCGAGTCCCTCTAAGAGTCGCGTTTAAGAGCCCCTCTAAGGGTGGAGTCCCTCTAATTTGGATGATGTTTGAATAGGATTCTGAGCATCCAACTGTTAGACCACTGTTGGTCCTTTGTGGAAAATGATTCGTTGGCTTAAGGTACGGACAAGCGGACATTTCTTACTGTGGACCAACGTAGAACGACAATTTACGAATAATTATCCAACGTTGGGCTAATCAATTTGTGCTATTGGGTGCATTAGTTCTTGAGATAGAGCTATTTCGGAAGTATTGAAAAATGCAGCATAGCAGCGATCTGTTGGGAAATTTACATCAAAAATTAGTCAGCACCAATTTATGCCGAGAACTAACTGAAGTTTTATTAAATTCCGTGCATTAGTTCTTGAGATAGAGAGCCCAGAAAAGTTTTGTCACACACAGACAGAGAGACATCTTTTAAAAACAGTCAAATTGTGTTCAGGACCTTCTAAAACGTATAAATCCGTCGAAAACCTGAAGTCGAAAATTTTCGTGAATCCAATACTTTCTTCT
This sequence comes from Maratus michaelseni, assembly GCA_963931845.1. Lineage (NCBI taxonomy): Eukaryota > Metazoa > Arthropoda > Arachnida > Araneae > Salticidae > Maratus > Maratus michaelseni. Next base: position 57,043,354 of record OZ007596.1, read on the forward strand.
TCTAAAGATAGAAGAAAGTAAAAATGAAGAGTGTAATATTTAAAACAAAAAATACGCTTTTAACATCAAATAGTTTAATAATAATTAATTTAAAATTATATGTTAAGAAATCAATTTAAAAATCCTAAAAAGATAATTTAAATAATGTTTAACTTTTTCTTTCTTGTTGCACTATCTTAAAAAAAACAGAGCCAAAATTATATATATATTTAATAAATTCACTTGCTTGGGCTTTCTGAAAGCGAAAAAAAAGCAGTAAATTTTTCTTAATGGAGTTCGGTGCCCTCGCCAAAATATTGTATTGCAACGAAATTTTTGGGGGAAAAGATGAACTACAGTAAAAAAAGTAGGTGAGGTTTTCAAAGATGAACATTGAATGCTTATAAAAGAGTATTTTTGTAAAAAAAAAACTATTTATAATTCTCATGCTTATTTCTTTTAATGCTTTTCTTGTAAGACTTATTTTTCGAAATCTAGTGAAAATAAGAACATTGTTTCACTTCCGAGTTTGTTTTGAAACTTTTCCAAAACGCATAATTGTCTCGACAGTGACAACTTGCTGCAACCTGTCATCATGCGACGTTCTGTTGCTTTCGACGAAATCGTGTCGACGTTATACCTTCATTATAACTTTTTTTTTATTTTAAATGTAAACAGAAAAAGATGTACACGACCCACCAACTAATGAAAGTGTAACTTCCCGTCTCGAAAAATTAATGTATTTCATTTTTAATTTTATCATAAATCGTAATACAACTGCTATATATTTTAGCCTAAAGCTTAACCGTATGGTTTAATATATTAAAGCAAAAGGCAAAAGTCTTAATTTTTCAGTGCAAATTCGACCTTACTGCGCATGCCTCAACTTTTTTAGAAGGGATAATAAAGAAGGAAATAGCATTAAAAGAATCAAGAGCACTGGGAAAGAATAGTTCTCTATTGGCCTGCACTGCTCCCAACCCTACCGCTAGGAAATACTCCTTCTAAATTCTTCTTAATTCTATTCTTATTTCCCCTTTCCTGGTGGGAGCATCCATTCTTCCATCTACTTTTTTTGAGAGAGGGCTGAACAAAAGGGGATTGCAAAGGGAAGGGAGGGAGGCGCTTTCAATTTTTTTAAATGCAGGAATGGGAGGGGGCGCTGCCCTTCTATAGAAATTGAAAAGGGTACTTTACCCAGGAAGAACACATATTTATTTTACAACCAGATAACAATATTTCTGACCTAATTTTTACACAGACTGTAAAACTTTTATATTTATAACCATTAAAAATTTCAAAGTGTTTCGACAACAAAAGCTTTTTTTTTAATGTTTTCTTACGAGCGCTTTTATCACTAATTATCAGTATTTTTTATTTGGGGTTCATTTTTGGTTCTATCACGAGCCCGGACAACGTCGGGCCGGTCAACGAGTATGGTTTAAAGTAATTAGAAGAACTAAAATATAATCTTTTTTACTCTTTTATTTAACTTAACATGGATTTTATATATAAAGATGGAATTTTGCAATCAATTTTTCACGCACTTCCTGATATGCTAATTTTATAAAAATTATGTACACAGGTGTGTTTTTGATGACAATACAATACTTTAATATTTTTAGAACTTAACTATGAATTAATACATTAATTTCAAAAGGCATTTTTACGTTAGCTCGCAACAGGTGATAAATCGCCAAACATTCTTTATGGTTAAAATTCTGTACGAGTTACAACAACATCGGAGATAGTGATGAGCCAAACGACGCTCGCCAAAATATGAAAACTGGCTAAGAAACTGACAAAATGAAATATCTTAAACACTTAAAAGTAGAAATTTTAAATAAATAGCGTAATATATATTTTTTAAATATTCCTTTATAAGTTAATAATTTAATATTAATTAAATTATGATTATACATTGAGAATATAATTTAGAAATCATGAATAGATAGTTTAAATAATGCTTTTCTACTGTTGCCAATCTAAAAAAGGAAACAGAGCAAAAATTTTTGTTTTTTTTAATAAATTCCCTAAATTGCGCATATTTTTCAAATATACTTTATTATCTCTGAAAATAAAATACGTAAAATTAAAACAAATATATTTTTGAGTTCGATGTTACGAGATCTTTCGAACGATACCGTACACGATACATAAAAAGAAAAAATTTCTTTCAAGTAACTTAATTAATATTTCGGTTAATTACCCACAATTTTTTTCGGAAATCATTATCAACTATTCTTGGATGATTCTGCTCGATAGATACCTCGAGCACCCGTCAACCACTGACCGCCCGAAAAGTAAAGTTTGTGTGTAACGTAAAATGCGTTTTTCTCAAAAACTATGTGACCTAGGAAAAGACTATTTATATACTAATTAATATTAAACTATCGCTAGAGTTGTCCAGCAAGGTTTAAATAAACTCCTACTGCCCTTAATTTTTTCATAATTTTGATTTCAGTAGATTCGGAAATATAGGGTGTGGACATATTTTTGCAGTGCATTTTTAACGATATCTCTGAAAATATAATACCTAAAATTAAAACGAATATATTTTTGAGTTCGGTGTTACAAGATCTTTTACACAATATCCCACATGACATACAAAACGAAAACTTTTTTTTTTCAAGTAACTTAATTAGCCCCTAATTTTTTCCAAAACAAATTTGTGAATGGCTGATAATCTGAGAGTATGTGGGTAAAAAGTCTTTATAACTTTCTCAAGTTTGAACTTACCACTTCCCATTAGTTTACGAGAAAAAGGACTCTGACAGACGAACAGACAGACACAAAAGTAATCTTATAATGGTTCCATTTTTACTTTTTAAGTATGGAACCCTAAAAAACCTCATTATTTCACTATACTTTTCCACCGAAGAAGGCTTTTTTTTGTCCCGGGGGGGGGGGGGGAGGTATCACGAGCCCCGAGCCAATGCTTATCATATTTTGCGACGAACATTATAGCTGCATCTCTCTTTCTATTGGGTAGAAATGCACCCCACTTCATACTAAGGGTTTATTAATAATAATATATTGGTCATTCTGTGAGAATGACCAATATATTATTATTAATAAAAAAAAAAAGGTGCATAATATCAAAAGAAAAAAAAATATATTTTATAAAAGTATGTAATAAAATCCTAAAAATTGCATTGATGTTTTCATTTATGCTTAAAAAATAAACTTATATTAGTGGTTAAGTTTTCAATTCCTTTTTTACAAGTTTTTGATTTTTTTAAATTTTGACATGGCCACGAACGTCATGGGAAAGGATATTTACATTTCAAAAATTTAAATGGTGACATAAATTAAGAAAAATACGGTTTTACTAAATTTAGTCACGTTCTGGTGAAACATAGCTGTTGTATCGATATAAGATGAGCGTGTGCAATAAAAATTATTTAATTGATATGTAAGAGAAAAAGTTAATCGGTAATCGTCATAGAATGGTTGAAAAAGAGTTTAGACACCAAGCCCATTGGTGGATTTCTTTGAAAATGAATACAGTTATTGAGACAGTGACGTGTAACATATTCACCAAATGGGAGCTCACTCAAAAGATCTGTCTTCACTCACACAGATACACATATATGCCGACATAATCGAAAAACACACACCAAAGCTCTTGGGGCCTGAAAACGTGAGGAAAATCTTATATGCACGCATATATCTACAAATACATGGGATGATTGTAAAAATAGCCAAAATGGATTCAGAGAACTCCAAACTGTAAAAATATACCAATATTTCCATAATCGGATTTTTATTATGATTTTTATTATACTTTCCTTACACTATATGTGTACGGAAAATAAAAACAGTTTGTTTATGTTGTTTAAAATGGATAAATAAAGCAAAAAATATTTAAATAGATTTCCATGCGAAAACAAATAATTTTTTTAAATAATTTTTTATAAAATAGCCAAATAAAAGAAAAAAAAAACCTGGAACTTCCTTGCAAAAATTTGCAACACTTGTATTGATCTAAACTAAAGCCTCTCTCTATCTTGAATGAATTGTGGATAGCGTTCCATAATCGGATCCACAATCAATCCCTCAAACATGTGCGACTATGTTCGTTTTACTTCATTTAAGAGATTATTTGTTTAGTTTGTAAATGATGCTCATATATTATTAGTACTTTTTTATCTTTACAGGAGGACCTCCAGATTGGTGATCCGTCGTTCGCGCTTTTCCGACCGTGGCGTTTACCAGTGCAGAGCGGGCAACGTGGTCCGGGAGGAGCCCGTCTCTGCCACGGCATCTCTCCTCGTCACCCGCAGAAGGAAGTCAACCACTCCCCCAACCACAACCACCTCAACCTCTACTTCTACACGTGAGTACATTTTGATCACCAGGTATAATGTACCTTCTGAATAAGTTTTTATATAAATTATGAGTTTTGCATTATGTGTTATTTTTCACTAGCCGCATTTTCTTTCAAAATGTTGCATAATTTCACTTTTTACAGCACATAATATGAAAAAAAAGCAAGTACTTTCAGATAAAGTTTATCTCAAAATGGTAACCTAATTTACAGATTTTTAACGATTTATTTTTAAAAAAAGAATGGAATTTTTTACTTTTAAATTCGATAAATGTCAATTGCAAATGATTTTCTTACAATATGTGTCTTTACACGAGCTTAATAAATTTTTGTCTTTTTTCAATCTCTTCAAATATGAAATGTATAATAATAAGGGAAGACGTTTGTGTGTGTGTGTCTATTCGCTGTATTCCGAACAGACTGCTGCACGCGAGCTACACATTTTGTCAGGAGGGTATCTGTAGTTATGCACCTCAAAGCCCTATTTTGGATTTTTTTATTAGATTTTTTTTAATGAGATTTTTTATGTGATTTTTAATGTTTTTTTACGTTCCGCGGATAATTTTTCAAATTAGTAAAAGGAATGCGGTTTCAACTTGTTAGCCCAATATCATAAATTTTGTCCCCTTTTCATCCAAATTTATTCGGAATTGGTACAGCGATTTTTGAATTTTTGGCGAATTTTATTATACGATTTTTAGAGTTTTTTAGTGTTTCGTGGTGATTTTTTTCATATTAGTAAAAGGAATTTGGTTTGAAACTTTTAGCCTAATACAGTAAATTATGACCTCCTCGATTTTTGAATTTTTATTGATTTTTCGCGTTTTGCGGCTCTTTTTTTACTCTTCCAAAAGAATTTTTTTTTGTCGCAATGCTTTATTTTACTATAGTATATTTTGTCCTCTGCAATTTTTGAATTTTTAGGGTTTTTTTTTGCATTTTGCGGCGATTTTTTGAGATTTGTAAAAGAATTCCAATTACAATGTTTTAATTCGCTATATTAAATTTTGTCCTATTTTCAATAAAGTTTATTTCGATTTTTAGAGTTTTTTTGCGTTTTGTGATTATTTTTTTGACGTGACCGCGGAACGCCGCGCCGGGCGGATTAGCTAGTAATAAATATAAGCACAATTTATGTTCTTTGTAACAGAAAAAGATAAATTTTTAGAAAAAGGCAAGTTGTGGAAAAGCACGATTGGAAATTAATTAATAAGTATATGGACAGGATATTTATGGATATTTTGAAATAACAGTTAAAAAAAGAAGCAATAATTACGAACAAAGAAGCATATGGAATCATAACTTTAGTTTTTATTACAACATCGAAATACAGTATAAGTTTTACAGAATTTATCTAAAATTATAAAAATTAAAACAGGCTGTCCTAAAAATATATAGACTTTTCGAGTGTTTTGTATTTCAATTCAAATTTTGGATTAATTCCTTTGAATTATCTTGAAAATCCTATCAGGCATGCTTCGAACTAGTGTTTTGAGAATGTGGGGCCGTAAAGAGAACCAACTCTGTCTACTTGTTGCTTTAATTCCTTAATGGTCGAAAATTGACGGCAGTGGGCTTACACTTGTCGTGCAACTATTCCCCAAATGTTTTCAATTGTATTCAGTTCTGAGCTGATGGTTGTGCCAGGCTGGCTATAAACAATCACTGGATTCTGCGTAAACCAGGCTGTTGTTGAGTGGGAGGTGTGAAACGACGCATTATCCTGTTGGAATTTCCAGTTTTACCCTCCTAAAAGGCTTCTAATTGGAAGTAGATTGCTGTTGAGGATATTTTGATAATCCTCAGACCACTGTCGAGCATTTAGAAAAGCAATATCCGTTGTTGCATTGAAGCAGAATGCGCCCCACACCATGAGAGAACCCCCCTCCCCTCTCCTTGTTGTCGATAAATGAACTCGCGAAGTTCTCTTCGTTGATCATGCCAATGGTGTGCTCAGCCGCTAGAGCCATCCAAATTGAATATTTTTTTCGTCACTGAAGAAAACATTTAACCATTCATCCGTCCAATGCATGTGTTTTTTAGCCCAAAAGAACGCGTGCCTTTCCATAGTGCAATTTAAGCATAGGTGTCTGACATATTTTCGATATTTATGAAATTTGCTTGCCTGAATGCGACGTTGGAGCAGTATATTTCGAAACTGGAAACGCTAAAGCCCTTGCAATTTCACAAACGGACTTCTTTTGGGTTAAAATTGCACGCCAAATCTCTTTATCTTCTCGCTGACATGTTTTTCTTGGTCGACCTGCTCGCTTTTTTGCAATCACATTGTCACTTTTTCAAAATTTCATAAATTCTAGATCTGTTACGCTTCATTTGTTTTGCAATATCAGAAACTTTAACATTTTGAGCCTTTAAGCGCCAAATTTCAGCTATACATTGCAAAAAAAAAAAAGAAAAAAAAGTTGATTTTACAGTATAATACTGGCACCCCAGTTTCCAGTATTATACCGTAAAATTAACAGAAATAAACAGTAAAATAAGCAGTATTACTCTGCCGTGCATGCACGGTAGCGTATTACTGCATGTTTTACTGTTAATTTTACGGTATAATACTGGAAGCTGGGGTGCTAGTAATATACTGTAAAATCAACACTTTTTTTTTTTTTTTTTTTTTTTTTTTTTTGCGGTGTATTAGCTGCAGAGAATTGAACGTTGCGAGGCATTTTCCAACTATTCGAGAATTAAAGCAGTGATTTTATATTTCGAAGTTGTTACGTCACATGTATAGAACAGAGGCTAACTAAAAAGAAAGGCTACCGCGGTGCTTTACGCGTATCTTTTTTTACAGACCGCCGGAGTCACGTGATGCTCGAATGCACCAATGCAGGTGTACGAAAAGAGCATAACGTCACTCTAGCAGTCTGTAAAAAAAGATAAGTGGAATGCATCGCGGTAGCCTGTCTTTTTCATTAACCCCGTATAGAACGCAGAATATATGCAATTTCTTTTGATACGGTGTGTAATAAAAGGGATTCTTTCCATAGTCATATATATTTTTGGTACAGCTTATTTTTAATTATTATTTTTTTTTTTTTTTTACAAACAATCTGTGATATAAGCATGATATTTCTGTATTGTAACAAACTTTTGTTATGATTCCATTATGCTAATTATTTTTTTCGTGATTATTGCTTCCCTTTTTCAACTGTTATTTCAAAAAATTGTCTGCCCATATACTTTTGAGACGCATTGTAAAACCTGTGAAAACGGAACGTGTTTATATCGGCGTCTTGCCTAAAATGAAAAAATTGCATAGTCTCTACGGAAGAAATACCACGCAGCTATGACTATACTCAGTCGGAAACCTCTCCAAAACGGAACGTGTTTCGTACCTAACGATTCCTCTTTCACAATACTGTATAGGATTATTATGTTTATTTGGTATAGTAAAACTTACCAAGACGAAATATGAAATGACCATAGAAATAGTCCGTTTTAGACAGGTTTTCGTTTTAGAGGCTATAATTGTACGCTGTTCTTTCTGTATGGACCATGAATATTAAACTTCTAAGACAAGATTCCGTTATAGAAAAGTTCCGTTTTCATAGGATTCACTGTATTTCTATGTCTTGATTTAGACGCTGAAATTCCGTTTTTTTTGTGATAGTGGACGTGGCAACACTACTTACAACACTGGTTTAAACAAGGAAATTGAGAAATAAAATCCTGTTACTTAAATTTCTAATATATATTTCTATTTTCTTTTTTCCCTCTGCTAGAATCCAGCCCCTGGACGACAGAGCCGTGTCGCGAAACGAACTTTTGTAACAATGGCGGAACCTGCGTATTTTACAGGGACGTGCAGGAATACGTCTGTCAGTAAGTTCTTTCTTTTATTCTCTTCTTTCATTCTTTTTATTCCTTCCTCATCAAACTTCTATCCCGGCAAAACAATGATGGACGAACATTATCTGAATTGGTTACAGATTGGCAAATATTGATATGAAATATTGCACGAAGTTTGGTGTTTTTGTCAATAGTTGCAAAACATATTTTCACATTTTATTATCAATATTTTCACTGTAACGCCACTCTTTCTGTGATAGAGGCATCCCATTGCAAGTATTTCAAATATAAAGCAAATATTTAAACAATATCGGTATTCCATTTAAAGTATTACCGATAAATGCAGTATTAGAGTAATACTGGGCCCCCAAAATAACCAGTATTGTTTTGCTGTAAGAGTTATTAAATAATTGACAGACGTGTATTTTATGGATACAAATTATTTTAAATATATATATGTGTGTGTGTGTTTTTAGTTTTCTAATATGTTTGAATATAATTAAAAAGATACAGAAAATGAAATACAAAATACTGAATACGAATATGTACAGGGTAATTATAATAAAAGTTGCGCTTTCAAAAGGCTGTACAAAAATAACCACTGGTCAGAATGACCTGATATTGCATCTGAATATACGTGAAGCAATGAAAATTTGTTTTGCGAAAGAAAAAATTTCAAAAGTTGACCGATAGATGGCGCTGTACTCGTCATAATATGCTAATTAAAAGACGTGACATGCTGTTGTAGCATTCCTTGTTCAAACAGGTCATTCTGACCACTGGTTCCTTTTTTACAACTTTCATTATAATCAACCTGTATATAATCTTCCTGTCACTATTTACGCCATTTGCACTTTCTTTTGAAATACAAATTAATTTTAGCGAAGGGAGGTTTGTTTACCTTTACCGTGTTAACGTAGAAAATTTAATCTACATGTAGCATACTTTTTATGGGAAACTTATAGTGTTGCAATATATACCTTAAATAAGCTGAAGGATATTTTTTTCTTTCATTCATTTTTAATTTTGTTTTCTAAAATTATACTTTTTACAAATGGAAAAAGGGTATTATATTTATCTAAAATGATTCAAAAGATCAAAAACTAGCATATTTATTTCACGCATTAAATTCATACGGAGAAACGTAATTTAAAATTTCCCCTTTTATGAAAGAGTAATAAAAAAATTTCAGGTAGAAAATACCCAAGATATCTGTTTGAATTCTCTTTCAAAACTAAAAAAATGATAACTACTATGATAAAGTATAAATAGATGGAAGTTATTAATGATACAGAAAATTTAGCATTTTTCGCATAGAAATTGAAAAAAGGTTATCTTCTACTTTTTATTACACTACAGAATAAACGTCACAGTTTAAAAATTTTTTGATTGATATTATTTCATTTTAAAATAAAACTGCAGGCAGTTAAGAAAGTGCTCCAATATGTTTTGTTGTTTTTTTACATTTCAATAGTCCATTTACATTTGTGTTTTGAGTAATTTTAATATGGAAAATTTGGCGACGAATTCATATTAAATTGCGAAAATTCTTTAAAAAAAAAAAGAACGATTATACCATTTAAAGTATGATTAGTTACGCTCAATTGTGTAGAGGAAAAGGTCCAAATGCCGGCTACGACTTTTATTTTCAATCCAGATTGACAAAATTGTAAATTAGTGGAGAAAATGTAATGATAGAGTGCTTTGATAAGATTTTACATCCTCTTTAAAAAAAGTTTAAAAAACGTTTTCTGTTCATAAAAAGAAAAATTCCGAAAGCATGCAAATTTTGAATTTTGAAAATATAGTCTAAATACCGGCTACCTCAGTTTTTTTCAAAAGAATCACACAAGTTGGGCTAAATTCGCTAATTAAGAAAGAAGAACATTATTTTAATACATTTTATTGATTAATAATTGTTTAAATAACTTTTAATTAGTAATAATAATTCATATGCAAATAAAGAACATAAAATATTTAATAAACAAAAGGATTTTTGTCAAATTTACAAAAATCTTAACGACTATCTCTGGCAGTATTCTTCTAAAGAGTTACACGAAAAGAAGCTTGCTGCTTGAAATGTAGATTACTTTATCTACAAAAGTCACATAGTTATCATTCTCTGTGTCTGTACAGTCGCTATGGACCCACATGTCGCGTTCTAAATATTGAACGCAGAATTCCCCCTTCTTGTCCGCAGAGAAAACACCCTTGCAGAAGACACAAATTACACCATATTCCTCTGTCGGATATCTTCTTTTTTACCATTTTAAAAATCCTATTTCTGCCCTCTTCGCCTGTATTTTCTTAGTTTTTCCTCAGTCATTTTTCTTTTTTTCTCTTCCCATTTTTTGCGGGTAATTTTGGTCAACATTGTAACCACAGCCATGCATTATAATAGTCAAATGACGTAATAAGGCAATATAGCTTCAGTGATCCCATAAATTAATTTACTTTCCTCCCCATCACGTGAAGCAAACCCAGAGATGTCCGATTACCGGCTAGCCGCTATTTAGACCACTCTGGGTGACCAGTATTTGGACCACTGCTATGTTTAAGTCGGTATTACTCATTCACATAGTAAAATACCAATAACGTGCTTGCGTCATTTGGGAGCTAAATATGTCTAGTAAACAATTTAATCGTCAGTTCAGATCAAAATATGATCAGTATTTTTTTTTCTTTTTTAAAATGAGAAACATATCCCTGAAAAACTTTTGATATCTCAGATTTCGTCGTGTAGACACTTTTTCTCTTACTTTTCGTAAATTAGACAGACTTCAGCGACGTAGGTGTAACATTTGGAAATTTAAAGTTAGTACAATTTTTAACATGTAAACGAACTCTATTTCACAAATTATATTCATATTCGAAAAGTAGATACAATTCTCTCGCATCTCTTTGCAATAACTTGGTGATAAAATAACCTGGGGTGGTACTTTTTTCCCCCCAGGATTCTACATTAGAAGCAGTTTGTATGCAAGGGGGGGGAGGATAAAACGGTAACGAAAGAAAAATGCTTTATAAAAAGGTAGAATGCAAAGTAAATATAGAGAAGCAAAAAAAGAAAACTTTCCCGGGTGCTAATTTGGTCTGGCACACATCACTCATACACTCTTTAGAAGAGATTTAGTATCCATTTTCATTATGCTGCAAAACATAAGAAAACGTAACCTGTGTACAGGCCATTCTAGAAAAATAGGTGGAGGTAAATCAGTGAGAAACAGAACTTCTACTAGATATTGATATAAACTCACAAACATCGTGTTAAAAATGCAATTATATGGTCTATCTCATGCATTATTTACTGCTTAATATATATTATAAAGGTCACCGTTTGTTTTCAAATCGCAATAAATTTCAGAGACTGGGACAATAACACCAATAGAACTTATAGTAATACGTTTTGTTTGAGACTTTTGTACACTGCAAAAAAATTGTTGATTTTACAGTATAATACTAGCATCCCAGCTGCCAGTATTGTACTGTAAAATAAACAATTCTTTTTGCAATGTACCTACCTCTTTGCTATGTTTTTGGTTAATCAAACTCAAACAATGTGCAAGTTCTCAAGTAGCCACAACTAATCTCTGGATTTATTGTCATCATAAAAAAAAAGACAGATGTATCTTTATCTAGGAAAATATAATATAACCAGGAAAGAAAATAGACAATAACCTCTTCCGAATTACTAATGATTCCGAAAAGCATCCTTTATCTTTTGAAACCTCAGAAACCAATATATTATCAAAATTTAAAGAAGCATTTTCAATAGAAAAGTTTCTTTTACTGCCACTGATTTACGGAAACGTTTTCGAGTAGTTTTTATAATATATTAATCAGTTTTCGCAACCCGAAATATAGGGTTATCGGATACTATCCAGTAAACATTTCCATGGTCGACAAACATGTTTTAAAGGCAAACATAATAAATTAACGGCATAAATATTAATGTTAAAATTAATATTATTTGATTACTCCTGCATGTATACATTCAGTTGCGCAGCTGAAAATCTTTTGAGAATAAATAGATCCTAAAAGTCGATATACCGGTTTGAGAAAACTGATTAATACACTAGAGAAAATACTCGGAAATGTTTCTGACAATCAATGGCAAAAAAAAAAAAAAAAAAAAAAAAAAAAGCTTTTATAAATTATTTTTTAAATCTCGAAAATATATCTGTTTGTGAGGTTTCTAATGATATAAAACGCTTTTTGGAATCCGGAGAACTCGGAAAAGGTTATTGTATCTTTTGGTTCGTGTTTATATTAATTTTTCGTAGTTTAAGAAACACTTTTCATTTTTTACAGTGTAGGATATGCTCTTGGACACAAAGACTTCCTCGACACAAAAACTATAAGTCACATTTCGCGAAAAATTTAATTTAATTAATTTAAATTAAATTTACAAGTATATTTCTGAGATGAGTTTCTTTCTTTCTTTTTCTTTTTTTTTTATACATTCCAACTGACTCCAAAATGCGAAATTAATCCAATTCTGTGAAAAGAGAATAAGTGATTAATTAATTACAGTCACTTGGCAATTATTTTCAGCAATTTGCTTGTGCGATTTCCTTCTTTTTTGATACTTCGCTTTTAAAACATAATGATTTACTGAGGTTTCTGAGAGGCCACCAAAAAACTCTCCATTCTTAAAAATATTCAGAATAAGAGTGCAAAAAAAAAAAAAAAAAAAAAAAAAAAATCTGACTTAAATGTTAACAAACAGTTTGTACCAACTGCCATTTTCCGACTGTTCGATCAAAATCACACGGTAAAAATTTGTTCTTTTTTTTCCATTCTTAATAGAGTTATACAGAAAATAGATGTTTGTGGTTTATCCATAAATTTCAAAAAATAAAATTAAAATCGTACCAAAAAAAAAAAAAAAAAAAAAACCGAGAACATTTAATTAGTTACCAGAAAATTTCAGTCACCAAGAAATATGGAAATTTTAAATATAAAATAAATTCACTTTTAGAAAGAAAATTCCATATTTTTTCCGGTATTTTCCTAAGATTTTTCTGTGGATGCTAACGATAACAACAGACTGCGCGTTATACTGTCGAAAATTGAAATATCTTTTTATCTCGAAAAGTAATGATAGGAATGAATTATAAAATCACAGAGACAGTATTTTTGACGAAAATCGTTCTTTTTATGTAAAATTTATTATAGGTCACAGTTCCTAAATTTTTAAATACGAATTTATTAATAATTTTCACACATAAAAATATGTTTTCTTAATCGAGAAACGGCCTTGAATATGTTTGGGTCAATCTCGTGTATTTCATTTAAAAAAGAACATTTCAATCGGATGATTTTTTGGGAAGATACAAATGAAATCTTGTGACATGCTATTAAGGTGGTTTTTGAATTCCCTGCTGAACAACGCGAAACTTTCTGACACATTTTATGACTCATTTTTAAACGTAAATGAATAAAATTAGCAGGCCTGACTACTGAAGCAATTTAAAATCGATTAGTGTTTTCTTCATTTCTTTCTTTTTTATAAATAAATTTCTTAACGAGTTATAAGCGATTCTTGTCACATAGTGACAAGTTTTTCCGCTTTTTCACGCTACTGCGTCGGCAATTCGGTTAAATGTCGACTTTGACAACATTTTCTGATAGATCTTCTACACTTTGTCATAAATTTGAAAAAGACATTCGATTACATAATTTCTGAATAAGAACACCTGTACATTTCATGCGCTTCTGAATAAAAGTGGATTCAGGAATTTGTCAGAAAGTAGATCCTTTGGATTTGAGAACAAGCTTAACATTAGCATGCTCAAATTTAGATCTCTTTCAACTCTGTGAAAGATTTCAGAAAAAAACTATATAAACTATAACTTTTTCTGAGTGCCTTGATCCAAGGAGCACAAATAAAGTGTGAAAATTGGGTGATAATGAAAGCGAAATTTAATACATTTTTAATGTACGCAGACGACTTCTATTTCAGAAATATCAATTATATTCGGAAAGTAAACAGAATTTCGTGTTGAACGGTCCTTCTCGCATCTGTCTGCGGTAATTTGGTGATAAAGGAGCATGGAATGGTGCGTTTTTCTTTTTGTCGACTGCACATTATCAGAAATTTGTAAAGACAGATAAAAATGACGTAGAATTGTGTGGGTCTCAGGTGACTCGCTAACTGTAGATAGACACGTTAGAAAAGCGAGGTAAATAAAGATGTAGGAAGAAAAAAAAACTTTCCTCTAACAACTTCCGGGGTGATAATTTCATCTGCCAAAACATCAGTCATACATACTCTTAAAAGAGGTTTCTGTTTCACTTTTTTAATTCTATATTTCTGCTGTCAAGAAAAGAAAAAGAAATATAAAGAAGAGTTGTAATCCTTAAGGCTCTTCTCAAATCCAACTAGCTACTTTCTGGCACATTCACGATGCCAATTTATTGTTAAAAGCACGAAATTTTCAGGTGTTCTTATTCAGAAACTAGGAAACCGAATATTGTTTTCCATTTTTTTATATTATTATTATTATTATTAAGAGGAGGTTCTACTTTTTAAAATCGAAATTCATGCGCCACAGCAACCAGAAAATGGATTTCTACGCGCAGCAATTACGCTCGAAGTTTATTGTGCCTCGAAACCACGTCGAAACCACGTCAAAACCATGTCGAAAAATACCCATCTCAAAACAATGTCGAAATAAAGCAATCTCGAAACCATGTCGAGACCGTCTCGAATTTTCGTTCTCGAATTTTTCTCGAAACCCTGTATCTCGGGAACTATTCGACCGATTTCCTTAATTTTTTTTAAGAAAGAGGAGATTAAAAGTAGAACTGATGCCACCGAAAAGTATAATTCTCATTAATTAATTGTTTTCCGAGCATGCAAAAGGTAAAAACAAAAGGCGTCGGAAAAGTGACCTTTTATGTTCAAATGACCGCCATTTTGTCAAAAATATACTTTAAACAAAATGATGGTACAAGCTCCAGATAATTAATCCCCTTTCATAATTTGGTGAATAAAGCCAAAACAAAAAATGTTCCGAAATCCTGGTATCACGATCTAACACTTAACGGAAACAACTTCTTAAATTTATAATTTTTTATAGATCTTTTTGAATAAAACATAAAATAAAATAATAAACTTGTCGCCATTTTTAAACTAGATGGAGCTCGAAACTGGCCAACGAACTTGATCGAGACAGACTTGAAAGACTTGATCGGGCTATGTTTTGTACACATGATCAGTCACATTCATATCGGTTCATAAATACGGCAGTTACAGCATAACAAATATCAGATTGTTTCAAATATATCCAAACAACATTTCAAAAGATCAAGTCAAAAGAGTTGTTTTGGATGGAAGAGAAGCTTTTGCGGCAGTCGATGAGGTTGGTGAGTAAAGACGTGGGTCGTTTTGAAATATGCTGGGGATGTCGACACTGAGGGTTTTTATGCTAAAAGAGATGTAATTCATAGAATTAAGATGTTTCATTATTTATTCATACTGTTACATGTATTTTTAGCTTTCTTTGTAATTAGTTTTGTTAATATAGAGTTTGATTTTAACGTGCTGTTTCCTGGTTATTTCAAGTAAATCGAGTGAATTATTTATTAAGTTGGTGTCAGAGAAATTAGACCCCACAATATATGTGTAAAAAAATGTATATATATCACTGGTGCCCGGCTAACATAAAAGTACCCTCTATCTATATATACACTATATATACACTATGTATATATATATAGGAAACATAATATATATATATATATATGTATATAGATATATATTTAATGAAATATATGAGAAATCCGCTAATCCACTCCCGTGGTAATATTTATAGCGTTGAGGAATTTCTATGTATATAGAATTTAGAAAAGAAAAAAAATTCCCGATGAAAGGGGCCCCAAAAATGATACTGTGCTTCCCCTAGATTCCGAGGGTAATCGGTCCCTGAAGGCAGACAAGCTTTTAAGCATTTTAGAAAACACTGACAGCAGATCCAAAATACGTATGCGTTAAAAAGGGGCGGGATTGCTTTGTTTCTTTCAAATTGGTGTCAAAATTTCTATAGTGAGTATCCTTCGGTTAGTGCAATTTTCAGTTATCGCAGTAAACTTTTTTTACACGCTCCCTCGATTAGTACGAAATGAGTGATTTAATTTTTCAAAGTTTTGCTGTAAGATGCGTCGAACTTTTGAAAATGAAATTTGTAGGAAATGCCGAAAAAAGAAATAAAACAGAAATAACTTCAGCTTTTGAACTTCATCCGACAGCATTTGATAGATATACCCAGATATCAGTGGTGTTTTCGTTTAAATAAATTAAAATGTGAATATGTTTGAAGTAGTCAAAATTATATTAGAATACATTTTAAATCAAACTATGTACGTTTTTAAAATTTAACTTAATGGTAAGTAATCTAACATAAAAAAAAAAAAACCTGAAGAATTATAATAATCCAGAATTAAAATTAAAGTTGACTTTTCAATATTTCTCAATTGTTACTTATTAAATCATCTCACACGTTTGTGTCAATGAAAGTTCATGAAAATTAGAAAAACGTTTCTTAAATTTTCACATCAAGTTTCAATATGTATTTTCTATCAATAATAAATGAAAAACGATATCATAGTACATTATTACATTGTTTATTTATGTATACTGGTTTTGTGAGAAACTTGGCTGTGGATCTATGGCAGTTTTTACCATTCATTGTATGTTTCGATTAGCGCGGTAATATCGTTAGATTAATTTCCCGCACTAATCGAAGGAAACCTGTAATGGATATCCAATGTGCATTAGGACGGGTCGAAAAAATGTTTTTATTTTTTAAGTTGAAACGCCTGTGGGGGGTAAAAGTAGGGTATGGTGACAATAAATTCAGTCACCAATTTTTATCAAGATCGGTATCTGTCTCCAGGTCATTGAACTTTTTGTTATTCTATTGAAGCGATTTTTTTTTCAAATTTGAAACACCTGTAGTGGGAAAATATAGGAATGGTGAGAGTAAATTTACACACAATTTTTTTTAAAGACTGGAATAAGTCCTGCCTTCAGGTTACGGGAAATATACGATTTTCAGTGCTTTATGCTTTATGAAACTTATCACAGAAGCATCTTCTGCTGTTTGTGGTTCTGTTGCCCGTGTTGGTATGGTTCGTGCTACACTGGAGTCCAGGAGTACATTGAAAAGTCCGAATACAAATCACCGTACATAGGCAATAATGAAGATTCTATCAATAATTAGAAAAGTTCCATGACCTGAAGGCAAGATTTACCATATTCCGATCGTGAAAAAAATTTATGAGTGAGTTTATTTTCACCATCCCCAACTTTTCCCTTTACTGGCGTTTTAAACTTCAAAAACAAAATTTCCCTTCAATGGAATAACGAAAAGTTCAATGACCTGGAGGCAGGCCTTACCATATACGATCTTGATAAAAATTGGCGTTTGTGTTTATTGTCACCATACCCAACTTTTCCCACCACAGGCGTTTAAATAAATTTAATAAAATCGACCCGCCCTAAGAGCATGCCATAGCTGTTAGCCATTAATTACATCATAATTTAAGAAGGTGGAAGGAGGAGTATAAAGTGTGACACGGTGTGACAGAGAGAGAGGGCGTGTTAATTATGCTATGACATCACACATGAATATAAAAATAGGGAGGCTTTACTTGCAATCAGAATAA
Source organism: Maratus michaelseni (assembly GCA_963931845.1). Lineage (NCBI taxonomy): Eukaryota > Metazoa > Arthropoda > Arachnida > Araneae > Salticidae > Maratus > Maratus michaelseni. Next base: position 57,061,142 of record OZ007596.1, read on the forward strand.
TAAAGATATAAAAATATGTATTTTAACTCGGGGACCTAGAAAAACCTGAAGCACTGGCCTCCGCGTACGTGTAGACTATTGCTCCAGGTTTTGTTGGGGTGTATAAGCCTTTCTCCTAGAATTACAACGTTTTGAATTAAATCAAAAATCTAGATCCTGACGATTTTACAGTATTTATATCGGTTAGTAGTAAATCGTACGCTACATTTTTACTACATAAAATTAACTCTAAATTAATAGTTGAAAAACTCTGATATCATAGTAGGAGAAAGGGAACAGTAGAGTTTGACAACTTGTGACACAGGTGGAGGTAGGTGTCAAAAACGTCGAAAGATTGTGTGACATAATAGATATCCCCTTACGCATATTAATATATATTTTTTTCTTGTTGCAGTTGCGCAGAGGGTTACGTCGGTTTACGATGTGATTACAAAGATGTCCGAGTATCAGTGGGAGAAGTCAAAAGTGAGTGCCACGTACATTGATTTTTTATTTTTTTATTTTTTAAGTATTAATTATGGTCAACATGCTCTACCTAGAGAAAGCGAGGTCCAGTGCAAGAACTTTTGCGATACGTTTTTGAAAAATAGGCATTACACGCGTATGCGTTTGGACAAGAACAAGGATATGTGTATAATAAAAAAGAGATTGATGATTTATGATTTTTTTATTTTTTAAGTATTAATTATGGTCAACATGCTCTACCTAGAGAAAGCGAGGTCCAGTGCAAGAACTTTTGCGATACGTTTTTGAAAAATAGGCATTACACGCGTATGCGTTTGGACAAGAACAAGGATATGTGTATAATAAAAAAGAGATTGATGATTTATGATTTTTTATTTTTTTATTTTTTAAGTATTAATTAAGGTCAACATGCTGTACCTAGATAAAGCGAGGTCCAGTGCAAGAACTTTGGCGATAAGTTTTTGAAAAATAGGCATTACACGCGTATGCGTTTGGACAAGAACAAGGATATGTGTATAATAAAAAAAGAGGAAATTAATTAAATCATAAACTATTAAAGTAAAATAGCTGTTTCAGAAAGTAAACATGTGTTTTTACATTGCAGATAATAGTTGAAATAGTGGTTGCTGTTTATTCAAAATCATCAACAGCACTAACCATGAACAACAATTAATATTTAAACGTTAAACAATTATTATTTTTTTTACATGTTTTTTACATTTTTTTAAAAATGAATCGTGACTGTGTATAGTGTTTACTACAATCAGTAGTATCAGTTCCGTATCAAGATCTCTGTTTGACTGTCTGAATTACTTATCTTGAGCATTGTAACACAAACATATTCAATTTAATTCTTAAAAAATGCAACATTTGTAAAAATAACATTTAAAGAGATACGCCGTATACTTTTAAAAGAAGATAATCAATATTTTTTTCAGTATTAAATTTAACAGCTAAAAGACACATAGTCTTCGCTTCATCGCCTGTGAACAAAATATACGAAATAAAGTGAATTGCAAAACGAATGCCAAATATTTAAACATTAAGCAAAATAATGCTAAATACTGAAATATTTGTCCTGTGCAGCCGCACCTATTACACATTCCTAAAAACGACTCTGTCAACGTGCTTGCAGAACATTTCAGAAACTTTCTCATTAACTAATATTGAAGAAATTGTAAAATAAGTAGTATTTAGCATCTTTTAGCGTAAAAGAATTAAGTACAAAATTAATTCTTGTATAATCGACCGTAGTAATAAATCAATATTTGCCATATTGGGCACCATATTTTGCTAATATTGCGTTCATCGAAAATACTTCCAATGAAATACCACTATTGATTAAATATTGGCTTAATATTAGAAATATTTGCGATGAAATGGGGATATTTTGCACAAATATTGTATTTACACTACAAATATGGACAATGAAATGCTGTTTTTTACCGATATTGCACAATATTTCATGCCAGTTTCAAAAATACAAAATTATCGTTATACACAAGATCACATGAAAACAAATTACAGTTATAGACAGATTTGCTATGATATTTTGATACCTTAACATAATTATTGTTAAAATATAGATATCCTACTGATCCAAATGGATGCATTACCTTACTTGTATGAAGAATCCAAGACGTAATATTGGTTTCCTCAAAGAATCTGAGTAACATACTTTGCACGTTATTGAAAATTTCCGGTTCGAGGTTTTCAAATTTCTTCATACACAGTGCTCTAAATTTTCCTGCAGAGAAACACAAAAAAGGCTTTTAAAAACCTTTTAATATAAAGATCGACATATGTTTCAACGTTCCTACGGCGCCATTGTCAAGATATAATATCTTACTAGAATATGTATATTATGGAAATATCTATATTTTAAGTATAATTAGTGATCTTATTATGTGATTATGATTAATGTTGTTAATTTTTGAATTCTTGTCAAAACTTTCCGCGATGTCATTGATTTTATTAATATCCTTAATATATGTAATATTGTTACAGATTTTATTGTTTTTAATGGTTATATTGTTGCTAAATTTATTTGGTGTTCATGTTTGTATTGATGTTCTTAAGTTTTTATTTTGTCAGTGTTTTTATTGTTATTATTCTGTTATTCACAGATTACAATTCTCGGGGTGCAATACCATGACACTACACTGAAAGTGGTATGTTACTGAAAAACAAAAATATATTTGTTTTTTTGGCAATATTGCATGCGGCCGTTTATTAACTGCATGTAGATACTGCAGTGCATGGTGCAGTAGCTGCCGGCTTGCTTTGAAATAAACTTTTTGAGTTTTCTAATAATATCAGAGTGCATGTAACAATAACTGTATATTTTTGTAGCGATAAAAGCATCATGCCTGATTATGCATGGTTTTTTAATGATATCTCAACTTATATGTGTAACAGAAATTTTAAAATTGCCAAGAAATTCTTGATTTTCTAGAAGTCCTCTTATAGAGTCGGATGAACCAATTTTATCCTTACCGATCCGACTCGTGTTCGGGTTCGGTGTTATATTCTTTTCAGTCGGGTTACGGTTGATCAGAGTTTTCAAACGAAAAAATGGAATATTGTCTCAGATGAAAAACTACATATTATAATTTGAATGAGTATATAATTGTAGATTATTTTTTACATAATTGCATTAAAACTTGGAATAAATTTATTTAAATTTAGACTTCGGGTCGTGTTCGTGTTTAAGTATTTCGGTTTCGGGTAAATGATAATTATTTTGTTAGGGTTATGGGAAATTTCTTTATCGTGTTCGAATCGGCCTATAACTGACCCGTGCAGGACTCTAAACTATATTTTACACCTACATTCCTTTAGCAATAAACAAACGCGAATTCAACAGTCATTTTTAAAAAATTTGAAATTTTTTTTAATACAAAGAAAATAATTTCTTTTTAACGCTTTCCAACATCTATTGATGTTGGAAAAATATTACAAATGTGAGATGTTTATAACTTCGATTTTTGTTTCTGCCCTCTAAGTTTCGTAAATATACTTGATCTGCCACAAAATTGATAGACGTTATTGAAATTTAGAACCGTTTCCTATTGAAAATGCAATGTGTAGAATTTGTAGTAAGAAACACAAATCATGCGTTAAGCATATATTATGAAACGCTTTCCAACACATTTAGAATACTGTAACAAACCTTCTCCGTTTAATAAGGTCAAAGATGAAAACCACCTAAGTAAACATTTTTGAAAAACCATAACACATTTGAAAACCCAATTTCATCAATTACCATCTATAATTGGAAAAGTATTCAAATTGTTTTGTGAAGCCTGTATATGATTTAAATATATCTGTATATACTTCGTAGTATGGTAAAATTTAGCTAAATTAGGAAACGCATAATACAGTTAAAAATTCCTCTTCAATAAATGGAAATGTACCCGAATTCTTTTGTGCAGCTGTATATGATCAGTATATGATCTTTAGAATTCATATATACCAAGTAATATTCAAAAAAATTATTGCATTTAAAAACCCATATCACAACTGAAAACGCACTTCCGGAAGTTATCGCTCATAGACACTAACTTAACAAAATTCTTTTGGGTATCTCTGTAAATGGACACTAAATTCTATACATTTCATAATCCGTGAAAAACATGTAGTGTGTTTCAGTGATTTCATTGTGTTTGAAGTATCACAAAATCGTTAAAAGGTACCACAAACAATTTTTTCCCTTAGATCATAATGTAATGGATTTGTTTTGTACGTCCCTGTAAACAAACTAATAAATACTACTTATTTTGTACTCCAGAGAAAGCATGTTGTAGTCCATCTCAGTGATGCATATAAATATAAATTATGTTTGAAATATTGTAACATCAATAAAAAGCACCGCAAACGATTTTCCCTCAAGTGCATTAATGTAACGAATTTCTTCTGTAAACGAACTATAAATGGTACACACTTCAATTTCAATACAGAATATTCTACACTAAGCCTCAATAACATATACAAATTTCCTGGCAATCCGAGTATGCGTACGAGAATTAAAGTCTTGGACAGACAGACAAACCGAATTCATAAACACTTTTCAACTATTTTGTAAAGAGTTAAAATTTTTAAATTCTGCAATATGTTGTAATATTCAATATCATAAAGTTTCCAATTCATAGAAAGCTAAACATGTCATTTCCGTGTGTTCTTATGCCGATGATTGTTTAACATTTAATGGTCGATTGTCTCAATAAATGCGGCATGGCACTTTTAATTATTAAGACGAATGCCGGCATTGTGCCATTAGAAGCTAGTCTATAATCCGTCCTCTTAAGAAATGTCTTGAACCCAGCGCAGCAGTAAGAATCTTACAAGGAAGGTCTCCTTAAAGCGCATACTCAGAAAATTTTGAAAAAAATGCTGATGAAGCTACTCATCTATGTGATAAAGGATCAGTCAAATTTAGTTGCGGAATCCCAGTAGAAATTCTGCAAAAAAATAAAAACTTTCGAGTATTTGGCGGAAAAAAACGCGATTTAGCTTAGCAACATTTTTTCCTCGCCAAACGCAAACAATCGTTTGCATTTTGAAATTGCTTGCAAAATTATTATTCGAATGCGCAATACGTAATGAATTTAAACTTAAACTATGAAATAGTTTATTATTTTTTCTATAATATATACAATCTGCGTGTTGTTGCAGTTATTTAATTTACTTATTATGTAAGTTAAACTTACATAAACAAGTTCAGTAAGAAAAAGTCTTTCCTTAAAGATTATTTGTCATAACAGCGTATTTTTTGAAATTTCATTCCGTCGCCAACCAGTGATAAATCGCCAAATAAACGAAATTTTCATATTTTTTTTACGGACGTTATATCGAGGTTCCGCAAATTTTTTTTTATAGACGTATATACACTCATGAGAAGAACATTCTGTAATTTTTTCAAAATTTTCTGAATATGCGCTTATGGAGACCTTCCTTGTTAATATACAGGGTTAGCATAAATGAATAACTGGATTTTATTTTTTTTTTATCTTTCAAACCTATTACACATATTAAAATAAGTGATATATAAAAATAAAATAAAACATTCCAAGTTTTTTTGTAGTTACAAATGTTCAATGTGTGAACCTTTAGTAATACGACAAACATCTAATCTGTAATCAAGTTCCTTCCTCACATTTTGCTGTTTTAAACTGTCAATGGTTCTTAATGCAGCACTGATGCGTTTTGAAAAGTTCTTTGAATGTTTTCGGCTGTGGTGGTTCAAAAACGAAAATTTTGATATAACCCCACAAAAATAAATCACTTGGCGTAAGATCCGGGAATCTTGGTGGCCATGTGAATAAGGAAGGGTAAATCGTCGTTATCCGCACGTCCAATCCAACGTTGAGCAACGGCCAAAAAAAAAAAAAAAAAGAAATTGTTTTCATATATTACTTATTATAATCCTCTTTAATGAAAAGCTATGTGCTGCTGACGACTGGGTTTCTCGCTAATTGTTGCCACAGATTAGTCTCGGAAAATGAAATATTTGAAGTTACTGAAAAAATGAATAGCTCGAAAAGTATTTGTCAGAAAATTGTTAGACAAACTGCGTTAGAGAGATAAAAAATTGTATTTTTCTTGATATAAATTTCAAATCTAATGATTATGCCGTTTTTTTTATTGATTGTGTTTATTGCGTTTATTGATTGTTGATTATGCCATCAAAAATTAACCAAATTTCGCATACTACCATAGCGAAACCTTCACGCGTAAAAAGATAATTATAACGGCAATGTCCCCTGACGAGTATTTTGGCTATAGCACGAGTCAGAAATTATAGTAGCCTTATTATTCTGTTAAAATATAAAAGTGAATTATGATGTCGCGAGTGCCTGATTTTTATTTAATCCTCGACAAATACTAGATGCGCCATTTCTTTTTAGTTGTGAATAATATAGGTTACTTCACATTTAACTTTTAAATTTAACTTTTTAAAAAACTGAGTTATGTCAAGTCCCCTATAACAAACAAGTACCGTATTGTCTCCTATAAAATGTGATAAAGAGCTAGTTAATTATTTACGTTTTTAATTATCAGGAATGAAATATTTTGCTTAATTAATGCATTCATTCTTCTTTCAATGTTACGTGAACGAAGTCACGGGTAATAGCTAGTATGTATAATAATTTTGAAAATATAAATTTTTAAATCTGGTCATTTATTTATGCTAACCTTGTACATATGGGCCGTTAAAGATGAATAACAATCACTACTTTCTAAGGAACGCTACTCTGGTACTTAAGTTCTCCATCTTTGTGTGGTAGTAAATGCTTATCTATTCTGCATTTTAACGCTAACTCAGTCCAGTTGTTAGCATACTCTCAACAAAATGCGAAGCTTGGGAAGATTTGTAACCAGCTTGGATTCGTAACCAACTTGGTCTGAGTGGGGTGACTCTGCAAAGTTTTCAGTGTTTCATTATACAAAAACGATAATTTGGGTCACTTTCCCTTCAAAAAATCTTCCTGAAAGCAATCTATCCTTTAGCAATATGGCCAAAACTGGTCGATGCTTAACAAAATCTCCTCCCCATCCACCTATTTTCCATTTGAAAAAGTTCAAAATTAAAAACACTCTGAAAATTTCAGTTGTTGTCCCCTAATTAGTGCCATTCTGGGGTTAATGCCATAATCCGGCCCTGATTGGGATTCTCATTCTTTTGTCTAAATTGGATTAGCATTATTTTGAGTGGTATTGATTGATTGGATAATTGTTTTAATTAGCTTGACTGACCACATTTAAAAAGTAATAACAAGCCAACAAATCTGCTGCTTCAACTTATTTAACTGACGCCAAAAGCTTTTATATGACACATAAAAAGTGAATTGTTAGGTGTCCCCTTCAAACTCATGATGTTCATTTATTTCCATTCCAGATTTAGACTCGAGTCATGATCGCCTGCTCATCGTCATTGTGATTCTCTTTCTGGTTTTTTTTTGTCTAAATTGGATTAGCATCGGCATCTGCTGGTTATGTTGGTAAGTGTGCACAAAACTTTCTGATTTTTAAAAATAAAACATTTTTTTATTCGAACATCTTTTTTATTCTATTATCTAGTTTCTAGCAGACAAAAATGCGGAGTCAAAGTTTGCGTTTTCGAATTTGAGTCTTGCATCGGATTGAGTGGGTGCAGATTTTATTCGTTGCGAATCGGGTTCAGGTCGAGTTAACTCTAACTGTTTAGGGTTCGAGTGAGTTCTTCCAACGACGTGCCCTCATGTTGTGTAAAATGATTAATGAAACAATTATGCACTTGATTAAATATAAAAGATTTAATGAAAATAAGCTAGATACAATTAATTTACATTAAAATATTTACAAAAAGAAATTCAATTAAGATACAAGTTTTAAAATCCGACGGAGTCATTTTCGTTTTCACGCACTTCTATATTGCAACGCTTACTGGTGCAAAAACGGTAGTTTGGCTTAAAAAAAAAAAAAAAAAAAAAAAGAAAAGAAAAGAAAACGACATTGCGTACTGAAATCGTTAAATCGTGTTAGGAGAAGTGAATTTTTGAATATTTTTTTTATTCCGAATCAAATGAGACCTTGTCAGATTCACAGATAAATCACAATAATAATCGCAGTATGGTAATACTGAGATTAAATAAATCACGTCCTACACCGATCTACAAAATACTACCAATTCACAGAATCAAATTGACAAATATCAAACCAATGAAGAAAAATCATCTAAAAATTAATCTATATACTATATTATTGAATTCGTATAAAATCAACATTTCATAACTTCTTCCTCATTTCAATTAAGTATTTGAATTTTAAAAAAATACCTTTGTGAGGACTTGGTTAGTAAAAAAATTAACTTATACCAAAAGAAATTTCATGAAATAAAAAACATCTGCATATAATATTACCAATTTTTATAAGCAGACATTATATAAATAGTCATTATAAAAATGGCCAACAGTTTTCATTAAAACCATCGCACAATAACATTTTCATCTCCGGTCCGGAGCGTCCTCAGTTGTAAATGCAAATACCTCTGTGCTGCCGTTTATTGGATGTTTATTTAGTGATGGTTTTAATGAAAACTGTGGCCATTTTTATAAATTCATGTTTTAATGACTATCTATATGATGTCTGCTTATAAAAATTGGTAATATATATACAGATGTTCTTTATTTGTGAAATACAGGCATTTTTTGACATTTGACCCATTTTAAGATATTTAAGACATTTTGGTACAGGCATTTGACCCACTTTAAGATATAAATATATCTTTATATTGTAGAAAATCCATCATCTAACTCAAACATATTTTTCTTGGGTTGAATCCGATGACTAAACACCAATGGGTCTGATGAACAACAGTTACATATATTCATCATATCTTCATTAGTACTGAGCATGCCTATTGGCAAAACTGCTGAATGGATAATATCATTGCCGTGGATGAGAACAGGCACTTTGGATAATGACACACTGGGTGGTTTTGGAAGCATTTATCACGTCGGTTTTTATCGTAGTAGACAGACTCAGTAGTTTTCACAAGCATCCATCGAATTGATTCACAATTCTCAATCTCTGATTTTTTTTTTGTTAGTTTTATGAATTGAATTGCGATTTAAAAGCCAGTTGACTTGCCACCCAACTCCTTTTATCAGCTAATATGTGTATTTGATTTTATCATGGACAAGTTTGAACAAGTGCGAGTTTTTTTTTTTTTTAAGGTAAGATGGCTGCAAAAAAATGTAATGCACCCATTTCTCGTTTCATTTCATTGTGTACCTGAGAGTCCAATAGTCCAAATGAAAGCACCAAGACCATTGAGCAAGGTGCGGCAAGACAGTGTTACTATTCAATATGGTAGAGCAAATCAATAATTTTCACGTTAAAGTAACACTTTTGTTTGGCTAAACGAAAATATGATTTTAAATAATTATTCCTACCATAAATTCTCTCTTTAGTTACGTTTTTAACCCTCTGACTGTTTAATATATTTTTTTCAAAATCCTTTATACCAATATGTATCGCTATTATTACATATTTCAACTCATCATGTATTTGAAATATGTAGTAAATTTATCATTTGAATTTTCATCCTTTGACCGTGAATTTTTTAAAACAAAATTGCTGAAAAAATTGCGTATTATATATTTTTTTTCTACAAAGGTCTTACCTGTGGAAATCGCGGGATAAGCGGTCAGAGGATTAACGATTTTTCCCAATTGTGATATACATTGGAGAAACGAAACTAGAAATATTTTTTATGTCTTTTTTAACAAGGAGAGGGCCAAGCTTGGTAAATACAGATTTTAATTATTTTTATATATGTTGTAGGGTAGAAACTCCTTAGTCTCAAGTTCAACGGATTTTATACAACGCTCCCTAGTTCTCGAAAAATAGGTGGTCTAATATTATAACACAATTTAAATACTTTGTTACGCAACTACTGCGTTGGTCGTAGCTAAGTTGTTATGGCGAATGCTCGTTGATCCGCGGGTTCGAGACCGCAACGCGCAACATTTGATTTTTTATACGTAATTATAATTTAATAAAAGCAATTAAAAATTATAATATTGTGCATTAATTATAATTTTAACTTTTTTTTTTTTTTGTAACTAAATCACTGTATAAAACATCAGTAAAGGGTTATTTTTTTTTAAATCCCTTTTAAAATGTATTTCATAATATTCTTTATCGATGTAATGATATGGAACAATTGTGTCATTTCTTGAGTTTAAAGAAACATCATTTATATATTGACATAACAAGAAGAGTCAATGCAATGATAATACTACTCTGATTTTAAAGTAAGAAGCATAATTATATTAAAAATTAGCATAAGAATTAAATTACAACTTTGTTTTTTTCTTTTGCATATTGAAGATTATTTTTAAATTTGTAATACTTTGAATTATTTTGCTTTCTCCTTTATTATCTTTCCGCATTTATTTTTATTTTATTTGAAAATATTTTATTTTATTATAACTAGAAAAGCGTCACAACCATAGAACTATGGCCACAACAGACTTTGTAACATTCTCTGTTTCTCGAGAACTAAGGAGTATTGTATAAAATCCGTTGAACCTGAGACTAAGTGGCTTCTACCCTACAACATATATAAAAATAATCAAAATCTGTGATTACCAAGCTTGGCACTCTCCTTGTAAGAGTGAAATCAATGTGCACGAGAAATGAATTGTGAACACCTCTGTAAATCAGTAATTTGTATCTGTCTTTGCTTCTGTGTCAGCAATGTGTTACTTAGGGCTATAGTATATTAAACAAAAATTACCAGAAACATCAAGGGGATATATTAAAAACAGGGAGGGGGGTAGCAGTGCGGATCACTGAGCGGCGTCTTGTCAGCTTGACATCCCTGTTGCCTCTGAACACTTCGTGCGCTTTCCTATCATACCAGAGCTTTAATCGCTTAATCGCTTAGCTTAATCACTTTAGCACATATATTATACTAGTTGACCCCCGCCCGGCGTTGCCCGGGCCCGTGATAATAAATTTAAAAAGAAAATCAAGTCTTTATTATTTTATATCTTTAACCCGATTTTGCATGGAATTATATTTTAAGATGAAAAAGTCGAGAAAAAATATTGATATTTAGTAATAAAAATGCTTATTTTCTCTCTCTCTCTCTCTTTTTTTTTTTTTTTTTTTTTTTTTTACGTAGGGTCCTTTTATAGTTTTGAAATAAAAAGTTCTTTTTGTCCGAACTCTTTAAAATCTTTGTTGGTGATAAATAAAACGGTTTTACAGCTCGTGTAAATATTTCGTGGAAAAATATTGTTATCCAGTTGTAAAAGAAATGTTTATTTCTCGCTTTTTTGTTTGTATGTTTCTTTTTGCGTCGGCTCCTTAAACATAGCAATAAAAAATAGCTCTCATCTTCTGAACTATCTGACATTTTAATCGGTTATAAATATAACTGTATCCAAGCTCTCTTTAAAATTTTGTATGAAATTATATTTTAAAATGAAAAATTCTCGAAAAATATTCATATTAAGTGATAAAAGCGCTCATTTTTCTGTTTTTCTGTTTTTTTTTTTTTTTTTTTTTAAATGTAGGGTTGTTTCATAGTTTTAAAATAAAAAGTTATTTTTGTCCGAACTCTTTGAAATCTTTATTGGTGATAAATAAAACGGTTTTACAGCCCGTGTAAAATTTTCGTGAAACAATGTTGTTATTTATTTGTAAGAGAAATGTTTTCTTCTCGCTTTTTTGTTTGTTTATTTTCGCGTCGGTTCCTTTAACATATAGCAATAAAAAAATAGTTCTCATCTTCCGAACTCTCTGACATTTCAATCGGTTATAAATATAACTGTTTCCAAACTCTCTTTAAAATTTTGGGAAAAAATATGCATATTTAGTAAGTGAAAACATGAGTTCTTTAAAAAAAAAAGCTTTAGCTTTCAACCTCAGAGAAAAAAGAAATTAGAAGTTCTATGCTTTCAATGCAATGGTACACCTCCATCCGTTTTCAATCAACTCTTTTCAATCCCCCTAGGCTAAACCATAGAATAAACAATAACTAAACAGGCTAATCAATCAGGTTTCCCGTTTCTGAACGGAGAAGCCTTCAAAAAAGCGTTGACGCATGCGCAAAGAGACGATATTGGTGTGAAAATTTGACAGAATGCGCTTTTCGTTTTAAATATATAGATACTTGTTTAATATAAAATACAATGTTGCTATTTGAGACAAAATTGTAGACTATTTTTCCATAATCTGCAATTTTTTACTCTTATTTTCTTTTAGTTTTGGGTCGACGAAAATTATTTTGTACTTAAATACTTTATGCTCGATAATACGTTATCTGGCTCAGCGCCGTGAGCGAGGGCACCGTCCCTTCTAGCCATTCTGCGGTTCTGAAAGTGATATTGTAATTTTAATTTAAACAAATCTAACATAAAAAATTAGATAATAAGCGGAAATGTTATAGCCGGTCGTTATTAGTGTCAGTATTTCTCTGATTTTTTGAAGTTATATTTACTTTTTGATACACTGAGAAATAAAAATCAATGCTGTAATTTTCACATATCAGATTAGCGTGTGCAAATAAACATTTATTCATCATCTCAGTTTTTTTTTTTTAAATAAATTTTTAAACCACAGCTACTCATATAGTTCAGTAGCACGTAGTTTTATGCTGTTTATCAATTTATTTTAAAACTCCACTTTTTCTTCTATGATATTAAATAACATACTTTAAAGTATAAATATATGATTGAATATTGTGGAATAAAATCAAATTATAATCAAAATCCTATATTCTGTAGAATTTCTAAGGAAATAACAGAATTTTCTAATTTCACATTACTCAGTAGTCGAACAGATGCACAGCAGTGGGCCGATTGTCACCACTAAATTTTTATAGCATTCTTCGTCTTATTAAATTTAAGAAATTCTGTCATAAAATAAGGCAAAGAATACTATTAAAAATTGGTGGTGGCTATCGGCCATCTGCTGCGTATCTGTCCGACTGCTGATTACTGCAGAAAAAAAAAAAAAAAAAAAAAAAAAAAAAAAAAAAAAATCACAATGTCCATATTTTTTTCTCATCCATACTGAATAAATTAGTGCTATGTCTAATATAAATTTCCGTGAAATATAATTTCTTCAGTCAATTAGTGAAGACTGAAGAAAATTTTCTGAAAACAATTTTAAATTTTCAAAGTTAATTATATATATATATATATCTGAAGGTTAATTTCATTTTTCTTATCCATTTGAAACTATCTGCAAAATATCATAAAACAATTTTAAAGAAAAAAATTACAATTTCCATGTTCTGAATATTTTGTAGAAAATCTCAAGACAAAATAAGCTTTTTTATACGATTCAAAATGTTTATAAAGTGTCTCCAAAATTAAGCAGATTTCTTCAAATTTCTGTAGAAATTTCGAAGAAAATAGCATTTTCTTAAAAGATTCTTGAGATTGTTTTTAATGGAGTTATTATATAATTATCTTTACCGATGTTGCCTTTCACAATTCGTCAGATAATTGTTTTTCAATTAATAAAAATTTTTAACCAAAAGAATTTCTTGAAAATGAAGAAAGCTATAAAGCGGAGCTTTTCGACCTCTGTACCGCTTCACACTGATGGGCTGTCAGAGGATTTCATGTGTGCCTCGAAAAGTTTTTAAGACTAAACTAGTGGTTGTTCTCCAAAACTGAAATTTTAAATATTGCAAATAAGTAATGTAGCATTAGAAAGTACTTTTCCGTGAAGCGAGTGTTTTTTTCTTTCGTTTTCTTTTCTTTTTTTTTTTTTTTTTTAGCAATAACATTATCAAAAATAAAAATTAATCGCAACTATAATCCCGGGAAGAATAGCAGAATAATTTAGATTTTTTAGAGTATATCTATCCAAAATTCAATATTGTAAACATGATTTAAAAGTCAAACTCAAGTTTAAATTGCCAAATTTACTTATTTACTTAAATGTCAAATTATAATAAGCAGAAAAGTAATGAATGTAGGTGAGTTTAAAATAAATAATGTTATCTTTTTTTATTATTATTTTCTCATCGTAATAATAATTTCTTTTTTTAATAAATAATTTCATTTATTGAAAAATCATTATTTTTCTTTTTTTATCTCTAGAAGTTTTTTGAAATAGCATTTTTATTTACCTTTTTTTTCTATCATAAATTAAATGCATCGGAAGTTTAACTGAACGTTCAAGTGTGTCCTCAGACAGAAGACTAAAAATGTTTCTATTTTAGTTTCCGATATCAAGTGAGTGACAACTGGGAAAAATTCCGAGAGATGGCGCCACTTCGTAGATTGTTCAAGAAAAAAAGTTGCACAAGTGAAGACGGAGTATCAGTGAATGTAAGCTATCTATCATTATTATTAGATGAATAAATCCCATCAAGCATGACGAATGAAAAAAAAACATAATAAGTAGTATATAATTAAAATGAAAATCCCCCCCCCCCTCACCCTTTCTTTATATTAACTACTTCGAAAACTCCATACATAAAAAAAAGAGAGATACGATACATAGAGAGAAACAATAAAGTAGAAGTACACTTGTATTTTTTTTCTTTTGTTTAAGAAAAATATTTTCAGGAGCCATATTTTACGTTTAAAATGTGTACAATACTGGAGGTCCCAAAAATCTGTCAGCATTTGAAAAAGTTAATAAAAATGGAAGGGATATTTTAACGTGAAAGTGTTTTGCAAGAAACTTTTTCCGACGTTTTTTTCCCAGTACGATTAAAGAAAAATAATTGAAGCATTTGCCTGTAGAGGGTAAATCACAAAATATACCTATCAGAGTCGTTGAAAATGTAAGAATGTACAATAGCCAGTCTTTTTTAATGCCATTGAAGAACTCCATTCGACACGAAATCTCCTCGTCCATTCTCGTCAACCAACGAGTTTTTAAAAAAAATTGTCTCTAGGTTTGGAAGTCATGAGTCAAATTTGACTCTCAAAAATAGACGATGCATAGTCTAATTTTTTTTTTCATATTCTAAATGTTTCATATTGAGATTTATTTATAATGTTTATAATTGTAATTTTTTTCTTTACAATTTTTTTAGATATTACTACATTAAGTACATTTTGGATTACTTTATTTTTGTAGATTTATTTCGTTATTTAAAATATTACTACAACATAAACATACATAGCATATTCAGCTAATATAATAATTCGAATTTTTTTTCTTATAATACTTAACAAATTTGAATCATTTCACTCACCAGTGAAATGGGTTAATCTCAAATTAGAGTGAAGAGTTGTTAAATATTCAAATAAAAGTACTTTATTACATTTATCAAAGTTAAATATTATTTACAATTTTCACATTAGACTCGCATGTTTTAAAATTTGACTCTCTATTTTTAGAATTTAAATGGTGGCCAGGGACAGATTAAGCCAACTTGAGGGCCTAGACGCAGCATTATTTCGGGACCCCCTCCAAACATTATAAATAATTCCGAAGCTTGGCAGTTTTTAGCCCCTTCCTCATATACTAAACTTTGCACAAAGATGTGCGAGTTCGAAATTTCTTTCTGGTATTTTAATCGAAGTTCTGTTTTAAAACACAGATGACTTGAAAACTCAATTTTGAATTGTGTATAAAGTCATATATAATATACACAAGAAAGAAAAAATAGAAATATTGCTCAAAGAATTTTTTCCAGATTGAGTAAAGGTTCTTTTAATAATTTTATATAAAGCAGTATATTTCTATCCATATCAAAGAATATTCTAAAAAATCTTTAGTTTTTAGCTTTTGGGTATTTTTTGTATGATTCATTTCCAACCAAAAATGTAGTACATTAAACCTTTTTATATCCCAATTTTTATATCAGCTTAAATCAATTTTCTTTTCAATTATTTCAATCTCGATAGTGAGATTTTGTAAGGTAATTTTATTTTTTGGATTAAAACTTTTGGGACCCCAAAATGTGTGTGTGTGTGCGGAAATGGGGTGTGCGGCTAAGCATGTGCCTACTGTGCCTAGGCCAGAGACGGTGAACCTTTTCATATTCATGTGCCAATTTTGTCCAAAAAAATATTTTACCAAAAATTATCAATAATCAAAAAAGTCGATCAAATAATAATTACTTAAAATTACACAAAACTTTGTTTTTTGGATTAAAATAAATAACATTTGGTGGATAACATTTGGTGTTAAGAAGTAATTGCTGTGAATTCAAAATTACAGAAACACAATTACTTCCCCCTGAATACACTGTAAAAAAAAAAAAAAAAAAAAAAAAAAAAAATCCGGAAACGTTACTCTAAATAATGGGACAGAAATGTGGCTGAAATGACCAGTTCTGTATATTTCGGAAATGTTTCTGTGTATATTTGGGGAAGATATTCGGAAATGTTTCTGTATATTTGAGGAAGTGGGGGAGGGGGGAGAGGAATAATATTTTCGGAAACGTTTCTGTATATTTCGGTAACGTTTCCGTATATATCGGAAATCTTTGCGTGTATTTTGGAAATGTTTCTGTGTATTTAGGAAATCTTCCTGAATATGTTAGAAAAGTTTCTGAATTGATGTGTAACGTTTCAAAATGTGATAGTAAAATTTCTAAATATAAGTGGGACCTTAACTAAAATATTTCTAAAGTTTTCCAACTAATCTGCAACATTTTTAGATAGGTTTTTTGATGGCAGTAAGTATTTCTGTACTACATTTTATTTATTTATAAAAGTAATACACCTTTTTAATAGAATTTATATTATCCGATTTAATTTTATGGCATAATAATATTAGAGTTGCTGTTAATCGTTTGTTGCATATAGAAAGTTAAATAACTCGTTTGGTAGTTTCTTTATACTCTTGTTCCATAAATCTATCATAGCTACTAGATATTTAATTGATGAATAATAATGCACTACTAGTATTAATGAAATACGGATAGCACCGTTTACGCTTTTATTATCTTTTCGTTTTAAGCATAAGATTCCGATTTATAACTTTTGTAATGATGAAATGCATCGTTTATAAGGCAGAAGAAATTCATAATTTCACTTATACTGTACGTTTTTTCCTTGTTTTTGTGAATCACATATTTGTAAATAAATTTAAAGTAAAACTTTATTTATAGATCTGTAAATAATTCTTTTTTTAAATGCGGTCTCGTGAGTTCCATCCTGTAAATAGATACATTATGAAAATATTTAATTTTCCTACTTATAAATAGATGGATTTTTTTAATGCCTTTAAATAATATATATATATATATATATATATATATATATATATATATATATATATATATATATATATATATATATATATATATATATATATATATATATATTATCTTGAAAGTATACATGTAATTTCAAAATATTTCATATCTGTGAATAACTATTTTATTTCCATGCAATGTATATTTTTTCTCATGTTATCATAACACTTCTCAAGTTATAAAAAATAAAGTAAATACTTTTAAAGGAATATATTTAGAAGTAAGATAATTGCAAAATATTATGTTAAAAATATTTACAAATAGACAAAACATTTTTTTAAATATATCTCTTTGTAAGTATATAATTCATGAAAATAAAATAATTATCACAAATATGAAATATTTTGAATTAGTATATCTACTTGCAAGATGAAGATAATAATTTATTTAAATGTATTAAAAAATCAATCATTTTATAAGTAGGGAAATTAAGTATTTTCATAATGTATCTGTTTATTACAGGATGGAACTCACGAGGCCGCATTTTCAAAAAAGAATTTGTTATAGATCTATAAACCAAATTTTGAATGATATCTATTTACAAATATGTGATTCATAAACAACGAAGAAAAAATGTACAGTATGAAATTCTTCTGTCGTATAAACGAAGCATTTCACCGTTACAAAAGTTATGAATCTAAACATATGCTCAAAACAAAAAAATAATAAAAACGAAGCTATTTGAACTTCACTAATACCAGCACTACATTCAATACCAGCACTACATTCAATACCAGCACTACAATACATTCATACCAGCACTATTATTCAATACTCAAATATCTAATATCCGTCATAGATTCATGGAACAAGAACTCGTTAGAGAAACTATCGAACGAGTTATTTTTCTTTTTATGTGCAACAAAAGATTAACAGCATCCCTAATATTATTATGCGATAAAATTCAATCGGATACTATTAATTCTTAAAAAAAAATGCATCGTTTTCTTAAATAAAAAAAAATTATAAAACATAATACTTACTCCCTTCAAAATACGTTACGTCTGTTTGCTCTTACCTCCACAGAACAATACAAATCACGTGATCATGACGTTTGTAGAACGTAATGGACATGTACAGAAGGTCCGAGACGATGAGCATGCACAAATCATACTTTATTTCGTATTCCATTCTCCACTTTAAATATTTTAAACGCAAATGAGTGTTGCATTTCCGAATTAACTACAAAGTGTGAAAGACACAGAGTTTACGCTAAATTTTAGGAAAACTTTCTGATTTTTCTATTGTGTTGCCCGCTTTCAATAGTTTTAACGAAAATGCGTGTTACGTTTCCGAACTAACCAGAAACTGAAGAGAACCTATTGTTTACCCGAAATTTTCGGAAACCTTTTTGCTATGGAATAGATCATATCTGATTTTTTTTTCTGTTTTTTTACAGTGTAGTATAAAGGAAGTCGTTCCCGTTAACCGCATTCAATTATACAGATTATTTCTCATTTTTATACATATTTGAGATTTTAACAGATTTATGGAACCAGGGCCGCAATGACTGGGTAGCGATTCAAATATACATCATAAAAAATATACTGCAATCTAGGATACGTATAGGTGCTTATTTTTGAGTATCATTATTTTCAAATGGTAATCTTTGCATTATTTAATCGTATCTAGAAAATATATATTAAAAATAAAAATGTCGAATAATTTCTTATTTAAAAAGTAATGCATATTTGCTTAAAAATTAGACATAATATATTAACAAAACATAAAAAAAAAAATAGCGTTCGCGCTTACAAGCCGCATGCTGCGTTTAAGAATTTTCTGCCTTTAACCCTTAACTACCGTTTCCCAGAGCCCGATTAAGGTTGTATAGGGACCAAGGCTTAGTAGCTTTTCGGGGCACACTCGCACCAAAATAGGAGCTAGATTTTTCTGGGGGGGGGGGGGAGGGAGATTTTTGAGGTTGTCATTATTACGATATGGTTGTTAAGTTAGCCAAAATCTTTTTGAGAAAATAATTGTCGATTCCAAAACTCGAATACGCCATCTGATGGAAAAATGATATATCTTCTCGCTTCAAGAAAATCCCGTGCAAGACCATTGCAGTACATGTATTTTTAATTTGTTCATAACGATTTTTTTTTTTTGCACAATTTTAGATTTTATGTCACATTAGGTTTACACGACAAAGCAAAAAGTATCCGAATTTGAATATCTAACACTTTCAAACGCATTTACAATAAATAATGATTTCAATGGCACTTTAGCATTAGTTAAAGGGGCCATTTTCCTGTATCTACAGCTGCGATTAGCGCCCTCTTTAGTCCTTTTTAAGTCCCAATTGCAGAAAACTGCAATATTAATGTTTTTTTCTAAATCAGTTTATTCAATTTTGGGGCCCCATCAGTATTGGGCGCAAGGCCACGGCCTAGTTGGCCTGTGCAGTAATCAGACCCTGCCGTTACCGGTCTCACACACAGTTTATTTTTTTTTCAATTTTTTCAGTTTAATTTGTAAATTTTTAGTTTAACTATAGATACTAGTAAAATTTTGTTTCGTTTGGAGCCCTAGTACTAGACGCCAATATAGCTAGAGACATCTGAATAGGAGATTATTAACTATAATAGTTATGTACATAAAGTTTAGTACAGAAACAGTATCCTACGAGTTAATTGAGCCTTTTATTCATCCTTTGATCAAGCGGTCTCACAGACCGCTTGATCTATGCGACAAGTTTTTTAACAGCAGTTAAGGGTTAACTAGTAAATAAGTAAAATATTTAGAAAGAAAACTGCAGAAAAATGCAAAGAATACGTAGAAAAACAAAACAATTTAAAAAAATGCTCCGATGTATGTTTTTTAATCCTTTATTGATCTGAAACAAAATGAAAGAAATATACTTTATGTTTTGAGGTGCTGCGGTTTGAGAGACGTGCAATTAACTAAAAGAAAATTAATATACTGTTTAAGCAGGGTTTTCCGGTTTTTTCAACTCCTCGGCGGAAAAAACCGTCCCGGACAAAATATCATTTTGTCCACTTTTAATAAATTAAAAAGGCAGAATTTAACAATAATAAAATATTGATTTTTCCCTTTCAAGAAACAACTTTTATATATAAAAAAAAAAAAAACCACATATATATATTTATTCACACAACAGTATACAAAATATTTTGCGAGAAAATGGAAAACTAAGTTCAGTTCATCTAGTAGCATTTTTATGCAAACGTATTTAAAAATAAAATGTATATCAATGATAAGTTATATGTATTAAATAGCAATTGTAAAACATACACATTTGCAGTAAATTTTAACTTGTTTATCTGTCATATGGCAGTTCCATTGCAATTAATAATCAGTTTACAAAATTAAAAATAGAAATGAAACATTTTAAAATGTACGACAGCCTTAGATCTTATTAAAAAAGAAGTCATATGATGAAATAACAAGTTAATGTTAATTAAGAAAGCGTTACATTGAAATGAAACCTGTGCCTGTAATGGCATTAATAATTTAATATATGCATAAAAACATTCAGTATATGCACATTTTACTATGAGGGGAACATTAGTAAGAAGTAGAAAAATATAATGATAAAAATTTTCTTTTAGTTAAAATATCAAATGCAAAATAACTAGGAAATAATAAAGAAATTAACAGAAATGCATAAAATGCATACTATGAAATTTTTTTATTCAAGATACATAAAGGTTGTAAAATATTTAAGTCGTCAAATGCTTCAGGATCAGGAGCCAGTTGTTTGTCTTTAGAATTTAACATTTTATAAGCCATTAAAAATTTTGTTGCAGTTTGTATTGAAGTTTGTACCTATTTCTAAGTTTGTTTCGAATCATGCTCAATTGGAAAAAAATCGGTTCAATGCTTGCTGATGAGGTTACGTAATGAAAGTGATGACTTGCAAAATTTGAAATATTTTCTAAGTCACTGTATCTTTTCAGTGATTCCCACCATTCTGCCTGAATAGTTAAATAGATTATTTATGATTGCATCAGAAATATATGTATCAGTAATTGGAGATGCCTTAATGGAAAATTTAACAATCAGTGTCAAAAACTTTTTATCAATGTCATTCACCGATTTCATTGCTATTTCTTCTTGGTCATTCGAAAGTCCCTCACCCATGTATTTTGGATGCAGCATGTAAGATAAAATGTGAGCTGGCGTGATACAGTCATCAAATTTTTTTCTGTAAACTTTTATTGTAAATTCCAAGTTCTTCAAATTACAAAAGTGTCAAGAATTCATTGGTTTCATCTCCAATATTAGAGGAATCTCTCTGTAGCACATCCAGTGAAATACTGATGAGTTTCAACAGAGTAATTATATGTTACTTCTTTATATAAAGCAGTATTGTTAATTATATTCCTTATGCTTGCATCTACTTCTTCTTCATGTGCATCAATAATTTTCAAGAAAACATCTTTGTTTTACACTCATACGTCTCCAAGCATTTAATATGACTGTCCCATCGAGTTTCGTTAGGGAGGCATTACACCGCCATAAGAATTTAGAAACCCTTTAGCTACGTGATGACTGGAATTCTTAGACAGAACTATAAGCTAAAATAAAAGACAATCAACTCCACCACTGATAAAATTAATTATGAATAAGAGATCCTAAGTTTAAGTTCAGCTTCTTTATTTTTGGTTTTTAGTTTCTGTTCAGATTTGATTTAGGTTCTGATTCAATTTAATTAAAATTGTTTGACATATAGCATAAGATTATTTTTATAGTAAAATATTGTCTACCAACAGTGTTTCTTTGTGGATTTATTAGATTATGATTAATATACAGTCATTCTATTTTAATTCAATTATTAATTGAAAAAAAAATATATTTTATTATTAATAAATAATGTAGGAAGATAATTCTATTACATCATAGCAATAATTTTATATGTCAAACACATGAAAATCAGCAAATTTTCATTTTGTCCATTTCGTCCATTTTGTCCAGTTTCTTCCGGCGTCCCGGACTTTTTACAAAAAAGTAGACAAAATAACAACCCTGAAAGTAAATAGTGAGGAAATGAATATAAAAGTAACAGCTAAAACAGAATGAAGGAGGCATCGTGTTATAAACTTTGGTCAAAAGGTCCAAACAATCAGATAAAGGTCTTTATTTTGGAGGACCGATCTTAAAAAAGTCCTTCCGGCCTGTACCGGGAGGAAAAGGTAGCTTTCCTATATCTTCGTTTTAAAATTTTAGCTAATGTTACACGAAAACAGCAACTTAAAATGCAAATAAAACGTTTACAAAAGATTCGTTAATACTGAATTTGAATAAGAAATTCACCAAATTATTGAGCAATAGCCAAATTGGCTTCATTTATGAAGACTTATTTTGGTCGCCAAATTTGGCGATATTTCGCCAAATGTCGCCAAGTTTGGCGAGAATTTGGCGCTAACGGATATGAATATATAGTTTTATGCGTTTGATTGGGAAAATTATTACAACAATGAAAATTTTTGTAATGTGCTGTCTTGTTTCAAAATGTCAGCCACCCTAGAATTTCAAACTGCTCTATCTCAGCCGTTTTTTAAGATAGAGGTAAAACAAAAAATACTCTGGAATCCTCGTTTCAAGGCCTAACACTGAATTAAAAAATAAATTTGAATTTTTAACTTTTTTGTATATTTATTTTAGTTTTAAATTTTTAATTGGCCGCCATCTTGAAACAAAATGGCGGACCAAGCTGGCCAACGAACTCGGTCGCGACATTGGTGAGCTTAATACACACAATTAGTTTCATCAAAATTGATTTATAAATACGAGCGTTATCGTATGACATAGGTCAGATATATATATATATATGGATATATATATATCATCATCATCATCAACCGTTTTCAATCCACTGCTGGATGTAGGTCTCCCCCAGATTTTTCCATTGTTGCCTGTCTAGTGCTTTAGTCATCCAATTAACACCGGCCACTTTTCTGATTTCGTCACTCCATCTTACTTGAGGTCGTCTTCTTGGTCGTTTTACATCTCTGGGATACCACTGTAGGGTGTTTGTGCTCCATCTATTGTCTTGTCTTCTTGCAATGTGCCCAGCCCATTTCCATTTTAGCCGTTTAATTCTCTCGATGATGTCAAAAACTTTCGTCTGACTTCTTATCCACGTTATTCTCTTTCGGTCTCTTCTGGTTATGCCTAGCATACATCTTTCCATACTTCGCTGTGTTGTTTGTAATCTTTGTACCATCCGTTTTGTTAGTGTCCAAGTTTCTGCTCCATAAGTTAGTGCAGGCAAAACACATTGGTTAAACACCTTTCTTTTCAAACAAAGAGGCATGTTACTCTTCAGAATAATATTGTTCTTCCCAAAAGCACTCCATCCATTTCTTATTCTTCTATTGATTTCATTCATGATACTGTTGTCTGATGATATTTCTTGTCCAAGGTACACATAACTTTCAACATCTTTAATCTCAGTGTTGTTGTAGACGATTTTCTTTTTTGATGCAAATGAATTGAACATCACCTTAGTCTTTTCCAAATTTATTTTTAATCCCACATTAATGCTAGCTTCTGCCAAATCTTTTAGCATATTTTGCAATTCTTCAGGGCTATTACTGAAAATTAAAATGTCATCAGCAAACTGGAGATGGCTTAAATATTCCCCATTTATTCTAATCCCTTTGTTTTCCCAATCCAGCTTCTTGAAAATACTTTCTAAGACAGCAGTAAAAAGCTTAGGCGAAATGGTGTCTCCCTGTCTTACTCCTCTTCCAAGCTTGATCTTCGCTTTTCCTTTGTCCAAACGGATGGTGGCTGTTGCTTTCTTGTAGATCTTCTTTATGATATTGATATAAGGTTTGTCTATACCAATGTCCTCCAGAGAAGTAATTACTGCAGATGTGTAGACCGAATCAAATGCTTTTTCATAATCAATAAAGGCAAGGCAGAGAGGTAAATTATATTCTATATGTTTTTCTATAACTTCCCTTACTGTTTGAATATGATCCATTGTGCTAAATCCACTTCGAAATCCTGCTTGTTCTCTAGGTTGAGCTGAGTCCAGAGCTGATTCAAGTCTTGTCGTTAAAACTTTGGTGAAAATTTTATAAATCACTGACAGTAAGCTGATTGGACGGTAGTTTTTAATGTTTTCCTTTTCTCCTTTCTTATAAAGTAACACCATCACAGCATTATTCCAATCTTCTGGTACATCTGATTTCTCGAGACATTTGGAAAACAGTATGGCTAGCATTTTTGCAAATTCTTCTCCTGCTTCTTTGATAAGGTCAATTGTAATTCCATCTTCGCCAGGGCATTTACCTTTTTTCATGCCTCTAATGGCTTGTACAACTTCATCTGTCATCACTGGGATTATCTCTTCAGTTTCTGTTATGTTTACTAGTGGATCACGTAGGTTGATTTCCCTTTGATCTTCACATTTATATAGATTGTTATAGAATTTTTCGACAATGTGTACTATTTCATTATTGATTTTGGTGATTGTTCCATCTGCTCTCTTCAGTGCAAAAATACCTTTTCTTCCAACACACAGTTTGCGCTTAGCTGATTTTAAACTTTTGTTATCTTCTAGAACTTTTTTGACAAGATCACAGTTAAATTTTCTGATATCTTCTGTAACACATTTTCTTACCGTTTTACATAATTCTGCATATTCAACTCTTGATTTAGGATAGTTTTTCTTCATTTTAAATTCTCTGCGTTTCTTCATCAATCTTCTTGTTTCTTCTGTTATTTTCTTTGTTTGCTTTACTTGTACTTCACCAGCTATCGTCCTTGCAATTTCTTGTAGAGTATTTGTTATTTTCTTGTTCATTACTGTAACATCTTGTTCTTCTTCTAAGATTGATTGAAGTACTTGAAAACGATTTTTAAGTTCTAAATTAAATTCTTCTTTATGTTTCTGGAGATTTATAATATCGACTGATTTCTTTGAGCATTGCAAAAGCTTCATTCTTTCCACTTTAGTATTTAAAAGCAGTTTGCATCTAACTAACCTGTGATCGCTTCCTGTATTGAAGTTATTGAGAACGCTGCAATCCTGAATAAGATGCTTTTTGTTTGTCAAGATGTAGTCGATTTCACTTGTTGAGCCATTTGCACTACGACATGTCCATTTTCTTTGTGGCTTTTTCTTGAAAAATGAATTCATGATATACATCTGTTCACATTCTGCAAATTCAATCAATCTGTTTCCTCTTTCATTACGCACCCCATATCCATGATTTCCTACTGAGAATTCACCTTTCTTTTTTTCCCCAATTCTAGCATTCCAGTCTCCCATTATTAATTTTATGTAGCATTTTCCTTTTTGATGCATTGAAGCTACTTCTTCATAGAAATCCTCAATTTCTTCATCAGTATAGCTAATTGTTGGTGCATAAACTTGGGTAATTTGCAGCTTGTATCTTTTTGACACTTGTATAACTAACCTTGCAACTCTATCTGATGCACTATCATATTCTACGATTTGATTCTTCCACCTTTTATGAATCAGAAATCCTACACCACTTGTTTTTCCATCTTCTGTACCTCTGTAGTACAATACATGTCCACTGGCAAGATCAATCTTCTCTTCACCTTTTCTTCTTACTTCGCATAATCCTAGAATGTCCCAGTTGATTCTTTCTAATTCTTCTTCAAGTTCCTGTAAACGACTTTCAGAAGATAAGGATCGTCCATTATAAGTAGCCAAGGTCATCAACTTATGGCAGCCAAGCCGAGCCCGGTGATTCTTAGCACCCTCTGTCTTCATGTTTTTCTGATCGCTGCCGTAATCAGGAACATGCAGACTGCCGGGAATTGAGGGCCGTGATTTGTTTTGTGAATTCATGGTAAAATAAGGGGGAGGTGGCCAAATTCCTCCACGCTGGCCAAGCGGGTTGGAGGAAGCCCATCCGCGTTCGTTCCCCATGCACTAGGCAAGAGTACTAACAGGCTGCACCGATGGAAGGTGCGGATTGGACATTAAGTCTCTGCTCCCAGTCGATTCCTTTAAGTCCTCCTCTGAGGCATTTAAAGGGTCTTCTCCTAGTTAACAAGCAGAGGCTATTAAACAGCCCATATATATATATATATATATATATATATATATATAAATCAACATTTGAACGGAGGGTGGAGGGTGGTTTTGGGGTCTGGGGGTCATGATCGGTGAAAATATATCGAAATTTTCCGGAACTGCTTTCCTCCGAACGGCTGCAATAGGTAGCTTTATACTTTTTTGTATTGAAAGCTACCTAATAACGTTTTTAATGTTTCTTGATAGTCAGTAATTAAATAAGTTTACAAGTTAGGAGCCTACACTAGTCATGCGAAAAAACGCACAAGCTAATGTTAAGTCTATGGGAAGGTTATTTTCAAATTTCTTTCTCGCATTTTAATATTTTTAAATAATCTTTTTTTTTTTTTTTTTTTTGGCATATGATAGCTGAGGTCAATCTCTAACGTTGTTAGTTTATACTTTTTCTATTTTGGTTCCAATTTTGTTTATATAAGCGTATTTTGACTTTCAGAACCGGTTCCAACTGGTTCCAAAATTAAAAATGTCCACTTATAAAAAAAAGGTAAAAAAAATCAAAAAAGTAAAAACTAACGACAATCGACATCTGCTAAAAAAAAAAAAAAAAAAAAAAAAAAAAACATTTAAAAATATTAAAATGCGAGAGAGAAATTTGAAAATAACCTTCCCATAGTCTTAACATTAGTTTGCGTGTTTTTGCGCATGACTAGTTTAGGCTCCTAACTTGTAAACTCGTTTAATTACTGACTATCAAGAAACATTAAAAACGTTATTTTAAGTTCGGTCCTCCAAAATAAAGACCTTTATCTGATTGTTTGAACCATTTGACCAAAGTTTATAACACGATGCCTCCTTCATTCTGTTTTAGCTGTTACTTTTATATTCATTTCCTTACTATTTACTTTCAGGGTTGCTATTTTGTCTACTCTTTTGCCTACATCAGTCATGCGAAAAAACGCGCAAGCTAATGTTAAGTCTATGGGAAGGTTCTTGCGTGATTTCTCACTCGCATTTTAATATTTTTAAATGATTTTCTTTGCATAGGATAGCTGACGTCGATCTCTAACGTTGATAGCTTTTACTTTTTCGATTTTGGTTCCAGTTTTTTGAAGTGAAAACTTCTTTAGGCGCGTTGGGCATTTTTTGAGATGGGAAAAAACCATTAGATTCGCGACCTGTTACCAACACCGCTGTATATGTTGCCAATTCATACAATGAAGCGAAAGTATCAAAAGGAAATAGTTCACATGCAGAAAGTGAAATGATTGGTATTATGAATAAAAATAATTCAGAAAATAATTTCAAGATAAATTTAGCACGCGCGGTGAAAACAGATAAAAGGAACTCAACTCGCGAGACCAAATCAAAAGATGAAAATTAAATAACAAAACACGGAAAATATTATAATTTAACGAGCGCGAGTAAAATAGACGGAAGTAATATAAAAAAAAAATGAAAATAATGAAATATTTCACGAAAGTTTTAAGAAACGTGGTTACCGATACGGAAATGAAGTGAAATCATTTTATAGAAAATAAAAGTTTGTTGATAGAAATTATAGACACCGCAAACAATACGCGCAGTATGAAGATAGAAAAAAGCATAATGTTCACGAATACGGTAAACAAGACAGGCAGCAAAGAAATCATTTTTGGAGTGATAGGAAGCGGGAACCCTATTTTGCAGATAAATGGTATTACAAAAGTCCTTCCGGCCTGTACCGGGAGGAAAAGGTAGCTTTCCTATATCTTCGTTTTAAAATTTTTGCTGTTACACGAAAACAGCAAGTTAAAATGCAAAGAAAACGTTAACAAAAGATTCGTTAATACTGAATTTGAATAAGAAATTTGCCAAATTATTGAGCAATAGCCAAATTGGCTTCGTTTCTGAAGACTTATTTTGGTCGCCAAATTTGGCGATATATCGCCAAATATCGCCAAGTTTGGCGCTAACGGATATGAATATATAGTTTTATGCGTATGATTGGGAAAATTATTACAACAATGAAAGAAAATGATTTGCGAATAATCGCGTTAATGTGCTGTTTTGTTTCAAAATGTCAGCCACCCTAGAATTTCAAACTGCTCTATCTCAGCCATTTTTTGAGATAGAGGTAAACCAAAAAATGCTCTGGAAGCCTTGTATCAAGGCCTAACACGTAATTAAAAAATAAATTTGATTTATTATTTTTTTTGTATATTTATTTTAGTTTTAAATTTTTAAATGGCCGCCATCTTGAAACAAAATGGCGGACCAAGCTGGCCAACGAACTCGGTTGAGACATTGGTGAGCTTAATACACACAATAAGTTTCATCAAAATTGATTTATAAATACGAGCGTTATCGTATGACATAGGTCAGATATATATATATATATATATATATATATATGGATATATCTATATATATAAATCAACATTTGAACGGAGGGGGGTTTTGGGGTCTGCGGGTCATGATCGGTGAAAATATATCGAAATTTTCCGGAACTGCTTTCCTCCGAACGGCTGCAATAGGTAGCTTTATACTTTTAGGTAGCTTTCAATACAAAAAAGTCCTTCCGGCCTGTACCGGGAGGAAAAGGTAGCTTTCCTATATCTTCGTTTTAAAATTTTAGCTAATGTTACACGAAAACAGCAAGTTAAAATGCAAAGAAACGTTTACAAAACATTCGTTAATACTGAATTTGAATAAGAAATTCGCCAAATTATTGAGCAATAGCCAAATTGGCTTCATTTATGAAGAATTATTTTGGTCGGCAAATTTGGCGATATTTCGCCAAATGTCGCCAATTTTGGCGAGAATTTAGCGCTAACGGATATGAATATATAGTTTTATGCGTATGATTGGGAAAATTATTACAACAATGAAAGAAAATAATTTGCGAGCAATCGCGTTAATGTGCTGTTTTGTTTCAAAATGTCAGCCACCCTAAAATTTCAAACTGCTCTATCTCAGCCATTTTTTAAGATAGAGGTAAACCAAAAAATGCTCTGGAATCCTTGTATCAAGGCCTAACATGTAATTAAAAAATAAATTTATTATTTTTTTTATATATTTATTTTAGTTTTAAATTTTTAAATGGCCGCCATCTTGAAACGAAATGGCGGACCAAGCTGGCCAACGAACTCGGTTGAGACATTGGTTAGCTTAATACACACAATTAGTTTCATCAAAATTGATTTTTAAATACGAGCGTTATCGTATGACGTAGGTCAAATATATATATATATATATATATATATATATATATATATATATATGGATATATCTATATATATAAATCAACATTTGGACGGAGGGTGGTTTTGGGGTCTGGGGGTCATGATCGGTGAAAATATATCGAAATTTTCCGGAACTGCTTTCCTCCGAACGGCTGCAATAGGTAGCTGTCGCGAATCCAATTGAATTAAACGTATTCTTGGCTCCTACTAACAGGCGATGTTTGCATAAATGTAAATTTGAATTTTTAACTTTTTTGTATATTTATTTTAGTTTTAAATTTTGGAATGGCCGCCATCTTGAAACAAAATGGCGGACCAAGCTGGCCAACGAACTCGGTCGAGACATTAGTGACCTTAATACACACAATTAGTTTCATCAAAATCGATTTATAAATACGGGCGTTATCGTATGACATAGGTCAGATATATATATATATATATGGAGATTTATATATATATATATATATATATAAATCAACATTTGAACGGAGGGTGGTTTTGGGGTCTGGGGGTCATGATCGGTGAAAATATATCAAAATTTTTCGGAATTGCTTTCCTCCGAACGGCTGCAATAGGTAGCTTTATACTTTTTTGTATTGAAAGCTACCTAAAAGTATAAAGCTACTGTCGCAAATACACATTCATAGCGACTTTCGATAGCTTAAAACTACCCGTTTTAATACTTTCGTCATTTTTAAAACAATAGAAAATAATACTTTAATACGTGAAAAACATTCCTTTTAAAAAACATAACGAATATCTTTTTATTATCTCACTTCCGTGCCGACAAAACATTCTACAAAACCATTTCTACAACAACAACATTTTTTCACACAGCTTGGAAAAATACAGTTACAAAAACAAAAAACATCTTGCTCACACAGCTTAGAAATTTACATCTACAAAAACAAAAACATATTTCTCACACAGCTTAGAAAGATACATTTATGCAAACATCGCCTGTTAGTAGGAGCCAAGAATACGTTTAATTCAATTGGATTCGCGACAATCTCCCACCTTGAGTTTTCAACAGGAAAACTCAACAATATGCACAACAAAATTCAAAATAAAACAAAATATGTGTAACATTATACTTACATTACATGGCCAAAGTATAGATATTCTTAATCCTAATTTTCAAAGACAAATTATACAAATTTCTGCAAAAATTCAAACAAAAATTAAACATATTATTACAAATTCAAATTAACACTAGGAAATGAGATCTACTAAAAAATAAGGAAAAAAGTTTGAAAAGTTCAGTGTTAAAAAAAAAATAGTCTTATGACTGAAAACGTTTTGGAACAGTCACTGTTCTACCACTTCTTGTTCGTAATATTGGTTCTAAAGAGTTTTCTTTTGGAATCTCTAGATTATACAGTTTTTGTATTGGTCTTAAAAGTTCACCATTTTCAGTTTTTACCCGAGCAACTCTCGGGTGACCATCTTTTCCAGAAATTAGTGCTTGCACACGAGCTAAAGTCCAATACGTACGTTTCTTATCAGACTCTACGAGAAGGACATCACCAACGGTCAGTTGCTTGGCATTCTTTTGCAGGGAATTTTGTTGGCGTAACTGCCCTAAATACTCAATACGGAATCGTCTTCTAAGATGTTCTCGAACTTGTTGTCTATACTTTGCTCTTCTGTTTAATTCTTGTGCGTCAATTGCATGAAAATCTATCACATCTGAAGATCTTATTTCTTGAAGAAACATTGATGGTGTTAAAGGTGCTAGATCATCCACATCTTCTGAGACATACGTGAGTGGTCTAGCATTTACAACTTGTTCGCAGTCACAAAGAATTGTGATAAGCTCTTCATAGGATAATGAGGCTCTACCTAGTACTTTCCTCAAGATGCGTTTCACCATTTGTATCAACCTCTCCCACCAACCACCCCACCAGGCAGCAGTAGGCGGATTGAATTTCCAACGAATCTTTTGTACAGCTGCTGCAGCTGAGATCTGTTCCCAATCGATGTCTGAAAAAGCTCTATCTGCACCGACAAAATTTTTACCATTATCAGAATAAACGGTCGTCGGTCTTCCTCTTCTCGCTATAAAGTGCCTAAAAGATTGGAGGAAGGTATCTGTTGCTAATGACGTCACTAATTCTAAATGTATGGCCCTGTACACTGCACAAGTGTACAACACAATCCATACCTTTTTTCCATTTTTCAAATATAAGGGCCCAGCTAAATCTACTTCAGTTATTTGGAATACTGCCGCATCTTGAACTCTTTCTGCTGGCAATGCAATAGGTTCTGACTCTGTCTTCTGTGCACTAAATATTTTACAACGCACGCATTTCTGAACTACTGTTCGAATGGTTTTCCTGGCTTTCAGGATCCAGTAGTCTTCTCGTATAGATGTCATCAAAAGAGCCACTCCTGCATGTAATAGCTCTTGGTGTTTCCAGGAGATCAATCGATGGACTACAGGATGGTCAGACGGCAAAAGAATTGGGTACTTAAAATTGACAGTATCTTCTCGATAGATGACTTGTGTTTTTACTCTGATGATACCATCTTCATCACGGATTGGTCTTAGGCTACGAATTTTCTCATTATTTTTTCCATCAAAGCTGTCTTTCTGGATCAAAATCATTAATTTTCTTTCAGCTTGTTCTATTTCTAAACATGTAAGATCAGATACTTCTTTTAAATTCGGTTTTCTTGAATTACTTATGAATCTTAGAATCCATGCAATCAATCTTATTATTTTCTTGTATGATAAAAATCGTCGATAATACCAATCATTAGGTTTCGTGTTCTTGTTTAATGCTGAAATGACACTTTTCCGTTTCTCAGTATTAATAACTTCTTCATCTGGTGATTCGACACTTTGAGGCCAAGTAAATTCTGGCTCAGCCAGCCAGGCTGGTCCCTCCCACCATTTTAGCTGCAAGAACTGTTCAATGGAACAACCTCTGGAAGGAAGATCAGCCGGATTAAATTTTCCTGAAATATGTCGCCACTGATCTTTCTGTGACAAAGATCTGATTTCTTCTACACGATTCCAGACAAATGTTCCCCATCTATCATCTCGCTTTATCCAGCTTAAAGCTGTGGTTGAATCACACCAATAACAGATCTTCAAATTTGGAATTCTTAAATCAGCAATGACACGACTACCCAACCTGGCTCCAATGCAGCATGATAAAAGCTCTAACCGCGGTATAGTTAGGTTCTTAAGAGGAGCTACTCTTGCGCGTGCTTGTATAAAACTCACCAAAATTTCATTTTTCTTCTTTACTCTCAGAAAAATACAAGTAGCATATGCGTGTTTACTTCCGTCACAAAATATGTGAAGACTTACATCATTTTCAAAATTATGTAGATTCATCCAGCGCTCAAGTTCGATGTCAGAAATTAATTTTATTCCCTGCACCCACTTCAAAAATTGTTTAGCTAAATTCTCTGGAATTAATTCATCCCACTTTAATTTCAACTTCCAGCATTCTTGTAGAATAAGTTTAGGGAGCAAAGTCACGGGTGATGCAAATCCCAAAGGATCAAAAACCTTCTGAGCCAATGAAAGTAGAGCTCGTTTTGTAGGAATAATTTGCTCTTCCTCAATAGGGCCGATTTTGCAAGATAGGGTATCGTTTTCTAGATCCCAGTTTAAGCCTAGTACTGGTATTATGTTAACTGTTGAAGTTTCAGACATAATTTGAATTGGATAATTTGACAGCCATCCCCTTAAATTGAATTTCGCGGAGGACAGTAACATTCTCGATTCAATTATGAACTTGTTTAACTCTTCAGTTGTGTTGAAACTACAAACACAATTATCTACATACAAAGATTCATTCAAAGTTTCTGCTGTAGAAACAAAATTGTCAGGTGTACTTTCCAGATGGTGTTTCAGAGTAGCCGCTAGTAAAAAAGGGCTGCAATTGATTCCGAAAACCACACGTTTATGTCTGTAAATTATATTATCCTTCCATAAAAACCGTAGATAGTCTCTATCACTTTCTGTAATACCTATCTGTAAGAATGCCTTTTCTATATCAGATACTGCACCAACAGGAAATTTCCGAAAACGATGCAATATTGTCGGAATCATTTCAATCATATTTAATCCTTTATCTAGACAATCATTTAATGAAGGAAAACCTTTCACATGAGCCGAAGCATCAAAAACCGGCCTTACTTTAGTAGTTTCACTCGATTCTTTAAATACAGGCCTGTGTGGCAAATAATGTATTTTGGATTTTTTATTATCGACCACCCTTTCAATTATTCCTGCATTTAACCATGTATCACATACTTCATTATAAACTTCAGTTTTATTCAAATTTGATAACCTTTTCTTCGTTGCAGCAAGCCGTTTTTCGGCCAATTCTCTATTACTAGGTAAGCGGGCATTATCTAGTACCCAAGGCAATGCTACTTCATACCTCCCATCTGAATCTATTCTTATGTTTCTTTTAAAATGTTGCATAGTTTCTTCATGAATTTCATTTTTAGTTTTAGATTCAACCGGATCAGTTATACCAAGAATATCTAGCTTCCATAAGTCAGCAACGGAACTTTCGTTCCAAAGAGACGAAATAACCATAAGAGAATCATTTGTTTCAGATTTAATGCCTGGAATTTTCCCCATGAGAGTCCACCCCAAATGGGTCTTTACAGCAACCAGACCACTTTTTAAAACTTTAATATTTCTGGTGAGTAATTTTCCCGCCACATCGGAACCAATTAACAATTTAATTTCGTTTTCGGTTTTACATACATTGTTTTCAACATCCGAAATCTTAATACCATATTTATTTAATTCTTTTAACCAAGGTCCATTTGGCACCTTTTTTATATTAGAACAAATAACAGGAACATCTAAAACATGCATATCACATTTATAACTATTATCAATACTACTTAAATGAATTCTATATTTGTTGTGGTTTGTCTCACTTGTTTCAACACCACCAAATAATTTATGAATTAATTTAACTTCATCAATACTTTTATAATTCAAATACTTAATTACATCTTCTGATAAATATGAACGCTCTGAGCCCGTATCTATGACTCCCCGTACAATTTTTTCTTTGCCATCGTGCTTTACACGTACATGCAAAGTTTGTAATAACACTGATGGGTCGGAACCTTGAGTAGTCAAAACAGTATCACTACTCCCTGACTCATGTTTACGACTTTCTAATGCCGTATTACTCTCTTCATTACAAACATTTTGACACATTACAGCAAAATGCCTTTTACCACAATTTAAACATTTAATCTTCGATTTACAGTGACGTGAAATATGATTTTTCTTAAGACAGACAAAACAAGCCCCCTTTTTCAAAATTATACTTCGTTTATCTTCAAAAGAAAGCGAATTAGCTTTAAAACATTTTTCTGATAAGTGACACTTGTCACAAAATATACATGTTTCCTCATATTTCTTAATTAAATGTTTATCCTTAGATTTATCACTTACAAATAAATCAGTAGCAGTTGGCACAGAATTATATTCAACATTTTTAAATCTAGTAAAATTCTTAGATTTATCAAAACCAAAACTAGTACGCGCCAATAAAATACGTTCTTCAGACAACACTTCATTTTTTAAGAAATTAAGTATAGAATTTAATTCACTCTTACCTTGATCAGACTTCTCACGATCCCGTTCCCAAATTCGGAGAACGTCATGAGGTAAACACGATTCCACCAACGGGAATAAAATGCTAGCGTATTTATCCTCTGTGACCCCAAGAGATTCCAACGATCTAAGTTTGGTTTCTAGGTTGTCATATAACGACGACAAATTACACTCTCTTTTCGATGTATTATTATTACACAATACCAGCTGCAGCAGATCGCGAACATAAATTTGTATCAGAGTGTCTTCTCTTCCGAATCTTTCTTTAAGATGTTGAATTACTTTAGCATAATTTTTAGCCGATATAGGATAACTTTTCACAATTTGAGACGCTTTCGATTTCGGAGTAATTGCTTGCATCAGATATACGAACTTCGAGTGATCGTCTAACACAGTGTCTTCGTGAATTTTCTTGAAGGTATTCCAAAATGTTAGCCACGATCTTGAGTCCCCATCAAACGGCTGCAAACTAATTTCAGGTAATCTAAGGGTGCGGGATCCCATTCTTTCGTTTTCTATCGAATTAGATAAAAGAGGCTGATGTTCGACGGTAGGCTTAACAAAAAAATGTCTTACACTTTGCTTCACTGTTATTAATTTTTCATGGTATTCCTCGCATGCCTCGAACTCTTTTACATAATCTTTTTCTGGAGACCCATTCGCCAACATAAAATTTAATATTTCGTCATCTGTGGAACGTAATCTTGATGCTTTGTCTACTAATTGATCTAAAAGCTCTTCTATTAGATTAACATCTGGGCTTGACTGGTTAATAGCTTCGTTTAAAGCATTTAAAGTCTTCGTAAATGCGCTTCTAAGGGGTGTTCTTTTTATTTTTAACGCATCCATACTTGAACAGTTTTCCACTTAAAAAATATTACTTCCTATGTCCTTCTGTTCGGGCGCCAATTTGTCGCAAATACACATTCATAGCGACTTTCGATAGCTTAAAACTACCCGTTTTAATACTTTCGTCATTTTTAAAACAATAGAAAATAATACTTTAATACGTGAAAAACATTCCTTTTAAAAAACATAACGAATATCTTTTTATTATCTCACTTCCGTGCCGACAAAACATTCTACAAAACCATTTCTACAACAACAACATTTTTTCACACAGCTTGGCAAAATACAGTTACAAAAACAAAAAACATCTTGCTCACACAGCTTAGAAATTTACATCTACAAAAACAAAAACATATTTCTCACACAGCTTAGAAAGATACATTTATGCAAACATCGCCTGTTAGTAGGAGCCAAGAATACGTTTAATTCAATTGGATTCGCGACAGCTACCTATTGCAGCCGTTCGGAGGAAAGCAGTTCCGGAAAATTTCGATATATTTTCACCGATCATGACCCCCAGACCCCAAAACCACCCTCCGTCCAAATGTTGATTTATATATATAGATATATCCATATATATATATATATATATATATATATATATATATCTGACCTATGTCATACGATAACGCTCGTATTTATAAATCAATTTTGATGAAACTAATTGTGTGTATTAAGCTAACCAATGTCTCAACCGAGTTCGTTGGCCAGCTTGGTCCGCCATTTCGTTTCAAGATGGCGGCCATTTAAAAATTTAAAACTAAAATAAATATATAAAAAAAATAATAAATTTATTTTTTAATTACGTGTTAGGCCTTGATACAAGGCTTCCAGAGCATTTTTTGGTTTACCTCTATCTCAAAAAATGGCTGAGATAGAGCAGTTTGAAATTCTAGGGTGGCTGACATTTTGAAACAAAACAGCACATTAACGCGATTATTCGCAAATTATTTTCTTTCATTGTTGTAATAATTTTCCCAATCATGCGCATAAAACTATATATTCATATCCGTTAGCGCCAAAATTGGCGACATTTGGCGAAATATCTTTGGCGATATTATATATATATATATCTGACCTATGTCATACGATAACTCTCGTATTTATAAATCGATTTTGATGAAACTAATTGTGTGTATTAAGGTCACCAATGTCTCGACCGAGTTCGTTGGACAGCTTGGTGCGACATTTTGTTTCAAGATGGTGGCCATTTAAAAATTTAAAACTAAAATAAATATACCAAAAAGTTAAAAATTCAGATTTATTTTTTACTTACACTGTAAAAAAAAATTCGGAAAAGTTTCCGGTAGGAATAGGATTTCCAGTTGCCCGTATAGTACAGGAAACTTTTCCGAAACAACACGGAAAAAAAAACGGAAAAAAACGAAAGTTTTTTCTTTCCGTCAGGAAACTTTTCCCGTTTGATTCAGAAACTAATCTTTAGACACAGAATAAATTCCTGAGTCTTACGGAAATCTTTCCATTCACATAAAGAAACGTTTTGGAAGAATGGAAGAATAGATAGAAAGTATTCCGTTTAAAAAAGGAAAACTTTCCATTCACATAAAGAAACGTTTTGGAAGAATGGAAGAATAGATAGAAAGTATTCCGTTTTAAAAAGGAAAACTTTCCATTCACATAAAGAAACGTTTTGGAAGAATGGGAGAATAGATAGAAAGTATTCCGTTTTAAAAAGGAAACTTTTCCGAATCAGTCAGTAAACTAATCTTGAAAAAATTAAAAATTCCTGTGTAGAATAGAAACTTTTTCTTTGCTTTACGGAATTTTTTTTCATTATGATCGGAAAATTTTCTGTATTGTAAAGAAACTTTTGTTTTAAAGAGTAGGAACATTAACAGATGAAAATATTGCTTTTGGACACTGTTTTGATTTCCTTTTATCTCAATTAAATATTATTAAGAACTTTTTTGAATACATACACACATTTTAAGTATTTGTTATCATAAAATGCATTACATGTAATGCATTTTATGATAACAAAATGCATTTTATGATACGAAATGTGTGTATGTATTCAAAAAAGTTCTTAGTAATATTTAATTGAGATAAAAGGAAATCAAAACAGTGTCCAAAAGCAATATTTTTATCTGTTATTGGTCCTACTCTTTATAACAAAAGTTTCTTTACAATACAGAATCAGCTTGAAATTTTATTTATTTGTTACAAGTATACTGATGCGCTCATGGGTATAATATAACTAAATATTCAGATGATGCTAAACCCAGTGTTGAATTCAGAGCCTTTTCTGCGGCTCCGGCGGGGAGGGGGGGTGGGGAGGAACTATATATTTCCTTTTTGGAAATTGCACTTTTTAACCATTAAAAGCATAATATCTCAAATCTTCTGGGGGGGGGGGTTCCAGGGGGGTCCCAGCGGGCCACCCCCTGAATTCAATACAGTGCCAAACAACTGTTCAATATTACTAAAGAAAAGGGGACAAGCCTGTATCCTCAAAAAGCTCAAATTTATTCCACTGGGTGTAGCACAAGTATGAAACATGTTCTATGCATATGAGGTGTATGCAACTACTTTGAAGTTTATTGTTGCTGGAAAGAATTTCTATAGCTATATTTCTAAAACAAAGGACATACAAAACCTATCTTTTTAAATCATAATATTGCCCACCCCTCCTTAAAAAACAGAAATAGCCCTATTTGACTGAAAATTATCTTCTTCCAATAATAGGTTTTAAAAAAATAAGCTTAGGGGGTCGTCATCATTCTTAAATTGTACCAAACTACAACTTTTCAATACATACACCTAATTTTGACGTTATACTTTTTTTTTCTGTAAATTTCTCCCAAGGATACGAAACAAGAAATCACTTGGTCAAGTGGTTTAAGAAATATGAAGGTTTAAAATTTGGAAGTCTTAATGTGAAATTAATTTGCAATTGATGAAAAACAAATTGCAATGCGGGTAGCTTTTTAAGCGTAATTCAAAAACTACTTGACATAATAATTTTGGATTCGCTTATTTGAAGATTTTCAAAATCTATTTGTTAAAATAGTATAGATTATGTTTAGTTCTCTCTTATAAATAAAAAAAAAATGTATTTTTAAATTCATTTCAAAAAAGAAAAAAAATAACCTATGAATTTTTAATAGAGGTGGATTTCTGGAGGCTTCAAATATGCAAATCCAAAATCACAGATAGTTGGTAAGTAGTTTTTGAGTTATGCTTAAAACATAGAATTATATGAGACTTATTTCTCAATTTATCAATGTATTTATCAATGCTGTAACTATTTGAGTTTTCACGATAGTTCACTGGTCTTTTTATATGAGTTGCCCTATAGTATTGCTATCAAATCATAACAAAAATGTTTGCTGTTGTTTGCGCATGCGCAGTTAAAATTAATTTCATAAAAATACCTATATCTCATCAAATATTCAATATTTTAATATTTTAATCACAGTATACTATTTCTACGATTCTTTGTCAAGTTTTTGGAAAGTGGTGTTAAATTTGGCTGAAAACTCTGCATGTTATTAAAAAAACTTTTGAATTTTTCACAGAAACGTTAATATATTCACGAATATACATGCTATACTTACAAAAAAATGCACACAAATGTTGAACAGAACCTACATAGTCATTTACTACAAGTGACAGACCATTTTTAGCATTTTTCGTTACTTGGGTGATCGAAAATATTATTTTATTATTAAAGTTATTATCCCCCCCCCCGCATAGTTGTCCTCGCGATAAAATATTCACTGAAAAACATCAAGTCAAACATGTTCTTTACATCCTCAAAGCTTAAGGGCATTCCGGGCATTTCCTCACGAGTTTCAGTAAGATAATCGACGAAACGTCTGAAATCGGTCACTGCCCCTTAATTTCTGGACACCAGTGTAATATTAATAAAGTAAATCTAAAAACTTTTGAAGCCATGTAACTTATAAGAATATACAGAATTCAGCTAATCCTAATAAATAGCTTGATGATAAAAAAAATTTAGAAGCCATGCAATTTGAAAATGTACAAGACTTTAAACTTGAAGCTCAACTGAAAATTATATAACAAAAAGCCTTGCTAAATGAAAATCTTTTTTAAAAACAGGGTTC
The DNA here is from genome assembly GCA_963931845.1 of Maratus michaelseni. Taxonomy (NCBI): domain Eukaryota; kingdom Metazoa; phylum Arthropoda; class Arachnida; order Araneae; family Salticidae; genus Maratus; species Maratus michaelseni. The sequence goes on from OZ007596.1 coordinate 57,101,094, forward strand.
GTGATTTTACTTATTTATTTAATCAAAAAATCATATATATTTTTAATTATTTAAATCAGCTATTTTTTTAAATTCAAAATACAATTTTAAAATTATACATTTTACAGTAAAATAAACTTTACTAAATAATTAAAATTAACAATTAGAAGTGTCCATTTAAATATATTTGAAATTAAAAAAATATATAGAAACTCATTCACTTGGTTAAATTAAAATATTTTAATCATATAAATAGTTAAAAATATACAGTTTAAAAAAATGGAGCTACAGAAAAAGATTTAATTTAGAAATGTGAATTCTCTTTTACTTTTGAAAACATGAAATAAATAAAACAAATTGTCTTGTGTCATCACTTATTTACAAAAACTGCAATTTAACAGATATCCTATTCTGTATAAAATACATATACCACCTTGAATTAACCCTTTGATAAAATAAAAAGCATATGCACTCTGCATTACTAAAAGCTAAAGCTTTTTGTTCTGACCAAATTTCTTTATTTATTTAATGAATTTAGAGCATATATTAAACACACTTAAGATGGTTATGATTATATTTTATAAATTTCAATGGATATGAAAAAAATATTCTTTGTTATTAAAATGTTTGAAAAGAAACATCAATTTTTCAGCTTTATGAGTTCCTAAGCGATTACAGAGTTTACAGTGAATTATAGTTTGATTGATTTGAATTTAAAATAAAAATAATTAAATCAGGCCTTTTTTTAAGATTTTAAAACTTTAGTTGTTTATGAGTTTACATTTGCAAGTAATTGAAATTGAATGAAAAAAAATATATAACATTTCAAAGTATATTACTTACCATGCAATCTTTATTTTCCGAATCTTTCCATAAATAAATTACGTTGAAATATTGAACCATTTGTTATTTACATGTGCACAATGAAGTCATGAGATATCTACATAAATATCAATAAATATACTGTTGACTGACCTATATTTATTTTACTATATTTATGAAGTCCAGTTGCCTGTAAAAATTTATGTATATTTAAAGTCAAAATTTTATCATCATTAATGACAAAGAAAGAAATGTTTGTGAGTCTTTTATTCTTCAATGGCAGATCACTTAATAGAAGAATATTAAAAATTACAAATAATTCAGGAAAAATATATAAAAAATAAGTGTCTATTTAATAAAAAATCTGACTTCGCAAATGTGCATGTGCTATTTTTTTTAAACTTAAACTTAGTAAAAGAAATCAATCGCATTTAATCTGCACAAACATTAAATTGCACATACTAACAAAATACTATTTAAAAAAATATATATAAGTTACTCGATTTTTTTTTTCTGGCTAACTACAAAAGACAGAAAAAATAAAACAAACATTTATACTGAAAAATAACATTTATTTGCAACAAAACTATCAATCAAAATGTTATAATGAATAAAAATTACAGCAATACTGATATTACTTCCATTGACAGTTCTTGCCTCCGAATAGCTGCACTTAGTAAAAAAGTAGGCCTAGGTTCTTTAATTTCTTCCAGGCCTTAATTGATTACACAATATGATGCTACCAAAACAAGATTGTCCTTAGGACATTTCTCCGAAAAAACTGTCAAACCATCAATATTATTCGAGAACAGCATGATTTCCTTTCTTACATCATCATTCGCTACTAAGCAAGGATGATATGCTCTAGCTGGAATGCGACACTGATCACTGCAGTATTATCCTGCAATAATAACAATAATAATATTAATATATTTTTATTTTACTAATTTCTAGTGATCATGTATATTTAATGGGACAAAAACAGCACAACAGTAATGAATGATTAAGAGGACTCTTCGTCTTCCGCGATAAGTATTTTTAAGAGCATAAAATTTGAAAATTTTCCTTTAAGTAAAAATTTCAAATTTCATAAGTTTTAAAAATACTTAAAAATTAAGGAAAATTTTTAAAATGTACAATTTTAAAATGTTAATTTAAAGATGCACATTGGACATCTGCTTCCTGCTGGTGAAAGCTATATTTTGATAATTGTATAAGGGAATTTACTACCTCTTTAAAATTTACATAGGTTACCATGGGATTTCACGATCAGCATTAAATGAAAAAAAATGGTGCCACAGTAATATAATAGAACTAGTGGGTAAGTGTGATCGAACATCGCTCAAAGGGTTTCGTTTAATATTCCTTTCAAAACACTTTGTCCTTTCTTTAATAAATCCAAATAAATTTCATTTAGCATCAACAACAAAAAAAACTCATGTTTTTTATAAAGTAAAAATTTACCGGTTCTGCATGAAAACCCATTTCTTTAAATTAGGGGGTGGAGAATAGCCCCGTTCCCTCTCTTTATACTTCACGAATTAAATTTCAAAACTGATCAGGGAAGCACCTTATCAAACTGAACCTATATACAAAATTTGAAGCAAATCGGATAATTCTGTATGAAAAACCCATTTATCTAAATTAAGGAGGGGAGATTAGCCTCCCGATCCCCCCTTTATACTTTACCATTGAACCCCCAAAACTAATCAAGGAAGCGCCTTATAACAATGAACCTATATACAAAATGTGAAGCAAATTGGATAATTCTGCATGAAAAACATATTTATCTAAATTAAGGGAGGGATTGGAGCTTGTTCCCCCTTTCTATACTTAACCAATGAACCCCCAAAACTAAACAGAGAAGCAACTTGTCACATTGAACCTATTTACAAAATTTGAAGCAAATCGGATAATTCTGCATGAAATACCCATTTATCTAATTTAAGGAGGGGGATTTGCCTCCCTTCCCTACCCTTTATACTTAGCCAATGAACCCCTAAAACTGATCAGGGAAGCGCCTTATCAGAATGAACCTATATACAAAATTTGACACAAATCGGATAATTCTGCATTAAAAACCCATTTATCTAAATTAAGGGGGGATTGGACACAGTTCCCCCTTTATGCTTAATCAATGAACCCCCAAAACTGATAAGGAGAAGCGTCTTATGACAATTAACCTATATAAAAAATTTGAAGCAAATCGGATAATTCTGAATAAAAAAACCATTTATTTAAATTAAGAGTGGGGATTGGCCCCCTGGTTTCCCCTTTATACTTAACCAATGAACCCCCCAAAACTAATCAGGGAAGCGACTTATCACAATGAGCCTATGTACAAAATATGAAGCAAATTGCATAATTCTGCATTAAAAACCCATTTATCTAAATTAAGGGGGCGATTGGACACCGTTCTGTTGTTTATACTTAATCAAGGACCCCCAAAACTGATATAGGGAAGCGTCTTATCACAATTAACCTATATACAAAATTTGAAGCAAATCGGTTAATTCTGCATAAAAACCCATTTATCTAAATTAAGGGGGGGGGGGGAATTAGCCGCCGTTCCCCTCTTTACACTTAGCAAATGAACCCCCAAAACTAATGAGGGAAGCGCCTTATCACAATGAAGCTTTATACAAAACTTGAAGAAAATTGGGTAATTTTGCATTAAAAACCCATTTATCTAAATCAGGGGTGATTAGTCCCTGTTCCCCCTTTATACTAAACCAATGAACCCCCAAAACTGATCAGGGAAGCGCCTTATCAGAATGAACCTATATACAAAATTTGAAACAAATCGGATAATTCTGCATAAAAAAACCCATTTATCTAAATTAAAGGGGTGATTGGACACCGTTTCCTCCTTTATACTTTATCAATCAATCTCCAAAATTGATATGGGGAAACGTCTTATCACAATTAACCTATGTACAAAATTTGAAACAAATCAGATAATTGTGCATAAAAACACATTTAGCTAAATTAAGGGGGGGGGGGATTAGCCACCGTTCTCCTCTTTATACTTAACTAATGAACCCCCAAAACTGATCAGGGAAGCGCCTTATCAGAATGAACCTATATACAAAATTTGAAACAAATCGGGTAATTTTGCATTAAAAACCCATTTATCTAAATTAAGGGGGTGATTGGACACCATTTCCCCCTTTATACTTAATCAATCGACCTCCAAAATTAATATGGGGAAACGTCTTATCACAATTAACCTATATACAAAATTTGAAACAAATCAGATAATTGTGCATAAAACACATTTATCTAAATTAAGGGGGGGGGGATTAGCCACCGTTCTCCTCTTTATACTTAACTAATGAACCCCAAAACTGATCAGGGAAGCGCCTTATCAGAATGAACATATATACAAAATTTGAAACAAATCGGATAATTCTGCATGAAAAACCCATTAGCCCCCAGTTCCCCCTGTATCTTTAACCAAAGAACCCCAAAACTAATCAGGGAAGCGACTTATTAGAAGGAACCTATATACAAAATTTTTAGCAAATACGATAATTCTGCATAAAAACCCCATTTATCTAAATAATGGGGGGGGGATTAGCCCCCGTTCCCCTCTTTATGCTGAACGAAATAACTCCCAAAATTAATGAGGGACGCACCTTATCACAATGAAGCTATATACAAAATTTGAAGAAAATTGTGTAATTCTGCATGAAAAACCCATTTACCTAACTTAGAGGGGATTAGTCCCTGTTCCCTCCTTTATGCTTAACCAATGAACCCCTAAAACTGAGCAGGGTACCGCCTTATCAGAATGAACCTATATGCAAAATTTGAAACAAATCAGATGTTTCCGCATGGAAAACCCATTTATCTAAATTAAGGGGGTATCAGCTCCCCGTTCCCCCCTTTATACTTACCAATGAACCCCCAAAACTAATCAGGGAAGCGGCTTTTAACAATGAACCTATATACAAAATTTGAAGCAAATTGGATAATTCTGCATTAAAAACCCATTTATCTAAATTAAGGGGGGATTGGACACCGTTCCCCCCTTTATACTTAATCAATGAACAACCAAAATTGATAAGGGGAAGCGCCTTATCACAATTAACCTATATACAAAATTTGAAGCAAATCGGATAATTCTGCATAAAAAATCCAATTATTTAAATTAAGGAGGAGGGTATCCGTTTCCCTCTTTAAACTTAACTAATGAACCTCCAAAACTAATGAGGGAAGCGCCTTTTCACAATGAAGCTTTATGCAAAATTTGAAGCAAATTGGGTAATTTTGCATGAAAAGCCCCTTTATCTAAATTAGGGGGGATTAGCCCCCCGTTCCCCTTTATACTTAACCAATAAACCCTCAAAACTGATCAGGGAAGCGCCTTATCAGAATGAACCTATATACAAAATTTCAAACAAATCGGATAATTCTGCATAAAAAAACCGTTTATCTAAATTAAGGGGGCTATCAGCCCCCGTTCCCTCCCCCTTTATATTTTAACCAATGAACCTCCATAACTAATCAAGGAACCGCCTTATCAGAATCAAACTATATACAAAATTTCAAAAATTGAAATCGGATAACTCTGCATGAAAAACCTATTTATCTAAATTAAGGGGGTGGCGAATTAGCCCCCCTTTCTGGCTTTGACAAACTGGGAGCTAAAAAAGGTTTCTATTACAATGGTATTTCGGGTTCTGTAGACTCCAAAAGTAGCAGAATTTTCCATTTTTGCCTTACCTCGGGTTCTGCAAACCCCAAAAAGCTGAGTGAAAAGACTGTATACTAAATGGAAAATATCAACGAGAGTTTTTAATTAAAAACAGTTTTCATCTATGCGGTATATAGTCCCGAAATAAAAATAATAATTCAGTTTATAAATTTAAAATCACATATAATTAATTTAATTTCACTTTGAATTGTCCATAAAACAAGCTAGAGACTGAGTCAAGTCGGCCAGTTTTTTAGCGACACCGAATCTCCCCCCCCCCCCCCCAAAAAAAAAAAAAAAAAAAAAACGTGCCTGACTTATACTCAGACTCCACAGCCCTGGAAGAAATGATTGGATGAGGACGTATCACAAAAATTCTAAGCTTTGAGATTACTTAAGAGTAGTGCTTGGAAGGGCACGCAAAAATGCTGTGCCTAGGACTCTGAAGTTTAAAGTTGGGTTCTAGTGACATTTATGATTTATATGTTGACATCATGACTCTTTTGAACATTTTTTATTTCTTGAAATTTGAACATTATTAACACGTGCATTTAAATACATGACAAGATTTAGTTAAATGAAAGCAGAAATATGAAATAAAATCAAGTAAGAAATTGTTTTGGCTAAAACACCACATTTTTTTTTTTTTTTTTTTTTTTTTTTTTTTTTTTTTTTAATGAATGAATGAAGAATTGAAGCTTTATATTTTTGAAATAAAAAAAATTCAAGCCTTTTGAGGGTTTATTCTCCCTGAAGCCCATTCAATATAATTTTTCAAGACATGAGCACGAAATAAAAATCTGAACAAAAAATTGTCTTCCTTTCCACATGTGACATGATGTTCAGCAGTGGAGATCTCCCCCATCCATCTCTACTGACAAAAATTCCCTGTTTGCTTTTTTTCTGTTTATTTTAAATTATTAGAAAATATTAAATGTCATTTTTTATTTTCAAAATAATGTAAGAAAAATAAAATTTAGTCAATTAAACTTGAATATCCAGAGCGAGGCAGTTGATCTCTGCTGCCCAAGATGTAAGCTTCTGCATGCAAGCTTTTACAGCATGAATATAGATAATATCAACCTCAAGATATTCAGCATATTCAACTTTACGTTTGTTACAACTAAAATTTTGTCTGACATGCAAAGAATACTGAAATTTATTTTACCATATACCAATATAAATTTCATTATATCGTCCTAACATAAAGTTCTCAATTTATTAATTAACATTATAGAATTTAAAGGACTCCCCTTTTCAATTGAATTTTAATACACTACAAATAATTAGGAATGTAAAGAATATTCGACCACTATTCGGTATTCGGCTTATTCGGCGCTTTTGCCGAATATTGAACAGATATTCTGCCGAATACCTGTAGCCGAATATATTTAGATATAATGTCGAATACTTGCTTATTTGGCCGAATATTCTAAGATATTTGGTGAAATAAGTTCCAGAAAATAAAAATAAAATGTGATTTTAAATATTTTTAACAAACAATATTAAAGAATGATATCTAAATACATTAATTATTATAAGAAAAATAAATCCTAATACTTACTCAATTTTAAAGCTTCATGACAACTTATAAATAACTGTATATAATGAAATTACATAAATAAAAAATATTTTTCTTGCTGCATATTTAGGCATCATATGAATTTAAGTAAGTATTGCAACATTAATTTATTTTACATTAAAATGCAAAATATATACTGCATTTAAAGTTTAAATCTCTCTCTCTCTCTCTCTCTCATCAGTGAATTTAAAAAAATTAACTTTATATCTATTTTTTTAATCTGATTTATAATGATGATAAGTTTCTTAAACAATAAAATTCATAAATATTAAAAACAAATATTTTACTGTCTTGTAAAAATGCTTAATCTTTCACAAATTAAATCATTTTTCTAGCTTTTAGTTTTACATTTAAATAATAAATATATGACTATATAATTACTTTACTAATTAAAAATTAAACATTAGATGTTGATTAAACGAACTAATGAGTTTGATACATTGAAAAGAAAAAAACTATTACCTATACTGAAAAAACATTTAATGAGTTACTTCAAAATAACATACAGGGGTAACAAAATTATTTATCACTGTAAAGCCTGAAATTGTGATGCAAAAATAACTTTTCAGCATTTTCAGGAAAAAGTCTGTTTCGTTTGGTTTCATATATATTACCAGCTTCAGAAAACAAACGTTCACTATACACCGTGCTTACATACATTCAGCTGTTATGATTTTTGAACACTCAAACAAAAAATTTATTTCAATTAGTCCTTAATTTAATTTTTGATTTTAAAATTAGAAAAAAAAATAAATAAACAAATAAAATAATTTTTTTTAAGTCAGTATTCGGCCGCCGAATATTCGGTATTCGGCTATTCGGCCGAATCACTATTCGTTACATCCCTACAAATAATAAAATGTAAAATTGATTCTATAATAATGCAGTACCTGAAAAAAGACAATATGATTCTGATATAGCATCGAACATAGAAAAATATCATCAATTTATTTTAAGATCATAGGTATGTTATTGATGTCTTCAGTGTTGAATTAAGACATACTTTTTGACTATTAAAAGCATAAAATGTTAAATCTTCCGGGGGGGACTGTCCCCCCACCCCCTGAATTCAACACTGGATGTCTTACAGAATCAAACAAATAAACAAGGAATTTAATTTAGAATAAGTTAAAAACTATTTAAAAAAACAGCCTACAAAAAATAAGTTTCATTAAGATAATATCTAAGTTAGAAATTTCTGGCACATCAAAATATTTTTTACTTCGGGGATATTTTTCTCATAAAAAATAAACTGAGCGAGAAATAAGATAACATGCATTTTATTTCAGGCTACGCAGCTCCTTAAACATGTTATTCGATTTGATAATCATGCACTATAAATATATGTACATATCAAATCCAAAATATTAAAAATCACATAAATTTTAGTACTTACCATTGCGAAGTTGTTGTTGTTGTTGTTGGTTTGGCCCATGGGCCCGGTGAGCAGCTTTATATTCCTATACAGCTGTCTTACTCCGCAAAAACCAGACTCCTACCAGAGGTAAAACTATTGCGAAGTTAGAAGTACGTAGAGCAGTTGTCCAATATTTAAAAACATGGCGTCTATCTTCATCCAAAAACTCGATTCTGTTCTGTTATCAATCACGTGACGCAACGCCTTTCATACGTCAGCAGAGAGCGAGACTGCGCAGTAAGTCCGGAGAAAGCTGTTTTCCATCCTTTCGGAAACTAATCCGATATAAATAGATTACTTTTATGGCTGTAGAAAACCTTTCTGTTGTGATTCGGAATAATTATTTTATCGGTTGTTTTCCGTATCGTAAAGGAAATTTATCTTTTACGAAACGGAAAAGGGTTGGAAATTTTTTACAGTGTACGTGATAGGTCTTGATACAAGGATTCCAGAGCATTTTTTGGTTTACCTCTATCTTAAAAAATGGCTGAGATAGAGCAGTTTGAAATTCTAGGGTGGCTGACATTTTGAAACAAAACAGCACATTAACGCGATTACTCGCAAATTATTTTCTTTCATTGTTGTAATAATTTTCCCAATCATACGCATAAAACTATATATTCATATCCGTTAGCAACAAAATTGGCGACACTGTCGACAAAATTGGCAAAATTTGTGACATTTGGCGATCAAAATAAGTCATTATAAATGAAGCCAGTTTGGCTATTGCTCAATAATTTGGCGAATTTCTTATTCAAATTCAGTATTAACGAATCTTTTGTAAACGTTTCTTTGCATTTTAACTTGCTGTTTTCGTGTAACATTAGCTAAAATTTTAAAACGAAGATATAGGAAAGCTACCTTTTCCTCCCGGTACAGGCCGGAAGGACTTTTTTTCATGTACAATAGCGCATTAAATGAAAATTGTAATATAATTTTTGTAGCAGTAGTTTATAATAATGAATAAAAAAAACACTTCATTTAAAAGTATTTCCTGCGCAATAAAACGTTTCCTGACGATTCAAAAAATACACACGTAATTGTTAAAGTTTTCACTTCTGTCGGCACTCCCGGAGTGCCATTGTTTTTTTTTTTATATGTAAGAGTATTTTTTAGAACCGGTTCCAAAATTGAAAATGTCCGCTTATAAAAAAAAAAAGTCCTTCCGGCCTGTACCGGGAGGAAATGTAGCTTTCCTATATCTTCGTTTTAAAATTTTAGCTAATGTTACACGAAAACAGCAAGTTAAAATGCAAAGAAACGTTTACAAAAGATTCGTTAATACTGAATTTGAATAAGAAATTCGCCAAATTATTGAGCAATAGCCAAATTGGCTTCATTTATGAAGACTTATTTTGGTCGCCAAATTTGGCGATATTTCACCAAATGTCGCCAAGTTTGGCGAGAATTTGGCGCTAACGGATATGAATATATAGTTTTATGCGTTTGATTGGGAAAATTATTACAACAATGAAAATTTTTGTAATATGCTGTCTTGTTTCAAAATGTCAGCCACCCTAGAATTTCAAACTGCTCTATCTCAGCCGTTTTTTTAAGATAGAGGTAAAACAAAAAATGCTCTGGAATCCTCGTTTCAAGGCCTAACACTGATTTAAAAAATAAATTTGAATTTCCAACTTTTTTGTATATTTATTTTAGTTTTAAATTTTTAATTGGCCGCCATCTTGAAACAAAATGGCGGACCAAACTGTCCAACGAACTCGGTCGAGACATTGGTGAGCTTAATACACACAATTAGTTTCATCAAAATTGATTTATAAATACGAGCGTTATCGTATGACATAGGTCAGATATATATATATATAAATCAACATTTGAACGGAGGGTGGTTTTGGGGTCTGAGGGTCATGATCGGTGAAAATATATCGAAATTTTCCGGAACTGCTTTCCTCCGAACGGCTGCAATAGGTAGCTTTATACTTTTTTGTATTGAAAGCTACCTAAAACTGTATATCTACCCTATATATATAAAATCCTAATGAAACGAATTTGTGAAACGATTTTATGAAACAAATTTATGAAACGATTTTATGAAACGATTTTATGAAACGACTGATTATGTTTCAGGGCTATTTTTAATAAAATATTAAACGCTTGATGGTGAAATTAATACCAATTGTTCATAAAAATCCGCGGATGTCAAAACTGGTAATAGAATTTTGAAATTGGATTTAGTTTTCGAGATATTAATTTTTTTCTAATTTTAATGATATTTCTGTAATGATGGGAACTAATTACTCAGTTTTTTTGTGACAAAAAAGGGAAAAAAATTGAAAAGGATCCCAATAGGGATTATTGATTTCTTTTTATTCGTCATTTTCAAATTGAAATTGAATTTATCTTTTATTTCAATCGATAATTGAGACAAGATTGTGATTAAATTATGTTTTTATGGAAAATTTGAAAAAAAAAATCACATTTCTATCGTCAGGATTCAATCGTCTGTCAGCATTTAATTTAATTTATAAACTGAAAATATTTTGAATAAATTTGTCCAAATGACGTCATTTATGCAAACGCAAAAGAAAAGAGGAAAAAGGAATCAATAGTAATTATTATTTATTGATATCATATTGTTATTTTTTTTGTAAAATTTAATTAAACGAATTTATAAAATCACTAATTCGGATATTTCAAACGAATATATAAAATAATAATTGCCCAACTGAACGGAAGGAAAATAAAATATCCTGCTTGGTTTTTTCCGCCAAGCCTTTTAAAAAAGCGTCAAGTCCCCTATAATAGAAAAGCACCAAAAGTTCATTGGGTTTGTTTTCATAACTTTTGGCAACAAATCTATGTATATTAACGAATCTATCCCTTTTTGAAGCTCGAATTACGCCAAACCTAAAAAGCAAAGGATTCTATACTGGAAAAGTACCCGATTTTCTTATGGACAATATTCAAGTGACATAACATGGTGTAAAATTATCGCGCATAGCAAATTTGTTTAAATATCTCATCAATTGATGCCGAATAAATGCAGGCTTGCATGCACAAAATATTTAATTAATTTTGTATGATAAATAATTATTAGAAAATTCGTATATACATATTAATTAAAATAAATAATTTACATATTTAAAATAACATGGAAATATGCATGATGGTGCACTAAAATAGAAAGAAAATTAAAAACTGTTACTGAAAATGTCTATAACATAGCACTTTTCAATACCGTGGATCTTAATGTTATTCACAAGCAGATGGAATTTTTCTCATCCTTAAACGCAAAGGAAGAATAGAATACAGATCGTTGTTATAAAAGTCCGAGAGGTAGCCACAATTTAAACCTAACCATTTTATACAAGCTGGTTTTCAAGTTGTAATTGATTTTACTTATCAATCCCGAAAACAGTCGTCAGTTGTCGCAGCAGCTGTGTATGAGACCATGATAATAAAAAAAGGCCCAATTAAAACGTTAAAAGCATGGCAACCCAATTACAGATTTACCAATATTTTAAAAATAAAGCACGCTGTCATGTTTTTAGAGGCCTCGAAGTTTGAGCGGGGGTTGGCGAGCGTAGCTCGCAGGGGGTAGGCCCCCTAGTACATATATATTTATGTATTTTATATTTTGTCAGATTTTTTTTACGTTTATATACATGTTTTTTTTTTTTCGCTGTCTTAAAGTTTGGAAGTCCTTTCTAATTATAGTTATTAAAGTTTTCTAGAGACATGTACGAATTGTTTACATGATGCCTTGACCTTAGTAAAACCTTTGAAAACGAAACCTGTCTGTAACGGAATCTTGAGCTAAATGGGAAAATGTCACGATCCGGTTGGAAGAAATGTCGTGTCAGTTAAAATGGAATTGTATATCGGCCCCTTGTAAATGTTTTCACAGGTTTTACGGTTATAAAATAAAGGTAAAAAAGTTTTTGAAGCAGCATCTTTACCAATCTTAGTTACGAACCGTCATTGCTTGACTTTCTTATCACCACTGATAGTTCTGACCATCAGTTAAGATACGCCCTGTATATTTAAATATGCTTATTTTTTCTGAAAGAAGAATCCAATTAATTGTCGTTTTATTTCTGTCAACAGGTTGCTATGGAGCTTGTATCTAGTCAAAGCAATTCAAACGAAGAAAAAATGTGATTACGTCGATCCTGCAGAGACTAAAACGAAAGACTTACTCGAAAAAAAAAACCGAAGACAGTGTCCTCGAAAATCTAAGGATAATACACTAAAGAAGCTCCCGAAAAGTCCTCATTTGTGCTGTTTTTTTTTCTGCATTTCTTAAGGGGGCAACAACGCTTGCGAAATCGCATGTAAAACAGCTAATATTGATGTACCTTTTTTTTTCTCGAGAATAACTGAAGCAATTTCAATATTTAAAAAAAATAGTTTTGGCAGTAGCTAAACTATCAATAGATTGTTCAGCAAGATATAGAAATAAAAAAGGATTAACTTTAAAATCCTATATATATATATATATATATATATATATGTATTTATTTATCTATTTAATATATATAGATATATATATATTGGTCTGAATTTCTGTTTTACATGTGATTCTGCAATTTTTGTGAACCTTTAATATGTATGGTGTTTGCACTGCAAAAAATAATTGTTGATTTTACAGTATAAAACTGGCATCCCAGCTGCCAGTATTATACCGTAAAATTAACAGTATTAAACAGTAAAATAAGCAGTAATACGCTGCCGTGCAAGCAGTAATACGCTACCGCGCATGCGGTAGCGTATTACTGCTTGCACGGCAGCTATTTTTTGCACGGTAGCTTGCACGCTGCTATTTTTTGCAGTGTGCTCGCAGCGTATAGGACAAATTTTATTGTTTCTACCACCATTTTAGAAGAAATTATGTTCGTGATATATTTCTATTGCATATGGTAAAGAAATTTATCCTCAAGATTATTGATTAGGGATACTGGTATGAACAATAAAATGTTTCCTATGCTGCGACCCCTGCGTAACGTTATAGACAGAACATTAATTTTCATTTATAAAACATAAGTTTTAAATTTGGCAAATTTCTTTTTTTAAGTACTGTAATAAAAGCGTGTTTTTATATTAAAAAACTATTTTTACTTTTATTATTATTTTTAAACAACTGCGCACGAGCAACTATAATCAAAATAACTTTTCATTGTACGTGTTCTTCCATTTTATTTTATTCTTTTTTTATCGATGTTTTTATAAATATCGATTATGTATTTTACCTTTTGTTAACACTTACTGTTTTCGTGCCATTTAATAATAATTTTATACTTTGTACTTATTTTCTGATTTTTTTTAAAAGAAATTTAGATATTTAAAAAAGTGTGGAAATTTCAATTTAGTAAAAAAAATTTTAATCAAATTGACATAAATGGATCTTAAGGGTCCACTTCAATTATGCAAACTTTATTTCAAAAAGGCGTTCTGATAATTCCATGAATGAAACGCATGCACTGGTATATTGGACCCTATATAATGAATGTTGCGTCACCCATCAATAATATTGGTATCCTATAATAATTTAAGCTACACTATACAAAAAATGTTTCTTTATTTAGGAAGAAGATTTTCCAAAATATAATACAAACCCTTCTGAGTTACACACGATTTTGAAAAGAGTTCTTTTATCTTCAGAAATCCCAGAAACTGTAATATATTTCAGAGATTTGAAGAAGCATTTCTGCAAAAAAATCTTCTTTTGCCACCCACAATTTTCGGATACGTTTTCCAATAGTTTTTTTGTGTATTAATCATTTTTCTCAACCCGGTATCGACAGGAAATATCTGTTTTTTGGATGCGATCAGTCCTTGAGTAACATTTTCCTGTTCTACAAACATCTGCAACAGACAAACGTATTAAAATAACAGCGTAAAATGGACATTATTTTGTTAATCTTACATGTATAAATCCTGTTAGGCAGCTGAAAATGTTTACTGAAAATTGATGACATCCGGAAAACTGTTATTTCGCGTTACTATCAGAACGAGGAAACTGATTAATACACTGTAAAAAGTACTTGGAAACGTTTCCGAAAAAAAGGGTTGTTCAGAAATGTTTATTTAAATCTCGTTAATCTATTGATTTCTGAGGTTTCTGAAGATAAATGAACACTCTTCGGAATCGTGGATAACTCGAAAGAGGTTATATTATATTTTCGTAAAGTTTCTTCCCGGATCAAGAGTAATTTCTCTATTTTTACAGTGCAGTAATATACAAAATGTTTAAACAAATTTACAAGTTTGCATTACTTTAACATTATTTTGCTTCATAAGAGAATTTTTACTATTTTTGGCGAAAAAAAATATCTGTTTTTTACGAATTTGTTTCTTGAACTAGGATAAAGATATCGACTCAGGGATTTTTGCTTTATATTTATTCAACTTTAAACAAGCTCCATAAAGTTTTTCAATCCGAAATATTTGCTACATATGAGGCACAGTATTTTCAAGTGATTTCGAATTGGAAAGTCATTTTTCTATGGAGCTACTGGGCCGATCGTCTATTTTTTTTTTTTTTTTTTTAATGAAAAAGGGCATGTAAAGTTGGAGTTTATGTCAACAATATGTATAAGCTTTAACAATTAACTATTTCCACACAGTAAAAAATGACCAATGTTTCTTATTTTATGAAAATATACTATGACCACGAACGAAAATATAATATAATCTTCTCAGTCATCCGAAATTCCGAATAGAGTGTTCTATTGTCTTTTGAATCCCCAGAAACCAATACATTTCCAAAATTTAAAGAATTATTTATAAAATCAAAGTATTTTTTGCTGTCCGTATCTGTCAGAAACGTTTCCGAAGGGTTTTTATAGTGTATGAATTAGGGTCCTCAACCTGGAATACCTGTTTTTCGAATGTCATCCATTCTCAAGTAAACGTTTTCAGCTGCATAAGTTAATTTATACATGATAGAGTAAAGAAATAATATTAATTTTAATGTTATTGTTAACGCTGTTAATTTTGCATGTTTGTGTGTTAAACATATTTTTTGAGCATGAAAATGTTTACTTGAGAATTGATAGCATTCGAAAAACAGGTATTCCAGGCTGAGGACACTAATTAATACACTATAAATACCCTTCGGAAACGTTTCTGAAAAATACGGGCTGCGAAAATACTTTGTTTTTATAAATAATTATTTAAATTTTGGAAATGTATTGGTTTCTGGGGATTCAAAAGACAATGGAACACGCTATTCGGAATTTTGGATAACTCAGAAGATTATATTATATTTTCGTTCGTGGTTATAGTATATTTTCATAAAATAAGAAACATTGGTAATTTTTTACATTGCAAGGTGCGTTCAGTTTTACCACAATTTTCTTGTAGCATTTTTCTACTTATTTAACCGCAGAAAATTATACAAATTCTGCTATTAATCGTGGAAAGGTTTTTAATATACATAACAAAATATGTTAATATTTATATATCTAATTAAATTTTCAGCAGAACTGAAATTACGATGGACATTGATGAATACAAAAGATGTAAATTATTACTTTACTACACAGCGTACAACGAACAGTTTGAAAAAATTTCAGACCGGGGATCGAACCCGGATCTTGTGCTGCATAGCTGTAGCCTTGCCATATAAGAGTGAGAGAGTGCTAGACTGGATGTCGTCTGAATAGCTCTAAAAGATAGAGCATTGGTGCGTAATGTAACAAGGTATCCGGGTTCTATTCCCGGTCTGGACATTTTTCCACTCTGTTGGTTGTACGCTGTGGTAGTAAAGTGATAATTCACATTCTTTGTATTCAAAATATGTTAGGTCAAGATTTTTGATTTGAAATAGTCGGTGTCAGATACCATGGGAATTCTACAACAAACTAAGAAGCATATGCACTTTGAATATTTTATAGCGCACTAAACTTAAAAGTAAAAATACAATTACCAAACAAGTTGGAAATTGTACGTCAAACCTGACAAATGAGGTGCGTTCGTGCTATGGCTAGTTCTATAAATATTCAGATCTTGATGATTTTTAATTCTGTGAAATGAATTATATCGTCTACAGATTCATTTCTGTCATAAAATAAGTATCTCGGTCGCTTGACGATTCAACCTCGGAAGCTCCTACAACAAAAAAACACCGATTTTTTAAAAAAAAATCACATTTTTTAATAAATGTTTTTATTAATATCTTCTAAAGTTTTGATTCGATTTTTATAAAATTTGAAATGTCTCGACAAAATTCTGCAAAGATAATATATCTTAAATTTCAAACTTTTCGGTTGGGTAGTTTTTGCCTTGTTATAAGCGGACGGACGGACAGACGGACGAACCAGACGACGACAATAGGTGCTACGTATTTATATAATTACGAACGCACCTAAAAACACATATTTTTTCGGCCAAAGATGGTAAACTTCTTAATAATTGAATGGCTGTGTGGAAGCCTATGAGTGGCCTATGTTACAAATTTAAAATTTCGAGAAATGTGGAAAAAACTATTAATGTCATTGAAAAGCGATGTCCTGAGTGCAATCTAGGCCATTCTTCCGATCTTAATGACCCTCCACTTTTGCATTCATGCTGAGCGTTGATGAGAAATAAAAAATTATACTATATGTAATTTCAATTGACTTCTCAAGGTCAGTCTCCCGGTCCTTATCTTAGGTCAGTAACTACGGTAACATCGCATTTGGCTGACTGGCCGCTCTGCATTTTCCCATAACAACGACGGGGTGAAGTGCGGGGACGGATGTCCTTCAGAAGCCAATTGAAATTACATAGAATATAGTTAAGTGGGTAAGGAAAGTAATAATATTATTTTTAATTTCTTCTTTTAAATTTTAATTAAAGTAAACAAACTTGTATATTATAAAATTTCAATTTTTAACACTTGGTAGCAGATGTTAGGGGCATACATATATATAAATTCATCAATCATTTTATATAGGCCCTTTTCCAACAAAAAACCCAATTTTCCAAAATTTGTAACATAGGCACTTTCAAACACCCATTTAATTCTAGTTTTTTTTTTTTTTTTTTAAGAGCATTATAGAAAATAAGATGTTTACAGCAGGATAGATGAACAAGTTCTAAATATTCATCTAGATCTAGATGTGTAATATCTTATTATAGAAATTAAGGATTTTATTTTTCGTTCTTTCACTGAAATGAAATTCCTTTTTGTTATTTTTCCCCCTTTTAATGTGTAGTTATGAAAATTCATAATATGTTGTGGAAAAAGAATATGTATTTTCTATTTTAGTATTATTATTATTTGTCTTAAAATGTAAAACCAAGATGAGTGCTTCTAGTCTATATCTAATTGATCGGCGTAGCGATTCAAAACTCCTGGGAGGGGCTTAAATATAGCCAATTTAAAACAAACATTAGGATAAACAAGTATTAATAAAATATCTGTGAGATTAATTAGTCTTTCAAATTAATAATTGATATCGCTATATAAAAAATCACACTTTTAAGATTCTGAACTCTGGTGAGTTATAAAATGAGTTGTCGTCAAATGAATGATACAACGGACGATTCGGGGAGGCAGAGCACCCCTGATGAATAAAAATGTTTAGCAGAAAATAAACAGGACTATAATATAACATTATAATACATATTCTAGTGTGTTGATGCATGAAATTTTATTGCGCGTTACAGCTCGCAATTGTTGGATTTAAATCTTTTGAAGCTACTTCGCTACTTCGATTTGGAAGAATTGAAGTTGTGAATTGAGAGTTTCAGTTATTAAGTAAAATGAATTCAATTCAGAGCTGACGAGAAGCCCTCTGCTCTGCAGATTCACACATTAAAATATAAACAATATTTATAATATTTCCCTATCTATGCAAATTTCTTTCGACGTTAAATTATCAAGAATTGTCAGTCTTTTGCAACAAGTTAATATTTTTTCCAGTATACAAAATCGAAGTTTTAATGGGCACTGGTAAGGAATATTAAAGGGACAAATATAAAAACTGAAATAACTTGAATGATTTTGCAGCTAAGAACAGTGAACTTTTACAGGCTCTTTATCTGTTCATGCCTGATACATTTTTAAAATGCAGAAAATCTTATATCTGCTAAACAAATATGTTAAATAAAATAATAAATAAGAATATGGGAAATGTGATACAAAGCGGAGTACGGAGAAAATGGTTACAGTGCCGATTCTTTTTAAAGAACAAATACATTCACGACAACTACATGATTTAGATTTCAAATCTTTTTGAATTTTTTTATTTATCTGATTTAGTTCGAAAAAAAAATATATAAGATTTTATAAACCTTCAAATTTTGTGAAACGTGCAAAATCGCAGATTTCGACTTCTTTTAATTAAAAAGATTTTTAATAAAGAATTTCTTTTGAACATCGATATTAACTTCTCATCTTTAAAAAAAAAATGTCGTGCATTTGTGGTATGATCCATAGCAAGCTGTTTTTTAATTTTTCTCGCCTGTGTATTTTTAGAAACGAGATTAGATATACTGAACTCTAGAGAATTATGATTATTAAAAAATATAATTAAAATATAATTCTTCGCAATCCTATGGAATCACCTAAATTAAACTGTTCCCTTAATTTTCCCTACCAGTGTATTTTTAGAAACAAGATTCAAGATACTGAACTCTAGAGAATTATGATTATTAAAAAATAGAATTAAAATAGAATTCTTCGCAATCGTATGGAATCACCTAAATTAAACTGTTCCCTTAATTTTCCCTACCAGTGTATTTTTAGAAACAAGATTCAAGATACTGAACTCTAGAGAATTATGATTATTAAAAAAATAGAATTAAAATAGAATTCTTCGCAATCCTATGGAATCACCTAAATTAAACTGTTCCCTTAATTTTCCCTACCAGTGTATTTTTAGAAAAAAGATTCAAGATACTGAACTCTAGAGAATTATGATTATTAAACAATAGAATTTGTCGCAATCCTATGGAATCCCCTAAATCGAACTGTTCCGTCACTTTTTCCCACCGGTGTATTTTTAGAAACAAGATTCAAGATACTGAACTCTAGAGAATTACGATTATTAAAAAAATAGAATGTGTTGCAAATCTATGGAATCACGTAAATTGAACTTCCCCTTAATTTTCCCCACCAGTATATTTTTAAAAACTAGATTCGAGATACTGAACTTTAGAGAATTCTGATTATAAAAAAAAAAATAAATAAATAAATAAAAAAATGTCGCATTTCTATGAATGACCTATAGCAAGCAGTTTTTTAAAGTTTTCTCGCCAGGGTATTTTTAGAAACATGAGGCAGAACACCTCCCATATAATAATTTTTTTTTCACACAAAATGAGTCACACACAATAAAAAAATTCATGGTTTCTCTTTCGCTTAATGTCTAATTATTCTAAGTCACTTGGGAAGATTAAATTTTAAATTTTGCCCCTCCCTTTCCTACGTCCCTGATCTAACTGTAACCGGAACTGCGTTTCAGAGTTTTCTCCCAGTCATAACACATAACCGTAGCTGTAAATAAATTTTAAAAAATGTTTTTGGTTTCATATGAAACCGTGCTTATTATGTAAATCCACATTGCATTTCCTCAGCTTTTTATATATAATAAATGTATAAATTGATTCATCTGTATATACACGATGTTATTTATATGTGTCAAAATGATGTAGTGATATAAATTATTCGTTTTATTTAATTTGAAATAAAATTTATTTATCGGCATCTGACTGTGTTTTATTGAACAGAACTCTTCCATAATCCCGATTCAAATAAGAACACTTAATAAATATCCATCGAAGTTGAAGAATCTTCAACAATCGGAGTGCCTTAAAATTTTCTATATAAATAACGAACATAGCTCAGTGACTAATTAGAAAACTTCTATAATCTCAATTTAATCGAACATAATAATTATCTGTTTTATTTTTAAAAAGTAAATGTTTCGTAATTGTGATTTTTCCCGTAACTTTTGAAACCAAAGATTTTTGAAATTAATCAAAATAACAGCGACTAATGAGAAATCTTTCATAATTCTGTCTCAATAAATCTTAATAAAAATATGCCGTAGGCTAATTGCGAAATTCGGCTCTTCGCAAAGAGCCTAGGCTGTTTGCAAAGAGCCAGGCTAATTGGAGAATCACGCCCTTTCTCCAATTAGCATGATGTTTTTTAGGCTTATTGCAAAGAGCCTAGATAGCGTTAGGCTAATTGGAAAAGGACCTTTTATTTCACAGTCAACCTGATTTTGACCAACTGTTTGTCCAAATATCGTGTTGTACCCGACTCGAACCTGAAAATTCTATTTGAAATCAACAGGCAACCCGAAACGAACCTTACGAAAAAAATATATAGAACCGTAACCCGATCCGAACCCAACAAATTAATTTCCGTCGACACGCAACCCGACCCGAACTGAAAATAATTCCGTTTGAAGTCAAAACCGAACCCGACAAAATAAAATTTCATCGAACCGTAACCCGATTCGAAATGGACAAAATAATTTCCGTCGACATGCAACCCGAACCGAACTAGAAAATTCTATTTGAAATCAACACAATCCCCCCCCCCCCTTAAAAAAAAGCACAAAATACTTTCTTCGACAAGCAACCCGACTTAAACATGAAAATTCCATTTGAAATCAACCCGAACCCAAAACAATTCCATAGAAGTGAAAAATGATACGAAGACGGCAAAATACTTTCCGTCCACTAGCAACCCGACCCAAACATGAAAATTCCATTTGAAGTCAACCTGAATAAAAAAAAAATATATACCATCGAACCGAAAAACGATACGAAGACGGCAAAATGATTTCCATCGACATGCAACCCGACCCAAACCTGACAATTCCATTCGAAATCAACCCGAACCCAAAAAAAATTCGAAACCGCAAACAGATCCTAACACGACAAAATAATTTCCGACGACACGCAACCCGACAAAAAATTCTATGAAACTGCAACCCTACCTGAATCCAACACATTTACATCCGAACCCGAAGTAAAATTACACTAATAAATTTTTCAAATATTATTAAAGAAAACTTTTTATTAAAAAATTTTACTAAATTAGTAGCATTAGACTAATGTTTCAGGAGATCCATTCAGGGAATCATTCATTTAAAATTGGAAAATATATTTTTTAATAATTAAAAAGTATCTACAAATATGTAAGAATAATTTTAAAATGTTAATTATAGCAAACGTTTTAAAAACTTAATACAATAAACTTAATTCGTCTGAAACATAGTTCAGCTTAATTTCATTCATTCCTTTGTGAACATCCCAACGTTCTGACTTGCAGAAACCTATATCTGGGTTGGGTCGCGTGTTGACGGAAATTATTTTGTCCTGTTCAGGTCGATTTTCGGTTCAATTAACTTTTTTGGGGTTCGGGTTGACTTCAAATGGAATTCTCAGGTTCGGGTTGGGTTGCTTGTCGACGAAAATTTTTCTCCTGTTCGGATCGGGTTACGGTTCCACGGATTTTTTTGTCAGGTTCGGGTCGGGTTGCAGGTTGATTTCAAAAGGAATTTTCAGGTTCGGGGTCGGGTGCAGTACGATATTTGGAGGAACAGCTGGTCAAAATCTGGTTGACTGTGAAAAAAGTGGTCATTTTTGAATTAGCTTAACGCTCTCTAGGCTCTTTACAATAAGCCTGAAAAACATCAGGTTGATTGGAGAAAGGATGATGATTCTCCAATTATCCCTGCTCTATGCAAACAGCTTAGGCTCTTTGTAAAGAGCTGGATCTCGCAATTAGACTACGACATATATACAAATTGATTTTCTGTATTGACACTTTATTATTTGTACGTGTCGAAATGATGTAGCGATATCAATTATCCAAATTATTACTTTCTTGTATAAATATAAGAAAGTATTGGAATTGCGAAATTTTTCGACTTCCATTTTTTGATGGATTTAGACGTTTTGGGATATCCTGAACACGATTTGACTATTTTTGGGACATGTCTGTTAGTCTGTCTGTGACGCAATTTTTGTGGCCGCTGTATCTCAAAAACTAATGCACAACATTTCGTAATAATGCAGATTTTCTTACACAATGGCATGGATCGATGCTGATTAGTTTTTGATGTATATCGCACAATAAGTAGCGCTGCTATGCTGTGTTTTGCGCGATAAAGCTAAATCTTGGTTTGTATTGGATGAAATTTTATTAAGCTTCATATTCCGTTAGACCTTAATATAAATAGATACTGATTGATTAGGTTTCGGTGTATATAGACTATCAGTTAGCGTAGCTGTTCTGTATTTTTCGTGATATTCATGATAGCTATAACTCAGCATCTATTTAATCGGATTTAATCAAACTTGGCATTCAGTTAGACCTTAGAAGAAGTTGGTCTGAGGCTTAGGCTCGTCTTGCTCAACAAGTGGCGCTGCCGTTTTTTTGTGTTTAACGATTTCCCTGATAGCTATATCTCGGATTCTAAGGCATGGAACTTCTCCAAATTTAATATGTAAGACATTTATTAAGAAATATTTTCTTTTAGATTTGATTTTGTTCATTCAACAAGGGGCGCTGTTGTGTTGATTTTTTTACGATTTCCGTCGTATATCTCCGCATCTATAAGATGGAATTTCACTAAATGTAATATCTATCTTCTATATACATAAAAGTCATTCTTGATATGTATGTTCCTTATACAAACGTACAGTTTTTTATCTATTTGTACCAAACTTGATATACATACGTTTTAGAACATGAGTAAAATTAGCCAACTTAAAAAAAAATTATCTTTTCCGCTTTTTTTCAACTATCTGCCATAGTTTAACAATATATCTATTTTTTTTTTTTAATTTTTAATGGAATTATTTCTTTTCCGTTTGCCACAAAAAGAAACTGCGTATAGACGATATTTTTATAAGCCAATAAAAATTCAGATTCACTCACTATATTTTAAAATTCGAAATTGACGTCATTCTGAGAAGATAATGTGATTTTTTCGTATATATAATTAAACTAGTCTGTTGTATGTTTTGCATGAATCAAAAACTTTCTTCTATACAAATCAAATCGTCTGCAACCAAAATTAAATGACAATCTATATGTTCTTGAGATATAGCTATCGCGGAAATCCTGAGAAACAGAGACTATCAGCAACACCTGTTGGGCGGTATGACGTTGGTTTGTTCAAATTTAGGATATTGTGTAAATTAAAACAGTTATTCTTTCATTTTCAATATTGCAATAAAAAGTCCATGATTATTATCAGAAAACAAATTTTTTTTTTATGAAGAAGATTATCTTTTGGCATTAGAATCACATTTTTGTGGGAGGGCGTCCTTACACAACGAGAGAGACGCCACAAAAGTCGTGTAACTCAGATCATGGTCAGACCAGAGCGTAAGAGTCAAATAACATCATCGCCAGACGTTTACTCTTTTGGCGATCAGATTTTGGCGGTTTACAAATCATTCAGCATTACAGATATGAAAAGACAAACACTTTTAATATCATAAATGATTCTTATTGACAGTAGAAATCCCCTAATTAACGAAAAGTTGCCAAAGTAATTTTGTGTCTTGGGTGAAGCAATACGCGTTAACTGCTAAAAGATGTTACAATATTTGGAAATCTCAGATAAATGTAGAACATGATTGCTTATGTTTATTGCAGCTGTCAGCTAATAAAAATCCGTTATATAATTATGTTGAAAGAAAACATATTTGTTGAGATGATGATTGAGATGAGATTTGAGATGATATTGAGATGATATTTATTGAAGCTGTAAACACTTCTAAGATTAATGAATACGTGATGAGTATTAAATCACTTTTGCTTTGTTAAATGCTTTACGATATGTGCGAAATTAATATTTGAAGTTTAAGAAATATGGGTGTAACATCCAGTTCCTATGGACATTTGCTAAATCCGATTTTGTTAAAACTCTTACTCCATGAATTAGTAATAGAGTCTCACAGAAAATGTGATCCTAGTCATGCGTCAGATGTAACCGGTTTAATTGCATTTCTTAAATGTGAAATAGTATGTAGAGAAAGGCTTTGTCTATGTCTAGTTCTAATAATAATGCAATCTCTTCGTTCGCGCCTAAAATCAAAAATGAATATCGTGATAAGAAAATATCAAATAAATATCATTATGCTAAGGCTTTAAGTACTAATCTTAAGGTTTTTTGTGTATTTTGTAAAAGTAATGAACATTTAATTTCTGAGTGTAAAAATTTAGCTGATGATAAAAATATATTAATGCTAAAAGAAGAAGGTAGATGTTACCGATGTTTTCTCAAGTTGCATTTATCGTCGCAATGCCGAATAAAATTACCACCATGTGTGAATTACAAAATTACTGAACATAATAAATTATTTTGTTTTAAGAAAACTTTGAAACCAGAAGTTTCTGAAAATCAGACTATCGTTTCTAACTCTCATTGTAATTTGAAAAATTCGAAGCATGCTGTTTTATTGCAAACATGTTGTGTAACAGCTCAAGGTAACTCGAAATCAAAAGTAGTTCGTTTATTGTTGGATTCAGCAAGCAAAAAATACTTTATAACGAAAGCATTGGCTCGTGAATTAAATTAGCCTGTTTTGAGGAAAGAACATTTAACTGTTTTTGCCTTTGGTATGAATTAAGGTCGCGAAGAAGAATATGATGTTTTTAGAATTAAATTACGAAGTAAGATGAATTATCGTCGTTTCATAAATGTTGAGATATTAGCTACCAATTTTATTAGCGCAGCAACTTTGAAGGTTCCCACTTCTGACCTTGAAATTACATCAATACAATACAATAAAAAGCATTACAATATATCGAGAATAAAAGGTGGAAGTTAGCAGACCCCTCCCCCCAATGAATCAGAAGTACAAATTTTAATTGCAGGTGATTATTTTTGGAACGTTCAGAGGGGAATCGTTGAAGAAATTAACGATCAGTTAGCTAATACACTTTTTGGTTACACGATAGTAGGAAAAATAAATTCAGAAAGTAAAGAAACAATCAATGCTCATTTTATATCAATTAATGAAATAGAAAATTTTGATTTGCAGCGTTTTTTGGAATTTAGAAACTTTTGGCGAAACTTTAAAAGCGAACTATTTTCACAAAAGGATTTAGATGCTATTGATTTATTTAATGATAATTTAAATTTTGTGAATTGAACATATGAAACGAAACTTTTTTGGAAGGTACATAAAAATGAATTAGAATCCCATGTTGATGTAGCTAAAGATAGAATTTGGGGATTAAAATAAAAATTGTGCAAAATTGAATGGTTACTTTATGAATATCAGAAAATATTAAACGATCATTCTGGTTTGGGTGTAATTGAAGGATATAAGTTTAATGAAAATAAAATAAACACCTAGTATTACATGCCTCACATATCAGTAATAAGAGAAGATAAATCTACAACTAAAGTAAGAATTATATTTGATGCTTCATCGAAAGATAAGGGGGCAAAATCTTTAAATGATTGTTTAGGTCCCAATTTGAACCCTAACATCTTGGACATTATTTTAAGATTCCGCCTTCATAAAATTACATTTTCAGCAGATGTAGATAAAGCGTTCTTGGGCAAATCCAGATGGAAGATGAAGATAGAAATTTTTTGAGGTGCTTATGGTTGGACAATCTATAGTAACAATGCCTTTTTAAGGATTTTTCGCATGACACGTGTAACGTTTGGTGCAATAATCGGCTTTTTTTTCTTTCTGCGACCATCAAACATCACATAAAGGAGTATAAATTTTTTTCTGAGAAAATAGTTTATATGCTGGATACTTCATTATATCTTGATGACCTGTTCCATGGAGCAGATTCTGTAAATGGAGCTTTCGTTTTATTATCTGGTGCAGAGAAATTGGGTGAGGCTAATATGAAACTTAGAAAATTTAAGAGAAATTCTGCGGATTAAAAAAAAAAATATGGAAAGGACAGGGGATAAACTTTGAGGAAGACATTTTTGAACAAAACCATTCAAAGGTATTGGGAATTATATGGATAACAGAATGTGACACTTTGAAAGTTGACATACAACCACTTTTGGTAGGACAAAATAATACAGTTACCAACAAGCATCTTGTTTTACAAACTGCGGCTAAAATTTATGATCCTATTGGATTAATTTCTCTTTTTGTAATAAGAATTAAATTTTTAATGCAAGAACTCTGGGAACATGGGATTGGTTGGGATTTTGCATTACCAGGTCCATTACCGACTATCTCTCACAACTTCAACAACGAACTAAGTGGCTGAAAAGTAAGCCGAACTTAAAAATCAATGACTTAGTGTTAATAAAAGAAGAAAATCAGCCCACATTAAGGGGGAAATGGTGGCGGTATACATCATTTTCTATCTTTACAAGAAGAAAGTATTGGATTCGTGAAAATTTTCGACTTCCGGTTTTCGACGGATTTATACGTTTTAAAAGGTACTGAACACGATTTGACTGTTTTTAGAAAATGTCTGTCTGTCTGTATGTGATAAAAATTTTGTGGGCGCTCTATCTCAAGAACTAATACACGACATTTAATAAAACTTTAGATTCAGTTAATCCCTGATTAAATTGGTGCTGATTACTTTTTAGTGTAAACAGCGCAACAGGTAGCGCTGCTATGCTACTTTTCGGGATTTTCATGATAGCTATATCTCAAGATCTAATGCACAGAATTCAATCAACCTTCAGATTCTGTTATACCTTGATATAAATATACGCTGATTACGTTTTGGTGTAAATATGATAATAATAGTCCAACATGTGGCGTTGCTATGCTACTTTTTTCATTATTATCTCGATAACTGTATCTTAAGAACTAATGCCCGAATTTTCATCAAACTTCAGATTCATTTAGACGTTGACATAAGTTGTTCTTGATTAAGTTTTGGCGTAAATCTCCCAACAGGTGGCGCTACTATGTTATATTTTTCAGGATTTACACGATTTTAGCGATAGTCGTATCTCAAGGTCTAATGCTCGGAATTTAATAAAACTTTAGATTTAGTTAGATCTTGATATAAATTGGTGCTGAGATTCGTTTATAGTGTATGCGAAACCTGTGTCAGATAGAAGAAAGTTTTCGGATTGACCCATCCGACTTGTTTAATTGTATATTTATGTGTTTTTAACTTATATTTTCTGAGTAAATGTGATATTTTTATTGTTTAAATTTTATATATCATATGTTAAATTTTTTAAAAGTTATTTTAGACAAAATTAGTCTTGAAACACTTGTAAAATATCATTTTCTATTTCGTACTGTCGGTATCGGGCTTGGTCTCTTATAACACAAAATTTTTCGGGCTTGGATTTCAAATCGTTAGGCTCGGGCTTCGAAAAAAAGAGCCCGAACTCATCTCTAATATGTATGTTATAGCACCGCCTTTCGACGAATTTTCATAATAGAAAATTTAATTTAACAAATCATTACATCAACGCTGAACATTTTGGAGTTATCTCTAGTTTATATATCGCCAAATTCGGAGCAGTAGCCTTCACTCCAGAACCCTCTGAAATGGGTAGGCTATTTTTTGCTAACCCTGTATATAATCCGGAGTAATGTATTAGTTGCAGGCACAATACATCATTAGTTTATATCACTTAGCAACAACTCTCACTTACTTAAGCTAAACTGTGCTAACGCCAGTTCAAAAAGAGGCAAGATCTCTATAACAAGTGGGTAAGTGTGATCGAAGATCGCACAAAGGGTTCCGTTTAATATTCCTTTCAAAACACTTTATCCTTCCTTTAATAAATCCAAATAAATTTCATTTTCAAAAAAAAAAAAAAAAAAAAAAAGAAAAGAAAAAAATCTACTTTTTTCGTTTTTTCGAATATCTGAACCGCTGTCATGTGGACTAAATGCGATATTAAAAAAAAAAATCAATTTCAAAATTAAACATGTTGTATAGAGACCTTCAAAATGTTAGACGTCAGATTAATTTTCATTTTAATTCTCCAATGACGTCATATTAAGCTGCTTTCTGTACTTACACATACTCATACTCCTTGTATTATTGAGAAATGTTTGAAAATTGTCATTTTATTACCAATATGACGTCATATTAATCTTTTTTTTCAATTGGTGAAACTTTTTATTTCATTTTCATTTTTCCCGTGGAAATCTTTCAATAGAAAATTCATTATTGTGGATTTTTAATCGTTGGCAACAGCTATAACGAAAAACGTTTAAATTTAATAGGAAAAGGCTGTTAGTTTTTTGTTTTTTTATCTCTATATATTAAAATAATACGATTTTTTCAAATTTTATGATTTTGAGCTTCATAATAGGTATTTAATTTTAAATGTATACAATAAATGTATTTTAAATTTCCCTTATGTATTTCAAATTAAGTTATGCATTTTAAATGAAATAAGTAAAAGGTTTGCATTTTAAATGAAATAAAAGCAATATGAATGATGACGATGGGAACATTATGGGGAGATTTATCACCTGCACGCGGCTAACATAAAAGTACCGAAATTTTTTTAGATCCTTTTTCCAAGGTTTTGCTGTGTATAAAAACACAATTCTTTCGAATATCTTTTCAAATGAACTATCTTCAACACAGAATATAAAAATAATAGATACAACTCTTGTGAAGAAATTCATATCATCCTCTTTAATAAAAAGCTATGCGTTGCTGACGACTGGGTTTTTCGATGATTGTTGCCGCAGATTAATCTCGGAAAATGAAACATTTGAAGTTCTGAAAAAAATAATAGCTCGAAAACTATTGTATATTATATTGAGTTTAAAAGAGGAAAGGTGGGGGAGCGCTTTATATTATTTAGGTTTCAACAGGAACTTTGGTCAGAATTGAAAGTTTAATATATCAAAACGTCAGAAATTAAATCGATATTAAATCGGCAATAACTATAATGACTGTCCTTCAGTTCGTTTGGATAGATTTTCATTTAAAAATATAAAATCATTCAACATTGATTTTAGTTATTTTTAAGGTTATTATCACGGGTCCGGGCAACTCCTGGCATGTCAGCTAGTAAAGTTATATTCAGTAATAAAGTGTATACTTTAGAATTCTCCCATATCAACACTATTTGCATAAAAGGAGAGTAATGAAGAAATCTTAAATCCCGACTCAATTAAGACTTAATAAACATAAATTTAAATGGAAGAATCTTCCGAGATAAAAAAGAACTGCTGTTAATAAAACTATGAAAGTGGACTTTTTTGATGGAGCGCAATAAATAAATAAATAAAAAATATTTAAAATCAGCGATCTTGAGTATATTTTTGATTTATTTTCCTACTTTATCGAAATATTTATGGTGCTGCCATCTGTTGCTGAATATCGGAAGTAAAGTACTTCGTCTATAAGTTCACGAAATTATGAGAGTAGAATCTTGCGAGTAGTGTTGAGTTCAGACATCAGACACAAAAGTCTCTGGGAGGATTTTCTGTAGCTCCGGGAGAGGCATAGGCGTATCTTGGGCTCTAAGACTGGGGGAGGGGGGGGGGGCATTCTCGAAGCCCTTTAGTAAAAATTTATCCTCCCCCTTTTCATCTCATCACCGCCTACACACACACACTTAAATTAAATACTCGGACTTTCAACGCCAGTGCTACGGGTACTCTATCGTACTCTGCGGATAAAGGTACTCTACAGATTGCCGTTGAGTATAAAGATAATGCTTGCAGAGGACTATCAAGTATCATTTCGATGTCTTTCGATAGCGACAGGAACTTTCAAACTGTTGGATACGGAGGGTTTTGAAGATGCAAATCCTTGCCATGCTGTAGTATCGGTGGACGAATTCGAATTTTAATAATTACTGTCAGTTTACTTTTAAGTTTATATGCTGTGTGTCAAATAAATATTAAAATTAAGCAAAAGGTGCATTAGCATTTTGTTTTTAATTATAGTCTGAGCCAATACTTTCTTTCACCAGACTAAAAACCTACACTCATTGCCATAAAAATTTGCACACCAAGAAATAATTGTGGGATCGTAACGAAACTTGGCATGAAGGTACATATCAGGCAGATATGCAAATGATTAGAAATGCAGCGTGATTGCGCATTGCGTAATGCCACTAGAGGGAGTTGAACTTCGTCCTCCTTGGAGTATAAAACTGGTAAGCAGAACTTGTCTGAGTGTACCTTTTCTTTTGCAAAGGAAACGCTGAGGTAGACATGCCGTTACGCAGCCATCGAAGACAATATGAGCAGCTGTCAGAGTTAGAGAGGGGAAGAATCCTCGGGATGATGGAAGCTGAATGGTCAGCTCGGCGAGTAGCTCGTCAAGTAGGCCGTTCTGATTTTACTGTGAGGAGGTGTTGGGACCAGTGGACTGAAGATACGTCATTTACACGGCGAGCAGGCTCGGGACGCCCTCGACAGACCAGTCATCGAGAAGACCGTCACATCATACGAAACGCACGCGTAGAGCCAACTGCCTCATTGGCCGCTATCCAGACACAGGCAGCACCTTCACTACGGACCCTTGTGTCTTCCCGAAACATCGTAAGGCGCCTGGCTGAAGGACATCTTGAATCGCGGTGCCCATTACGTGTGCTGCCAATGACACCCACCCACCGACCCCTCCGTTTGGAGTAGTGTCGCGCACGACGGGATTGGACTGCAACGGACTGGAACCAGGTCGTCTTCAGTGACGAGTCTAGATTCCATTTGAGCAGCGATGACAATCGTGTTCGTGTGTGGAGGCCCCGTGGTGAACGTCTCAATCCTGCCTTTGCTTTACAGCGACACACCACTCCCACAGCTGGTGTGGTGGTATGGGGTGCCATTGCTTACGATACACGGTCACCCCTAATATTGATCCTTGGCACAATGACAGCCCAGCGGTACGTCCAGGACATCCTTCAGCCACATGTGTTGCCACTCGTGGCAGGGCTCCCAGGAGCCATTTTTCAGCAAGACAATGCTCGGCCACACACAGCAAGGATGTCACAAGCCTTCCTCCGCCACATTACCAACCTTCCATGGCCTGCTCGATCCCCAGATTTGTTACCAATCGAGCATATCTGGGATCATATGGGACGGCAAGTTGGACACCCTACGAGTTTGGTTGAACTCGAGGCGCGTTTACAGCAACTGTGAAACGAGATGTCTCAGGACATCATACGGAACATGTATGCCTCAATGCCCACTCGTATCGCATCGTGCATTTGCGTTAGAGGGGGTCCAAGAGAGTACTAAAATTACCGTTCATTTGTATTTTTTTCTGCAATAAATGATCCTTTTTCTTTGGTTTTCTAATCACTTACTTATATCACAATAGTACTTACGCGTGTAAAATTTCGTTTCATTTGGACGTCTTTTTCTTGGTGCGCACATTTTTATGGCAATGAGTGTACATTAGTAAGGTCTAAAAGTCAGCCGGATTTTCTTGTTAGTGCTTGTTTAAATTTTATACTATTTGTTTCATATTATTTGGATAGCTTCGTCATTTTATTTGTAAATATGAATCGGAATGTTGATTTATATGTTAATGAGTCTGTAATGGTAAAACATAAAATTATGTCAATATGATTATTGTTATTTCAGAAATAATAATACTTTCGAATCAATACATTTCGTTTCAAAACAAACATTAAATACAGCAGTATTAAAATACAGATTTCTGCCGCAAATTGATAGCCAAATATTTTGTTGTAGGGAATTTAAAGTAAATTGAAAGTTGCCTGGTGAATAAAATAGTCACTTGTAATCACATTAAAAACCACTAAGTAAAGTATTTAAGTATATTGCAACTGTACAAAAAGTAATGATATCTAACAAAAACATAACTGTGAAAAAAGAAAGCCAAATTCTGTAAAAAGAAAAGAAAAGAAAAGAAAAGAAGTGATTATTAATATTATCATCATCATTTTATTAAGACATGAAAATGATAGGCATAATATTTATCAAAAACTTGCCAAGTTCTAAATTTATTATTTATATGCTATCAAAAATTTTTATTTTTAAGCAATTTAAACAATGCTATAATACTTCAGTAGGTGAGTTTGAGTGAATTTATTTGAACTTGGCACCCACTTACATATCACTTCTTTTCTTTTTTTTTCAGAACTTGGCTCCCTTTTTTCACAGTTGTGTTTTTGTTAGATAGTTAGTTTACATTTTCTTTTTTTAAAGATGATTTCAAAATATCACAATCTTAAAGTCTACAAAGATAAAGTAAATAAAAACTTGTCCCTGTAATTTATTAAACCAAATTAAATGTACATTAACGGAGCTTCGCCAGCTATGCTGATTCCAAACGGATTTATTCCAAACGGACCTCGAATTAAACGAAATTAGGATTGGGGGCCACACTGTCTTCGGTACCGTGCGTCCGCCCCGACCTCAAAAAATCACCACAAAACTCGGACAAAGTTAAAAGTCGCATAGCAGTTTTAAATAAAAAACAAAACCTTCCTGTCAAATCTCTTGCTCATATTACGCCTCCCTCCCTTTCAGCTCTCACTCAAAGCACGAACAATGGAGATCAAGGCTTGTGCTCGCTCTCTTCGTCACTTCCTTTTCGCTCCTCGATTTCGCTTCCGTGCCATAGTCACTTCCGTTTCGCTCCTCGATTTCGCTTCCGGGCCATTGTAAGCCGGGAGAATGAGCTCTAAACAGGATTCTCGTTTTTTCTTAATTCTATGGAAGGGGGGGGGGACATTAAAAAAAAGTCGACGCATGCGCAATAAGCTAAATTTTGTGTGGAAAATATTGTGTGAATCTTAGGGAAAGCCTTTTTCGCTTTAAACATACGGATATAGCAGAATACTGTTATTCAAAAGTTTTTAAAAAGAAATATAGAATATCACAAATTTTTAACTTCTATTTTTACGGTATAGCCACTGAGTTATATCTTAGACGGCCCGAGAACAGAATTGTGAATCCTCGGCATAAACTTAAATCTATTTTATTATTTTCTTGATAAAATAATAATTTTAATTCTATATAAATCTATACTAATAAAATAAAGTTTCGCTCTGTGTGTGTATGTGTGTGTGTTTGTCTGTTCTGTTTGTCTGCGATGGCTAGCAATATCTAGCTCACCTAGAAGTCTGAAAATTTAGGTGTGGATAGTTCAAGGTCTGGCCATGTGCACCTGAGTCTCAGAATTTTAATATTTTGATAATTACCCAACATATTAATTATAATCTCATTAAACATCGTATCAAAAATGCCATCTTTTAAATCAAAATGGCTAAAGAAAAGAACAGCTGTTCTAGATTTGCAAGCGGAAATGAATGAATTCGAAATTATTTTACTAATTAGCGAATTTTAAGAAAACTAATTAAGATATCAATTTGAAAATTTCTGAGAATATGTAAAAAAAAAAAAAAAAAAAAAAAAAAAAAAAAAAAAAAAAAAAAAAAATCTGCATCCGACTATGCGATTTTTAAAAAATTCGGTCGGTAATTTTTCTTAATTTATGCAAAAAACTGCCAAAAATCTGCCGGCGCCAGTGAAAAAAATCCCAGGAAGTTTCAGACAGGGATCTGCTTTCATTAAAAACTGAACTACAAAGAGATCTGTTTTTCTGGCCGATCCCTCCATTTAGTTTTCGAAAATGAAAGGAAATAATTGCCAATTTCTACTAATGAACAAAAATTTAGATAACTAATTAAGATATAGATTTGAAATTGAGGATGGGAAGGGATGTCATCTGCCGGCTATTTTAGTGTATCGTCTTCGTTATGTTCTAATTATCAGAAAAATTTAATTCTTTTTTTAATGATCTTTTTTTAATGTAGGTGAAGGTGGTTTTCTTGAACAAATTGTTCGTTATATTTACGGGCATGAGGAGGGAGGGGGTTATCGCCTTGCTCTGAGATTGTTATTATCTCGGGCCCGGCCAATGCCGGGCGGGTTAGCTAGTACGTAAATAAAATTATGGTTAAAAGGTCGAAATTTTAATTTGAAAGGTACCTTCCGGAATTCATAGAATGAAAAGTTACTTTAAATGTGGCATAGGCATGACTTCTAAGACGCACATGCGTGTGAACAATGTTTTTTTTCTTTTTTTTTCTTTTAATTTAATCTTGTAAAAAATGCAAAGCGGAGAAAAATTATTTATTTGGCATGCCAGTTTTGGATACAACTTTCTGAGCAATAAGAGAAAACCAAATACCAGTAACTACTACGATGAATTAAAATGACAGTAATAAAGAAATACGATTGCCATTTTGGTGGTGAAGCCAATTCACCGCATAAAAAATACAGTTAAATATACTAAACCATTTTTTTTTTCAAATTTATTACTTAACGGGAGTTCCATAAATTTTAGCCAAAGTATTTGGTTGGTTTTTCACGCAAGGCTTAGAGAAACTTACGAAGTATGTATTATTGGAAGACGGAAAGTTGTTATTGTTCATTAATAATAATCTAGTTATATGTTAAATCTTCATTTGTATATTTCGTTGATTATTAAATCATATTGTTTATATTTGTATTTGAAGAATCTCTGATGTGGTGAATTTACATATTACTCAACTTAATCCCATATATATATATATATATATATATATACATATATATATATATATACACACACACTATATTCCAATGATGACCGGTCACTTACGATTTTAGACGTTTTGTTAAATATCTGGAAAGATACATGAGGAATTATCCTGAAACTTCAGGAGTGTAAACAACATGATAAACGTTATATATTTCCGCGAAGATTTTTTCCCGAAACCCCAAAGGGGCGGCAACAAATTGAAGAAAAACGAATATCTTTTGGATAATCCTGTAAAAACTAATATTGCAAAAGCATTCAAACTGTAGATTATGATTAAGTGGCTTATTGTAATAATTTGGGTTCATTTTTATGAAGATAGCATGTATACTCGAAGAGAAATTCAGGTTTTTATAAAAACAGTCCCAAATTTTACCAAGTTTTTTGCTTATAATTTGCAGAGTTTTTAATATAAAAACAAGTTTTTTTTGCAGAAAATATGACAAACAAAATTATACACAATACCCTGTGATCAGAATTAAAAAATAATAAAAATTGTATGAAAAATGAGCAGGTTTACTAAATATTATTTCACTGCGCATGCGCGAATTCAATCAAAATATACTGTGCATAATATATTAGCTGAATGTATAGACCAACTTTTATGAAAGTCTCAAAAACATAGCTCGAAAATTCTGATAGTAATCGTCGATAGAATAAGCTCGAATTTCACTGTTCCCAAAAGGAAGCAAAAAGATGAGGGGTTGTATCCAAATATACTAGCTTATCAAAGTTGACATAATAAGAATGAAGTGTCTCTCATTCTATATTTGATACAACCCCTCATCATTTTGCTTCCTTTTGGGAACAGCGAATTTCGAGCTTATTCTATCCACGATTACTATCAGAAATTTCAAGCTATGTCTTTGAGACTTTCATAAAAGTTGGTCTATACATATAGTTAATATATAATGCACAGTATATTTTGATTGAATTCGCGCATGCGCAGTGAAACAATATTTAGTAAACCTGCTCATTTTTCATACAATTTTTATTATATTTTAATTCTGATTACAGGGTATTGTGTATAATTTTGTTTGTCATATTTTCTGAAAAAAATTTGTTTTTATATTAAAAACTCTGCAAATTATAAGCAAAAAACTTAGTAAAATTTGGGACTGTTTTTATAAAAACCTGAATTTCTCTTCGAGTATACATGCTATCTTCATAAAAGTGAACCCAAATTATTACAATAATCCACTTAATCCTAATCTACAGTTTGAATGCTTTTGCAATAGTAGATTTTACAGGGTTATCCAAAATATATTCGTTTTTCTTCAATTTGTTGACGGCCCCTTATGGGGTTTCGGGAAAAAATCTTCGCGGAAATATATGACGTCTATCATGTTGTTTACACTCCTAAAGTTTCAGGATAATTCCTCATGTATCTTTCCAGATATTTAACAAAACGTCTAAAATCGCAAGTGACCGGTCACCTTTGGAAATATAGTATATATATATATATTAGAGTGGTCCGAAAAAATTCAAGTTGATATTTTGAAGTCGCTATATTGCGAAAAAGTTGCGATTGGTAAATACAAGAAAAAAAATCAAATCGGACTTTATCTTCCGATCGCGCAAACCGCCTAAAAATCATTTAAAAAAATTCCATTCAAAAAAATTTAAAATTTCTGTTTTTTCCGAATAAAAAAAAACGTATATATATATTTTATCGCTATAGTGAAAATTATTTGCAAATTGTTCGTTTTAATAATAATAATAATAATAAATTGCGTTTAGAGAATATCTTCCAATCACGCTAAAAATCGGGAAAAATTCAATTTTGAGTGATTTTGATGCATTAAGAAAATAATCAACTGAGGTCAGTTTGCGGTCTCATGTTAAGATTTAAATGTAAATTGATACTATTGAGCTGAACTATTGAGCTGATTACTGAAAAATGGGTTCACTAGAATACTTAGATTTGGTAGGCTGTGATGCTACAAATACCAATACTGGGTGGAAAAGTGGTGCTATCAGACAGTTTGAAGTGCATCTCGGACGACCACTGCAGTGGGTTGTTTGTTTATTCCATTTTGTTGAATTAACTTTCCGCCATCTTTCTCAACATTTGGAAGGTGAAACAACTGGCCCAAGATCATTTAGTGGACCAATTGGGCAGAATCTCATTTTTTGTGAAAAGCTTTCAGTGATAAATTTTCAATTAATTGATTGTGAAATTTCAGAAGTGGGCAGGCCCCCAGCTAAAAATGAACTGCAGTTTTTCTACAGAAGTGAAGTATTTTTAAAGTTTTTCTACAGGCAACTGTAGATTTTCTGTAGTACAATCTTGACTGTAAAAATACTTCAGTTATTTTGCAGTTAATGTGAAGTAATTTTGCAGTAATTTATTTCAAAAATACTGTGAGCTTTTATCTGCAAAAATACTGCAGTTTACGTGAATTTATGTTATAATCATAAATTTAAAAAATAATGAGACTTTACATCTGTAGTAAAACAGTAGTAAATTTGAAGTATTTTTGCAGTCATTATTTCAGTATTATATTTTCTGATGTATCTGCAATATAACTGCAGTTACTTTAAGGTAATTTTACAGAACTTAATTTTAGTAAGTTTGTGAGATATTTTCTGCAATTTATCTGCAGTTTTAAAAGCTGATCAATATTAAAGTCTTTCAGTTTTTGACAATATTGCGTATTTACTTTGTTATTAATAATTAACACTGTTTTCAAGACTTTTAGTTTAATGGGACTAAATTGAACAAAATTCAAAATCCTCGGGTGGGGTGGTGGGGGGGGGGCAAACACTGCTTTGAACCACCCATTTTGAGATAAATTTTTAACACATAAATATATATATAAAAAAAACTTTCATGGGGAATTTAAGGGGGAAAGTCCGCCCTTTCCCCCAACGGGAAATTTGTACTTTCTCTTAGTGTTTAATTACTTTAAATTACTCGAAAAAAGAATAAATTTACTGTTTTACAAAATCGGTCAAAATAAAAAATTAAATAAAATTTCAAAATCCAGGGAGGGTTAATGACGCACCCCCCCCCCTCCTCCAACGGAAAATTCTTAGTTCCTCTTTTAAGTTAAGCGAGGAACAGCGAGTTAAGCAGCAGACACTGCTTTAAACCACCCCTTTTGAGATTAATTTTTAACACATAAATATAAAAAATAACAAATAAATAACTTTTATGGGGAATTTAAGGGGGGAAAGTCCACCCTTCCCCCCAACGGAAAATTTGTACTTTCTCTTAGTGTTTAATTACTTTAAATTACTCGAAAAAAGAATAAATTTACTGTTTTACAAAATCGGTCAAAATAAAACATTAAATAAAATTTCAAAATCCAGGGAGGGTTAATGACGCCCCCCCCCCCTCCAACGGAAAATTCTTAGTTCCTCTTTTAAGTTACTCGAAAAGAACCAATTTTATTATGCTGTTCAAAATCGGAGAAAACGTAATTTTAGTTACTTAAACTTTAAAATTCAGGAAGAAAGTAGTAATTGAACACCCCCCCCCCCCACGCACACACACCCTACACACAACGAAAAATTCTTAGTCCTTTTATTTTAAGTTTTATTATTATTATTATTATTATTTATTTTAGTTATTTTAATTATTTAAATTTCAAAATCGAGGGAGGAGGAAATTGCCTTTCCACTTATTAACTACAGGCATGATGACTTCCAGTTTTTAAGAAAATTTTACTTCAAAAACAAGTGAAAAATGTAAATCTCCTTTTGAACATTTGATTTTTTTTTCGTAACTGACTATGTGAAGAAACGCTACATCTCAACTCAACTCCGATTCTGATCGTTCTGTTTACCAAGGTGACCGTTTTTAGCTTGTTGTAACTGTTTTAGCCTGTTGTAGGACTTACAACAAGCTAAATCAAGCTAAA
The DNA here is from genome assembly GCA_963931845.1 of Maratus michaelseni. NCBI lineage: Eukaryota > Metazoa > Arthropoda > Arachnida > Araneae > Salticidae > Maratus > Maratus michaelseni. The sequence continues at coordinate 57,139,875 of OZ007596.1, forward strand.
AAAGTCAGGCTAAAGGTTGACAATCCTTTGGACGGAATTCCAGAAAACTTTTTTTTTTTTTTTTTTTAAATACGCAACAACAAAATTTAGACATGATTAAGGATGATTAGCACAATAGTACATAAGTGCTTATTGCTCCGGGAGGTTCTTTTTCTATATGTCTGTTTCTATATCTGTCTGTCTATCTATCCTACAGCATGTTTTTTTCTTGAAGAGGAGGAATATAGCATTTATAATTATATTACAGGGCTGCACAAAAGAATACGAATGTATGTTAAAAGTGGCATTTGTAGAACGCTGACTGTAATGTAATTTCAGTATGTTGTTACAATCAACTATAGCATGTTTTTTTTTCTTGAAGACTGTGAATATAGCATTTATAGTTATTTTACAGGGCTGCACAAAAGAGTACGGATATGTGTTAAATCCGGGGGTTTTAAAAGGCTGGCCGTTATGTAATTTTAGTATGTTACAGTCAACTACAACATGTTTTTTCTTGAAGAGGATGCATATTGTATTTATAATTATTTTACAGGGCAGCACAAAAGAATACGAATATATGTTAAATGTGGCATTTGTAGAACGCTGAATGATGAAATGTATGAGTAGCGTGAACCAGAATTTTTAAATAATAAACTAAGCAACATTTGAAATTCGGTTCCTAGCGGAATGAAATAAATCAAATTTTAAAGATGTATACGGATAAGTCTAATTAGTCATTTAACAAAGGACACTGGACCCTACGCACCCCAACGCCCCCCCCCCCCCCCACCTTTTACGGTGTTTTAACTAACTATGCATCGTTTCAATATCTCAACAACGGACAGTCCAATTTCAACGCGACTGATTTCAAACATTATAATTCACTGAGTACTGAATCTCCGTAACATTAAAATAAATGTATGAGTAGCGTGAACCAGAATTTTTAAATAATAAATTAAGCGACATTTGAAATTCAGTTCCTAGCTGAACGAAATAAATCAATCTTTAAAGATGTATATGGATTAGCCTAAATAGTCATTTAACGAAGGGCACTCGACCCCACGCCTCCCCTCCACACCCCCCCCCCACCTTCTACGGTGTTTTAACTAACTATGCCTCGTTTCAATATCTCAAAAACGGACAGTCCAATTTCAACGCGACTTATTTCAAACATTATAATTCACTGAGTAATGAATCTCCGTAACATTAAAATAAATGTATGAATAGCGTGAACCAGAATTTTTAAATAATAAATTAAGCGACATTTGAAATTCAGTTCCTAGCTGAACGAAATAAATCAATCTTTAAAGATGTATATGGATTAGCCTAATTAGTCATTTAACGAAGGGCACTGGACTCCACGCCTCCCCTCCGCCGCCCCCCCCCTTTTACGGTGTTTTAACCAACTATGCCTCGTTTCAATATCTCAAAAACGGACAGTCCAATTTCAACGCGGCTGATTTCAAACATTATAATTCACTGAGTAATGAATCTCCGTAACATTAAAATAAATGTATGAATAGCGTGAACCAGAATTTTTAAATAATAAATTAAGCGACATTTGAAATTCAGTTCCTAGCTGAACGAAATAAATCCATCTTTAAAGATGTATATGGATTAGCCTAATTAGTCATTTAACGAAGGGCACTGGACCCCACGTCTCCCCCTTTTACGGTGTTTTATTTAACTACGCCTCGTTTCAATATCTCAAAAACGGACAGTCCAATTTCAACGCGACTTATTTCAAACATTATAATTCACTGAGTAATGAATCTCCGTAACATTAAAATAAATGTATGAGTAGCGTGAACCAGAATTTTTAAATAATAAATTAAGCGACATTTGAAATTCAGTTCCTAGCTGAACGAAATAAATCAATCTTTAAAGATGTATATGGATTAGCCTAATTAGTCATTTAACGAAGGGCACTGGACCCCACGCCTCCCCTCCGCCGCCCCCCCTTTTACGGTGTTTTAACTAACTATGCCTTGTTTCAATATCTCAAAAAGGGACAGTCCAATTTCAACGCGGCTGATTTCAAACATTATAATTCACTGAGTAATGAATCTCCGTAACATTAAAATAAATGTATGAATAGCGTGAACCAGAATTTTTAAATAATAAATTAAGCGACATTTGAAATTCAGTTCGTAGCTGAACGAAATAAATCCATCTTTAAAGATGTATATGGATTAGCCTAATTAGTCATTTAACGAAGGGCACTGGACCCCACGCCTCCCCTCCGCCCCCCCCCCCTTTTACGGTGTTTTATTTAACTACGCCTCGTTTCAATATCTCAAAAACGGACAGTCCAATTTCAACGCGACTTATTTCAAACATTATAATTCACTGAGTAATGAATCTCTGTAACATTAAAATAAATGTATGAGTAGCGTGAACCAGAATTTTTAAATAATAAATTAAGCGACATTTGAAATTCAGTTCCTAGGGGAACGAAATAAATCAAATTTTAAAGATGTATACGGATAGGTCTAATTAGTCATTTAACGAAGGATACTGGACCCTCCGCACCCCACCGCACCCCTTTTACGGTGTTTTAACTATCTATGCCTCGTTTCAATATCTCAACAACAGACAATTCAATTTCAACGCAACTGATTTCAAACATTATAATTCACTTAGTAATGAATCTCCGTAGCATTAAAATAAATGTATGTGATGAAATAACAAAGCAAATGAATAGACCAGGCATTGGATCGAACATATATTGAGTTACGAAAGAACATTACACAATGACAAAACATAGTAACTAAACTGAAAATTGAACATCACTTATATTTATAAATTCGTCTGGGATGCTGCAGTCATGTTTCCCGGACGTGCAAGAAAGCTTACACAAAAGTATCATCCAATAAAATTTAAGATGTAATGCTAGGGTTACAATTACGATACGATATACTAACACCCGCCCATAATCTAGCATTACATTAGAAAAACACAGAATGAAATATTACAATAAACAAACATTAAAAGTATGACAGAGTTAAAACATTACTTATACAAACAGCAAAGAACCAACAATTCATAAAATTTAACTTTAAGCAATGCCTTTGTAAACATATCAGCAATTTGCATATTTGTAGGAATAAATTCAATTTTGATATTATTTTCTTTTACAACATTACGAACAAATTTTAGTTTTATATCTATATGTTTCATTCTACCATAACTACTTTCATTACTGATACATTTTATGCAAGACTGATTATCCTCTAAAATAACTAAATCCTTAATACTTACAATTTTACAAGCAATATTTTTGAACAACAACAGGTCTTGCAAACTTTTAGTTAAGGCAATGACTTCAGCTTCAGTTGAAGTTAATGCAACTGATTTTTGTTTATTACAACACCAGAGAACAGGCATGTTACAAAACATTAAAATGTAACCTGATACTGATTTTCTATCATTTGTATTAGCCCCCCAATCAGAATCAACATACATAGATAATTTAGGATCAGATTTTTGCTTTTTATACACAAGTTTTAAGGACAAAGTTCCTTTCAAATATCTTAAGATTTTCTTTAGTGCAATCCATGCAACTTCAGTAGGATTTTCCTGCATTTGACTCAAACAATTAACACTATATAAAATATCAGGTCGTGAAATATATGCTAAATACAATAAACAACCTACAAGTTCACGGTATGGACCATTAAATGGTTTTCCATTTTTGAAATCAGATGGAGTGGATTTAGGAGAAATAGGAATATCACTAGGTTTACATTCTAGCATATTAAATTTACTTAACAATTTAATTGTATAAGACTCTTGATCCATTATTAAACAATCAGATTTAAATTTCATTTGAATACCCAGAAATTCTGAAACACATTCTGATTTTGACATATGAAACTCTTTAGGGAGTAAAGAAATAACTACATTAGTTTCATTTAAATCTGAACCTGCTATAAGCATATCATCAACATACAGAGCAATAATTATTTTATGACCATTACTATAGCGAATAAAAATACAAGGTTCATTATCAAGAGATTTAAATTTTAATTTTGAAACAAATTCTAGAAACCTTTCAAACCATTGTCGTGGGACCTGTTTCAGGCCATATAAACTCCGTTTGAGTTTACATTTTAACCCACTTTCGTCATCATAGCCTTGAGGCTGATCCATAAAAACAAGTTCATTTAACTTACCATTCAGGAAAGCTGTTTTTACATTGAAAACAAATGCATGTAAGTCATCATTTAAAATCACAAAAAGCACTAAACGTAAAGCAGGCATACTTATTACAGAGGCGAAAGTTTCACTATAGTCTAGTCCTTCTTTTTGCATAAATCCACGGGCTACAAGGCGAGCCTTATAACGTCCATCTCTTTTCATGGTATACACCCATTTGCAGGAAATAGCTTGTTTGTCAGGTGGTAATTTTTCGAGATCCCAGACGTCGTTGATTTTCATGCTTTCTATCTCTGCATCCATAGCTTCCTTCCATAAACGTTGTTCATCAACAGGGAGAAATTTGATCTCATCAAAAGATAAAGTTTCTTGTTGACAAAGTAATGCTTCATACACCTCAGGAGCTGGATACCGATTAGGTGGTTTTCTTGATCTCTCGGATTTTCTCATTTTATCTTCTTTCTCTTCAGAATCCTCTGATTCTTCACTAGTTCTTTCTTGAGAATCTGGGTTAATTTCACAATCAGTCAATTCTGAATTTTCCACTATGTGTTGTTTTGAGTTTACGGTATGCTTCTTCTCTTCATCAAATTTGACATTTCTTGAAATAGTTATGCGTTTCGTCTCAGGATCTAGCAATCGATATCCCATTGAAGAATAACCTATGAAGATCATATGTTTAGACCTATCATCAAGCTTCTTACGATGAACGGAAGGAACTAACATGTAGGCACTGCATCCAAAAACACGTATGTGCTTCAAATCGGGATCTTCTCCAAATTTTAAGAAATACGGCGTTAAGTTCTCAATGGAGCTGCTTGGCATTCGATTTTTCAAGTAAGCTGCTGTAAGAATAGCTTGACCCCAAAAAGTCTTAGGTAAATGTGATTCAGCAATTAAAGCCCTTCCTATATCTAGGAACGATCTATTGCATCTTTCAGCAACTCCATTCAAAGCTGGAGTGTATGGAGTAGCAGGATCAATCACTATACCAAGATCTCGAGTGAAATTAACTAAATCATAGCTTAAATATTCTTTTCCGTTATCACATCTGATTTTCTTTACTGTAGGATTAGTTTTTAAGAAAACTTTCAATTCCTATGAAGCTTCACTTTTATGCTTCAATAATAGAACTTCAGTAAATCGTGAAAAATCCTCTATGATAGTCATAAAATAGCATTCACCAGAAAAAGTTTTCGGAACAATAGGGCCACATATGTCAGAATGAATAGCAGTCATTGGGGTACTTTCTCTTCTCCTAGGTCCTCTTCCCATTGGTGTTGCACTCTGTTTTGCTCGAACGCAAACATCACAAAAAGAAAGGGGTATCGGAAGTTTCATTTTCTTCAACACTTTGTCGCTTGGATGACCCATTCTGCGATGCCAAATTTCGGAATCATTTTCTTTTGATGTGAGAACAGTTTCATAATTTGGAACAAAATAACTAACATATTGTCCATTTGAATCACGTTCACCAAAACAAAAACGATTTCTTCCTTTTTCTATGAACACCTTTTCATTCTTGAAAATAACTGCATAATTTGCATTTTCGATTTTTCTAACGGAAATCAACTGTCCACTTAAATCTGGTACGTAAAGAACATTATTTAGTGTAATTTCCATTCCGTTTGATAATTTTCCAATAATATTTCCAACACCTTTAATTTCAAGATTCGTTGTTTTCGACGCACACTTAATAGTTCCTGAAGATGGTTGTAAAAGACGTGAAATATTTCTCTTTAGAGCACATATGGGAAGTCGTTCCAGAATCCATTATAAATTCATTCTTTTTAACGTTCCCCGCAACAAAAGATACCGCTGAAGAAGCAAATTTTTCCTCATTTGAATTTTTAACAGCTTTACAGTTTCGTTTAAAATGGCCAGGAAGTCCACATTTGAAACAAGTAAGTTTCTTTCTACAATATTTAGCTATGTGCACCTTTGAATTACAGTTTTTGCACACATATTCTTTTTGAGTTGATACAAACGCGCTATTATCATGAGCAGTTTTGGACTGCACTTTTTCTCTCTTAGAGTCGAGCAGAAGTGCTTCAGCATCTAACAGCCGTTTTGTGACAAAATCTAGAGTCAAAACAGTATTCGGTTGATTTTCTAACGCAGTCTTAACATTTTCAAATTCTTGAGGCAACGACATTAGAATATAAACAATAGTATCGGTTTCACTTACTTCAGCACCGGAAATTTTAAGTTCCGAAATTAATTAATTTATTTCATCAATGTGACTTCTCATAGACGCAACACGATCCTTTTTAATAGTTGCTAACCTCTTTCTAATTAAAATTTGATTAACTGCACGCTTGGTATCATATGTTCGTTCTAATTTATTCCATATCTTATGCGCAGTATTTTCTTCTTGCAATGACGCAAGAACCCCATCGCTTAAAAGCGATAATAATAAAGCATAAGCCTTGTTCGATTTTACAACTTCCGCAGTTTCAGTTGTCGCTTCATTGTCTAAAAATTTATCCAAATCTTTCGCCGCAAATATGGCTTTGACACGTCTTTTTCAAACAGAAAAATTTGTACCGTCCCCGTCAAAAAGAGCAACTCCGTATAATTCTTTTTCACTTTCCATCGCTGGGTAAAAAAACAGAAACAAAAGACAAATAAATTTTCTCTCTCAAAACCACAGCAATAAATATGAAAAGGGACTAGCGTCACTCTGTCTGCGAATTAAACCAAGCTCTGCTGATGAAATAACAAAGCAAATAAATAGACGACGCCTTGGATCGAATATATATTGAGTTACGAAAGAACATTACACAATGACAAAAACATAGTAACTAAACTAAAAATTGAACATCACTTATATTTATAAATTCGTCTGGGATGCTGCAGTCATGTTTCCCGGACGTGCAAGAAAGCTTACACAAAAGTATCATCCAATAAAATTTAAGATGTAATGCTACGATTACAATTGCGATACCATATACTAACAGTATGAGTAGCGTGAACCAGAATTTTTAAATAAAAAACTAAGCGACATTTGAAATTCGAAGGACAGTGTATTAATTGTGTAAGTATCTTGGACGAAATCGTTAATCAAGTATTGATTAAGAATTTTGCCCCTACGTTATCACATAATGAAAGAAAACAGCCCTACAAAAAGAAAAATATATAAAATCAATAAATACATTTTTACTTTGGGTTATCCGATTGCAAGTTTTTTTCTCAAAATTTCGTTATTTGTCTTTTTGTACCGAAAGTCGAATCAAATCCTCTTTTCGCACTTCCTTCTACACTTACATCCGGGGCATATGCCTCCTTTGTTCCCCCTATTTTCGGCCGTGTTTTTAGGTATAGAAGCTTGAAATTCGACATGACTATTACTTTTAACACGCAAATGCACAACATAGAACAGTTATTTTAAAAAATTGAAATTAAAAAGCGTTTCTAAATAACTTTTACTTCCTTTTTTTTTTTTTTTTTTTTTTTTTGTAGTGAAAGGACTAGAAACGTGCAATTTGTCATAGCGGTTATTTTTAATATTCCAGTGCTAGCTAAAAACGGTTTCTAAAATTCTGGTTCACGCTCCTCATACATTTATTTTAATGTTACGGAAATTCATTACTCAGTGAATTATAATGTTTGAAATCAGTCGCGTTGAAATTGGACTGTCCGTTGTTGAGATATGGAAATGAGGCATAGTTAGTTAAAACACCGTAAAAGGGGAGCCAGAGGGGAGGCGTGGGCTCCAGTGCCCTTCGTTAAATGACTAATTAGGCTAATCCATATACATCTTTAAAGATTGATTTATTTCGTTCAGCTAGGAACTGAATTTCAAATGTCGCTTAATTTATTATTTAAAAATTCTGGTTCACGCTACTCATACATTTATTTTAGTGTTACGGAGATTCATTACTCAGTGAATTATAATGTTTGAAATCAGTCGCGTTGAAATTGGACTGTCCGTTGTTGAGATATTGAAACCATGCATAGTTAGTTAAAACACCGTAAAAGGGGGGCCGGAGGGGAGGCGTGGAGTCCAGTGCCCTTCGTTAAATGACTATTAGGCTGATCCATATACATCTTTAAAGATTGATTTATTTCGTTCAGCTAGGAACTGAATTTCAAATCTTGCTTAATTTATTATTTAAAAATTCTGGTTCACGCTACTCATGCATTTATTTTAATGTTACGGTGATTCATTACTCAGTGAATTATAATGTTTGAAATCAGTCGCGTTGAAATTGGACTGTCCATTGTTGAGATATGGAAATGAGGCATAGTTAGTTAAAACACCGTAAAAGGGGGCCGGGGGGGAGGCGTGGGGTCCAGTGCCCTTCGTTAATGCACTTCAATTTCAAGCGGGAACATGTTACAATGAATCTCAATAACACGTATCAATTTTATGCAGCTCTATGCATTTTTACCAAAGTTAAATCACTGCCCATAGACGATAATACATTCGAATTATTTAGTTCAGAACCGTATTAAATTATCTATATATTTTTATCCATACCACATATTGTACTAAAATTTCATTTAGTTAAAAAACGCATTACAAAACTCTTTTCAAGCAGATAACAACCATTGTCAGCAATGTATCCACATATTTTACTACAACCAGTATATGATTTTTTTATATTATTCGAACAAGATACTTTACTAAAATTTAATTCACATACAAATCGGGAAACATATTAAAAAGTACTCTCATCAACTATTTTCTTATACGTCAGCGCCTTCGAACTATTTTTTTTCTAGCCATGTATATATATAGAATGTATAAACATTCCTTGATATACGAAAATTTAGTTAAGCATGAAAATGAATGACGCAATTGAAAGCGCCCTTTCAGTAGTTATCATTCGCAATTCGTAGACGAAAGTATATTTGAATTATTTTGTGCAGCCCTGTAAAACAAAATTAAATCTGACATGCATTGTTTTATTTTAAAAATATTATTGGCACCGCATATATCAGAATCTCAATTATCAAAGAAATAGTATAGAATCGGGGACACGCGCATCAAACGATTGCAGTTATGCTATTTATATTTTTACGTTTCCCAGTAGATGAATAATAAATGTCTAGCACGCGATATTTTCATAAAAACTTATAATAATGTATATCAACAATGTATATAATTTTCGCAATGTTGAAAGCCATGTCATGTCAATTAAAATGTAGTACTTCTAACAATTATCGCACATCGAAAGCGATGGATCCGATGACTTTTGTGAAGTCCTGTACATGGACAACAAATAATACTCAAATCATTTTTGATTGGGGCCGTGTTAAAGTGAACTTGAAGATCATATATCGATTTTATATCCAAAAATAGGATTTTTCCCTTTTTAATTATATTAACCGTCAATAGATGGGGGTATCATCGAATTAATTTTTAGCCTGTTGTCAGTCCAAATCTAGCCTGCATTTAGCTTGAAAAAACGGTCACACTGCTGTTTACATTTTGACGGCGACCGACGGCGGTAAGCGGTAAGTGCAAGCATTTGTATATTATTTTCTGTAATTCGCTAGCTTTGTTAATATAATAATTAATGCCGCAATTTTTAAAATGTTTATATATAGCAATAAGATGGCTAAAAATATGTACCGACAGACACTTCTACAAATCTAGATCGATTAAAAAATTAGATACATTCAACGAATTTATAAAGTACCACGTTGTCTTGCCAAAAAAAAAATTATTTCGGAGGAGATTTGTATTGTCAATGTGTCGTCCATATTATTTATTTTAGACTTTTTTTTTTAAGACTGTAATAGCGATGGAGTTAATTTAAAGTTTGTTGCCCCTACAATTTACAATTATGCCAAGGTTGCAGCTATGATTTTATCAAAATCCTCGCCAAGCTTACATATGCATCGTATATATGAATATATATATATATTACACACCAAACACTCATATTAATATATACGTCATTTTATATATACCAGAGGGCCCGTGCGAAGATTTCGCACTGAAATCTAATATTTTTAGGTACTTCTCTATTATCCCGTCGACCACTTTTCATAACAAAAAACTTCCGCCAAACTGTAAGATTAAACGCCAAAAATGCAGTCCCATTTACTTGATGTCATAATCATTATGCGTGTTTGTTACGTCATCTAGTGGTTTTACATTCGACATTTGCGTGTATTTTTCATTATGTTTTACTGATTTAGTAGTTATTTCATTCATTAAAATAACAATTGTGTCCTTAAATTCTTATAAATTATTTTATTTATTTATTTTTTGATATTCCAATGGCAACGTTCTCCCATTTATTTGACGATAGTCTTTTGTTATGAAAAGTGGTCGACGGGATAATAGAGAAGTATCATTTTTTATCAATATGTAATATTTATTGGATGCAGGTTTAAACTTCTAAAGAAAAAGCAAGGATAAAAATATCTGCAAACAACATTTAGTTGTTAGTCAAGCCAGAATATCATCTAATTTATTCCATCAAAGTTAGACTAAAAACAGATCCAAGATTGCTAAAGGCACGCGCGAGAAAAAAAAAATTAACAATCGTATTTTGACTGCATTAGAGGATGACGTCATCTGCTTCGGGAAAACCATGGGGCTTCAGAAATATAAATCTAAACATTTCAATTTCAATTTCGCTTTTTAATCATAAGTATAAAATAAACCCGTGCGGTGTTGTTTTAATAATAATTGTTATGAGCATCATATAATGTGGTATTTTATTTTTTTGGCAACAATAATTTCAGGAAAACCTTTCATTTCTTTCATGAAAACAATGCCGATTTAATTTTTTAATTTCAGCAAATTTTAATCAAAAACATGTTTTAACGAATTGTTAAGTGGGCTATGTCAGAAGCCTGTTCTAAAACCTTTCATATGGTATCTCATTCGTTGTTCTGCGTTTCATATTTTCTGAGTAAAAGGGATGTTGACAGGAGAAATAATATATAAGGATTATTTGCATCATATGACTATAACTTTCGGCCACATAAATCACGAAATGTTGAACACATATAGTATTATTATAATGTCATATATGCTTTATAATTTGATAAATTTTGGTCACTAGATGTTTTTTCTTATATTAATTTTACATTATTATGTAATAAAAAATGCAAAAAATGAATCCTGAAATGTGTTTTATGGTGTTCAATGGATAAATAAGTTTAAAAAAAAATTATTTTCTTTAAATCCAAAGTTTTTATTATTACAAACAAGTAACAGCATCCAAAATTTTAAAATAAGCTATCAAGCTGGGGTATAAAAATCTAGGAATCAATGGGCCAATTTTCATCACTAAATTTTATTAGTATTCTTCGGCTAAATTTTATTATTATACTTCACCTAAATTTTATCAGTATTCTTATTAATCGAAGAATATTAAAAATTTAGTGGTAGTAATCTATCCATTGGCGACTGGATTTTTACACCCCTGCTATCAAGTATAAAAATATAGCAACAAATATTTTGTTATTACTTGAAAAATGTTAACTGACACCTGTAACATACCAATTTGGCAAACTATCTTGGAAAAAGAGGAAAAAGCTTTTAATCACATTTCATGTAACATATCATCATTCAAGAGGACAATATTTAAAATAGCATTACTTTAAATTATAATTTTTATAAAGTTATTTTCCTCCTGGTACATTATTTGTAAACTTTGATTAAAAGCAATTGAAAATATATGTAAAAACCTTGAGAAACCATTAATTGGATTGACACTAATATTGACACACAGGCTAAGTACAGTCAAGATCAACCCAAACAATATTATAAATTTCATTGTAACGATAAACGGCTCAAATATTTAATTTAATTTTGTAATAAATATGAGTTGTTTGAATTCACAATAACAAACTCTAAATTAACTCCATCACTATTAAAGAAAAGTTTAAAATAAGATAATATGAACAAAACTTTGAAAATACAAATATCCTATGAAATATTTTTTCTAGTAAGGCTTTTATAAATACGTTGAATCTATCTAATTTTTTTTAAAGAGAAACCAGGTTTGAAGAAGTGTCTGTCGGTACATATTTTTAGCTATCTTATGGCTATGTATAAACATTTAAAAATGAATTAAGGTGTTAATTATTATATTAACAAAGTTAGCGAATTACGGAAAATAATGGACGAACGCTGTCACTTATTGCTCAATGCCGAGTCGCATGTAAAACATAAACAGGTTTAGAGTTTAGCTATAGGTGAAAATTAGCAGTGGCTATATTCACCACATAGCGATTAAAGATGTAAAACGGCAATTAAAACATTGTCATTGTTTACCACCTCTGCTTTCAGGTAACACATTCCATGGCAATCCTTGAGCGACTAATTTTGCGATCCCCCCACCCCCCCACAAACGGGTGAAGAATTTCATGATCCCCCCCCCCCCCCCCCAATGGTGAAAATAAGCAGAGTTGCCAGTTGTTGATTAAACTTTAAAAACTGGCGATTAAAAATGTGGAAAGCACAAGCCAAATGCAGGATTTCCCAATTACCATTTTCTCCTAAATTTCAAGATTTTTCAGCGTCCATTCGACAAAATTCATAATTTTTATGCGTCCGTTCGAAGAAATTCATAGCTTTTACGCGCCCCTTTGAAGAAATGTATGATTTTCCGTGCATAATCGAGGAAATTCATGATTTTTACGCGGCGATCCATAAAATTCATGATTTTTATGCGTTTGATCGTCAAAATTCAGGATTTTTATACTGCCGAATGACGAAATTTGATTTTTACGTAGCAAAATTCATTATTTCTCTCCGGCCGATCGACGAAATTCATTATTTTTATGCACACGATCGACGAAATTCAAGATTTTTACACTCTCGAATGACGAAATTTGATTTTTACGTAGCCAATCGACGAAATACATGATATTTACACGCTGATCGATAAAATTCATAATTTTTATGCGGTCGATCGACGAAATTCATGATTTTTACGAATTCGATTGACAAAATTCAATTTTTTTACGCTATCGATCATCGAAATTCAAGATTTTTACACTCTCGAATGACGAAATTTGATTTTTACGTAGCCAATCGACAAAATGCATGATTTTTACACACTGATCGATAAAATTCATGATTTTTATGCACTGGGTCGCTAAAAATCGTGATTTTTACACGCCCGATCGACGAGATTCGTGATTTTTATGCATTTGATCGATGAAATTCAGGATTTTTACACTCCCGAATGGCGAAGTTTTTTTACGTAGCCGATCGACAAAATTCATTACTTTTTCTGAGCACGATCGACAAACTTCATTATTTTTACGCACACGATTGAGAAAATTCATGATTTTACACGCACTATCGATGAAATTCAGGATTTTTGCACTCTTGAATGGTGAAATTTGCAATTTTTCTTCCGAAATTCAATTTGTGGGTTTTTTTTTTCGGTTAATGTGCGTGAAGTGTACATATATATATATAAGTTACTAACCGCTGTTTGAAGGAATTTCATGCATTCTAGAGATTGCTGCATTGTGAGTTTCGTGCATCCAGGAGTGCTTTTGTTTTTTTTGTTTTTTTTTGGGGGGGGGGGGGAATTATTGTTGACGAAGCCTACATATATATATATATATATATATATATATGTTACTAACTGCTGTTTGAATGAATTTCATGCATTCTCAAGATTGCTGAATGGTGAGTTTCATACATCCACGGTTTTTTTTTTCAGTTAATGTATGCGAAGCATACATATATATGTTACTAACTGCTGTTTGAATAAATTTTATGCGTTCTAGAGATTGCTGCATGGTGAGTTTCATGCATCCAGGATTTTTTTTTCAGTTAATGTATGCGGAGTTAATGTTCGGTTAATGTACCTGCTTAATCCGGTAACGGATAATTGCATACCCCGCTTATATAAGTGTTTTCGCGGTCTCCTCTGATAATGAGATCCAGGATAATGGATATTCAGGGCCATGTTGCCTGCAAGTTTGTTGTAAATGTATCACTTGTACGTGCCACTATTCGAAAGAAGCTAAATTCTGCAAAAAAGGCTGTGAAATGTGAGAAGAATTTGTAAATACATTTGGTATTTAAATACGATGTAAATTATAAAGCATAAACATCAAATGTTAATAAAATGGTTTTTTTTAAATTTAAACTTTATTTGCACCATAATTGTATACAGGATAAAATTGGAAGGACAAATCAGGACGCAGGTAAGAGTAATTTTTGTAAATTTTAGCATTTTTTTAGAAAAACAGAAAAGCATATATTTGTTTTGCTTTTAATATGAATTTTATGCAGTTATTTTTTATTAGCTGTAACATATGTAATACATTTTATTTCATAGTAAATTGTATATAATTTTGAAATTTACATATATATATATATATGTATCCTTTCATATAATTTATTTTATATATTCAAAATCATATAAATATTCAATGCACCTATAGATACTTTCTTTAAGAGATGCAAAAATATTCAAATTTGAAATTCACATTGTGGAAAAATTAGTTGCAATTAAAATTAATTTTTGCATTTAAATTTCGTGTAGGGGAGACTGGTACACACTGGACCTATGGGCACAGTGGACCACCCTCTAATATTTTATTTATTTAAACTTTTTAAAAGCTTCTCTCATATCCTAATAGACAACAGCACTGCACTGATTATTTATAGCCTTCAGAAAATATGTTTAGCTCAGATTGAACTATTTTATCCTGATTGGTTGTTTTGAGCTTCTAAAAGTAAAATTTTTCATCATATTTCAATTTTTTAGTAATTAAAGGTTGTAGATAAATAAGATAAAACAGTTTTTTTGTAAAGCTAAGATACTTGTTTTTATTTAACTTTAAAGTTAATATGTTTAAAAGGAAGCTATAAACAATATTAATACGATTATTTATTGAACTTCAACATGGGTCACAGTGGACCACCCACTCCTGGGGCACAGTGGTCCACAATCCACTCTGCTCCTGTAATGCAGAATGTTCAAAATGTTTAATAATTGCTTATTTACTATAAAGAAATGTTGTTTAAAAGTAGTTATTTAACTGTAAAATAAAGTAAACAAAGAAAAATGACAATTTTATTTAATATAGTAAGAAATATTTTGTTTTGTATTTACTGCCTTTGATAAATGTAACTGTAGTCTAAATTGGTGATTATTCTATTCAAGTAAGATTCATGAGATGCAAATTGAATGGAAATCAGTTTATTTTTCCCGAAACTGTAGATGAATCTATTGTTGATGTCAATGATTTCATAATATTGCTCCCAGACCCAAAAGTATTTCAGGAAAGTTCCAGGCTCAATCATACTCATAAGTATTTTGGAATTTCATTTGCAAATTTTAATGTGCGCTGATTGTTTTGTACTTAAGTAATAACTTCAACTAAATTGCAATTGTTCCTGATATTAATCTGTTATTATTTTCAAAATATAATTCATTTTGTTTTTGTTCCAAAATGTTACTCGTAAATTTATATTACTATGTTATTTTGTAGGTAAAGGGAAAGTAAAAAAGACTTAGATTAATGAAAAATAGACTTATATTGTATATTTCAGATACCGTAATTTCCGGAGTAAGCGCCGCGGCGCATACGTGTTTGAAAGTTCAAAATATCGCTGATGCGGCGCATACGCAAGGGCGGCGGGTACAATGATTTTTTTCCCCTCAACATAGCAAAATCTGGATATTGTGAAAAACAAGCCTTCATTTCAGGTTTTTTTTAGTCTTACTGCCTCAAATACACTTTTCATGGATTCATTCACATGGATTCATTAACATTCATTCATATTTCACCTTTATTTACATTCATTTAATCTCAGTATAAAGTTCATAAACAGTACATAGTGACACAATATATCTTTATTATAAAAACGTAATTACTATAGTCAAAATATATTTAACTTACCCATATTTCTCTATTTTCTGTTCAATATTAATAGCTCACTCTTTAAAAGTATTTATTGTACACTTTACAATAGTTGATAAATTATATTTATTTCATAAGCACACCGCATACGGCGATATTCGATTAAAACGATAATCGATTGGCGTAGTACGTATTTTTTTTCCTACTGTATTTTAAGATAACCTGTGTTTTATTGTTAATTCATATATCTTGTAAGATTTTATCACTATTCTTGTTGCTTTTAATCCAATTTTGCCGAACGTTTTTTATCGTGACTATTTCATTTTTACCGATTTTTTAATGATGCGGCGCTTCTAATGGGTGCGGCGCTTACGTGTATATTTGTTTTTTTTACCGATTTTTCAATGATGCGGCGCTTACGATGGGTGCAGCGCATATTCCCGAAATTACGGTAATACCTAATAGCGGTCCACTGTAGTCCACTTTTATAAAAAAATTTTGAAAAATATATTGAAAACTATGTTATGATAAATGTATAAAGGTTTAAGGAATATTCAAAAATATTTTTATTCAGATCGGTTTGTCCATTAAAGAGAAAAAAAATTTTAACTGAAAAAGTGGTCCACTGTGTACCAGTCTCCCCTACATTTAATATTTAAAATTATCATCTAAATCTGCCACAATAGACTTCATTATGAATTGCTTATGAGATTAAAAATTTGTAATCCCTTTCACACAATATATATATTCTCACAAGCTTTGTAATATATATTCTCACAAGCTACAAAGAAAATCATTTTTTTGGGGGGGGGGGGGGAGGCAGTAAGTACATATTGAATAATCAAACAGTTACAGCAATTAAAAAAACAAGGATATTTTATAAAAATGTTTAAATGCTTGGGTAACAAAATTACAATGGACAAAGAAAAAGTTATGTCCACTCTGATTTAAATTCTTGTGCGTCTATTTGCTTTATCAATTTGAAATTTCTGTAGAGGATTGAAAAGATATGCCATTATATAAAGAATTATAATTTATTTTTTTAAAATTCATATACAATTATTTTTAATTGCAATTTTTATTGTTGCAATGGAATTACTAAATACACATTATCAACTTTCTTCTTCACATTGAATTTATTTATAAAATTGCACTTTTTATTACAAAATTTTAAAAGTAAGATTTTAATTTTTAGCCAGTAACCATGTGTCCTTGATTTCAAAGAAATTGCCCTGTAATGAAACTATTGAAAAAATAAAAACAATTCAATACCATAAAAAAATCATTGCTCGAAGATTGAAGTACTATGATTATTATGAATACTTCACTCATCTTTCAATATTATTATTTTGAGTAAAGTCGTTCATACAATTTCTTGAATTCTTTCACTTTTCAAAATGTAACCATAATAATTGAATAAGTCAACCATGATCAAAAAATATTTTTCAGTGATGATTAATCGTTGTATGCATGATATATTTTATGCACAGATTGCATATAAATTGAGATATGAAAAAAAATATTTAATTAGATTTTAGTGCTGATTTTTTCATACAGAAAAATTAATATTTTATATATATATACATATTTTGTAATAAATTTCTAAAAGGCTGCAGTGAAACTGCAAAAAAAATGCAGTTGAAAGACCGCAGTGATTTGTCACAAATCATTGCAGTTTTTTTTAAGTCGACATAACTACACATTTACTGCAGTAAATACTTTTTTACATTAAAAACTTACTTATTATTATTGCTTACTTTTTTACATTAAAAAATTTTTCAATTTCATATGTTCAAATGATTTATTGTAGTACTTATTCCGGCTAGAATTACTGGAAAAATAAAAAGGGGCGAGCGAGCTTGGACCGCGTAGCTGTCTCAATGTGAATTGCTCTGCAATTCACAGGGGGTTGGCAAGCGTTAGCAAGTAGGGAGGCTGAGCCCCTAGTAAACATTGATTATACCAAGGGTGTCTGTAAAAACAGTAGAATTATTCAGGTCACCAAAAAGAAACAAGAGGTTCTTTATTTTAATGAACTACGGAAAGTTTGCAAAAAAAAAAAATACAGTTGGGAAACTACAGAGAATCTGCAGAAAAAATGCTGTTGGGAAACTACAGAAAATCTGCAGAAAAAATGCAGTTGGGAAACTGCGGTGATTTGGCCGATTCCACTACAGAATTTTTGAGGTTGATACAACTACAAAATTACTGCAGAATTTTTGAGGTTGATACAACTACAAAATTATTGCAGAATTTTTGAGGTTGATAAAACTACAAAATTACTGCAGAATTTTTTAAGTCTATTCAACTGCAAAATTACTGCAGTAATTTAGCAGTTGTATCGACTTAAAAAAAACTGTAGTCGAATCGGCCAAATCACCGCAGTTTCTCAACTGCATTTTTTTTGCAGATTTTCTGCAGTTCATTTTTAGCTGGGGGCAACTGTTGAGCAAGAACCAAAGATATATTTTAGACGTAAGTCAAGAAATTAAAAGTAGCAACTTTCCAAATTTCTTATCGAAGCTTGACACTGGCCCAATTTCACATGCCAGATGGCTGACTGGTGCAAATAGAGTCCTTCGACTTTACGTGAGCTTGGTAAACCCATAGGATGCCTTAAAAGCCATAGTGACATTTATTTTAAAATCTTACATGTCAGGTTTGAAATAAAATGCAGTAAGTACATTACAGATGGGCCTATTCATCTGTACTGGGCAATAGAAACATCTCGATACTTGCCTGACGACCGGAAGAAATGGCATTCCCTGTAATTGAACGAAACTCGTTCTTTGCTGACCCAGAAAACCTACTGATGGCAATGGTCTGTGATAAGAGGAGGCACATAAGAGAGCTAGAGGTATGAAGAGTGTTAAAAGCCAGGTAGACTGTTTCAAAAGGTAAAGGCATCAGAAACTTTATCACTACTACTTTAAACTTCGATGCGGCAATCTATACAGAATTAATTGATTGGAATGTAGCAAAATTATCGTCTCCACCCCTTTTACGGAGAGTAACCTATGAAAAAATACCTTCCCTCGTTCAATCAGGTGATATTTCAGAATGGGATGCTAAAAAAGTTCCCTGCCACACGCAAGCAGTCGAGCGGTGCGTCAAATTGGTAACGGAAGCATCGCTTAAGCTAGTGGGCCCCAATCAAGAGATGGATTCATCAGGGCCACATTGAAATCAAGGTCCATGATATCAGACTTTATCACCAAATAACAGCGCAAAGTTGAGTCTAAAAGTCAGACTTAAACAGATGAAATAACAAATTATGTATTTTAGTAATGTAAATAGCAAACACCCTCAATAGTTGGATGGAGGGAAGTGTGTGGGTGGAACTCGAAGTGCAGCCACCTCCCCGTGGTGAGTTCTGGGTTGATTAAATGTTATCAAATATCTGAACAAAGAGCTGCAAAATTTATATGCAAATGTTAACAATGGAACGAAAACTGACATCAGGTGATTACTTTCTGAATTCATCAAAATCACTCAAAATTGAAATTTTCCCGATTTTTATTGAGTTTGCGTAGTCGGAAGATATTTTCTAAACGCAATTTTTATTATTATTATTATTAAACAGTACAATCTGTAAATATTTTTTACTATAGCGATAAAAAATATATATACATAATTTTTTTTTTAATTCTGAAAAAATCGGAAATTTTCAATTTTTTTGAATTCTTAGGCGGTTTGCGCGATATATACGTAATTTTTTTTGTTTAATTTTGAAAAAGTCGGAATTTGTCAATTTTTTTGATTTCTTAGGCAGTTTGCGCGATCGAAAGATAAAGTCTGATTTGAATAATTTTTTCTTTGTTTTTCATGTATTTACCAATCGCAACTTTTCCGCACGACTCAAAAATATCATCTTGACTTTTTTCCTACCACCCTAATATTATATATACAGTAGACTTCCTAAAATCCACGACCCGCGTATCGTTGCAGATGTAAACAGTAAAACATATAGTTAAGTTGAAGGAACAAAATTCAAGGGGCGCTAAAATCAGCAGCGATGCCATTTTTATTTTAAACTATTTTTTTGTTAATCATGTTTTTTTTGGCTATTACAGCTAATTAACTACTAAATAATTTTAAAAAACGCATAGAACATTTGAAAAGTCAATGCCAGCAACTACTACCAATAGTCAAACAAAATATCAAACATTTTTTTGCAGCCCTGTATATGATCTATATATTTGTATGTATTCTACACAGTATGCTAAAATATGCTTCAGTTAGAAAAAAACATAGTACAATAATAAATTTCCCTTCAGCAATTTCCGTCTATAAACGGAAATATACGTGAGATCTTTTGAGCAACACCGTACATGATCTATAAAATTTATATGCACCACTTAATACGCAAAAAATTATTTGCATTGAAAAACGCGTACCACAACTTAAAACGAGCTACTAGACATTTTTTTTTCATAGAGAGTACTGTAACCAAATTCTTTTGAGTTACCCTGTAAATGAACGATACATTCCATGCACACCATATTGTAGTATAAAGTTCTTGCAGTGCACCTCAGTGATATGTATCAATTTGAATCTGTTTAAAATAGAGTAACATTATTTAAATACGGCACAAACGATTTTTCACCAAAGACCGTAATGTAAAGGAATTTTTTTGAGTGGCCCTGTAAAAGAAGCATAAATGCTACAAATTTCATTTTCAATTCCAAACATGGCATAGTAAACCCCAATAATATAATATCATTTTCAAGGCAATCCGAGTATATTTACGCGAGTTACAGAACAGACACACAAACTGAATTCATAAACACTTTTCAACTATATTGGAAAGTGTTAAAAACGGCGGAACAGTAGCCACTTTGCATCGGTATTAAATTTCAGTTTTAATATTTAATGATTTTTATTTTTATTTTTTCGCGATTTCATACGTAATTTTGACTATTATGGCTGAATGGAACAGGAAGGATTGATATTTCATCATTATTATGCATATTTAGTACTGCATCATTAATTATTATTCACTTGACCTTTATTTTTAACTAGCAAGCTACGCCCGCTACGCTGGTCAATTTCTCTTAACGAACCTTTAATCAAACAAAATATTGACATTTCATAATTCACTTTTATATTTTAACAGAATAATAAGGATACTATAATTTGTGACTCGTGCTATAGCCAATATACACGTCAGGACACGTCGCCCTTATCATTATCTTTTTACGCGTGAAGGTTTCGCTATGGTACTCTATGGTGAAATTTGGTAATTTTAGAAATTAATAGTTGAAAAATCGCAGAATCATTAGATCATTTTTCTTTAGAATTTGTTCTTAGAGCGCATTTAGATCTTATAAATAAAAATCATGCCGAACTTCAAGTTTCTAGCTCCTTCAGCATCGCAAAAATCGCAATTTTAGAACGTTTTTCGCTTCTGCACCCCCCTCGGGGTAGTGGCACCGACATAAAATATAGCCTATGTTGAAGCAGGGATTGTCACCATCCATTTGCCACCATCACTTTTGAAATCGCTTTAGTAGTTCCAGAGATTCCATAGAAATTGTAATTTAGAATGTTTTTAGAAAATTTTTTGCTTATTTCAGCCTTTTAAATTTCGAATTTTTTTAGACTTTGTTCTTATAGAGCATTTAAATCTTTAAGTAACGACCATACAAAATGTCAAGTTCCTAACTCCTTCAGTATTGAAAATATCATAATTTTGGAACGTTTTTCGCTCCTGTACCCTCTGCGGGTAGTAGCACTGACATAAAATTTAGCATATGTTGGAGCAGGGACTGTCACCATCCATTTGCCACCATCACTTTTGAAATCGGTTCTGTAGTTTCAGAGATTCCATAGAAATTGTAATTTAGAATGTTTTTAGAACGCTTCTTCCTCATCTCACCCTTTTAAATTTCGAATGTTTTTATAATTTGTTCTTAGAGAGCATTTACATGTTATAAGTAACTACCATACCAAATTTGATGCTTCTATCTCCTTCAGTATACAAAAAATCGAAATTTTAGAACGTTTTTCGCTCCTGCACCCCCCCTGGGGGTGGTGGCACCGACATAAAATATAGCCTATGTTGGAGCAGGGATTGTCACCATTAATTTGCCACCATCACTTTTAAAATCGCTTCAGTGGTTCCAGAGATTACCCTCTACAAACAAACAAACAATCTTTACTACTTTATATATTAGTATAGATAAGGGGGAATTAGCCCCTTGTTCCCCCCTTCATACTTAACCAATCAATCCCGAAAACTAATCAGGGATGCGCCTTAACACAGTGAACCTATAAATGAAATTTGAAGGAAATGGGATAATTCTGCATGAAAAACCCATTTACATAAATTAAGGGGGGGGGGGAATTAGCCCCCGATCCCCCCTTTATACTTAACTAATCAATCCCGAAAACTAATCAAGGAAGCGCCTTAACTCAGTGAATCTATAAACAAAATTTGAAGGAAAACGGAATAATTCTGCATGAAAAACCCATTAATATAAATTAAGGGGGGGATTAGCCCCCCCCTCGTTCCCCCCTTTATACTCAGCCAATCAATCCCGAAAATTATCATGCAAGCGCCTTAACACAGTGAACCTATAAACAAAATTTGAAGGAAAACGGAATAATTCTGCATGAAAAACCCATTTATATAAATTAAGGGGGGGATTAACCCCCCGTTCCCCCCTTTATGCTTAACCAATCAATCGAGAAAAGTAATCAGGGAAGCGTCTTAACCCAATGAACCAATAAACAAAATTTGAAGGAAAACGGAATAATTCTGCATGAAAAACCCATTTATATAAATTAGGGGGGGGATTAGCCCCCCCCCGATCCCCCAACCTCTATACTTAACTAATCAAACCCGTAAACTAATCAGGGAAGCGCCTTAACTCAGTGAACCTATAAAAAAATTTGAAGGGAAACGGAATAATTCTGCATGAAAAACCCATTTATATAAATTAAGGGGGGGGGGATTAGACCCTTGTTCCCCCCCTTTATACTTGACCAATCAATCCCGAAAACTAATCAGGGAAGCGCCTTAACTCAGTGAACCTATAAACAAAATTTGATGGAAAACGGAATAATTCTGCATGAAAAACCCATTTATATAAATTAAGGGGGGGGGGGGAATTAGCCCCTTGTTCCCCCCCTTTTATACTTAACCAATCAATCCCGAAAACTAATCAGGGAAGCGCCTTAACACAGTGAACCTATAAACAAAATTTGAAGGAAAACGGATATTCTATGAAGAGTTATCGCATTACGTACGTACATACATACATACAGAACCGGCTGCCAAGCTCTCAGGGCTTGACAGCCAGTGTGATAACTGAAAAATCGCAATTTTAGAACGTTTTTTGCTCCTGCACCCCCTGGGGTTAGTGGCACCGACATAAAATATAGCCTATGTTGGAGCAGGAGTTGTCACCATCAATTTGCCACCATCACTTTTGAAATCGGTTCGGTAGTTCCAGAGATTACCCCCTACAAACAAACAAACAAGAATTACTCCTTTATAATATTAGTATAGATATACACTGCTGGACAATTGCTAAGGACGGATAACACTATCACCCATAGCAACCACAAAATGAAAGGAAGCAAAATGTGGAAAATTAATAAGTGTGGAAAAAATAAGTGCTGGATATAGTAAGAAGAGGTGTGCGTATGCAAATTTTCTTTTCCACGTCTGTTCATCACGTGATAGCGCTGATATGAGCTGTAAAGGATTTGACGCGTGTGGACAGTTGTTGTTCCAAGTCAAAGTTTTACAGGAAAGACTTAATTGACGAACTTGAAATTTTCGGCATGTCTTCCCGATATCACTTAGATGATTTAATGCATGGCCGAATTATTGGAAAGATCGAAGAAGGGCGAAAAATAACAGATGTTGCCAGGGAGTTCGACATCGTCCACAGTGTTGTTTCACGGTTGTGGAAATCATTTAAAACTACTGGAATATGTAGCAGGCGTCACGGGGGAGGTCGTGTTAGAAGTACAACGCCTGCAGGAGATAGATACATTGTCCTATCCGAAAAAAGGAACCGACGCACCACAGCTCAGTAGGTGGCAAATCAGTTTCTTGCTGCCACAGGACTGAAGATCTCCCGAAAAACTGTAGCCAGACGTTTGAGGGACGGGGGATTATACGCCCACAGACCTGTTGTGTGTGTCCCATTGACCAGACAGCAGCGTACTGCCCGTTTGCAATGATGTCGTGAGCATCGCAACCGGACTGGACAGGACTGGGCATGCGTACTATTTTCAGATGAGAGTAGGTTCAGTCTGTCATCGGACTGCAGACGCCAACTGATCTGGCGTGAGAATGGTACTGCTTATCGTCCAGAAAATATCCAGGAAAGGGACAGATATCAGACATGCAGTGTCATGGTATGGGTCGGCATCATGATCAATGGCCGCACCCATAAAAATTCCCTAACTTGACCACTTCCGTATGTTGACCACTTAGTTACAGTCCCTTGGGTGGTCAACTTATGGAGGTTCTACTGTATGTCGATTATTTATGTTGTTTAATGGTTATTATTAACAAAAGTTTTACTATACATACATACATACATATATATATATATATATATATATATATATATATGTAATAATATTTTTTTTTTCCTTCTTTTCGCCATTTTCTTAGTCCTTATTGCAAATTATCACCATTCTATTAATTATCTGTCTTTTATTTATATCTTAAATCCCCTGTTTGGTTTATTTCCATATCTTAGTCAAAATATTCTTTAAATCCTTTTTCTAAAAATTATTCTAAATTGCAAAAACTTCCTAAAACGCATTTGATTAAATTCCTTTTATTGAGACATTGAAATTTATTCTTTCAGAATATTTTTTCTTCACATTCTTTTTATTTTATTATTTTCAGATATCGTTCGATGTCCCATCATCCTCTGCTTTCGCGCGCTGACTTTATCTTCAAACTTCACCCGAATCCAGTAATAAGTTCTTATTTTTACGTCTTGTTAACCCTCCCTTAACCTAATTTCCTAGCCATTGACGTTTGAGTTTTTCCATCGCTCTCTTCATGGCCACACCCCTTTTTACAAACTATTGGATGATCATATTCGCGCTTTCGTAACCATACACCAATTTTTTGAGTATAAAACATACTGCACGGGGACGGACCGTCAGAATTTTGCTCTAAATTGGTTGTTAAAATAATACGCGACTCCAGTGACCCCCATCCTCAACTCAACATTGCATTTCTCATTGTACATAGTGTATCTATTAAGTGTATCGTATTCTCTTCAATATCTGGTATCTCTACGATGGTTAGCTTCTTATTTCTTTGATGACAACTTGTTACTCTGCATCATGTAACTCACAGAACTGCTTGTATTTTATACAACCATGTGAACTTCACGCCTCTAGTGAGTCTCTTTAATATGACTCATGTAGTCATAATGATTTCTCTACTAATAAAACATTGATTTTCTTGCAACAAGTATCTTATTCTTGAACTACTGCTCTGGTGTATTTATCGAGTGATTCTGTGGAATTAATTACATTAGAACGAATGTTTACTTACTCGAACTTAAAAAATTATAGTGCAACTTCAACATCACGAAAAAACCGGTCGAATACCGGTCAATACTGATAACCTTCCTTCCGTATCTGACTTTCGGCGAATCAATTTCAATGCTTTTAAGGATGTGACGACTGCGTACTTTCCATGTCATCAGTGGTGTCTACACCATAATAAAGAAACCGGTAGTCACTAATGCCATTCATTTCGTACCTGAAATACATCGTAATATATATATATATATATATATATATAATATAAGTATTATTTTGGCTTATATATATATAAGTATATATATAATAAAACTTTTGTTAATATTAAACCACATAAATAATCGGCATATACAGTGTGATTCATAAATATCGAAACAATAGGCTATCTCCTTAAATATTGCCACTAGGCACATACTTCCAATTGCAAAGTTTCATAAAAAAAGGTGCAAAATTTGATGAGATAAGTTGCAACTCCATGGGGGGGGGGGTCTATTTGAGAAAATACAAAAATTAAATTTTTATACGGCCCCCGTAGAATAAAATTTCCAATTAGGAAAATTTTCCTTATCCATTCCTGAATTAAACAAAAAAAAATTCCATCTTGATATCTGCAAAACTCAGAGAGATATGTCCTTTTTAATAATTCGTGATGTTTCAAGGGATCAGACACAAATTGAAATGCGTGTAATTCTAGAAACAATGTTACTGTAAGGTGTCAGTGAAACATTTATTTTTTATTTATTTATTTATTTATAGAGTTAGAATTTTGAATTTTTTGTGATAATTAACCATATAATTTGTAAACAGAATCACATCATAAGACTTCTTACAAAATTTCCAAAAATTCAAAATAATTTAAAATTGTTAGAACTCGAAATATTATTTGCCGAACTGAATTTTTTTCTTTCAATTAAACAGAAATATATAAGTTTTCATTTTGATTCAGCATTTAAAACAAATATTAATTAAAAAAAATTAATAATATTTAAAATATAAATTTAAAAAAAAAGATGCAACTTATTTTAAATAAATCATATATTCAAAAGTGATTTTTTTTTTCAAATTTGCCAAATTAAAATTTAAGGAAAATATTTGAAAAAGATATATTTTGTTTGAACCATTTATATTTAACAGTTATTCACTTATATCAATTTAAATATGAGAAATGCTGAAAAAAACCCATGATGCAGAAAAATGCATTTATAGTTTTAAACAAAGATTGGCTCCTAATAGAGCGTTTAAATTTTTTTTTTAAAGTTTCCAGATGAGTAAGTAACTCCTTCCTGTAGTTTCAATTTCTGATTTAGTTCAATTTGTGCCATTCTCACCTTCTTTCTTTACTGTTTAGATGTGTCAGTTGATTTAAACAAAACTTTTCTAACATAATATGGGGATAGATGAGTTTTTTGATATTATGCGAAAGAAAGCCCTTTTTATGGAAGATGCACTTAATTTTATGTAATTCATTATCTAGACAGGTGTCTGCGCATATTTCAGGTTTCTGCACAGGCAGAAATTTGTACGAAAAATTCCCATTTTTCTTAAGATACAATTAAGATTATTTAAAGAATACTACATACAGATTTATAAGAAAATTTTATGGTATATTTTAGATTACTATGTGTTCGCATGAAAAAAACATAGCTGCCAAACCTCCCATTAATCCTCCGTAATATGTAGATTAATTTGAACCAGTTAACAACTTTGAAACCAGAAAATGTATTTAATGAAACTTTGACTTATTTAATTTAAAGGTTTTAAGTCGAAGTTATTCAATTGAATTTCTTAAAAGAGTTTCTGGTTCGAGCGTATTTAACCTGGGTAAAATACACACACTTATAACGGAATAATACTGGGAATTCAAAAAATACGCAATGGCAAATTTAATGATTATTTTTTTTAATTTAATGATGAATTTTATACTTTTAGACTATTGCATTCAAATAAAGATTTATTTTTAAAAAACAATATCGTTTGAAATAAATGAAAAATAGGTTTAAAAACATAACTTTTGAAGGTGTATAGCAAAAAATAGATTTTGGAAAATATTTCTGTGTAATATATTAAAATATATTTCCAATGATTCCGTTAACAGAAGTTTCATTATCGCTATTACTATTGTTACAAAACTTATTGCCTGTCTGACACGTCCTAAGAACAATAAAAACACGGGCCGGCCCGGCCCGGCCCGGCCAGCGGGTTGCGCCGGTGACGGGCCTGTTGCCAAGAACGGGCTCATGCAGACCTCCAGCATATTTCTAAATCACGTTTAACGCAAAAATCTATACGCTGTTATTTTATATTTAAAAGTTAATGCATTGTCTTAGATCGACTTTTAATAATGTGTAAATTTATGGTCGATCCCTAACTTACATTGCAAATGAACAGATATCTCGTCGGTCAGAGGTATGCGTAAGTGGTGTAAGTCACGAATTTTGGATTTTAATATCTCTTTGAATTTTGCAGATATCAAGATGGATTTTTTTTTGTTTAATTCAGAAATGGATAAGGAAAAATTTCCTAATTAGAAATTTTATCCTACGGGGACCGTGTAAACATTTAATTTTTGTATTTTCTCAAATAGACCCCTAATGGAGTTGCAACCTATCTCATCAAATTTTGCACCTTTTTTTATGAAATTTTGCAATTGGAAGTATGTGCCTA
Organism: Maratus michaelseni; assembly: GCA_963931845.1. NCBI lineage: Eukaryota > Metazoa > Arthropoda > Arachnida > Araneae > Salticidae > Maratus > Maratus michaelseni. The sequence goes on from OZ007596.1 coordinate 57,168,012, forward strand.
AGGGCAATATTTAAGGAGATAGCCTATTGTTTCGATATTTATGAATCACACTGTATATAGATATATGTATATAAGAGAATAACCTAGATAAGAAGTCAGACGAAAGTTTTTGACATTGAGAGAATTAAACGGCTAAAATGGAAATGGTTTGGGCACATTGTAGGAAGACAAGACAATAGATGGAGCACAAACACCCTACAGTGGTATCCCAGAGATGTAAAACGGCCAAGCAGACGACCTCAAATAAGATGAAGTGACCAAGTCAGAAAAGTGGCCGGTGTTATTTTGGATGACTAAAGCACTAGACAGGCAACAATGGAAAATTCTGGGGGAGACCTACATCCAGCAGTGGATTGAAAACGGTTGATGAGGATGATGATGATGATATAAGATTTTCGCAAGTTGAAAAAAAAAACCCACATTATTTTCGATAGTAAAAACCATCGCTAAAATGTCCAATTTTGTATATATTTTCTACAGGTTCAAGAGAGGTTTGAAATGACGAAATTTGACAGAAGTTTGATAGTGGATTAGGAAACCTGCAGTTATTTTAGACTATTATTTCTTTTTGAATTTATTTATTTATGTTTTATATTAATAAAAAATGTATGTTAATATGCAAAAAACACAATAAGAAAAGTTTTTATATTTTTCGAAAAAATTAATCATGCAAAACTAGCATTGGCAGGATTTTGAAATCCAGGTACTATATTATTGAGTCGTCATTTCTTCTTTGGCTCATTATGTTGAATATGGCTTATTACGTTGTCTCTCAATTATACTTGAGAAAAAAATATATATTTCTAAAATAAATAAATAAATAAATAAAACAACTAAAAATTAAAAATCCATAAAAATAAATCTTTTTTTTTTTAATAAAAAAAAAAAATAAAAATAAAATATGTACAGGTTGTAGAAAATGTATTATTATTATTATTTTTATTAAAAATAAACATGTAAATCCATTAACTTCTTCAAAAGTTATCTTGGTAAAATAGCTAAAAAACAGTGTTTCGAGATAATTGAAATTAAAGAATTATTTAATTTTGAGATAATAGGAATTAAACGTCATTTGCCTTTGTTACATTTCGTAGGACTCTAATTTTAGGAATTTTGCAATAGGATCACCTATATGACATTCCTAAAAGGGTCAAACATTACAAAAATTAAAAAGAATTATTTTTACAATTTCCAACATAGTTGGAAAGTGTTTATGAATTCGGTTTTTCTGTTCGTCTGTATGTCTGTCTGCCGCCTGACGTGCTCTAACTCGTGTAAATATACCTGAATTGTCATGCAATTGATATATGTTATTGAGGTTTACTATGGCATGTTCGGTATTGAAAATGAAGTGTGTCGCACTTATAGTTTTATCACAGGCACACTCAAAATAATTCCGTTACATTACGGTTTATAGGGAAAAGCACTTGCGGTTTGTTTTAATGATGTTACACAATTTAACATATTGAAATGGATATATATCACTGAGGTGCACTACAAGAGTTACTATAGAATAGGGTGTGCATAACATTTATTTACTTTTATATTACTTTTGTCCCTTTACAGGGACACTCGAAAGAATTCTGTTACATTACGGTCTATGGAGGAAAAACGTTTGTGCTTTATTTTAATAATGTTTCACTGTTTCAAACATATTGAAATTGATATATATCACTGAGGTTCATTTCAAGAGGCTTACTATGTAATATTCTGTGCAGGAGATACATCGATCCTTTACATGGACGCACAAAAGCAGTCTGTTAAAGTACTGTCTGTTAACAATAATTGATGGAAGTGCATTTTCAGTTGCAGAACGCGTTTTTAAATTTAACAAATTTTTTGGGTCAGAAAGGATCTCTACTCTAGTACATTTCCGTTTACTGACGGAAATTCCAGAAGGGGAATTTTAAACTTTGCTACTCGTTTCCTAATTCAACTAAAATTTAACATTGTATGCAGTATATATACAAATCTATAGATCATGTACAGAATCATATACAGGCACAAAAAATTTAGGGTAGTTTTCCGAATATTGTTGGTAATTTCTAAAATTTGGTTTATAAACGTGTTATGAGTTTTCCAAATTGTTTACTTACAAAGGAATCACTTTTGTTGCAGTCGCACCTAGCATCGAGACCTGATAGCACTGTACATAAAAGTTAGAGAATCAATAAAATTTCTCTGTTAAAATCATATTTTATATATTTTTTATACTTTTAATTTTTATCATTGGATTTTTATTTGTTCATTTCACGCCAAAAGCGAGTTAAGTCGCCAAATATCGTGCTACGAATCCAAACCACTTATCACTCACACACAGCAGAAGATTATGACATTCGGACAGAGTTGCCGAGGGAAATTCTACGGTAACGAATAAAACCACTGTCGAGCCGCCAAAAACACAATTATAATGTTGTATTTTTTCAAAATGAAATTCGTAGGTTTTTTAAGGAATTTAAAAAAAAATTTCAATATTTTATTCTTACTATTAACTAATTTATAATTTACTAGGGGCTCTGCCCCCTGCTCGCTACGCTCACCAACCCCCGTTCTGATTTCACAGCCTCTTAAAACCTGGTAATGTATCCTGTTTTAAAAAGATGATGGTGATATCACGAACGGCGACTTTCTTCTGTAATCAGGTTATAATGCTTTTTCATTTAATTCATCTTTTTTATTTTTAATATTCATTTGTAAACCCGATTTTTATGACGTAATTTTCTTTTTTTCCTGCTCACGCACCAAATTATACAAATTGACATAATTTTTATTTTAAATAACGAAAAAACAAATAAATTAGTATAACATTAATAAAAATATAAATTAAACGTCGAAATAAAAGTAACTTGATGACGTAAACACGTGTTGTCAAGTGAATGTGACATTTTCGATCAACCATTATTGGCATTTAATCTTACAAGTACCTAGTAGACCAATCCTCGCTCGGTAATTTTTTTCAACAGGTATTATTTTATTTTATTTTATTTTATTTTTTTGCTAGCTTATTTTAATTACTTTTTTTTATTCATGGAATTTTCCAATCGAATTTTAACACAATTCCTGATAGGCAAGAATTATATAAATTATGTTGAAAAGTGTTTTGCCGATGACAATACAACATTTTAATATTCTTACAACTTAATTATAAATTAACCAGAGGGCCCATGCGAGGATTTCGCACTGAAATCTAATATTTTTTAGGTACTTCTCTATTATGCTGTCGACCACTTTTCATAACAAAAAACTATCGCCAAATTGTAAGATTAAACGCCAAAAATGCAGTCCCATTTACTTGATGTCAGAAGCATTATACGTGTTTGTTAAATCATCAAGTGGTTTTTAATTCAACATTTGCGTGTATTTTTCATTATGTTTTACTGGTTTATTAGTTATTTCATTAATTAAAATAACAGTTGTGTCCTTAAATTCTTATATTTTATTTATTTATTTTGATATTCCAATGCCAACGTTCTCCCGTTTATTTGGCGGTAGTTTTTTGTTATGAAAAGTGGTCAACGGAATGAAAGAGAAGTACCATTTTCTATCAATATGTAATAGTTATTAGATGCAGGCTTAAACTTCTAAAGAAAAAGCAAGGATAAAAATATCTGTAAACAACATTTAGTTGTTAGTCAATCCAGAATATCATCTAATTTATTCCATCAAAGTTAGAGTAAAAACTGATCCAAGATTGCTAAAGGCACGCGCGAGAAAAAAAAAAATTACAATCGTATTTTAACTGCATTAGAGGATGACGTCATCCGCTTCGGGAAAAACATGAGACATAGAAATATAAATCTAAACATTTCAATTTAAATCTCTCTTTTTAATCATAAATATAAAATAAACCCGTGCGGTGTTTTTTATAATAATTGCTGAGCATCATATAATAAGGTATTTTATTTTTTTTGGCAACAATGTTTTGAGGAAAACCTTTCATTTCATTTAGGAAAATAATGCCGATTTAATTTTTAATTATCAGCAATTTTTAATCGAAAACATGTTTTAACGAAATGTTAAGTGTGCTATGTCAGAAGCGTTTTCAAAATCCTTTCATATGCTATCTCATTCGTCGTTCTGCGTTTCGTATTTTCAGAAAAAAAGGGATGTTGACAGGAGAAATAACGCTTTCATCAATTAATAATTAAATATCAATAAATTTACGATTACACGATGACAAATAAATTTAAATGAGTAAAAAGATAATTTAAATAATATTTCATTTTTCTTTCTGATTCTCTTTTGTTGATAAATAAACAGAGCAAAAAGTATATATTTCAAATAAATTCATTATTTTGAGCTTCCTGTCAAACGTATAAAAAAGAAGTGAATTTTTCATAATAGAGGTCTTTGCCCAGGCCAAATTAATGCATTGTAATAGATATTTTACGTAAAAAATATGAATTGCGGTTAAAAAAATTCCGCGGTATTTTCAAGATGACCATTGGTTGCTTATAAAAGAGTGTTTTTAAAAAACTATTTTTGGTATTTCCGCATTATCCCGTCAACCATTTTCCATAAAATAAACTATCGCCAAAGTAATCACCAGACTCAAACTCTAACGCCAAATAAATAAATGGGTAAATGTTGGCATTGGAAAAAAAAAAAAAAAAAAAAAAAAAAATCGGAAAAGCTAAGCTGCATTCACTCAAGTGTCAACTATCAATATTTTATTAAAATAAATTTTAAAATGTATTAAGGAAAACAGAAAAAAAATAATATTGGATATTTATTTATTTACAATATTTTTCATAATTATCCCTCTCGACAGATGAATGTTTGTGACGTCAGTAGAAACTGATCTAATCTATGTAACTATGCATCACTAAATTTTTTCATTTCTTTTACCGCTTTTAAAATTTTGTCGAGGCTGTTTAAAAACACAATTGTTAGTTAAAAAGGATACTACACTCACACAAAAATACTCGCTGGCTTACTTTAGTCCTGTGGGATATATTTGTTTTAATATCTCGTTTGCATTTCAATATTTATGAATGTTTTTTTTCCTTTTTTTCTTTTTTTGGTACATTTTGGTTCGAAAAGCACCCACTTTTTTGGACATTGGATAGCTAAAGTCGATCTGGACAAAGAACTTTCTATACTTTTTCGATTTTGTTTCAAGACTTGTTTTTTATACCACGTCGAGTTTTAAACAAAGAAAACGTGTTTTCTCGAATTAGTGACCTATCTAGATCGATTTCTTGTGCTCGAATTAGTGTAGTCATTAATTTTTGTGAAAATCGTTAGTGCCGTTTTCGATATATAGCAGCATTCTTAGTGCTGAGTTCCTTTTAATAGATCAAAATGACCTTTCCCGAATTCGAAACCTAGCTAGATTGATTTCTCGTGCTCGAATTAGTATAGGCAACACGTTTCGTGTAAATCGTTTGAGTATTTTTCCATTTATAACAAAAAACATTTTCAGGGCTGAGTTTGTTTTACCCTGTAAAAACGAATTTTCTTGTATTCGGAACCTAGCTAGATCTTTTTTTCGTTCTCGATTTAATACAGGGGACAATTTTCGTGAAAATCTTCCACGTCGTTTACGATATCATTCATAATCAGGAAAATCTCTTGCTCGTTTAATATATATGAATAATCGGGAAAATCTCTTGCTCGTTTAATATATATGAATAATCGGGAAAATCTCTTGCTCGTTTAATATATATGAATAATCGGGAAAATCTCTTGCTCGTTTAATATATATGAATAATCGGGAAAATCTCTTGTTCGTTTAATATGAATTTGGCGACAGTAATTTGGTCGACAGGATAACTAACAAGAACCAATTGTATATATAGTGTTACGAATATTGTAAATAGCTAGTGTTTGTGCTTAAAAATAATGTAAATAGTTCAATTAAGCTCTATTCATAAGCTAATATTAATTTTTGTTGCATTGCGATATCTTAATTTGGTGATTTTTTGTAAGCGAGTAAACGCTATTGGATTTCAATAGGAGTCTATGGAAATTTGGCGAAATATTGGAAATAGCGTCAAGTTGGCAGCTAATTTTGGCCGCCAAATTTGGCGATATGTCGCCAAGTTGGCGCTAAAATATGCGACAGACTCGGCTCCCTTCCTCTTGGTAACCCCTCTAATAGCGTCCATCCTATCTAAATTCTCTACTTTCATGTTAATCCCCGTAAGAAAAGTCAGAAAGCTCTGACCAATCAGATACGTTTCGAGGTATTAGAAGGATTCATGTGTAAACACAATTTTTATGACGTAATTTTCTTTATTTCCTGCTTTCAACACGTGATCATTTAATTATTATTTTTAACTTTCATTATTGTTTTTAATAGTCTCGCGCAAATACATTTTTTATTTGAGACAAAATATAATCATTTGAGCTTTTTTGGCAACAATATAAAAAATGATTTTTTCAATAAAAGATTTTTTACTCGATTTTTAAAGATTTTTTGAGTTTTTATTGTCCGACCGTGATAATTTTTTGAATTTCTGAAAGCTTGTTATATTTCGCGTATGGTGGTATGATTTTCGAATCCGTAGGATGGCTAGAAAAAAAGTAATCGCTCCTCAAAAAAGTCCCTAATAAAAAAGCGATGAGACTAACCCGGAATATCTACGCAGATTTTCATTGGTCCATTTTTAAGCCAAAACTTTTTTTTATATATAGAAGGATATATAGAAGGAAAGTATTTTCTTTCAAACAATCTTCTATGTTAAAAGTGCGATAAGTGGTCTCAAAATTTGCATTTTCCGAAAGTTATGCTGGTGTAAAATCAAAAAATATGATTTTAACAGAAAAATTTCATCGATTCTCAAACTTCGTAATAGGGGGCTTTAAAATGCACCACGTCTCAATGCTAGGTGCGAGCTGCACCAAAAGTGGTTCCCTTGTTAGATATCATCTTCCACATTATTAAACGGTACAGATTTATAAAATTATTTTAGAAGTGTTGGAAAGTGTTACATAATCTATGCTTGATGCTTGTTTTTTCGTCCTTGATTTGTTTTATTGTAAGCCTTTGTGATTCACCGTAACACGGTAAAATATATTTCTGCACACAACCTATAAATAAATTTATGGGTTTTATTATTTATCCAGTTGTACATTATTCATAGCAGTCGTGTTATTCTACGGCTGAAGTATTCTTATTTCTTATTCAATCCACTAAACGCCAGAGTTGGATACCTGTACCACAAAAATCGTCATGAAGACATGTTTTCTTCTTTACGTTTTGTTTATTATTGTGCAACGAATGTTGCAATTGATGAAGGGAAGTATTAAATTAATGTCTGTGAAATGAGTTGCATATAAAGAGCATATTATATTTAAGATGTGTGTAAAGAGTTTAATTTTGCAACTAATAGAATACCGTTATAAGATCTTTCTTAATGACAATAACTACAGCTCTAGAATGGAGTTGATTATTACGTAAGTACGCTAAAATTATTTAATCGAATATTCATTTTTTAGTGTATAAAAGAAAATTAGTAGTTATATTTTACCAAGTTGAGTCAGAAGTTATTTCATATATTTGCTAACTTTTATTCGAAATCTTTATGTCATAGCTTGATTAGTTCAATATCTGCGCATTAGTACTCATCCATAGAGAAATCCATTTGAGTGATTTCATCACATGTGTATTTGTTGTATCTATTTATCATGACGCTCAGAAAACAAACAATTTGTGTTCAACACTCTAAAAACGGAACATTCTGATTGCATAAAGTTTGCATATTGTTTTGATAAAATAAATGTGTTGAGGAGAACTGTTTATGGATTATATATTTTAAAACGTCGAACTATATCATACGTGTTTTGAAGAAAATAATTAACTATGTTTTTAATGATAACTGTTAATGTATATATTTTATTGACAATACAAATAAATTTATTTAAGACAAATACTAGCTGACCCGCACGGCGGCGTTGCCCGGGCCCGTGATAATAAATAAATAATAATATATATATATATATTATTTTATATCTTTAACCCGATTTTGTATGAAATTATATTTTAAAATGAAAAATTCGCGACTAAATATTGATGTTTAGTGATAAAAGCGCTCATTTTCTTGTTCTTTTTGTCCGAACTTTTAGAAATCTTTATTGGTTATAAATAAAAAGGTTTTACAGCCCGTGTAAAAATTTTGTGAAGTAATATAGTTATCTAGTTGTAAAAGAATATTTTCTTCTCGCTTTTTTGTTTATTTGTTTGTTTTCGCGTTAGCTCCTTTAACATAGCAATTAAAAAATAGTTCTTATCTTCCAAACTCTTTGAAATTTAAATCGGTTATAAATATAACTGTATCCAAGTTCTCTTTAAAATTTTACGAAAAAATATGCATATTTAGTAGTGAAAACATGAGTTCTTTAAAAAAAAGATTTCAACGCAATGGCCATACTATGCCATTCGTTTCCAATCCATCCTTTTTAATCCACCTAGGCTAAACAGCTCTAGGCAAAACAGGTGTGGGCTAAACACGATTCCCGTTTCTGAGCGGAGAAGCTTTCAAAAAACATTGAAGCATGCGCAAAGAGGCGATTTTCGTGTGGAAAAGAGAGTGTGAATTTGACAGAATGCGCTTTTTGCTTTAAATATATAGATAACGTTAATTAACGAAAATAGTACTGTAAAAAGACAAATTTATACTACTACTGCTCTCCAAAAAAACATACTAATTTACCACTAAAAATAAGATGTAAATTCGTGTTATTTTACTTTTTCACTGATTAAAGAGCAAGAGCAGCAGCTACATAAACAAATGATTTAGAGAGTCCTGGTTTTGTTAAAGAACATAGACGGCATAAAGCAGTTCAAAGTTTTGAATTTTCAATTTTGCGCTTTAAAACCGAAGGATACTCAGGCAATACCAAAAATATATAATTTACACAAGGTGTCCCAAAATCGTTGACTTTTATTCCTTTTATATCGATCATGAACAAATATTACAAATTACAAAGTTCCGCAAAAAAAGGTACAGAATTTTATGAAATCGATTAAAATTTTCAGGGGATTAAATTGTAACATATACAAAACTTGAATTTTTATATGTTCCCCGTACAAAAAAAATTCCCAATGAGTAAAATGTGACTCATACACTTATAAAGTCATGTACAAAATTTCAGCATTTTATCATAAAAAGTCGCAGAGATATGAAAATACATAAATTCTGCCTTAAACCACTTTTCAAAGCCTGTATATGGGTTCGCAAAAACGGAAAAATCAAGTCGATGATCGCGTTTCAGGGGTCGTACAAAAATTGCAAAAGAAAACAATGATTGCATAAATAAATAATAATTGTGTTATTTATTAGTACAAAAGTATCTAAACTCTGTAATGACACGCCTGTTGCGATTATGTGACGCATCGATCAGAGGCAGTTCATTGCCTGTGCCATTTCCAAGTTTTATTCAGTAATTCGTCAGATAAAATTCTAAGGTATTTTTCAGGAAGCATAGTTTTGTAAATTTGTGAATAAAACTAAAGAGAAGAGGCATATTTTATTTGCTTATGATGCATTTCTGCGTTGCGTCATCTGCACTCTAGCTTTAAACATTTACATTTCAATTTATGATCAACCCCTCACTAACTTTGTTTAAACATATCTCTGCGACTTTTTATGATAAAATGCTGAAATTTTGACATGACCATATTAGTATATGGGGCACATTTTACTCACAGGAAATTTTTTGTACGGGGGCCGTATAAAAATTTAAATTTTGTATTTCTTTAAATTGAATTCCCTGAAAATTTTAATCAATTTCATAAAAGTATGTACCTTTTTTACATAACATTGTATTTTGTAACATATGACTATGATTAATATTTAAGGAGTAAAATTAACCGAGGTTTTCGGACACCATGTATAGTTTCGTAACATATAAATCACCAAAAATTTAAGGCTCCCCATTATTGAGAACTGAAATTCTCCATACCAATGTTAATTCTATGGGTTTGGAATGAATTCGTGCTTTTCAAATTTCTTATCAGAAAAAAAAGTACTTCTCTTTTCTGTACTTGGGTGCTCTAACCCTACAAGATACGTTTGCCAACCCCCATCCAGGTGCCAAAAACACTTTAATTTGCTCTGTTTTTAAAAGATTAGCCGCCTGCGGAACATTAAATGATATCATCACGACCAGTGGCGATCTTCTGTAATCGGGTTACCGTTCATTTCCCTTTGACTGGCGAATTTTTCGGATGGCCAACATCGCATCCACCGTTATCACGACACCTGACGGCTATTTTCTTGATTGATTAAGAAAGATCAATCTCATCAAAAAGTCACCTGTAAAAAATGCAGCCAAGTCTCGTAACTCATTTACCGTAAAAAGTACTGAGATCGTATAAAGCCAAGTTTAACTATCTTATTAACTCTGAAATTTTCATTCACAAATCACTCCTAGTCTCTACATCTTTAGTTAATTATTATTTTGTGACTTGGCAATTACGCAGCACAGGGAAGTTATTACACCTTACTATGTTATGGGATGGGATGGGATAATTTAATTAAGGCAAATTATATACGCACAGGGAAGTTATTACACTTTAATATATGTTATAGTATTATTTGATTAAGACTAACTATATACATCACATTCTCGTGCTACGTAATTGCCAAGTCACAAAATAATAATTAACTAAAGATGTAGAGACTAGGAGTGATTTGTGAATGAAAATTTCAGAGTTAATAAGATAGTTAAACTTGGCTTTATACGATCTCAGTACTTTTTACGGTAAATGAGTTACGAGACTTGGCTGCATTTTTTACAGGTGACTTTTTGATGAGATTTCACTTCTTTTTGTAAGTAATCCTCCTTTTCTTGATATTGGGTTCTTTTTGCAGATCATCCACTGATTTTCGCTAAGCCCACACTCTGTCCCTATTATTTACAGGTATCAAAATTTTGAAGCTTTAGTTTCGTTTGCAAAGTACTGTAGATAAAAAGAGATTTCAGGTTCCTAGACGAGCACTAAGTTATGGGAGGGGGAGTGTCAAACGTACTCTCAATTGCTTCCAGGATAGGTGAAATCCATCTGAATATTACTCGCAGCCCTAGATACTTGATATTTAACATAAAAGAACTTTTTTGTATAAAAAGAAAGCCAAAATTAAAATTTCCGGAAATTTCGAATAAATCAAACTATATTCTTTTTTTTCGATGTTTTTTTTTTCGTTTTTTTTTTTTTTTTGGCTTTTTTTTTTATTATTTACAGATTTTTTAATTTTTCCTTACTTTGTGTACTAAACCCTGCCTTTCTGCCAAATGTCAAGCTTCTAGGACTACAAAATCGAATTATTTTCAAATTTTCGACTTTTTATAAATTTATTGATTTTTCAATTTTAATTCTAAGTTACCTGATTGTCATGCCAATATAGTAATTATTTGATCCGTCTTCTTAGGATCATTTAGGTTCAATTTAGAGATAAATCAAGTGAATCTTAGAGTCACCATGATTTTATTTAGAAAGGACTATGAAGCCATAACCAGCCAGTAATGTCGGTAGGGTAGGGGGAGCTGTGAAAATTTTTGTGGGGCTAACTTCATTTAGCAATCCATATTTCCTATGTGAAGTAAATAGAGTACAACCTGTGAAAGAAAACAAACCTGTCTATAAAGAAATCGCCTATATCGTAGCCAGTCTATAGCGGAACTTTTCTATAACGAAATTCGTAAACGAAAGAAAAGAAAACCATAATCCGGGGGAAATAACATAAAACAATTAGAGGCGTTGTACTAGCTAATAGGGCAATTATCTTAAAACTAATGTTTCTAGCAGTATCAAATTGTTTTCGAATTTTCGATTTTTTAAAGATATTTCAATTTTTCGATTTTATTTTCGAATTTAACGAATTTTTTAATTGTTCCTTTTATTGAATAGTAAATACTACCTTTACACCATGGTTTAATTTTCTAAGACTACAAAATAAAATTATTTTCAATTTTTGATTTTTTCGAATTTTTTTTTATAATTTTCTGGATTTTTTAATTTTTTCTTATTTTGTATTCTTTATTACAAATTTCAAGTTTCTAGCGCTACAAAATCGAATTATTTTGAAATTTCCGATCTTTTTCGAGTTTTTTTATTCTATTTTCGAATTTATTGTGTTTTAATTTTTCCTTTTTCTGTATCCTAAACGATAAGTTTACGCCGAATTTTAAGTTCTAAAGCTACAAAATCGAATTTTTTTCAATTTTTCGAATTTTACAGATTTTTTATTTATTTCTTTTTTTTGTATCCTAAATACTACCTTTATTCCAAATTTTAAGTTTCTATCTTTACAAAATCGAATTATTTTCAAATTTTCGTTTTTTTTTTCGATTTTTTTATTTTATTTTCAATTTTTGTTGTGTTTTTAATTTTTTCTTTTTCTGAATCTTAACCACTACCTTTACACCAAATTTTCAGTTTCTAAGACTACGAGATCATATTATTTTCAATTTCTCTCTTTTTCTTTCTTTCTTTCTAAATTTTTTTTTTTGAATTTTTTTTTTTTGAAATTTTCTATTTTTTTTTAAATTATCCATATTTTTTAATGTTTCCTTATTTAGTATCTTAAATATTACCTTTATTCCAAATTTCAAGTTTCTAGCGCTAAGAAATCGAATTATTTTCAAAATTTTCTTATTTTTCGATTTCTTTCGATTTTTTTATTTTATTTTCGAATTTTATTGCGTCTTTATTTTAACTTATTCTGAATCCTAAACACTATCTTTACCGCGAATTTAAAGTTTCTAAGGCCAAAAGATCAAATTATTTCAATTTTTTTCGAATTTTTGATTTTTTTTTTCTAATTTTCTGGATTTTTTCATTTTTTTCTTATTTTGCATCCTAAATACTACCTTTATTCCGAATTTCAAGTTTCTAGCGAACAAAATTGGATTATTTGAAAATTTTCGATTTTATTTTCTTTCTTTTTTTTTTTTTTTTTTTTGTGTGTGTGTGTGCGTTTTTGATGTTTCTTTTTCTGAATTCTAAACACTACCTTCACACCAAATTTTAAGTTTTTAAGACTACAAGATCGTGTTATTTTCAATTTTCAATTTTGTTCGATTTTTTTGAATTTTCGAATGTTTTTTTTTTTTTTTTTTTTAATTTTCCGGATTTTATAATTTTTTCTTTTTTTGTATCCGAAACACTAGCTTTATTCAAAATTTTAAGTTTCTGTGGCTCGGGATCTACCCAATCTTTTTGATGACGCGAGAGTGAGTGTGTGTTTGAGTGACAAAAAATCGAAACTTTGAGTTCATATATCGTGTGCACTAATTTATGGGTATTTTTTGAATGATCCATATTTTTTAAATTTTTCCTTATTTAGTATCTTAAATATTACCTTTATTCGAAATTTCAAGTTTCTAGCGCTATAAAATCGAATTATTTTCAAATTTTCCTTATTTTTCGATTTTTCCGATTTTTTGATTTTATTTTCGAATTTTATTGCGTTTTTTATTTTAACTTATTCTTAATCCTAAACACTATCTTTGCTGCGAATTTTAAGTTTCTAAGGCTAAAAAATCAAATTATTTTAATTTTTTAAATTTTTTCCGAATTTTTAATTTTTTTTTCGAATTTTCCGGAATTTTTAATTTTTCCTTATTTTGCATCCTAAATACTACCTTTATTCCGAATTCCAAGTTTCTAGCGCAACAAAATCGGATTATTTGAAATTTTTCGATTTTTTCAATTTTGCTTTCGATTTTTTTGGTGTTTTTTATGTTTTCTTTTTCTGGATACTAAACATTACCTTCACACCGAATCTTAAGTTTCTAAGACTACAAGATCGTATTATTTTCAATTTTCAATTTTGATGGAATTTGTTGAATTTTCGAATGTTTCTTTTTCGAATTTTCCGGATTTTATAATTTTTCCTTTCTTTGTATCCTAAATGCTACCTTTTTTCCAAATGTCAAGTTTCTAGGGCTACGGGATCTACCTAATCTTTTTGATGACGTGTGAACGAGTGAGTGAGTGAGTGACAAAAAATCGAATGTTTGAGTTCATATATCGTCTGAACTAGAAAAGACAGAAAGTTGTAATTTTAAATTTTGGTCCTGTGTGCCAAATACTCTAGAAAAACGAAGTTTAAAATTTTTAGGATACTCCAGCGCGGAGATATGGGGGGAGGGGGTCAAAAGTGCCCTAAGTTGCTTCCAGAAAAGTATGCTTACGGCTGTCCTCTCTCGACTTGGCGGAGGCACTGCCGTGCCTCCAGATAAATCAAGAGAATCTTAGAATCACCATGATTTTATTTAGAAAGGACTATCAAGCCATAACCAACCAGTAATGTCGGGAGGGAGGGAGAGATGTGAAAATTTTTGTGCGACCAACATCTTTTAACAACAAATATTTCATATATAAATTAAATAGAGTAAAGCCTGTGAAAGAAAATGAACCTGTCTATAAAAAAAAGGTCTATAACGTAGCCAGTCTATAGCGGAACTTTTCTATTACAAAATTCGTAAACAAAAGAAAAGAAAAGCATAATCCGGGGAAAATAACACAAAACAATAACGGAAGGTGTACTAGCTAATAGGACAATTATCTTAAAATCTATCTAAAACAAACTATCCCCATCCTGTGGGATTTGTTTTTCAATGTTTTACTTTATTTAATGCAAAACATAGATTGCATCCGACAACTCATAAAAAAGTCCTCCCGCCTGTACCGGCAGGAAAAGGTAGCTTTCCTATATCTTCGTTTTAAAATTTTAGCTAATGTTACTCGAAAACAGAAAGTTAAAATGCAAAGAAACCGTTTACAAAAGATTCGTTTACACTGAATTTGAATAAGAAATTCGCCAAATTATTGAGCTATAGCCAAGTTGGCTTCATTTATCAAGACTTATTTTTGTCGCCAAATTTGGCGAGATTTCGCCAATTGTCGCCAAGTTTGGCGAGAATTTGGCGCTAATGGATATGAATATATAGTTTTATGTGTATGATTGGGAAAATGATTACAACAATGAAAGAAAATGATTTGCGAGAAATCGCGTTCACCAAAACTTATAAATTTATATTAAAATCATTAAAATTACAGACATTACAATACACTTTCATAAAACATTAAAAACATATTAAAATTGGACGTTTCGGATTTACATGGAAAATCCCTCTTCAACAACAACATTTCACTTAGCGTAAATCATAGTTCAAAAATATCAACAAATAGAAAATGCAACGTATCAAAATTTCGAAGTCAAAGTTACAGTTATTATAACACGGAGTATTCATTCGGGATTGCACCTGCTTGACCATTATTGACCATAAATTTATCGTTGGTTTTTTGTAATGTGCTGTTTTGTTTCAAAATGTCAGCCACCCTAGAATTTCAAACTGCTCTATCTCAGCCAATTTTTAAGATAGAGGTAAAACAAAAAATGCTCTGGAATCCTTGTATCAAGTCCTAACACCTAATTAAAAAATAAACTTGATTTTTTAAATTTTTTGTATATTTATTTTAGTTTTAAAATTTTCCGTGGCCGCCATCTTGAAACAAGATGGCGGACCAAGCTGGCCAACGAACTCGGTCGAGGCATTGGTGAGCTTAATACACACAATTAGTTTCATCCAAATTAATTTATAAATACGAGCGTTATCGTATCAAATTAGTATTTTCATTTTTTCAATTTTTTTCGAATTTTTTTATTTTTTTTTTCGAATTTTCTGGATTTTTTTAATTTTCCTTTTTTTTGTATCCTAAATACTACCTTTATTCCTAATTTGAATTTTCTAGCGCAACAAAATCGGATTGTCTTCAAATTTTCGGTTTTTTTCAATTTCTTCGATTTTTTCAATTTTGCTTTCGATTTTTTTGGTGTTTTTGATGTTTTCTTTTTCTGGATGTTAAACACTACCTTCACACCAAATCTTAAGTTTCCAAGACTACAAGATCGTATTATTTTCAATTTTCAATTTTGATGGAATTTGTTGAATTTTCGAATGTTTTTTTTCGAATTTTCTGGATTTTATAATTTTTCCTTTCTTTGTATCCTAAACACTACCTTTTTTCCAAATGTCAAGTTTCTGGGGCTACGGGATCTACCCAATCTTTTTGATGACGCGTGAACGAGTGAGTAAGAAGTGACAAAAAATCGAATGTTTGAGTTCATATATCGCCTGAACTAGAAAAGACAGAAAGTTGTAATTTTAAATTTTGGTCCTGTGGGCCAAATACTCTCTATAATTGAAGTTTAAAATTTTTGGGATACTCCAGCGCGGAGATATGGGGGGGGGGTCAAAAGTGCCCTGAGTTGCTTCCAGAAAAGTATGCTTACGGCTGTCCTCTCTCGACTTGGCGGAGGCACTGCCGTGCCTCCAGATTATACATTTTAAAATCAGCTTGTTTAAAATGGTTGATTAAAAAATGTCGCTTCCTACCGGTCTTTTACAAAGTTTAGAAGAAATGTTTTCTTTTAGATGCTATAAGAAAATTGTTTTAAATATGACATTTTACATATATAGTATTAAATATGGCGTACTTTTACCATTAAATTCTTTCGCACGTAAATTTAATTATTTTAAATTCTTCTTTCTTTTTAGGGTTTCGTTCATCTCACGAAACCCTATTACCCCCGCTCCGTTGTCTGTCCGTCACAGAGCCATTCTCAAAAAGTATGTAACTTACAGAGTTGAAACTTAGTGTATAAATCTGAATAGCAGCTGTGAAGAGCTCAAAATATTAAAATTTGAAAAATTCGTATTATTTTAATAAATAGAGATAAAAAACCAAAATTCTAACAGCCTTTTCCTATTAAATTGAAACATTTTTTGTTATAGCAGATGCCAAAGATTTAAAATCCACAATGAAATTCTTTCTACAATAATTAATTTTCTATCAGACGATTTTCACGGGAAAAATGAAAATGAAATAAAAAGTTTCACCAATTGAAAAAAAGATAAATATGAAATAAAATTGATTGACGTCATAGTCGTAATAAAACGGAAAATGTCTAAGATTTCTCAATAATACAAGGAGTATGAGTATGTATAAGTGGACAAAGCAGATTAATATCACGTCATTAGAGAATTAAAAAGAAAATCTGACGTCATATAGGAAGTTTAACTAATATTTCAAATGTTTGTGAATAATACAAAGCGAGTATCAATATAAATAATAGAGAATAGTAAATATATGAGTTTGAGAAACATATTGAATCGTGATAAAAATTCGATTATGGAAGTATTCGCATATTTTAACATTTTGAAGGTGTACAATTTGTTTAATTTTGAAATTATTTTTTAAATATTGCATTTAGTCCGTATGACGGATGTTATTATGACAGAATATAATAGCGGGCTTGGACCGCTATCCGGCCGATTTAGATATTCGAAAAAAGGAAAAAATAGACCGGTAAATTTTTACTTTATAAAAAACATGACTTTTTTTGTTGTTGTTGCTAAATGAAATTTGTTTGAATTTATTAAAGAATGGATAAAGTGTTTTGAAAGGAATATTAAACGAAACCCTTTGAGTGATCTTCGATCACACTTACCCACTTGTTTAATATTTACGTGTAAATATATATTTCAATTAAAAATACAGTGTTTGGAAACGCTATAAGAAATGGTTTTAAAGCCTACATCGTTGAAGTTATATTATATAGTTTTAAAAATGACGTACTTTCTACCATTAAATGCTTTTTGCAAGCAATAATTTTTTTTTTTTTTAATTTTCTTTCTTTTCAATATTTACGTGTAAATATATATTTCAATTAAAAATACAGTGTTTGGGAACTCTATAAGAAAATGGTTTTAAAGTATTCCGTATGACATTTTAACTGTATCCTTGAAGATAATATGACGTAATTTTCGCCATTAAATGCCTTTCTCACGTAATAGCCTGATTATTTCAAAGTTTTCTCCTTTTTTGAAATTCGCGTGTAAATATATTTTTTAATTGAAAAGTGTTTGTAAATGTTATTATTTGGGCTTTTAAATCTGGAAACAATAAGTAAAAAAAGTATATTTCAAACCATGAATTAAATCTCTATTTTGATAATGAAATTTTGATTAAAAAATTGAAAAAAAAAAATTAGATAAATTTGAAACTAGTCGTTGGGGGCCACCGTAATACTTACCCATCATGGATATGCAGAATGTAAAATATTAAAATAAAAATGTGTAAACTACTTATAAAATGCATTGCAATTCAAATAAAATCGTGGATTGATGACGTCACAAACTTTAAAGGCTCGATTACTGAATTGCTTGAAAGAAACATCCTTATAACACCAAAAATAATAATCGTATTAACTAGTGGTTTATTGCATCTGATTAAGCGTCAAATTTCCAATTAAAATATATCTTTGAAGTGAAATTTGGATGAAATATAGGGTCATGAAAAATCGAAGAGTGTGGGAAATAGGATTCCAAATATCTCGGCAACTAATTATCCGATCGACTTCATGCTTTATGTAAAATATATGTTTTTTTATTGTCTTTTATATTTATTTCTTAAAATAAAATTTTTTCGAAAAGTTTTATATACCTTTCATCAGAACGAATATTTCGAGAGTACGAAAAAAGTTGTTCCGGTTAATCGAGGTTATTGAAATGAAATAGGCTTCTTCCAATTATTACATACTAAGTACATACCAAATTGCAAGTCTCTATCTCAATTTTTTCGGGAGATAGAGCGTTTACAGACACACAGACACACAGACGGACGGCAAATTTTTTTTTCTAAAAATATGTTTTTCGGAATCTAGAGTGTCTGAAACGTGTAAATCCGTCAAAAATTTTTTTTTCGATTTTCAAAACGATTACAAGACTTACCCTATACTACATATGATGGGTAAGTAAAATGAATAGACATTGCACAACGCAATCTATTCAAATATGTTGCCTTCAAAAGATGGTTAAATTGCTATGCATGGTTTTTGATCCTATAAAACTTATTTAACTGAATTATCTTGACCTATTCCAACATTAACAAGAACGAAAAATCATGCGTCAAGCATAGATTATGAAAAACTTTCCAACACATCCAGAAAACTGTAACGAAACTTCACCTTTAAATAAGTTTAAAAAAGATATGCAAGTAAACAGTATAGGAAGCATGTAACACATTTAAAAGTCCGCTTTTTGCAGTTACCTTTCACAGTCAAAAATGTTGTCGAATTATTTTGTGCAGCCCTGTATATGATCTATAAATTTCGATATATGCTACATTAAAATGATAAAATTTAGTTCATTTAGAAAATTCACATCGAGGGATTTTCGCCAATCTGTGGAAGTGCACACGAAATCTTTTGTTGAACCCTGTATATTATATAAAAACGTTTGTACACACCCCATATTAAGCGAAAATTTAATTCAGGTAATATATGCATAAGGCAACTTAAAACAAACTTCCAGGAATTACCAACCATAAACGTTTATGTACTTTGTTCTTTGCGTAGCTCTGTATATAAATTTATTTATTTTCCACAAGTCTACTAACTATAGCTCAGCCCCCTTGTGTACAATTCAATGTGTGCTCAATTCCCTTGTGTAGTAGTCCTGTATATGATCAACTAAATTTATACACACCACATACTATTCAAAAATTTAATTAAACTTAAAAACGCTAACCAAAGTTTAAAACGCACTTGTCACATATAGACTATAATTATTGCAAGTATACTGTAACCGATATCTTTGGTGTGTCCCTGTAAATCAGGCATGTCAAACACGTGACCCGCGGGCCACAACTGGCCCGCCGACACCTTATCTGTGGCCCACGAAGCCTTCGGAATTTTATCTGAGTTTAATTTAGTTGTTAGAACACACATGCTGAAAATACACTTTGCACGAACACAATTGCACCAACCGTGGTCTTACAGATAGTAAACATCAGAAAAATATGTATATCAGTGTTACCAATTTCCCAGGCTTTTTATTATTCAGAATGCTACCACTATTTTTGAATAGTAATATTTATTTTATTTATTCTGTCATTAAATAAGAAGAATATTTCTCTTCAGAATGTGATTCTGAATTTAAAAAAAAAATTCTGCTCATCTGGCAACATTGATGAGACAGATATAACTCAATTTTACATTTTAGCACAAAAATAAAAACATGTGGAACAAAGATAACCAATCGGAACATAGCAAAACGTGGGATATTGAGTTTTCTTTTCTTTGTCGAAAGTAATATTTTATTTTACTACTAACCTCAGTTTTACCCCCACTTTAGAAAATAAAATGCTGTATTTATTAAATACTAAGTAATGTATTGTAAAATTAATGAAATTCGGTGCTAATTAAGAACAGTTGAAATATTTAAAAAATCAAAATATAAAATTAAATAGTTTTAAAAGTATAGCTTTGAAAGTGACGCGAATCGTCACTTTTGTGCTTGACACAAAAACTCGGAATATGTCATCCAGGTTCTTCACTTGCTCTTTAACCCATTTTCGGCCAAAGGTGCGTAAACGCACCATTTCAATAAATGTTTTTTTATTAACACTCTGACGTATATTTTTCGCTAATTTTATTTTTCTGCTATTTTTAAGGGGTCTGGAGAAATCTATAAAATATTAGTAATTCAATTGAAGTAATCACTTTCTGTTTAGAATTTTTCAAAATACGCTGTTTTTTTTTTTACTTGAAACGGTTATTGACAAATTCGACTTTTTGAAAATGTATAATTATTCCACTTGAGTTTAATCATATGTTTTTATAATGGAGTAAAGTTGAAAGTTCTGTAAATAAATTAAAAATAAAACAAATGCCTCAAGTAAACTTAATTTTTTTTATTTAAATTTAATAGTAAATTTTTAATAATAAATTAATAATGGTAACGTCAAATTAAATAAAATATTATTTTTCATGCATGCAACTTTTTTTATGTCTTAATGAATGTAATTTAAGCAAATTTCAATTCAAATAATACCACATTTTACAAAATTTCTATGTTCGGCGTAAAATGGGTTAATCGAACATATGGATTTTGGATTTAAGCATTTTAATTATTTTCTTTGCTTAGCTTAATAATTGTGTGTGATTTTTCTGGAATCCTGCGAGATATTTCTTACATTTCTTTCATTTTTTATTGATATGTACACACATTTTACTGACATACTCTCACACATCCCAGGAATAAAAAAAATATATATGTGAAAGCTTCTTCCACTATGAATAAATATGATAAACTGAAAATAAAAATCGCAGATTTTTGTAAAGGTGATTTACATTGAAATTATATTCAAAGGGAAACTGGAATTTTATGTTTGATAGGTAGACACTGTTGGAGTTTGGAAAGAATATAACAGTAAGAGGTGCTACAGCACAAAGTATAAAGAACACTCACAAAAATCTGTCTAACACTGGAAAGATAAACTGTCAGAATTGAATCTGATACTTTTTAAAAGAGAATCAAAGTGGAGAAATGCATTGAAGAAAATGCATTCGCTTTAAAAAACTAATTATTGTCTTTATTACATTAAATGTCCCGCGAATCCAAACCATTCAGTACGAAATTGAATAAATTAAGTCTAGAGAAATGAAAGAAATTTGAAAATACTGCAAGCATAAGTACCATTGCTAGAAATATTTTTTTATATAGTGGATAGATTTACAAAAGCCGGATGCGTGCTTAAAATCTTAATAGTGTTCATAAACTTACATTATATTCGTACGCACATGCTTAATCATCGTGAATCTAGAAAATATCTTGGAAATATGCGTATTAGTGGAAATAAAGAGATCTGCCTTCTTATACAGATATTTGACGCCTTTCCTTCATAAAGGTTTAACTGTTAACTTCGAATTGTTAAAGAACGTTACAATTTTCATTTTAAATCGACAAATTATGTATGTGGATTATTAAAGAACCACTAATAGACAAAGTACTTGGAGTTTTCATTTGAAATTACAAAGCACCTAAATAAATTTCAACTTCAAGGCAAATTTCATAATGCTATTTTGTTATTTGATAGTATAAGCGTTTTCAAATAGAATTTATTACTTTGATAAGCATTTGGGATACAAATTTTAAAAATATATATATTTCATTTTAAATGACAGGTATTATTACAAAAGCCATCGGAGTAAAAATCTTTAGAATATACAAAAATATATTAAAAAATAAATTCAGAAGAAGATTTTTGAATTTTTAAAATATGAAAATCAGTTTAATCTATTTACTTCACTTCTAATATGATTGATGTTGAAATTGTTTTTCAGAATTTATTACTGCAATTAACCAAAATTCAGTGCGATTCTATATTAGACCAAAAATATATGGATATGGGGTTTCCAAATTTCTGTAATTATTAATCAGTCGACCGATTTTTTAAAATATAGTGTGCAATTAGGTATATTTTAGCTGCGTTCGGTCGCGCACTTTTATACCACATTTTTGCATGGCTGCCAACCTTTTGTTAGTTTACAAGTCAGATAAACATAAATTGTACCAGAAAATGTATTTAATAAATGAAATGAAATAAGTAGCGCATAGATAGAAGACACATTTTATTAAATAATTTTTCTAATTCAAAATATGTTTATTTTTATTTTTTACTTGAAGAAAACACGCAATATTAACAGCTAAGTCTTTGCTAGATCAAGATTAGCTGACCAGCGTGTACAATCAATTTTTAAACTAAATACAATTTAGAAAATTCAATTAAATTTTATAGATATGGTTGATGAAAAATAACTTTTGAGTATCTTGTCGAAAAATAAGGTAAAATAAATTATGTATAATAATAACTTTGGAATTTTGCGTGAATAATTCTTCAACATGGTTGTGTTTTGTACACGTAGAAATTTTATATTGTGCAATGGGAATAATATTATCTACTTTTTCTATGTGGCTCGCGGCGTTGTATATAATACTTAATTTGGCCCGCCATGGTAAACGGGTTTGACATGCCTGCTGTAAATGAACGATAAACGGAAAGCACACCGTACTTCTAAGTGAGCAATTTATAGTGCACCTCATTATTGGATATAAATTTCAGTAGGTTTGAAATAGTGAAACATCGTTAAATTACACTGCAAGCGATTTCCCCCCCTAGAACAACGTGTAACAAAATTCTTTTGTGTGACCTTGTAAATGAATAATAAATGATTTGCACCACATATCCTACAAAAGCATCTTTTACTGCGCTTCATCACGTTTCAAATAGCATAATCAAAATGCACTTGAAAGATTTTTCCCCATTGACTGTAATGTAACGGAATACTCTTGACTGCCCTCTAAAAAAACTATAAGTGCTACACACTTCATTTTCAATAGGGATCATACTATAGTAAATGGCAATAACATATAAAAATTTCAAGGGCAATCCGAACATATTTACACGAGTTAGAGCACGGACAGACGGCAGACGGGCAGACAAACCGAAATCAGAAACACTTTTCAACTAAGTTAGAAAGTGTTAAAAAGCGCTTTAAAAAATTCTTCGATTTAAAAACTGTCCACTTCAGCATGTTTATCATACATTTCTGTATACAAATACCAGTTTTTATATTCTTACTAAGAGCTGAGAAAGCGGCAAGATCACATGAAATTCGATTATGGCATTGGCGGCAGCAGAATTAATAACTTTTTTAGAATAGACACATCCTCTTCAAAAGATGTTTCTTTGGTTTTCGTTCGACAAAATATTTCTAAAATGTACAATTTTATTTTATTTTTTAAATCTTATTTACAATTCGACAGCTTCATTAAACTTTTAACACTTGAAATATAGTATTAGATATATATTTTAGAAATATTTTACCAAACAACAATGCCATGTTAACCTACGGGGAAATTTAACGAGGTGATGACTCCTTACATAGTATAATTATCCATATACGGTTTTCACCTTAAAATTTGTCTCTGTCAATATAAGTATCCCTCCATTATAAACAAGCTGGAAATTGTACGTCAAACGTGACAAATGAGGTGGGTTCGTACTGT
This sequence comes from Maratus michaelseni, assembly GCA_963931845.1. Classification (NCBI taxonomy): domain Eukaryota; kingdom Metazoa; phylum Arthropoda; class Arachnida; order Araneae; family Salticidae; genus Maratus; species Maratus michaelseni. The sequence continues at coordinate 57,191,883 of OZ007596.1, forward strand.
AGCTAGCTATATAAATATTCAGATCTTGATGATTTTTAATTCTGTGAAATGAATGATATCGTCTGCAGATTAATTTCTGTAATAGAATAAGTATCTCGGTCACTTGACGATTAAACTTCGGAAGCTCCTATAACAAGAAAGCACCGATTTTAAAAAAAATCAAATTTCTTAATAAATATTTTTATTAATATCTCCTAAAGTTTTGATTCGATTTTAATAAAATTTGAAATGTCTCGACAAAATTCTGCAAAGATAATATATCTTAAATTTCAAACCATTCGGTTGGGTAGTTTTTGCGTTGTTATATGCGGACGGACGAACAGACAGACGGACAGACGGACAGACACACGGACGGACCAAGCGACGACAATAGGTGCTACGTATTTATATAATTACGAACGCACCTAAAAACAAAATTGAAATTGTACGTCAAACGTGACAAATGATTTACGTTCGTACTGTTATTATTTCAGTGAAATGAATTATATCGTCTGTTATTATGGTATGATTAATTTCCGTAATAAATTAAATACATTTTAAGTTGGCAACATTTTATCTTTTGTTGACATTTACTGAAAAGTTCAATGGTAAACTTAAGCCTAGCTTTGAAAATTTCAGAACTTGAAATCATATGTAAACTCTTTTTCCATTTAATATCTATTTTTCCGGAAACATGTATCTAAAAAACTGTCAGTAGATTATAGGATTGCTATAATTAAACAATTTTAGTATACAAATTCGGTTTTTAAATTCAGTAATACGGAAATAATATGACTCCACCCTAAATATGACGTACCCACCATGGTTACTTAGAATCATTACCTATCATGGGACATCAATGACTTAATTACGTATGATAGGAGTTAATAGAATGAAGAATGTGACTATAACATAGATGTTATATAATGTCATATACGTTTTATATGACTATAAAGTCATACATGTTAGATAACGGGGCGATACATCTCGGTTGCTTGACGATTAAACCTCGGAAGCTGCTATAAGAAGGAAGTACCGATTTTTAAGAAATTCAAATTACTTAACAAATATTTTTATTAATATCTTTTTAGGTTTCGATTCGATTTTCATAAAATTTGAAATGATTCGACAAAACTCTGCAACGATTATACAGGGTGATTTTTTTTAAAGTTGTGAAAGTAAAATCCTATAACTAAAGAACCACTGATTCAAATGACCTGAAATTTCACCAGTATGCTCCCAAAGCAATGGGGATTTTTTAAGCATGGTTGAAAAAAAACTTCAAATCGCACCGACAGATGGCGCTGTATATGCAGTCGGAGTATCACAAGTCGGGAGACGAGCTTGCACAGGACACACGCACAGTGGCGATAAAAAACGTGAAGCACGCACACCTCGTGTTCATTATTCTATTGATATAATCGCAATGATTGTGCCATTGACGGACAGTGCGTCGTTAGTGAAACTGTATTATTAGAATAATGGCAGCGCAGGAACTGCTCTAAGGAGATTCAGGACACTTAAGAATTTAAGAAAAGGTCCAATGGCGACAGAAGACATACGGAAGATGGTTTCTCAAAGTACCGTCCATTGTTTTCCTCCCACTGACGATATTCTTCGTTTCTGTTAACTTACAGCGCCGATTTTAAGTTTTTTTTAACCACGCCTAAAAAATGCCCATTGCTTTGAGAGCATACTGGTGAAATTTCAGATCATTTTGATCAGTGGTTCTTTTGTTATAGGATTTTACTTTCACAACTTTAAAAAAAATCACCCTGTATATATTAAATTTCAAATCATTCGGTTGGGTAGTTTTTGCGCTGTTATATGCGGACAGACGGACGGACCAATCTACGATTATAACTGCTACGTATTTATATAATTACAATCGCACCTAAAAAGTAACTAATGCTGCTGTCGCCGCCGTGCATGCATTTTTTGTGACCGGAGGTCTTTGTCGGCTATTATTAAGAAAACCGTTGGATATAAAAATATGAAAATAGGTAGTTTTATAGAGAAATGTGTAATAAACTCGCTGAAGCAAAGACTTTTAAAATCGAAGAATTACTTTTGGCGCTATTTAATGTGAAAACGGTAAAAAATTCTATTCTAAACAAATCACTTTCCAAACGAAACTTCGGCACGTGTCCCCACTGCTGTTTTGATTCTTGCGTCGAGTTGAACCAAATTTTCAAAAAAAGCCTAAGTATATTTTCAGCTAAAATATGTATACAGAATAAAATTTAATTAAGCATAATGGACACTCCGCAATAGGGGACAACAATTTTTCTATTCCTAACACTTATATATTGTAAACTTTTATCTCTGAATAATAGAAACCTCCGAATAGCGAATTGGTCCAAAGGTAGAATCTTACGCTGGTGTGGTTATATCTGACCTGAAACCGAAAAATCCATTTCAAAGTCAATCTGCAACCTAACGCGACAATAATTTTCGTCGACCCGCAACCCTGCCCAAACAAATACTAAATTAGTAGCTTTAGAATAATATTTCACGTGATACAGTTAATCATTCATTTAAAATTGGAAAAAATATTTTTTTATAATTAAAAGTATCTACTAAGATATAAGAATAATTTTAAAATGGTAATTATAGCAAACTTGTTTTAAAAACTTAATACGATAAACTTAATTCATCTGAAACATAGTTCTGCTTAATTTCATTAATTTGTTTGGGAAAATCCCAACCTCCCGACTTACAAAAGCCTAAATCTAACTCGCAAGAAACATCTAGAGTGAACCCAACTCACAGAAGAAAAAATTACAGTCACTCCAACCAAAAAAAAATAAAAAAATAAAAAATTAGGGACAATTTGAACCAAATGAAGATGTGTCCGCTATTCAGAAATTTTATTATATTTGAATATTAAAGAATATAACTATGTTCATTTTTCAATAAAACATGTAAAATTGGTATTGGGTTGTTCGGAAAGTTCTTTCCGTTTGGGAAAGTTGTTTCGTACCGGAAAATCCTATCATTTAATCCTATCATTAATATTATTAGACATTAATACCGATATCTAGTGTCTAATAATTGAGGGGGGTCGGGGCAAGAAAGTGCCAAGCCACATTTTTGCTGAAATTAAATCTAACACTGTAATCGGTTGCTTAATATTGTAAATTATAATATCCAACATATAATTTGTTTCTAATGTCACTTGGTGGCAGCATATGTGACAGGTTTCGTTTTTGCCCCAGATGTTTATACTCCCAATGAAGATAGCTAATTTACAAAAAACGTAATAGTAATATCATTAAAGCAGTGCCATATTATTACTTAGAATATCTCAAATGTTACTAAAACATTGTCGAAAAAACTTTAGGTTATATATCTTAATTTGAGTATTGGATCAAATTTTAAAAGTGAAATATCTCAGAAGTTCAGAAATGTGGCTTGGCACTCTCTTGCCCCGACCCCCTCACCTCCATCCAATTGACGGGCAGAATTTTCCGGTACGAATTGGTTTTACCAAACGGAAGGAACTTTAAGAACAACTCAATATAAGTGATGTAAGTGTAAACTATTTTTCACAATTGCATTAAATAACGAAATCATTTCCTTTCATTTAGTTTTCGGGTTGAAGAATTTTATGTTTTTGTTGAAATATGATGGGTTCGGGTAGGGTTGCACGTCAACGGAAATAATGTTATCGGGTTCGGGTCGGGTTGCACGTCGATGGAAATTATTTTCTCGGGTTCGGATCGGGTTACGGTTCGATAGAATTTTTTGCCAGGTTCGGATCGGGTTGCGATTGGATAGAATTTTTTTGCAGGGTTGTGTGTCGACGAAAATTATTTTGTTGTGTTTGGATAGGTTTGCGGTTCGATGGAACTTTTTGTTTTGTTTTCGGGTTGACTTCAAATGGAATTTTCAGGTTCAGGTCGTGTTGCGTGTCGACGGAAATTATTTTCTCGTCTTCGGATCGCGTTACGGTCCGATAAATTTTTTTTGTCAACCTCGGGTTGATTTCAAATGGAATTTTCATATTCGGGTCGGGTACAACGCGATATTTGGACAACAGCTGGTCAAAATCAGGTTGATTGAGAAACAAGTGATCATTTTTCAGTTCGTCTAACGCTGCCTAGGCTCTTTGCAATAAACCTAAAAAATACCAGGCTGATTGAGAAATAAATAACCATATTCTAATTAGCCTAACGTTCTCTAGGCTCTTTACAATAAGGCTGAAAAATATCAGGCCTGATTGGAGAAAGGAAGATGATTATTCAATTAGCCCGGCTCTTTGCAGAGTGCCGGATTTCGCAATTAGCCTACGACAGATGCATTGTTTAATAAAATGCTTCATTTCCCCCTGATTATGTCAGGTGTTTTTTTTTTCAGGTAGCATTTGTTAATTTTTGGAAAAGTGGTTTTTTTTTTTCAAATTCTCGCTTATTTGGCTAAGAAAGTGATAAAATGAAAAATTATCAACATTAAAATCTTAGTCAGAACAAGCTGTAAAATTTAGCCATGCTTAATTAAAAACATTCTTTATTAGACTTTATATATAGAGAGAAAAAAAGGGGTTTTTTTTAGAGGACAGCACAATGTAATAATAATTATAATTTATTTATGTTTTATCCTTTTGTAATTCCAAAATTTCAACAAAATTAAATAGATATGTGTCTTCCTTTCTGATTTATTTTTCATGTTTTATTTATTTATTATTTTTTTGAGGGAATATACAGTTATCAGAAATATATGACCTAAAATTTATAATATCTTAACAGTTCAGAAATGTCAAAATATATTTTAAACAATGCTTTATTAATTGCGTTCGTAATTATATAAATACGTAGCAGCTATAGTCGTCGTCTGGTCCGTCAGTCTGTCTGCCCGCATATAAAAGCACAAAAACTACCCAACCGAATAGTTGGAAATTTAATATATATGTTTGTTGCAGAATTTTGTCGAGTCATTTCAATTTTTCTGAAAATTGTATAAAAACTTAAAAAGATATTAATAAAAGTTTTCTTCATTCTATTAAATTCTATCATACGTAATTAATTCAATGCTATCCCATGATAGGTAATGATTCTAGGTTGCCCTGGTGATTACGTCATATTTATGATGGAGTCATATTATTTCCGTATTACTGAATTTAAAAACCGAATTTGATACATATATTTGATCATATAAACAAACAGTTTATTGGTTGGAAAATACAGATAAAACAGATATTACATCCATAAAAATCCTAAATATTAATTTCCTTTACTTAAAATTTATAGTAGGGCTTAAATCATTTGATATAACATTCAAATTGTTTCGTTCGAAATGTAAATGCACATCGCCGTTGCCACCGTGAAATGTTTTATCTTACATTTCCTAAATAAATTAAAATATTTTCCTCAAACAATAAATAGCTAATGTGTGAAAAAAAAATTAAGATCATTTATTTATATTTTTATAGATTCTTTTCAAATTGCAATAAAGGTAAAACGTCACTTGACGAATTATTGTGTACTCTTTAACGACTGTTTATTTTAAAAAGCGAATTAAGTCGGAAATCAACAGAAAGTAAAACGGACAATTGTATATACTTCCATTTACATGGAAGCAAAAATGCAAAATGTCAAATATTTATATCAAAGAAGTTAAGGTTATTTTTATCGTTTGAATATTTTTTTACTTTAAATATATGTCGAATTTGTTGAATGATTTATATATTTATACATGTTAAATTAGATATTTCATAACAAATAATCGTAAATCGTCTGAAATTAGAAATTAAATACATTTTGTAAAAATTGTTTCCAAAATAACCTTCTTCTGTGTTCGAGATATTTGCAGACGATTATTTTTGTCTGCAATTAAAATGATTTTCTTTCCTTCGTGTACCTTAAAAAATTCACATTTCGCATAAGAGTAGAACAGCTATTGCTCCAAGATCTGAAAATTTATAAAACTAGTTATAGTACGAACGCACTTCATTTGTCACGTTTGACGTACAATTTGCAACTTGTTTTAATTAAGAAAACCTCTTATTTAATTGTAATGAAATAATGGAAATAATTTAAAAATTTCAAATGGTTTTAAGATTTGCATAGACTCGATGATATAATAATGACTCGAAAAAATTCTGCAACGATTATATATAATAACTTTCAAACCATTCGTATGGGTAGTTTTTGCGCTGTTATATGCGGACAGACGGACAGATGGACGGCGAATATAGGTGCTACGTATTTCTATAATTATGAACGCACCTAAAAATTGCTGTTTAATTTAAACATAACAACAATTTATTTAAATAACACAAATGAATATATACAAGAAAAAAAAATGAGAAAACATTTCAATTATACAGGACGTTATGCATAGCGCGAGCTGAATCATCGGTCCCCAAAGGGTTAAGACCATGAAAAGCCAATTAGGTGGAACAATTCCACTGATTACATATACTTTTACTACTAAATCTCTCAGTTGAGATGGACAGAATATAGCATTATATTTGTTAAATATTTGATAATAAATAAATAAATAAATAAATAAATATAAATATATATATGTTACGGTCCATATGATTAATCCGGTCATTATTAATAATAATAGGTTATTATTAATAATGACCGGACATAAAGGCCGGTTATTATTAATAATAACTGCGGTCATTATTAATAATAAACCGGATTAATCATATTGACCGTAACATATATATATATATATATAAGCTTTATTAATTATAATTATAAATCTCCTGAGTATAGCCTGGATTAAGCAAACACTTAACAACAAGTGATAATGTAACATAAATAATATATATAATATAATGATAATAATATAATGCTAATATAAATAACATATGACAGGAACAATAAAAATATTTTGAAAAAGAATAAGTTTAGAATTCATCATTTGTTGCGTGTGGGCAGATGAATAGACACATTAAAAAATAGGACACTGCTGGTGTACATTTAACAGCCGACATATTTTTTAGACAGAGCTTAATTTGCACAACACTCGCTCATACGTATATAAATATTTTTTTGCGACCTCACTCATCGAAATCTTTATTCAGAATGCTTCGTTGATATGAGCAATACAGCGTAGCCCCCCATAAAAACTCTTCCCACAAGGCAGAAAGGCGTTACCCTAAAAAATGACATCATCTACAAGGCCACTCAGAGCCATTGACATCTCATACAAATAGACGCCGGACAGTGGAGTATTTGACCCAAAAACCTGGCCAAAAATGCAAAAATTAAAATTTCGTCAACAATTGTAAAAATCATATTTCTTAATAGCTAACTAATTGATGCGTCGATCTATGTCTATTTTTGGAACCTGAGTTATATCTAGTGGCTCCAGGCCTCAGTTGAAGAGGAAGTTTTTTTGTGAGAAGACGTGTTTTTTGTTGATTTTAGGCATTGTTGTTATGTTCAAATATAATTTTTTTGTGTCTCAATGAATTGTTGAATTGAAACTAAACAGGAATTGCGTGTTTAACAAAGGTCAGTGCTTAGTGTTAAACTATGTGTAAATTTAAATAGTTTAGTTTTTAGCACTTTCCAACCTAGTTGAAAAGTGCTTATGACTTCGGTTTGTCTGGCCGTCTGCCGTCTGGCCGTCTGGCCGTCTGCCGTCTGGCCGTCTGGCCGTCTGCCGTCTGCCGTCTGTCCGTGCTCTAACTCCCGTAAATATGCTCGGATTGCTCTGCAATTTTTATATGTTATTGTCGTTATCTATAGCATGTTCCTTATTTCAACGGAAGTGTGTAGCACTTATAGTTTTTTTACAGGTACACTCAAAAGAATTCCGTTACATTGCGGTCTATGGGGAAAAATCATTTGCGGTTTATTTAAATAATGTTTCACTATTTTAAACGCATTGAAATTTATATATATCACTAAGGTGCATTAGAAGAAGCTTAATATGGAGCAGGGTGTGCATAGCACTTATAGTTACTTTACAGGGACAGTCAAAATAATTCCGTTACATTACGTCTATGGAGAAAAATCGTCTGCGGTTTATTTAAATAATGTTTCACTATTTTAAACGCATTAAAATTTATATAGATCACTAAGGTGCATTACAAGAGACTTACTACGGAATATTGTGTGTATAGCAGTCATCGTTCATTTACAGGGACACGCAAAAGAATTATCTACTGTCTGTTAACAATAATTCCTGGAAGTGCGTTTTAAGTTACTGAACGCGATTTTAATGTTAACTTGCTTTTTGTCTATTACGTAATGTGTATAAATTCTGTAGATCCTATACAGGGCAGCACAAAAGTTCGCGAACACATTTCTGTTTATTGACAAACACCAGACGGAGAATTTTAAACTGTGCTACGCGTTTCCTAACTGAACTAAAATTTAGCATCCTATGTAGTATATATACAATTCTATAGATCCCATACAGGGCTGAATAAAAGTATTCGGATATTTTTCAGAAAATTGTATATGTTGGAAATTCCTGAAATTATGTTTTAAATATGTTATGCGTTTTCCAAATTGTTTACTTAGAAGTTATCTTTTAGCTTATTAAACGGTATGATTTGTAAAATTATTTTGGAAGCGTTGGAAAGTGCTACATAATCTATGCTTGACGCATGATTTTTCGTTCTTGTTAATGTAATAAAAAAATATTAAATGTGTAAAAGGGTAATTTTTAAAGCGTTTTCGCTCTAATTTAAACATATCGAAAGCTTTTTAAATATGTGCCGGGCTTTTCCGGACCATGTTTGAATTATAATTGTATTAGTTATAGTCTTGAGTGCCAATTTCTGCAAAAAAATCTTCCGCATATTGTTGCCATTTTTTTATATAATTTTTTTTCGGGTGGACTTCTTAAATCCCATTTTTTTGCGGCAACCGAATTGAAAAGATAAAAACTTTATTTTTACTCTAGTATTGCAGGTTTTTAGCTTACAGGATATTGCCGGAGAGCTTTTGCCCCTACATATCCTGCATGTATGCATGTACGTACCTATGTAAATACGTACATACCTATGCAACTCGATACCTGTTGATAGAAATATCAGATCGGCTTCAAATTGTAAATACTTATTTACTGAAAAAAGTGTCTCCAATTAGTTTCGGAGGCTCATATGTAGAAAATAAGGGGAGAAAGGAGGGAATTAAAGAAGTCTGGAGAAGACGCAGAAATGATTAAAATGTTGTAAGTAACATTGGAAGTCATAAAAAGTGGGCATCGCATTGACGAAAAAAAGTTCCAAACATCTGCTGATGAAACAGCAAGACTGTATGTGAACTTTTACAGTTGGTACCCCATGATTCTAACAAAGCACAAGGTTTTGATTCATGGTGGCACTGTAATTAAGAAAGCAGTCGTACCCATTGGCCAGCGGTCAGAAGAAGCTGCCGAGTCCAGAAACAAACACTTTAGACAGTACCGTTTAAAGTACTCAAGAAATTGCAATAGAAAAGTTCGCAATAGAGAAGTTTGCTATAGAGATGTTCCAAATTGGCTTCTTTTAAGCAGTGATCCTTTTATAAACTGCTCTAGACAAAGACCAAGGAAAAAGAGCAAGCCATACAGTAGCGAGACCCTACAACTTCTTCTTCCAGCTAGGTCTGATGGTAGTCCTGATAAAAGCCAAGAAAAGTGTGATGAAGACGATGGAAAACAGAGTTCTGAAGAATCAGATTGAAACTGGTAATCTATTAAATACACTGGAAAACAAAACCAGCATCTCTATACTGTAGAGACTCCACTGTATTAAATGTATTATCAAATGTAAATAATCTTTATTAAATTTAAATTAAATGTAGTAATTATTATTAAAGTAAATTAAATGTAAATAATAAATTTTATAGATAGTACTATTAAATACATTTAATTAAACATTACTAGTAAATAAAAAATATTATCAACAATTACTTTTCTCTTATAAACAGTAAACATTTAAGGCTGCTAGTCACTCGACTTCCAACTCCCTTCAGTAATGTTAAGTCTATGCGCATGTGATGTATTCGTATTTTTAAAATATCTACTTAGTAAATTAATATTTTAACTTCTTTTTTCTTTGTGCTATTCTTAAATGGTCTCTTTTTTTTCTTAGTTGTCAAAATATCTATAAAATGTATACTTATTATTATGTGAAGTGTTAAAATTTTACTTACACTTTGTCAGCTTTTAAGATATAAAATATTAAACTAAGCTATGGATTTGTATGTATACTACATAGTACACTAAAAGTTAGTTCAGTGAAACGCATAACAAAGTTAAACATTTCCATTCAGCCATTCCAGGGAATAAACGGAAATGTGCTTGAGAACTTTTGTGCAACCCTGTATATGATATATAGAATGTATCCACACCAAGTAATATTAAAAATAAATTCAATTTAAAATTGCATATTACAACTACATGTGCACTTCCAACAATTATTTGTCATAGACTTCAATAGTTAAATTTATTCTTCAGCCAAATTCTTTTGTGTGTCCCTGTAAATGAACGATATATTCTATGCACACCATATTCTACAATAAGTCCTTAATACACCTCAGTGATGTATATAAATTTCAGTACGTTTAAAATAGTGTGATATCATTAAAATACAGAGCAAACGATTTTTTCCCATAGACATAATGTAAGGGAATTATTTCGTGTGTCTCTGTAAATGAACCGTAAATGCTATAGACTTCATTTACAATACCAAACATGCCAAATTGATACCCAATAACTTCTAACAATTTCAAGGCAATCGGACTATATTTACATAGAAAAATATTTTTGTCCAGGATTTCGGGTCAAATACTCCACTGTGCGCCGGATCAGCAACACTCTTTTGAAGAAAACATGTCCCTTCCCATCAACACCTGCTGGTGGAAAGGGCTGGTGAGCGGAAAAATATTCTCCCACCAGCAGGTGCTGGTGGGACAATATTATGCCAAACAGGATTTTTTCAGCCAAACTGTCACTGGAATTTTACCGTCTGTTTCTTTTATTACGAGAACGGAAACAGAAAATTGCCAAGAAATGGATTACCGCCAGAAAGCGGCACCTTTTCGCCGTTTTTTGGCGATGAAAGGTGAAAGATGTTTTCTTCAACTCTCTCGGGAGAGAAGAAAGGGATCTGGTGTCCATTTATATTAGAAGTCAATGCTCAGAGTTCCTGGAAAAGGTGCGTGGGAGCAAACAATATCTATCCCATAGCGGTATAAACAGGATGGGAGAAGCTCCGCCGTATGTAAAACAGGATCTCTCCTCTATGCTAGACCCGATATGTGGGGTCGAATATACGATCTAGCAATAAATAATTTTAAAGTGCTTCGTAAAATATCTTTGATATAAACTGTCATTGCAATTGTGTAAACCTGGAGTGTCTGGTACCAAAGCACTTATTTGAATTGCTTGCTTCTTATTATACCCTGAAAAGCCACACACAGATCGTACTGTTATACACGGGAAAATAGCAAAACTAGAATAACATACGAATCTCTTTTAAAAATAACAGAACAATAGTTATATACACATAAATCGCTGCTAATTAAGTGGCTGAGAGGTTCTGCTCACGAAGCTGGTAGACGGGAGGTGCTGGGTTCGATCCCAATCGCGCCCGTCGGCCTAATCGTTCGGAGTTTTCGTGGTTTTCTTCGAGCCATGGATTTATCCATGCGTAAATGCGGGTTAGGTTCCCTTAGAAAGACCCCCACGAAGGACACTCCTCCCGGGCCTATATCCCAAGTGTAGATAATTGGCCGTCAATACTCAACAAAACCCAACGCTGCTAATTAATACTCTTCCAATTAACACAATGCATGAATATGCAATGAATATGAGATAATTATGCAATATTTAATTCCTAAAATATGTATTTAAACGTTCGATGTTTTTAAATCGCAGGAGTGAGCTCCGTCGCTCCAGCACAGCACAGGATTCCACAAGGCCTTTAAAAACAGATATCCTATATCTCAATTACTAATGTCTGTGTTTCGATACTTTATTCTTCACATTACCAATTTTAAAATCAAATATCACTCAAAACATGGTAATAGTTCGGTGGTAAAACTGATGATGCTCTGGCTGGGTCGAAAACGTTTTTGTAATGGTGACTTTTTTTAGAAACTTTGTAACATTTTTAATGATGATGGACTATTTTTTATGCAACTTTAACCGTGTTTTGTGTGATGTCAGACTGTAAAATTGGTAATGTGAAGAATAAAGTGTTCCATAAGGCCTTTTCAAAGATAAAAATAAAATTAAATAAAATTAAAAAAGTGCTTCCGGCTTGTACTGGGAGGAAAAGGTAGCTTCCATATTCGATGTTTTTAAAACTTCAACTCATTTTACTCAAATACCCGAAGCTAAAGTGTTTGGAACCCGATTGTAGAGGATTCAATCAAGGTTTTCGTTAATACTGAATTTGAATGTGAATTTCAGTATGAGAATTACAGCATAACGAAAGTAAAATTGTTTCAAAATATCCGCCAATCTAGAATTTCAAACAGTTCTATCTCAGCCAGTTTTAAGATAAAGTCAAAACAAAAACTGCTCCGGAATCCCTGTATCACACTTATCTAGCACTTAACGGAAACATGTTTTTCAATTTACAATTCTTCTTGCGCAACTTTTTGAATTATTTAAAATTTAAAACTTTTTATCTGGCCGCCATTTTTAAACAAAATGGTGGACGAAAGTGACCAACAAACTCTGTCGAGACCTACGCATACTCAGTCATATCAAAATCGGTCCATAAATAAGAAAGTTACAGCACAACAAATGCAAGATATATATATATATATATATACGTAGGGTTAATAAACTAAGCTCATAGCTATTAACTCAAACAGAATTCAATTACATTTTACTTATATTAGTGAAATATTGCGCTTCAAAAAGTGTTCCACTATATAAGTTTCTAATTCCTCTTGTAATAATTTTCACTTTCTGCATATTGGATTTTTTTCTCTACATATCTTTAAGTACTTTTTCCAATCATTTTAATTTTGAGAATCTTAAGTTTTTGAATACAGGGTGTCCCAGGATTATTGGGACAAACTTTAAGGGGAGGTAGGGGACATCACAAGGATTCAGATTTGCATAGCAACCTATGGTCGGAAACGGCTTCGTTCGCCGTTAGGTGGTGTTGTTCACAATAGCATAGGAGCACCTCTAACATCTGCATATTATCGCATCTTTTTGTAAGAGGTGGTACCAAGCTTACTTGACACTATGCCACAACATGTCAGAAGCCATATGTGGTTTCAACATCATGCGGCACCTCCCTATTATGGCAGATGTGTTCGTGAACATTTGAATCAGGTGCTTGGTCACCGATGGATTGGCGGTGGTGGACCGGTTCCCTGGCCACCGCGCTCTCCTGGTTTAAGCAGCATAGATTTCTTTCCTTTGGGGTGCACTGAAAAGTGCTGTGTACGCAACGCCTGTGGATTCCGATATGGATTTGGTTGCAAGACTCATCTGTGCTGCTGCGGATATCCAACAAAATCCAGGTGTATTTGAGCGAGTCAGCCAATACATAGTCCGACGGTGTACTGGTGAAAACTTTGAACATCTTTTGCGGCGTTTTCACATATCATATACCACAGCACATGTAATATCTTTGACCAATAAATTATTTCAGATGATCTGAGTCTTGTGCGTTTCTTATCTTTGTCATACTACTTTCTCATGATGTTTCGGATCATGTTGAAACCACATATGGCGACTGACATGTTGTGGCATAGTGTCAAGTAAGCTTGATAGCATCTCTTACAAATAGATGCGATAATATGCAGATGTTAGAGGTGCTCCAATGCTCTTCTGAAGAACACCACCTAACGGCGAACGAAGCCGTTTCCGACCATGGGTTTTTATGCAAATCTGAATCCTTGTGATGTTCCCTACCTCCCCTTAACGTTTGTCCCAATAATCCTGGGACACCCTGTATAATTATGAATTATATTGTAATTATCGGTTTATCTTTTGTCGATTATTTATGTGGTTTAATGGTTATTATTTACAAAACTTTTATTATTATATCTATCTATATATATACAGCGTGTCCACGTATAACCTGACCGACCTTTATTTTCGCAACCGTTGGTCCTAGTTGTATACTTCCAATTACAAAAATGGTTTAAATAAGGTAAAGAATTACTTTTAACGTGATTTGGGTCAAGAAAAACATTTATTAAAAAATTACGAAATTTAAATTTTTATACGGTCCCCCGGTCCTATAAGTGATATTTAGTAAAAATTTACTGTGGCACTAACAAGTACGACAAAAAAAGTCCCATTCATCTAACATTAAAATTGACCGAGTTCTGAAAGTTTGAAATGCATGACTTATACCACTTTTTTGCATCTAAAAAGAGATGATTTCGGCCGTGCTTTCAGGGGTCGTATATAAAGTACTTAAACTTATTTCAAGGTATCTGCGCTTTGAAATAAATCGTAAAACTATTACGATTGAGTTAATTTTTATTAGTTAAGTTTCAGATTAATTAAAATAATTGTATTTTAACATATGTTTTATTTTGAAAGGATTTGAGGCTATGATTTTTTTTAACAAAAATTATGTTATTTTCATAAGGTTTTATTTAACTTGCAACGATCGTCTTTCCAGTTTAAAATTTGTACTCGAAGTTTAACTCACTTTTAAATGTCCGATAGAAGTTAAATTTTACATACTGACTTAAATCCGATGGCAATGTAATATTATTATGATTTTCGACGCTTACTATCTTATGCATACTTATATTAGAGGATAACACAAAAAAAATTCGGATAGATTATCGTCAACAAGTTTAAGAAAGAGTTTTAGATTAGATAACATAAACCTGTGATGGTTGTGTTTTTAAATTTTAAAATTACGTTTTATGTATTTTTTAACGTTGAATAAAAAAGAATTAACTTCACTTTTAACCATCATATCAGGATTTTTCGCAAATCGTAAATTTCAAGGTTAAAAAACAGCGGAAAATGAGATATTATAAAATAGATGTAAGACTTTTTTATTCGGTTTAGTTTTATTTAATTCAATAGTTTATTCAAATTTTTGGCTTATACTTTGTTTCTTGCAACTAAACAACTCAGAGGTCCGATGAGGTTGGGAGGGGAGCGGGGATCAATTTTAACTTTGAGCTTTTTAACTTTGAAATTTGCGATTTGAGAAAAATCCTAACGTGATGGTTTAAAATAGTCATCTTCGGATTCAGCACTAAAAAATCCATAAGAATCAATTTTCAAAAGATAACAAGAACGAAAAATCATGCGTTAAGCATAGATTATGTAACACTTTCCAACGCTTCCAAAATAATTTTACGAATCATACTCTTTAATAAGCTAAAAGATAACATCTAAGTAATCCGAATACTTTTATTCAGCCCTGTATAGGATCTATAGATTTGTATATATACTACATAGGATGCTAAATTTTAGTTCAGTTAGGAAACACGTAGCACAGTTTAAAATTCTCCGTCTGGAGTTAAATAATACGGAAATGTGTTCCCGAACTTTTGTGCTTCCCTGTATAGGATCTACAGAATTTATACACACCACGTAATATACAAAAAGCGATTTAAAATTAAAATCGCGTTCAGTAACTTAAAACGCACTTCCAGGAATTATTGTTAACATACAGTAGAGAATTCTTTTGTGTGTCCCTGTAAATGAACGATGACTGCTATACACACAATATTCTGTAGTAAGTCTCTTGTAATGAACCTTATATAAATTTCAATGCGTTTAAAATAGGGAAACATTATTTAAATAAACCGCAGACGATTTTTCTCCATAGACGTAATGTAACGGAATTCTTTTGACTGTCCCTGTAAAGTAAGTATAAGTGCTATGCACACCCTATTCCATATTAAGCTTCTTCTAATGCACCTTAGTGATATATATAAATTTCAGTGCGTTTAAAATAGTGAAACATTATTTAAATAAACCGCAAATGATTTTTCCCCATAGACCGCAATGTAACGGAATTCTTTTTAGTGTCCCTGTAAAAAAACTATAAGTGCTACACACTTCCATTGAAATAGGGAACATGCTATAGATAACGATTATAACATATAAAAATTGCAAGGCAATCCGAGCATATTTACGGGAGTTAGAGCACGGACAGACGGCAGACGGCAGACGGCAGACGGCCAGACGGCCAGACGGCAGACGGCCAGACGGCCAGACAAACCGAAGTCATAAACACTTTTCAACTAGGTTGGAAAGTGTTAAAAAACACTGCACAACCAAAAATTTGAAAGACAGTGTAATCTAACAGCATTTTAAAATCTGTATCATTTTGTAAAGAATTGAGGCTGTTATTTTTCATCCTTTTATTTAACAAAAATTCTGTTATTTTTATCCTCTTATATGTACAGTACAAATTGTATATTTTGCTTTAATATGTCAAAATGATTATAGATTTCACAATTATATTAGATTGCAATGTTAATTTTTCTCTCAACTCTTTTTTTAGCTCACAGGCTATCAAAGCCTGAGAGCTTATGTGCCCGCCCGTTCTTTATGTATGTATGTATGAATGTATGTATGTACGTATGTACGTACGTAACGCGATAACTCTTGACAGAAATAACCGTTTTGCTTCCAATTTTGTTTAGAGGTTCCTTGTGATAAGGCGCTTCCCTGATTAGTTTTGGGGATTGATTGTTTAACTATAAAGGGGGGAACGGGGGGGCTAACCCCCATTAATTAAGATAAATGGTTTTTTCATGCAGAATTGTCCAATTTTCTTCAAATTTTGTATATAGGTTCATTGTGATAAGGTTCTTTCCTGATTAGTTTTGGGGGTTCATAGGTTAAGTATAAAGGGGCTAACGGGGGGGGGAATCCTCCCCCTTAATTTAGATAAATGAATTTTTCATGCAGAGTTATCCGATTTTCTTCCACTTTTGTTTATAGGTTCCTTGTGATAAGGCGCTTCCCTGATTAGTTTTGGGGATTGATTGGTTAACTATAAAGGGGGGGGACGGGGGGCTAACCCCCCTTAATTTGGATAAATGGTTTTTTCATGCAGAATTATCCAATTTTCTTCAAATTTTGTATATAGGTTCATTGTGATAAGGTTCTTTCCTGATTAGTTTTGGGGGTTCATAGGTTAAGTATAAAGGGGGTAACGGGGGGGGGGGTTAATCCTCCCCCCTTATTTTAGATAAATGATTTTTTTCATGCAGAGTTATCCGATTTTCTTCAAACTTTCTATATGGGCTCATTGTGGTAAGGGGCTTCCCTGATTAGTTTTGGGGGTTCATTGGTGAAGTGTAAAGGAGGGAAACGGGGGCTACCCCCCCCCCCCTTAATTTTGATAAATGGGTTTTTCATGCAGAATTATCCAATTTACTCCAAATTTTGTATATAGGCTCATTGTGATAAGGCACTTCCCTGATTAGTTTTGGGGGTTCACTGGTAAAGTATAAAGGGGGGAATGGGGGGGACTAACCCCCCTTGATATAGATAAATGGTTTTTTTAAGCAGAATTATCCGATTTTCTTCAAATTTTATATATATGTTCATTGTGATAAGGCGCTTCTCTGATTAGTTTTGGGGGTTCTTTGGTTAAGTATAAAGGGGGGACGGGGGGCTAACCCCCCCCCCCTTCATTTAGATAAATGGATTTTTCATGCAGAATTATCCGATTTTTTCAAATTTTGTATATAGGTTCATTGTGGTAAGGCGCTTCTCTGATTAGTTTTATAGGTTCATTGGTTAATTATAAGAAGGAGAAACGGGGGATGGTTCCCCCCCTCTTAATATATTGTCGATTTCTTCATTTTTCGAGGGCTTATTTCAAATTCTTTGAAATAAGAATATAATTTACAGTTAGTGTGAATAGCCTGTGAGCTCAGTGCCGTCAGTTTAACTGGGCAGTTTTCTTTTATTGATATATCTGACGATTATTTATATTTCTACTACATTTGTGAATGACCCCTATTTCGCAGCAAAAAATATACTCCAACTTTAAACAGCTATTATTCGGTCAATTTTAATGTTAGATGAATGGGACTTTTTTTGTCGTACTTCTTAGTGTCACAGTAAATTTTTACTAAATATCACTTATAGGACCGGGGGACCGTATAAAAATTTAACTTTCGTAATTTTTTAATAAATGTTTTTCTTGACCCAAATCACGTGAAAAGTAATTCTTTACCTTATTTAAACCATTTTTGTAATTGGAAGTATACATCTAGGACCAACGGCTGCGAAAATAAAGGTCGGTCAGGTTATACGTGGACACGCTGTATATAAAAACATATAATATTAAAAAAATAATTAATTAATTTATTAATTATAATAGGACGGCTGGGTGGGTAGATGTTGGATTGAGGAGGTGTGTGGCGGAGTTGTATGGAAAAAACGCATGGTTAATTTATTTTACAAAAATAAGGGGGGCATTTTGATTTACACATACGTTTGCTAATACAAATTTTATAATGGACTTTGATGTAGTATTTTTATATGCGAATTACTGTAGTTATATTTAAATCTTCATTAATTAATTTAAATGTATTATTCACTTATTAAGAATGTTTATTGATTAATTGTATTTACTTTTATGCCCACGGGGGACAATATCATATTCTAATATAATGTAATACTTTCTTAAACGCTAATATAATATGTATTAATTTAAATTAATGTTCTTCCCTAACCACTTGTATCATATGTTTAATTTTAAATTTAACTCCATAGCATCTTAATTCACATTTAGTATTTTAATTTGCCCACGGTGGACAATTTCATATTCTAATATAATGTAATACTTTCTTAAACGCTAATATAATATGTATTAATTTAAATTAATGTTCTTCCCTAACCACTTGTATCATGTGTATTTAATTTTTAACTTTGTATGCAAAAACATAATTTGTCACTATTAATTTCCATATTTAATTAATATTAATTTTAAATCCATAGCATCTTAATTCACATATTTAGTATTTTAATTTGATTTTAATTTAATTTTTATGATGTTGCTTTTATGGCAATGTTATTTAATAGTGGCTATGTCATTTCTTGGTACATGTATTTATTTGTAGTATTAATTATTAATCTACAAATTTAATCTACAACTAATATATTCTTAATTTTAACACATTACATCCTATTTTTAACATAGAATTAATCATTACTACATCCATTTTTACTTTAATGTAATTGGATTTATTATTCATTTTATTTTTAATTTCATATATATTTATTAACTAAATATTATTTATTTTATTTTTTATTTCATTTATATTTATTAACTAATTATTATCACTTTAGACAGAATGGTCTCATTTTTAATATTGATTTTTCCATTGTAGATTCACTACATATTCAGATCATAGATGGCAGCACCATGGTTTGTTTGCTTTAAAATATTCCATATATCATGTAATTCATTTTCTAAATCATAGATGGCAGCACCATGGTTTGTGATGCTTTAAATATTCCATATAGTAATTCATTTTCTAAATTGTTTTGGCAACAGGTTTTGTAATCTTCTAAAAATGTTTTTGGCAACATTTAAATTTTTTTTTGCAATTCATTGCCTTTATTGTTGTCTTCATGTATCTGGTCAGTGTTGTAAGCAGGAATCCATCTTCATCGCGTAGATTTTGGTATTTGGGGATCTATTATCAAGTTTTTCTCTTATAATTATGGGTAAGATTTCTCTCCTTTTTGGTATTGTATTAGTATTGTATTTGTTTTATGATCTTTAAGTTTTTTTTTTCACTAGATGTTTATGTGTCTATGAGTGGTCGTCCCTAATTCATATTCTTTAGCAATTTTAATGCTAATATGAAGATGAAACCACTCATTTTATTTGTGGAATTTATGCATTTGGGACTTGATAATTCTGTATAAATTCCACAAATTTCATTCATTCTATTTATTTTATTCAATTTTTAATTTAATTTCTACTTCTTTTAAATAAGTATTTAATATCTATCTTCATAGTGCTGGGGTTACAATTTCGTTGTCAATAAATTATTACTTCCTAAATAATACTTTCAAGTTTCAGTTGGTGTTTCGGTAATGTTTCATTAATGGTTATATGAATTCGACCCAAAAAATCATAGGGGTGATAGTAGGCATGAAGAGCATGAAAAATTTCCATAGAGCATGAGGTCTCAAAACATGTTTAGTGAAAGAAAATCGCAAAAGTATTTATGAAAGGTGTGACGTCGAGTGGAGCAAAAAGGGCCAATAATAAGTATGGTGCACAATCATGCATGAAATAAATCATGCGTCAGATCTAAATGTTTTTTTAACTTATTATTGGCCCTAACGTCATAACTATTTTTGCGATTTTCTCCCAATAAACGTGGTTTGCGACCCTATGATCAATGGCAATTTTTCATCCTCTTGATACCTACTAACACCCCTATGAATTTGTTGGTCGAATTAGGCAACACCCTGTTTATATATATACAGTATGCCCACTAAAGTCCCTTAAGCACCCTCTTTACTTCGGAATGGCTGCTGCTATATTCATAAAAGTGGCGCCTAGGAATAGTAAAGTTGCCATGCGCTACTGAATGAAACCACCAACGGCGCCACCTGGTGGAACACTGCGAAGTTAGCATTCATATCTCGAAAACGTATAGAGTCGGGAAAAAAGATGATTTACGAAGTTGTAGAGTATCATCAATTTAGTACGAAAATACACTTTGTGGACATTAATACGAAGAATAAAACGGTTAAAATGCGCATTCGATTTTTCGTGATTTCCTACACTGTGACATCACCAAACTTGAACGGAAGGAGAAATGCTTATCTTTCGGACAAAACACGACACTGCAATGTGACACAATGGTATCGCTTGTGATTCCCAGTCAAAACGACACATTACGGACGCTTGTGCCAACGTGTCACGCTCCATGCTCCAACGTGAGCAACAGGAAATTCAAACAAGAATCCAAATGTGCATTGCAGCTGACAGTGAGAAGTTTAAACATCTCAAATAAAGGTATATTGTTTCAACTAGTTGTGTTTTTCTTTCTAAGATCGTTTTGTCACGTCACAGTGTAGGAAATCACGAAAAAACAAATGCGCGTTTTAACCGTTCTATTCTTCGCATTGATACAGAGGCTGTTCGCACATTTTTTAGACAAATTTAATAAATGATTTAAAAAAATGGAATTATTTTAGAGGAAAAAATTCAAGCAACAACTTATTATGTGTAATTTATATTATCGTCTGATACTTTCAAATTTATTCTTATTTCAAGATTGCGCATGCAAAAAAAAAGGGGAATGGGAAGATGCGTTTTTTTTCGAACAGAAGTATGCTAATTCGACAGTCTAAAATGATTGCAAAGCGCACAATATAAAAACTTTTTAGTGCGAAATAAACATAACTATTTATTGGAAAAGGCTATCCCAAAAATCAGTACGTATACATAGTAAAAAGATACCAGATGAAAAAAAAAACAGGGAAAATAAGAGCCGATTTCAAGGCTGAAAACGAAGTTTCAGGTAAGAATTTATGACTATCGCAAATTTATCTTACAATGGGAAAATAAAAATGAGAATATTGGACAAAAATGTTACAATCAATTCATTATATTATTAACAGAATGTGTTACATCCGATATTTACAGAAAAAATGCTATTTTCTTTATTTCAACGACTTTTAAAGGGTGAAACTGCATCAAAGCAAAGCTACCGTTCATACTTCAAAAACTACCGCTGTATTCGTTGAAAACATTAAAAACTCACACAGTTATTGCATTTATACCTTTCAAAATATTCCTAAGAAGTCACCTGACGTTTCTCTTATGGTTTATTGTGCATTTGGTCTGCTGAAAAGAGCTCTTTCAAAGCGCAAAACCACCACGATTGATCTAATCTGGAAAGTTTTTAAAGAGGCGTGGGAAGCAATAACCCTGTAAATTTTACAAAAACCTTCTACCATCGAAAGCATTACGCAGAATTAGAATCTAGAAACAAGATTATCATATAGATTATTTCAGAAAGCAATATTCATATTTTAAACGTTGAAAAAACAACGCCGAAATCGTCTAAAAAATGTGCGAACACCCTCTGTATAACATTTTTCCGTGAAAAAAAAATTGTAAATATTGGAAGTTTTTTATTAATTTTTCTCAATATATTGGTACAATTTTAAAACGCATACCAACTTTTGTTACAATAATATAAAGCTACCATTTAACGAAACACCATGTTCTTAGATCCAAATTTAATGCGCATGAAGCATTTTTAATTAGAGTGAATAATTAATTAATTTTAATTAATAAATTAAATAATTACACACGTTTTTGAATAAAATTCCTTTATTTACTTAAAAAATGTTTGAATTACTATGTGTCCAAAATGTCAGTACAACTGAGCGAAAATTGAAAAAAATGGTTTTGAACTTCCACTGTCCCCTTAAGGAGACCTTCCTTGTTAGTCACGTAAAAGAACCTTTTAGAATCTAACTTTTGTCTTCAGGCTTTCTAATGTGGAATGCTGTAAGCTATCCACACGCTTTTAAAACGTCATTTTCGATGAAAATATCGATTTTTCATTTTTGAAATAATATTAAAAACCGACATTTTATCTATCGAATTCTGCTTTAATTGTGTCTGTATCTGAATTATAACTCGAGTTACAGCCGTTTAAAGTTATATCTATTACACTTTGCCGAAGAATTTCACAACCGGAAATATGGTTTTGAAAACCGGAAAAAAGCTGAAATGTAAGTTTACATTTTTCTTTTTTAAAATTTAGCATTTAAATTGGATTATATGTTTAATAAAATACATGGAGTATATAATTAAACCTTTAAAGAATAATAATTATTTTTATAGCAAGAACCGCCTTTAAAAATTATTTTTAGCTTTTTCTCAAAATGAAGTTTTTCAGATTTTTATTGTACGCAGAAAATTATGCATGAAATGCTTTGATTTTTTTTTTTTTACTTATTTTAAAAATGTTTATTGAGGGAATAGACTACAATCATGATGATATATTAATTAGTTTTATATTTACACTGGTATAAGTTAAGAAATTGCAAGAAATTTTACGAATTTTTCATTACATTAGTACTTTAACTGCCATAGCTTCTGCGATAGAGATGCTATTACAATACGGCTAGTCTATGTCCTAGAAAAAAAATATTCTCTTTATTATGCAACTTATAAAATGTGAATGCATTGATTTGATTTTGAGTTATCATGTTTTGCACAAATGTCAATTTTTCATATATTTTTGACCATTTTTCACTTTAAAAAAATTATTTCTGGGTAATTTTAAAAATGTTTATGTATTTTTTAAAAGTTTTAACTTAAATATCATTAGAAAAATTTAAAAAAATCACCTTCGAAAGTGTACGAATACATACGAATTAAACATGTTTATTCATTAATAGAAAAATGTGGGTGTAATAAGATATAGGTAGAAAGGAAAAAACACCGTAAATATATATTTAAAATATGATAAAACATAGGTTTTACCTTTGAATTATTATTACCTATCCAATAAAGAAGTTATTAATCATGATTTTTATATGTAATTTTGTGCTTTTGAAAAGTACTTCCACTTTTAACTATTTAACCTGATTTAAGACTTTTACACAATTACATTTTACAATGTAAAATGGGTTAAAATTTTAGATATATTAGATATGTGAAATTCTGACTAATAAGATGTTAAATCATAATCTACTACGTCAATTTAGAAAATATATTTTAGCTACGTATTTTCAGCAATGTTTCTTATCACCCAGTGCATGATAGGAGACAAGAATCTTTTACTTTCTCGCTATACCTCTCTGAGGAAAGTTTGAAATTTAGTCCCTTTTTCAGTGTATGTTTAAAGTGTGTACATATTTTCCATCAATCAATCATACACATAGAGCTGCATATTTATTTGTACGACAAAAAAAAATCTGTAATTCAGAAATGCAATCTCATTGTTTTAATCTGACATGTAATGTTGAAGGAATTTAAAAATATTCCTTCTGTAACCCTATTTAATTTAACATAGTCTTTATACGAATGTTAGATGAATATGAAATGGACATAGGAAAATACTACAGAGGCTGTTCGCACATTTTTTAGACAAATTTGATAAATGATTTTAAAAAATGGAAATATTTTAGAAGAAAACTTTCTTTCAACAACTTATTATTTGTAATTCTCATTATTGTCTGATGCTTTCAAATTTATTCTCCTATCACGATGGCGCATTCAAACAAGCTGTGAATCAGAGGATACTTTTTTTTTTTTTCCGAAAAGAAATATTCTTATTCGGAAGTTTACAATGATTGTAAAGCGCATAGTATAAAAAATTCTAAGTGCAAAATAAACGTCAGTATTATTTGGAAAGAGCTATCCTGAAAATCAGTACTTATTCTTAGTAAGAAGACTCAACATGAAAAAAAAAATACATTAAAACAAGTAATATAAAACAATTTTTTAAGTCAATTCCTACTTTTTAATCATAAATATATAAAATAAACCCGTGCAGCATTAATGTCCCACGTTATCTTTATTGAACATTATTTTATAATCATCGTTGCGGTATTTTATTTCTGTGGTAACACTCATTTGAGATAAATCTTTTATTTCATTTATGAAAACAAATGGGAGGAATTTTTTTCTCCCATTTAAAACTAAAATTAATTAATTAAATTTAATGAATGAATTAATATTTAAAAAAACTGTATTAACATAAAGTGTCATCCACTACAAGTTTTAAAAAAATTATTTGAACTTGAGTGGATGAATAGAAAATATTTTATTAACGATTGAAAATTTGAACAAGATATATATATATAGAGAGAGAGTGAGCTAATAGTAGGAATTTAAAAAGAGCCCATTTGAAGGCTGAAAACGAAGTTTCAGGTAAGGATTTATGACTATCGCAAATTTATCTGACAATGGGAAAATAAAAAAGAATATTGGACAAAAATGTTACAATCAATTCATTATATTATTAATAGAATGTGTTACATCCGATATTTACAGAAAAAATGCTATTTTCTTTATTTCAACGACTTTTAAAGGGTGAAACTGCATCAAAGCAAAGCTACCGTTCATACTTCAAAAACTACCGCTGTATTCGTTGAAAACATTAAAAACTCACACAGTTATTGCATTTATACCTTTCAACATATTCCTAAGAAGTCACCTGACGTTTCTCTTATGGTTTATTGTGCATTTGGTCTGCTGAAAAGAGCTCTTTCAAAGCGCAAAACCACCACGATTGATCTAATCTGGAAAGTTTTTAAAGAGGCATGGGAAGCAATAACCCTGTAAATTTTACAAAAAACTTTCTACCATCGAAAGCATTACGCAGAATTAGAATCAAGAAACAAGATTATCATATAGATTATTTCAGAAAACAATATTCATATTTTAAGCGTTAAAAAAACAACGTCGAAATCGTCTAAAAAATGTGCGAACACCCTCTGTATACACAAAGTGGCTTTTCGTACTAAATCGATGATTCTCTACAACTTTGTAAATCACTTTTTTTCCCTATCTCTTTCCGTTTTCGTGACAGGAATGCTAACTCCGTAGTTTTCCACCAGGTGGCACCGTAGGCAATTTCATTCAGTAGCGCATGGCTACCTTACTATGCCTTGACACCACTTTTATGAATATAGCAGCAGCCGTACCGAAGTTAAGAGGGTGGCAAGGGACTTGGGGTCTGGGGGTCATGATCGGTGAAAATATATCAAAATTTTCCGGAATTGCTTTCCTCCGCACGTCTGCAATAGGTAGCTTTTTACTTTTTGTAATCAAAGCTACCTAATAAAAAAATAAATTTCTGTAGAAAATTTACAGCTTCATATAAAACATTTGAATACTCCATTAAATTCAGTAAATATAATTTATTAAATTCAGTGCAAATCAAGGGGTCAAAACTCATCGCTGATGTTGTGAAAATTGTTTAGTTGCATAAAAAAATTCATGAAAATTTAAAAAATCGCAGAGCACAAAATTTACTGTATTGGGCTAAAAGATTAAAACAGGGTGTCTTAGTGTAACGAATGTAAAAATAATCACCGCAAAATGCGAAAAATCGCATACGAATTTCTGGAAATTTTCAAAAATTGTAGAGGACAAAATTTTCTATATTGGGTTAAAAGATTGAAACCGTATTCTTTATACGAATGTCAAAAAATCGCGGCAGAAAGCGAAAAAAAACCCGAAAAAATCGTATAAAAAGTTCAAAGTAAACTTTATTGAAAAGAAAACAAAATTTATCATATTGGGCTAGACCATTGAAACCAGATTCCATCAAATAATGTGAAAAAAAAGCAGCAAATTGCTAGAAAACGCTAAAAATCACGAAAATTTATATCAAAAATCGCAGAGGACAGAGTTTACTACTGGTTGGGTTAAAAATCAAACAGTATATTTCTTTTATGAATTTCGAAAATGCGCCGTGAAACACGAATTTCGGTACAATTTCCTAATAAACGTATTTTTTGTTTTCTAGCTGACCCACCCAGCGTCCTTCGAGCAATTCAAAAAATCGCTGAAAACGCTAAAAATCGCATTAAATAATCTGGAAAATTTCAAAAATCTTTACACATTTCCCTCATAAACTTTATGGAAAAGAGGGCAAAAAACGAAGGTATTGGAATATTGAAAGCAGACTATTTTAACTAATATGGAAAAATTAATTCCAGCATAAAAAAAATGAAAAAAAAAAAAAACTAAAAATCACATAAATAATGTTCTGAAATTTCAAAAATTGCAGAGGACAAAATTTACTATATTGGGCTAAAAAATTAAAAAAAGTGTCCTTATACGGATGTAAGAAAATTGCCCTGAAACAACGCTAAAAATCGTAATAAATTAGGTAAAAATTTAAAAATCGTAGAGGACAAAATTTACTACAGTCGGCTAAAAAACTGTAACCGAGATTCTTCCAAGATTGTCAAAAAAAAATGCTAAAAGTTTGGAAATTCATTATTTTTACGAATGTTAAAAAATTGCCACAGAATGCGAAAAAACACTAAAAATCGCATCAAAGCATAGCGAAAAAATCAAAAATAGCTTTACGACTTATGAATAAACTGTATTGAAACGAAGACAACATTTACTATATTGGGCTAAAAGATTAAAACCGGATTTCTTTTATTAATGTGGAAAAAAACTCTGCGAACCGTAAAAAAAAAAAAAAAAAAAAAAAAATCCCGCTAAAAGTCGCATATCAAATCACTAAATATTCAAAAATAGAAAAGGACAAAATTTACTAAAGTGGGCAGTTGAAAAATAAGTCCCATATAATCCTATGGGACTTATTTTTCAATTTATTAATTATTGCTGTAAATTTTGGAGTTTTCACGCTATTTCACTGGTCATTTTATATGAGTTGCCCTATAGTATTGACTATCAAATCATGACAAAAAAATCTTTGCTGTAGTTCGCGCATGCGCAGTTAAAATTTATTTCATAAAAATACCTATATCTCATCAAATATTCAATATATTAATATTTTAATCACAGTATACTCTTTCTACGATTTTTTGTCAAATTTTTGGAAAACGGTGTTAAATTCGACTGAAAACTCTGCATGCTATAAAGAAAAAACCTTTTGAAGTTTTCAGAGAAACGTTAAAATCTTCACAAATATACATTCTATGCTTACACAAATGCAAACAAATGTCAAACAGGACATGCAGAGTCATTAAAATTATTATTCCCCCACCCTAATTGTCCTAGCGACAAAATCTTCACTGAAAAACATGATGTGAAACATGTTCTTTATATCCCGAAAGTTGAAGGGCATTCCGGACATTTCCTCACGAGTTTCAGAAAGATATTCGACGAAACGTCCGAAATTGGTCACTGCCCCTTAATTTCTAGACACCAGTGTATATATATATATAATATATATATAATTATATCTTTGAATTTCAAAAAACATTAATCAAGTTCTCGCAACATTCTAACCTAATCTCCACTGAGATAATTAGTAATAAAATGTAGACAGAACACCACAAAGTTAATAAATTAACAAGTGCAAACATAATATTTCCAAAGCAATTTCAACAATGGTAATCAGCCAAAAATACTGAAATTTGTGAAGAATATTAATATATATATATATTATATATATAATATACCATAAAATGTAAGATAATTGGAATTTGGAAATCAAGTGAATTCAAATGGAATTTGAAATGAAAAATGATCTAATATGACACAAAATGTAATAAAATGGAAATTTGGATATCAAGAGAACTAAAATAGAATTGGAAATGAAAAAGCACGTGTAAATTTTAATCATCAGCCTGAAAGAATCCACACGTGTTTTAAAAATAATACAATATTTCATAAAAATATACTGGTAATTATGCTAAGATCAGTATATTCCTCCAGGTATATTGTATTATTACCAGAAAACAATTGGAAATAAAAAACCTCTAAAGTATAGATGAAATATTTTACTCACTATAATTATCAAACATGTTGCAAATAATACTACGACCACAGTGAGCTTAAATCATGACATATCAAAAACCTTGATAAGATAGTCAAGTTGAGACAACATATTTTGAAATCACATCCAAAATATTACATTTCACTACAAATTGATTTAAAACACACTAAAATTATTCTTGTGAATAAAAATAAATAAATAAATCTAAAACATATTTATATTTGTGAATAAACAAATTTCCCAAATAATTGTAATATTTAAGGGTGTATTCAAATCCAAACTGCATATTTTGAGACACATTTGTAAATTCATTTCTCTAAAATGCCTCCAATAGGCAGGTTCTCTTATTCAGAAACTTTATAATGTCCGAAATTGGTCGATTTTTTGATAAAGGCAGAATATATTTTAAAAAATGCTGTCAAAGTGGATATTTTGAAACGAATTTCTCGAAGCGATAGCGCTGGTAACAAAAAAAAAAAAAAAAAAAAATTCGTACTGTGAAAATAATTGTCTGTAAATCCATTTCTAATAAATAAACGAAAAAAAAAAAAAAACATGAGTCCCTTATAAATCTCTCTATAAATCACTCCGCCAAGTTTCATGTTTTTACTTTTAAAAATGAGTCTGAAAATGTGTCTCAAAATTTTTAGTTGTTGAGCGTGGAAAAATATATTTTTTTAATACCACCTTAAAAGTAAATTTTAAAGACAAATGCTCCAACTATAGGTAAATTAAATATTTTAACATTGTTTTGACAAGAAAATATGCTGCCCTCTGTAGGAAAAATAATTATACAAAAAATTTTGTTTGATTTACACAACTTTTAATTTAGCTTAAAAATATACATAAAAATATTAATAAATAATAATATCATTGCAGTTTTACACTAACATCAAACATATTCCTATTATAACCATTAAACCATTGTCTGACACTGTATTTCAAAAACTCTTACATTGAGTACAATCCCTAATGATCCCATGAGCTAAATCCCTAAATATCAACTATTGTTATTTTTTATAATACATAGTGCTGCCATCTATTGGCAATCTCCAAATTTATCATATCTGGAGGCACGGCAGTGCCTCCTCCAAGTCGAGAGAGGACAGCCGTAAGCATACTTTTCTGGAAGCAACTCAGGGCACTTTTGACCCCCCCCATATCTCCGCGCTGGAGTATCCCAAAAATTTTAAACTTCAATTATAGAGAGTATTTGGCCCACAGGACCAAAATTTAAAATTACAACTTTCTGTCTTTTCTAGTTCAGGCGATATATGAACTCAAACATTCGATTTTTTGTCACTTCTTACTCACTCGTTCACGCGTCATCAAAAAGATTGGGTAGATCCCGTAGCCCCAGAAACTTGACATTTGGAAAAAAAGGTAGTGTTTAGGATACAAAAAAAGGAAAAATTATAAAATCCAGAAAATTCGAAAAAAAAACATTCGAAAATTCAACAAATTCCATCAAAATTGAAAATTGAAAATAATACAATCTTGTAGTCTTGGAAACTTAAGATTTGGTGTGAAGGTAGTGTTTAACATCCAGAAAAAGAAAACATCAAAAACACCAAAAAAATCGAAAGCAAAATTGAAAAAATCGAAGAAATTGAAAAAAACCGAAAATTTGAAGACAATCCGATTTTGTTGCACTAGAAAATTCAAATTAGGAATAAAAGTAGTATTTAGGATACAGAAAAAGGAAAATTAAAAAAATCCAGAAAATTCGAAAAAAAAACAAAAAAATTCGAAAAAAATTGAAAAAATGAAAATAATTTGATACGATAACGCTCGTATTTATAAATTAATTTGGATGAAACTAATTGTGTGTAGTAAGCTCACCAATGCCTCGACCGAGTTCGTTGGCCAGCTTGGTCCGCCATCTTGTTTCAAGATGACGGCCACGGAAAAATTTAAAACTAAAATAAATATACAAAAAAGTTAAAAAATCAAGTTTATTTTTTAATTAGGTGTTAGGACTTGATACAAGGATTCCAGAGCATTTTTTGTTTTACCTCTATCTTAAAAATTGGCTGAGATAGAGCAGTTTGAAATTCTAGGGTGGCTGACATTTTGAAACAAAACAGCACATTACAAAAAACCAACGATAAATTTATGGTCAATAATGGTCAAGCAGGTGCAATCCCGAATGAATACTCCGTGTTATTATAACTGTAACTTTGACTTCGAAATTTTGATACGTTGCATTTTCTATTTGTTGATATTTTTGAACTATGATTTACGCTAAGTGAAATGTTGTTGTTGAAGAGGGATTTTCCATGTAAATCCGAAACGTCCAATTTTAATATGTTTTTAATGTTTTATGAAAGTGTATTGTAATGTCTGTAATTTTAATGATTTTAATATAAATTTATAAGTTTTAGTGAACGCGATTTCTCGCAAATTATTTTCTTTCATTGTTGTAATCATTTTCCCAATCATACGCATAAAACTATATATTCATATCCATTAGCGCCAAATTCTCGCCAAACTTGGCGACAATTGGCCAAATCTCGCCAAATTTGGCGACAAAAATAAGTCTTCATAAATGAAGCCAACTTGGCTATAGCTCAATAATTTTGCGAATTTCTTATTCAAATTCAGTGTAAACGAATCTTTTGTAAACGGTTTCTTTGCATTTTAACTTGCTGTTTTCGAGTAACATTAGCTAAAATTTTAAAACGAAGATATAGGAAAGCTACCTTTTCCTGCCGGTACAGGCCGGAGCACTTTTTTATGAGTTGTCGGATGCAATCTATGTTTTGCATTAAATAAAGTAAAACATTGAAAAACAAATCCCACAGGATGGGGATAGTTTGTTTTAGATAGATTTTAAGATAATTGTCCTATTAGCTAGTACACCTTCCGTTATTGTTTTGTGTTATTTTCCCCGGATTATGCTTTTCTTTTCTTTTGTTTACGAATTTTGTAATAGAAAAGTTCCGCTATAGACTGGCTACGTTATAGACCTTTTTTTTTATAGACAGGTTCATTTTCTTTCACAGGCTTTACTCTATTTAATTTATATATGAAATATTTGTTGTTAAAAGATGTTGGTCGCACAAAAATTTTCACATCTCTCCCTCCCGACATTACTGGTTGGTTATGGCTTGATAGTCCTAAATAAAATCATGGTGATTCTAAGATTCTCCTGATTTATCTCTAAATTGAACATAAACGATCCTAAGAAAACGGATCAATGAATTACTATATTGGCATGAGGAAATTTAGTTGCAGAAAAATGGAGCATATAGCTAACATTAAGTCTAATAGGAAAACCACAGCTTTGGCAAGATCTGGAGGCACGGCAGTGCCTCCGCCAAGTCGAGAGAGGACAGCCGTAAGCATACTTTTCTGGAAGCAACTCAGGGCACTTTTGACCCCCCGATATCTCCGTGCTGGAGTATCCCAAAAATTTAAAACTTCGTTTTTCTAGAGTATTTGGCACACAGGACCAAAATTTAAAATTACAACTTTCTGTCTTTTCTAATTCAGACGATATATGAACTCAAACTTTCGATTTTTTGTCACTCACTCACTCACTCGTTCACGCGTCATCAAAAAGATTAGGTAGATCCCGTAGCCCTAGAAACTTGACATTTGGAAAAAAGGTAGTGTTTTTGATACAAAGAAAGGAAAAATTATAAAATCCGGAAAATTCGAAAAAAAAAAAACATTCGAAATTCAACAAATTCCATCAAAATTGAAAATTGAAAATAATACGACCTTGTAGTCTTAGAAACTTAAGATTCGGTGTGAAGGTAGTGTTTAGTATCCAGAAAAAGAAAACATCAAAAACACCAAAAAAACCGAAAGCAAAATTGAAAAAATCGATAAATCGAAAAAACCCGAAAGATTTCAAATAATCCGATTTTGTTGCGCTAGAAACTTGGAATTCGGAATAAAGGTAGTATTTAGGATGCAAAATAAGAAAAAATAAAAATTCCGGAAAATTCGAAAAAAAAAAAATCAAAAATTCTAAAAATCCGAAAAAATTGAAAAAATTAAAATAATTTGATTTTTTAGTCTTAGAAACTTAAAATTCCCAGTAAAGATAGTGTTTAGGATTCAGAATAAGTTAAAATAAAAAACGCAATAAAATTCGAAAATAAAATCGAAAAATCGAAAAAATCGGAAAAATCGAAAAATAAGGAAAATTTGAAAATAATTCGATTTCATAGCGCTAGAAACTTGAAATTTGGAATAAAGGTAATATTTAAGATACTAAATAAGGAAAAATTCAAAAATATGGATAATTCAAAAATACCCATAAATTAGTGCAGACGATATATGAACTCAAAGTTTCGATTTTTTGTCCCTCACACACTCACTCACTCTCGCGTCATCAAAAAGATTGGGTAGATCCCGCAGCCACAGAAACTTAAAATTTGGAATAAAGCTAGTGTTTCGGATACAAAGAAAGGAAAAATTATCAAATCCGGAAATAATATTAATAATAATAATAATTTAAAAAAAAAAAAAAAAAAAAAAAAAAAAAAACACATTCGAAAATTCAAAAAAATCGAACAAAATTGAAAATTGAAAATAACACGATCTTGCAGTCTTAAAAACTTAAAATTTGGTGTGAAGGAAATAATTCAGATAATAGTGTTTAGAATTCAGAAAAAGAAAACATCAAAAACACACACACAAAAAATTAAAATTAAAATTAAATCGAAATATCGAAAAAAATCGAAAAATTTCAAATAATCCAATTTTGTTGCGCTAGAAACTCGAAATTCGGAATAAAGGTAGTATTTAGGATGAAAAATAAGTGAAAATTAAAAAATCCAGAAAATTCGAAAAAAAAAATCAAACATTCGAAAAATTCGAAAAAAAATTGAAAAAAATTAAAATAATTTGGCCTTAAAAACTTAAAATTCGCTGTAAAGATAGTGTTTAGGATTCAGAATAAGTTAAAATAAAAACGCAATAAAATTCGAAAATAAAATAAAAAAATCGAAAGAAATCGAAAAATAAGGAAATTTTGAAAATAATTCGATTTCATAGCGCTACAAACTTGAAATTTGGAATAAAGGTAATATTTAAGATACTAAATAAGGAAACATTAAAAAATATGGATAATTAAAAAAAAATCGAAAACTTAAAAAATAAATAAATAAAAATAGAAAGAAAGAAAGAAAAAGAGAGAAATTGAAAATAATATGATCTCGTAGTCATAGAAACTGAAAATTTGGTGTAAAGGTAGTGTTTAGGATTAAAAACACAACAAAAATTGAAAATAAAAAAAAAAAATCGAAAAAAAAAACGAAAATTTGAAAATAATTCGATTTTGTAAAGCTAGAAACTTAAAATTTGGAATAAAGGTAGTATTTAGAATACAAAAAAAGAAAGAAATAAAAAATCTGTAAAAAAAAAAAAAAAAAAAAAAAAAAAAAAAATTCGAAAATTCAAAAAATTGAAAAAAAATTCGATTTTGTAGCTTTAGAACTTAAAATTGGCGTAAACTTATTGTTCAGAATGCAGAAAAAGGAAAAATTAAAACACAGTAAATTCGAAAATAGAATAAAAAAACTCGAAAAAGATCGGAAATTTCAAAATAATTCGATTTTGTAGCGCTAGAAACTTGATATTTGTAATAAAGGATACAAAATACGAAAAAATTAAAAAATCCAGAAAATTATAAAAAAAAAAATTCGAAAAAATCAAAATTTAAAATAATTTTATTTTGTAGTCTTAGAAACTTAAAACTGAGTGTGAAGGTAGTATTTACTATTCAATAAAAGGAACAATTAAAATATTCTTTAAATTCAAAAATAAAATCGAAAAATCGATATATCTTTAAGAAATGAAAATTCGAAAACAATTTGATTTTGCACTGCTAGAAACATTAGTTTTAAGATAATTTCCTATTAGCTAGTACAACGCCCCTAATTGTTTTATGTTATTTCCCACGGATTATGGTTTTCTTTTCTTTCGTTTACGAATTTCGTTATAGAAAAGTTCCGCTATAGACTGGCTACGATATAGGCGATTTCTTTATAGACAGGTTTGTTTTCTTTCACATGTTGTACTCTATTTACTTCACATATGAAATATGGATTGTTAAATGATGTTAGCCCCACAAAAATTTTCACAGCTCCCCCTACCCTCCCGACATTACTGGCTGGCTATGGCTTGATAGTCCTTTTAAATAAAATCATGGTGACTCTATGATTCACTTGATTTATCTCTAAATTGAACCTAAATGATCCTAAGAAGACGGATCAAATAATTACTATATTTGCATGAAAATCAGGTAACTTAGAATTAAAATCGAAAAATCAATAAATTTATAAAAAGTCGAAAATTTGAAAGTAATTCGATTTTGTAGTCCTAGAAACTTGACATTTGGCAGAAAGGCAGGATTTAGTACACAAAGTAAGGAAAAATTAAAAAATCCGTAAATAAATAAAAAAAAAGACGAAAAAAAACCCATCGAAAAAAGGAATATAGTTTGATTTATTGGAAATTTTAATTTTGGCTTTCTTTTTATACAAAAAAGCTCTTTTATGTTAAATATCAAGTATCTAGGGCTGCGAGTAATATCTCAGATGGATAGCATCTATCCTGGAAGCAATTGAGAATATTTTTGATACTCCCCCTTCCATAACTTAGTGCTTGCCTAGGAACCTGAAATCTCTTTTTGTACAGTACTTTGCAAACGAAACTAAAGCTTCAAATTTTTGATACCTGTAAATAATAGGGACAGAGTGAGGGCTTAACGAAAATCAGTGGATGATCTCCAAAAAGAACCCAAAATCAAGAAAAGGAGGATTACTTACAAAAAGAAGTGAAATCCCATCAAAAAGTCACCTGTAAAAAATGCAGCCAAGTCTCGTAACTCATTTACCGTAAAAAGTACTGAGATCGTATAAAGCCAAGTTTAACTATCTTATTAACTCTGAAATTTTCATTCACAAATCACTCCTAGTCTCTACATCTTTAGTTAATTATTATTTTGTGACTTGGCAATTACGCAGCACAGGGAAGTTATTACACCTTACTATGTTATGGGATGGGATGGGATAATTTAATTAAGGCAAATTATATACGCACAGGGAAGTTATTACACTTTAATATGTTATAGTATTATTTGATTAAGACTAACTATATACATCACATTCTGGTGCTACGTAATTGCCAAGTCACAAAATAATAATTAACTAAAGATGTAGAGACTAGGAGTGATTTGTGAATGAAAATTTCAGAGTTAATAAGATAGTTAAACTTGGCTTTATACGATCTCAGTACTTTTTACGGTAAATGAGTTACGAGACTTGGCTGCATTTTTTACAGGTGACTTTTTGATGGGATAAGATTTACTTGAAATTAATTTGAGTTTATTTACGTCTACCATTTAGTTAATGAATTAATAATAAACAGAAAAAAATAATAATAAGATGGAAATAGAGAAATATTTTTTGTTATTATTATCAAATTTAAGTATAATTTAATGTAAAAATTAAGTTTAAATATTTAAAAGCTTTTTATAAAACAAAAAAAAATATTCAAAAGCTTTTTATAAAACAAAAATAAATATTCAAAAGCTTTTAATAAAACAAAAATTAATATTCCATATTCTAATATAACAATTAAATTAATATCTATTATAAATTAAAGAAATAAACAATGAAGGCACAGAAATTAATTTTTAGTTATACTATTATTATATTGTTTTTAAATATTCAAAAGCTTATATATATATTTACGCCAATGGAATTTATGTCAATGTTCAAGATGACAGACGATTTTTAGCTCTCTAAAATAAACTGATTCCTGAAGATCAAATATGTGAAAATGAGTTTTATTTCTTCATATCTTCTTGAAAAACATAATTCAATCACAATATTGTTTTCACTATCTATTCGAATAACAGATAATTTCAATTTGAAAATGGCGACTAAAAAAGGAATCTAATAATCCCTATCGTTTTCCCTTTTCCCTCTTTTATCCACAAAAATGGAGTAATGTATTTGCCATCATTACAGAAATGTCATTAAAATTAGGAAAAAAAAAATTATATCTTGAAAACTAATTGAAATTTAAAAATCCCAAGACCATTTTTGACATCCTCGGATCAATGCGGATAGCTGATGTTAATTTGATCGTTCAACGTTCTCTATCCTAGAAGGAATAGCTATGAAATATAATCAGTCGTTTCATAAATTCGTTTCATTAGGATTTTATATATACTAGGGCATCCAACCCGGGCTTCCCGGGTTAGAGAATATATGTGAAACCCTTTTATTTTTTTTAATTGAAAACTCTAATAGATTTTTTACATTTAATAATTGTTTTAGATTGCCCCCTAATACCAAAGAGCATTTTTATATGAAATATGTCAATTATATATTCAAATAAAATTTTGATATTCATTAAAAGCAGTAATTTCGTATAGGCCTCGTGCCAGAAGTCAATAGCCGAAGAAATCCAAAAAATTTCGTTATCTACAAAAGTTTTTTTTTTTTTTATTCTGATAATTTCAAAGGTTTTAAGAGCTTATTTCAAAAATATGTGTTTTATTTATACTATTTGATTGTTTAATGAACTTTTAATTTCGTTATTGAATATTATCTGGAAACAAATGCTGAACTTTTTATATTGTTTAAAGTGCAAACGGATTAATATTTTGTAATCGTCTGCCAGCGATAGAGATAGATTTAAAAAAAAAATCATGCTTGAAATTTAATTTAAATTCTATAATAAATGAGTCAATTGAGATACAGTTTTCAAACAAATTGCATTCGAAAATAATTTTTTTTCTTATTTAAGTGTAAAAATTAAAAATGTAATATGTTTAGAAATTAAAAAAATTGTAGTAGAAAACATTGCAAATCCAAAATTTCATCGTCCAGTGTTGCCATTCGCAAAATGACATCAGCGTTACGCACGGACACGTTTGTCCTTTATAATATAGATAGGGTAGATATTTCAAAATTTACAAAAATAATAGATAAATAAAGTTTTGTATAACGGATCTTTGTAAAAACCTTTTAATTTTTATAGTGCATTTAAGTTTAAAAATAAGATTTTTTTTAAACAAAATTCAAAATTATAGAATTTTTTTTTATATGCTAAGTGAGTTTTGAATCGATGCACTTTTCTCAGAAAAAGACAGAAATAAGCAGAAAAGAAAATTAAGGAAAAGAAAATCATTCTATATTTTCAAAAATAAAATATTAAAACATTATACTCTAGATTATCCTTAATGTATGGCTTAATATTCAAAAATATTTTTAATAAAATTAATTTTTTAAAATAAAATTTCAAATTATATAAAATATATTTATGCATCTGATGACATTCACAAATCATTGTAGATACATTGATGATATTTTCCATTGCTGACTATACATTTCAACCAAAAATTTATTATTTTTTTTTAAATAAAAGAAATAACATTTTTGTGTCTCGTACTTTTACAAAAGGCTGTAAATGTAAATTTAATAATAGATTTAATTAAAAAAATGTCAAAAGTAAAGTGTCAAATTACAATAAAACCGTCTTATTTATGGGATTTTTTTCAACGCTGCACTATTAAAATTAAAAAATAATTTTGAAAAATAAAATACCAAATTATACAAAATCTTTTTTTTTAAAACGACTTTTTTAAAGAGTTTTTTTTTTTTAAACGACTTTTTTTAAAATGACTTTTGTATGAATGAATATTTCAAAGAAAAAAAAATCAAGCG
Source organism: Maratus michaelseni (assembly GCA_963931845.1). NCBI lineage: Eukaryota > Metazoa > Arthropoda > Arachnida > Araneae > Salticidae > Maratus > Maratus michaelseni. The sequence continues at coordinate 57,229,906 of OZ007596.1, forward strand.
ATTTAAAAATGAATATTATAAAATTTTATACCACGAATCGTTTTAAAGCTCTTTATATATATAAAAAAAAAAAAAAACCTCAAATAAACATTTGCAATTTATCATTGTCATGCCACAAACAGCGATAAATATCTTTGATATGTGTATGAGTTTTGAGTGAGAAAATTAAGTAATCATAAATTATAAAACTAGATTGGCTTCGCCCGTTTAGATTTTCAAAAAATGATTAGTAATTTTCCGAATGATATAAAATATTATATATTAAGTGATTTTTGTAAGCAGTGCATATTTAAATTTAAAAATAAAATTTCAAATAAAAAAAAATCCATGCTAAATAACTTTATAATCAGCATATGAAAAAATTATTTCAAAATATTAAATAATAATAATAATAAAATTTTATGTCGCGGGTTTCTTTAAAGATCTGTAGATTATTTTCAAAACTCAAAATAAACATTTGGAAATTATCACTGAATGTCACAAATGTTAAAAAACACGATGAATTTCATATGTGTATTAATTTAATGTGACAAAATTAAGTAATCATATTTACAATAGATATTTCTTTAATTCAGTTATTTAAAAGGACAGTGGACTTTCAAAATCACGAATTTCGACAACAAAACCGATTTTCTTTATTTAGAGAACTAGCTGTTACCCGTGACTTCGTTCACGCAACATTAAAAGAAGAATAAATACTGTTGTGAGCTCAGGGTTCGAAAGGATTAATGCCAAAACTTAAGACCAATCAACAGGCTTTATTCACTCTAAACGGTTCGATGAGAACACAGGTATCTTCACAAAAACACCAATATTTAACAGTCTTCAATTAAAACCCAAACACAGCAAATTTTCACACAGAACAATACGTTCAATACGGCGTATCAAATACAAAATCGCTCAGAGAAACACAGCCTCAATGCAAAAGCCTCTCGTGTGTATTCAATCGCAGTTGACAGTGAACTAATTCCTAAGAACTGGCTCACCTTTATATAGGTTTTTAGAAATCTCTCCAGAACTTTCGAGAGCTTTCGGATGTCTAGAACTTTCGAGGACGTTCTCCAATTTTCTCAATACAAGGACAGGGGAATCACCCCAAACAGTCGCCAAATCCGTCGCCAACTTGGCGACATTTGGTGACATATCGGCAACTTTGGCGACAAAAATAAGTCGCCAAAACCGTAGCCAACTTGGCGATAAACCCATTCCTGGGCGACTTTCCCATAGACCTCCATTGTAAAGACGATGCTGTAAGGTTGCTTTTCTTGCAAAGCACCCGAGGCCTTTTGCATTGAGTTACATAATTTTTGACAGGAAATACGTTAAATAATGCTGCAATTTCACAATAAAAAAATAGAATATTTACAAATGAACAAAATTCATAACAATACGTTAATTAAGCAAAATATTTCACTCCCGATAATTATAAACGATAATATAACTATTTATCACATTTTATAGGAGACAATACGGTATTTTTTGTTATAGGGACCTTGGCATAACTCAGTTTTAAAAAAGTGAAATTTTGTGCCAAATAATCGCGAAAATGAAATTGCAACCAATGCAAAAAGGAGTGCCAAATAAAATCGTGGAAATAGTTGAATTGGGTTAAAAACAAATGTCAATTTTGCCTGATAAACAATTTTACATTTAACGCCTTTGTGAAACGTTTTAACAGCCATCCTTCAAAAAAAATTAATTGGAAATAGTATATACTTTTTCTTTAAATTCATTTCTGCCTCTTTGGTTTAATGTATAGCTGAAACAAATCTTGTTTTCAAAATGACAGTATGTTGACAGGCAATTTTTGTTCTCCAGAATAAATTGATTCATGAAGTTTGAATATGTGAAAATATGTTTTTATTTTCCGGATAATTTACAGAGATCAAGATTTTGTTTTCACCATCTATTCAAAATGAAAATAAATTCTGTTTTTCCGTTTTAATGAGAAAGTGGTGCAAAAAATATACTGATCTATTTTATTTCTCCTTTTTTATACACAAATATGGAGTAATTTACTTTCAGTTTTTAGAAAAACTTCATTAAAATTAAAAAAAAAATCTTGGCATCTAATTTAATTTTTTAAATTCTGGCAGTTTGTGTGACATCCTCGGATCAATGATAACCGATATTAAGTAAATCGCGTTGCTTTCAATAGTCTAGGAATAGTTGCGAAATACAAACACACGGTCAGATTTTAATATAATAGATTCGTATGATGTGATTTTTAGCAGAAAATTCTCATCTGTATATAACGGATACTCATGCTTAATAATCAGTATAGATAACAAAACATTTAAATTTTTCGTTATAAATATGGCGTGAAAGTCATCTACTTTCTATACTTACTGATTCTTGTATTATTAATGTAAGGAATTGATTCACACTTATTTTAAAACATATAGGAAAATTCTCGTTTTATTACAAATATGACGTTTCTTTTTCCCCAGGGAAATCCCTTTTTAATGACATAATTCTTGTTAATTTTCTTTTCCGGGCAATTAATTTCAATACTGGCATTGGAGAAATTATGTTACTTTAACGAAATAATATTAAATCTTTAGGTTTTATCAACAAAAATGGAACTGTTAACATTCGTCATTTTTTTTAGGTAATCGAGTTATTTCTTTTAGTTTTAAGAATGAAAAAAAACTATTTCTCGCTATCCATGACATCAATTTCGACATGGATAATTTTGCGGAGAATATTATTGACATTTGCTAGCCATTTTCTTTTGAAACTTCTTTTTACTTTTTTAAAAATTAAATTAAAAATTACGGCATAGTTATATTAGCCGTGCGCAGACGGTAAAACGCAAAGTATTGTAACCATACAAAAGAAAAAGAAAAGTGAAGAAAAAACCCCAGATCGTTTTATTTCACCAATCAAAGCATATCCGCTTTATTTTAGATCTATGACGTCATATTCGCCTGTTTCCTATGGTTACGCATATTGAAACCTTGTATTATTATCAAAAACTAAAAAAAAGTACATTTTATTTCTAATAATAATATTTAATCTTCTTTTTAATTCTTTAATTTTTTTTATTTCATTTTCATTTTTCACGTGAAAATTTTTCAATTGTAACCAAATTGTTGATTAAAAATCATTATTCCGGGTTTTGAATTAGTTTTGGAAACGATAAAGTATTAGCAACGGTAAAGTAAATTTAACCATTTTAAAATATTATACGAAAAATTGTCCATTTATTCTCTATGAAAATAACGAAATTTGGAATTATTAAGTAAAATATTTGAATAAAATAAACAGAAACCAGTCTATGTTCATTTCAATGTTATAATTAACCTATATGCAAAGATACAGCATCATTAAATGCTCTATTTTGACGCTGGCTTCAGCCTAACATTTGCACACAATGAGATTTATAATATTATTAGGATTATGAAACTAGATGCTCAAATTCATCTAATGCAGAATTTTTTTTTCATGTCTGATGTTTTATTCCCAAAGAAATAATATTTTATAATTGTAAAAACTCTATACATTTATACAGTTATTATTATTTTTATTATTATTATTTTATTATTATTATTATTTGTTTATTTTTTAACTTAAAATGCTGTTTTCTCAAAATTGAAAATTTCGCACAATTCTGAACTTTGAAAATTTTCATGCACATTATCAGATTGTTTTTGAATTTGTACTCTATTGTATATATGCTCTATACATTAATAAATAAATGCTAGCATAAAAATGTGCATTTCAGGGGCATTATTTATGTGCATATGGAAATATATCGCTACTTCTTGAGGGGAAAAAAGCATAATTATAAAAATACGTTTTTTCTGCTTATTCATTGAGCAAAATTTTACAATTCATGCTAAATTCCATTGTAATATATAATAAAAAAAGGAAACTGCCCAGTTAAACTGAGGGCATTGAGCTCACAGGCTATTCACACTATTTGTATATTATACTCTTATTTCAAAGAATTTGAAATAAGCCCCTCGAGAAATAAAACAACAACAATATATTAAGGGGGATCATACCCCCCGTTCCCCCCCTTATAATTAACCAATGAACCCCAAACTAATCAGGGAAGCGTCTTATTACAATGAACATATATACAAAATTTGAAGCAAAACGGTTATTTCTATCAAGATTATCGCGTTACGTACATACGTATACTTACATACATACGTACGTACAAACATACGTACGTACATACGAACCGGCGGGCACATCAGCTCTCAGGCATTGATATAGCCTGCAGGTAAAAAGTATCTCATAAATCAATATTGTGATATTTTATACAAAAGAAATGCGCATGGGACATTTTAAAATATGATAATAATTCGACGTTTTAAAAATTTAAGAATTTAAAAACTTCTTATTATTTTAACACCAAAATTTGAATATAACTATTTGAGATTGTCTTTAACAAGTCTGCCAATTTTCAAGTGAAACCAATGAAAATTGAATGATTTGGTTTTTAATGTCCACTGTCCCCTTAATTTTGAACTTTTTGATTGTTGCGCCATCTATATTTGAATTCTTATCTTACGAAAAACGCCAGAACTGCACTCATTCGTTCTTATTTGCATGAATTTTATTATGGTACTGATACTGATCAGGAGAAACCTTCTCTTTTTAATCAATGAAACAATTTCTTATGAAAGCATTACGATGAGTGAAAAGTGATAACTCCAAATCTGTTATCAGAAAGTTAGAACAGCTTCTTGCGTTTTGACTGCTGCGGGGATCATGGATAAATGCATGTAAACCTCTTTTTATTTCTTCTCATATAAAATGCATTGTTATTGGAGATTTTAGATTTTCTGGATTTCTTTAGGCTTAAAAAATTATTTTTCTATGTAATTCGACATTTTAGATTGTTATATTTAGATAAGGGATTCTTATTTATAAGAAATGTATCACTTTGCGAAAACTTTCTTAATATCTTTACATCTATCGCGTGTTTTATTCCTTTGAAATATATTATTTAATGCAGAATAATTGAAATATTTTCGTATTTCAAAGGAAATTTTTGTCAACTCCCCTAGTTAAGGAAAGTCATCTTAATATATCCTCATATAGAGGGATTTGTTAATTTTAATTATTTATTTATAGTGCAAAAATATAATATTAATATCTTCTCAATTTGAAAATGCTTTTGACATTGTAAATATTGGCTACACTGCACGGAAATCCTTTTGAAATCTTTCCATGTAAATAGAACCATACTTCGGTCCTAGAAATATAATAAATTATAACACATTGTAATGATATATTTCTTTTAAATGCTGAAAGGTGTAAACTAACAACATAATAAACAGTAAAATAACTTTTGTTGCTGACATGTTTCGGCTCACTCTCAGCCATTATCAAAAACATATTAAAAAGGATCTATGATCCTTTTTCCTACATTTATAAAGTACTTTTTAATAGAATATATTTTGTTTTTGTAATTTGTATATTATAGTTCATATACTGTTCACATTTTTATACTCATACTGTTCCTATTTCAGCTTACAGTTTGAACAATGCAAAATTATTGGTTGTGTTATGATTAAGTAGTAGTCTTTTCATAAATTTTCTGATTACTTTCTTTTATACTTTTTCTTATATATATATATTTTTTTATAATAATAAGAAATGTTGTGATGTCAACCAGTATTGCAAAAACTAACTTTGTACTAATTTTACTTTAATCTCTAATGTAATATTCAACATCTGTAATCTAAAATATGAATTTTCAATAAACATTTCCCCTCGTGGAGAAAAGTTTCTATGCTTAACGGCTGGATCTCCACGAGAAGGTGATTTCGATTTCAATTATCAAAAACAAATGAGAATATTCTATAATTGCACGGTCTTTGAAGTTATTATTTGAATATCTATCATTTAATTTTCATGTACTGTTTAAATTACGCACGTTATTATTTTTTTATTTTTACTTGATTGTTTATTTCCATATTTGTAACCATGGAGTAACTCGAGCCACAATTTCTGTAAGTTAAATGCTGCTGTATCGAATCCATAATAAGAGAAACCATAGATATATTGACACGAAAAAATACAATATGTAACGATGCAGCATCTTTTAACGTACTGAAATTGTGGCTCGAGTTACTCAATGGTGACAAATATAAGAATAAACAACAAGTAAAAATTAAAAAATAACTTGCGTAATTTTTAAATGTATATCATGAAAATGAAATGATAGCATTTCAAATAATAACTTCAAAGACCGTGTGATTATAAAATATTCTCATTTGCTTTTGATAATGACTCAGAGTGAGCCGAAACATGTCAACAATCCTATAACAATCATATAATAAAAGGTATTTTATTGTATATTATGTTTTTAGTTTACACCTTTTAGCATTTAAAAGAAACATACTTTGGTCAATTTAAATATTTGTTTGTAGTGCAAGAAGGAAATTTTAATTACTATTCATTAGAGAATGTGTTTCTATTCTAAATATTTGTTTGCAGCACAATAATACAATTTTAACATCTTCTTATTTAGTGAATGTTTTGACTGTCTAAATATTTATTTTAATGCAAGAAAATCACATTAATAGATTCTCATTCAACAGAGTATTTTTATCATTCTAAAAATCTGATTTAGTGCAAAAAGTAATGTTACTATCTTTTCTGATGGATTTTTTAAATTATATTTATTTATTTATTTGTTTGTTTTTTGACATTTCAAATGCTTGTTTTAGTGTAAGAAGATCCTCTTTACTATGTCTTATTTAGAATCTGATTTAGTGCAGAAAAATCATATCGTCCTTTCTATTGTCTGATATTGAATGAGTAGGGGAGATAGAGGATGAATGGGGCATTTTCACAAAATACTTATTTTAAATATTTTATTTAAGTTATTATTAATATTATATATCATATTTCATACATTACGTGCTTGTATACATCTTATGCACAATATTTATTCAAGATTATTATTATACAGAAATATACTATGAAATTTTAAAAAAAAGTTTCTCTCTGTCCCAATCATCCCCACAGCAGGGATGGATGGGACACAAATATTTTCCTCTCTGTATTCAATGATACTAAATTAAAATTTATAATTATAAACTTATATGTAATTATATTTGTAATATATGATCTTATATGGCTGATATATAATCAGTATCAGTAATTTACGAAGTGAAAACACAGTTAATTGTGCATTAAAAAACTGTAATTTATATTATATATTTTAACTAAAATTTTAATGAATTACAAAGTTAAAGTTTCACGGATGTGCAAATATCAGTAACACAATAAATGTGGTCTGTCTAAAATGTTCTAAATGTGGTCTGTCAGTCGCATAAGCTGGTACAAAATCAGTTTCAGTGAATGTATTGCTATTAAAAAGGAAAATGGCAGTTTTCCTAAAACCACTGGTTATGTTTATGTTGCTAGTACTAAAAGCTGACAAAAACGCCTTCTTGGCAAAAGCTGAAAGGATATAACTTGTAATATGCTCTCCAGGATTATTTGTCAGCCAATCATCTTGGACTGATTTCAGCTTTGCCTTTAAAGGCCCATAAGCAGAAACATCCAAGGGCTGAAGACGACGGTGGCTACAGTGATAAAGAAATTTAAAAAATATAATTAACATAAATTATTAATTTAGCAACTTATATAATATTATTTAGTTAATAAAAAATTTTTCATTATCCTCTAGGGTTGAATGAAGCAGTCCCTTTCATCCGCATTTGAAATGTCCCAATCATCCCCCCATTATGCATATATTCAATTGTCAGCCATTTTGTCTCAGAAATTATTTTGTCACAATGGTTAATATTCATTCATTTTAATTACCAATATTGAGCCTTGAAATAAATACCTATAACATATCTTAATTGTTTATAATGCATAAATTATGTAAACAACTTCAAACATAAAAAAAAAATACTTTTAAGAAAAATATTCAGGAAATGCAACTTTGAAGGAAATTGAAAACAGCTATGTGGTCTTGCTTTTGGTTCTGAAGTACATTATAGTGTCATCTATCAGGATAGGAAGCAACTAAAAAAATGTTTATTGCCTGAAATATTGAGAATGTTCCATCCATCCCTTGTCCCATTCATCCCCCAGTTCCCCTATCTATTATTTTAAATATTTGATTTAGTGCAAGAAAATCTTTTTATTATATTTTCCTTGAGGTTGTGTCATCTTTTGTAATTTATATATTCTTTAAATTCTATGAATGATGAAACCAGCCAAGAAAAGATAGAAAATGGAACATTCACCGTCGAAAATGAAAAGGAAGAAGAAAAAAAATCGAAAAAAATTCTCAATCCAAAGAAAATTAAAATTTTAATAGCTATTGTGCTAGGAAATTTTTTTCTTGGCACCAGTTATGCCATGATGGCGCCCATTTTCCCCCCTAAGGTAAGATAATTCTATTGTTATTCTTATTATTTTATTATTATTATTCTTTAATTACGATTATTCATTAGTTGTGTTTATAAATACTTTCAATATCAAGCAATAATTTGTAAATATGGCTATATGTTTTTCATATTTTTTATTCAATTCCTACTATTAGCCCACACCCTCTATATCTTTATATATCTTGTTCAAAATTTCAATCGTTAATAAAATACTTTTTATTCATCCACTCAAGTTCAAACACATTTTTTTAAACTTGTAGTGGATGACACTTGATGTTAATACAGTTTTTTCAAATATTAATTCATTAATTAAATTTAATTAATTAATTTTAGTTTTACATTTCATTTCCCTTCAAAAGTATAGACTCACTTCATATTTTAGTTTCCTTCGCCTGCGCGCCGCCTGATCTTCGTCCGCGAACAGCCCCATTATCTTTTTACGCGTGAAGGTTTCGCTATGGTATTTCATTGTGAAGTTTGGTAATTTTTGAAACTCAATATTTGATAAAAGGCATAATCATTAGATTCGAAATTTATATCAAGAAAAATACAACTTTTTACCTTTCTAATGCAGTTTGTCTAACAACTTTGTGAGAAATACTTTTCGAGCTATTAATTTTTAGTATTTTAGCTATTTATTTTTTATTTATTTTTTTAATACATTTCAAAAATTGCTCTTATATAAGATATTTAGCAGGATATAAATTTAGGAATAAATACCGTCAGTGACGAAGCGTACCGATCGCTGGAAAAAATTTCTTTTTGACCTAAGTAGGAATTGACTTTAATTTTTTTTAATATTACTTGTTTATCATTAGTATTTTTAAAGATTTTCTATTCAGGGTAATTCAAAATTCCACGAATTTTAAGGACAGGTAGAGTATACTGCAAGAAACATATTTTGTGTGGGAAAGAAGAATCGTAATCTGTTTTTTCATCATTATTATTTTTAGAGACTTTGTATACTGGTTAATTTGAAATACTCTACTTTAAGGACTTGTAGAGTATATCTATCACCCATTAAAGCAGTGTTTACCAACTTAAGCAAATATATTTGTGCGGGAAAAAATGATCGTAATCCATTTTTTCATCACTTTTATTCATCATTAGTACTTTTACAGACTTTCTATACAGGGTAATTCCAAATTCCACGTACTAATTTTAAGGACAGGTATACTGCAAGAAACATATTTTGTGTGGGAAAGAAGAATCGTAATCTGTTTTTTCATCATTATTATTTTTAGAGACTTTGTATACTGGTTAATTTGAAATACTCTACTTTAAGGACTTGTAGAGTATATCTATCACCCATTAAAGCAGTGTTTACCAACTTAAGCAAATATATTTGTGCGGGAAAAAATGATCGTAATCCATTTTTTCATCACTTTTATTCATCATTAGTACTTTTACAGACTTTCTATACAGGGTAATTCCAAATTCCACGTACTAATTTTAAGGACAGGTATACTGCAAGAAACATATTTTGTGTGGGAAAGAAGAATCGTAATCTGTTTTTTCATCATTATTATTTTTAGAGACTTTGTATACTGGTTAATTTGAAATACTGTACTTTAAGGACTTGTAGAGTATATCTATCACCCATTAAAGCAGTGTTTACCAACTTAAGCAAATATATTTGTGCGAGAAAAATTGATCGTAATCCATTTTTTCATCACTTTTATTCATCATTAGTACTTTTACAGATTTTCTATACAGGGTAATTCCAAATTCCACGTACTAATTTTAAGGACAGGTATACTGCAAGAAACATATTTTGTGTGGGAAAGAAGAATCGTAATCTGTTTTTTCATCATTATTATTTTTAGAGACTTTGTATACTGGTTAATTTGAAATACTCTACTTTAAGGACTTGTAGAGTATATCTATCACCCATTAAAGCAGTGTTTACCAACTTAAGCAAATATATTTGTGCGGGAAAAAATGATCGTAATCCATTTTTTCATCACTTTTATTCATCATTAGTACTTTTACAGACTTTCTATACAGGGTAATTCCAAATTCCACGTACTAATTTTAAGGACAGGTATACTGCAAGAAACATATTTTGTGTGGGAAAGAAGAATCGTAATCTGTTTTTTCATCATTATTATTTTTAGAGACTTTGTATACTGGTTAATTTGAAATACTCTACTTTAAGGACTTGTAGAGTATATCTATCACCCATTAAAGCAGTGTTTACCAACTTAAGCAAATATATTTGTGCGGGAAAAATTGATCGTAATCCATTTTTTCATCACTTTTATTCATCATTAGTACTTTTACAGACTTTCTATACAGGGTAATTCCAAATTCCACGTACTAATTTTAAGGACTGGTAGAGTTACTGCAACAAACATATCTTGTGTGGGAAAGGAGAACCGTAATATGTTTTTTCATCATTTTTATTCATCATTAGCGCTTTTAAAGAATTTCTATACAGAGTAATTCAAAATTTCCCGTACTAATTTTAAGAACTGGTAGACTCTACTGCAACGAACATTTTTTGTCTGGGAAAGAGGGATCGTAATCTATTTTTTCTTCATTTTTATTCATCATTAGTCATTTTCGAGATTTTCTATACAAAGTAATTCAAAATTTCACTTACTAATTTAATAGACTGGCAGGGTATATTGCAACAAACAACTTTTGTGTAGAAAAGAAAGAACGTAAACCATTTATCCCCTCAAAAATTTCACTTTAACCTGAACTATTGCTCGTAACTTTTACAAAGTTTTCAAAGGACTTACTTTCCTTTGTGTCAAAGCCCATGACATTATGAACAGTGAGAAATTGTAAAAGTACATGAAATCGTATGTACTGTGAATTACATTAAAAAATATGGAGGGTTCAGTTGAACGTTATTTGGATGTAGATAGTGTCTTCTACTACCACTTCTCGTGATTTCGTTGCATTTTATTCAGAGAAAAGGTAAGTCTATTGAAAATTATGTAAAAAAATATCTTAATTATTGTTAAAGTTATAAACAAAATTCGTGTTGGGATTTGAAGGAGATGCACTGTATTTATGACTGAATAAATGGATTATGATCCTAGTTTTCTATACAAAAACTGTTTTTTGTAGTGTGGTATACCACCCGTTAAAGCAGTGGTTACCAACTTAAGGTGTACGCCCCAGTGGGGGGAGGGAGCAATTTGATTTTAAAGTGGGTAATATTAGAATAGTCATTAACCATATTCTGCCAACTTATTTGCCGCGTTTATATTTGGAAAACATGCACAGAAAAAAATAAAACACAATTTTGCTCGAAAGATTCTTATGTATGTGCCTAAATTGGGTCATGCCTGTTTTGGTTACCACTGTGTATCCATTTTGGGTACTGTTAAATACCCATTAAATATATATATTTTTAAATGGGTACTTAACAGTGCCCAAAATGGATACACAGTGGTAACCAAAACAGGCATGACCCAATTTGGGCACATACCTAAAAATCTTTCGACCCAAATTGGGTTTTATTTTTTTCTGTTCATGTTGTCGTCTAAAAACAAAAAGTAATACATTCAACAGTTAAATAAATGAAAAAGTTTATTCAGTTTTCAAAATCTTCTCATTAAACGTCAAAAATAGAAGTATAATCAAAAGAATTTTATAGATATATATTTTATATTTTTTGACATTTGGAGGCATCATGATTTTATGGACGTTTTGTACAGAAAAAAATAAAACCCAATTTGGGTCGAAAGATTCTTAGGTATGTGCCCAAATTGGGTCATGCCTGTTTTGGTTACTACTGTGTATCCATTTTGGGCACTGTTAAATACCCATTTTCAAAAAAAAAAAAAAAAAAAAAAAAAAAAAAATTGAAAATGGGTATTTAACAGTGCTCAAAATGGATACACAGTAGTAACTAAAACAGGCATGACCCAATTTGGGCACATACCGAAGAATCTTTCGACCCAAATTGGATTTTATTTTTTTCTGTGTAGGTGTGGGCATGGACGTAAAAAGGTTGTGAACCAATGCCTTTGAGTTTGTACATTTGTATGGAATTTGAATCACCCCGTATAATATATAAGTTAATACTGAGACTTATCTGAAAGTTTTTTAATCTCATAGATCGAATTCTCAAATTTTGCAAGTATTGTAAATTGTTATAATGCACAGTGAAATTTTCTGTTTCTGCAGTTGAAAAAGGATTTTTTTCCCGAAGTAGCGCATTGACAATATTAAATTTATTCTGTTCGAGATTTTAGTTAAATTTGTTTTAATCGTTTTATTTTCCGTTACTTTATTATTATTTAAATCATTATTCGCTATTAACGGAAATTCTCGTGATTTCTAAATCTTCTAAACTCAAGCTTACAATTGTTAGCGAACGCTACGTATTTTTAATGACCTTGAAATGTTATGTTTTCTTTCAACAGATGTGATAAAACAAAACACAATATTTTAACCGGTGGGTGGTAGAAATGTTTTTTTCCTCTCGTGAACATTTTTCTCTTATACCTCACGGTTGGCTGTGTACGAGTGGGTGATTTCTGTAAATTTCTGCAGAAATGTTTATCCAGTTCTGGAAGCGTATATAGAAAATCCTATTGTTCTTACAACTATTTCGTATTAGGTAGCTTTCATTACAAAAAGCTACCTATTGCAGCCGTTTATATATATATATATAAGAAGTTTGTCATGCTGTAACTCTCTTATTTATGAACCGATTTGGATGTGACTGAGTATGTGTATAGGACATACCAAGGTCTCGACCGAGTTCGTTGGCCAGCTTCATCCGCCATCTTCTTGAAAAATGGCGGCCAGTTAAAATTAAAAAAAAATTCAAATTCAAAAAGATGTACAAAAAATTATAAATTAAAAAAATTGTTTCCGTTAAGTGTTAGATCGTGATTCAAGGATTTCGGAATATTTTTGTTTTGGCTTTATCTTAAAAAATGTCTGAGATATGACAGTTTGAATTTCCATGGTGGCTGACATTTTGAAACAATCTGATTTTTGTTATGCGGTAACTCTCATGCTGAAATTCGCATTCAAATTCAGAGTTAAGAAAAAAAATCTGGATTGAATCTTCTATAATCAGGTTCCAAGCATTTTAACTTCGGGTGTTTGAGTAAAATTAGCTGAATTTTTAAAAAACATGGAATATGGAAACTAGCTTTTCCTCCCGGTACAGGTCGGAAGAACTTTTAAATTATCATCATGATATATTTCTATTGCATATGTTAAAATAAATATAACCAGAAATTCTTGTTTGGTGATACTGGTAGGGACATTAAAATTTCTCCTGTATTTTTCGAGTCCTGTTTTATGTTACGTTACGTATGATAAAGCTGAGAATGATCAATTAAACATTGTAAATGTAATTTTAAAGTCTTTCTAAAGGTTTTCTAGCATGTGCTCTTGTAAAGCATTGTTAAGTGTTGTAGTTATAACATTTTCTTAGTAATGGAAAGTTAAGTGATTAATTTAAGATGTTTCTTGGTGTTTAATAAGAGTTGATATTGAGTTTATTCTCTCTCAGTGGCGTAACAATTCAAAAATTATAGGAAGGGTCAAGTAGAGATTTTCACAAAAATTAAACAATAATTTTACAGGTCATTTCAAAAATTACATCTGTTATCTTTTTCTGGAAATGTACTTTATTGTTGCAAACGTATTGTTGAAGGAAGCCTCACCTGAGTACAAGACATTGAATATGTTTTTTTATCCGTAATATTTGTCGTTTAACACAAAAACAATATTAGTCAATGATCATCAAAAATAACAAGAAGAAAATAAAAAAATCTTGACGGCTTGGCCTACAGGCACAGGTACATTTCGAAAACTCAGACCGTGGTGCGCCTGTTTATTGGTAATTGCAGAAGAAAGACCATTTTGCCATGATGCGGAAGTTGGGTCCCCGCACTTCGAAATATATCTGTGCCTGTAAGCGGAGCCAGCAGGGATTTTTTTGGTTTAAATTTTTTTGCTGTAAGAGTTGGTCTTATAAAAAACTTGTCAATATAAAAGCTGTAGATAATATTAAGAAAATTTATAATAAATTTAATCCGGTTTGATATCTTGTGAATTGCCGAAGTTATGACTTTTTTTTCTTCTTAAACCTCTATCCCCCCCCCCTCTTTGAGGGAATTTTTAATGAAATCAAAAATATGGCATGCATAAATTTTTGGGCTTTTTTCTAGAAGTAATAATATCTTTAAACGGATTCGATACGTATCATAATTAAGAAGTTTTTAATTTTTTATTGTTTTCACAAAAAGTACCCCCACTTCCTTCTCCTTGGTGCAATTTTGCACATGAACGTACTTGACCGATATTTTATGCCGCTTTATTTTGTGTATCAGTTTGGAAGAGATTTGTGCAGAATTATGGAAGTTATCATGTCCTTAAAAAAGTGATATATATATATATAGATAGATAGATAGATAGATAGATAAAGTTTTGAACTGGGGGGGGGGGGGGGGGTTGGGTTCTAGGAGTCTTGATCGGTGTAGATCTGCAAAAATTTTCCTGAAATTCTAACTTAAGGGACACTGTAATAGGTAGTATTTCTTACGGATTCTACCTAAAATGGGATCGAACACGATGGTGAGTATTACTGCATGTGCCTTAATAAAATCCGCCAAATTATGGATTTTGAACATATTATTTACGAATATTAATTATCGCTTTGTTTAAAAGCACAATTCTGCGATTTATTAAGACAAATGTCTATTATAAATAGTCTAATAGACAAATGTCTAGTATAAATTATTACTATTCATAAATATTAGTTTTTAAAATCCACAATACTTGGCACCTATGAGACGAAATGTCAACAGTTAAGATGCAGATGTTAATGATTTATGACTGCTTTGTCAAATCCCCAATAAAAATATTATTAACCAGCTGACCCACCCGATATTGCACCCTAAAATATACCTAAATTCAGTATTGAATTGAGAGCATTTTTTCTGGCATTGATTTCTGCAGCTCCGGGTGGGACAGCGTGGAAATCCAGGGGGAGGGGGGGGGAGATTACATTACTACACCATAAATAAGCATAAAATACCATGTCATCCAGGGGGCATTTCGATGCTCTTATGCGCGAAGGTAACCCCTTGGTTACCTTCTACACAGCACTGAGTAAAATAACCTAACAGTTTTCCGTGATTAGTTTAAAGATATCTCGATCTAAAGGTGCTAGTCTGTTTTTCAAAATTAACAACAAGTTGGAAATCGTACGTCAAACGTGGCAAATGAGGTGCGTTCTTACTACACCTAGTTATATAAATATTCAGATCTTGATGATTTTTAATTCTGTGAAATGAATTTTATCGTCTGCAGATTGATTTCTGTAATAAAATAAGTATCTCGGTCGCTTGACGGTTAAACCCCGGAAACTCCTATAACAAAAAAGCACCTATTTAAAAAAAAAATCAAATTTCTTAGTAAATATTTTTATTAATATCTCTTAAAGTTTTGATTCGACTTTAATAAAATTTGAAATGTCTCGACAAAATTCTGCAACGATTATATATACATATTAAATTTCAAACCATTCGGTTGGGTAGTTTTTGCGTTGTTATATAAAAGATTAAATGGATGAGATATCTAATAGAAATTGGTTGATAAAGAAAACAAACTTCTTATTTTCGCTCACATGAATACACACAATATATATATATATATATATATATATATATATATATATATATATATATATATATATATATATTCACGAAATATAAAAAAATCGCTGTGTGAATTCCAAATAAACATTATTGACAAGAGAACGAACGTTACTTTATCGGGCAAAAAGATTGAATTTGGATTTATTTTATCAGTGGGTCGAAATCGCCTGTGAACTTGCACAGTTGGTGGAATATACACATATCGTTCCTTTCAGCATAAATAAAACAACAACAAGTGGGTAGGTGTGATCGAAGATCGCTCAAAGGGTTGCGTTTAATATTTCTTTCAAAACACTTTATCCTTTCTTTAATAAATTCAAATAAATATCATTTAGTAACAACAACAAGAACAAAAAAAATGTTTTTTATAAAGTAAAAATTTACCGGTCTATTTTTCTCGTTTTTTCGAATATCTAAACCAGCCCGATAGCGGGCGAAGCCTGCTATTATATTTTGTCATAATAATATCTGTCATGTGGACTAAATGCAATATTTAAAAAAAAAATTAATTTCAAAATTAAACATTTTGTACAGCTTCAAAATGTTAAAATATGCGAATATTTCCATAATCGGGTTTTTATCATGATTCACTACGTTCCTCAAACTCATATATTTACTATTCTCTATTACTCATATTGATACTTGCTTTGTATTATTCTGAAACATTTGAAAAATCCGTTAAACTTCCAATATGATGTCAGATTAATTTTCTTTTTAATTCTCTAATGACGTGATATTAATCTGCTTTGTGTACATACACATACTCATACTCCTTGTATTATTGAGAAATCTTTCCGTTTTATTATCACTATGACGTCAATCTATTTTATTTCATATTAATATTTTTTTCAATTAGTGAAACTTTCTATTTCATTTTCATTTTTCCCGTGGAAATCGTCTGATAGAAAATTAATTATTGTAGAAAGAATTTCATCGTGGATTTTTAATTTTTGGCATCTGATATAACGAAAAAAGTATAAATTTAATAGGAAAAGGCTGTTAGAGTTTTGGTTTTTTATCTCTATTTATTAAAATAATACGAATTTTTCAAATTTTAATATTTTGAGCTCTTTATATCTGGTATTCACTTATGTAAACAAAGTTTCAACTCTGAAATGTACATAGTTTTTGAGAATGGCTCTGTGACATACAGACACCGGAGCGGGAGTAATAGGGTTTCGTGAGATGAACGAAACCCTAAAATTCAAATAAAAAAAATGCCAAAATCTGATATTTATGTGCATTTGTTTATCCGGAATTCGTTTATCCGTTATTTTTGTTTATCCGGAAAGAAATTTCCAGACCTCTACGTGCAATGCATTTCTCTTGCCCCCGCAAACAAACAAATTGATACAAAGACAAAAATAAAATTTTATTATTATAGATACATTTTTTTATTATTATTTGTGAGTCAATAAATCCCATTTTCAGCAAAAAACAATATAAACACAGAAATGTTTTATTTATTTTTTAATTTTTATGAAATAATTACCGCATAATCAATTTACAAGTCTAAAAATTGAAGAAATATGGTGATAAAAAAAAATAATTCCCGCTTCATCGCCCTTCACCGCAAATACACAGCTAACATAGCTAACACAGCTAACACAGATGATGTTGAACTCCCATATTATGCTACTCGCACTGTTGAGCGCGAATTTCTTTTTCTTTTTTCTATTTTCTTTTTAACACTTTCCAACCTAGTTGAAAAGTGTTTATGACTTCGGTTTATCTGGCCGTCTGGCCGTCTGCCGTCTGTCCGTGCTCCAACTCGTGTACATTTACTTGGATCGCATTGAAAAATTTTTATGTTATTGTCGTTTACTACAGCATGTTCCCTATTGCAAATCAAGTGTGTAGCACTTATAGTTCTTTTACAGAGACTGTCAAAAGTATTCCGTTACATTACAGTCAATAAGAAAAAATCGTTTCATGTCCATTTGATGAAACTACGCCATTTGAAACAGAATGAAATTGATATATAATTATGAAGCGCGTTAAAACATGCTTTTTGTAGAAGATGGGGTGCAAAACATTTATTATTCATTTACAGGGTTAAATAAAAGAATTCTGTTACGCATTGTTCTATGGAGAAAAATCGTTTGCAGTGTAATTTAATGATATTTCACAGTTTCAAAGATAATGAAAACTATATGCATTACTGAGGTGCACTATAAATTGGTCACTTAAAAGTATGGTGTTCATTGCGTTTATCGTTCATTTACAGGGGCACACAAAATATATCGGTTATAGTATACGTGCCATAATTACACTCTGCGTGTGATAAGTGTGTTTACAAGTTTGGTTTGCGTAATTAAGTATAACTAATTATTTTTCATATTACGTGGTGTGTCATAAATTCGGTTGATCATATACAGGGCTACACAAAGGATTTCGTAAGTATTACAGACTAGGGGAGTAAATTGCTTAAGGGTAGTTTTTAATTGTGCTACGCATTTTCCTGCTCAACTATATTTAGTAGACTAATATGTGTTTGTGGAATATAAATAAATTCATATACAGGTCTGCGCAAAGAACAAAATACATCGCCGTTTATAGTTCGTAATTGCTGGAAGTCAGTTTTAAGTTGCTTTATGTGTTTTTCGCCTGAATAAAATTTTAGCTTAATATGTGGTGTGTGCAAAATTTAGATAATATACAGGGCTGTACAAAAGGTTTCGAGTGCATTTCCATCGATTGGAGACAATTGCTAAATGTGAATTTTCTAACTGAACTAAATTTTATCAAGGTATGTATTATATATCCAAATCTACAGATCATATATGGGTTGCACAAAATAATTCGACTATTTTTTTATAATAAAAGGTAATTTCGAAAAATTATATTTTTCAATATGTTATGTGTTTTCTAAACTGTTTACTTACATATCTTCTTTTACGCTATTTAACATTGAAGTTTCGTTACAATTGTCTGGACGTGTTGGAAAGTGTTTCATAATCCGTGCTGCACGCATGATTTTTCGTTCTTGTTCCTTTTTATTACAACTTCAGCATTAAATAAATATCCTCCCATACATTTCATGTTACAAAAGATATCTTTTCTTTCTTTCTCTTTTTTTTTTTTTTTTGTTATTTTAATTTTTTGTGGCATGTTTGTTATGTATTGCAGGTAAAATGTCCCAAAAATTTTCAATGCACAATAACTTTCACTATATCTTTAATAGTTAAAAAAAAAATATATATATATATATACACTGGTGTGCAAAAATTAAGGACGAGAGGGTTTTTCGAATGTAACATCGCGCAGAAGATTTCCACATCGACCAAAAACATACCATAATATCTTTAAGATGTGAAAATATGGGATAAGTGATATAAATAATTTAAACAAAGAATCAAAAGGATATGAAAGCATTTTATTGAAAAGGTCACTTGGAGCATAAATGCAGAGAAGACAGAAACGTTCATCTTACAAGCACCTGGCAGGAATAATTCAGTCTCTAATAGAGGATATGGTCACCCCTGACTGCGATACAGGATTTGCAATGTCTGTCCATGCTGAGGACAAGGTTGTCTAGTAGCTCTTGAAGAATAGAGTCCCATTCCTCTTGTTACGCCAATTTCAACTCCAGAATCGTTGATGGCGCCTGATCACGTGATGCCAAGCATCTCCCGAGAAGGTCCCACTCGTGTTCTATGGGATTAAGGTCCGGGGACTTTGCAGGCCAATTCATGCGTTGAATATCTTCACTCTCCAGGAGTTCTTCGACAGCCGGTGTACGATGAGAGGGAGCGTTGTCATCCATGAAGAGGAAGTCCGGACCTACAACACCTCTAAAAAGACACCCGTGAGGCAAGAGAATCTTGGCGCAGTAGCGGGAACCAGAGACGGAACCTCCTTGGAAGACGTGGAGGTCCGTACGGCTACCAAGCATGATACCACCCCAAACAAGAACTCCGGCACCTCCAAAACGGTCCCTTTCGATGATGTTGGAGGGGTGATTAAGTGTTCCTTGCTCTCTCCGGATGTGTATACGTCCAGAATCGCTCGACATACTAAATCGGCTCTCATCCGTAAAGAGTACTCGACACCACTACTGTTGTGTCCAATTCTTATGTTCCTGACACCACAGAAACCTGCGTCTCCGATGAGCAGGCATTAGTGGTACATACCGTACTGGTCGTCGTGCATACAGGCCACCCTTGTGCAGTCTCCTAGCCACGGTAAAACGTGATATCCGACGGCCAGTAGTCTGCTCCACCTGCCTTGCGATTTCTCCCGTTGTCTGACGCCTGTTTCTTTTCGCCTGTAAGACAATATAACGGTCTTCCACTGTTGTTGCGCGTGGGCGACCACTGCTGAATGCTCGGACAGCTGTTCCCTTCGTTTGAAATGCACTCCAGACTCGTGAAAAGATGCTATGAGTGATACCGAACTCTTGTGCCACACTTTGACCTTCTTCCAACTTCCCAATGATTCGACCTCGTGTAAGGTCATCCAGATGACATCTTCTGGATTGCCTCTTGGCCATATCACACAATAATACCAAAAAAAAGTCACTGAAATCACATTATACAGTGCAATAGATTTTACCAAATTTCTGAACGGTCACCGCCTCTGTGTTATTATCCCCTTAGCACCTCCTCCTTTTACGCCATATGCCATATATGGGCCTGTCCTGCTGCATTTGTTTCAGGTCTGTCCCCTGATTGGTCTGTTGCGTTTTTTGGCTTTTATGCTAATTTATCAGCTCCGTCCTTAAATTTTGCACACCAGTGTATGTTGCACATTAGAAACCATAATTGCCGAAACGTCAGTTGAGGCTCACTGTGGAGACACGAAAACTTCTTGGTTTCCGGCTCTTTGTTTGTTTGTCTGTTTGTCTGTCTGTTGACTGTCGTAAAAAGCGTCCGATTAGGTTGATTTTTGGTAAGTATGTTGGTGAGATACCCGGAATTAGCTGTATAGTTTTTGGTTAAGTTTGATTCATTCGTACGAAAAATATCGAACATTTCTTTTTAGGTTATAATGATTTCCTATGGGAATGCACACGATTTTCCAATTTCATTTTTAACTGAAATAAAAATCACTTATTTCAATAATGGATTTAAACGTAAAATTACGGATATTAAACCTTCGAGGTCTTAAATATAGGCAATAGCTTTGAAATTTTGCCGATACATCTATTAGACTTTATTGTTTAAATTATTCGAAAATTTTTTGCAACAGTTCGAGAAATATAAAACATTTTATTTTCCTAGTTTTTACAAATTTTAAAATGCATTTCTTTTTCTTTCCTTTTTATTTTATTAGTTGCTTAGAAACCCTATTTCAAAGAATATTAAAAGAAGAAATGCATTTTTTATCTAAAAAATTACAAGAATAAGAAGTTCATAAGAATTTTAGAATATCATTGCATAAAGCGTGTTTAACTGAACGCTTCTAATTTTTTAAATCTCAGAAGTATTTTATATGCCTATAAATATGTATGTAATATAAAAAAATTAAATTGCGGATTGTAAGATGCTAAATAATATGAAAATTGAGATTAAAAAACAATAACTTTCAGAGATGACGTTGAGGCTCCTGATCTGCAGATTTACTAGTCTTAAATCATATATATTCTACTCCCCGGAAGTTATCATCAATATGCTTGCAATATCACTGCAACATATACCCTTCTATCATTATATAAAATTAATAATCATTATATAATATCGAAATCATTATATAATACTAATATATCTATCACAAAACTTCATTTTTTAACATAAATTTGTTTCATCTAATCAGACAATTGTTTTATATATTTATTTATTTTTAAAAATGAGATATAAAGAAATATTTTGTTAAAAAAGATAGCGCACTTCTTGTCGCTGAGGTATAACATTCCCAGGATTTTTTACTGACAAAGTCCTTTTTCCCACAGTAACCTTATTTTAAAACGCATGTGAGCAGAGTGCGTGACTTCGCACGGGGCAGGATTGTGCCACACATACATACTGAAACACATGCACACACAAAATGCGTGAACCCTGCGATTTGCATGTACCTGTTTTCATGGAAATTGACCGACACAAGACGAAATAGTGCTTGTTTGAAAATCGACCTACGGATTTCGCGTTTTTTTTAGGTAGATTTCGTAAGAAATCTACCTAAATTTCGTAAATCTACCTAATTTTCGTAATCTATCTAAATTTCGTAAGCGTGCAGGATTGCCCAAAATAGAAATAAAATAAGCCGACACAATTAACAATGCAGTGCGAGATTTTGCCCTCTTATCTGAACTTCTTTCACAAGCATGTGATTCTTCAGTGAATATTTTTTTAATTTTCGTAGTAGTCCGCGATTTTTTTCCCCCGTTTTTTTGCGCAAAAGCAATTAGGTAGATTTCGTAAGAAATACTACCTATTACATTCTCAACTAAGTTGGAAATTTTGAAAATTTTTTGCAGATCTACGCCGATCATGACTCCCAAAACCCAAAACCACCCCCAGTTCAAAAACTTTATCTATCTATCTATCTATCTGTCTATCTATCTATCTATCCATCTATGTCACTTTTTTATGGACACGATAACTCCCATAATTCTGCACAAATCTCCTCCAAACTGATACATAAAATCAAGGGGCATAAAATCTCGGTCAAGTTCGTTAATGGGCAAAATCTAACAGGGGGGGGGGGAATGGGGGGGGGGGGGGTGCTTTTTGTGAAAACAGAAAAAAACCCATAATTTCTTAATTATGATACGTATCGAATCCGTTTAAAGTTTTTCTTACTTCTAGGAAAAGGGCCGAAAATTTATGTATGACAGATTTTTGATATCATTAAAAATGGTCCCAAAGGGGGGGGGGGGGGGGGTAGAAGAAAAAAATTCATAACTTCTTCAATTCAGAAGATATCAAATCCGCTTAAATTTATTATAAATCCTCTTAATATTATCTAAAACTTTTATATTGACAAGTTTTTTATAGGACCAACCCTTATAGCAAAATAAATAAATAAATAAATAAATAAAAATAAAATAAAAACAAAAACATCCCTTCCGGCTCCACCTGCAAACAAGTTAAGTTTCGAAGTGGGCGTTTCCAACTGCCGCATCATGGCAAAAAGTCATTTCTTACGCAATTCCCAACAAACAGGCGCCCCACGGTCTGCGTCTTCGAAATCTACCTGTGCCTGTAGGCCGAGCCGTCAGGGATTTTTTTTTAAATTTAAAAGTCTCGTGACAAATATTTAACAGTTAATTTTTTTAGCCTTAAATAAGATCATTGTCTCTAAAAAATGTGTACTTTTGAAACTCAATTACTGTTTTGATAATCGGTTTATCGGTTTAAACACTATGCTGCCTTGTGTCTTGAAAAACATGATTAAAAAAAAGTTTTATTTGTGAATACTCATCACACGAACGGTTCCGTTCAAAGGGTCGTAACTTCAATAATTTGAAAATCACAAATTGTTACAGGCACATATTCTACACGTTTCAGAAATGTTTATGTGGGTGAGTGTACTCATGGGTAAGAGTAAGTTTCAACAAAGTTCACATAAATAGCATTTTACGAGAAATATTTGTATATAAATTTTAAATAAGTACACATATTTAAAATTAACAAATTTTTTATTAAAACATAATCATTTGCAGAAAAGGTATGAATATATACAGGAAAGGTTTATTTACAGAACAATGTCTACATCTCGATTTTACATCATAGATATAAATCAACAATTTCTTCTTCATTACAATCTTGATTATTTTCATAATGTCCATAGGCTAAGATGGATATTCCATATTCTAAAATGTATTTCTTATAATCAAAGGGACTTAGGCTAATTTTATTTTGGGTTAATGTATATAAATTATGGACATCTTGAGTGATCCTTGTCTATTTTCCATGCTTGTTTTTTGCTGCTGGAGGCACTGCAAACAGTCTCCATGCTTGATTTTCTGCGAAACAATATATGTGAACACGAACTTTTCACAATTCTTCTCATCTATGAGGGATTTTAGTGAGTACATTTTGGACTTAAGGACGGCATACTCAAGGACTAATTCGTCCTTGTACTTTCCGAGAACCTTCTTATTGTCCTCGGATACTCGGAGAAGTAAAAAAAAATCGTGATGTTGCTCCATATTCTTGAAAATATTGTTTGTTTGAATATAGTAAGTTAAAGAGTCTATCAGGGAACAATAAAGCTGCCTAATCTTTTTTTTTAATAAAATTGCAGTGAAAATCATACATAACTAATCTGGATAATTTTAAAATAGTGAACCCGACAAGAATCGGTCGGTTCATAAGTATTGTAGTTTTAAGTCTTTCCATAACAGTCAAGTCTTCATAGTACGTTTTAAATGATTTAAAAGTAGACGATGCTACTAAATTTTTTTGCTCTTGTTTCACCATTAAAAAGCACAATATGTCTTCTTTTTCGTAAACTTTCCATGCTTTTCTCAAAACAGATTTATTTAGTTACATAAAAAGTCCTTTTCAAAAGAAGATTTTGCTTCCTTTCTTTTTTGAGCATTAAAATTAATGTATTTCTGAAACCACGGTGCTTGCTTGATTTTAAGGACTTTATGCACCGCTGCAATTTTCAATCCTAGCTCCAAATAAAATTTTAAGTTGCGATAATGAATTGTTTAATTTCGCTTATTATTTAAATTGTGTATAAGCCTTATGAAACCCACACTAAATTTCTATTATTAAGCAAGCTTCTTGCATAAAGAGACAAAACTGGCTCCTCCACAGCTACCTTCTGTGGAGTAACGGGGTATTCGCTGGCAAGCTTGTTTGAAAATGTCTGAAAAACCTCTAGAGTTACTGACTGATATAGAAAAATGCTCATGATTGAAAATGGAATACGTGGAGGCATCAGTATGATCATTCGAATATATGCTTGATAAACATCACCAATTCACTCAGTTATAGGTAAAATGAGGCACACAGCTACATCATGTACTGGGATGCTAATAACTTGTATGAGTGTTCTATGTCCCAATTTTTGCCTCATGGCTGCTTTAAATGGCATGAAACAAGTCATATCACAGAACAGTGGATTTTATCTCTATCTGATAACTCCAAAAATATTTACATTCTCTGCATAACGGACAGCCTATTACTCCAGAGAAAGCAGACGTTGTCTCCTTATGCAAGAAGCTTGCTTAGTAATAGAAAAATTGTGGAGGTTCCAAAACTTATACCCAAATTAAATAAAAATCTAAGTTACCTGTATGTAGTCCAATATCGCAATTTGAAATTTTATCTAGAGCTAGGATTGAAAATTACAGCTGTGCATAAATACTTAAATTCAAGCAAGCGCCGAGGTTACAGAAATATATTAATTTTAATGCTGTGGTTATGGAAATATATTAATTTTAATACCCAAAAAAGAAAAGAAAAGGACTTTTTTAAGTTAATAAATAATTCTGTTTTTGGGAAAACCATGGAAACTTTACGAAAAAGAAGAAATGGTGGAAAAAGTGCAAAAAAAAAAAAAAAAAAAAAATAGTAGCATCACGTACTTTTAAATCATTGAAAACATACGATGAAGTCTTCACTGCTGTGGAAAGAGTTATAACTAGCATACTTATGAACCAGTCTATCTATGTTGGGTTCGCTATTATAGAATTATCCAAATTTGTTATGCATGATTTTCTAAAATCCCTCAAAGATGAGAAGAAACGTGGAAAGGGCGTATCGACACATATTGTTCGGCAGAAAAGCAAGCATGACGGCCATTGACAGTGCCTTCAGTAGCAAAAATCAAGCATGGAAAAGCAGACAAGGATCGTTCAAGATGCCCCTAATTTATATACATTAACCCGAAATAAAAATATCTTAACTCCTTTCTATGATAAGAGATGCATTTTAGAAGATGGAATATTCAGCATAGCCTATGGACAGTGTGGAATTAATCAAGATTGTAATGAAAAAGAAAACACTGATTTGTATCTGTAATGTAAAATCGAGATGTAGATATTGTTCTGTAAATAAACCTTTCCTGTATATGTACTTTTTCCGTAAATTATTTTGTTTTGATAAAAAAATTTAAATTTTTATTATGTGTACTTATTTAAGACTTATATACACATCTTTCTCGTAAAATGCTATTTATGTGAATTTTATTGAAACTTATTCTAACCCATGCGTAAACTCATATGCAAACATATATGCATTTTTTTTTTATCTTGTAGTTTTTTTATATTTATTTTTATTTATTTTAATTATTGTAATTTTTTTAATATGTTGTAAAACTCTTTTTTTTTTTTTTTTTTTTAAAGTTATAAGGACATTAAAAGAAAAAAAAAAAATTCTGGCACTCCGGGAGTGCAGACAGAAGTGAAAACTTGAACAATTACGTGTGTATTTTTTGAATCGTCAGGATATACTTTTAAATGAAATGTTTTTTTATTCATTATTATAAACTACTAGTACAAAAATTATATTACAATTTTCATTTAATGCGCTATATTCTGTCCGTTGTTGAGATATGGAAACGGGGAATAGTTAGATAAACACCGTAAAAGGAGTGCCGGAGGGGGGAGGGGAGGGGAGGTCCAGTGTCCTTCGTTAAATGACTAATTAGGCTGATCCCTATACATCTGTAAAGATTGATTTATTTCGTTCAGCTAGGAATTGAATTTCAAATGTCGCTTATTTTATTATTTAAAAATTCTGGTTCACGCTACTCATACATTTATTTTAATGTTACGGAGATTCATTACTCAGTGAAAATATAATGTTTGAAATCAGTCGCGTTGAAATTAAACTGTCCGTTGTTGAGATATGAAAACGAGGCATAGTTAGTTGAAACACCGTAAAAGGGGAGCCTGAGGGGAGGCGTGGGGTTCAGTGCCCTTCGTTAAATGACTACATCTTTAAAGATTAATTTATTTCGCTCAGCTATGAAGAGAATTTCAAATGTCGCTTAATTTATTATTTAAAAATTCCGGTTCACGCTACGCATACATTTATTTTAATGTTACGGAGATTCATTACACAGTGAAAATATAATGTTTGAAATCAGTCGCGTTGAAATTGGACTGTCCGTTGTTGAGATATGGAACCGAGGCATAGTTAGTTAAAACACCGTAAAAGGGGGTCGAAGGGGGGGGGGAGGGTGTCCAGTGTCCTTCATTAAATGACTAATTAGGCTGATCCCTATACATCTGTAAAGATTGATTAATTTCGTTCAGCTAGGAACTAGATTTCAAATGTCGCTTAATTTATTATTTAAAAATTCTGGTTCACGCTACTCATACATTTATTTTAATGTTACGAAGATTCATTACTCAGTGAATTATAATGTTTGAAATCAGTCGCGTTGAAATTGGACTGTCCGTTGTTGGAATATTGAAACGAGGAATAGTTAGTTAAAACATCGTAAAAGGGGGGTCGGACGGGGGGGGGGGAGGGGGTCCAGTGTCCTTCGTTAAATGACTAATTAGGTTGATCCCTATACATCTGTCAAGATTGATTAATTTCGTTCAGCTAGGAACTAGATTTCAAATGTCGCTTAATTTATTATTTAAAAATTCTGGTTCACGCTACTCATACATTTATTTTAATGTTACGGAGATTCATTACTCAGTGAATTATAATGTTTGAAATCGGTTGCGTTGAAATTGAACTGTCCGTTGTTGAGATATGGAAACGAGGCATAGTTAGTTAAAACACTGTAAAAGGGAGACCGGGGGTCCAGTGTCCTTCGTTAAATGACTAATTATACTGATCCCTATACGTTTTTAAAGATTGATTTATTTCGTTCAGCTAGGAACTGAATTTCAAATGTCGCTTAATTTATTATTTAAAAATTCTGGTTCACACTACTCATATATTTATTTTAATGTTATGGAGATTCATTACTCAGTGAATTATAGTGTTTGAAATAAGTCGCGTTGAAATTGGACTGTCCGTTGTTGAGATATGGAAACGAGGTATAGTTAGATAAAACACCGTAAAAGGGGGGCCGGAGGGTCCAATGTCCTTCGTTAAATGACTAATTAGGCTGATCCCTATACATCTCTAAAGATTGATTTATTTCGTTCAGCTAGGAGCTGAATTTCAAATGTCGCTTAGTTTATTATTTAAAATTTCTGGTTCACGCTACACATACATTTCATACCCCGCCCTACCTCATACGGAACTATACACAATACATGTACATACTTATATACAGAGTTGTCGGTTACAGTAATAGTGTCGCGAGTTCAATGGTTTTTTCCCATCTCAAAAAATGCCCAACGCGCCAAAAGAAGTTTTCACTTCAAATATACAGAGGTGTCGGTAACAGTGTCGGTTACATTAACAGTGTCGCGAGTTCAATGGTTTTTCCCCATCTCAAAAAATGCTCAACGCGCCTAAAGAAGTTTTCACTTCAAATATACAGAGGTGTCGGTAACAGTATCGCGAGTTCAGTGGTTTTTTTCCATCTCAAAAAATGCCCAACTCGCCTAAAGAAGTTTTCACTTCAAAAAAAAAAAAAAAAAGTTTTCTAAAGAATATGTTTTCTTTCAGATAGTAATTTTTTAAAACTTTTTATGTTTTTTGAAAATTAAGTAGCAATTTTTTTTAATAATCGTAGAAGTTTAATAAAAAAATATAAATTTTATGCATAAACTCATACAAATACACACATACATATACACAAATATATAAACACATACACATAGTTATAAACAGATACAAACACACATAGACCGATATGCATCTGCGCACATAAAATCGACTGACAATAAAATATCATACATAGAAAAAAAAAAAAAAGATGAAAAGACTAGTGCAATAAAGAGAAGAGTGACATTGAACATTAATTGGACGTTGATTGCGGAATTGCGCACCTCTTCGCTTTCGTGTGGCCGTTGAACTCTCCTTTATCTACTAATAACAACAAAACCAAAATCGTTATCGGTTTAATTTCTTCATGCAAAATTAGGCTTTAGCATTTTTATGGAAGTAAATGTACGGTCTTGGGTATTTTTTTTATCGATATAAATACACAGAATCTACGGTAAATTTACAGATTAATTTCTCTGTTTTTTTTCTTATAGAATCACGGTTTTCAACTTTCTGTAAATTTACATAACACTTACGATAAATCATTAACCAGTAGATTATCTGTAATTTCACAGAAAATAATTTAACAATGCTTATTTTCATTATAATAAAATTAATACTGGAAAACCACGAAAAGTAGTCGTTGGGGGCCGCCGTAATACTTACCCATCATGGATATGCATAATGTAAAATATTAAAATAAAAATGTGTAAACTACTTATAACATGCATTGCAATTCAAATAAAATTGTGGCTTGATGACGTCATAAACTTTAAAGGCTCGATTACTGAATTGCTTGAAAGAGGTTTTTCCTTATAACCCCAAAAATAATAATCCTATTAACTAGCGGTTTATTGCATCTGATTAAGCGTCGAATTTCCAATTAAAATATATCTTTAAAGTGAAATTTGGATGAAATACAGGGTCATGAAATATCGAAGAGTGTGGGAAATAGGATTCCAAATATCTCGGTAACTCATTATCCGATCGACTTCATGCTTTATGCAAAATTTATGTTTTTTATATTGTCTTTTATATTCATTTCTTAAAATAAACAATTTCGAAAATTTTTATATACCTTTTATCAGAATGAGTATTTCGAGAGTCCTAAAAAAATATTTCCGGTTAATCGAGGTTATTGAAATTAAATAGGCTTCTTCCCATTATTACATACTAAGTACATACCAAATTGCAAGTCTCTATCTCAGTTTTTTCGGGAGATAGAGCGTTTACAGACACACAGACACACAGATGGACGGCAAATTTTTTTTTTTCTAAAATTATGTTTTTCGGAATCTTCAATGTCTGAAACGTGTAAATCCGTCAAAATTTTTTTTTCGATTTTCAAAACGATTACAAGACTTACCCTATACTACGTATGATGGGTAAGTAATAAGCCTATTTTTAAATAGGCTTATTTTCGTGGTAAAGGGTAAAATTCAGAATAAGAACAACCGTTCAAAAACTGTCATTCAATAAACATTATGTTAACCTATATTTTACTACATGTGAAAAAATAACAATATCCCTTGTCTAAAGAAATAACTAACGCTGTCGACGCTGCCTCCGTAAATTATTTTTTTGTAACTAGATGTCTTTCTCGGCTAATATTAAGATAACTATTGCATATAAAAATATGAAAATAAGTATTATAGAGAAATGTTTGATAAAGATGCTGAAGCAGATAGTTTTTAAATCTAAAAAACATTTAAAGAGCTATTTAATGTTGAAATCGGTCAAATTAGTTCTATTAAAATTTTTTTACAAGTATAATATCTATGCATTGAAATTTAACCATTTTTTTGCTGGGACATATTTGTCAAGCTTTTGGTGTACAGTGTGCAATTAGTTTTTTAATTTGACTAATTTTTTGAGGTTTTTTTTTTCAATTTTTCATTCAAATTTTCATTATTTCAATACAGATTTATTTCATACTAGCAGATCCGCCCGGCGCTGCCCGGTCCCGCCAAAACATAATACAAAATGCGAAATCAC
This sequence comes from Maratus michaelseni, assembly GCA_963931845.1. Lineage (NCBI taxonomy): Eukaryota > Metazoa > Arthropoda > Arachnida > Araneae > Salticidae > Maratus > Maratus michaelseni. The sequence continues at coordinate 57,260,431 of OZ007596.1, forward strand.
TCTTAAAAATCGCTGCACGAAACCCTTCCACTGGTAACTCCTTGTCTTTCGGAAATTAAATAGAGAGATGGACCCAAAGCGGAAGTAAATTTAATACCGCCTCCTCTAATGTCTGGATCATTTGATTCAAAACGGGTCAGTTTTTAGTCAAAATTTTTTAAAAAGTTACCGTTTGATTTTCACAAAATTCACATTTTCGGAATCAGAAAAATAAACTATGAGTTCCGATTCAAATATTTCAATACTTTTCTTAATACTCCAGGATGAGTGAAAATGAAACTTTTTCGTTGTCTGGGACTAGCAAATCGATAACTTTCTTTTGCGGTTTCAATAAAAACAACCATTTTTGATGCACGTGCAGGACAATCTTTAAGTTACATCGCCAGGAGATGCATTTTGGTCTAAACAAATTATCCGACACGTGTTCCCGCTGCCTACGATACCGTGTATAGCAGCGCGTGCTAGGCACGCGCTGCAAAATCATTTAGTTCCAGTTTCCACCACCAGATGGAGCATTCTGTTCTAAATAAACCTATTTCCGAACGAAACTCCGGCACTCGTTAATGCTGCTTACGGCACCGTGTAGAAGGCGTGCCTTTCACGCGCGAAAAATCTGTTAGTTCCACTTTCCACCGCCAAGGAGTACCGAATCTAAGTCTGAAATAATTAGCTATATCTTAATTAGTTCATGTTAAGTTGAATGAACCGATTCCTGTTGAAATTGGACCCATAGAACACGAGAAAATAAATCAACACCTCTGGATATTAATATTCATAAATGGTGGTAACCAAGGTCAGAAAAAAATTATACCGAAGTTTATTTAGTACCTGGGAGACCTTGGAAGAATGTCAGAAAAAATTTCGTTTGAATCGGACCAAGATTAAATGCAAAATCGTTTAGTTACATTTTCTACCGCCAAGGGGTGCACTTTGATCTAAACAAACCTCTTTCCGAACGAAACTCCGGCACGTGTCCCCGCGCTGCTTATAACAACGTATAAAAGGCGTTCTGTGCACGTGCAGAAAATGTTTTAGTTCCACTTTCCACCACCAGGGGGCGTGAAATCTATGTCTTAAATAGTTATCTATATCTTAATTATTTCATGTTAAGTTGAATGAATCAATTGTCGTTGAAATAGGGCCTTTTGTTTGAATCGGACAAATTTTAAATGCAAAATTGTTTAGTTTCACTTCTCATCGCTAAGGGGTGTACTCAGTTCTAAATAAAACTCTTTCCGATCGAAACTTTGGCACATGCCCCTTCTGCCTACGACACCATATAGCAGGCGCTGGAAAATCTTTAGTTCCATTCTATATCTTAATTAGTTCGTGTTAAGTTGAATGAACTAATTCTCATTGAAATTGGGCCCATAGAACCCGAGAAAATATCACTCGCTGGTCATTAATATTCAGAAATAGTGGTAACCAAGAGCTGAAAAACTGATACCGAAGTTTATCTAGTAAACCTGAGGAACTGAGAAAAGTTTTCGTTTGAATCGGACTAATAATTAAATAGTTCTGATTTTGGAGGCAGGGAGGGGAGGAAGGATTGAGTTTCGATCAGAGCATTAACGCGATATTTAAACTATAATCAAACATTCAACTCCCCCTCAAACAGAATTAAATCAACGGCGTTAAAAAATTAGGAATTATTAACTTTTGAAACAGAAACAAAATGACTTTTTTTTTTCATTCAAAAAGAGTAAGTTATCGTTGTTAATTTCTAAAATCAAATACATAAATGACGTATACATGAAAAAACTCTAAAAATCGCATAAAACAAATAGCAAAAATTCGCAACTCGCTGTTCGAATTGCAATCAGCTGACGACCTTTTCATCTGCCAATCACAATTGCCCGGTTGACTTCCAGCTGTACCTAAAATTCTATCAGCTACCAATCACAACTGCCCTCCAATTATGTTTGACTTGTAGTGGACGATTTGTGACGTCATTTGAAACAAAAAACTCTGCAAAACATGAAAAAAATGTTAAAAAATGAAACTAAAAGAAAAAATCTAATAAAAAAATAGGGTTAATTAATAATCCGCCCTTTTAAAATTAAGATTTTTTTATCTGTAAAGAATTATCAACTTTCTCCAAGCTAAAAAGTGTAAAAAAAATGGCGATTGTGAGTGTATCTGAGGCTGAAATGGAAGCAACCACCGAACCAATTAAGCGTTCTGGGGAAAATTACTTGTTTTCGAAGGAAAATTATCGCCAAAAAATCAAAAATCGCTGTACGAATTTCGCATAAACTTTATTGAAAAGAGGATAAAATTTACTATATTGGGCTAAAAGATTGGAACCGGACTCCGGTTACTAATATGGGTAAATCGCGGCGAAACGTCAAAAAACACTAAAAATTGCATATTTAAAATCATGATTTTTTATCTGTAAAGAATGATAAACTTTCTCCAAGCTAAGAAAATAAAAAATAAATGACGATTCTGATCGTATCTGAGGTTGAAATGGAAGCGCAACCACCGAACCAATCAAACATTCTGGCAAAATTTCTTAGTGCAAAAGGGAAAAAAATCGCCAAAAATTCAAAAATCGCTGTACGAATTTCACATCAACTTTATTGAAAAGAGGACAAAATTTACTAACTTGGGATAAAAGATTGGAACCGGATTCCCATTATTAATGTGGAAAATATGCATCAAAACGTGAAAAAACACTAAAAATCGCATAAAAAATTTTATTTAAAAAATCTATTCAAAAATTCCAAAATCTGGCTTCGAGGTACAAAACTACATGCATAAAGGTACCTTCCCACCAAATTTTGTAGTTCTGCGTGCAGCGGTCTCTTCAGAACACAACCGAGAAACACACACACACACATACACAAACACACAAACTTGCTTCTTTATTATAGTTGGAGATTTAGAAAAGGTCATTTTTTTATATTGTTGCCAAATTTAAAAAAAGTGCGAACAATAACATTTCTTGTCAATTAAAAATGTATTTACACGGGACTGTTCAAATCAGAAAAAATCTTTAAAATAATAATTAAATGATCATGTGTTAAAAACAGGAAATGGGGAAAATTACTTCATAAAAATGTATTTACACGTGAATATAAAAAAGAGAAAGAAAACTTTAAAATAATAATTAAATTATTACGCGTTAAAACAAGGCAGTAAATGGAGAAAATTGCTTTATATTTAAAATGTCTAAATAATAATATTGTCAAACAGTTTCATTTCAAAAATTAATTTAACGAGAGATTTATTTCATAAGAGTTCATTTTTTTTATTGTTGCGAATTTGTAAAATATCATAAATAAAAATATTTCCTTTCAATTGAAAAAAATTATTTTTATGAGAACATTAAGAATAGAAGTAAAATTTTGATGAAAATTACATCATATGTATCCAGTTTTAATCAGATATAATATATAACCTTCGCCATGATATAAATTCGAAGAGAAATTTCGCTTTTTTTTCATATAATTATCTACATTAAAAGTAATAATAATAATAAAAAAGTCATGTCATGCAAAATAGTAAAAATTATCCAAATTCAAAATCTAAAATAAATAAATAAAATTATTAAAATTGAACTTAAAACGATTGGAAATGATACTTATGAAACTTAAAATCTATGAGAAATAAATACAATTCTTAAAATTACAATGATTACGAATGAAACTTATCAAACTGAAAATCTATAAAAAAATAAGTAAATAAATAAAATGTCTTAAAACTGAAATTAATACGATTAGATACAAACGATTCTTCAACCTTAAAATGTATCATGAATAATTAAATAAATAAATAAAATTATTGAAATTGAACTTTAAACAATTACGAATGAAACTTATCAAACTTAAAATCTATAAAAAAAAAAGTAAATAAATAAAATGTCTTAAAATTAAAATTAACATGATTATATACAAACGATTCTTCAACCTTAAAATGTATCATGAATAATTAAATAAATAAATAAAATTATTGAAATTGAACTTTAAACAATTACGAATGAAACTTATCAAACTTAAAATCTATAAAAAAAAAATAAGTAAGTATTTAAAATGTCTTAAAATTGAAATTAACACGATTAGATACAAACGATTCTTCAACCTTAAAATGTATCATGAATATTTAAATAAATAAATTAAATTATTGAAATTGAACTTTAAACAATTACGAATGAAACTTATCAAACTGAAAATCTATAAAAAAATAAGTAAATAAATAAAATGTCTTAAAATTGAAATTAACACGATTAGATACAAACGATTCTTCAACCTTAAAATGTATCATGAATAATTAAATAAATAAATAAAATTATTGAAATTGAACTTTAAACAATTACAAATGATACCTTTAAAGCCTAAATCTATAATAAATAAATAAATAAAATCATTAAAATTGAACTTAAAACTATGACAAATGGCACTTATCAAATTTAAAATCTATAATAAATAAATAAATAAATAAAATTATTTAAATTGAAATTGTCCTGTATACACGGCGATTGTAAAATATGAGTGAACATATGCGATTTATTTGGAGTTTATTATTTTGTCTGTTACTAGAACTTACAATTCTCTTATGTCACCTTAAGCTTCTTAGAAAAAAGCCTTAACAGTTCTAAAATTGAAAATCCAAATATAGAAATTATCATTTTAATCATTAAAAAATATCGTTTTGCTTTTGTAACTTTAGGATAAGTTGTTTTCAATTTTTAAAGACTTCTTTTTTTCACATTATCCTTGGGAAATTTTCATATCAACAATTAACACATTCTGGTGATATATATATATATATATATATATATTTAATAGTGCGTGTTTTACTTCAAGTGCATGTGCTTCATGTTATTCTAGGAAATCTTGAGTGTTAAAAAAAATATAACTAAAATTTGCTTGATAGTTTTACGTGTTAGTTATGAGATTGTTTTATCTGACATGTGTGATAAATTTTGTCTTTGATAAAGTAATGTTTATAAATAGTTAGATACAAAAGACGGCATACATCTTTATCGCTTCCAAGTCAAGAAAAGCCTTGTGAGAAGGTGAATTTTTTGAAGAAGCATATAAAGTGTAAAGCCTTGATATTTTATGCTGCAATTATTGGGTGGATATTTGTGTTTATTTATGATATTTTTACAAACCGTCCCTTTAAATGCTTGACTTTTTCCGTAACCAAAAACTCACAGTTTGTTATGCTTTTAAGGAAACTAGGGGATCCAATCCGGTATTCCGGATTATAGAACATATAAGTGAAAACCAAATATTTACTTAAAACGTCAATACTTTTTTTACATTTCATACATTTTTAGGTTGTCTACTAGCCCCAAAAATCATTTTTATGTGAAAAATATCAATAATGTAGTGAAATAAAGTTTTGAAATTTATTAAAAGTGATGCTTTCGTATTAGTTGCATGCCTAGAGTTGAGAAAAAAGAAATTGCCGAAGATTTCGCTACATACAGCAGACCTTTTGATCCTGATGATTTCAGCGAATTAAGCTCGTCATTCGATTTCACTTGTGTTAAATTTATGATTTACTTATATTATTTTATTTTATTCCAATTCCTACTATTAGCTCACACCCTCTATATATTTATATATCTTGTTCAAACGTACAATCGTTGATAAAATTCATCCACTCAAATTCAAATGCGTTTTTATAAACTTGTAGTGGCTGACACTTGATGTTAATACAGTTTTTTCAAATATTAATTAATTAATTAAATTAATTAAATTAGTTTTAGTTTTATATTTCATTTCTGTTCAAAATTATAAATTCACTCCATATTTTAGTCTCCTTCGCACGCACGCCGCTTGATCTTCGTCCGTGAACAGCCCCATTATCTTTTTACGCATGAAGGTTTCGCTATGGTACTGCATTGTAAAGTTTGGTAATTTTTGAAATTTAATATTTGAAAAACGACATAACCATTAGATTTGAATTTATATCAAGAAAAATACAATTTTTTACCTTGTTAACGCAGTTTGTCTAACAATTTTTTGAGAAATACTTTTCGAGCTATTAATTTTTGTTTTTTTTAGCTATTTATTTATTTTTTTAAATTTTTAATAAATTTCAAAAATTTCTCTTATATAAGATATTTAGCAGGATATAAATTTAGGAATGAATACCGTCAGTGGCGAAGCGTGAAGATCGCTGGAAAAAAATTTCTTTTTGACCTAAGTAGGAATTGACTTTAATTTTTTTTTATATTACTTGTTTATTTATTGAGGAAGTTTTAATGTCATTATGGAATATTAGTCGGAAAGAAATGCTGAACTATGTATTAGGAATGTAACGAATAGTGATTTGGACAAAATAACGAATATTCGGTCAAATTTTAGGCCGAATATCGAATAACCGAATATTCGACTGCCGAATATCAATCTTTTATTCAAAAAAGTAAAATAACTTTTGAATATGTTAGATGTTTATGTTGTAGAAGTTGAGTTAGTGAAGACAAAGAAGGTGCTAATAATAAAAAATAAATTGAGAAAATTAAAAATGACATTTTTTTAAATTTTTATTTTTCTTGATAACATCTGTTTAAAATGTTAATATAGGTATAAAAGTAAGCTGCGCCGCAGGCGGCTTGCACGTCAGACGACCACCGAACCCAAGTCCTAAAGGACTTATATCGCGCCAGCAGGTTTGTCTCCTACGGCGCTTCGCCCGGCCAGAGGACCGCCACCTGCGGACCCTCTAACCTTGAACCCACGTGTCGACGACGTAGGCCGTTGCGATTCGCGGTGAAACCAAGGGGAGTCACCGCGAGACACTTGAAGACGGGCCGGCGTCCCCCAACAACTTCGGAGCTGGAAACCCAAAAGGGAACCAGGCCCTAGGCCATAAGTCGGGATGTTCCAACCCGTACTTGCTCTACCACAACTCGAGGGCTGTGAAAACCTACAGAGGTAGTCACGGTTCCCTCTCGTAGTGGACTTGTTAATATAGGTATAACTAATCTCTCTCAAACAAACTTTTTTAACTTTAACTTTATTTCTTGAATCCTAAAATACCTTGTTTTACTCATATTTTAAATTTTATTCAATTCATTAATATTATAATTTAAGAAATCATTATGAAGGTCAGATGAAAAACAATGTTATATTTTAAATTTAAATTACATCTTAAATTTAAACGTGATATCTAGAATACAATATGCAGTTTATTAATTAAAGTTGAAATGCTTGTTCAAATGCACAATGTTTAAAAATATCTTTATTTAAGTATTATTATATGCACTTTCATAATGGAACCTAAAAAAATTAATAATAAGATTTAAACTATAAACAAAATAAAAATGAGTTATTGTTCAGCGATTTTACTTACCCATCATACGTAGTATAGGGAAAGTCTTGTAATCGTTAAAAAAAAAAAAAAAAAAAAAAAAAAAAAAGACATATTTACACGTTTTAGACACTGGAGATTCCGAAAAACATATTTTTAGATATTTTTTCTTTTGCCATCCGTCTCTCTCTCTGTGTGTGCGTGTGTGTGTGTTTGTCTGTGTGTGTGTCTGTAAACGCTCTATCTCCCGAACGAATTGAGATAGAGACTTGAAATTTGGTATGTACTTAGTATGTAATAATAGGAAGAAACTTATTGAATTTCAATAACCTCGATTATCCGGAACTATTTTTTTCGGACTCTCGAAATATTCGTTCTGATAAAAGGCATATAAAAATTTTCGAAATTGTTTATTGTAAGAAGTAAATATAAAAGACAATTAAAAAACAAATTTTGCATAACGAATGAAGTCGATCGGATAATTAGTTGTCGAGATATTTGTAATGATATTTTCCACACTCATGATTTTTCATGACCCTGTATTTCATTCAAATTTCAATCAAAGATATAGTTTAATTGGAAATGAGACGTTTAATCCGACGCAGTGAACCGTTACTTAATATGATTATCAATTTTATAGTTATAAGGATGTTTCTTTTACGCAATTCAGTTATAGATCATTCAAAATTTATGACCATTTATGATCATTCAAAGTCATCAAGCCGCGATTTTATTCGAATTGCAATGCATCTTATAAATAGTTTACACATGTTTATTTTCATATTTTATATTATGCATATCCATGATGGGTAAGTATTACGGTGACCCCCAACGACTAGTTTTAGTAATATACTGAAATATTAGCTATTTATGCAAATAAGGGGATACGCAAGTAAGGCGACGATTCTGGCCAGGACCCATCCATCTTGGACAGTTGGCGATAAGATGGAGCCATTTTTGGCTTAATTTCGATTTGAGATGTGTTTGGGAAAACTTATCTGCCTAAATACAAATCTTTTCTACCCCAAATCACCTCCGTTCAGCATATTTTTCTATAAAACACTTAGAAGTAACAAAAATTCAATGATTTCCACAATCTGTAAACCATTTCTGAAATCGAGAAGTGGATCGGGACAGTAATTTTACTTCTCGATTAAGCTTCGTTTCTAAATATTGTTTTGGCGTCCTCTATCGGCAGTCAAAGATAAATGGAGGAAATTTCTGTTGAAATTGTATTTTTCTAGGCATATTTTTAAAATAAGTAAAGTTCAGCACATATTGATTTAATTAGAGACCAACTTTTCAGAGCTTTAGCTGTATAACTTTAAAATTTCATTCAAAATAAATAAAACGAAAATTATTACCATTATTTCTCTCATAAAAGTTTAATTTGGTTTTTTCTATTTTAAGAGTTTAGCTTATATCTACTTAAATTTTGAAATTTTGATTGCATTGTAAATAAAATTTATATTTCTTATCAAATGCAAATAAAATATAAGAAATTTATAGTACCGCGTCCAACATAGCCTCTTGAGACCCAAGCTCGTATTTTTCGCACAAATTTTACCATAATTGAGATTATTGCTCCTTTTGAGACTAGAAATCCATAAATATGTTAATTTATTTAATATATATATATATATATATATATATATATATATAGTTTTTTAGCATGTCCCATAAAATGGATACTGGGTCTTCGTCTTGTAAATAACATATTATTGAATTACATGAATCTGAATGAAAAATTCTTAATATTGGACAAAAAATAATGGCATAAAAATGAATTATACTCACAATAATGTCACAAAGTTTAATTAGACACAAATTATTAATTAAAAAAATTATTAGACACTAAATAATAATAATAATAATTATAAAAAATTAATTACACGCAAAAAAATAAATAGATGAACTTAAAATTCAATACTTTATGAATGTGCTTCTGCAAAGTAATTATTTTGGTAGTTAAACAGATATACAAGTTGCACTTCATGTACACAAATTTAGTTTTTTTGTTTAAATTAAATTTTATTTTGCCTTACAATGCGTTTTGTCTGTCCATTATTTTAGGTAACTGTTGAATACTCTTTTTAAAACTGAGTAGACTGCACAAGTCCAAACTTTTGGTGGAGACTAGGTTGCTAGGTGGAGAAGTGTTTGGGCTTGAGTTTTCGTCAAGACTTGAATAACTCAACTTCGATTTCCTCAAAAACTGATTCGCACTAATCACCTTGAATTATAATAATTGGATGGATTTGCATGAATCCGATTTCTTTGTTCTCTTTCTCCTTCTTACCTTCATCACTAATGTCAAGCTCTGACGTGTCACAATTCATTTTATTGCTTCCAAACTTGTCTCAATAACTTTCTCTAGATCTAAATAACGCCAGTTTCCAAATATTTCTCCAGAGAATTTCTTCAGAATATATTCTCTATATAACACCATTATTGTGAACATGCATTATTGTCACCAATGCGTATGCCTTTTTTTGGCTTAAAATCAAATTGTTTGGCAACAAAAGTAAAATCAAAATCGTAAATAATCAAACAACATGTGATTCACAATTACAGACATTTTTATAATTACATCTGCTGGTTTCTTCTGTAAGTCACATGATGGAGGAGTTAGATAAAAATAAAAATAAAAATAAAAAATAAAATACCTATATAAAAAAAAAAAAAAAAAAAAAAAAAAAAAAAAAAAAAAAAAAAAAAAAAAAAAAAAAAAAAAAAAAAAAAAAAATAAAGCTAAATATGGTTTCAATTACAATATTATCATTTAATGATTTTTTAAGCATTACGCCAAATAATAATGATAAATGGAAATAATTTCATTTTATAGCATAATTTTTCATCAAAACTGTTTTGCTTTTTTTATTTTAAATAAAATTAGTAAGTATTTTCTTTTATTTTTGGGGTGTCCGTATTATTATCTAAATGATACAGCCGTTTCAATTTTTTCAAGAACGAAAGTGGTCGCCAAAAAATGACAAATAAAACCTTTTCACTCAAAATAAAAGAACTTTCTATCATAATTCTATAACTAATCTACATAGAACGATATATTATTTACTAAAACCTTCCATGAAAAATTATCTATCTAGCAGCTCCATCAAAATACATTCAGCAGAACTCGAGTTATAAGCAGCCGGAACGAATTTTTCGTTTGTATTTTATACATATAGTAGATAAACCAAAATTTAAAAAAAATTATATTTACAAAAGTTAAGCTCTTAAAAACTGATAAAACTAAATTCGCACAGTTTGAATTTTTCATAATTAATAAATATACTTACGAAAGTAGTAATACTAATAATAATTTTCTGTCTGTTTAATTTTTAGCACTTTCCAACCTAGTTGAAAAGTGCTTATGACTTCGGTTTGTCTGGTCGTCTGGCCGTCTGCCGTCTGCCGTCTGCCGTCTGCCGTCTGTCCGTGCTCTAACTCCCGTAAATATGCTCGGATTGCTCTGCAATTTTTATATGTTATTGTCGTTATCTATAGCATGTTCCCTATTTCAACGGAAGTGTGTAGCACTTATAGTTTTTTTACAGGGACACTCAAAAGAATTCCGTTACATTGCGGTCTATGGGGAAAAATCATTTGCGGTTTATTTAAATAATGTTTCACTATTTTAAACGCATTGAAATTTATATATATCACTAAGGTGCATTAGAAGAAGCTTAATATGGAACAGTGTGTGCATAGCACTTATAGTTACTTTACAGGGACAGTAAAAATAATTCCGTTACATTACGTCTATGGAGAAAAATCGTCTGCGGTTTATTTAAATAATGTTTCACTATTTTAAACGCATTGAAATTTATATAGATCACTAAGGTGCATTACAAGAGACTTACTACGGAATATTGTGTGTATAGCAGTCATCGTTCATTTACAGGGACACGCAAAAGAATTATCTACTGTCTGTTAACAATAATTCCTGGAAGTGCGTTTTAAGTTACTGAACGCGATTTTAATGTTAACTTGCTTTTTGTCTATTACGTGATGTGTATAAATTCTGTAGATCATATACAGGGCAGCACAAAAGTTCGCGAACACATTTCTGTTTATTGACAAACTCCAGACGGAGAATTTTAAACTGTGCTACGCGTTTCCTAACTGAACTAAAATTTAGCATCCTATGTAGTATATATACAATTCTATAGATCCCATACAGGGCTGAATAAAATTATTCGGATATTTTTCAGAATATTGTATATGTTGGAAATTCCTGAAATTATGTTTTTAAATATGTTATGCGTTTTCCAAATTGTTTACTTAGAAGTTATCTTTTAGCTTATTAAACGGTATGATTTGTAAAATTATTTTGGAAGCGTTGGAAAGTGCTACATAATCTATGCTTGACGCATGATTTTTCGTTCTTGTTTAAAATTCATGTAAGTTAAACTTTTAAAAGTTTATCTGGAATTAAATCCTGATTTTGTTTTTTAATTTTAAAAATATGCTTAAAGAAAACCAAAATATTTTTTTATCATTAAAAGTCTTCTTTTTGTTTAACCCATAAATAAATTGCAATTATTAAGGTGCATTAGTATGACTTAAGTTTTTTTTTTCACATTCTCTGATTAAATTACAAATAATTTTTACTTAAAATTAAGTTGAAATGTTACTATGTTAAAAAAATATATATTTTTTAATCTGCATTGATATAATAACCATATGCAGTACACGGTATAATATAATCCTCATATTTTTATCACGAAATATTCTTTTTATTTACAATACAAACAAAGTTTTAAAAATTAAGTGGCTATAAGAAAAAATCTTAAAAATTGATAAAAACAATTAAACATTTTTCGAAAGAAACAATAATAATTTTCATTATATTTACAGTGACCTCTCACTTGTACGCGATACACACAAATTATTTTTCGGTACCAGTTTTTAAGGTAATTTTTGTCTTATTAAATCTCAGAATTTATAAATTGAATTTTACTATTTTAAAATAGTGGTATGAAAAAGTAATTACTGAACATCGCGTATAAGTGAGAGGTCACTGTATATTGAAGGAAATTTTAAAGTTGTACAGATAAAGCTTAAAGTTAATATCGAATTAAATCAATACGTCCTGAATTTTTCTTATTTTAAAAATATGCTTAAAAAACTACAATTAGTCCAAGATTAATTGTAGTTTAATTTCAACAGGAAGCTCTTTCGTTTATTTTGGCGCCAAAATATTATTTTGAAACGGAGCTTAATCGAGTAGCAAAAGTGCTGTCACGATCTACTCCTCAGAAATTGTTTTAATTATTATTATTATTTTTTTATGTATAAGCAATAAATTAAAAAACTTTCGCTGATTGAATATTTTGAATAGTATATGACGATTTTTATCAATTATTTCAAATTTTAAGTAAAAACCACGATTTCTACCCCCCCGTTCTAGGACGAGCATTACACTATATACTTGAAATTGAAATATTGTAACAGTATTACGATATTTTGTATTAAATATAATTTTAAATGTCCCTTAAAAATGCTGAACATTGCAAATAAATCTTTTTGAGATATTCATAAACCTTAATTCACCTTACTGTGACAAGTCATATAAATTATTTCGTAAGAACAAAGAATTCAATTCAAAATCACTTAAAAGGGGTTTCGTTAAATATATACAATGTAAAACTAAAATATCAAAACCAAGTACTTTCAAGCATCTGATGTGCTCATCATCTGGGTTAAAATCATACACGACCTCTGGTTTTTAACGATTTTAACCCAGATAATGCAGTTGCTCGAAAATACTTGGTTTTGATATTTTATTTGCACTACTATCTACTATATATATAAAACACAAACGGAAATTTCGTTCCGTTCCGTTATAACTCGAGTTCTGCCGAATGGATTTTGATGGAACTGGCACTGTTCGAGATATAATTTTGCAGGGAAGGTTTTAGTATATAACACAACGTTCTATGTATATTAGTTATAGAATTATGATAGAAAGTTCTGTTATTTTGGCCGAAAAGGTTACCATTGCTAATTTTTGGCGATCATTACTGTTGCAGAAAGAAATGAAAAGGCCATACATGTCGAAAAATAAAAGAAAAACTGTTACTAATTTTATTAAACAAAAAAGAAAGAAAGAAAGAAAAAAGAAAGAGAAAAAAAAAAAAGAGTTTTGATGAGAGAATATTATAAAACAAAAATATTTAATTTAAACATGATTGGGAATGTTCGTAATGCTTAAAAAATTATTCAAGGGGCAAGATTGTTACATTGAAACAATATTTGGCGATGTATCGTTTGTTTTTGGCAATTTTGATTTTACTTTTGATCCCCAACAATTTGATTTTAAGCCAAAAGTTGTCTTTTTTTGTTGCAGAAAGAATTGAAATGGCTATACATCTGGGAAAAAAAAACTGTTACTAATTTTATTAAAAAAAAGAAAACCGGTTTTGATGAGAGATTTTAAGCCAAACGGTGTGTTTTTTAAGTGTACGACTGCATTTTTGTAGTATTTTTTTTGTACTTTTGGGTTAGCCGGGCGCCTTTGATATATATATATATATACATGCATATATATACACATATATCTACCCAAATACATGTATATATATATATACATATATCTACACAAATAAATGTATGATTATATACATACTAGCCGCCACTGGCGACCAGTTTGGTCTCCCTTAAATGTATGTTAAACATTGCAACACGTTACATTTATTCATAATTTAATTTTCCCTTAATCCTTCGCTAAATCGGAAGATTCTAATAGACAAATCATGAACTTTTGCGATCATGGTAGCATTTCGCATATTTTTGGGGCATAGGTGTCACATATGCACGTTGGCGCGATTTCCCCCCCCCCCCCCCCCACCAATTTGGCGAAAATTGTGTTATGTAAATTTTTGTTTATTTACTTTTATTTTTTTTAATTCTATAAATTATTTTTGATATGTATATCAATATTTATTTACATCAAACTATCATTTATTTATTTTTATTTCCTTTTTTTAATTATGAGAATTTTTGTTAGCCGGGAGCAGATGATAAATCGCCAAATATCGTTCCCATCACCATCATTCATACTACAATTAATTTAATTTTGAATTATAAACCTGTCACTCATTTCATTTAAAATACTTAATTTTAATCTAAAATGCTTATATTACATGAATTTAAAATACTCCACACTTTTCATTTAAAATAGAAAATAAATAAATAAATAAGAAATAATATCATAAATCAAAACATTTGATTTCAAAATCAAAGTATCGTTTCTAATTTGTACACGCGATAAATAAAAGCTGTATTAGCGATTTAAAAAATGCTAAAAATCTGATTCATTAAATATTATTACATGAGTTCAATTTACGTCAAGAAAAGGTCCGGAAGGAAGTTGAGTTGTATAGCACATAATTATGGCAAACTTTGATTGTCTCACTGGTGCGAATTATTTTTTTGACGCGAGGCAGCGGTCCAAAAATTCATTCGCGGAGAACTTGCTTTGCGAATGATTACCTCCATGATTTAATATTTTAAATGTTCACGACGAATCAATTTTTTTTTTTGTTGTTTACTTTCATGAATAGAGAATTTGAACTCCAAATCTAATTTCGACTGAAGTTATTGCAGAATATATACATAATTGAACGTAAGTCATCTCTCAAATATTAATTTATTTTGAGCGATCTTTCTTAAAATGTAACTTTTATGCAGTTTTATTCGAAAAAATAATTGTGAATAAAAATGGCCGTCTGGCATATGAAAAAGTGAAACGGCCATCCCGGAACTGTTGATGACAGTCACATGACTTACGTTTTTATTTTAGAAGATATCACTGGCGCCCGGCTAACCGAAAAGTACCTTTTTTTATTCAAATGCAAACTATATTAATGGCAATATACTTCTATTTACTTTTACATATATGAAATTACGTTCCGGCTGCTTATAACTAAAGTTCTGCTGAGTGGATTTTCGTAGAACTTAAACTGTAAGATAATTTTTCAGGGAAGGTTTTATTGTATAACATATCGTTCTACGTAGCTTAGTTATATAATTATTCTGGGAAGTTCTATAGTCAGATCAATCCGATTATGAAATATTAGCCTTTTTAAAAGATTTTGCCGAATGGATTTCGATGGAACCTACACTGTTAGATAATTTTCTGGGGAAAGTTTTATTATACAGTCGAACCTCGTTAACATGAACCTCAAGGGGAATCAAAATTTTATTCATGTTAACAATAATTCATGTTATCAGTATCAAATCTTTGTACTCGTTTTTATAGGGGACTATGAAAATAATTCATGTTAAAAGTAATTCACGTTAAGCGTGTTCATGTTAACGAGGTTTGACTGTATAACATATCATTCTACGTTGCTTAGTTCTAGAATTATAGGGGGAAATTCGAAAATTGGGTGACCATTTTTTAATCAAATATTAGCCTTTTCAATATTTGATTCCGATTATGAAAGATCAGCCTTCTGAAAAAAAGTTCTACTGGACGGATTTTGATAAGAATTGTATTATTAGTTAGATGCTATTTCAGGAATGGTTTTAAATGTACTGCATATTGTTCTATGTTGCTTAGTCAAACAGTTATGTGTGAAGGTTATATAGTCAGGTGAACCCGATTCCGAAAGATTAGCCTTTTTGAAAGTTTTTACTGGGCGTATTTTTTGCGACTTGCATTGTCAAGTAGATAATTTATAAGGATGGTTTTAGTATATTTTATATCGTTCTGTTACATTTAGAATTATGTGGAAAAGTTCTATAATCAGATGAACCCGATTATCAAAGATTAGCCTTTATAAAAAACTTCTACTGAATGGATTTTGTTAGTTAATTTGTTTGCATTGTTAGTTCGACAATTTTTAGTGATGGTTTTAGTATATTGCATATAGTTTATCACTCTTTAGCAAACCTTAACTGTAAATGACCAAATAAGAGAGTTGGTCCTTAACAGCTAAAATTTTGACTGCACATTAGAAAATATAATAGCGCAATCACGTCTTTTTTCAGTAATGTGGAAATGATATTCCAGGTAAATATTCAGATTGCTTTCAAATACAAGGTCAAATTAAACGATATATTTCGTTTGATTCAAGGTTCATTTGTAGAAACCGACCAGCGGGCGTAGCTTGCTAGTATAAAATAAAATAAAACACACATATTTCTGGCATACGGCTTATATGAAAGAATCGCTTTTAATACATTTCAAAGCTTTATTAGAATAAATTATTGATATTTTTGATATAAAAATGCTTTTTGGTATTATAATCTAAAAAAATATTTTTATGAAACTGATTATATTTTCTTTTGTAATCAGTATAGACAAGTGTGACCAATATGGGTAATTTGGCTACATTCAGTTCACGCTTTCAGAAAAAGAAAAAAAACGTATGGTCTTCACATACATTAGAAGTAAAATTACTAAATGTTATTCTATATCATAAAACATAAATGTGTGTGTCAGTAACGGTGACGACATAACGATGCGGGCAACCATATGGTCAAAGTCTATGAGTTACAACAAAGGAGCTAATATTTGAAATAAAAGTAAACAATCGCAATGTTGTATTCAACAAGTAATAATTAAATGTATACAAGTAATAATATGTCAAGTAATAATTAAAAATTCGCTCAACAGATGAACAACAAATATTCCATTCTTATTTAGATTAAAAATTTTGTGAAACGTCACATTTTAAGAAGAAATAGCGGAGTGTAATAGATTTTATTAGAAAATAAATCCGTATTTCTAAACTAAGATGACGCATTTTTCATCAAGATGTCTTTAATTTGTCGCCGACCTGGTGTATTTGATGCCAAATGACAAGTATTGAAACTCATTTTAGAAAAGTAGTACATGAGTTAGTATAAAGAGGCGTTCATTCATTAGACTCGGGCCGGTCCTTGAAACAAAGAATTCCAGACACAGCCCAGTCTAAGTGTGAAAGAAAAAGTAAGGCCTGGACCAACCCGTGTACAATGAAAGAAAATTGTAATGAGCTCGGCCCTCGGACTGAGTTCAGGGTTTGGTAGACCTCAACTTCAGACACCAATTTAACATGATAGCCGACAATTACTAACTGTTGCGTAGAGAGCCGTCATAAGCAGTGAATAACAAAAGGCTAAAGACGGTTTCGTGGGAAAGAAGATGTAATTACTATGATTTTGATTTTGTGGTAGCTATGAAAAACGAAGCAAATTAACAACATTTTATTTTTTAGCACATCTTAATAGTAAATAAGTGATAAGCTTGTCTACTATAAAACACAAACGGAAATTTCGTTTCATTCCTTTATAACTCTAGTTCCGCTGAATGGATTTTGATGGAACTTGCACTGTTCGATAGATAATTTTTCAGGGAAGGTTTTAGTGCACAACACAACGTTCTACGTAGATTAGTAATAGAATTATGATGGAAAGTTCTGTTATTTTGGACGAAAAGGTTACCATTGGACATTTTTTGGCGACCAATATCGCTGGTGAAAGAATTGAAACGGCTATATCATTTACAAAATAATAAAAATACCTCAAAAAATAAAAGAAAAACTTACTTTAAATTTTTTTTTTTTTAAAAAGGTAAAAAAGAAAAAATAGCGAAAGATAATTTTATAAAACGAAAATATTTAATTTAAACGTGAAAGGGAATGTTCGCAATGCTTAAAAAATTATTCAATGAGAAATATTGCAATTGAAACCACATTT
Source organism: Maratus michaelseni (assembly GCA_963931845.1). NCBI lineage: Eukaryota > Metazoa > Arthropoda > Arachnida > Araneae > Salticidae > Maratus > Maratus michaelseni. Next base: position 57,278,392 of record OZ007596.1, read on the forward strand.
AACGTTTTATCGTTTGCCTCAGGTTAAGAAAAATGCATCTGAAAATTTCATTAGATAAAATCTGGGTAACAATTTTGTTTTTGATTTGTTCTTTTTTTTCTAATTTAACTTTTAGTTTTTTTTAACGCCTCTATCATGTGATTTACAGAAGAAAATAGAAGATCTGATTATAAAAATGACTGTAAATGTGAGTTAAATGTTATTTGCCTATTTGCGATTTTGATTTTATTTTTGTCGCCAAACAATTTTATTTTAACCCAAAAAGGCATAAGCGTGGCATTGGTTCGAGAGATGTGCAAAATAATAGTATTTTTGCAAATGTACGACAGCATTTTTTGGAGTAATATTTTATACAAATGTAAATCATATAAATAACAGTTAATATTTATAAAAAATGAGTCAAATATTTAAATCTTACTGTAAATCTCTGCCACACACAAACTAACACACATTAAAAAAGCACCATTCATTTCATTTTTGTTTTCTTTGCATATCTTATCCTCTTTTTGAAAGTTTTTAAACGATATTGGACTAATCTTTTATAATCGGGTCACCCGCCGATTGGCGTATTTACTATATTGTTGAAAATTTCGTTTATATTTGAAGGGAACACTGGACCATGAATCCGATTGCAGAAGATTACATGAAATTTGTACTCAGAGATAATAGTAAATTTATGGTTTTTTATTATGAAACAAACGGACAAAAGAAGATTTACTGTTATATATCTTTCATCTGTTATTTTACTATAACTAAAAAAGCAACACTTGCAATGTACGACAAAAAATTTTAAATGCCAATGGTGGCCAAAAAGCACTATTTTCTGATTTATCATTTGAGGTTATGATAGATGAGAAAAAAAGTAACTGTAATTCAGATTAGGTAAAATTTAAATCATTCTAAAATAATTTCGGCAGGCGCACAGCCCTAGACGCTAAACTAAGTTACAAATTAACGATTATGTTCATTATAGGGTTTATTCAGACAACAGACTGAAGAATAATGTAATCTTGAAAATAAAAGAAATAGTACGCCTATTTATTTCTCCGTATGCTCATTAGAGAAATGCAAAAAAAAAAAAAATATTCGGTTCAAATATTAACCAAAAAGTTTATTACTAAACATTTTGAATAACTAAGTTTATTTATCATTCTCAAGGCGTTTTATGGGTGAAAGATTTATAATTTAATCAACAGCAATTTGACATTATTTGATGGAACATAGTTTGGTGTGTAATTAACTTCGTTTTGTAGCTAACTTTGGTACATTTGTAACAATATAGTTGCTAAAACTACTAATGTTTGTCTTCAAACTTGGCTGTGGACCCAATTACTGAAGATTAGGAAGATTTTACTGGATGCAAACTAGATGTTTATTGTTATACCAGAATAAGTTATCGAGGTTTTTTCCATGTTAATGGTTACATGATTGCAACTGTTATATAAAATGAAAAGGCGACGAAAATGATGTTATTTTAATTTTATTCAAACAATTCTGCTTTAAAAACTCATTTTTTATGATTCACATTTTTTTAAAATACGTAAGTTAAACACTGTCCGTTGTATCCAAATAATTTATTACATTTTTCACTGTATTTAATCTGCTGGAATGCAAAGATAGAAAAACTATAGTAGACCTGCCAGCAGATGACTATATTATGTAATATAATGTAACCTAGAGTGATATTGTATTTAAGCTACCAGAACTACACATAACAGCAAGCTGAGGGTCCCGGAGTTCAAGAACTTACAAACAAAAATGAATAACCTGAACATTATTTAAGTTCAATGGTCAATCTCTGCAATGATTGTAATGCTCTCTTTTTTAGTAGTTTGGTAACTAGAGAACATTTTAATTTCTGTTGGTCACATTTCTCTATAAAACTGTACTGTAAATGATCAAATAAAAAAAGTGCTTCTTAATAGCACGAATTTTGCCTAAGATACGATAATAGCGCAATGGCATACGTATTGTATTTAGCAATACGGAAGGAATTTTCAGATGAAGGTCCATATTACTTTAAAATACATGGTCGAATTCATCATTTCGTTTGATTTAAGGTTCATTTGGAAAATGGACCAGCGCAGCGGGCATAGCCTGCTAGTATTTTAAGAAAACACCTTTTAAGTAATTTTAAATAGAATTCTTTGTACGAAATAATTTATATGATATATCCCTACTATTTATACCGTTTTAGGTGCAAACAAGTAGCACGCTATAGAGATGATTTTTAAAAAATCATGCATGAAAATTACTTTTAAAACTATAAAAAATCAGTTAACTGAGATACAATTTTCAGATAAATTTCCCTTGAAAATGCTTTTTTCTCTATTCGACATCGTGTAAAAATTGAAATTGTGCGATGTTTAAAAAGGAAAGAAATGCAGTAAAAGCGAAATTTATTGTTCAGATGTTACCACCGTCAATATGACGTCAGGGTTACTCACGTACATGAATTATATATATATATATATATATATATATATTTCCTTATATCTGTATGTACAGGGTGATTAAAAAAATATTAGATACAGTTTAAGAGGTGATAATGCTCTACAAAGCAAACAAATTTTTAAATAAGGAACCAGGGTCGTAATCCATTACTAGTAGAGAAATGACAGAACGGGGACAGCCGGCTTTCTTTATTACTTCAATTGTTTCACCCAAACATAAAGAGTGTAATTCGGAATACAGTTATCGTTCGTATCTTTAACTAAAATAAAGATATTTCAAAACAATTGTCATCTTTGCTTGCGTGAAATGGAATGATATGAAAAGTGATAGAAACGTACAGTATTTCGGCAAGTTAAACCGTATGTATTATCAATTAATTACATTGGGAAATATGGAGCGTCTAGTTCAGCGATATTCCAATGTGCATGGTGGTTACTTTGTAGAATGCGCGTTCAAAATACATAAAAAACGAAAAATGTGTAAACGACATTCATAGTTTTATTTATTTATTTATTTTTTTTTGAAAGAGTAAATATTCATATTTTTTAATGAAAAATAGTACCAGAACTAGAAAGATACCGTGAACATGGATGTATATCTCTCTCTCTCTCTTTTAGGTAGCTTTCAGTACAAAAAGCCTTTCAGTATTGCAGCCGTTCGGAGGAAAGCAATTCCAGAAAATTTTGGCATATTTTCACCTATCATGACCCCCAGACCCCAAACCACTCTCCGTTCATGGGACCAAAGGATTTTCGGTTAACCGGGATTCCATAGGAATTTTCGGATAACCGGGAGACTTCCTAATTTAATTTACCAGATGTCACTACTCCCCCTTCTCACTTCCCAACAGTCAGGTAGCTTGTTCGTCCTTGCAGGTGAAGCAAGAGTTCGTATTCTGAGCGATTTCGCCTTCCTGTTTACACGCATTTGAATTTCCTCCAAACTTTATTTACGATACTTTAAAACGAAACGAGCTTTTATAAGCATGAAGACGCGTTGAAAAACGTTTATACTCGCCATGAACATAGAAATAGATAAGAACTTCTAACGAAATAGTGTTAACATCGTGTCGCGACTTTCGAATTTCATGATAGCTGCGCGCATGGTTCTGCGTAGTCGGCGAGCATCTCTACTAAGGTTGCGCCACTTACATCAACAAACCGAAACTGTGTATTGGATACAACCAGACGATGTCTGTCCAGCAGATGATTTGAAGAAGTAGACGAACTGGTGGCGTATAGAGCAACTGTCCTACACAGGCGCCACCTATTTGAAACATTTTCAATGGGACGGTTTTCTTCTTTGAAAGGTTATTTCGTTAGAAGTCCTTATCTATTTCTATGTTCATGATACTGGCACTTCAATATATTGAAGTGCAGGAAGATACAACAGCCTCAGATGTGTTGTTGTTTAAAAGGTGGCGTGATAAGGCATCATTGAAATATTGCAAAGTTGAAAAAAAAAAATCACATTTTGCAAAGAACTGAAGTGCTGTATGTGTCTATGCCATAAAATGCCCGCATTTACGCCATGGTCCAAATATGTAAGTTGACGATGTTTATTTATTTCATAAACAGCATACTTCTTTAAAAATAAAATTTTGCATATTTAAAAAAAAGAGTTTTAATTTATTTCCGTTAAACCGATTTTCGGATAACCGACATTCGGATGATCGAGGCTCTACTGTATATATATATATATCTGACATATGTCATGCTGTAACTCTCTTATTTATGAACCGATTTGGATGTAACTAAGTATGTGTATAGGACATACTAAGGTCTCGACCGAGTTCGTTGGCCAGCTTCATCCGCCATCTTGTTCAAAAATGGCGGCCAGTCAAAAATTTTTAAATTTTTGAAAATTCAAAAACATGCACAAAAAATTATAAATTGAAAAAGTTGCTTCTGTTAAGTGTTAGAACGTGATACAAGGATCCTTGAACATTTTTTGTTTTTGCTATATCTTAAAAAAATGGTTGAGATATAGCAGTTTGAAATTCTAGGGCGGCTGGGATTTTGAAACAATCTGATGTTTTCTATGCTGTAATTCTCGTATTTATGAACCGATATGAATGGGACTGATCATGTGTACTGAACATACAAAGATCTCGACCGAGTTCGTTGGCCAGCTTCATGCGCCATCATGTTTCAAAATGGCAAAAAGTAAAATTTTTAATTTTTTTTTTAAAAATTCAAAAAAAATTATAAAAAATTATAAATTGAAAATGTTGTTTCCGTTAAGAGTTAGATTTTGATAAAAGGATTCCGGAACTTTTTGTTTTGGCTTTATCTTAAAAAAATGGCAGAGATATGGCAGTTTGAAATTCTAGGTTGGCTGACATATTGAAACAATCTGATTTTTGTTATGCCGTAACTCTCATGCTGAAATGCGCATTCAAATTCAGTATTAACGAAAACCGGGATTGAATCTTCTGTAATCGGGTTCCAAGCAATTTAGCTTCGGGTGTTTGAGTAAAATGAGTTTATTTTTTAAAAACTTGGACTATGAAAGCTACAGATGGGTGACAAAATAATACGAACACTCAGGAAAAATGGTAAAAAGAGCAATATCTAGAAAAATACATGCGAAGTCAACCTGTAGCTGCAGGAGTGTAAACAGTATAGTATAAGTTATATATTTTCGTGAAGATTTTTTCCCGAAACCCCATAGGGGACTGTCAACAAATTGAAAAAGAACGAATATCTTTTGGATAACCCTGTAAAAACTAATGTAGCAAAAGCGTGTAAACTCGAGATTATTAATAAGTGGCTTATTGTAATATACTGTGTTCATTTTTATGAGGATAGCATGTATACTCGTAGAGAAATTAAGGTTTTTATAAAAACAGTCCCAAATTTAGCCTAGTTTTTTGCTTATGATTTGCAGATTGTTTAATATAGAAAAAAGTTCTTTTCAGAAAATATGACAAGCAACATTGTACATAAAACTCTGCAATCAGAATTAAAAAATAATAAAAATTGGATGAAAAATGAGCAGGTTTACTAAAAAATGTTTCACTGCGCATGCGCGAATGCAATCAAAATATAATATGCATAATGTATTATCTAAGTATATAGAGCAACTTCTGTGAAAGTCTCAAAATCATAGCTTGAAAATTCTGTAAATTATCGTCGATAGAATAAGCTCGAAATCCGTTGTTCCCAAAAAGAAGCAAAAATATGAGGGGTTGTATCAAATATCTGTTGATTAGTGCCAAGATAGAGTACACAATATTGCACGTACTACTATATTTGGATACAACCCCGCATATTTTTGCTTCCTTTTGGGAACAACGGATTTCGAGCTTATTCTATCGACGATAATTTACAGAATTTTCAAGCTATAATTTTGAGACTTTCACAAAAGTTGCTCTATATACTTAGCTAATACATTATGCATATTATATTTTGATTGTTTTCGCGCATGCGCAGTGAAACATATTTTAGTAAACGTGCTCATTTTTCATGCAATTTTTATTATTTTTTAATTCTGATTGCAGAGTATTATGTACAATGTTGTTTCTCATATTTTCTGAAACGAACTTTTTTTATATTAAAAACTCTGCAAATTATAAGCAAAAAACTAGGCGAAATTTGGGACGGTTTTTATAAAAACCTTAATTTCTCAACGAGTATACGTGCTATTCTCATAAAAATGAACACAGTATATTACAATAAGCCACTTATTAATAATCTCGAGTTTGAACGCTTTTGCTACATTAGTTTTTACAGGTTATCCAAAATATATTCGTTCTTTTTAGCACTTTCCAACCTAGTTGAAAAGTGCTTATGACTTCGGTTTGTCTGGCCGTCTGCCGTCTGGCCGTCTGGCCGTCTGCCGTCTGGCCGTCTGGCCGTCTGCCGTCTGCCGTCTGCCGTCTGTCCGTGCTCTAACTCCCGTAAATATGCTCGGATTGCTCTGCAATTTTTATATGTTATTATCGTTATCTATAGCATGTTCCCTATTTCAACGGAAGTGTGTAGCACTTATAGTTTTTTTACAGGGACACTCAAAAGAATTCCGTTACATTGCGGTCTATGGGAAAAATCATTTGCTGTTTATTTAAATAATGTTTCACTATTTTAAACGAATTGAAATTTATATATATCACTAAGGTGCATTAGAAGAAGCTTAATATGGAACAGGGTGTGCATAGCACTTATAGTTACTTTACAGGGACAGTAAAAATAATTCCGTTACATTACGTCTATGGAGAAAAATCGTCTGCGGTTTATTTAAATAATGTTTCACTATTTTAAACGCATTGAAATTTATATAGATCACTAAGGTGCATTACAAGAGACTTACTACGGAATATTGTGTGTATAGCAGTCATCGTTCATTTACAGGGACACGCAAAAGAATTATCTACTGTCTGTTAACAATAATTCCTGGAAGTGCGTTTTAAGTTACTGAACGCGATTTTAATGTTAACTTGCTTTTTGTCTATTACGTGGTGTGTATAAATTCTGTAGATCCTATACAGGGCAGCACAAAAGTTCGCGAACACATTTCTGTTTATTGACAAACTCCAGACGGAGAATTTTAAAATGTGCTACACGTTTCCTAACTGAACTAAAATTTAGCATCCTATGTAGTATATATACAATTCTATATATCCTATACAGGGCTGAATAAAAGTATTCGGATATTTTTCCGAATATTGTATATGTTGGATATTCCTGAAATTATGTTTTTAAATATGTTATGCGTTTTCCAAATTGTTTACTTAGAAGTTATCTTTTAGCTTATTAAACGGTATGATTTGTAAAATTATTTTGGAAGCGTTGGAAAGTGCTACATAATCTATGCTTGACGCATGATTTTTCGTTCTTGTTTAATTTGTTGACAGTCCCCTATGGGGTTTCGGGAAAAAATCTTCACGGAAATATATAACTTATACTATACTGTTTACACACCTGCAGTTTCAGGTTAATTCCTCATGTATTCTTCTAGATATTGCTCTTTTCACCATTTTTCATGAGTGTTCGTATTATTTTGTCACCCATCTGTACCTTTTCCTACCAGTACAGGCCGGAAGGACTTTTTTTAGTAACTTCATAGGGATCTCACGATCGCGGTTTTGATCTGAAAAAAAAAAAAAAAAACGGAACATTTATCTTGTGCTTGAAGAAGTATGTTTTCTTCGGTCATGCATGGAAGCGATGAAATCGCCGGTGAACTGTGGGAAATTGTCGTTCGTTCATTAGTATTTGAAATGGATGTCTGGAAGAAGGGCATATGTTACAAATTTTGGAAAGTTAAGTTAGTTTTTTGTTGGAAAAATGCCTATAAGGAATGATTGATGATCACCCAGTGTTAAAAATACACTGTAAAAAATTTTCGTAAAATTTCAGTAGATGTACCGTAAATTAACGGTACTTGTACCGTTTTCACACTTTACGGTATGAGTACCGTACTTCTACGGTATATTAAGCGTAAAAAAACGTATATATACCATTTCGATTTTAAACGATATTTATACTGTAAAATGATTGTTTTTCAGTAAAAAATCGCTATTTATACCGTAAAATAATTATTTTTCAGTAAAGGAAAAGCTGGTAGCCCCGCCTCGGTGTATGGCAACAGTTGAAGTGATGCTCTTGCTCTTGTTACGTAATGCGTGCAGGCCTGAGGAGAGGGGGGGGGGGAGTGCAGCCGGTATATATAGTTTAAATATTTTACGGCACATATACCGTCCAGTTAAATTACGGTATATATACTCGTCACAAAATTGTCAGTATATGTACTGTAATTGTTGATCAAAATCTTTTACAGTGTAGCAATTTCGTAGCTTACAAGGTTGTTAATTTATAATAAATAAAACAATAAACTAAAAATAATATTATTACTTTCCCTTACCCACCTAACTAGTTTTCTATGACTCGTCCTTGCTCAGCATGAAGACAAAAGTGAAGGGTCATTGAGATCGGAGGAAGGGCCTAAGTTGCACTAGGTGCTCAGGAGATCGCTAATGAATCACATTAATAACTTTTCCTAATTTCTGTAAAATTTTAAATTTGTAACATAGGAAAGCCATTTTCAGAAACCCATTCATTTGTTGAAAGTGTTTAATTAATATTTCCACTATTTATGAATGAATGAAAATAGTGATTCTCAGGTCACATTCGGACATGTCTTCGTCTATCCTTATTAGTGTTGACAGTTCAAATGTCACAAAACAGCGAAACAAGCGGTCACAAAAAGTGGGACAATGGTTTCTTTACCAGGACAATAAAAACACAGTAGATCCTATGAGAATGAAATCTGTCTAATATCGTTATCATATGTTAAACGTGAAAAGTCCATGTCCCAACGGAGAAAGTACCTCACATATCTCCTTGATAAGACAAAACCTGTCTAAAACGGAATCTTTCTCTGGTCAGTTGAAATTTCGTGTCAGTACGTTTTACTGTATTAAATAAACACAAAAATATTTGAGAGTAAAATTCGTGAAAGCGGAATCGCTAGTGAGAGAAACAAAATTGTGTATTGGAGAGATTTCGGCTGAACAGTTATAATTGTATGGTATTCTTTCATTATGAACCATGAATGTTTTACGTATAAAAAGGAATTTGTTATAAGCAGGTTCTGTTTTTACAGAATTTACCTAACTAAGTACAGTAAAAACCTATAAAAGTAGAATCGCCAGTGACCGGAAAAAATTCCATTTCAGACTGGTTTCCGTATGAGCAAGCAGATTGCATTCGGCGTAACTTAATTTTTTTTTTTTTTTTTTTTTTTTGACAGGTTGCGTTTTAAGAAGTTTATGGCATAAAGTTCCACAAGGTGCAAAATAACGAACAGTACGGTACTAAAAGAAATTTAATTTCTTTTTTTTTTACATCATGGAAAATCAGGACTTTTGACGTCCGGGTTGTTAAATGCTTTTAAAATCGGTACATCCCGCGTTAATCGGGACACCTAGCACCACGAAATCTTATCCAAATTTGTAGACCTCTTTGTGCGATAGATTACCCTAGCCATCACAATAAACAAACATACGCAGTCAAACATATCATCACCATATATTCTAATGCAAGCAAATCTTGTGTGTGTGAATGGTTATGCAAATTTTATCTTAAAAACGGTTCTAACGATGTTGACGAAATTTTGTATCCTACCGTTTTGGGGCACCAAAAAAAACCATTGGGCTAGGTCACATGTTCGAGAAAATTTGATTAGTGGGTCATTTTGGGTCAACATGGGTCAGGTTCAAACTAATTGTATCTAAAAAACAGTTAAAAAGATTTTGACTAAATTTTGTGCCCTACCATTTTCCGGCACGAAAAGACTATTGGGCTGTGTCACATGTTCGAGAAATTTCTATTAGTGGGTCATTTTTAGGTCAAAGCGGGTAAAGTTAATTTTATCTAAAAAACGGCTCTAACGATTTTGATTGCATTTTGTATCCTACGAGTTTCGGGCACGAGAAAATCATTGGGCTAGGTCACATGTCCGAGAAAATTCGATTAGTGGGTCATTTTTGGGTCCCTGTTGATCAAGCTAATTTTATCTAAAAAACCTTAGACTATTTAGACTAAATTTTGCATCCTATGGTTTTCGGGCACGAGAAGACTGTTGGGCAAGGTCACACGTTCAAGAAATTTCGAGTAGTGGGTCATTTTGGTCAGGGGTCATTATGGGTCAAGCTATTTTTATCTTGAAAGCGGCTCAGAGAATTGGAACTAAATTTAGTATTCTACAGTTTTAGGGAAGGAAAATACTATTGGGCTAGGTCACATGTTCGAGAAATTTCGATTAATGGGTCCTTTTGGTCAAGGGTATTATGGATCAAGCTATTTTTATCTTAAAAACGGCTCAGACGATTTGAACTAAATTTCGTATCCTTCGGTTTTTGAGCACGAGAAAATCATTGGGCTAGGCCACATGCTCGATAAAATCCTATTAGTGCGTCATTTTTGGGTCACTGTGGGTCAAGCCAATTTTATCTAAAAAACGGCTTAGACTATCTTGATTAAATTTTATGTGTTATGGGTTTTGGGCACGAGAAGACAATTTTGCTTGGTCACATGTTCGAGAAAATTTCATTAGTGGGTCATTTTGGTTATGGGTCATGATATTTGAACTCTAAGCTAATTTTGACCGAGCATAGATTGGTCTGCCCTGCTCGTTTCTTTTGTTAATATAGATATGGTGGGATTGCAAGACGTGATGAAAGGTCGCAGTAATTCACTCAGTGACACCTGCATACTGTCGGCCTCATATCGAAATATGGAGCATCCAGTACAGTGTATTTTGTACACGATTGGTGTCTACATCCAGTATCTGTTATAATGTTATCACATTTTGGACGCAGCAAGGTAAATCTTATGAAAAGTTCGTTGCAAAATCTTGATTAATGTTAAGATTAGGAACAAATATTTTGGTTCAGTTTGGAGTGAGTCGCCCTGTAATTTTGTTCGGGCTGAGTTTTGATTATTTCCGGTCGGGTTTAGGTAAAAACAAAGGGTTTTTAAAACAAAGTCCTGAATATTTTGTTATGAAATAAAATGTATATTTGAATATTAATGAGTGTATATGTGATCATTTTTATACGAAAAAGATAACATTGTTATTAGAGATATAATTGTAGATTAATTTTCCCTAATTGTACTAAAACATGGATTAAATTTCTTTCACTTGGGGTTGGGTCGGGTTTCGGTTTGGTGGATTTTTTTTATCGGGTGCGGATCAGGTACAACCCGACCCGTTCAGGAATCTAATTACGATCATGGTTTCCATTGGAAAATATTTTTACCGGGATGTGCTCTACCCAAGAAGCTCTAAATGTTTGGACTAACATTAGGTTATCTTTGGCTAATTGCTGTCCAATGTTGTCCCACAGTCAGAAATGTAGGCTTTGCCGTACCATTGTCCAACGAATCATTTGCCAACCAAGGCCCAACAATTATCCAACTTGTAGCTGCTCCAAATTAGAGGGGTCTTAGTACCTACTAATTCCCAACAATTTCCCAACCCTGCCATTCCAAAACCTACCTTTTTCCAACGGTTTCCACAAAAAGCCAACAATTGGACAGCAATTTGGGCTACTTGAGTATAACAATGGCCCAATAGTTATCCAACTATTAGCTGCTCCAAATTAGGGGCGTCTCAGTATCTATACTATTTCCCAACAATTTCTCAACTCTGCCATCCCAAAACATAACTTTTTCCAACGGTTTCCACAAACAGCCAACGATGGGACAGCAATTTGGGCTACTTGAGTCAACCGGAGTTTGTCGTCAGTGTAACAGAGCACCCTATATAGGGTGTCTCCAAAACATTGACTTCGGATTTTATTCCTTAAATATTGGTCATAAACATATATTTTAAATTACAAAGTTACGTTAAAAAAGGTACAGGATTTTATGAACTCGAATAAAATTGTCAAAGAATTAAATTTGAAAAAAATACAAAATTTAAATTTTTATACAATACCCGTATAAAAGGTTTCCCAACGAGTAAAGTACACTAATATGGTTATGTACATAAATTTTATCATAAAAAGTCGCATAGATATGTTTAAATAAAATTTATGAGGGGTTAATCATAAATTAAAATATAAATGCTTACAGCGAGAGTGCAGATGACGCGACGCAGAATTGCACCATAAGCAAATAAAATATGGCTCTTATCTTTAGTTTTATTTACAAATTTATAAAATTATGCTTCCTGAAAAATACCTTAAAATTTTACATGATGAATTACAGAACAATACTTAGAAATGGCGCAGTCAGTGAACCTTAAAACAGCTTAGAAAGCTGTTTGCCTATGCAAATATGCTTTGTAATTTTTGCATAAAGTTATTATTTCTACACAATTTAGATATTTTTGTACTAATAATTAGCCCAATTATTATTTATTTATTCAATCATTGTTTTCTTTCGTAATTTGTGTGCGACCACTGAAACGCTATTATCTGACATGATTTCCTCCTCTTTGCGAACTCATTATCCAGGCATCGAAAAATGGTTTAAGTCAGCATTGATGTATTTTCGTAACTCTGAGATTTTTTATGATAAAATTCAGAAATTTTGTACATGACCTTAATTGCGTATGGGGCATATTTTCCACATTGGGAAATTTTGTGTACGGAGGCCGTATAAAAATTAAAATTTTGTATTTCTTCAAATTTAATCCCCTGAAAATTTTAATCGATTTAATAAAATTCTGTTTGTAACTTTGTAATTTATAATATATGTCTATGAACAATATTTAAGGAATAAAAGCCGAGGTCAATGTTTTTGGACACCCTGTATAATACCGTATTTTTATAATGCAGTGTGCAAAATGAATCAATAGACTGATAAATAAATTTCAATATAGTAGTAACAACTAATATGCTGTAATTCTAATCGGATTGCTTATGAGTGCTGATTTCTTTTTTTATAGGCCGAAGAGAAGAATGCTTCGCCTACTGCGTACGGTTTTGTCTTCGGAATCTATCAACTCACTCTGTTCCTTGCTTCACCAGTCTATGGAAAACTCGTAAGTGTAAAGTGTACACAGTACAATGTAAAAAAAAAAAAAACTGCACAACGGAATATTTAATTTCCTTATTTTCAGAAACGATTAAGAACAAAAATGGTAAGAATAAAGGCAAAATTTATTTTTAAATTTAAGAACTGTTATAAATTAAGTTGAAAATTTGTGTTGTATGTAAAATGATGAAAAAGGTTTTATTTTCTGTACTTTTCCCCCTTTTATAAAAGAATAAAAAGTAAAGTAGATTAAATACAAAGCAAATTAGATTAAATAAAAAGAAAAGTATTAAAAAATAATAAAAAAGTAATTTTTAAATTTAAAAACTGATATGAATTAAGTTGAAAATTTGTGTTCTGTGAAAAATGATGAAGTATGTTTTTTTTTTCTTTTTCTGTACATTTCCCATTTTGTGATTGAATAAAAAGCAAAGTAGTAAGAATTAATAAAAAAATAAATAAATTTAAGAACTGACATGAATTAAGTTGAAAATCTATGGTCTATAAAATATAATGAAAATGATTATTTTTATTTCTGTATTTGTATATTTTTTGTACACATTTCTCCTTTTATAATTCCAATGTTGTTTCTATTTCAAAAAATCTCGTCACTTTTCTATTATATCTGCGCAGTGTTTCAAGTCAAAATTGATAAAATTTAATTTTAAAATGAATTTTTAATTGGATCTTTGCAACTAGGATCGTTGGCCTGTGAAATAATAATTGTTGTGTTTTATATATAAGGATCTAACTCCCCACTGGATGTGTAACCTATATTGAATGATTGTATTACTGTTAATTTTAATTTTTAGTTCACGCATGCAATTAAGGATGTCGGCCTGTCAGATCTCAAAAATCTTCGCTATGTTAAGCCTATGAACATGAAATTCATTCGTATTTTTAAAATATATCATCACAAAATTAAAATTTTTAACTTCTTTTTTCTGCCTTACACTTCTTAAAGGATGTCCCTTTCTGTTTAATTACCCATCACACGTAGTTAGTGTAAGTCTTGCAATCGTTTTGAAAATCGAAAATAATTTTTTTGACAGATTTACACGTATCGGACTGGTGATTCCGGAAAACATATTTTTAGAAAAAAAAAATTACCGTCCGTCTGTCTGTGTGTCTGTGTGTGTGTCTGTAAACGCTCTATCTCTCGAACAAATTGAGATAGAGACTTGAAATTTGATATGTACTTAGTATGTAATAATGGGAAGAAGCTTATTGAATTTCAGTAACCTCGATTATCCGGAACTATTTCTTTCGGACTCTCGAAATATTCGTTCTGATAAAAGGCATATAAAAATTTTCGAAATTGTTTATTTTAAGGAGTGAGTATAAAAGACAATAATAAAACATAAATTTTGCATAAAGAATGAAGTCGATCGAATAATGAGTTGCCGAGGTATTGTAAGTATATTTTCCACACTCTTAGATTTTTCATGACCCATTTCATTCAAATTTCAATTCAAAGATATAATTTAATTGTAAATGAGACCCTTAATCCGACTCTGTAAACCGTTAGTTAATAGGATTATCATTTTTGCAGTTGTAAGGATGTTTCTTTTTCGCAATTCAGTAACAGAGCATTTAAAGTTTATGACGTCCTCAAGCCACGATTTTATTAGAATTGCAATGCATTTTATAAATAGTTTACACGTGTTTTATTTTCATATTTTACGTTATGCATATCCATGATGGTTAAGTATTACGGTGCCCCCCCCCCCCCCCCCCCAAAGACTAGTTTACTTTTGAAAATATTTCTAAATTATATCGGGGAGAGTAGGGCAAAACTGGGTAGGTGGGTCATACCGGATACTCTGTTTTCTCTCTGGTGGGTGCTGACCTGTAGACAGAACCCGTCCTAACTACATCCCTTAGCGTCTCCTAGCAGTGTGCCGTCATTTTTTGAAGTGAGTTAATCTCTGTGTCCGTGCAGTGCTATTGAAAAGTAATTCACCTCAAAAGTTTTAATTTTTCGTCGTCTTTTCTGCTCTTTAAATAAATACAGCCTGACAGATCGATTTAGGTAAGCAAGCCACTGTTTTCTATAGCTTTCACGCTATATGTCGTTGCCAAGTAGAAGTGCGTATGTCCAGTTGTCCAGGAGAAAGACTATGTTAATCTTTGATCGTCTGTTGGGGCAAAACTGGGTACCCATGGTTTTACATTGAATTAAGCAATGAATTATTTCTTCACACAACAGGTAGTGAAGTATGAATAATATGTTCAGTCTGCAAAGAGTAGGAACATGAGTAGTGCAGCGGATACAAGAAGTAAAAGCTGAGAAAGCCATTACATGACAACATTAAAAATTGCTTAAAAACCTGAATAAAAAAGGTTACTGACATTAAAATATGTATACATGTTTTAAAGTTTGATTCATAATTTATTACAATAAAGCATCGTAAGTAAAACGTAAAGTGTAAAAACGTAAAGTGAAGTGTAAAAACGTAATTTATGACGAGCACCCGTTTTTACCCTACCTCCAACAGACGGAGCTGTTTCAGATTGTCCTAGAAAACACCTTTCAGTAAGTACAGAATAATTTTCCTGTGGCAACAGGTGTAGTTTTTTAATAGCTCAGGTGTTCCCAAGCACTTTTGTGGGGTGGTCCGATTTTGCCGCACATTGTCAACAAAGGTAAACCGTTAGGTACTCGGTTTTACCCTACTTTCTCCTACTTAATTTTATTTGAACTGTTAAAATCCTAACGTCCTCACAACTCTCCAGATTCGCTTAGATTTTAACACATAAAATATTAAATTAAGTATAGATTTTAGGAATATTCTATCAAGTAAAAAAGAAAGAGACTGTTTAAGAAGTGTCATACAGAAACGAAAAGTTTTATGATGAGAAATTTGAAAAATCCGAAAGCATTTCACGCCCAAAGTTTGAAAATTTGTGAGGAGAATGGGAGGTCTGACTGACGGACATCCTTAAGGATCATTCTCTTCCCCACTGTTTTAGGGTTTCGTTCATCTCACGAAACCCTATTGCTCCCGCTGCGTTGTCTGTCTGTCACAGAGCCATTCTCGAAAACTATGTAACTTACAGAGTTGAAACTTTGTGTATAAATCAGAATATCAGCTGTAAAGAGCTGAAAATATTAAAATTTGAAAAATTCGTATTATTTTAATAAATAGAGATAAAAAAACCAAAATTCTAACAGCCTTTTCCTATTAAATTGAAACATTTTTAGTTATAGCCGATGCCAAAAACTAAAAATCCACAACGAAATTCTTTCTACAATAATTAATTTTCTATCAGACGATTTTCACGTGAAAAATGAAAATGAAATAAAAAGTTTCACCAGTTGAAAAAAAGATAAATATGAAATAAAATTGATTGACGTCATAGTCGTAATAAAACGGAAAATGTCTAAGATTTCTCAATAATACAAGGAGTATGAGTATGTGTAAATGGACAAAGCAGATTAATACACGTCATTAGAGAATTAAAAAGAAAATCTGACGTCATATAGGAAGTTTAACTAATTTTTCAAATGTTTGAGAATAATACAAAGCGAGTATCAATATAAATAATAGAGAATAGTAAATATATGAGTTTGATAAACATATTGAATCATGATAAAAATCCGATTATGGAAATATTCGCATATTTTAACATTTTGAAAGTGTACAACATGTTTAATTTTGAAATTATATTTTTTTAAATATCGCATTTAGTCCGCATGACAGATATTACAGTGAGAGAATATAATAGGGGGCTTAGACCGCTATCGGAATGGTTTAGATATTCGAAAAAAAGAAAAAATAGACCGGTAAATTTTTACTTTATAAAAAACATAGCTTTTTTTTTTGTTGTTGTTGCTAAATGAAATTTGTTTGAATTTATTAAAGAAAGGATAAAGTGTTTTGAAAGGAATATTAAACGAAACCCTTTGAGCGATCTTCGATCACACTTACCCACTTGTTTATAATACCAGTGTTTCAGAAACAAAAATTTCACGTGTTTTTACATGTTTTTCACTGAATTTTTATGATAATAAAATTTCTTAAAAAGGCGCTCGCAGTAGGCATTAGCTCTGATGACATTGATACATTTTTTAATACCAGTGGCCGCATGCGAAGCTTTCACGCTGCAATCCATAAGGTTATTTGCCCATACGTTTTTTCATTAATTTTTAAGTAACTGCAATTTTTAATCGAACAACGTGCTTTAATAAAATGTGAGTTTCCCTTGTCAAAATCCTTTCGTATTATACCTCTTCCATTCTTATGCGTTTTGTATATGCATAAAAAAATGGTGTTTACATCAGAAACAATATATATTTGCAGTGCATAGTTTTTGAACACATTATCATTTATATTTGCACAAACACTGTGAAGCATACAATAAGTTTGTTTGTGAATCCACTAATATAAATTGTAAATTTCATTGATATTGTTTATAAAGATACTACAAATAACAGTTTAGTAAAATGAAAAAAAGTTTCCTTAAAAATGCAACTTTAAAATTTATCACTCCATCCTTTTTTATATAAGGTGTTATGGCTTAGTGTCCATCAACTTGATTCTTTCTGATGGGATTAAAATAATTCCAGAATAATGTGAATAGTTCTTGATCGACACCTACTAAAAGATGATTATCCTGGAGAAAGGAAATTCTTAGTTCATTTTAAGTAAAAATGAAAAGCTTTCATACCTTGAAAAGCCTTGATAAATGTATGTGAACTTTATCTACAACAAGATCATCTGAAGGAGTTTAAAATGTGTCAGGAATGTATTTGTATGAATATAAAGACCAAAATAAATGAATTTCGGTGTATTCTGAGAGAAGAATTGGAAATTGGGTGGAGGAAGAAGGGTGCGTCAATCAAAGAAAATCAAGAGATTATGCAGGGAAGAGGAGAGTGTTTTTCGCCATTGAAGGGATAGACTTGTTTTTGAGTTCTAGAGGAAAGGGACCTTGTCTTATGGGGTTCCGGAGATTGTACGAAAATGTCTGGTAAATATCATCTAAAATTTCACCATCATGTCATCTTTACAATTGTTGTTTTGAAATAAAACTTTTTCGTTTAATACGATATGATACGTTTAATTATATGTATGCGACCACGATACCACAAAGAAATTGCTAATGATTTTTACATCACATTAAACGAGTGAGTGTGTGTTTTTAATAAATCAGTGGACCCATGCGAGTTTTTGCACTGCACTATTTCAGATTTTTTGATGTTAGGTTTTTCATTATTTTTAATTAATTGCAAGTTTTAATAAAGAAACCTTTTTTTAACGAAATGTGAATGTACTATGTCAAAAGGTTGTTCAAAAACCTTTCGTATAGTACCTCTGTCATCGTTGTGTGTTTTTGATTATGTATAGAAAAAGAGATGTTGACACCGGAAAAAAATATACTATATGATTTAAATTTTAGGTCAACTTTTGTCATTTTTATATACGCTAGTAATATGAGCATTATCTAAATAGAGGTTCTAAACTTTCTGATATCATCATCACCGAATAGTGTCTGAGGTATGATAGCATTGTGACCAAAATGCAACTCTCACAGTCTATATATTTGTCAAGTGACGTAGGAAATGAGTTGCATCCACCTCATTGTGAAGTTGATTTGTCTTATTTTGTGTCGAGAAGAATATGACGAAAAAATTCGTCACAATGACTTCACAATCAAATCAGGAAGGCACAGTCACCTGAGAGTCATAATGTGAAAAAAACAGAAGTCCTTCTTTTTCATGGTTAGGACTGTGATCAATTGTGACGATTGTGATATAACAGTGACGTCACATCGACTGGCTGTAGTATTGGTGCAATATAAAAACCATCCTCATTCTTTTTTTTCCGTTTTTTTATGCTTTTGTATGTATTGATTTCTTTCTTTCTTTCTTTTTTTTTAATATCTCTTATCTGTGTACTTTGGATATAAATTTCATGTTCGTATCTTTAAAATATTACAGATACTGCAAATAACAGCATCAAAAATCTTTTTTATAATACCTCTGTCATCGTTGTCGTTTAGACTATGCATAGAAAAAAGGGACATTGGCATCTGAAATAATGTAAAGTGTGATTTAAATTTTAGGTCAAATATTGTTATTTTTTTTACTACCTTTAGCGTGAGCAGCATTTAAAAAAGAGGTTCCAAACATTCATGTGTATCCTGAAGGCGCGGTGCACTTATTTCATTCATTTTTAATTAACTGTAATATTTAATCAAACAAGATGTTTTAACAAAATGTAAATGTACTATGTCAATATATTAATTTTCGGACAATACCAAGTACATAGTGTTTAAGAGCTAACTAATTTGATTTAAAACTAATATCGCTATTGATTATAAAGATATTATTAATAACAGGTTATTAAAGTGATAAAACACGGAGAAAAATGACACTTTCAAATCTGACAAGGAGAGTGCCAAGCTTGGTAATCACAGATTTGGATTATTTTTATGTATGTTGTAGGGTAGAAGCCCCTTAGTCTCAGGTTCAATGGATTTTATACAAAGCTCCTTAGTTCTCAAGAAATGGGGGTCTAATATTATACCATAACTTAAATACTTATTTTGTAACGGAATAACTTCGTTGGTCGTAGCTCAGTTGATATGGCGTCTGCTAGTTGATCCGAGCGCCCGAGTTCAAAACCGGAACGCGCTACGTTTGTTTTTCTAATTTTTTTAAAAATAAAAATACTTGTAATTATAATTTAACAATCTCAATTAAAAAGTTTGTTAGCATAATAAAATTTTAATTTAGCATTTTTGATTTTTAAATCATTATTAAACATTTCTCATCATTTAAAGGTTTTTTTTTTTTTAAATGGACCTATTATTGACTAGTAAAAATTCGAAAATCGTTAAAAAATCAACGTATTTACTATCGAATTATCGAATTCTTCTTCCATTGCAATAGAAAACGAAGATATTTCAGATGCTAGATTATTTGTTAAAAATCCATTGTTTTGCAATAAAATTTTACAGTACTTTAACGCATTTGTGATATCACTTTTCTGATTTTCATCGAATCGTGACACTTCAGATTGATCTTATTGTGAACTGCAGCTTGCTTCTTCCCTTTTTATACGATTATAAGCTGTTATAGAATGATGCGCACTTGTGCGATAAAGATTGAAAACAAGAACTACTTAAGAGCCTACGCTATTCATCCGAAGAAACTCGAACGCTAATGTTAAGTCTATGGGAAGGTTCTTGACAGATTTCTCGCTCGCATTTTAATATTTTTAAATGATTTTTTTTGCATAGGATAGCTGAGGCCGATCCCTAACGGTGTTAATTGTTACTTTTTCGATTTTGTTTCCAATTTTTTTTATATAAGGGTGCTTTCACTTTCAGAACCGGTTCCAACCGGTTCCAAAATTGAAAATGTCGACTTATAAAGAAAATATAACCAAAATCAAAAAAGTAAAAAGTAACAACGTTAGAGATTGACCTCAGCTATCCTATGCAAAAAACATCATTTAAAAATATTAAAATGCGAGCGAGAAATCTGCCAAGACCCTTCCCATAGAATTAACATTAGCTTGGGCGGCTTTTCGCATGGCTGATGTAGGCTCTTAACTGCACAAAACTAAAAACGAAATAATCAAAGTCTGTTGTGGCGCCCTCTAGTTACAATAAAATAAAACATAAATCTGTTGTAATTTAATTCTTATGCTAATTTTTAATTTAATTATGCTTCTTACTTTAAAATTCTGAATAGTATTATCATCGCATTGACTTCCCTTGTTAAGGCAATTTATAAATGTTTCTTTACAATCACGAATTGACACAATTGTTCAATATTGTTTCATCGATAAAGCATATATAAAATACATTTTAAAAGTGATTTTTTTTAAATAACCATTTAATGATGTTTTATACAACGATTTAGTTACAGATAAAAAAATAAATAGGTTAACATTATAATTAATGTATAATATTATAAGTTTTAATGGAGATTATTAAATTATAATTACCAGTATATTTATAAAAAAAAAAGAGAGAAAGAGAAACGTAGCGCGTTCCGGCATCGAACCCGGGCCCTTGGAACAACGAGCAGACACCATGCCAACTGATCTATGACCAACGTAGTTATTTCTTTACAAAATAAGTATTTAAGTTGTATTATAATATTAGACCCCCCATTTCTCGAGAACTAAGGAGCGTTGTATAAAATACATTGAGGGGGCCTCCGTGGCCGAGTGGTTAAGGCACCACTCCGCTAATCGCTTCATAGCGTAGGAAGCAAGGCCGGCGGTGTTCGACTCCCGCCAGCTCCATTGCACACACTTTGTGGAGCTCCGGGATGTAACTCTTGGTGTTGTAAAATTTCCTTGTACTTTCTCGTCAATATTTATGTAATTGTTGAAGTCGTGTATATGTTTCTGTGATTAAAAAAATAAATGTATATGGATCATTCGAGACGACAGCCTTGTAGCTATAGGTCTCAAAGCCCACTTCCCTTCAAAGTTCAAATGTTCAAATACATTGAGATTGAGACTAAGGGGCTTCTACCCTACAACATGTATAAAAATAATCAACATCTGTGATTACCAAGCTTGGCACTCTCCTTGTGAGTAAATCGATATTTTCATTTTGTTATGAAACCTTTTTGTTTCAAATATGACGACGCAATGCTTTCAATTCTGAAATACCAGAAATACTCATAGAGGTTAATATTGGGTAAATATCGAGTATTGAAATATAGACATACTCAAAACTGAGCACATAGAGGTCAGTTCATACTCATTTTTGAAATATGACATGCACAAAAATAATTATAATCAGTTCAAACTCATTTTTGAAATATGGAAATACTCAAAAATGAGTACATAGAAGTCAGTTCATACTCATTTTTTAAACATGGACAATTATTATTTGACAAAATTCATGTTTTTTTTCGTGATTCTTCGACAAAATTTGCATTTTTTTCTGCTATTCTTTGACAAAATTTGCGTTTTTCTTCTACGATCCTGTGACGAAATTTCATTTTTTCTTAGTCATTTGAAGAAATTTGCATTTTTCTGCGATTCTTTGAGGAAATTTGCGTTTTTTGCTATTCTTTGACGAAATTTACCTTTTATTCACGATCTTTTGACAAAATTCGAAATTTTTCTGAGATTCTTTGACGAAATTAGCGTTTTTTTCGCGATCCTTTGACAATATTAGCATTTTTTCCGCCATCTTTTGACAAAATTTGTGTTTTTTTTCTTCGATCCTTTGACAAAATTTCCCTTTTTTTGCGATCCCTTAACGAAATTAGAATTTTTTTTGCAGTGCTTTGAAGAAATTTGCGTTATTTTTCGCGATCCTTTGAAGAAATTCCTGTTTTTCTGCGATTATTTGACAAAATTTGTGCTTTTTGTGATCCCTTGATGGAATTTTACATTTTTTCGGAGTCCTTGGAAGAAATTTGCGTTTTATTTGCAAGCCTTTGACGGAAATCGCGTTTTTTCCGCGATTTGTTAACAAAATTAGCGTTTTTTTCGCAATCCTGTGACGAAATTTGCGTTTTTTTCGATCCTTTGACGAAATTCACGTTGTTTCCGCAATCTTTTGAAAAAAATGTCTATTTTTTCTGCGAACGATAGACATAATTGTTTTTTTTTTCGGCGACGATCGTTCAAAATTCGAGATATTTTTTACGTTCGGATTTTTGGACTGAAGACTAAAATTTTCGAAACTGAATGCCTTAAATTTTTAGGAAAATTCGGAACAGAAACACCCCTGATGAAATAAATATATAACTATGTTTTGTTTCCAACGAATCGTACTATAAATTAATTTTAAACTAAAATTTGAGAGAAAAATTATTTGTTTCTGATTTCGGGAAGAGGGGGGGGGGGGGCGTGTTCACCCGCCACCGAAGTAACTATATTTTAGTGATGACACATTGAAACACAATCGACTGAAAAAAATTAGAAATCGGTAAAATTTTCGAAAATTTTCAGAAATTCTAAAATTTTAGTAAAAATTTACAAATTTAGAAAATTTTCGAAATTTTTTTTTCGGACTTCGGGTTTTTCCGGATTTTGAAATTCCGGATAATGGGTCATATACTGTAAAATGATTCTTTCTTATCAAACGTAATTAAAATATAAGGAATACATAGTTCAGCGTAATTTGCATTTAATTTTGCTTACGTAATCAAACAATGAGTTATGTGGTGAGCCTAGCTATTTAAAAACTCATTGATAACACTTTTTTACAAAAACTTCTGTACATGGATTATTTGTTAATATTTAATTTGAATGTTTTGTCCAATCGTTGAACTATTTCAGAAATTTAATACTGAGTAATATATATATATATATATATATTTATATATATCCTCATCATTTTTATTTGTAGAAATCATTTGTTATTTTTAAAATGCACTTTTCTACAATACAAACCTTTCAATAATAAAATCTTCATGCTGTTTGTTTGTATGAAGTCTTATGAAAATGAAACGCAGATCAACAATCCGTCATTTTTGACGGGGTTATATACTAGTATTAATTATAATCTCATTAAACATCGTATCGAAAATGCCATCTTTTAAATCAAAATGGCTAAGAAAGGAAATGCTGTTCTGAATTTGCAAGCGGAAATGAACGAAATCGAAATTATTTTACGAATTAGTGAATTTTAAGAAAACTAATTAAGATATTTATTTGAAAATTTCTGAGCATATGTAAAAAAAAATTCTGCACCCGACTATGTGATTTTTGAAAAATTCGGCCGGTAATTTTTCTTAATTTATGCAAAAAATTGCCAAAAATATGCCGGCGCCAGTGAAAAAAATACGAAAAAGTTTCAGACAGGGATCTGCTTTCATTAAAAACTGAACTACAAAGATATCTGTTTCTCTGGACGATCTCTTCATTTAGTTTGCGAAAATGAAAGGAAATAACTGCCAATTTTTACTAATGAACAAAAATTTAGATAACTAATTAAGATGTAGATTTGAAATTGACGGCTATTTTAGCGTAGCGTCTTCGTTATGTTCTAATTATCAGAAACATTTAATTCTTTTTTTAATGATCGCGTTAATGTAGGTGAAGGTGGTTTTCTTGAACAAATTGAGGATGGGAAGTGGTGTCATCTGCCGGCTATTTTAGCGTAGCGTCTTCGTTATGTTCTAATTATCAGGAAAATGTAATTCTCTTTTTAATGATCGCGTTAATGTAGGTTAAAGTGGTTTTTTTTTTTAACAAATTGAGGATGGGAAGTGGTGTCATCTGCCGGCTATTTTCGCGTGGCGTCTTCGTTATGTTCTAATTATCAGAAAAATGTAATTTTTTTTTTAATGATCGCATTAATGTAGGTGAAGGTGGTTTTCATGAACAAATTGAGGATGGTAAGTGGTGTCATCTGCCGTCTATTTTAGCGTAGCGTCTACGTTATGTTCTAATTATCAGAAAAAATTAATTCTTTTTTTAATGATCGCGTTAATGTAGGTGAAGGTGGTTTTCTTGAACAAATTATTCGTTGTCTTTGCGGGTATAGGGAGAGAGGGGGGTTAACGCCTTGCTCTGATTTGCACTAAATAAATTCCATTTATGAAATTTAACATTTTTAGCTTCTAACGTGGCGTTTTATAAATGTTATGTATAGAGAATACAGAAAATTTCAAATAACGATTTTCGTAAAAATTAAATTTATGTTCCTAATAAAAGTACACAGTCCGTATATATTTGATGGATACCAACAATCAAAGTAAATGAATTGTTGTTGATCACTTGACCGAGTGCCCCCTGGCGGGCAGTCCTACAAGTTTTTTTCTCTAACTGTTCATTCTTATCTCGGGTTCTATGAGCCCGATCACAATGGCCTTTCGATGATTTGACTTTGTTTTCGTTCGTGTTACAGATTTTAGTTCCTCCTTCTACCGCCAGGGGACGCATTATTTTCTAGAGTTCTATGGACCTGATTTCGACGGGAATTGGTTCATTCAACTTCCTTCATACAACGGGTACTCGTGTTGGATGTTCGTATGGAAAAAAATTGTGCCCCCTAGCGGTGAGAAACGGAACTAAAAGATTTTGAACACGTGCTCAGCACTCTTGCAAACGGTGTCGGAGACAGCGGGGACACGATTTGGAGTTTCGTTCGGAAGGTGGTTACTCCGAAACAGGGTGCGCACCCTGGAGGCAGAAGCTGGAACTAACGAGTTTGCTGTGCGTGCGCTGCATGCCTACTTCACAGTGCTGCAGGCAGCGAGAACACGTGTCAGAGGTTCGTTTTTATCAGAATGCGCCCGTATCGGCGGAAAGTGGAAATAAAGGATTTTCAGTCGCCGTGCAAAGCACTTTTAAATAAATAATTTTATACAAAATCGGGTTAAAGATATAAAATCATACAAACTTTATGTTTGTTTAATTTTATTGTCACGAATCCGAGTAACGCCGGGCGGGTCATCTAGTATATATATATATATATATATATATATATATATATATATATATATATATATATATAAGACATTGTTAATGAATGATGCACAGTTGGCGTATTATTGATATCCATTGTTTATTACGAGCTTTAAATAATTGACCTTATTTTCTTGAGTTTCAAACAGTTTGTCTGATTTATTTAGATTCCAATCCTGAAACCCAAATTCATGATGAAAGCAGGAATGTTTTTGTCTGGCGTGTGCAACATTCTTTTCGGGTAAGTTTTGCTTCAGATCTTTATTGAATTAAATTGTCTTTTAAAGGGACTCGGTATCCTTTGAACTCTGTTTTTTATTTAAGTATTTCGAACTACATTTTTGTTATAATAAATGATTTTATGAAAATAAATGATTTAATAGACAAAAGAAATGAATTGAATAATTTAAATGATAAAAAAGCAATTCTGATATTAAAATTTGAAAAAATTATTAAACTAAAAATTTTTAAAAACTTCAGTTATTTTCAATTAAAATTTTATGAAAATTTTAAAATCAGACATTTTTTACAATTTTGGATATTTGAATCTTTTTCTCTTTCATACTTTACTTACGAGTGAGCTCTATAACACTAAGGACCAGATTTCCTAAAAAAGTTAACTTATTTAAGACACAAAAAAAACATGACATGTGTAAAAATAGAGCAAAAAAAGATGATTTTACCCAACATGTGTTAGGTACATTTTACAACATTACGTTTTTTTAAAAAAAAGCTACTTATAGTATTTCAAATCCGTTCCTTAATTTCATATAATACACCATAAGGGACATCAACAAAAGACATCAAGTAAATTTAGAAACATATTGTAAAATTTGTCAATTTGAAAATAATGGTATATTGAGAAAACACAAACTAGAAAAAATGAATTTAGAGATTGTAACTGTGAATTATTTATAAGGAAATAGATGCTGTAGAAAGCCTTTTTCACATATAATGAGGGAGTTGGATGACAGTGGAGTAAGTGAATATTTAGTCATTTGAGAAATGAGAGGTTTTGTGAAAATTATCGTATCGCCGTTGCATTGAGTGGTCCAATTTGTTTTGCCCTCCAGCGACTTCCTAAGTGAACTATGACGTATGTGACTGTCACACTGAACAAAAATTTAAATATGTTCAGTGAAAATATAGTATAGATTTTTAAAAATTTTAACTGACTCCACTGTCATTCTAATACGTAAATTATTGGTTGTTTATGTAAATTTGCTATAGTATACTTGAGATGCCTAAATACATTTTAAGCCAAAAATTGGAAAATGGATATTTTCGACATTTTTTTCGAAATGAAGGGAAGCGGTACTCTTAATACGTAACCTTTACTAACGAAAAGTAAAATCTAAGTTAATGTAAGATGAAAGTTTAATAAAACTGATGAAAGCATCCATGGCGATTTAGTTAAATGAATAATTTCAAAAATAACAAATTCAGTTTTTTCTAGAAAACTTTTGAGTAGATTTTGCCCATCCAAAAGTTTAATTGTTATCTCAAATTCCATTGCTTACTTGTACTAAAAAATTATACTTTACTAGGGGGCTCAGCCCCCTACTTGCTAACGCTCGCCAACCCCCCGTGAATTGCGAAGCAATTCACATTGAGAACCCTACGCGGTCACAGCTCCCTTCGCTCGCTCGTCCCTTTTTATATAGTTTTAAAAAATATATAGTTTTAAAAAATCATTTATCATCATTTATCATTTATCATCATAGGTATATAGTTTTAAAAAATCATTTAAGGGTGTATTCAAATCCAAACTGCTTATTTTGAGACACATATTTAAATTCATTTTTGCTGTAAAATGCATCCAATTGGCAGGTTCTCAGAAACTTTATAATGTCCGTACTGGTCGATTTTTTGATAAAGGCAGAATATATTTCAAAAAATGCTGTCAAAGTGGACATTTTGAACCGAATTTCCAGAAGCGATACCGCTGGAAACAAAAAAAATTATCGTACTGTGAAAATAATTGTTTGTAAATCAATTTATAATTAATTGAACGAAAAATAAAAACATAGGTCCCTTATAAATCTCTTCATAAATCACGCCGCCAAGTTTCATGTTTTTACTTTTAAAAATGAGTCTGAAAATATGTCTCAAAATTTTGAGTTGTTGAGCGTGGAAAAATATTTTTTTTTGAATACCGCCTTAAGAATATATTACAGTGAAGGTCAAACGTTTAAGCACAACAGCAATTTTCAAATTAAATTTTAAATATTTTCTCTGATTTAAATCCATGTTCATATATATTAAAAATAAATAAAACTTAATTAGAATGGATTAGAACACATTTTTTAGAATTAAAAATTAATGTTTTAGAAATATATTTATTACAATTATGCTTTTAGCTTTTTAAAAACCATCAGCGTTAAGAAGAGAACAAATATTAGCATTTCAAAAGTTTAAGCAATATATAAGTTTGAAGCATTGCTATACTGTACCTCAAAAAATAGAGTATTACAATGTTATATACAAGTGAAATGTGAATGAGTTCTATTTATGAGTTAAATTATGTTCCCTGTAAAAATAATGTGCTTCATTTTTTATAATTCTGCAAACGATATGAATAGGACATATGTTTTACACTGAATACATTTTTTAGCATAGCATGCAAATAAAATCTAGGAACTTTTCGAATAAACATTACTAACATATTCTAACATATAAGAAAAATTCGCATAACTCAGATTTTTTTAATTACTAGTGAATCATTAACACTTTTCTTAATTAGAATTCAAAATAATATGATAGGAATGAAATGTATGTTTAAAAGTTTGTGTGAAATCTATAAGGTTTAGTTTTAGATCGACACTACCTTACATATTAATTAATAAAACAAATTCAATTTTATGCTTATGGATACAAAAATTTTATTAATATTGCTTGAAAAACATTTTTAAGTAAACTATACTTTTTTTTTAAATTGAAACTTTACACTATTATTTTATCAAGAATTTATATTAACTGAAATAGTGACAATTAAAAAATTATTACTTATGCGAGAAATTATTTATTTGGAGGTTTGTCGTTTTCATTCAATAAGTAAACTTGCAGCACTGATCGCGTATGTTATGAAAAAAATAAAACAATATTCGAATAATTTTACTTAACATAAATAGCTTAAAATTAGAATATGCATTTAACTTACCCTATATTACATATGCGAAGAATTTTAATTAACATAAATAGTTTACACCAAAGTGATTATAATAACATGACAATAAATTAATGAATAATAATAAGTACAAACTATAATGTGGACATATTTAAAACTGCAATAGGTTAGCAGTTAAATACTATATAGTATAAGGATTTGCATATGAATGTTTTTTACTAGGATATCATTTTACTCCGATAGAAAATAAGTAATTTTAAAATAAAACATATATTAAAAGAGTTAACATATTTTAATATATATATTTATACAGAATATAAAAAAAATAATTAAAATACATACATATTTGCAGAATTATAAAAAAAATAAATCACACCACCTCTTATTTTAAATTCAGTAAATGTAAGATGATTCATTTCCAAAAGAAAAGACTCAGAAATTACCTCCGAGAGATAATTCATGCTTAAGCTTCTCGCCTTTGTTATCGATGACTCACTGTGACTCACACCCTTTTCGCGAGGTAGAATTTCGTGTAACGCAGTTCTCAAATCCATACAGGTCTCTTTCTGACACATTTTATAATTTCCTTTTGTTCGCAAATGAATGAAATTGGCATATTTTATTTTTCAAAAAGTATGTATTTGATACAAGTTTTTCATTTTTTGGTAAAGACAAAAGATTTTTCAGAAAATACTGTCAAAGTCGGCATTTTGAATCAAAGTTCCCAAAGTGGAAGACATGTCATTACGTGAGACGAATCGCATTTAACTCGATAAATAACTTATTTTTGAAAAAAAATAGAAAACTCGCTTTCATAACTATTTTTAACGATTAATATGTAATTTTGTATTAAAAATATACCCCACGCATATTATTTTCTATATAAAATGTACCCCATGCATGTTATTTTCTTCAGAAAATATACCTCATGCAGATTATTTGCACTATATTAGTAATAACATTATTACAATTTATCTAGATTTTAGTAATACCATAGTATTATTTTGTTATATTCACACAAACCTATGCATATACTTTTTATAATTTTAGTTATGTTTTATATGTAGACTTTGAGATATATGTGCTTTCTCTTAACTTAACACATATGGATTTTTTTATTTTAATGAATGTCACGTAGTTATCTAAAATTAATTCACTATTTACAAATGTTTATTTTTAACTACTCACCTATGATAACTTATAAACCATGCTCACCACCTATAATTATATAAAATTCCAAAAATTTAGACATGTTGTAAAATAATCTTTTATTCCTGAATAATACTTCTTTCACGAATTAGATTCACTTTTACATTTATTAATCAGGAAAAAACTAGTTCTATACATAAAAATAATGCGTTCTGAATATAAATTCCTCTTTAGTTCACTGTGCATTTAACATATGTAACGGAATTTGTAGAATTTTACAATGCTGCCAGTTGATAGCCAGTACAGCCAATGCTGCCAGTTATAGTTGAAGCTTTTCAGTTTTAAATGGTAGTGAGAATATAATTTGAAAGTGATGGCGTGGTTCAAACCCTTGCAAAATGTAATCATGGTTCAGTGATTTTCCAGTCTCTTAACCACTGAATCATGATTGCATACCTTCGAAAGCATGTTTAACCCCTTGGGGACGAGCGACACGTATACGTGACGCATAAGATGCTCAGAATCTTCGATTATTCCCACCAGTTATTTTTTATTGTAAGCTTTGCCTTATTTAATGAGAGAATTTCTGCGATTCAATTAGTTGAAAATTTCTGTTTTGAAAAACCGGTGGTAAAAGATTAAAAATTCTGTAAAGGACGCTCGTTGCGAAGGGATTAAAGAAAAGCTAGGTTAACTTCATTAAATCCACTCGGCTTCGTACTTTGCATCGATTTTATTAATATCTCTCTAAATTTATATGTATGTACATGTGTGTATGTCTGATATTATAGGACAAAGCGATTTTAATTATTTCTATATGTATATTTATTGTACATGTATGTCTTATATTATAGGGAAAAGAGATTTTGTGTATATATATATATATTCATATGTATGTGTGTGTGTGTATGCATGTGTATGTGCATAGGTCTGGTATTATAGGCCCATGCATTTTATTTCTCTCTCTATATATGTGTATGTCAGATATTATAAGGAAAATCGATTTTATTTATCTCTCTATATATAGGTATATCTATGTACAAGTGCATATGTCTGATATTATAGGGTACATGTGTACATTTTGTGTAGGCATGTACAATTGTGCAATAGGTGTGTAATATTTATAAGTTATTTTTTTTTCTTTTAAAGTTTTGAAAAAATATTTAAATTAATAAAAATTAGAAAATATTTAAAAAAAATAAAAAAAAATAAGAAATATTAAAATTTTGTCTTAATAATAAAAAAAAAGTTTAAAAAATTCATAAAAATGCTTTACTAATGTCTTTTACAAGTGTACGTACATACATACGCTTTTACATACATGTGTATATATGTACATATATGTATGTACATGTGTTTATGTATAATATTATAGGGCAAAGCGATTTTATTTCTCTCTATATATACGTGTATGTCTGGTATTATAAAGCAAATCGATTTTATTTATCTCTCACTATATAGGTATATGTATGTACACGTATATATGACTGATATTATAGGGCTCTGTATGTGTATATTTGTGTAGGCATTTGTGCAATAGGTGTGTAATATTTTTAAAATCTAAATAGTTTTTTTTGCTTTTAAAGTTTTGAAAAAAAATTTAAATTAATAAAAATTACAAAATGTTTTTAAAAATTTTTGAGATAAAAAAATAAAGATTTAAAATTTATTTTGTCTTAATAAAAAAAATTAAAAAATTTTCGTCTTAATAAATAAAAGTTTAAAAAAATCAGAAACGTTTTTTTAAATTTATTTTACAAGCTAATATATATATATATATATATATATATATATATATGTGTGTGTGTTAATATATACGTTTTTACATACATGTATATATATATATATATATATATATATATATATGTATGTACATGTGTATATGTCTGGATAGTATAGGACAAGGCTATTTTATTTATCTTTATATATACGTATATTATAAAGCAAATAGATTTTATTTATCTCTCTCTATCTACCCTATATATATAAAATCCTAATGTAACAAATTTGTGAAACGATTTTATGAAACGAATTTATGAAACGATTTTATGAAACGACTGATTAAACGACTGATTATGTTTCAGGGCTATTTTTAATAAAATATTAAACGCTTGATGGTGAAATTAATACCAATTGGCCATAAAAATCCGCGGATGTCAAAACTGGTAATAGAATTTTGAAATTGGAATTAGTTTTCAAGATATTCATTTTTTTCTAATTTTAATGATATTTCTGTAATGATGGCAACTAATTACTCAGTTTTTTTGTGACAAAAAAGGGAAAAAATTGAAAAGGATCCCGATAGGGATTATTGATTTTTTTAATTCGTCATTTTCAAATTGAAATTGAATTTATCTTTTATTTCAATCGATAATGAAGAGAAGATTGTGATTAAATTATGTTTTTCAGGAAAATTTGAAAAAAAAAATCACATTTCTATCGTCAGGATTCAATCGTCTGTCAGCATTTAATTTAATTTATAAACTGAAAATATTTTGAATCAATTCGTCCAAATGACGTCATTTATGTAAACGCAAAAGAAAGGAGCAAAAAAATATTTATACAATTTGTTTAGCGTAAAATGTCATTTATCCTATTTCATATATAATCAGAAGTAATTTGTATAGAAAAAACAATAATAATATACGTATAATTAAAATACGCATATAAACAAAAAGATCGTCGAATTTGTTTCCATGGCTGTTTATGTCATTTGGCACCAAATCTCACTTTCTGATGCCCGAATTGCGCCAAGCTTTATAAAATAGCGTCAAGACCCCTATAATAGAAAAGCACCAAAAGCTCATTGGGTTTATTTTCATAACTTTTGGCAACAAATCTATGTATATTAACGAATCTATACTTTTTCGAAGCTCAAATTACGCCAAACCTAAAAGCAAAGGATCCTATACTGGAAAAGTTCCCGATTTTCTTATGGACAATATTCAAGTGACATAACAAGGTGTAAAATTATCGCGGATAGCAAATTTGTTTAAATATGTCATCAATTGATGCCGAATAAATGCAGGCATGCATGCACAAAATATTTAA
Source organism: Maratus michaelseni (assembly GCA_963931845.1). Lineage (NCBI taxonomy): Eukaryota > Metazoa > Arthropoda > Arachnida > Araneae > Salticidae > Maratus > Maratus michaelseni. The sequence goes on from OZ007596.1 coordinate 57,311,058, forward strand.
TTAATTTTGTATGATAAATAATTATTAAAAAATTCGTATATACATATTAATTAAAATAAATAATTTACATATTTAAAATAACATGAAAATATGCATGAAGGTGCACTAAAATAGAGAGAAAATTAAAACCTGTTACTGAAAATGCCTATAACAGTACTTTTCAATACCGTGGTTCTTAATGTTATTCACAAGCAGATGGAATTTTTCTCATCCTTAAACGCAAAGGAAGAATAGAATACAGATCGTTGTTATAAAAGTCCGAGTGGTAGCCACAATTTAAACCTAACCATTTTATACAAGTTGGTTTTCACGTTGTAATTGATTTTACTTATCAATCCTGAAAACAGTCGTCAGTTGTCGCAACAGTTGTGTATGAGGCCATGATAATCAAAAAATGCCCCATTAAAACGTTAAAAGCATGGCAACCCAATTACAGATTTACCAATATTTTTAAAACAAAGCATGCTGTCATGTTTTTAGAGGCTTCGAAGTCTGAGTGGGGGTTGGCGAGCGTAGCTCGCAGGGGGTAGGCCCCCTAGTATAGGTATATGTATGTACAGTACACGTATATATATCTGATATTATACGGCTATATATGTGTATATTTGTGTAGGTATATACCTTTGTGCAATAGATATTCGATAAAAATTTCGAAAAAAAAAAAGATCGATAAAAACATTTTACTTTTAAAGTTTTGAAAAAATGTTTAAATTAATAAAAATTACAAAATGTTTTTAAAAAATTAAATTAAAAAAATATTAATAATAAAGATTTAAAAAAAATTGTCTCAATAAAAAAAAGTTAAAAAAATTCATGAAAAAGTTTTCCTAATTTATTTTACTAGCATATATATATGCACACATACATACGGTTTTAAATACATGTGTTTATATGTACATACATGTGTATATGTTTGTACATGTCTGCTATTATATGACAAAGCGATTTTATTTATTTTTCTCTCTATATATATGTACATGTGTATGTATGCCTTATATTATAGAGAAAAGCCATTATATGTATATATGTGTATGTGTATGTACATACATGTTCGTATGTATATTCACATGCATGTGTATGTTCATATGTCTGATATTATAAGGCAAAACAATTTTATTTATCTCTCTCTCTCTCTCTCTGTATATATATATATATATATATATATATATATATATACGTATGTGTGTATGTATCTCTCTACATGTGTATGTATATATGGTCTCTATATATACATATATATAGAGAGAGATAAATAAAATCGATGCAAAGTACAAAGCCGAGATGATTTATTGAAGTTAACCTAGCTTTTCTTTAAATACTCTTTCGAAGGTATACATTCATGGTTCCGTGGTTAAGAGACTGAAAAATCACTGAACCATGATTACATTTTGCTAGGGTTCGAAACACGCCATCACTTTCAAATTATAGTCTTACTACCATTTGAAACTGAAAAGCTTAAACTATAACCCACAGATCGCAGAATTGTAAAATGCTATAAATTTCGTTACATGTGTTAAAATATACCTACCTAAAATATACTCATAGTGAACTAAAGAGGAATTTCTATTCAGAAAGTATTCTTTTTGTGTGTAGAACTAGTTTTTTCCTGGTTAATAACTGTAAAAGTGAATTTAATTCGTGAAAGAAGTGTTACTCGTGAATACAAGATTGTTTTACAATATGTCTAAATTTTTGGAATTTATAGGTGGTGAGCGTGGTTTATAAGTTATCATAGGTGATTAGTTAAAAAGTAAACATTTGTAATGAGTGAATTAACTTATATAACTATGTGACATTCATTAAAATAAAAAAAATCCATATGTGTTACGTTAAGAGAAAGTACATATATCTCAAAGTCTACATATAACACTACCTAAAATTCGAAAAAGTATGCATAGGTTTGTGTGAATATAATAAAATAATACTATAATATTACTAAAATCTAGCTAAATTGTAATAATGTTATCACTAATATAGGGAAAATAATATGCAAGAGGTATATTTTCTAGAGAAAATAACATGCATGAGGTATATTTTATATAGAAAATAATATGCATGGGGTATATTTTGTATAAAAAATTATATATTAATCATTAAAAATAATTACTAAAGCGATTTGGTATCAAAATGAGTTTTCCATTTTTTTATAAGTTATTTATCGAGGTAAAAGAGATTCGTTTCACGTAATGACATGTTTTCCACTTCGGGACTTTCGATTCAAAACGCCGATTTTGATAGTATTTTCTGAAAAATCTTTTGTCATTACCAAAAAACACATGTATCGAATCATAGTTTCTGAAAAATAAAATCTACCAATTCCATGCATTTGCGAACAAAAAGAAATTAAACAATAACGAAAAATCATTCGTCAAGCATAGATTATAAAACACTTTCTAACACATAGGAAACTGTAACGAAAATTCACCGTTAAATAAGGTAAAGAATGTATGCAAGTAAACAGTTTAGGAAACATATACCACATTCAAAAATAGTTTTCGAAATTACCTTCCAACATTAAAATATAGTCGAATTATTTTTTGAAGCCCTGTATATGATCGGTAGATTTGGATATATAATACAAAGCATGATAAAATTGAGTGCAGTTAGAAAATTCGCATTAGAAATTTTCGACAATCGATGGAAATGCACTCGACTTCTTTTGTACAGCCCTGTATATTATCTAAACTCTTTTGTATACATCACATTTTACGTTAAAATTTAATTCAGGTAAAAAAAAGCATAAGGTAACTTAAAACTCACTTCCAGCAATTACGAACCGTAAACGACAATGTATTTTGTTCTTTGCGTAGCGCTCTATAAGAATTTATTTATATTCCACAAACTTATATTAGTCTACCAAATATAGTTCAGCAAGAAAATGCGCAGCACAATCATAAACTACCCTTAAGAAATTCACTCTCATAGTCTGTAATACTTACGAATGCCCTTGTGTAGCCCTGTATAGGATCAACCGAATTTATGCACACCTCGTACTATGAGAAAATTTACTTAAACTTAAGCTAGTCGTTGGGGGCCACCGTAATACTTACCAATCATGGATATGCATAATTTAAAATATTAAAATAAAAATGTGTAAACTACTTATAAAGTGCATTGCAATTCAAATAAAATCGTGGCTTGATGACGTCATAAACCTTAAAGGCTCGATTACTGAATTGCTTGAAAGAAACATCCTTATAACTCCAAAAATAATAATCGTATTAACTAGCGGTTTATTGCGGTTTATTCTTAAAATAAACAATTTCCAAAAATTTTATATACCTTTTATCAGAACGACTATTTGGAGAGTCCGAAAAAAATAGTTCCGGTTAATCGAGGTTATTGAAATGAAATAGGTTTCTTCCCATTATTACGTACTAAGTACATACCAAATTGCAAGTCTCTATCTCAATTCGTTCGGGGGATAGAGCGTTTACAGACACACAGACACACAGACGGACGGCAAATTTTTTTTTTCTAAAAATATGTTTTTCGGAATCTCCAGTGTCTGAAACGTGTAAATCCGCCAAATTTTTTTTTTCGATTTTCAAAACGATTACAAGACTTACCCTATACTACATATGATGGGTAAGTAAAACGGAAACCAATCTTAAAAACGCACTTATCACACATACACAGTAATTATCGCATGTATACTGTAACCGATATTATTTGTGTGTGCCTGTAGATGAACGATAAACGCAATGCACACTATTCTTGCAAGCGAGCAATTTATAGTGCTCCTCAGTATTGCATATAATTTTCATTGTGTTTGAAATAGTGAAACATCATTAAATAGCACTGTAGACGATTTTTTCCCGTAGAACAATATGGAACAGAAATCTTTTGTTTGAAACTGTAAATGAATGATAAATGCTTTTCGCCCCATAATCTATAAAAATCTACATCTTTAATCGTAATGCACTTCATAATGATATATCAATTTCATCATGTTTTAAATGATGTAGCACCTGAAAATGCACTTGAAACGAGTATTTCCCATTGACTGTAATGTAACGGAACAATTTTGACTGTCCCTGTAAAATAACTATAAGTGCTACACACTTCCGTTGAAATAGGGAACATGCTATAGTAAACGACAATAACATACGAAAATTTCTGGGCAATCCGAGTAGGTTTACGTGAGTTATAGCACAGAGAGACGGCCAGAAGGCAGACGGCCAGACGGCAGACAAACCGAAGTCACAAACACTTTTCAACTAGGTTGGAAAGTGTTAAACATGTGTCAGAAAGTGACCTGTATCGATTTAAGTACAGCCTTACAAGAATGTCCACCTCACGAATAGGGTGTGAGTCACAATGAGTCATAGATAACAAAGGCGAGAAGTTTAAGCATGAATTATCTCTCTAAGCTATTGTCTATGTCAGTTCTGTTGGAAATCAATCATCTAAAATTTTCCAAATTTAAAATAAGAGATAGTGTGTTTTATTTTTTTTATAATTCTGCAAATATGCATGTATTTTAATTATTTTTTTATATTCTGTATATATATATATATATTAAGATATGTTAACTCTTTTAATATATGTTTTATTTTAAAATTACTTATTTTCTATCGGAGTAAAATGATATCCTAGTAAAAAACATTCATATGTAAATCTTTATACTATGCAGTATTTAACTGCTAACTTATTGCAGTTTAAAATATGACCACGTTATAGTGACATAGTTTGTACTTATTATTATTCATTAATTAATTGTCATGCTATTATAATCAATTTGGTGTAAACTATTTATGTTAATTAAAATTCTTGGTATATGTATTATAGGGTAAGTTAAATGCAAATTCTAATTTTAAACTGTTTATATTAAAAAAAATTTTCGAACATTGTTTTTTTCCATAACATATGCGATCAATGCTACAAGTTTACTTATTGAATGAAAAAGACAAACCACCAAATAAATAATTTCTCGCATAAGTAATTATTATTTTTTAATTGTCACTGTTTGAGTTAGTATAAATTCTTAAGAAAATATTAGCGTAAAGTTTCAATAAACAAAAATATAGTTTACTTAAAAATGTTTTTCAAGCAGCATTATTAAAATTTCTGTATCAATAAGCATAAAATTGAATTTGTTTTATTAATTAATATGTAAGGTAGTGTCGATCTAAAACTAAACCGTATAGATTTCACACAAACTTTTAAACATACATTTCATTCCTATCACATTATTTTGAATTCTAATTAATTAAAGTGTTAATGATTCACTAGTAGTTAAAAAAAATCTGAGTCATGCGATTATTTCTCATATGTTAGACTATGTTAGTAATGTTTATTCGAAAAGTTCGTAGATTTTATTTTCATGCTATGCTAAAAAATGTATTCAGTGTAAAACATATGTGCTTTATTCATATCTTTTACAGAATTATAAAAAAATGAAGCACATTATTTTTACAGTGCACATAATTTAACTCATAAATAGAACTCATTCACTTTTTACTTGTACATACCATTGTAATACTCTATTTTTTTAAGGTACACTATATAATCTGTGACGGGTCCCTGTATTTTTTTCTTTAACGTGTCCATTCAATATTCATATGTTATTTTGAGTCTCACTATGCTCAAAGAAGCCTTTAGAAAAATGAGCTCTTGAGAAAAAAATGGGACCTCTTTTAATTTATGGACATGTTGTAGCTTAATTTTTATCCTAACTTCTTCGAAATTTTTACCCTAACCTCTGTTGTTTCGTTTTAAAAAAATGGGAACACTAGAAACAAATGGCGTCTGTCAAATTTTTAAGGGCGCGGTAAATCATTTTTAGCGTAAATTGTGTTGTAGGGGCCTTTAGAAAAATGGGACCTATCCAATTTTTGAGAGCGCACTGTATTGTTAGTAGAACTCGTATGAAAAAAAAAAACAGGAAGGAGAGGGGAATGGGAAGTGATTTTAGGAAGGGTCCCTGTATTATGTTCATAACTTGAATTTATTGGATTTTTGTGAAGGACCCTGTAGAGAACTTGGGCTTTTTATGAAAAAAGGGGATCTGTCCAATTTTTATGAAGGGGTCTTTAGAGAACGTAGGCCTTTTCACTGAAACAGGGGACGTATGCAATTTTTGGGAATGCCCCTGTATCGTGAGCCTCACTCGTATCTGAAAAAAGGGTGGAGGAACTGATATTATGAAGGAATTCTGTAATAAAACATGAAACCGTTGGTTTTTTTTTGTGAAAGAATCATTATCTATAACTCTTTCCAGTTTTTGTCGAAGAGTCCCCAAAACGTAAGACCAATTCTTTCGAAGACTCCCTTGTAACTTTTAACTATTTTAATTATAATTTTTGCACGCTATAGTAAAAAATGCATTCCTATAGAACATTTTTTTAAATCCATTTGAGAATCCTGTATGTTTTGGCTGTCAGTAAGGTAGAGCTTATCCGTGAGGTCACTCTATCAGAAAAACCCATGACATCACTCTTTTGTTTCAACAAGGTACTGCGAAAGAGTCAAGTGTGTCATTTAATATTGATTTAATCTATTAAAAGTTTTTTTTAAATTCTTACATACCTAAACTTTTCTCTCTTCTTTAACAAACCTACCATTATAAAAAATTCTGAGTCTTGCAATTATTTCTTAGCGGTTAGGCTATTTGAAGCGCTCATATATTTTAGTTTGCATGCTATACTAAAAAGGCATTCGTGTAAAACCTTTTTTTACAGTGCACACATTACATGAATACGCATTCATTTTTCACTTGGGAAAAGCATTCTATTACATTATTTCTTAAAATACTTTTACAATCATAGTATTTTTACAGTGTAAATTGCAAGAGTGCCTGGGCATTTTCATTCAAACAGGGGACCTTGGATTTTTGTGAAGGGTCCCTGTATTCCTAGTCTCCCTCGTATTTTTTTTTACAAAAACTGGGGAGTGGAGGAAGTTATTTTAGGAAAGGTCCCCGTAATATAACATGAATCTATTGGACTTTTTGCGAAGGGGCCTAAGCCTTTTTATTCAAAAAGGGGATCTGTCCAATTTTTGTAAAGTAGATTAATATGTGTAACTTTTTCCAGCTTCTTTCAAAGAGTCCCTGTAACTTTTAACTATTTTAATTTTTATTTTTGCACACTAAACTAAAAAAAAAATGTATTCCTGTAGAACCTATTATTATATTTCCATCCATTTGAGATTCCTATATGTTTTGCTTTCAGTAGGGCAAAGATATTCTTGAATCCATTGGATTATTTTTTTTGTGAAGGACTAATATCTATAACTTTTTCCAGTTTCTTTCGAAAGGTCTCCGAAACGTATAATCATTCCATTCGAAGGCTGCCCTGTAACTTTTAACTATTTTTATTTTTTGCACGCTATACTAAAAAAATGTATTTCTGTAAAACCTATTTTTGTATTTCAATTCATTTGAAAATTCTTTGTGTGCTCTGCTGATGAGCAAGGTCGTTTCATATTAGCTATGTGTGTATATTTCATGGGCACAATGCTATTACTTCAAGATATGAATCATATGCGTTAGCAACCATAGATGGATTTCAGCACGGAGTTTGTTTTATCCTGTTAAAACGAATTTTTCGAATTCGGGACCTAGCTAGATCTTTGTTTCATGATCTATTTAGTATAAAAGGCAAATTTCATGAAAATCGTTAATGCTATCTTCCAGGTCATCCGTAATAGTGTTGCCGATCAATGACAATTAGTATAAGCTAGAACTCCAATTATGGAAGATTAATTATGAAAAATTGATAAAATCTATCAAAACGAATGTTTTCGAAGTCGAGACCTAGTAATTAGATGGTTTTCTCGTATTCGAATAAGATTTATTGCATGAAAAACGTCGGAACTACTTTCAATTTACAGCATCATTTTCAGTAATGAGTTTATTTTACCTTAACAAAACAAATTTTGCTGAATTTAGGGCCTTACTAGATTGTTTTTTCGTGCTCGAATTAGCATAGATACAAGCGCCACGTTTTATGAAAATCGTCAGAGTCGTTTTCTATATATAGCAGCATTTTTACTGTTGAGTTTTCGTTAACCTATCAATATGAATTTTCTCGAATTCGGAACTTAGCTAGATTGTTTTCTCGTGCTCGATTTAGTGTTGCGGGAAAGTTTAGTAAAAATCGTTCAATTAAAAATCGTTTTCGTTTGTTAAATAGTATATTGTCACAAAATCAGCGCCCCTCTGCGGCTCAATGGTAGCATCTCCAGCTTTCAAGTGGACGGTTTGAGTTCGAAACTGGCTTATTTTAATGTAACAGGAAAGGTGAGAGTTACATTCAGCAAGTTTTTATGGTTATTTAAGTTATGGTTGTTTTTATGGTTGTTCAGGTATTATTTGTTGCGCATTCTTAAATTTATAAACAAGTTAAAGGAAAAATTAGCAATGAAACATGAAATCGAATGGCTCTAAATATTGAAAGTCTTTGATTATATTACAAAAAAAATCGGCTCTAGGCCTCTTATAGATGGAATTGCACCAAATTTTATAAGTAAGATTTTTTTTCTGAAACTCTATGCTGATTCAATTTTGTGTGTTGCTATACTATGCTTGGAGAAATATACATAATCGCGTCCACAATCATTTGATACAATTTGGTTTGCCGTATTATTAAAACCATTCTTATAACAGTGGACCCGATTACGAAAAATTAGACTATGCTTTTTGCGATGAACATTATAACTTTAACCTTAATTTCTGTTGTTTACAAATGCAACAAATTTCTTACTTGAGTTGAGTGATTAAAATTGTATATGTTGATCCAATTTTTGATTTAAATGTCTAACAGGAAGCTTTTCTGTGCAATGCTTTTTTCTTAATCCACTAATCTTCTTGAACCCCATATTAAATTCAAAGAAATGAACTATGCTTTATATTTAGAATTGTTGATTCTGTTTTAAACTAATTAATGAAACGTGAGTGAAGGCTCACTGTAGAGAAGCGAAAAGTTTTTGGTTTCTGTTTGTTTGTTTGTCTGTTTGTCTGTTCCGCGATCACTGCCGCAAAAATTATCCGATTAGGTTGATTTTTGGTGGGTATGTTGGCGAGGTACCCGGAATTCGCTGTATTAGGTTTCAGTTAAATTTGGTTCATTCGTTCGAAAAATATAGAACATTTTCTTTTAAGTCATAATGTTTTTCAATGGGAAGTCCGACGATTTTTTAATTTTAACATTCACCGAAAAAAAAATCCTGCATGGGGATAATTGTAAATGCTAAATTATAGATGCTAAATTTATGAAATAGAGATCTTAATTTAAACCGATCGCTTTGAAAATTTGCCAATACATTTATTAGAATTTCGAAATTAAATGTACAAATTATTGGGAAATTTACGCATTAATTTGAAAGATATGAAACATTTTAATTTCTCATTTTTTACAAAAAATTTAAATGCATTTCTTTTTTCCGTCTCTTTTGTTAAATGGTTACCAAGCAACTATATATCAAAGGATATCAACAAAAGAAAATTAAAGTGAATCACATTATTTGGACGCGAAATTTTAATAACAATGAAAAACAATATACTCGTGTATCCAAGAGAAATTGGTATGGCCCACAGAGTCAGGAGGGGAGAGCACATTAGATGATTAATATAGTTTATTATTAAACATATAAAGAATTAATAATTATTTTAAAAATCATGATTAACTATTTGTTCCTAATTAGTTCAGCTTCAAATGCTGAACTTTCCATATTCACATTACATCTATCTCTCAAGATATCCAGGACAAGACTGAAAAACTTTCATGAAGGTTCATATTTAAAAACAAATGACATCATCAATCTAAAAATTGCAACATGATGCTGATATAATATACTTTGCCAATTATAAACATCAATTATAATATAAACAATAAATTATATGAAAACCATTATAGACCAATATTTTATATGAAAATCATTATAGATCAATAATTTATCTGGAAATAATTATAAAATAATAATTTATCGCTTATGAGTTCAGCACGTAAATATATCAGGCATTTCCCATCATAATCAAAAATTGCATAGTTTTCTGTAAATAAACTATAAACAACTGCTGGGTTGTTTCCATGTTATACTTGATTAGGATGAGAATCAAATTATAAACAAATAAATGATTATAGCATGCATAAAGAACTGTTATTACACTTAAAAATCCTCCGCCACCATGAACGAACGGAGTTCATCAAACATTAAACTTAAATAATTAAATACTAGATATAAAACGTTGACGTTGAGGCTCCTGATCTGCAGATTTACTAGTATATTATAATGATATAAATGAAGTTTTGTGATAGCCATAGAATGCTAATCAAAAAAGTAATATTTAATAGTAAAAGTAATACGTAATAGTAATAAAATATAGAAAAGAACTAGCATTCCCGGGAAAATCTTCATGTGTCGTACACTTTTCAGCTTCCCCGCGCAGTATGGGCGTCAAGACGCGTGATATTTAATCAACAAAGGCAATCTGCAGTGGTACACTTCTGACATTTTATCTATCTACTATATATATAAAACACAAACGGAAATTTCGTTCCGTTCCTTTAAAACTCGAGTTCCGCTGAAGGGATTTTGATGGAACTTGCACTGTTCGAAATTAATTTTTCAGGGAAGGTTTTAGTATATAACATATTGTTCTACGTACATTAGTTATATAATTATGATAGAAAGTTCTGTTATTTTTGCCGAAAAGGTTGCCATTGCTAATTTTTTGGCGACCATTATTATTACAGAAAGAATTGAAAAGGCTATATATCTCGAAAAATAAAAGAAAAAACTGTGCTAATTTTATTAAAAAAAGAGAAAAAAAAAAGAGAAAAAGAAAGAGAAAGAAAGAAAGAAAGAAGAAAAACAGCTTTGATGAGAGATAATATTATAAAACGAAAATATTTAATTTAAACATGATTGGGAATATTCGTAACGCTTAAAAAATAATTCAATAGGCAAGATTGTTATTGAAAAAACATTTGGCGGTTTATCTTTTGTTTTTGGCGATTTTAATTTTACTTTTGACCCCAAAAATTTTTATTTTACGACAAAAGGTTATTTTTTTGTTGCAGAAAGGATTAAAATGGCTATACATCACGAAAAATAAAAGAAAACTTTTACTAATTTTACTTTAAAAAAAAGAAAGAAAGCGGAAGAAAAGAAAAAAAAAAGAAAAACAGTTTGAGGAGAGATTTTAAGCCAAAAGTTATTTTTTCAAGTGTACGACATCCTTTTTGAAGTTTCTACGCCGATCATGACTCCCAGAATCCAAAACCACCCCCCACTTCAAAACTTTATATATATATATATATATATTTATGTCACTTTTTTATGGACACGATAACTGCAATAATTCTGCACAGATCTATTCCAAACTGATACATAAAATCAAGGGGCATACAATCTCGGTCAAGTTCATTAATGAGCAAAATCAAACCAAGCGGGGAAATGGGGGAGCTTTTTGTGAAAACAGAAAACCCCCATAATTTCTTAATTATGATACGTATCGAATCCGTTTAAAGTTACTATTACTGCTAGGAAAAAGTCGAAAACTTATGTATGACAGATTTTTGATATAATTAAAAATGGCCCAGAGGGGGGGGGGGAAGGGGGGTTTCAGAAGAAAAAAAAATCATAACTTCGTCAATTCCCAAGATATCAAATCCGCTTAAATTTATTGTAAATCTACTTAAAATTATCTATAACTTTTATATTGACAAGTTTTTTATATGACCAACTCTTAAGGCAAAAAAAAAAATTAAAAACAAAAAAATCCCTGCTGGCTCCGCCTACAAGCAGACGTGAAAACAGAAAAAAAAACCATAACCTCTTAATTTTTATACATATCGAATCCGTTTAAAGTTATTATTACTTCTAGGAAAAGGGCCAAAAATTTATGTATGACAGATTTTTGATTTCATTAAAAATACTCCCAACAAAGGGGGGGGGGGAATAGGGGTTTCAGAAGAAAAAAATTCATAATTTCTTCAATTCCCAAGATATCTAATCCGCTTAAATTTATTATAAATCTTTTTAATATTATCTATATCTTTTATATTGACAAGATTTTTATAGGAGCAACTCTTACGGTAAAAAAAAATTAAAAACAAAAAAATCCCTGCTGGCTCCGCTTACAGGCAGAGGTATATTTCGAAGTGGGTGGTCCCAACTGCCGCATCATGGCAAATAGGTCTTTCTTCTGCAATTCCCAATAAACAGGTGCCCCACGGTCTGAGTCTTCGGAATCTACCTGTGCCTGTAGGCTGAGCCGTCAGGGATTTTTTCATTCAAATGTAAACTATATTAATAGCAGTATGCTTCTATTTACTTCTACCTTATATATGAAATTTCGTTCCGGCTGCTTATAACTTGAGTTCTGCTGAATGGATTTTCGTAGAACTTAAACTGTATAAGATAGATAATTTTTTAGGGAAGGTTTTATTGTATAATATATCGTTCTACGTAGTTTAATTATAGAATTATTATGGGAAGTTCTATAATCAGATCAATCCGACTATGAAAGATTAGCCTTTTTAAAAGATTCTGTCGAATGGATTTCGATGAAACCTACACCATTAGTTAGATAATTTTGTTGGAAAAGTTTTATTATGTAACATATCATTCTACGTTGCTTATTTCAAGAATTATAGAGGGGGAAATTCGAAAATCGGGTGACCTTTTTTTTATCAAATATTAGCCTTTTTAATATTTGATTCCGATTATGAAAGATTGGCCTTCTGAAAAAGTCCTACTAGACGGATTTTGATGGTAATTTTATTGTTAGTTAGATGCTATTTCAGGAATGGTTGTAGTGTACTACATATTGTTCTACGTTGCTTAGTCAAACAGTTATGTGTGACGGTTATATAGTCAGATGAACCCGATTGCGAAAGATTAGACTTTTTGAAAGTTTTTCCTGGGCGTATTTTTTGTGACTTGCATTGTTAAGTAGATAATTTTTAAGGATGGTTTTAGTATATTTCATATCATTCTATGTTAGTTTTAGAATTATGTGGAAAAGTACTATAATCAGATGAACCCGATTATCAAAGATTAGCCTTTATAAAAACTTCTACTGGATGGCTTTTGTTAGTTAATTTGTTTGCATTGTTAGTTCGATAATTTTTTGTGATTGTATTAATATATTGCATATAGTTTTAACGTTTTTTAGAAAACCCTAACTGTAAATTATCAAATAAATCCTTACCAGCTAAAATTTTGACTGCACATTAGAAAATATAATAGCGGAGTGACGTCATTTTTCAGTAATGTGGAAGGATATTCCAGGAAAATATACAGATTGCTTTAAACTACAAGGTAAAATTATATTTCGTTTGGTTCAAGGTTCATTTGTAGAAACCGACCAGCGCAGCGGGCGTAGCTTGCTAGTTAATAGATAAAAATCTTTATTTCAATAGCTTTTTGTGTGCGCTGTGTGAACTGTGATTTTTTAATTTTCAGTTATTTTAACTTGAAAATTTCACGTAAAAAAGAGGGTCGAGTACTCTTTATAAACAACAACAACAACAAAAATAAACCCCACTTACGACGGGCTCTTTTAGAGTGCTGGACTCCGGTAATTTGCACCATTTCTACCCTCCTCTCTGCGGCTTTGGCTATAAGCTACAGTTGCCTCAGAAATCGTTATCGAGCTGTCGCATCCAGAAAGTCGGCTCAAAAAGTCAACTATCACAGCATTTTCTGAATCATCTTCTGCCTTTATCAAAAAATGGTAGAAACTATTCGATTTCATAGTCTTTGAGTAAAACAACTTGTCAATCTTATGCGTTTACAAACAAAAAAAGAATTCAGAAATGCGTCAGTAAATAGACAGTTTGGATTTGAGAAGACCTTAAGTATTCCAACTCGGACTAACAGCTTTATTTAAGTGTTTAAATAATATTTTTTATTGTTAACCTTTTATAATTAGATTTTTTTAATGAATAATAATAATAAAAATATTTTTCATATTTCTAGGTTTCTTGATTATGCACCAGCCGGACCTGCCTTCATCGGACTTGCCCTCACAATTCGTTTCTTTGATGCATTAAGTGCATCTGCTTACTTTACAGCATCTTACGCAACATTGGGCTCTGAGTTGCCTGATATGACTGGAAGAGCTATGGTATGTCATATCAATATTTCTAATTTATCTCTCTTTAACAAAAAGTAAATTTGCCTAGTAACACGTCACCAATCAAAAGTATGCTGCCATTAGCAAAAATGACGTCATATTTAAAAGAAAAAAATAGAATTAATAAAACTCAAGTATTTTAAAAGGATTGTGTTAAGTGCACTGTCAGAAAAACTCGTCAACAATACTCGTAACAGAAAAACTCAAAACAATAAATTATTCATAATTTTTCGACAAATATTTTGCGTACTCCTAGAAAATATGCCTTTTCCATGAATTCTTTCCGAAAGAACGAAGAAGAGGGCAAAATTCCCTTTACCTCGCACATGCATGCGTATAGGATCTATTAATACTAAAATTCGATTTTATTTAAAAAAAATGAAAAACTAAAAATTAAATAAATTAAAATTTTGAATTTATTAAAAAAAGAAAATTGTGCTTTCGAATTTAGTCTCAATTAAAGTTATAAAAAAACACTCGCATTGAAAATATATTATAAAGGAACACATTTAAAAAATATATAATAGTTGAAAAAAATCTATTTTACTCAAAAAAAAAAAAACATATTTTTCCCGAATTTAATTAAAAATATAATATTCATATTTCACTTCTAACAATCAAATTAAAAATACATATCATTCATGTTTTTATCCTCTATTAATACTAAAGTGTTAAAACCCCAACCATCATCTCATAACGACGAAATCTCCCGCAATTAACTTCAAAATTGCCAGGTTGCAAGCCGCCATTTGAAGAAAAATCGTATCACCGTTTCAAACTCTTATTCTAGCAAGCACCCGCTGACCTTACCGTTAACACATGATTCAAGGTACTGAGTTCCCTAGACCGATCCAAAGGTCCTCCAGAAATATTTTTGAAGTATATCAAATAATAAATACTCCCGTAATAGTCCATAGATGGTGCCACAAAGATAGATGGAATTTTTTAAAACCGACGTTCTTCAAATAACGGAAAATTTCCCCTGTAACAGAGAAAAAATGTAAATGGACATTCTTCAAATAACGAAAATATGCCTGCAGCAGTGCTGCCAGTAAAATTTCCTTGATTTGAAGAATGTATTTCTGAAAGTGTATGTAATACGACTAGAGTTGCAAAGGCTAGAAAAAACACGGTTTAAACCCGGGAATAAACCGGGTTTTTTGGGAATAAACCGGGATTTTTGGGAATAAACCAGGTCTTTTGGGAATAAACATGGGAATAAACCGAGTCTATTGGAAATAAACCCGGGAATAAACCGGATTTTTGCAACTCTAAATACGACATTTACTTAATTGTTTACTGTTTATAAGAGGAAAGTAATTGATGATATGTTTGTTTTATTTATAAGTAATGTTTAAAATTAAATGTTGTTAATTTTACATATATATATATATATATATATATATATATATATTACTTGCATTTAGTATTTAGCAAATTTGAGTCTCCATAGTATAGAAATGCTGGTTTTTGAGTGTTTTTAATAGATTTGCAGTCCTACCAAAAAACATTGATAAAAATTGAGCTGCGCCGCCAGGAGCCAGAGTGGCGCCTGTCACGCCCGTGAACTGTCGCACCCAAGTCCTGAGGGACTTATAACGCACTGGGCCAGGAGAGGCCTCCCGTAAGCAATGCGACCGCTGGAAGCACCGCCACCTGGGTATTACTCCGATTGAACCCATGTTGTGACGACATAGGTCGTTACGATACGAGGTGGATCCCAAAATCAAAGGAAACCACCACGAAGACGCCTGATGAATCTTCATAGATCCCCGATGGCTTCGTAGCCGGAACCCCATGAGGGGAACTGGGTCCTCGTCCATATGTCGAGTACCCCCGACAACCTTTACTTTGCCGCGGCTTCCGATCGTCGAGTCCTAGGGAGGGAAGGAAACGACTATTTCATTGGCCGCGGTGAGCAACAGGAGCTTCTCGCCAAACCGGGACTTGAAGAAAATCAGTCTTTGACGCATTAGACACGCTTTTGCTAAAGGTCTCCCCCCACCCAATGGCTTTGTTTCCGGCAAACCCTGCGGCAAAATGCAAGAGGTCACCGATCGGCTCTAGTGAGGGGATTATGCACCTGTAAAATCAACACAACACAAAAACAAACACAAAACAAAAACACAACAAATGTTACAATCATCGGAAAGTTAGTTTAGTACCACTACCGAACTCTGAAGGACATGGGAAATCCCTTCAAGAACGCTAAAGAAGTGGTCCATGCCGAGTTTAGTAGATAGAAAGTTACGTGAAGACTCCCGCAAATCCAACCATCGGGCACAGCAAACTCCGATTACGCGCTGGATTACTAATCGACGCAATGTTTGATTTCAAGCTCGAACGCCGTCATTTTACTGACCAGCCTCCGGCTCGGTTCCTCGTAGTCGAACAGTCCAAGGAAAAAACCTACACAATTCCAACTAACTGATACGGCCGCACGGTAACCCGAGTGGCTAAGAGGAATCGCACCAGCCTTGGTACGAACGGGCAATCTCCTTTCTGAACGACCTTGAGGGCGGCACACAAATACTTCAGTTACAAGGGAGACGCAAGAGACGACATGCAACAATGCTTGCTGGAGGAGCCCTAAGGACCCATTCCTTGCCGCCATCTACGTTCCACCGCCTGCACGGCACCGAGGGTTGCTACTCTCCACCTCACGTACCGACAAGCGTCACAATGGAACCCAAGCGTTCCTTGTTCTTCCAGAGTTCGCCCGAGCCTAAGTCGCACCTTAGATAAGCTTTGGAAGCTGCCCGACATTGATATATAAACATTGATACATACAAATTTCTACAATATGCGGTAATTTAAAAAAATGCCTTAAAATGTATAACCAATACGATTATAATTCAAAAATGGTCCGACAAACCCCGACAGAGCTTTAGAAACCTTTGAATATATTGGATAATATATTTCGATAAATATATTTGAATAAATTAGATCTAAAAAGGCTTAATATTAACCCATTTTCAATTTTAATTGTGATTTTAGTATATGAAAAGTAAAATTATTTAAATGCACACATTTAAACACAGTAGTTGAAACGTAACAAAAAAAAAACACGTCCTCTCACAAAGAAACTTTCACTTCAACTGAGGTTAGGGGCTGCCGGATGTGAGTCACACTCCTGAAATAGACATTGATCGACGCACCAGTTAGTCAGCTATTATAAAATATACTTTTTACAATTGTTGAACGAATTTTAATTTCTGCCTTTTTGACCAGGATCATCAAATACTCTACTGTGGGGTGCTTGCTAGAATAGGAGTTTGAAACGATGATACGGGTTTTCTTCAATTGGCGGCTTGGGACACTTAAATAATTTCGGGTTTAGAAACAGGACAATTTTGAAGTTAGTTTAAGGGAGGAGATTTCGTCGTTATGAGCTGATGGTTGGGGTTTTAACTCTTTAGTGTTAATCAGAGGATAAAAACATGAATTATATATATGTTAATTTGATTGTTAGATGCAAAACATGAATATTACATTTTTAATAAAATTCGGGAAAAATATGTTTGCTTTTTTGAGCAAAATATATTTTTTTCAACTATTATATATTTTTTAAATGTGTTCCTTTAGAATATATTCTCAGAGCCAGTGTTTTTTTATAGTTTTAAAAAATAAATTGCTAATAATTTAAATGAATGAAAAAATATTTGTTACTTTATAAATTCGAAAGCATTAATTTTGTTTCTTGCATTTTTGAGTAAAATTGATTATTTTATATTTAATTTAACTATTATATATATATTCTAAATCTTTTTAATCTGTTTGTTTAGAAAGTATATTAAGTGCGAATATTTTTTTATAACTTAAAAAAAAATTACAAATAATTTTAAAGGAATGGGAAAATTAATTACTACTTTTTTTTCAATTCGAAAGCACTGTTTCTTTTTTTTTAGGGTTTCGTTCATCTCACGAAACCATATCACTCCCGCTTCGTTTTCTGTCCGTCACAGAGCCAGTTCTCAGAAACTATTTAACTTACAGTCAACAGGCATGAAGGTTTGTGTACTTATAGCTGAATACCTGCTATGAAGCTCAAAATCATAAAATTTGAAAAAATCGTATTATTTTAATATATAAGAGATAAAAAAACAAAAATCTATCAGCTTTTCCTATTAAATTTAAACATTTTTCGTTATAGCAGTTGCCAACAATTAAAAATCTACAATAAAATTCTTTCTACAATAATTAATTTTCTATTGAAAGATTTCCACGTAAAATATGAAAATGAAATAAAAAGTTTCACCAACTGAAAAAAAAAAGATTAATATGACGTCATATTGGTAATAAAACCGAATTTTCAAAGATTTCTCAATAATACAAGGAGTATGAGTATGTGTAAATACAGAAAGTAGCTTAATATGACGTCATTAGAGAATTAAAAAGAAAATTAATCTGACGTCATAACAGATTTTTCAAATGAGAGATTCTATTTCGTTTGAGAATAATAGAAAGAGAGTGTCAATATGAGTAATACAGAATAGCAAATATATAAGATTGAGGAACGTATTGAATCATGATAAAAACCCGATTATGGAAATATTGGCATAATTTAACATTTTGAAGGTCTCTATACAACATGTTTCATTTTGAAATTGATTTTCTTTAAATATCGCATTTAGTCCACATGACAGATATTATTATGACAGAGTATAATAGCGGACTTCGCCCGCTATCGGACCGGTTCTGATATTCGAAAAAACGAGAAAAAAAAACAGGTAAATTTTTATTTTATAAACAACATGACTTTTTTTTTCTTGGAAAATGAAATTTATTTGGATTCTTTAAAGAAAGGATAAAGTGTTTTGAAAGGAATATTAAACGAAACCCTTTGTGCGATCTTCGATCACACTTATCCACTTGTTTTGTTTTGTTTTTTGTCTTTAAATAAATTCGAAATGTTAATTTATTGAATTTTTCATTTTTCATTTTTTAAATAAATTCGAACTCCAGTTTTAATAGATCCAATACGCATGCATGCAGGTAATAAACGGGATTTTTCCCTCTTCTTCAGACTTTCTTGAAGATTTCACGGAAAAAGCATGTTTTCTAGGAGTACGGAAATTATTTCTTGAAAAATGAGGAATAATTTAGTGTATAAAGATTAATTTTTCTAACAATGTATTTATTTATTTTTAATAAATGCATAAATTTATGTATGTATAACTGCTCCCTATTAAACGGTTATATGAGTAAACGTATAATACGTATTATACGGGGTGCAGATTTTTTATACGCATGATACGACCAAGGCGGTTATACTAACCGCCGTATTATACGAAACAGTATATACGGTACATCGTATATACAGAACTTACACCAGTGGTTAAACGCATAAACGTTTAAACGGTGTTCGTTCCCTACGTGAAAAAATATGCCTTTCTATAATGCTGCTCTGTGGATCAGAGACATTTTGAGAAACACCGCTTGTGTATTCTCGCGGTTTATAGGAGCCATCGTGATCTCTCCCTTGTTGAAAGAAACACGATGGCCCGAAGTTACCTGCCTTGCGGTTTCCTGTGCTAGTTGCTGATACTTGAAAAAAAAAATCGAATATTTTTCCCCCTTAGTTTAGATTTTTTTTGTATTTTCCTCAAAACTAAACTATTAATTATGAAATGGGGGGGGGGGGGGTTGTCCAAGTGGTCTTCAGCAAATAACTAATTAGGAGGATCACAATACATCTTTAATGATTGATTCATTTGGTTAAGCTAGGAATTTAATTTGAAATTTGGCTGACACTATTATTCGGAAATTCTGGTAACTGCTTTCTAGAAATACACCTTGAAGCTTAAATGTAATTAGACCCTTGCCCCTCTTCATTCCCGCAAATATAAAAAACAATCTGTTAAATAAAGTTTTAATCTCCATCATAATAATAAATGTCATGTAAAAAAGAAAAAAAAAAAACTTAAACCCGACTAATTGTCATGAAGAAAAATATGCCTGCAAAATTTTTCAATCAGTGGGACGTATGTGTAATTTGTCATGCACAGGTGGCGCGACAATCGCATTTCTCCTCTACGTTGATAACTTCAATCCATGTTCACACTATTTAGTTAGAAATCCTTATTTATGCATCGCTACTCTGGTTTATTTAATTACTTCTGTGAAGAATCGATGCAACCAACCAGTGAACCAACCAACCCAAGAGAATAAAAGCGTATTTTTAATGAGAGTTCTTTGTGCATTTTAATTAATATTTCAGAAAGTAATTAAAATATTAAAATTCTGAAGTAATGTTGCAACAGGAGAGGGTTTGGACTACCTAAATCTAAATTTCCAGCCCTCTAGGTGGGCCAGATTTTCCTAGCCATCGCCAACAGACACACACACACAGAGAGACAGACAGACACACAGAGCGAAACTTTCTTTTATTAGTTTAGATTTTTATTTGTTTATCTTAAAAACTAATACTTTATTGTACTACTCTCGTAGATTTTTCACCACTTTACAAAATAATATACTGTATTTATTAAATACAAAGAAATGTATAGTAAAATTAATAAAATTCAACACAAATTAAGACAAGTTAAATAAAAAAATATATAAATATAAAAATTAAGTAGCTTTGAAAGTGGCTGTTTAAATAGCTTTGAGTTGCTTTGAAATTGGCACAAATCATTACTGTTGTGTTTGACAGAAAAAACCCCAAATATGCCATCCAGGTTCTTCATTTGAGCTGTAGTCGAACATATAAATTTTGGATTTTAGCTCTTTAATAATTTTCATTACTTAGTAATTGTGTGTGATCTTTTTTTCATTTTTTTATTGATATATACATATTTTATTGACATACTCTCATACATCACGGAATTTATATATTAAAAAAACACGTTAAAGCTCTTTGCCATTATGAATAAATACGATAAACTGAAGATGGACATCGCATATTTTTAAAAGGTGGTTTACACCACAATTATATTAAAAAGAAAACTGAAATTTTATGTTTGATAAGTAGACACTGTTGGAGTTTGGAAAGAATGTAACATTAAGAGGTGCTGCAACACAAAGTATAAAGAAAACTCACAAAAATCTGGCTAAACATCGAAAAGATAAACTGTCATAATTGAAACTGATACTTCTTAAAAGAGAATCAAACTGCTTTCACCAAGCTTACTGAATGAAATACATTTGCTTTTAAAAAAACTAATTATTGTCTTTATTACATTAAATGTCCCGCAAATCGCAATCACTCAAAACGAAATTGAAGAAATGATGTCTAGAGAAGTTAAAGAAATTTGAAAATACTATAAGAATAAGCAGCATTGCTAGAAAGATTTATCTATAACGGATTGATTTTTAAAAAACCAGATATGTTCTTAAAAACTTAGTGCTTGTAAACTTTTATCCGTATGCACATTCTTAATAATCATCAATCTAGAAAATATCTTGAAAACATTGGTATGAATACAAGCGGGAAAAATTCTACCTTACGGCAGAATATAGATTGGCCACCCACGGCTTTTATCGTTGAGATTTTTTCAGCCAAGTCTAACTCGTCAAAAAAAGTGTTTGTTAGCATAAGTCAGCTTCTCCACTTTAGAATTTAGTTAGCGCTCTAAGATTTTTTGTGAGCTGGCGCACTATATTTGGCACGAGCACACCAAGTTTTAAAAGGATTCGGTGACTAGAAGTATTTTTAATAACTATAATAGTAAAAAGATGTGGCTTCAATGGGCTGAGACGTGGCGAGGTAGTTGTTGTTTACAAATGTGCTGGCTTAATGACACCCTTTAAATTATTTTTAATCATTCAAGGCATTTTAGCACTTAATAGATAACCTAAAAAAGATAATGAAAAGTTCTATGATAACAGCTTTTATGATGGATAAAGCTAAGAGAAGTTGTTTAACAAATGATGAGTTAGCATTAATTGACGGGATCTTGGGGAGCGGTGGGGGTAAGAGAGGGCGAGCTATACAAAACACAAGTGCTGTACGAGACCTTTAAAATGAATCCTCACTTGAAATTGAGAGATGGGACTTTAAAAGGGATCCCCCTTTTCGCCCCTCTGACGGGCCCCCTCGAGAGATACGTGAAAACCGAGGGCGCCAAAAGAAGGGGGGAGGGGAATACCTTTAGGCAGTTGACAGCTAATTTTGGTAAAATTTTGGAGCTGTCCGGTCCATAGGAACAGAGAAAAATGGGAAAAACTAAAATAAATATGAAAAATTGAAAAAAATAAATAAGAAAAGTGCTCCTGACAGGAGACGGGAGAGAAGGAGGGGGAGAGTAAAACCAGACAAAAGTGCTTGATGAGATCAAACTTTTGATATGTTACATGACGGGGTTTGAGCACCTGGAATTTCTCCACCGTGAGGGGGGGGGGGGGTGGTAACTCCGGTCCTATGGGATATAGGGCCTCGGGGACCCTCTTAGAAATGTCGGCCTCGACGATTTTAATTTCGTTGGATCTTTAAGAAGAAGCCTACGCCCTCTGTGGGGCTTAAAGGGGCTGAGAAAGATGGGAAAAACTAAAATTTAGAAAGATTTGAAACAGAGAAATATGCTTCTTAAGGGAGGGGGCGAGTGAGAGGCGGAGAGTAGGACCAGACCAGTGCTTGACGAGATCTATCAATTATTGATATGTTACATGAAGGGGTTTACACGGGGTTTACATGAGGGAGGAGCACCAAAAAGGTCTTACTGAACCTTTCCCCCAGGAACTTACAAGAACTTACCCCCCCCCTCCCCCCCAGAGGTAACTTCATTCCTATTGGAGATAGGGCCACGGGTCCCCTTAGAAATGTCCGCCACGGCGAGTTTAACTTTGTTGGATCCTTTATATTATTGTTTAAATGGGGTCTGCGCCCGCTGTATAGCAATTAGGTACTGAGAAAGGAAATACAAGCGGAAGTATCGGCATAATACAGAGAGACAATTTGATTTTTAATATCGTCAGTAACAACCATTTGTATAGCTATGCATAAAGGGTGTCCTCCTTTATATATGGAGTGGCTGTGACTTTTCATAAACATGAATTTTACTGTAAACTGAAATAATTAGCCCTGTGTGTGGCTATAAAAAAAAAAAATATATATATATATATATACCGTACTTTCGTGTTATAGCGGCTCCCACAATTATGATTATGCCAAGGTTGCAGTTATGATTTCGCCAAGATCATCGCAAAACTTATATAGGCATCCTATATATGCATATATATATTCCAAACACTCCTATATGTGCCATATACGTCATTATACACATACTAGCCGCCACTGGCGACCAGTTTGGTCTCCCTTAAATGTATGTTAAACATTGCAACACGTTACATTTATTCATAATTTAATTTTCCCTTAATCCTTCGCCAAATCGGAAGATTCTAATAGACAAATCATGAACTTTTGCGATCATGGTAGCATTTCGCATATTTTTTGGACACAAATGTCACATACGCACGTTGGCGCGATCCCCCCCCCTCCCCCGCCAATTTGGCGAAAACTTTGTTATGGAAATTGTTGTTTATTTACTTTTATTTTTTATTTTAATTCTATAAATTATTTTTGATATGTATATCAATATTTATTTACAACAAACTATCATTTATTTATTTTTATTCTTTTTTTAATTATGAGTATTTTTGTTAGCCGGGAGCAGATGATAATTCGCCAAATATCGTTCCCATCACCGTCATTCATACTAAAATTAATTTAATTTTAAATTATAAACCTGTCACTCATTTTATTTAAAATACTTAACTTTAATCTAAAATGCTTATATTACATAAATTTAAAATACTTCACACTTTTCATTTAAAAGAGAAAATAAATAAATAAATAAGAAATAATATCATAAATCAAAACATTTGATTTCAAAATCAAAGTATCATTTCTAATTTGTACACGCGATAAATAAAAGCTGTATTAGTGATTTTAAAAATGCTAAAAATCTGATTCATTAAATATTATTACATGAGTTCAATTTACGTCAAGAAAAGGTCCGAAAGTTGAGTTGTATAGCACATAATTATGGTAAACTTTGATTGTCTCACTGGTGCGAATTATTTTTTTGACGCGAGGCAGCGATCCAAAAATTCATTCGCGGAGAACTTGCTTTGCGAATGATTACCTCCATGATTTAATATTTTAAATGTTCACGACGAATCAATCTTTTTTTTGTTTACTTTTATGAATAGAGAATTTGAACTGCGAATCTTTCGACTGAAGTTATTGCAGAATATATACATAATTGAACGCAAGTCATCTCTCAAATATTAATTTATTTTGAACGATCTTTCTTAAAATGTAACTTTTATGCAGTTTATTCGAAAAAATAATTTTGAATAAAAATGGCCGCTTGGCATATGAAAAAGCGATGCGGCATCCCGGAACTGTTGAGGACAGTCACGTGACTTACAGTTTTATTATAGAGATTATTTATGTCTGATATGTCGTATATACATCATATACACATGTCATATATATACATCATATATGCATCATATATGACTATAACTTGGCCACATACGTACAGAAATGTTATATATATATATCATATATAATTATAATGTCATACATGCTTTATTATTTGGCGATAAATCTTGACCGCTTGGCAGTTCATCCTTGGAAGCCGCTGTAACACGAAAGTACCAAATTTACAATATATTAATGAAAACAGAAACAAAAATATTTCATGCTTGGTGGCTGCTATAACACGAAAGCACGAAAGTACCAAAATTCTTCTTTATTTTTCATATCTGATAATTTGCATCTATCCTTTTTTGTAATTTTAAAATTTTTGTAACGTTTTTATGCATTTCTGTTGCCTATTCAAAGAAAAATTCTTCTGAAGTTACAGAATTTCGTTAAAAACGGTAAAAATAGTAAAATGCGGACATCGTTTGGTCCATTCTCGACCGAAAGCAACAACCGTTATCATTATCTTTTTACGCGTGAAGGTTTCGTTATGGTACTTCATTGTAAAATGTGGTAATTTTTGAAGTTCAATATTTGAAAAACGGCATAATCATTCGATTTTAAATTTATATCAAGAAAAATACAATTTTTTTCCTTTCTCACGCAGTTTGTCTAACAATTTTGTGATAAATACTTTTTGCGTTATTAATTTTTTTCAGTAACTTCAAATGTTTCATTTTCCGAGATTAACCTGTGGCAACGATGGATTGCTGTGACTTTTCATAAACATGAAAAATGATAGAGATTGAAAGAATAAGCCTCCCTGTGGGTGGCTAATAAACAGATCTACCTTCTTATACGGAATTTGATGGCTTTCCATTATAAAGTTTTAACTGTTCGAACTGTTAAAAGTTACATCATTTTAAATCGACAAATTATGAATGTGGATTATTAAAAGTCCATCACTAGACAAAGTACTTCGAGTTTTTATTTGAAATTACAGAGCACCTGAGTCAACTTCAACTTCAAGGCAAATTTCATAACGCTATCTTGTTATTTGATAGTATTAAGGTTTTCAAATAGAAATTATTATTTTGATAAAACATTTTTCAAAAAGAAAATATATTTTAATTTAAATATTGTCAGGCATTATTTCAAAAATCATTGAAGTGGAAATTTTTAGAATATACTAAAAATATATTCAAAAATTTATTTAAAAAAAAGATTTTTGAATTTGAAGAAATATGAAAATCAGTTTAATCTATTTACTACAACTCTAATGATTGATGTTGAAATTATTCTTCCGAATTCGTTACTGCGCGGTTAAATCAAAATTCAGTGCAATTTCATATTAAAGCAAAAATATATGGATATGGGCAGTGGTGTAAAAACTAGGCGCCAATTGCCCGATTGCCACCGCTAAATTTTTAGTATTCTTCGCCTAATAAGAATACTAATAAAATTTAGGCGAAGTATACTAATAAAATGTAGGCGAAGAATGCTAATAAAATTTAGTGGTCACAATCAGCCCATTGGCGCCCAGTTTTGACACTCCTAGATATGGGGTATCCAAAATTCTGTAATTATTCATAAATCGACCAATTTTTTAAACTATAGTGTACAATTAGGCATATTTTAGCTATATTCAGCAGCACAGTTTTATACATCTTTGCATAGTTGCCAACTTTTTTTTCAAATCAAATAAACAAAATTAAACGCTAAAAAAACGCTAAGACCTTTTTGCATCGTCCAATGTTTTTTATCCATTTCGGAGTCATATATCAATATTTTTTTACTTCTTAAAAATTTTGTAACCTCTACTTACATCCTGTTTTAATGTAAACATAGGGCCTGACTAAAGCAGGGGCACACGGGGCATGTGCACCGTGCCAGAAAAAGCCTCAAAAATAAAAATAAAACAATAAAATTGCTAAAAAAACCCTCTGTTGAGGTTTTTTAATGGTCTTTTAAAAAAACCTTAAGGTGTAGGAGTCCTGCAAAGAGATGCCTGCCCAGGCCTCAGTCGATTAGTCGAACCCTGTACCTAGTTTCTATCAAAATAAAAGCTACGAATGAGTTGTACATTCATTTATTTGTCGTCAAATTAATAGAATTTCATTGCCCTTAGCCTGTTTTGCCTCGTACTTAAGAAACTATTGACAAGTCATCTGTATGTTTGTAATCCTATTTGTGATGATTATTTTTAAACTTTTGTTTTAAAAAATGACAGATATTTCATTTTTCTATATAGAAATGTTTGTCACAGGACTGTGATGGAAAAAAGAAAGAAAGTTAGAACAAGTTTAAATTATTTATTACAATGCACACAAATTTAAATCCAAAGTAAAAGTACAATAAAATATTATAGTAATGATTGTAATAAATAAGCTAATAATCTTGTGGTAAATAAACTTAAAACAAAATTACCAGAATGCCACTCATTCAACGTCGTAACCGTTATCGTCGTCTTCAAATCCGTTAATAGGACGAACTGAATTTGTGCATGTTTCTCCTAAGCAAAAGGTACAAAACCTAGAACAATGGACAGCTGCCTTCTTGCACTGACATCTTTCATCACAGTCCTTTGCAGCAGTTATTTTTGCAATCACAAGAGATAAGCTGCAGACGATCTTCGGGCGCTGCGGGAAGTGTTGAAGGTAATGGGTTTAATCTGCCTTCTTTCATAAACCATCCCCATTCAGTAGGATCTAGGTTGTTTATAGAGGGCTAGGTTTGAATATTGGCAATCATCTTCCTCATCTATGAATTCACAAAGTTTATCAAAAGCAGACCTCATCCTTATGTTTACTGGCCTCCCAACAGTTTTATCAGTAACAGGATTTGTCAAAAAAGATGCGTAACAGTTTTCATGATACCTGCCTTCAGCTGCAACTAAGTCAATGACATTGCTAATTCTTTTCAAAACTGTTTCACCTTTATCGTCTTTACGCTCTTCAGCTTTCTTTTTTAAACTGATTAAAGACTCCAAAGTCTCTATCTGATGAACAACTTTTCTGTACTTCTTTGCTTTTTTTGTTTCTACTTTAACTGAAGCCTCTTCACCGCAAAACAAACAGTGGGTTTTAAAATCTAAACCCGTGTCTTTAGTTCTTTTTGTAAGTGTCTCACAAACTGTAGCATGGTCTCGTTGTGAAATTTCCTTAGCGATCAAAGATGGCATGTGTATTATTTTCTGCACTCTGAATGTACAGTTAAATTGTTGACATCCGAAAAATATTCGTGTAATCCATCCTGTCGTCTTTTACTAGTATTGAAAAGGGTTTGAAGGCCCCTTGTCACTGTAACTGTTTTACCAACATTCAGTGCTTCACCACAAATCACACACAACGGATCACAATCCATTTGAACTATATTCGGACATAAAAAGCTAAACGGAGCAAAAATAGAAGCGAAAATGACCACGCACAGTCAAGCCTTTGGCCAAAACAATGAACTGTGAGCAGAGCCGGCGTCAGCAAACTCACATTCCTCTCCAACCCCCTCCCATGTCTGTATGGAGCGCATGCGTAGGAAATTCCTTCATTCACTACCTTTTATTCTTATTCTTATCTGCATTTTTTGTTGAAAAAATGCCTGTGTGTGAACATGTAGGTGAAAACTCCAAAGGAAAAAACGATTTTTATTTTTTTAAATAATTTCAGTTTAACTAAATCGTATTACCGTACATTTATAATTTCTTTATTTTATAAACCTAAGCTCATATTCAAACTAGCATACTTGCTGACTGCATTGGTTTCCTTAGAAACGAAAAATATTCACTTTTGACGTAAATATGCAGAAAAACAAGGCGCAATTATTTGGCGACCACAGTTGATCCGCCATTTTGGATGAAAGCCGACATCGAATTTTTTGAGACTTTTCACGATCCAGTCTATACATATCCAGGAGCTAATCCTGAAAATTTTAGCTCATTATGAATTTCTTAGCTATCGACCCCCTTTTTGGGCTAAATTTACTGGGCTATTCTCTATTTATTTATTTGAGACTGCCTCATAACGTACCTTGGGAATTTATTACATAAGTTTAAAATAACAATTCTATTTGCTTGGAAAATAAAGCCTGCTTACCCTGTATGTAGTTTACTCGTCATCCCGGGCTAGCGAGGGGCTCCTCCTCCTTCGTCGCCACCGACGAGCCAAGCAGTTTCCTTTGTAGACGTTCTATGATCAAAAGTGTGGATAAATTAAGAATCGTTGGGGAAGCTTGGCATAAGGCCTAGGACCACCCGGTTTCCTCTTTCGGCCTCCGGTTCCGAAGTTGTTGTCGGACTCCGGTGTACTCTCCAAGTGCTAAGTGGTGGTGACCTAAGAGGGTAGTCACCACTAGAGCTCCTATACTACAGGCTGAATCATACCGCCATTTAACAACTCAGCAGACCAAAAACCAAGCTAAAACCGGTTAGCTTACCGTAGTACTGGACGGCGAGTGACAATGATAGGGACGGCAAACATCTGCTCGGGCAGTTTTCTAATGCTGAGCTGGGTAACATTATTACGGTTATTCTGGGCAAAAAGATGGATATGCGCCAGCTCCCCTTATAAGACCCTTTGTCACCACCGCTCGTCGCAACGACGTTTGTCGCCATTTCTTTGAGAAAATGGGAGTGGTCAGTACGTGTCGCGCTCCCACTCCCGTAGCGCATACAGGAACTCTGGTGCTCGTGCGTGTTAAAAGTTCCACAGAACTTGGGTACGGCGGTTGACGTGCCTGACGGGTGCCTTCAGGCGACTGGCGACGCAGCTCAGATTTACCCTGTATATAGATACACGCTCGCATCATCTCTAGTTGCTCTATATCCAGTAAATATAGAAAGGCATACAATTTAACATGTTTTCATACTTTACTTAATAACCAACCTCTATAATATTAAAGTTAATTTATGAGTAGCGGGTACCACTATTTCCGAATAACAGTCGACAAAAGACAAATTTCCAACAAAGTTCCTAGCTATATCAAATGAACGAATTTTTAATGATGCATAGTGGTCCTGCTAATTAGTGATTTACTGAAGGGCACTTGAACATCCGCTCCCTCCCGGCACCTCCTTGAAGGGTTTTTTTTCTAACTGCAAACCTTTCCATAACTCAGCAACTATCATTCCTATTTCAACGAAACTGATTCAAAACATTATAATTAAATTAATAGTCACTTTCTATAACATTAAAGTATATTTATGAGTAGCAGTTACTACTATTTCCGCATAATAGTTTAAGCCAAATTCGTAATTAAGTGCCTAGCTTAAACAAACGAACGACTTTTTAAGATGCATAGTGTTCTTCCTAATTAGTTATTTGCTGAAAGGTTCTTGACCATCCTGTACTCCCCGACCACACCCTTCAAGGTTTTTCCTCTAATTATTCCCAGTTTCCAAAACACAGCAACTATATTTCCGATTTCAACGCAACTGATTACAAACATTATAATTCACTTAATAACCTTTCTAACATTAAAGAAAAATTATGAGTAGTACCATTATTTCCGAATAATATCTTAAGCTAAGTTTGTAATTAAGTTCCTAGCTTAAATAAACGAACGAATTTTTAAAGGTGCATAGTGGTCCTCCTTATTAGTTATTTGCTAAAGTTATTTTAGTTAAAGTAGTAAAAGTTATTTTGAAAAGTAGATAATTTTAGTTGCACAGGCGAGGTGGTAGTCAAAATAGAGAAATGCTAACTACAACATTGTTTTAACCGTATGAGACATCCCCTTGGACATCCCCTTCCCTCACCCGGCACCTCTTTCAAGGTTATTTTACCTAACTGTGCCTTGTTTCACTAGCTCGACTAATAGTGTTCACATCTTCAAACCAGCTCAATTTTGTAGCACGCCTACTATACGGTGCCGTAGGCAGCGGGGACATGTGTCAGATGTTCGTTCAGAAACATATTTGTTTAGAACAGAATGCTCCACTGGCGATGGAAGGTGGCAATAAAATATTTTCCGGAGCATATGCACATGCTGGGTATATGGTTTCGAAGCCATCGGAGACAATGGCAAGAGTTTCGTTTTTTAAAGAGATTTAAGTTTATTATACGGGCTCGGGAAACGCCGGGTCAGCTAGTTTTAAATGAAATGAGTGAAAGATTTACTTTTTTTTTTAAATGAAACGAATGCAGTATGAATTTGAAATGGGAAAATTATTTTGAGATTTAGCACCTGCTTCAGTACCAATATCGTAAATGGTGTGTGGTGTGCGAAATGAAACAATTCTTTTTGTTATAACCGCTCTTCGTACAAGAAAAGTAGATAATTTTAGTTGCACAGGCGAGGTGGTAGTCAAAATAGAGAAATGCTAACTACAACATTGTTTTAACCGTATGAGATGTATAATAATGACATTAAATGCTCCAATTGGCTTTGGGACAGACTACGGAGGTTTCTACTAAAAAAAACCAAACAAACAAGCAGTTTGTTACATTTGTTTCGAGTAAATCTCGGTCATAGAGGTACTAATTATTTATAAAAACAAAAGTTATATAAACAAAAGATTAAAATCTAATGTAAATATTTGTAAACCATCCCCCCCCACCAAAAAAAAAATACAGCGATAAAATTAAATTGAGATTAAGTCACGCTTTCTAAAATACGCCACTGGCGGGTCAATTAATAATAATATTTAATTAAATTATGAAAGCAATGTTTGTACTGGTAAAAAACTTTTCATTGTTAAAGATTAAACTATACTCGGTGATTTATCATTTGCGCCTAGATAAAAAAAATATATACCGGAAATTTTGATTAGATAAAATATTAATGTTGCCAGGTATCAGGCTCATGTTTTTTTTTAAATTTTTTAAGTTTAATTTTAAATATGGTGTTATTTTTACAGATAAAAACATTAACTGCTTAATTGGGATTTGAATATTATGTACATATAAAAAATGAAAATAGGCCTTAATTTCTTTATCAGCATCTCCCAAATTTGAAGCAATTGGAAAATTTACGCTATTCAATTAATGTAAACACAAATTGGAATTCGAATTAAAGAAAATAGAAATTTCGCGACGTGTCTACAATTAGGTACAGATCTATTAAATGTTTTAGAAAGAGTAGATTTCAGCGATTTTCTCCAAATTAAAATCTGATGTTTAGCGAGTAATCATAATAAAATGATTATTCATAGTATTTAATCGAGTATTTAAAATAGTAAAATCTTCAATATCCAAATAAATCACTTTTATTGCAAATTAACAGACCCACCTTGCGTAGCAAGTGCTAATCTTGGGGTTCTGTCGCGTAAAATAAACAAAAACTAAGTAACCTAAAAATAAACTATAAGCCTGCCCTGTTTCGTAAAAAAATGTCTCGTTCATATGTATTTTTTAATTAAAAGTTTCTCAAATGTTCTCTCAATTCACGGATATAAAATCTAAGTTTCGATAGCAAAAAGTTGATATCGAAATCGTTTAAAAAATTCAAAGTCCTCATCTTCCTTGAAAAAAATAATTAAAAAAGTTGCAAAAAATCATTGTAGGAATTTATAATAAACTTTATTGAAAAGAGGAATTTTTTTTTTTTTATTGGACTCAAATATTGAAATCGGATTGCTTTTACGAATGCCTCAAAATCACCGGCAAGTTGAAAAAATCGAAAACTGTAATTTAAAAAAAACTATCTAATCAGAAAAATATGAGGACCAACAGCATTGGGACCCTTCCAGATGCATTCACGCACACGCACAAATGCTCCATTTTATTAATGTAGATGTAGCGGGATTTTTATACAATGTATTCTGTACACGGGACAAATAATAAAAAATATATATTTTTAAAATGTTTTCAATTATAAATACACAAATCCAAAACTATTTCTTTATTCTACAATCCACACAAATCCGTCAGTTTTTCCAACTTCAATAAGCCCGTATTAGCCGCCCACAGGGTGCCTTATTCTTTCAATCTCTATCATTTTTAGGTGCGTTCGTAATTATATAAATACGTAGCACCTATAGTCGTCGTTTGGTCCGTCCGTCTGTCCGTCCGTCTGTCTGTCTGTCCGTCCGTCTGTCTGTCCGTCCGCATATAACAACGCAAAAACTACCCAACCAAATGGTTTGCAATTTGAAATATATTATCTTTGCATAAATTTGTCGAGACATTTCAAATTTTATCAAAATCGAATCAAAACTTTAGGAGATATTAATAAAAATATTTATTAAGAAATTTGATTTTTTTTTTAAATCGGTGCTTTTTTGTTATAGGAGCTTCCGATGGATGTTAAATCGTCAAGCGACCGAGATACTTATTTTATGACAGAAATTAATCTGCAGACGATATAATTCATTTCACAGAATTAAAAATCATCAAGATCTGAATATTTATATAACTAGCTGATACATATATATCTGAATATTTATATAACTAGTTAAGATATTTGTATGAACAGTGTCATAAAATATATACTTAACTAGCTGTTTAACCCGTTCTACGCACGGGATATCATGAATTTAATTCTAAAACGTGCGTACGAACGCACCTCGTTTGTAACGTTTGACGTACAATTTCCAACTTGTTCCTGTTTATGAAAAGTCACAGCCTTCCATCGTTGCCACAGGTTAATCTCGGAAAATGAAACATTTGAAGTTACTGAAAAAATTAATAGCTCAAAAAGTATTTATCACAAAATTTTTAGATAAACTGCATTAGACAGGTAAAAAGTTGTATTTATTTCTTGATATAAATTTGAAGTCGAATGATTATGCCGTTTTCCAAATAATGAATTTCAAAAATTACCAATGAAGTACCACTTCCCAATGAAGTACCATAACGAAACCTTCACGCGTAAAAAGATAATGATAATGGTTGTTGCTTTCGGTCGAGAATAGACCAAACGATGTTCGCATTTTACTATTTTAACCGTTTTTAACGAAATTCTGTAAATTTGGAAATTTTTTTCTTTGAATAGGCAATAAAAATTCATAAAATCATTACAAAAATGTTAAAATTACAAAAAAGGATAGATGCAAATTATCAGATATGAAAAATAAAGAAGAAAACTGGTACTTTCGTGTTATAGCAGCCACCAAGCATAAAATATTTTTGTTTCTGTTTCCATTAATATATTGTAAATTTGGTACTTTCGTGTAATAGCGGCTTCCAAGGATGAACTGCCAAGAGGCTAAGATTTATCGCCAAATTATAAAGCATGTGTGACATTATAATAATATATGATATATATATAACATTTCTGTACGTATGTGGCCAAGTTATAGTCATATATGATGCATATATGATGTATACATATGACATGTGTATATGATGTATATACGACATATAAGACATAAATAATATGTGTATAATTACGTATATGGCACATAGAGGAGTGTTTGGAATATATATATGCTTTGCGATGATCTTGGCGCAATCATAACTGCAACACTGGCATAATCATAATTGTGGGAGTCGCTATAACACGAAAATATGGTATTTTTTTTAGCCACACACAGGGCTAATTCTTTCAGTCTACAGTAAATTTCATGTTTATGAAAAGTCACAGCCACTCCATATATAAAGGAGGACTCCTTTTATACATAGCTATACAAATGGTTGTTACTGACGATATTAAAAATCAAATTGTCTCTCTGTATTATGCCGATACTTCTGCTTGTATTTCCTTTCTCAGTACCTAATTGCCCTACAGCGGGCGCAGGTCCCATTTAAACAATAATATAGAGGATCCAACAAAGTTAAACCCGTCGTGGCGGACATTTCTAGGATATTCCGTGTCCCTATCTCCAATAGGAATGAAGTTACCCCCCGGAGGGTAAGTTCTAGTAAGTTCCGGGGGGAGGGGGGTTCAGTAAGACCTTTTTGGTGCTCCCCCCTCATGTAAACCCCATGTAAACCCCTTCATGTAACATATCAATAGATAGATCTCGTCAAGCACTATGGTCTGGACCTACTCTCCGCCTCTCACTCCCCCCCTCCCTTAAGAAGCATATTTCTCTGTTTCAACTCTTTTTAAATTTTAGTTTTTCTCAACTTTCTCAGCACCTTTAAGCCCTACAGGGGGCGTAGGCCACTACTAAAGGATCCAACGAAGTTAAAATCGTCGAGGCCGACATTTCTAAGAGGGTCCCGAGGCCCTATCTCCCATAGAACCGGAGTTACCCCCCACGGGGATACATTCAAGGTGTTCAAACCCCGTCATGTAACATATCAAAAGTTTGATCGCTTTTGTCTGGTTCTATTCTCCTCCTCCTTCTCTCCCGTCTCCTATCAGAAGCACTTTTCTTATTTATTTTTTTCAATTTCTCATAATTATTTTAGTTTTTCCTATTTTTCTCTGTTCCTATGGGTGGGTCAGCTCCAAAATTTCACTAAAATTAGCTCTAAGCCCCTAAAGGTATTTCTCCCACCCCCGCGCTTCTTTTGGCGCCCTCCGTTTTCACGTATCTCTCGAGGGGGGCCCGTCAGAAGCGCGAAAATGGGGATCCCTTTTAAAGTCCCATCTCTCAATTGCAAGTGAGGATTCATTTTAAAGGTCTCGTAGCGCACTTGGGTTTTGTATAGCTCCCCCCTTCCCCCCACCGCTCTCTAAGATCCCGTCAATTAATGCTAACTCATCATTTGTTAAACAACTTCTCTTAGCTGTATTCATCATAAAAGCTGCTATCATAGAACTTTTCATTACCTTTTTTAGGTTATCTATTAAGTGCTAAAATGTCTTGAACCATTAAAAATAGTTTAAAGGGTGTCATTAAGCAAGCACATTTGTAAACAACTACCTCGCCACGTCTCAGCCCATTGGAGCCACATCTTTTTACTATTATATTTATTAAAAATACTTCTAGTCACAGAATCTTTTTAAAACTTGGTGTGTCCGTGCCTAATATATTCCGCCAGCCGCACAAAAAATCTTAGAGCGCTAACTAAATTCTAAAGTGGAGAAGCTGGCTTATGCTATCAAACACTTTTTTTTTTGACGAGTTAGACTTGGTTGAAAAAATCTCAACGATAAAAGCCGTGGGTGGCCAATCTATATTCTGCCGCAAGGTAGAATTTTTCCCGCTTTTTATTATGATTTTCTTAAACGGCAACTAAAAAACTACTCGGAAAAATAAAACTTTATGCGCTTATTTGCGAAACGAATGCAGTATTCTTTATAAAAACTGAAGGCATTTTATTCACTCCACATGAAATCGCATCTAAATCTGGTGAGAAATGTTGATAAAAACATTAATCATCCGTTCCTGTCTGGACAGATTCATGATAAGCACCACCTTCAGCAAGTTGCTGAAGCTGATGCTTGTCATCGATTTTCGCAGAATGTACACTAATTGTTTTAGATGGCTGCAGATATACCTATTTTATCGACCATTTTATTGGGCTACGCCAGCAAATACAATATCTAGAAAATCGAAAATTGTATTATTCGCAAACAGCTATTCTCTATGGGAAAAAACGTCATCTTGTTGATAATAACAAGGGATACTATTATCTTCAGTGATCAAGGAACACTGTAAAAGAATTGCAGCAAAGTATCCGGTCATTCGACCGTTTTTATAGAAAACGGATATATATACAGGGTGGTTATAAAATAAGTATCTCTATTTGGAGCTGTCTGTAGCTTGAAGGAATAACCCGAATGAAACCAAAATTTGTTCACATACTATTCGAGAAAGGGGAAGAAGAATGGAACAATAAAAAAAAATAATTACAATAATCGTCAACAGATGGCGCTACGGGTCCTGTCGGTGCAAACGCCGTTGTGATCATTAGTGAAATCAAAACGCGGTTATTTCTGCCATTAAAGTTGTACGACATGGCTCTCAGTTTACCAGAAGACGCTTTAATTTTAAAACTATTCTACGTTAACAGCTCAAACAGTGTAGCTGCTTTACGTGAATTTAGGCGTGTGAAAGAAATGCGTAAAGGGAAAGGTCCTTTGGCATCGTGTGCAGTGAGAAGAATGATAAAAAAATTGGAGGAGACTGGATCGTTTACTGTAAAATGTGGAAGAGGGAGGAAACCAGTACCTTTCCGCATGCAAGAAGAAATTGCCACTGCGAGTGTGGCGTCATCAGGGACTCCGGAAGCCAGTCCTACTGCACGTGGAGTTGCCCAAAATTTGGATATTCCATATACTACTGTTCGAAAAGTCCTAAGAAAGGTAATCCAATTTTATCCGTATAAAATTAGTTGTCATCAACAATTGTTACCAGGTGACACGCAGAAGAGACTGGATTTTGCTTTAATGTTTTTAGCACGAATGGAGGTGGATGATGCCTTCCCATGGAAGATTTTATGGGGAGATTAAGCCCATTTTCATATGAATGGGACAGTCAATACGCAAAACTGCAGAATATAGGTTTCGGAGACACGAACTGTTATTCACGAAATACCCATCCACTCTCCAAAAATCACTGTGTGGTGTGGCTTTACTGCAAGTTTCATTCTTGGTACTTATTTTTTTTTAGGAGTTACGGCCAACAGGCCCTGTAACGTGTTCGGTTACTGCACAAAGATACCTGCGCATGTTGCAAACTTTCTTAGTTCCTCAACTGCAGCAAAGACAGTGCCTGTCTGAAACAATTTTTATGCAAGATGCAGCCCCGCCCAGGGGCGTAGCTACCGTGGAGCAGTTGGAGCAAACTGCTCCAGGCGCACGAATCATAAGGGCGCAAAATTTGAAAGAGCAAAGCGAAGTAAAATTTTGTAAAAATACTTGTAATTTATTTTAAAATTAGGATTAACAAGTTATTATGGATGGATCATACTTGTTGTGATCTCATATTCCTATGATATTTTACCTTGTTTTAACTTTTGGATTTCAACTTCTTGATTTGAAACACGCACTTTTAGACTCGTTTAAAATAAATTACTTCAATTCGCGAAGTTTTAATTCACACCACCACATTGCCACCTTAAGTGACTTTTCTAACATTATTCCAATATGTCTGATTTTATTTTAAATTTTGTCGTTGCAGACAACGACAGTAGAAAGAAGATTTTTAAACTTATTTAAACGCTTAGATACATTTGATGACCTAATTCTCGTCAGATACTAACTTTTTCCAAATGCAAGATGCGAAATCTCATTCATCCTTCGAGTTAACACTGGAACCTTCACATGGATCAATTAGATTAAGGGTCTCTTCACCCTGTGTACCGTGGGTTACCAAGTTACCACTATTATATGGGAAGACATGTGCGTTCTACGTACCGATAGCAGGACTGCCGCAGTCAAAGGGTTAAGAAGCAGAATGGCACAACATCGATTTAGTTCTTTGGTCACTATATTAATTTATATAAAAAAAAAAAAACAGTAGTGTCTTAATTTGATCTGGAGGAATTTATTGACCATCTTATAAACAAAAAAAGATAAAAAAATTACATTTTTTTTCCGTGTGGAAATTAAACATGCATTTGTCAATACAGTTTATAAAAAAGTCTTTCCGGCCTGCACCGGGAGGAAAAGGTAGCTTTCCTATATCTTCGTTTTAAAATTTTAGCTAATGTTACTTGAAACAGCAAGCTAAAATGCAAAGAACCCAATTACAGAACATTCGTTAATACTGAATTTGAATAAGAAATTTACCAAATTAGTCAACTATAGCCAAGTTGGCTTCATTTATGAAGACTTATTTCGATCGCCAAATTTGGCGATATTTCGCCAAATGTTGCCAAGTTTGGCGAGAATTTGGCGCTAACGGATATGAATATATAGTTTTATGCGTATGATTGGGAAAATGATTACAACAATGAAAGATAATAATTTGCGAGAAGTCGCGTTCACTAACACTTATAAATTAATCGTTGGATTTTTGTAATGTGCTATCTTGTTTCAAAATGTCTTGCCACCCTAGAATTTCAAACTGCTGTATAAATTTTTAAATGGCCGCCATCGTGAAACAAAATGGTGGACCAAGCTGGCCAACGAACTTGGTCGAGACATTGGTGAGCTTAATACACACAATTAGTTTCATCGAAATTGATTTATAAATACGAGTGCTATCGCATGACATAGATCAGATATATATATATGGATATATGTATATATATAAATCAACATTTGAACGGAGGGTGGTTTTGGGGTCTGGGGGTCATGATCGGTGAAAATATACCGAAATTTTTCGGAATTGCTTTCCTCCGAACGGCTGCAATAGGTAGCTTTATACTTTTTTGTATCGGAAGCTACCTAATAAGTAGACAGCATAAGATTTTGACATATGACACATGGTCCCTGTCCCAGGACGATTTTTAATTTAAAGATAAGGCAAATTTTAAACGAAGATCATAAGCCTTTTTTTATCATAAAGAGAGAAGGTTTTTCTTATAGAAAAAACATTATCGTCACATGATTACACGAAAAGGAAATGTTCAGCTTCTCAAATGCGTGAAACTTCCTGATATTACTTAGAATTTAATCTAAAATTTGACTGTTTTTACCGAAATAGAAGCATGGTCATGTTAAAATGGCTAAGTCCGTTAAAAAACTTGATTACTATGAAGAATTAATGATGATTTTTTGATGACTGTACATTAACTTAAAACTCCATTGTAAGAGCCCACTTATACTATGATTTTATTTTAATAAGAAACTTCTTAAGCACGGAATTTTATCCAAGATTTACTCAATATACGCAATAAATCTTGAAAATCATGTGAAAGCTGAAGGATGTATGGTGTAAGGTTAAATTTATTTAGGACTGAAAATGAGTAAAAGAAAAGTAAAATAAAGTGTAATTTTTTTCTAAAAGACTTTTTTTAAAATTTGAGACGTAAAAAGATAATTTCACATTTTTAGGATTAATATTGCATGATAAAATGAAATGCTTTGTAGAGAAAACATGATTTTCTCAGAAATTACTGCTTTTTAGTATTAACTAGCTAACACTCCCGGCATTTCCCGTATCCGTGATAATAACCTTAAGTAGGGGAGACTGGTACACAGTTTACCACTTTTTCAGTTCTTTTTTCTTTAACGGACAAATCGATCTGCGTGAAAATATTTTTGAATATTCCTTTATACATTCATCATAATTTTCTCAGAACATAGTTTTCAATACGTTTTTCAAAAAAAAAAAAAAAAATATATATATATATATATATATATATATACACTCATTGCCATAAAAATTTGCGCACCAAGAAAAAGACGTCCAAATGAAACGAAATTTTACACGCGTAAGTACTATTGTGATATAAGTAAGTGATTAGAAAACCAAAGAAAAATGATCATTTATTGCAGAAAAAAATACAAATGAACGGTAATTTTAGTACTCTCTTGGACCCCCTCTAGCGCAAATGCACGATGCGATACGAGTGGGCATTGAGGCATACATGTTCCGTATGATGTCCTGAGACATCTCGTTCCACAGTTGCTGTAAACGCGCCTCGAGTTCAACCAAACTCGCAGGGTGTCCAACTTGCCGTCCCAAAGGATCCCAGATATGCTCGATTGGTGACAAATCTGGGGATCGAGCAGGCCATGGAAGGGTGGTAATGTGGCGGAGGAAGGCTTGTGACATCCTTGCTGTGTGTGGCCGAGCATTGTCTTTCTGAAAAATGGCTCCTGGGAGCCCTGCCACGAGTGGCAACACATGTGGCTGAAGGATGTCCTGGACGTACCGCTGGGCTGTCATTGTGCCAAGGATCAATATTAGGGGTGACCGTGTATCGTAAGCAATGACACTCCATACCACCACACCAGCTGTGGGAGTGGTGTGTCGCTGTAAAGCAAAGGCAGGATTGAGGCGTTCACCACGGGGCCTCCACACACGAACACGATTGTCATCGCTGCTCAAATTGAATCTAGACTCCTCGCTGAAGACGACCTGGTTCCAGTCCGTTGCAGTCCAATCCCGTCATGCGCGACACTACTCCAAACGGAGGGGTGGGTGGGTGTCATTGGCAGCACACGTAATGGGCACCGCGATTCAAGATGTCCTTCAGCCAGGCGCCTTGCGATGTTTCGGGAAGACACAACTCTCTTAAAACGAAAGAGCCAAAATAACTCAAGTTGAGCCGAAATCCACTCATCTCACGATTTGAAAGTGAGCTTCTCATGAAGAGTTGAAACAACTCGAGTGAACGAGTTGTTTTTAAGCAACTCATGATTGAGTGATCTCTATTTTACTCATACTTGAGTTAAATCAAATCAATGAAGGTTAAATCCAGTAGCACTTTAGTGATTTATAATCAATTCAAACTTGAGTGAAATGAGATTTATTCCAGTAATTCTTGAGCGATTGGTAACCAATTCATACATGAATGAAAGCAACTCATTTAAGAGTTAGTCCAAAACCCCTTGGGTGATTTCTAATAAACTCATTCTTGAGAGGAGTCAACTCACTTAAAAATTACAACAACAACAACAAAAAAAAAAAAAAAAAAAAAAAAAAAAAAAAAAAAAAAACTTAGAGGGATTTTTAATTAACTGACTAAATAAAATCAAGCCATTTAAAATGAAATTCAGTAACCTTTGATTTATTTTTATCTACGAAATTCAAAATAACACAGAATTCTTGCCACGTTTTCAAATAAAAATAATGATAAATAACTACCTTATTTTATACTCTATAAAAATTATGTTTTATTATTTATACCTCTGATATATTTTATTACTTATAGCTTCCGAAATACAAGTTCTTTTCTAGAAAGGAGGGGAAGGGGAATTGAAATTCATGGTAAAGATGTAATATTTTATTGTAAAATAATAAATTTCATAAACAGATACAGATTATATTTTTTTTCAAAAAAAAAAAAAAGTAAGTTGCATGTTGAATGTATACATATATGTGTACATTCAACAATTAAGTGAAAAGTGTCATTTTACATTTATTTATTTTGTTGTTGTTTTTGAGCTGCTTGAAATATATACCCCCCCCCCCTTCATCCAAAAAGAGAATTTTAAAGGAATACTTGAATACATAAGAATTTATGCTGTTTTAAATACTTTAATCATGTTTTTTTAATATATATAATGATTATGTTTTCTATGCAATATTATTAGATATATTGCATGATATTTTTCAGTTTATATCAATATTATCATTAAATGTTTTAATCCTAATACTATTTAGGAATATTCATACAGTGAATACACGGGAATGGAGATATTTACCTTATTTTTAACAACATATGATAAAAAAATATGGGATTTATACAGCTTCACAAATCAAGTATATTTATTTTAAAATATTAGAAAAATAGTATATATAATAATAAAGCTACTTTTCAAAAGTTTTCGTCAACATGAAATAGATATTCTAAAGCTTTTCTTATATATTTGAGATACATTTCAAATAATCTAACTCTCAGCAACATAAAATGACGAAAAAAAAACTTATGTATGCGCATTCGAAAAACAAGGCAGGTCAATAAAAATATCCAGGAAAAATTTCTTCAGACTAAGAATAAAATAAGAAATATAATTTGTTTACTTTAAAACAATATTTTTAAAGTCAGACAAGTCAATTTTCAATTTATAGTATTATGAAAGTTAGAGTTCTGAAACATCATTATAAAATATATATCAGGGGTCGATCCAGGAAAAATTTGGGGCCTGCTTCACAAAAATCTATTTAATAAAATGATAAATTCACAAAAATCAATTTCACAAAAATCAGTTTGATAAAATGGGGGCCCTTCACAAAAATCAATTTCATAAAATGGAACCCTTCACAAAAATCAATTTGATAAAATGAGGGCCCTTCACAAAATTCTATTCCATAAAAACTTACTATTAATTATTTATTTATTATTTTGTGATGTTTTAAAATGTGTAATTTGTAAACAAACAAGTTCACCAGAGCGGAAAACTTCAGCAAAAGGATTTAAAAAAGTTTTTATTTATAAATGCTTGGTTCGAATTTGATTAAATGGATTTCAACTTTCGTTGTAAAATGTTATTTTTCATAAAAATATAATAAATTTCACAAAAATAACCTTTACTTTTCACAAAATGGGCCCCAAGAAAA
The DNA here is from genome assembly GCA_963931845.1 of Maratus michaelseni. NCBI lineage: Eukaryota > Metazoa > Arthropoda > Arachnida > Araneae > Salticidae > Maratus > Maratus michaelseni. Next base: position 57,353,463 of record OZ007596.1, read on the forward strand.
AAAAACCTGCATCGACCCCTGTATATAAACAAACGCACAGTATCGCCGAGACATTTTCTTTAAAAGATTAAATTGCTACTAAAAGCTATTTATAAATCATATTTATTGAAACAACATTAAAAAAACTTAAAATGAGAGGCAAAGGATTTGTATAATTATATTTTAGAGCATTTTTTAATATTTGTCTTTCCAACTCAAAAGATCTCTAAATCTTCGTTCGTGTAAATAGTCCTAAATGTTAGGGTTAAGACATATTTGTTAAAAATATTGATATAAACTGAAAAATATCACGCCATATATAAAATAACAATAAATATAAAACAGAATCATTATAAAAAACATGATTAGAGTATTTAAAACAGCAGAAATTCTTACTTTTTCAAGTATTCTTTCTTTAAAATTGTCCCTTTGAACAACGCGAATAATACTTCAACGCTCAACAACGTGCTGTAAAGGCGAAATGCTTGCCTCCACTCGATGAAGTCACACGCCTGTCGTCTGCTCAGCGAATGGTCACGTCAGCCGCATTGGCATTTCAACTCGCCAATGATTGCTTTTTTTATCGAGATGAGTTGTTTAGTATTAGCTCTTCTGGAGTGCATTAGAAAAATAAAAATTCAAATCAAGATGAGTGAAACGTTTAAAAATCAACTCATTCACGATCCAATAAATTACAGCTCTTTTCTGAGAAGCCAAATCCACTCTTTCGTTTTAAGAGAGTAGGGTCCGTAGTGAAGTTGCTTTCTGTGTCTGGATAGCGGCCAATGAGGCAGTTGGCACTACGGGTGCGTTTCGTATGATGTGAGGTTCTTCTCGACGACTGGTCTGTCGAGGGCGTGCCGAGCCTGCTCGCCGTGTAAATGACGTCTCTTCAGTCCACTGGTCCCAACACCTCCTCACAGTAAAATCAGAACGGCCTACTTGACGAGCTACTCGCCGAGCTGACCACTCGGCTTCCATCATCCCGAGGATTCTTCCCCACTCGAACTCTGACAGCTGCTCATATTGTCTTCGATGGCTGCGTAACGGCATGTCTACATCAGCGTTTCCTTTGCAAAAGAAAAGGTACACTCAGACAAGTTCTGCTTACCAGTTTCATACTCCAAGGAGGACGAAGTTCAACGCCCTCTAGTGGCATTACGCAATGCGCAATCACGCTGCATTTCTAATCATTTGCATATCTGCCTGATATGTACCTTCATGCCAAGTTTCGTTACGATCCCACAATTATTTCTTGGTGCGCAAATTTTTATGGCAATGAGTGTATATATATATATGCACTTGTAAAGTGAGCCAGTGTGCCCCAGAAGTGGGGCACACTGGTCCCCCCACCGGGGCACAGTGGACCGCTATTAGGTATTATCTGAAATGCAATATAAATATATTTTTCATTAATCTAATTCTTTTTTATTTCCCCTTTACCCATAAAATAACATAGTAATATAAATTTACAAGTAACATAAAAAAATATTATATTTTGAAAATAATAACAGATTAATACAGGAACAATTGCAATTTAGTTAAAGGTATTACTTAAGTACAAAAAAAATCAGCGCAAATTAAAATTTACAATTGAAATTTCAAAATACTTATGAGTAAGATTGAGCTTGGAATATTCCTGAAATACTTTTGGGTCTGGGAGCAACATTATGAAATTTTTTATTTATCTACAACCATTATTTATCTACAACCATATTTATCTACAACCTTTAATTACTAAAAAATTAAAAATATGATGATGAAAAATTTTACTTTTAGAAGCTCAAAACAACCAATCAAGATAAAATAGTTCAAACTGAGCTAAACATATTTTCTGAAAGCTATAAATAATCAGTGCAGTGCTGTTGTGTATTAGGATAGAAGAGAAGCCTTAAAAAAATTAAATAAATAAAATATTAGAGGGTGGTTTACTGTGCCCATAGGTCCAGTGTGCACCGGTCTTCCCTGTACTTAAAATCAGTGTTGAAGATTTTTTTATTTTTAGGCGAAAATATTTCCACACGAATCTAATGTTGGGGAACCCACTGCTTTCGTCAGCATACACCCTCGAATTTATATGATTTCACATTTTTAAATGAAAATCTATTCAAACAAACCTAGAATCGGAGGCCCCATTGTCTTCGGCAGTGTACACCAGGCGTGCTACGCACGGTCTGGTCTGTTTTTGCATAGTAACATCGAATTTGTATGATTTTTTATTTATTAAACGAAAATGTTTCCAAACTAAGGGGGTCCCATTATAGTGCTTGCTGGTTTAATTTCTGACGCTTAGATATATCAAACTTTGAATTCCGACTAAAAGGTCCTGATAAAATCTAAATAAAATAAAATGGGCACCAGCACCCCACCCCCCCTCCAAACACACATACACTCTCTCTTTTAAAATGCGAAAGAAGATCTTCCAGTGTATTGATAACTTGTGTTGAAAATGTGGAGGTTTCCCGGGCATACGCAGAAACGAAAACCCCTCGGAAAATGTTCAAAAGCGCAATTCTTTTAACAGGGGAAACGCTATATTCTAAAGCACCGAGAAAAAACAAATGTTTGTGGAATCCGTGAAACGACTTCAAGAAATTATTTTTTTTTAAATAGTAAATTTTAATTGTTTTTGAAACCATATTGTTAGAACCAGGAAAAGACCGAGAATAAGTGGGTATCTTCTTCGTCCGAAAAAAGAAAACAACTTTTTAAAATTAGAGTAAAACCATAGAAGATGAAAATGAATGCGCATCGACTCTGATTTTTTTTTCTTTTCCGAAAAACCAAAGATACCATCAAAACTAAAAAAGTACGGTGAATAAGAAGGTATTTTAATTCCTTGATATTTCCGTTCGGGTAGCATATGCGGTAGCCTTAAAATGTAGAAAAAAAACTTCAGAAAACTTGAAAAGGAATCTGAAAACACGAAAACAGCTTGAATTCAGACTTCGGCTTTTTATATATTTTTAAAATAAATATTATTATTATTATTATTATTAAAGACTGTTAAAAAGGAAAGATACCACGAATAAGTGGGTATTTTTTCTTGTATTTTCTCTCGGGAAGCGGATGCGACAGTTTAAAAAATGCAGAAAAACGTAAAACTTGAAATAAAAATGCTTTTTGAACTACTAATTTTTTTTTTTTTAACGAAAGATACGTTTGAACGGGGAATGTAAGGCGAAAAGTTTCGTGTTTTTCTTTTTTAACGAAAGATACGTTTGAACGGGGAATGTAAGGCAAAAAGTTTCGTGTTTTTCTTTTTCCTTTTTTTTTTTTTTTTTTTTTTTTTTTTTTGTAACTGTGTGAGAGATTCTCTGATTGTGATTTCAAAATGCATAAAAAAACGAACGCTTCGCTTTCATATTGCATGAAGATCCGAGGAAACCCGTAAATGCACAGGCACAATCCGCAGAACGACGGAAACTGGCCATTTTGCGATGTTCCTTAAGGTTTTTAATTAAAATCTCGGTTAAATATATAAAAAACTGGAAAATCTGAGCCTCAGACCTATTAAGTCCTGTCTTCGTCTATCCTTATCCAATTTTTCATACCTCTAAATGCGTTAGATTACGCCAACAAACAGACAGATAGATAAACATCTTTGTTTTATTAATACAGAGAGTATGCTGCTTTATACATAGTTATTAAAAGAATCGTTAAAAAAAAGATTTTCACCATTTGTGCAAATATTTTCATGAGTTTTGGAAAAGATAGGGGGGGAGGATGTCGAGGTTTGAGTTTAGTTATAATATTATAGTTGGGAAGTCCACGTAATAATACTGTGCCTAGGCCCTGAAAGTGCTTTAATTGTGCTTTCACAAAAATCTGAATGTTAAGATACTTTTTTTCTATAGTTATAATTACAATCACTACATTGTAATGATGTATATGCATGTATCTTTTCTTCTTTTTCATCGTTTTTACTTTTCATCGAAATGCTTCAAGTAATGTGCTGTCAAAATTAAAAATTTCTCCACGATAGTGTGTTTCTCTATTAAAATTCTAAAATCAGAAATTCTTGAAATGAACAAGAAAAGTTAGCAGGTAGCATTGGGATCATGGTCGCATATAAAACGTAAATCCGGCGCCATTTGTTGTAAATATAAGTAGATACTCGGTACTTAATGAATTATAATTTATTTTATTATTTTAGTTAAATTATTGCGTTTAATATCTTACTGCTAAATTGCCTAGAATTTAGAACAAATTAAGTAAGTATTTCAATCGAAAATAAGTAATATTAAAGTTCGTACGTATGCTTACTTTGAAATAGCAGCATTTCCTAAAAGTAAATTTTTCCTTATTTAAATGAAAGATTCTGCAAGTAAATAAAGGAGACATTTCTTTATGGAATTAGTGGTATCCAAAAGTAAGCCCCCGTACAAACCCTCTACACGAATTTTATACCTAAAATAAAACAAAAATTTCCAAAAATTCCTCAGAGACAAGAGGGCGCATTAATTTTTCTTGCTCCAGGGCACTGAATATGTTGCTACGCCACTGGCCCCGCCTCATATTGGGCGAGCAGTACAACAGTTCTTACGACAACATTTCACAGATGATAGCGTAATAAGCCGGTATTTTCGTATGACGTGGCCTTCTCGATCCTCTGATCTGACGCTATGTGATTTTTGGCTTTGGGGGTACTTAAAATCTATTGTGTACCGTGGAGGTGTCGCTAACCTCAATGACCTTTCTTGTGTCTTACAGCACAATGGTCATGTGGAACCTGAACTTGATCGGCACCGCCCTGCTTAACCACATTCACTGGGACATTTTCCAATAAATTAGGTATGCCATCCGGTTTTGTGCCTTAATTCTTTGTTCTTGTATTGCACATTACATTTCACATACAAAAGCGCCATCTGTCGGCGATTATTGCAATTATTTTTAGCTCACAGGCTATCAAAGCCTGAGAGCTTATGTGCCCGCCGGTTCTGTATGTATGTACGTATGTATGAACATACGTATGTATGTGCCTAACGCGATAACTCTTGATAGAACTAACCGTTTTACTTTAAATTTTGTTTATAGGTTCCTTGTGATAAGGCGCTTCCCTGATTAGTTTTGGAGGTCCATTGGTTAAGCATAAAGGTAGAAAATGGGGGGGGGGCTACCCCCCCCCCATAATTTAGATAAATAGGTTTTTCATGCAGAATTATCCCATTTTCTTCAAATTTTGTATATAGGTTCATTGTGATAATGTGCTTCTCTGAATAGTTTTGGGGGTTCATTGGTCAAGTATAAAGGGGGAATGGCGGGGCTAATCCCCCCTTAATTTAGATAAATGGGTTTTTCATGCAGAAATATCCGATTTTCTTGAAATTTTGTATATATATTCATTGTAATTAGAGACTTCCCTGATTAGTTTAAAGGGTTCATTAGTTAAATATGAGGGGGGTAAAGGGGGATGACACCCCTTAATATATTGTTGATTTCTTTATTTTTCGAGGGGCTTATTTCAAATTCTTTGAATTAAGAGTATAATATACAATTAGTGTGAATAGCCTGTGAGCTCAATGCCCTCAGTTTAACTGGGCAGTTTTCTTTTTATTTTTTTATTGTTCCATTCTTGTTACCACTTCTCAAATAGTATTGTACAAATTTTGGTTTCATTCAGGCTATTCCTTCAAGCTACAGACAGCTCCAAATAGGGATACTTATTTTATAACCACCCGGTATATAACTATAATTTTACCGCTATTCTGACCATAATATGGTCAATATTATGGTCAGAATAGCGTTAAATTACGTTTATGTATCCGTTTTTTAAAAAAACGGTCGAACGACCGGATACTTTGCTGCAAATATTTTACAGTGAAGGAAGGAAGGAAATATGCTGCAATATTTCAGATACCATAACCGTTCAATTCACCACCAACCTTCAACTCTCCAATTCAACTCTCAGTTGAGTAACCCCAGGTTCACAAATGTAACTGCCGGTTGATATTTCGAATTCTTCGTTAACTTCAGAAGCATGGTTATTCTACTCTTGGTTAGTCAACGGGTGGTTGAAATGTGTTTATTTCATTGGCCAAAGGACCACATGACGTAGCAATCGGCTTTATCATTTCTGTCCTCTTTTGAATCAGTTTTCAATAACGAAACAATACAAGAGTTTTGAAAGAGCATAATTAAAGTGTTTACTTTTAGATAAATAAAATTACAAATAAATTTCGAATTAACATTTTGATTTGATGGTTTAGAAATACTGTCGCAGTCATAAGACGCTCATTTTTACAAATTTTTACAGTAATTCTTTTTTTTAGTTAAAGGAAATATATATATATATATATATATATATACAGGGTGAATCTAAACTCTTGGGCAAAATTTTAAGGGGTGATAGTACACATCAAGACAAACAATTATAAATAGGAAACTAAGGGTCCCAAACGTCTTCCGAAGGAGAAAGGCGCCATTGAAATTTAGGTTCCAAAATTTCAAATGATTATAAAAAACGGAAAAATTGGTCGATTCGTTCGCGGTTTTCGCTAAAACTATTCTTTATGTCAGTAATTTCTTAAAACTAAATTTTAAAGAAAAAGCTTTAAAAAATGTCGATAGAGGGCACTTTATACTTTGGAGTAACGAACAACTATTTTTTACCGTTATTTTTTGTATCTGATTAAATGCTTTCAAAAGCTTAGACTTAAACTTAAATTTTGAGCTCAAAATCTGAATCGTTAGAAGTGGTTAAGTAGCGCAAATCGAACTGTGTTTAGGAATTGAAATTTGAACTCCCCTCCCTTGAACACAATTCAGTTATTCCTGATCTTGCTGTCGTAGACCAGGTAGTAACTACTACCCCCTACACGTAAAATAAACGATAGAGAGATGACAAAATTAAATAAAAAATTTATTTAAAAAATAAATTTTAAAGATAAAGTTCAAAAAATGCCGATAGAGAGCGCTTTAGACTTTGGAGTAACGAAAAACTATTTTTTACCGTTATTTTTGTATCTCATTAAATGCTTTCAAAAGCTTAGACTTAAACTTAAATTTTGAGCTCAAAATCTGAATCGTTGGGAGTGATTAAGTAGAGCAAACTAGGGTTCCTATAATATATAGGAGCCTTAGGGCAAACTGAACTGCGTTCAGGAGTTGAAATTTGAAACCCACTCCTGAACACAGTTCAGTTATTCCCGATCTTGGTGTCGTAGAACAGACTGAAACAATGTAATTTTACAACTGGACGAAAAATGTCAGGGATTCGAAAAAGCCAGGATTTGAACCTGGGATCTCTTGAGGCTGCCATGCTCTACCAACTGAAAGATCCCGGTTGAATCTGGAGGGCATAATTCATCCAGTTCATGCCGGGATAGCTCAGTTGGTAGAGTATGGCAGCTTTCGCCAAGAGATCGCAGGTTCGAATCCTGGCCCGGACATTTTTCGTGCAGTTGGAAAATTACAACTGATATGATTTCTTTACCAATTTGAATAATTGTGTTAAAATTAATCTAGGCAGAATCTAGTACCCCCTACACGTAAAATAAACGATAGAGTAATGACAAAATTAAATAGAAAATTTATTCATGACAGACATGAACAATTTCTCCGTGCAAAATAAAAATAAACAATTGGATGTATGCATGTAGTGCGCTTTATGAATGAAGGTTGACACGTTGAAAATGGTACATGCATGATGTTCGTGAGGAATCACAAAAACTGCACGAAAGAGTGCCCACCAGCAACGATGCAGGCCTCACGCCGCCGGCGGAGGAAGTTGCAAACATTAGTGAGTACCCCGGGATCTCCCGGATATCGACTGCTTCGACGGCAATTCTCGCAACCAGGTCCTCGTCGGAGCCAACGGTAAAAAAATAGTTGTTCATTAATCCAAAGTCTAAAGCGCCCTCTATCGGCATTTTTGAACTTTATCTTTAAAATTTATTTTTAAAATAAATTTTTTATTTAATTTTGTCATCCCTCTATCGTTTATTTTACGTGTAGGGGGTAGTAGTATCTGCCAGGTCTATGACACCAAAGATCGGGAATAACTGAACCGTGTTCAGGGGAGGTTCAAATTTCAACTTCTGAACACAGTTCAGTTTACGCTACTTAACCACTCCCAACGATTCGGATTTTGAGCTCAAAATTTAAGTTTAAGTCTAAGCTTTTGAAAGCATTTAATCAGATACAAAAAATAACGGTAAAAAATAGTTGTTCGTTACTCCAAAGTCTAAAGCGCCCTCTATTGACATTTTTAAAACTTTTTCTTTAAAATTTATTTTTAAGAAATTACAAGATTAGCTTTAGCGAAAACTGCAAACGAATCGACCAATTTTTCCGTTTTTTATAATTATTTGAAATTTTGGACCCTAAACTTTAATGGCGCCTATCTCCTTCGGAAGACGTTTGGGACCCTTAGTTTCCTATTTAATGGGACTTAAAACGGCCTATAGAGGCGCTGATCGCAGCCCGTCGGTACAGGAAAATCGTCCCTTTAACTAATGCTAAAGTGCCATTGAAACCATTATTTATTGTAAACGCGTTTGAAAGTGTTAGATATTCAAATATGGATAATTTTTACTTTGTAATATAAACACAGGAGACAAATTTCACAAGAAATCTGAAATTGTGCAAAAAAATAATCATTAAGAACAAATTAAAAATGCATGTAATGCAACGGGCTTTAAAGGGATTTTCTTGAAGCAAGCAGTTATATCTTTTTTCCATCAGATGGCGTATTTGAGCGCTTGAATTCCCAATATTGTTTGTCTTGATGTGTACTATCACCCCTTAAAGTTTTGCCCAATAGTTTAGATCTACAAAAACCACTTTTCAAAAGTAAAAAAAGGCCAAGCGTAAAAAAAAAAAAAAAAAAAAAAAAAAAAAAAAAAAAAAAAAAGTTGTGGCTAAAAAATGGTGTGATATCAAATTTCCAAGCTATTATATTGCTTATTTAACATTTTTCTATTAAATAAGTTATCATATATATAAGTCGAGTGCCTACGTATATGTTAATAGAAATCGTTTTCTCCTGTACTAAATACATCCTAATGAGTTTCTGAAAATTCAATTTTTTTCAAATTATGCATGATGGGCTTGGCGGCTATCTTTGCATATTATTCACAAAATTCTAACCACCCAAATCCGTAGTTAAAATCCGAAGTTCAAAATTGTTATTTAAGCAAATATTTAAGAGTTTCATTTATAGACTTGTATGCTCTGAAAATTGTGTCTTAAGATAATGATGACTTATCTTAAAGATTCATCTTATGATTTATTTTTTAGAGTAATTATTAATTTAACTAGTAAAAATCAATTTATCAAAATATCAGTCTTATCTAATTTATCTGTCCGTAGTTAGAATCTGAAGTTCGAAATTTTTATAAACATATTACATTGCAAACATATTACGCTTTTACTTTAGAAATTCGGGTGCTTAGAAATATGGAAAGATGGCCGCCAAGCCCATCATGCATAATTTGAAAAAAATTGAATTTTCAGAAACTCATTAGGATGTATTTAGTACAGGAGAAAACGATTTCTATTAACATATACGTAGGCACTCGACTTATATATATGATAAATTATTTAATAGAAAAATGTTAAATAAGCAATATAATAGCTTGGAAATTTGATATCACACCATTTTTTAGCCACAACTTTTTTTTTTTTTTTTTTTTTTTACGCTTGGCCTTTTTTTACTTTTGAAAAGTGGTTTTTGTAGATATCATTTCTTTTTTTTTAAATATATTGAACATAATTTAAATAATCTAAACATGAGAAATAATTTAAAAATACACTTTACTTTCAGTCATTGTTTAAAGGGTTAACTAAAAATACCAGTAGATTTTTCAATTAAATTAATTACACTCTTAAAAACAACATACTAAATGTGGCTTGTTATAATACTTGTTATCCTCCGTTAAAAAATATCACTGACTATTCATTAAATGAATAAAAATGGAATATGTACATAGCGTGTCAGCGCTGCATTTGAAATCAAACGTGATATCACGCTCTTTTATTATTAGCACTAGCTGGCTTCGCCCGCTAGCGGGCCCCTAATTTACACCGGGGCCTCAATCCTTTTAAAACCTTGAATAAGATAAACCACGAACCTCCGACCTGGTTCCACGCTGCCTTCGGCACCGGATAATCCCTTAATTTGCACATCGAATTGTATAAACCTGTAAACAAACGAACTTCCGACACGGGTCCGACACTTCCGACACGGACAGCAGTCGTGCTGCGCACACTCAAATTCTATCTTCCACCACCAGGTAGCGCAATCTGTTCTATACGAACCTCGGGCACTCATATCGTTAAGGCTATAGATGTCGAGTCGAATGAGCTATACCCCGTCGTGATCCAGCCCATAGAACCAGAGATAAGAAAGTGCCCCTGGTGGTGAAAAAACGTACTAAAATCGGAAAGCTCTATAGATGTCGAGTCGAATGAGCCATACCCCGTCGTGATCCGACCCATAGAAACAGAGATAGGAAAGCGCCTACTGGTGGTGAAAGCTAATCGCGTTTGGGGGGCAAAGTGGGGGGATGAACACCGGAGATGCATAATCAGTTTAGGCGGTCACAGACTTTTCCAACGATGTATCACATGAGGGATATGTGTGAAATTCAGAAAATACCCCCCCCCACACACACACCTGCATAATTCGATTAAGCGTTCACAGACCTTTCCAACGATATATCACATGAGAGGTGTCGGCAAAATTTAGAAAAGTGTCCCCTTTGGGGGGGGATGAAAGCGGGAGGATGGACCTCGAAGATACATAATATGAATAAGCGGCCACAGGCCTTTCGAACAATATATCACATGAGTCGGGGGGGCGCAAAATGTGGGGGTTTCACCTGTGGTACATAACATGAATAAGTGGTCACAGCCCTTTGTAACGATATGTGACATGACGGAAATCGTTAAAATTTAGAAAAGTGTCCCCCCCCCTTGTGTTGGCAAAACGCGCTCCGCCCCTCCCTATAATTTTTGACGCAGCTTTATTTTTAAAATTTATGTTATGTGTTATAAAATATCGTAAATTTTCAAACAGATAGCCTTATTATACTTCCTAATTTTGTTCACGCTCCTCCCCATCCTCTCCCCGAACTGTGACGCGCCATTCTTTTTTATAATTTTTTTATCATGTGTTATAAACCATCTTAAAGTTTAAAACAGATCGCATTGGAATTTAATATATTTGCTGAAATTACTATTATATGTAGAATAATATAGAAATAAACCCTCCTTTAGATTGTAATTGAGATATATGAACAATTTTTAGAATTTATGAAAGCTGATTTTTATTTATTTATTTATTTATCTATTTATTTATTTTTTGTTTATTTATTTATTTTTTTTGCATTGCCCTGTGCATGTTTGGAATTTCTTAGCAATTTCTTAGATTTACATTATTTTATTCAATTAAACATTGTACTGTTACAATAAATTTAAATGGAAACTTCACTTCTAAAACAAAAATAATTTAACAACTGGATTTCATTAATTTATAGAAAAATGACGTGAAAGGTATTCCTGCGAACGAAATGCCTGTCCTTTACCGGTTTTTTTTTTTTTTTTTTTTTTTTTTTTTTTTTAGAAATAAATGAATCACCTTTAATTCATTTCAAAAGTTTTGTTTACGTTTGGAAAGAAATTTTAAATGCCGATAACTCTTAATGTATACATTTTAGAAGGTACATCTTCCCTCAAAAACTAATTTATTTTTAAAGATCTTTCAAAAACGTATATTATATATTTTTTAAAGCATAAACACTACCTCTGATTACTTTATTTTACAATATTTTAAGAACACGCATTTTATCAGACAATTAAATGCACTAAACAAACACAAGTGAAAAATTGACCTGGGCCAGGACTCGAACCTGGGACCTTACGCATACCGTGCCGCCGCTCTGCGACTGAGCCACCCAGATCGATACGCTTGACGGGAATTTCTCATACTTATTCATGTTGGAAACAGTCATCTGCCACAGTTTGCAGTCATATTTAATTGTATGATAAAATGTGTGTTCTTATAATTATGAAGTTTTATTTTAAAAAAATATATATCTTCAGAAGAAAATGGCTGACTTGCAAATGAAATTTGATGTTGTTATAACTTGTAACTGATTTGTGCTATTATAATACAGACTATCCGCCACTGGCGACCAGTTTGGTCTCCCTTAAATGTATGTTAAGCATTGTAACACGTTACTTTTATTCATAATTTAATTTTTTTCCTTAATCCTTCGCCAAACCGGATGATTCTAATAGACAAATCAAGAACTTTTGTGATCATGGTAGCATTTTGCATATTTTTTGTTGTTATGTATTTCATCTTCCATGATAAAAACCGCTTAACCCACTTAAGCATTTGTCCTTCATGTCCGTTTGCTTATCAGTTGCAATATGTTCGCTAAGGCGGAGATTCTTAAACATATTAAGTAATTTTTCGTAATTGGGTCCATTGCCAATTGGCGTATTTTAGTTAATACGATTTGATGCAATGAAGTCTATTTTGTGAAAGTCTTTAATGATATCCACATTTACACTGAACCATATTGTTGCTAATATTTGTTTTTGTTTTTCGTTAACTTTGGCTGTAGACTCGATTGCGAAAGATTATAAAATCTATCATTATTCTCATCTAAAACGTCTTGAGTAATGTGCCATAATCGGGCTAAATATTATTACACGTAATTTTCGAGTATAGTTTGGTGGAAAATTGAACTTTGGAAGGCCAGTTTTGATAATCGCATTCCCTTTAAACCATATTTTCTGTCAGGACTTTTTTCCCATGACGTACAATCTGATTAAAATTCGCGAACTTCCTTTTAGATGCCTAGTACGACTTTGTTTTTCTCTGCTCCCCTTTCTTGATATAGTTCGGGAGTTTTTATAATAGCGTAATTCTCTTAATTCGGCATGTCTGCTTAATGTCTACTGACTATAAAATTCGTAACAGGTAAAATACGCCGCGCCAACATTGGCACCTATAATTCTAATTACAGCAACCCGTTTTTTCTCTCTATATTGTAACTCTAAAGTTTATATTACGTAGTAGAAATATAAAAGACTATTGAAGACGGTTCTATTGATATAGTAGATATAGATATGTATAGTATATTCATGGGTATGACAGAGGTCGCGCCTGCCGACGGCAGGCGTGCATCATCCGCCGATTCCAGGCTCGGGAGAGCCCATACGAGTCACGACCATGGAGGATCCGGTTTACCCGGGGACCCCCTAGGTGGTGCTCTTCGGCCGGAGAGCGAAGCGGGGGCGTACGCCTACCTGCACTTCAAGCTCTCTTTCCCAAGTGAGTTTGATGACATTTAGGTCGAAGCGACATTAGTGGAACCTTCCCTCTAAGGCCCACTAATTTTTCACTTGGGCGGATAGCGAGAGTGAACCCCAGCCTCGTTGCCGAAATCCCATAAGGGAAAACGGGTCCTCAGCCTAATGGTGAACACTCTCACTTCCCATTAATTTACCGTATATTCATGGGTATATAATATGTGATTAGAATATATATCTCTCATACTCATTCCGTTGGATATAACATACCCCAAATAAAATTTCCATCGGAAATGTCTAATCTAAAAACCATCAATATGATTTTATGTGTTTAGTAAGTGTATACAAAAATAATTTTCTGCATTATTTTACTTTAATTCTATATTATTAACCATTTTTAATGATGGGTCCTTTTGGGTACAGTTGTCGCAGACGCATCGGGGTATCATTTTGGTGCCAAAATGGCGATTTTATGCCTGGCCAACCTGGCGTTTTAGGCTAGATTTTGCTTCGTATGGCAATCTGGTAGAGCAGATTCCGCATGCTTTATAATAAATTGAATATTGTGTGTTTTAAAACAAATTGATGATTGTGTGTGTTTTTAAATAAAATTGTGTGTTTTTTTTAAATATAAAATTACTTATTTCATAATAAAATAAAAGTAACATGCTGTTTTAGCAATCTCTAACAGGTGTCTGAAAATGGGATTTTCTCGCCAAGATGGCGCAAAACAAAAATCGCGCCAACACCGGAGCGTCTGTGACAGCTTTTCCAATTTAAAATGCATGCCGTTCACATTTTTCATTCAAAATAGAAAATAGATAAATAAAAAATAGGTACTTTTCCGTTATACGGACACCATGCCAAAATGTATGCTAATGCATAATGTATGTAAATGTATGCTTGGCGACAATGGTGTCCGTATAAAGGAAAAGTACCAAAAAATAATATCATAAATCAAAACATTTGATTTCAGAATCAAAGTATCGTTTCTAATTTGAACACGTGAAGAATAAAAGCTTGTATTGGCGATTTTAAAAATGATATTGGCGAGATTTGCACCCAAATAACATAAAAGTACTTAATGATGTTATGTATTTTATAAATGTATATTAAATTACTATTTGGAACGCGATTGGTCATTAACAATGGTAAATATGATTGGCAATTAACAATCATTTTAGGTGATCTCTCTTCCTGCCACGTATAATACATAAATATCAAATTAACTGACAATTCGTTTCGAAATTTGATTCATTAAATATTATTACATGACTTGTATTTGTTTACATTCAACTTTGTCAAGAAAAGATTCCGAAGGAAGTTGAGTTGTAAAGCACTTCATCAAGCAGAATTATGGTAAACTTTGATGGTCTTACAGGTCCTGGTGCAAATTACTTTTTTGACACCAGGCAGCGCTCCAAAAAATCATTCATGGAAAACTTATTTTACGAACGATTATCTCCATGGTTTAATGGTTTAATATTTTAAAACTTCACGACGAATAAATCTTTTTTTTTTTTTGTTTACTTTCATGGATAGAGAATTTGAACTGCGAAGCTAATTTGAACTGAAGTTATTGCAGAATATATACCTAATTGAACGTAAGTCATCTCTCAAATATTAATTTATTTTGAACGATCTTTCTTAAAATGTAACTTTTATGCAGTTTATTCGAAAAAATAATTTTGAATAAAAATGGCCGCTTGGCATATGAAAAAGTGAAACGGACATCCCGGAACTGTTGAGGACAGTCACATGACTTACGGTTTTATTTTAGAAGATGGTACATGGTCGTTGGCATGTTTTATCTCTGTTTTGGCATAATTTTTTAATCGCCAAGTTAATTAACAGTTTTTTGCTAATTAAGGATAGAAAATAATATTTTTTTACACTGAATTTTATAAAAGCACATAGATTACGTAATTACTTGTCCAAAAATGCAATCCTTTTTTTATTCTGCCGAATATTAAGGTCTGTAGGTTGTTTGAAAAAAAAAGTTTGACGAAGAAAAAAGTGATCATTTTAAGTATCTCGACGTTTTTAAAAAAAATCTATATCTCTGTTTATAAATCACTTATGAAGATGAGTTTGGTCTTAAATTGAAGAAATTCTTCATTAGATTCTTCTAGTTTTCGTTTTTTTTTTCTGCGACGCTTGGTTTATTTGATATCTGATATTTTAATCTGGCATGTTTTGTCGATTTAACATTGCGAAGTTGATTCCTGTAAATAAGCAGTAGCGGTCTAATTCAGTTCTTGGCGTTGTTTCTGTGGCGTTTTTTTTTTAAGCTTGGCTTGGCAGAGCGACCGCCCTGCTTGATTCACTCTGTATTATCTAAGTTTAATAAACAATTTTATGACAAGGCTAACAGTAATAAGTAGAATAAAAGCAAATAACGAGCTATATTTATTTTGCAAAAATTTTAACTAAAAAAAAAAAAAACATTTTCATATATTTATTTCTAATATATATTTAACTAAAATAATTGATTACAGATTCAATTAAATTTTCTTGGATAAAATTGCATGCTTTATGCCCTATACGAGATGTAAGAAAGTTTTTTGTTTTTTTATTTCATTTTAGATTATTATAATATATATATTTTTTTAATTCCTTGCATAATAATTTTAGAAGCTGTTTGAAAAACTTCTCGTGAAGTGCGAAAAGTTTTTAGAAATCCTCTGAAAAATGTTTCTTTCAAACAAAAATAATTATTTTTAACTAGCAAGTATATATTTGTTCAAATTATTTATGTACTATAAACGGATAAACATACGCGATATTTTAACAGAAAATTCCGTCTTCTATGATTTTATGCTTTAAACAAACATAAAGTGTAGGAGTAAATCTGAAATTTAAGAAAAACAGCTTTTCTTTATTT
Organism: Maratus michaelseni; assembly: GCA_963931845.1. Lineage (NCBI taxonomy): Eukaryota > Metazoa > Arthropoda > Arachnida > Araneae > Salticidae > Maratus > Maratus michaelseni. The sequence goes on from OZ007596.1 coordinate 57,369,592, forward strand.
TTCAAAAGAAAAAAAATTGAATCATACATGCAATATTTGAGGTGTAAGAACATTTGATTTTGAATTCAATAGATGGCGCTACCATTCACAGTAGTTATTTTACCCCTTGAAAGCTTTGACAAAAATCACTATAATCTTGACATCACAGAGTTAAAATATCCTAAAATGCTAAGAATTAAAAGTAACACATTCTTTCAGGTTAATTTTTATTTTAAATTAACATTTCGTTTGCTTATTGCATCACAAATAGCGTTGATTACAAAATAAACGTCTTAGCACTATTCAAAGCGACCGCCATCTTTGTTTCAACTGCACATGCGCGTGTCGACTAACGCGATCTCAATACCTAGGTTCAGTTAGTCGACTCGACTATCGTTTTTAGATCACTTTCTCCAGGTTGAGTTAGCGGAGAATTGGATTTCATGGTCAACCGACAGTTACAGCCTAACTCGCCAGTTGAGGTTGACGGTGAGTTAGCGGGTAAGAGCCGGTGAGTTAGCGCAGAGCCGATGAATATGAGTTTACTGAGTCTGAATATGAGTTTAGCTGATGCATATCGCTCGAAAGCTTGTTAATTTATAATTAAGTTAAGACAATATTAAAATTTTCTATTGAACATACCTGTGTACATAATTTTTATAATTCTACACTTTCAGGAAGGGGGTGAAAAATTATTTACAAAACTCTATCATTACATACTTCAGTCAAATTAAGTTACATAAAAGTGTGCAAAGAAACAACTCTTTCTAATTAAATTTATCTTTATTTTTTCAGTCATTGGCAGAAACAGGTTTTGCAATCGGTTTAACAACAGGACCTGTGATTGGAGGCTTTTTCTTTCAGGTAATATACTCTTTTACTGTTTGAGCCATTCCTTTTTTATTCCTTGTGAAAATATTTAATGAAAATAATAGTTCAAATCTGTTTTTCCTTTTTAAATATATTTAGAGCAGTGGTTCCTAACGAAACCCGTACAAACGTAACTTTACAAAAATTTTAAATGTTAAATAGCATTAGAATAGAAAATGGGTAAATAGCAAATATCTTTGACTGTAGTGTAAGCTTCCTACACAGTAAATAAATATACATAATGCAAATACATTTTAATTTTTAAAATCCCTTCAAAAAGCCCCTTTCTCTCAAATTTAGGGGGGGCGGTCCCTCTCGCCCCTGGTTGGCAATGCCCATGATCAAAATTACTAAACATTTATAAGTTATTACTAGCTATAATGTAAATTTATTTAATTGTAGACATATAATAAAACTTGAAAAATTTAGAAAAAACGGAAAATTGAAATGTTTGCCGTTTTTTTCAAAATTTTGATTCAAGATTTTCGGCAGTAATAGAAATGATTTCACCATAATGAAATTTTACTGGGACATTACTAACATCATGGTGATGTAGCTGTTGCATTTTATTAGAAATTGTATTGGTATAATTGGATAATTTCATTTTCGTTTTGAAAAAAAATGTTTTTTTGCGATTTTTTTAAATTTTGGCCCCCTTGCGGCGGTAAAAGATATTAACCATTTGGTGTAATATTGTGAGAATTTATTCCTTATTACCAATGGCAACTTTCCCGCACTATTACGTTTCGATTATATAAATTTCGTTTTTTTTTCGACCCACCCTATTAAGCAGTCATTCTATTCATTAATAAAATAGTATTTTAAATGGTGTGAAAAATGGTATAAGTCAAGACCTTTCCTGCATTCTAATCCCTTTACTTTAAATATATAGGTAAAGAGTTTTTTGTAATGCTCTAGTTGCAAAAAAGAAAATAATATCTAATAGACATATTTTGTCTCTAAAAATTAAAAAGGTGTAATTTTTTTTAATGAATAAAGGGCATAATCTTATTTTCTACCTTATTGTGAACACTTTTGCAATCTGTATTCTTTATATACCTCCAACTTTTAAAAATCTAAAACGCGTTCCAAACGTTTTGGGAGCACATGTATAAGTAGCTATAAGTACTAAAAATCTATAATTTGAGTAAAAGTAAGTATAATTTTACATTGCCCCATTTTATACTTTATAGATTGCATGTGTCAGTTTTAAATAAATATGGATATAAGATTCGAAAAATTTTCACCCGAATAGTTTGATGAATAAAATATTGCACTTCAATCTTATTGAAGTATACCTTATCATGGATATTTCGAGGCGATAAGCTGTATGTCTCATTTTATTTACATTTCTGATAGCGCAATTATTTCTCATGCATGCATTCGCAAAATCGAAGTAAGATAAAAGAGAAGTAGCTGTAAGTACTAAAAGTACTCGGCTACTCGTACTAAAAAAAATTGTATACTCTAAAATAAGATTGTATGTGTTTTCAAAGTTGAGACCGCAACATTCAAACTATTTAAAAGCTGAGAAAATACTTAAAAAATGACTACATTTTATTTGTTTTTAGTACCCAACTTTAAAATGTATATTACCCAATTTTGTTAATATGCATAACGTTTTGTAGTACTTATGTTTATGATTAAGTATTTACGAACTTTTTCAGCTTGGTGGATTCCAGCTGCCATTTATAGTCATTGGATTGATACTTATTGCTGGAACTGTCCTTAATATTTTTCTGTTCTCAAAAGAAGGTAAGTACAGATTTAAATACCAATGAAATAAAGCTTTATATAAATAGAAACTGCACTTTGTCAATTTTATATTTATGTGATAAATAATTTCTATTTTGTTTCTTTCTATGCACTCTAAAAATGACATTTTGAACACTGTATTTTTTTTTTTGTTATGAAAAGTGGTCGACGGGATAATAGAGAAGTACCGTTTTTAATTAATAGAAAACCACTAATATAACAGCAATTTCCTATCAAATTTACGCATTTTTCGTTATAGCATCTGCCAACAATTAAAAATCCACAATAAAATTCTTACCACAACAATTAATTTTCTATTGAAAGATTTCCACGTGAAAAATGAAAATGAAATAAAATGTTTCAAGAATTAAAAAGAAAGTGAATATGACGTCATATTGGAAGTATAATGAACATTTTCAAAGATTTCTCAATAATACAAAGAGCATAAATATTAGTAAGTACAGGAAGTATGAGAATATGATATCAGCAGGTGAATATATAATGTCATATGAGTTTGAGAAACGTATTGAAACATGATAAAATCTCGATTATGAAAACATTGGAATATTTTAACATTTTGAGGTTCCCTGAATTTATTTTCACAATTTTTAAATCTATTCCACATATATACGGGTGTGTATGTGAGTATATTATAATTTCCACAAAAGTTTAGGCCCCCCAGGGATCTATTGAAATTCATATTGATATTTTATGATTTTAATTTTATTTTCAGAAATTTAAGGATAAACTTCTACCATATTTTACTTCGTAACTCTATGAAAATGTAAGTAAAAGTATAAAAACTATACCTCTTTCCCGGGATAATTTGATCCGAGGAATTTAAAATGATGTCAAACCGGTCAGATATGCCAATCCCAAAACTTTCTTCTATCTCATACATGTTAATGCTTCAAAATTCGCCATCGCACCGCCGAAAAAAATCAATATTTTTCGTCATTCTTTTGTACGTCAGCTACTTGCGAATCGTCGGGTTACCTGGATGCGAGAAGCCGATTTAATATACTAAACTACGAAAAGTCCTCCTGGTCTGTACCAGCAGGAAAAGATAGCCTCCCTATTGCTCGGTTTTGAGATTTTAGCTAATTCCACTGAAAGTACACGAAGCTAAAATGCGCGGAACCCGATTACAGAAGAGTCATTCCCAGTTCTGGTCAATATTGAACTTGAATGAGAATATCGCTAAATTAGACAGACATAGCCAAGGTGGCTTCACACGTGGCAACGTATTTTTTGTCGCCAAATTTGGCGATATTTCACCAATTGTCGCCAAGCCTGAAGAGAATTCGACGTTGACGAATATAAATATATAGTGTTTCGCATGTAATTGTTGAACCGATGGTTACAAAAATGAAAGAAAATTTGGAGAAACCATGTTCACTAAAACTCGTAAATTAAACCCATTTATGGAGGAATCCTGCTGTATTGTTTCAAAATATCAGCCACCATATAATTTCAAACTGATGTACCTCCGCCATTTTTTTAGATAGAGACAAAACAAAAAATGTTCTGGAATCCTTGGATCAAGGACAAACATTTAACGCAAAAAGTTTTTAGGATAACTATTTTTTTAAATTGAAATCTTTAAATGGCCTCCAGCTACAATATCTCCAAATTCAACTGGGACCTACAGGCAACAAAACAAATGCAAAAAGTTTAGTTCAATTATCTGCATAACTTCATGCACTTTTCGATGATACAATAGTGAAAATGGAACAAAAATCACGATCGCAGCGCCACTTTTCGTCGAAATATCCCCAAATTCATCTGGGACCTGCAGGCTATAGTCAAAAACATATACAAAAAATTTGGTTCAATTTGGTCACTCTTTTGTCGAAATATCTTCAAACTCAAATGGGACCTGCAGGCCATAGAAAAAAAAATGGTTCAATTTGAAGCATAATTTAATGCACTTTTCGATGATGCAATAGCGAAAATGTAACAAAAGTCACGATCTCAGCGCCCCCTTTCTTCGAAATATCTCTAAATTCAACTGGAACCTGCAGGCTAGCTCGAAAACATAGAAAAATATTTGGTTCAGTTATTTGCATAACTTAATACACTTTTCAATGATACAATAGTGAAAATGGAACAAAAATCGCGATCGCAGCGCCCCCTTTCTTCGAAATATCTCCAAATTCAACTGGAACCTGCTGGCTATAGTCAAAAACATGGAAAAAAATTGGTTCAATTATCTGCATAACTTCCTACTCTTTTCTATGATACCATAGTGATAATGGAATAAAATTCGCAATCGCAGCGCCCCCTTTCGTCGAAATATCTCTAAATTCAACTGGAACCTGCAGGCTAGGTCGAAAACATAGAAAAAAAATTTGGTTAAGTTATTTGCATAACTTAAAACACTTTTCAATTATACAATAGTGAAAATGGAACAAAAATCGCGATCGCAGCGCCCCCTTTCTTCGAAATATCTCCAAATTCAACTGGAACCTGCTGGCTATAGTCAAAAACATGGAAAAAAATTGGTTCAATTATCTGCATAACTTCCTACTCTTTTCGATGATGCCATAGTGATAATGGAACAAAATTCGCAATCGCAGCGCCCCTTTCGTCGAAATATCCCCAAATTCAAGTAAGACCTGCTAACCATAGCCAAAAAGATAGAAAAAAAATATGGTTCAATTTGAAGCATAATTTCATGCACTTTTCAATGATACAATAGTGAAAATGGAACAAAAATCACGATCGCCGCGCCCCTTTCCTTCGAAATATCTCTAAATTCAACTGGAACCTGCTGGCTGTGGTCGAAAACATATACAAAGCGTTTGGTTGAACTATCTGCATAACTTCATACACTTTTCAATGATACTATAGTGAAAATGAAACAAAAATTGCGATCGCAGCACCCCCTTTCTTCGAAATATCTCCAAATTCAACTGGGACCTGCTGGCTATTGTCAAAAACATGGAAAAAAAAGTTGGTTCAATTATCTGCATAACTTCCTACTCTTTTCGATGATACAGTAGTGACAATGGAACAAAATTCGCAATCGCAGCGCCCCCTTTCGTCGAAATATTCCCAAATTCAAGTAAGACCTGCTGGCCATAGCCAAAAAGATAGAAAAAAAAATGGTTCAATTTGAAGCATAATTTAATGCACTTTTCGATGCTGCAATAGTGAAAATGTAACAAAAGTCACGATCTCAGCGCCCCCTTTCTTCGAAATATCTCCAAATTCAACTGGGACCTGCTGGCTATAGTCAAAAATATGGAAAAAAATATTGCTTCAATTATCTGCATAACTTCCTACTCTTTTCTATGATACAATAGTGATAATGGAACGAAATTCACAATCGCAGCGAACCCTTTCGTCGAAATATCCCCAAATTCAAGTAAGACCTGCTGGCCATAGCCAAAAAGATAGAAAAAAAGTCCTTCCGGCCTGTACCGCTAGGAAAAGGTAGCTTTCCTATATCTTCGTTTTAAAATTTTAGCTAATGTTACACGAAAACAGCAAGTTAAAATGCAAAGAAACGTTTACAAAAGATTCGTTAATACTGAATTTGAATAAGAAATTCGCCAAATTATTGAGCAATAGCCAAATTGGCTTCATTTATGAAGACTTATTTTGGTCGCCAAATTTGCCGATATTCCGCCAAATGTCGCCAATGTCGCCAATTTTGGCGCTAACGGATATGAATATCTAGTTTTATGCGTATGATTGGGAAAATTATTACAACAATGAAAGAAAATAATTTGCAAGTAATGGCGTTAATGTGCTGTTTTGTTTCAAAATGTCAGCCACCCTAGAATTTCAAACTGCTCTATCTCAGCCATTTTTTAAGATAGAGGTAAACCAAAAAATGCTCTGGAATCCTTGTATCAAGGCCTAACACGTAATTAAAAAATAAATTTGAATTTTTAAGTCTATTTATTTTAATATTCAAATTTTATTTGCTTAATAGGCGTATAGCCAACATAGTGAAAAAGTACCCAAGCCGGGACTCGAACCCGGGTCATCAGATTAGCGCACTGCTGTTCTACCAACTGAACCACTTGGGAACGATACCCAGCTCGGAACTTTTTCCACCATAACATGTTGGCAAGGCTACAAACGCAGCACAAGATGGAATATTTTCAGTGAGCCACCAACCCTGGGGCAAGCACGAAATCAAAGAGAATCCAGCATCGACAATTGAATAAATTCATATTAATACTTGGAAATTTTTCCAGAGAAAATTTCTCACGCCTTGCATTCATAATATTCAAATTTTATTTGCTTAATAGGCGTATAGCCAACATAGTGAAAAAGTACCCAAGCCGGGACTCGAACCCGGGTCATCAGATTAGCGCACTGCTGTTCTACCAACTGAACCACTTGGGAACGATACCCAGCTCGGAACTTTTTCCACCATAACATGTTGGCAAGGCTACAAACGCAGCACAAGATGGAATATTTTCAGTGAGCCACCAACCCTGGGGCAAGCACGAAATCAAAGAGAATCCAGCATCGACAATTGAATAAATTCATATTAATACTTGGAAATTTTTCCAGAGAAAATTTCTCACGCCTTGCATTCATAATATTCAAATTTTATTTGCTTAATAGGCGTATAGCCAACATAGTGAAAAAGTAAAGTCCGAGCTGGGTATCGTTCCCAAGTGGTTCAGTTGGTAGAACAGCAGTGCGCTAATCTGATGACCCGGGTTCGAGTCCCGGCTTGGGTACTTTTTCACTATGTTGGCTATACGCCTATTAAGCAAATAAAATTTGAATATTATGAATGCAAGGCGTGAGAAATTTTCTCTGGAAAAATTTCCAAGTATTAATATGAATTTATTTATTTTAGTTTTAAATTTTTAAATGGCCGCCATCTTGAAACAAAATGGCGGACCAAGCTGGCCAACGAACTCGGTTGAGACATTGGTGAGCTTAATACACACAATTAGTTTCATCAAAATCGATTTATAAATACGAGCGTTATCGTATGACATAGGTCAGATATATATATATATATATATATATATATATATATATATATATATATATATGGATATATCTATATATATAAATCAACATTTGAGCGGAGGGTGGTTTTGGGGTCTGGGGGTCATGATCGGTGAAAATATATCGAAATTTTCCGGAACTGCTTTCCTCCGAACGGCTGCAATAGGTAGCTTTATACTTTTTAGTATTGAAAGCTACCTAAAAATATGGTTCAATTTGAAGCATAATTTAATGCAATTTTCGATGATACAATAGTGAAAATGGAGCAAAAATCACGATCGCAGCGTCCCCCTTCTTCGTAATTTCTCTAAATTCAACTGGAACCTGCAGGCTATGGTCGAAAACATATACAAAACGTTTGGTTCAACTATCTGCATAACTTCATACACTTTTCGATGATACAATAGTGAAAATGCAACAAAAATCGCGATCGCAATGGCCCTTTTTACCGAAATATCCCCAAATTCAAGTAAGACCTGCTCGCCATAGCCAAAAATATAGAAAAAAATGAGGTTCAATTTGAAGCATAACTTCATACACTTTTCAATGATACAATGAGGACAGACAGACGGACGGACGGACAGACAGACATTTTGTAAAAATATGTTTTTCGGAATCTCTGACCCCTAAAACGTGTAAATCCGTTGAAAACCGGAAGTCGAATAAAATTTCGATTACAATACTTTCTTCTATTATAGACAGAAGAAAGTAAAAATGATGTTGTATGAAAAATCGAAGTTAATGAAATTTTTAATATGGATATAACCACTATCTTAAAAAATGCCATATTCAGAAGGAAGACCCAATTCTCAGTTGAATGGTAGCTCTCGCATCTCTCTATAGTAATTTGGTGATTATCTATTATGTTAGAAAAAAAATATTTAACACAGCCTGCTCAGTGTTTCTTATTTTTGTGTATCATTATTTCGTATGGTAATTTTTGTCTTACGTAATCGCAGAAATCAGAGATTTACTGAGGCAAATATTATTATTCTGAAATAGCGATAGTCACATGTAAGCACCTTTACGTATTCTGGAATCTTTTTGAAAAGTCATACATATATATGCTTCAAATTTCAAGACAATAAGACTAGCAGCTCCTTTGTGCGTATGCCCAAATTTAGTTGATGTGGGGGACCCTGAACCAGGGAATTGTTAAAATTAATTTACAAAACACACTACTTAAATATGTAGCAAGCAGAGAAAAAGCACAGTCAGATAGGGTTGTTTGGGTTGATTATTGACGGCCAATTATCTACACTTTGGATATAGGCCCGGGGGGGGGGTGCCCTTCGTGGGGGTCTTTCTAAGGGAACCTAACCCGTATTTACGCATGGATAAATCCACGGCTCGAAGAAAACCACGAAAACTCCGAACGATTAGGCCGACGGGCGCGATTGGGATCGAACCCAGCACCTCCCGTCTACCAGCTTCGAGAGCGCACAGTCAGATAGGATAATGTATTTAATAGAAATCCGAATCAGTAAAATAAACAACCAACATATGACGTGCTAAAATATAAACTATTAACACATAAATAGAATTTAAATACAGTCGCCAAAAATTAAAATTTAAATATTTCAAATAAACATTTATAAGGCATCTTATACGTGAATACAACTGGGACCCCTGGAATTTCGACAGCTTAGCTATTCTACAATTGCATTACTGCTGATGGTATACAATTTAAATACAGTCGACAAACATTAAAATTTAAATATTTCACATAAACATTTATAAGGCAGATTAGACGTGAATACAACTGGGACCCCTGGAATTTTGACAGCTTAGCTATTCTACAATTGCATTACTGCTGATGGTATACAATTTAAATACAGTCGACAAACATTAAAATTTAAATATTTCAAATAAACATTTATAAGGCAGCTTATACGTGAATACAACTGGGATCCCTGGAATTTCAACACCTTAGCTATTCTACAATAGCATTACTGCTGATGGTATACAATTTAAATACAGTCGACAAACATTAAAATTTAAATATTTCAAATAAACATTTATTAGGCAGATTATACGAGAATACAACTGCGACCCTTGGAATTTCGATAGCTTAGCTATTCTATAATTGCATTACTGCTGATGGTATACAATTTAAATACAGTCGCCAAACATTAAAATTTAAATATATCAAATAAACATTTGTAAGGCATATTATACGTGAATAAAACAGGGACCTCTCGAATTTCGACAGCTTAGCTATTCTATAATTGCATTCTGCTGATGGTATAGAATTTAAATACAGTCGCCAAACATTAAAATTTAAATATTTCAAATAAACATTTATAAGGCAGCTTATAAGTCAATACAACTGGGACCCCTGGAATTTCGACAGCTTAGCTATTCTATAATTGCACTCTGCTGATGGTATAGAATTTAAATACAGTCGCCAAACATTAAAATTTAAATATTTCAAATAAACATTTATAAGGCAGCTTATACGTGAATACAACTGGGACCCCTGGAATTCCGACAGCTTAGCTATTCTATAATTGAACTGCTGCTGATGGTATAGAATTTAAATACAGTCGCCAAACATTAAAATTTAAATATTTCAAATAAACATTTATAAGGCAGCTTATACGTGAATACAACTGGGACCCCTGGAATTTCGACAGCTTAACTATTCTATAATTGCATTACTGCTGATGGTTTATTAGCAGATAGAAATTTTTATTTGAATTATTTTCCTCAGTATTGTATGATATGATAACATTAATATATAAAATTTATGCGATTAAAACTTTTAATTTTTTTATTTTTTTTTCACTTGATCGTTATTTTAACTTTAAAAATCGGCGTACAAAAGGGGGTATGCGAAGAACGAGTCCACTTTTGTTGCTATTTTCTTTTTATCTCTTTGTAATTTGTACCGGATCCACTCCTTTCTATGCGGTTTTGGTTATACGTTCATATTCATAAAAGTTCCTTCTCAGCATTGTAAAAAATTGCCTCAGAAAACGGTAAAACTCCAATACATGAAAGTCTGCGTGATTTCTCTGAATTTTCACGATTCGATTGGATCATTTCTGCTTAATTTTAGCTTAGAATGGAGAATTTTCGTTTGTGTTTAGCTTCCGATTGAAGAACGTTCAGTGATTTGAGGTAAAATGGACAAATTGGAAATAACGCCAAGAAACGGAAAGTTTGCGACTCAGTCCTGCTTCATTTCAAACAAATATAGCTTAGATTTATATCGTTTTTAGCTTAAATTTCAGAAGTGGATAACAAATAACAAGAACGAAAAATCATGCGTTAAACATAGATTATGTAACACTTTCCAACACTTCCAAAATAATTTTACAAATCTTTACCGTTTAATAAGCTGAAATATGATATCTAAGTAAACAATTTGGTAAACGCAAAACATATTAAAAAACCCAATTTCAGAAATTACCAAAAATATTCGGAAAGATATACGAATTCTTTTGAGCAGTCCTGTATAGGATCTATAGATTTGTATTTATACTACATAGAATGCTAAATATTAGTTCAGTTAGAAAATGCGTAGCACAGTTTAACATTCCCCTTCTAAAATTTTCGTCAATAAACGGAAATGTACTCGAGAACTTTTGTACTGTCCTGTATAGGGTCTATAGAATTTATACGCACCAAGTAATAGACAAAAAATGAGTTAAATTTAAATTTTGACTTGCATTTTGACTAATTTAATTTTTGACATGCATTATATAAAATGCTTAGAAAAAAACAAGTTTTTATGTTTCATTTCCAACTATCATTCCATTCGGAAATAACATTATTTTGATCGCATTATTTAGATGCATTATTTAGATTTTAACATTATTTAGATGAGCCGACCGAAATACTGTTAGGAATCGTGCTCAAATTTCTGAATAAAATTGAACTAGACGCTCGATATTTTATAATGTAGCTGACAGTAGATAGATAACTTTGACCGAACTACTGTGAATTTTCAGCACTTTTTAAGCCCCAGCAACGGCTGAGATGTTGGGGCTCTCAAAGCTGGTAGTCGTGAGGTGCTGGGGTCGAACCCATATCGCATTCGTTGTGAGTTTCCCGTTGTTTTTATTCGAACTTCGCTGTAAATATGGGTTAGGATCCCTTAGGAACACTCACACAGAGGACAATATTTTCCTTAACCTATATATCCCTCGCGTAGACTATCGGTCATTATAAACACCAACCAACAAATCCAGCAATTCCTTTGACGTCACTCCATTTAAAAAAAAATCTGTTGCAATGTCATCACAATGGCTTCATTGGTGTTAAAGCTATACACGCAATTGCGGGTTTGGTTTTGTGTCAGGGCTTTTTTTTTAGACCGCTGACCAGGCCCCTACCTGGCAGGCATTTGCCTAGCTTAACGAGTTGATACCTGGCAACGGGGCGAGGATTCGCCTGCTCTCCGCTTGGCGAAGATGTGTTTGTTAAATCTATAGGCCGACGTGGCTTCAGTGCGTTTTGTTGCTTTAATTGCTTTTTCTTATTTGGCCGGTTGCTAATTGATTTTTTCATGGGGCGGTTCAGCACTGCGCAGTGTAGCGAAGTCATGTCGGCCGGATGTGAGATGCTGGGATATTTACTATTTCCTCGCTGCATCGAACATCCATACGCAATGCCATCGCTACTCGAGTTGGTCTCGTAATTTAGAACCTTGATCTGGTGACGAGACCTTCATCAGACTAGGCACCCCCAGTGGTGTAATTCACAGGTATCTTGGAGGACTTTACACCCACGACGGATTTTACATGCACCGGGGCCATTAGAGTACATGATTCTTGTTAGGGCTTGATTACCTACAGGGAAAACTTCGGCCAGTATATTTGAATTTATTTTTTTGTATTATTTAAACACATTATTTACGCAGAATTTCTGTAAAAAGTAAAACAAAAATTTCTATTAGTTTTTACTGGTGGGGGTTTACCCCAACGATAACTAGACCCTGCTTGATGTGAGATATCCCGTGTTATTGACTGAACAAACATATTGTGACCTATGTTATAAGGAAAATATTTTTTGTCTTAACATCTCTTTGTTAGGTGCGTTCGTAATTATATAAATGCGTAGCACCTATAGCCGTCGTTTGGCCGCCCGTCCGTCAGTCCGCATATAACAGTACAAAAACTACCCAACCGAATGGTTTGAAATTTAATATATATACAATCGTTGCTGAATTTTGTCGAGACATTTCAAATTATATGAAAATTGAATCAAAACTTAAAAAGATATTAATAAAAGGTTTCTTCATTCTATTAAATCCTATCATACGAAATCTATATAATAATATAAACACAAATCATGTGACTGAGGAAAGCAAATGTGGGCTGACCATTTCTTTTTTCATATGCAAGGAGGCCATTTTTATTCAAAATTATTTTTTCGAATAAAATTGCATAAAAGTTAAATTTAAAGAAAGGTCGCTAAAAAAATTGTTAGTTTGAGAGATGAGTTACAGTCAAATATGTATAGATTTGGAGATAACACAAGTTGAAATTAGATTGAAAGCCGAATATCTCAATCCATTAGAAAAATAATCACAAGAGATTCGTTCATTATGAGTTATAAAAATATTAAACCATGGAGGTAATCATTCGCAAAGCAAGATCTCCATGGGGAATTTTGCAGCGCTGTCTATTGTCGAAAACAAAATTCGCATCTGTAGACGTGGCCCACGTAATAAGAAAAACAAGAATGAAAAAACATGCGTCAAGCATAGATTATGAAACAGTTTCCAACACAGCCAGAAAACTGTAAAGAAACTTCCCCATTAAATAAGGTGAAAGAAGACATGTAAGTAAACAGTTTAGAAAACACATAACACATTGAAAAATACAGTTTTCGTAATTACCTTCCAGTGTCAAATAAGTAGTCGAATTATTTTGTGCAGCCCTGTATATGATCAATAGATTTGGATATATAGTATGATATAATTCAGTTCAGTTAGAATATTCACATTTAGCAATTTCATCAATCGATGGAAATGCACTCGAAATCTTTTGTACAGCCCTGTATATTATGTGAAGACTTTTGTACACACCACCTATTAAGTTAAAAGGCAGCTTAAACCTCACTTGCAGCAATTACCAAACGACAATGTATCTTTTTTTTCGTAGCCCTGTATATGAATTTATTTATATTCCACAAACTTCTATTAGTCTACTAAATATAGTTCAGCAGCGAAATGCGTAACACAATTAAAAACTACCCTTAAGAAATTCACTCCCATAGTCTGTAATACTTATGAATTCCCTTGTGTAGCCCTGTATATGATGAACCGAGTTTATAAGCACACACGCACTATGAAAAAAAAATTGTTAAACTTAAAAACGCAAACCAAAGTTCAAAACGCACTTATCACACATAGACTGTAAATATCGCACATGTACTGTGACCAATATCTTTTGTGTGTCCCTGTAAATAAACGCAATGCACAATGCACTCAATGAGAGCAATTTATGTTGCACCTCAGTAATGTCTATAATTTTCATTATGTTTGAAACAATGAAATATCACTCAATTACACTGCAGACGACTTTTCCCCATATAACGATGTGTAAAAGAATTCTTTTGTTTGATCCTGTAAATGAATAATAAATGCTTTGCACCCCATATTCTACAAAAAGCATGTTTAAATGCTCTAAATAATTATATATCAATTTCATTTTGTTTTAAATGACGTAGCGTCATCAAAATGCGCTTGAACCGATTATTCCCCATTGACTGTAATGTAACAGAATACTTTTGATTGTCCCTGTAAAAAAATTATAAGTGATACACACTTCTGTTGAAATAGGGAACATGCTATAGTTAACGACAATAACATACAAAAATTTCAGGACAATCGAAGCATATTTACGGGAGTTAGAGCACGGTCAGACGGCAGACGGACAGACGGCAGACAAACCGAAATCATAAACACTTTTCAACTAGGTTGGAAAGTGTTAAAAAGGCATGTTCATTTCGCTAATAGCAGACGATGTAATTCATTTCACTGAAATAATAAGGATGAATGTTTACATTGTAAAACTAGTTACAATACGACGGCACCTCATTTGTCACGTTTAACGTACATTTCTAATGTGTTTTTCTTTCTAATAGTCATTGTACAACATTTAGCAACTATCATTCCATTTATTTAGATTTTTTTTTCAGTCGGTGATATCCCTCGACATACTATCAGTGCCTTAAAACTGATGAAAGACGTCGACTTCATGATCGATGTTATAGCTATAAGCAGTGGCTTCGCCATACTTACTTTCTGCGAAACTTCGTTGGAGCCCCATATTCGTCAAGTATGTAGCTGTGAATTCATTAAGGGGGACTAAGAGTTTTTCAGATTTAACTAATTCAGTTTTATGTTATTTTTTCGCGTTATCTCAATGTTTGACATTTTATAAATGCTCTCTCGTAGCCATTTTAGGTGCGTTCGTAATTATATAAATACGTAGCACCTATTGTCGTCGTGTGGTCCGTCCGTCCGCATATAACAACGCAAAAACTACCCAACCGAATGGTTTGAAATTTAAGATATATTATCTTTGCAGAATTTTGTCGA
Source organism: Maratus michaelseni (assembly GCA_963931845.1). Lineage (NCBI taxonomy): Eukaryota > Metazoa > Arthropoda > Arachnida > Araneae > Salticidae > Maratus > Maratus michaelseni. The sequence continues at coordinate 57,384,737 of OZ007596.1, forward strand.
GACATTTAAAATTTTATGAAAATCGAATCAAAATTTCAGAAGATATTAATAAAAACATTTATTAAGAAATTTGAATTTTTTTTTTTTTAAATCGGTGCTTTCTTGTTAGAGGAGCTTCCGAGGTTTAATCGTCAAGCGACCGAGATACTTATTTTATGACAAAAATTAATCTGCAGACGATAGAATTCATTTCACAGAATTAAAAATCATCAAGATCTGAATATTTATAGAACTAGCTATAGTACGAACGCACCTCGTTTGTAACGTTTGACGTACAATTTTCAATTTGTTAATATTTGAAACACGTTAAAACGATTCTTGTCGTACTTATTCCAAAAGTATAAATGCCATTTTCTCGAAACGATTTTTTTTTAAAAGTCTGTACCAGAAATATCTTAGCAACTAATTTCCTTAGTTTTTCTTTAAATGAAAGCTTATATTTCCCTAATCCTTGACCTATGTTTTTTTTTCTTTAATTCTTTCGTTTTTTTCGTTTTTTTTTTTAATGAAAAAGACAAAATCTGACTTTTGGTTGAAGCTGATATATTAAATACTAGCAAGCTACGCCCGCTACGCTGGTCAATTTCTTATAACGAACTTTTAATCCAACAAAATATTGACATTTCATAATTCACTTTTATATTTTAACAGAATAATAAGTCTACTATAATTTGTGACTCGTGCTATAGCCAATTTACACGCCAGGACACGTCGCCCTTATCATTATGTTTTTACGCAAGAAGGTTTTGCTATGGTACTCCATTGTGAAATTTGGTAATTTTTCAAATTCAATATTTGAAAAATGGCATAATCATTAGATTTGAAATTTATATCTACAATTTTTTTACCTTTCAAACGCAGTTTGCCTAACAATTGTCTGACAAATACTTTTCGAGCTACTATTTTTTTTCAGTAACTTCAAATGTTTCATTTTCAGAGATTAATCTGTGGCAACGATTAGCGAAAAACCCAGTCGTCAGAAACGCATAGTTTTTTATTAAAGAGGCTGTTGGAGCAGGGATTGTCACCACCAATTTGCCACCATCACTTTTGAAATCGGTTCGGTAGATCTAGAGATTCCATAGAAATTGATATTTAGAATGTTTTTAGAACGCTTTTCGCTCATTTCACGCTTTTAAATTTCGATTTTTTTTATTTTGTTTTTAGAGAGCATTTACATCTTATAAGTAACTACAATGCCAAATTTCAAATTTCTAGCTGCTTCAGTATAAAAAAAATCGCAATTTTAGAACATTTTTTGCTCCTGCAACCCCCTGGAGTTAGTGACAACGACATAAAATATAGCCTATGTTGGAGCAGGGGTTGTCACCATCAATTTGCCACCATCATTTTTGAAATCAGTTCGGTAGTTCCAGAGATTCCATAGAAATTGAAATTTAGAATGTTTTTAGAACGCTTTTCGCTCATTTTACCATTTTTAATTTCGATTTTTTTTTAAATTTTATTCTTAGAGAGCATTTACATCTTATAAGTAACTACAATGCCAAATTTCAAATTTCTAGCTCCTTCAGTATAAACAAAATCGCAATTTTAGAACGTTTTTCGCTCCTGCACCCCCCTGGGGATAGTGGCACCCACAAAAAATATGGCCTATGTTGGAGCAGGGGTTGTCACCATCAATTTGCCACCATCACTTTTAAAACTAGGTTCGGTAGTTCTAGAGATTCCATAGAAATTGTAATTTAGAATGTTTTTAGAACGCTTTTCGCTCATTTCACCCTTTTAAATTTCGAATTTTTTTTTATTTTGTTCTTAGAGAGCATTTACATCTTATAAGTAACTACAACGCCAAATTTCAAATCGGTTCGGTAGTTCTAGAGATTCCATAGAAATTGTAATTTAAAATGTTTTTAGAACGCTTTTCGCTCTTTTCACCCTTTTAAATTTCGAGTTTTTTTAATTTTGTTCTTAGAGAGCATTTACATCTTATAAGTAACTACAACGGCATATTTCAAATCTGTTCGGTGGTTCTAGAGATTCCATAGAAATTGTAATTTAGAATGTTTTTGTACGCTTTTCGCTCATTTCACCCTTTTAAATTTCGAATTTTTATTTATTTTGTTCTTAGAGAGCATTTACATCTTATAAGTAACTACAACGCCATATTTCAAATCTGTTCGGTAGTTCTAGAGATTCCATAGAAATTGTAATTTAGAATGTTTTTAGAACGCTTTTCGCTCATTTCACCCTTTTAAATTTCGAATTTTTTTTTATTTTGTTTTTAGAGAGCATTTACATCTTATAAGTAACTACAATGCCAAATTTCAAATTTCTAGCTGCTTCAGTATACAAAAAAATCGCAATTTTAGAACGTTTTTCCCTCCTGCAACCCCTTGGAGCTAGTGACAACGACATAAAATATAGCCTATGTTGGAGCAGGGTTTGTCACCATCAATTTGCCACCATCATTTTTGAAATCAGTTCGGTAGTTCCAGAGATTCCATAGAAATTGAAATTTAGAATGTTTTTAGAACGCTTTTCGCTCATTTCACCATTTTAAATTTCGATTTTTTTTTAAATTTTATTCTTAGAGAGCATTTACATCTTATAAGTAACTACAATGCCAAATTTCAAATTTCTAGCTCCTTCAGTATAAACAAAATCGTAATTTTAGAACGTTTTTCGATTCTGCTCCCCCTGGGGATAGTGGCACCCACAAAAAATATATCCTATGTTGGAGCAGGGGTTGTCACCATCCATTTGCCACCATCACTGAAATCGTTTTGGTAGTTCCAGAGATTCCATAGAAATTGTAATTTATAATGTTTTTAGAACGCTTTTCGCTCATTTCACCCTTTTAAATTTCGAATTTTTTTTATTTTGTTCTTAGAGAGCATTTACATCTTATAAGTAACTACAACGCCATATTTCAAATCTGTTCGGTAGTTCTAGAGATTCCATAGAAATTGTAATTTAGAATGTTTTTAGAACGCTTTTCGCTCATTTCACCCTTTTAAATTTCAAATTTTTTTTTATTTTGTTCTTATCATTTACATCTTATAAGTAACTACAACGCCAAATTTCAAATCGGTTCGGTAGTTCTAGAGATTCCATAGAAATTGTAATTTAGAATGTTTTTAGAACGCTTTTCGCTCACTTCACCCTTTTAAATTTCGATTTTTTTTAATTTTGTTCTTAGAGAGCATTTACATCTTATAATTAACTACAACGCCAAATTTCAAATTTCTAGCTGCTTCAGTATAGAAAAGATCGCAATTTTAGAACGTTTTTCGCTCCTGCACCCACCTGGGTTAGTGGCACCGACATAAAATATAGCCTATGTTGGAGCAGGTGTTGTCACCATCAATTTGCCACCATCACTTTTGAAATCGGTTCGGTAGTTCCAGAGTTTACACCGTACAAACAAACAAACAAGCAAACAAACAATCTTTACTCCTTTATAATATTAGTATAGATGACAGTCTGCCATTGTTTTAGAAATGCAAAATACAAAATGATAATAATAATAATAATAATAATAATAATAATAATAATAATAATAATTGTAGCTCAAGGAACTAGTCAATAATGTATATATATATATTATATATGGTGTGCGTGTAATTAAAATGAAACCATATCGAGTAAAACAAGTTGGAAATTGTACGTCAAACGTTACAAACGAGGTGCGTTCGTACGCACGTTTTAGAATTAAATTCATGATATCCCGTGCGTAGAACGGGTTAAACAGCTAGTTAAGTATATATTTTATGACACTGTTCATACAAATATCTTAACTAGTTATATAAATATTCAGATATATATGTATCAGCTAGTTATATAAATATTCAGATCTTGATGATTTTTAATTCTGTGAAATGAATTATATCGTCTGCAGATTAATTTCTGTCATAAAATAAGTGTCTCGGTCGCTTGACGATTTAACATCCATCGGAAGCTTCTCTAACAAGAAAGCACCGATTTAAAAAAAAAAAAATTCAAATTTCTTAATAAATATTTTTATTAAAATCTCCTAAAGTTTTGATTCGATTTTAATAAAATTTGAAATGTCTCGACAAAATTCTGCAAAGATAATATATTTTAAATTGCAAACCATTTGGTTGGGTAGTTTTTGCGTTGTTATATGCGGACAGACAGACAGACGGACGGACAGACAGACAGACGGACGGACAGACGGACGGACCAAACGACGACTATAGGTGCTACGTATTTATATAATTACGAACGCACCTAAAAATGACGAAAATACAAATATTAAACACAGGAGATAGAAAATGCAAAAATAAGAAGCTATGAATATGTTATGGATTTATCAGAGTAGTTTTATAAGCATAATTCAAACTAAGTATATGTTACTTCGTCCAATATTGTTGTCTTTAAGCCTGAAAATGACAATATTAGGCTCTTTAACTTATCGAAACAAAACCCCAGGAAAATGGAAATAAATTAAAAGATCCCAACAATGAATTATAAATTTTAATGCAACCTGTTGTGTTTCTGACTCTAGTTGCAGACGCCAAAAGTATGCAGTGACAAAGGGAGCATTTGTTCAATTTAAAGAAGATAATCAGCCAAGGCTCTTATGGAAGCTAGGCATTGTTACAGATATCCATCCTGGTAGAGATGGAAAAGTTCGTGCTTTCTCCTTAAGTGTTGCGACAGGAAACTTTATTCGGCGAGCAATGCAACACATATACACTGTAAACTGAAATATCTGAAAATCAGACATTTAAGTGTCTGAAACGGATAGTTAAAAAAAGAGACACTTTAAGTGTCTTAAATTTTTAAGACATTTGTAAGTGTCTTATTTTCAGATGTTTGAAGTGTCTGAAATAGCGCCATTTTTTTTTAACAGCTAGTAAAAATATTGCCATCTATTGAATTATTTATTAATTTCGATGACAGGAGGATAATCTGAGATTACCATTCGACCCACGCTCGGCTCGATCTCGGGTCCTTTTGGTTATGAAACTAACGCCTTAATCAATTGAGCCATCAGGGCATGTGTGTCATGACATGTGTTTTTAAATTGGAGTAATGGGATGAGTCGGTAGTGTGTAGATATTTTTATAGAATTGATTCATTTTTTGCTGAGAAAATTCAAAAATTTGGAAAGATTTGGTTAATTTGAGATGGTGGTTAAAATTGTAGATCTTTATTATTTATGTGGGGGGAGGAGATATGAATTATACATATTTTCAATTCAAATAAAGTGATTAAAAATATAACAAATTATAGCACCTTGTAATTATATACTTCTTTTAACTGCTAAAATGCGTAAAATAAAAAGACTATAAACAGTAAAATAATTTTTTACAGAAAAAAGGAGCATACAGCAGATATTAAGTATAATAGAAAAACAACAGCCCTGGCAAGATTATATCGAGAAGAAAGCATACATAGTATACATTTCAATGAAAGTAAAATAATTTTTCCCCTACAATCTACACTATCACTCCATTATAATGAAAACCATAGAGGTTGTAACACGTAAAAATACAATATGTAAACATACAACATCTTAACTTTTCAAATTTTTGTTTAACGTTAAACTTTAACGTTATCATTTAACTTACCAAAATTGTGGCTCGAGTTATCCTATGTTTACAAATATGGAAATAAACAGCTGACACCACAAACTGTAAAAACACTCTGATTTGATCAACCTTAAAACGATTGAGGAGGATTGAATTATAATAAAACGACCTGCTGTAATCGGCTGCTATAATCGGCCTTGTGTAATCGGCTGCTCGCTGTAATATCTGCTATAATCGGGTTTCCATTCATTTTCCTTTGACCAAGGGATTATTAAGCCGAATCAACTGCTGTCGAGACAGCTAACAACTGTTGATAAAATAAGGTTAATTAAACGTTTGAAAATCAACTCGTGCAAAATGGTTAAGTAAGCAATGTCATGGCATCGGGAAATTTGATAACGATGCTATAGAAAATTGGGTGTTACTCCATTATCCCGACTACTACTTTCTATAAAAGAAATGAACTGTCGCCAAAATATAGGATTTAAAGCCAAAAGTGCATATCTGTGGTGTCGCATTCAATTGATACCAGATGCGTTACGCGTGGTAGTTATGTCATCGAGTGATCTTTAATTCAACGTTTATCTGTATTTTTAATTATATTTTACCAATTTATTAGTTATTTCGTTGATTTAAGCGTAATTATTAAGCGTAAAGATATTTTTTAATTGAAGGGAAATATTATTAATTACGCTGCTTTAAAATTTGCAATAATAGATAAAATATTTTGTCGAAATAAATTAATCTTACTCTACTTAATGCTTTGAAAACGCGGAATAATTTAATTATTTGTCTTTTTAATATTCACGCGCAAGTATATTTTTTATTCCGTTATTTTCTACATTTATTGCTTTTAACACGTGATCATTTAATTATTATTTTAAAGTTTTATTTCTGTTTTTAGTAGTCACGTGTTAATACATTTCTTAATTGAAAGGGAATATTATTACGTGCGCTATTTTACAAATTAGCAACGATTCAAATAATGGAATTTATGAAATATAAAATAAATCTTCGTCAAAATAATGAAAATTTTGAATAAAAAATTAAAATATAACCTCAAAAAATGAGTCAAATTGAAAAAATAATTGCAGTCTGCACACCCCAAGCTTGTCAACTATATCCTTACAAATTATGGTTAAATTCCTGTGCATAGTTTTCGTTTCTATAAAACTTTTATAAGAAAATTATTTTGACCATCTTTGATTTTAAATATATCTTAAAATAATTCTTCGATTTAAAAACTGTCTACTTCAGCGTGTTTATCGAACATTTTTTTATAAAACCACCAATTTTTAAATTTTTATTTGCAACAGTTTTCTGGATATTGGTCCAGAAAGACTTCAAGGCACAAAATCTTAATTGACAGTGGCGGCCGCGGCGGTGGTTACTTTTTTTTAATATAGAGAGACAACTTTAAGGAATTAAAAGAAGTATGAAATGTGACTAAAGATAGAAGGGAGGGGGGGGGGGGCTTTTTTCTACGTACGCCTATGAGTGCAAATAATTTTAGAAGGACTTTATCTTTTCTGAAAAGTTATTGTTTTCTTACTTATTACACCAAAAATAAATTAGTTAAGAAGGTTCTCAAATTCCCTGCTCAAAAACGCGAAACTTTGTGACACATTTCCTGACTCATTTTTAAACGAAAAGGCATGAGATTGACAGGCATGACTATTGAAGCGATTTAGGATAGAAATGAGTGTTCGATTTTTTTTTTTTTATAAATAAATTACTTTTCCAGTTACAAGCAGATTTATTCTTCTGTTGTCTCACTCCAAAAATTCTGTTCAATACGTCAACTTTGTCAGTATTTTCTGAAAGATCTTTTGTTTTTACCAGAAAATAGAAAGCACTATTCAATTACATAGAATATTTCTGAGTAAGAAAACCTGCCTTTTCATGTTTTTCCGGACAAAAATGAAATAAAAAAATTTGTCAGAAATTATCTTCTCTGAAGACAACTTTGACAACAAGACAGCTTTGAATAGTAGCGCTATATTATAAATTTTTTTAATCAGTTCCAATTAAAATTAACTTTATTTCTTACAGCCAAAGTTGATAAAATCGTGAGGGAATGTGTAGATGTGAGGATCCTGGAAGTAAATTTAAACGCTAAAAATATATATTTAAAATATTCTAAAGGATAGAATATTTTTAGATATGAAAAACTGTTATGCACATTTCACGCGAAAGAAATTGCACGCTTTTTTTCATACACTTTATTATTTAATAATATATACCTCTATATTATATCTCTATATTATCTATGATATATGCAATTTTTAAAGAGGATTTTTATTAGTCAAATGTTTCAGTCAGGGACGTTGGGCCACGCTAAGTCATTTGCCAGTGCCTCGCGCGGTCCTGGGTCTAATCAAAATTTAGTGGATGGAAAAATATTTTAAACAACATTCATCTGTTCCGAAATATTCTCTGATATTGCTGGCATATACAATGGTAAGATTGAATCACAGTCACCATGAATACCACACAATTATAGTAAATTCACAATTCAGACACTTAAGTGTCTGACATATCGTCACTATTCAGACATTTTCTTAGTTCTTTTATACACTGATCACAGTAAGACACTTATGTGTCTTAAATTCAGACATCTATGATGTCTGAAATTTCACATTTATACACTTAAGTGTCTGAATTGCTTTTTCAGACACATATGTGCCCAAATTTAAGACTCCTATATCTGCAGTGTACCCACTGGATCTTGACAATCATAAAGATATATATATTGTCTTTCTGGGCCGGAGGATGTTGCGTTTCTGACTCTAGTTGCAGACTCTTTGGCGCGCAGACGAAAATCTGTGAATTGAACTGAAAAGACTTTTTGTTTATAGAAGAATTTTATTCGATGTTTTTGTGAGTGAGTGAGGGCCCTCCGTGGCCGAGTGGTTAAGACACCATTTCGCTAGTTGCTGTAGAGCGTAGGAGAAGTAGTGGGTTCGACTCCCGTCAACTCCGTTGCACACTCTTTGTGGGAGTTCTGCGCTGTAATTCATCGTAGTTGTTATTTCTTTGTATCTATCCTGTCCTCTTCAAAAAGAATATTTATGTAATTTGTTTATGTATGTGTGTTTCTGGAGATAAAAAATATATGGATCATTCGAGACAACAGCCTTAGTAGCTTATACGTCTCAAAACAACCTTCATTCAAATCAAATTCAAATTGTGAGTGAGATGCACGACGTAGATTGAAAATATGTAGAAGATTTTATATGTAAATATTTAGTGTATGTATAGTGCTAGTATACGTTTTCTGTTAATTAAATGTTTCGTCTAACATTGCATCTTCCATTTAAACAATTTTCACTAACGAGATCATCCATTTAAAGGCGTTCTTTTAAATCCACGTACTGGGATAAGGAAATTTTACGAGATTTACTAAGTTACGTAAGATTTAAGGAATTATTACATTTTTATTTCACAACTGTAATAGAAAATAAGCATAATATGTAACAGACACAACTCATCAACTGGCAAGGTTGCTAGATGATGGTAAATGCAGGTCCATCTATCAAGGAATAGATGTAAGTAAACCTGAGCCAGGGTACAGAAAGAAAAATAATGATCAAAAGAGAAAACCTAGCACTGCCATCTAGCTGTAAATGGATGAAACATAATCTAAATATACTACATTGTAAAGAGTTATTATTGAAAATCTAAATAGAAATAAAAATATATGAGCATTAAAGAAGAATTATAAGTCAATAAACAATTATTAAAATAAAAAAGTTATTAATTATTATTCTAAAAAAATATGGAATGATAAATGTAGGTGATAAATTAAATTAGTATTAAATAAATAGTAAAGAAGATAATAATGAGGAAAAATAAATTATTAATAACAAAACAATAGAGATGAATATGTAGCTATTAAATAAAATAAGTATTAATTTAAGAGGGTACAAGTATAGCCTAGCATGATGTGCCATTATGTAAACTATTGTACAGTCGTGGAAAAAAAGTGAACACCCTTACCAACTCTGCCTCAAATTATTGTTGAAGGAAGTTATTGTTACCAAACGATTGGAAATAAAGTCTACTTATAAATGAATTATATAAAATTTTCTTAGGAAGCTACATAGATACCAAAACAAACACAAACCTTTCAATAGCAAGGCCCAATTTTGACCAAATATTTAAAATCTTCAGCTCAAACTACGCCTAGATACCAAATTTCATGAAATTCATACGATTAGTTTCTGAGACATTAATTATTTTAAAATGAGCATATTTTAGGGGCTGTATCCAAAGTGAAGATCGGTAATTGAAAGTTGAAATGCTACAGAAGGACTAAGTCACTTCTATTGTATTAATACATGCAAATGTGACCATTTTACTCTATTAATATGTTTTGGATATGGTTAAATACGGTAAAATCCTTTTCAATATTCATTTTGTAATGTTTAAAAGAGGTGAATTATCCGATTAAAAATATATAAGGTTATCTGTGGTTAAAATAGTTTTCGAATATATGAATGTGATTACAATTTTATAGGTGTTTTTAAAATGCTTTTGCTTAAATTTTGAATTTATTTTACTCGCTCTTTTCTAAATTTATATGTGTAAAATATCGGCGAATACAAAATTTAGAATAAAAAATAGCATGAAGCAGTATAAGGAAATGATTTTAAAAAAATCCCAGATAAATTGCTTTTTAGTCTGAATATAAATTTTAACTCGATTGCTAATGGCATATTTGTAAACTTTTTCAGAAAATACACAGCACATATGCATTTATAAGAAACTTTACTTTAAGCATATATACCACAGAAAAAGTAAAATAGGTTTATTAGACTGGAGAAGAAGCTAGAAATTCAATTAAAGGTAACAAGAATTAGGAGTAAGATTTTTTTTCCTAAGGTACGACTGTTTATTTAAAAAAATATATCTTTGTTAATTTAAAAATAAAAGCAAAACTAATTTACATAACTGACGTAAAATTATATCTCATGCAAATTCGATATACGTAATTTTAATAAAAAAGCAGCCACAGAAAAAGTAAAAAAAAACAGTGGCACTCCGGGAGTGCCGACAGAAGTGAAAACTTGAACAATTACGTGTGTATTAGGTAGCTTTCAATGCAAAAAAGTCCTTCCGACCTGTACCGGGAGGAAAATGTAGCTTTCCTATATCTTCATTTTAAAATTTTAGCTAATGTTACACGAAAACAGCAAGTTAAAATGCAAAGAAACGTTTACAAAAGATTCGTTAATACTGAATTTGTATAAGAAATTCGCCAAATTATTGAGCAATAGCCAAATTGGCTTCATTTATGAAGACTTATTCTGGTCGCCTAATTTGGCGATATTTTGCCAAATGTCGCCAGTTTTACCAATTTTATCGCCAATGTCGCCAATTTTGGCGCTAACGGATATGAATATAAAGTTTTATGCGTATGATTGGGAAAATTATTACAACAATGAAAGAAAATAATTTGCGAGTAATCGCGTTAATGTTCTGGTTTGTTTCAAAATGTCAGCCACCCTAAAATTTCGAACTGCTCTATCTCAGCCATTTTTTAAGATAGAGGTAAACCAAAAAATGCTCTGGAATCCTTGTATCAAGGCCTAAAACGTAATTAAAAATAAATTTGAATTTTTAATTTTTTTGTATATTTATTTTAGTTTTAAATTTTTAAATGGCCGCCATCTTGAAACAAAATGGCGGACCAAGCTGGCCAACGAACTCGGCGAGACATTGGTTAGCTTAATACACACAATTAGTTTCATCAAAATTGATTTATAAATACGAGCGTTATCGTAAGACATAGGTCAGATATATATATATATATATATCTGACCTATGTCATACGATAACACTCGTATTTATAAATCAATTTAGATGAAACTAATTGTGTGTATTAAGCTCACGAATGTCTCGACCGAGTTAGTTGGCCAGCTTGGTCCGCCATCTTGTTTCAAGATGGCGGCCACTTAAAGATTTAAAACTAAAATAAAGTTACAAAAAGGTTAAAAATTCAAATTTATTTTATACTTACGTGTTAGGCCTTGATACAAGGATTCCGGAGCATTTTTTGTTTTACCTCTATCTTAAAAAACGGCTGAGATACAGCAGTTTGAAATTCTAGGGTGGCAGACATTTTGAAACAAGATAGCACATTACAAAATTCCAACGATTAATTTATAAGTTTTAGTGAACGCGACTTCTCGCAAATTATTTTCTTTCATTGTTGTAATCATTTTCCAAATCATATGCATAAAACTATATATTTATATCCGTTATAACCAAATTCTCACCAAACATGGTGACATTTGGCGAAATATCGCCAAATTTTGCGACCAAAATATGTCTTCATAAACGAAGCCAACTTGGCTATAGTTCAATAATTTGGCGAATTTCTTATTCAAATTCAGTATTAACGTATCTTTTGTAAACAGTTTCTTTGCATTTTAGCTTGCTGTTTTCAAGTAACATTAGCTAAAATTTTAAAACGAAGATATAGGAAAGCTATCTTTTTCTCCCGGAACAGGCCGGAAGGACTTTTTTTTAATCGTCAGGAAATGTTGTATTGTGCAGGAAATACTTTTAAAAGAAGTGTTTTTTCATTCGTTATTATAAACTACTACTGCAAAAATTATATTACAATGTTCATTTAATGCGCTATTGTACATGAAAAATAATGCATATTATTTTACATACAAAAATTGCAATCTATTGCTTAAAACGTAAATTTACAAATACATGAAATATGAAATTTAATTAATTGGTATTCTTTGAAAAGAATACCAGTGAAACTTATGAATTTTCATCCACAATTCAATTATATTATACCCTATTGTATTAATTAATTAATTAATTAATTAAATAACTGGGAACCAATAGCGCACAGTCAAGCATGCCGCGCGCGACGCGTCCGTCCCGCCCTACTATACACAATAAATGTACATACTTATGTACAGAGGTGTCTGTTACAGTAACAGTGTCGCGAGTTCAATGGTTTTATCCCATCTCAAAAAATACCCAACGCGCCTAAAGAAGTTTCCACTTCAAATATACAGAGGTGTCGGTTACAGTAACAGTGTCGCGAGTTCAATGGTTTTTACCCATCTCAAAAAATGCCCAACTTGCCTAAAGATATGTATGTAAAGTGTATGCCGTACTATACACTTTATATGTACATACTTACATACAGAGGGGTCGGTTACAGTAACAGTGTCGCGAGTTCAATGGTTTTTTCCCACCTCAAAAAAATGCCCAACGCGCCTAAAGAAATTTTCACTTCAAATATACAGAGGTGTCGGTTACAGTAACAGTGTCGGTAGTTCAATGTTTTTTTCCCATCTCAAAAAATGCCCATCGCGCCTAAAGATTTGTATGTAAAGTGTATGCCCTACTATACACTTTACATGTACATACTTATATACAGAGGTGTCGGTTACAGTAACAGTGTAGCGAGTTCAATGTTTTTTTTCCATCTCGAAAATTGCCCAACGCGCCTAAAGAAGTTTTCATTTCAAATATACATAGGTGTCGGTTACAGTAACAGTTTTGCGAGTTCAACGGTTTTTCCCATCTCAAAAAATGTCCAACGCGCCTAAAGAAGTTTTTACTTCAAAATAATAATAATAATAATAATAATTTTAATCAACAATAAAATGAGTAAAATTTATTTCTCGAAATATGCTTTTCTGCATACACTATATGGCCAATGATGACCGGTCACTTGCGATTTTAGGCGTTTTGTTAAATATCTAGAAGGAATTATCCTGAAACTTCAGTCGTGTAAACAGCATAGTCGACGTCATATATTTCGGCGAAGTTTTTTTCCCGAAACTCCGTAGGGAGCCGTTAATAAGTTGAAGAAAAACGAATATCTTTTGGATAACTCTGTGAAAACTATTATGGCAAAAGTGTTGAAACGGTAGCACATGCTTAAGAGGCTTCTTTTAATAAACTATGTTCATTTTTATGAGGATAGCACGTATACTCGTGGAGAAATAAAGGTTTTTATAAAAACAATCCTAAATTTCACCAAGTATTTTGCTTATAATTTTCAGAGTTCTTAATACAAAAGAATGTTCTTTTCAGGAACAGTGGCAAACAACATTATATACAATACCCTGCAATCAGAATTTAAAAATAATAAATATTGGATGATAAATCAGCAGGTTTACTAAATATTATTTCACTGCGCATGCGCGAATTCAATCAAAATATACTGTGCATAATATATTAGCTAAATGTATAGAAACTTTTGTGAAAGTTTCAAAAACATAGCTTGAAAACTCTGATAGTGATAGTCGATAGAATAAGCTTGAAATTCGCTGTTCCCAAAAGGAGGCAAAAAGATGAGGTGCGGTATTCCAATATACAATGAGGGACACTTCATTCTTATTATGTCAACTTTCATAAGCTAGTATATTTGGATACAACTCCTCATATTTTTTCTTCCGTTTGGGAACAGCGAATTTTGAGCTTATTCTATTGACGATTATTATCAGAATTTTCAAGCTATGTTTTTGTGACTTTCACTAAAGTTGGTCAATACATTTAGCGAATATATTATGCACAGTATATTTTGATTGAATTCGCGATTGCGCAATGAAAGAATATTTAGTGAACCTGCTCAATTTTCATCCAATATTTATTATTTTTTTAATTCTGATTGCAGGGTATTATATATAATATTGTGAGTCATCATTCCTGAAAAGAACATTATTTTATATTAAGAACTCTGAAAATTATAAGCAAAACACTTGGTGAAATTTGGGATTGTTTTTATAAAAACCTTAATTTCTCCAAGAGTATACGTGCTATCCTCATAAAAACGAACATAGTTTATTCAAAGGAGCCTCCTAAGCATATGCTACCGTTTCAACGCTTTTGTGATATTAGTTTTTACAAGGTTTTCAAAAAGATATTCGTTTTTCTTCAATTTGTTGACGGCCCCTTATGGGGTTTCGTGAAAAAATCTTCGCGGAAATATATGACGTCTATTATGTTGTTTACATTCCTGAAGTTTCAGGATAATACTTCAAGTATCTCTCTAGATATTTAACAAAAGTCTGAAATCGCAAGTGACCGGTCATCATTGGCCCTATTACAGACGTCCCCTTAAATCAGCATCTTGCCATTTTTGAAACATAATTTGAAAACTATTTGGAAGAAAAATTTTTAATTTTAAATGCTTATAAAACATGGCATAATAAATATAAATCCATCCAAGAAACTGTATGTTGCAATTCATATTTTTTTTTCAAAATTAATTTCGCAATTCATAAATTATAAAATTACAATTCAACGTATTTATGTTTGGGTTTTTTAGTATTATAACCAAACAAAAAATTAGCACATTAGGTTTATAATTTCAGGAGATATTAATACAAATATGCAATGTAATTTAACATTATAGAAGCTCTAAATGTTGATTGTTTATAATTCAAAACTTATCATCCAAATGACTTCAAATTTGGGATAGGAATAGTTTGAACCGAAGGTTTAAAATACCATGTCAAAATTGGATGATGCTATAGAAAACACTAAGTTCGGATTGATTTTGATATGTAGATGGTCCCCAAAGCAAATTTTATATACATCATTTAAAAGTAGACTTTATTTCCAATCGTCTGGTAGCAGTAACTTCCTTCTACGATAATTTTATGCAGTGTTAGAGGGGTGTGTTCAGTTTTTTTTTGCCCAAGAATGTACAATAAATGCTTGTAAAAATGCACAAAAACGTTTTTTTTTATTTTTTTTAAATATAATCTTTCAAATTTCTTTCAGAAATCTCGACCTGTACATCCAAATGGCATTTCATATATATATATGTGAAATGTATATATATATATATATATATATGTTATATAAAAATTTTATTTCGCAATATTCCTCTAAATTATTCTAAATTCTGACCTATTCATTATTTCCTTATTTCTTAATGATATTTGTCGGATTCCCTGTAAGTCCGCCCAACTTCGAAGAATAATCCGGTATTTTTTTGTATGCTGCCACCACCGATATGACTACGTGATATCGGTCACGTTATGGTCTCTTTCAATTAAACTTAATCTAACACTTTATTTATAATATTTACACTTAAAACTCGGATATAGCTTATCCGGTTCACCATTAAAGAAAAATACAGAAAATACTTTCTGTGTACTGCTAAGCTACGTTAGTTAACTCAGATCAGAGATTTCTATTAATCTCACACACACTTTTTCTCTTCTCTCCAAGAGATCTACTTCCGATACACGTGTCTCAGAGCTCATTCTCTGAACAACCTCCACACCTCATTCCCACGTTAAAACTAAACTCACTCTCCTGTACCCATCAGAGAACCCTTTGTAAATGGGGCTGGTCCCCTCTTCAGCAGGTGTTCCGTTTCCTTGACAGCACGTAATCCCCTATGATGGATCGGTCTTCTTACAGAATGGGTGAAATCTGTCTTATCTATGCACTTACAATCACCATAGAAACATTTCTTCCACTACACTAAACATTCTTTCAACACAGATCAGGTTGCTCCCCTATTCGATTTAAGATTTCAGTTAGGAGAAGCTTTACAGTACACAGTAGATACACACACAATAAGATAATCCCATAACAATATTTTTTAAGCCTGCAGCTGCCAGGGAAACCTGACACCCCCCATCTTAGCGGAAAATAAGCCTTTTAGGGGCTAATTTTCCTCAAAACTATGTAATATCTGAGAAGAGTTCAACAGTTCCTTGGTAGGTTTCTTCATTATTATAATTACATACACATTTCAGGTGTCTGAAAATTACCTACTGACATCTGTAATGAACCATATACTAATGTGATAACTATAAAAAAATTACACAATAAGCTAATACACTTTTAAAAACACAAGATACAAATACAATTATAAATACACAACAAATATAAAGTTACACTAGTATTACGTCATTTCAATGTCAGGCTGATATTGCTGGAGGCGGTACTATTTTTTCCTTCCAGTCCTTCCTAGTAAACCTAATAGGTACATCCCTTTCCGCAGTACACCCGCTTGAATGGCTAACTTCTGCCTCTGATGTCTTAATTAAATTTTCCTCTAACCAATCAGGCACTTGCCTGTCCAAGTCCTCTTTGTACGTGATAAGAACATTGTATAGTTTTTGTTTCATCTTAACCCTCTCCGGTTTACGACTAGTCCAATTTTTATCCGTTTCTACCAGTTGTACAGGACCCATAAATAATTCCTTATTTTTCCTCAAGACTGATTTCATATCTCCAACTTAAATATTGGTTAGCCCTTTTATTTCAAATCCCTCCATGCCTTTAATTTCCGGTTGTCATCTATCTAACAAAAGAGTTTTCCCACGGTCTTCAAGCTCCTCGTCACTATCAAAAACAATATTAACTACTTTATTTTTAGCCATAAATTCCCTCATTTCATTTTGATACACCAGTTTCTTACTCCCGTCCACTCCCGTCCACTAACTCAACTATGAATGAATGTCGAAATATTTTCTCCCTATCCCTCACACTCACTTCCCTCGTTAACCGACATTCCATACATGATTCACAAAATGTTTTAGCTTCCTCCGCTACGTCTTCCCAATAAAATGAATATTTGATTCATTCTAACATTTTCATAACCGCGTGATGTTCTCTATTTAAGGAAGTATGCGCTAATTTTAGAATTTCCTCCCTTCTAATTTTAGGTATTACTAATTGAGCTACAGTTTCGTCTACTAATTTCTCTTTATGATATAATAACCCATTCACAATATAATAAGACCCTCTTAAATTTTCAGCCAATTCCCAAGCTTTCTCTAAATCATTACAATTCATTTCGGATTTCTGAAAACATTTGAACTGCTTTCCGTAATTTGATCAATCTTACTTTTCTCTACCTCGGCTTTTTCCTTCTCATGACTTTGCAAATTTACCGATCTCTTAATGATTTCTCGTGGTTTAACCCTTACAATTCGTTAGCCACGTCAGGATGTAAAATTACCTGTTCTTTACTATTATCAATTATCGCGCAAAGTACATCTTGATGAATTACATTAGTTTGTCCGCGTTTTGGAATAGCTAAAGGTAACTGAATTAATGGCGATTTCACTGCCTTACCAAATATACCTTGTAAATATATTCTACCAGCCCCTCTTAGTTTCTCTGCTGGTACTAAATCTTTATGAACGACACTAATTTCGCAACCTGAATCCACTAATCCTTTGGTACTTTCCCATTTACACTGACTTCCACCTTCTCAAGTTTATTTAACTTCTCTCCAATAACTTTAGTTATCCAATTCCCTTTTGCTTCGATTCTTGCCATAAACGCTCCCCTTGGTAATTTTTTGATTCCTCGCACTAAGACATTATTTATAACAGCCCTTGTTTCTCGCCCCTTATTATTTTGATTACTTCCCTCAGTATTTCCTTTTGTACAAAAACGTCGGTAATGACCTCGTAAACCACACTTGAAGCAGGTAGGCGTCGCATCGTTAGGTTTCTTATATTCCGGTTTTCTACCCGAAAATGGACTAACTTCATTGTTCCCATTTTTTCTCCAATTGCTGCTAAATCCCTCATCTTTTTCCCTTCTAGAATCTTCATTATTTACATTACAATCCTTTCTTTACCATTGTAACCCTTAGAAGTTACCGCATAAGATTTTTGTGTGGCATCGAAGAAATTATCACATTCCCTAGCAATCTTAGAAACTTCTAACCAATTATTGTGCTGAGTTAATCCAATATGCGTCGCGGTTTCCTCATCTAAAGTATTTAACAACTTATCCGTGACAATTAACTGATTAACCTTCTCATACGTATCTGCACCTCTAATCTTACAATAATTTTCCCACGTTGCTATTAAACGCGATACAAATAATACATGAGTTTCACTTTGATTCCTTCTAGCCTTCTTAAAGTTTTCCAAACACGCCTCTGGTGTCGGCTCGTGTTCCCTTAGAACTAATTCCTTTAATTTCTCATAACTCTCAATTTGTTCCCTAGTAGTATAAATTAACAAATTATCGGCCTTATCTCCTAACATATTTAATAGAATTTCAGCCTGCTGGGTTTCCGGTACCTTTTTTGTTTGGAATGCTCGTTCTAAACTGTTAAAAAACAAATTCCATCCCTCAGTCCCTTCTGGAACTTTGATAAACAAAGTTTTAACGCTTTTAATCAATTTTTCAAGGCTACTCTCATGATTAGATTCTCTAGTCCCATTAGAATTATTTGCCGAACCTTGAATTTTTAGCCTTTCCAACTCTAACTCATGTTCCAATGTCAATTTTTCAGACCTTTCTTCTCTATCTAACTTTTCTCGTTGTAACTTTTCCTCCCTTTCTAAACTTTCTTGTTCTAACCGTTCCGTAACAATAGTGTTAGATAATTCCATAACGGCCTCTTCTTCATATTCGTCGCTCTCCACTATCTTTTTCTTAAGTTTAAACCTGGTATCATCTTCCGAGACTTCAATCCCTAACTCTTCACCTATCGCCTGAAGAGCCACTTTTTTTTAATTTTTAGTAAGAAAGCCATACCTTCTACCGATAATTGTTACCAACCTACAACAATACTTAAGCACAATATCAAATTAATACTTCCTCAAATCCTGCCCTCATAAGTTAGCTCCACATATTATACTATTTAACATATTTCAAATCAATAATAATAAATTAATAAATTTCCTTAAACAATGGTACCCCACAATTTGCTTCCAATAACAAAGTAACAATAATTTCAATTTGATTAGTAGGCGATACAGATTTTAAATTTATACAATTAAATAATAAAATACAATTTACACAATAATACTGATACGTTGCAATTTGAATAAAACACTGATGCCAATCACTACATAAAGATATCCACCAAACAAAAATTTGCATGAAATACACATAAATTCCTAAATTTAATCTCAATAAAATATTCCAATTTCCAAAATTGGTTCTCACATAAAACAAATAAAATCACCGCACTTCTTTTTTTTTCCTCTGGGCCTTCAATTCTTCCTTGAAGGTTATTACAATTTAATTTAAATTCTACCCAAATTTGCCTTCCTCATTTAATATCAGTATTTCAAACTTAAAACAATATCACTTAAATTAAATATTGCAATAATAATCATTTAAATTTAAGAAATTTCAATTATTCCTTCCAACTATTAACACAATGCATTAATTTTAATCATTAATCTTATCCGTTTAAAGAAAAATTAGCAAATCAATTCTAGTAAACACTATTAGATCTTTTTCTTAAAACAATAGTGTAAAATGACTGTCAATACCTCATTTGATTTAGCCCAATTATTATATTGCACATAAATTATCATAAATTACCCATAACATAAACTTAAATTACCATCAATTACACAAAAAACAGTAGGTTCGAGAATGTCAGTAGAGTAAAATTATCAAAATACCTTACCTCATACTTTATCCGCTGGGGCAATTCTCTGAGCACTTTTAACCCGAGTAAATATTCCACTCTCGGGCAACAATCAGTGTGACTTGATTCACTGTACACACAAACACTACACCCAACCACTAGCACTAACACTACACACAGCACAAACACTTGTTCACTTCTGTAATGACGATAGGGCACCAACACTTCCGCTGGACGATCCGGCATGAACACTCTGTAACACGTCTAGCTGGCACTGGTCTACGACGATAGGGCACGAACACTTGCTCTGGACGATCCGGCATAAACTCTCTGTAACACGGCTAACTGGCACTGGTCTACGACGATAGGGCACAAACACTTCCGCTGGACGATCCAGCATAAACAGACTGTAACACGGCTAGCTGGCACTGGTCTTCGGTGATTCGGATCCCGTCGCTGCCACCATTGTCGGATTCCATCTAAGACCGCCTAACTTCGAAGAATAATCCGGTATTTTTTTGTATGCTGCCACCACCGATATGACTACGTGATATCGGTCACGTTATGAGAGGTATGTTGGGAATAAGACGAACTCTTTCAATTAAACTTAAACTAACACTTTATTTACAATATTTACACTTAAAACTAGGATATAGCTTATCCGGTTCACCATTAAATAAAAATACAGAAAATACTTTCTGTGTACTGCTAAGCTACGTTAGTTAACTCAGATCAGAGATTTCTATTAATCTCACACACACTTTTTCTCTTCTTTCCTAGAGATCTACTTCCGATACACGTGTCTCAGAGCTCATTCTCTGAACAACCTCCACACTTCATTCCCAGGTTAAAACTAAACTCACTCTCTTGTCCCCACCAGAGAACCCTTTGTAAATGGGGATGGTCCCCTCTTCACCAGGTGTTCCGTTTCCTTGATAGCACGTAATCCCCTATGATGGATCCGTCTTCTTACAGAATGGGTGAAATCTGTCTTATCTATGCACTTACAATCACAATAGAAACATTTCTTCCACTACACTAAACATTCTTTCAACACAGATCCGGTCGCTCCCCTATTCGGATTAAGATTTCAGTTAGGAAAAGCTTTACAGTACAGAGTAGATACACACACAATAAGATAATCCCATAACAATAGTTCTTTAAGCCTGCATCTGCCAGGGAAACCTGATAATATTTAGTCCTATTTAATGTCCTTTTAAAATTAATAAACGTATATTAATAATTTATTCCAAATCTTAATCTAAAACTTTCAGTTCATTCGTAACTTTTATCAACTATCCAGTCTATAATATTCTGAGGCACGCTAGTTTGTCATTTCGAATGTTTTTTAAAGCCACTTTTTTTTTAAATCCACGGGCTCGCTTCGCGCGCTGCGTTTTTCCCTTCAAAATCAATGCGCCGCTGGGTACGGGGATTTTTTCTAGTTAAAACTTCTCCATCGCACGCCATTCGCTTAGCTTAATTTCGCCTCTCACTGATTGGCTCGTGCACGCGTTACGTCGCTTCTGTAACTTTCCGCGCATTTAACAAAAAGTCTTTGCAGGCATTCGGCGAGCAGGATTTTGACTTGTTTCCCAGTGCAGAACAAAATTTTATTTGGTGTTTGAACGACTTAGAATTTCTAAACAGCCAATTAAGATCCATTCAATGATGTTGTGAATTATAGTCAAACTTGAGGGCTTTAAGCTTGCATATGTATCCTGTAGGAATTGTTCTATCATCTCTCCTGGTCCTGAATAAACTATTTAGTGGATGACTGGCTGAGTTTTTATGGAGAAATTTCCAATTGTGTTCCTTTTTGCCTTCATTCCGAGCCATGATTTTCGATCTACTGACAGCAATCGTTCATCACCTTTATCCAGCTGCCAGTTTCTCGTGAAAAATTAAATCCTCGTTAAAATCTAACAATTAGCCGGTCAGGATGAAATGGACTTACGCACGCCAACCTTCCACTAGACAGGGCAGGATGGTATAAGTTGCGAAAGTTTTGCTGTGTGCTATTGTGCATCTTATATTACAAGGTGTTCCTCTGATTCTTCCGACATACATCTATATCTGAAGAATTGTACATCAATTACTTAAAAAAAATGATGGAATCTTTTATACCTTGAGAACACCGGGTAACTTTCTTTTGAAATTCTACAATGCATCTCGAATGTGACTGGTGAAGGAGCAATACTAACATAGTCTTTTTCTTTTTCTATAGGAAAAAAAAGGTATTAATAACTAACATTTTTTATCAATCTTTCTGAAATAAAAAATTAAACAAGTTTACAGCTTTACCTAACGGAGTTACGTCAGTTTTGAAAATATTTATTATTGTGTGTACTATTTATTATTTTATTTATTTTCGTGATCATTTATTTACGCTCAGATTTTCTTATTTATTGTATTATTATTATTATTATTTATTACAGATGGAGGTATTTACATTTGTTATTTAATTTAAAGTTTATTTTACATTTTGTTTATGTTTATGCTCTGGAATTCTGATATTAAGGAATTACCCTTATGTTAATACGATCTGGATTTGTGAAAATCCATAGTGATAACAAAATGAGTGAAAACGAAATAAATAACATTCCTTTTGATTTCGAATCAGGGATGAATGTACAGTCTTGGTTGAGAAAGATGAAAACTGAAAAATTAAAAATATTTCTAAAATTTTAAAAGGAGAGGCTTTTAAGGTGTTTATAAATGAATGTTTGGAATGTAATACCTTCGATAAAATTACTTATATTCTTACTGAGAAATTTATTACAGTTCATGTTCCTCGATTTTCAGATTTTGCTTCTATGAAATTAAATTATCACAATGGTTTGGAAAAGTATTTTCGAAAAAAAGTTGAAATAGGTAGACAAGTTTATTTATGTGAAACCATAATAGTACAGGGTTTAACAGTTAGTCTAAAGTCAGAGTACCAGAATTATATGATTAGTAATCCTCCGAAAAATACCATAGACTGGTACAGAACTAGTAGTGATTCCTACTTCTCATGTCAACAATAGTAATCATAGGAATAATTCTCAGAATTATAGATAATTTTAAGAATATGATCATGCTCCTAGACATTGGATTCGCCCAATTCGAAATTTTCATGCGCCAAATTCCAATTTTCAGTCGCAGAACAATTTTAATGCTCCAAATATTTGATTTATTAATCCTAGGTTGCCTACTACTCATTTTCAGAGAAAATACCCAAGTAGACCATGTCGAAAGTGTTTAAATAGAGGTATCCAAACAGCTTACCACTTACAGAGGTTATTACAGAGGTTACAAGCTTACAGAGGAATTGTGTATCCAATGTTAATCCTCTACAATCTTATGCATCTCCTCTAAATCAACCACAACCACCTAGTAATAATATATGACAATTAATTGTGTCTCGATATGTAAATAACAAGGAATTACCTTATCGACTCTGACTCAACCATAACCATTTTACCTTTTTAATTTGTTAAATTGTTAAATTCTAAAGTTATAAATATTCCACCTGTTATTATTGGCCAAGCCAAAGGAACTGTTGCAATAGATAAAGCTTGTAATTTATTGTTTAAATTTGGTAATGTGCAATAAAATATTATATTTTTGATACGTAACACTGATTTAAATTAAGCAATATTAAGTTTACAAGAATGTTCTAAGTTTAATTTAGTTATTGGTTGTGCTAAATGTAGAATATTACAATGAAACCTTGTTTCAAATTAATCAAAGAGCATCAGTGATAATTTAAGATTACTTCATTTTAATGTTAACTATGATTATCAGAGAGTTCAACCCGATTATGGAAAGATCTTATCTCCTCAATCCTTTGTTCAATCTAATGCTGATAATTCTAAATTATTTGGGGAAATAAATTCTATAGAAAATGAAACTTTAAAGGAAAGTATAAGGGATTATTTAGACATTTTTTCTAAAAATAAATATGATGTCGGGAAAATTAATATTGAATCGCAACGTATTTTCCTTTAATATGACCTACTAATATCTATGAAGCCTTACAGAACTTCCCCTTTAGAAGAAAAAGAAATTTCAGATCAAATTCAATCATTATTAGCTGCTGGATTAATTAAAGAGAGCAATAGTCCCTATTCTGCCCCTATTACCTTAGTAATGAAAAGAGAAGAAGGTAAAATAACTAGATTATGCGTTGATTATAGAAAACTAAACGCGAAAAATGAAAAATGACGCCGAACCCTTACCTCGTATCGATGGAATTTTGGTTAAATTGAGTAATGCACAGTATTTTTCAACTTTAGATTTAGCTTCTAGCTACTGGCACATACACATCCATCCATCTGATACTGAAAAATTGGCTTTTGCTACCAACTCTGGTCTCTTTGAGTGGTTGGTTATGCACTTCGGTATTAAAATAGGCTCCCCGGTATTTAATAGAACCCTTAGGAGAATACTTACTAAATACAAAATAGATTTTGCTTACCATTATTTTGATGATATTATTTTTTCTTCCTCATTAGAAGAACACATGCAAATTTAAACTAAATCTTTAAACTATGTAGACTTCAAAACATTAATTTTAAATTATCTAAATGCAATTTTGTTCAAAATACAATTAATTTCTTAGGATATACAATCCAGAATGGCACTTTAACTCCTGCTAACGCTATTATTGAAGTAATAAAAAAGTTAAAACATCCTTCAAATGTAAAAGAACTTCAGAGATTCTTAGGATCTATCAATGTTTATCATAAGTTTATAGATAAATATGCAGAAATTCGATGATCTCTTAATAGATTAGTCAAGAAAAATACATTATGGGAGTAGAATACAGATTGTCAAGATTCTTTTGAAAAATTAAAAGATGCGTTAATTGCTAAACCTATCTTAAAAATTTATGACCTTAATTTATCCCGTCATATGTTTGTTAATGCTTCACAAGTGGCAGTAGATAGAGTAATTAAACAGTCAGATAGTAATAATTTTTTACATCCAACTGCTTATTACTCTAGAGGATTGAGGAGTTATGAGAAAAATTAATTTATTACAGAATTATCGTGTCTTGCCTTAGACACCTTAGACAAATTTTACCACTACTTCCATGGTGTTAAATTTACCATTCACACCGATCATGCGTCTCTTGTATGGTTAAGAAATGTCAAACATTTAAGAGGAAGATTATTCAGATGGTCTTTGAAATTGAGCATGTTTGAATATAATATAGTATAGGAAAAGGGATCCACAAATGTCGAAGCCGATATGTTGTCGAGAAACCCAGTTTCATATTTTATTCAACCACTTTCTTTTCTTCTGGACGTTAAAGAAATTATAGAGAGGCAGGAAAAATATAATGTGTGTGGTAAAAATTATCTAAATGAAAATGGACTTAGATAATTAACCCTTCTTTGCATGAGTTTTTCTTTTACAATTGTTTTTTATACCTATATTAAATATTAGACACCAGAAATTTTAAGATAGATTTTTAAGTTTGTTCAGCAACATAGTTCATGGGAAATTTACTAGATTAATATTTCTATATAAATATAGCGGTGGCGAAGAAGTCGATTTATTTATTAAAAGTTAAATAAACAGTGATGGAAATTTCCATCACAATGCAAAGAAGGGTTAAAAAAATGATTTCTAAAAATAGTAGTCCCCATGTCTTTAAGGAAAAAAATACTTAATGCTGATCATGAGAAATTTGGTCATCCTGGTATCAAAAAATGTTAAATTTAATCTCTCCTAATTATTATTGGTCTGACATGACTCAAGATATAACCAATTTTGCAAACCATTGTGACATTTGTCAAAAGAATAAAAAACCCAGACAGAAAAAATTTGTCTTATTACAAGCTATGCCAACCACAGATCAACCTTTTGAATGTCTTTCCGTTGAAACTGTGGGAGGATTCAATTATTATAACTCCACCAAAAAATATCTACATATCATCATAGACCATGCAACTAGATATATTTGGCCATTTCCCTCAAACAGTTTTACCACAGAAACATACACAAATTGAAATTGTTTAAAACAAGTCTTCAATATTCAATTTCCTCAACAATTATTCTGTTTCAACAAAATTTTTAATATACATGGTCTTCAAAAGGTATTAAGTGATAGGAATGCAGCCTTTACTTTACCTAGATTTAAAAAAAAATTGCGGAATCACAATATTAAGCAGCGTTTAACGTCTACACATCTTCCACAAACGAATGGAAAGTGTGAAAGCGTCAATCAATAAATAGTTACTAGATTAATGTGTAAAGTTAATTCTACCACCTCCAAAATTCCTTGGACCAAACTTCTGACAGAAGTAGTTAATGAATACAATAATACACCCCATTCCACAACCAAATTTCCTTCTGCTTATTTACTTTTTGGTAAATTACCCTATGATTCCCCCTCTTAAGCAAAATTATTACCCTCCTGTCCAAGGAGCCCTCAACATTGCTAAAAAACGCACTGATGAATTTTATTGGAAAAGAAAAATATTATGATAGAAATTATGTGGAGCCAAAATTTGAGATAGGTGTTCATGTTATCTATGAAGCGTTCCATTATCCCAATACCAGAAAGCTCTCACAAGTTTTTAATGGTCCCTATCAAATCATTAAAAACTTATCTGATGTAAATGTTGAAATTAATTGACAGACTCAAAATAAAATTACTGAAATAGTCCATGTATCAGAATTACGCCCTTATTACCCTCCTGACCAACTAAAGTTATAACATGAGCAGCAACAAACTAATGTTAAATCCATAGCTTAATATTAAACCTATATAGTCAAAAACTAACTAAAATTAATGAAATCAAATTATAATTGACTAATCAATTCTCTTCTGTATAACAGGACATTATTATTATGCTGTTGTTATTTATTATATCATACAAGATTATAAGAGAGAATATTGTTGAGAATAGAGATAAAAGAGAATAATTAGTAGTAAATTGTTGATGATAAAAAATAACATCTTGCTAGCAAAACATCTAAAAAAATTACTAGATATCTAACTAATTGAGCCTTACCAGCTCACGAAATCTTGTTAACTGATTGGACTTTACTTGCTGAGTACACTTTAATAATTTACTGAACTTTAGAAACTGATGGAACTTTACTAGTTATTTGAACTTTGATAATTAACTGGAATTATCCTGCTAAAGAATCAATACATGGTATTGCCGTAAACTGTATTGCTGTCAAGTATTATCCTTCGTATTAGTATCTTCCTTCATATCCATACAAAAAACTTGTATTGAAAATGAAAAGTCTATATGACAGAAAAACTTTTTTACTTATTAAGATGACTATTAAAGAAAAAAGTTTTGGTTCATTTTATATTCATACTTTTCAGTATTTATGTTTAAGGAGTGAAAAAAGTACTATTTGTAACAAAAATATTTATATTGTAATTGTATTTAAACAATTCCCTCAGGTTCGCGTTTACAAAACTAATTATTGATTTGGCTTTAACAAAATCAGAGAATTTTTGACATTAAGTAGAATACCAGATAACTGTATTGTAATCCGAATTCTTGCTTCCTTAAATGAACTTGTAGATCATCGGATCTACCAGCTCATTGGTTTTTAGCGGGGGGATATAAAGTTATATAAAAATTTTATTTCGCAATATTTCTTTAAAATATTCTAAATTCTGACCTATTCATTATGTCCTTATTTCTTAATAATATTTATTCCTATTTAATATCCTTTTAAAATTAATAACACGTATATTAATAATTATCTTATTCCAAATCTTAATCTAAAACTGTAAGTTCATTCGTAACTTTTATCAAATATCCAATCTATAATATTCTGAGAGACGCTAATTTGTCGTTTCTAATGTTTTTAAAAGCCATTATTTTTATTCCACGGGCTCGCTTCGCGAGCTGCGTTTTTCACTTCAAAATCAAAGCGCCTCTGGGTACGGGGATTCCTTCTTGTTAAAAATTCTCCATCGCACGTCATTAGCTTAGCTTAATTTCGCCTCTCACTGATTGGCTCGGTAGTATATTTGGGTAGGGGGATTTTATTAAATTCGATTTTTTTTGTAATTTTTTGTATAATTTTGTATAATTTTTTCTGTAATATGTGCCCACACTCCCTGATAATATTTTCTCTTTTAGAATTTTTATACATAAAAAATGCTCAAACTAATAAATGAAAATGAATGTTTGATCCCTGATGAATAAAGAAAAGTGGATAATTATGTAACAGAGTTGTTTGATTTAACTTTATTAAATTTGACCTTATAAATTTTGAAGAACATAAACGTTTAATAAGATGACAGTGATTTAGAAGAATACCTCTCTAAACTGAAATATGTATAAATAGGAAATTAAGGTAGTAAAATTAATCACATTAAATAGAAAATCATTTCGTTTATCATAGATATTAACAAAGTATTAATAAGTATAATAGTAATATTTACTTCCATAATATTTATAACATAATTATATGTAGGGGGTATATATTAGTAAGGCTAAATTCTAAATTAGAAATATAAGCTACAGGAGGAGATGCAGCTTGATTATCATTAAGAGAAAACTAGATTTATCATCTATATAGCTATAGAGTAAAATATCATTGTTAACAAACTTTCTTTCATAGAAATAAAGATTTAAGTTTGATAACATGCTGGAAGTAGTTGTACATTGTGGGATGCTCTGATTCTTAAGAAAAATAGCATTATTTTGGACAATAGTTATGATAGAGTAAAAAATTTGTTAAAGATTTGGAGTAATTGATATCAATATTATAAGGTAAATGTAATGATGAGGAATATTCTATAAATAATGAATGAATAGTACAATGTAAATCCGCGAAAATGATATGCTTAATTATTTATTTAACGCGCTTTTCGTTTCGCTGGTTTTAGAGGAATCCACCCAGACAAGACTCCAGTACCGTTAAGCACCACAGAACTTGCAATAAGAAAAAAAAATGATTCATGCTTTTTGAAAACAAATTAATAAAATTTTCCTTTTGAAAGTTCAAAATATAGCCGAACTCGGTTCATACGAGAAGCAAGAGAATTATAAAATTCCTCTTACTAATTGTTACTCATAATATACGGGGAGATAGTCATAAAAAGCTTAAAAACACACATATAATTAAACTAATTACTACTAATAATTGCTCTAATTAGCTCAATGTTAAAAATTAACTTAATAACATAAAGTTAATATAAAATATTCAGTTTTACTTTTCTGAATGTCATTTCATGGTGACGGGTCTTTTCTTTGTACAAAATCTCAGTACAGAAGTTAAAACCTCTAAAGAACAAGTAATTGGACATGGACCAAAGGACAAGAATTGTACTTACAGTAATGCAACACCTCTCTTTTGTTTTTCACGGATAAACATGGCTAACATTCTAATAGTCACTAAAATTTTTGAGCTATTAATTTCACATACCCTTTTCATTTTGACAGCGCAATACGTGATATGGATAAGTTGGTTAATATGGTATAGAGTTAAATAAAGAAAAAAAAATAAAAGTTTCCTTCTGATCTTTATCTCTCACTCCTTTCTTTCATTCTTTCAAAACCTCTGGATAATTCTTCACATTCACTTGGATGAAAGGAAGGTCGCTTGAACATTGAAATTCTGTCTGGTAAAACTGATATATTACTATCATTTTGATATACAGCTGTGAAGTAGAAATATTATCGCTAAGAGAGAGCAGTGTTCAATAAGAGAGGAGATTTCTCTCCTAATTCTACACTATTTTTCAACGAAAATCACATTGAATTCAACTAATTTTTTACTTGTATAAGCCATGATATTACTTTTACAACTCAAATAAACCGTGAAAATCTTAAATCGTGAACCATTATTAAAGTACAAATTGCTCATTTTAACCGGGTCCTTGTTTTAACCGTTCAACACTGTAAGGTAAAGCTAGGAGAGTCTGCGAACAATTCAAAAGAATAACAATAAAAAATCTAAATATTAATTTTTTGCTAAACTATCCATGAGTAATTTTTACTTCATTTGTTTTGATGCGTTTTCATTGCTATTTTGTTGTAATATTGTAATTTAATAGAACAGTTGTAATAAAACCAAGAAAGTTATTTTGCGCAATCTGTCCTAACAGGGTTGGTGTGATTGCGCACATGGGTAGGAGAGATTGTAACTAATAATAACTACAATTAAATTGTTAACAATAATAATTACACTTAAATGACATTGTTGTAAGGCTTTTGTGAACAAATATTATTGTATTAGGAGTGAATATTTCAACTTAATGATTAAAGAAACAGAAAAAGGAAATAATTTAAAAATCGATTAAAAATTTCTAATTAAAGGAAAAAAATAAAGAATTAGAAAAAGCAAGTCCAGATAAATTACAAAATAACATTAAGTTACTTGATAACACAAAACTTAAAATTAGTCCATTTTAATTTTTCATTTTTTATGCAAATTTACCAGTAAACTGCGTAATCTCTCCTAGCATGGAAACTAATGGAAACAATGCGCCATCTCTCCTAAGTAGCAGATACGCAAACTCTCCAATTTCGGTAGGAGAGATTGCGCGGCCTTTTATATAAATATGGCCGCTACTAAAACGAACCGTTGATGTTCACATTGTTAGTCTAGATTAGTAGCTTATGAGAAATCTTTTAAGTTAAAAATATATTGTACTACTGACTTTGTATAGAAATTCTGATGAATAGCTATGAAAATTCAAGCCCTTACCTTGGGAAAACAAAACAAAATAGCAATGCTTTACCTTAAACGCTCAAAACAATCAACGGGCACTTTCAAGTAGACACTCCACTACTGCTGTTGTACAACTACCTGGAGTCGCTGCTCGTTCACTCTACTACTTCCCCCCGAACCTCTATGTGCGCAATCTCTCCTGGTTTTACCTTATGTGTTTTTTATTGGAAAACTTGCATATATCTAACTCGTATTTAAATGCAAAAAACAAACCTTTCATGAAATATGCTTATTTTTCCGAAAAACACTCATCCCCCCTTTAAGAATAAATAATCAAAAGTGGCACCAGTGTTTTTTTTATTGGTTTTAGCACAGTGTTGAACATTGTCGCCATAGAAAATTTTACAAGATGGGGCAGAAACGCAAGCACGAAGGCTATGCAAATTATGTGATGCTCTACCGTTTCTTCCTGATCGTTAAATCATATATTAATTTTTAACTAGGTGATGACTCATTATCTAATATAATTATCTTAAAACGGTTTTCATTATCACAGGGTACACGTCCTATGCCGACATAGAGCGTTTTTTAATAATTCTCTCTTTAAATTTTACGCGCTTTTCTAAAATGATAAATCAGAAAATTTTCTTCAACTAGCAATTTTAAAGTTTACAGGATTTTTAAAGCACTTAAAATTTAAGGAGAAATTTTTAAAAACGCATTACATCGGCAATGGACGTCTACTTTCTGATGCTGAAGACCATTTTCCGACAGTTATATTAGATAATGAGTCATTACCTAATATTTTACTGTGATTAATAGCGGATGGATTTTTCAATAAATATACCAACTGTAAACGGACACCCTCATCTCTAAGACAATGTAATCCGTTTTCAAAAATATGAATGTTAACCCTTTCAAAAAATTCGAGATTGCTGGTTACTTAGCACCTTCCGGAAACACCATTTTTTCTACTCTAGAAATATCTGACCATTGGTATTTTAGCACAATAATTTTACACGTATTTTGAGTACACTGGATTTGCATCACTTATAAAATTCTCGAAGCATTGGGATGACTAGAAGTATTTAAAAAAATAAAATCTGCAAAACTTTCGCTGAGAACGCGAACACATGGGCAGCTTTGGCTCATATTTTTACGACTAAATATACACATTTTTGCACGACATTTTTACGCCGAGTTCAAAACAGTTACTGAAAAATATGTCGAAGATTTCGGACGATAAAAATTATTATTTTTTTAATTTTAAAGGACCCGACGTGAAAACAAAAACAAGAACGAAAAATCATGCATCCGGCATACATTATGAAACACTTTCCAACATTAACAGAATATTTTTACAGAAATTTAATTTTTTCATACGATTAAATGAGATATCTAAATAAGAAATTTAAAAAAATACATAACAGTAAAATCCATTTTCAGCCCCTATTCGATGTCTTTCGTGCAGAAAGACTGTATAAAATATATTAAATATATTTTAACTATATAAAATATATCCCTGTATAAAATTTATAGAATTTGTAAACAACACGTAATACATTAAAAATTACTTAAAATTGCATATCGCAGCGGAAAGAGCACGTCTAACAATTACCGATCATATTCAGTCCATTAAACGAATTCTCTTGTGTGTTCTGCACATGAACGATAAATCCTACGCATTCCATAAGCTATAGAAAATATGTTGTATTGATCCTTTTAAATTTCATTATGTTTCAAATATCACAACATGTTCAAAATGCACCGCAAACGATTTTCTCCATAGATCAAAACGTAAAATGATTATTTTGAACATCCCCTGTAATTGAAGTAAAAAGGCTACTAATTGTATACTCCAGTTAAAGGATGCTGTAGTACAACCCCAGTAATACATATTAATTTTATTATGTTTGAAACATCGTAACATCAATAAAATGCGCCGCAAACGATTTTTCTCCATATACCACAATGTAATGGAATTCTTTTGTGTATCCCTGTACATGAACTACTAATGCTACACGCTTCATTTTCAATACCGAACATTCTATAGAAAAATTCAACAATGCGTAAAAATTTCATAACAATCGGAGTATATTTACGAGAGTTAGAGCACGGACAAACAAACCGAATTCCTAAGCTCTTTTCAACTATGTTGGAAAGTGTAAAAAAAAGCGAGAAGAAAACACATTTCTTTTATAACTAAATCTGAATATTTTTTCACGATTTTTTTACGCAGGCCTCAAAACCGTTATATTTATAAACGATAAAAATGTTTCAAGCGTTTGGACAATAAGAATTATTTTTAACACTTTCCAACCTAGTTGAAAAGTGTTTATGACTTCGGTTTGTCTGCCGTTTGCCGTCTGTCCGTCTGTCCGTGCTCTAACCCTCGTAAATATGCTCGGATTGACCTGAAATTTTTATATGTTATTGTCGTTATCGATAGCATGATCCCTATTGAAAAGGAAGTGTGTAGCATTTATAGTTTATGTACAGGGGCAATCAAAAGTATTCAGTTACATTACGGTCAATGGGAAAAAATGTTTCAAGTGCATTTTGTGGATGTTACGTCATTTGAAACATGATGAAATTAATATACAGTTATGTGGCGCACTAAAACATGCTTTTTCTAAAATATTGTGTACAAAGCATTTGTTATTCATTTACAGGGTCACGCAAAATAATTCTGTCATACAATGTTCTACGGGAAAAAATCGTTTGCAATGTAATTTAATGATGTTTCAATATTTAAACATCATGAAATTTATATGCATTACTGAAAGGCACTACAAATTGCCCACCGAATAGTATGGTGTGCATTGGATTCATCGTTCATTTACGGACATTCGTCACATCGGTCATTTACGATCGTTTCATGTACGAACACACAAAATAATTCGATTACAGTATTTGTTCGACAATTACAGTCTATGTGTGATAATTGCGTTTTCAATTTTGGTTTGGATTTTTAGGTTTGACTAAATGTTAACATAGTACGTAGTGTGTGTATATTATGTTGATCATATACAGGACTAATCAAAGGAATTCGTAAGTAGTACCAACTATGAGAGTTAAATTGCTTAAGAGTATTTTTAATTGTGTTACTCATTTTCCTGCTCAACTATATTTAGTAGACTAATAGAAGTTTGTGGAATATAAATAAATTCATATACAGGGCTATGCAAAGAACAAGATACATTGTCGTTTACGGTTGGTAACTGCTGGAAGTGAATTTTAAGTTGCCTTATGCGTTTTTTACTTGGATTAAACCTTATCTTAATATGTGGTGTGTACAAAAGTGATTGGATAATATACAGGACTGTACAAAAGATTTCGAGTGCATTTCCATCGATTGGCGAAAATTGCTATATGTGAATTTTCTAGCTGAACTAAATTGTATCATGCTATGTAGTATGTATCCAAGTCTATAGGTCATGTACAGGGCTGCACTATATAATTTGACTATTTTTTGAGTATGGAACAAATCAAAAACATACTTTCAAACATTTTAATTATACAATTTTTACAACTTACAGTAAAAAATATACTCACTTAACATTGTTCGTGGCTTTGAAAATCCTCTTCTTTAAAGCTTCTTCTTCTTATCATTATTAGGTAATCGGCAAAAGATCATACGATATCGCACTGCACTCGGCAAAAGATTACCAAGTGACCAAATGAAGGGAAACTAATAGGAAAAGGCTTTAAAAGTGATTCAGCAGTAGTCGGGATGCGATGATCGACAGGCTGTTTTGGGAACAGACCAAATGTCTTTCCCGCCGACCCCGAAATGTGAGGTCGCCAGGACGATATAGTAATCGGTTTAGGACATTTGGCCGAAGTTCGGCATATAAATGCATATCAGTTTCATTATGTTTCAAATAGTGTAACGTGATTTAAATACGCAATTTTTCCCGCATAGTACTTAGTGTAAAGAAATTCTTTTAATATGCATGTAAACGAACTATAAATGGACACTATAACACGGGGAAGCTGATTAATGTCCCCATGATATATACCCCATATCTGCAAGGGACAAAAATCCAATGCTAGAGAAATTTCCTGTCGTTGAGAGCCTTATGAATGTCCCCATGATTTATGTCCCCATACGTCATTTTGACGTAAAAAAAAATAGGGGTAGAAATCCAGTGTTGGATCATTTCACGTTTCACGAAATCCTGATTAATGTCCCCATGATATGTATCCCCACGTCATTTTGATGACGTCACAGTAGATGGGGACTTAAATCAGGGGCACAAATCCAGTGATAGAATATTTTATTTTCTTAAGAATGCCTGATTTACGACCCCATGATATATGCCCCCATACGTCATTTTTATGTCACAACAAAGGGGATTCAAATTTCCTGTAGGATAGGCCGCTCTACACTGTAAAAAAAACTGCTGTAGTTTTACAGCAAAAAATGCTGGCAATATGGGTGCCAGCATATTTTGCTGTAAATTTACAGCAATTTTGTTTTTCATCGGTAAACAGCAAAATTGTAATTCTACAGTATTTTTTGCAGTTAATTTTACAGTAATTTTGTTTTTTAGATTTTACAGTAAATTTGTAAATTTTAGAGCGTTTTTTGCTGTTAATTTAACTACACTCTTAACAGCATAGCTGTAAAATTTTTAGATTTATTTTTTATTTTTTGTAGATATATATTTGTATCCCCCCCCCCCCGTGTATTCTTTATTTTTTTTTGAATTTTTCTAATGATACTGAGACATATTCAAAAGACTAAGGGCACTAAGTGTTATCTTTATGCTTACTTATATCATTGTTACAATAACATTCTTATATAATCAATTCTATTATACATATGTAAGATACAAATTTAGCACCATAAAGCAAAATAATAAATAAAATACACCAAATAAGTAATAAATAGAAAATTTCAAAGCATTATAACTCATTGTAAAGAGTGTTTTATATGCCAAATTCAAGTAGAATACTGTACAATATACATCGAGAACATTCTGGATGCGAATTATTTTTTATTTTTAGATAATGGACAAAAACAAAATGCGATCTGCTGCTATTTAACGCTGCGGTAACAGTAAACAAACTCTTGGAATAGTTTATGAATTAATAAAATAGTGTATCCAGATTGCTCATAATAAATAAATTGAAAATTGCATATAACATTTTTAAAATAAGTGCACGTAAAAAATAAGCTATAAAATCTGAATATCACCGGCCAAAAATCAGCTTTAATTGTAATAAGACTGCTATTGAATATTTATAGCAAATTGAATATTTATACTAAATATTTAGTCAACTACAATAATACACTAAATAAATAGCACTATTAAAATAAGCACAAAAAATGAACCTAAACTTTTGGAGAATAGAATAATTACATGATTTAGTTTAATAGCTATATTGAAATACAATCGGATAAAACGAAGTTTTGAAAAATATATAAAAACGAACTAAAGCATAGCTAAAGAATATAGGGATCTTCGTTTTATTTTTCTTTTAATCTGATACTAAGTAAATAATTATTAAAGGCATGAGAAAATGCTAAATAAATTACTTAAAAATTAGATAAAATGCTAAAATAATGTTTTGTTACAGTTGAAGCCAAAATATTTAATCTTTATACAACGTTTGACGTGAACGTTTACATACACGTGGTCAATTTGTATCTTACATTATATGAGAACTGATTATTTTATGGTTATTAAATCAATGACACAAATAAATCTAAAAATAAAACTTACCCTTAATTTTTAAATTATTTATCCAGTCTTTATGCTCTTGTTTGTGTAATCCAAAAACGACATTGTGAATTGCAATAATAAGCACATATGAAGAACGACACTAATGCTAATAATACCCTGCTCTGGTCCCAATTTCACACACACCTGTGCGTATCTCATTAGGAATGCGGTTCGGGTGCTTTCGTTGATCTTGAAAATACAGCGATTTGCTGTAAATCGGTATTGAACTTACAAAAATGCTGTTTTTTAATGCTAGTCAAGCAATTCACAGCCAAATCAGCAGTATTTTTTCCCGTTTTTTTTTACGGTGTAGGTCTGCACGGCCGGAATTTCCAGGCCGGAAATTCCTAGTTCGAATCCTGGCCTGGACATTTTTCGCCCAGTTCGGAAAATTAGATCTCATATGATTTATTTACCAGTTATAGTAATTGTGTTAAAAAATCAAAAAGAAATAAACTTGTGTAATTACGCGTTTAGCGTTTTCTGGCGTTTCCATTACCTGCGATTTTATTTTGTTGAGCTGATCATAATTATCAGACCAGATGTTATAATTAGTAAGGTTAACTGTGTGAATTAGTCCTTCCAGCTTCTCCAGGATGGTATAATTGATACAGCACTGGCGGCTTCAGCCAGGATAACCCTGGTTCAAATCCTAGCCTGGACATTTTTCGCCCAGTTCGAAAAATTAAATCTCATATGACTTATTTACCAATTATAATAATTGTGTTAAAAAATCAATCTTGTGTAATTACGTGTCCAGCGTTTTCTGACGTTTCCATTACCTGCGATTTTATTCTGCTGAGCTAATTCATAAATATCAAACCAGATTTATAATCAATAAAGTTAACTGGTTAAATTAATCCTTCCAGCTAGGATGGCTCAGTTGGTAGAGCACTGGCGGCTTCAGCCAGGATATTCCTGGTTCCAATCTTGGCCTGGACACTTTTCGCCCAGTTAGAAAAAAATAAATCTCATATAATATATCAATTATTCTAGGGAAAATCGTGGAAATTTTTTGCAATAAAGAAAGTAAACATTGTTTACGCAGACGGCATAAAGCTGTTTCTATTCCACTTGCAACAAATTAGTGGAAGGTAGTTCTTGTTTGTGAGGCATGGTATAGTGAATAGATTCTTTTCCGCAAATTGTTTTAGTAGTTCAGTGTTGCTGATTTTGATTATTTTTTTGCCGTTAAAATTTTAAATGTAGCATTATTATTCTTTTCCTTCACACTAACAGATAAATTGCGTACGTAACTTCATATATTGAACTGGACAATAATCAAATGTTTATATATATTACCATTCTAGTAAAAAGACAGTGAATTTTGTAGCATTTTGTAATATGATTAATCAAACAAAACTTAGGGTTTTTTTGTTATTGTATAGTAAAAAACAAGTTTAGAAAGTTTTACGCCTGTTTTCAAATCCAAAGAAGCTACTTTCTGACGCATTTCTGAATTCATTTTTGTTCTAAAACGTATGAAATTGGCAAATGTTCTTATTCAGAAATTATGTACTCGAATGCGATTTCAATTTTTCAGTAAAGGCAAAAATATTTCAGAAAATATTGTCAAAGTTGACGTTTTAATCAGAATTTCTGGACGTGACATCGTGGAAAAAGAGAAAACTTATTGTAACGTGACAAAAATCGCTTTTAAATAGATAGGTGATTTATTTATAAAAAAATGAAGAGCTGCATTCGATTCCAAATGCATTCAATAGACAGGTCTGTCAATTTGTTGCCTTCACATTGAAAACGATTCAGAAAATGTACCAGAAAGCTTCACATTTGTTGAGCGAGGAACTTGAGAACAACCATAATTTTATCCTCACAGGAAACTAAATAAGCATGCTTCATTTCAATTTTATGCAATTATATATTGCCTGTTTCAGAATATTAATAATTAGTTGAATTCTTGCATTATTTGTAAATAATTTATTCAACAACCATCTGATTCAAATCGAATAATATTTATTTATGCAAACCATAATGAAGATTGCATTAACAATTCCTTAGTTATTTTTTAACTGGCACAAAAAAGGAGGAGGTTTTCAATTTAGCGTATATGTATATTTTTATGTATGTTTACCGATTACTCTAAAACTAGACGTTCCATGCATGTGA
Organism: Maratus michaelseni; assembly: GCA_963931845.1. NCBI lineage: Eukaryota > Metazoa > Arthropoda > Arachnida > Araneae > Salticidae > Maratus > Maratus michaelseni. The sequence goes on from OZ007596.1 coordinate 57,423,118, forward strand.
TTTATTTATTTATTTATTTATTTATTGAAGAAAATACTCTTGAATTGGTACCTTTTAAATTTCATCAAAATTGATCCAACTTTTTTTTAGAAATTCAACAAAAAGAAAAACAAAATAAAAAATAACATTTTCAAAATATTTTATTTTCAATGATTTTCGTCAAATAGAGTAGCAATAGCGAGAAGTCTCTACCAGGCCATTTACATCCCTCTTTATACGATTATTTTTCTAGAATTATTCTGTTGAAAACAAAAAAGCAGTATATTAATAATTAAAAACTTTTATGACGTAAACAATCAGTAATAATAAAATAATAATTAATAATAAAAATAATAATATCAAGCGTTTAAATTCACCCAAGATTTCAGAGGTGCACTCGATTCATTTGAAGAAATATATTTTTACACTGGTGGGGTATGTACTCTAATATAGAGTGGTCCAAAAATCCCTGGTAGCTTTTTGAATTAAATATAAAATCAAGTAATTTTTTTAATGAATTTTTTTTTATTTGAGTGTCAAAAGTTAGCTTAAAATGCTAACTTTTACTGCAGTTTTAGAAAGTACCGAACGAAAGTAGAAACGAAAAAATGGAAAATGCTATTCGATCTCTTTACTTCTAAATAAATATACCGTGAAATTTTGTAAATTTAAGCTTAAAAATGAACGCATCAAAAAAGTAACCAGTTTAAATTTCTGAAAAGTCCGACTTTTTTATTTATTTTTTGCACATGTTCATTTGCAACTAATTTAGATTAGAAATTTCTAAGCTAAAAATGGCGAGTCTTTCAATATACCCATAGATAATTTCTCACAGAAAACATCCACACTTTTAAATCATTACCGTTCCTAATTCTATGGGATAAATTGATAAACCTTTTATTACGCCGCCCGTAGACAGCGGGTGCCTTTTATCCTTTACTGTTATTGTGTGAAGATAAAGTGACAGACAGACAGCGCCCACCTTAGGGACCAGCTTTTGGCTAATGGCCAGGACGAACCCCTAAGCCTAGGGAGGGAAAAATATTACTATCCGGCGCTAGCTACAATAATTACAAGTTAAACTACAATTTTTACAAAGTATAAACGTTACCCAATTTTGCCACAAGGCTGGGCGAACGTTAAAATTATTACAATAATTGATATTTTACATAAACTTTAATTTTAGTTATTTATATAGCATTTTGAGATTAACATTATGATGACAATTATTTGTAGTCGTACATTTTGAATGCATTAGTACGTATACAATAACCTTTAGAGGTATAATATATTTTTAAATATGATTACAATATATAATTACAATATAAAATTCAAACAATTATATTTACACACAATAACATTTTGAAATACACTATATACAGTGGCCCCTCACCCACACGCGACACACGGCAAACAAACCTCATCACCAGAAACCCCCCCAAAAAAGTAACGCCCGTACTCAAATGTAAAAATAAAAACTTTTCCTCCCCCCCCCCTAAAATCCTCTATACTGTTTAAAACAGTGGTACGAAAAAGCAACCACCGAACATCGCGCATAAGTGAGAGGCCACTGTATTTACAATTTGGTACTGATACAATACATAAAACAAACTTTTATTTATTTATTTATTTATTTACTTTTTTTTTTTTTTTTTTAACTATAAGAGGAATTTGTATTTAATAAATGAATATTTTTGATTTAAGATATTATAATTTTCGTAAAGTTGAAATAGTTGCTTTTTATCAGATAGTATATCTAGAATATTGTCAAGAGTTGTTTTAGTTTCATTATATGTGAATTTATACTTCATAAATTTACATTTGTCAAATAAATAATGTAGTGGGTCACCTCTCTGACCACACTGACACAAGTCATCATCTCTTTTGCCAATTCTATGTAAGAATGTAGGAAAACTTCCACATCCACTGAGGAAGTAGAGTGAGACTTTATCTTTACATATAAGTGAGCATTGAACCTTTGGAATAATACTATGTGTAAACCTGCCGCACCCTGAGGATTCCCAGTTGTGCTGCCACCTGTCCAGCAATTGCAATTTAATAAGCTTATTAAGTAAAGAGCATGGAAGTTTAACTTCCTTGCTTACTGGCAAGTTGCAGTACTGTGCGGCCTGGTACGCCAGCTTGTCCGCCAGTTCGTTGCCCACAATACCCACGTGTCCTTTCACCCACGTGATATAGAAAATTTTATTTTTATTTTCTTTTAGTAATTTATGAAGGTCAAATATTTGTTTATATTTAGGGAACATATTGTTTAATGCTAATACTGTTGATTTGCTGTCTGAAAAAATTTGGGTTATTTTTTGATTTGTTGAGATAGCCCATTTTATCGAGTTAATAACTGCAGTAAGTTCAGCTTGAAAGACTGTGTTGTTATTTTGAATTTTACAAGATTGTTCTTTAATTTTAATTTGATCTTTCAAGGCCACATAAGCATATGCTGTGTTGTTATCTGTTTTAGAACCATCAGTATAGATCTGTGTTACGTTAGGTTTGTTTATGTTTACATCCGTCAAAATTAAATTGTTAATATATATTTCAGGATTTGTTTGAAATTTATAGACTTGTTCTTCAATTTTGTTACATTCTAATATTTGATTATTAAATATTAAGATGTCTTTATTATTTTAAATTTTGTATTTAAGATTTTTTGCTTCTAATGTAAATAATAACGGTGGAATGCCCAGGAGCACCTGAAGTGTGTGCGTCGATACATTCTTATAACATTTTGTTATTGATGTTAAGCAAATTCTTTGTATTGATTGTAAGTTTCTTTTATCAATTATTCTCAGATTATTGTACCAAACCTCCGAGCCGTAATCGATAATTTTCTCGAGGACAGTAAGGTACCATTCTCGAAGAAAATCTCGTCTTACCCCCCATGTCGTTGAAAAAACTCTTTTAATGGATGATGTTAATGATAAAATTTTACTTTTGATATTTAATATATGTGTATGCCAAGTTAGATTACTTTCATAGTGGATACCTAATAATTTAAGTGTTTCAACACGTTTAATTTTAATGTTATTCAGTTTAATTTGAGGTTCTCTGTTCCTTAAAATGTTTTTACCCAGCATTATATATACCGTTTTGTCTGTCGATATTTTAAGTTTTAGTTTTGTACAGATATTACTAAACAGCGATATCATTTTATTTGATTTATCTTCAAGTTATCGTCGGCTATTTGCCGCTATGATCATATTAAAATCATCACAAAAAGCTTTTAAGTTATGGAATTTTTCAGAATATGTGATTAATATTATATTCGCTATAAGCAGCCAGAGCAGGGGACCAAGAAATGAACCCTGCGGACAACCTTGGTATGTTTCTCTTTGTGTGTTAATACTCTGATAGTCTATTATAATTTTTCTATTAGTTAAAAATGTTAGTAATATATTTTTCAGGTATTGTGGAATGGGTAGTTTTTGTATTGTTTTTCCGAGGATAGTCCAATTTATATTGTCAAATGCACCCTGTATATCAAAAGATAACAAGATGCAATATTTGTTATACTGTAATTTTTTATGAATTTCATCGTGTACGGCTTGTAATAATTGAATAGTGTTTCGTCCCTCTCTGAAGCCAAATTGCTGTTCATGGAAGTGATTGTTAATTTCAATGTAATGTATTATTCTGTGTTTAATTAATCTCTCCATTATCTTTCCCAGCATCGGGAGAAGGCAAATTGGACGATAGGATGAATGGAGCTTTGGGTCTTTATTGTTTTTTGCAAAGAAGATAACCTGGGCAATTTTCCAATTTGCTGGGAAATAATTTAAAGATAGACATTTATTAAAAAGATCGCGAATAAGACTTTTGTAGTTTTTGAATAAGTTTTTGATTAAAAATGCATCAATTTTGTCATAGCCCGGAGCTTTCAGATTATTCTGTTCTGATAGTGCATAATTTATTTCTTTAGTTGAGAAAAGTTGTGGGGTGGGAGAATTTTGTGTTTCCCTTACAAAGTTAGATAAAGGAGGATCAGGATTTTCTTGTGTGGGAAAATGGTGATTTAGCAAGTTTGTAAATGTATCTGAGATTGTGGAATATATATTAGAGCCAGTAAGTGTCGTATGTAAAAAATGTTGGTTTGTTGTATTTTTTGCTGTTGCAATTTGGAATGTTTTTCCAAATTTATCAATAGTCTGTGTACAAAATTTTTGCCAAGATTTGGCCTTTTCTGATTTGATATGTTTTTTATATAGTGCTCTTTCTTTCTTTAGTAGTATTTTCCATTTAGTATCACCTGTTCGTTTAAATCTCCTATTTAATGCGGCTATTTTGTTTCTGTGGGACTTCAGAGAGGCGTTCCACCATGTAAATGTTGGATATAGTTTTAATTGTTTCTTTTTGAGAGTGGAATTACATGATTCTAAAATATTATTGTTAAAGGTATCTAGCCAGTTGTCTAATTCTTGCGTTGTTGTTATAATGTCAAGTTCATTTTGTAAGTCAGATACATATTTCTTAAAATTTTTGTTAAATTTTTTAAAAGTTGTATATTTGGTTTTAAATCTACCTAATTTTATGTAGTTAATTGAAAGTGCTATAGAAAATCGAATGTACCTGTGATCTGACTTACTCATATTTTCTACGTCCACATACCACGTCTGGATTCTTTCAGAAATGTCCTGAGAGCACAATGTCACATCCGGATTAGTGGCACAGGGATTGTCAATTTGTCCAATGAATGATGCTGGTGCTTCAGAATCATTTATAAGAATCAGTTCTCTTGCCAATAGCAGTTATGTCAATATTGATCCCCTCTCATCCTCTTTTTGATAACCCAGGAGTGCCAAGTGGGCGTTAAGGTCTGCACCCAGTATCAGGTTTGTCATTGGGTTAAACTGATCTAACCATTTCATATCCTCAAGCAGGTTACTTTTTGGTTTAGAGTACAATGATCCCACTGTGAGCCTTCCTGTTGTTGTAGTAATATTGACGAACACTGCATTTTCATCTGAGTAAGTGTGGATGGCTGGAACATCCGGTCTAGTTATCACAACTGCAGCTGTTTGATTTTTGGATGTAAAGACTTTCCATGCTGTTGATGGAATACCCCAAACTTTGTTTTTGATGTGGTAATAGTCTTGGATGAGTAATATTGTAATTTTATTTTCATTGGCAAAGCCCCAGAGATGGTCTGTAGCTGCTCGACTGTTTTGTAGATTAATTTGTAGACATTCTAAATTTTCACTAAAAGGTGCTATTGTTGGTGCATGTTGAGATTGTATATCTTCTTTATTTAAAATATTGAATTGGAAATGCTATTTTTAACGAAGTTATTTCTATTGTAGAGATGATATTGATATATGGGACATTGACTTGTGTTTGCTGCATGATGAAAGTCATTTTCTGTATCTTTACAGTTTACACATATGTGTTCTGTTGGATTGTGTTTTACTTTACACTTGTCAGAATTGTGAGACTTCGTGCAGTACGTACATGCTCTTGGATATTGACATCTATTTGATACGTGGCCGTATCTCTGACAGTATCCACAACGTATTACTGGGCGATATTGTTCAATCCTACACGAGTTGAAACCAATAAGGAGTTTTCCTTTATTCAGTAGGTAATTGGCTATGTTGGCTTCCACACTTAGAACAAGTTGATATGTTTTAGATGTTTTTCTTTGAATGACTTTAAAAATAGTTATTGGTGTATCCATGTTTAGATCTTCTATTATTGCTTGTGTTATTTCTTCTTGTTCTGTAATGTTAGGAATGCCAAGTATTATAATTTTCTTCGTGTTATATGGAGTATATTGTGTTTCTATAACATCTTTCAATGCTTCAACTTTGTCAATGAAGGTCCAAAGAGCTTTTGTTTCTTCTGGGCTGTCAGATTGTATTATCAGAAGATTTTTATCACGTGCTGGACTGCATACAATATGTGGAAGATCTTTATTTTCTTTAACTTTTCTATTCAAAATATCTTTTATTGTTGCCATTGACATTGTCGTGTTTGGCTTCTTGTGTAATAATACTGCAGCTTTAGAGATGCCTATTTTATTCTTTTTTGGGATATTTTCCTTCATTGACTGCTGCAATACTTCTGAGTAACTAGTTTGGGATATATCTATTTTTGCTTGTTCTATAAGTGAGTACTCTCCCGTCTGGTCCATTTTTTCCAATATTTTGTTCGTCTTTGTTTCTATGTTTTCCAGAGTTTTTTGAAGTTCTTCTGTTGATGCAATGCCCGTACTTATTGTTAACCTCTGTGGTTTTGGTTTTTCTGATTTTAATTCCTGAATTTCGCAGAGTAGTTGCTGTATCGTTTGATCTATTTCTTTTACTAACTTTTGAAGATCTTTCCCTACCTGCTCAAGGAGTTTTACATCTGTTAAGAGATTGTTTATTTTCGTATTTTCTTAAAGTGACGGGTAACCATAGGAATTCTAACAAAAAAGGTGCCCGACAATTATGATTATAATGAAATATTTATTATTTGTCGACTCATTCTCGCGCCCCCTTCGCACTCCAAGAAAAAAGAAACTCTTATGAACGCTTTGTAAAAATAGGGGAATCAAATTCACTGGTAAAGGTAAAATCAATTCAAACGCCCTTAAACGTTTAAAAGTTTATGACGCAGCACTTTATCTTATGACTCTAAGTATTTTAAACATGGAATTTAAAAATAATGATATAAAATTTTAAGTGACGCTATGCTATTAATTAAAATCAGTGTTGAGCAAGCTCACTAAAAATATGAACTAACTCAAGCTGAAACTCAACTTCTCAAACATTCAAAGCTCAAGCTCAAAGCTCAAATTCAAAATTTATGAAACGAACTCGCTCAAACTGAAACTCAATTTTTAAAAAGAGCGAAGTTCACTAAGTAACTCACTTTTTAAAGAAAAATAAATAAATAAATAAGGAAAAGAAAACTAACAAAATAAAAAAAGAAAAATATATATTTTGTATAATTTTATGAACTTATGATAGTGATATCAAAATCACTTTAATTAATTATGTATTGGGACAAGTTTTAATGCCAACAAAAAATTTTCTGAAAAAAAAAACAAGAACGAAAAATCATGCGTCAAGCATAGATTATGTAACACTTTCCAACGCTTCCAAAATAATTTTACGAATCATACTCTTTAATAAGCTAAAAGATAACATCTAAGTAATCCGAATACTTTTATTCAGCCCTGTATAGGATCTATTAGATTTGTATATATACTACATAGTATGCTAAATTTTAGTTCAGTTAGGAAACACGTAGCACAGTTTAAAATTCTCCGACTAGAGTTAAATAATACGGAAATGTGTTCCCGAACTTTTGTGCTTCCCTGTATAGGATCTACAGAATTTATACACACCACGTAATATACAAAAAGCGATTTAAAATTAAAATCGCATTCAGTAACTTAAAACGCACTTCCAGGAATTATTGTTAACATACAGTAGAGAATTCTTTTGTGTGTCCCTGTAAATGAACGATGACTGCTATACACACAATATTCTGTAGTAAGTCTCTTGTAATGAACCTTATATAAATTTCAATGCGTTTAAAATAGGGAAACATTATTTAAATAAACCGCAGACGATTTTTCTCCATAGACGTAATGTAACGGAATTCTTTTGACTGTCCCTGTAAAGTAAGTATAAGTGCTATGCACACCCTATTCCATATTAAGCTTCTTCTAATGCACCTTAATGATATATATAAATTTCAATGCGTTTAAAATAGTGAAACATTATTTAAATAAACCGCAAATGATTTTTCCCCATAGACCGCAGTGTAACGGAATTCTTTTGAGTGTCCCTGTAAAAAAACTATAAGTGCTACACACTTCCGTTGAAATAGGGAACATGCTATAGATAACGATTATAACATATAAAAATTGCAGGGCAATCCGAGCATATTTACGGGAGTTAGAGCACGGACAGACGGCAGACGGCAGACGGCCAGACGGCAGACGGCCAGACGGCAGACGGCCAGACGGCCAGACAAACCGAAGTCATAAACACTTTTCAACTAGGTTGGAAAGTGTTAAAAAGCGCCAAGTTCTCCTTAACATTTCGACCGCAAAAAGTACTGATATCTGAAGTTCGCCCAAGTTAAAATTCAAACATCCCAAATCTTTCATTGAAAATGGCTTCCTGCGACTTCGGCGTTAATGCATTCTTGAGTGTTTTTCAAATTCTAAGGAATGTACAAGCTACATGTCTACTACCCTTTTTTAGCATTTTGCACATGTTGCGCATTTTGTTGCACAATGTACTGAAATATAATACACATTTAAAAACAAACGTATTTTCGAAATCACAGCTGGCGAGGATGGTCCGCTTCAGTTTTCAACGCCACATATAATGTAACACAGTATGAATTTCGATTTAAAAAAATGTTCTTTGGAATTCGCGTTAATGACCATAGACCGTACAGAATCACTATTAAACCATAAGCGCAAAGTTTGCAAATCTCCGACTTTTTCCACACCAGTAATTGTTTTGAGAAAAATGTTGTTCTTCAAATCACAGAATGCTCCAATTAAATAAAACATTTTCTGTACTAAATTACTGGTATCCAAAAAGCCGGAGACTTGGCAGGTCTGCATAAGTAGAATAAATGATTCTAAATCAAAACTAATTTTTGTTGAAACTAAACCGTATTTATCGCAAAGCATTTAGTTACAATGTCTTCATATGAATTCCCCTCTTTACATTCTAATATCACTATCGTATATAAAATTTCTGTAAGGTAAACTAAACGTTTTTACTAAATGGTGTAAAAATATTTATGTAAAATTAAACTTTAAAACTGTAATTCCTTTTATTCTTTCGTGATCCTGTTTCGGTTCTTCTGTAACTCGGAATTTTTCTAGTAGGTGGCGCCACTGCGCAGCCTGTGATTTGACTCTGCTCATGTTATAAGCGTGAGTTAGTTGTGTGAATTATATTTCAAGATGGATGTCTTTTGTTTCTAAGTGTGTGTAACTTAACATCATATTCTGAAGATGGTCATAGAAGTTGACCGAAACGTGAATTTGATGTATTTTTAAAGTTTAATTTTACATAAATATTTTTACACCATTCAGTAAAAACGTGTAGTTTACTTTATACAAATTTTATATAGGATAATATCTTGATGGTGTAACGGTCCATCTAATACCATTTTGATATTCAAATAATTCATAAATACATAATTTCTAATCATTAGTTTGGAAATGATTTATGGACGTAATCGTTTATTTTAAATGAAAGGTTCGATATGTTTAACACCAATGAAGGTGTATTATGTATTCTAATTTATTATGCTCAGTATTACGTTCTTCTGGGATATTTTAACATTTATTGAAACTCCTCACGTGTACTAGAATGCCAGATAAATGGAAAAAGAAAGCACCATAGAATGCATTAACGGTCAAGTCGCAGGAAGCCATTTTCAATGAAAGATGTTTGATATTTAACTTGGGCGAACTTCAGATATCAGTACTTTTTGTGGCCGAAACATTAAGGAGAACTTAACGCTTTTTTTTTGGGGTGGGGGTGGGGTGGTGGGGGTGGATATCTTTTATTTTTGTAAGTTTTATTAAATGTATTTTTATAAAAGATATTAATATAAAGCAAATTAATTCTTTTCTTAAGCTTTACAAATCTGTATTTTATTTCTACTTTATATTAAAATATTATCCGCCTGAGACAACCAGTTTAGTCTTCCTTAAATGTATGCTAAGCATTTCATCATATTACTTTTATTCATAATTTACTTGTTCAGTCTTTCGCCATATCAGAAATTTCTGTTAGAAAAATCAAAAACTTTTTACGATCATAGCAGCATATTGTACATTTTGTGTTGTTATGGGTTTTATCTTCATTGACAATTACAGCTTAATTCACTTGTAGGCATTTAATTCACTAATAGGCAGATTAATGAAATTGATATTAATTTCTGAGGTGCAGTAAAACATACTTTCTGTAGAACATGAAGTGCAAAGCAATTATCTTTCATTTACAGGGTCACGCTAAAGAATTCGGATATACAATGCTCTTCGGGGAAGCTGTTTGCAAAGTATTTTAAATAATGCTGCACTGTTACAAACATGATTAAATTGATATATATTTTTAATGTTTATTAAAATACGCTTGCTCTAGAATATGATGTAGATAGCATTTATCATTCATTTACAGGGACACACAAATGATTTCGAATACACTAATCCGAAGTATTGTCGATTAGGATTAATTGCAAGAAGTGTGCTTTGAGTTATAGTATCCGTTTTTAAGTTTAACCAAATTTTGCATACTACGTGGTGTGTATAAATTCTATAGATCATATAAGAGGTGTTTGTAGAATATAAATAAAATCATATACAAGGGGTATGCAAACAACTGGATAAATGGTCGGATATGAATATAGTAATTCTTGAAAGTGTGACTTCAGAAGTTTTGGGCGTATTTTTGCCTGAGTTAAATTTTAGCCTAATATGTGGTGTGTATAAAAATCTGTAGGCGTGTATCTAAATAACGTGTATAAAAATCCCTATTTCTTGCTAAAAATAATTTTAGCATAGTATGTAGAATATATACAAATCTATACATTATATACACGGCTGCCCAAAAGATTTGGAATACCTTTCTAGCTATGGGCGGCAATTTCTGAAATCAGGATTTCAAATGTGTTATGCGTTTTATAAAACGTCTGCTTAGGTATATTCTTTACCTTATTAAACGGCGAAGTATGTTAATAATATTCTGGAAGTTCTGGAAAGTGTTTCATTATTTATATTTGACGCATGATTTTTCTTTCTAGGTAAAAGTTTTTTTTTTTTTTTTTTTTTTTTTTTTTTTTTTAAACTTAATGAAGTAAATGTGTCACAAACAGAAGCAAATAAAGAGTATAGTTCAACTACGATAACTTGGTCGAGGACCTACTTTCGCGATGCTACGGGGAATGAAAAGTTGCTAAAAGACATAAATGGTGCAGGAAATGCTTTATTAAATTACAAACTGGATTCTGGTACTTGCTAAGAGTTGTTGTCATCTTAACTTACTAATAAAGTCACTTAAATTGATTGGATGGGAATCTTTTGGTTGATATATGGTCCGGTCCGTGTAGAGACTTCCCGGGAATAGCTTTTGCACATGGAACACATTAAAAGAAGAACTGGACTTATTTCAAAATTCCAATTTCTCAATCAACAAATTAACTATTAACGAAAAACCGTCATTATTGGGAGAGACCCTCCAACTTCACACTAAATCCATTCTTTGTCATTATTTCTAAGTTATCGTGAGATGATTGTAGTCATTCAGAATTCAATTCTAAGTACTTACAGTTGACTTAATCTTCTATTTTATTTTTTAGCTTAGTCCATCTGCGGTTACTGTTGGATTGATATTCTTTACATCAGGATTGACAGATGCTATATTCTCACCTGTTTGGGGATACTTTGCAGAAAAAGTGGTAAGACATCTTAGAATTTTATTCGAGATTTAAAATTTTACCAGTAAACTTGACCGACACTTTCACAATTTATGCTTTTTTGCATTACTTAATTATTTCTTCAGTTTTATGAATAAATACAAAGTTTATTTTTTTTTAATGACGCCATTTTCACTTATGGAAGTATTCGGCTTTTTTCAGATCAAGGACTCTAAACACAGAACGACGAAACAAAAAGTCTTTGAAAAATTACATTTTTATGAAACTATGTAATTTGTTTTTAATTTTATGAATGAATATTTACGTTTATGACGCCATTTTTTTTTATTGGTGGAAGTGTTACGTTGATCTGTGCTAAAGGTATTTCAGATTTTCCCGCAGTTTATAATTGAGTGATACAATTTTATGTACAAAATTGTAAAAAAAAAAAAAAAAAAAAAAAACCATGAAATTAATATATTTAATTTTTATCTGAATTGTTATAATATTGTTTTATTTTTTTTTCTACAGTTTATAATCATAGTCATAAAATCCTACAACGAAAATGTTTTGATTTTCGTATAAAGTAAAATAATCACTACTTTAACGATAAACATTTTTTTTGTTTATGTACTTTTTTGTCAAAGCGATACAACTCTACATGCCACCTAGTACCAAATTTAAATTTTTGATGAAAGTTCTTAGTTTTGGATGATTTGAATGAGAAATTAATTAAATTAATTTTATTAAATTTTTTCCGAAGTGTCTGTTTGATTTTATTTATTACGTTTAAGTTACTATTTTTTTTTTCTAGTACGCAACATGAAAAATTTCAAAACAAAAATAAATGAGGTCCATAGAGACCCCAATGGTGCTAGGAAGATTATATCATGAGTTCTAATCATTAAGGGTTTTTGGAATTTTCTTACACTTTATAATTTAGTCATACATTATATCTACAAGGTTTTAAATATATTACTAATAAAGTAAATAATATATCCTAATTATCAAGGATATTTTGTAAATTTCAGTCACAGTCGTACAACTCTAACAACAAAAATGCATTAAATTATAAAAATAGGAGGATCAATCAAATGTAAACCGGAATTGTGATCTTAAAGGTGCTAGGAGCGTGAAATAATACAACGTGAGTAAACTGAGAAAGTATGTGAAAAATTGAATGATGACTTTTCAAATCATTAAATGAAACATCGTGCAACTATAAAATATTCTTATTTGTTTTGATAATCACTTCGATACAGTCGAAACATGTAAAGAGTTTGTTAAAATGTTTTTTACTGTTTTTATAGTTTGTTTTACAAGATCTTTTAGCAATTAATTTAGTATATTATCTCTTGGTGTTGTGATTTGTTATATATAACATTTCCTCTTTTTCCTAATTTCTACTCAAATAATTTCTTTAAAATGTTGTTTTTAGTATTGCATAGAATTTAAAAGATATACAAATATAATTATAGAACTTTAGCCTTACAATATAAACATAGAAAGTTTTCAGAATTGAATTTTTCGACTCCATGTCTTACAATATAAAGAAAGCTGAATAGTGAAAATTGAAAAAAAAAAACATACCCCATTTAATATATATATATATATATATATTGTATAACAAATAAAATTTTTGAAAAATGATAGAATAAAGTATCTAGAACCCACCTTAAATTTTATTAGTGTCAGTATTAGTGTCAGTGCTTTAAATGAAGTTTTATAAGTTTTTTTATAAGTTTAGACATATCTCTATTTCCTAATAGTTATATTCACCTCATTTATGACAGAAATTCTGTGTTTGAATAAGGCGATGATTTCTATTCGGAAATAGAGGTAATCCTTATCTTATGCAGCTTCCCAACATGCTACTTTAATAATCTAAATCTAAATCTAAAATGTAAATCTAAGTTTTTTATAAGTTTTATTATAGTATTTTTTGGTACTTTTCCTTTACCCCGTCGACCACTTTACATAAAAAAAAAAACTATCGCCAAACTGTTACTCCAACAAACAACAAACAAATGGAAGATTGTTTCCATCGTAATCTAAAAAAAAAAAAAAAAAAAAAAAAAAAGAAGAAGACTTTTGGAAAAGCCTCACTCACGACTCACTAAAGTGTCAACTGCCAGTAACTTTAAGCGATAAAATTTACAATATACATCTCTATACAAGGTCTGTGACTGCTTAATCATATTATGCGTCTCCGATGTCCATCTCCCACTTTGCCTTGCCCCCAAGGGTTACTTTCTAAATTTTGCACACAAACCTCATGTTATATATCATTGGAAAGGTCTTTGACCACTTAATCATATTATGTATCTCCGATGTCCATCTCCCCACTTTGCCCCCCCCCCCCAATGGGTACTTTCTAAATTTTGCACACACCCCTCATGTGATATGTCGCTGGAAAAGTCTTTGACCGCTTATTCATGTTCTGCATCTCCGGCGTCCATCCCACCACTCCCCCCCCACCACCAAGGGGTACTTTCTAAATTTTGCACACAACCCTCATGTCATATATTGTTGGAAAGGTCTGTGACTGCTTAATCTTATTATGCATCTCCGATGTCCATCTCGCCACTTTGCTCCCCCCCCCTAAGGGGTACTTCCTAAATTTTGCACACAACCCTCATGTTATATATCATTAGAAAGGTATGTGACCGCTTAATCATATTATGCATCTCCGATGTCCATCTCGCCACTTTGCCCCCCCAAGGGGGTACTTTTCTAAATTTTGCACACACCCCTCAGGTGATATATCATTGGAAAGGTCTTTGACCACTTAATCATATTATGTATCTCCGATGTCCATCTCCCCACTTTGCCCCCCCCCCCCAATGGGTACTTTCTAAATTTTGCACACACCCCTCATGTGATATGTCGCTGGAAAAGTCTTTGACCGCTTATTCATGTTCTGCATCTCCGGCGTCCATCCCGCCACTCCCCCCCCCAAGGGGTACTTTCTAAATTTTGCACACAACCCTCATGTCATATATTGTTGGAAAGGTCTGTGACTGCTTAATCTTATTATGCATCTCCGATGTCCATCTCGCCACTTTGCCCCCCCCCCCCCCCAAGGGGTACTTTCTAAATTTTGCACACAACCCTCATGTTATATATCATTGGGAAGGTCTGTGACCACTTAATCATATAATGCATCTCCCATGTCCATCCCCCCACTTTGACCCCCCAAGGGGGTACTTTTCTAAATTTTGCACACACCCCTCAGGTGATATATCATTGGAAAGGTCTGTGACCATTTAATCATATTATGCATCTCCCGTGTCCATCCACCCACTTTGACCCCCCCCCCCAAGGGGGTACTTTTCTAAATTTTGCACACACCCATCATGTTACGTATCATTGGATTTTATTTTTATGGTACTATCAAGTTGTTTGCCGTCAAATTTTGACTGGTTCCATCTAGTTTTTATTAATTACCACTCTCGGCTGGTGGATAAATAATTGTCCGTTAAAACTGATCTATTGAATGTCATTGTGTATCGCAATACTTTGTTAATGCTTTTTCTCTTTTAATATTATGACGTCGCCGTTCAAGGAGGTAATTTTTATTTTAATTAACGAAGTAACTAACAAATATGCAAACATAATTAAAAATAGATATAAACGTCGATTTAAAAATCACTTGATCACATAGCAAACACGAGTAACACATCAAGTGACGTCAAGTGAATGCGACGCCACGATCGTGCATTTTTGGCGTTAAGACCTACAGTTTGGCAATAGTTTTTTTCATATGGAAAGTGGTCGACGGAATAATGGAGAAGTACCGATTTTTTTAACAATGATATTATAAAATACTTTCAGGTCACATAGTGTTATAAAAATATTTTATATTTCACACTTCATTTACATGTTTATTTTCTCATTTTAGCCAAATGCCCAGTATCTTACATTTTTAGGAGCACTGCTGTCTGTCATAAGCTTTTTAATTGTGGGACCTGCTACATTCTTGAATTTTAAAACGTATGTACATTACACTTACAAGTACATAAAAGTAACGAAGGTGGGCACATAAGCATTGATTTTTCTTACCTCCCGATTGTGTCAAAACATCTTGTTTTCTGAAATGTTTTGTTTAAATATTGTTTAAATATGTTATATAAGATCAGAAAGATAGTTTAAAAAAAAAAAATATTTTTAATTATATGAACTTGATATTTTTCTATATGAACCCCTTTTGATATCTTCGTAGGTTTTCATATTGTGGTAAAATTCCTCAATCAAGAATACCACATAGTCCACTTTCCTCCCGAGGTAAACCTGAGGAGAAATGTGATTAAATGCTTATCATTTCCTTGGCATTCTGAAGGCAGGGTCGAAACTGGGGGGGGGGGGGGGGGGAGGGGGCACGAGGCATTCGCCCCGGGTGACAGAACGAAAAGCAGAGGAAGGTTTGGTTTGTCGTTTGATTCAAATATATATAACACAAATTGACAAATAGATAAAAATATTGGTGAGGTCGGGTGACTACCCTGGACACGGAAAACTAAGGGATGGAAAATACGCAATTTAATTTTTTTTTTTTACCACAATTACTTTTCTACATCCAGATCCAGCCTTAGAGGAGGCGACTTGGGCACTAAACACTAACGGGTGGAAATTCACAAAATAAAATAGTAAAAACGAAATAGTATTTTTGTTTGTTTTTGTTTTAAGTCACTATTATAATTTTGAAATTTAGCGTTAGGCAAAGGGAAAGCATTTATACATAAAAGTCTATTAATAGGAACAGCAGTGATAGTTCCCTGAAACTGTCTACACAAAGATATTTTACGGTATTGGAATTCATTGTTATACTTACAGAAAATCCGGGTTTTTCAGTTCTTCAGGCATTGTGACTCATAATGACTTTAACCGCCAGCTCATTTGTAATGTAATACTACATGTACAGTAAAATATGTGAAAATGAAATCTATCTAAAATGAAATCCTGTCTTAAATTAAAAAAATTAAATTGTCCCAACAGAAAGAGTGTCAACAATTATACATGCTAAGACGGAAATCTGTCTAAAGCAGAATTTTTTCCTGCCCTTTTCGATTTTTGTTTGATTGAGATTTTATTGAATAAATAGTTGAAAAAGTTCATTACTTAGTTACGTATTTTATGATTACATACACTGGTGTGCAAAACTTAAGCAACAAACACAAAATGCTAATTTATGAACACGTGAGTACTCAAAAAGAAATTCTATAAAGAGCAAGTATAGAAAAGAGGTACTACCCTAACAGCACGGCCAGTCGATGTGAAGTCCCCTTGACGTCACACATGGTTAGAAGTGTCACAATCGCTATGGTGAATCAAAATATGGAATATTTCAGTGTCTCATTATTACTCTCAAATGATTGTTAACACTGAAAAGTCACTGTGACTGTCGCTTTGTGATGGGTCACCAGGTGACATTACAATGAAGTCACCTTGTCATTCTCAAGTCACTGTCAGTTAAAGACTGAACTTTGAAGTCATTTTGAGCATTGCGTTGTTATGAGTCGCCAAATAATGTCACAATGAAGTCGCATGGTGAATTTCCGGTGATCGACACTCTATTGTGAAGTCATCATTGCACTCCTTTGTGAAAAATCACCAGATGATTTCATTTTCTGTCACTTTGGAACTTGTCAGAACAGCTATCATGATGACTTTACAATGGAGTGTCAAACTGACAGTCACGTGAGACTCACAAGATGACTTCATTGTAAAGTCACCTGGTGACTCGTCAAAAAGCAGCAGTATGGTGACTGTTCAGTGGAGTGACCATATGTGAGTAAAAATGAGACGAATGAAAGATATCACATTTCTGTTCATTGTAGTGACTATGACAATTGTGACCATTTGTGATGTCAAGATGACTTCACATCGACTGTCTGTGCTGTTAGGGTGGTACCTATTTTCTACACTTGCTGTTTATAGAATTTTCTTTTCAGTACTCACGTGTTCAGAAATTAGCATTTTGTGTTTGTTGCTTAAGTTTTGTACACTAGTGTATTTTTAATTAAAAAAATAAATCAGCTGTTACCTTTGTAAATTTACTTTGCGGAGGAGAGGGAAAAAATCATGTTTGCCCCGCGTGAGTTTTAGTCCTTTTGGAGGATACAAAATAACAGCGGAAAGAGGTCTTCATGAACCGCTTGGACTGAAGAGGATTATAGAAGGTGCCGAAGAGAATGAAATTTTTGTAACACAGAGACATACAAAATAAATAAATAAACAAACAAATAAATAAATATTTTTTTGTTTAGTATCTATTACTTTAATGGTAAAAATATTGCAATTTAAAAGTATTCTACTGAATTCCTTTTAGAAATAAATATGCGCAACACTTAAAAAATTCTAATAATAATTGCTTATACTGTTAAGTTAATTCCTACATAGTGTAAGATTTTGCGTAAAGAAATCTCTTATGCTGGGAAATCACATACGCTGAAAAAATAAAAACTGACCCAGGCGAAATTAAAGTGATAGTTGATTGGCCTCATCCAAATACAGAGCCATGATGTTTTAGTTACCCTGGACTCTGCTGTGTTTCGTCAGAAATGTCTCAGCAATAGCAAGACCTCTTCATCCATTAACAGAAGCTAAGCGTACGTTTAATTGGACTGAGGAATGTGAGTGTCATTCAATTATTTAAAGCAGGCTTTAACATCG
Organism: Maratus michaelseni; assembly: GCA_963931845.1. Classification (NCBI taxonomy): domain Eukaryota; kingdom Metazoa; phylum Arthropoda; class Arachnida; order Araneae; family Salticidae; genus Maratus; species Maratus michaelseni. The sequence goes on from OZ007596.1 coordinate 57,441,160, forward strand.
GCACCAATTTTAGAATATCTCGATATTTATAAGGCATATATTTTAGATACAGACGTCAGTAATTAGGGAATTGGTGCAGTGCTTTCCCAAATTTTTGAAAATGAAAAACGTTTCATAACTTATTTTAGTAAAGCTGCACAAAACCGGAGAGAAATTATTGTGTAATGCAAATGAGTTATTATACATAGTAAAATCTATACAACATTATTATCAATATCTCAATAGACGAAAGTTAACTCTTAGAACAGATATAGCTTCTCTCTGAATTCAGAGACTTTCGCAACCCATTTGATTGCCTAATACGTTTTGAGGAAATTAAAAAAACCAAAGCCATAGGATGTAAATTAAAGGAAATACGGAGGATGTTATGGAAAAATGAAAATTATCCTGTAAACCAAAAATACATCATCTGTTCAAGATTAATTGATGTCATCAAGAAAGACTATATACCAGGGACGGCGAAAGTTTAGACACACTGTAAAATATTTTCGACACGTTATTTATTGAGGTTCTAAATCAAAACCTATGCATATATTTCTCTTACATGGCGTGAAAATAAAGCTGAGTTTGTAGCTTGCCGTTTGGCAACAACTGTAGTTTCCAGAGCGACGATTCTGAGTTGCACATTTTACGGTCACATGACACATTCAGCAAATTAAAATTCAGAGCAGGATCTCTTTTTAATTACAATATGATATTTCGGTCGATGTTGCTGTTTCGGTGATACGTCATTGGTTTGCTGCATTCAGCAAATCAGCTTTTTGATAAAGATTTTTCTTTTAAACACAGCAGAAAACGTTGTTTCGTCTGATAGGTATTGTTTTTCTCACGTCGAACGTACTTTAGACGATGATTGTTGATGTATATTGAATTATCTTGCTATCACGTAGTGTTTATTTAAAATGAATTTAAGGCGTGCTGTACAATATTATAGGCGCAATCAGTTTTAAATCAATTATGTTTCCAAGGCATTTTTTTCATAGTGTTAAAAGGATTTATGCCCATTAGTAGCACCAACTAAATGCAATTTTAATCGTGTTTTGAATGAAATTTTCAATTACTTCTTTTATATTAAGAAAATTTGTAAATTTCATATGTCAAATTAATTTACGATAGTACTCATTTTGGCTAGAGTTGCTTCAAAAAGTTGTGAGCGAGCGAAGCGTGTGAATTGCGTCGAAATTCACGGGCGCTGACGCGCGTTAACGAATAGGGGGGCGCCCCTATCGCAGTGAAATTACACAAAATACATGAATTTAGATAACCGGAACCTGTCTAATTTTTAATGATTGGAAATTGAAGAAATTGAAATGCAACTTATTTATTTCCAATCTCGTTCAACAAGGGATAAATTAATTATCAAATGAAAGAAAAATTCCGAGATTGAAGAAAAAAAAAGATTCTTAGGCATTATAAGCAGAATTCACGATGGTCAAAAATACGAATTCGATTTTAATGCAAATCATTATTTTCGGACACGGATAATATGAAAAGATCGAGTAGAAACTGATTGCTAGATGATTCAAGTTTTGTTTGTATTCTTTTAAAGTTAACTAAGTATGAACCTAAGTAAGCAAAAGATCGAGTAGAAACCGATTGCTAGATGATTCAAGTTTTGTTTGTATTCTTTTAAAGTTAACTAAGTATGAACCTAAGTAAGCAAAAGATCGAGTAGAAACCGATTGTTAGATGATTCAAGTTTTGTTTGTATTCTTTTAAAGTTAACTAAGTATGAACCTAAGTAAGCACAAGATCGAGTAGAAACCGATTGCTAGATGATTCAAGTTTTGTTTGTATTCTTTTAAAGTTAACTAAGTATGAACCTAAGTAAGCAAAAGATGGAGTAGAAACCGATTGCTAGATGATAAGTTTTGTTTGTATTCTTTTAAAGTTAACTAAGTATGAACCTAAGTAAGCAAAAGATCGAGTAGAAACCGATTGCTAGATGATTCAAGTTTTGTTTGTATTCTTTTAAAGTTAACTAAGTATGAAAATAAGTAAGCATCAATTAATGTACATGGGGGTAAATACGACCAGTGCTTCTAGTACGGCTGGTGGGGGGGGGAGGGGGTTAATTGTTTAGAGAAAATAGTTTCAATACTTTGAAAAGGAAGTTAAAATGAAACTAGAGATACATGCCGATCAGTAACTGTTGAATAATCTTTCCTGTGAAAGAAGATGTATTGGTTCCAGGGCGGTCGTTGTTCTTTTGATGTGGTAAGTTTACCTGTTTTTGTGTACTTACTGAATCGGTAAAATGTAATGCACTGTTGAATCTGTTTGGATTTTTAATGTTGTAAAAAGTGATTTTTTTTCAAATCATTTATGGTGCGAGCATAAATCACAAGGCATTTCAGGATCCCAGTTGCAGAGATATATGGCCACGACCACAGCAAACGAAGTATGACCATTTTTATATGCCAAGATTGCGAATTTCTAAAAAAAAACATGACACTTTTATGTAATTGTTATTGGGGATTCAGATGGTTATTTTACACTTTACGATCACTTAAGTTATTGTCAACGTTTTGTAACATTTAATTTGATTCTTTTATTTACATTCAATTCATTTCAAATAGATATACATTTCTGCTCATAAAAATATTAAAATGGTGTTCGTAAACGAAGTAAAACGTAGTAGAAATGGGATTTATTAAAAAAATAGGAAAGTTGACCGAATTACCTTCACTGGTCATGGTCATATTGCCTACAAAGAAACGTGTTTTGCGATATTTTAAATTTGAAAGTGAAAATCAAGAGTGAAAAAAATCCTTTTCAAAAGTTAAAGAGAAAAGATAACACTAACAACGGTGTGTTGTTATTTTTTTTTAAACTTTACCATAACTATAAAAATTTTAGTTTGAAATACGTGTGGCCATATTACTGACAGGTACATTATTTGTCATTCAAGATGCAAAAAGAGTGATAGGATAATTTTCATTACCTTGTAAACTGTAATTCATAGATATTTTACTCATATTTTTAAATCTAATATTAAAATTTCAAATAATTTTGAATCATTATTGTTTGACTTTTTTAAGGGGGGGGGGGGTCTTGGCACACCATACTCATGTAAAAAAAATTTTGCAGAAGAATTTGGCACGCGGACGTAAAAAGCTTCACCAGTTTCGGTTTATACATCAGTCCGCTCCAAAGAAGTGATTTAGTTTTTCAGTTTTAAACAATTCGAGATTGACAGCGAGTTGAAACTAATGTTATTTATATTTTGTTGAATTGGTTTGAAATTTGTGTTTTGGATTGTAATATGTATATTGTGTTTTTTGAATATTCCTCTAATGAATTGGATTCATCGACTTAGAACATAATTTTTAAAATTAGAAATCTACTTTCACTACATAGAAAGCCGTAAATTTTGTAACAATTTGTTTCTTTTTGTTATATACATATTAACCTAAAAAAAAACTACGGTTGTGTCACGAGCATTTTATATCGAAAACAAAATCAAATTGATATAATTAAAATACTTTAAAAGTTTCTAAATAAAACAATGTGTCTGATCTTGTATAACGCATTTAAACAATCTTCAAATAAAAATTAATCAGAGAAACGGTATACATAACATCCGAACTTATATTAGAATAATAAAAGAAATCTTTGAAAAAGGAAAAAAAATAGTCGGAGGAGCAAAAATAAATGCTTACTTACACACCTCCTGCAGTTAAATATTTAACAAAATATTATGCTAACTTCAATATAAGATTTATTAACAGGGTACTTTTTTCTCTCCTAGAGCCCTCTGGGTGGTGATAGTATCGCAGGTTCTCCTAGGGATGGCAGAGGCTTCATTTGTCGTGTGTAGTCTTACTCATGGCATGAAACAAACTGTGTAAGTATCCGCCACAGAATTATGTATTTACAGTTTGCTAGTTGTACTTACAGTACAGTGCATAATATCTTTTTCGATTTGGGTCAGTTTTATATATTGTGATTAAAAATAAGATAGGCGTGGTCGATTATTAATTCTATACTATAAATAAATTCGATTGTTTAGCACGATCAGTTGAAGTAACACTATTTTAAAAAAATAATCGATACTATAACTAGTGTTTCTTATTAAAGAATGCACGGCGTACTCGAAAACACATAAAATGACACGGCGAACTTAAAAAGTGACACGAATTAGCCACTTTAAATATGTTTTGTTCTGATTTTGTTTTTATTGTTCGTTCTGCAAACACAACATGATAAACGATGTTGATTATTTGTAACATTGTGGTAGTATGTCCAGTTATCCTTTGATAAGTGTACTATATTGGTCGAATGGATTTTGAGCTTTTTATGCATGTAATCGTATCGTTCATAACATTTATGCGTAGATCGAAATACTGTTCTATCTTTCTTTAATTTTCACGAATTGGGGAGAGATCGCTGAGAGTTTTGGTGTCACTTGTATCTTACAGAGTTATGTTAATCAGGTGACTGTGATTGTGTAGTGGCTATATATCGTCAAATCCACGGAAAACTGTACATCTGACGGAAAATGTAAATTCCATACAAAAATCGGAATTAACTATGATTAGCTCGTTGTTTTATTATGACTACCTCGTCCAAATTTAAATATTTTACAGAAAAATAAGGGAAATGCGTTTATTAAAATTCATATTTTCAACTGAACATTTATGGTATGTGCTCGATAAAATATTCCTCTCAATTCTATGAAATTTCAACTTTTGCTACAACTACAGATTTAATGTTACGAAACTCCAATTTAGCATATATAGTCTTTTTCTATTAGTAAAGAGAATTTCACTTATGGTGAAAATGTTAGGGCATTTGATTAGCATATGTAAGAATTTTTAATTTCTTTTAATTTTTGTCACACCTGCAACAGAAAAGTGATATTTATTTTTCTCACCGGAGAAGGGCTGAACGATTTAAGATGATACTCATGATCTAAAAAAAGTTTAGTAAGAAGTATTCACTTGCACCAAGATAAATTTTAATACATCTTTAAGATATTGTCATTTTGCGTTGCTGGTATGGCATACAGGGTAATCATGAAATCCTATTACCAATAAAAAACGTTACAACTCATGAAACTTTTTGAAGCAAATATCCGTGTTTTTTGTATGTGCTGTTCAGTATCTAAATTTCGGCTTGCTTCTCTAGTTGTTGATATTAAGATGTTAAGTTAATTTTATAGGGTGTCAACAGTCTTGTTATGATTAAAGAATGTTATACCCCATGAAATATTGAAGATAAATGCTCTGGTTTTTTTGTTAACTATTAAGCAGCATTTAAATTTTGTTCAATAGTGATATATTTTTTTACGAGTTCTCTGATTTTCACAACTCCATTATTATTGTTATTGTTGTTGTTGGAAAAGGTTCGTTCTGGTGGCGGTCTCGCATCGATTTCATTTGAATCCGATATTTATATGTTTATATTTATGTTTCATGTTTTAACTTCTTCACTTTTTAAAACTTTATAGGTTCTAACTTGCTTACAATTGGTGAATCGTTACGAATTTTGAATGCTCTGGTAAGATACAGATGGCTGCTTTGTTTTCTAAAAAGTCGTTGTGTCTAATATTTTTTTAGGAACACGTCAAATAATTTAATATATCAATGTCTATTGCGTGTCAAAATAAGTCATATTCGCACTAATGAGACTTAAATGGAATGTGGATAACAATATAAAGCTAGGACAAAAGCACTGTTTTACCAAATCACTTTCACAAAAATGCGCCAATTGGCGTGCAATAAGTAAATTTCAGTGCAATCAAGTAACAAACAATCCCTTGAAGTCGGTTTTATTTTATACTTAACTTACTTCGTAAAAGAGTCAACGCGATCAAAAAACATTTTCACAGGTCCTTTTAGCTGCGCCTTGCCGAATGTCTTGTTGCGTAATTCTGTAGAACATTTTGCGTAATCCAATTTGAAAAAACCTCGCATCTGAATTAATTCCACATCGATGGATAATGTCTTGCATCACTGAATTAACTGCAGCTGTGATATGGGTTTTAGATGATGAAAAATTCTTGCTAGTGGTGTTTCATAAATTGTTTCTTCTAAAGTCCAATCAGACTAGAGAGGCAAGTGAAACTAAGCATTACGTGAATCTTTTCTTCATACAAGAGCATAAAAATTACGTCATGAAGGATTGCTATACGTGTCATGGTAACCCACCGTGATTTTCTACTATCGTCTTTTACGCTATTGGTCTGCTAAGCGAAACAGTGAATATCTTCCCATGACGGTGGACAAAAATTGCAGGTAAAGATTCACGCACAAAAACCTTATCATATTGCAATTTTAAAACACCCAGTTGTGTACTGCGGTTCGTGTTGAGGGTAAAGCAGCAGGGGTTATGCACTTTTACGACACCCTGTCCCCAAAAAACAAACAAACAAATAAACAATCCAAAAGGGTTAAACGGTTTTATTGAATTCACGATTTCAAAAATTATGTATAATAGACATCTTGCTTATAAATGTTGCTATTGTGCACTGAGCGAAATTTAGTATCATGGTAGTAAAGTATTTACTTGTATCTAAAACGTGTTTTCACCCCACCAAAATCAAATTTATTTATTCGGGTGCATTTTGCACCCGAGAATTACTCATAATATTGTAAAACGACATGCGCAGATATGTGTGTGCGTGCGTTATGATAGAATGTTAATTTTTCCTTAACCCCTTCGCGACGAGCGTCCTTTACAGAATTTTTAATCTTTTACCACCGGTTTTTCAAAACAGAAATTTTCACCTAATTGAATCGCAAAAATGCTAAAATTTAATGAGGCAAATCTTACAATAAAAAATAACTGGTGGGAATAATTGAGGATTCTGAGCATCGTATGCGTCACGTATACGTGTCGCTCGTCCCCAAGGGGTTAATGCCATGTAGCATTTTTATGATCACTCCTCGAGGAAAGCAGCTACGGTTTTAATGAACTCACAACGATTGAAATGATGCATAGTAGCTAATAAATGAAGCTTTTGTGCACTGAGAGAAATTTAGTATAACGGTAGTACCGTATATAACCGAATCTAAGATGTGTTATTTTTTCCTCCAAAATCAAGTTTATTTATCTGGGTGCGTCTTGCAATCGAGTACAACTCGTAATACTGTAAAACGAGATATGCAGCTATGTGTGTGCTTATGTTATAGCAGAAAAGTTAATTTATTAATCAATTCCACTTCCTTCGTACGGACATATGCGATGGACGAAAATCAAGATGATGCTATCTTCGCACAATCCAACAATGAAGCCACATACAAAAACAGTATTGAAGATTCATGTAGTAAAAAATCTAATGATGTAGACAGAAATAGGTCTATATGAAGGGGATGGATACTAATATAGAATAATATGGAGAATAAATAAAATTAGTATATGTCATATTTACCGAGTTTCTTAATCTTTTCTTTCTTTCAAATTTTCGTATGTGTTATATACGAATTTTAGAGATAAATCCTAATTTCGCGGCTAAAAAGTAACGTGCCTTATTTTGAATTCTGCAATTATCTTCCTGTAAGTGTGGTAGTTGAAAATTTAGGACACTTAAATTGATATATACGTCATTCACAAGCAATGTGCAATTTGGGAAGCGGCGGAGGAAGCCATGTGAAATCGAGTACATCTTTTTTAATCACATTGTACGACATCACATTGCACGACTAGCGATATGGAACAATTCGATAATATTAATGGGGTGACGGGACATCCCGTACATATGCACAGAGCCAGTGTTGAATTCAGACACTTTTCTGCGGGAGATATTTCTGTGGTTCCGGGGGGACATTATAAATTTCCGGGGGGGGGGGGATTGCATTTTTTAACCATTAAAACCATAAGATCTCAACTCTTCAGGGGGGACATTTCAATGCTTCGTGGGGAGGGGGGTGCCCCTGCCATACCCCCTGAATTTGATACAGAGCATGCATGTATAATACTTATTATCAGCAACAATTTTATGCTACACTTACACCTTACACCACTATTAAATACATCGTTCATATTTTCAGACAAAGGGGATTCCCGGATGAAGTTGGTACCTATGGCGTTGTATCAGGCGTGCTCTTTTCGGCGGCTTGTTTTGGGTAAAGTACAAAAGTATAAAAATCTTTAAAAATACATATAAAAAAATATAAAAAGTTAAAGAAATCTCACATTTACTTATTGTTACAGAGGTTTTATAGGACCTTCTTTGGGAGGATTTCTTATTGATGAAATTGGATATATACCCACGACTATGGTAGCAGCTGGATTAGGAACTATGATTGTAAGTATTATTTTATCTTAAAGTTTTAATAGAAATTATTATTAAAGTTATTCTTTTATGATTTTTTCTAAAGACATACTTCGCTCAGATACTGCATCAATAAATTATGGCAATTGTTTTAATTTTTAGATTAATAATCTTATTGTAACTTTTCTCCATCCGCTTTCCATAATCGGAATGCCTGTCACTTTTCTCTATGATCGGAATTCTTTACCGTCCTATAAAATTGAATGAAAAACATACCTATTTAAAAAATACTCTAAAACGTCTATTATTCCTCATTGTTTTAACAGTCAATTTTCTATCCGCCAATCACTAGAAATAGTACATGTACAAAAAAGGGCTTCCAGCCTCTACTGAGAGGAAAAGGTAGCTTCCATATTCCATGTTTTTAAAAATTAAACTCATTTTGCACAAACACCCGAGTCTAAAATGCTTGGATCTCGAATATACAAGATCTCCTTCCGGTTTTCATTAATATTGAATTGGAATGCGAATTTCAGCATGAGAGTTACAGAACAAATGAGATTGTTTCAAAATATCAGCCAAACTAGAATTTCAAACTGCTATAATTTAGCCATTTTTTAAAATAAAGCCAAAACAAAAAATGCTTCGGATTCCTTGTATCACGATGTAACACTTAACGGAAACAACTTTTTCAATTTATATTTTTTATACATCTTTTTGAATTAAAAAAATTAACTGTCCGCCATTTTTAAACAAGTTGGCGCATGAAGTTGGCCAACGAACTCGGTCGAAACTTTAGTACGTCCTGTACACATGATCAATCACATTCATACTGATTCATAAATACAAGAGTTACTGCATAACAAAAATCAAATTGTTTCAAAATGTCAGCCATCCTAAAATTTCAAACTGCCATATCTCAGACAATTCTTTAAGATAAAACTAAAACAAAAACTCCTGCGGAAAGCTTGCATCACGATATAACACTTAACGGGAACAACTTTTTAAATTTATAATTTTTTTGTACATATTTAAAAATTTTTAAAAATTTGAAATTTTAACTGGCCGACATTTTGAAACAACATGGCGGATGAAGCTCCCCAACGAACTAGGTAGAGACCTTGGTATTTCCTATACACATACTCAGTCACATTAAAATCGATTGTTAAATAAGAGAGTTACAGCATTGCAAATACCAGACATATATATATATCTATATATATCCATATAGCACATGTGCTTCCCAAGGACATCGCCAGCTAGATTAACAATCATCCCACAGGCATCCCTGGGGATGCAAAAATTTGTCATCAAGAAGTCCTCAGGAGCCTAAAAAGTCCGCCTCATAGCATCTCAGGGAGCTCCCAAGGACCTCCTTCAGGTTCCTCCTCAGTATGTTCTAGGGAATATTTCAGGAAATAATACCGAAGGAATTTGGGATTTTCAAAGTCACTTAATGTGCATATAAAAACATCCGAGGTTATGATTATTCGACTAATATAAAAAGTATTTATTTATTTATTTTTTTAAATAAATATGCACATTATCTTTACATATTAACTATTTAGACGGATTGACATATAACAGACATTACTTTTATCGATCACGCACACGAAAGTTATGATCAACATTTTACGGAATAAATTTTCTTACCTTCTTTCCGCCCGCCGCGGCCCGTATTCAATCTGTTTACTTACGCACACCAGAGGCACGCTCTAGTGACAACGATACAGGGCCGTGGTACTTGAATCGTTTATAAGGTATTCATATATATTCTATTCTCCTCTTATGAAAATCAGTAAATAGAAAATATGCATATTTTTTGCGCTTCGTATAGAAGGAATTATGTAACTTTTATTGCAAATAAAAATGCATACCCTTTGATATATATTCAATACAGTTTTAAATTCATAACTAGAAAAAAAAAGCGTATCAATAATTATTTAAGGCTGTTCTGAAACCCAAAAGAGCTACTTTCTGACTAATTTTTTAATTAATTTTTGTTCGGAAATGCATCAAACTGGCAGGTGATCTTATTTAGAAACTATGTAATAGAAAAACGTTTTCTTTATTTTCTTTTTTTTTTTTAAATGGTAAACGCAGATTTTTCAGAAAATACTGTGAAATTCGCCGTTTTAAACCGAATTCCCGACGCGGACATTTTCTAAAACATTGTGTTTTATCATTTTAGTTAGGAGCCGCATATATGAGGGTCAGGGGTCTATGATAAAGGGGCCAATTAAATAAAAAATATTTAAAATTAAATAAATCAAATTTTAAAACTTAAATAATCACAATTAAACAATGTAAGAGAAAAATTGACGTTTTGATAAACCAAAAGTTGAAAACCAAATTAAAAAAGCATTTTTATTTTTAATTAGAAAGATTAATTTAGAATTAGAATAAGCAAAACTCAATTTGATTTCTAATATTGATATTATCATGTGTAAGCTGTTAAACGATACATCTATAAAAGCTTTTCTGAGTTTATGCTTGCTTCAGGCTGTTCTCAAATCCAAATTCACTACTTTACGACATATTTTTTTGTTCAATTTTGTTCGGAAACGCATGAAATTGGCAGGTATTCTTATTTGTAAAATCAACAGCCGTTTTCCATTTTTTGGTAAAGACAGAAGATCTTTCAGAAAATACTGTCAAAGTCGGTGTTTTGAACAGAATTTTCGACACTGTAGCACGAGAAATGAGAAAAACGTGTCGTCACGTAACATGAATCACTTATAACTCGATAATTAAATTATTTATCAAAAAATGGAAAATTCCTGTCGATCTCAAATCAATTCAGTAGTCAAAATATGAGTTCAAATATGTGTCAGAAAGTTTCGCATTGTTGAGCAGATCATTTGAAAAACACCTTAAGATAACATAAATACATATTTCAATTTTCAGTTACCTACATGGAACTGCTGTTTAAAATGACAATAATATTTCTTTAGCTCTTAATATTTAAAATATGGGCATATCTGATCTATATCTGTATCTAGTTAAATATGAAAAAAATACTGATAGTAAAATTCGTGTCTGTAATAAAAATATTTTATTTTCTTATTGTAATAAATAAAACTAATTTACAATTAAATCTCCATTTAGCGATCTTTTGAAATCGTCTGAAAACATTCTATACGTAGAAATTTCATTATGCACTATTTTTCATTGAAATATGATTTCATTTTAGCTAACAAAACTAATATTTCAAGAGATTTAAAATGCCTAAATGTACGGATAATTTGATTAAAAATATCAGTTCTTTTTTATTGTCATCGAAGTATTGTGTAAAAATTCTAAACAAGGAAATCCTTTAAAAGCAATACTTTTGCCTTTCATAGAATCATTGTTCGACTGCTGCTTCTGGGAATAAGAACGTTTCTCTCCTTTCAACGACTTTTCTTTGCAAGTATTGCATGCATTCTAGTAAGCATACACACCCACGTTCTTCATCGATAAAAAGTGATTGGAGGAGGATCAGCACTATTCATGTTTTTCAGCTTGTAGTTAAAATTTTACCCTTACGTGACTAAACATATTTGCATTATGAGACTTTTGTATCTGCTTTTAGAGGAGCGAATATGTTTTAAACAATTGTGTTAAACAATGGACTCAAAAATGTCTGTGAAAATATGAAAATTTATAATGGCAATGCTAGAATGTGTAACAATGGAACATGACAATGAAAAAAATTAGAACTTTAATAAGATATTAACATGTATCTAACATGAACTGTTTAAAATTTGAATGAACAAACCCAGAAACTTTTTTTATAGAAAAGCGAGAAACGTGTGGAAAACAAAATGTAAAAGAATATCGTTAATTTGTTGAGAACCAATGATCACACAAGTGTATGTAAAAAACTTCAATGCAAGGCCTACTGCAAAGAGAAACGTTGTAACCTTTGTGGAAAATATGCTTTGTACACGTGTAACTGCAGTAAATCTTGCGAAGATGTCGTGGGAGGAGTGTCATTCGCAAATATCCACAAGTACCCAAAAAGAAAAAAAGAAAAAAAATGTATCATTGTAAAGTTTGTACCATTAGTCCAGTCAAATTAGGTTTTTTTCTGGACATAATTACGAAAGTTTTCAAACTTGGAAATATTGTTTGGGAGGGTCTACTAATGACCATAATTAAAGTCCTGATGGATGGGGGGGTGAGCGCGAGGGGGAATGGTAAAAGAAGGTACCATTTTTGGGGTTTTTGTTAATATCCCGTAATCTATAGGTGCTACGGAAAAATTGCTAATGCAAAAGATAAAGAGAATTAAATTCTCTACAGATAGGTCCTCTACATTTTTCTCTAGACTCCATAGTTAACGAGATAATCACATTCAAAAATCAAGAAATTTGCCAAAAGTCACACTAGCGCCAGAGAGCGAGTCAACGGCACTTACATTGCACTTACTTAACCTAAACTTATTTGAGTCCCCACTCCCTTAACTAACATATCTACCGATAGGTTGAATAACGGAGTTTCGCGGAATAGAAGTTTATTTAGAACTAGCTAACCCGCCCGGCATTGCCCGGGCCCGAGATAATTACAATCTCAGAGAAAGGCGTTAACCCCCTCCCTCCCCATACCCGCAAATATAATGAATAATTTGTTCAAGAGAACCACCGTCACCTACATTAACGTGATCATTAAAAAAAGAATTACATTTTTCTGATAATTAGAACATAAGGAAGACGCTACGCTAAAATAGCCGGCAGATGACACCCCTTTCCCGACCTCAATTTCAAATCTATATCTTAATTAGTTACCTAAACTTTTGTTCATTAGTAAAATTTGGCAATTATTTCCTTTCATTTTCGCAAACTAAATGAGAGGGAACGGCCAGAGAAACAGATTTGTTTGTAGTTCAGTTTTTAATGAAAGCAGATCCCTGTCTGAAATTTTCTGGGATCGTTTTCAATGGCTCCGGCAGATTTTTGGCAGTTTTTTGCATAAATTAAAAAAAATTACCGACCGAATTTTTTAAAAATCACATGGTCAGATGCAGAATATTTTTTTACATATGCTCAGAAATTTTCAAATTGATATCTCAATTAGTTTTCTTAAAATTCGCTAATTAGTAAAATAATTTCGAATTCGTTCATTTCCGCTTGCAAATCCAATACACCAGTTCGTTTCTTTCGCCATTTTGATTTAAAAGATGTCATTTTTGAATTGATGGTTATTGAGAATCTAATTATTATCTAGGCTAATTATCAAAATATTAAAATTCTGAGGCTCAGGTGCACATGGTCAGACCTTGAACTATCCACACCTAAATTTCCAGACTTCTAGGTGGGCTAGATTTTGCTAGCCATCGTCAACAGTCACACACAGAGACACACGGACACACACTCAGAGCGAAACTTTCTTTTATTAATATAGATAGATCGTGCCCCTTGGCGGTGGCATGTGAAACTAACAGATTTTGGATTTTAGGTATATTTAAGGTTATTATCACGGGCCCGAGAAACGCCGAGCGGGTCAGCTAGTATAATATAATATTATAATTAACACTATAAATACGCAAATATTTGTAGGTAGTGCATGTAATAGATGTGTATAAGTACATATACATAAATATATTCACTACACTAGGGGGCCTACCCCCTGCGAGCTACGCTCGCCAACCCCCGCTCAGACTTCGAGGCCTCTAAAAACATGACAGCGTGCTTTATTTTATAAATATTGGTAAATCTGTAATTGGGTTGCCATGCTTTTAACGTTTTAATGTGTCATTTTTTGATTATCATGGCCTCATACACAGCTGTTGCGACAACTGACGACTGTTTTCGGGAATGATAAGTAAAATCAATTACAACGTGAAAACCAACTTGTATAAAATGGTTAGGTTTAAATTGTGGCTACCTCTCGGACTTTTATAACAACGATCTGTATTCTATTCTTCCTTTGCGTTTAAGGATGAGAAAAATTACATCTGCTTGTGAATAACATTAAGAACCACGGTATTGAAAAGTACTATGTTATAGACATTTTCAGTAACAGGTTTTAATTTTCTCCCTATTTTAGTGCACCATCATGCATATTTTCATGTTATTTTAAATATGTAAATTATTTTTTTTAATTAATATGTATATACGAATTTTCTAATAATTATTTATCATACAAAATTAATTAAATATTTTGTGCATGTATGCCTGCATTTATTTGGCATCAATTGATGAGATATTTAAACAAATTTGCTATCCCCGATAATTTTACACCATGTTATGTCACTTGAGTACTGTCCATAAGAAAATCGGGTACTTTTCCATTATAGGATCCTTTGCTTTTAGGTTTGGCGTAATTCGAGCTTCAAAAAGGGATAGATTCGTTAATTACATAGATTTGTTGCCAAAAGTTATGAAAACAAACCCAATAAACTTTTGGTGCTTTTCTATTATAGGGGTCTTGACGCTTTTTTAAAAAGCTTGGCGGAAAAAACCAAGCAGGATAGAAAACCAAGCAGGATATTTTATTCTTCCGTTCAGTTGGGCAATTATTATTTTATATTTAGTTTCAAATATACAAATTAATGATTTTATAAAGTCGTTTAATTAAATTTTACAAAAAAATAACAAAATGATATCAATAAATAATAATTACTATTAATTCCTTTTCCTCCCTTTCTTTTGCGTTTACCTAAATGATGTCATTTGGACGAATTTATTCAAAACATTTTCAGTTTATAAATTAAATTAAATGCTGACAGATGATTGAATCCTGACGATAGAAATGTGATTTTTTTTCAGATTTTACTGAAAAACATAATTTAATCACAATCTTGTCTTCATTATCGATTGAAATAAAAGATAAATCCAATTTCAATTTGAAAATGACGAATAAAAAGAAATCAATAATCCCTATCGGGATCCTTTTCAATTTTTTTCCCTTTTTTGTCACAAAAAAACTGAGTAATTAGTTGCCATCATTACAGAAATGTCATTAAAATTAGACAAAAATTAATATCTCGAAAACTAATTCCAATTTCAAAATTCTATTACCAGTTTTGACATCCGCGGATTTTTATGAACAATTGGTATTAATTTCACCATCAAGCGTTTAATATTTTATTAAAAATAGCCCTGAAACATAATCAGTTGTTTAATCAGTCGTTTCATAAAATCGTTTCATAAATTCGTTTCATAAAATCGTTTCACAAATTCGTTTCATTAGGATTTTATATATATAGGGTAGATAACTCATTTAATATGGTTTATTAATAATAATATTAATAATAAAATGCTATGGAATTTTAAAAACAGAAATTTGAATTAAATTAATAATTATAAAGATACATTAAATATAATAATTATAAAAACCTGCGATTAATAATTATAAAGATAATACAGTTATAATAGTTATAATTACAAGTAAATCTGCAGATCAGGAAATCTAATGTTTTTACAATTTTTGTTTCCGAAAACGGTTTTGATTGTCGTTCTATAATATTTAGATCTAAGAATTTATCTAAATACATCCTAATCTACTCTATAGCATTAGCTTACTAAAATCACCACCAAATAGGTATATTTGGAGACTTTTAAACTTAATGGATAGTCATTCATCATCGTGTCCACTGCAATTGACAAAATTGTTAACGTGATTTGGAGCTATAAAGTATTTTTTGTGATAGCCTTTTAATACGAGTAGTATCCAGATTCAATTCAAAACCGTCATGTTAATAACATCGTTCATATTTTACGCAATTCTGTGTTGCAGACCAAATTACGAAAAATTAGCTAATGTTTTGTTTCCCTCAGCCAGGTTTCATACTTCTTCTTTCGCAATCGGGATTATTTGAATGAATATTTTTATAGACTATGAAAAACAGCAGCTAAGTAACGATAAAAGTAAAAGAAAAAAATGAATGTCAAATAAGTAAATTTATAAAATAAAATGTTTTACATTATTGGAAAACATGTATGCAATTCCACCAAAATTTATTCTTTCGCCAAACGGAAATTTGAAAATCGCCTGAATTGCGCAAAAAAGAAAAATATTTTACATTTTCCGAATGAATGAACCAAATGTAACAAAATATAATACAGCTATATCCGGGTACCTCACCAATATGATTACTTAATTTCAAGGATGTCATAATGGAAATGGAACATAAATCAACATCTTTTGAAATTTCCCATTCAACCCGGGGTAATCAAAATGAACAAGAACTTGAGTATAATGTTTATTCCAATAAGTAGAGGGAAAAGGAGAGTTCACGCCCAGGAGGATCAATGATGTTGTGGAGGTGGAGGGAGTGAGTCCGACCCTCGGAAGATCAATGATGTGGTGGAGGAGGGAGTGAAATAATACTATAGTATGATGTGAAAAGAACACATTAAAAAACGAAGGGGTCTTAAGGGTGTACTATAGGAGGAGGGTATAAATGTGAGGGGGCTAGCATTTTTTGAGGGGGCTTAATTTTTTTAGGATCAAATTGAAATGTTAGATTGAAGTCTGCTATAGAATGGTGGTATTTTTGAAGAGGCGGCTAACTTTTTTGAAGGGGGGCTTATTTTTAAGGGGGGGCTTAATTTTTTTTTTTTATTTTTTTTTTTTTAGAATGGACTTTCAGTTTGAAGGCGAAACGGAGATCAATTTTTTTTGGTGGCGCCCTCTATCGGAAGGGAATGCAATAACGAATATTTAAAATAGGTTTTCTTGAAAAGATTTCACTGAGGTTTGAACCTGCAAAATAGCTTCTTGACTTGATAATTTGTGGTAGGTTTAACTGATCAAGCCAAGAAGCTACATATGAATGTCGAGATTTTAAGTGTTTAAAGAGAGGTATCGCGAGAGTGACGTATCATGTGTTAAAATGACTTGAGAAAGGAAGTGATTAGCGTCGTGTGTCTGTATATAACGGTATGCATTGTGTTTTCGCTCATTTATATGCTTACCGGAAGTGAAAAGTTTAAGGTTTATTTTATACTGAATTTAAATGAAACCTGAAATTTATCTTTTTCGATATGATTGGATTGAATATTAACATATTTATTTTAAAATGTATAGTGGAAGCAATGGTAAAAAGAAGACATCTTTAGGGGTAATTACTGTTTTTATTGTGTTTGGTGTAGAAAACATATGAAAGAGGTATAGTTAAAAAACAAATTCAATTTTATTAATAATTTTCCCAATGCAATACATGTGGACCCACTTTTCGTTTTTTAGCGGGTTTTGACAAATCTAATACATAATCTTGTTTAATGTTTGTTGACAAATATTTATTTTTAATAAAATTTCGCGGGATATTCATTTCGTTTAATGTTTCTAATAATTCGTTCTGTGCCCTGATCGGTTTTCTTTTATTTACAGAAAACGAAAGATTAAATAAATCTGCCAAGTTTGATTCGGGGATAGGTTTTCCTTCGAAATTTACAGTCAAATTTTTATCCTATCGAAATTTTCTTGGACGTGCCATGACAAACAGAACTAATACTTTGATAATTTAGGATAGCTTTATCTGGATATCATGGTTGTTAGATTACGGATATTTGTGTTTGGAATAACGTGATTTTTAATTTTGCCTGTTCAGTTTCAATTATATTGTGAAATGAGGGTTTATTTTTGAAAGATAATGTTAACTTTTTGTGATTATCTTGTAACAGACTGCTTTCATTAAAAGTGTATTTTAGAATTGTAAACTACAATTTTGAAATTTTCGCCTGTTTGGAAAAAAAGCACAGGGAAAAAAAATTAAAGTATTAAAAAAATAATAACAACAACTGTTCAAAAATATAATAACAGCTAAACAAATGATCAAAAATAATAAAAAATGTTCAAATAATAATAACAACTGTTCAAAAATAATAAAAACTATTTAAAAAATAATAACAACTGTTCAAAAATAATAAACGATTGACTTTATACAACCAACATTTAAAAAAAAAGATAATCGAATCTAGTTTTTTCTAACATGACTTATTTGAAATATTCACTTTTTCTAGTTAGATTTATAACACGTAAGTGATTCGATCAGTAAAATATTATTTATAAAAGCACTAAATACGAGATTAATAAGAATTTTTAACTTACAAACATATGAACTTCTGATACACAAGTGATTCGACCAGTAAAATATTATTTAGAAAAGCATTTTTGACTTACAATTGTACGAACTTCTGATATGTAACCCTTTCTGAATCAATGTATAAGAATTAACTGACTATTGAACTTATAACAGAGTAGGATAAAATAATCACGTGACTTTTTTAAACCAATAAAATGTTATTATTTTTAAACAAGCGCCCTCCATCATTTTATGAACTTCCAAGAAACGAGTTAATATGATTATATTGTTTCCTGTTACCACTGTGAAAGGTTGTGTTTTCCGTTTTAAGTTAGTTTACATTTAAGTGATTACGGAACGAGTCATGGATTCTGCTTTGTTAAGTGCTAATGATATGTCTAACGTGAAGAGTGAACCCTCATCACCAGGATTAAATGACCATGACATGGAATTTTTAATACAGCCTAAAGAAGAACCTGTTTCGAATTGTGAAGTGAAACCCACCTCATCAGGATTAAAGAAACAGAAGTTACCCTTTGTGTGTTCTACTTGCGACAAAGCTTTTCCCCGAAAGGTTAACTTAACGTTTCACATGAAATGTCATCTGGAGAAAATACCTCTTGTGCGTATAATTTGTAAAAAAACATTTGCTAGAAAGTATCATTTATTAAATCATATGAAGGTCCATTCAAAGACCCCTGTGATTCATAATTGTAATGTATGTGGCGAAGTATTTTCACAAAAGAGTGATTTATTAAAGCATGGGAAAATTCATAATACTTCCAAGCCAAATCAAAGAAAAAGTAGACAGTCACCCAGTCACTGTAAATGCGACGACTGTTTTGAAACATTTAATAATAGATCTGACTTAGTAAAACATAGAAAAATTCATCTTTCACCTAAAGAACTTAACCCGTCTGATCAACTTTCCTTGGGAAACAGTTCGAAATATGAAATTTCAGACATCACTCAGTTTAGTAAAATATTTAAGTTTTTCGATGTTTTTACTCCTGCTCATTGGAATTTAGGTGAGAAAATGATTGTTGAAGTACAAATGAATAAGAACTATGAGCTTTATGTTCACATACAGAAATACGAAGAATTTGAAAAGAACGGTCGTGAACTTACCCCCACAAATGAAGGCATTACATTATCATGTGCAACATTCGACAAATTTGAATCGAGATTGGATAAATTTAATTTTGTTTCTGAAAAAGATACATTCGTATGTAATAATGACTTACTAATCGCTTATGTAAATAAGGAATCATGCATACTGCAAAAATTATTCAAATCGAAAAAGTTTGGGTTTTGTTTGAAGTCGGATTTTTTACTGCTTACAAAAGATCAATATTTGAAACTAGTGAAAAATGGCTTTAAAATTACCAAATGTCTCATTGAGACGCTTTTAACTAAGCTTATTCCAGTTTCGATTTTAGAAAACTTAAACAAATGTAAATGTACCCACCTCACAATAGAAGAGACTTTGAACTATTTCTTAAAATGTTTCGATGACGAGTTAAAGTCATCCGTTTCTCGCGTGTTTGATTGCTATCGATGTTCAATCGGAGAACCAATTAATGTGAAACACGAGTGTGATAGTTATAATTTGCGTAGAAAGTATAATTGGTGTAGCGACAGTGCACTGCTAAATTTCAACGTGACTGAATTTGTAAAAAACATATTCAAGAAATGTTCATGTAATTATACTCATTTATTTTTTGAAACTATGAATATGGACTTTTATAATAACCATTTAGACAATGTATTTGTAAATTAACATAGAAATGTATTTATTTAATAAATATTTGTTTTTATATCACATATCTGTTTTTATTTCACATGTCTATTTATTTTTACTCTTGAAATCAATCTTTGAAGTTTTATTTTCTAGAAAAAAAGTGAACATATATTTATGAGTAGGCAAAATTTTTTTAATTGTAGTCTTTAAAGTTAACACTTTTTGGTTAAATGAAATCTCTTTTTAAGAAAAATTGATTATTTTTATTTGAATAGGTATTAAACTTATTTATTGATAAGAAAGTTTAATTTTTCTCTCCTTTTAAACAATGACATTGCATGTTTTGATAATTTCCATCCCACAGTTAACATTACAGTATTTAACATAGTTAAGAAAATGTTTAACTTAAACCGTCACTGTATTTATTATAGATAAGTAAACATTTTATCTTTAACCTAAATGTAATTTAAATGATTAACTATAACTGTGACTGCTTTTAATCTAGATAAGTAAATGTTTCCAGGAATCACAATCAGTTTACTGTAGACTTTTATCGAGATTACACCAGTTAGTGGAATGCTGATTAAAAATATTTTATGACATTAATATGCAGAAAAGATCTCACGAAGAAGTACTTTCACCTTCAAAACGTCTACGTTTAGAAAAACCCATGGAAAATTTAAATACCTATGAGAAGGAGTTAAAAGACCCAAGATTAAAACTTTCTAAAATGAGTAATAACTGTGTAACTACTGAGGACTTACAAGATGTGAAACCCGAGATCGCTATGAATTTTTCAAACTTTGCCTATTGGAATGATACAACATCTTTCGAGAATCCCGGTCGAATGCCAAATTCTGCCACGGACTATTTGAATACATTTTTCGAAGACATGAATTTTGAAAATTTAGATTGTTCTACTACCTTAGCGTTTCAAGAACCTACAAATAATATTTTACAGACTACTGTTAAACGCGAGGTAAACGAGCTACAAGCAAGCAACCTTTCGCAAACAAGTGGTGACTTACAATCCGCCATCTCACCTGCAAATGACATTAAAAGTGATAAATTATGCAATTCCTATGTGTTTCACAAATAACTAAGTGACTGTTTCGATTTAACTTTGAAGTTAAGAACTAAGCAATATTATATACTTATACGAGAATTTAAACGCAATGTATCTACTAATAAAGAAATCCCGACAAACCGCGTGGTTAATATGGATATTCCTAGCTGGTTTGAGTTTCAATATAAACTTATTGCATTTATTTTAAGATACAAAAGCACGTCCTTTGTTTCTAATAACATGATTTTAGTGTTAATTCAAAATTCTACAATGCGAATTAAAAATTTAAAGAATCATTCTTATATTGACTTAAAAGAACATCAACTAGAAAAATTAAAAGAAAGTACCTCTCATTTAAATAGTGCACTTTTACAACATATGTATACAAAACTTTTACCATCTCTTATTAAAAAGAAATGTATGGTGAGTAATATATCTACAGAAAATGATGAGGTGTTAAAGTATAAACTTAACACATGTATCGAGAATAATATGTTATCAATACTTAATCAATTGTATGAATGTCATGCATGTGCACTACGACATTCGAGCAAAAGCCTTCACTCCTGTTTCACATTTAATAATAGGGAAAAATTTAATCAATTAGGGGAAGCTTTGTTAATGCTCGTAGATTTCGATTATGTAACTTCAACGTTTCTAAACGGAGTTTATAATGTTAGTGAGCACTTTTTGTGTAAGATTAATGAACAGACTATTTGTAATGAATTGTTTAAGACCTGAAAATAAAATGTTTTTGATTAAGTTCTGCATGTTTATTTTTGCAAAGTGTCTATGAGTGAATTTATTAGTTTATAATTTAGTAGAACTTTTAAGTGAAGTCATGTAATCCAATTAAAAAAAAAAATTAATTGAAATGAAAATATTTACGTTCGAAAAAAAAAGAAGTTAATGAAATTAAAACTTATCAAAATTGAATGTTAACAAAAAATAAATAAATAAAGGTTAACAAAAATATAGTTTGAAATTAAAAGTAAACAAAATATATATATATAATAAAATAAAATAAAATAAAATTTAACAAAATAAAGTTAATAAAGCAAAAGAAGGTATATGTTATAAAGAGAGGGGTTTCCGGGTTTATGTAACTTACAAAATGTATGTGTGTGTGTGTATTTATTAGTTTATCATTAAGTAGAACTTCTAAGTGAACAGTTAGAATTTATGTTTTCTATATAACTTAGCACAAAATAAAAATTTTCGCTGTTGCAAAAATATTCAACTATTGAATGGAAATATACATATTAGTAAAAAAATAAAAAAATAAATCACAAGTTAATAAAATTATTTTAAATTTCATACAATTTAACAAATATATACGAAACATATTACGGATTTAAATATTATAAGATAGGTTTGATTGAAATTTTTAAGACAGATTTTAATAGTTTGAATTTATTTTAGAAGATAGTTTTTAACAGTCTAGCGGTTCGAACTTGACAAAATGAAATCAAGACACAATGATTTGTATGGTTTTTTAATCATTATGTCATGACTTCATACCTCTGAAAGTGCATTTAAAGGTTTGTCTAGGTTTATTCAATGTTACGAAGCGTTTGAGAAACCGAAAATTAATGAAAAAACAAATCGCCTTCTACCAATTACGCTACGAATGTTTCATTCAATTATTATAAATAATAAAACCTTTTAGAATATTACTTATTTTAAATTTAAACTAATAAAAATTTAAAGTTAACAAAATAAATAATTCCTCTGTTCATTATTAATAAAAGTTTACAAAATTAAAGTTTCAAAATTAAAAGTTTCTGAAAATTATAAGTTAACAAAAAATAAATAAATAAATAAAATAAAATTTTTAAATAAAAATTAACAAAAGTAAAATTTTTAAGTTATGTTTAAAAATCTTCAAATTAATCAAAATTGACTTTTAGTTTTATGTAAATGTAAGTTTCAATATTTTAAATATCGAGCTAACTGTTTATCCCTAAAATCATTTGTTTACCCATCTTCCAACCAACCAACTGGTTGCCTAGCCAACCATATACTTTGTATCAACACATGCGCAGAAAAAAAGCACTGACTTATGCACTAATTTGAGTTCTACTTTAAAACCTTTGCTAGATTAGCTACATTATACAAGTGGAATATCTTCCATACTTAGAAAATTTATGATTTTTAACTATTCGTTCCTATTTTAAAACATTAACAAATAAATGTAATTTATATACTTACAAAAACAGGATAATTTCAAAAGAGGTCCATACATTTCTGCTTGCTAACATCATGTGTATGGTCTATAACAGAATAAGGTTAAACTATCAGTTTACTTCCTTATCACGAACGTGATCAAGACCTTATCAGTTACATGTTCAAGGCGATAACAGCTATAAACAGCGTGTTGGTCATTTTAACTTCTGCCGTCGACAATTGTGCTTCGGTAAGTTTTATTAGGTACCATTTTTTCTTTTTGGAAAATAAACTAATTGGAAAAAATTTATTTTCATACCCAGCTACTTTTAAATCACAATGTTAAAAGACTAAATTTTATTATGCTAAATTATTCTTTTCAATGTCGAACAAAAGATCTTGCAACATATTTGCAAATAAGTTCTTACAAAATGGTTTTATTTAGTTAAAAGATTAACATTGTCAATTTAACTACATATTATTTTTTAGAATTACTTTAATTTTATTTTGAAAGCGAAAAAGACTAATTCACATGAAAATTAAACTTACCTTATTTATGAGCTTGACAACATGGTTCATGCATGGTCTGGCTCTTGCGAGGACTTGTAGAGATCTGAAAGTTAGTACAAGTGTATATCATGTGATATGATGACGTTACTAGTAACGTCATCTACCACAGGTTAATCACGTGACTACGCGATCTTAACCTTCTGATTACTAATGATGTTTAGATTACATAACTAATTGTAACTATCACAAAATATATTTATAAAAATATATTCATAAATTAATAACTAATTTATTTGGGTATTATTTTGAAAAGCATAGCATTTTAAAATAAAAAATTATTTAATTATTAATTTATGAATATATTTTTATAAATATATTTTGTGATAGTTACAATTAGTTATGTAATCTAAACATCATTAGTAATCAGAAGGTTAAGATCGCGTAGTCACGTGATTAACCTCGATTAATCTCGATGATTGTGATTCCTGGAAACATTTACTTATCTAGATTAAAAGCAGTCACAGTTATAGTTAATCATTTAAATTACATTTAGGTTAAAGATAAAATGTTTACTTATCTATAATAAATACAGTGACGGTTTAAGTTAAACATTTTCTTAACTATGTTAAATACTGTAATGTTAACTGTGGAATGGAAATTATCAAAACATGCAATGTCATTGTTTAAAAGGAGAGAAAAATTAAACTTTCTTATCAATAAATAAGTTTAATACCTATTCAAATAAAAATAATCAATTTTTCTTAAAAAGAGATTTCATTTAACCAAAAAGTGTTAACTTTAAAGACTACAATTAAAAAAATTTTGCCTACTCATAAATATATGTTCACTTTTTTTCTAGAAAATAAAACTTCAAAGATTGATTTCAAGAGTAAAAATAAATAGACATGTGAAATAAAAACAGATATGTGATATAAAAACAAATATTTATTAAATAAATACATTTCTATGTTAATTTACAAATACATTGTCTAAATGGTTATTATAAAAGTCCATATTCATAGTTTCAAAAAATAAATGAGTATAATTACATGAACATTTCTTGAATATGTTTTTTTACAAATTCAGTCACGTTGAAATTTAGCAGTGCACTGTCGCTACACCAATTATACTTTCTACGCAAATTATAACTATTACACTCGTGTTTCACATTAATTGGTTCTCCGATTGAACATCGATAGCAATCAAACACGCGAGAAACGGATTACTTTAACTCGTCATCGACACATTTTAAGAAATAGTTCAAAGTCTCTTCTATTGTGAGGTGGGTACATTTACATTTGTTTAAGTTTTCTAAAATCGAAACAGGAATAAGCTTAGTTAAAAGCGTCTCAATGAGACATTTGGTAATTTTAAAGCCATTTTTCACTAGTTTCAAATATTGATCTTTTGTAAGCAGTAAAAAATCCGACTTCAAACAAAACCCAAACTTTTTCGATTTGAATAATTTTTGCAGTATGCATGATTCCTTATTTACATAAGCGATTAGTAAGTCATTATTACATACGAATGTATCTTTTTCAGAAACAAAATTAAATTTATCCAATCTCGATTCAAATTTGTCGAATGTTGCACATGATAATGTAATGCCTTCATTTGTGGGGGTAAGTTCACGACCGTTCTTTTCAAATTCTTCGTATTTCTGTATGTGAACATAAAGCTCATAGTTCTTATTCATTTGTACTTCAACAATCATTTTCTCACCTAAATTCCAATGAGCAGGAGTAAAAACATCGAAAAACTTAAATATTTTACTAAACTGAGTGATGTCTGAAATTTCATATTTCGAACTGTTTCCCAAGGAAAGTTGATCAGACGGGTTAAGTTCTTTAGGTGAAAGATGAATTTTTCTATGTTTCACTAAGTCAGATCTATTATTAAATGTTTCAAAACAGTCGTCGCATTTACAGTGAATGGGTGACTGTCTACTTTTCCTTTGATTTGGCTTGGAAGTATTATGAATTTTCCCATGCTTTAATAAATCACTCTTTTGTGAAAATACTTCGCCACATACATTACAATTATGAATCACAGGGGTCTTTGAATGGACCTTCATATGATTTAATAAATGATACTTTCTAGCAAATGTTTTTTTACAAATTATACACACAAGAGGTATTTTCTCCAGATGACATTTCATGTGAAACGTTAAGTTAACCTTTCGGGGAAAAGCTTTGTCGCAAGTAGAACACACAAAGGGTAACTTCTGTTTCTTTAATCCTGATGAGGTGGGTTTCACTTCACAATTCCAAACGGGTTCTTCTTTAGGCTGTATTAAAAATTCCATGTCATGGTCATTTAATCCTGGTGATGAGGGTTCACTCTTCACGTTAGACATATCATTAGCACTTAACAAAGCAGAATCCATGACTCGTTCCGTAATCACTTAAATGTAAACTAACTTAAAACGGAAAACACAACCTTTCACAGTGGTAACAGGAAACAATATAATCATATTAACTCGTTTCTTGGAAGTTCATAAAATGATAGAGGGCGCTTGTTTAAAAATAATAACATTTTATTGGTTTAAAAAAGTCACGTGATTATTTTATCCTACTCTGTTATAAGTTCAATAGTCAGTTAATTCTTACACATTGATTCAGAAAGGGTTACATATCAGAAGTTCGTACAATTGTAAGTCAAAAATGCTTTTCTAAATAATATTTTACTGGTCGAATCACTTGTGTATCAGAAGTTCATATGTTTGTAAGTTAAAAATTCTTATTAATCTCGTATTTAGTGCTTTTATAAATAATATTTTCCTGATCGAATCACTTACGTGTTATAAATCTAACTAGAAAAAGTGAATATTTCAAATAAGTCATGTTAGAAAAAACTAGATTCGATTATCTTTTTTTTTAAATGTTGGTTGTATAAAGTCAATCGTTTATTATTTTTGAACAGTTGTTATTATTTTTTAAATAGTTTTTATTATTTTTGAACAGTTGTTATTATTATTTGAACATTTTTTATTATTTTTGATCATTTGTTTAGTTGTTATTATATTTTTGAACAGTTGTTGTTATTATTTTTTTAATACTTTAATTTTTTTTCCCTGTGCTTTTTTTCCAAACAGGCGAAAATTTCAAAATTGTAGTTTACAATTCTAAAATACACTTTTAATGAAAGCAGTCTGTTACAAGATAATCACAAAAAGTTAACATTATCTTTCAAAAATAAACCCTCATTTCACAATATAATTGAAACTGAACAGGCAAAATTAAAAATCACGTTATTCCAAACACAAATATCCGTAATCTAACCACCATGATATCCAGATAAAGCTATCCTAAATTATCAAAGCATTAGTTCTGTTTGTCATGGCACGTCCAAGAAAATTTCGATAGGATAAAAATTTGACTGTAAGTTTCGAAGGAAAACCTATCCCCGAATCAAACTTGGCAGATTTATTTAATCTTTTGTTTTCTGTAAATAAAAGAAAACCGATCAGGGCACAGAACGAATTATTAGAAACATTAAACGAAATGAATGTCCCGCGAAATTTTATTAAAAATAAATATTTGTAAACAAACATTAAACAAGATTTGTCGGTCTCAAAGCGAAAATGTATTCTCTGAAGTCTGATGTAGAAGAAAAGGAAAGGGCTAAAGGGATATCAACACAGATCGTGAGAAAAAAACTAACACATCAAGATTATGTTTCGTGCCTGTTTGAAAAAAAAATAAGTTTTCAACAACAAACTAGGATTTTACAAGACAAGCATGAACTATATACAGTAAACCAAAACAAAAAGTGTTTATGTCCGTTCGATGATAAATGCTTTTTATCATCGGACGGAATTTCAAGTTTTGCCTATGGCCATCGTGATATAGAATCTCACAGAACAGAAGAAGAATAAAATATTGTTTAGAAAAAAAAAATCTCATGAACGTCACTCACTTATGTATTTTTAAAATTAATGAAGATACTAATTTAAACTGTATATATATAATTTATAATGATACTAATTGAAACTGTATATAATTAATGAAAATACTAATTGAAAATAAGACAACTTTGAATGTTTTTTATACGTTTAGGGCCGCAATGAGTGGTGTGACGGCCATGCGACCCCTGCTTGCAGATAATACGGCATATATTAAATTTTTAATATATGTCGGGGGGCCCTTAGTCAGTATAAAAAACAATCAAAGTTGTTATTTTTTTTTATTCTAGATACAGTTTAAACTAGATTCTATTGTGAGCAGTTTGGTAAGAAATTTAAAATTTTTTATCCATTAAACAGTGAACAATATGGTAAGTTGAAAATATTAATCTTTTTTTTCATCGTACTCTAACAGTACATTCATACGTTAAATCAATTAAAAAAATTAAGCCCCCCTCAAAAATAAGTCCCCCCTTCAAAAAAGTTAGCCGCCTCTTCAAAAATACCCCCATTCTATAGCAGACTTCAATCTAACATTTCAATTTGATCCTAAAAAAATTAAGCCCCCTCAAAAAATGTTAGCCCCCTCACATTTATACCCTCCTCCTATAGTACACCCTTAAGACCCCTTCGTTTTTTAATGTGTTCTTTTCACATCATACTATAGTATTATTTCACTCCCTCCTCCACCACATCATTGATCCTCCGAGGGTCGGACTTACTCCCTCCACCTCCACCACATCATTGATCCTCCTGGGCGTGAACTCTCCTTTTCCCTCTACTCCTATATTATTGTATTTTACGCATTTTTCATTTTTGTATGTTTTATGTTAACAAAAAATGTCATTTGATAAAGTTATTGTTCAGGCTTCCATTCTTCTGACCACAACATTTATTAATGTCCGTTTAAGTTTAGGTTAAGTAGGTGTAATAATGTAAGAGCCGTGGACCTGCTCTCTGGCGCTGGTGTGACTGTTGACAAATTTCTTCATTTTTGAATGTGATTATCTCGTTACCTATGGACGCCAGAGAAAAATGTATGAAACCTATTTTGTAGAGAATTTAATTGTCTTTATTTTTTGTACTAGCAATTTTTCCGTAGGACTTATAGTTTACGAGATATTAATAAAAAACCGAAAAATGGTACCTTCTTTTACCTCACCCCCTACCCATCAGGACTTTTAGTATGTTCATTGGTAGACCCTCCCAAACAATATTACCAAGTTTCAAAACTTTCTTAATTATGTCTCAAAATGACTCAAAATCGGCCTAATTTGACTGGACTACATGGGCACCAATGAACATACGACAATAACACTGCGTGAAAATATTGATAAATATGTGAAAACGTATTCAAAAAATGTAATTGGTAACCAAATGGAATCTGATAAAATTAGAAAAAGAACATTCAAAAGTATGAATAATCTGACAGCTGAAAATTTTTAACACTGCATCCGTGAAAATGGAAAAAAATCGAAATATAACGTTCATGTACAAAATCAAAATGTAGTTTTCTAATGAGTGGAATTGTAATGTTAACTGACATGTATGAAATGCCAAAGAAAATATTAGAAAACTGAAAAAATATTGGCAAAAATTAAATTGGGACAGATAGAAAGAAACATTTAAGCTTCAATGCGGAAATCTAAGTAGCGATTACGGCTTTAACTACTAAAAGAAAACAACATAGAATCAAAAATGAAAAAATTAGAATCAGTCAGCGCTTTCTGCAGATAAGCGGTGAATGAAGAAGACACTAAAACGTACTTATTGGAAGGAAAAGTAGGATATCATAAATTTTCATTAATCGAAAAAAATATAAAGTTCTTCATCGATACTACACATCGATACCTCGGTACTATGAATGTGCATACTAATAGTTAAAAAAACGAACAAGTGAAGTGTATTCAGAGAAATATATTCGATGTATTTTGAATAACAGTGAATTATTAAAAGAGAAACTGGCGAGCACAAAAAGTAAACATGTCCTGTAAAATGAGAAAATTTATGTGTGTATTTAAAAAATAACGCTAGCATGCCAAATTAAAAATTTTACGTCGAATTTAGCAACAGAGATTCTTTTTGCCTGACATAAAATTGAAATGTTTTACATTCAGGTGAAAATGTAGGGTGATTTATGTTAAATGACTTTCTATGAGTGCGATTATGGGTGGTGCAATTAATGCATCGGGGAGTGTTTTTACAATTAAGAGAGGAATGACTATCACAGCAAATTTCACAAGCAAAATCATTAACACAAAATTTGGCAACGTGATTTAGCTTCTGACAATGAAAACAGCGTTTTACCTGAACAAAAGGTCTAATAACATAACCCTTTGCACTGATATTTAATACTCCACGTTGAATTAAGTGATTAGCTATGTGAGGTGTAATTTTAGTGACCCAATTAAATTTTTGTCCTTGTTTTAGCTTATATTTTCTTTCGAAATGTATGGAAGGATTAGTTTCACCAATATTGTGGTGAATAGTAAACATAATATCCGTACTATCTATATTATGCCTTAAATTTAGCAATATAATCCTTATAATCATCAGACATGTCATTATCTGTGATTTCGTGTTTACAGAAGTCTTCAATATATTTTGGTAATGATATAATATCATTACACTGACTTTTCCTAAAAGTGGGTTCACATTTGTTTGACATGTTTAGTGTCTGAGTTTCAACTTCAACATTATCCTTAAATTACAAATTTGTACTATCATAAACAGTATTATCCTTAATATTAACTAGGTTGCAAGGTTTTGTCAAAGTATACTTCATAAGGTTACATTGAATGGCTGCATCAGAAGAATTTGACTGTTTGGATGTGGACAGTGTCCTAATTATTTCGATTAAACTTTTATTCCCCTCAAATAAATTGTCTTTATCCTTAATTAATTTAGTGCGTTCAGCCTGAGCATTCTGGCATAAATCCATCAAAATATTGCATTTGAATGATATTTCTTTTTGAAAATATATATATGATGTTGAATCATATATATCTTAAATTAAATTTATATTCTAAATTTATATTTTATTTTTCATCCCTTTCCAAATTTAAATCCCATTATTCTTGAAAGAACAAGGTAATTTTATTTAAACTCATTTTATTCTGCTAGGTAATCTCTCATATCCGTTCTTCTATCAAAGCGACCACATATTAACAAAAAAAATAATAAAAAGGAAAGAAAAGCGCAATAGTCATAAAGTATTGATATCGGCATTCACCATATGTCTGTTCCGCTTTCAAAATGAAATAATTTATAAAAACAAAGGATGTTGTGGCACGTCACTTATATGTAATACCTAAACATTAAAGATCGCAGACGCCTTCTTTGGATAAACTTTCATGTAATAGCAGATGTTCTTTTGGCCTTTCCCATAAGGGTTAATGTTATAAAATTCATGGTTTTCAGAGTTCCTGGTAGCTCAACGTCACGCCAAGCAAATTCAAACCACCCCCATTGGTTTAACATTAACGAATCTTTTTCTATTGTTCTTTGGCATATTTTCGCAATCGCCATGACTCTATATTCTAATCTTGGCTATTAAAATGTAACCGCCATCCAAAAATCACTTTATCTCCTCTGCTCATAGAGTTAAGACTTAATTAAAAATCGACTGCGAGGCCATTCCATGCTTGTATTGTATTTATATCCCTTGACTTCAAACTTTGCTTTACTGTCTTTCCAATAAACGATGAATATGCAAAGAAATCATCACGTGTGGACTACTATTTACATCTTTCCAGGATTATTCATTTTCAGGATCTACGGACGTCTGGTGGTTATTTGCGGGAATAACAACCGTGCTAATGTACTTCTGCCACAATCCTTTACGATCACCTAGGATCTTTAATAGATGCAAACGATCCTTCAAATAAAAACTATATTTACATATTTATACCAAATCGGCTCTATACCATAATGGGACCTTAACGAGCGATCGTTACCTGCACCTACTACAAAACACGGTTCATACACTGGTATCCAAAGCTGCCTCTCCGGAAAGCATGCCAAGTGTGGTTGCCAGGCGGGTTAGCTAGTTTAATATAAAAATAAAGATTTTTTTTAATTTGAAAGATTTCCAGTGCCTCTATATGCTGTATGCGAAACAAATGATATACGAGTTTAAAAAATGTCTTATTGACATCAACAATTAAATAAAGCTATTCTTTTATATTAAATAAATTTACATTATTATTATAAATTAGTTTACATACAATAAACTTGAACAGTAAAAAAATAAACAAAAGCATTAAATTCTATTAAAATAAAAATATTTCCTTTAAAAATGTGAGCATGATTTTTTAAATGCACCATAAAAATTTAGAAACTGTTATGCACTAAGCAACAAATTATCCTCCTTTTTCAAGCCAATAGATATACTACCACCATAAAAAGCAGAAAAAAGATTCAAGATTAATATTTTCTGCTTTCATAGCAATAAATTTGGTAAAATCTACCAAACTGTCAAAAATAGAAATTTTTTTGCTTAACTCCATATCTTTGTTTGCTGAAGGACAAAGGAAAGTAAGCATTTTTTGGTAAAGAAGAGGAAGCGGGGGGTTGACTTGTATTACTAATTATTTATTTATTGTTTTTACAAAGTAATTGATAAAAGGAATAATAATGTTTTAAATCTTGGAAGCAAAGGTAGGGGGAGTGACAATTTGTGGTTAAAATTACTTATTGTTTGCACAAGAAAACAGACAGGGCAGAATTATATAAAAAATAGATTACAAAAAATTAAACTTTGTATGCTGGGTGCAAAGGCTGCAAGCAAATAGCGGAGGAAATACAGTAAATTCTGTCACATTAACACAATTTGGCACCAAAAGTTTCGTGGATGGTAGAATTTGGCAGATTTAAAGATCATTGTTTTGTTCACATATATTTTCTTTTAAAAGCTCATTATAAATCAGCATTGTAGGTAAGAAAATGAAAAAAGGAAATATAATTGAACAGTAACGTATTTAAAATAGAATTATGTGTAAATTTTATTGCTTATTATTTAATTTTTAAAAATTGGCATGTTGACAATTTAAGTTTCGGTTTTGATGAACAGTTTTCTTCTGTATTCTACAGTTATTCTTTATCTTTGTTTCTCAGAGATAAAAAGCAAATAAAATCATCTACAGATGTGCTGAATACAAGAGCTTAGATGTTTGTTTTAAACTCTTGCCTCAAATTATTATTTTGACGGAGGATATGCGAAATGCATCAAAATTGTTGAAACACAATGTTTTTCGGAAATTAATATTTGATTAAATCCACATTAAATTTGTTCTATGATCTAACTGTTAACCACGATTTCTCTTGTTCACATTTAAAAATAAATTGCTGATTTTTGAGAATATTGGATTATGTAGTGACGGATTTTAGAGATATGACTGTATGTGATTGTTTTTGTTTTACTTTTTGTTAATATTAAACAAGACAGTAAAAATTCATGAAATTATGGAATTCAAAAACAATTCAACTTCGCGCGCTGGGGACAGAGTCCCGGGGGAATCAGAAATTTGGAAGAGGAATTTACACGATTTTCTTTTTTAATTGAAAATCTAACCTGCCGTGATGTTAAACAGCCTTACCCCTGCTGGTAGTATGTCCCTTTGTTTGATGACGGAAAAATGAAGTTTCAAAAATTCATAAGTTTCTAGATATTTATGGTGTATTTCAAAAGTGATTTTTATCATATCATGTTTTGTACCATTATTTTTAAACATTTGCTTTCCTTAAATTATCTCCTTGCATATTTTATTATTTCAGGCAGTCATCTGTGGAGGAAGACTGGCCCATTTATTTTTCAAGAAGAGAAAGAGTTGAAATCATAAGAGATTCAAACATCCAAACTTCTAGATATAAAGTAGTTTCTTATATTTTTACTAACGGAACGATCCATGTCATTATATTTTCAAATAAAACGTATATGTACATTTAATAAAACTATGTGAAACTGTAAGCAACAAAGCGTTATATATTTTTGTATAAATTTTCTTTTAAATTACATGAATTTTTTTCCTCCATGAAACAACACAAACAGAGTTTGCAACCTATGGCAGTCTAGGTGAAAAACACTTATTTCTGCGACATTATATATAAAGCTGATAGCGAAACACTCAGTTATCAAATAACATATTTTTCTAGTGAACTGTAGCTTTTTAAACGAGAAGGGAAGATTTACTGGTATTATTGTAATTCGAGATACCAACAGAATTTTTCCATTTCCAGAGCTAGTTAACATAGTGCACAAAATTAAAATCTTTTCCGTCCATTGACCGTTTCAACTGAGTTCTCTTAATTTATTTTTCTAGGTTTAGCTTCCGTAATGATGGGATAATACCTACTTTGATATTAATTTGTATGGTAGAAGCAGAGGATGATACAAAGAATTTTAAAATTCTGGTAGATAATCTATTGATATTTCGCTGTACAATATTTTACTGTCGAACAGTAATAGTCTGAGAGACAGCGTCATATTTTTGGAAGCAATTTTAACGTCGCTGATGTTGGTGTAAGTGATAGATGGTGTATATACCGAAACTGCCAGCCATCTGGCATAGAAGTGGAGAGGGGAGTGCTTGCAGAGATCAAACAAGCTGTTGCAATGTAAAATGAATGGAAACTCAATTTCTGATGTTAAACCAACTCGGAAACTTCATCCGTAGTCGGGTTGCCAATCACTTCACATTGAAGCGGACTTTGCGATGTTGCTACGGCAGCAACCGCCGCTGGTGCGACTGACAGGTTCGTTATCTGTAAAATCTAATCTAGCATAGGTACCAAAATCAGCGATGGATGCAAATTGGATGCAAAAATGTGACGCTACCTCTCGGACTACAATTATTTTGTGCATCTTGTCTTGCGAAGTACCAATTAATTTTACACATTTGTTCATTAGTAGGGGATGTTATTGCTCTTTGAACCAAATTAAGAATTCGAAACTCTTTGGTAGGGTAAACATTAGCAATCAATTCTTGGAAAGCTTTTACAAAGATAAACATATTACTATTATAAAAATCAAGTCTTCTATTATTCACTGGTAGCTGTTCATTACATATGTTTTACCAACAAATAAGATTTTGCTCATTTATCTGGTGCACATCATTTATCTGGTGGGTTATCTGAGTATTATCTGTAGCAGAAAAATATGTGTGATGTCGATTTTTATTTGAAGTGCAATAATTTATAGCAAAAAATAAGATCTCTAAAAAATATATTGATTTCTTCTGCTCTGATACCCCTCTTCACAACTAGCAGGACTTTGCAAAGTCATCAGAGATTGAAATTGTACAATTCCGAAAAGTGTAGCCATGTTGCCTAAATCCTACATTGTTTTATCCAGTGCTTCAAGAGAGATATAGCGTGTCATAGACTTCTCTTTTTCAATTTATTAAAGAGCAGTCCCATATGTGTTTAGGAGTATTAATTGGTTGTGAATTATTACATGCCGTGGTGTCGTCAAATATAACAAAATTAAAAGAGATTCTTTTAATGTTGCCAGTGCGGGTCGGCATTATCCTAAAAATGTGATTGGAATTATAGACGATGCGGCTTCAAAAGAAATTTTGTCATTAAGAACCTACACTAGCCACAATTTTTTTCGAAACAAGATGGACGACGGCTATTTCCAACAAACAAGAGGATGGTCTATCTTCAAATGGTTGAGAAGAAAACTCCACCAATTGAGAAAAAGGAAAAAATCAACAAAAGATAAGTGACATTTTCTTCGCGCTATCACTCTTGGGTAGTTTCCAAGATTTTAAGTCCACAAAATGAAAAGATTTGGCATCTTCATGGAATTAGAAGAAAAATGTTAAATTGACATAAAGATTTAAAACATTGTGTGTTTTGTACTAGGGGTAAGGGAGAAAAGAAATCTAAGTGAGGGCGATGGGGTGATCGCCCCCCCCCCACACACACCCAGGGCTTAATTTCTAAGAAAAAATAGTACCGGAGCCCTAATATTCCGTAGTACTAACACCCGTAGCGTACCGCACCCCTCCGCCGTCACTCCCGTCTGCATATTTATATTTTGTACATCATTTTCAAAATGTAAAGTATTTTTATATTGTTATTATTTTTTAGAAAAATAAAAAAATTAAATACACCTCTCTGCGTATAATTAGCTATCAACTATTCAACTTTTCAGTTATTATTACTTCTAAATATAAATCTTTACTGAATCTTAATGCTAATTAATCGCAGAATTCTGCGATTAAATAAGCTCAGGATTATGATTCGGGAATTGTGTTAACACAAAAAAATTAATAGTTCGCAGCTAAGCAGAATAGAAAGAGACTTTACTCTTTATTCTGATCAAAATAGCATTAAAATAATTTGAAATGAAAAAAAAAATTAAATTTGGATTTAGACAGATTGAGCTGGAGTCTGCCAAAACCCGAAGACTGATATATGTAAAAACCGAGCCCGTTTCATCTCCATCTCTTACATGAGCGACACTTTACGTCATTTATTAGTGTTTTGATACAAAAGAATGTAAAAGATTGGAGATGGGAGGAAAAGGAAAGGGTAATTTAGGATTCCTTTTTCGGAAACGTTATTATGCACTGGGCTCCGGAGGGCAGTGTTTAAGAGCTCCGGTGAATTCTGGCCAATATTTAAATAATATTTACTAAAGACAGAGAAGTACCGGAGCTGAGCTCCGGTGGGCTCCGGCGCAACGTAAGCCCTGCCCTCCCCCCCACCCTTGGTCTAATAAAGGGTCTACAAACTATCTTTAGAGGTCTGTACCAGAAAAAAACAGGCCCAAAGTCTGATCTCGGAGAGGCCCGCTGGCCGAGTAAGTTTTTATTCACGAAACTCTGGTCCAGCTTGGAATCCCTTCTTTCCTGACTGGGTCGGGCCGGACATTACTTCTCTCTGCAGACTCGTGCCGGGCCAGCTCTAGAATTCTTTTCTGGGTCGAGCCTTCTGTGGAATGCATTCTTCCTGGAGGTGTGCACGGGCTGAAATATCCAGACTCGTGTCCGGCACGGTATAAAAGCTAAGATTTCGTACCGGATCCGACCCAACAAATATGAAAACCATTATTGTCCCGACTCGTGCATAACTCTAACTTCTTCCCTCCAAGTCCATGTTGGACTGGCATTTTTATTACTTTCTTCGATCTTTACAAGAAAAAAGTACTGGATTCATGAAAATTTTCGAATTGCGATTTTTGACGGATTCATACGTTATAAAAGGTTCTAAACACGATTTGACTATTTGTATTTCTTCTATCTTTACAAGAAGAAAGTATTGGATTCGTAAAAATTTTCGACTTCCGATTTTAAACGGATTTATATGTTTTAGAAAACCTGAATACGATATGACTGTGTTTAGAAAATGTCTGTCTGTATGTATATGACAAAAATTTTGTGGGCGGTTTATCTCAAGAACTAATACACAGAATTTAATAAAATTTTTGATTCATTCAGACCTTGATATAAATTGGTGCTGATTAGTTTTTGGTGAAAATCACCCAAAGGTGGCGCTGCTATGCTGCATTTTTCACGATTTCCGCTGTAGCTCTCTCTCAAGAATGTTCACCTACCTTCCGATTCAGTTAGGCGCAGATATAAGTAGTTGCTGATTAAGTCTTGGTGTAAACCGCCGAAAGGTGGCGCTGCTATGCTACATTATTCACGATTTTCATATCTCAAGAAATAATGCATGAATTTGCATTAAATTTCAGATTCTATTATTCGTTGACATAAGGTGTTGTTTATTTGGTTTCGGTGTAAAGTGCCCAACAGGTGGCGCTGCTATGCTCCATTTTCATCATTCACATGATTTAAGTAATAGTGATATCTTGAGAACTAATGCATGGAATTTAATAAAACTTTAGATTCAGTTAGGTATTGATATAAATTTGTGCTGATTAGTTTTTGGAGTAAATCACCCAACAGGTTGAACTGCTATGTTTCATTTTTCATGATTTCCGCAAAAGCTCTATCTCAAGAACTAGTACACAAATGCTCATCTACCTTCAGATTCAGTTAGGCGTGGACATAAATTGTTGCTGCTTAGGTTTTGGTGTAAACCGCCCAAGAGGTGGCGCTGCTACGGTGCATTATTCACAATTTTCATACATCAAGAACTAATGCACAAATTTTCATGAAATTTCGGATTCTGTTAGACGTTGACATAAGTTGTTGCATATTTCATTTTGGTGTAAACTGCCCAACAGGTGGTGCTGCTCTGCTCCATTTTTTAGGATTTACACGATTTTAATGATAGTCATATCTCGAGATCTAATGCATGGAATTTAATAAAACTTTAGATTCAATTAGGCCTTGATATATATTTGTGCTGATTAGATTTTGGTGAATATTGCTCAAAAGGTGGCGCTGATGTGCTGCATTTTTCACGATATCAGCATTAGCTGTATTTTAAGGACTAATGCACAGATTTTCGTCTACCTTCAGATTCAGTTAGATGTAGACATAAGAAGTTTCTGATTAGCTTTAGCTGTATACCGCCCAACAGGTGGCGCTGCGAATCTGCATTATTCAGGATTTTCAAGAAAGCTATATCTCAAGGACTAATGCACGAATTTTCATCAAATTTTAGATTCAGTAAGACGTTGACATAAGGTGTTGCTTAGTAGGTTTTGGTGTAAGTTGCCCAACAGGTGGCGGTGCTATACTGCATTTATCAAGATTTATACGATTTATTGATACTCACGTCTCAAGAACGAATGCATGGAATTTAATAAAACTTTAGATTCAATTAGGCCTTGATATAAATTGGTGCTGATTAGCTTTTGGTGAAAATCACAGAAAATGCGGCGTTGCTATGCTACATTTTTTTCGATTTCCGTAATAGCTGTATTTCAAGAACTAATGCACAGATTCTCATCTACCTTCAGATTCAGTTAGACGTGGACATAAGTTGTTGCTGATTAGGTTTAGATGTATACCGCCCAACAGGTGTCGCTACGAAGCTGCATTATTCAGGATTTTCAAGATAACTATATTTCAAGGACTAATGCACGAATTTTTTTCAAATTTTACATTCAGTAAGACGTTGACATAAGTTGTTGCTTAGTAGGTTTTGGTGTAAATTGCCCAAAACGTGGTGCTGCTATGCTGCATTTTTCAGGATTGCCGCAATAGCTGTACTTCAAGAACTAATGCACAGATTTTCATATATCTTCAGATTCAGATAGACGTGGACGTAAGATGTTGCAGATTAGGTTTTGGTGTATACCGCCCAACAGGTTGCGCTGATATGCTGCATTTTTCAGGATCTCCGCAATAGCTTTATCACAAGAACTAATGCAGGGATTTACAAAAAATTTCAGATTCAGTTTGACATTCATATAAACTGTTGCTTATCCTCAGATAAATGTAGGGGGTGGCCTGGGGAAACTCCGAATTTCGCAATGGATTTTGTAATGTAACGATTACTGTTTGATTCTTGAGACTTAATTGATATACATTATTCAAATCTTCAAAATATGTTAACACCGTGTTTGTCGTTTTATGAATATATTGAGTTCTACGTACTCTGAATTTAGTGTCTTGTTTGTGATTAATGTTTCGAAAATGACCTCAAAGCGAAAGCGATTACCTTTAAAAGAAAAAATTGAAGCTTTAAGTGTAAGTGAATCTGAAAATCAGAAATTGAGTTTACTAATACTTGCCGAACGTTTTAAAATAAGTAAAATACAAGTGGGAGAGATTTTACGAAATGAAAAAGTAATAAGGATTTGTGGATTACTAACGCTAATTCTAACACCAAAAATGTGAAATTGAGGAATACTGATTCGATTGAAATTGATTCTATAATTCTGAATTTGTTAGTTCACTTCGTTCAAAAAAATTCCTATCAGTGGGCCTTTGATTCGAGAAAAGGCTTTAGATGTCACTAATTAACTCGGATTACATGATTTTAAGGCTTTGAGTGGATGACTGGAAAAGTTCCGGTTTCGGCACAACATCGCTTTCAAAACAATATGTGGAAAAGCAAAATCTGTAGCTCTTTAAACAGTGGGGGATAGGCACGAACGACTGCAATCAATTTGTGAAGGTTATGAGGAGAAACATTTTTAATGCAGATGAAACCGGACTCTTTTTTAGAGTTTTTCCGAATATGACTTTGTGCTTTAAAAAGGAAGACTGTATCGGCGAAAAAATGCCAAAAGAGCGACTCACTATTTTTTATTATGTTGCAATGTATTAGGAGAATTTGAAATCTCTCTTATAATTGAAAAATCTCTGAAACTCATGTGTTTCTCAAAGTACATCTACTGTAATAAATTTGGTGTTACGTGGAGAGCGAATAAAAAAGCGTGGACGACCAGTTCTTTAGTGATTACATGGTTACCTTTCTTTGATAATAATAGGTTGAAAAAACAAAGAAAAGTTCTCTTGTTTTTGGAAAATGCAACTTCTCATCCAAAACATTTGAAATTGGGCAATGTTAAAACTGTGTTATCTCCCCCCAAAACATAACTTTCGTATGATCAAGGTGTTATACACAATTGTAAAGTCTAGTACAGAAAGCTTTTATTAAGCCACACTCTTTCGAAGTGAGATTCTATGAACACACCTGAGATCTGCCTAATATTATTTAGACGTTCTCGAATTTGGATTTCTTCAATTGTAAAAAAATATAACAACCGGAAAGCGTGTGACAATGTTTTAGAAAAGCAGGCTTTATATTAACATGTTGACGGACACTTGCGGCTATAGCCGTCAAACCGAAGTTCACTATGTGGCATGAAGGCTATAGCAGCACAAATGTGCATTTACCGGCGTACAAGTAGAAGCCCTGTGTCAATTTTCGAACTTCACTTGTTCCTACTGTCCGTCAATGTGTTAAAAGAAAATGAAACACTTATTTCCGATAGAAATGAAGAATTAAGAGTAATAAGTGAATTAATGAAATTAACGTGTATATACAGACACAATTTCACACAATTTGCACAATTTCACTTTTTACATCGTTCAATAGGGGAATAAATCTACTTTAAATTTCAATTTGTTTGTAAACTGTATCTCAATTTACTGATTTCTTATAGTTTTAAAAATAATTTTTAAGCATTTTTTTTTATAAAATCTATCTCTACCGCGTATAGTCTTATTACGAAAGATTAACCCATTTGTGCTTCAAATAATATAAATTGTTCAACATTTGTTTTCGACTAATATTCCATAACGAAATTAAAACCATATATATATATATAAACAGAAATTTAACAAATATGTAGTCGAACAACTTACTTAAACACTGAAATTATCAGAATCAACCTGCTGTAATGAATGAAATCTTTGCCGATTTCTTTGGCTATTTATTCCTGAAATAGGACTAATAACGATAATACCGTTGTCAATAAATTTCAATTCTTTACTTGAATACATAATTGATATTTTTTATATAAAAATATTTTTTGGTGTTGCTAATGGGAGGTCTAGAAAAAATATATTAAATGTAAAAAATCTTTTACAGTTTTCAAATAAAAATGTTTTACACCATCTCCTGTACACCGGGCAGTATGTTTTATATCCCAGAAAACCAGGGTTTGATAACCTGTTTTCTTTAACTTTTTGTATTACCGCGTTGCATATCTGCACTATTCCCAAAATTCAGTGTTACTTATACTATCTCCTATGCTATCTCCCAACACAGCAGTTAATATATATGTTACGGTCAATATGATTAATAGGTCATTATTAATAATAACAGGTTATTATGAATAATGTCCGGACATGAAGGCAGGTTATTATTAATAATAACCGGTTATTATATGACCGGTTATATAATAACCGGATTAATCATATTGACCGTAACATATATATTCTTCATAGATTTAAGAAATCTTAAGAAATCTAAGAAATCTGCAAACGGAAATACTGGGATAATATTTCATGTCAAAGTTTTATTTATTACTAGCTGACCCGCCCGGCGTTGCCCGAGCCCTTGTAATAAACTTAAATCTCTTAAAATACGGAACTCTGGCCACGGTCTACGATGGCTTCGGAACCGTATACCCGGCATGCTCATACGCTCTAGAAAATCTTTTATTTCCCCCTACCACCGCCAGGGGAGCATTCTGTTCTAAACAAACCTCTTTCCGAACGAACTTCTGAGACAGGTCCCCGCTGCCTACGTTACTGTATAGTAGGCGCACAACAAAATTGAGCTGGTTTCGAGAAGATTGGAACATTATTAGCCCAGTTATTGCAATAAGGCACAGTTAGAGAAAATAACCTTGAGTGAGATGCCGAGGGGAGGGTTGTTCAAGTACCCTTCAGCAAATGACTAATTAAGAGTAGCACTATGCATCTTTCGAAATTCGTTCATTTGCTTAAGCTAGGAACTTAATTACAAATTTGGCTTACCCAATTATTCGGAAATAGTGGTAACCGCTACTCATAAATTTAGTTTAATGTTATAAAGAGTGACTATTAAGTTAATTATAATGTTTGGAATCAATAGCGTTGAAATCGGAAAGATAGTTGCTGAGATATGGAAACGGAGCAGAGTTAGAGAAAAATCCTTGAAAGAGGGGCCGTAGGGGGGGAGGGTGTTCAAGTGTCCTTCAGCAAATGACTAATTAGGAGGACCACTATGCATCTTTCAAAATTCGTTCGTTTGCTTAAGCTTGGAACTTAATTACAAATTTGGCTTAAACTATTATTCGTAAATAGTGGTAACCGCTACTCATAATTTTAGTTTAATGTTATAAAGAGTGACAATTAAGTTAATTATAATGTTTGGAATCAC
Organism: Maratus michaelseni; assembly: GCA_963931845.1. Classification (NCBI taxonomy): domain Eukaryota; kingdom Metazoa; phylum Arthropoda; class Arachnida; order Araneae; family Salticidae; genus Maratus; species Maratus michaelseni. Next base: position 57,483,519 of record OZ007596.1, read on the forward strand.
TTGTATTGAAATCGGAAAGATAGTTGCTGAGATATGGAAACGGAGCAGAGTTAGAGAAAAAACCTCGAAGGACGGGCCGGGGGGGAGGGGTTGTTCAAGTGTCCTTCTGCAAATGACTAATTAGGAGGACCACTATGCATCTTTCAAAATTCGTTCGTTTGCTTAAGCTTGGAACTTAATTACAAATTTGGCTTAAACTATTATTCGTAAATAGTGGTAACCGCTACTCATAATTTTAGTTTAATGTTATAAAGAGTGACAATTAAGTTAATTATAATGTTTGGAATCACTTGTATTGAAATCGGAAAGATTGTTGCTGAGATATGGAAACGGAGCAGAGTTAGAGAAAAAACTTCGAAGGACGGGCCGGGGGGGAGGGGTTGTTCAAGTGTCCTTCGGCATATGACTAATTAGAAGGACCACTATGCATCTTTCAAAATTCGTTCGTTTGCTTAAGCTTGGAACTTAATTACAAATTTGGCTTAAACTATTATTCGTAAATAGTGGTAACCGCTACTCATAATTTTAGTTTAATGTTATAAAGAGTGACAATTAAGTTAATTATAATGTTTGGAATCACTTGTATTGAAATCGGAAATATAGTTGCTGAGATATGGAAACGGAGCAGAGTTAGAGAAAAAACCTCGAAGGACGGGCCGGGGGGGAGGGGTTGTTCAAGTGTCCTTCGGCAAATGACTAATTAGGAGGACCACTATGCATCTTTCAAAATTCGTTCGTTTGCTTAAGCTTGGAACTTAATTACAAATTTGGCTTAAACTATTATTCGTATATAGTGGTAACCGCTACTCATAATTTTAGTTTAATGTTATAAAGAGTGACAATTAAGTTAATTATAATGTTTGGAATCACTTGTATTGAAATCGGAAAGATTGTTGCTGAGATATGGAAACGGAGCAGAGTTAGAGAAAAAACCTCGAAGGACGGGCCGGGGGGGAGGGGTTGTTCAAGTGTCCTTCGGCATATGACTAATTAGAAGGACCACTATGCATCTTTCAAAATTAGTTCGTTTGCTTAAGCTAAGAATGTAATTACAAATTTGGCTTAAACTATTATTTGGAAATAGTGGTAACCGCTACTCATAAATTTAGTTTAATGTTATAAAGAGTGACTATTAAGTTAATTATAATGTTTGGAACCACTTGCGTTGAAATCAGAAAAATAGTTGCTGAGATATGGAAACGGAGCATAGTTAGAAAACAATCCTTGCAAGAGGGGCCGTAGGGGGGGAGGTGTTCAAGTGTCCTTCAGCAAATGACTAATTAGGAGGACCACTATGCATCTTTCAAAATTCGTTCGTTTCTTTAAGCTTTGAATTTAATTACAAATTTGGCTTAAACTGTTATTCGTAAATAGTGGTAACCGCTACTTATAAATTTAGTTTAATGTTATAAAGAGTGACTATTAAATTAATTATAATGTTTGAAATCACTTGCGTTGAAATCGGAAAGATTAGTTGCTGAGATATGAAAACAGAACAGAGTTAGAGAAAAATCCTTGAAGGACGGGGCTGTTCAAGTGGCCTTCAGCAAATAACTGATTAGGAGGATCACAATACATCTTTAAAGATTGATTCATTTGGTTAAGCTAGGAACTTAATTTGAAATTTGGCCTACACTATTATTCGGAAATTCTGGTAACTGCTTTCTAGAAATACACCTTGAAGCTTAAATGTAATTAGACCCTTGCCCCTCTTCATTCCCGCAAATATAAAAAAGAATCTGTTAAATAAAGTTTTCTGCATTAACAATCTCCATCATAATAATAAATGTCATGTAAAAAAAAAAAAAAAAAAAAAAAAAAAAAAAAACCTAAACTCGACTAATTGTCATGAAGAAAAATGTCCCTGGAAAATATTTCAATCAGTGGGACGTATGTGTAATTTGTCATGTACAGGTGGCGCGACATTCGCATGGCTCCTCTACGCTGATAACTTCATTCCATATTGATACTATTTAGTTACAAATCCTTATTTATGCATCGCTACTCTGGTTTATTTAATTACTTCTGTGAAGAATCGATGCAACCAACCAGTGAACCAACCAACCCAAGAGAATAAAAGCGTATTTTTGATGAGAGTTCTTTGTGCATTTTAATTAATATGCAAAAAGTAATTAAAATATTAAAATTCTGAAGTAATGTTGCACCAGGAGAGGGTTTGGACTACCTAAATCTAAATTTCCAGCCTTCTAGGTGCGCTAAATTTTCCTAGCCATCGCCAACAGACGCACAGACACACAGACACACACACGGAGCGAAACTTTCTTTTATTAGTATAGATTTGAGTAGCTATTGCTAAAATGAACTTAGTAAATTTTGCAAAAATAAAAAGGCGTCCAAAAATTGAATTTTTTTACAAAGGTAAGTTCGTATACGTTACAATTTTGTATTAGAAAATTGGCAATATTTATGAGAAATATGTAATTTTCTGTTTGATGTAGATGTGAAAAAAGTACTTTCTTATTAGTCAGTAATTTTTTATTTTTATGTTCTAATTTTTTTAATTTTTTTACATGCTTAAAATGATTGTAAATATTTTTCAAATCGGAGTTGTTGAGTCACAAAGGGTTAATAAATAAACATAGAAACAATTCATATATCGTTCACAAACACAGAAACAATTTATCTTATATACAGGGTTATTAGAAAAATAAGTTTTCCACATCAGAGAGATTTTAGCGTATGTTCCACTGGAAACAAATCTCACTGACTTAAACCAAACTGCACTAACGCATTTCAAAAAGAGGCAAGATCTCTATAAAAAGGAAGTACTAATTATTCTAAGGGGAAAAAATATATAAATTCACAAATAGGAAAGATAAAAAATATAATTAAAAAAATATATTTAAAATTTTTAGTAAATTTTTAATTACAAAAATTATCCTTAATTTCATCTATAAAAGAAAAAAAAAAGAGAAAATTTTTGAAAATTGGAACTTGAAATAAATTTTTTAGATCAAAAATGCTATAAATTATTTGCAAAAATCCTTGATGAAGAATTTCAAATCATAGATGCAGTACGGAATGAAAAAAATATCTTTTTTTTTTTTTTTTTAATCAGAATTTAAGATGTCTGAAAATTTTATGTAAATGAACATGACAATTTATTACATTAGAGAGACACATAATCGATTTAAATTGACTGAAACCGAAAGAATAATGCCAAACATGTTGTTAAAATGAAATCGTGAAAATGAACTTGTTTGTAACGGAATTCTGGCTTAAATGGGAAGTATTCATAATCCCGAACGTAAGAATACCGTGCAGTAAATATCTGCTATGACGGAAACCTGTCTTAAATGGACTTTTTGGTTTCTTTATGTTAAATGTGCGCAAATCTCGCCAAAAAAATATTTTTTTTCTTGCCAACAACAACTTTTATTTTTCACGTGTGTAAACTGGAAAAAAAATGCTTTGATGTTGAAATAAATTACTTTGGTTTGTAGTACTATTTCTTATTTATCTACTTTTGTAATTTAAATGAAGTGATGAAAGGTATGTATTTTAAATGTATGCGGTATACTTATTTTAAATTAAACTTACGTATTTTAAATTAAGTTATGCATTTTAAAAGAAATGAGTGAAAGCTTTGCATTTTAAATGAAATTAAAGCAATACGAATGATGACGATGGAAACAATATTTGGCGATTTTTCACCTGCCACCGGCTAACATAAAAGTACCAATTTTTTTTTTAAGTAATTTTTCCCGGATTATGTTGTGTATCAAAACACATTCCTTTTGAAAACAATTTCAAAACAATTATCTTCAACATAGAAGATAAAAATGATAGAAAGAACTCTTGTGAAGAAATTCATATTTTAAAGTTATTCAGTAATAAAGCGTACACCGAAGAATCCCCCCTTATCAATGCTATTTACATAAAAGGAAAGTCATGGAGAAATCTTAAATCCTGACGCAATTAAAACTTAATAAACATAAATTTAAGTTGAAAAGAATCTTCCGAGATAAAAAAGAACTACTGTTAATAAGACTATGAAAGTGGCCCTTTTGCATAGTCAGAAAAAAATCAATCTTGAGTACAGGCGTCCCCCGACTTACGTATACTGCGACTTACGTAAATTCGCAGTTACGTTTTTTTAAAATTACATTTATGAACTGACTAGCGCATTTGATACGCGTTTGCACACTTTTGATAATTATTTTATAAATAAAATATGTAGATAAAAATTATAACTATAATAATATAGATTTATATATTAGAGAGAGTTATATTTTTGTTGGGAATATACAAATTAAAATGAGACAAAAAAAAAAAAAAAAAAAAAAAGGTCGGGTTCAACCGTTATCATTACGTTAGCTGAATCCAAACCAGAACAAAACTTAATTTTAAAGTTTCGATACAGAGGAACGAGTGTATATTTTTTATTCGAACTTCACCTGCGAAAATTAGAATGGGTTGTCAGTTTACCTTTATATTTTTCCATACTTGTATAATTTATATCCGAGTAAATAGTGCTGCATGATGCTTTATTTAAAAATTAATACTGTGTAAATAATCTATCTATCTCTCTATATAATAAATATTGCAGTTTCTTGCGAAATTTTACTTAAGCAAATTACACATTCGACTTACGCAAAATTCGAGTTACTTAAAAGTCTGCGGAACGCATTAATTACGTAAGTCGGGGGATGTCTGTATTAGTATATTTTTTGTTTGTTTCCGTACTTATAGAAATATTTGTGGTGCTGCCATCTGTTGTTGAATGTCGGAAGTAGGTACTTCTTCGATAAATTCACATAATGAGTAGAATTCGGCTGGTAGTGATTCAGACATTCTTCTCTGTGAGGATTTTCTGTAGCTCCGGGAGAGGGAGGTGCAAATGGAGTTTCGGATTGAAATTGCACTTCTGGACAACTAATAAGCGTAAAATCCCACATAATCCGTGGCAACATTTAAATACTACAGGTTGAAGGGGGGGTGGGGTGGGGGGTATGTCTCCCACCGGACTTCTCTCAGAATTCAACACTGCCTGTACGGAAAAACACGGTTAAAAAAAAAAAAAAAAAAAACTGTCCTGTTTGGAAGGCTCTTTTGGATGAATTCTATAGCTCCGAATATGATGACATGTAAACTACGATAACTCCAATGATGTATTTGTTATTTGTAAAAAGAAAAAAAAAAGAAATCTCTACGAAATGTTGCGAAAAGGTGACGCTGTAACATTCAAATAAGTGTTTAGGGGGTTTATACATTTTTATGACTAATATACTTTTACATAATTATTTACATATACCTTTACAATAATATATCTTTTTCATTGTCAACAACGTGCTGTTGATATTATGAAATACACACAAACCCATATTTTCTACAGAAAAGTGTCGCGAGATTGGTTGTGCATAATCTAGTAATTGAGGAGGTCGGGGCAAGAGAGTGCCAAGCCACATTTTTGAACTTCTGAGACATTTCAATTTGAAAATGTTATCAAATACTCAAATCAAGATATATAACTTGAAGCTTTCTCGCCGACTTAGTAACATTTGAGATATTCTGAGTAACAAAATGGCATTACTTTAACGATATTACTATTACGTTTTTTGTAAATTATCTATCTTCATGGGGGGCATAAACATCTCGGGGAAAAACGAAACCTGTCACATAAGTTGCCACCAAGTGACATTAGAAACAAATTATATGTTGGATATTATAATTTACAATATTAAGCAACAGATTACAGTGTTAGATTTGTTTCACCAAAAATGTGGCTTGGCACTTTCTTGCCCCGACCCCCTCAATTTCACTCTAGCATTAGGCAAAAAATATATGTGATAGCTGGATGTGAGCGAAACACATTTGCAATAGAAGTATTTGGCGTCTGTTTACTTACTTGACGAGAAAACACTTTCAGTAACGATTTTAAATTTCATCTGTAATTGTACAAATTAGAAAAAACAATAATAATAATAAACAAATAAGAATTTGAATTTATTTTAATTCGATATTTGTTTTTAAAATATCATTATACATGATACATAATTATATATTTTATATTTTCAATGGAAATGCGCATTTATACTAATTCTCATTCGATATTTATTTTTAAATACTGATTCTTTTTTTTTCTAAAATATAGTACTATTTTTATATTTTCAGTAAAATTAAGCTTATAAATTTATTCTGATTTGATGTTTACTTTCAAAATCTTCCAATACATGTGCAAACTCGTTGATCACATAGTCAATTTGGCACCAGTTTGAAGGAATCTTATACATTGGAATTAGTTTATATCCAGTCTGGCCTAATATGTGGTAGGGTGAAAATAATTTTGACGAGTGCTTTATTTCTATAGCTTCATAGATACATTTTATAGTGAATTTCTGTTCAACAAATTTTTTATTGAATATATGACTAGCGCGTCAGTTGTATTATCTGTAGTTTAAATGTAGTAAAATTCTGAACAGTACACTGTAAAAATTTGCAGCATTCGACCAGAAAACGGTTACATAACCGTGACGGATAGAAAACGAACAGAAAACCGTTACATAACCGTTACTCTATTTTGACCACACTATTGCCCATATTATGGCTAGAATAGAGTTAAATTATGGTTATGTAATGATTTGCTATAGAAATAGTTGAAAGTTTGCTGCAAATGTTTAACAGTGTAAGGACACACTCCTGAGCTCTGCGAAGTAGGCAGAATATTTCTTGCTAGCTCTTTATTTCCAATCTAAAACGGGTTTTGGAATTTTATTTTTATCCAATTGTGAATTACAAAAAACACCAACAAATCACTGAATTTTGAATTAGTATTTAAATTAGAATTTAAAACACGGCTCGATTTCATTTTATAGGACTCCGCACATAGATGTGGAATATATTATATTTGAAATTTAGCATCTTTTTTTTTTTTTTTAGCCTCTTTAATTCTACATATATATGCGATATGGTATTTAGTTGATTGAATATAACCGAAAATAAATAAAGATTTCCAATAACTTTCCAAATGTTTAAAATTTTCTGCAAATCGCTATTGCCAAGAAATCTGCAACAATTCATAAACTTAAAGAATAAGTTGATTAATTTTGACTAAAAGTAATGACTAATATTATTTCTTCTGTCAACATTCATTTTTCTATGCATTTAAAAAATGGCTAACAATGAATTAGGTATAATTCGAAAGGGTTTTGAACCGGCTTCTGACATAATACACTCGCATTTTGCTAAAACATATTTATTGATTAAAAAATATAGTTAATTAAAAATTAAATCAGCATTATTTTCATAAATGAATTGAAAGGTTTATCTCAAATCAATGTGGCCACAAAAATAAAATACCGCATAATATCATACTCAGCAATGTTTATAAAAAATAAATAATGCAAAAAAAGATAAAATGTGATGTCTCAGCGCGGGTTTATTTTATATTTATGATTAAAAATTAAATTTAAAACTGAAATGTTTAGAAGAAAAATGCACCATCGATTGATCGAATCAATGGTATTTCACGTGTAGCCTAAAAGGTGCGCTTTGTTATATTAGATTAAATTGTATTTTATATGTATTCAATTTATTTTTCTTTGTCCTATGTATTTTTTTTCAGAAGTGGATGACGTCATACATGTCTAATGCAATTAAAGTACGATTGTTAATTTTGTCTCTCGCACGTGCCTTTTGCTATCTTCGATCAGTTTTCACTGTAACTGCGATGGAATTAATGATATGATGTTCTGGTTATTCTAATGTTGTTTGCAGATACTTTTTTCCTTAATTTTCCTTTAGAAATTTAAACCTGCATCTTAAAAATATTAGATACTAGCTGTTACCCGTGACTTCGTTCACGTAACATTAAAAAAAGAATAAATGCATTAATTTAGCAAAACATTTCACTTGATAATTAACAACAGATATAATTAACCAAAGCTTTATCACATTTTATAGGAGACCATACGGTATTTCTTTGCTATAGGGGCCTTTACATAACCCAGTCTTAAAAAAGTGAAATTTCATGCCAAATAATATATACAATCGCGAAAATGAAACTGCAACTAATGAAAAAAGGAGGACCCAGTAAAATCGTGAAAATCGAGGAATTCCTTTTCGTAAAACGAAAAACAACACTGGCAGAATTCTTCTATACAACAGTGCATTTTAGGTGGTATTTGGTGTACAATTTGTATATGTGTGCATTGCTAAATGGGCATTATTATATTGTTTATTTGCATAGACATATGTTATATATTTCTTACTACATTATCTTGTTTATGTATATATTACATTAAGTGTTTCACGCTAAGTGGTGTAAATAGTGAACAAACTGCTTGTGGATTTTATACATTGATAGATATTTCACAAAGAAATAACAATCTGATGCGATTCTAAAATGTAAATAAAGGTTGCTAGAAAGTACTTTAAATTCTGCCCAATTTAACCTCGATATTTTCTCTATCGCGTCAAGAACACTATTAGCAAATAAATACCGACGACACAAATCTGATTATCTAAATTTACATATTTTTGTTAGTATATAAGGTTATTTTAATTTATTTCATGCGCTTGAAATTTTTTACGCTTTCTCTAGGTTTAGGTGTCGAATAAATGTACTTTCTTGTAATTTTATTTTGCCATTTCTATTTATTCTATTTTTCATTCATTCCATTTATGCATATTGATTTAATTTACATATTCGTGTCAAAGAATATTCTTTAAAGTTATTATCAGGATTAGGATAGGATACGATTATTTTTAGGATTAGGAATAAAAATTGAACGACAATGGCATGACCGATTCAAGTTTAAAGTATGAACCATCATGAAGCAATAAGAAAATTAGAAAATTATCTGCTAATAGTTTTTAATATGTTTTACAGTCATAGTTGGCATCAAAGGTGAGCGGGGAAATGATCATCTAAAATACCATTAAGTGTTTATCACGCAAAAAACAAATCTGGTTACAACAATGTATTTAATTTTGCGCCAAATTTCACTTGATAAAAAAAAAAAAAGCAAATTGACTATGGACTTAATTACAGACCCCTAACCTTGTTATTCTCGGAAATTTTCTACCTATATGTAAAAAAAATTCTACTATATAGAACGCGCTTTCACGTTTATAATGTTATGAATTGGCACGATCGGCTTGTTCAAGTTTACACAATTCGGCTGAAAGAAAAGATTCATTACTTTTTGATTTCTTCTTTGCTTTTGCATTACGCGAATTTGTTGGTAAAATCGATGTTCTTTTCGATAACATTGTTTTTTTTTAAGTTTAAAAAATATTGTAATTTTACTTAAACATTGCTTTAAAATCTATGCAATTTTTCTTATCCTACAAGACTTTACAAAAATCTATTATGAAACAACTTTAAAAAAAGCTATATTTAAAAACGACAACAAAGTTTTTCCTATTTTAAAACTAAAAGAAATGTAAAATTAAATTTCGGTTTGAAACGACGATTTACAAATGTGTTTCGATTGTGGGAAAATGATAGAGGAAAAATGCTGTTACTTCGACACAATCATATTAAATCTTTAGCTTTTATGAGAAAAGCAACTTTCTTTTAAAAAATATAGTTATTTTCATTAAGATTTTCTGATTTTCGATACGGATAATTTTGCGATGCATATCATTGACATTTGCCATCCAATATTTTTATTATTATTATTATTATTATTTTTTTTTTTACTTTTTAAAATTTAAATTAAAAATATGGTATCTTTATGTTAGCCGTGTGCAAACGATAAATCGCCAACCTATCCCATCATTCGTATTGAATTCATTAAAAATATAAATCTTTCACTCATTTTATTTAAAACACAGAACTTTAATTTACAACACATACATTTAAAATACATATATTACGTACATTTAAAATAATTCCTTTCATGTCAAAAAGAAAAAGAAAAAAAAAAAGAGAAATTAATCACAAATAATTTGATAACCCAAGATCATTTTATTTCAACATCAAAACAAATCTGTTTTATTTTTCTATATATACCATCATATTAGCTTGCTTTCCATACTTACTCGTATTTATGCACTTTGTATTATTATCAAATATTTGAAAACGCACGTTTTGTTTCTAATATGCCATCATTTCATATTCTGTTTGATTCTTAAATAATTCATTTCCTTTTTATTTTTCACGTGGAAATTTTTCACTTGAAAATAAATTGTTGATTAAAAATTATTATTCAGGGGTTTTATTTTATATTGGCAACGATAAAGTATTAGCAACGGTAAAATAAATTTAACCATTTAAAAAAAAAGTTGCAAAACCGGGCCCTTTGGGCCAAACCAACCAAACCAACCAACCATTTTAAAATATACGAAAAAATGTCCATTTATTCTCTATGAAAATAATGAAATTTTGAATTATTAAGAAAAATATTGAAATAAAATAAACAAAAAACATTCTATGTTCATTTGAGGGTTATAATCAACTTATATGCAAAGATACAGGATAATTAAATGCTTCATTTTGACGCTGGCTTCAGCCTAACATTTGCACACAATCAGATTTATAATATTATTAGGATTGGCAAAAAATATTAGACTGCAGTGCGAAATCCTCGCACGGGTTCGCTAGTTAAATTATATTAGTAACTCATTATAATACTCAGACATATGACTGCAAAAATGTAAGTGTGGTCCTCGAGCACATTTCTCTACCGCAGGGATGTCAAACGCGTGGCCCGCCGACAACTTATATGTGGCCCGCGAAGCCTTTGGCAGTTTTACTTGTGTTTCATTTAGTTGTTAGAACGTGCATGCTGAAAATACATTTTGCACAAACAAAGCTGCCCCAACCATGGTCTTATTACAGATAGCAAACATCTGAAAGATATGTATATAGTATTTAGTTTGAAAGGCTTTTTTAAAATTCAGAATACTACCGCGATTTTTAAATAGTATTATTTATCTTATTCACTCTGTCATTAAATAAGTTAAATTATTTATTAGAACTTTTAAATAAATTCTGTCATAATATTTCTCTTCAGAATGTGGTAGCATACACAGTTTTAAAAATCCTGCTCATATGCGACAACAGGGATGCATTACATATAGACAGATATGATGCAATTTTACATTTTCGCAAATACAAATTGTGGAAAGAACGATAATCTATCGGAATGTAGAAAAGCAAAAAAATTAAAATACGTTTTAATATGTTTTGATTGCGTGTCTGAAAATTTAAAGATTCGTAAAATTTTGACAGTATTTTACTTATAATTTTTATTTGTTTTATGTCAAAACGAATACTTTATTTTACTATTCTCTTCGATTTTACACCATTTTTCGAAATAATCCGCTGTATTTAATAAATACTAAGAAATGTATAAGGAAATTAATAAAAATCGGTGCTATGCTAATTTAAGAATAGTTAAATTTTTTAAAACATCAAAATATAAAATTAAATAGCTTTGAATGAGTCGCTTCGAAAGCAACAAAAATTATCACTTTTGTGCTTTACACAAAAACACCGGACTTTAGTCAAACATATGGATTAATTTCATTACTTAGGTTACTAATTGGTGTCACTGAATAAAATCTGTGTGACCTTTCTTTTCTTTCTTTCATTTTTACTTACCCATCATAGGGTAAACCTTGTAATCGTTTTAAAAATCGAAAAAAAAATTTCGTCGGATTTACACGTTTTAAACACTGGAGATTCCGAAAAACATATTAAAAAAAAAAAATGCCGTCCGTCAGTCTGTGTGTCTGTAAACGCTCTATCTCCCGAACAAATTGAGGTAGAGACTTGAAATTTGGTGTGTACTTAGTATGTAATAATGGAATAAGCTTATTAAATTTCAGTAACCTCGATTAACCGGAACTATTATTTTCGGACTCTAGAAATATTCGTTCTTATAAAAGGTATATAAAAATTTTCGAAATTGTTTATTTTAAGGAGTGAATATAAAAGACAGTAAAAAAAACATAAATTTTGCATAAAGAATGAAGTCGATCGGATAATTAGTTGCTGAGATATTTGTAATGATATTTCCCACACTCTTCGATTTTTCACGACCCTGTATTTCATTCAAATTTCAATTCAAAGATATATTTGAATTGGAAATGAGATGCTTAATCCGAGACAGTAAACAGTTAGTTAATAGGTTTATCAATTTTGGAGTTATAAGGATGTTGTAATTCAGTAATAGAGCATTTAAAGTTTATGACGTCATCAAGCCACGATTTTATTCGAATTTATTTACCATACAATTATATTAAAAGGAAACTAAAATTTTGTGTTTGATATGCAGACAAAGGAGTTTGGAAGGAATGCAACATTAAGAGGTGCTACAGCACAAAGTAAAAAGCATACTCATAAAATTCTCGCTAAACATTGGAAACTGTCAGAATTGAAACGAATACTTCTTAAAAGAGAATCACAGCGTTTTCATCAAGCCTAATTGAAAAAAAAAATACATTTGCTTTGAAAAAACTAATTACTGTCTTTATTACACTTAATATCCCGCGAGTGGAAGTCATTCACTGCGAAACTGAAGAAATGATGTCCAGAGAAATTAAAAAAATTTGAAAATACTAGAAACATAAATACCATTGCTAAAAATATTTATATATAGCCGGATAGATTTATAAAAGCTGTATATGGGCTTAAAAATTTATATTGCTTATAAACTTATATTATTGTGCGCACATGCTTAATCACCGTATATCTAGAAAATATCTTGGAAATATGGATAGTGAAGATAAACAGATCTGCCTTCTTATAAAGATATTTGACGGCTTTCCATCATAAAGTTTTAACTGTTACTTTCGAACTGTTAAACAAGGTTATAATTTCAATTTTAATGACGACAAATTAGACAAACTACTTAGAGTTTTCATTTCAAATTACAAAGCACCTGAGTAAACTTCAATTTCAAAGCAAATTTTGCAATGTCATCTTGTTACTTGATAGTATTAGCGTTTTCAAATAGAATTTGTTACTTTGACAAAACATCTTTCTAAAAGAACATTTATTTCATCTTAAATGTTGCCCGGCATTATTAAAAAATCATCGGAGTGGAAAATTTAAAAAATATATTAAGAAAAGAAATTCAAAAGAAGATTTTCGAATTTCAAGAAATATGAAAATCAGTTTAATTTGACAAGTTCATCTCTAATGATTGATGTTGAATTTATCGTTCCGGCTTTATATTACTGCAGTTAATCAAAATTCAGTGCGATTTAAAATGAAAATATGTGGATATGGGGTTTCCAAATTTCTGTAATTATTTATCAATTAACCAATATTTTAAAGTACAGTGTGCAACTTTATGTTATTTATCAAATCAAATAAACATAATTTGAACCAGAAAATGCATTTAATAAATGAAATCATATAAGTAGCGCATAGATACAAGGCACATTTTATTAAATTATTTTTTCCTGATTAAAAAAAAAATATTTATTTTTATTTTTTACTTGAATAGAACACGGAGGATTGGCAGCTATGTACAATAAATTTTTAAGTAAACACAATTTAGAAAATAAAATTTTATGTACTTGGTTGATGAAAAGTAATTTTCAGTATTTGTTCGAAAACTAAGACAAAATAAACTATGTATAATAATAAGTTGGAACTTTGCGTGAATATTTCTTTAACATAGCTGTATTTTGTACGAATACTTTTTTATGTTCAATGGTAATGAATACTATTATCTACAGAAATACTACCTATTACATTCTGCCCTAAGTTGGAATTTTTGAAAAAAATTTGCAGATCTACGCCGATTATGACTTCCAGAACCCAAACCCTCCCTTCCCCCCAGTTCAAAACTTTATCTATCTATCTATCTATCTATCTATCTACCTATATATCTGAGTAAGATCCTTGTAGTGCACCTCAGTGATACGTATCTATTTGAATATGTTTAAAATAGAGTAACATCATTTAAATACGCCACAAACGCCTTTTCACCATAGACCGTAATGTAAAGGTTTTTTGTGAGTGTCCATATAAAAGAACCATAAATGCTACACACTTCATTTTCAATATCAAACATGCCATGTGGTAAACCCCAATAACATATATCAATTTCAAGGCAATCCGAGTATATTTACGTGAGTTAGAGCACAGACAGATGGCAGACAGACAAACTGAATTCATAAACACTTCTCAACTATGTTGGAAAGCGTTAAAAACGGCGTAACAATAGCCACTTTGCATCGGTATTAAATTTTAGTTTTAATTTTTAATGATTTTTATTTTTATTTTTTCGTGATTTTGTACGTAATTTTGACTAATATGGCTGAATGAAACAAGATGGTTTGATATTTCATCATTATTATGCATATTTAGTACTGCATCATTCATTATTATTAACTTTTATTTTTAATATATTTAATTTTTTTAATTTTTATTTTTTTACATAATTATTTTATTACTTTACTTCAATTATTTTAATATTTTACTTATTTATTTTAATATTTTACTTACTGTAATGATTAATTATAATTTACAATGCTTTACTACAGTCATATTACTATTTAAAAATGGAAACAAAACACTGACCTGAAATCCGCACAACCCCGGTCCCAAGCGATACGGATTTGAGAAAGTTTTCTGTGTATATATATATATATATATATGTCGATTATTTATGTGGTTTAATGGTTATAATTAGCAAAAGTTTTATTATATATACTTATATATATATAATAACACTTACATTTACATATATATATATATATATATATATATATATATAAATATAAATATTATTTGGCCTTCTATATATATAAGTATAATATATATATATATATAATAAAACTTTTGGTCGACATATAAGAATATAAGATTTTCGAAAGTTGAAGAAAAAACAATATGTTCGATAGTAAAATCCCTCCTTAAAGTGACCAATTTAGTATATATTTTCTACATGGTCAAGAAAGATTTGAAATGACGAAATTTGACGGAAATTTGATCGTGGATTAGGAAACCTTCAGTTATTTTAGACTATTCTTATTTTTGAATTTATTTACTAATGTTTTATATTAATTAAAAATGTATGTTAATATGCAAAGAATAATAAGAAAAGTTTTCATATTTTTCGATAAAATTAATCATGCAAAACTAGTTTTGGCAGGATTTTGAAGTCCAGGTTCTATATTATTGAGTCATCATTTCTTCTTTGGCTCATTGCGTCCAATATGGTTTATTACGTTGTCTCTCAACTATACCTGAACAAAAATCTAAAAAAATAAAATAAAACAACTAAAAATTAAAAATCCATAAAAATAAATCCTCGTTTTTTGTTATAATTAAAAAGATATATATATGTACAGTACAGGTTGTAGAGAATTTATTATTATTTTTTTCAATTCCTACCATTAGCTCACACCCTCTATATATTTATATATCTTGTTCAAATTTTCAATCGCTAATAAAATACTTTTTATTCATCCACTCAAGTTCAAATACATTTTTTAAAAATTGTAGTGGATGACACTTGATGTTAATACAGTTTTTTCAAATATCAGGTTGAGTAAAAAGTTTTCCGCCAAAAAATGTTTTATTGTAAAATAATAAATACATACGAAATCATCAAAGCTAATGAGGATAGTAATCTCCGTTTAAATCTACAATCGTTTACCGACGTTTTGGCAACATTTCAATCCCTTCTGCGAAAAATTGTGGCGTGCGCGAGTCCAGTAAGCGATCGACCTCATTTTTGACCTCCTCATTTGAATGGAAGATTGTACCATCAAGATGCAGCTGCAGATGTGAAAAGAGATAGAACTCTGAAGGGGCTATGTCGGGGCTGTATGGTGGATGTTGCATCAAATCACACTCCAGCTTGTAGAGCATCCAGCCGGTTATCGTACTAATGTGTGGCCGGTCGTTATCTTGATGAAAGAGAACCACATTCTCTCTGAACTCGTTTCTTCGTTTTTCGCGAATGGTATCGCAAACTTTGATTAGCATGTTGCGGTATATTGCACTGTTGATAGTGTGTCCACTTTTCAGGTACTCTTTGAACAGAATTCCACGACAATCCCACTAGATGCAGAGGAATGCCTTCTTGTTAGTTAAGGCACGTCTTGCAACCGAGCCAGCTGATTCCCCAGGTTCTGACCACTTTCCTTTATGGCTTGTATTGTTGTAGTACACCCATTTTTCATCACAGGTCACAATTCTGTGCAGAACGTTCTCTTTACTTTGATCTCTGAGCAGAGCCAAACAACAGTTTTTTCTCCTGCGCCTGGTGTTCAGCAGTCAATTCGTGAGGCACCCAGTGGTTGAACTTAAACGTTAGGTTTATGCGTTTTAGAGCGTGAAGTATTGTTTTTTGGCAAACGTTAAGCTCTAACGCAATAGTTTGTGTTGAAACATTTCTGTCTTGATCAATGATTTGCTAGCTTTAACCCCTTCGCGACGAGTGTCCTTTACAGAATTTTTAATCTGTTACCACCGGTTTTTCAAAAGAGAAATTTTCATCTAATTGAATCACAAAAATGCTAGGATTAGATAAGGAAAATTTTACAATAAAAAATAACTGGTGGGAATAATTGAGGATTCTGAGCATGTTATGCGTCACGTATTCGTGTCGTTCGTCCCCAAGGGGTTAAACTTCCGAAACCAAACGTTGACTTTATCATAAGAACCAGTATTGATTCCTAAACTTTCACACATCTTTCTGTGGCATTCAGTCGCACTGAGTTTTTTACGGAACTCATAGTAAATAATCGTTCTGATCTGCTGATTTGATAGCTCCATTTTAAACACTTTTTTGGAGCACAAGATAATAAATTTTTAACAAACAAATTACACAGTCATATAGGCTATGTGCTCTGCTTTCGAATGCAAAAATTGGTTGACTAAAAAGTTAACAACCGCACGAATGACAGCTGTTTGCGCGAAGGTATCTCTCCTTGGCGGAAAACTTTTTACTCAACGTAATATTAATTCATTAATTAAATTAAATTAATTAATTTTAGTTTTATATTTCATTTCTGTTCAAAAGTACAGACTAACTCCATACTTATAGTGTCCTTCGCCTGCGAGCCACCTGATCTTCGTCCGTGAACAGCCCCATCATCTTTTTACGCGTGAAGGTTTCGCTATGGTACGTCATTGTGAAGTTTGGTAATTTTTGAAATTCAATATTTAAAAAACGGCATAATCATTAGATTTGAAATTTATATCAAGAAAAATACAATTTTTTACCTTTCTAACGCAGTTTGTCTAGCAATTTTGTGATAAATACTTTTCGAGCTATTAATTTTTGGTATTTTAGCTATTTATTTTTTACTAGCTGTTACCCGTGACTTCGTTCACGCAACATTAAAAGAAGAATAAATACATTAGTAAAGCAAAATATTTGACTCCCCATAATTAAAAACGTTAACAATTAACTAATTTATCATATTTCATAGGAGACAATGCGGTATTTTTTGTTATAGGGACCTTGACATAACGCAGTCTTAAAAAAGTGAAATTTTGTGCCAAATAATCGTGAAAATGAAATTGAAACCAATACAAAAAGGAGGGCCAAATAAAATCGTGGAAATAGACGAATTGGGTAAAAGCAAATGTCAATTTTACCTCATAAACAATTTTACTTTTAAGCCTTTGTGAAACGTTTTAACATCCTTAAAAAAAAACATTAATTGGAAATAGTATATGCTTTTTCTTTAAATGCAATTCTGCCTCCTTGGTTTAATGTATAGCTGAAACAAATCTTATTTTCTAAATGACAGTATGTTGACAGGCAATTTTTGTTCTCCAGAATAAATAGATTCATCAAGTTCAAATATGTGAAAATGTTTTTATTTTTCGGATAATTTGCTGAAATCAAGATTTTGTTTTCACCATCTATTCAAAGTGAAAATAAATTTTGTTTTTCAGTTTTAATGAGAAAATGGTGTAAAAAATATACTGATCTGTTTTATTTCTCATTTTTTATACACAAATATGGTGTAATTTACTTTCCGTTTTTAGATAAACTTCGTTAAAATTTACAAAAAAAAAAAAAAAATCTTGGCATCTAATTTATTTTTTTAAATTCTGAGAGTTTGTGTGACATCCTCGGATCAATGATAACCGGGATTAAGTAAATCGCGTTGCGTTCGATAGTCTAGGAGTAGTTGCGAAACACAAACACACGGTCAGATTTTAATATAATAGATTCGTGTTCATTTTCCATTTCTTAAAATTATGATGTGATTTTTAGCAGTAAACTCTCACCTTTATATAACGAATAATCATGCTTAATAATCAGTATAGATAACAAAACATTTAAATCTTTCGTTATAAATATGGCGTGAAACTCATCTACTTTCTATACTTACTGATCCTTGTATTATTAATGTAAGGAATTGATTCACACTCATTTTAAAACATATTGGAAAATTCCCGTTTTATTTCAAATTTGAAGTCTCTTTTTTCCCAGAGAAATCCCTTTTTAATGACATAATTCTTGTTCATTTTCTTTTCCAGGCAATTAATTTCAATACTGGCATAGGGGAAATTATGTTATTTTAACGAAATAATATTATATCTTTAGGTTTTATCAACGAAAATGGAACTATTAACATTCGTCATTTTTTTTAGGTAATCGAGTTATTTCTTTTAGTTTTAAGAATGAAATAGCTATTTCTCGCTATCCATGACATCATTTTCGACATGGATAATTTTGCGAAGCATATTATTGACATTTGCTATTCATTTTCTTTTGAAACTTCTTTTTACTTTTTAAAAATTTAAATAAAAAATACGGTTTAGTTATATTAGCCGTGCGCAGACGGTAAAACGTCAAGTATTGTTACCATACAAAAGAAAAAAAAGTGAAGAAAAAACCCAAGATCATTTTGTTTCACCAATCAAAGCATATCCGCTTTATTTTAGATGAATGACGTTATATTCACCTGTTTCCTATGGTTACGCATATTGAGACCTTGTATTATTATCAAAAACTAAAAAAAAGTACGTTTTATTTCTAATAACATTATTTAATCTTCTTTTTAATTCTTTAATTGTTTTATTTCATTTTTATTTTTCACGTGAAAATTTTTCTGTTGAAACTAAATTGTTGAGTAAAAATTATTATTCCGGGTTTTGAATTAGTTTGGCAACGATAAAGTATTAGCAACAGTAAAGTAAATTTAACCATTTTAAAATATTATACGAAAAATGTACTTTTATTCTCTATGAAAATAACGAAATTTTGAATTATTAAGAAAAATATTTGAATAAAATAAACAAAAACCAGCCTATGTTCATTTGAGGGTTATTGTCAACCTATACGCAAAGATACAGGATCATTAAATGTTCTATTTTGACGCTGGCTTCAGCCAACATTTGCACACAATGAGATTTATAGTATTAGCTGTTACCCGTGACTTCGTTCACGCAACATTAAAAGAAGAATGAATACATTAATTAAGCATAATATTTCACTCCCGATATTTAAAACGTTAATAATTAACTAACTATTTATCACATTTCATAGGAGACAATACGGTATTTTTTGTTATAGGGACCTTGACATAACTCAGTCTTAAAAAAGTGAAACTTTGTGCCAAATAATCGCGAAAATGAAATTGCAACCAATGCAAAAAGGAGGGTCAAATAAAATCGTGGAAATAGACGAAATGGGTAAAAACAAATGTCAATTTTACCTGATGAACTATTTTACGTTCAACGCCTTTGTGAAACGTTTTAATAGCCATGCCATACTTTAAAAAAAACATTAATTGGAAATAGTATATGCTTTTTCTTTAAATTCAATTCCGCCTCCTTGGTTTAATGTATAGATGAAACAAATCTTGTTTTCTAAATGACAGTATGTTGACAGGCAATGTTTGTTCTCCAGAATAAATTGATTCATAAAGTTTGAATATGTGAAAATATGTTTTTATTTTTCGGATAATTTACTGAAATCAATATTTTGTTTTCACCATCTATTCAAAGTGAAAATAAATTCTGTTTTTCAGTTTTGATGAGAAAATGGTGTAAAAAATATACTGATCTGTTTTATTTTTCCTTTTTTATACACAAATATGGAGTAATTTACTTTCCGTTTTTAGAGAAACTTCGTTAAAATTTACAAAAAAGAAAAAATAATCTTGCCATCTAATTTAATTTTTTTAATTCTGAGATTTTGTGTGACATCCTCGGATCAATGATAACAGGTATTAAGTAAATCGCGTTGCGTTCGATAGTCTAGGAGTAGTTGCGAAATACAAACACACGGTCAGATTTTAATATAATAGATTCGTGTTCATTTTCCTTTTCTTAAAATTATGATGTGATTTTTAGCAGAAAACTCTCATTTGTATATAACGGATACTCATGCTTAATAATCAATATAGATAAAAAACATTTAAATTTTTCGTTATAAATATGGCGCGAAACTCATCTACTTTTTATACTTACTGATCCTTGTATTATTAATGTAAAGAATTGTTTCACACTCATTTTAAAACATATTGGAAAATTCCGGTTTTATTTCAAATATGACGTCTCTTTTTCCCCAGAGAAATCCCTTTTTAATGACATAATTCTTGTTAATTTTCTTTTCCAAGGAATTAATTTCAATACTGGCATAGAAAATATTATGTTACTTTAACGAAATAATATTATATCTTTAGGTTTTATCAACTTTAATGAAAACTTGATGAACTTTAAAGAATGAAAATAAACCATTTCTTGCTATCCATGACATCATTTTTGACATGGATAATTTTGCGGAGCATATTATTGACATTTGCAAAACCATTTTCTTTTGAAACTTCTTTTTACTTTTTAAAATTTTAAATAAAAAATACGGTATAGTTATATTAGTCGTGCGCAGACGGTAAAACGCCAAGTATTGTTATCATACAGAAGAAAGGAAAATAAAAAAGTGAAGAAAAGAACCCAAGACCATTTTATTTCACCAATGAGCATATCCGCTTTATTTTTTATGTATGACGTCAGATTCGCCTGTTTCCTATGGTTACGCATATTAAAACCTTGTATTATTAGAAAAAAACTAAAAAAAGTACGTTTTATTTCTATTAATATTATTTAATCTTCTTTTTAATTCTTTAAATTTTTTATTTAATTTTCATTTTTCACTTGAAAATTTTTCAATTGAAACTAAATTGTTGAGTAAAAATTATTATTCCGGGTTTTGAATTAGTTTTGGCAACGATAAAGTATTAGCAACGGTAAAGTAAATTTAACCATTTTAAAATATTATAAGAAAAAATGTCCATTTATTCTCTTTGAAAATAACAAAATTTTGAATTATTAAGAAAAATATTTGAATAAAATAAACAAAAACCAGCCTATATTCATTTGAGGGTTATAATCAGCCTATATGCAAAGATACATGATCATTAAATGCTCCATTTTGACGCTGGCTTCAGCCTAACATTTGCACACAATCAGATTTATAATATTATTAGGATTTAATTTTTAATACATTTCAAAATTTCTCTTATATAAGATATTTAGCAGGATATAAATTTAGGAATAAATACCGTCAGTGGCGAAGCGTGTAGATCTCTGGAAAAAAATTTCTTTTTGACATAAGTAAGAATTGACTTAATTTTTTTTTTTATATATTACTTGTTTTTTTATCAAAATTGTTCAAAAGTTATCGTGGCAAAATGGCTAAAAACAGTGTTTCGAGATAATTGAAATAAAAAAATTATTTAATTTCGAGATAATAGAAATAAAACGTCTCTTGCCTTTGTTACTTTTCGTTTAGCTATTTCGGACCTAATTTTAATAAATAATAATAATATAAATAATGATAAAATTCGGAGCCTAATTTTAGGAATTTTTCATTTGGATCACCTATTACCAAAAAGTCCAAACATTGCAAAAACTAAAAAGAATTTTTTTTGACACTTTCCAAATTATCAATTCGGTTTTTCTGTTAGTCTGTCTGTCTGTACGTGCTCTAGCTCGTGTAAATATATCTGAACTGTCATGCAATTGATATATGTTATTGAGGTTTAATATGACATGTTAGGTATTGAAAATGAAGTGTGTAGCACTTGTAGTTTTATTACAGGAACACTCAAATTAATTTCGTTACATTACGGTCTATAGGGAAAAATCACTTGCGGTTTGTTTTAATGATGTTACACAATTTAACATATTGAAATTGATATATATCACTGAGATGCACTAGAAGAGGCTTACTATAGAATAGGGTGTGGATAGCACTTACAGTTAATTTACAGGGACAGTCAAAAGAATTTCGTTACATTACGTCTATGGAGAAAAATCGTCTGCGGTTTATTTTAATAATGTTTCACTATTTCAAACATATTGAAATTCATATAAATCACTGAGGTGCATTACAAGAAGCTTACTGTATAATATTGTTGTGTAGGAGATACATCGACCATTTACATGGTCACACAAAAGTACTGTCTGTTAACAATAGTTGGTGGAAGTGCATTTTCAGTCGCTGAACGCGTTTCTAAATTTAACAAATTGTTTGCCTATTACTTGGTGTGTATAAATTCTATAGATCAAAATTTCCGTTTATTGGCAGAAATTCCAGAAGGGCGATTTTAAACTGTGCTACGCGTTTTCTAGCCGAACTAAAATTTAGCATTCTATGTAGTATATACAAATCTATAGATTATGTACAGGATTTTGTACAAGATCATATACAGGCACAAGAGATTTCGGATAGTTTTCAGAATATTGTAGGTAATTCCTAAAATTTGTTTTTTAAATGTGTTATGAGTTTCCAAATTGTTTACTTAGACATCACTTTTCACCTTATTAAACGGTAAAGTTTTGTAAAAGTATTTAGAAAGTGTTGGAAAGTGTTTTACATAATCTATGCTTGTCGTTTGATTTTTCGTTCTACTTTTGTTTATTTCAAGCCTTTATGATTCACCGAATCGCGATAAAATATATTTCTGCACACAACCTATAGCTAAATTTATGGGTTTTATTATTTATCCAGCTGTACATTATTCATAGCAGTCGCGTTATTCTCTGGCTGAAGTATTCTTATTTCGTATTCAATCCACTAAACTCTATAGAGTTGGATACCTGTACCACGAAAATCGTCATGAAGACATGTTTTTACTTTACGTTTTGTTTATTATATAGCAACGAATGTTGCAACGGGTGAAGGGAACTATTAAATTAATGTCTATGAAATAAGATGCATTTTAAAAGCATATTATAATCTAAGATGTGTTTAAAGAGTTTAATTTTGCAACTAATAGAAAAACCGTTATAATATCTTTCGTAATGACAATAACTACAGCTCTAGAATGGAGTTGATTATTACATAAGTACGCTAAATTATTTAATCGAATATTCATTTTTTAGTGTATAAAAGAAAATTAGTAGTTATATTTTACCAAGTTGAGTCAGAAGTTATTTCATATGTTTGCTAACTTTTATTCGAAATCTTTATGTCATAGCTTGATTAGTTCAATATCTGCGCATTAGTAGTCATCCATAGAGAAATCCATTTGAGTGATTTCATCACATGTGTATTTGTTGTATCTAATTAGAATGACGCGCAGAAAACAAACAATTTGTGTTAAACACTCTAAAAACAGAACATTCTGATTGCATAAAGTTTGCATATTGTTTTGTTAAATGAAATGTGTGCTGGAGAACTGGGTATGGATTATATATTTTAAAACGTCGAACTATATCATACGTGTTTTGAGGAAAATAGTTAACTATGTTTTTAATGATAACTTTTAATGTATAGATTTTATTGACAATACAAATAAATTTATTTAAGAGAGATACTAGCTGACCCGCCCGGCGTTGCCCGGGTCGGATAATAATAATAATAATAATAAAATCAAGTTTTTATTATTCTATATCTTTAACCCGATTTTGTATAAAATTATATTATTAAATGAAAAATTCGCGAAAAAATATTGATGTTTACTGATAAAAGTGCTCATTTTGGTGTTCTTTTTGTCCGAACTCTTTGAAATCTTTAATGGCTATAAATAAAACGGTTTTACAGCCCGTGTAACAATTTCGTGAAAAAATAGTGTTATCTAGTTGTAAAAGAATGTTTTCTTCTCGCTTTTTTGTTTGTTTGCTTGTGTTTGCGTCGGCTCCTTTAACATAGCAATAAAAAAATAGTTTTCATCTTCCGAACTCTTTGAAATTTCAATCGGTTATAAATATAACTCTCTCCAAGCTCACTTTAAAATTTTACGAAAAAATATGCATATTTCGTAGTGAAAACATGAGTTCTTAAAAAAAAAAAAAGCTTTTAACGCAATGGCCATATTATGCCATTCGTTTTCAATCAACCCTTTTTAATCCCCCTAGGCTAAACAGCTCTAGGCTAAACAGGTGAGGGCTAAACACGTTTCCCGTTTCTGAGGGTAGAAGCATGCTCAAAAAGACGATTTTCATGTAAAAAAGAGAGTATGAATTTGACAGAATGCGCTTTTCACTTTAAATATATTGATAATGTTAATTGACGAAAATAGTACTGTAAAAAGACATTTATACTACTACTGCTCTCCAAAAATACATGCTAATGTCTGAAGATTGGTAAAATTATAGATAAGATGTAAGTTTGTGATATTTTACTTTTTCTCTGATTAAAGAGCAAGAGCAGCAACTATATAAATATATGATTTAGAGAGTCATGGTTTTGGTAAAGGACTTCAAAGTTTTGAATTTTCAATTTTACGCTTTAAAACCGAAGGATACTCAGACAATACCAAAAATATATAATTTACACAGGGTGTCTCAAAATCATTGACTTTTATTCCTTAAGTACTGATCATAATCAAATATTATAAATTACAAAGTTCCACGAAAAAGGTTACAGAATTTTATGAAATATTAAAATTTTCAGGGGATTAATTTTTAACATATACAAAACTTGAATTTTTATATGTCCCCTGTCCAAAAAAATTCCCAATGAGTAAAATGTGACCCATACACTCATATACAAAATTTCAACATTTTATCATAAAACGTCGCAGAGATATGAAAATACATAAATTCTGTCTTGAACCACTTTTAGATGCCTGTATATGGGTTCTCAAAAGGAAAAAATCATGTCGGATGATTGTGTTTCAGGGGTAGTACACAAATTACGAAAGAAAACAATGATTGCATAAATAAATAATATTTGTGCTATTTATTGGTACAAAAGTATCTAAACTGTGTAATGACGCGTCTGTTGCGATTATGTGACGCATCGATCATAGAGGCAGTTCATTGACTGTGCCATTTCCAAGTTTTATTCTGTAATACGTCATGCAAAATTTTAAGGTATTTTTCAGGAAGCATAGTTTTGTAAATTTGTAAATAAAACTAAAGATAAGAGACATATTTTACTTGATTTTGACGCATTTCTGCGTTGCGTCATCTGCACTCTAGCTGTAAACATTTACATTTTAATTTATGATCAACCCCTAACTTTCTTTAAACATATCTCTGCGACATTTATGATAAAATGCTGAAATTTTGTACATGATCTTATTAGTGCATGGGTCACATTTTATTCACTAGGAAATTTTTTGTACGACTCCGTATAAAAATTAAAATTTTGTATTTCTTCAAATTTAATCCCCCTGAAAATTTTAATCGAATTCATAAAATTCTGTAGCCATTTTACGTAACTTTGTAATTTATAATACATGTCTATGATCAATATTTGAGGAATAAAAACCGAGGTCAATGTTTTTGGGACATCCTGTATAGTTTCGTAATATATAAATCCCCGAGATTTTAAGGCTCCTCATTATTGGGAACTGAAATTATCCATACCAATGTTAATCCTATGGGTTTGGAATGCATTCATGTTTTTCAAATTTCTTATCAGAAATAAAAAAAAATTCACTTCTCTTTTCTGTTCTTGGGTACTCTAACCCTACAAGCTACGCTTCTCAACACCCATCCAGACCCCGCAGGCTATACACTGAAAACACGCTAATCTATTCTGTTTTTAAAAGATTACCCAATTGCGGAAGATTAAATGATATCATCAGGACCATTGGCGATCTTCTGTAATCGGGTTACCATTCATTTCCCTTTGACTGGCGAATTTTTCGGATACACAAGACCGCATCCACCGTTGTCGCGACACCTGACGGCAATTTTCTTGATTGATTAAGAAAGATCAATTATACATTTTAAAATCAGCTTGTATAAAATGGTTGAATAAAAAATGTCGCTTTCTTCTGGACTTTTAAAACGTTTAGAAGAGATGTTTTCTTTTAGATGCTATAAGAAAATTGTTTTAAATATCAGATTTTAACCCCTTGGGGACGAGCGACACGTATACGTGACGCCTAAGATGCTCAGAATCCTCGATTATTCTCACCAGTTATTTTTTATTGTAAGCTTTGCCTAAATAAATCTTAACATTTTTGAGATTCGATTACACGAAAATTTCTGTTTTAAAGAATCGGTGGTAAAAGATTAAAAATTCTGTAAAGGACGCTTGTCGCGAAGGGGTTAAATATGCAGTTTTAAATATGACTTACTTTTACCATTAAATGCTTTTCGCACGTAATAATTTAATTATTTTAAAATTTTCTTTCTTTTTTATGTTTACGTGTAAATATATATTTCAATTAAAAATACAGTGTTTGGAAACGCTACAAGAAAATGGTTTTAAAGCGTACATCGTTGACTTTATATTATACAGTTTTAAATATGACGTAATTTTTGCCATAAAATGCTTTTTGCAAGTAATAATTTATTTATTTTAAAAATTTCTTTCTTTTTCATTATTCACGTGTAAATATATATTTCAATTAAGAATACAGTGTTTGGGAACGCCATAAGAAAATTGTTTTAAAGTATTCCGTATGACATTTTAGGTATATTAGGTATAATTTTCGCCATTAAATGCTTTTCGCACATAACAGCCTGATTATTTAAGTTTTCTTTCTTTTTTGAAATTTGCGTGTAAATATATTTTTCAATTGAAAAGTGTTTGTAAATGTTATTATTTGGGCTTTTAAATCTGGAAACAATAGGTAAAAAAAAAGTGTATTTAATTCTATGAATTAAATCTCTATTTTAATAATGAAATTTTGATTAAAAAAAAATAGATAAATTTTAAAAAGGATTAGACATTGCACAACGCAATCTAGTCAAGTATGTGCCTGCAAAAGATGGTTGAATTGCTATGCAGTGTTTTTGATCCTATAAAACTTATTTAACTGAACTATCTCGACCTATTTCAACATTAACGAGAACGAAAAATTCTGCGTCAAGCATAGATTATGAAACACTTTCCAACACAGCCAGGAAACTGTAACGAAACTTCACCTTTAAATAAGTTGAAAAAAATATATGTGAGTAAACAGTATAAGAAGCATATAACACATTTAAAAGTCAAGTTTTTGCAATTACCTTTCATAGTCAAAAATATAGTCGATATATTTTGTGCAGCCCTGTATAATGATCTATAGATTTGGATATATACTGCATAGAATGATAAAATTTAGTTAATTTAAAAAATTCACATTTAGCGATTTTCGCCAATTGATGGAACTGCACTTGAAATCTTTTGTACAACCCTGTATATTATGTAAAACCTTTTGTACACACCCCATATTAAGCGAAAATTTTATTCAAGTAAAATATGCATCAGGCAACTTAAAACAAACTTCCAGAAATTACCAACCATCAACGATAATGTACTTTGTTCTTTGCGTAGCCCTGTATATGAATTTATTTATTTTCCACAAACTTCAATAAGTCTACTAACTATAGCTCAACAGGAAAATGCGTAACACAATTAAAAACTATCCTTAAGCAATTCACTCCCATAGTCTGTATTACTTACGAATTCCCTTGTACAGTCCTGAATATGATCAACTGAATTTATACACACCACGTACTATTCAAAAATTTAGTTAAACTTAAAAACGCAAACCAATGTTGAAAACGCACTTATCACATATAGACTATAATTATTTCACATATACTGTAACCGATATCCTTGGTGTGCCCCTGTAAATAAACGCAATGCACACCACATTTTCAAGAGAGCACACCGTACTTCTAAGCGAGCAATTTATAGTGCACCTCATTAATGCATAAAAATTTCAGTATGTTTGAAATAAATTACACTGGAAGCGATTTTTCCCCATAGAACAATGTGTAACAAAATAAATAAATGAATAATAAATGATTTGCACCCCATATTCTACAAAACCATCTTTTACTGTGCTTCATCATGTTTCAAATGGCGTAGCATCATCAAAATGCTCTTGAAAGATTTTTTCCCATTGACTGTAATGTAACGAAATACTTTTGACTGCCCTGTACAAAAACTATAAGTGCTACACACTTCATTTTCAATAGGGATCATACTATAGTATAAATGACAGTAACATACAAAAGTTTCAAGTGCAATCATATATATTATTTCTCCTGTCAACATCCCCTTTTCTCAGAAAATACGAAAAGCAGAACGACGAATGAGATACCATATGAAAGGATTTGGAACAGGCTTCTGACATAGCACACTTACATTTTCCTAAAACATGTATTTTGATTAAAATTTGATGATAATTAAAAATTAAATCGGCATTGTTTTCATAAAAGAAATGAAAGGTTTTCCTCAAATTACTGTTGCCAAAAAAGTAAAATACCACATTATATGATGCTCAGATTATAAAAAACACCGCATGGGTTTATTTTATATTTATGATTAAAAAGCGAAATTGAAATGTTTAGATTTATATTTCTATGTCCCATGTTTTTCCCGACGCGGACGACATCATCCTCTAATGCAGTTAAAATACGATTGTTAATTTTTTTTTTCTCGCGCGTGCTTTTTGCAATCTTCAATCAATTTTTACTTTAACTTTGATGGAATAAATTAGATGCTATTCTGGCTTGACTAAACACTAAATGTTGCTGCAGATATTTTTATCCTTAATTTTTCTTTAGAAGTTTAAAACTGCATCTAATAAATATTACATATTGATAAAAAATATTAGATTGCAGTGCGAAATCCTCGCACGGGCCCACTGGTCCGAGTATATTTACGCGAGTAAGAGCACGGACAGCACTGTTAAAAATAAATTCGTAAATTCACGGTAAAACTACTGGCAGCAAAGTAGCAGGACTTTTTCCGTTCCGTTAGTAGATTTTCCGTTTTGAAAGATAAAAGAAGGACAATCTCCGTTTGCAGAAGCGGTAACTTTCCGTTAACACTCTCAGAAATCACGGAAATATTCCTCGTAGCACTGACAGGAAAGGGAATTTTTCCGTTATAGATAAACTCGGTTTAAAAAATATTTTACATCTGACTTGGTGCTGCCATCTTTGGACTATAGCGGGAGTTATTACTATGTGATATAGCTGATTGGACGTCAAGAACATATTCTGGTCGAACTGGGTTTTGAACCAGGGGTGACAGTGACTCGAGTCCAGCGTGTTGCCGGTTTGACCAGTGGGCACTTGCTAGAGCAGCAGTTTGAAAGGATCATATGGCAATTCTTAAAATGGCGGTTTAGAACTGACATAATTTGGGGTTTAGAAGCTTGGTAATTTTGCAGTTAATTGCGGGGAGATTTCGTTATGAGATGATGTTGATGTTTTAAAATTGTAATATTAATACAGGATAAAAACATGAATTATATATATTCTTAATTTGATTGTTAGATGTAAAATATAAATATTATATTTGAATCATATTCGATAAAAAAAGGTTTGAAAAAATATTAAGAAAAGTGTTTTTTTTTTTTCAACTATTATATATTTTTTAAATGGTGTTCGCTTAGAATATATTTTCAGTGAGAGTGCTTTTTATTACTTTAAATATTAAATTGCGAATAATTTTAAAGAAATGAGAAAAATATTATTATTTTCTTTTTATTTGAAAGCGTTATTTTTGTATGTTGCTTTTTTGAGTAAAATCGATTTTTTTTTTCACTTAATTTAACTATTATATATATATATATATTAATCTGCTTGTTTAGAATATATTTTAAGTGCGAATATTTTCTTATAACTTTAAAAAATAAATTGCAAATAATTTTAAAAAATGGGAAAATTGTTACTTTTTTTTTTAATTCGAAAGTACTATTTTTTATATATTTATTTATTTATTTATTTAATGAACTCGAAATTTTAATGTATTAAATTTTTAGTTTTTCTGTGCAACAACATGTCAGTTTTTTAAACATTGAAAATAAATATGCAGCAGATAAGATAACGGAATATCTCCCTATATCAATAACATCACGAAATTCTGTAACACTTAATTATCTTGTCACAATTTGTAGAATAGGTACTCCAGCATCTTACACAGCTTAGGTTATGTGGCAATTTCCATATTCGCTACAAGGATGGATTAAGCCAGCATGAGCTATGGTGAATAAGATGTTAATCGCCACATAAGCATAATGAGAACAAAACAGGTGAACAATTCTACCCGGAGAGACCAGAGGACAAATTTTATGGAGTAACATCACAAGAGATTTGAGCAATGTGCCTCACTGTGACAGACAGCTGGTTCAATATCCAATGGTGTTTCACTTAAATTAAAATCAGCCCAAAAAAATGAACTAAGTAGCTTTATTAAAGTAGTTCTTTCCATAGTTGGAGAGCTCTTTCTATACACTTCATGCAAAATGTTGGAGAGAAATAGACCTATTAAGAAATAGTGGTTACCTGTCTTATAACCGTCCAACAATCTAAATGAGATGGAAGGCGTAAATAATCTATATACTTATAAAAGAGTAGCTTGATTTTCTCATAATCAAAGCCGAGCCTCAACCGTTTGTCCGAGAACAATAAAATTTGTAAGACATGTTCTTTACACAATGTAGGCGCGTACTAAGAAATGATTTTTGAAAATTCCCAGCGTAAGGGGGTAAAATGGGGGGTCGAAAGTTTTAGATAATTTCTTCTTTTCGACGTACTTCAGCAGGAGTTTTAAAAAGGAGCTTGAAATTTGGGATAACAATTCTACTAATGAATAGTTAAACATGTATTTCAGGCGATTTTAGAAATTCAACCACTAAGTGGGTTAAATGGGGGGGGGGGGGTAAAAATTTTCGGTGATTTCACATTTTCACCATATCTCATCAGCAGTTTTAGGTAAGAGCGTGAAGTTCAAGATAACAAATCTACTAGAAAAATAATTAAACACGTATTTCAACGTTTTTAGAAATTCAACCACTAAGGGGTTTAAATGGGGGGGTCTAAAGTTTTAGGTGATTTTGCCTTTTTGCCCTATCTCAACAACAGTTTTAGTTAAAAGCGCGAAATTCAAGATAAAAAATGTACTAAAAGTTAGTTAAACACATAGTTCAGTAATTTTAAAAATTCAACCACTAAGGGGGTTATATGGGGGTCGAAAGTTTTTAGTCATTTCGCGTTTTCACCATATCTCAGCAGCAGTTTTAGATAGGAACGGGAAATTCAGGATAACAGATATACTAAAAAAATAATTAAACACATATTTCAGCGATTTTAGAAATTCATCCATTAAGGGGGTTAAATGGGGGGTCGAAAGTTTTAGGTCATTTTGCCTGTTCGCTATATCTCAGCAGAATTTTTAGTTAGGAGCTCGGAATTCGATAACAAATCTACAAAAAATATAGATAAACATATATTTCAGCAATTTTAGAAATTCAGCAACTAAGGGGGGTTAAATGTGAGGTAAAATATTTTAGGTTACTTTGCCATATCTCAATAGAAATTATAGGTAGAATCATGAAACTCAGGATAACAAATCTACAAAAATGTAGTTAAACAGGTATTTCAGCGATTTTAGAAATTCAGACACTAAGGGGGTTAAATGGGGGTCGAATATTTTACGCCATTTTGCCATATCTCAGTAGAAGTTTTAGTTAGGAGCGTGAATTTCGGGATAACAAATCTACTAAAGAATAGTTAAACATGTGTTTTAGCGATTTTGGAAAATCAACTACTAAGGGGTCAAATGGGGGGGGGGGGTCGATAATTTTCGCTGATTTTCGCACCTTTTCACCATATCTCATCAGTAGTTTTGGATAAGAGCGTGAATTTCAGGATAACAAATCTGCTATAAAAATAATTAAACATATATTTCAGTGATTTTAGAACTTCACCCGGCTAAATGGGGGGTCGAAAATTTTATGTCATTTCGAATGTTTGCCATATCTCAGCAGCATTTTTAGTTATGAGCTTGAAATCACACATCCAGGCTAACAAATCTACTAAAAAATAGTTAAACATATATTTCCGCGATTTTAGAAATTCAGTCCATAAAGAGGGTTAAATGGGGTTATTGTTATTTTGCGATATCGTAGTAATAGGTAGGAGCGTTAAATTTAGGATAACAAATGTACTAGAAAATAGTTAAATATTTATTTAAGCAATTTTAGATAGTAATCCATCAAGGGATTCACACTGTGTGTCGAAAGTTTTAGGTAGTTGTGCCATATCTCAGGAGCAGTTTTAAGTAAGAATGTGAAACTCCGCTTTACAAATCTACAAAAAAGTAGTCACTCATATATTTCAGCGATTTTAGATCTAGCGAGTTCGTGGGCAACATCGGATGTGAACCCGATTGTGGAAGATTAGACGGAAAAGAGAACTCTGGCTGATTATTTATTACATACTAGCCAGTCGCTTCCAAGTGGGGCCCAGATACAAAGTACTACTTGGGCCTCACCTCTAGATAATCACGGGTAGGGCCCAGAAATATTTTGTCAGGGGGCTCACAAAAAATATTTATGTCGCGAAATCTTTATTTAAGTGTTTTTTTTATATTCTTATTAGTTATTTCCGTATACTTTTAATTTAAAGTATTTTATTTAACTTTTTCTGGCTGCATGTAAAATGCACTTTCTGGTCCCCAAGCGAACTCAGAATGTTACGCTGCACTATGTATCTCGGTCCCACTCGGAAATGACCGGTTAGACGGGCGAAGATAGGCTAGTAGAATAATAATTAAAAATTAGGTTCATGCGGTACATCCCTAATTCTTCTCTATATAGTCTCATTGTCAGATATCTATCGATTGGTATAAGAAACATAAATATCGCGATCGAAATATTCCCTGTATAAATGAGAATAACTCCATTAATTACTCATAACGATGTGAACGGTACAACCTTAAAACCGACATTACGTTGTGTATTTTTGAAGCAGTCCAGCTTAAAGGTAATAGGTAAATAACTAATAAAAAATCCTAAAATAAAGTAAACGTAGTTATAATAACCGAAACACAACCCACACTATCCTAAAATAAAACGATTTATGATAATAATAATAAAAAAGAACTATTTAATTTAAACGTTATAACAATTTATTTACATAACACAAATAAATATATAACAAGAAAAAAATTCAGAAAAAAATTCAATTAAACAGGACATTATTCATAGCGCGAACTCAATCATCGGTGTCCAAACTGTTTAGATTCTGAAACGACAATTAGGTGGAATAATTCCACTGATTACACATACTTTTACTATTAAATATCTCAGGTGAGATGGACAGAATATAGCATTATATTTGTTAAACATTTGATTATAATATATATATATATAGGGTAAATGTACCAATAGTCGGCCACTTAACTGCTTTTATATATATAAATCTTAATGTAAAAATTTTAAAAAACGACACTACATTTTTAACAGTGATATATGTTAAAACATACGTTTCTTATTATGTTTCAGCAATTATTTTAAAAAAAAACACGGTGATAGTTTTTTTAAGACAAAGTTAAGTTCAAAAAGGGCAAGTTCTCCAATAGTCGGCCACCTTAAATCTAATGTTCGGCCATCACTGAACCAATTGTCGGCCACTTCAGAATTTTGTTTTACCTGAAAAACGACTCTAACAAATTTGACTAAATTTTGCATTTTACCATTTTCGGTTATAAGAAGATGATTGAGCTATCCCACATGTTCGAGAAAATTCAATTAGTGGGTCATTTAGGGTCACTGAGGGTAAAGCTAATTTTATTTTATCTAGGCTTTAACGATTTTGACTAAGTTTTGTATCCTACAATTTTGGGATACAAGAAAACCATTGGACTGGGTCGCATTTTCGAGAAAATTTCATTAGTGGACCATTTGGGGTCACTATGGGTAAAATAAATTTTATCTAAAAAACGGCTCTAACGATTTTGATTAAATTTTGTATTCTACTGTTTTGGGGTACGAAAAGACCATTGGGCTGGGTCACATGTTTGAGAAAATACGATTAGTGGGTTACTTTGGGGTCACTACGGGTCAAGCTAATTTTATCTAATAAACGGCTAAAACGATTTTGACTAAATTTTGTATCCTACCGGTTTGGTGTACGCAAAGGCTATTGGGCTGAGTCACATGTTCGAAAAATTCAATTAGTGGGTTATTTTGGGGTCACTGCGGGTCAAGGTAATTTTTTCTTATCTAATAAATGGCCTTAACGATTTTGACTATGTTTTGTGTCCTACCTTTTTGGGATATAAGAAGACCATTGTGCTGGGTCACATGTTCCAGAAAATTTGATTAGTGGGTCATTTGGGTTCACTATGGGTCAAGCTAATTTTATCTAAAACATGGTTCTAACGATTTTGACTAAATTTTGTATTCCACCGTTTTTTAGTACAAGAAGACAATTTGGCTGGGTCACAAGTTTGAGAAAATTCGATTAGTGGGTCATTTGGGGGTCACTATGGGTCAAGTTAATTTTATCAAAGAGACGGCTCTAACGATTTTGATCAAATTTTGTATCCTACCGCTTTGGGGTACGAAAAGACCATTGGGTTGGGTCACAGGTTTGAGAAAATTCGATTAGTGGGTCCTTTTTGGGTCACTACGGGTGAATGCATTTCATTGTGAATGAAGGTTGAGACAGTTGTTGAACAGTTGACAGTTAACGAAGTTGCAATGTTGGCAATATTTCGCCAACTTCGCTAAGTTTGGTGAAAGTTTTGCGACATTGGCGAGATTTAGCAGGAAAATCGACTTTCAAGATTACTAATGCCAAAGCACATGTTTACCGTCAAATGAAAGAATGTGTCAAGTTTCCGAATTTTCGCAAAATTATGGCGACATTTGGCGAACAGATTGGTTTTCAGAATCTGAAGGAATTTTCTAGAAATTCCTACTAACAGCGAGGATAAATTATTCACCCAATCAGAGTCCATAGAACGTTCTAAAAACAGAATTTAACCAATAAGGGTACTTAGAACTGATTGTTATATGTTGTACAGAGAATGTATTGTTGAACACAAAGATAATTTTAACGAGCATAGCTCGGTCTTTATAGATGGTTGTAAACAACTTAAAGTAGAACTTATTAAAAACAGCAAAACATTTTTAACAGTGCCATGTATAAATGCATACTTTTGGAAGTTCTTCTGGGAATCTCAAAATATTTCTCATGAGGGTTATTTTTCAAAGTAACGTCAATCAAAATCATCAATCATAAACATTTTTTTTTATATCTCATAAATGGTTATTTTATGAGGGTTAAACTACGAGAAATTAATAACACAATAACTCTTTACATTTCAACCAAACAAATTTTCTGTGTAATGTAAATCTTAATGTGGCAATTTAATTAAAAGTGCCACATGTAGAAAGCTTTATTATTTTATTTTATTTTATTATTTAAGTTTAATAGAGGCCTCGAAAAGGATTCTAAATCCCAGTAGTTAGCCTCTTATTAATAGAGCGGCTAACCATTGGATAAAACAATCAAATAACAAGTTTTTCTTTTATCAAAACCAACATTAGGTAGTTAACATTAGGAGAAATTAAACTTTTGCTAATAATTTAAATATTACTAAATTAAGTCATAATTTGAATAAACGTCATTTTTATACCGCATTAGGCGAATGTGAGACTTGAAATAATTCAAAAATCGTCATTGCAACGCATTTGAATCCACATCCTTCCAAGAAAACAGATACAATGCTACAATGCAGTCTATTTGAAAACTCTAGTAATAAGCTATCGTTTAGTGGATAAATTTTTAAAATCAGTTCAGTAGTTTCAGAATTTATTTTCTATAAAAAACAAACGTTTCTTTTTATAATATTTATGTACTTTTATGCACCATAAAAATCAAAACACCGAGAAATAATAAGTGGGAAGTTTACTATATTTAATTGTCATTTGTGTGCGGCTAAAGGCTGAATATGAAATACTTCCTTTCCTTATTGGAAAACATGTTTCTTTATTACTATCATTTGATTTAATTTTAATGTTTGCTCGTACCTATGTTTATCCCACTGCTCAGAAAAGATTTTCCTATCAAGGTATGAAAAACTATTTAATTTTACTTTTATTTTAAATAAAAAATTAAAAAATACAAATATTGTTCTTGTGCATCTATGTCTTAGTTATTTCCATGCCAAATTTAAAGTTTCTAGACTAACATTTTTTGAGAAATAATAGTAAAAATATAACTGTAGAACGTTTTCCTCCCATTTCATTTACTTGAAAATCTTTAAAATAGAGGCATCTTTAGGAGCATCCTGTCCCATAGAAACTTGCATGTCGAATTAAAAAATTGTAGCCTCGACAGTTTTGGAGTAAAATCATGATTATAGAGCACTTTCCAATATTCTATTTCTTTTAACTATCAAATACTTTAATGAACGTATGAGCATTTATGTCTTAAAATCCATCACCATAAGGACTTTCTTGCTCTTAGTCTTAACAGATTCAAAGTAAACGAGATTTTAGAATATTTTTCGTTCTATCAGGTCGTTTGTACAGAGATAAAATAAAGCCTATTTTTAAGTAGAGAACGGCATCATTTTTATCCCAGGACAAGATTTAAAATCGTTTCTATAGTACAAAAGGAATCGTGATTTTAAACCCTATTCTATTAATTTCACTCTTTTAAATTTCGAATATGTTAGAATATGATATGCCGGCGCATTTACATCGTAAAAGCAAAAGCCATGTCAAATTTCATGTATATAGCAATCACCCTATCAACTCCAAATAAATCGTAATCACAAATCATCATGTGTTTTATATTCCTGAGTGACAGTGTTATCCTGAAAGAAATTTTGGATTTGGTTTAGTGAGTCAAAAATAATTTGGATTTTAGAAATTTTCTATTCATTTCCCCATTTTAAATTTAGATTTTTGTTTAAGAAAAAAAAACTGTGTGCGAGCATTTGCGACTTAAAAGTAACCCCGGTGTCGAATATCAATTTTTTATCCCTATTAATTCTAAATAAATCATAATTTAGAATCATAAACAACAATTACTGATAATTTAAAATTTTAAAATTTCGAATTTTATAGAAACCATTCTTTGCGAGAGTTTGCATCTTAAAAGAAACCACCATGCCAAATTTGAAGTTTCAAACCCAGCAGTATCCTAGAAATTTCAATTTTAGAAAATTTTTAGTTCCTTATAAATTTCGATTTTTTTAGAAACTGTTCAGGTACAAACGTTACAAAAAGGTTATCCATGTCTAATTTCAAGTTTCTATTGTAAAATTTATAAAAACATCCATATTTCAGAATATTTTCCTCTCATTTCAGCACTCTAAATTTTCAATTTTTTAGAAACCTTTCTTAGCCGTTCATTTATGTCTTAAAGTTACCCACCATGCCAAATTTTAAGTTTCCAGCACCAAAACTATCACAGATTTCGAAACTTTAGAACGTTTGTTTGGTCCTGTACCCTTTGAAATTTAGTTTTTATTATTTTTTTTATAAGAAACTGTTTTGTACCAGCGTTTACATTTTAAAAATGACAGATTTGGTAAATTTTAAATTTCTATCCTTAGTAATTCCATATAAATCGTAATTTAGATTGTTTTTAGAATTTTTTAGTTTTTAGAATAGTTTTTAGTTCACAGTTTTTTTCATTTTCTAAAATTCCCCCTTTTTTTAATTGTCTTGATCCAGAATTTACGTCTTAAAAGTAACAGACATGTTAAATTTCAAGTTTATATTCCTAACAATTCTACACAAAGTGTAATTTAGTACTTTTCCACTCAAGTCACACTTTAAAAATTAGAATTTCTTAGAAAACAAGCTCCTTCAATATCACAAAAAGGTCAAGTTTAGAATATTTTTTGCTCATCCATCTACTTGGGATAAAGTGGCTCTGACGTAAAATATAGTCTATGTCGGAGCAGAGACTGCCATCTTTACTTTAGAAATTCGTTCGGTAGTTCCAGTAGTTTCCCCTACAAACAAACAGACAAGCACGTAAAAACGTTTCTTTTTTATATTATTAGTATAGATGTAGAGATAAAGTTATATCTACCATACAATTAAAAATAAACTCAAAAAAGTATAATAAGCTATGTATTCAGTATTCAGCTCCTGGTGGCCGACTATTGGATATTTAAGCAAAATTAATACCCAATGGTCGGCCCCATTAAAATTAATTAAAGCCAACAATTTTTTTTTACTTTTTATACTCAAAAACATGAGTTTATTTACCCTGTTAATATTCAAGCGTTATAATTTTTGAAAAAAATTAAAAAAAAAATTAATACTTGCCTTTTAAAAAAATTGCCATCAGTTAACAAAAAAATAGGAAAAATGGCGATTTGAGATCTATCTTGAAAAAAATGGTGATTACTAATTCAATAAAAAAAACCCACAATTCTTTGGTGACGGTTTATGACTTATGAAAGATGGCTGCATATAATCAAATTGTAATATTTCATTTAGAAACAAAAATAAACTATTCGTGAGGCATTTTATCTCAATGTGGCCGACTATTAGGGGGTGTCCGACTATTGGTACATTTACCCTATATATATATATATATATACTAGGGGGCTCAGCCCCCTACTCGCTAACGCTCGTCAAACCCCGTGAATTGCGAAACAATTCACATTGAGACCGCTACGCGGTCCCAGCTCGCTTCGCTCGATCGCCCCTTTTTATCTTTCAGCAATTCTAGCCGAAATAACTGCTACCATAAAACATTTGAACATATGAAATTGACAATTTTTTAATGTAAAACAGTAATTCTCCGTTGAAAATGTAACTAAAAATGCATTTAATTTGCGCTAGCAATGGGCATATAAATCATTTAAATACTATGAAAAAAAAAAAGGATCTTGGAAACATAATTAGTTTAAAACTTATTGCACGACAATTTTTTTTAATGTAAAAAAGTAATTCTCCGTTGAAAACATCACTAAAAATGCATTTAATTGGCGCTACCAATGGACATATAAATCATTTAAATACTATGAAAAAAGGACCTTTTAAACATAATTAGTTTAAAACTTATTGCACCTTACAGCGCGGCTTAAATTCATTAGGGAAAAAAATGATTATAAATTTTTACAAAAAATATCATTTTTTACTTCAATTTACAGCAACAGATGGCGGCAGGTGCAACCTAGACCTAGACAGTTGATTTTTTTTCGATTTTTGAGTGAGTGAAATTCGTAAATGAATTCTTAAAAAGAGTTGTGAATTCTTTTGAAATTAACGCTGTTACTCATAATTAAAATGAGGAATCATCTCAGACGCTTTGGATTACGTACATGTTACTTTATTTGTAATAATTGTTAGTTTGAATTTCATTCTATGGTTTCACTGCTCTCACAGTGACCGCCATATTGGATTGGAGCGGAGCTGATCTAACAAAATCTAGTCTGTTCATTGGTCTGAGCTCTGGAAACTACGGTTGTTGCCAAACCATAAGCTACAAATTCAGCCCAATTTTCGCGCCACGTAAGACAAATATATATATATATATATATATATATATAATCCTAATGAAACGAATTTGTGAAACGATTTTATGAAACGAATTTATGAAACGATTTTATGAAACGACTGATTAAACGACTGATTATGTTTCAGGGCTATTTTTAATAAAATATTAAACGCTTGATGGTGAAATTAATACCAATTGTCTATAAAAATCCGCGGATGTCAAAACTGGTAATAGAATTTTGAAATTGAAATTAGTTTTCGAGATATTAAATTTTTTCTAATTTTAATGACATTTCTGTAATGATGGCAACTAATTACTCAGTTTTTTTGTGACAAAAAAGGAAAAAATATAAAAAAAGGATCCCGATAGGGATTATTGATTTATTTTTATTCGTCATTTTCAAATTGAAATTGAATTTATCTTTTATTTCAATCGATAACGAAGACAAGATTGTGATTAAATTATGTTTTTCACGAAAATTTGAAAAAAAAAATCATATTTCTATCGTCAGGATTCAATCGTCTGTCAGCATTTAATTTAATTTATAAACTGAAAATATTTTGAATAAATTCGTCCAAATGACGTCATTTTTGTAAATACGTCATTTATGTTTATACAATTTATTTAATATAAAGAAGCCATTTATCTATTTTTATGTACAAAAAGAGGTAAATTGATAGACAATTATAAATAAATTGTATAGATACATATAAATACATGTATAAACAAGCATAAAAGTTCGTTGCTTTTCCAGTATATGGGGCCTGGACGAAACAGAGAAAATAGCCTTGGCGGAAAAGGAATTTTGGCAACATACTTTCTGTCAACCTATTTACTTTGTCATTTCGTATACAGAAGCATTTTTTCAATATTTATACAATTTGTTTAGCGTAAAATGTCATTTATCCTATTTTATATATAATCAGAAGTAATTTGTATAGAAAAAACAATAAAAATATACGTATAATTAAAATACGCATATAATAAAAAAAATCGTCGAATTTGTTTCCATGGCTGTTTATGTAATTTGGCACCAAATCTCACTTTCTGATGCCCGAATTGCGCCAAGCTTTTTAAAAAAGCGTCATGATCCCTATTATAGAAAATCACCAAACGTTCACTGGGTTTGTTTTCATAACTTTTGGCAACAAATATATGTATATTAACGAATCTATTCGTTTTTGAAACTCGAATTACGACAAACCTAAAAGCAAAGGATCCTAAAATGGAAAAGTACCCGATTTTCTTATGGACAATATTCAAGTGACATAACATGGTGTAAAATTATCGCGGATAGCGAATTTGTTTAAATATCTCATCAATTGATGCCGAATAAATGCAGGCATGCATGCACAAAATATTTAATTAATTTTGTATGATAAATAATTATTAGAAAATTCGTATATACATATTAATTAAAATAAATAATTTACATATTTAAAATAACATGAAAATATGCATGATGGTGCACTAAAATAGGGAGAAAATTAAAACCTGTTACTGAAAATGTCTGTAACATAGTACTTTTCAATACCGTGGTTCTTAATGTTATTCACAAGCAGATGGAATTTTTCTCATCCTTAAACGCAAAGGAAGAATAGAATACAGATCGTTGTTATAAAAGTGCGAGAGGTAGCCACAATTTAAACCTAACCATTTTATACAAGCTGGTTTTCAAGGTGTAATTGATTTTACTTACCAATCCCTAAAACAGTCGTCAGTTGTCGCAACAGCTGTGTATGAGGCCATGATAATAAAAAAAGCCCCATTAAAACGTTAAAAGCATGGCAACCCAATTACAGATTTACCAATATTTTTAAAACGAAGTACGCTGTCATGTTTTTAGAGGCCTCGAAGTCTGAGCGGGGGTTGGCGAGCGTAGCTCGCAGGGGGTATGCCCCCTAGTATATATATATAAGGTTTATTAATTATAATTATAAATTTCCCGACTATAGCTTGGATTAAGCAAACACTTAACAAAGAATGATAATGTAACATAAATAATATATATATATAATATAATGATAATAATATAATGACAATAATCTAATGATAATAATATAATGATAATAATATAATCCTAATCCTATCCTAATAATATTATAAATCCAATTTTGTGCAAATGTTAGGCTGAAGCCAGCGTCAAAATGGAGCATTTAATGATCATGTATCTTTGCATATACGTTGATTAT
Organism: Maratus michaelseni; assembly: GCA_963931845.1. Lineage (NCBI taxonomy): Eukaryota > Metazoa > Arthropoda > Arachnida > Araneae > Salticidae > Maratus > Maratus michaelseni. The sequence continues at coordinate 57,525,279 of OZ007596.1, forward strand.
AACCCGTAAATGAACATAGGCTGGTTTTTGTTCATTTTTTTTAAATATTTTTCTTAATAATTCAAAATTTCTTTATTTTAATAGAGAATAAATGGACATTTTTTCGTATAATATTTTAAAATGATTAAATTTACTTTACCGTTGCTAATACTTCATCGTTGCCAAAACTAAATCGAAAGCTGAAATAATAATTTTTACTCAACAATTTATTTTCAAATGAAAAATTTCCACGTGAAAAATGAAAATGAAATTAATTATTTAAGAAACAGAATATGAAATGACATCATATTAGAAATAAAACTTGAGTTTTCAAATATTTGATAATAGTACAAGGTGCATAAATACGAGTAAGTATAAAAAGAGAGCGAATATGATGTCATATATCGAAAATATAACAGATTCGCTTTGATGTTGAAATAAAATGATCTTGGGTTATCAAATTATTTGTGATTAATTTCTCTATTTTTGTTCTTTTTCTATTTCACATGAAATGAATTATTTTGAATATATGTGTTGTAAATTAAAGTTCTGTGTTTTAAATGACATGAGTGAAAGATTTATATTTTAATACGAATTCAATACGAATGATGGTGATAGGAATAACTCTTGGCGGTTTATCGTCTTGCACACGGCTAACATAAAGGTACCACATTTTTAATTTAAATTTTAAAATGTAAAATAATAATAATAATAATAATAATAAAACCATTGAAAAGATATTGGACGGCAAATGACGATAATATGCACCGCAAAATTATCCGTATAGAAAATCAGAAAATCTTAATTAAATTAACTTTATTTTTTAAAAGAAAGTTGCATTTTTTCATAAAAGCTAAATATTTAATATGATTGCGTCGAAGAAATAGCATTTTTCCTCTATTATTTTCCCACAATCGAAACACATTTGTAAATTGTTGTTTCGAACCGGAATTTAAGTTTACATTTCTTTTAGCTTTAAAATAGTAAAAACTTTGTTGTCATTTTTAAATATAGCTTTTTTTAAAGTTCTGTTTCATAATAGATTTTTGTAAAGTATTGTAGGTTGAGAAAAATGGCATAGATTTTAAAGCAATGTTTTATTTTTAAAAACTTAAAAAACAACAATATTATCGAAACGAAAATCAATTTTACCGACAAATTCGTGTAATGCAAAAACAAAGAAGAAATTAAAAAGTAATGAAACTTTTCTTCCAGCCGAATTATGTAAACTTGAACAAGCCGATCGTGCCAATTCATAATATTGTAAAAGTGAAAGCGCCTTGTATATAGTAGAAAACTTTTTCACATATAGGTAGAAAATTTCCGAAAATAGGAAGGTTGGGGATCTGTAATCGGATCCATAGCCAATTTGCTTTTTTAATCAAGTGAAATTTGGTTCAAAATTAAATGCATTGTTGTAACCCGATTTGTTTTTGCGTGGTAAACACTTAATGGTATTTTAGATGATCATTTCCTCGCTCACCTTTGATGCCAACTATGACTGTAAAATATATTAAAAAATATCAGACGATAATTTTATAATTTTTTTTATTACTTCATGATGTAAGTAGACATCCTGGTTTATCCTTTAAACCTGAATTAATTATACCATTGTTGTTATCATACCAGTTTATAATCTTAATCCTAACCCTAATCGTATCCTATCCTAATCCTAATAATAACTTTAAACAATATTCTTTTAAACAAATATGTAAATTAAATCAATATCCATAAATGGAATGAATGGAAAATAGAATAAATGGCAAAATAAAATAACAAGAAAGTACATTTATTCCACACTTAACCCTAGAAAAAGCATAAAAGATTTCCAGCGCACAAAATAAATTAAAATAATCTCATATATACTAAAAAAAATGTAAAGTTAGATCATCAGATTGGTATTGTCGGTAGTTATTTGTTTAGAGTGTCCTTGACGCGGTAGAAAAAATATCGAGGTTAAATTGAGCAGAATTTAAAGTACGTTCTAGCAACCTTTATTTACATTTTAGAATAGCATCAGATTGTTATATCTTTATGAAATATCTATCAATGTATAAAATCCATAAGCAGTTTGTGCAATATTTACACCACTTAGCGAGAAGCAGTTTATTTAATATATACATAAAAAAGACATAAAATAATAATATAGTAAGAAATATATAACACATGTCTATACAAATAAACAATATAATAATGCCCATTTAGAAATGAATACATATACAAATTTCACACAAAATACCACCTAAAATGCACTGTTGTATAGAAGAATTCTCTCAGTTTTATTTTTCGTTTTACGAAGAGGGATTCACGATTTTACTGGGCCCCTCTTTTTTCATTGGTTGCAGTTTCATTTTAGCGATTCTATATATTATTTGGCATGAAATTTCACTTTTTTAAGACTGGGTTATGTTAAGACCCCTATAGCAAAGAAATACCGTATTGTCTCCTATAAAATGTGATACAGATTTGGTTAACTATATATGTTTTTAATTATCGAATGAAATGCTTTTCTAAATTAATGCATTTATTCTTTTTTTAATGTTACGTGAACGAAGTCACGGGTAACAGCTAGTGATAATATAAATAACATGTGACAAAAACAATAAAAATACTTTGAAAAAGAATAACTTTAGAATTCATCATTTATTGCGTGTGGGTTTTGGACAAGGCAGATGAAAAGACACATTAATAAAAAAGGACACTACTGATCCGATACATTTAACAACCAACATATTTTTTTAGACAGAGCTTTTTTTTTGCGCAACACTCGCTGATGCATTTTTTTTTGCGTCCGGTCTCATCGAAAACTTTATTCAGAATGCCTCATTTCTATGGGCACTACAGCGTAGACCCCCCCCCCCCCAAAAAAAAAAAAAAGCTCTTTCCACAAGGCAGGCAGGCGTTTCCCTGAAAAATTACATCATCCAGGACCACTCAGAGCTCCTGGGAAAGATTCCTGGAAGCAAACAATATCCCATAGCGGTATAAACAAGATGGGAGAAGCTCCACTATATATAAAACAGGATCTCTCCTCTATGCTAGACCCCATATGTGGGGTTGAATTTACGATCTAGCAATAAATATTTCTAAAGTGCATCGTAAAATATCTTTAATAAAATATCTTAAAATATCTATTCCCATAAACTGTCAAAGCCACTGTGGAAACCTGGCTGTCTGGAACCAAAGCACTTATTTGAATTATTTGCTTTTTATTATAACACATTGGCTGAAAAGTTCCCGGTTTGGCGCACAGATGCCGTTGCAATTGGCAAACCGATGCTTGTTTTTGTAAATACTAACCTTTAAAAGGTAGAGAAAAAATGTTATGATGATTCGCCGTGTGAATAAAACGTTAGAGTGGTTTTAGTTGAACGACTTTGTTGATAAACAAAAAAATGGATAAACAAGAATTTCAAGAATAGTTATTTGATGGGAAGAAACCGTTCAAACAAAAGCTTGGCTTGATAAGCGTTATCCGGACACTGCACCAGGTAAATCAACCATTATTGACTGGTTTGCTGAATTTAATCCTGGTCGTACGGACACCAGTGATGCACCACGCAAAAGAGGTGAATACTCTGGAAAACATAATCCACAAAATCGTTTTGGAGAACTGCAAAGCGAAGTTGCAGGAGATAGCTCATACTCTGAAGATATCCAAGGAACGTGTAGGTTTTATTTTGAATGAACATTTGTCTATGAAAAAGCTGTTGTCAAAGTGGGTTACCGCGCGTGTTGACTTGTGACCAAAAACAACAACGAGTCGATGATTCTGAGCACTGTTTTGAGCTTTTTCGTTATAAAATTATGTTATTTATAATTAAACTTGCCGCCACTGGCGACCAGTTTGGTCTCCCTTAAATGTATGTTAAGCATTGTAACACGTTACTTTTATTCATAATTTAATTTTTTCCCCTTAATCCTTTGCCAGATCGGAATATTCTAATAGACAAATCAAGCACTTTTGCGATCATGGCAGCATTTCGCATATTTTTGGTTATGTATTTCAACTTTCTTGACAAAAATCGTTTAACCCACTTAAGCATTTATGCTTCATGTCCGTTTGCTTATCAGTTGCAATATGTTTGCTAATGCGGAGATTCTTAAACATATTAAGTAATTTTCCGTAATTAGGTCCATTTCGAATTGGCGTAATTTAGTTAATACGATTTGATGCAATGAAGTCCATTTTGTGAGTCTTTAATGATATCCAAGTTTACACTGACCATATCGTTGCTAATATTTTTTTTGTTTCTCACTAACTTTGGCTATAGACTTGATTACGGAAGATTAGAAAATCTATCATTATTCTCATCTAAAACGTCTTGAATAATGTGCCATAATCGGGCTGCATATTATTGAACGTAATTTTCGAGTATGGTTTGGTGAAACATTGAACTTTTGGAAGCCAGTTTTGATAATCACATTCCCTTTAAACCATATTTGCTGTCAGCACTTCTGACCCGTGGTGTACAATCTGATTAAAAATCATGAAGTTCCTTCTAGATGCCCATCTCTGCTCGACTTCGTTTTTCTCTGCTCCCTTTTCTTGATATAGTTCAGGAGTTTTCATAATTGCGTATTCCCTTACTTCGGCATTTGTGCTTAGTGTCTACTGACTATTTTAAGATCCATAACAGATCAAATACGCCGCGCCAACATTGGCGCCTATAATTCTAATTACAGCAACCCATTTTTTCTCTCTATATTGTAACTCTATAATTAATATTATGTAGTAGAAATATAAAAGACATCTGAAGACGCGTTTATTGATATAGTAGATATGTGTATGTATATATTGTATTTTTAGGTGTATAGTATGTGATTAGAATATATATATCTCATATTCATTCCGGTGGATATAACAAACCGCCAATAAAACTGTCATCGTAAATATCTAAGCTAAAAGCCATGAATATCATTTTATGTGTTTAATAAATGTATACTAAATAATTTTGGCACAGATGTCATATACGCGCCACGTTGGCGCGATTTTTCCCCCCGCCAATTTGATGAAAAAAATAAATTGTTGTTTAGTTACTTTTTTTTAATTTTAATTCTATAAATTATCTTTATTATGTATATCAATATTTATTTATTTCAAACTATCATTTTTTTATTTTTTTTAATAATAGAAGCTATTTCATTTATTACGTTATTTTAGTTTTATATTGAAATAAAAAATCACGTGGTATTATTGCATGCTATTTGTTACTAATATTCAAAAACAAAGTTTTCGCCAAATTGGCGTGGGAAACATCGTGCCAACGTGGTGCGTAGGACATCTGTGCCATTATTTTGTGTATTATTTTACTTTGATTCTATATTATTTACCATTTTAAAAATGGGTCCTTTTAGGTACAGCTGTTGCAAACACACCGGGGTATCATTTTAGCGCCAAAATGGCGATTTTAGGACTGAGCAACCCGGCGGTTTCGGGGTAAATTTTCCTTCGTATGGCAACCTGGTAGAGCAGATTCCGTATGTTTTATAATAAATTAAATATTGTGTGTTTTATAATAAATTAACCAGTGTGTGTGTTTTATAATAAATTAACCAGTGTGTGTGTTTTATAATAAATTAATCATTGTGTATGTTTTATAAAAAAAATCTGTTTTTTAATATAAAATAAACTATTTCATAATAAAATAAAATTAACATGCTGTTTTAGCAATCTCTAACAGGCACCTGAAAATGGGGTTTTCTCGCCAAAATGACGCAAAACAAAAATCGCGCTAATCCCGGAACGTCTGCGACAGCTGTTCCAATTTAAGATGCATGCCATGCCGTTCACACTTTTCATATAAAGTAGAAAATAGTTAAATGAGAAATATCATAAATCAAAACGTTTTATTTCAAAATTAAAGTATCTTTTCTAGTTTGCTCAAGCGAAAAATAAAAACGATTTTTTTTGGCGATTTAAAAAAATGCTATTGGCGGGATTTGCGCTCAAATAACATAAAGGTACTTATTGATGTTATGCAATTTATAAATGTATATTAAATTACTGTTTTGGAAGCGATTGGTCAATAACAATGGTAAATATGATTGGTGATTAACAACCATTTTCGATGATTTCTCTTCATGGCACGTATAACACATAAATACCAAATTAACTGACAATTTGTTTCGAAATTTGATTCATTAAATATTATTACATAAGTTGTATTTGTTTACATTCAACTTACGTCAAGAAAAGATTCAGAAGGAAGTTGAGTTTTGTAAGCACTTCATCAAACGGAATTATGGCAAACTTTAATTGTCTCACAGGTCCTGGTGCGAATTATTTTTTTTTCACCAGGCAGCGCTCCAAAAAATCATTCACGGAAAATTTACTTTACGAATTATTATCTCCATGGTTTAATGGTTTAATATTTTAAACCTTCACGACGAATGAATCTTTTCTTTTGTTTGTTTGTTTACTTTCATGGATAGAGAATTTGAACTGCGAAGCTAATTTCAACTGAAGTTATTGCAGAATATATTCATAATTGAACGTAAGTCATCTCTCAAATATTAATTTATTTTGAACGATCTTTATAAAAATGTAACTTTTATGCAGTTTTATTCAAAAAATAATTTTTAATAAAAATGGCCGCCTGGCATATGAAAAAGCGATGCGGGCATCCCGGAACTGTTGATGACAGTCACATGACTTACGGTTTTATTATAGAGATTATTATTTTTATTTATTTATTAAATTATTATTATTAAATTATTATTATTATTATTATTATTATTATTATTATTATTATTATTATTATTAAATTATTATTATTTATTATTAAAGTTACGTTATTTATTAAAGTTATAAAGTTTTAAAGTTATAAAGTTATAAAGTTATGTTAAAAATTTGTGTTTTCTTTATTAGACCGAGAACTTATCAGCCCATGTGTTACCATGAAATGCCACTCACAGATCGTACATAGGAAAATAGCAAAACTAGAATAAAACACGAACTTTTTTAAAAATAACAGAACAATAGTTGCATACACATAAATCCCTGCTAATTAACACATTGCAAAAATATGTAATGAATATGACAGAATTATACAATATTTTATTTCTTAAAAATGTAATTAAATGTTCGATGCTTTTAAATCGCAAGAGCTCCGTCGCTCCAGCACAGCATAGGATTCCATAAGGTCTTCAAGAAGAGATATCCTATATCTCAATTACTAATGTCTGTATTTCGATACTTTATTCTTCATATTACCTATTTTACTTTAACTTTTACCGTGTTTTGTGTGATGTCAGATTGTAAAATTGGTAATGTGAAGAATAAAGTATTCCATAAGGCGTTTTCAAAGATAAAAATAAAATAAAATAAAGTCCTTCCGGCTTGTACCGGGATGAAAAGGTAGCTGCCATATTCCATGTTTATAAAAATTCAACTCATTTTACTCAAATATCTTAAGCTAAAATGCTTGGAACCCGATTACAGAAGATTCAATCCCGGTTTTCATTAAAACTGAATTTGAATGCGAATTTCAGCATGAGTATTACAGCATAACAGAAATAAGATTGTTTCGAAATATCAGACAACCTAGAATTTCAAACAACTATATCTCAGCTATTTTTTAAGGTAAAGTTTAAACAAAAAATGCTCCGTAATCCTTGTATCACACTTATCTAACACTTAACGTAAAAAAATTTTTCAATTTACAATTTTTCTTGTGCATCTTTTTGAATTTTTAAAAATTTTAAATTTTTGATTGGCAGTCATTGTTAAACAAAATGGCGGATGACGCTGGCCAACGAACTCGGTCGAGACCTTGGTATGTCCTATACACATACTCAGTCACATCCAAATCAGTTCATAAACAAGAGAGTTACAGCAATAGTCATATATATATATATATATACACTATAATGCCATAATTGATCGGAACTTTCAGTTTTAGACATTTTTTCGAATATTTTAAAATATACATGTCAGATTCTTTTGGGGTATTAGGATTAAAAAGAACAGGTTTGACTTCATATTTATCAGTGTTGATTTGATAAACAGGGGGACCAACAAAAAATTAAAGAAAAAAATAATACTTGGGATCACCCTGTAAAATAAAATGCACGAAATGATTTACCGCTACAGAATATACATAGGCAGACATTGTATAATATGTGTACTCATTTGTGTAAGAATAGCATGCATATTAATTGAGATATAGCGACTTTTTAAAAAAATTAAAAAAATTCTTGCATGTTTTTTGCTTATAAAATACAGGGTTTTTAACCAAATTTAACGTCAGTTTCAGAAAAATTGACAAAATGCAGTAGAAATCATATAGTGTGATTGAAATATAAATATATTAAATATTTAAGGAAATATGGGCAGTTGTATGAAATAATTTTTATCTGCGCATGCGCGAACGATAACAAAAAACTTTTTGCCTAATTTAATACTCAACACTATGGAGCAACCTATAAAATAAAAGCAGTCAAATATCGTAAAAATTCAGAGAGATATCGGCGTTAGAGTGAGCTGTTTTTTAGTTTCTGACTAAAACTCGCTGAATGATAGGGGATTGTCCACAAATTGATATTTTTAAGTTATCTGGCAGTGTTCGGAGAAAATGTTTAGAAAAAACAATTTAATTATAACTTACGCTTATGTTTAGGAAGATATTGACTCTAAACTACGAAGAAAAGGAAAATATAGTCCATACATTGATTACATCTAGGTAAATTGAGGAGTTTATGGTAAAATTTTGTGAAATTTAGCCCAATACGCAAAACACTCTACAGTAAATTTTCGAGAAATTAAGTCTTGCGTATTAGACCAGTAAAATTAGGAAAGTTTGCCATAATACATGCTAGGAGATAAAAATTAGTACAGTTGTTCATTGATGGCTACTGATGACTATGTAAAAAGTCCTGATGGATAGGAGGTGAGTGGGGGGGGGGGTTAAAATAAATTACTTTTTTTAGTTTTTTACAAAAATCTCAGAAACTGTTGGTTTTCATGAAAAACTTACTCCGATATAAATTAAAGAACATAAAATTCTCTACAAATGAGAGTTATATACAGTAGAACCTCGATTATCCGTCAGCCAGAAAACTGGAGATTTGACGGATTTTCCGCAAAAAATTCACTTTAATTTCAATTTTATTTACTTAATGTCGCCATAATAAATGCTACAGAGATAAAAATTAGTACAGTTGTCCCGTGATGGCTACTAATGAATATGTAAAAAGTCCTGATGGATAGGAAGTGAACGAGGGGAGGGAAGGTGGGGGGGCAAAATACTTTTTTAGTTTTTTTCAAATATCTCAGAAACTGTCGGCTTTCATCAAATAATCACTCTGACATTAAAGAACACAAAATTCATTACAAATGACAGGTATTTACAGTAGACCTTCGATTATCCGTCATTCAGAAAACCTGAGCCTTGACGGATTTTCCGGAAAAAAAATTACTTTAATTTGATATTTATTTACTCAATGTCTATTCAAATTTATTAAATATTGTTGCAAAATAAAAAGGAAGACAGTAAACACTTCAATACTGCAATATTGCATGAAATAATGCCAGGTAAGTTGTTTATGAAAGAAAAATATTTATTATTAATGAAATGTTTATGAATGTGAAATATTATAATTGCGAATATAAAACTTGGAGAAAACTAAAAGTAGGTACATATTAATTTATAATTAAGTAAATATTGTGTAATTATGAAAGTGGATGGATTGTTAGGATTCATAATCATCACCTCATCTTCTTCCTTGTCCTGTTGTTATCACCCTGGTACTGAAGACAAATATTTATATTTATTATTAATAAAATGTTATTTCACGTGAAACTGTGTAAGCGCGACAAAACATAATTGAGAACAATGAAAGCAATAATTTATCATTAAGCAAATACTTACTAAGTCATAATGTTCTTTTTTTCTTGACACATCATCATCAACTGAAGTGGACGCTACATTAGAAGGCGTTCTCAGCATGACTGAATCCATAATCACATCTTCATCGTCTTCCTCGTCCTGTTGATCTGTATTTATAGCTATAAGTGTAGCATTCAGACAGTCACCATGGCAAATGTTGCAGATGAGTGTGCAGTTAATGGCTGCTTTCCTGTACCCATACTTAGCTCCACATCCAGTGGTGCATATGCAGAAGATGGTATTTAAGACAGCCTCAGGTGCGATCAGTTCCTCAGTTGTAATAAGAACCAGACGATTCTGCTTTTGTTCCCAGCCCCAGAGTTCGGCATGTACTGGCGAAACCACAGCTGCACCTGATGGTACACCCGGATAGAATATTTTCTAGCCACTACTGCTGTTGGTGGAAGGATTGAAATGTCAGGTTTGACATTCGATTTAGATTTGGCGAAAGAATGGTATCGGAAAGTATTGACAGATGTAGATGTGGGAGGTGCTTCATACAATCTAAAGAAATACGTTTGTTCCCTGCTTCTACAACAGCATCATGGTCAGCAATTTTGTGTACCTCTTCACATTGTTGAAACAGCTGGAAAATTTTTGTTTTCCACTTTTTGAATTCGGCTGACGTCGTATCACATCCAGTGAATGCATAAAGGTCTAGAATGATGTCTTGTTTCTTGAATTAACTGTTGTGAGAAAATAATATTTTTTTCAATCCTTCCACTACTTGGCTTAACGAAAATTTCTTGTTCGAGCGGAGTTAGGGCGATTAGGAGGACAACAAGATCAACATCCTCACCAACAATTGCCACTCTGCCACTAGAAGAAGATATTTCAATGGCTGTTGTTACAATTATGGTATCTGCATTGCCAGTACTCTCCCGGCAAGATATTCCATTCTCCTTCAATTTGGAAGAAAGCACAGCTGTTAATCTTGATTTGTTCTTTTCATTTGAAAGGAAGCTCTTGGTTGACGGAAACCTCTGTGTTCCCCGTTGAAATTAATATCCACGGACTTCTTCAGTGAACATCTTCGGTTTTGCTCTGCTAATTTCGTGCTGTTGGCAATGTCGGAGTAGCCATCAAAAACCACTGAACAGCCTTTTCCTTTATAATGTGTAGAGATTTATACTTCACAAATTGAAATAAAAGTGGAACCTCTTGACCAAGGGATTTTGTGAAGAAAGAAACCACCATCATAATAATATCACAGTATTGGAAATCAATGGGCTGTTTCAAAAGTAACTTTGATGTAATAAATTAGATGATATTCTGGCTTGACTAATGTTGTTTGCAGATATTTTTAGTCCTTAATTTCCCTTTAGAAAATTAAACCTGAGTCTAAAAAATATTAGATATTGTTAAAAAATATTAGACCGCAGTGCGAAATTTTCGCACGGATCCATTGGTATTTAATAAATGTGAAATTACAAGATTTTTTTTTTTTTGCGGAAAAACTGTCAAGGCTCTGATCTCGTGACTGACGGATAATCGAGGTTCCACTGTATATACCTGTCATTTGTAGAGAATTCAACGTTCTTTAATTTACGTCAGAGTAATTTTTTCATGAAAACCAACAGTTTCTGAGATATTTGCAAAAAACTAAAAAAGTATTTTGACCCCTCCCTCCCCTCGTTCACTTCCTATCCAACAGGACATTTTACATAGTCATTAGTAGACATCACGGGACAACTGTACCAAATTTTATCTCTGTAGCATTTAGTATGGCGACATTAAGTAAATAAAATTGAAATTAAAGTGAATATTTTGCGGAAAATCCGTCAAAGCTCCAGTTTTCTGGCTGACGGATAATCGAGTTCCACTGTATATAACTCTCATTTGTAGAGAATTTTATGTTCTTTAATTTATATCGGAGCAATTTTTTCATGAAAACCAACAGTTTCTGAGATTTTTGTAAAAAACTAAAAAAAGTAATTTATTTGAACCCCCCCCCCCCACTCACCTCCTATCCATCAGGACTTTTTACATAGTCATCAGTAGCCATCAATGAACAACTGTACTAATTTTTATCTCCTAGCATGTATTATGGCAAACTTTCCTAATTTTACTGGTCTAATAAGCAAAACGTAATTTCTCGAAAATTTACTGTAGATTATTTTGCGTATTGGGCTAAATTTCACAAAATTTTACCATAAACTCCTCAATTACCTAGATGTAATCAATGTATGGACTATATTTTCCTTTTCCTCGTAGTTTAGAGTCAAAATCTTCCTAAACATAAGCGTAAGTTATAATTAAATTGTTTTTTCTAAAAATTTTCTCCGAACGCTGCCAGATAACTTAAATATATCAATTTGCGGACAATCCCCTATCATTCAGCGAGTTTTAGTCAGAAACTAAAAAACAGCTCACTCTAACGCCGATATCTCTCTGAATTTTTACGATATTTGACTGCTTTTTTTTTATAAGTTGCTCCATAGTGTTGAGTATTAAATTAGGCAAAAAGTTTTTTCGTTATCGTTCGCGCATGTGCAGATAAAAATTATTTCATACAACTGCCCACCTTTCCTTAAATATTTAATATATTTATATTTCAATCACACTATATGATTTCTATTACATTTTGTCAATTTTTCTGAAACTGGCGTTAAATTTGGTTAAAAACCCTGTATTTTATAAGCAAAAAACATGCAAGAATTTTTTTAATTTTTTAAAAAAATCGCTATATCTCAATTAATATGCATGCTATTCTTACACAAATGAGTACACATATTATACAATGTCTGCCTATGTATATTCTGTAGCGGTAAATCATTTCGTGCATTTTATTTTACAGGGTGATCCCAAGTATTATTTTCTTCTTTAATTTTTTGTTGGTCCCCTAATTGTCCTACTTATCAAATCAACATTGATAAATATGAAGTCAAACCTGTTCTTTTTAATCCTAATACCCCAAAAGAATCTGACATGTATATTTTAAAATATTCGAAAAAATGTCTAAAACTGAAAGTTCCCATCAATTATGGCATTATAGTGTATATATATATATATATATATATTACAACATTTATTATATTTCGCCATAATTAACTTTTATTCTATAATTTTTTTCCTTTTTATAATATTCCATATATAATTCCGATTAATTAAATTGAAATCCCATCTTAAATTAAACAATCAATCTCCATATGTAAAAGTATAAGATCATAATCTACTTAATAGTATTTATTCCAAAGTATTTAAATCTAGAAATGGCTCTAACTATTTAAATTTATTCTTTAAATATAACACCTTTATTTTTTAATCCGCTATTAAAATTCTTTATTATTCCCGTGTAGATCTTTATTTAAAATGTCATATCACTTAAAATTATATTCCGCTCTAAAAAACCTTATTTCTTCTTAAAACATTCTATCATTAAATATTGAATGTCTATTACAATATTTCTGATGAAATAACTAATAAAATAAACAGACGAGGCCTGGAATCGAACATATATTGAGTTACAAAAGAACATTACACAATGACAAAAACATAGTAACTAAACTGAAAATAAAACATCACTTATATTTAAAAATTCGTCTGGTATTCTTCAGTCATTGTCCCGGACGTGAGAGAAAACTACACTAAAGTATAATCCAATAAAATTTAAGATGTAATGCTACGATTACAATTACGATACGATATACTAACACCCGCCCATAATCTCGCATTACATTAGAAAAATACAGAATGAAAAATTACAATAAACAAACATTAAAAATATGACACAGTTAAAACATTACTTATACAAACAACAAAGAACTAACAATTCATTAAATTTAACTTTACCCAATGCCTTTGTAAACATATCAGCAGTTTGCATATTTGTAGGAATATATTCAATTTTGATATTATTTTCTTTTACAACATTAAGAAAATTTTAGTTTTATATCTATATGTTTCCTTCTACCATAACTACTTTCATTACTGATACATTTTATGCAAGACTGATTATCCTCAAAATAACTAAATCCTTAATACTTACAATTTCACAAGCAATATTTTTGAACCGCAACAGGTCTTGCAAACTTTTAGTTAAGGCAATAACTTCAGCTTCAGTTGACGATAACGCAACTGATTTTTGTTTATTGCAACACCAGAGAACAGGCATGTTACAAAACATTAAAAAGTAACCTGATACTGATTTTCTATCATTTGTGTTAGCTCCCCCAATCAGAATCAACATACATAGATAATTTAGAATCAGATTTTTGCTTTTTTTACACAAGTTTTAAGGACAAAGTTCTTTTCAAATATCTTAAGATTTTCTTTAGTGCAATCCAAGCAAATTCAGTAGGATTTTCCTGCATTTGACTCAAACAATTAACACTATACAAAACTAGTCGTGGGGGGCCACCGTAATACTTACCCATCATGTATATGTATAATGTAAAATATTAAAGTAAAAATGTGTAAACTACTTATAAAATGCATTGATATTCAAATAAAATCGTGGCTTGATGACGTCATAAAAAGGCTCGATTACTGAATTGCTTGAAAGAGGTTTTTCCTTATAACTCCAAAAATAAGACTTCTATTAACTAGCGGTTTATTGCATCTGATTAAGCGTCAAATTTCCAATTAAAATATATATTTGAAGTGAAATTTGGATGAAATACAGGGTCATGAAAAATCGAAGAGTGTGGAAAATAGGATTACAAATATCTCGGCAACTAATTATTCGATCGACTTCATGTTTTATGCAAAATTTATGTTGTTTTATTGTCTTTTATATTTACTCCTTAAAATAAACAATTTCGAAAATTTTTATATACCTTTCATCAGAACGAATACTTCGAGAGTCCGAAAAAAATGTTCCGGTTAATCGAGGTTATTGAAATGAAATAGGCTTCTTCCCATTATTACATACTAAGTACATACCAAATTGCAAGTCTCTATCTCAATTTGTTCGGGAGATAGAGCGTTTACAGACACACACACAGACACACAGACACACAGACGGACGGCAAATTTTTTTTTCTAAAAATATGTTTTTCGGAATCCCCAGTGTCTGAAACGTGTAAATCCGTCAAAAAAAAAAAAAAAAAAAATCGATTTTCAAAACGATTACAAGACTTACCCTATACTACGTATGATGGGTAAGTAATATCAGGTCGTGAAATATATGCTAAGTACAATAAAAAACCTACAAGTTCACGGTATGGACCATTAAATGGTTTTCCATTTTTGAAATCAGATGGAGTGGATTTAGGAGAAATAGGAATATCACTAGGTTTACATTCTAGCATATTAAATTTACTGAACAACTTAATTATTTATGACTCTTGATCCATTATTAAACTATCAGATTTAAATTTAATTTGAATACCCAGAAATTCTGAAACACATTCTGATTTTGAAATATGAAATTCTTTAGAGAGTAAAGAAATAACTACATTAGTTTCATTTAAATCTGAACAAACTATAAGCATATCATCAACATGCAGAGCAATAATTATTTTAGGACCATTACTATAACGAATAAAAATACAAGGTTCATTATCAAGATATTTAAATTTTAATTTTGAAACAAATTCAAGAAACCTTTCAAACCATTGTCGTGGGGCCTGTTTCAGGCCCTATAAACTTATTTTGAGTTTACATTTTAGCCCACTTTTGTCATCATAGCCTTGCGGCTGATCCATAAAAACAAGTTCATTTAACTTACCATTCAGGAAAGCTGTTTTTACATCCAAAACAAATGCATGTAAGTCTTCATTTAAAATCACAAAAAGCATTAAAAGTAAAGCTGGCATACTTATTACAGAGGCGAAAGTTTCACTATAGTCTAGTCCTTCTTTTTGCAGAAAGCCACGGGCTACAAGGCGAGCCTTATAACGTCCATCTCTTTTGATGGTATACACCCATTTGAAGGAAATAGCTCGTTTGTCAGGTGGTAATTTTTCGAGATCCCAGACATCGTTGATTTCCATGCTTTCTATCTCTGCATCCATAGCTTCCTTCCATAAACGTTGTTCATCAACAGGGAGAAATTTGATCTCATCAAAAGATAACGTTTCTTGTTGGCAAAGTAATGCTTCATACACCTAAGGAGCTGGATACCGAATAGGTTGTTTTCTTGATCTCTCGGATTTTCTCATTTTATCTTCTTTCTCTTCAGAATCCTCTGATTCTTCACCAGTTCTTTCTTGAGCATCTGGGTTAATTTCACAATCAGTTAATTGTGAATTTTCTACTATGTGTTGTTTTGAGTTTATGGTATGCTTCTTCTCTTCATTAAATTTGACATTTCTTTATATAGTTATGCGTTTTGTCTGAGGATCTAACAATCGATATTCCATTGAAGAACAACCTATGATGATCATATGTTTAGACCTATGATCAAGCTTCTTACGATGAACGGAAGGAACTAACATGTAGGCACTGCATCCAAAAACACGTATGTGCTTCAAATTGGGATCTTCTCCAAATTTTAAGAAGTACGGCGTTAAGTTCTCAATGGAGCTGCTTGGTATTCGGTTTTTCAAGTAAGCTGCTGTAAGAATAGCTTGACCTTAAAAAGTCTTAGGTAAATTTGATTCAGCAATTGAAGCTCTTCCTATATCCAGGAGCGATCTACTGCATCTTTCGGCAACTCCATTCACTGCTGGAGTGTATGGAGGAGCAGGATCAATCACTATACCAAGGTTGGCAAACCTATTTATTGTCGCGTGCCATGTTTGTTCAAAAAATATTTTACATGACCATTACGTGCCAACTAAAAAATAAATTTATTGGAAGAAAAAATAATGAATCAAAATTACTTTAATTACGATTTTAATTAATGTGGGTAACATACATGTAGGTATTACACTGTAATAATTATAGAAACAAACATATTTTAGAAATTAATAATAATAACAAGAACGAAACATCATGTGTCAAGCATAGATTATGTAACACTTTCCAGCGCTTCCAAAAAAATTTTACAAATCATTACCGTTTAATAAGCTGAAAGATAACATCTAAGTAAACAATTTGAAAAACGCATAACATATTTAAAAACGTAATTTCAGGAATTTCCAACATATAGAATATTCGGAAAAATATCCAAATACTTTTATTCAGCCTTGTATATGATTTATAGATTTGTATATATACTACATAGGATGCTAAATTTTAGTTTAGTTAGGAAACGAGTAGCACAGTTTAAAATTCTCCTTCTGGAGTTTCTGTCAATAAACGGAAATGTGCTCGCGAACTTTTGTGCTGCCCTGCATAGGAAATACAGAATTTATACACACCAAGTAATAGACAAAAAGTGAGTTAAATTTAAAATCGCGTTCAATAACTTAAAACGCACTTCCAGGAATTATTGTTAACAGACAGTATAGAATTCTTTTGTGTGTCCCTGTCAATGAACGATGACTGCTATACACACAATATTCTGCAGTAAGCCTCTTGTAATGCACCTTAGTAATATATATAAATTTCAATGCGTTTAAAATAGTGAAACATTATTTAATTAAACCGTAAACGATTTTTCTCCATAGACGTAATGCAACGGAATTCTTTTGACTGTCCCTGTAACGTAACTATAAGTGCTGTGCACACCCTATTCCATATTAAGCTTCTTGTAATGCACCGTTGTGATATATATCAATTACAATGTATTTGAAATTGTGTAACATCATTAAAATAAACCGCAAATGATTTTTCCCCATAGACCGTAATGTAACATCATTTTTTTGAGTGTCCCTGTAAAAAAAGCAATAAGTGCTACACACTTCAGTCGAAATAGGGAAATGCTATAGATAACGACAATAACATATAAAACTTGCAGGGCAATCCGAACATATTTACGGGAGTTAGAGCACGGACAGACGGCCATACGGCAGACAAACCGAAGTCATAAACACTTTTCAATAAGGTTGGAAAGTGTTAAAAAATGTGATTTCTGTTGCATCTTTGATGGAAAATACTTAATATAAAGTTAATTTTAACAGAATTTAATTAAACAAAAACTATTTCTTTCTTTTTCTATGAACACCTTTTCATTCTTGAAAATAATGGCTTAATTTGCACTTTCGATTTTTCTAACGGAAATGAACTGTCCACTTAAATCTGGCACGTAAAGAACATTATTTAGTACTAGATGGAACCTGTCAAAACTTGACAGAAAAAAATTACAATAACAATATTAGTAAAATAAGCTTCTTTATTATATAAGAAGGGGTGCTTCTGAAAAAATCTTTCAAATATTTTATTTTAAAAGTTTTTTCCCCCAGTGAATCACAGTACTATATCCGATGCTTCCAAACAAACAATCCGTAAACAAAAAACAAATCAGTTTCACATTACCGCCCTATTCCCCACGGCAAGAAAGAAAATTTCTGGACCTATGAAGTATCATACAAATAGTATATCCTTACGTTCATCTCATATTCAGTCAATAAAAGAACATAGTAAATAAAGCACACATCAATCCCCCTCCACCCCCTGTGATAATGCAACCGAATGAGCTCCTATGCGCATGTGCATTTCATCTCCCCAAGCGCATCGTCGAAATTCGACGTTAAAAAAAAGTTTTAAAATGTTTTGATTAAAATTTTTAAAATGTCTTCTTTAATCATTGTTCGTTTCAAATCCATCTCTTCTAAAACGCATCCATTGTTTTAAGCTAATAAATTTTTATGTAAAGATGAAGAATTTTTTTTAAAAATAATAAATCAATCTGCAGATAAGGGAGATTTTTAATGTTTTCAAGTGTAATTTATTTGTATGGTTTCTTCATTCCTTTACATAATCAGGATTATTATTCCTTTTCCATAATTAAGAGAAATAATGTAAATAAATAAATATCCAAGATCCTTTTTGATTATGTTTTCATTAATATATTGTAAATTTTATAGTTAAAAGTTACTGTATATATATATATATATATATATATATGTGTGTGTGTGTGGGAATTGAACTGTTTTCCTGCTTGAACTAAAACGACAGAGTCAAAGCCAATCAGCGACTTCATCTTCATATTGCGTCATATAATCTATGTTGAAGCATGCAAGCTCCAAACCACACTTCAAAAGGAAGTCAAAAGAGGTGTTTTGGATCGAAGGGAAGCTTTGGCAGAGTCGATGAAGTTGGTGAGTTAAGACGGTCATTTTTGAACTATACTGAAGACGTCGACACTGAGATGTTTTAGATTAAATAAGATGTAATGCAGATAATCCAGATGATTCATTAGTATTCATATTCTTACATGTATTTTTTAACTTTCTTTGTAGTTAGTTTTATTAATATAGAGTTCGATTTTAACTTGATGTTTTCTAGTTTATTTGAAGTAAATTGAGTGAATTATTTATTGAGTTGGTGTCAGAGAAAACTAAACCCCATAAGTGGTGTCGAAGCGGGATCGAATGAATGTTAACGCTCACTATTGAATAGATAGAGTTCTGAATTTTATGAGAGGAATGTACATTTAAAGTGATATTTTCGAACCTATTTTTATCATGTCAAGGTTAGTAGATATTCGAGAATTAGTTATTTCTTTAAAAACTGAAAAGACATCCAGTATTAAGAATTTACATCGTTTGATTTTTGGCCATGAAGGTGATAGAAAAAATCGTTCCAGAATTAGAGACTTTACGGGTTTTCCGTTTGAAGTAAATAGTGATGAATATAATGGAAAAGTTCAAAAAATTAAAGATGAATTTTCGGTAAATGAACTAATTACCATTTGTAACGTGATTGATAATTCTGATACTTTCGATGATATAGTTGTCAGGGTTATTTCTTGCCTGTGTAATCTAAACGTATTGAGGTCAAAGATAATTTCCGAAGATAATGAAATTAGTGATGATGAAACTGAGCTAATAAATGAGACCAAAAATAATGCTCCCATTGGTGCTGGTAATATATCTTGCAATAAAATTAATGATATTGCTTCTGGTTCTGAAATAAATTATTCTGCTAGCAATAAAAATGAAATGACACAACCCTTAACCCCTGACTTTATTTTAAAACCATCTATTGGTATTAGTGATATTGAAAATATGATTGCAACATATAGTGGTAGTCAGTATGAAAGTATCGAAAAATGGATCTGATTTTGAGGACGTAATCTCTTTATTCAATTTAAGTGACTTGCATAAATTAATTTTAGAGAAACGCCGTATGTCTGGTAAAGCTAAACTATTGATTGAGAGTGAAAGCAAATTGAATTCGTGGCACAGAGTGAAATCGTTACTCGTTTCTGAATTTGGTACAGTTTGTAATTCTGCAGAAATGCATCAGTTGTTATGTAAAAGGAAAATGAGGGATGGCAAAACTCTTGATGAATATTTTTTAAATATGAAACGACTATGCTGTCGCGGAAATGTAGAGTATTCTGCTTTAATTCAGTATGTTATCGGTGGTATTAAAGACCCTGTTTTCAAGAAATCATTTTTATATGGTTGTAATGATATTAGCGAATTTAAGCAAAAGCTTAAAGTATATGAAAAAATAAGATCGGATGGCGAAAATGTTAAACCAGAGATTGGTGTTAAGCTAAAATCAAAACCCGAAATGGAATCTGGTAACAGGTCAAAGGTAGTAAAGGCTATTCGTTGCTTTAACTGCGGGGGGGAAAATCACATGAGCATTCACTGTAGAAACAAGGATAGAGGCCCTCTTTGCTTTTCGTGCAATTCGTATGGTCATAAATCGTTTGAATGCAGTAGGAGAAAGTATGTAAAGACATCAAATGATCGTTCTCAAATAAATATTGTAACGAGTTTCAAGGATTTAATTCTTAAAGAGGTTAAATTGGATTCATTGAAGTTAACTTCATTAATTGATACAGGCAGCCAGAAAACGCTTTTAAAAAAGAGTGTTTATGATAATTTGAGGAATGTGTTCAAATTGGAAGCTACGGATACGTGTTTGACTGGTTTGGGGAAAACATTGATTAGGCCAGCAGGTTATTTCAAGGCAGAAATTGAGGTAAATGATTCGAAATTTGAAGTGGACATTTTTGTCATTAACGACAGTTCGATTAATTTTGATTTAATTATTGGCATTGATGTTATTCATCAAGGTACTTTAACAATTTCTGGAGATGAAGTAAAAATGTGCAAAACCGAGGATAAATCAAGTAATTTTTTGGTTAATATAGTAAATATTTTAGATGAGCCTAAACTTGATATTAGTTATGTCACTGATAAGGGCTTGCGTTCAGAATTGTCCTCCCTAATTGAAAGCTATGTGCCTACAAAATTAAAAACGGTTGACGTTAAAATGCAAATTAACCTTACTGATGAAATTCCAATTTGTTCATCCCCTAGAAAATTACCTCTGTGTGAGAAAAAAATTGTTGAAACCCAGATTGAGGAGTGGCTAGCACAAGGAATTATTCGTAGAAGTTCTTCTGATTTTTCATCGCCGGTGGTTTTAGTTAAGAAAAAAGATGGTACAACGAGACTTTGAATTGACTACAGACGTCTTAATAAAAAGACTATACGCGAACACTTTCCATTGCCTGTCATAGATGATGTTATAGATCAATTACATTCGGCTGAGGTGTTCACAACAATCGATTTGAAAAATGGGTTTTTTCATGTAGAAGTTGAGAAAGGTTCTCGAAGGTACACTTCTTTTGTAACTCATAACGGCCAATTTGAATTTTTGAAGTGCCCGTTCGGATTGACCAATTCGCCAAGTGTATTTCAGAAATATATTTATAACGTGTTTCGAAGTTTGTTAGAGGACAATGTAGTGGTTATATACATGGATGATCTAATAATACCTTCTAAAAATGAAACTGAAGGCTTAGAAAAGCTTAAACTTGTTCTGCAGACCGCATCTGATTATGGATTAGAGTTAAATATTAAAAAGTGCATGTTCCTGAGGCGTGAAATTGATTTTTTGGGGTATAGAATTTTGAATGGAAAATTATATCCTTCTCCACTTAAAACAAATGCAGTGATGAATTTTCCTGAACCAAAAAGTATCAAGGATATTCAAAGTTATTTGGGATTAACTGGATATTTTCGGAAGTTTATAAAGGATTACTCAGTTATCGCTAAACCTCTGAGCGACATGCTGAGGAAAGATTCTAAATTTCGATTTGATGTGGAAGAAAAGAAAGCCTTTAGTGAGCTTAAATGTATTTTGTCTTCCGAGCCAGTTCTGTCAATATACAATCCCAAAAGTATAACTGAAATTCATTGTGATGCTAGTATTGATGGCTACGGAGCAGTATTAATGCAACAGTCCCCAGTAGATAATAAATTTCATCCTGTGTATTTTTCCAGTAAAAAAACAACTGAATCGGAGCGGAAGTGCACTAGTTACGAACTGGAAGTTTTGTCGGTGATAGAGGCCTTAAAGAAATTTAGAGTGTATGTATTAGGCATTCCATTTAAAATAGTTACCGATTGTAATGCATTTAAAATGACTATGGATAAAAAGGAGATGAGTACGAAAATTGCGAGATGGGCAATACTGTTATCTGATTTCGATTATGAACTAGAACATAGGCCAGGCATTAAAATGAAGCATGTTGATGCATTGAGTAGGAATCCTGTTTGTATGGTAGTTCAGGATAGTTTAACTTTAAAAATTGCTCAGGCTCAAGAGAATGATGATTATATTAAAACAATAAAGGAAATTTTGAAGGTAAGACCTTATGATGATTATTTAGTAAAAAATAACGTTCTTTATAAATGTGTTAACGGAAGTGATTTGTTGGTTGTCCCAGAGGAAATGCAAATGAATATAATCAAAGCTGTTCATGAAAGGGGTCATTATGCAGTTGTTCGAACAGAAAAGAACTTAGAAACTGATTTTTACATTCCTAAGGTAAAACAAAAGATTGAAAGGTGTATTGAAATTACTAATCTTTTGAATGCTGAAACACAGTCCGATTTTATAAATAACCGTGAGGAATTGAGAAAAGAAACGAAAAAACAAATTTTAAGGGTTCAAAATGAGAATCGCAAAACCTACAACCTGAGAAGAAGAAAACCTAATAAATTTAAACTTAATGATATCGTTGCTATAAAGCGTACACAACAAGGTCCGGGTTTAAAGTTAAGACCAAAGTATTTGGGTCCTTACAAGGTTGTAAAATTAAAGAGTGGTGATACCTATGATGTGAAAAGAATTGGAATTATAGAAGGTCCAATGATTACTAGTACTTGCGCTGAATACATGAAGCCATGGACTGATACTGGTGAAGTTTAGTTAAAGAAATCCTGATTGTGACATTATCCTAATTGTGACAGCAGACTGACACAGACTTGTTGATATATTTAGGAATAGTATGAATTGTGTTTTTTTCGTGAACGTTTTGTTAAAGAACTCTTTTGGTAAAAACGTATTACATATCAGTCACCTGAGGGCAGATGACAGTCAGTATGGCCGAATGTGGGAATTGAACTGTTTTCCTGCTTGAACAAAAACGGCAGAGTCAAAGCCAATCAGCGACTTCATCTTGATATTGCGTCATATAATCTATGTTGAAGCATGCAAGATCCAAACCACACTTCAAAAGGAAGTCAAAAGAGGTGTTTTGGATCGAAGGGAAGCTTTGGCAGAGTCGATGAAGTTGGTGAGTTAAGACGGTCATTTTTGAACTATACTGAAGACGTCGACACTGAGATGTTTTAGATTAAATAAGATGTAATGCAGATAATCCAGATGGTTCATTAATATTCATATTCTTACATGTATTTTTTAACTTTCTTTGTAGTTAGTTTTATTAATATAGAGTTCGATTTTAACTTGATGCTTTCTAGTTTATTTGAAGTAAATTGAGTGAATTATTTATTGAGTTGGTGTCAGAGAAAACTAAACCCCATATATATATATATATATATATATACATATTTATATATTTTACTGGCGCCATAGTTTTTTTTTTCTTAATGGGACGACGGGATAATGAACGGAATTTGTACGGGATAATGAATATTTTTGATGGTGCCAGAATATTTTTCTGCATTTTATAGTTATATTAAGAAATACATATTTTTATGATTTGCTGTATCACTTATTTGTTTACTTTTCCATGCATTATATTATTGAAAGTTGTTAGTTCTCTTATTCGTTTAAATACACCCTGCATATATAAAAATAGCGTGTGTTCTCTGTGGTGTTTCGCATAAACGTTGTACAATTCAGGTTATTAGATTTTATCCAACTTTTCTGTCATAACAGCTGATGAAGCAGTCATTTTCGGCGAATTTTTTGTTACCTGTAACATGTTTGTTTTTGGTATAGCCCGAACTAAGAAAAATTTGAGTACTTTTCCATTATACGGATACCAGTGTCGCCAAGCATACATTTACATGTATGGACATGGATACATTTACATTACAATGGTGTCGGTATAATGGAAACGAACCAAAATTTGCGATCGATCAAATAACTGAATTTCGTTAAGCATTAAATTTTCTGGTACTTCTCTATTATCCGGTCGACCGCTTTTCATAACAAAAAACTATCGCCAAACTGTAAAATTAAACGCCAAAAATGCAGTCCGATTTACTTGATGTCAGAAGCATTATACGCGTTTGTTGCGTCATCAAGTGGTTTTTAATTCGACATTTGCGTCTATTTTTCATTATGTTTTACTGACTGATTAGTTATTTCATTAATTAAAGTAACAATCGTGTCCTTAAAATCTTGTATTTCATTTATTTATTTATTTTGATATTCCAATGGCAACGTTCTCCCGTTTATTTGGCGCTACAGTTTGGCGATAGTTTTTTGTTATGAAAAGTGGTCGACGGATAATAGAGAAGTACCAATTTTCTTATTTTTAATCTGAGAAAGAAACAATCATGGATTTAATTAATTTTGCAATATGCGGTGCAACCAAAACAATTTTGATTAAATCGGTACAGATATCGCAGACGCACCGGGGTTAATTTTTGGAGCCTAAATGACGATTTTTGCTTTATATGACAACCTGGTGTTTTATAATAAATTTGAATATGTGTGTAAATAAATAAAATATAAAAGGTACTTTTATGTTAGCTGGGCGTCAAGGATAACTTTCCAAATCTTGTTTCAATTGGAATAATTTAAATTGTAACTTGTAACGTGAGATTTGTTATTCATATTGATATGTTTACGTTTAGATGTTTTATTATGATTATATTCTAGCGAATTAAGTTTTTTTAAGATTTTATATTACAATGTTAAAATATTACCTAGTTAATATTAGTTATTGTCAAAAGATTGGCGAACCACAGCGTTCAGAGAATAAAATCTATGCCTCGGAAAAGTGGGAGTTGCCGACTTTATGACGTCATAAGCAGAGGTAAAAGTTTAATTGAAAATTTCAGCTAATTAATTAAATTTTCGAACAAACGAATGCACGATAACAAATCTGTGTCCAAATATCTCTCATTAAAAAAAGAATGGTGTAATTTGATGCAGTAGTTTGTTCTCACGGATTGTCGAAAGAAATCGCTTAGTGTTTTAAATATATAGATTATTTCCATTCCGTTTGATACTTTTCCAATGATATTTCTAACACCTTTAATTTCAAGATTCGTTGTTTTCGACGCACACTTAATAGTTCCTGAAGATGGCTGTAAAGACGTAAAATATTTATCATTAGAGCGCATATGGGAAGTCGCTCCAGAATCCACAATGAGTTTATTCTTTTTAACGTTCCCCGCAACAAAAGGTACAGCTGAAGAAGCAAATTTTTCTTCATTTGAATGTTTAACAGCTTTACAGTTACGTTTAAAATGGCCAGGAATTCCACATTTGAAACAAGTAAGTTTCTTCCTACAATATTTAGCTATGTGCCCCTTTGAATTACAGTTTTTGCACATATTTGCGTGTTGATACAAACGCGGTATTATCATGAGTGGTCCTGCTCTGCACATTTTTTTTCTTTGAATCGAGCAGAAGTGCTTCAGCATCTAGTAGCCGTTGTGTGACAAAATCTAAAGTCAAAACAGTGTTCGGTTGATTTTCTAAAGCAGTCTTAACATTTTCAAATTTTTGAGGCAACGACATTAGAATATAAACAATAGTATCGGTTTCACTTACTTCAACTACGGAATTTTAAGTTCCGAAATTAATTTCATCAATATGATTTCTCATAGACACAACACGATCCTTTTCAATAGTTGCTAACCTCTTTCTAATTAAAATTTGATTAACTGCACGCTTGGTATCGTATGTTCGTTCTAATTTATTCCAGATCTTGTGCGCAGTATTTTCTTCTTGCAATGACGCAAGAACCCCATCGCTTAAAAGCGATAATAACAAAGCATAAGCCTTTTTCGATTTTACAACTTCCGCAGTTTCAGTTGTCGCTTCATTTTCTAAAAAAATATCCAAATCTTTCGCCGCAAATATGGCTTTCACACGCCTCTTCCAAACAGAAAATTTTTTACATTCACCTTCAAAAAGGGCAACTCCATACAATTCTTTTTGACTTTCCATCGCTGGATGAAAAAAAACAGAAACAAAAGAAAAAGAAATTTTCTCTCTCAAAACCGCAGCTATAAATATGAAAAGGAACTAGCGTCGCTCTGTCTGCGTTTCAAACCACGCTCTGCTGATGAAATAACTAATAAAATAAACAGACGAGGCCTTGAATCGAATATATGTTGAGTTACAAAAGAACATTACACAATGACAAAAACATAGAAACTAAACTGAAAATAGAACATCACTTATATTTATAAATTCGTCTGGGATTCTTCAGTCATTGTCCAGGACGTGAGAGAAAACTACACTAAAGTTTAATCCAATAAAATTTAAGATGTAATGCTACTATTATAATTACGATACGATATACTAACAATTTCAAAATGATCTCATATTTTTTTCCCTCCACATCAATGATTCGTTTTCTTTTCTTCTTTATTGCGTGTTAAATTCAAAGCTATTTTTAACTACAATCTCAAAACAGATATTTCGTTTTGTTTATACTTCATTGATCTGAGGGGAAGGCTTTAGAAACGTCTAGAGCAAATTTGGCGCTAGGAAGTCTGTTTTCTTCAAAATTAATGCACCGGAAATATTAATAACATCAATTTAAAATGACTATGATTGGAACAAAAAGGTCATGTGACGTGTTTTGTAATCTTACGCAATCCCAGTTAAAACGAGATGCGCGCTCTGGTTCCAGCAGAGAATTTGACGTTTGGCGGTAGCTAAAGGAAGGAGTGAAACTTTTATAGGATTCTAAATGCTTCACATGTCCTTTATAGTTTAGTGATGTACAGCTCTAAAGTATTTTCATGGGTTTTTAGTGCCAAAAGTATACATCCAACTCATGTGGATAAACATCGTGAGTCTCAGGGAAGAGATTTGTGGAGAGTGCCGACTGTCGCAATGGAATGTATTGGTTCTTCGGTGTAGTTTTGATCCATAAAGCATTCCTCCTGAAGTGACGTCTTCAAAAAAGTAAATAAAGTTTTTACTTTCAACTCAAGTGTGCGTGAACTGTGAATTACTCCACACGGCAAACCAGATGCGATTTAAAATGGGAAACCTTGTTCAATTTTTATGAATGTTTATCAAAAGCTTTTACGACTGCAACGCATCGATCAAACTGTATATATATACAGGGTGTTGCCAAATTCGAGCGACAAATTCATAGGTGTGATAGTAGGCATCAAGCGGTTGAAAATTGCCATAGAACATGGGGTCGCAAAACAGTTTAGTGGAAGAAAATCGCAAAAATAGTTATGAAGGGTGTGACGTCGTGGGGAACAAAAAGGGCCAATAATAAGTAGAAAAACATTTAAAATTTGACTTAAAGCAAGATTACAATGCATTACAGTTGAACGACAGAAATAGACGACGAGATATTTTTATAGGAATTGTTAGAAGTTGCGACCGCGAAGGTCATTGCACAGCCGACACCTACGGGCGAAGTATTGCCAGACGCGGTCAAACATACCCCGTGTGCTGGCGATGTCTGCTGAAGCGACGGCGATCCGTGCTACCAGATCCCCCAGTGTATCCACCAGGCGTCTGATAAACAACCGATTTCAGATGGCCCAAGAAGATAAAAATCCAAGAGATTGAGTTCCGGGGAGTGTGGAGGCCAAGAAATCGTCGCGTTCGGTCCATCTCCCAAGATATGTAGCATGGAGATGGTTACGCACTGCAATCGCAGAATGTGCTGGTCCACCATCATGCATGAAATAAATCATGCATCAAATTTTAAATGTTTTTCTACTTATTATTGGCCCTTTTTGTTCCACTCGACGTCATAACTATTTTTGCGAAGCTATGTTCTATGACATTTTTTCATCCTCTTGATGCCTACTACCAACTCTATGAATTTGTCGGTCGAATTCGGCAACACCCTGTTTATAGTATATATATTATATATATAAATCAACATTTGAACGGAGGGTGGTTTTGGAGTCTGGGGGATCATGATCGGTGAAAATATACCGAAATTTTCTGGAATTGCTTTCTTCTGCACGACTTCCAAAGGTAGCTTTTTACTTTTTGTAATCAAAGCTACCTAATAAAAAAATAAATTTCTGTAGAAAATTTACAGCTTCATAAAACATTTGAATGCTCCATTAAATTCTGTAAAAATAATTTATTAAATTCAATGCAAATCAGCTGGTCAAAACTCATCGCTAAAGTTGTGAAAGTTGTTTAGTTGCATAAAAAATTCATGAAAATTTAAAAAATCGCAGAGAACAAAATTTACTGTATTGGGCTAAAAGGTTAAAACAGGATGTCTTAATGTAATGAATGTAACAATACGCAAAACGTGAAAAATCGCATACAAATTTCTGGAAAAATTCAAAAATTATAGAGGACAAAATTTTCTATATTGGGTTAAAATATTGAAAGCGTATTCTTTTTACAAATGTCAAAAAATCGCGGCAAAAAATGAAAAAACGAAAAAAATCGTATAAAAAAATTAAAATAAACTTTATTGAAAAGAGAACAAAATTTATCATATTGGGCTATACGATTGAGACCGTATTCCTTCAAATAATGTGAAAAAAGCAGCAAATCGCGAGAAAACACTAAAAATCACGAAAATTTATTTCAAAAATCGCCGAGGACAAAGTTTACTACATTGGGTTAAAGATTAAAACAGTATTTCTTTTATGAATGTCGAAAAAGCGCCGCGAAACGCGAATTTCTGTACAATTTCCGAATAAACTTTATTCAAAAATGGACCAAATTTACAATATTGGGTTAAAAGATCGAAACGGGATTCCTTTTACTAATGTGGAAAAATCGCTCTGAAATGCAAAAAAACCCCACTTAAAAATCGCTTATTTTAAAAAATTTCCAAAAGCTTGCTTAGTTGCACAACGTCACTTTATACATGCACCTTCCGGCAATATCTTCTAACCCTGAGTGCAGCGGTTTCATCAGAAAACAATAGACAGGCAGATAGACAAACATCTATATTTTTTGTTTACTAGCTGACCCACCCAGCATCCTCTTAGCCCGTCAAAAAATCGCTACAAACGCTAAAAATCGCGAAAATTTCAAAAATCTCTACACAAAATTCTAATAAACTTTATGGAAAAGAGGAAATAAAACAAGGGGATGGAAGGTTGAAATCAAATTCTTTTAACTAACGTGGAAAAATTCCAGCAAAATGCAAAATGCAAAAAAAAAAAAAAAAAAAAAAAAAAGCCAGAAATTACATAAATTTTTTTTCTGAAATTTCAAAAACTGCAGAACACAAAATTTACTATGTTTGGCTAAGAAATTAAAAGAGGATTCCTTATACGGATGTCAAAAAATTGCCACGAAACAATGCTAAAAATCATAAAAAATTCGCTAAAAACTCAAAAATCGCAGAGGACAAAATTTACTACAGTCGACTAAAACATTGTAACCGAAATTCTTTCACGATTCTCAAAAAATGCTAAAAGTTTGGAAATTAATTCTTTTTACGAATCTCAAAAAATCGTGACAGAACGCGAAAAAACACTAAAAATCGCATTAAAGAATAGCAGAAAAATCAAAAATCGCTTTACGACTTATGAACAAACTGTATTGAAATGAAGACAACATTTACTATATTGGGCTAAAAGATTAAAACCGGATTTCTTTTATTAATGTGAAAAAATCTCTGCAAATATTAAAAAAAAAAAAAAAATCCCGTTAAATGTCGCATATTAAATCACTAAATATTCAAAAATAGAAGAGGACAAAATTTAGTAAGGTGGGCTAAAACATTGCAATCAGAATTCTTTCACAAATGTAAAAAAAAAAAAAAAAAAAAAAAAAAAAAAAAAAATCACTGTAAAACGCCAAAACCGCTAAAAATCGTATTTAAATCGCTACAAATTCATAAATTGTGGAGGAAAAAATTTACTATGTTAGTATAAAAGTTTGAAACTGAATTTCTTTTACAAATGTCAAAAAATCGATGCAGAACGCGTAAAAAAATCTAAAAATCTTAGAAAAAACTTGCAGAAAATTTAAAAAAAATGCTGTACGAATTCCGAAAAAAATTCATTGAAAATAGGACAACATTTGGTATAATGGGCTAAAAGATTGAAACCGGATTCCTTTTACTAATGTGGAAAAATCGCCGCAAAATTCGAAAAAAAAAACTCGTTAAAAATCGCATAAAAAATTAAAACTAAAAGAATCTAATTAAAAAGTCCAAGAATTGTCTTCGATGTGCATAACTTAATATATTATTACCAAATCTTGTAGCTTTGCGTGCAGCAGTCTCTTCAGAATACAGCACTCAGACAGACAGACAGACAGACACACACAAAAACTTCGATATTTATTTCTATATATATATTTTAAACTTTGCAAAAATAATATATAATAAAGTTTTATATAACGGATCTTTGTAAAAGCCTTTTAATTTTTATAATACATTTTAGGTTTAAAAATTTTTTTTAACTAAATTCAAAATTATAGAAAATTTTTTTATATGCTAAGTGAGTTTGAATCGATGCCACATTTCTCAGAGAAAGAAAGAAAGAAAGAAGAAGAAAAGAAAATTAAGGAAAAGAAAATCATTTTATATTTTCTAAAATAAAATCTTAAAACTTTATGCTTAATATTGAAAAATAACTTAATTTTGAAAAATAAAATACCAAATTATACAAAATCTTTTTTTTAAAATGTTAAATGAATTTTGCATGAATGTATATTTAAAAAAAATCAAATGATTTAAAAATAAATATTATAAAATTTTATATCACGAATCGTTTTAAAGCTCTGTAGATCATTTAAAAAAACTCAAATAAACATTTCCAATTTATCATTGTCATGTCACAAATAGCAATAAATATCTTTGATATGTGTATGAGTTTTGAGTGACAAAATTAAGTAATCATATTTATAACTAGATTGGCTTCATATGAGTTGTAATTTTCCAACTGGACGAAAAATATCCGGGCCAGGATTCGAACCTGGGATATCTTGGCTGAAGCTGCCATGCTCATAGTAATTTTATCGAATGATATAAAATATTAAATATTAAGTGACTTTTGTAAAAAGTGACTATTTAAAATTCAAAATAAAATTTCAAATTTAAAACAAATCTACGCTAAATGACTTTATAATCAGCATATAAAAAATTATTTCAAAATATGAAATAATAATAATAATAATAATAATAATAATAATAAAATTTTATATCGCGGGTTTCTTTAAATATCAAAACGCAAAATAAACATTTGGAAATCATCATGGAATGTCACAAATGTTAAAAAATAAGATGAATTTCATATGCGTATTAGTTTTATGTGACAAAATTAAGTAATCATATTTACAATAGATATTCCTTTAATTCAGTTATTTAATATTGAAAAGTTTGATTGTTGCGCCATCTATATTTAAATTCTCATCTTACGAAAAACGCCAGAACTGCGCTCATTTCGTTCTTCTTTGCGTCAATTTTATTATGGTACTGATACTGATCAGGAGAAACTTTCTCTTTTTAATCAATGAAACAATTTCTTATGAAAGCATTACGATGAGGGAAAAGTGATAACTCCAAATCTGTTATCAGAAAGTTAGAACAGCTTCTTGCGTTTTGACTTCTGCGGGCGTTCATAGATAAATGCATGTAAACTTCTTTTTATTTCTTCTCATATAAAATGCATTGTTATTTGAAATTTTAGATTTTCTGGATTTCTTTCGGCTTAAAAAATTCTTTTTTTTATGTAATTCGCCATTTTAGATAAAGAGTTCTTATTTATAAGAAATGTATCACTGTGTGGAAACTTTCTTAATATCTTCACATCTATGTGTGTTTTATGCATTCAAAATATATAAATTTAATGTAGAATAATTGAAATATTTTCGTATTTCAAAGGAAATTTTTATCAACTCCCCTAGTTAAAGAAAGTCATCTTAATATCTTCTCATACGGAAGATTTTGTAATTTTAATTATTTATATATATATATAGTGCAAAGATATAATCTTAATATATTTTCATTTAGAAAATGTTTTTGACATTGTAATTATTTGCTACAGTGTACGGAAATCATCTTGAAATCTTTCCATGTAAAACGCTTTGGTTATTTTAAATATTTGTTTGTAGTGTACGAATAAAATCTTAATATCTTCTCAATAGAGAATGTCTTTCTATTCTAATATTTGTTTCTACTGCAATATACAATTTTAATATCTTGTTATTTAGAGAACGTTTTGAGTTTCTGAATATTTATTTTAAGGAAAGAAAATCCTACTGATCATACTACTCATTTAACAGAGTAATTTTATCATTCTAAAAATCTGAATTAGTGGAAAATATTATGTTATTATTTTTCTTGAGGATTTTTTTTGTCCTTTCAAATGCTAGTTTTAGTGCAAGAAGATCACCTTACTGTCGTCTTATTTAAAGTCTGATTTAGTGCAGGAAAGTCATATCGTATTTTCTGTCATCTCATACAGAACGAGTATCTATCATTTTAAATATTTGATTTAGTGCAAGAAAAGTTTTTTAATATCTTCTACTTTGAGATTCATTCTTTTGTAATTTATAATTTCTTTCAATTTTATGAATGACGAAATCAGCCAAGAAAAGATAGAAAACGGAACATTCACCGTCGAAAATGAAAAGGAAGAAGAAAAAAATCGAAACAAATCTCCAAATCAAAGAAAATTAAAATTTTAGTAGCTGTTGTGCTTGGTAATTTTTTCCTTGGATGCTGTTATGCCATTATGGCGCCAATTTTTCCAGCTAAGGTAAGATAATTTTATAGTTATTCTTATTATTTTCTTATTCTTATTCTTTTATTACGATTATACATTAACTGTGTTTATAAATACTTTCAATATTAAGCAATAATGGGTAAATATGGCTATATGTTTTCTATCTTTTTTATTTATCATTAGTATTTTTAAAGATTTTCTATATAAGGTAATTCAGAATTCCACGTACTAATTTTAAGAACTGGTAGAGCATACTGTAACAAACATATTTTGTGTGGGAAAGGGGGATCAGAATCCGTTTTTTCATCATTTTTCTTCATCATTATTATTTTTAGAGACTTTGTATGCTGGTTAATTTGAAATTCTACGTACTCTAATTTAAGGACTAGTAGAATATATCTACCACCCGTTAAAGCAGTGGTTACCAACTTCAGCAAATATATTTGTATGGGAAGTTAGATCGTAATCCATTTTTTCATCCCTTTTATTCATCATTAGTACTTTTAAAGATTTTCTATACAGAGTTATCCCAAATTCCACGTACTAATTTTAAAGACTGGTGGACTATACTGCAACAAACATTTTTGTCTGAGAAAGAAGGATCGTAATCCATTTTTTCTTCATTTTTATTTATCATTAGCGATTTTCGAGATTTTCTATAAAGGGTAATTCAAAATTTTACTTACTAATTTTATGTACTGGTAGGGTATATTACAATAAACAATTTTTGTGCAGAAAAAAAAGACCGTAATAAATATATCCCCTCAGAAACCTCACTTTAACCCGAACTATTACTCCTAAATTTAACAAAAGTAAAGATATTTTACCAAGTTTTCAACAGACTTACTTTCCTTTGTATGAAAGTCCATGACATTATGAAAAGTGAGAAAGTACGTGAAATCATATGTACTGTGAATTACATTCAGAAATATGAAGGGTTCCAGTTCATCGTTATTTGGATGTGGATGGTGGCCTCTACCACCCTTCTCGTGATTTCGTTGCATTTTATTCAGAGAAAGGTAAGACTATGGCAAATTATGTAAAAAAAAATATCGTAATTATTGTTAAAGTAATAAACAAAATTCGTGTTCGGATTTGAAGGAGACGCTCTGTATTTATGACTGAATAAATGGGTTATGATCCTAGTTTTCTATACAAAAACTGTTTCTTGTAGTGTTGGATTTTCTGCGGAACAATATGTGTAGACACGACCTTTACACGTTTCTTCCCATCTTTGAGGGATTTTAGCAAGTACATTTTGGATTTAAGGACGACATACTCAATGACTAATGCTCCATTTAGTTCGTCCTTGAACTTGAACTTTCCGAGGACCTTCTTATTGTTTTCGGATACTCGGAGAAGTCAAACAAATCGTGATGGTGCTCCATATCTTTGAAAATATTTTTTTGTTTGAATATGGTAAGTTAAGGAGTCTGTCTCAACGAACAATAATGTTGCCCTATCTTTGTATGTTTTCTTTTATAAAATTGCAGTGAAAATCATTTTTTATTTTCAACTTGATAATTTTAAAATAGTGAACTCGACAAGAATCGGCCTGTTCATAAGTATTGTAGTTTTAAGTCTTTCCACAGCAGTCTCTTCATAGTATGTTTTAAATGATTTAAAAGTAGGCGATGCTACTAATTTTTTTGCTCTTTTTTCTCCATTAGAAAGCATATTATTTCTTCTTTTTTTGTAAATGTTCCATGGTTTTTCTCAAAAACAGAATTATTTAGTAACATTAAAAGTCCTTTTTAAAAGAAGATTTCGCTTCCTTTCTTTTTTGGGCATTAAAA
Source organism: Maratus michaelseni (assembly GCA_963931845.1). Taxonomy (NCBI): domain Eukaryota; kingdom Metazoa; phylum Arthropoda; class Arachnida; order Araneae; family Salticidae; genus Maratus; species Maratus michaelseni. The sequence goes on from OZ007596.1 coordinate 57,560,028, forward strand.
TTAATATATTTCTGAAACCACGGTGTCTGCTTGAATTTAAGGGCTTTATGCACCGCTGCAATTTTCAATCATAGCTATAAATAAAATTTCAAGTTGCGATAATGGACTGTATAATTTTGCTTATTATTTAAAATAGGTATAAGTTTTGAAACCCACACAAATTTTCTATTATTAAGCAAGCTTCTTGCATAAAGAGACAAAATTGGTTCTTCCTCAGCTGCCTTCTATGGAGCAACACTATATTCGTTATGAAAAGGATGTAAATGTTTTGGGTATTCCAGATCTACCTCGAAAAGGTACCCAATTTCGGAGCTATCAGATAGAAGTGGAATCCAATCTCCGTGATTTGGCTTTTTTCATGTTACTCAAATCTACCATAAGGCAAAAATTGGGACATAGTTTACCCATACAAGTTATTAGAATTCCAGTACATGATGTAGCTGGGCGCCTCATTTTCCCTATAATTGGTTGTATTGGGCATGTTTGCCGTGGCAGATACATCGACTGATCATACTGATGTCATCACGTATTCCATTTTCAATCATGAGCAAAATGTCTATATCAGTGAGTAACTCTAAAAGTGTTTCAGGCATCTTCAAACAAGCCAGCCACGTGGGTGAAGGAGCAGTAAATAGATGAGCACAACAAATTTCATAATACTGCTGACATTATACCCTAAAATTTTGAAACACGTAAGCAAGTAGTAGAACATTCATTTTGATATAAATGTTGTGATAATTTTCAAGGGTCTTGATATTGAATGTTTCCCATATATTCTGGGATTGTCAATATTATTTTTCATCTATTGGTTCAATGGTCAGGCTATTGTAGAAATCGGAGGGGAGAGGAAGCTGCTTTTCATTAATTTTTTCAAAAGACGTGAAATAATCATAGGGGTAAGCACCTTTTCTTGTAAGCATATCTAAATTACTATTTTTTGGGAAACTTTCCTCAAGTATGGTGAATTGCTCATGCAAAAGGTTTTCAATAAGCTATCGATGTTTTCATCGATTTTCAAGACAAAATTTGTTGGATAAGCAAAATGAATATTGTTTCGACATGTTGCACAGGCTATAAAGATGCCAAATGAAAATGATGACATATTAAATTTTTCTGGTATTTATCTGCAACACCCCGTTGACTACACTATTTATGCGGACTTTTAGACCCTATAAAACATCCTTTATTGAGAAAACAACGTATCACTTTCCATAAGAGTACGCTTATGTCGTTATCGCACTCGCTGGAACATGTGTGAGGAAATTTCAAGTATATTGTGGCAAAGACAGTGTCGAACTTTTTTTAAAGGGGTAGGATACCTTTGAGCACGTCGAAAAAGAAAAAAAAATATCACTATGTTCCAAGCTTCAAAACTTGTGTAATAAGTCAAAAATAAAAATAAAACTTCATTTAAATATAAAGCTCGTATTCATATTTATATTTAAAAATATATAAGGTAAAGCTAGGATAGTCTGCGCATAATTCAAATGAATAGCAATAAAAAATCTAAATATTAATTTTTTGCTAAACTATCCATGAATAATTTTGACTTCATTTATTTTTTATGCATTCCCAATGCTATTTTGTTGTTATGTTGTAATTTAATAGAACAGTTGTAATAAAACCAAGAAAGTTATTTTGCGCAATCTGTCCTTACAGGGCTGGTGTGATTACGCACATGAGTAGGACAGATTGTTACTAATAATAACTACAAGTAAATTGTTAACAATAATAATTACACTTAAATAACATTGTTGTAAGGTTTTTGTGAACAAATGTTATTGTATTAGGAGTGAATATTTCAACCTAATGATTAAAAAATCAGAAAAAGGAAATAATTTTAAAAACGATTAAAAAATTTTAATTAATGTGAAAAAAAATAAAGAATCAGGAAAAGCAAGTCCAGATAAGATTATAAAATAACATTACGTTACTTGATAACACGTTTAATTTAAAATTAGTCCATTTTCATTTTTCATTTTTTTAATGCAAATATACCAATAAGCTGCGTAATCTCTCCTAGCATGGAAACTAATGGGAACAATGCGCCATCTCTCCTAAGTAGCAGATGCTTAAACTCTCCAATTTCGGTAGGAGAGATTGCCCGGCCTTTTATATAAACATGGCCGCTACTAAAACGAACCGTTGATGTTCACATTGTTAGTCTAGATAAGTAGCTTATGAGAAATTGTTTAAGTTTAAAATATTTTGTACTATTGACATTGTATAGATATTCTGATGAATAGATATGAAAATTCAAGCACTTACTTTGTGAAAACAAAACGAAATAGCAATGCTTTATCTTAGACGCTCAAAACAATCAACTTGCATTTTCAAGTAGACACTCCACTACTGCTGTTGTACAACTACCTGGAGTCGCTGCGCACTCACTGTACTCCTTCCCCCCGAACCTCTATGTGCGCAATCTCTCCGACCGCGCCATCTCTCCTGGCTTTACCTTATATACTTGTAAATTCATAAATAAATATTGAAATTACAAGTTAAAAAAAATATATGATAATAAGAGCAAAAAAAACATAACACGTCTTGCGCGCATGATAAAATCTGAAAATATGCATATAAAGAGGATATTTTGGTGAAAACAAATATATAATAGTGTTACATTTGTACTAAAACCAGAATATTTATAAAAAATATTGACTAAATTAAAATATAAACTTATAAATTAAAAAAATTAAAAATTAAAAATTAAAAAAAATATTTTTAAAGTACAAAAACAAAAAAAATAAATCTTACTTTTTTCTGGTTTTAAGTTGTAGATAATACAGAAATGAATATGTAATGAAAATTTCTTTTAATTGTCATGCATAGTTTTTTAGTAACACTGCGCGCAAGGCGTGTTATGTTTTTTTTTCTCTTATTATCATATATAATTTTAAACTTATCATTTAAGTATTTATTTATGAATTTACAAGTATATATATATTTTTAAATATGAATTTAAACACGAACTTTATATTTAAATGAAATTTAATTTTTATTTTTGAGTTTTTACACAAGTTTTAAAGCTTGGAACATAGTGATATTTTTTTTTGCTTTTTCGACGTGTTCAAAGGTATCCTACCCCCTTAAAACCGAATGATGCGAGAGAAGGAAATACTAAGATAAAAGGTATTAGAAATCAAATCAATGTAGCTTGGAGACCACTGACCAGGCCCCTACCTACCGGGATTCGACCCAGTTTGACGGGTTTGAGTGCCTGGTCATTGGGGCGAAATTCGCCTGATCGCCCTATTGGGGCGGTCCACCAAGACAAGTACCCAGTTCGGCCAATCAACTGAGTCCGGATTTTTCTGTGTTGTTCACTCCCAAATTTAAATGTTCTGAGATCTGACGCCGCACACCACGTACTCGTCATGACAGTTGAAATGGGGCTGGACAATTTAGTGCCGAAACGTTGGTACTGAACTTAGCTTGAAAAAGGGGAGAGAATTTTGAGGGAAACTAAATAAAGAAATTAACTAGATAATGAAACCTAAAAAAAAAGTGCCGAAACGTTGGTACTGAACTTAGCTTGAAAAGGGGGAGAGAATTTTGAGGGAAACTAAATAAAGAAATTAACTAGATAATGAAACCTAAAAAAAAATCAATGTAGCTTACAACTGTACAAGTAAAAGCATTCCAAGATACAGAGTTTTGTTATATTTGTAAGAAAGCTTTATATGCGAAACTCACACTTGACCATGATCATCTGTCAGGTGCGTACAGAGGAGTTGTACACGTGTGGAATGCAACTTGAACTGTAAGCAGTGTAAAACAATACCTGTTATATTAAACAACCTGAAAAACTATAATGGACATAATATTGTGACTAAACTGAAAAAATTCAAAGATCACGAAATCGATATTATTGCCTCCTCTATGAAAAACTATGTAACCTTTAAAATAAGAAAGCCTACATGCCCTATTTAGATAGTATTTATCAATTGTTTTCAATTTTTACCCACGTCATTTGGTAAAACTTGTTAAAAACCATCAAGCTGAGCAATTCACCATACTTGAAGAAAATTTCCCGAAAAATAGTAATTTAGATATGCTTACAAGAAAAGGTTTTCACCCCTATGATTCTTTCACCTCTTTTGAAAATTTTTATGCGAATCAGTTTCCTCTCCCCTACGCTTTCTACAATAGCTTGACCAAGGAACCAATGGATGAAAAAGACTATCGACATGCCCAGAATGTATGGGAAACATTCAATATCAAGACCCTTGCCGATTATCATAACCTTTATGTCAAGACGGATTTTATACTACTTGCTGACGCGTTTCAAAATATTTGGAGTTTATGTCAGAAATATTATGAAATTGATTGTGCTCTTTTATTTATTGCAACTTCACTCCCATGGCAGGTTTGTTTGAAGATGTCTGAAAGACCTCTAAAGTTGCTCACTGATATAGACAAATTGCTCATGATTGAAAATGGAATACGTGGAGGCATCAGTAAGATCATTCGTATATATGCCACTGCAAACATTACCAATGCACCCAGTTTTAGGGAAAATGAGGCACCCAGCTACATTATGTACTGGGATGCTAATAACTTGTATTACTGTTCTATGTTCCAATTTTTGCCTCATGGCTGCTTTGAAAGGCATGAAACAAGTCATATCACAGAAGAGTGGATTTTATCTCTATCTGATAGCTCCGAAATTGGATACATTTTCGAGGTAGATCTGGAATACCAAAAATATTTACATCCTCTGCATAACGAATAACCTATTGCTCCATAGAAATCAGATGTTGCTTCCTTATGCATGAAACTTGCTTAGTAATAGAAAATTTATGGAGGTTCCAAAACTTATACCCAAATTAAATAAAAATATAAATTACGAGTATGTAATCCAATATCGCAACTAGAAATTTTATCTTGAACTAGGATTGAAAATTACAGTTGTGCATAAAACTCTTAAATTCAAGCAGACGCCGTGGTTACAGAAATATATTAATTTTAATACCCAAGAAATAAAGGAAGCAAAATCTTCTTTTGAAAAGGACTTTTTTAAGTTAATAAATAATTCTGTTTTTGGTTAAAACCATGAAAACGTTTCGAAAAAGAAGAAATATTGTGCTTTGTAATGGTGAAAAAAGAGCAAAAAAATAGTACCATCGCCTACTGTAAAATCATTGAAAACATACGATGAATTCTTGACTGCTGTGGAAAGAGTTATAACTAGCATACTTATGAACCTGTCTATCTATGTCGGGTTCGCTATTTTAGAATTATCCAAATTAGTTATGCATGATTTTCTTAAATCCTTCAAAAATGAGATGAAACGTGAAAAAGGCGTGTCCACACATATTGTTCGGCCGAAAAGCAAATATAAAGAATATTGACAGAGCCTTTAGCAGCAAAAATCAAGCATGAAGAAACAGACAAGGATAGCTCAAGATGCCCGTAATTTATATACATTAACCCAAAATAAAATTATCTTAAGTCCTTTTGATGATAAGAGATACATTTTATAAGATAAAATATCCAGCATAGCCTATGGACAGTATGGAATTAATCAAGATTGTAATGAAAACGAAAATACTGATTTGTAACTATAATGTAATATCGAGATGTAGATATTGTTCTGTAAATTAATCTTTCCTGTAAACCTTTTCCGTAAATTATTTTGTTTTAATAAAAATTTTTTTTTTTTATTATGTGTTCTTATTAAAAACTTTATAAAAATCTTTCTCGTAAAATGCTATTTATATTAACTTTATTGAAACTTATTCTTACCCATGCGTAAACTCACCCACATATGCATTTTTTTATTTTGTAGTTTTTTACTTTTATTTTTATTTTTTTAATTATTGTAATTTTTTAAAAATGTTGTAAAACTATTTTTTGTTAACTTATATACATTAAAAAAAAAACTTTTTTAAAGAAAATGTTTTCTTTTAAATAGTAATTTTTTAAAACTTTTTAATTAAGTTGCAATTTTTTTAAATAATCATAAAAAAGTTTTATAACAAAATATAAATTTTTTGCATAAACTCATGCAAATACATACACATACAAATATACACAAACATATAAACACATACACATAGTTATAAACAGACACAGACACACATATATCTACTATATATATAAAACACAAACGAAAATTTCGTTCCGTTCCTTTATAACTCGAGTTCTCCTGAATGGAATTTGATGAACTTGCACTGTTGGATAGATAATATTTCAGGGAAGGTTTTAGTATATAACACATAGTTCTACGTATATTAGTTACAGAATTATAGTGGAAAGTTCTGTTATTTTGGACGAAAAGGTTACCATTCCTCATGTTTGGCGACCATTATTGTTGGAGAAAGAATTGAAACGGCTATACACCTCGAAAAATAAAAGAAAAAACTGTTACTAATTTTTTTTTTTTTTTTTTTTTAAAGAAAGAAAAGAAAAGAAAAAGAAAAACAGTTTTCATGAGAGATAACAATATAAAACAAAAATATTTACTTTAAACATGATTGGAAATGTTCGTAATGCTTAAAAAATATTCAATGTGCAAGATTGGGATTGAAACAATATTTGGCGATTAATCTTTTGTTTTTGGCGATTTTGATTTTAAGTTTGTCGCCAAACAGTTTGATTTTAAGTCAAAAGATATTTTTTCAAGTGTATGACAGCATTTTTGGAGGTTTTTTTTTTAAATTCAAATGGAAATTATAATAATATAATCTACTTCTATTTACTTCTATTATATAGAGGGTGTCTCAGTACAACGTTTCAGAACTTCTAGGAGGGGTAGGGTGCACCAAAATGACTCGGAATCATACAGCAATGTAGGGTCGGAAATAATAATATCCTGACGGGGTAGATTGCGTTGCGCGAAAGTTCTCAGCGTTCTTGCAGGGAATCGTCATTTCACACAAGGGTGCAGAGTTAGTAGAATGGCTAATTATAGGTACGCGAAGTTAGATGTTATGCTTCAGACTTACGTAGCTGCGGATTGTAGTGGGCCAGCCGGGGGGAGATTCGAGACATGGCTGAAACATTCCCGAATATTCGGAATTCCATGCGCCGAAGAACTGAGGCCGGCATTGAAGTCGGTAGACGAAACTTTGAACTCTATGTTTGACCCATATTACTTTTGTTCATGCACATTTATTATTATTTATATAAATTCAAGTAAATTTATTATTAAACCGAATATTTACTAACTTATTTATTTTTATTTCTGATGTTTCTGTGTAAACCACCACGCCAGGAAAGCATTTCCGACCCTGCACAGCTATATGATTCCGAGTCGTCGTCGCGCACCCTACCCCACCTAGAAGTACTGAAACGTTGTACTGAGACACCCTGTGTATGAAATTTTGTTCCAGCTGATTTAACTCGAGTTCTGCTGGATGCATTTTCACAGAACATAAACTGTTCGATAGATAATTTTTCAGGGGAGGTTTTATTATATAACATATCATTCTACGCAGATTAGTTATCGAATCATGATGGAATGTTCTATAATCAGATGAACCCGATTATGAAAGATTAGCCTTTTTAAAAGATTCTGCCAAATGGGTTTCGATGGAACCTACACTGTTAGTTAAATATTTTTTTAGGGAATGTTTTATTATATAACGTATCATTCTACATTGCTTAGTTCTTAGAATTGTAGTAGGAAATTTGAAAATCAGGTGACCCCTTTTATCAAATATTACTCTTTTCAAAAAGTTCTAATAAACGGTTTTTAATGAGACTTGCGCTGATAGTTTGATAATTTGTCAAAGATAATTTTTATTATATAAAATATTGTTCTACATTGCTTAGTTATAGAGCAATGGGAGTAAAGTCTGTAATCAGGGAACCCGTTTATGACAGATCTCGGATGACAGCTTTGTTATTTGACTAACCATCGTCTATAATAAGGAAATATTCGTAAATGGATCCAATCAGTCAATTCCTGACTGATATTTGACGCCATACGAGGCTGTAATTCATTAATATACGCGTCGGAATTGTATCTTTTATGACCATCACTATCTCCCTACAAAACGTTTCTTAATATATTTCTCTTACAAATGTCATATAAACTCGGTACATGAACAGGTTTCCCGTATGTTAGTCGGGTGCAAATCTCGCCAATAGCATTTTTTTCTTGGCAATAACAGATTATATTTTTCACGTGTGCAAATTAGCAACAATACTTTGATGATGAAATAGACTGTTTCTTTTTATAGCATTATTTCTTATTTTTATTCTTTTGTATTTTTAATGAAATTTGTGAAAGGCGTATGTTTTAAATGTATGTAATATGTGTATTTTACATGTATGTATTTTAAATTAAACTAGATGGAACCCGTCAAAACTTGACGGCAAACAATTTTTTATGAATTACAAATTTTTATATGAATATTTTAACAGCCCGGCATTGCTTCGGCATTGCTCCGGCATATGACAAAATTCTTAGATATGTTTAAAATCAGTGCTGATATCTGAAAATATTTTCAGTACAGGATTTCTGCATCTATAATATGTAAAAAATCTAATTCATAAAGGGTGAAAATAAAAATTACTATTACTTGCGGTACACCCAAGAGGTGTAGTGAACTCTTACCCTTTATTAACCTTTCAGCGGCTATATGCGTTGAAAAGTTTTAGACAAACGTGTTTTTTCAAAAAATTTCCTCTTACAAACAGTATTGAAAATCAATTTTTATTATTGATATATATAAAAGCGCATATTATAACTGACGTAGTATGGAAAGATTTTCATATCCTGTGCTGGTTGGCGCGATTGGCCAAAAAATCCAAAATAACGCCAAAAGGGATGTGACGTCACGTAGATAAAGTTCATTCCAGTAGTTAAAAATGCAACCCCAAAGACTTAAACAATCACATCAAACACCTATCACCAAAATCAACTCGCCTAAAAAAAACAGCACAGAATACGGAACTCTTCCCGAAAATATTTTCTTACAATATTTTTTCTAAGAAAATATGAAATAAATAATTTTTAGGCTTATGCTATATGAATTATTTTCATTGTACATAAATATGTTACAAAAAAATATGATTTTTACTAATAAAAATTTAGTTTGAGTCTCAATTTTTACAAAAGTTTTTCTTGCTTAATTAAACGAAATTGAGCCATGAGGCATATTTCCAAGATCAGCAAAAATGAGAAAAAAAAAATATATATCCAATACGGTACTTTTATGTAAGCTGGGTGCCAGTGATAACTCGCCAAATCTTTTTTCACTTGCAACCCATTCATTTTAAATGATTTCAATTCAATTCTTGAATTTTGTTATTTGTATTGAAGTGTTTGTGGTTACGTATTTCATCATGATTATATTTTAGCTATTTTTAGGTAAGTTTTTAAAGACATTATACTGTAATGTTAAAATATTGGTTATTTGTTATTAGCTAATGTTAAAAGATTGTCGAGAAAAAAAGGGTTGGCGAGATTTAAAAATTTTGGCGATCACTGGTGTCCGGCTAACATAAAAGTATCCAAAATACATATATTCAGGCATTTCAGTGCCCATTTCGATGTTAGGAAAAAACATTGGACACAGATGTCCTATATGCACCACATTGGCGCGATTTTTCCCCCGCCAATTTGGCGAAAACTTTGTTTTTGAATATTAGTTACAAATAGCATGCAATAATAGCATGTGAATTTTTATTTCAATATAAAAATAAAATAACGTAATAAATGAAATTGCTTCTATTATTTAAAAAAGGGAAATAAAAATAAATAAATGATAGTTTGATATAAATAAATATTGATATACATAATAAAAAAATTTATAGAATTAAAATAAAAAATAAAAGTAAATAATTGAATCCATTTGGACACTACACTGTTAACTAGTATTTTAAAAACACAAATTGCACAAATTGTGCTTATTAGTTGCTAAAATCAGTGTAAAAATTGTTTTAAACTCATAAAAGAGCTAAAATCCTACATGTTTCGGCTTTAAACTTAAAGCCATCATCGGGGAATAGGAACAACACAAACGACCACTGATCTTTTAATTTAAGACACGAGAAAATTGAAATCAACTGTTTTAAACTCATAAAAGAGCTAAAATCCTATATGTTTCGGCTTTAAACTTAAAGCCATCATCGGCAACGAAGATCAGTAGTCGTTTGTGTTGTTCCTCTTCCCCGATGATGGCTTTAAGTTTAAAGCCGAAACATGTAGGATTTTAGCTCTTTTATGAGTTTAAAACAATTTTTACACTGATTTTAGCAACTAATAAGCACAATTTGTGCAATTTGTGTTTTTAAAATAAAAGTAAATAAACAGCAATATAAACAAAATAACCGGGTTACCATGTGAGGCATAAAATTGCCATTTTGTTGCAATCGCGCCAATGTGGTGCGTATATGACATCTGTGCCAAACATTTGAGGTACTTTTCCATTATACGGACACCATTGTCGCTAAGCATACATTTACATACATTTAATACATATATTTACATACATTTACATACATTATGCATTAGCATACATTTTGGCATGGTGTCCGTATAACGGAAAAGTACCACATTGTAATTTTATTATGTAGTACATCAAAAATTTCCTATATTGATTTGTTGGGAAATTTTTTTAATTTTCGCCACATTTTTTTCATTAAAGGCAAAAAGTGCATGAAAATGGAGCAAAATTTATTAAAACCAAGCAAAAATATTGTTGCAATAATAGAGTAACATTTGGAGGGTACTAAATACATACAACAATAAGTATTTACAATGTTAGTAAAAATGTTATAATATGCAAACTCAATGTAGATATTTATTTTTATTAAGATAAATATTGTTTCATTATAACTCAGTCATATATAGAACTGTATACATAAAAACTATAATATATAGCTAACATAAAAGTACTGTAAAATAATATAAAAATAATTAATAAATATAATTAAATTCGTGTGTTTAATAAAAATAATGTGTGAAAATTGGGTTTTCTCGCCAAAATGTCGCATAAAAAATCGTGCACATCAATGTGCGTCTGCGACATTTGTTTCATTAAATCATTCAATGGTATTTTTTTAATAAATAAAATTTATTAATGTTTAAAAATAAATTTATGAGTAATTTAATATATTTTAATCTTTTTGTAATAGTTTTATTGTTTGAGCAAATGTAAAAAGTATATATATTGGTGACATTGATATTTTTTCAACGTAATTGATCTTTGTTTAGAATTCTACCTTGCCCAGATAGTTTGAAGTTAAGGTCAGAGTCAGAATTGCAGCGTCCTCTTGCTCCATTGCCTGTACGACGTCATACGCAGATGTAAAAGTTTAATATAAAATTGGGGTTAATTAATAAAATTTTCGAACAAACGAATATGCGATAACAAATCTGTGTCCAAATATCTTTCATTTAAAAAAAGAATTATGTGATTTGATGTAGTAGTTTGTTCTCACGGATTGCCGACAGAACCTGCTTAGTGTTTTAAATATATAAGATAGAGATTGTTTCTCTTTATCCTCGCAACCACATAGAGTTCAGAGAATAAAATCTGCGTCTCAGAAAAATGGGCGTTATCAGATTGCCGACTTTATGACGTCATAAGCAAATGTAAAATTTTAATTGAAAATTACGGCTAATTAATTAAATTTTCGAACAAACGAATGCACGATAACAAATCTGTGTCTAAATATCTTTCATTTAAAAAAAGAATGATGTAATTTGATGCAGTAGTTTGTTCTCACGAATTGTCGAAAGCAAACTCTTAGCGTTTTAAATATATAGATGAGCGAAAGTTTTATATTTTAAATGAAATGAATGCAAGAGAAATGATGGCGATGAAAACAATATTTGGCTATTTATCACATGCGCCCAGCTAACATTTCCTTGCAATTTTTGTAGTAACCTATGACTAGAATAATTAAAAAAATATTGGTGGCCAAAAGAACGACCGCTCCAGGGATACTTAATAATGTCAGATATTATGTTAATGTTGAATTTTATGATTTCGTATGTCAAACTGAAATTCCGCTACAATGACAGACATATTTACTACATATAGCCGTAACCACTGATCCTGATTGGAAAGTAGGTGTAGTTGGTATCATGTGCATTAATTAAGTAGGTAAACAACATAATCGGGTCTAGAGACATTTGTCGTAAGTTCCCGGGCGTTGTTTGGCGCATAATTAACTTATAAAAATGGTTAAGTTGATTCTATGTTTTTAAAGTGGACTTATTCCATAATCGAGTCTACAGAGAATTAGCGCAATTTAAACAAAGTTTTTGGATAATTTTGATAATTTTACGTTATACCAACATTATGCCAAAATGTATGCTAAGGCGCCATTTATTTCAACTCTGAAAGTGCAAAAAAATTTTATTGCAAACAGGGCCAAACAAATTGCGACTCATTATGTATCAAATCTCTTTTTTTTTAAAAATACTATTTAATTGTAAGCATGCAAAACTTTTAAATTACGTCATTTTGACGCAATTGCAGTATTTTCTTAGAAAAGACAACGAGAAATAACTTGCAGATTCATAAATTTTAATGATTAATATTTAAGTATTGCGCGGCAGCGCAATACTTATTTATTTCCAGTGTGACATCCTAATGTTAATTTAACCGTGACCTACGTTATACATGGCCGCATCATGTCTCTTATGACGTCGCAGGGACTGGATCATCTTTAAACGGCGAGATGAAGCACGAATAACGAAATACAGGGTTTTGGGATGGACACAAGTAAAAAGGGTACTTTTCGGTTAGCCGGGCGCCAGTGATATATATATACATGTATACACACACACACACACATGTACACATATCTACGTATACATATATATACATACCCATATATATACATATATGTATGTACATATATACATATATATGTATATACATATGTATTTATACATGTACATATATCACTGGCGCCCGGCTAACCAAAAAGTACCGTAAAAAGTTTATAAATATACAACATTTTTTTTTTAATCTCTTAAATTTACCAATGGAGATCTACAAACAATCCCTTGTGTTGGTTGCTAGATAGCAAATTACACAAATTATATATACTAGATGGTACCCGTCAAAACTTGACGGAAAAAATTACAATAGCAATATTAATAAAATAAGCTTCTTTATTACATAACTAGGGGTGCTTATGAAACAATCTTTCAAATATTTTATTTAAAAAAATTTCCCCCAGGGAATTACGTTATTTCCGATGCAAACTCCAAACAAACAATCCGTAAACAAAATGGAAATCAGTTTGACATTACCGCCCTATTCCCCACGGCAAGAAAGAAAATTTCCTGAACCTATGAAGTATCATACAAATAGCATATCCCTACGTTCATCTTATATTCAGTCAATAAAATAACATATTAAATAAGGCACACATTCCCCCCCCCCTGTGATAATGCAACCGAATGAGCTCCTATGCGCATGTGCATTGCTTCTCCCCAAACGCACCGTCGAAATTCGACGTTAAAAAAAGTTTTAAAATGTTTTGATCAAAATTTTTAAAATGTCTTCTTTAATCATTGTTCGTTTTAAATCCATATCTTCTGAAACGCATCTATTGTTTTAAACTAATCAATTTTTATGTAAAGATGAAGAATTTTTTTTTACAATAATAAATCAATCTACAGAAAAAAAGGATTTTTAATGTTTTCAAGTGTAATTTATTTGTATGGTTTCTTCATTCCTTTACATAATCAGGATGATTATTTACTGATAAATGATACTTTAGTAAATAGGGCTTTTCTTAATTATTATTATTATTATTATTATTATTATTATTATTTTAGATTTAATGGCAACATTCTTGCGTTTGTTTATTGGGCGCTACAGTTTGGCGAATTATTTGAGGTACTTTTCGGTTAGCAGGGCGCCAATGAAATATATATATATATATATATATATATATATATATATATATATATATATAAATATATATATATATATATATATATATATATATACATACATAGATACAAATATATATAATGTATATAGTTTTGTTTTTCTAGTATTGAATTTATGTGGTTTATAGATTTTGGTTGGCGTTTGTGATAATGATTCTGCAAGTAATTTTTCATTGGAGTTTGTTATTATGTATATATATATATATATATATATATATATACTTTATTGGCGCCGGCTAACCGAAAAGTACCTAATTTGCATATAGTTTTTTTTTTTTAATCGGACGACGGGATAATGCACGGAATTTCGACGGGATAATGAATATTTTTTGGTACCAGAATATTTTTCTGTATTTTATAGTTATATTAAGAAATACATATTTTTATGATTTGCTGAATCACTTAGTTGTTTACTTTTTCGTGCATTATATTATTGAAGGTTGTTAGTTCTCTTATTCGTTTAAATATACCCTACTTATATAAAAATAGCGTGTGTTCTCTGTGGTATTTCGCATAAACGTTGTAAAATTCAGGCTATTAGATTTTATCCAACTTTGCTGTCATAACACCTGATGAAGCAGCCATTTTTGGCGATTTTTTTGTTACCTGTAAAATGTTTGTTTTTGGTATAGCCCGAACTAAAAACAAATTGAGTACTTTTCCATTATACGGACACCATTGTCGCCAAGCATATATTTACATGTATGGCCTGGTGTCGGTATAACGGAAAAGAACCAAAATTTGCGATCGATCAAATAATTGAATTTCGTTAAACATTAAATTTTCTGGTACTTTTCTATTATCCGGTCGACCACTTTTCATAACAAAACATTATCGCCAAACTGTAAAATTAAACGCCAAAAATACAGTCCGATTTACTTGATGACAGAAGCATTATACGTGTTTGTTACGTCATCAAGTGGTTTTTAATTCGAGATTTGCGTCTATTTTTCATTATGTTTTACTGATTTATTAGTTATTTCATTAATTAAAATAACAATTGTGTCCTTAAATTCATGTATTTTATTTATTTATTTATTTTGATATTCCAATGGCAACGTTCTCTCGTTTATTTGGCGTTACAGTTTGGCGATAGTTTTTTTGTTATGAAAAGTGGTCGACGGGATAATAGAGAAGTACCAATTTTCTTATTTTTAATCTAAGAAAGAAACAATAATCATGGATTTAATTAATTTTGCAATATGCGGTGCAACCAAATATTTAAGAGTTTTCGATAAGTCTTTTTTTTTTTCACCTATTGTTGCCAATTTTAAAATAGCGCACACAATAATATTTCATTTTAATTAAAAAATGTATTTTCACGTAAATTTTAAAAAGAGAAGGAAATTTTGGTGAAAAGCACGTCATATTTAAAACGATACATTTAAAACTATTTTCTTATAGCATTGTTATAAAATTCCCATATGCAGCGAAATTGTTTACTTAGCTATTTTATATAAGCTGATTTTAAAATGTTTAATTGATATTATTTAATCAATAGCGAAAACGCTCGTTAGAGGTCGCGACAGCAGTTTATTTGGCTTTAAAATCCCTGGGACAAAGGGAAATAAGTGGAAATCCGGATACAGAAGATCGCCATTGATCGTTTAATTATAATTCGATATTCCTTAATCTTTTAAAAACAGAGCAAATTAAAGTGCTTTTAGAGCCTTCGGTATCTGAATGGAAGTTGGCGAACGTAGCTCGCAGGGGCTAAAACCTCCTAGTATTAAAAAAAAAGGCTACTAGAGACTAATAAGACTACAAACACAAGAGTAAAATATAAAAAAAACAACGCACATAAAATTTACAGGTTACCTTTTTCGAATCTATCTTATATTAACGCTGCTGCAATAAGTTACTATAAATTGTGTACATCGATTTTACAATTACTCAGCCATACCCAGTTTTAGTCAGCAATAATATATAACCCTCGTCATGATAAAAATTCGAAGAGAATTTTGGCTTATTTTTTTTCACATAATTATTCAAATTAAAAGTAATAATAATATAAAAAAAAGTCAAGTCAAATAAAATAGTAAAACTTAGCCAAATTCAAAAATCTAAAATAAATAAATAAAATTAATAAAATTGCACTTAAAATGTTTGGAAATGACACTTATCAAACTTAAAATCTATTAGAAATTAATACCATTCTTAAAATCACAATAATTACAAATGAAACTTATGAAACTTAAAATCTATAAAAAACTAGTCGTTAGGGGCCACCGTAATACTTACCCATCATGGATATGCATAATATAAAATATAAAAATAAAACATGCGTAAACTATTTATAAAATGCTTTGCATTTTAAATAAAATCGTGTCCTGATGACGTCATAAACTTTAAATGCTCTATTACTGAATTGCGTAAAAAGAACATCCTTATAACTCCAAAAATGATAATCATATTAACTAACAGTTTACTGCGTCGGATTAAACGTCTCATTTCCAATTATAATATATCTTTGAATTGAAAATTGAATGAAATACAGGGTCACGAAAAATCGAAGAGTGTGGAAAATAGGATTCCAAATATCTCGGCAAATAATTATTCGATCAATTTCATTTTTTATACAAAATTTATGTTTTTTTTAATTGTCTTTTATATTCACTTCTTAAAATAAACAATTCTGAAAATTTTTGTATACCTTTTATCAGAACGAATATTTCAAGAGTCCGAAAAAAATAGTTCCGGATGATCGAGGTTACTGAAATTCAATAAGCTTCTTTCCATTATTACATGCTAAGTACATACCAAATTTCAAGTCTCTATCTCACTTTGTTGGGGAGATAGAGCGTTTACAGACACTCACACAGACAGCACATTTTTTTTTCTAAAAATATGTTTTTCAGAAAAAATCTCCAGTGTCTGAAACGTGTAAATCCGTCAATTTTTTTTTCTATTTTTAAAACGATTACAAGACTTACCCTATACTACGTATGATGGGTACGTAATAAGTAAATAAATAAAATTCTTAAAATTGAAATTAAAACGATTATATACAAACGATACTTCAACCTTAAAATATATCATGAATAATTAAATAAATAAATAAAATTATTGAAATTGAACTTTAAACAATTACAAATGATACTCATAAAACCTAAATCTATAATAAATAAATAAAATTATTAAAATTGAACTTCAAACTAAGACAAATGACACTTATCAAATTTAAAATCTATAATAAAAAAATAAATAAAATTATTAAAATTAAATTAAAAACGATTACAACTGACACTTATCAAATTTAAAATCTATAATAAATAAATAAATAAATAAATAAATAAATAAATAAAATTATTAAAATTGAAATTGTCCTGTATACACGGCGATGGTAAAATATGAGCGAACATATACCATTTATTTGGAGCTTATTATTTTGTCTGTTACTAGAACTTACAATTTTCTTACGTCAACTTAAGTTCCTTAGAACAGGCCTTAACAGTTCTAAATAACTGACAATCCAAATATTGAAATTATTATTTTAAACATTAAAAAATATCATTTTGCTTTTGTAACGTTAGGATAATTTGTTTTCAATTTTTAAAAACTTTTTTCCCATTATCCTAGGGGAATTTTCATATCAAAAACTACCACATTCTGGTTATAACTGTATTTTTCAACAGCGCGTGTTCTACTTTAAGTGCACGTGCTTCATGTTATTCCAGGAAATCTTGAGTGTTAAAAAATTGTAAATAAAATTTGCTTGATAGTTGTATGTGTTGGTTATGCTATGGTTTTATCTGACATCTATCATAATTTTTGTTTTTGATAAAGTAATGTTTATAAATAGTTAGATACAAAAGACGTCACTCATCTTTATCGCTTTCAAGTCAAGAAAATCCTTGTGTGAAGGTGAATTTTTTGAAAAATCATCTGAAGCGTAAATCCTTGATATTTTATGCAGTAATTGTTGGGTGGATATTTGTGTTCATTTATGAAATTTTTACAAACCGTCCCTTTAAGTGCTTGACTTTTTCCGTAACCACAAACTCACAGTTTGTCATACTTTTAAGAAAACTAGGGGATCCACCCGGTCATCCGGATTATAGAACATAGGTTAAAACCATATCTATATATTTAAAACGCTAAGCGATTTCTTTCGACAATCCGTGAGAACAAACTACTGCATCAAATTACACCATTCTTTTTTTAAATGAAAGACATTTGGACACAGATTTGTTATCGTGCATTCGTTTGTTCGAAAATTTAATTAATTAGCTGTAATTTTCAATTAAATTTTTTCTTCTGTTTTTGACGTCATAAAGTCGGCAATAGGATTAACGCCCACTGTTGCGAGGTACATAGTTTATTTTCTGAACTCTGTGGTTGCGAGATAATAGAGAAATAATATTAAAAGCACGTGGCTTTTAGACCAAATTTTTTAATTTGCAAGTTAAATTTAGGTAAAAATATTTATCCGCGTATTTTATAAGCGAACAAAAATTCATATTGATTATGATGTCACGGGAATATTGTTCATTGGGTTTATTTTATAGACGCTTTCAGTGTGACGTCAGTGATGACGTTTTGGTTGGATACTCCAAACAAACGGTTGCTATGTTTCATTTCTTATTAAATATAAATCGTAAAAAAATGTTACCGCTGCATATAATGTACTGAAACACTTTACCGTGAGATATAGCTATAAGATATAGCTACATATATAAAATATAATAGAAAATACAACATAGCAACCGTTTGTTTGAAGTCTGTTTCCAAGCAAAACGTCATGATTGACGTCACGACTGAAAGCGTCTATTATTATGCATTATAACTTTGTTGATGCCATTTTTCATTACAGTTAAATACAAATATATTTTGATTTGTATACATGGTATTTACGCATAAAAGTAACATATACAAAGTAAGTGTGAAAAGTTTGCGCCGGTAAAAATGACGTTATGTTTAGCTTGAAATGCATTTTAACATTGATAAAACTAAAGAGAAAAATTTATATGATTATGTCAGCATGACGTAATTTTAACTGATTTTTCCTATCTTAATTAGAAAGATTAGAATTGGAGTCTTTATTGATTGCTTCATCTTGATTGCATGTTACCAATTACCTTTTTTTTAATTATAGGTTAGAAGATTTCATTTTTTAATATAAAAAATTCCCAAAAGTAACGGATTTCAGGAAAATTAAAATTATTAAAAATAGTTCTATGGTAGAAAAAAAGAACTTGAAATAATGATTGTATTTTTAGCTAGAATAAACAGTGCAAGGCTAATATTTTATAGGAATTATTTTGGTAGGTTTATTATGAGTTCATTTAACAGTTCCATATTAGCGGCAAAGTCATATTTCTTTCACTGTGAATTCCTCTTTCGATGTCAAAAAATGGTAGTCTACTTTTGGACGCCAGCGAAAACACAGTTGCAATTTTTACAAATGTATAACGGTTATGACAACAAACGGTGCTATCGCTTTAGCTTTCATCGCGCTTACATCACTTCTAAATACTACAAATTTCAATTTTTTACTACATTTTACTACATTTTATCATTTTAATTCTTACATCATGAATTAGAAAGAAAAAAATTAGCTTTCGATTGAAATTTATTTGAAAACTGCCGCTTAATTTAACGACTTTTTAAATAATATTAAAGCATGAAATGTTTTTCATTTCTATCTTAACAATGACCATCAGTTTGCTTCAATAATGTAAAATAGCCCCTGGGAAAGTTGCCACAATTGAAAATAGATTTCTCTAACCATCATAAAAAGTGAAAAAAATAATAATAACAAAGCTTGATAAATCATAAGATCAGATTAACCATAAGATAGATCATTTTGGCGCTAAACTAAAATCTGTCAAAAAAGAAAAAAACCTATTTTGAGTTTTTGTTTAACATAAAATTGATATGTTGAATCTGCTGATGCATATGTTGCATCAGAATATGCTACGAATTGTATTTTTTTAAAGATCTATTGGGTATTTAACTGTACAAGAGGTAAAAGATCCCCGACTGTGATGGAAAAGGGATAATCATCCTGATTATGTAAAGGGACGGAGGAAACTATACAAATAAATTACACTTGAAAACATTAAAAATCTCCCTCATCTGAAGATTGATTTATTATTGTAAAAAAAATCCTTCATGTGATTACCTTAAAACAATGGATGCGTTTTAGAAGATATGAATTTGAAATGAACAATGATTAAAGAAGACATTTAAACATTTTTAATTTAAACATTTTAAAACTTTTTTAACTTCGAATCTTGACGGTGCTTTTGGGCAGATGCAATGCACATGCTCATAGGAGCTCATTCGGTTGCATTATCACAGGGGAGAGGGGGGGGAGATGTGTGCTTTATTTACTATGTTCTTTTATTTACTGAATATGAGATGGACGTAGGAATATACTATTTGTATGATACTTCAAAGATCCATGAAATTTTCTTTCTTGCCGTAGGGAATATGGCGGTAATGTCAAACTGATTAGCATTACACAGTTGTTTACGGATTGTTTGTTTGGAGTTTGCATTGGAAATCGTACTGTATTTCACTGAGGAGAAAACTTTTAAGATAAAATATTTGAAAGACTGTTTCATTTGCACTCTTCTTAAATAATAAAGAAGCTTATTTTAATGATATTGTTATAATATTTTTTCCGTCAAGTTTTGACGGGTTCCATCTAGTATTTATTTAAAACTCCAATAACATTCTTTACATTTAATACCATTTTTAGGTAGTCCACTAGCACCAAAAATCATTTTTATATGAAAAATATCAACAATGTATTGAAATAATGTTTTGAAATTTATTAAAAGTGATGCTTTCGTATTAGCTGCATGCCAAGATTTAACAAATAGCCGAAGAAATTTCCAAAGATTTCGCTACATACAACAGCCTCTTTGATTCTGATGATTTCAGAGAATTAAACTCGTCATTCGATTACACATATGCTTTACTTATATTATTTTATTTATTGGGGAAGTTTTAATTTCGTTATGGGCTATTAGTCGGAAACAAATGCTGAACTATGTATTAGGGATATGACGATTAATGATTTGGTCACAATAACGGATATTCGGCAAAATTTTAGGCTAAATACGAATATCCGGCCAAATTTTAGGCCGAATACCGAATATTCGTCTGCCGATTATCAATTTGTTTTTCCAAAAAAGAAAATAACTTTTGAATATTTTAGATGTTTATGTTATAGAAGTTGAGTTAGTGAAAAAAAAAGTGCTAATAACAAAAAATAAATTGATAAAATTTAAAATGAAATGCTGTTTTAAATTTTTTTTATTTATATTCTTCCTGGTAACATCTGTTTAAAATGTTAATACTGGTGTAACTAATTTCCTTCAAACAAACTTTTAGGTAGCTTTCATAACAAAAAGCTACCTATTACAGCCGTTCGGAAGAAAGCAATTTCAAAAATTTTTCATATATTTTCACCGATCATGACCCCCAGACCCCAAAACCACCCTCCGTACAAATGTGGATATATATCCATATATATATATCTGACATTTGTCATGCTGTAACTATCTTATTTATGAACAGATTTGGATGTAACTGAGTATGTGTGTAGTGTGTGTGTGTAGGACATACCAAAGTCTCGAAGGAGTTCGTAGGCCAGCGTCATCCGCCATCATGTTTCAAAATGACGGTCAGTCAAAAAAAATTAATTTTTAAAAATTCAAAAAGATGTAAAAAAAATTATAAATTGAAAAAATTGTTTCCCTTAAGTGTTAGAACGTGATACAAGGATTCCGGAACATTTTTTGTTTTGTCTATATCTTAAAAAATGTCTCAGATATGGTAGTTTGAAATTCTAGGGTGGCTGAGATTTTGTAACAATCTAATATTTGCTATGCTGTAACTCTCGTATTTATGAACCGATATGAATGTGACTGATCATGTGTATAGGTGTAACATACCAAGGTTTCGACCGAGTTCGTAGGCCAGCTTCATCCACTATAATTGTTTCAAAATGGCGGCCAGTTAAAAAATTTAAAAGCTGTACAAAAAAATTATAAATTGAAAAAGTTGTTTCAGTTAAGTGTTAGATCGTGATACAAGGACTCCGGAACATTTTTGATTTTGGCTTTATCTTAAAAAATGGCTGAGATATGGCAGTTTGAAATTCTAGGGTGGCTGACATTTTGAAACAATCTTATTTTTGTTATGCTGTAACTCTCATGCTAAAATTCACATTCAAATTCAGTATTAACAAAAAACGATTGCTTCTTCTATAATCGGGTTCCAGGCATTTTAGCTTCGGGTGTTTGAGTAAAATGAGTTGAATTTTTAAAAACATGGACTACGAAAGCTACCTTTTCCTCCCGGTACAGGCCGGAAGGATTTTTTTTTTATTTTAAATTTATTCCTTGAATCATAAAATAGCTGGTTTAACTCATATTTTCAATTTTATTCTAATTCTTAATTTTATAATTTAAGAAATCATTATGAAGGTCAGTTGAAAAACAGTGTTATATTTTAAATTTGAATAACATCATGAATTTAAATATGAAATCTAGAATACTATATGCAGTTTATTAATTAAAGTTGAAATGCTTGTTTAAATGCACAATGTTTAAAAATATTTTTATTTAAGTATCAATATTTGCACTCTTATATGGAACCTGAACAATTTAATAATAATATCTAAACTATAAACAAAATAAAAATGAGTTAGTGTTCATCAATTTTTTTAGTAATATAATGAAATATAATGTATTTGTATAATACGCAAGTAAGGTGAAGATTCCGGTCAGGACCCATCCGTCTTAGACAGTTGGCGATAAGATGGAGCTATGTTAGGCTTAATTTCGATTTCAGATGTGTATGGGAAAACATGTCTCCATAAATACGAATCTTTTTTACCTCAAATCACCTCTGTTCAGCGTATTTTCTATAAAATATTCAAAAGTAACAAAAATTCAATGATTTGCACAATCGACAAGTGGATCGGCACAGTAATTTTGCTTCTCGATTAAGGTTCGTTACTAAATATTGTTTTGGCGCCCTCTATCAGCAGTCAAGATAGACGGAGGTATTTCCTGCTGAAATTGTATTTTTCTAGGCATATTTTTGAAATAAGAAAAGGTCAGGACGTATTGATTTCTTCAGCTATATAACTTTACAATTTCATTCAAAATAAATAAAATGAAAATTATGATTATTATTTCTTTCACAAAATTTTAATTTAGATTTTCCCATTTTAAGAGTTTAGATTATATATACTTAAATTTTGAAATGTTGATTGCATTGCAAATAAAATTAATATTTCTTATCAAATGTAAATAAAATATAAGGAATTTATAGTACCGTGTCCAACATATATTAATTATACCAATAGATATAAATTTTGATTTTTAAAATAGTAACATTTGAACTTAATTTTGTAGCGTAAAAAGTTTGTAATTTAATAAGAGAATGTGAAAAAATAATTTTCAGACATATTAATGTAATTAATGGTTGCAATTGACTTATGGAATAAAGAAGAAGATGATTTTTAATATTCAATATTTTGAAAATTATTGTTACATAGTTTTTACAATTCATTCACCAAAGAAATAAGTTCAAATATTATGTTAAAAATCAAAATTGATCTGCAATTATATATGAGTACATGGTATTAGATATTTCTTATTTTTTAATTACTTTTTTAAAGAAATATTACTCATTTTATTTATAACTAGCAGGCTATGCCCACTGCCCTGGTCCCTTTTCCAAATGAACCTTGAATCGAATGAAATGGTGCATTCGACCATGTATTTTAAAGTAATATGAATCTTCACCTGTAAAATCCTTCCGCATTAATGAATACAATGCGAATGCCAGTGCGTTATTATCTTATTTTAAGGCTCCCGTTGAGCAAGCGCTCGGGAATACGGTGCTAATACTAATCCAATGGGGCATTAATGTGCTAATATCTCGCTTGCATTTGAATATTTTTAAACGATTTTTTTTGCACTGGATAGCAGAGATCAATCTCTATTTCCGCCGTTGATTATTTTTTTCGATTTTCTTTGCGTATTTTTTTTACGAAGATAGTTTTACTTTCGAAACTGGTTCCGAAAGTGAAACTATCTTATCTAAGTGAAACTATCTAAAAAGTCGCAGAGATATGTTTAAATAAAGTTGGTGAGGGGTTAATCATAAATTAAAATATTAATGCTTACAGCTGAGTGCAGATGACGCGACGTAGAAATGCATCAAAAGCAAATAAAATATGGCTCTTATTTTTAGTTTTATTTACAAATTTACAAAACCATGCTTCCTGAAAAATACCTTAAAATTTTACATGATGAATTACAGAATAAAACTTGGAAATGGCACAGTCAGTGAACATTAAAACAGCTTAGAAATGTTTGCATATGCAAATGCCTCTGATCGATGCGGATGATCGGAAAACATTTTGAACAAGCCTTGTAATTTTTGCATAAAGTTATTATTTCTACACAATTTAGATACTTTTGTACTAATAAATAAAACAATTATTATTTATTTATGTAATCATTGCTGTCTTTCGTAATTTGTGTACGACCCCTGAAATGCTATTATCCGACGTGTTTTTCTCCCGTTTGCGAACACATTTCTTGGCATCGAAAAGTGGTTTAAGTCAGCATTTATGTATTTTCATATTTCTGCAACTTTTTATGATAGAATGCTGAAATTTTGTACATGACCTTATAAGTTTATGGGGCATATTTTACCCATTGGGATTTTTTTTTGTACGCAGGCCGTATAAAAATTTAAATTTTGTATTTCTTCAAATTTAATCCCCTGAAATTTTAATCGATTTCTCAAAATTCTGTACCCTTTTATACGTAACTTTGTAATTTATAATATATGTCTATGAACAATATTTAAGGAATAAAATCCGAGGTCAATGTTTTTGGACACCCTGTGTAATGCCGTATTTTTATAATACAGTGTACAAAATGAATCAACAGAATGATAAATAAATTTCAATATAGTAGTAATAACTAATATGCTCTATATTCTAATTCGATTGCTTATGAGTGCTAATTTCTTCTTTTTTTATAGGCCGAAGAGAAGAATACTTCACCTACTACATACGGTTTTGTTTTCGGAATCTATCAACTCACTCTGTTCCTTACCTCACCAGTCTATGGAAAACTCGTAAGTGTAAAGTGTACATAGTGCATTGTAAAAAAAACTGCACAACGGAATATTTAACGTTAATTCGTAAAACTTCAGAATTACCACGTTTCTACAAACCTTTACTGATTTTTATAAACGATTAAAAACAAAAGTAGTAAGAATTAAGGCAAAATTTATTTTTAAATTTAAGAACTGTTATGAATTAAGTTGAAAATTTGTTTTCTGTGTAAAATGATAAAAAAGGTTTTTTTCTGTACATTTCCCCTTTTATAAAGGAATAAAAAGCAAAGTAGATTAAATAAAAAGCAAAGTAGTAAAAAAATATGAAAAAATAATTTTTAAATTTAGCAACTGATATGAATTAAGTTGAAAATTTGTGTTCTGTGAATACTGATGAAAAAATATTTTTTTCTTTTCTGTACATTTCCCATTCTGTGATTGAATAAAAAGCAAAGCAGATTAAGTAAAACGCAAAGTAATAAGAATTAATAAAAAAATAAATAAATTTAAGAACTGATATGAATCAAGTTGAAAATTTATGGTATATAAAATAAAATAAAAATTATTATTTTTATTTCTGTATTTGTCTTTTCTGTACACATTTCCCCTTTTATAATTCAAATGTTGTTTCTATTTCAAAAAATCTGGTCACTTTTCTATTATATCTGCGCATTATTTCATGCCAAAATTGATGAAATTTAATTTTAAAATGAATTTTTAATTGGGTCTTTGCAATTGGGATCGTTGGTCTGTGAAATATTAATTTTTGTTTTTTATACTAAATAAAGGATAAAACTCTCGACTGGATGTGTAACCTATATTGGATGATTGCATTACTGTTAATTTTAATTTTTAGTTCACTCATGCACTTAAGGATGTCGGCCAGTCAGATTTCAAAGTTTTTCGCAATGCTAAGCCTATGAACAGGAAATGCATTCGTATTTTTAAAATATATCATCACAAAATTAAAATTTTTAACTTCTTTATTCTGCATTACGCTTCTTAAAGAATGTATGTATCTTTCTTTTTTAGTTTTGAAAATATTTCTAAAATATATCGGGGAGAGTAAGGCAAACCTGGGTAGGTGAGTCATACCGGGTATTCTGTTTTTTCGCTGATGGGCGCTGCCCTGTAGACAGAACCAGTCCTAACTACATCCCTTAGCGTCTCATTGCAGTGTGCCATCATTTTTTAAATAAGTTAATCTCTGTGTCCGTGCAGTGCTATTGAAAAGTAATTTACTTGAAACATTTTAACTTTTCGCCGTCTTTTCTGCTCTTTAAATAAACGAGCAAGGAAGACCGTATAGCTCGGTCAAAATTAGCTTTGAGCTCAAATATCATGACCCATGACCAAAATGACCCACTAATCAAATTTTCTCGAACATGTGACCAAGCCCAAATGTTTTCTCGTGCCCTAAACCCCTAGGATATAAATATTAAGTCCAAATGTTCTGAGCCGTTTTTTAGATAAAATTAGCATGACCCACAGTGACCCAAAAAATGACCCACTAATAGGATTTTCTTGAGCATGTGACCTAGCCCAATGATTTTCTCGTGCCCAAAAAACGTAGGTTACAAAATTTAGTTCAAGTCGTCTGAGCCGTTTTTAAAATAAAAATAGCTTGACACATAATGACGCATGACCAAAAATGACCCACCATTAGAATTTTCTCGGACATGTGACCTAGTCCAATGATTTTCTCGTGCCCGAAACTCGTAAGATACAAAATTTAATCAAAATCGTTATAGAAGTTTTTAGATAAAATTAACTTGACCCGCGTTGACCCCGAAATGGCCCACTAATCGGAAGTTCTCGAACATGTGACCCAGCCGAATAGTCGTCTCGTGCCCGAAAATGGTAGGATACAAAATTTAGTCATAATCGTTTGAACCGTTTTTTAGATACAATTAGCTTGACCCTGACCCATGGAGACCCAAAATGACCCACTAATCGAATTTTCTCGAACATGTGACCTAGCCCAATGTTTTTCTGGTGCCCCAAAATGGTAGGATAAAAAATTTCGTGAAAATCGTTAGAGCCGTTTTTAAGATAAAATTTCCATATATATATATATACAGTGGCGGACAAAAAAACTGCATCACCTGCGAAAAAGTGGAAAACGCTGCAAATAATGTTTTTCAAGTACAGGTATTATGGAAGGATGATATTTTTACGATAAAATACAGTTGTAGGCTTAATCTCAATTAAATTTTATTCGTATTTATAAATTATTTACGCATAATTATTTGGAGAAATGGAAAAAAGTGAAAAACGCAATATTTAAAAAATCTTGGAACAAAGTAATAGCTGCACAAATTCTGTAGTTAATGTAAATTCTACATAATTGCAGTCATATTATATATACTTAGATGTGTATTGTGTATACATGCATAAGGATCACTTAAGTATTTAGTAAATCCTCCACGAGCTGCGATGACAGCCTTGCTGTGGTCCAGCATAGAATATATCAACTTCTGAATGTAATCCTGGTCAATTTCATGCAACCAGACCCTAATAAGGCTTTCCTGCAGTTTTATCTTAGTAGCAGGCGTCTAAGCAGCAATTTTTGTACCCATTATATGCCAACAATTTTGAATGGGATTCAGGTCAGGACTATTTCCAGGCCATTCCAAAACTTTAATACCAGATTTTGTCAGATAGGCCGTCACCTAAATAGAGGAAATTGGGTGAAAATTACTTTTCCAATATCCTTAATGTTATGGAGATTAAAACTTGTAAATTAGGCAACAATATAATTCATGAATAAGTTAGATTGTACTTACCGATTTTACTGTATAGCAGGGTGCAGAGTCCTGTTGAAAAATACAATTTCTAGCACCTTTAAAAGGATTCTTAATAGCTGGTTTTAAACACTCCTCCAAAATCTCGGTATAAACAGATTCATTCACAGTTCCAGTAATAAGTTTCAGACGTCCAACACCTTTACTGGATACACATACCCAGACCATTTGGCTGGCTGGGAATTTTACGGTAGGCGATATGCAGTCTGGATGATAAGCTTCACTTTTACGTTTCCGAACATACCGCTTACCGTTTGATCAGGGCTGTAGCTAGAAGTAAACAATAGGGGATGCTCAAGAAAATGTAGGGGGGCTCATACTATTTTCTCTCTCTCTGACACGTGCACGCACAAACACAGATATATATGATCAAAGTATTATACAGAAAGGTAAATTAGTACATATTCATATCGTAGGCACTATGTTTCTTATTAAACTGTTTATAATAACTTTATTTGATGCTAAGAAAAGTAAAGGTTGCAGACAGGGATGTAATGGAGGATATACGGTGGATACGCCGTATACCTTCTGAATTATTTGAAGGAATACCGTATACACTCTTCTCAAAAACTATAGCATATACTTTTTAGGGTATACCCTATGCCTAAAGCCCTCTAGTTTTTTTACTACTAAATCACTGGCTGCAGAATGAAAATTTTCAGTGTATAATTATACTAGTGATAGTGAAATAATAAGTGATGATGTCAATAAGTAAATAAAAAGCTGACAGTTCCCCTGTTTCAAAAGAGTTGCAACCTTTAATTTTTTACTGACTATTCCCTACCCTTAAGGATTCTCAAGTTATGTCTTTATATGATAAAAAACATTAGAAAAATCAAGGGTGCTTTTGCATTTTTAAATTATTTTTGTGTCTAGTCAAAAGCTAAAACCACTTGTATTTAAAATGGCTATAACTCATTAGAATAACTTTGTTTTATGTTAATAATGGAAAACGCTGCAAAATGAAAAATTTCAGTATATAACTAATGCGAAAGTCAATGTTTGCATCAGCATAAGGTTGCTAATTCTGAGTATGTGCAGATAGGATGCGCGCCTATTGAAGCACTTATTTGCAGTTTTTAACCAATTCCGGCACAGTGGTCCCACTCCGGGCACGCCTAATTATAATTCCAAACTTGCATGCAGCACCAAGAATATTTTAATAAAATTTTGCTTCTATAATGAAAGCTTAAAATAAGGAGTTCATATTTTCTTGAAAAGTCATTTGTAAATTCCGGTGTCAGTCAGCAATTTCTCATTTTACAAGCAGACTTTGTCTGTGCCGGAAAGGGTTAAACAAATACTACAATTTAGTATTTATGTAAAACTGTAAAAAGCCCCCAAAACTAAGTTCAATTTTTTAACAAAGTTTCATTTGGATTTTTGAAACAGAATTTCATTTGGTGGCTTTGCCAACTTTCCCAGGGGGGGCTCAAAAATGTTCAGGGGGTGCTGAGCCCCCCCCCCCCCCTGGCACCCCCCTAGCTACGGCCCTGCGTTTGATCCATGTAGGTTGAACTTAGATTCGTCCGAAAAAATTACTGAATGCCACTGAGACTTTGTCCACGAGACTTGCTCTTTTGCCCAAGAAAGTCGTTTCTGCATCATTTTTATTTTGTAAGTAAAGGCTTTTTCTTTGGGCGATACGCATGCAAACTGCATTCCCCAAGGCGTCTTTGGATAGTTCTTGCGCTTAAATTAACACTACAGACTTTCTAAAATTCGACTTTTAAGTCAGGAGCACTTGCATGACGATTACTTAGAGACATTCGTTTCAGATACCGATCATCAGAATTTGTGGTCACCCTCTTTCGGCCCGATCCAGCCTTTCTCTCAACATTACCAGTTTCACGTTCTAATTTAATTGTCTTCCAAACAGTCGATTGATTGCAACCAGTTTTTTTAGCGATCACACATGTCTTATATCCTTCTTTAACTAAAGCAAGTATCACACAATTTTATTCTTGCTTCAATTGAACATACGAAGCCATCATTTGACCACTTAAAGATCAAGACAAATGACCGTTTTTCCCTTTTGCCGCACTATTTTTTAAAGTTTGATGACGAAATACTTCGTAAGGTGTATATTATCCCAATAGAAATGTAGAATTATATCTTATCTTGCTTTGCAGCAACTAAGATTACGTTATTTGAACGAAATAACTCATTAGCATTACAAAGTGCTAACTTTTCTAGGTGATGCAGTTTTTTTGTCCGCCACTGTATGTATATACACACACACTTTTTCCACGTATTAGAATATATACAGCCTGACGTATCGATTTAGATAAGTAAACCACTGTTTTTTTTATAGCTTTCACACTATATTTCGTTGCCAAGTAGAAGTGCGTACGTCCAGCTGTCCAGGAGAAAGACTATGTAAAGTTTTGGTCGTCTGTTGGGGCAAAACTGGGTACCCATGGTTTTAAATTGAATTCTGCAATGAAATATTTCTTCACCCAACAGATGGTGAAGGATGAATACAACGTACAGTCTGCAAAGAGTAGGAACATGAGGAGTGCAACGGATACAAGAAGTAAAAGCTCAGAAAGCCATTACATAACAACACTAAAAATTGCTTGAAAACCTGAAAAAAAAAAATTTAACTGACCTTAAAAAATGTGTATATGTTTTAAAGTTTGATTCATAATTTATTGAAATAAAGCTTTTTTGTTACTAGAAGTGTAAAAACTTAACTTCCCCTTAGTACCCGGTTTTACCCTACCACCATTATTCGGAGCTGTTTCAGATGGTCCTAGAAAACACCTTACAGTAAGTAGAGAAAAATTTTCCTTGTCGCAACAGTTGTGGTTTTTCAGTAGCCCAGATATCCTCAAACACTTTTGTGGGGTGTTTCTATTTTTCCACCCTTCTAGACTTTGCCAACAAAGGAAAACCGTTAGGTACCCGGTTTTACCCTACTTTCTGCTACTTAATTTTATTTGAAGTGTTAAAATCCTAACGTCATGAAAGCTCTCCAGATTCACTTAGATTTTAACACATAAAATATTAAATTAAGCCTGGATTTTAGAAATGGTTTTAAAACTAAACAAGAACGAAAAATCATGCTTCAAGCATAGATTATGTAACACTTTCCAACGCTTCCAAAATAATTTTACAAATCATACCGTTTAATAAGCTAAAAGATAACATCTAAGTAATCCGAATACTTTTATTCAGCCCTGTATAGGATCTATAGATTTGTATATATACTACATAGGATAATAAATTTTAGTTCAGTTAGGAAACACGTAGCACAGTTTAAAATTCTCCGTCTGGAGTTAAATAATACGGAAATGTGTTCGTGAACTTTTGTGCTTCCCTGTATAGGATCTACAGAATTTATACACACCACGTAATAGACAAAAAGCGAGTTAAAATTAAAATCGCTTTCAGTAACTTAAAACGCACTTCGAGGAATTATTGTTAACAGACAGCAGAGAATTCTTTTGTGTGTCCCTGTAAATGAACGATAACTGCTATACACACGATATTCTGTAGTAAGCCTCTTGTAATGCACCTCATATAAATTTCAATGCGTTTTAAATAGGGAAACATTATTTAAATAAACCGCAGACGATTTTTCTCCATAGACGTAATGTAACGGAATTATTTTGACTGTCCCTGTACAGTAAGTATAAGTGCTATGCACACCCTATTCCATGTTAAGCTTCTTCTAATGCACCTTAGTGATATATATAAATTTCAATGCGTTTAAAATAGTGAAACATTATTTAAATAAACCGCAAATGATTTTCCCCCATAGACCGCAATGTAATGGAATTCTTTTGAGTGCCCCTGTAAAAAAAAATTTAGTGCTACACACTTCCGTTGAAATAGGGAACATGCTAGAGATAACGACTATAACATATAAAAATTGCAGAGCAATCCGAGCATATTTACGGGAGTTAGAGCACGGACAGACGGCAGACGGCAGACGGCCAGACGGCCAGACGGCAGACGGCCAGACGGCCAGACGGCAGACGGCCAGACAAACCGAAGTCATAAACACTTTTCAACTAGGTTGGAAAGTGTTAAAAAGAATGACACATTGTTTAAGAAGTATAATACAGAAAAGGGAATTTTTATGACGAGAGATTTGAAAGATACGAAAGCATTTCACGTCCATAATTTGAACATTGGCGAAGTGAATTGGAGGTCTGACTGACCGACACCCTTAAGGATCATTCTGTTCCTCTTTTTTTTATGATACCAGTGTTTCAGAAACAAAAATTTCATGTGTTCTGAATTTTTATGATCATACAATTTCTTAAAAAGGTGCTCACAGTAGGCATTAGCTCTGATGACATTGATACATTTTTTAATACCTGAGGCCGCATGCGAAGCCTTCGCACTGCAATCTATGAAGTTATTTGCCGATACGATTTTTCGTTAATTTTTAAGTAACTACAATTTTTAATCGAACATCGTGCTTTAATAAAATGTGAGTTCACTACGTCAAAATCCTTTCGTATTATACCTCTTCCATTCTTATGCGTTTTGTATATTCGTAGAAAAAAGGATGTTGACATCAGAAACAATATATATTTACAAAACCCGCAGCTTTGTGTGAGTAGTTTTTGAACACACTATATTTGCACAAACACTATCAAGTATATAGTGTTTGTGCATCCACTAATATAAATTGTAAATTTAATTGATATTGATTATAAAGATATTACTAATAACAGTTTAGTAAAGTAATAAAAAGTTTCCTTAAAAATGCAACTTTAAAATTTATCACTCCTGTCTTTTTATATAAGGAATTGCTGATGATTTTTACATCACATTAAACGAGTGAGTGTGTGTTTTTAATAAATCAGTGGACCCGTGCGAGTTTTCTCACCGCAATATTTCAGATTATTTGATGTTAGGTTTTTCATTATTTTTAATTAACTCCAATTTTTAATAAAGCAACGTTTTTTAACGAAATGTGAATGTACCCTGTCGAAAGGTTGTTCAAAAACCTTTCGTATAATACCTCTGTAATCGTTGTGTGTTTTTGACTATGTATAGAAAAAGGGATGTTGACACCAGAAATAATATACAATATGATTTAAATTTTAGGTCAACTTTTGTCATTTTTATATACGCCAGTAGTATGAGCATTATCTAAATAGAGGTTCTAAATATTCTGATATCATCATCACCCAAAAGTGTCTGAGGTATGATAGCATCGTGACCGAAATGCAACTCTCACAGTCTATACACTTGTCAAGTGGCGTAGGAAATTAGTTGCATCCACCTCATTGTGAAGTTGATTTGTCTTATTTTGTGACGAGAAGAAAATGACCAAAAAATTAGTCACGGTGACTTCACAATGAAATCTGGAAGGCACAGTCACCTGAAAGTCATAATGTGAAAAAAACAGAAGTCCTTCTTTTTCATGGTTAGGTCAATTGTGACGATTGTGATATGACAGTGACGTCACATCGACTGGCTGTAGTATTGTTAGTAGTATAAAAACCAACTTCATTCTTTTTTTTCTCCGTTTTTTATGCTTTTGTACATACAGATTTCTTTTTTCTTTTTTTTTTAAATATCTCCTATCTGTATACTTTGGATATAAATTCCATGTTCGCATCTTTAAAATCTTACAGATACTGCAAATAACAGCATCAAAATCTTCTTTATAATACCTCTGTCATCGTTGTCGTTTTGACTATGCATAGAAAAGAAGGAACGTTGGCACCTGAAATAATATAAAATGTGATTTAAATTTTAGGTCAAATATTGTTATTTTTATAACCGCCTCTAATGTGAGCATCATATAACAAGAACGAAAAATCATACGCTCATCATAGATTATAAAACAATTTCCAACACAGCCAGAAAACTGTAACGAAACTTCACCGTTAAATAAGGTGAACGAAGATATGTAAGTAAACAGTTAAGAAAACATATAACACAATGAAAAATATAGTTTTCGAAATTACTTTCCACTATCAAAAAAATTGTCGAATTATTTTATGCAGCCCTGTATATGATCAATAGATATGGATATATAGTATGATAAAATTTAGTTCAGTTAGAATATTCACATTTAGCAATTTTCGCCAGTCGATGGAAATGCACTCGAAAGCTTTTGTACAGCTCTGCATATTATCTGAAGACTTTTGTAGACACCACCTATTAAGCTAAAAGGCAACTTAAAACTCACTCGCAGCAATTACCAACCGTAAACGACAATGTATCTTTTTCTTTGCGTAGCCCTGTATATGAATTTATTTATATTCCACAAACGTCTATTAGTCTACTAAATATAGTTCAGCAGGAAAATGCGTAAACATCACAATTAAAAAATAACCTTAAGCAATTCACTCCCATAGTCTGTAATATTTACGAATTCCTTTGTGTAGCCCTGTATATGATCAACCGAGTTTATAAGCACACACGTACTATGAACAAATTTAGTTAAACTTAAAAATGCTAACCAAAGTTGAAAACGCAATTATCACACATAGACTGTAAATATGGCACATGTACTGTAACCAATATATTTTGTGTGTCCCTGTAAATAAACGCAATGCACACAAGAGAGCAATTTATAGTGCACCGCAGTAATGCATACAATATTCATTATGTTTGAAATAGTGAAAAATCACTAAATTACACTGCAAACGTCTTTTCCCTATAGGACGATGTGTAACAGAATTCTTTTGTTTGACCCTGTAAATGAATAATAAATGCTTTGCACTCTATATTCTACAAAAAGCATGTTTTAATACGCTTCATAATTATATATCAATTTCATTATGTTTTAAATGACGTAGCGTCATCAAAATTCACTTGAAACGATTATTTC
This sequence comes from Maratus michaelseni, assembly GCA_963931845.1. NCBI lineage: Eukaryota > Metazoa > Arthropoda > Arachnida > Araneae > Salticidae > Maratus > Maratus michaelseni. Next base: position 57,594,610 of record OZ007596.1, read on the forward strand.
CCATTGACTGTAATGTAACGGAATACTTTTGACTGTCCCTGTAAAAAAACTATAAGTGCTACACACTTCAGTTGAAATAGGGCACATGCTATAATAAATGATAATAACATACAAAAATTTCAGAGCAATCCGAGTATATTTACGAGAGTAAGAGCACGGACAGACGGACAGATGGCAGACGGACAGACGGACAGACAAACCTAAGTCATAAACACTTTTCAACTAGGTTGGAAAGTGTTAAAAAAGAGGTTCCAAACATTCATATGAATCCTGATAGAACAGGCGGGGTGCCCTTATTTCAATTATTTTTAGGTGCGTTCGTAATTATATAAATACGTAGCACCTATAGTCGTCGTCTGGTCCGCCCTTTTGTCCGCATATAACAGCGCAAAAACTACCAAACCGAATGGTTTGAAATTTATATATATAATCGTTGCAGAATTTTGTCGAGTCATTTCAACTTTTATGGAAATCGAATCAAAACTTAAAAGGATATTAATAAAAGTTTTCTTCATTCTATTAAATACTATCATACGTAATCTATATAGTAAAAGCGCAAGTCATGTGACTGAGTAAAACAAATACGGGCTAACCACATCTTTTTTCATATGCCAAGCGGCAATTTTTATACAAAATTATTTTTAGGAATAAATTTTCATAAAAGTTACATTTTTAGAAAGATCATTAAAAAAAATTGTTTGCTTAAGAGATGAGTTACATTAAAAAATATATAGATTCTGAGATAACTTCAGTGAAAATTAGGTTAACAGGCGACTATCTCAATCCATTAAAGTAAATAAACAAAAGATTCATTCATCGTGAGCTATATAAATATTAAACCTTGGAGGTAATCATTCGCAAAACAAGATCTCCATCATGAAGTTTAAAGCGCTATCTGGTGTCGAAAAAAAAATTGCATCTGTAAACATGGCATACGTAATAATAAAAAAACTATACCAAGTACATAGTGTTTGACTGCTAACTAATTTGAATTAAAACTAACTTCGCTATTGATTATAAAGATATTATTAATAACAGGTTGTTAAAGTAATAAAACGTTTCCTTAAAACTGCAACTTTAAAATTTATCACTCCTACCATTTTATAAAACTAACAGGTGATGATTTCTGTGTCATATTAAAAGAGTAAGTGTGTGTTTTTAATAAATCTGTGGACCCGCGCGAGACATAAAATTTTAAGGTATGATTAACTGTTATACGAAAATTTATATCATGGATTTCTTAAATTAATGTATATTCATATCATTTGGAAAATTCCTTAAGCCTTTGAGAATATATGATTTTCTCCAATTTATTTTATGGTCAATTGAAAAGATAATTCCAGAAGACGAGCAGATTAACACATTTGCAACATTAGCTCATATCTGCGTGTATATCAGGAAATTCTTTTTTTCACAAATTCTAAATCCATACCGGAAATTTCTTTTGATTTCTTTTTTTTTTTTAATGTAATTACGAAACGTCTGTCATTAAATCCAGCAAAAGTTGTTATTAAAAATTTTTGGTAAGAATTTGGAATTTCTGAATAAAAAAGAAAATCCTGAAATACACGCTTATATGCGTTGATGATGCAAATGGGTTGAAGTACACCAAAAAGAATGATGTATTGTTTTCATTGAAATTCGTTCGAAAATCGTTTTTGACTGATTTTGAAATTTCTTATACAATCCACTGTAGACAATCTTTTTGGAATTCGCACATTGGCTGTCTACCAGAATAGATAGGATTTATTTATTTTTATTTCATTTAAGCAATGTGTTTTCCAATAATGAAACTATGTAAGTGTTAAATTTATTGCTCTTTTTATTACCTTGAATTAATTAAATAATAAAAAAAAAACTAAACTCAAATCTTCCCGTGGGTGGGAAAATTTGGGTATAACGTGTATTAACAAAGAAATATGTGTTAACCATACCTACGGTACTCCTCTATAAGTAAATTATGCATGCTAAGAAATAAAGAAGATATTTTAGAGTTGTTTTAATGAAATTTTTTAAACCTAAATCTTTGGTGAAGCAGCATGCATTGATTGCTTCAGTATAAACTGATAAGCCCGACATCTTCTAAAGTCTTTTTGAGATCATTCCCAAGAACGTAGCTAATGAGGGGTTCACCAGGGTTTGATTTTCTTCCGAAATGTTTGTCAAGATGACTATCAATACGGCATTAAATATCAATTACGACAATTAAAATTCAACAATCAACTACAATAAAAAAATCCTAAATCAAAATTATATACTCTAGAAACTTTTTTTTCTTTGATTCCGTCAGCGTGTTAAAAAGATGAATGTATTTTCTAAAAAGTCTTTAAAATTCATACAATTTTTTTGGAATGAGACTCAGTAAAAGCAGGATTTCCATGCTGCCAAACAAAAAGGCTAGAATATTCCAATATATTAAAAAGAGATATCCTATATCTCAATATCTAATGTCTGTATTTCAATATTTTTATTCTTCAAATTACCAATTTTACAATTAGACATCACACAAATCATGGTAAAAACGGTCCATAATCATAAAAATGTTAAACAGTTTCCAATAAAAACCGTCCTCATTACAAGCACGTTTTCGCTCCAGCCGGAGCATCATCAGTTGTAATTTCAGGCATACTTCCCTTTTCTATTTATTTGACTAGAGATTGACAAATTCCCTCTAATCTCATTCTTTCTTTCTCTTTCTTTTCCCTTCTTCCAACACCTTTTTTCAGCCAGAGTCTATTGTTGTGTGCGTCATGTCGTTGTGACACGTTGAAAATTTCCATTGCTCAATACTCAGAAGATCAAGCTAATCCTTTATGAAAGGGGTCTTGTGAATTGTCACTATTCAAGTGAGATAGTGCTATAGAGAAGGGTGACAGGTTGACGTGGTCAGCTGGTCTCTCACTTGTAGAAAAGGGATAATCTCCTTGGAATGTATTTGTTGTATTGAAGGCATTGAAGGCTCTCTGAATGAGTAGATAAGAATTGTAAAGTATTGTTCTTTTGGATACAAAGAACTGGGCCCCTACGAAATGCAATTTTTAGACTGGGAAGTAAAGGGATTAAAAAAGGTCGTCAATTAGAAGAGAGTATGGGGCGTTTCTTTCCCCATAGAAAAATCACAGTTCCCAGAAGGAAGGGACTGAGAGATATCTGGGGTTGCAAGAGGTTTTGGTTGAGGGAGGCGAGAGATAAGTTGGATGTGGAACAAGCTTGAGTGAGGTTGTCTTTGAGTGGACTTCAGAATCGGAGTTCGTCTGAAATTGTAAATTCACGGAATGGATATGCTTATCATTTCTGTTTCATTTTTACTTTTGTTTTCTTTTTTCAATGTGTTAATTTAAAATAAAGTTTTTCGTTTCAAACGATAAATGGATTTTATTAATTATATATACGACTGTCCACGTTACCACATCGTTACAGACTTCGAGTTTTAATGTGCCGATTTCAATATCCTCTCTTGTTAGAGCATTATGTAGGTCGTCGTAGTTCGCTATTTTTTCTATTTCCAGAGTTTCGAGTTAAATGGGGGTTATTATATTTCCAATCCATCCCTTTTCAGATCAATAAGAAATGAAATTGAAAAATATGAAAAAACACAGACAGCAGGAATATATAAAATCAATTACTTAAATAACAGAAATGAAAAAATATTTACATAGGTATAACAAAAAGGAAAATAGACGAAAGAAGGAAAGAACACATCAGAGATCTAAAATTAAATAAACAAACAACAGCCCTTGCGAGGTCAAATATAATAGCTCCAAATAAACTCGAAACCCAGGAAATAGAAAAAACAGTAAACTACGAAAACATACATAATGATCTAATAAGAGAGCTATCAAAATCAGCCCATCAAAAGTGTAACGACATGGTACACGCAATAATAGACTCGCTGGAAAAAAATGTTGGAAGAAGGGAAAAGAAACATGGTAATTAATAATATTAGAAGGAATTTGTCAATACCCAGTCAAATACGAAGAGAAGGGAAGAATGCCTGAAATTATAACTGATGATGCTCCGGCTGGAGCGAAAACGTGCTTGTAATGATGGCGGTTTTTATTGGAAACTATTAAACAAATTTATGATGACGGACTGTTTTTAAAGAACTTTTACCATGTTTTGTGTGATGTCTGATTATAAAATTTGTAATGTGAGGAATAAAAATATTCTAATATACATTCGTCAACTTGTATAACTGAAACTCTTGAAGAATACGATGCGGCTCTAATTCAAAATATCCACAAATTGGCAAAATAACCTTTTTGACCGCTTCTGAGAAGACATTTGTGACAAAAATGAAAATACATTTGTGAAAAATCTTCAGAAATCTTTTATTTGGTTGACACAAATGTTGATACACCGGCGAAGTACAATCAACATCAACGGAAACGAGATTACAATTTTCTTTGCAACGAACAAGGCTCAAATATTCCTTTTTCCTTGTAATATGTATGATTTATTTTAATTCACAAAACTAACTTTCAATTAACTTCAGCTCTTTTAAAGTATTGAAAAACAAATCTAACAGAAGATAATAGGAATAAAATTTTGAACATAACAAAACCCCCTCCGAAATATTTTTCTCGGTATACGGCCTTGTCATAGTATATTATAATACAAAATTTAATTAATGCCTGTTTATTACTTTTGAAATTAGAATACGCGCAATGTCAAAAATCATTGCGCGGAAAAAAGGACTTAAAGGTTGAATTTTCTCTTTAAATAAATATAAATCAACTTGCGTTTGGTTCTAATTGGAATATCGTCTTAATTTTTACACAAAGATTTCTAAAATGTTATTTTATAAAAATAAATAATAATATGTTTTCATTGTTTTGCATGTGTCAATGTGATTCCCCCCCTCCCCTCTTAAATATTACAACTATACTAATCACTGCCATTTTATATAAAACTTTAAGTTACCTCAATTAGAAAGCTGGAGATCTTGATGCTTCTGCTCACAGACCTGTAAAACATACGAGTTATTTATTTATTTATTTATTTTACAAAGTGCCACTTTAATGATCTAGAACCTTCTCACACTGAAATAATAAGAATCACGGTATAAACATACAAAAACAATTACATAATTCTAAATAAAAACAATGTTAGGTATTATAGAATAAAAAAACATATTTATACTTAATAACTCCACTATAACCAAATTACCCCATAAAATGATATTATCTTATTTAATTTAGTAAATATATGTGTGTTTTACAAACGTATCTTTTTTCAACTTAATATATATATATATATACATATATTTTTTTTTGTTACAATTTTTATAATTTTTTTTTATAATACCTTAATCTAGTTTTCTAATAGCTATCTATATTATATTAGAATTTTATTGTGTATTTGTATTTCACATATACATCTCCGAGAATAGGATGATTTACGGGATGAAAAAATCACCATTTGTTCGTTAGGATCTAATCCAAGGGTGTCGTAATAACATTTAAAAATTTAAATTACTTTCCAAAATATTAATATTTTTGTTATTTTAAGTGAAGTTTCTGTATTGATGGGAGTTAAGTTACTTCATAGTTGTGGGTGAAAGATATATTAGCGATAATAATGGCGAGAATAAAAATATTTACTAGGACTTCCCTCAAAGGGATTAGTCTGAGTGATATTGCTGAGAACATGGGGTTAACAATTAAGATATAAAGAAGATACAATATATGGAAAAGAGCAAATTAAATGATAGAATTACAAAATATCATATATAAATTCATATATACTGTTATGTTTTCATATATATTTTTTTTATAACATTTGGCAAAGCATCTCATTTTCTTAAGCGGGTATTGCTCAAAACTTAAAAAAAAAAAAAACGGATTTTTTAAAACGCCAAGCTTTTTAAAGTTTCGTAATCGGATTTGCAGCAAAGAGCGTATTTTATGAAGCGTAGTTTAACGCAAATTTAATTTCATTGATGCAACATTTTCTTTGTACCAAATATTTACATTTGAATTAAAAAATATTCCGTCTTGTTTATTTGAATAACTATTTATAGAAACTCATACACGTCAAACCACATTGATAACATGCTTTGCTACAAACCTGATTACCAAACTGTAGCCTAAATTCCTACTAAAGTACATAAAAAATCATTCGATGACTTCTGTAAAGATAAATTTTACATTAAATCTCCATATCGGCGAAATTGAAAAAAAAAAGATAATACTTCTTGACTATTTTCTAGGAGGCCCCCCTGCACCTTTACTACTTCAAACCCCAGATTTTTCTTCTGCCTGCCTGTCTGTATCTCTCTACAATCTGTTTGTTTCCCTATCCGTTCTTCTACCCATCTCGCTACCTGATTGACTCTCTCTCTCTCCACATCTCTCTACATGTCTGTATATTTATTTACTGGTCTCGCTACCTGCCTATCTGTTTCTCTAACCGTCTGCCTACCCATCTAACTACCCGTATGTCTAGCCGTGTCTCTATATCGTGTCTCTCTCCGTACCCATCGGTCTACTGTCTCTATACTCGTCTGTATACCCATCTCACTATCCGTCTCTCTATCTACCCTACTCTTTTCCCATCTCTCTACCCATCTGTCTATCCGTCTCTCTAACTGTCTCGCTTCCCGTTTTATTACCCGTCTCTCGACACGTCTGTCTGTCTATATACCCCTCTCTCTACCCGTCTGTCAACTCGTATCTGTGCTCATCTCTATACTTGTCTCTCTATCCACCACGCTACCCGTCTCGCAACCTTTCCCTCTGCATCCGGTCTCACTACTCGACTCGCTACCCCTCTGACAACCCTCTTTTTTACTTGTCTCGGTACCCGTCTGTCTATTCGTTTCGCTACCCGTTAGCTTATCTATGTCGCTATCTGTCTCTCTAACCGTCTGTCTACCCGTTTGTTTACACATCTCTCTACCTCTCGCCACCTCTTCCCAATATTTAAACAATTTAGTATACAGAAGCCGTTCATCTGTTATTAAATGCAAACAGGAGTAATTTATCTAATAAGAGTAATCAGATGCAACTTTCTAAATACATACATAAACCAGCATAATAATTCATCAGGTTTATTTCATAGTAGTTTATGTCATTTGGCAGTAAATATCAACTTCTTAAACTCGAACTGCGTCAAGCTTTTTAAAAAAGCCCCAAGCTCCGTATAACTGGGAAGGGAAAGTACCCTCAGGGCTATTAGATACATGTTATTAAGTTAAGTGAAAGTTTCGTAATCGGGTTCGCTGCCAATATGTCAGAAAGCGTGGCTTAACGCCATTTTAAATTAATTTCTGTAACTTTTTTTTTTTTTTTTTTTTTTTTTTTTGGGGGGGGGGGAAGGTTCCAAATATTTACACTTAAATTCAACCCCCCCCCCCCTGTTAATATTAATGTTGTTTGTATTATTAATTAATACTTTGGTGACAGAGCTTCATTCGAAACAAATGTAAAAGACTTCTACTACAGTTTTTTTCTAGGAGAAACATCCGTTATCGGGCCCAAAGCTAATAGGAGAATTTAATGTCATTATTGTTTGTAACTCTTATAGAGTTAAAAAAATATTGTTGCTAGCATTACTCTTGTTTGAGACCAGCCTGGTGTGTCTATCTGAATGGGGAAAAGTTCCGTATCATGTGCTGGTTGGCGCCATTGGGGGAAAAATTAAAAATGGTGCTAATAGGCAGTTTTAGCATCTTACCAAATTTTTCTAGAGAGTGGAAAAACATGTTTTTCAAATATTTACAAATATACATTTATTAAACCATGTTTTTGCGCCATCTTAAAAAATTAAGTTTGATGCTAAAATAAAATTTTATTGCCATTTTTGATATTTTAACAAGTAATAAAAATACATAACAAACATATTTAACAAAACTAAGAAACAGTTTTGTGATAAACAATTGTTATTGTCAGGGGGGCAAATTGTAAACAATTAATAAGCGAACTAAAAAATTACCGAAAATAACTTGTGGGAATCTCAGGAAAAAAATAACTGATATAGATAGCATTTAAAATCATAAAATGGAGAAGTGGTCCATATAAAAATGCAAAACATTATACGCCTGATATAAGTATTTTTGGTACTACTCTATTATCCCGTCGACCACTTTTCATAACAAAAAACTATCGCCACACTGTAATATTAAACGCCAAAAATGCAGTCCCATTTACTTGATGTCACAAGCATTATACGTGTTTGTTATGTCATCAAGTGGATTTTAATTCGACATTTGCGTGTATTTTTTATTATGTTTTACTGATTTATTAGTTATTTCATTAATTAAAATAACAATTGTGTCCTTAAAATCTTATATTTTATTTATTTATTTATTTTGATATTCCAATGGCAATGTTCTCCCGTTTATTTGGCGTTACAGTTTGGCGATAGTTTTTTGTAATGAAAAGTGGTCGACGGGATAATAGAGAATTACCGTATTTTTTTTTTATTTTTTTTTATATTTCCGAAAGCACAGATAAAAGGGTAAAAATCCCGGCACAGATGTCATATACTCACCACGTTGGCGCGATTTTTTTCCTCGCCAATTTGGCGAAAACTGTTTGTTATGTTTATTTCCTCGGTACTTCTCTATTATCCCGTCGACCACTTTTCATAACAAAAAACTATCGCCAAACTGTATGATTAAACGCCAAAAATGCAGTCCCATTTACTTGATGTCAGAAGCATTATACGTGTTTGTTATGTCGTCAAGTGGTTTTTAATTCGACATTTGCGTGTATTTTTCATTATGTTTTACTGATTTATTAGTTATTTCATTAATTAAAATAACAATTGTGTCCTTAAATTCCTATATTTTATTTATTGATTTATTTTGATATTCCATTGGCAATGTTCTCCCGTTTATTTGGCGTTACAGTTTGGCGATAATTTTTTGTTATGAAAAGTGGTCGACGATATAATAGAGAAGTACCATTTCCTTTTATTTTTTATTTTAATTCTATAGATTATTTTTTATATGTATATCAATATTTATTTATATCAAACTATTATTTATTTATTTTTATTTCTTTTTTAAAATAATAGAAGCTATTTCATTTATTACGTTATTTTATTTTTATATTAAAATAAAAATTCACGTGCTATTATTGCACGCTAATTTGTTACTAATATTCAAAAATAAAGTTTTCGCCAAATTGGCGGGGGAAACAATCGCGCCAACGTGGTGTGTATAGGACATATGTGCCTTGTTTTCATTTTACATAAGTTTTGGTACTTTCATGTTAACTTGGCGCAGTTGATAAATCGCCAAATATTGTTTTCATAACATCTTAATCTTTCATTAATTTCATTTAACTATAAACCTTTCACTCATTACATACATTACAATACATACATTACATACATACATGTATTTTACTCATTTAATTTAAAATACATGTATTTCACTAATTCCATTTAAAATACTAAACAGGAAAAGAAAATAAGAAGAATTTAATGCCACAAATCAAAACCTTTTATTTAAACATAAAAGAAATGTTTCTGATTTACACACGCGAAATAAAAAAGCTAGGCTAATGATGAGATTTGTGCCAAATCTCTAATACTAAGTTATTGCGGGGTTTTTTCTTTCAAACAGAAAAAATTCCAGATTAATTCTCCATTTTTATTAAATGGAAATATGCTTTATTGTGCTGATTTGATCATTGTACTGATATTGTATTTCACTGTGCGTGCATATTTTTTTGCTCCGTGTTACTTAATAAACTTTTGAAATCCTATTATTTACGAAAATCTCCGCTGGTGAAAATGACGTACGCACAAAATTTTCGTGACGTATGTACTTTAATTGTGCTTTTTTATCTATTTTTTAAATATAATTTCCAAACGGTTTGACATTTATTCTTGGTAATAAATAGACGTCGTTGTCACCTTTATAGGTACCTGCTGTAAAAATTTGAACGAAATCCGTTAAATATTTTTTGAGTTATGCTTGACGAAAGGTATTAATATCCATCGTAGCTATATATGGGGCAAAGTAATACTGCGCTGTGTATGAGTCTTCGTTGCACTCAGACAATTATTTTTTTTATAAACGCGATTTTCTCATTAAAAGTGAAAAGAAATATATTCAATTATAATAAATGGTAAAATAAATATTTTCGTTAAATTACATTTTTGAAGAAAATTTGAAGAAATATTTTTACATATTCTAGTTTCACGAACCAAAAATCGTCTGTTGACAAATTGATATCTAGAAATAGCTGGTTTTTAGGGTTTTCATTCATCTCACGAAACCCTATTACTCCCTCTCCGTTGTCTGTTCGTCACAGAGCCGTTCTCAGAATCTATATAACGTACAGAGTTGAAACTTTGTGTATATATAACTGAATACCAGCTATGAAGCTCAAAATATTAAAATTTGAAAAAATCGTATTATTTTAATAAATAGAGATTAAAAAAACCCAAAATTCTAACAGACTTTTCCTATTAAATTTAAACATTTTTCGTTATAGCAATTGCCAACAATTAAAAATCCACAGTAAAATTCTTTCAACAATAATTATTTTCTATTGAAAGATTTCCACGTGAAAAATGAAAATGAAATAAAAAAGTTTCACCAATTGAAAAAAAGATTAATATGACGTCATGTTGGTAATAAAACGGAAATTTTCAAACATTTCTCAATAATACAAGGAGTATGAATATGTGTATGTACAGAAATCAGATTAATATCACGTCATTAGAGAATTGAAAAAAAATTAATCTGACGTCATATCGGAAGTTTTAACGGATTTTTCAAATGTTTGAGAATAATACAAAGCGAGTATCAATATGAGTAATAGAGAATAGTAAATATAAGAGTTTGAGGAACGTATTGAATCACGATAAAAACCCGATTATGGAGATATTCGCATATTTTAACATTTTGAAGGTGTACAACATGTTTAATTTTGAAATTATTATTTTTTTAATATCGCATTTAGTCCACATGGCAGATATTATTTTGACAGAGTATAATAGCGGGCTTCGCCTACTATCGGGCTGGTTTAGATATTCGAAAAACCAAAAAAATGGACCGGTAAATTTTCACTTTATAAAAAACATGACTTTTTTTGTTGTTGTTGGTAAATGAAATTTATTTGAATTTATTAAAGAAAGGAGAAAGTGTTTTGAAAGGAATATTAAACGAAACCCTCTGAGCGATCTTCGATCACACTTACCCACTTATTTAGTTTTGAATTCAACCAAAGAGGTTGAATAAGTTTAACCTCTAAAGACTTATTTTCCTCTGCTCATAAAAATTGACGTCACGAAAGCATACGACACAACATGACCTCTCAGCCCCGTTTAAGACCCCTAGGAATTTAAGAAATACTTACATAGTAAATTCAGAAGAGCCAACAAGTGTTACAGTTTAAAAAAACCCGCATAGCATGCACAGTGACGTCACTGTGAGTCACGTACGTCACGTCACACCTGTGACCAAAATTCCACCACTTTGTAACGTCACGCTGTGACCAAAATGTGAACGTCTTGGAGATTTTAAGAAAACTTAAAATAAACTTTAGAACAACTTATGGCATCAAGAAAATTACTATTTGATAGCTTAAATAATTTTTGTGACGTTGCAATGACGTCACTTCAAGTCACATAAGTCCAGTCACACCTATGACCAAAATTCCAACACTCTGTGACTTCACAGTGTGATCGGAGAGGGAATTTGAAACAGAAACTCATAAAATATAGATTTGAATTATGTCATTTGCCTAAATCGTTAATAAAAACATTGTCACACACTATTTAAATAAATTGAGTATTTCCAAAATAAAATAATAAATAAATATCTGTATACATATATGAGGCAGATAACTTTTTCACAATTTTCATTACCATTTTCAAGAAATTTAACAAAATATACTATATAATACACAGGTAAAAAATCCTAAATAGAAATTTAGTAACGTATGAAAGTTTTAGCGGAAAGTAATTCAGAAATAGATCTCCCGGTCTAATAAAATTGTTAGCAATTTACAGGTTTGTTAACATTTTAAATGCAAACATTTTCATTTTTTTTTCTACTACCGCATGGAACTCATTTGCTAATTTTGTAATGCTAAAAATATTTCTTTAAAAATCTCCAATCTTTAATTATTTTGATAGGCCACTCAACCCAATCATCAGTTTTCTGGTCAAAAAATGAGAGCACAATTTTTGCGACGATCCAACACTTTCAGGATTTTCCTTAAACGGTATAATTAAGGTGGTTCTTAACTGACCTGCTCAACAACGCGAAGCTTTCTGGCATAATTTCAGACTCACTTTTAAACGCAAAGGCATAAATAGGGCAGGACGGCCTATGGAAGCAATTTGGATTCGAAATGATTTTTCATTTTTTTAAATAAATAAACTACTTATCGAGTTATAAGCAATTCGTGTCACGTGACGACCGGTTTTTCCCCTTTCTTTTACTGTCACGTCGGCTATTCGGTTCAAAACGCCGACTTTGACATTTTTTTCTGAAATATCTTCTTCTTTTAACAAAAAATGGAAAACTTTTCTCAATTACATAGTTTCTGAATAAAAACACCAGCCAATTTCATGCATTTCCGAACAAAAACGAATTAAAAATATGTCATAAACTATATGTCATTCCTATAGCAATTTATTCCAAACTGGCCAGTGCTTAGTAAGATATCACCTCTAGCCATATAAATTATAAAGCATTTGAAATATCTTTATTTAAATTATTTGTTTTATCTATCATATGCGGTAAGCTGTAAACATCTGCGAGGTGTTACTTTCTGGTTAAACAATGCTGCGCAGATCTTAATTGCGGATATTGGAAGCAGACGACTTTTGTCGTTCGAAGTTCGAATTAGAATATTTTCAATTTTATTCTTCTTCCAAAATGGCGGATGTGAACGAATTATGTGTCGAAGGATACGTTTTTGCACGTTCAAGGAGAGATATTTTTATTCAGAAAATGGAAATCATTGTGAAAAATTATTCTTCAAATTTGGACGTAATTAACATCCTAATCATACGTAGTAATATTTAAGGAACTGCTGTAAAATATGAAGAAAAGCATCTGCGTCGTTTGGCCTTGTTTTTGTTGAGTGCTAATGCAGACTGCAGACCACTAAACAGTAAAACACGACATTTAATTGTTGGAACGGAACAGACAATAAATATTATCTAGAAAAAACTTTTTTTTTATAAGGATTTATGTTCTAGATTTAAGAATTCCAATTAAAATATAAGTCCGAAAATAATTACAATAGCGTTGGCGTGTTATGATATGTATTCGTCAATGCATTTGTAATGTTTTTGTACCTAATTTACTTGAAAAACACTTGTATTACTCGGATTACTTCGTTGATGCCATAAAAAATTACATCTGCTAAAGAAAGGTATGTAAAAATTTTATTTTTTCAATCTATATGATTAAAATATTTAACATAAAAAAAAAAACAACATTAGCAAAGCTTGAAATTTTTTTGTTGTTGTGTATACTAGTAAGAATTTAAATATTACCCTGCTAAAATATTTTAATTATCAAAATAATAATAATGATACATAATCTTTAAGTAATGAATAGCTGTAATATAATAATTTTATTTTTGATTTTCTGCTTTGAATTACACTACTCACTATTTTGATTCCTAAATGATTTTGATAAATTTCAAAGTATTCATTTAACATCTATACTTTAGTATATAAATTTAAAAGTATGTAGGATTATTGTGATCAGTATGATTAAAATAAGCTTGTTACTTACAATTACCCTATAATTCAGTAAATAAAATAATAATGATAAACCGATGTCTTATTACGCTTGGTGGTTAGACTGCATTTCTACACTTGATAAACATTAAAAGATGAATAACTATTTGATATTAATATTAGATTTATTATTTTTTAATTGTATCATATAAATATGATTATCTGTATTGTTAAAAAAATGCAAAATAGCATCCTTAATGCAAAATATCAGTAACGTTCACTAAACTGCCTTCTAAAACTTATATAATAGATCTCAAATCCGGTTGTATTCCGGATATACTATGTATTATGGTATCAGAATCACAGCAAATGTTACTGTGGTTCTTGCCCTGTAATCAGACATCAAGTCAGATAGATATCATGTCATCGGCGTCAACATGTATTACTATTGATGAATCGTAAATCAATAGAAAATTGTACATTTTCTTCCCATCATATGCTAACTAGAGTGGCTGCGGTGCAGTGGGTTATCAACAAAAAATGATCGGTGTTTCTAAAAAATAATATATTGCAAAACTTATTACTTAAAAAACATTACAATTTCATAAATATATACATAATTTATAAATCAATTAATAATGGTAAAAAAATAAGCAAAATATTGTTTTTATTTACCAGTCAAATACTGGAGTAAACGTAATTAAAACACATATAGTATTTAAAATAGAGGTCCCATGCATGATTTGTAGCATATCTTATTTTGAAGGTTAAATTTTTGCTTTTCTCTTATTAAATAGGGTAGATGTGCCAGTAATGGACACCCTTAAGGAATTTCTTTAAAAATTATTTTTTAATTAATAGTTATAATTATTATAGTCCACTTTTTTTAATATTATATTAATCTATCAACAATATTTAATCATGCTCATAGTCACATTTCCCAATGTGGATCAAAATTTAATTGTAAATAACAGAAATAAATCAAAACACCCTAAATTCCAGTAATGGGCCACCTCTCTTCCAGTAATGGGCCACCCAGTAATGGACACCCCACAAAAAATAATAGGTAATTGATTTTATGATTGTATTTAAAACCAGAATTTCATGAAAGCATATTAATGAAATAGAATAGTCATTTTAAAATAAATTTAACAATTAGGATATCAATAATTAATAAAATATTTATGAGAATAATTCACTGTTTAAATTAATTATTGTCACTATCACAAGATCAATATTTTAATTATTTTAGATAGAAGGTTTAAAATACTAACTTTCAAAGAATTATATCTATCAAATTATTAAGTCATTGAGGGGGGGGGAGGGGGTTTAGAAGGGTTAGTTTAACAAAAGAAAAAGATTTTTTTTTTAAGTGTCTTGAAGTACCAGTGCATGGAATCATATTTCTTTTTATTCTTAACAGTTAAACTTCCTAAAACTGCTTTATATATTACTTTTAGCAATTTGTATAAAATATATCAAATAAATGAAAGTGTAGGTTGAATGTTTTTTAAATACTAAATAAAATTATTTCAAAATAAAATATCAGAACTGACATTTGAGCCCCCTGATCTGCAGATTTACTACTTTCATTGCTACTATAAATTTAATATTATAGGGATTTTTTATGTATGTAGTTCTTTTGTCAGAGCTGAATAATGAAACATTTAAGACAGAAAATAAATTTTTAAGCACTCGTTATGACTTAAAAATTTGTCTTTTTTTAAATGGGGAAAGTGTGAACCCCATGAGCCCCTCATTTTCCCATGCCCTTAAAGATTATTGTCTGCTTCCTGTGGGTGTTAGTTGCCACATGGGTGTTGTTGCTGATGGGTGTTAATTGCCACATTATAAAATATGCAAGGTACGGTTTACAAAAAAATAATTTGATAGCAATCTAAAAAAAATTATTAATTACATGAAATTAATAAAAAAAATGTATTATTACAGTCTGGTAAGTAAAATTAAAAAATTAAAATTTGACTACTTAGCTTTTCAGTTAAATAACAAAAATATATGCACTATGAACATTACTGAAATTGCTTTTTCAGTAATGTCAACATGGGGTGTCCATTACTGGAAATTGACTAATTAAGCATTCCAGTAATGGGCCATGGTCCTAAAACCTGAAAAATAAATGAAATTTTGTAAATTGCCATTAGTATGTAAAATTCAAAGTTTTCTATTATTGTCTAAACAAAAACATGCAATTTTTTCAAGAAAATAAAAAAGATATCAGTTGTTTAAGTGAAGCCAGCTCTTAGCATGTTCATTAAGATTTTCACAGAAAATCTGTGGAACTGTGAAACATTATTTTCTGCTTCCTGATTGGTTTGATTAAGAGTGTCAACAATAACCCAGATTATAAAACAAGCAAGGAGGAATTATGAAAAAATATATAAAAGGCTAAATTTTTATTGGTTATTTTTTTATAAATCAAAAACTTTGAAAGTGGCCCATTACTGGAAGGGGGTCCATTACTGGCACATCTACCCTATATAATATACTGTTTAAAACCTATTGGAATATTTGATAAAAGGTATTTTTATAAATTTAAATGGTTAAAGGAGAGAAAGAATCCCCCCACCCACCCAAAAAAACAGGGCAAAGTATCAGTTTTTTAAAATTATGAACTCAAATTATATAATATATAATTTTTTAACGTGGTTAAAATGTAAAATCTACCACTTTAATCTATATATATAAAAGAAAGTCATTTCTGGCTAGATGATCAACGCACAGCCAAAACTACTGAACCTACAAAGACGAAACTTGCAAGAAAAATACTTCTTAGTATGTACAGGCGCACTAAGACGGGATTTTCAAAAATTCCACCCCTAAGGGGGGTAAAAAGGGGAACAAACTTTAAAAAAATTCCTTAAAAATCGGGTATTATAGTTACGTGACAAATGATAACATATTTTAATGTATTTTTGTATGCTGAATCGAATGGTATCAATTAAATACTCATAAGTCAAATAGTTCTTGAGATATTGCACATTTTTTCTAATTTGGCGAAGTCTTTGACGTCAAAATCTAACAATTCTAACAATACAAGTGAGAATTTCTAAAAATACGTCCGTTACTATAGCAATGGAAGAAAGTCAAATTAAATCTTTTTGTTTATTTTTGCAGATAGAAACATTAACTGCTCAATTGGGAATTGAATATTTTTCTTACGGATATTTAGTTAATTGTGTATTATTATTATTTCTACAAAAGTCACGATTTTAAATAAAATGTGATTGCTAAAATAAAGGGTACATCTCAATTATATCGTCGACCACTTTTCATAACAAAAAAAAAAAAAAATCATCGCCAAACATGAACTCCATTGGAACATCAAAATAAATAAATAAAATAAAATAAATTCGGAAAAGCCCCACTCACCAAAGTGTACAGTAAGTTTTAACACAAAAAATTACAATATATTAATGAAAATAGAAAAAAATATATTGGATATTTATTTATTTACATTATTTTTCTTAATTATCCTTCTCGGCTGGTGAACAAATGTTTATGACGTCAGTTGAAATTGATCTATTGCACTTAACTATGAAACGCAACATTTTTACAATGCATTTTTCTTTTAATTTCATAGAACAGCCGTTTAAGGACGCAATTTTTATTTTAATTAACGAAATAACTAAAATATCAGAAAAAAAAAATGAAAAATACAGGTAAATGTCGAATTAAAAACCGCTTCATGACATATCAAACATGTTTAATACTTCTGACGTCAAGTGAATGGGACGGCATTTTTGGCGTTAAATCTTATAGTTTTTTTTATGAAAAGTGGTCGACGGGATAATGGAGAAGTACCAAATAAAGTATCGAAGGTCTTATAAGTATTATGTATTACTTCTTTATTTGTTTTCAGTCTTCAGCCATGTTTCTCTTTTACTTTGGGTAGTTATTCATACGATTTCGGGCTAATTTTCCGCAATCGGATACCTCGCCAATTGGCGTATTAGCCACAATGTTGAAAGCATCGTTTATGTTTGAAGCGAAATCTTCATGATGAATCCTGTTACAGGAAATCATATCATCATCTTATGTCGGTGCCACTAATCTCAGGGAAGGTGCAGGAGCGAAAAACGTTCTAAAATTGCAATTTTTTTTATACTGACGGAGCTAGAAATTTGAAATTTGGTATTGTAGTTACTTATAAGATGTAAATGCTCTCTAAGAATAAATAAAAAAAATCGAAATTTAAAAGGGTCAAATGAGCGAAAAGCGTTCTAAAAACATTCTAAATTACAATTTCTATGAAATCTCTGGAACTACAGAACCGATTTCAAAATTGATGGTGGCAAATGATGTTGACAATCTCTGCTCCAACAGCCTCTTTAATAAAAAGCTATGCGTTGCTGAAGACTGGGTTTTTCGCTAATTGTTGCCACAGATTAATCACGGAAAATGAAACATTTGAAGTTACTGAAAAAAAATAATAGGACGGAAATTATTTGTCAGAAAACTGTTAGACAAACTGGGTTTGAAAGGCAAAAAATGTATTTTTCTTGATATAAAATTCAAATCTAATGATTATGCCGTTTTTCAAATATTGAATTTCAAAAATTACGAAACTTCACAATGAAGTACCATAGCGAAACCTTCATGCGTAAAAAGATAATGATAAGGGCGACGTGTCCTGACGTGTATATTGGCTATAGCACGAGTCACAAATTATAGTAGCCTTATTATTCTGTTAAAATATAAAAGTGAATTATGAAATTTCAATATTTTGTTTGATTAAAAGTTCGTTAAGAGAAATTGATCAGCGTAGTGGGCGTAGCTTGCTAGTGTTTTATAATAAAATAATTTGTCTGTATTTATTCATTAAAATTTGTCTGTGTTTTATAATAAAATAAATTGTTTCATCTATACTAATATTATAAAGGAGTAAAGAATGTTTTTTGGTTTGTTTGTTTGTTGGTTTGTTTGTTGTTTGTAGGGGGTAATTTCTGGAACTACTGAAGCGATTTCAAAAGTGATGGTGGAAAATTGATGGTGACAATCCCTGCTCCAACATAGGCTATATTTTATGTCGGTGCCACTACCCACAGGGTTGTGCAAAAGCGAAAAACGTTGTAAAATTTCGATTTTTTTATACTGAAGGAGCTAGAAACATGAAATTTGGCATGGTAGTTTCTTATAAGATGTAAATGCTCTCTAAGAACAAATTCTAAAAAAATCGAAATTTAAAAGGTGTGAGATAAGCGAAAAGTGTTCTAAAAACATTCTGAATTACAATATCTATGGAATCTTTGGAACTATAGAACCATTTTCAAAAGTGATGGTGACAGTCCCTGCTCCAACATCGGCTATATTTTATGTCGGTGCCACTACCCTCAGGGGGGTGCAGGAGCGAAAAACGTTCTAAAATTTAGATTTTTTTTATACTGAAGGAGCTAGAAACATGAAATTTGGCATGGTAGTTACTTATAAGATGTAAATGCTCTCTAAGAACACATTCTAAAAAAATTCGAAATTTAAGGTATCTGACTACGTTTAAAAAGTGGTTTTCGACCAAAATTGTCAAAACGATTTTATTACATTTTATTAAAGCCCAGCGTTGTATCTTTCCAAAACTGCTTTTATTTTTATTGTACAATAAATAGAACCGGAGTTGTAACGGTTTTTATACTACTCAATAGCTGTCACTCAAACCGGAAGTACTGTTTAAAGGACCGGAAGTACTAGTTAACGGTACTAACTGGTAGGGGGAAAGCAAAATTATGGCCTTCTAGAAATAAACAAAGGCTCAGTTCTTAAAAAATGTACATGGCTCATAAAAACAGTGAAGTTTAGATGCATATTACTGTGCAAATTTTTGTAGTAAAACATAAATCTAAACTTTAAATGCATTTTTTGGAAAATGTAATTTTGGGTGAAAATTCCTTACGCAAAACATGATTTCGCAAAAAATTATTAGAATATCACTATGAAATTTAAATCGCATGTTATTTACACTATTGGGAAGGCAATGAACTAAAGATTTAATTTTAGAATAAATATTTTTTGTTTTATGGATGTTTTCGTGGAAAAACATAGATGATTTTTATGAAAATCAGCATGTAAAAAGGTGCGATGTGCTATAAATTCTGAAACATTTAAAATATCTCTTAGATTTTAGTTCATTGCCTTCACCAATGTCATAAGTATGAAGTGTAAAAAGGAAATTAAGATACATACAATATATTTTTCTATAGCGTGTTTTGCGTATTGGGCCATATTTCGCTAAGTTTTACCACAAAATACTCCATTTACCAAAATTTCATGAATGAATGAAATATTTTTTGCTTTTTTTCACAGTTTCTAGTCATAATATTAATAAAAATAAGTTCAAAAAATAATTAAATAGCTTTTTTGGAAAAAATTGCTCCGTACGTAGTCAGGCACCTTAAAAAGGGTGAGATGAGCAAAAAGCGTTCTAAAAACATTCTAAATTACAATTTCTATGGAATCACTGGAACTACAGAATAGTTTTCAAAACTGATGGTGGCAAATTGATGGAGACAGTCCCTGCTCCAACATAAGCTATATTTTAAGTCGGTTCCACTACACCCAGGTGGTGCAGGAGCGACAAACGTTCTAAAATTTAAATTTTTTTTTACACTGAAAGTGTTAGAAACATGAAATTTAGCATGGTAGTTACTTATAAGATGTAATTGCTCTCTAAGAACAAATTCTAAAAAAATTCGAAATTTAAAAGGTGTGAGATGAGCGAAAAGCCTTCTAAAAACATTCTAAATTCCAATTCCAATGGAATCTCTGGAACTACAGAACCATTTTCAAAAGTAATGGTGAAAATTGATGGTAACAGTCTCTGCTGTAACATAGGCTATATTTTATGTCGGTGCCACTACCACAGGGGGGTGCAAGAGCGAAAAACGTTCTAAAATTTCGATTTTTTTTATACTGAAGGAGCTAGAAATTTGAAATTTGGCATGGTAGTTACTTATAAGATGTAAATGCTCTCTAAGAACAAATTCTAAAAAAGTTCGAAATTTAAAAGCGTGAGATGAGCGAAACGCGTTCTAAACACATTCTCAATTACAATTTCTATGGAATCTCTGGAACTATAGAAACGTTTTCAAAAGTGATGGTGGCAAATTGATGCTAACAGTCCCTGCTGTAACATAGGCTATGTTTTATATCGGTGCCACTACTACAGGAAAAAAGGGTAAAAGAGTGAAAAACGTTCTAAAATTTCGATTTTTTTTTTATACTGAAGGAGCTAGAAACATGAAATTTTGCATGGTAGGTACTTATAAGTTGTAAATGCTCTCTAAGAATAAATTGAAAAAAAAATCGAAATTTAAAAGGGTGAGATGAGCGAATCGCATTCTAAAAACATTCTAAATTACAATTTCTATGGAATATCTGGAACTACAGAACAGTTTTCAAAAGTGATGGTTGCAAATTGATGGTGACAGTCCCTGCTCCAACATAGGTTATATTTTACGTCGGTGCCACTAATCCCAGGGTGGTGCAGGAGCGAAAAACGTTCGAAAATTGAATTTTTTTTATTCTAAAGCAGCTAGAAATTTGAAATTTGGCATTGTAGTTACTTATAAGATGTAAATGCTCTCTAAAAATAATTTTAAAAAACTCAAAATTTAAAAGGGGGAAATGAGCGAAAAGCGTTAAAATCATTCTAAATTACAATTTCTATGGAATCCCTGGAACTACAGAACCGATTTCAAAAGTGATGGTAACAATCCCTTCTCCAACATCCTCTTTAATATAAAGCTATGCGTTGCTGACGACTGGGTTTTTCGCTAATCTTTGCCACAGATTAATCTCGGAAAATGAAACATTTGAACTTACTGAAAAAAATAATAGCTTGAAAAGTATTTGTCAGAAAATTGTTAAACAAACTGGGTTTGAAAGGGAAAAAAATGTATATTTCTTAATATAAATTCCAAATCTAATGATTATGCCATTTTTCAAATATTGAATTTCAAACATTAGCAAATTCCACAATGGAGTACCATAGTGAAAAGATAAGGATAAGGGCGACGTGTCCTGACGTTTATATTTGCTATAGCACGAGTCACAAATTATAGTAGCCTTATTATTCTGTTAAAATATAAAAGTGAACTATGAAATGTCAATATTTTGTTTGATTAAAGGTTCGTTAAGAGAAATTGACCAGCGTAGCTTGCTACTAATAAAATAAAACTAACATGCTTTTAAGCAAGCTAGCAAGCCCCGAAAGCGGGGTTTTCCTAGCCAAAATGGCGCAAAACAAAAATCACGCCAACTCCGGTGCGTCTACGATAGCTGTTCCTTTTAAAGTAAGATCAGATGCTAGTAAATTCATATTAAAAAATGTTAACAACTATATATAATTTGTTTAATTTGCTATCTAACAATTAACACATGGGATTACTAGTAGATCACCATTATTAAATTTAAGAGATTAAAAAAAAAATCTGTTGTATATTTGCAAACTTTTTAGTTGTATCCATCCCAAAACTTTCTTATATATCATACATGTCAATACTGCACCTCAAAACCCTTGTGACATACAGAAATCTACAATTTTAAAGCTACGTTTTAAAATTTTTGTACAGGTTTACATAGTTTGCGCTTCATCTCGCCGTGCAAACATGATGCAATCGCGACCTACGTTATACGTGAGGTCATGAAAGCTTGTGAGGTCATGAAAGTCATGAAGCCTCCGTGTATTACGTAGGTCGCGATAAAATACTTTATATTCATGGAGGAAAATTCATCTTCTGTTTCCCGAATGACGTCATTTTCTTCATAAGAAACATTTCGTTTTTCATATTACTTCTTATGATATATTATTTTCTGTTATTTTATTTACATAGATCACTTAATATTATTTCTCAACAACGTAAAAATATACATAATCGTAAAAAATATACTGCTAATAACCGATTAGTTATAGCATGTACTAATTAATGCTATACCTAACTTATGCTTCGGGGTCCATTTACATATTAGAATTTTAACAAACTTTAAAATTTTCATTAACATCTAATTTTCACATCATATATGGATTCTATGGCAAATTTTACCATCGGATACTTAAACAGAAATCATTCGGTCAGGTAGATTAAAAATTATGCAGGTGTAAATTCCTAATGTAGACTCCTAATTTTACATTCATTTTTAATCGTTGCAAAACAGAATGCATTTAAGCGTAACTGAAAAACTACTTGGTAGAATAACCTGTAATTTAAGATTTGTATATTCGAAACTTTTAAAAATCGGTTTCTGTTAATTTTTTTATACGTCAGAATACATACTTTCTTTCGAATATTAATATATTGTTATGAATTTTGTACATATTCCAATTTTTTCATTGTGAAATTGCAGCATTATTTAATGTTTTTCCTGTCGAAAATTATGTAACTCAATGCAAAAGGCCTCAGGTGCTTTGCAAGAAAAACAACTTTACAGCATCGTTTTTATAATGGAGTTCTATGGAAAATATCTCCAAGGAATGGGTTTATCGCCAAGTTGGCGATGGTTTTGGCGACTTATTTTTGTCGCCAAATTTGGCGATATATCGCAAAATGTCGCCATGTTCGCGACGGATTTGGCGACTTTTTGAGTAACCACTCCTCATACCTGTACATTGGGATCCTTTCTCGCTTGGGTTCTCTATCGAAAGTTGAAGTAATTTCTGGTAAATTCTGGACATCCGAAGCTCTCGAAAATTCTGTAAAGATCTCTAAAACCTATATAAGGGCCACCTGGGACCTCCACCAGTTCAGTTCAGTTGAGTTCACTATCAGCTGTGATTGAATTCACACGAGAGGCTTTTTATTTGAGACTGTGTTGTCTATAAGCGATTTCGTATTGAACAATACGCTATATTGTGCTGTGTGAAATTTTGCTGTGCTGTTATTAGATTTGAAGATTACTGAATATTTGTGTCATTGTGAAGATTCTTGTGTTTTACCGAACTGTTTGGAGTAAATAAAGCCTGTTGATTGTTCTTATATATTGGCATCAATCCTTTCGTACCCCGAGCGCACAACATTTTGGTGTCAAGAAGTGGGGTTGAATGCCGATTACCAGAAGAGCAATGAAGGATCAACTGAAACAATTATTGGAGAAATTAGGATCCATGGATGAAAAAATGACTGCGAACCTTGGCGAGATGAAAGAAGAAATAAAAAAGGATATGTCAACCAACCTTGGCGAGTTGAAAGAAGAAATGAAGAAGGAAATGTCTGAGAATCAGGCTGAAATGAAGGAAATGTCGGAAGAAATGAAAAAGGATATGTCAACCAACCTTGGTGAGTTGAAAGAATTAATAGATAATAAAATAACACCTTTAAATGAAAGAATTGACAGCGTGGAAAACAAATTTGAAGGATGATTTCAAGAAACAGAAGAAAATGTTCAATTGACAGCCAAAACCGTAGAAGAAAGAGTAGAAGAAAAAGTTCAACAGATCGCCAAGACCGTTGCAGAAAGCATAGAGAATGTAAAAAAAGATTTGGAAAAAGTCAAGAAACAGAAGTTAACTGCCGGAAACTATTCCGAAGATATCAAGTATTCAGATATGCTTTCTCGGGCTTTTATTAAACTCTCGACCTATGACGGAAAATCCTCATGGACAGTTTTCAAGACCCAATTTGGGATCGTAGCGGATGCCAACGGATGGGATTCATAGACAAAGGCTTGCCAGTTAGTTGCTTCTCTACGTGCTGATACTGCCGACGTTCTACAGACTTTGCCTGCAAATGAACCGCTGGATTTTGAAACGCTCGTCAGTGCCTTAGAATTGCGCTTTGGAGAGAAATGCATGAAGGAATATAGCAGACTCCAGCTCAAAACTCAACAGCAGAAATCCACTGAATCCCTGCAAGAACTTGCTACGGATGTCGAGAGACTTTCACATCTTGCTTATCCTGACTGTCCGACTGAAATTAGAGAAAGTTTAGCTCTGCAACATTTTATCGATGGTGTGCGTGACTCTGAGATCCAGAATGCACTCCGGATTGCAGATCTCAGTTATTTAAAAGGGGCTTTAGTTTATGCCCTGAAATTCGAGGCAGCCCAGCAAGCTACAAGGAAAGATCGACACTTTGTGCGAGCAGTCAACATGCCTGAGACGTCGGATAGAGCTGTGGAGCGTTTACAGCAGATGAAGGACATGATGAAGGACATGATGAGACAGATGAACTCCTTGATGGACAACAAACCTGACAGAAAGATCAAGTGCTGGAAATGCGGTGGAGAAGGCCATATTCAAAGAAACTGCCCAAAACGACCAGCACAGAAGGTAATAGCTTCCCACGAACGGCGGAGAAGGAAAACTAATTAATGGCCATCTCGCGGGGCGGAGGTTGCCAGATTTTGAGAAGCCCCATTATCAAGTGTGTCAAATTTCTGCAAGAAGTTGCGGCGAGAACGGAGTTTTTACAGTCGAGCGTGTGAATGATTTGCCCTGTAATATGATCATCGATACAGGAGCCAATGTGACTATCGTTCGGAAAGATCTAGCTCTGCGGCTGAAAGAAAAATCCCTCTGCACCCCGCCCCGTGTTTTCCTTCAAACCGTGACCGGGGATAAGATCGACATACATGGAAGAATGAAATTGAAAATAAAGTTTGGGAACGCCACTTACCATCATACAGTCTATGTGGCCGATATTTCAGACCCTTTCATACTCGGACTGGACTTTTTAAAAGAGCATGGATTTACACTGAATTTTAAGAATAATGAGTTACGCTCTGCTCAAGAAGATGTCACTATTTTCAAACTTGGAAATGAGTCCGGGTCTATTCAACGGATCACAGCCAAAGCAGATGTTATCATCCCTCCTCGAACCGAAATGATGATACCTGGATTAACTGGAAACGAAAGGATTTTCCAGTAAGGCTGGACTGGATATCCTGAGAAGAGCCCAAAGGGAGTGCTAATAGCATCAGCGCTGGTAGATCTGTCGAGAGATGTGATACCCGTGAGAATTGCGAATGTAAGTGAAAAGTCTAGAATTATCCAGAAGGTTGAAGTGCTTGCAACCTGTGCTCCAGTCACCTGTGTATGCAAACACCCGAGCTTGATGTTGTCGGAGCCGCCTACAAGTTTAACACCTGTAATTGGACGAAATGAGAATTTATCTCCTGAACAGAGACATGCCGCAGAAAGATTGTTCCAGGAGTTTAAGGATGTGTTTTCACAAAACGAGAGTGACTTAGGTCGCACTTCTCTGACACGTCATAGAACTGATACTGCCGACCATCCACCGATTAAAGAGGATCCAAGATGCTTGCCGTTCGCAAAACAAGAAGAGGTTTCTAAGCTCTTACAAGAGATGCAGGATACTGACATCATCGAACCGTCATCAAGTCCGTGGGCCTCTCCCATCGTGTTGGTCCGAAAGAAAGATGGCTCCACAAGATTTTGTGTGGATTATCGTAAACTTAACGATATCACGAAGAAGGACAGCTATCCTCTACCAAGAATAGACGACACGCTAGGTACTCTTTCAGGACATAAATGGTTTTCCACACTGGATTTGAAGAGTGGATATTGGCAAGTAGAGATCCATCCTGATGACAAAGAGAAGACTGCATTTACTACTGGACAAGGACTTTGGCAATTTAAAGTTATGCCGTTCGGGCTCTGCAATGCTCCAGCAACGTTCGAGCGCCTCATGGAGACAGTGTTAAAAGGCCTGACTTTTGAAGCTTGTCTCATCTACCTAGATGACGTCATCATTTGTGGCCGCTCGTTTGAAGATCATCTTGGAAATATTCGAAAAGTGTTAACGAAGCTAAGAGCGGCGAATTTAAAGCTGAACCCTCTGAAATGCAAGTTCTTCCAACGCGAAGTAAATTATTTAGGACACGTCATCTCAGCTGAAGGTGTTCGAACAGATCCTGAAAAAGTGTCTGCAGTAAAGAACTGGAAGCGTCCGGAAAATGTCCATCAGTTGCGAAGCTTTCTGGGACTATGCACTTATTATAGAAAGTTTGTCCAGGGGTTCTCCAACATCGCAAGACCATTGCATAGGCTCACTGAAAGCAAGCAGAAGTTTCTATGGACACAAGTATGCGAGAATTCCTTCCAGCGGCTGAAAGAAGCTCTCACATCATCTCCAGTCCTTACCTATCCACACCCCGACAAACAATTCATTGTGGACACGGATGCCAGTAATGAAAGTGTCGGCGCTGTACTTTCTCAAGAAATAGATGGCCAAGAACGAGTCGTAGTATACTGGAGTAAATGTTTATCAAAACCAGAGCGGAATTATTGCGTCACTCGTAAGGAGTTAATAGCTATAGTGAAAGCCATAGAACACTTCCATCACTATCTCTATGTCAGGAAATTTCTCTTTCGTACTGATCACGCATCCCTAACATGGCTGATGAATTTTAAGAACCCAGAGGGCCAAGTAGCCAGATGGATACAACGACTCCAGGAATACGACTTTGACATCAGGCATCGCAAAGGCTCATCACACGGAAACGCCGATGCCCTATCAAGAAGACCGTGTCCCGAAAGTTGTCACTATTGTTCAAGAGCGGAGAACAAGTATAATCCCGAACATGTCATACGCCAGACGAAGACTTTACTATCAACGCCACCAGATCGCTGGAATGATGAGAAGATTCGAGAAGATCAAATGGCAGACTCTGACATCAAACCAATCTTGGAGTTATTAGAATCTTCTAGCACGAAGCCCAGTTGGAAAGGCATCTCGCCTTACAGTCCTACGACGAAGCAATATTGGGCTCTTTAGAACTCCCTCCACGTCAAGAATGGTGTCCTGTTCCGAAAATTCGAATCGGAAGATGGGAAGACATCTCGGTGGCAGTTGGTACTTCCTCGATCCCGAATCCCCGAGGTCCTCAAGGAATTACATGGCAGTCCCACTGGTGGCCATTTTGGAGTCATGAAAACATTACGAAGAGTCCGAGAACGCTTCTTCTGGGGAAAAGCGAAAGCTGACGTAGAACAATGGTGCAAATCTTGCGATGCATGTGCAGCTGGGAAAGGACCAAAGAAACGTAGCCGAGGAAGACTACATCTCTACAATGTAGGAGCACCTTTCGAACGCATCGCCCTTGACATCCTATGTCCTCTGCCAAGAAGTGCTGATGGCAACAAATACCTCCTTGTTGTCATGGACTATTTCACGAAATGGCCTGAAGTTTATGCCATCCCTGATCAAGAAGCTTCTACGGTTGGGGATGCCTTGGTACACCAGTGGATATCAACGTATGGAGTCCCCCTTCAAATGCATTTGGACAAGGGGAGAAATTTCATCTCTGCTGTGATTGAGGGTCTCTGTCAACTTCTCGGAATGGACAAAACTAGGACGACGCCTTTACATCCACAGTCGGATGGCATGGTTAAGAGGTTTAATCGTACCATCCTCAACAACCTCTCATTGCTAGTCTCAAGAAACCAACAAGACTGGGACCAATAACTTCCCTTGTTTCTTCTCGCCAATCACAGCGCCGTCCATGAAACAACCGGCTATTCCCCGTCTCAGATGCTTTTCGGTCGTGATCTTCGTCTACCTTGTGATCTGCTTTTTGGTCGCCCTCCAGATGCGCCTTCATCGCCAGAGGGATACGAGCAGAATCTCCAGGCACGATTTGAAGACGTCTACAACTTAGCTCGAGAGCGGATCAATATACAGACGGAGAAGATGAAGACCAGGTACGACACGAAAGCCACGGGACATCAATTTAAAGAAGGTGACACGGTTTGGTTTTATAATCCGACTCGACGCACAGGACTTTTTCCCAAACTGCAATCGCGCTGGTACGGTCCTTATACAGTCCTAAACAGACTGAACGATGTCGTAATTCGGATCCGAAAGTCATAAAATCCGAAACCTAGAGTCGTTCATTACTACAGGCTGGCTCCATACTATGGTCATAGTACCTAGTTCATATGACATAGTGAGCTAATTGTACATAGTGTAAATCAGTATGACCATGGTCTCGTATATAAGTTAATGTGTTGATTTATTTTGTTTATTATTATTATATTTGGTCTATGTTTCAATTTTGTTTTAAATAAGTGTTTATTTTGTATAATTAAGCATTATGAATGTGTTTTTTAAGTGTTTTGATTGGTATAGTATTTGTTGATAACAGGTTTGCTCCCGATCAGGGGTTGTACTGCCCAGGACATGCAGTCCTTGAGAGGGGGCAATGTTATGAATTTTGTACATATTCCAATTTTTTATTCTGAAATTGAAGCATTATTTAATATTTTTCCTGTCGAAAATTATGTAACTCAATGCGAAAGGCCTCAGGTGCTTTGCAAGAAAAACAACCTTACAGCATCGTTTTTATAATGGAGTTCTATGGGAATATCGCCAAGGAATGGGTTTATCGCCAAGTTGGCGATGGTTTTTGCGACTTATTTTTGTCGCCAAATTTGGCGATATATCGCAAAATGTCGCCATGTTCGCGACGGATTTGGCGACTTTTTGTGTAACCACTCCTCATACCTGTACATTGGGATCCTTTCTCGCTTGGGTTCTCTATCGAAAGTTGAAGTAATTTCTGGTAAATTCTGGACATCCGAAGCTCTCGAAAATTCTGTAAAGATCTCTAAAACCTATATAAGGGCCACCTGGGACCTCCACCAGTTCAGTTCAGTTGAGTTCACTAACAGCTGTGATTGAATTCACACGAGAGGCTTTTTATTTGAGACTGTGTTGTCTATAAGCGATTTCGTATTGAACAATACGCTATATTGTTCTGTGTGAAATTTTGCTGTGCTGTTATTAGATTTGAAGATTACTGAATATTTGTGTCATTGTGAAGATTCTTGTGTTTTACCAAACTGTTTGGAGTAAATAAAGCCTGTTGATTGTTCTTATATATTGGCATCAATCCTTTCGTACCCCGAGCGCACAACATTTTGGTGTCAAGAAGTGGGGTTGAATGCCGATTACCAGAAGAGCAATGAAGGATCAACTGAAACAATTATTGGAGAAATTAGGATCCATGGATGAAAAAATGACTGCGAACCTTGGCGAGATGAAAGAAGAAATAAAAAAGGATATGTCAACCAACCTTGGCGAATTGAAAGAAGAAATGAAGAAGGAAATGTCTGAGAATCAGGCTGAAATGAAGGAAATGTCGGAAGAAATGAAAAAGGATATGTCAACCAACCTTGGTGAGTTGAAAGAATTAATAGATAATAAAATAACACCTTTAAATGAAAGAATTGACAGCGTGGAAAACAAATTTGAAGGATGATTTCAAGAAACAGAAGAAAATGTTCAATTGACAGCCAAAACCGTAGAAGAAAGAGTAGAAGAAAAAGTTCAACAGATCGCCAAGACCGTTGCAGAAAGCATAGAGAATGTAAAAAAAGATTTGGAAAAAGTCAAGAAACAGAAGTTAACTGCCGGAAACTATTCCGAAGATATCAAGTATTCAGATATGCTTTCTCGGGCTTTTATTAAACTCTCGACCTATGACGGAAAATCCTCATGGACAGTTTTCAAGACCCAATTTGGGATCGTAGCGGATGCCAACGGATGGGATTCCCAGACAAAGGCTTGCCAGTTAGTTGCTTCTCTACGAGCTGATACTGCCGACGTTCTACAGACTTTGCCTGCAAATGAACCGCTGGATTTTGAAACGCTCGTCAGTGCCTTAGAATTGCGCTTTGGAGAGAAATGCATGAAGGAATATAGCAGACTCCAGCTCAAAACTCAACAGCAGAAATCCACTGAATCCCTGCAAGAACTTGCTACGGATGTCGAGAGACTTTCACATCTTGCTTATCCTGACTGTCCGACTGAAATTAGAGAAAGTTTAGCTCTGCAACATTTTATCGATGGTGTGCGTGACTCTGAGATCCAGAATGCACTCCGGATTGCAGATCTCAGTTATTTAAAAGGGGCTTTAGTTTATGCCCTGAAATTCGAGGCAGCCCAGCAAGCTACAAGGAAAGATCGACACTTTGTGCGAGCAGTCAACATGCCTGAGACGTCGGATAGAGCTGTGGAGCGTTTACAGCAGATGAAGGACATGATGAAGGACATGATGAGACAGATGAACTCCTTGATGGACAACAAACCTGACAGAAAGATCAAGTGCTGGAAATGCGGTGGAGAAGGCCATATTCAAAGAAACTGCCCAAAACGACCAGCACAGAAGGTAATAGCTTCCCACGAACGGCGGAGAAGGAAAACTAATTAATGGCCATCTCGCGGGGCGGAGGTTGCCAGATTTTGAGAAGCCCCATTATCAAGTGTGTCAAATTTCTGCAAGAAGTTGCGGCGAGAACGGAGTTTTTACAGTCGAGCGTGTGAATGATTTGCCCTGTAATATGATCATCGATACAGGAGCCAATGTGACTATCGTTCGGAAAGATCTAGCTCTGCGGCTGAAAGAAAAATCCCTCTGCACCCCGCCCCGTGTTTTCCTTCAAACCGTGACCGGGGATAAGATCGACATACATGGAAGAATGAAATTGAAAATAAAGTTTGGGAACGCCACTTACCATCATACAGTCTATGTGGCCGATATTTCAGACCCTTTCATACTCGGACTGGACTTTTTAAAAGAGCATGGATTTACACTGAATTTTAAGAATAATGAGTTACGCTCTGCTCAAGAAGATGTCACTATTTTCAAACTTGGAAATGAGTCCGGGTCTATTCAACGGATCACAGCCAAAGCAGATGTTATCATCCCTCCTCGAACCGAAATGATGATACCTGGATTAACTGGAAACGAAAGGATTTTCCAGTAAGGCTGGACTGGATATCCTGAGAAGAGCCCAAAGGGAGTGCTAATAGCATCAGCGCTGGTAGATCTGTCGAGAGATGTGATACCCGTGAGAATTGCGAATGTAAGTAAAAAGTCTAGAATTATCCAGAAGGTTGAAGTGCTTGCAACCTGTGCTCCAGTCACCTGTGTATGCAAACACCCGAGCTTGATGTTGTCGGAGCCGCCTACAAGTTTAACACCTGTAATTGGACGAAATGAGAATTTATCTCCTGAACAGAGACATGCCGCAGAAAGATTGTTCCAGGAGTTTAAGGATGTGTTTTCACAAAACGAGAGTGACTTAGGTCGCACTTCTCTGACACGTCATAGAACTGATACTGCCGACCATCCACCGATTAAAGAGGATCCAAGATGCTTGCCGTTCGCAAAACAAGAAGAGGTTTCTAAGCTCTTACAAGAGATGCAGGATACTGACATCATCGAACCGTCATCAAGTCCGTGGGCCTCTCCCATCGTGTTGGTCCGAAAGAAAGATGGCTCCACAAGATTTTGTGTGGATTATCGTAAACTTAACGATATCACGAAGAAGGACAGCTATCCTCTACCAAGAATAGACGACACGCTAGGTACTCTTTCAGGACATAAATGGTTTTCCACACTGGATTTGAAGAGTGGATATTGGCAAGTAGAGATCCATCCTGATGACAAAGAGAAGACTGCATTTACTACTGGACAAGGACTTTGGCAATTTAAAGTTATGCCGTTCGGGCTCTGCAATGCTCCAGCAACGTTCGAGCGCCTCATGGAGACAGTGTTAAAAGGCCTGACTTTTGAAGCTTGTCTCATCTACCTAGATGACGTCATCATTTGTGGCCGCTCGTTTGAAGATCATCTTGGAAATATTCGAAAAGTGTTAACGAAGCTAAGAGCGGCGAATTTAAAGCTGAACTCTCTGAAATGCAAGTTCTTCCAACGCGAAGTAAATTATTTAGGACACGTCATCTCAGCTGAAGGTGTTCGAACAGATCCTGAAAAAGTGTCTGCAGTAAAGAACTGGAAGCGTCCGGAAAATGTCCATCAGTTGCGAAGCTTTCTGGGACTATGCACTTATTATAGAAAGTTTGTCCAGGGGTTCTCCAACATCGCAAGACCATTGCATAGGCTCACTGAAAGCAAGCAGAAGTTTCTATGGACACAAGTATGCGAGAATTCCTTCCAGCGGCTGAAAGAAGCTCTCACATCATCTCCAGTCCTTACCTATCCACACCCCGACAAACAATTCATTGTGGACACGGATGCCAGTAATGAAAGTGTCGGCGCTGTACTTTCTCAAGAAATAGATGGCCAAGAACGAGTCGTAGTATACTGGAGTAAATGTTTATCAAAACCAGAGCGGAATTATTGCGTCACTCGTAAGGAGTTAATAGCTATAGTGAAAGCCATAGAACACTTCCATCACTATCTCTATGTCAGGAAATTTCTCTTTCGTACTGATCACGCATCCCTAACATGGCTGATGAATTTTAAGAACCCAGAGGGCCAAGTAGCCAGATGGATACAACGACTCCAGGAATACGACTTTGACATCAGGCATCGCAAAGGCTCATCACACGGAAACGCCGATGCCCTATCAAGAAGACCGTGTCCCGAAAGTTGTCACTATTGTTCAAGAGCGGAGAACAAGTATAATCCCGAACATGTCATACGCCAGACGAAGACTTTACTATCAACGCCACCAGATCGCTGGAATGATGAGAAGATTCGAGAAGATCAAATGGCAGACTCTGACATCAAACCAATCTTGGAGTTATTAGAATCTTCTAGCACGAAGCCCAGTTGGAAAGGCATCTCGCCTTACAGTCCTACGACGAAGCAATATTGGGCTCTTTAGAACTCCCTCCACGTCAAGAATGGTGTCCTGTTCCGAAAATTCGAATCGGAAGATGGGAAGACATCTCGGTGGCAGTTGGTACTTCCTCGATCCCGAATCCCCGAGGTCCTCAAGGAATTACATGGCAGTCCCACTGGTGGCCATTTTGGAGTCATGAAAACATTACGAAGAGTCCGAGAACGCTTCTTCTGGGGAAAAGCGAAAGCTGACGTAGAACAATGGTGCAAATCTTGCGATGCATGTGCAGCTGGGAAAGGACCAAAGAAACGTAGCCGAGGAAGACTACATCTCTACAATGTACCTTTCGAACGCATCGCCCTTGACATCCTATGTCCTCTGCCAAGAAGTGCTGATGGCAACAAATACCTCCTTGTTGTCATGGACTATTTCACGAAATGGCCTGAAGTTTATGCCATCCCTGATCAAGAAGCTTCTACGGTTGGGGATGCCTTGGTACACCAGTGGATATCAACGTATGGAGTCCCCCTTCAAATGTATTTGGACAAGGGGAGAAATTTCATCTCTGCTGTGATTGAGGGTCTCTGTCAACTTCTCGGAATGGACAAAACTAGGACGACGCCTTTACATCCACAGTCGGATGGCATGGTTAAGAGGTTTAATCGTACCATCCTCAACAACCTCTCATTGCTAGTCTCAAGAAACCAACAAGACTGGGACCAATAACTTCCCTTGTTTCTTCTCGCCAATCGCAGCGCCGTCCATGAAACAACCGGCTATTCCCCGTCTCAGATGCTTTTCGGTCGTGATCTTCGTCTACCTTGTGATCTGCTTTTTGGTCGCCCTCCAGATGCGCCTTCATCGCCAGAGGGATACGAGC
Source organism: Maratus michaelseni (assembly GCA_963931845.1). Lineage (NCBI taxonomy): Eukaryota > Metazoa > Arthropoda > Arachnida > Araneae > Salticidae > Maratus > Maratus michaelseni. Next base: position 57,628,713 of record OZ007596.1, read on the forward strand.
AGAATCTCCAGGCACGATTTGAAGACGTCTACAACTTAGCTCGAGAGCGGATCAATATACAGACGGAGAAGATGAAGACCAGGTACGACACGAAAGCCACGGGACATCAATTTAAAGAAGGTGACACGGTTTGGTTTTATAATCCGACTCGACGCACAGGACTTTTTCCCAAACTGCAATCGCGCTGGTACGGTCCTTATACAGTCCTAAACAGACTGAACGATGTCGTAATTCGGATCCGAAAGTCATAAAATCCGAAACCTAGAGTCGTTCATTACTACAGGCTGGCTCCATACTATGGTCATAGTACCTAGTTCATATGACATAGTGAGCTAATTGTACATAGTGTAAATCAGTATGACCATGGTCTCGTATATAAGTTAATGTGTTGATTTATTTTGTTTATTATTATTATATTTGGTCTATGTTTCAATTTTGTTTTAAATAAGTGTTTATTTTGTATAATTAAGCATTATGAATGTGTTTTTTAAGTGTTTTGATTGGTATAGTATTTGTTGATAACAGGTTTGCTCCCGATCAGGGGTTGTACTGCCCAGGACGTGCAGTCCTTGAGAGGGGGCAATGTTATGAATTTTGTACATATTCCAATTTTTTATTCTGAAATTGAAGCATTATTTAATATTTTTCCTGTCGAAAATTATGTAACTCAATGCGAAAGGCCTCAGGTGCTTTGCAAGAAAAACAACCTTACAGCATCGTTTTTATAATGGAGTTCTATGGGAATATCGCCAAGGAATGGGTTTATCGCCAAGTTGGCGATGGTTTTTGCGACTTATTTTTGTCGCCAAATTTGGCGATATATCGCAAAATGTCGCCATGTTCGCGACGGATTTGGCGACTTTTTGTGTAACCACTCCTCATACCTGTACATTGGGATCCTTTCTCGCTTGGGTTCTCTATCGAAAGTTGAAGTAATTTCTGGTAAATTCTGGACATCCGAAGCTCTCGAAAATTCTGTAAAGATCTCTAAAACCTATATAAGGGCCACCTGGGACCTCCACCAGTTCAGTTCAGTTGAGTTCACTATCAGCTGTGATTGAATTCACACGAGAGGCTTTTTCTTTGAGACTGTGTTGTCTATAAGCGATTTCGTATTGAACAATACGCTATATTGTTCTGTGTGAAATTTTGCTGTGCTGTTATTAGATTTGAAGATTACTGAATATTTGTGTCATTGTGAAGATTCTTGTGTTTTACCGAACTGTTTGGAGTAAATAAAGCCTGTTGATTGTTCTTATATATTGGCATCAATCCTTTCGTACCCCGAGCGCACAACATTTTGGTGTCAAGAAGTGGGGTTGAATGCCGATTACCAGAAGAGCAATGAAGGATCAACTGAAACAATTATTGGAGAAATTAGGATCCATGGATGAAAAAATGACTGCGAACCTTGGCGAGATGAAAGAAGAAATAAAAAAGGATATGTCAACCAACCTTGGCGAGTTGAAAGAAGAAATGAAGAAGGAAATGTCTGAGAATCAGGCTGAAATGAAGGAAATGTCGGAAGAAATGAAAAAAGATATGTCAACCAACCTTGGTGAGTTGAAAGAATTAATAGATAATAAAATAACACCTTTAAATGAAAGAATTGACAGCGTGGAAAACAAATTTGAAGGATGATTTCAAGAAACAGAAGAAAATGTTCAATTGACAGCCAAAACCGTAGAAGAAAGAGTAGAAGAAAAAGTTCAACAGATCGCCAAGACCGTTGCAGAAAGCATAGAGAATGTAAAAAAAGATTTGGAAAAAGTCAAGAAACAGAAGTTAACTGCCGGAAACTATTCCGAAGATATCAAGTATTCAGATATGCTTTCTCGGGCTTTTATTAAACTCTCGACCTATGACGGAAAATCCTCATGGACAGTTTTCAAGACCCAATTTGGGATCGTAGCGGATGCCAACGGATGGGATTCCCAGACAAAGGCTTGCCAGTTAGTTGCTTCTCTACGAGCTGATACTGCCGACGTTCTACAGACTTTGCCTGCAAATGAACCGCTGGATTTTGAAACGCTCGTCAGTGCCTTAGAATTGCGCTTTGGAGAGAAATGCATGAAGGAATATAGCAGACTCCAGCTCAAAACTCAACAGCAGAAATCCACTGAATCCCTGCAAGAACTTGCTACGGATGTCGAGAGACTTTCACATCTTGCTTATCCTGACTGTCCGACTGAAATTAGAGAAAGTTTAGCTCTGCAACATTTTATCGATGGTGTGCGTGACTCTGAGATCCAGAATGCACTCCGGATTGCAGATCTCAGTTATTTAAAAGGGGCTTTAGTTTATGTCCTGAAATTCGAGGCAGCCCAGCAAGCTACAAGGAAAGATCGACACTTTGTGCGAGCAGTCAACATGCCTGAGACGTCGGATAGAGCTGTGGAGCGTTTACAGCAGATGAAGGACATGATGAAGGACATGATGAGACAGATGAACTCCTTGATGGACAACAAACCTGACAGAAAGATCAAGTGCTGGAAATGCGGTGGAGAAGGCCATATTCAAAGAAACTGCCCAAAACGACCAGCACAGAAGGTAATAGCTTCCCACGAACGGCGGAGAAGGAAAACTAATTAATGGCCATCTCGCGGGGCGGAGGTTGCCAGATTTTGAGAAGCCCCATTATCAAGTGTGTCAAATTTCTGCAAGAAGTTGCGGCGAGAACGGAATTTTTACAGTCGAGCGTGTGAATGATTTGCCCTGTAATATGATCATCGATACAGGAGCCAATGTGACTATCGTTCGGAAAGATCTAGCTCTGCGGCTGAAAGAAAAATCCCTCTGCACCCCGCCCCGTGTTTTCCTTCAAACCGTGACCGGGGATAAGATCGACATACATGGAAGAATGAAATTGAAAATAAAGTTTGGGAACGCCACTTACCATCATACAGTCTATGTGGCCGATATTTCAGACCCTTTCATACTCGGACTGGACTTTTTAAAAGAGCATGGATTTACACTGAATTTTAAGAATAATGAGTTACGCTCTGCTCAAGAAGATGTCACTATTTTCAAACTTGGAAATGAGTCCGGGTCTATTCAACGGATCACAGCCAAAGCAGATGTTATCATCCCTCCTCGAACCGAAATGATGATACCTGGATTAACTGGAAACGAAAGGATTTTCCAGTAAGGCTGGACTGGATATCCTGAGAAGAGCCCAAAGGGAGTGCTAATAGCATCAGCGCTGGTAGATCTGTCGAGAGATGTGATACCCGTGAGAATTGCGAATGTAAGTGAAAAGTCTAGAATTATCCAGAAGGTTGAAGTGCTTGCAACCTGTGCTCCAGTCACCTGTGTATGCAAACACCCGAGCTTGATGTTGTCGGAGCCGCCTACAAGTTTAACACCTGTAATTGGACGAAATGAGAATTTATCTCCTGAACAGAGACATGCCGCAGAAAGATTGTTCCAGGAGTTTAAGGATGTGTTTTCACAAAACGAGAGTGACTTAGGTCGCACTTCTCTGACACGTCATAGAACTGATACTGCCAACCATCCACCGATTAAAGAGGATCCAAGATGCTTGCCGTTCGCAAAACAAGAAGAGGTTTCTAAGCTCTTACAAGAGATGCAGGATACTGATATCATCGAACCGTCATCAAGTCCGTGGGCCTCTCCCATCGTGTTGGTCCGAAAGAAAGATGGCTCCACAAGATTTTGTGTGGATTATCGTAAACTTAACGATATCACGAAGAAGGACAGCTATCCTCTACCAAGAACAGACGACACACTAGGTACTCTTTCAGGACATAAATGGTTTTCCACACTGGATTTGAAGAGTGGATATTGGCAAGTAGAGATCCATCCTGATGACAAAGAGAAGACTGCATTTACTACTGGACAAGGACTTTGGCAATTTAAAGTTATGCCGTTCGGGCTCTGCAATGCTCCAGCAACGTTCGAGCGCCTCATGGAGACAGTGTTAAAAGGCCTGACTTTTGAAGCTTGTCTCATCTACCTAGATGACGTCATCATTTGTGGCCGCTCGTTTGAAGATCATCTTGGAAATATTCGAAAAGTGTTAACGAAGCTAAGAGCGGCGAATTTAAAGCTGAACCCTCTGAAATGCAAGTTCTTCCAACGCGAAGTAAATTATTTAGGACACGTCATCTCAGCTGAAGGTGTTCGAACAGATCCTGAAAAAGTGTCTGCAGTAAAGAACTGGAAGCGTCCGGAAAATGTCCATCAGTTGCGAAGCTTTCTGGGACTATGCACTTATTATAGAAAGTTTGTCCAGGGGTTCTCCAACATCGCAAGACCATTGCATAGGCTCACTGAAAGCAAGCAGAAGTTTCTATGGACACAAGTATGCGAGAATTCCTTCCAGCGGCTGAAAGAAGCTCTCACATCATCTCCAGTCCTTACCTATCCACACCCCGACAAACAATTCATTGTGGACACGGATGCCAGTAATGAAAGTGTCGGCGCTGTACTTTCTCAAGAAATAGATGGCCAAGAACGAGTCGTAGTATACTGGAGTAAATGTTTATCAAAACCAGAGCGGAATTATTGCGTCACTCGTAAGGAGTTAATAGCTATAGTGAAAGCCATAGAACACTTCCATCACTATCTCTATGTCAGGAAATTTCTCTTTCGTACTGATCACGCATCCCTAACATGGCTGATGAATTTTAAGAACCCAGAGGGCCAAGTAGCCAGATGGATACAACGACTCCAGGAATACGACTTTGACATCAGGCATCGCAAAGGCTCATCACACGGAAACGCCGATGCCCTATCAAGAAGACCGTGTCCCGAAAGTTGTTACTATTGTTCAAGAGCGGAGAACAAGTATAATCCCGAACATGTCATACGCCAGACGAAGACTTTACTATCAACGCCACCAGATCGCTGGAATGATGAGAAGATTCGAGAAGATCAAATGGCAGACTCTGACATCAAACCAATCTTGGAGTTATTAGAATCTTCTAGCACGAAGCCCAGTTGGAAAGGCATCTCGCCTTACAGTCCTACGACGAAGCAATATTGGGCTCTTTGGAACTCCCTCCACGTCAAGAATGGTGTCCTGTTCCGAAAATTCGAATCGGAAGATGGGAAGACATCTCGGTGGCAGTTGGTACTTCCTCGATCCCGAATCCCCGAGGTCCTCAAGGAATTACATGGCAGTCCCACTGGTGGCCATTTTGGAGTCATGAAAACATTACGAAGAGTCCGAGAACGCTTCTTCTGGGGAAAAGCGAAAGCTGACGTAGAACAATGGTGCAAATCTTGCGATGCATGTGCAGCTGGGAAAGGACCAAAGAAACGTAGCCGAGGAAGACTACATCTCTACAATGTAGGAGCACCTTTCGAACGCATCGCCCTTGACATCCTATGTCCTCTGCCAAGAAGTGCTGATGGCAACAAATACCTCCTTGTTGTCATGGACTATTTCACGAAATGGCCTGAAGTTTATGCCATCCCTGATCAAGAAGCTTCTACGGTTGGGGATGCCTTGGTACACCAGTGGATATCAACGTATGGAGTCCCCCTTCAAATGCATTTGGACAAGGGGAGAAATTTCATCTCTGCTGTGATTGAGGGTCTCTGTCAACTTCTCGGAATGGACAAAACTAGGACGACGCCTTTACATCCACAGTCGGATGGCATGGTTAAGAGGTTTAATCGTACCATCCTCAACAACCTCTCATTGCTAGTCTCAAGAAACCAACAAGACTGGGACCAATAACTTCCCTTGTTTCTTCTCGCCTATCGCAGCGCCGTCCATGAAACAACCGGCTATTCCCCGTCTCAGATGCTTTTCGGTCGTGATCTTCGTCTACCTTGTGATCTGCTTTTTGGTCGCCCTCCAGATGCGCCTTCATCGCCAGAGGGATACGAGCAGAATCTCCAGGCACGATTTGAAGACGTCTACAACTTAGCTCGAGAGCGGATCAATATACAGACGGAGAAGATGAAGACCAGGTACGACACGAAAGCCACGGGACATCAATTTAAAGAAGGTGACACGGTTTGGTTTTATAATCCGACTCGACGCACAGGACTTTTTCTCAAACTGCAATCGCGCTGGTACGGTCCTTATACAGTCCTAAACAGACTGAACGATGTCGTAATTCGGATCCGAAAGTCATAAAATCCGAAACCTAGAGTCGTTCATTACTACAGGCTGGCTCCATACTATGGTCATAGTACCTAGTTCATATGACATAGTGAGCTAATTGTACATAGTGTAAATCAGTATGACCATGGTCTCGTATATAAGTTAATGTGTTGATTTATTTTGTTTATTATTATTATATTTGGTCTATGTTTCAATTTTGTTTTAAATAAGTGTTTATTTTGTATAATTAAGCATTATGAATGTGTTTTTTAAGTGTTTTGATTGGTATAGTATTTGTTGATAACAGGTTTGCTCCCGATCAGTGGTTGTACTGCCCAGGACGTGCAGTCCTTGAGAGGGGGCAATGTTATGAATTTTGTACATATTCCAATTTTTTATTCTGAAATTGAAGCATTATTTAATATTTTTCCTGTCGAAAATTATGTAACTCAATGCGAAAGGCCTCAGGTGCTTTGCAAGAAAAACAACCTTACAGCATCGTTTTTATAATGGAGTTCTATGGGAATATCGCCAAGGAATGGGTTTATCGCCAAGTTGGCGATGGTTTTTGCGACTTATTTTTGTCGCCAAATTTGGCGATATATCGCAAAATGTCGCCATGTTCGCGACGGATTTGGCGACTTTTTGTGTAACCACTCCTCATACCTGTACATTGGGATCCTTTCTCGCTTGGGTTCTCTATCGAAAGTTGAAGTAATTTCTGGTAAATTCTGGACATCCGAAGCTCTCGAAAATTCTGTAAAGATCTCTAAAACCTATATAAGGGCCACCTGGGACCTCCACCAGTTCAGTTCAGTTGAGTTCACTATCAGCTGTGATTGAATTCACACGAGAGGCTTTTTCTTTGAGACTGTGTTGTCTATAAGCGATTTCGTATTGAACAATACGCTATATTGTTCTGTGTGAAATTTTGCTGTGCTGTTATTAGATTTGAAGATTACTGAATATTTGTGTCATTGTGAAGATTCTTGTGTTTTACCGAACTGTTTGGAGTAAATAAAGCCTGTTGATTGTTCTTATATATTGGCATCAACAAACCTTTCGTACCCCGAGCTCACAACAATATATATATATATGAGTTATGAAATGAATATTCGAATTACTATGTATTGTAATCTTTAAAATTTTTACTTGAAATAGATTCGTAGAAACTTCAAATATGTTGTTCTAAAATTACAACTCATTCCGCTAAGTAGTTTTTGAGATATGCTTAAAAAAATGTCCGCATAGTAATCTGTGTTACAACGATTAAAAATGAATTTAGCATTAGAAGTTTAAAATTTTACATCAGCATAATTCCTAAACTATTTGCCCGAATGATTTTCCGTTTGGTATCCGAAGGGAAAATTTACCGAAAAATCCAAATATAATGTCAAAATCAGGTGTTAGTATTTAAAAATTAAAAATTCTTTACAGTTTCAGCATATGGAAGTATCCCGAAGTATAATTTTAGCAAACGATGATTTGTGGCGAAGTTTGTGTGCCTGTGTGTGTGAAAGGGGAGGTAGGGTATCCTTTTTCCTTTCCATGACTGGTGTATCCGGTAAAATATTGTTTGAAAGAATAAAACGTTTATTAACCTGTTATCTCTCTTTCTCTCTCGCTCCTTTTTTAAAGAAATATACATTTCTAAAATGTATAATATATTTAGAATACAATATTCTATTAAACATATTTTTAAATGTAATAATATTTAGTTTTCATGTAAAATAACAGGTGTATGGACACAGCATGATGCGTGTTGGATAAATCCCAAAACAAAAGGCATTGTCGTCATTGGCAGGAGGTAATTAAATTAATTACTACTTAAATGTATTTTTATTATTTAAATGCACTTCAGTTTAATATATATTGAAATATATTTTATATAATAGATATAACGAAAATAATGAAAGTAATGTATAATATTTTATTTATGAGCTTTGTTATTTAGAGAAATAACAACACAAAATAATACTAAAGATTAAGCAAAAATACAGATTTATCCAAAAGTATTTGACAACCCACCCATCTTTAAAAGTAATTGTCGGATGCAAATGTTTATCTGCATAGAGCTATGAATTTTTTTAGAAACTTGTTACAATTTTTAACATGACAACTAACAAACTCAACTTTTAATGAAACTGTTTTCTTCAAAAAACAAGCTTTTTTCATTTAAATAATTTCTAGAGTACTTTGTTTGTTTGTACTGTATGTTTTGCTTTTATGTTATGCAAGTTAATACATAATTACGGAAATGGGAATAATTCTGGCAAAAAATGCTAAAAAATAAGGAACATACTAACATAGTTCTCAGCAACAAAAATAATGAAGAAAGAAGTTTTAATATAAAAAAATAAAATAAACAAAAATAAAATAGATTTTAAAATTATAATGCAATTTTTTTGTTATTTTAATTTTAAACATGTTTAAATAAACATACCATTGATATCTACATCTATTCACACCTCTCATGATAATGGAGCTTTTGGCGACGCCATGTGGCATGGACAGTAAAAAGAGTTTCTAAACTTTTACTCCGCACTATAGAACTCGTTTTTTGTTCCGGTGTCTCCGATCCTTGCCTACACTGTTCACATCGCCGTCATTGGCCAATGAAAGAGTTGCGAGCAGCGTTTTCCTGTCTATTCGAAATGGCGTCCTCACAGTACTTCATCCCCCCCGCCCCCCGGAGTAGGACTGGGCGATATCTCAATTTCAATATCGTGGTATATCGTCAGCAAAATATCGCGATATGACGATATATAGTGATATTAAAACTAAATGTACAGAATAAATAAAGAATATTTTGAGAAGAAGAAAGAAAGAAAAAAATCCCTGACGGCTCAGCCTAAAGGCACAGGTAGATTTCAAAGACGCAGACCGTGGGGCGCCTGTTTGTTGGGAATTGCGGATTAAATGACCTTTTTGCCATGATGCCGCAGTTTGGACCGCCCACAATCTAACTTATTTCTAGACTTTTTCCCAACTTGTTTGCAAGCGAAGCCGGCAGTGATTTTTTTTTTTTTTTTTTTTTTTTTTTTTTTTTTTTTTTGCTATAAGGATTGGTCTTATAAAAAAAAACTTGTCAATATAAAAGTTTTAGATAATATTCAGAGGATTTATAATAAATTTAGGCGGATTTGATATATTGTGAATTGACGAAGTTATGAATTTTTTTTTCTAATCCCCCCCCCCCCCCCCGATTTTGCCCATTAACGAGCTTGACCGAGATTTTAATGTATAAGTTTGGAAGAGATTCGTGCAGAATTATTGCAGTTATCGTGTCCATGAAAAAGTGACATAGATAGATAAAGTTTTGAACTGGGGGTGGTTTTGGGAGTCATGATCGGCGTAGATCTGCAAAAATGTTTCAAAAATATCAACTTAGGGGAGAATGTTATAGGTAGTATTTCTTACGAAATCTACCTAAAAATCAGTTTTACTCGTATTTCCACAATTGGGCTGGCTTTAGTCGAAAGCGAATTAGGGAGACCGTTTGAGTCGCTAAAATCAAACTGGCAGGAAAAAGACAAAAAATTTGGTTATAACTTAAATATATTTAAAAGATATCATTCGTAGCATTGAATAACAATTTCGGATTCAAGGGACCAGGGCTAGTAAAACCGCATCTTGCACCAAACATGGAAATTTTAAATACTTCCATATTTCATTATTAAAACAACTGCTGTTTATAACATCTTTTAAAGAGCATTACTTGAGACCTCCACTCAATTTATAATATAATAAATTTAACAGCATATATTACATTAAAACAATCAGCAATTTCATGTACTGATATATTCAAAATCCCAAATAACTGAAATAAACACTTCAGAAAACCATCATGTAAAATATTTCAACAGAATTTGTTTTACTTTAACATTACAGTCAGTGAGAAATTCAGGGGTGATACTGAGTCCCTAGAGTCTCCACATTTTCGGTTAATTAATGTCTCGAGAGTGCAAATACCCTCCCCACACACACACGCTGAATACCATAATGCCATGGACGCCGACGAAACACGGGGGGGTGTAAGATATTGAAACAGTTGTGCTGCTAGTCCTCAACATGCAATACAGAATTTTAACAAATAAAAAATATCATTTTTTTTACGTCTCTTTTTCGTCAGATGAGATAATTTTTAAACACATAAACGCAAACAAAATTTAAAAAAAATAATAAAAACTTTGTTCCATGAGAGTTTTAGCGGGCAGATCCCCAGCGACCAAAATTTCATAGTTATTTCTTCTGTCAGTGCGTAATTAATCATGCTACTTGGGGATAAGTAAATTATATATTTTTTTCATCATAAAAAAATACAGATTTAAATTTCAAAATTCAGGGAGGGGAAATTGTCCTCCCTTGTCGGAGCCTATGATAATCACCCCCCCCCCCCCTCCACACACACACACCTATCCGCCATCCCGAACCTTCGAAATACCTCCCTGAGAAAAATGTCTGAATTCAAGACTGGTTAGAGTATTAAATGGTCATCAAGCACATTTTTCATGATAATGGAAACAAGTTGGAAATTGTACGTCAAACGTGACAAATGAGGTGCGTTCGTACTATAGCTAGTTATATAAATATTCCGATCTTGATGATTTTTAATTCTGTGAAATGAATTATAGCGTCTACAGATTAATTTCTGTAATAAAATAAGTATCTCGACCGCTTGACGATTCAACTTCGGAAACTCCTATAACAAGAAAGCACCGATTTAAAAAAAAAATCAAATTTCTTAATAAATGTTTTTATTAATATCTGCTAAAGTTTTGATTCGATATTCATAAAATTTGAAATGTCTCGACAAAATTCTGCAAAAATTAATATATCTTAAATTTCAAACCATTCGTTTGGGTAGTTTTTACGTTGTTGTATGCGGACAGACGGACAGACAGACGGCCGGACCTGACGGCGACAATACGAACGCACCTAAAAAACACGAAAAAAAATTAAAAAATGGATGGAAATATGAAAAATAATTAAAAATTGATTAATCTGCATGTTCGATTATTTTTTCATCAGATAGTACATTAATATTTTACAACTAAAATTATGAAGAAATAAATATATATTATATTTTTCTTGTTTGCCGCGCCATCACGTAAACTGTTTTTTAATATCTCACTTGTGAAGAGGGGGCGGGGGGTAAATCGGGTAAAAATAGGGAAGAAACATTTCAACATATTTTATTCTATTAAAATTAAAATTGCATGATATTCTTTTCCACAGTTACAAATAAAATATAATAATAGTTAATGGTTTTAAAAATTTAAATGCAAAATTACCACCAAATGATTTTAGGCAGTGACCAGTGGTCATATATAGAGAGGCAATCAAATACCAAATACTCACGTGAACGCGATTTTTAAAACAAATTCTGGGGAGAAAAATTCGCGGTATAGAAGTAAAAATATTTGCGTTTTTAAAAATCCTTCTTTATCCTAGAATATGCATTAATAAATACTACTAAGGAATTAATATTTTTTTCATAAAATAATAATTATAAAAAACAAATAAAAACATGTCTGAATTATTCTTTGCTCATTTGTCCCATTAAATAAACTATTGCAAATAAAATACTTCCTTTCTTTATCGCCCTAATTCACACATTATTCAACAACAGTGAATATTCATTCACACCGGCAAAATCTGAATATCATAATGAAATGAAAGCATATGCGATATCCCACGCATGCGCTCAGAGTTTAACCTTCCAGCGTCAATAGCATAAAAACGATATTTCATCCACTGTTAGAGGTCGCTGGCGAAAATCACCCTTGCTCTTTTCAGAAACCTTTTCAGCTGCGAGAATTCACACCGTTAGTATTCATGAATACGGTATATCATGGTTTAGGCTGGGGGAGCTCACACCGTTCGTATTCATGAATACTCGAAAACGAAGAAGAGCTTTTAATATCGTGGTTTTCATGGTTTTCGTCAAATGTATGATATTTGCGATATACCGTTGGGTAGGATTTTTTGATATCGGTATTACGATTTGCATTTTATATCGGTTTTATCGATTTTATCGATATATCACCCAGCCCTACCCCGGACGACGTCGGAAGAACCGATGTTCAACCGGCTGCGTTGCTGTTCCCAGGGTTCTGTTGAATTGCCGTGCTCATCTGTGGCCCCGGAGTAACGTGACGCGGAAGGTTCCTTCTATGAGACTTGTGCTAGGTTTTATGCTGTGAGTGTTTTACAGGATTTGCGTGCTGGTGGGTCTTTTAGTGCTGGCATCTGTTGGTCTCGAGAGGAGATGATGATGCTGGTGAAAGTGCGTGTTCGTTTTGTCTAAGGTCGCCAATGACAGAGATGCGAGCGGCGAAACAAGGATCGAACCCAAGATCCTTGCACAGAAGACGAGCTCTATAGTGCCGAGCAAAAGGCTACATAGGTTGCTTTCTGCTAGAAAGTCGTTTAACTGCCGTACGAGATGGCATCGGCACAATTTCTTTATCCAAACTTTCAGTCCATACAATAACGTTTCCATTACATAGTGTTGCAGTTCCTCTCAACAACAAGTCTATATTGTATTATTCCAATTTAGTTGATTATTATCACTATTTATGTATTATTTGTTTTGATGCAGATCGCATTTTTTTTTGTACGTTAATCTCTTTATATACCCTTAAAAAAATACGTATTTTATTTTAGTGATGACACACTAAAACAGAAAGGGGAACGCTTTGGAGCAGCTGATGTTTATTTCGCCAGTAAGTCACACACTTTCATTTAAAATATTAAAGGATATTAAAAATTCTTAATGTATTTTACTTGTATAAGTTGTAGGTTCTTTTTTTCTGAAAAAAGCTTGTGCTTTGTACCAAAACCAGATTAGTTTTTAGTTACGTTATTCAATGCATTTATAAGGGAACTCATAATAGAATTTCAAACATTTTGAGATGTCTTCCCAGCTTATAGTAATAGCGTACTATATTAAGTAATAAATGTGTTTAATAGACAAGAATGTATTATTCTACATTATACTACATCTAAAAGGGAAGGCTTGTCACACTTAGAATTATAGAAATAAAAACAACTTGAAAAAAAGGTTTTTATATATTCAAACATAATACGGTTATTTACGGATAATTTCACAATTTCAAATAAAATATATGTTCTTTTTGTAAAGTTTTAAAAAGATCTTCTTAAACGATAATTTAAAAAAATATGTAGAATAGAAAGTATTTTGTTGCGTTAATTTTTTATTGATATAAATAATGGCATTTCGTAAATCTTTAATGCGATGTAAAAACATACATCACATGGTTATCCTGTGCTGGTATTTTTACTTACCCATCATACGTAGTATAGGGTTAGTCTTGTAATCGTTTTGAAAATCGAAAAAAAAGTGTTTTGACGGCTTTACACGTTTCAGACACTGGAGATTCCGAAAAACATATTTTTAGAGAAAAAGAAATTGCCGTCCGTCTGTCTGTGTGTGTGTCTGTAAACGCTCCATCTCCCAAACAAATTGAGATAGAGACTTGAAATTTGGTATGTACTTAGTATGTAATAATGGGAAGAAGCTAATTGAATTTCTGTAATCTCGATTATCGGAACTATTTTTTCGGACTCTCGAAATATTCATTCTGATAAAAGGTATATATATTTTTTCGAAATTGTATATTTTAAGGACTGAATATAAAAGACAATAATAAAACATAAATTTTGCATAAAGAATGAAGTCGATCGGATAATGAGTTGCCGAGATACTTGTAATCCTATTTTCCATGCTCTTCGATTTTTCATGACCCTGTGTTTCATTCAAATTTCAGTTCAAAGATAGATTTTAATTTGAAATGAGACGCTTAATCCGACGCAGTAAACCGTTAATTAATGGGGTTATCATTTTTGGAGTTGTAACCCAACGAACACAGAACTTTCGGACCACTAATGGGTACGTTAGCTTTGGCTCAAACTGTCAGATGGAGGGCCTCTATCATTGGCCGTAATGGCAACTTAAAAAAACTGTCACGCCGGCCACAATGAGCCCGCAACAGAATTGGCCAGAAATACAATAAGATCCCCATAATTAGGCCACTAACGGTTAATAATAAATGATAGATTGCCTAAAGCTGGCCACAATTATACTTTAAATGGCAATTATTAATGGAAACTAGCCATAGCTAGGCCATTAAAAATCATAATGAATAAAGGCTAGCCAGAAACTTGCCGTAGCAACGCCATTTGTGGTTTTCAAGAATTAAATCCAGCCCAAAACTGCCCACAAAAATGCCTTTTATGGGTATTATAAATGTAAGCTAGCCAAAACCCAGCCATTGTCGCCCAATAAAGATTATTTAGGCATAAATCAAAATTTATTCTATAAAAGAAAATATTTTTTAGGAGTTTATTTAAATGATAAAGTGTTTTTGCGTGAAATAAAGTACTAATAATCATTTATGTACACTTTTCAAGAAAATTATAAATTCAATTACCTTGATTTTTTTTTCAAAAATTTGAGAAACACAATGTTTGACATAGTGAATTAATTTGTTTATTTTTTCAATTATATATATGTAAAATTTATATCCAATCCCATTTTTAGCTCACAGGCTATCAAAGCCTGAGAGCTAATGTGCCCGCCCGTTCTGTATGTATGTATGTACGTATGTATGTACGTAACGCGATAACTCTTGATAGAAATATCCTATTTGCTTCAAATTTAGTATATTGGTTCATTCTGATAAGGCACTTCCCTGATTTGTTTTGTGGGTATATTGGTTAAGTATAAAGGGGGGGTAACAGGGGGGTAATCCCCCCATAATTTAGATAAATGGGTTTTTATGCAGAATTATCCGATTTGCTTCAAATTTGGTTTGCAGGTTTATTCTGATAAGGCGCTTCTCTGATTAGATTTGAAAGTTCATTGGTTAAGTATAAAGGAGGGAAGCGGAGGGGGGCTAATGCTTCCATAATTCAGAAAAATGGGTTTTTCATTCAGAATTATCCGATTTGCTTCAAATTTTGTATATAGATTCATTGTGGTAAGGCACTTGCCTGATTAGTTTTGGGTTTTCATTTGTTAAGTATAAAGGGGGGAACGGGGGGGGGATCACCTCCCTTAATTTAGATAAATGGGATTTTCAAGCAAAATTATCCGATTTTTTTCAAATTTTGTGTATAAATTCATTGTGGTAAGGCGCTTGCCTGCTTAGATTTTGGGGGTTTATTCGTTAAGTATAAAGGGTGGGAACGGGTGCTTATCCTCCCCCCTTAATATATTGTCGATTTCTTTATTTTTCGAGTGGCATTATTCTTTTGAAAAAATAGCATAATATACAATTAGTGTGGATAGCCTGTGAGATCAATGCCCTCAGTTTAACTGGGCAGTTTTCTTTATTAAATAATCATATTTCATATAAATTTTAAAAATATATGATTAAAAAAAACTAATTAATTCACTATGTCAAGTATTTGTGTTTTGAAAAAAAAAGGGGGGTAATTTGAACTTATTGTTTTCTTGAAAAGTGTACCTAAATGATTAATAATTAGCACTTACTTTCACGCAAAAACACTTTCTAATTTAAATAAATTTCTAAAAAGCATTTTTTTAACAGAATAAAATTTGAATTGGTGCTTAAATAATCTTTTATGTGTATGTATGTCTAATGTTAGTTTTTTTCTTTCTTTTTTTCACAATGATTTTAAAATAAATTATTGTTAAGTATGTTACCAGTATAAGATGTCTATTCATTAAATCATTATGGATAATCCAAAACAAAAACATTTTTGCATCATTTTAATTTTATGAATATTAATTTTCACCCAAGTAATAAAATAAATAAATAAAAGAAAATTGTAATACATTTTTATTTTATATAGTCCATGAATGACCAGTTTTTTATGATTATTTATCTTTTAAAGTTTAATAGCCAAATATTAAAATAATAATAATAATATTCTAACCTTTTCACATGAAAATTCAGTAATTTGAAATTGTCATGAAATTTTTAATGTTTTTTCTTATTCTAGTTTTCTAAATTGTATTAAAATTTACAATTTTCTGTGAGAACAATTATTTTTAACACTCAGAAAAAGAGAGGAAAAAACTTCTTTAAAAATTTTTATAATGCTAAAATAATTATTTTAAATAAATTACAGTTTATTATATATTGTAGTTCATTATTATAGTTTATTTTTATAGATTATTTTTATAGTTTATTATTATAGATTATTTTTAAATCATATGCATTATCGGAAAATATTATTTAATAGATTTAAAAAGCGTTAAAGAAAAAAAATTGACAGAAAATTAAATCTCAATATTTTCTATTTTAAGGTGGTTCTCAAATTGCCTGCTCGACAACACGGAACTTTCTGACACTTCTTAAAACTTAAAGGAATAAAATTGGTATGTCTGACTATTGAAGTGATTTGAAATCGAAATGAGTTTTCCATTTTCTGATAAATAAAATGCTTATCCAATTATAAGGATTTTTGATGACAATTTTATTCCCTTTCTCAAGCAGCCGCTTTGGGAATTCGGTTCAAAATGCCGAATTTGACAGTATTTTACGAAATATCTTCTGCCGTTAACAAAAAATGAAAAATGTCTTTCAATTACATAGTTTCTGAATGACAGCACCTGCACGTTTTATGTGTCTCTAAACAAAAATTAATTGAGAAATGGGTCAGGGTTTGAGAACGTCCTTAAGCAATAAAGTACAGTATCAGTGAATCTCATGAAATAAGCAATTGTAAAATAAATATATTCTACATTTTGAAAAGAAAAGCACGTTCAAAATTTCGTGCGGTTTTATAAAAAATAAATTCTATCGTGAATCAAATGATGCAAAAAAGATTATCACAACATATATATTTAATGAATAGACAAACTGATAAAACCTTACCAATGTTTAAGAAATTACTGGTTCGCTTCTCTCATACAAGATATAAACAGGCAACATCTCTTAAGCGTTCGCTCTAACTAAATGAGAATGACTAGTCAGAAAAAGCCAGATTTGAGCCTCGGGCGTGTGTCTTCCGAGAATTTTCAATCTCCCCTATCTTGACCTTGATCCCCCGTGTCCCTTCCAATGCATCCTTCAACCGAAACTCTAATTTACTAATACATAGAAGCCTTTTTCAAGAGGAGGGTGAGGGGGGGGGGGTGACAAAATATTTTAATGTATTTTATAAAGCGATGCCTTATAAAATAAATCACTTTGTCTTTTTGTCTTGCTTTCAATTATATACATAATTTTTCTTTAAAATATTATTTAATTTTGATCATCAGGGATAAAAAAAATACTTTTTTAAAGAAATTTCATACGATATTAAAAATTAGTTATAACACCGAATTGTAAAAGTGAATTATATATTAGTAGTATATTGTTTAGGTCTGAATTTGTTTAAAATTTTAAGGATATTCATTTTTATTCCAGTGTGTTCATAAGAAAATTCAATGTATTAAGGCTGTTCTCAAATCGAAATCAGCTAGTTTCTGACACATTTCTGAATTCAGTTTTGTTCGAAAATGCCTTAAATTGGCAGGTGTTCTTATTCAGAAACTATGTAATCGAACAGAAGTTTCTATTTTTTAGCAATGACGAAAGATCTTTCAGAAAATATTGTCAAATGTGACTTTTGAACAAAATTTCCGGCACGACAGTGTGGGAAAAGAGAAGAATCTGTTGTCACGTTACAAAAATCGCTTATAACGCAATAAATTATTTATCAAAAATGAAAAACGCCATTTGATTCCAAATCACTTCAACAGTGACCCCTGTCAATTTTATGACTTTACGTTTAAAAATGAATCAGAAGAGTGTCAGGAAGTTTCGCGTTTGTTGAGTAGGGAATTTGAGAACCGCCTAAGAAATATTTTGCAAACAAGTTAATTTTATTTGTAATTTACAAAAATAGGTAAAGGCAAAGAGAAAGAAAAATTTTCAAATATATATTTTAGTGCATAAAATCGAAATTATTATTATTATTATTATTATTTTAATACTTTCATCTAATTAAACAATGTTCTTTAAACAGTGAAAATTATTATTTTTTTCATCTCCTATAATCAAAATATCAACTACTTAGCACTAGCCTTCTACTTTCTAGATTATGAAAGACTTTTATATGCTGGCTGGAAACTTAATTTACTCGCATCTTACTTAATATGCTTTCATAGAAAAACAAATTTTAAATAACAAAAATTATGCTGAAAAACTGAAGAAAAAAGATTTCTCTATATCTTATAATCAACATAATATCAAGTAGACGATACTCGCCTTCTGTTTTCTAGGTGATGACAGGCTTTTACATACTTGCCAGAACTTTAACTTTAGTGGCTACTGAGCGCGGAAAATGCAGTAGTTTTCTCCACGCTTGCCCGTTATCCGTTAGTCGACTGCTACTGGATGTAGCGGCGCATCAGTTAATATACAACGTTGGCTGGATACAAATTGCCGCAAAAATATTTGGCCATAATGTTTACAACAAGTGGCCACATATGACGCGTTTGTTGGGAAGGATGTTTCTTTTACACAATTCAGTGATAGAGCATTTAAATTTTACGACGTCGCGTCATCCAGCCACGATTTTATTCGAATTGCCATGCATTTATAAATAGTTTACACATGTTTTATTTTTATATTTCATATTATACATATCCACGATGGGTAAGTATTACGGTGGCGTCAAATGACTAGTTTGGTTGATATTTGTTTTTGTTTTTTAGATTTTGTTGTTATTATTGTTGTTGTATGTGCTAGTCAAAAGAAGAATCTCCTGTTACTGAATGGCATTGACATGTATTTTTTAAATATTTTTTTTATAACATACATTAACTTAATTTCATTAAAGTTACTTTAAAAACAAACTAAATATTTTTTTAACTAGACACCCCATCACTTTATTCCAACGTGCATAAATGCTTCAATATTCAGATATCAAAATAATCGAAAGAGATTTTTTTCATTTTCCTAGGAACAAACATGGAACATATTTTATAAAATACTAGATGGAACCCGTCAAAATTTGACGGCAAACAACTTGATAGTACCATAAAAATAAAATTTATAGTTGCTTTAACTTGACAAATTTCATAGAGGGGAGCATAATATGATTAAGCGGTCACAGACCTTTCCATCGATACATCAAATGAGGGGTGTGTGCAAAATTTAGAAAGTACCCCCTTGGGAGGTCAAAGAGGGGGAATGGACATGGGAGATGCATAATATGATTAAGTGGTCACAGACCTTTCCAATGATGTATAACATGAGGTTGTGTGCTAAATTTAGAAAGTACCCCTTGGGAGGGCAAAGTGGGGAGATGGACACCGGAGATGCATAATATGATTAAGTGGTCACAGACCTTTCCAATGATATATAACATGAGGGTTGTGTGCAAAATTTAGAAAGTACACTTTGGGGGGGGGGGGCAAAGTGGGGAGATGGACATCGGAGATGTATAATATGATAAGGCGGTCACAGACCTTTCCAACAATATATGACATAAGAGGTGTCAACAAAATTTAGAAAAGTACCCCTTGGGGGGGGGGCAAATTGGGGAGATGGACATCGGTAATGCATAATATGATTAAGTGGTCACGGACCTTTCCAACAATATATGACATAAGGGGTGTCAACAAAATTTAGAAAGTATCTTTGGGGGGGAGTGGCGGGATGGACGCCGGAAATGCATAACATGAATAAGCAGCCAAAGACTTTTCCAGCGATATATCACATGAGGGGTGTGTGCAAAATTTAGAAAAGTGTCCCACTTGGGGGGGGATGGACCACAGAGATGCATAACATGAAAAAGAGGTGACAGGCGTTTCAACTTGCAACTTTTTCCTCGAAAGCATCTGACAATATTAATTTTGTTTTTACCCACGACAATTTAACGATATTCTTAATTTTTTTGCGCAATTCGTCAAACGTTCATGGAAAAAATCATGAAATTCGCTAATCAATAGTTGATAAATTATAAAATTCAATAATTGATAGCAGTAAAATTGGTCAATCGATAACGGAAAAATCACGAAATTCATAAAATGGTCTCCCGTAAAAAAATTGTCCTGCACACTGATGTGATGATCAAAAGGGTTTTGAAGTATAGGACAAAATTAGCACTTGCCAAACAGCGAGTAATACTGAAAATGTGGCAATGGACTTTATTGCCACCACTGGTCAAACATAATAGTCACACTCACCAATTGCGATGATTGAATGGAAAAATATTTTTTTTCTGATGTCGCTCGACAAATTTCGAAACCATTTGGCGAATTTCATGATTTTTTCCCCGAAATTGACGGATTGTGATCTTTTTTCTCGAAGCCATTCGACGATATTCGAAAACTTTTTCCCCCGAAACCAGTTGATGAATTTTGCGATTTTTCCACTGTCGATTAATGAATTTTGCGATTTTTCCGCTATCGATTGACGAATTTCGCAATTTATCGACTATCGATTAAAGAATTTCACGATTTTTTCAATGAACGAACAACTTGCGCACTTTATTTCCGCTAATGCTTGACACATTTCGCCCTTTACAATTCAGCCAATGAGTTGAACGTTGTTTCTTTCCAGAAATGTCAGAAATGAAACAATGATTCTTTAGGATGAATTCCCTTCGTTCGATGCCCCATAGAAGAATGTGTGCGATGCAGCAACGGGCGTCACAGACTTTTTAGGGCAACTGCAGACTAAAAACATCTAACCAATCTTCGCGGGGGAAAAAATCACAGATTTCGTCAAATAATTGAGGAACAAACAATAATTTCATCAAAGGATCATGGGAAAACATGACTTTCGTTAAAAGACCACAGAAAAAACGTGAATTATGCAAAAGGATCGCGAAAGACAAGCAAATTTTGCCAAAGAATCGCAAAAAAAGGAAATTTCACCAAAACATCACGTTTTTTTACTAAATTTTATCTAAAAATTGCGGAATAAAATGTATTTTATCAAAGAATCACTGGAAAATAAGAATTTCGTTAAGGATTGCTAGACAAATGCGAAATTCTTCAAAGGATCGCTGAAAAAACACGAATTTCGTCAACGAATTGCTGAAAAAACATTAATCTCGCCCAATAACAGAAAAATCATGGTTCATAATCATTATATCTAGTAGTATATGTAAATACAGTTTGTGATATAAGACAAAATTAACACTCGCCAATCGGCGAGTAATACTGAAAATTGGTGATTGATGTTATTGCCACCACTGGCTAAACTTAATAGTCACACTCGCCAATTGCGATGATTGAATGTACAAGGAAAATTTTTTTCCCGCTGTCACTCAAAGAATTTTGAAACCATTTGGCGAGTTTTTCCCGAAACCATTTTGTGAATTTCCCGATTTGTTCTTCAAAATCATTTGACGAAGAGACTTTTTTCTCGAAGGCATTTGACAATATTCAAAATTTTTTTACCCGAGACAATTTGACGATATTCTTAATTTTTTTTGTGCAATTCGACAAATGTTCATGAAAAAAATCATAAAATTCGTTAATCAATAGTCGATAAATTGCGAAATTCAACAATCGTTAGCGGTAAAATCGTAAAATTCGTCAATCGATAACGGAAAAATCATGAAATTCATCAAATGGTTTCCGGTAAAAAAATTGTCCTGCACGCTGATGTGATGATCAAAAGGGTTTTGTAGGTATTTATTTTATTTGTTGTATTGTGTATAAATACCTAGGTGGAAGCAGTTTGCTTATTTTGTCAAATTTTCCAACAGTATTCGACCTAGTACGCATGCGTCAAAAAAATCTTCCGGTAGGACCGGCCAATGAGGTGATGGTCTATTACTGTCTCTAGAAACGTGTTTGGGATCATCTCCTGTTGTTTTATTCTTGCACGTTGCGTTAAACCTAGGAAGGTATTTATATAGAACTCACTGTGGAGTGTTTAGAAGGTATTTATTTTATTTATTTATTTTATTTATTATAATTTGTATGAATACTTAGGTGTCCATTTCGGATTTACTGTTTAAAAATGAATTTAGGCTCATTTAACGTTCGCGAAATCAATCCCGATGGAAATTGTCTTTTTAGATCTCTATCATTTTGTTTATATAGTACAGAAAATAATTATTCAAACGTACGTAAAAATATCGTAGAACACGTAATACAAAATTGGACCACTTATAGTCCTTTTGTTATCGGGGATGAATCTTATGGTGTTCCGATTGCTAATGAAAACGATTATGTAAATATATGGTTCTTTCTAGAAGTATATGGTTCACACTTCAATAGAAGCATTGTTTAAATTAATATAATTCTACAAATATGATGCAGTTTTAAAATATCGAGTAATGATTAATACTGTCAAGGAATATACTCATATACGTAATTAAATTTTGGTACTTCTCTATTATCTCGTCGACCACTTTTCATAACAAAATTCTATCGCCAAACTGTAACGCCAAATAAATGGGAGAACGTTGTCATTGGAATAACAAAATAAATAAATAAAATATAAGAATTTAAGGATACAATTGTTATTTTAATTAATGAAATAACTAATAAATTAAATAAACATAATGAAAAATACACGCAAATGTTGAATTAAAAACCACTTGATGACATAATAAACCACTTGATGACATAACAAACCCGTATAATGCTTCCGACATCAAGTAAATGGGACTGCATTTTTGGCATTTAATCATACAGTTTGGCGATAGTATTTTGTTATGAAAAGTGGTCGATGGGATAATAGAGAAGTACCTAAGTTTTTTATACCAAGTTTGAAAATTTATCTTTTTTTGACATTTAAAAAAAATAACAGAAAAAACATTACAAATTTACCCATTTGCTCAGCGGTCTAAGGATTAAGTAAATATTAATGATAATCGGAACTGGTTCTAGCTATGAAGTATATTATTTTGCCCAAAAACCTCCAACAAAAAAAAATATTACAAAGAATAAGTAATCGTCTTTAAATATACAAAAAACAATGTGATTAATGGCCAGATTTGTTTTTGCATATAACATTTTTTATATACAAAAGAAAAACCGAAATAACCTCATTCATTTCGCCTGACGTCAAAAATAGTTTTTTTTCCTCATTCTCGAGCAAAGCACGAAATCAATAAAATCACCAATTTGTGACAAATTATGAGTTTCATATGAATCGCCCAAGAAAGGACATGCAAACTGGTAAAAAATTAATGTAATACATTAAAACATTCAAGATTTGTATACATACAAACAATACAATGTAAATATTAATATTGTTACATGATACATTATACATTGTTTATATATATACTTCTTTGTATACATATATTGTTTGTATACATACAAACAAATATAATGTAAACATTATTCAAATATTAAGAGTTTGCAAATCAAAACATTCTAAATATTTGTATACATACAAACAATATAATGCATACATACTCTTTACAAATAAAATAGCACACTTATGTAATGACAAAACTTTTAAATCGAATAGAGATAATATATTTCTGTTAAAAAATAATGCTAAAGTTCAGAAACTCTTTTAACTTATATATATTATACATATACATTCACATAAAGCTAGTCACATTCCTGCATATTTATTAAATATTTAGTTGCTAAATGAAGAAATAATATTTTATAATTTATATTCAGACGCTCAGATTCTGCTTTTTTCGAACACATAATAATAAAAATATTAGTACCGTGCGTACTGTCTTTTGACATTATATTTACATATCGTTTGCATTATCAATCGGAACACCATAAGATTCATCCCCGATAATAAACGGACTATAAGTGGTCCAATTTTGTATTACGTGTTCTACACGTTTGAATAATTATTTTCTGTACTATATAAACAAAATGATAGAGATCTAAAAAGACAATTTCCATCGGGATTGATTTCGCGAACGTTAAATGAGCCTAAATTTATTTTTAAACAGTAAATCCGAAATGGACACCTAAGTATTCATACAAATTACAATAAATAAAATAAATAAATAAAATAAATACCTTCTAAACACTCCACAGTGAGTTCTATTTAAATACCTTCCTAGGTTTAACGCAACGTGCAAGAAAAAAACAACAGGATATGATCCCAAACACGTTTCTAGAGACAGTCATAGACCCTCACCTCATTGGCCGGTCCTACCGGAAGATTTTTTCAACGCATTGGGTCGAATATTTGTGGAAAATTTGACAAAATTAGCAAACTGCTTTAAATATATGGATTGTTACAGTTAGTGTTTCAGTCTGAGAACGAAAGCCAAAGTAGTTCATTAGTTATCAATTATACATATTTAAACTAGCTTCACTGTATTCAACAAAGGAAAGAAAATTCACCAATTCTTTAAAATATTACACGCATGTGGCAATTAAAATGTATTGTCAGAGAACTCTCGTTGTCAAGTATAGCAGATAAGAACAAATTTGAGAGAACCTGAGGAGTACAATTTTCTCGTTGAAGCCTATGGAGTGCAATTGATGTATATTAAACATAACAAAAGTAATCCACAGGCTTTAGCTTCGGTTAAATTATTATAAATATTATGCTTCACTGGCCATTCAAATGCAGTTGTTTGTTTCAGTTCATTCTTTGGATGAGTTTCAAGATTACATCTGCGTGTCTCAGCAGAAATACGATGGTGATTGCAGAGCGGTCCTCTTCGTGAAAATGCGCCAAGGTATGAAGCTGACACCGGAGATCAGAACCAAAATCGAAAAAAAGGTAGATGAAGAACTGTGGGAGGACTGCGTACCAGAACTCATTTTGGAAATTCCTGATATTCCTGTAAGGCAGACTTAATTTCCTGTTTATTAATATTTAATTTTAATTATTGCGCATTACAAAATCACAAGAAAATATTTTACATTGAGAGTATTAATGAGTAGTTACACTGGCCATTAATATTATATTCTTTTTATACAGGGAAACAAACGAATATTAACGAATTAACCCCTCTTATCGTTATGTAATAGCTAATTCCTAAAACATTGTTTTAGAAGTACGGTGAGCGTAAAAAAATGTAAACATCCATTTTTCATTTGTTAAATGTTTCATCGTAAATATATTATCGACTGATAATATAAATATTATAGAATTAATTAGTTATTTAATAATTCCTTATAAACATAAAAATAAAACAAAATACAACAAGAAATAATTCATTTAATCCAAACAAGAAAGAAAAATCATGTGTCAAGCATAGATTATGAAACACTTTCCAACACATTCAGAATACTGCAATAGAATTTCACTTTTCAATAAGGTGGATGACAATATTTAAGTAAACAATTTAAAAACGCATAAAACATTTGTATACGCAATTTAAGTTATACTAATTTAATTTAGAAAAAAAATTGAAGTTTCATTTCAGGAGAATATCATAAGTCTGCGAGGCATCGACATTTTTTAGTTAGCTATTTCATACTTGCTGATCTTCAAATATGTAATTGAGCATACTTAATAAATCACGAAAACAACCGTCAGCTGTCACGACCATGGCCTTGGTGACTGCGACATTCTCCAGTCAAAGAAAAATTAACAGGAATTTGATTACCGATATTTGCGTCACCTTTGGTATATTTCTAAATATCCGTAATTAATATCCCATTCATTTCGCTTCGACTAGCAGGGACAACGAACCTTTCTGCATGCGCGTTCCAAAAATCTCAGTAAAATTGTTTACAGACATTGTAACATGCCAAAAAAATTCTAATTTAAACTATAATTTAATGAAGAATTGAATTTTACAGAACATTTATTAAAATAGTTCTTACTTGTTTTAAATTCGACTCTTAAGTTATATAGTATGATGTCTGAACTAAATGTTATAAACAGTCACACTGAAATCCGTATTAATAACTTATATGAAGGATTGTTTTTCCTGTTGTGACGTTAGAGACGAATCTAATTCTTATCCTTTCGTTTTAAGTTACTGGACTACAGAAATGAGTCCATTTGGTCATTTTATTATTTGAACTGTTATAGAAAATTGAATTGAAACATGAAGACTTTTAAATTTTATAAACAAGCAAATTGACTTCGCAAGCATATGCGCCGAATGTTTTTTTAGAAAACGGTGTTACACAATGCCTAAGCTGAAATTCATAATGGAAAAAATCGTACATACAAATATTTATTTATTTTTAATTGTCTATGTATTTTAAGTAAAATTTTAGTTCATAAAAATTGGAAAGATACATAGCGGAAATTTGTTATTACCTATAATCATTTTTTCGCGTGCCAACGAAACTTTCTTGCATGACAAATCGGGCACGGGTGCTATAGGTTTGATATACTTGGACTAGGGGATGTTGTAACCGAAGTCGCACCCACCTCTGTCGTGACAGATGACGACTTCTTTCGTGATTGATTAACACCTTCGCGACCATGGGTGCATAAACATATGTTAACGTGAAAGACCCAAACCTGGAGAATGTCGACTTTCTCTGGTGAACAAGATTCACATAGTCGCTTGGTGTATGTCCGGGATATTTGCTAAATATCCTTATTTCTCACCAGCAAATGTCAACATTCACCATGCATGGTGAATGTTGAATAAAAATATTTTTGTTACTTTTTAAATCATACTTTATTATTA
This sequence comes from Maratus michaelseni, assembly GCA_963931845.1. Taxonomy (NCBI): domain Eukaryota; kingdom Metazoa; phylum Arthropoda; class Arachnida; order Araneae; family Salticidae; genus Maratus; species Maratus michaelseni. The sequence goes on from OZ007596.1 coordinate 57,655,330, forward strand.
AAACATATTTTGGTATATGCCAAATAGGAGAAAGCTTAAGTAATAGCACATGTAAATAAACTGTTGAACTTAAAACGAACAGTACATTCTAAATGCGAAAAGAAAATGATATCAATACTAAATTTATATTTTTGTTACGTTTTTAAATCATACTTTATTATTAAAACATATTATGATGTATGTCAAATAGGAGAAAGCTTAAGTAACAGCACATGTCAATAAACTGTTGACCATCAAACAAAGAGTACATTTTAAATGAGAAAAGAAAATAATACCAATAATAAATTTACCTAATTACGTGATTGACGTTATACAATCTTATTTATTGCAACAACTTAAACTGTTACGACACTTTGAATTGCACAAGAGTTCCTTTCTTTTACAACTGCAGTTAGTCATGAAACACTTCTTTTTGCAATGGCAGCGAGTATAGCCTTGCCCTTTACTTCTCCAATTAGCTGCAGCTGCTTCTCTCAGCGACATTTCTTAAGAAAGAATCTCATCTATGGAAAGTACCTTTTCTTTACAAATTACGAACTGATTGCGGGTATAAAGCTGCTTCAGGGTACATTTTTTTTTGCTAATGTATAAATGTCGGAGTATTCTATTTCAACAACAACCGCCACCACATTTCGGGCATCTGTACAGTCACGGTCGACATCAGGGACTTGTATTCGTACGGTATCACCTATTTGAGCAGACGGAAATATTCTTTTTGAGGTTCGTGACATTTTACTTGCTTGCAGTAGAAGATTGTCTTTCGCGGCCGCTCTTTTTATAGAAATAAACTCGTGTTGTTCAGTCAGGGCTTGATATGAAAACGTGGTGGGTGGCAGCTCAATATTTTCCTCTGGAATAAGGTTTTCAGTATCGCCACTACTCACATTTTCTTAAAAAGTATTAACAGTTTCAATATTTGCGATTTGTTCGCCAGGCAAAGATGGCGATGCTATACCTCTTTTTGGTTTAAGGCCCAAACTGTTAAACCAAATGACACGAATAGGTTCGAAAGGACACGAATGGCTTCATAACTGTTACGAATGGCTTCATAAGGACTTTGTCGTATTACTTATGATATGTAGTGTTCTTGGCAAATTGTACATAGGGCAAAACATCTGACCATTTATTTGTATCGTTGTCGTTCATCCATGCAGTTAATATAATCTGTATATCATGATTGACCGTTTCAACTGAGTTCTCTGTTTGACTATGACGAGGCTTTCTATTTATATGATTGCAATATAGCTCGGGCACCAAATGTCAAAAATATTGGAAGAAGCTGATACGCTACTTGTTCAGCTGTTTTAGTTTTCAAAGGTCGTAGGTGGACAAATTTCGTTAAATGATCTTTATAAACCACTATGATCTTATATTCGCTATCCCTATGTGACTGCAGGTCAATCAGATCGACTTGATATATTGCGTTTCACTCCGAACTGACCATTGGTTTCACAACAATGCCTTTTGTAGGTGTACTATGCTTCATTTGATATTTTTTACATAAATTTAAATAAAACATAACTTCATATTTAATATTTTTGTATTTAAATTGCAATTCTTTAAGCACACGTGATCTTCCACCATGGCCTGTTCTGGTGTAAGTTTCAGATAGTATATTGAACAATTCATCTTTTGTAACTTAATAGTGTATGTATATTCGTTTCTCCTGGTTTTAATGGTACAATTAATTTCTCTTCATCATTGATTTTTAAAACGTCAAAACGTTTTAATCGTCTGTAATTCAAAAGTGTGCTGCACTTAGATTTAGCAGAAATAACTTCAGAAAGTATTTTAGAGTACTTTTTGTGAGGAAAATAAAAACAATTGTCTTCTCGTTTACTCGCAATTAATGCACGTAACTTTTCAGAAAAAAAGATCACGGTTCACTGCAGTATCCATCCTTTCAATATAAATTAGGGTATTGGACAAAAATAAATATAATTTAATAAAACGTTTCATGCACCAGCAAATCTTGCAGACGACTGTCAAACAGCAGTGTTCCAGAGTATAACAAATAGATGCCACGTGAGCTCAATCGCGGCAGAACAAAGGATTTGGCGACAGACTTGTCGTCTCTCTTTAGACATCTGCTTCTCGTTTCAACCACCAACAGAGCATATCTGTGCTTCTCGACATACACCGGTGATTGTCAGAAGTATAAGAATATAACCAAATATTCGGTCTTTCACGAACATAGTTTGGTAAGTGTTGACATTCACCAGAGAAAGAATCGACATTCTCCCATTTCGGTCTTTCACGATAACATATATATTAGGGTGGATCGAAAAGTATACGAAAAAAAAATCGAAATTACTTTTGGCGTGGGGTGCAAAAGTTGCATTTTATGTATATTAGTTTACACGAGTTTTTTTTTTATTGAAATCCATTCATATCTTCCGGTACCCCAAGCGCCCCAAAAATAGTTAAAAATTGAAATTTTTATGAAATCTTATAATTTTTGTGTATTTTTTTTGTTTTAAATTACTTTTGGCACCGGGTGTGAAAGTTGTCTTTTATTTATATTAGTTTGCATGTTTTTTTTAATCGAAATCCATTCATAACTTCCGGTGCCACAAGCGTCTAAAAAATAGTTAAAAATTGAAAGTTTTATGAAAATTTATAATTTTTTTGTTTTTTAATTTTTTAAAAATATATTCTATTTGATTCCACTTTCACCACATGATATGTCGACGCAAATATCATATAAATATTGCTGATCATTGCTGAGAACCATTCTATCCATGTTATCTGGCATATTCTCCACACTTATTGAAGAAAAGGAAGCTACAGATAGCTCCTCGCAGGTTTTGATTGCTGTACCAATTGTGCCCACAAAAGGCTTTAGTACCAATTGTTGCACATGAAAAGAATGTATTAAATGTCGTAAATGACTTTAGCTTCGCCTGTTGCAAATGTCACGTGTCCAATATGCAGAGAGTCAGGCTCCTTTACAAGAGTATAATGTTCCTCCTTTGTGATCTTTGTGTCGTACATTGTGCTCTTCATCACCAGCCCTTTTATATTGTCTTTTTCCCCTCGGAAAATAATCCTGTTAAAATAGACGGAGAAACAGCTAAATTGCTCGTCTCTGCAACTAAATTTCGAACCTTTGTACGCTGTCGACGAAATTTGTTGCGATACACTAAATTCGAAGTCTCTTTTTTGTGTACAATTCCAATATCTCGTAAAACAGCACTGGCAAATTGAAGCAGCTGCTTTATTCAAAATTTCGTATATAACAATATAGTATAAAAAATAATTTTATACATTTAATATAAACGATAAACGATTTGTCATTCCCTGGATCTAATAATTACGCTATACAAATGATTATTTAACTTTTTTTTTACTTATAATTTTAAGTTCAAAATTTGCATAAAAATCGATTTTCGGCAAATATTTAATTGTCTTGGGCTACCCGGAAGACATTTATCGAAGTTAAAAATGTTTTGCATGTGTGCTAGTATGCTTAAAAGACAACTTTCGTACCCCGTTCTAAAAGTAATACGAGGGCTATCCAGAAAGTAGATTACCTTTTCGTCTGTGTCCGCTAGGGGCGGGGCTAGTGCGGCCATCTTGAGGTCAGAGCGTTGCGCAGCTCAGTCGGCATCTAGCCGTGCTAGTGAGAGGTTCGTGCTGTGCTCCGTTCAGATACTGTGACGGTTTGAAATGTCTGCGTTAATTGAAAATCCCGCGAGCTGCGAGGTGCGTGCAGTAATAAGTTCACAATAACGGAACTTTCTTTGAGTTTTCCACAAATTTCGCGAAGTTTGTTGCACGAAATCATCAGCGAAAAGCTTGGTTACCACAAGTTTTGTGCAAGATGGATTCCAAAAATCTTGACAGTGGACCACAAAAATCAGCGAATGGCTGCAGCGTTGAACTTTTTGGACGCTTACCATAAGGATGGTGACTCTTTACTCGATCGCATCGTTACTGGTGACGAAACATGGGTGAAACACGTGAACTGTTGGTTGAAGGCGCAGGCGGCCGAATTTTTCGACGAAGGCATTTCCAAGCTCGTACATCGCTACGATAAATGCCTTAATTTGTATGGTGACTATGTAGAAAAGTAGTATTTGAGTGTGGCTTTCATTTGTATATAATAAAATTTGTTTCCTGTACTTTGTTTATTTTTTATTCCAAAACGTAATCTACTTTCTGGATAGCCCTCGTAATAGAAGTAAATAAAAAATTTAAAAAAAATTATAAATTTTCATAAAACTTTCAATTTTTAACTATTTTTCGGGCGTTTGGGGCACCGGAAGATATGAATGGATTTCAAATTAAAAAAACATGTAAACTAATATGCATAAAAGACAACTTTTCCACCCCGCGACAAAAGTTATTTTAAAAAATAATAAAATAAATAAAATATATACATTTTCATAAAAATTTCATGTTTTAACTATTTTGGGGGTGCTTGGAGCACAGGAAGAAAAGAATGGATTTCAATAAGAAAACAGATGTAAACTAATATACATAAAAGGCAACTTTTGTACGCCGCGCCAATTCGTTTATCCACATTTCGATTTTTCGATCCACCCTAATATATATCTTCATAAGGTGCATACGGCAGTTGTTTGTTAAAAAGTAATATTTGCTTTAACTAATTAGGACATAATAGAGATAATTTAACTAAAGATAACTATTTTTACTTTCTTCTATCTTTACAAGAAGAAAGTATTGGATTCATGAAAATTTTCGACTTCCGGTTTTCGACGGATTTATACGTTTTAGAAGGTCCTGAACACGTTTTGACTATTTTTAGAAAATGTCTGTCTGTCTGTCTGTATGTGACATAAATTTTGTGGGATCTCTATCTCAAGAATTAATGCTCGGAATTTAATGAAACTTTATATTCAGTTAGTCCCTGAATAAATTGGTGCTGATTAGTTTTTGGTGAAAATCGCCCAGCAGGTGGCGCTTCTTTGCGGTATTTTTCGCGATTTTCGCAATAGCTTTATCTCAAGAACTAATGCTCGGAATTTAATAAAACTTTATATTCAGTTAGTCTCTGATATAAATTGATGCTGATTAGTTTTTGGTAAAAATCGCCCAACAGGTGGCGAAGCTATGCAGCATTTTTCGCGATTACTGCAATAGCTCTATCTCAAGAACTAATGCTCGGAATTTAATAAAACTTTATATTCAGTTAGTCTCTGATATAAATTGGTGCTGATTAGTTTTTGGTAAAAATTGCCTAGCAGGTGGCGCTTCTATGCGGTATTTTTCGCGATTTTCGCAATAGCTTTATCTCAAGAACTAATGCTCGGAATTTAATAAAACTTTATATTCAGTTAGTCTCTGATATAAATTGATGCTGATTAGTTTTTGGTAAAAATCGCCCAACAGGTGGCGAAGCTATGCAGCATTTTTCGCGATTTTCGCAATATCTCTATCTCAAGAACTAATGCTCGGAATTTAATAAAACTTTATATTCAGTTATTCTCTGATATAAATTGGTGCTGATTAGTTTTTGGTAAAAATCGCCCAGCAGGTGACGCTGCTATGCAGCATTTTGCAGGATTTACGCGATTTTAGCTATAGTCATATCTCAAGAAATAATGCACGGAATTTAATAAAACTTGAGTTTCAGTTAGACCTTGATATAAATTGGTGCTGATTCTTTTTAGTGTATGCAAAACCTAAGTGAGATAGAAGAAAATTTTGGAATTGACACATCCGACTAGTTTTTTAAATGGTGACAACCGAATAAAATTCGTGTATGGGACGGTAGTCCCAATTTGTTTAAGTAAGATCAATTTCATATCTACAAATATATTAAACGTAAAATATCGATCAGAGTTTTCAATTAAAAAAGTTTTTAACCTATGCTCTGCACACCAGACAGAATCCCGGTTTTCCCGGGTAGAAACGCCTTGCATTCACAATAATAAAACATTCTTTCTCCATACTTCTTTTGAAATATACCTAATGAAATTTTTAATTCTTTCTTTTCTTTAGTACAACTTGAACAATAAACGAATGGAGAGTGTGGTGAGAAAAATAATCGAAAAAAATGAAATTCCTGAAATGATGAACATCCGGAATCCCGAATGCCTGAAGTATTATGTGAACATTCCTGAAATAGTGAACTATAATCAGCAATAAATCCTCGCCTGTGAAATAATGTGTTATTAAGCAGCAATGAATAAGTGAACTTTAGATATTTTGACTTACAAAAGAAGAATCGTCGTGAATCTCATCATCAGATTTACAGACAGAGAAATAGTTCTATAGCACTAGATTTTAGTTTATATATTTTTTATTTAAATTGTGAAGGTTTTTGTTTAGTACTATCGTAAATATATTTTGTATTATCGTATTTTTTCAAATAAAAATTTCATTATATATAACATATGTGCCATTATCTATACTAATATTATAAAGAAGTAACGTTTGTTTGTAGGGAGAAATCTCTGGAACAACAGAACCGATTTCAAAAGTGATGGTGGAAATTGATGGTGATAATCCCTGATCCAACATAGACTACATTTTATGCCGTACCACTACACCCAGGGGTGCAGCAGCAAAAAACTTTATAATATTGCAATTTTTGTGATACTGAAGGGCTCAGAAAGTTGAAATTTGGCATGGTAGTTACTTATAAAATGTAAATGCTCTCTAACAACAGTTTCTAAAAAGTTCGAAATTTAAAAGGGGGAAATGAACGAAAAGCGTTCCAAAAGCATTCTAAAGTACAATTTCTATAGAATCTTTGGAACTACCGAACCTATTTCAAACGAAAAGGTGGCAAATTTATGGTGACTGTCCCTGCTCTAAGATAGGCTATATTTTATGTCGGTGTTAAAATCCAAAGGAGGGGAGGTGCAGGAGCGAAAAACATTCTGCAATGGCAATTTTTGTGATACTGAATAGGTTAGAAATTTGAAATTTGGAATGGTAGATACTTATAAGATGTATATGCTCTCTATGAACAGTTTCTAAAAAAATCGAAATTTAAAAGGGTGAAATGAGCGACAAACGCTCTAAAAGCATTCTAAATTTCAATTTCTATGGAATCTCTTGAACTACCGAACCTATTTCAAATGTAATGATGACAAATTTATGGTGACAGTCCCTGCTCTAACATAAACTACATTTTATGTCGGTGCCACTAACATAAGGGGGTTTCAAGAGCGAATAATGTTCTAAAATTGCGACTTTTATGATACTGAAGGGATTAGAAACTGGAAATTTGGCAAGATAGTTACTTATAAGATGTGAATGCTCTCTAAGAACAGCTTCTAAAAAATTCTAAATTGAAAAGGATGATATGGAGAAAACTTTTCTAAAAATGGTCTGAAGTACGATTTTTATGGAATTGTTAAGGACAAAAACTTGAAATTTGACTTGGCTGCTACTTTTTAAGACGAAAATGCACACAGAGAACAGTTTTTTAAAAATCGAAATTTAAAATGATGAGAGAGAAAAATTGTTTCTAAATTATTATTTTTGTGATACTGAAAGGACTAGAAACTTGAAATTTAGCATGGCGGTTACTTTTAATTTACATATGTTCGCTAACAGTGGTTTGTATAGAAATTCAAAATGAGCGGAAAGCGTTCTAAAAACGTTCTAAATTACGATTTTATTGGATTTGTAAGGGATAGAAACTTGAACTTTGACATGGCTGTAACGTTTAAGACATAAATCGTCGCACAGAACAGTTAAAAAAAAATTAATTTAAAAGTGCGAAAGCGTGAAAACATGATAAAAAAGTCCTAAATTGAGATTTATTAGAAACTGTAAAGTCGAAACTTGAAATTTAGCATGGCTGTTACTCTAGAAACGTAATGCTCGCACAGAACAGTTTTCTAAACATAAGAAATTTAAAAGGGTGCAAAAGCAAAAAAAAAAGTTCTAATATTGCGATGTATGTGGTACAATTAGTATAGAAGATTGGTATTTGGCATGGTTTTTAAAATGCAAATTCTCGTTCAGAACGGTTTCTAAAAAATTCGAAATTTACAAGGGTGAAATGAGTGGAAAACTTTCTAAAAGCGTTCAAAATCGCGATATAGTTGGAATTGTAAGGGTTAGAAGCTTGAAATTTTATATAGTAGTTACTTTAAGATGCAGATGATCAATATAAACAAGTTATTAAAAATTCGAAGTTTAAAGATGTAAAATGAGTGGCAAAGTTTTAAATTATGATTTATTCAGAATTGTTGAGAACAGAAACTTGAAATTTGATATAACTATTATTTTCAGACGTAAATGCTCACACAGAACAGTTTTTATAAATTTATAAATTAAAAAAGGTGCAGAGGCGAAAAACGTTCTAAAATTGCCATTTTAGTGATGCTGCTGGTCTAGAAACTTGAAATTTGACATCGTGGCTATTTTTAAGATTTCAGCCCTTGATAAGAACGGTTTCTAAAAAAATTCGAAATTGAAAAGGGTGAAATGCGAGGGAAATGTTTTGAAACCTTCTAAACTACGGTTTATCTAAAATTTTTGAGGACAGAGACTTGAAATTTTACATGGCTGTTACATTAAAGACATAAATTCATCCACAGAACAGTTTTTAAAAAATTAGAAATTAATGGGTGCAGGAACAAAAAAGTTCTGAAATTGCGATTTCTGTGATATAATCGTTATAGCAGTTTGCTTAACTTGAAGTTTTTGAATTTGGCATGGTGCTTACTTTTAAGATGTAAATAGTCGCTTACTACAGTTTCTAATAATTGCTAATTTTCAATTAGAAAATGAAATGAGCGGAAAATCATCAAAATGCATTCTAAATTATCACTTATTTGGAATTTATTTTAGCACTTCTCATTCATTTAAGTCTCATGTTCACCTAATGCAGTATAAGAGCCGCGGGTTTTGCTATTTTTAATAATTTTAATAGAAGAAAAAAAAGAGTACGTTTAGTATTTATCTTGAATAGATATGTTGTAGTACTATTTTCAAAAACATGAAATAATAGGAGACTTTTTTATATTTTATTTTACTTAGTTGCCACTTCAATGTCAAATTGCTAAACTTAAGGTTGAATACATAAAAAAAGACAGCGTGACAACTTATTAAATTTTTATAGTAATCTTCTTAATGTAAGAATCTGGAGCATAACTTTTATAAATGATATATGTGTTTTTTACGATACGAGAATAGACACGGCGTATAGTAAGCTTACAAATCTGGCAAAAATTAATGTTTAAATGAAAACTGTAGGACATAATATTTAAATACATTACTGGTTCAAATTAGGGGCTATCAAACTATTTTTATTAGTTTTTATTTTCAGATTAAGATAGAAAAAGAACTAAAGTCATTTATTATAAAATTATATAAAAAAAAATTTAATTTATTTTGTTTAAATGAATTGAAAAGCAGCTATGACTTAATCTCGGCTGTAATCTATCTATATGCAAAGTTTACACAGAATTGGTTTAATAATTTCGATTTAATTAAAGTACAAATATTCAAATAGGCTTTCAAATTATATTATTATTGTTGGAAAAAAAATGATGGCCAGCAGAGCCAAAACAAATAAATCTTCGGTAGATAAAATCGCGCTCTCTTGTGATTAATTAAAATTAGAATTCTAACAATTGGTAATTTGTAATAAATAATAGCAGAGGTAAGTGAAAGATCTTACCTTTTATACATCATGGTTCGGGTAGTCATCGATCGTCCATCATTTGTTATGGAACGTATAATCTATGTTTAAATTATGGTCAGGGATTCCACCTATAATTTTCTAATATTTGGAGTTATGGTTTTATTTATTTATTTGATGAACACATATTAATTGTGTTCTATATTCTTGAGATTTTGTTCTAGATTAACTGGAAAAAATAAAATGTGATTAATGAGTGTTAATTTCAAGGAAGATAAAGACTCCATTTTGAGTTTAAAAATATTATATAATTAAAGAAGCATTTTGGCTTGCGACTTATCAAGCCGCTTACATATTAAAAAGTGAAATACAAAGTTGTGTGGCGATAAAGAGCATGTGCTACAAAAAAATATAAAAATGAGTCTGTTTATAATCAGTTAAGCATTTGCTGAGATCAGTCATTCTAGTTAGTTCAAAACAGTCATTAGAGTAAAAAGCTGCACAAACATTTTTCACATCTGTTCGTTAAGTGTTTTTCGTTTACTAATTGGATTCTGTTTCGTGAGTTCATCTTGATGATTAAATTTAAGACCCCTCTTTAATCACTTCAGGTGGATAAGGTAACAGTCTCATTGTTTTTTTGTGGTACAATAGTTGAGTTTGGGTATGGGTTTCGTTAAACAATCCGCAATCATGTGTTCCGTAGGACAATACTTTAAGTTCAATAATTCCATCTTCATTTAACTGTCTTATGGCGTGAAATCTAATATCTATGTGCTTCGTCCTCTTCGAAAAATTTTCATTCCCGATTATCTTAATATTGCTTTGATTATCATGATAAATCATAATTGGTGTTTCTTGACGTAAATTAAGATCTTCTAGCAGTTTTAAAAGCCAAATAATTACTTGTCCAGCGCTTGCTGCAGAAACATATTCCTCTTCAGTTGAAGAATATGCTATGCTGGATTGTAGTTTTGTGTTCCACTGAATGGGATTTTCGCCAAGAATAAATAGATTCCCATTCGTAGATTTTCTGTTTTTTGGGTCGCCAGCCCAGTCGGAATCAGCATAAGCGATAAGTGCAGTTTTTTTTTTTTTCCTTATTGTTAAACATAATTTTTTCGTACAATTAAGGTACCTTATAATTCACTTTGCTGCTTTCCAGTCTTTTTCACGTGGAGTGGCACTCCTCCTATTTAATATATTGACTGATGCCATTATGTCCGGTTTTGTGATGGTGGCAATATACAGGAGCGAACCGATCACTTGCCTAAATTTCGGTTGTTTGGAAGTAATAATTATCATTATCTTCTAATTTACAAAAAACTAATTCCATTGGTGTAATTATAGGTTTTACGTCTTTTAAATTGAATTTTCTGACTAAATCTTCTATTTTTAATTTTTGGTTTAGTTTGAAACCATCATCTGTTTTCACTATGTTAGTTCCCAGGTACTGACTTATTTCGCCGAAGTCTTTCACCCCGTACTCTTTTTGCAATTCGTTAATTAGTTCTTGAATTATTTCATTTTTACTTGCGATCAAAATATAGTGAACGTAAACGATGATATATGTGCAATTTTCATTTTCTTTTCTTGTAAATAGACAAGAGTCAGCAGTGCTTTACACAAATTTTATATTGTCTAGTGAGTTTGCAATTTTTTTGTGCAGGCTCTAGCTGCCTGTTTTAAATCGTAAATGGTTCTGTTAAGCTTACCTACTTTATTCTCAGAATTTTTTTTTTCTATGAACCCTTCCTCATCAAAAACTCATTCCACCACCAGCAACAACTTCAAATAAACACCAGAGAACAACAAGTAATAATTATCCACAACCCCTTCACCCAACAGTCCCACCACACCGTCATCCACCGTCAACAACAGTAAAAGAGACTCATCATTATACACGCCTGTAAATAGACTCTCTCCATCTCCATCAACATCACAACTAGACTTTAATATCGCAAATTGTATAGACTCTCTCTATCAGCATCACAACTAGACATTAATATCGCAAATTGTATAAACCCATATTACTCAAGTCCACAAATATAAAAATTTAAACTCTTGGAGTTATTGTAAATACCTTACTCAAATGAGAGTATATATGACAAATTGTATTATATATATATAATTCTTATTCATTGCTCAAATCAATACTATGTAAAAGCCTAATGGCCTATTGGCCTCATTTGTATTTTTTTTCTTTTTTAATAAACTTGCCAAGCAGGGCTTGTAGAGCTTAAGCCGTATGGTAACCCTGCTTGGTTGAATCTGAATCTGAATCTATGAAACCTTCTGGTTGTTGCATGTAAATATCTTCTTCCATTTCCCCGTGAAGAAATGCGGCGTCATTGTCTATGTGTTGAACAGTTAGATTTTTATAAGCCGCCGAGGCTAAAAATGTTCGAATTGTTGTGTGTGAAACTACGGGAGCGAAGGTTTCATCATAGTCTTCGCCATATTTTTAATTGTAGCCTTTTGCTACTAAACAACCTTTGTATTTTTGTTCGTTTTCTGAATTGTCTAATTTTCTTTTGAAAATCCATTTACAACCGATAATTTTCTTATTTGGTAGGGGATACACTAAGTCCCAAGTTTTATTTTGTTTTATGGAGTTGATTTCCAATTGTGTGGCTTTCTTTTTCTACTATATTGTTCATGTTTTTTATACCATTCCAGTCAGTTTGTTAGAATGTGTCATTTGTTTTGACGTGACAAACGTATCTGTCGGGTGGTACTCCTCTATTTGGTCTCTGAGATCTTCTCGGTTCTACGATTGGTTGTTTGGATGCGGTTGGTTCTTCGTCTGTATTATTTAACTCTGTTTGAAAGTAGTTTTTGTCATTAGTTGAGTTTTCTAGCTCATTGCTTTCTTTTAAGTTGTTTATACTATTTTCTATAAACTTTACCGTTCTTGCAATTACTATTTTGTTTTCTTTAGTGAATATTGGATAACCTTTTGATTTGTTATCATACCGTACTAGTATTCCTTCCTGCGCTCTATCATCTAATTTATTTCGCTGGTTTTTGTGTATATATGCATAAGCTTTACAGCCAAATGTTCGCAGGTAGTGTAAGGCAGGTTTTCGATTGAACCATATTTCGAACAGTGTTTTGTTTTTTTATTTTGGTAGGTAGCCTATTCTGCGGGTGATTGGCAGTATTTATGGCTCTCCCCAGAATTATGACCTATACTTTCTTTCGGCTATTCCGTTTTGGCTCGGACAAAATGGTACCGTAAATTGATGTTGGATATCTCTTGCCCTAAGGTATGCTTCCGTTTCTTTACCTAAGTACCCCCTCCATTATCGGATCTAATCGCTTTAGGGAATCAGCCGAATTGGGTTTTCGCCATGGTTACATAATCCTTTAATTTTTCGTAAACTTCATTTTTGTGCGAAAGCAAGTATTTGACGACAGTCAAATACTTGCAGACAGTATATAGTCACACAGTAATATTTGCAAGTAGCATATATTACCGTGAACCTTGAATAATCGTCTATAAAATTGACGAACATTGTTTTCCCGCCAATAGTGGGCGTACCTATAAATGTACATACATCTGTATGTATTAGATCAAGCACTTAGTCTGTTTTGGGTTTGTTTGTTGATTTTGGATATGGGGCATCGCTTATTTTTGTTTGAATACATATTTCACATAATGCATTATGATTGCAGTTATTTAATTTTATTTCGTCTGCTAAGTTTATATTTATCAATTCTTTTATCGCATTATAGTTACGATGGCCAAGCCACTTGTGCCAAATTTCTATACAATTTTTATTTTTATATTCGTATGCAATGTTTACTTTGTTGGTTTTAGCACTGTCTAATAATTCGACTTGATATAAGTTGTTTTTCATTTTTGCTTCAAGGTAAATATACCCGTTTCGGCACAGGATGGATTTTTCTTTATTGAAAATTTATTCATAGCCGTTCTGTGTTGCCTTGCTTACCGATATGACGTTCGATTCTAATTCTGGTACGTATAATACCTCTTTTAGTGTAATTTTATTTACCACTCCATCGGATGTTTTTGTCATGAATGTAGTTTCTCCTGTTCCGTGTGAATTTAGCGTTTTTCCATTGGCAATTATAACGGTTGTTTTTTCAGTGCCGTTAAATTTTGCAAATGCATCTTTACTGTTTAATATAAATGTCGATGAACCAAAATCGATAATACAGTTTTGTTTTCCGGGTTTCTGGGGTAGAAAGGCTGCGTCGCTGTTTTTTATTAATTTCCCTGTGATTTGTTTACTAGGATTTGTTCTCTTTCTCTTTTTTGGTTTTCTCTGTAATAGTTTGAATTTTTAGCACAGCGAAGATGTGTAATGTTTGTGTCTGTACGGCTGTTGTTTTTGTGACGACGAGTAACTGCTTCTGTTCTTAAGGTGCCAGCACTCCTTATACGTGTGATTTTTTAGCTTACAGTATGTACACTGTTTTTCCTTTTTGTTGTATTCTTTCGGAAACTTTTTATGCGTTTTAAACGCTTTTGCGGAATTTTAACTCTAAATTTAACTTAAAAAAATTTTTCGCGAAAAAAAGTTAGTATTAACTTTATTTTTTACAGCGAAAGTTGATAGAATTGTCGGGGAATGAATAGATGTTTAGGAACCTGAAAGCAACCGTAAACTAAAAAAAATAGACATTTAAAATATTCTAAAGGATAGAAGATTTTTAAAAATTAAAAACAATTATATACTTTACATGTGAAAGAATTTGCATATTATTTTTCATACATTTTACACTCTATATTAAAAATTTTCTATGATGTATACAATTCTCAAAAATGATTTTTATTAGTCGAGTACTGCAATCAGAGACGTTGGACCCTCTAAGTGATATGCCAGGACCCTGCGCGACAGTGCACAGGCCCCGGGTGGAAATACATATTTTCAATTCGATTGTTATCCATACAATACTTAAAAGAAAAAGCGCTCCCTGGATAATGAAATTTAATTGACTAAAGTTTCTTTTTAACCGATTAAAAAAAAAAGTAAAATTATGTTTTTCGAATAACTTAAATGGTGAGGAGGGTGTGGTAAAGCGATTTTGTGCCGGTTTAAAGATGAGAAAAGCCGTGATTTTTATAACTGCTGTGAAATAGGTGAGGTAACATTGCGTAAACTTTTAGATCAATAACCACCAGTTCACCTCCTGACATAGAGAAATATAGTTCAATAAAACAAAACTCCAGGATATTAGAAGTAAAGAATGTATTTATTATTTATAATCATAATCATACTGTAAATGGGAAGAACTATCAGGATAGGAAAGAGAAAAGATGGCCCTCATCGTATTTCTTACAACCTTACAGCAGCACTGTCGTAATCCAAGTGTTTGAATAACATTCACTCATATCGCCAACATACTATTTTTATTGAGCCGTGGTGAAATAAAAAAAGGACAATTGAAATAACCGTTATGAATTAGCAATATAAAATACAAACAAAAACAGGGTTGCAATTTGGCAAAATTATCTCAAGCTTAAAGATGAAATAAATTATGGTAAACTTGTACAAAGCAGACATTTAGCTATGAAATAATAACAATCGAAATGGTCATAAACAATTCAATTGATTGAATTATGACATATATTATCAACATAAATCTGTAATATTTGATTCTCAAGGAATTGCGTAAAAACGTGAAATATAAGAGATGAAATTATATTCGATCATTCAAAATATATGGTGACAGATTTATGATCACTTATATTAAGAACATGGTGTAAATACTGTATAATAATTAAAAGTAAGAGTTGCATAACTGAAAGGAAATCGTGACCGTTAAATAGAAAATTCGATAAATAAAAAATAATTAATTTGAGTTATATAGCGGCATTTGACAGTTATCCATCAGAAATGAATTAATGAAAGTTACGAAGATTTAAAGCAGTTATTACAGAATTAAAAATAATGAGATGCAATACGTCATAAGAAATTAAGATAGAAATGAAAGTGCAAAGATTGATTACTAATATATATATTTTTTTTTTACTTTTGAATATATCATGCAGTTATGATAGCAAAACGGTTTATTTATAATAAAAGATAAAATGATTTAGCTTAAACATTAAATTAGAAAGAGATGATTTTCTTTTATTTACATAAAATAAAGAGAGGAATATAATTTAAGATTACTTTAAATTAAAAATATATGATTTGTATCATAGAGGGGGACATTTCATCCGTAAATCCACCATGAAATTATTATTTTTTAGTTAATTTTTTTTTCCCTTATGTTTATGAGTTAAAAATTTATTTCAAACGGGTGTTTCAAGACAATTTTGAATTCAGTCACTGTTGCCCGGCGGAGTTATACAATTTATTTACTTTTCCAAAATAAATGAAATAGAAATGTTTTGCATTTCCCTGCGTACCCCTATAAGTGCAAGTGATTTTTGAAGGACTTTATATTTTTCTGAACAGCAATTGTTTTCTTACTTAATATACTATAAATAAACTAGTTCATAATAACGACTTACACTACCCATTTCATTGCCTTGTCTCCTGTTAAAGACTTCTTCATTCCTAATAATATGTGGCGCCGTCTGTTACAAAGTTTTGCATGAATTTGTTTAAATTGGATTTAATTGGATGGAAAACTATTTTAATGCTCTTTTCAAATCTGACACATATTTTGAAATCATTTTTGTTCGCAAATGCATTAAATTGGCAGGTGTTTTTATTCCGAAACTATGTAATCGAAACACGTTTTCGATTTTTTGGTAAAGGTAGAAGATTTTTTAGAAAGGATTGTCAAAGTTGGCATTTTGAATCGAGTTCCTGAAGCGGTAGCCCGAGAAACGCAACACACGTCTCCTCACATGACCAGAATCGCTTATAACTCGATAAGTAATATATTAATCAAAAAATTGGAAACTCATTTCGATTCCAAATCGCTTCCTTGGTCAGGCCTGCCAATTTTATGCCTTTGCGTTTAAAAAGAGTCAGAAATTGTGTCAAAAATTTCCGTGTTGTTGAGCAGGTCATTTAAGAACCACCTTAAACAACATTCATCCGTTCAGAAACATTCTCTGATGGTGCTGGTATATATAGTGGCATGATTGTGTCACACTCATCGTTTATATGATACAATTGTATCAAATTCAGACATTTAAGTGTGACAATCTAAATATCTTAATTTAAAACGTAGCGTCATTATTCAGACATTTTTCTCAGTTCTTTTATACCCTGATCGTAGTAAGACACTTGTGTATCTTAAGTGAGACATCTATGATGTCTTAATTTTCACATTCATTCACTTAAGTGTCTGAATTGCTATTTCAGACACATGTATGTCCAAATTTAGGACGCCTCTATTTGCAGTGTACATGTCATTTACGTCTTATATGTCCTATATATCATGTCTTGAACACATGTAATATATATATACAGCATATATGCGCCATATATGACTATAACGTAAAAATATACGACACGAAATGTTATATATATCATATATTATTATAATGTCATGTATGCTTTATAATTTTGCGATAAATCGTAGACGCTTAGCGATTCATCCTTTGAGGCCGCTATATCACGCGATTTCCATTTATTTATTTATTTCTTAGTAAAACGGTAAAGGATTGATATTTACAAAAAACGGATGTGTAAAATTTGTAAACCATAACAAAATATTTCAAGAGTAAAGTAATGCTTATTTATACTATTTTAAAATTACATCTTATATAAACGACCACATCATAATAAGTGATTATATAAATGAGTTTATTGTGCAGTTTTGAAAAGAAAACAATTTAATTAGAAACAACACATACATTTTTAAATTGATGTTTTCCTATCAGTTTTCTTTCTTGAATAAAACCTAAAAATTTATTCACATTTCAACATCGTGTCTGAATAATTTCTCTTGCTTTAATCTTTCTAATGTTTTATATTTATGTTATTATATTTTTACGTTTTTTACACTTCTTGCAATTTCTTCACGGGAGAAAGTGCTCCTAAACTACCAGTTCACAATCTTCTGCCACAAGTAATTCGTTTGGCATCTGGGCTTTGATTTACCATTTCGTACAAGTGTGATGGCTGATCAATACAAAAACCTTCAAAGAGAAGACATCAAAATCAAACATCAAACATCAAATGTTTATTCAAAGAAAAGTCGGAGGAATAAAATAAAATTTCCTCAAACTGGTTTGTATTATATAAATGCATTTTTTTTAATTCAAAAAAATAGGCACAAATTTACCCATTTACCTAACAAATTTAAAAAACGTAAAAGATATTATAACTTGAAAATTTTAAAGAAACACATCTATTCCAAATACATATTTCCAAAAACAGTGAATCGCCCAATCTACGAAAAAGTGGACAGATGAAGAAAAAATTTAATATTCATTAAACAAATTCTGAATTAATTATGATTAACTCGTATAAATGCAACTTTTAATATTTTGTAGAGAAATATATCAAATGTCTTTATTAGAGGTCAAACTATATCCCTGGCGGAGTTTTTTTTTATTTAGGTTAAATGATTCATAAAAAATAGTTATGAAAAAAATTAGTAGGAGGATTAGTTATTTTTTAACTTGCATATTTATTTATCTTATACATTAGAAAAAAATGATGATTAAAAAAATTATGTGATTAAAAAAAACGCTTAGGACGCTATTAGTAAATTTATTATATGCACTCTAACAAAGGATAAACTATTCTTGATCTATTAAAATTTGCAAAAATAAAATATAACCTCCTCCAAGCTACCCACGATTTTGAAAAGCTTTTCTTTATAGTAAATGGTTGGAGTATCATAGTTGTGTTTTATTCCAACAGAGCGAAAAATGCCGGGACCAGGACTCGAACCTGAGTACTTTGGATCGCCGTGCCTTCCTACTGAGCTATCCCTTTATCCCTTACCTATACTCTTTATCTGATTTGTGCATTAAATCGTAATCACTAGAATTTCATTTAAATATTGTATTGCGTAGTATGAAATGACTTAAAAAATCCAGTAAAATACAAATATCTGAAAACACGCCTTTATATATCATGGTTCCCTAAATTTGGAAATTGGTTTATGTAAAATGCAAAGAAATTAAGTAACATATATGGTAAATCAAAAGTTCTTAGACAAACTTTAAATAGTGTTAGATCATACTACTTCAAACATATTTATACAGGTAAAAACACAGTCATACTCCGTTAATTCACCCAAAAATACAGGGCGCCCCACTCTAATCGGAACTCAACCAATGTTCGTAATTTTATTCGAAACACATATATTTTTACGAACTTTTCATCAAAATTCTTTGTGTAATGTTACGATTCTTGTTACGACATTCTTTCTGTAAAATGAAATGACATCACGAAAATGCGCTGGAAGTGTACATTATTTGAAGTAGTCCGTTCGTACGTAATGTTAATCACATTCGAAAGTAAGAAGAGTCTGATTCACTCTGCTATTCGGATGTACATGGTGCCAACTTCTTCCAGTGCCAAAGATATCGTTACATTTCACACAAAGAAAGGTAAGTCTGTGGCAAATTTTGTTAACCCTTTGAAAGGCGGTGGTATATTATTTATGCCTCTTAATCTTAATACTCAAATGCTACAATGGCACTACAATTCTCCTTCTGTTATGTAAGTAAAGGAAAGCATTTACTTATTAAAATAAATTTCTTCATAATTTCTGGTGACATTCAATTATTTCAACATTTTAGGAACAGAAGTACATTACGCCTGAAAGGGTTAAAATATATTCATTATTGTTAAAGTTATGAACAAAATTCCGTGTTTGTTTTGGAGTGAAACACCCTGTATTTGTAACTGAATGAACGGACTGCGACCCTGGTTTCCTATTTTTAAAAAAAATTCTATAGAATGTAATATAGTAAGCTTTACCACCCCTTCAGTTTGTCTAAAGTCTTTTGACTGACCTTGTATATTTTAATGCTGTCGTCGATTTTCTTAAACTGATGAAACAAAATTCTTTCAATATATTAGGATGGATCAAATGAAAACGGAACAGGAGCCACATAATGAAATGACATGATTTATTTAAAACACAATCTCCAATACTACACAAGCACTTGTCCCACTGTTTCACCAAATGGTGAATTCCTTGCTCATAGAAGTCCTTTGGCTGAAATCGGAACCAGTTTCGAACTGATTTCGCTGTCCGAGTAGAAACGGCACCCCTTCAAAGCCTTTTTCAGTCGACAAAAGATTGGATAGTCACATGCCGAAAGATCAGGGCTATACGGTAGGTATACCAAGACTGTCCACCGAAACTTCACCAGCTTTCTTTGCGGAAGTGCTCGTGTCCATCCTGCACATCAGTCAATGACAGTGTATGTTCTCCGTATACTGCCTTCATTCGCCGATGCGCTTCGCGAAATCCCACTTCTGTCACTAAATAACGAATAACACTCAGTTGCTCTTTTTTACATTCCGAAGACGCAGATGAACAAAAACAACCGATTGCCTGACGGACGAAACTCTTGTCCGATCGCCAGAGCATATCACGTGCTTCTGCGTAACTACCTAGGGCAAGTTCATTTCCTCAGTAGGAGTTGCTTTCTTTAGATACCCACTCTACCTTGTACACAAAGTTCACTACAATCATACAAAAATAAACCAAATGATAACCACTGTTCCGTTTTCATTTTATCCCCCCCCCCCTTATAATACAGGATGCTAATAAGCTGATATATTACTTACTTGCACAACCGTCTTCATTTTCTTCATTCGGCGAGACTAAAAAAAAATAATATTTGAAAAACAGAATAATGTATTAAAATTATAACTGTGTTAATAATCTTTTAATATAAAAAACATAATTTTGCAAGTTTAGTTAACGTACTGAATGTTTAGATCGATCTGTAACGCTTTCGGATTAAACCATTGGAAATTTCTCTTTTAAAATAGGCCATTTTTCTTAAAAAGTTATTTTTTCTGAGTTTTTTGTGGTGACTGTAGGGGTGGGAGATAAATTGCATAAGTGTTATATTTTTATAAAGACCGTTCAAAAATATTACTTTTTTTGTCTATTGTGTTTGCGTAAGTGCAATAATTTACGATATAGGGCCACTTGAAAATCTCATTCTGGTTCAAGGCGCCGAAAGCAGCACGTGATTCGTTCATAGAAAAATTCATTCATGGAAATTTATTTAAAAATAAATTTTGTTAATTCCTCTTCGTAATGATAAATATTAATAAGTTTATTTCGTACAAAATACAGATAATGAAGTTTTTTTATTATTTAAGTATCTAATGTTTTATGACCTAGATTTTAATATTAAAACTTCAGTCACGAGAGATTGTTTATATATCTTCTTTAATTCAATCAACGATATCATAATTTCCAGGAAATATTCGGCCAATAAGTATTGTTTCCATTTTGTGGAGCAAAGCGGCGATACCATTTACTATTTACATTGCTTTACATGAATCCAAGTTCATCTTTCAACCTTTATTGGCGATGCCCCACCTAAACAATTCTAAATTCAAGATACCCCCTCCCTCTCTCTTCTGTAACATATAATGGACCCATCATTGGCGACGTCAGTTGCTGCTGCTTGTTTCCTCAACACTGTGTATCAACCGCGATTTGAATCAACACAAATCATTGAGAATTGTGTGTCAATGTTATTTGAATGGCCATTTGTTGTGATTTTTTTTCTCGAATGTTATTTTTAAGCATTTCTTAGTGCTAATTTTGTTTTCAAAACTGCTAGAAAGAGTGTCATTAAGCTTCACCGAATGCACAGTTTTTTTTTATAGCGAAGTAAAGCTAATAGCAAAAGGAGAAAATATGCGTTCAAGACGTGTGTTTTAGATGTTGTCTTAAGTAGTTTCATGTGTAAATGTTTCTTCATATGACATATCGCAAGGTGAATAGTAATACAGGCCTCATTCAAATAACACCTGTAGAAAAAGTGATACAGAAATTCTAAAATACAGATAAAATCTTTTGACATTCTAGGGGAAAATTCTGTTATCAAAATATACACAGAAAAGAAAAACTTAGAATATAACCGGAGACTTTTAGTATATATTTTTTTCATATAAAATAAGTTTATTTTATATTTGAAATTTCTATAAAAATTTTCTGGAAACTAATTGTTTTCGGTACTTTTCCTTGTAACATCTCAATTTTTCCCTCGAAAATTATGTATAAATACCTAACACATATTCTTATATTATGAGTATATTAGAAAAAGTATATAAATTATACCTTTTCCTGTTCTAATTTGATCCGAGGAAATCAAAGATAGTGTCAGACGTAAGGGTTCCTATTTTAAGAATTAAAATTGGAAGAATTTTTAATATGAAACCTATTTCAAAAGCTGGGTTTACATTCGGAAAGAAGTAATAATTACAAATCTAATGGTATCTTTCGCATCTTTGGCATAGATTGGTAATAAAGTAATGCGGGGTTCAAGTTTTCTTTTTCTGACTGACAGTACACCACTAAATTTTACAATTGAACAATTTATCACATACAAACATCAAACACTTGCTTTCAACGCATATTTTGTTTAATTTAAATATGAGCTATTTTTAAAAAACTACATAAATAAACAACTCTCGACGTTTCGGCTATTCTTCATAAATTAATCGATAAATACAAAGTTACAGATGTTTCTTCTCCTAAAGTAAGTCCTATTTATAGAAAAATTACATATGTCCCCATACTCTTTGAAAGGTTAAAGAGGATTTTCATGAAATATAATATACAACTTGTGGCATCCAATTCCAAGACTTTGTTTAGTTTGTTGAATAGAAGTATTGATCTTATATCACCTACTTGTTTCTCTGGAGTATATGAAATTACGTTTAAATTGACCGATAGTACAAATTCAGCATATATTGGTATGACAAAACGTCGCATCGTAGAAAGACTTAAAGAGCACAAAAGTGATTTAAAATATAATAAACTTGCCACTGCCTTATCAAGGACTTTTGCTGAGGGACAGATTAAGTTAATTGATTTTGAAAATGTTAAAATTATTTCCAGACTAGACAATCCATTTAAAGCTTATATTTTGTAATGATAACACATCATTTTCTATTCCTGCTATCTGGAAATTTATTTGGTTAAACAAGGTTTCCAGTAAGGTAGCTGGTTCATAGATGGCTCTACCAGGCCTATTTTTGAATATGTTTTTGTAAACTTCCGTTAATTTCGTTGTCCTTTCAGTTAAACATTTTTCTCAATCATGTAACACGTATTCAGTTTTTCGCTGTTTTTTTTTTATGAGAATTTTTACCTGAAGCAGGCTATGAAGAATAGCCGAAATGCCGAGAGTTGTTTATTTGTGCAGTTTTTTTTTTAATAGCTCATATTTAAATTAAACAAAATATACGTTGAAAGCAAGTGTTTGATGCTTGTATTTATATTTGCAACGTAAAATCCTTATTAATTAATTTATCATATGTTTAGAAAGTAAAATAAATCTTACCCTTCTTGACTGAACATATGTATCCTCTTTTTTCTGTACAACTAACATCATTCCAGACCATGTGAAAACCTAATATTTCGACGCATTTCTCTTCCTCGTTACTCGGTTCGTTATGCCTCCAGTTTTCATAATCCAATGCACTGCCATCAGTCCATGCAAATTCCTCCTCTTGAAGTTAAAAAATTTTTTATTATCAGAACATGTTATAAGACATATTCTTTTTTAAACATGCATAAATTTACGTTATAATTAGTGCATTGGAATATATCTCTCTATATTAAAAAAAGTAACCACCGCCGCTGCCGCCGCTGTTAATTAAGAATTTGTGAGTTGAAGTCTTTCTGGACTAATATCCAAAAAACTATTGCAAATAAAAATTTAAAAATTGGTGGTTTTATAAAGAAATGTTCGATAAACACGCTGAAGTAGACAGTTTTTAAATCGAAGAATTATTTTAAGAGATATTTAATATTAAAGTTGGTCAAAATAATTTTCTTATAAAAGTTTTATAGAAACGAAAACTATGCACAGGAATTTAACCATAATTTGTAAGGATATAGTTGACAAAGTTGGGGTGTGCAGACTGCAATTATTTTTTCAATTTGACTCATTTTTTGAGGTTATATTTCAATTTTTTATTCAAAATTTTCATTATTTTCGAAGATTTATTTCATATTTCATAAATTCCATTATTTGAATCGTTGACAATTTGTAAAATAGCGCACTTAATAATATTCCCTTTCAATTAAGAAATGTATTTACACGAGACTATTAAAAACAGAAATAAAACTTTAAAATAATAATTAAATGATCACGTGTTAAAAGCAATAAATGTAGAAAATGACGGAATAAAAAATATACTTGCACGTGAATATTAAAAAGATAAATAATTAAATTATTCCGCGTTTTCAAAGCATTAAGTAGAGTAAGATTGATTTATTTCGACAAAATATTTTATCTATTATTGTAAATTTTAAAACAGCGTAATTAATAATATTTCTCTTCAATTAAAAGCTATATTTTTACGTTTAATAATTACGTTTAAATCAACGAAATAACTAATAAATTGGTAAAATATAATTAAAAATACAGATAAACGTTGGATTAAAGATCACTCGATGACTAACTACCACGCGTAACGCATCTGGTATCAATTGAATATGACGCCACATATATGCACTTTTGGCTTTAAATCCTTTATTTTGGCGACAGTTCTTTTCTTTTATAGAAAGTAGTAATCGGGATAATGGAGTAATACCCAATTTTCTATTAGCATTTTTATAAAATTTCGCTATGCAATGACATTGCTTACTTAACCATTTTGCACAAGTTGATTTTCAAATGTTTAATTAACCTTATTTTATCAACAGTTGTTAGCTGTCTCGACAGCAGTTGATTCGGCTTTAAAATCCCTTGGTCAAAGGAAAATGAATGGAAACCCGATTATAGCAGATATTACAGCGAGCAGCCGATTACACAAGGCCGATTATAGAAGCGGATTACAGCAGGTCGTTTAATTATAATTCAATCTTCCGCAATCGTTTTAAGGTTGATCAAATCAGAGTGTTTTTACAGTTTGTGGTGTCAGAACGGGGGTTGGCGAGCGTAGCTCGTAGGGGGCAGAGCCCCCTAGTAATATTTAAAAATGTCCCAATCATCTATCCATGCAGCTAGAATATAACCACGAACGGAAATGTACAATAACCACTTCCGAATTATCCATGATACCGAAAAGCGTTCTTTATCAGCTGAAACCTCAGAAACCAATATATTTTAGATTTAAAGAATTAATTACAAAAATAAATTATCTTTTGCTGCCACTGATTTTCAGAAACATTTCCGAATAAATTTTTTAGCGTATCAATCAGTTTTCTCAAATAGGAATATAGGTTTTTAAGATAGTATTGATTCAAAATTAAAAAAATTTCGGCTCCATAATTTAATTTATACATCCAAGAGTAACAAAATAATATTAATTTTAACGTTAATGTTCTGTTATTTTACCATGTTTGTCTCCAAAACATGTTCGTTGAACATAAAAATGTTTACTTGAGAATTTGAAAAATCTATAGTCCTTGTTGAAAAACTGATTAATATACAGTAAAAGCTAATGGGAAATGTTTCGAAAAATCAGTAGCAACAAAAGAAATTTTGTTTTTGTAAATGTTTTTTTAAGTCTAGAAACTATATCAGTTTCTGAAGTTTTTAAAGATGAAAAAGCTTTTCGGAACCGTTCGTCGAAATAGGTTACTGTGCATTTTCGTTTGTGGTTATATAATATTTTATTAAATTAAGAAACATACGAGGGTCTATCCAGAAATAAGGTTATCAAAGATCTCCAGCCGCACGGGAAGGTGCTAGGCGAAATACGACAACGGCACTGTATGCGGCTGTTCCTGCACTCGCGATTCTCCCAGCCGCTCTTCCCTGCACTGCTCTTCGCTGCGCCGCTCATTCTTGGCTCAGCAGCCGTCCAAGATTGAGGTTCCCATTGTTGATCCCGCCAAGTGCAAGATTCGTTCCGTAATTCGCTTTTTGCACTCCTAAGGGACTCCGCCCGTCCAGAACCGCCAGGGAAGACCACTGACAGCCGGTGTAACTTTGCTTCACGACAACGCTCGACCTCACGTCTCCCGTTAAACCCACGAACTTTGACACAATTTGGGTCGACTGTCATGTTCCACCCACCTTACAGTCCGGACCTCGCACCTAGTGATTTCACTTGTTCCCCAAGTTAAAGGAACACTTGGGTGGCCAACGCTTCCGGAGTGACGATGACGTCAAAGAAGATGTGAAACGTTTCCTCAACGGGTTGGCGGCAGAGTTCTACGACATTGGGATACTGAAATTGGAGCACCGGCTACAAAAATGCGTAGAAAAAGATGGCGATTATGTAAAGAAATAGAGCAAACTTTCTTCTTTCCAACGATGTAAATTTCTATGAGAATAAACAATGTTGTCTATTTGTAAATTTGATGGGAAACTTATTTCTGGATCGACCCTCATATATCCTTTTTTATAATGTACTTTTGCTCCTAAACAATGGTTCCCGTCCATGACCGCAGCTAAGCAGCATAGAACGTGTTCAATAATCCAGAGAGTGACCGTTGGGAATACTTATTCAATAATATATTCAGAGAAAATTTTCTCTAACTGTTCATCAAATTCTATCTATAAAAAGTCCGCTACATGGGTAGTTACAAAATCGTAGAGTTTCACATTGCACAGAGGATCTTCAATTCTGATAACGATCAACATTGTGAAGATACTCCTAAGCGTAAGCCATTGTGTTGTAGCTTCATAATAACAAAAGAAAAAACGACATTATTAGAGATAATTATAAACCCAACAATTCATCGTCTAGCTCTCTTCCAAAACTGTTAACATGGAGTAAAATTGGATTTTTAGAAAATTTCTTCCGCGCATTTGGACTGTTATTATGATAGAAGTTGCTTTATATCTATTGAATGCTTCTTATTGTTCTTCTGAAATATGATCTTAAAGACTACATTTGGAAAAAAATTGTTTTTTGCGATCGATTTTAAAAATTAAATCTACAGTCGCCAATAGATTTAAACAAGATTTTGTGTGTCATTATTTGCCGCATTCATATGCGCAAATATTATTTTTACAGCTTATATATAGCAAAATTGGATAAAAAATTGAGAAGAACTGAACGTTATCTACCCTATATATATAAAATCCTAATGAAACGAATTTGTGAAACGATTTTATGAAACGAATTTATGAAACGATTTTATGAAACGACTGATTAAACGACTGATTACGTTTCAGGGCTATTTTTAATAAAATATTAAATGCTTTATGGTGAAATTAATACAAATTTTCCATAAAAATCAGCGGATGTCAAAACTGGTAATAGAATTTTGAAATTGGAATTAGTTTTCGAGATATTAATTTTTTTCTAATTTTAATGACATTTCTGTAATGATGGCAACTAATTATTCAGTTTTTTTGTGGCTAAAAATGGAAAAAATTGAAAAGGATCCCGATAGGGATTTATTGATTTTTTTTCATTCGTCATTTTCAAATTGAAATTGAATTTATCTTTTATTTCAATCGATAATGAAGACAAGATTGTGATTAAATTATGTTTTTCAGAAAAATTTGAAAAAAAAATCACATTTTTATCGTCAGGATTCAATCGTCTGTCAGCATTTAATTTAATTTATCAACTGAAAATATTTTGAATAAATTCGTCCAAATGACGTCATTTATGTAAACGCAAACGAAAGGGGGAAACGGAATTAATAGTAATTATTATTTATTGATATCATTTTGTTATTTTTTTGTAAAATTTAACTAAACGAATTTATAAAATCACTAATTCGGATATTTGAAACGAATATATAAAATAATAATTGCCCAACTGAACGGAAGGAGAATAAAATATTCTGCTTGGTTTTCTATCCTTCTTGGTTTTTTCCGCCAAGCTTTTTAAAAAAGCGTCAAGACCCCTATAATAGAAAAGCACCAAAAGTTCATTGGGTTTGTTTTCATACCTTTTGGCAACAAATCTATGTATATTAACGAATCTATCCCTTTTTTAAGTTCGAATTACGCCAAACCTAAAAGCAAATGATCCTATACTGGAAAAGTACCCGATTTTCTTATGGACAATATTAAAGTGACATAACATGGTGTAAAATTATGGCGGATAGCAAATTTGTTTAAATATCTCATCAACTGATGCCGAATAAATGCAGGCATGCATGCACAAAATATTTAATTAATTTTGCATGATAAATAATTATTATAAAATTCGTGTATACATATTAATTAAAATAAATAATTTACATATTTAAAATAACATGAAAATATGCATGATGGTGCACTAAAATAGAGAGAAAATTAAAACCTGTTACTGAAAATGTCTATAACATAGTACTTTTCAATACCGTGGTTCTTAATGTTATTCACAAGCAGATAGAATTTTTCTCATCCTTAAACGCAAAGGAAGAATAGAATACAGATCGTTGTTATAAAAGTCCGAGAGGTAGCCACAATTTAAACCTAACCATTTTATACAAGCTGGTTTTCAAGTTGTAATTGATTTTACTTATCAATCCCGAAAACAGTCGTCAGTTGTCACAACAGTATGAGACCATGATAATCAAAAAATGTCCCATTAAAACGTTAAAAGCATGGCAACCCAACAACAGATTTACCAATATTTTTAAAATAAAGCACGCTGTCATGTTTTTAGAGGCCTCGAAGTCTGAGCGGGGGTTGGCGAGCGTAGCTCGCAGGGGGTAGGCCCCCTAGTCTATATATAACGAATCTATCCCTTTTTGAAGCTCGAATTACGCCAAACCTAAAAGCAAAGTTTCCTATACTGGAAAAGTACCCGATTTTCTTATGGACAGTATTCAAGTGACATAACAAGGAGTAAAATTATCGCGGATAGCAAATTTGTTTAAATATCTCATCAATTGATGCCGAATAAATGCAGGCATGCATGCACAAAATATTTAATTAATTTTGTATGATAAATAATTATTAGAAAATTCGTATATACATATTACTTAAAATAAATAATTTACATATTTAAAATAACATGAAAATATGCATGATGGTGCACTAAAATAGAGATACAATTAAAACCTGTTACTAAAAATGTCTATAACATAGTACTTTTCAATACCGTGGTTCTTAACGTTATTCACAAGCAGATGGAATTTTTCTCATCCTTAAACGCAAAGGAAGAATAGAATACAGATCGTTGTTATAAAAGTCCGAGAGGCAGCCACAATTTAAACCTAACCATTTTATACAAGCTGGTTTTCAAGTTGTAATTGATTTTACTTATCAATTCCGAAAACAGTCGTCAGTTGTCGCAACAGCTGTGTATGAGGCCATGATAATCAAAAAATGCCCCATTAAAACGTTAAAAGCATGGCAACCCAATTACAGATTTACCAATATTTTTAAAACAAAGCACGCTGTCATGTTTTTAGAGGCCTCGAAGTCTGAGCGGGGGTTGGCGAGCGTAGCTCGCAGGGGGTAGGCCCCCTAGTAAAATATAAATATGTACCTTCCCTGAAGTTACAATAAAGCAGTAGTGTAATTATAATGTCAATATACAGCAAATTACTGTAATTTAATAATAATAATGACAAACGGTCTTTGTAAATTAAAATAAATGTCATTTCAAAACTTTAATTGATAGGATGTGACGAAGATATGAAGTGGTAAGTTCCATACAAGTTTTTGCATCATTTTAAAACTATTGTCAAATCTTTCTATGATATTCTAAAATATATTAAATGAAAACTTCACAATTCTGCCTTTTGCAATTACAGACAAGTATTATGTATGTATATAGTATAAATCATCTATATCATCGTGAATAGATAAAAAAATCAGTCTTGATAACATACAAATATTGGGAAAATATTGAATATATATTGAAATTCTTGAGCTGAATTTGTACGGTACTGCATCTCGTAGAATAAAGTACGATTTATAATTTATTGTCAAATGTTTTAAATAGTAATATTTAAGGACACGAAATTCAACGGCAAAGCTTTAGGCAGAATTTTACTCAGAAAGTTTTCGTCTCACTACTAAGATAAGTTGAGATTGATGATAGTGCACGTGTCTGGTGACTAGTTAGTTAAAATGGCAATGTCTGAAGTAAAAAAGCATTATGTTTGCTTGATTTGAGAAAAATGGAATCTGTAACACTTTTTGGAAAAACATTTTCGATCACGATTTGGTAAAAGAAAATCAAGAAAACCTCTTAATGATTGGCGCAAGAAATTTAACAATAAGTGCTGTTTGTGCAAGTTAAATTTTCCTGCACATCTTAGTTGTATCGGAATATTATTACGATTAAAGGACTACGGTGACAATTTTTTTCTCCAATTAGATGGCGGTAAACACGACGGTTCCGCGACATGCAAAATCCCCTATATGTACATATTTATCAACGATAGGTTTCAGGAGCCACTGACATAGTGGCGCCCCAGATGTCTTGACGTAACACCTTGTGAAAATTGTTCTATCAGGACACGTAAGGGACAATGTATTTGTTATTTTCTTTCCTTATCATCTAACGGAACTAAAACAGGCAACTGTAGTCCAGTGAGTGGATATCAAGTGTAAACAGTGGCTGTTATGTATATTTTCAGCGCCATCCAATTAGAGAAAAAAAATTGTCACCGTAGTACTTTAATCGTAATAATATTCGGATACGCTCAGTTGCGCAGGACATTTTAGCTGGAAGAAACAGCACTTATTTTCCATTTCTTACGCCAATTAACCCTTAATATACCAATGGGAGGTCTTCTGAGGACCCCACAATGTTATTTGTCGTGATCCTGCAGTATCTATAACAACTATTTTACTCCTGATTTTTCTATGCGTCTAGAATCGGATTAACATGAATAATGTGTAATTTAGGACAGACGTATTAGGTTTTCCGGAAAATTCGTGCTGGTTGGAAAAATCAATTCGCACCGGAAATTTCTATCATAAAATTATTAGGTTTAATTCCAATAGCTAATATAAAATAACTAACAGAATTTTCTGGAACGAATTGATTTTTCCGGCACGAATTTTTCGGACAACCCAATAGATCCTATTGAAATAAGAGCCTTTTAGGTGCACTAAAACTTAGGTTCGTAATTATATAAATACGTAGAACCTATAGTCGTCGTCTGGTCCGTCTGTCTGTCCGTCTGTCTGTCCGTCTGTCCGCATATAACAGCGCAAAAACTACTCAACCAAATGGTTTGAAATTTAATATATACCAGAAGGACCCGTGCGAAGCTTTCGCACTGCAATCTTTGAGATTATTTCCTGGTACGTTTTGGCACTAATTTTTAATTAACTGATTTTTTATAATCAAACAAAGCGTTTTAACGAAATGTGGGTGTACTATCTCAGAAACTTGTTCAAAAAATTTTCGAATGATACCTCAATCATCGTTGTATGTTTTGTATGTGCATAGAAAAAAGGATGTTGACAACAGAAATAATATATATTATGATGGTATTTTGTCTATAAGAAAATGGGAATAGAATGCCAGAAATTTTTTTGTCATTTTTTCTTCTCTCGCCTAGGTCATTTCTCTCGGTTACCAAGACACCTATACTGAAAAAAAAACGAATTATAAAAAATATATAAACATTGAATCAGACGTTTAGGGAATTCATATGAAAGCATTTCCTCAGATTTTGCAAAACTGTTCCAGCAATGTCTTAAATACATAAATCCATATTTGTTACTTTTTTTACAAACCTATGTGAACTTAAACATGGGACGTTCACACGTTGTGGTCCAGCAGCCATTTAAGTGACATCAGACTTCGCTGGCGTATTAACAGCTTAATGAAATATGAAAAAATATATACTTGCAATTTTTGTGAATCCTAATGAACTGTATATCTAAATCGAAGATAATCCTGAAATTACGTAATCTACTGGTGCTCAGATACAGTACGCATATACGCAGCAAAACTTCTTTCCCAACGTGTCCGGTATCACTTTAACCATTTGACGGCTATGAAGCGCTATCGCGCTTGCAGATAGATGGATAGCTGTAAAACGGTTAACCGTTTAACCGTGCCTGGTGTAGCGTCTACCAGTTGCGAGTGAAGTAACTGAGGATGTTGTCACAAGATGGCGACTGTTGTTTGTTTAGCTTAGCTTGTTGAATCTAGCTTGTTTGGACTTGAAATCTGGAAGCGCGATAGCGCTGCATAACCGTTAAACGGTTAATACCGGTGGTGGCAGCAACATATCATAAAACTCAGGTATCAATTCTAGGAGAATTATTACGATGACCGAACAAGGCGACGTAACCATTACAACTGTTTCTAAAGTCACATCGCCGATCTTTGCACGAATCTCTTTTAAGAAACTTAAAATACTTTATATTTTTATTCTTTTATACTATGTTAAAATTGTATATAACTTTAAGAATAATCCTGTATTAAGACACTTAAAGTTAGGCAATACAACCGGAAAATATAACTTTGTGTTCGAGCTCACTGTTGTGAAGTGAAATGAGAGTTCTTGATTTGCAGTCAACTGTACGTAGAGTATGCCGAAAAGAAAAAAAAAAGAACACCTCATACATATTAATCAACAAACTGTCACAGAGAGAAAAGGAAATAGCTATTCGACTGAAAATTGTGTCTTCTTGCAATTTATGTTTAAAAAATAAGATTATGGTTTGCATAGTGAAATTGTACCAAACTCTAAAATTTTTCAGTCTATTAGGAATAACGTCTAGTAATTAATTCTATGCTTACATTTTGCTTAAAAGATCATCTACATATATATTTTATAACAAACATTAAATTTTTCAAAATTAATACCTAATTTTGAAATCATATTTGGCTTTTTAGGTAAACTTAACTTTAAGATATCAAAATGGGAGTCATTCGGTAGTTTAGGAATTATGTAATTTTAAAATTTGGAACTTCTAATATTTAATTCATTTGAATGGTTGTAAAACAGAATGCAATGCGGGTCGTTCTTCAAACATAACTCAAAAACTGCTCGGCGGAATGAACTGTCATTTTGGACTCTATATTTGAAGCTTCTGCAAATCGATTTCTGTTAGGAAATTCAGTAATTACTATTCATCTTTTTTTAATTAATGTTAAAATGCATTAATTTTTGAAACAAATAAGAGTTGTGTAGTGGACTATAAACTCTCTTATAAAAGCGTTCTAGTGTATTGAATGCGAACGGGATGTCAACATCTAACCTGTGTGCGCAACAGCAACATCTACACTGTATTTTACTTTAATTTTCCAAATATGTGTGGAGCCTTTGGAGTTTGCGGTTTCTGACTTTCTATATGCTTTTATCCAAATTTCAATCTTGTTGGTCAATCGACAAGGTATAAAAGATGAAACGAAAGGTTGTATCGGCGGATTTGGATCGAATCTTTCCATGTGTGGTGAACAAGGCCAGCGTTGATAAGCTACAATTTTGCTGTCAACACGTATCAGCGGAATTAAAGTTCAGGTGAGTTAAAGTTAGCCGTTTGGTAAGATCCTTTGAGTTATAGTTCGAATAAAAGTTATTTTAACTTTAGCAACCACGGTTGCTAGTTATTCGAAGTTAGATTATATTATTGGTTTTGTGAAGGTTTCTTGCATTTCAGCTTAAAGTATTGATTGACCGATGGTTTTATAAGTGGTATAAACTACCAGTGCTCTATATGTAAGTGGAACTTTGCTTTTTTAAGTAAAACTTCTAGTCATTTATCGAGGAACTTAAGCTAGTGTTTGATCTTTATTACTCGCCAGATAACATAGGTTAAAATTTTTCAAGGGACTCTGCCAATGTCCTTGCTGTCTTATCTTAAATAAAAGTGTTTTAGAACTCAAATTTGTATGATGAATGAGCTTGCCGGGAATGGCTTTGACACGCATTCTACAGTTGTAACCTATAAATGTAATAGAAATCGAATTCTAGAAGCTTTAAATACTCGAATCCAAAATTACAGCTTTATTACGCCAAGTAGTTTTTGAGTTATGTTTAGAAAAACTACCTGATATCAATCTGTTTTGCAGCCACTACAAATGAATTTAACAAATTTTAAATCTTCATAATTCCTAAACTACCTGAATGAAATTCTTCCCATTTCGTATCGTAACGTAAAATTTACCAAAAAATATATATATATATATATTATACCAAAATTAGGTGTTCGTATTGAAAATTTTAAAGTGTGGAAGATGACACGTAAGGTAATTTTTTTTTAAATATAAATTGTAAAAAGACATAATTTCTTTTCAATTATTGTTTCTTTCTAGGAGAATTTGGTGATTAAAATGTATTGGATGTTCTTTTTTAGGGTTTCGTTCATCTCAAGAAACCCTATTACTACCGCTCCGTTGTCTGTCCGTCACAGAGCCATTCTCAGAAACTATGTAACTTACAGAGTTGAAACTTTGTATATATATAACTGAATACCAGCTATGAAGCTCAAAATATTAAAATTTGAAAAAATCGTATTATTTTAATAAATAGAGATAAAAAACCAAAATTCTAACAGACTTTTTGTATTAAAATGAACAATTGTACTTAATTGGCAACGCGTGATTAGCCAACTTTTATCTGCTATGTTTTGGCAACGGCAGAAACTTTAAAACTGGGATAAAATTTTGTTTAGGTAGAATTATGTTTATTGTTATGTGTTTGTTCCTGTGTAATTTAGTAACAAATAATGTGTGTTAATAAACGTATATTTAATAAGTAATTATAAAACATAAAGCTATACACCAACAAAGAAGCTTCACACTGGCGATGAGTATAACTTTGATTCATCTAGTTTTGTAATCTTGCTTTTTTCGAATACTACTTCGATTTCGGAAGATTGGAGCAAGGTAAGAAAAGCTTATTATTCTATTAAAATGGAACAATCAAATGAAGAATTAATTAAAAAAAAATAAATCGTTAATGGATGCACTAAAGGGTGATAGCACCCTAAAAAATAATAAGGTTTTTGGAGTACAATTTGAGAAATATGATGAATCATTAGAAAATTTTGATACTTTCATGGATAGGTTTGAAGCCTTTTTAGTTATACAAGATGTTCCTAAGGAAAAACGCGCAAAAACACTAATATCAAGTTTATCTGCAAAGCTATATAACATGTTAAAAAATCTTCTTGCTCCACAAAATCCCAGTGATCAGGAATATGAAGCGCTTAAAAAAATTTAGCAACAACATTTGAATCCGAAACCATTAATAATACCTAGCAGACACACGTTTTTAAACCGGAAACAACATGAAGGGGAAAGCGTTAGTTCTTATCTTGCTGAACTTCGCTCTTTCGCAATTCCTTGCAAATACACTCAACTTACGTTGAATACTATGTTGAGAGATGTTTTCGTTAGTGGTTTACGAGATAGGGCAATCCTAGATCGGCTATTTGAAGAAGACGATATCGATCTCGCTAAAACCGTTAAGATGGCTTTAGCAATGGAAGGAGCTACTAAAGGAGTTAATGATATAATGAGTAAGCCACAAGGAATAAAAGCCGTTGGTGTATATAATGGAAAAAATAAAACATCACAATCTAAGAGCACACAAAAGAAAAAAACACCTTTCTAGATGTAACGATCAAATCATAATATATTTAACTGTAAGTTTAAAGCAAGTAAATGTAGAGTTTGCCAGCGTATTGTCCACATTGAACGAGCTTGTTATTATTCTAAGGAGGCTAAACCAAACAAAATGATGAAGCAAAAACAGTTTCATGTAAATGATTCAGAAGTTCAAAATTCAACTCCACTTCATAGTTTAGAAGTAGAGAACATTTGTATCAAAGAAGAATTTCCTAAAAGACCACCCATAAGAGTAATTATTGAAATTGAAGATAAATCTGTTGAAATGGAAGTCGATACGGGCGGTACAGTATAAGTAATGAGTTTTAAAAAATTGAAAGAGATTTCGAAGAAAAAAAATCTGTCCTACAGACTTGAAATTTAAGAGCTATAACGGTGAAACCCTTAAACCCCTGGGTTACTCAATGGTTAAAGTAAAATATAAGAATCAAACAGAGTACTTAAATTTATATATTGTTAAAGAAGACTTAGACACTATCTTGGGTCGAGAATGGCTGTATAAAATCAATTTAGATTGGGTAAGAATAAAAGCTTTTACAGTTGTAAAACAAGGAAATCTTACAAAACTGTTAGAAGAATACGCACAGACATATTTGATGAAAAATTGGGCGAAATAAAAAATTATTAATGTAGTCTTGAGTTGAAACCGGATGCCGTTCCAGTTTTTTGCAGACCGAGACCATTACCATTTACAATGAAAAAGCGTGTTGAAGAGGAATTAGAACGATTTGAGAAATACGGAGTTATCAAAAAATCTAATATTTCAGATTGGGCGACTCCAATAGTACCAGTAGTTATGCAAATGGGAAAATTCGATTATGTGCTGATTATTCCGTCACTCTTAACAAAAATCTAAAAATTCAAAAACATCCTCTTCCAAAAACAGAAGAAATTTTCGCTTCACTGAATGATGGTAAGATATTTTCAAAGATTGATTTTAGTCAAGCTTATTTACAAATGAAGGTTCACCCTGACAGTCAAAAATTATTAACGATTAATACGCATAAGCGACTTTATGAATGCACAAGACTAATGTTTGAGATTAATTCAGCACTTGCTATCTGGCAGAGCTCTAGTTTTAGTCTGGGCTTTGAAAAAGTTTTATCTTTACCTAAAAGAAAATCGATGTACTCTCATTACAGATCACAAACCTCTCGTGGCAATTTTTGCTTGCAAAAAGGGTCTTCCAGTTTTGTCTGCTACAAGACTTTTGCATTATGCTCTAGTATTGCAGGCTTATCAGTTCGACATAATTTATCGTAATACTAAGGATCATGGAAATGCAGATTGTCTTTCACGATTACCCTTAAGATCTGAAGATTTAGAATTAAAGGATGACGTTTCAGTTTTCCAACTTTCCCAAAATGAAACACTTCCAATAACAGCAAGAGATTTAGCTAAAGCAACTGCAAATGACAAAGATTTTGCACCCTTGCTAAATGCTTTAAAAAAGGGAACTTCTCTAAAAGGGAAGGAAGTCGAATATATTCTCCAGAATGGTTGCATTATGTACGGCCAAAGAGTCTGTGTACCTAAAAAATACCATGACAAAGTTTTGGAAGAACTTCATCAGTTAGGAGTTGTTAAAATGAAGGCAATAGCCAGATCCTATGTCATTTGGAAAAACATAGATAAAGACATCGAAGATGTTGTTAAAAATTGTACAGATTGTTCCAGGATTAAAGATTATCCTCCAAAATCTAAAACACACCATTAGGAGTACCGAAGTTTTCCATGGGATGAATTCATGTTGATTTTGCAGCGCCAATTTTTGAGCATAGGTTTTTATTAATTGTAGATGCACACTCAAAATGGCTCGAAGTCTATCCTATGAAATCGACAACTGCCTTGAAAACAGTAGAATGTCTAAGAGATTCTTTTGCTCGTTTTGTATTACCAGTCACCTTAGTCAGTGACAATGATCCGCAGTCTTTCACATAGAGTTCCAAGAATTTATGCAAAATAATGGAGTTTTTCATAAAACGAGTGCACCTTTCAAGCCCTCCAGTAATGGTCAAGCAGAAAGGTACGTACACACTTTGAAACAATCCCTTCGAGCAATGCAGAACTACCCTGGTAGTATCAATAAAAAGATTAACTGTTTTGTGTTACAATATCGGAAATCACCCAATATGACTACAATGCAGTCTCTAGCAAGTATGTTCTTAAAAAGAGAGATTCGTACTAGAATTGACCTGTTAATTTCTAATACTAAAGAAAGAATTCAGAATAAAATTAGGAAGAATATATATTGGATGCACAGGAAAGGACAAAAACAATATGTCCTGGAACAATAATCCTTAATTACTCAATTTGTAATTCATTTATCGGAAAATGAAACAGTGTTCGATTATAAATAACTTTAATAATCATGCTTTTATGTTTAAAAATTATTCAGAAAATCTGTCAGAAAGTTTCGCGTTATTGAGCGTGGAAAAATGTTTTAGAACCGCCTTAAGTTAAAATAATAATAATAATATTTAATAGTTTTCTTGTTTTTTGCAAAATAAAGTACAGCGTAAAGTACATAAATAAATCACCGGATTAAAAATATTATATTTTTAAAACTATTACATATATTATGATATATGATATATAAAAATATAAAAATACATTCCAAGTTATTTTTCAGTTACAAATGTTCTATGTATGAACCTTTCGTAACACGACAAACATTTAATGTATAATCAAGTTCATTCCATACATTTTGAAATTTTACACTGCCAACAGTTCTTAATGTAGCACTCATGGGTTATTTAAGTTCTTTGAGTGTTGTCAGCAATGGTGATTTATAAACAAGATCTTTAATGTAACTCAAATAAATCACCTGGCGGAAGATCCGGAAATCTTCGTGGTCATGTGAATAAAGGTAAATCATCGTTATCCACACGGCCAATACGGCGTTGAGGGAGGGGACAAAATGCTTTTCTTTATTTTCATATATCACTTATTATAATATGTGTGATAGTTTTGAAAATATAAATTTTTCGTGTTGCGGACCGCCCTCAGGTCCGAGGTCTGCTGCTCGTATCATAATCTTAGGAGGGATAAGTACTCGCTCTCTGACTAACTGATTACGAGGAACCGGGCCGGAAGCTCGTCAGTCAAGTGACGGCGTCTAAGTCCTAAGTAACCTTTTGTCTATAACCAGTCCATTAAAGCGTACATTAAAGTAAATTAAAGTACATTAAAGCATAAAAAAACAATCGATAGGTACTAGAAAAATATTTTTTTAGGCAAATTTCCATCTTAGCATTTAAATTTGTACGAAATTTCTCTTGACAGAATCATAAAAGTTTCTGTTATAGACAGGTTATGGTTACACAAATTTTACTACATTAATTTCCATCGATCCAGACAAATGAAAAGCATGGTTCTAAAAGAAATTTAAGAAAATTTGTGTATTGTGAAAAATTGGAACTTTTGGCGTCCCGCGCAATTTTGGACGGGTCTTAGAATTTTTGAAAATCGGCCGTTCTACGTAAGTAGGGACCCCAGGAATATTCCAGAGCTCCATGGACTACAATGCGAATATTTGGAATTAATATTTTATAAAATATGCTTGGCTCTTCTTTTCCAGTTCAAACTAAATTTATAAAAAATGGTGTATTTTCCTGTTTAAATATAAAATGAGTATTCTCTGCCAAGATCATTCCTGTCATCTTATTCTATAGGGCAGTGAGCAACTTTAGAATAGGATAGTTTAATTGACAATTATTACACAGAGGCTGTTGAATGGCGAACTCTCCGTAAAAAAATTCAACCAAGTGCAACCAACTTTCTTCAATTAGAACTTCAATAATTTAAAACTGTTTTAGCGAATGTGTAGAAAAATAAGTAAGACCCTGCTATACTTTTGCTAATAAAATTATTATGTTATGTAAAGTTGAATTTTTTATAGCCCATCGGAGGTTTAAAAAAAACAGCCCTTGTATTTAGTGTATCAATGTTTATGTAATATAATTTTAATTGACTATATTTATTTGATCAAGATATTTCTTCAGAGTTTGTCTTACACGTTCTTTTTATTTTCATTGGGGGAGAAGTGCTCAGAAAATATTGGTATTGTAATTCAATTGTAAAGGCCTAAATGCAATATCT
This sequence comes from Maratus michaelseni, assembly GCA_963931845.1. Taxonomy (NCBI): domain Eukaryota; kingdom Metazoa; phylum Arthropoda; class Arachnida; order Araneae; family Salticidae; genus Maratus; species Maratus michaelseni. The sequence continues at coordinate 57,694,552 of OZ007596.1, forward strand.
GAGTAATGTAGTACAAATATTAGTTTGATATTAAGGATTAATAATTTATAAATGTCATTTTATGAAAAATAAAAATAAAACAAATGAATAAACATTTACCTCGCGCCAAAAGTCTAATAAGACCAATAAAAACACTCCAGTTATGTCGGACATATTTGAGAAACTGATGCAACATATCGCTTTCTTCTTTTGAGTGCAAACTTGCCAGATTTCCACCTACAGGATTAATAATATAAAGAAAACGTGAGAAGGAAATAAAAATAATATAACCAACAACAAAATCTTAGAACGTATTAAAGATCATTTACACGAAGAAAACACATGCGATACATCGTGCACATGAGATAATGAGCAAATAATACATAAGCGAACTAACCAATTTAAAAAAGTACCTCATATAGAAAACAGATTAAAATCTCAAAAAGACGCATAATAATGTCGGTAATTTATCTAATACAATAAATTATGGAAATATTACTAACCGTGCCGTGTTAGAGTCGATTATATTTATATTTTTGTCATAAAGGCGATACAGACTGTTTCAGACAAAATCTTTCTATTATTATTTTTTTTATAATAATGAATATCTGTTTCTTTTAAACAGCTAATTTTTACGAGTTATTTCATTCGGTAGTTAGACAGAGATCGTATAATCTTTAAAATTTAATGGCACTATTTCCGAATAGTAATCGTCGCCTAATTAATTGTAGATAAAATTTTACGAATGCTGCCATTTAATTAGATGAATATTACCATTCGAAAATAGCGGCATTAAAATCCAAACATTGCACGAACATTATGTAACTACCCAATTAAACGCACGGTATATTCGTCGTACGTTAAAGGATGTACTACTGCGTATATCGTAAATTGGCATTCAGACTTTTGAAGCCTTTCGATGTTAGCTGAAAATACAGTTATTTGTAGCACAATAAAATAAAATAATATAACTTTTTGGGAGGGCACTATTATAATAAAAATATTTGTAATTAGTATCTTATAAGGTATACTTGCCTCTTCTTTTGCAGTCAAAACTAGCTTCATAAAAATTGACTAATTTTTTTGTTTCGATATAATAACAGTATTCTCCGCCAAGATCCCTCCAGTCATCTAAATCTTTTGGACAATGAGAACCTTTCGCAGGAGGCTTCAGAACAGGAGGACTTTCTATAAAACCAGTGAAAAAAAGCTACTCAATCGTATAATCAGTAGACTAGTTGTAAAATCAAATCAACGAAATGCAGATGACTAACATTAATTGAAACTTGTGTAATTCAAAATTTTAGTTAATTCAAAACTTTTCTCTTTATTACTTACCCATCATACGTAGTATAGGGTACGTCTTGTAATCGTTTTGAAAATCGAAAAAAAAATTTTGACGGATTTACACGTTTCAGACACTGGAGATTCCGAAAAACATATTTTTAGAAAAAAAAAATTAGCAGTCCGTCTGTCTGTGTGTCTGTAAACGCTCTATCTCCAGAACAAATTGAGATAGAAACTTTAAATTTAGTATGTACTTCCAAGGAAGGTCTCCATAAGCGCATACTCAGAAAAATTTGAAAAAATTACAGAATGTTCTTCTCATGAGGGTACATACGTCTATAAAAAAAAATTGCGGAACCTCGATATAACGATCGTAAAAAAATTATGAAAATTTCGTTTATTTGGCGATTTATCACTTTTTGGCGACGAAATGAAATTTAAAAAAATACGCTGTTATGACAAATAAACCGATTTTTTGCAACTCTAGCTATAAAATAAAATATATATTTGCAGCTTCCAAAACATACCACATACTTTTTTAGTGATAAAATTAAATAACTACAACAACACGCAGATTATATATATTATAGAAAAAATAATACACTATTTCATAATTTAGGTTTAAATTCATTACGTATTGCGCATTCGAATAATAATTTTACAAGCGATTTCAAAATGCAAACGATCGTTTGCGTTTGGCGAGGAAAAAATGTTGCTACGCCAAATCGCGTCTTTTTCCGCCAAATACTCGAAAGTTTTTATTTTTTTGCAGAATTTCTACTGGGATTCCGCAGCTAAATTTGACTGATCCTTTATTACATACATGAGTAGTTTCATTAGCATTTTTTTTCAAAATTTTCTGAGTATGCGCTTTAAGGAGACCTTCCTTGTTAGTATGTAATAATGGGAAGAAGCTTATTGAATTTCAGTAACCTCGATTATCCGGAACTACTTTTTTTGGACTCTCGAAATATTCGTTCTGATAAAAGGTACATAAAAATTTTAGAAATTGTTTATTTTAAGGATTGAATATAAAAGACAATAAAAAACATAAATTTTGCATAAAGAGTGAAGTCGATCGGATAATGAGTTGCCGAAATATTTGTAATGCTATTTTCCGTACTCTCCGATTTTTCATGACCCTATATTTCATTCAAATTTCAATTCAAAGATATATTTTAATTGAAAATGAGACGCTTAATCCGGCGCAGCAAACCGTTAGTTAATAGGATTATCAATTTTGGAGTTATAAGGATGTTTCTTTTAAGCAATTCAGTAATAGAGCATTTAAAGTTTGTGACTTCATCAAGCCACGATTTCATTCGAATTGCAATGCATTTGTTCTCAATAATTCATAGATAATAAATCGTACAATATCATGTTCTTGGTAAAATGCTCAGTAGTTCTTTCATCGATTAATTGAAAAAAAATATTTCACCTCTATTTATCTATTCATTAGTTCTAGAACTATTGGTGAAGAATTCAAATTCAAGCAATAATAATTAATTTCTTACCACACATTTTTTATTCATCTAAACAATTAATAATGCATTAATCGGGATATTAAAATAATCATTCTATCTTGAACTTGCTATGACCAGTTATAAAACATTCAAATATCTAATAGCGTTTCAGTCTCATTTACAGGGTGCTTCACCGGGTATAGAAAAAGAAAACATTGAGAAACTTTTGAACGGAAAAGGGCTTTTATTTCAAAGTTTCATGATTTAGAGATGAGATAAAGGAAATTAAAAGATGAGGTTCTCAAAATATTGACCATCTGAGGGGACAACGAAACGAAGTCTTTGCTCGAAATTCGTGATAACCTGTTTGAGTTGGAATTGAACCTGATGTCACACTTATCACACATGTTATCGCTGTTTTCAGCTCTTCTATGGTTTCACCTGGATCTCTGTATACTTGATTTTTAACATAGACCCATAAAAAGAAGTCTAGTGATGATAAGTTAGGGCTATAGGAGGGGGTAAAAACGTCCATAGCCAAAGCGATTCGGGAAACCTCTTGCGATGACAAGATTGTTATAGGGACTTCTGATCAAGTCGAGGACGTCTCCTAATGAATGTGGAGGAGCTCCATCCTGCTGAAACTATAAGTCTTGGATCAGTCACTGAACCTGTTCGTTCAAACCTGGCAATTAATGATCTTAGCATGCTTGAAGATAGCTTTGACCTAGTTTTAAAGGCACTAGACCATTTCCTGTATCTTTCGGAAGGTCTCTTGTCACAAAGTAAAGCGTTTTGACTAAAAAAACACGCTCTTTGATTGAACAAAATATTCTTCGACAGTATCCAATTATGAAAGAGAGCAGAAAAAATTGCGAACTTCATCTTTAAACATTGATCCGTAAATAAGTTTTGTTTGGGTCCCTGCGCATGTGTACACAATTTCACGTCACTAGCTCCCTCCGTTGAAGGGTTATTGAACTAGATTTCGTTATACCCTATGAAGCACTCGATATATATATTTAATCTATTAATATTTTTTTTTGTTACAAAGTAAACATAATCTATACTAATAAAAGAAAGTTTCGCTCTGTGTGTGTCTGTCTGTTGGCGATGGCTAGCAAAATCTAGCCCACCTAGAAGTCTGAAAATTTAAGTGTGGATAGTCCAAGGTCTGGCCATGTGCACCTGAGCCTCAGAATTTTAATATTTTGATAATTAGCCTAGATATTAATTAGATTCTCATTAACCATCGCTTCTAAAATGTCATCTTTTAAAACAAAATGGCGAATGAAACGAACTGGCGCGTTGGATTTGCCAGCGGAAATGAACAAATTCGAAATTATTTTACTAATTAGCGAATTTTAAGAAAACTAATTGAGATATCAATTTCAAAATTTCTGAGCATATGTAAAAAAATATTCTGCATCTGACCATGTGATTTTTGAAAATTTCGGTCGGTATTTTTTTTTAATTTATGCAAAAAACTGCCAAAAATCAGCCGGTGCCATTGAAAACGATCCGAGGAAGTTTCAGACAGGGATCTGCTTTCATTAAAAACTGAAGTACAGAGAGATCTGTTTCTCTGGCCGATCCCTCTCATTTAGTTTGCGAAAATGAAAGGAAATAATTGCCAAATTATACTAATGAACAAAAATTTAGGTAACTAATTAAGATATAGATTTGAAATTGAGGTCGGGAAGGGGGTGTCATCTGCCGGCTATTTTAGCGTAGCGTCTTCGTTATGTTCTAATTATCAGAAAAATGTAATTCTTTTTTTAATGATCGCGTTAATGTAAGTGACGGTGGTTCTCTTGAACAAATTATTCATTATATTTGCGGGTATGTGGAGGGAGGGGGTTAACGCCTTTCTCTAAGATTGTAATTATCTCAGGCCCGGGTAACGCCGGGCGCGTTAGCTAGTATTTTATAAAGTAAAGATATTATTGCCGTTCTTCTATAGTGTGACTTACGTATACTTTATTAAAATTCTTTAAAATGTAGATTTTCTTGGTACGTTTCCAGTATAGAGACCTTGGCGAAATACAGAAAACTGGCTTGGCGAGACAGGCAAATTTCTCATGCATATTGTTTGACAACCAATTCCCTGTTATACACAAGCATTTTTTTCAATATTTATACAATTTGTTTAATATAAATGAGCCATTTGTCCATTTTTATATGCAGACAATTTTTATATGCAAACGTATATATATATATATATATATATATATATATAGACGTTTAAACAAACATATAAGTTCATCATAGCTGTTTATACCATTTGGCAACAAATCACATTTTTTGAAGCCCGAATTTCACCAAGATTTTTAAACAAAATGCCAAGACCAACTATACTGGAAAAGTACCCTTTCTTTAAAAAGAATTTTGGATAATTCATATATTTTATGAATGGCCTGTGTATCATTTTAAAGAGAATCTCTGCAAATTGGTATTACAATTTATTTTATATCCATTTTAATTGATGAATACGGGTAAAACTGTTTTAAATACAACATTTTGGCTAAATGCCGTACTACATTCTTCTTCGTTATGTTCTGTCATATTTATGCTTTCTGTTTTGACAATGTGTTTTATCGTCTGCGTTTTATTTACGAGTCGTACGATTAATTTGTTTACCTGAGATATACTTGAGTGGTGCGCTTTGTTATATTGTGAATAAATTTAAATATAATAGTCTATTGCAGCGTTTCTTAAACTTTGTGATCTCACGGACCCCCTTAGATGTGATACGCATTTTGAGGACCCCCAACAATATTTTTCTTAATATAATATAAGAAATTATTTAATGGGGGCATACGTTTTATTTATTTTCATTACACGTATTCTATGTTTAGTTTACAGCGTTGCAACAGAAAATCAAAAGCATTAACAAGAAAAATAATCATCACATACAATTTTAAGACAGTTTTCACAGACAATTTTCACATACAATTTAAATAAGCATGCTTCTATTTGCTATGATAAGGATGCTGCCGAATGTTTGTTACTTGATGCGCAAAATCTGTTTCAATTTTTGAAACATGTATCCGTGATTCTTGTTCGACATCCAGTCAATTTCAGCATTTATTTTTCATGTGCACAAAACTGGAGAAAGTCTTTTCACACAAATATGTGATACAGAAAGGAAGAGTAATTTCTTGATAGCTTTTTAGGCTAGTTCTACATACGTATGTCCCACGAACAAACAAAAATTAGGAAGCCAATTTTCATGGAACCAACGCATGTTGGTTACGTAAGTTATTCCTGCTCTAAGAAAGTCAAGGTTTTGATTTCACTAACTTCTTGATAATAAAATGAATCTTTTATCAACCCATTTTCTGACCTCCAGGGACGAAAACAAATCCTGAAAGTTTCTTTCAAGTTCTTCAGGTGTACAATAAGATTTTCAATAATATCAGGAGAAATCGTATTGCCACAAGTTTGGAAAAAATCGATAATGTTGGGAAAAAAAATGAAAAATATAATTTTCAAATCTGTTAACCCACAAATCAATTTCGTTTACTATAACTTCTACATTGTCCTAGATTTTAAAAATAAGTACCGATGTTCCTCTTAATCTTAAGATTAGTTCATCCAGAAAATTTAAAATATCTGTACGTCCCTTTGACAAGCCAGAAAAAAATCATTGAAACAATCTTTCAAATGGAATTTGGAGTTCATTAAAAACAGTCTTATTTCATCACGCAGTGTAAGAACGCAATATAAAACTTTTCCTAGTGCCACCCACTTATATTATGTGTGCAACAACAGCTGTTTGTGTAAATCCTATTTTTTTCGCAAAATTTTTTAAAAAGTCTAGAATTTAACACGTTGACGGACAGTTGCGGCTATAGCCGTCAAAGCGAAGTTCAAAATGTGGCATGACGGCTATAGCCGCCCAAAACGAAACGGTCGTTTTTAGACACTACGGCTATAGCAGCACAAATGTGCATTTACCGGCGTACAAGTAGAAGCCGAGTGTCATGTTTTGGAAACAATTTTTTAGGTTGAAGTTCGTTTGCCACCTGTTATACGAGTTGCAGCTTCAGTATGTACATGCAGGGTGGCTAGTGGTCAGGGAAATATACAGTAAAAAAATGATTATTACCAGTATATTCTTATAGAGAAATTCAAATTGATTTTTTGATCGAATAATCAACATAAATTTTTCTATAAGAATATACTGGTGTTTATCACTTTTTTTTACTGTATTTTTCCCTGACCACTAGCCACCCTGACGTGGTTGTGAAAGAAGTATGCAACCTAATTAAAGGTGCTGAATTAATCAAATTAAGTTTATTTACGCAGAAAGAGTAAAACTATACTTCTAATATTCTAAAAATTACAAAAACATATAGTGTCAATTTTCGAACTTCACTATTTCCTACTGTCCGTCAACGTGTTAATATAATGAGGACTGAAATAATTTACTGCTGAAACAATTTCGTTGAATGTAATCTTCAACTATTCAGACATTCTTTTTAGCAACCAGCGTTTTACGGTGAATCCAACAGCGTGTCTAAAATACATGTGCTGCTTTAACCCTTGACCTTTAACAAAACTGATCAAACCATTAACTTTTCTACTTATAGCTCGAGCCTCATCTGTACTTTTCCGGGCACATCTTGATCAGTTTGTTTCTTTTTCGTGTATGAAACTGTCTAAACATGTGAGTAGTGCTGAATTGTTGTGTGAGTAAGCTCACGTGATTGCTATTATGACAACGCGAAATAGTATCATATGTAAAGCAAAATGGGGAGAAGAAAAAAATATTAGGTAAAAATTTTTGTCTTGAACAGTGATGAATTTAGAGTGTGGCTGGGAAAAGAGGTAGAATTCCCCTTCCGGAGCATTGAAATGTATCCTCGAAAAATTTCGTGTTTTATGCTTATTAATAGTATAGACTGAAAATTCTAGTCCTGCATATATCCTCTTCCTAGAGCTACAGAATCCTCTTCCAAGTGGATGATATAAATTATGGATGGTATATGAATGGTATAGATTAGAACAGGGATTCTCAAACTTTTAGACCGACGTACCAGTAAATCAAAGTTCATACATCCGCGTACCACCAGGTACCAAACGTAATGCTAATATAGAAAAACCTGTCTAAAACGAAATATCTCTCCGGTCTTTTGTATTTCCAGGTTTTTGTATTTGCAGGTTTTATTGCATTTAAAAATGAATGATTACATTACTAAATTGACTGCTTTATAAGAACATTCAAGTAAAAAGTAGAATCATCATTAAATTTTAATAATGTATACAATATCAAAATACAGTATTTTTGTATAGTAAAAAAGCCACATTACTTACTGACATATTTGAGCACACTGATTCATATACTGCTGTAGTAGGCTAATGAAAAGGGTGGGCTTGTTTTATCCAGCACAACTTCCTCATGTCTCGCTCAATATTAGGTAGTTTTAGTCATAAGTCAGATTCAATGTTTAGTTTATTTATGTATTTGTTTTTCATATAACGAAGGGGGGAGGGAGCACATTCACAGAGATATGTTGCGCTAAACACAAACAGACTTTGACGAGATTAGACAGTACTCTAATATTCTCGTCAGCTAAAAAATCTGTTACATTCATTCATCCATTACAGGAGAGGAGAGCTGAATAAGTTCACTTAATATGCTGCATTTTGTATTTTATTCCATGTACCAGTATCGGACTTCTGCGTACCAGTAGCCAGAGCTTCACGTACCAGTACTGGTACGCGTACGACAGTTTGAGAACCCCTGAACTAGAAGTTCTAATCTTGCAAATGTCCTCTTCCCACTATTAGTAGCTATTTTCTGCTCCTGTAGAAAAAAAAACCCGAATTCAACACTGGCCGTGAGGACCTCTAGCTATAAGCTCGCTAACCCCCAGGGGTCCGCGGACCATAGTTTAAGAAACGCTGGTCTATTGAATGAAGTTTTTATTTTGTAAGACCGTGTTTTAAATTGTGGGTAATCAATAAATATTATAATGAAAATATAATGTGTATAACCGAAATATTCATGTAAAAATATTTAAATAGTATTTTCTGTTCCAGTTAAATAATATGTCCACATGACATGACCCATCATGTCGTATCAAAGACAATTTTGTACCACTTACTGGCTCTGTAAAGTTGTTTTTTCCCGTGGGTGATTAATTATTCTTAATTCAGTGCTTTGAAAGCTAACGTCAGGTTCAATTTCAAATGGTCATTCTGTTTATTTATTGTTGTATTTAATAAATAACTGCTGCCATAAAAAATGGAGTCATGTCCGCAGACAAAAAAATAATAGCTTATAAATATATCAAAAGATAGCTGAAAAAATAGTGTGAAAGAGAATCGTGCTAGCCGCTTTAAATGTAACAACTCGTTGAGTGTGTTACCTGCTTAAAAAGTATATATACGAGGGTTTTTGAAAAGTAAAGCTACAATGCCGCATACTCATTCAAAAAACTTTTAATTGATAAAAAGTCCATTAAAAATTATTTACTGGTATATGCATTACTTTTCGACATATTTGCATTGACTTCTAATATAAATGGGCACAGGATCCCTTTCTTCTCTCCCGAGAGAGTTGAAGAAAACATCTTTCACCTTTCACCGCCAAAAATGGCGAAAGGGTGCCGCTTTCTGGCGCTAATCCCTTTCTTGGCAACTTTCTGTTTCCGTTCTCGTAATAAAAGAAACAGGCGATGGAATTCCAGTGACAGTTTGGCGGGAATAAAACCTGTTTGGCATAATATTCTCCCACCAGCAGCTGCTTCTGGGAAGGGACATGTTTTCTTCAAAAAAGGGTTGCTGATCCGGCGTCTATTTGCATGAGATGCCAATGAATATTTGCCGTCATTGTCCAAGCATTTGTTAAGACTGGGTACAAGTTTTGTATTCCACAGTCATAGAAGTTTTCCGCTTGTTGTCGAAACCACATTTTAACTTCGATTTTGATCTCATCCTTGTCGTAGAAGTTTTGCTCTTCAAGATGTTTCTCCGGGTAAAGAAATAAGTAGTAGTCGCTGGATGCAAGCTCAGAGATCACACATGGTCTACCTGTTTTGGGTTCTTCATGAACATTCGTACTACCTCCAGAGAAAGCACAACACCAATTCGTTACAGTTTGTCGATTCATAATGCTCCCATAGACGGAAACAATTTCTTTGTGAATATCCGCTGGATGCTGACCTTTTTCATGAAGAAAACCTATATGACGGAACGTACTTTATATTTGGCGGGATTCTGAATCGACACAGCCATTATAAACACGCGCTACACGAAACAGACTCACCTTACAAATAACGAATGACTCCGATGGAAAGGTCAAATGTTCAAGGTTACAATATGTGTTGCCAACGCGCTTATTAAAACTTTTTCTTTCCTCCGGTCTGAGGTGTATCTTTACTTTTCGAAAACACCTCGTATTTCTGTATGATGGTGAAAAAATCATGAATGTAAAGATCTCAGCGTCTGTTCAGCGGACAAGAGAATGACAGGCAAGGGTTATAAAATTAAATAGAAAATCGTGTAATAAAAATTACACAAAACTTAATGCGGCAAAATTAGTCAATTAAGTCTAATCTTTAATGAGTTTACTGCAAATAATTTACGAAAAATTCGCTATGTCTGCGGATATGATTTCCCTGGACATCATTGTTATGAACTCAGCACTTTGTATGAAATGTTTCTCGCAGTTTGGGAAAATACTGACAAGATATTATATGAGTCTAAAAATACAAAAAAAACTTTTTTTGTACCCTTAATATGAAGAAACAAATTCAGAGAGTTTTGCACCACATTGAATAAAAAGATTTTTATCTAGAAAAATTTAATATAACCACCGAAGGAAAATAAACAATAAATTGCTATTATATCCTTCCGAGTTACCTATGATTTCGAAAATCGTTCTTTAGAAACATAGAAACCAATATATTTTAGAGATGTAAAGAAGCCTTTATAGAAACAATATTTCTTTTGCTGCCGCTAATTTACAGAAACGTTTCCGATTAGTTTTTAGATGTAATAATCAGTTTTTCGAATCCGGAATATGAGTTTTCTAGATGCAATCAATTCTCAAGTAAACATTTTTGTGCTCAAGAAACATGGTTTAAAGACAAATATCATGAATTAGATGTATTAACATTGACATTAAAATTAATATTATTGTTTACTCTTGGATCTATAAATTCAATTACGTAGCTGAAAATTTTTAACTGAGAATTGATAGCAAACTAAAAACCAATATTCCGATTCGAGAAAACTGATTAATACATTATAAGAACTACTCGAAAACATTTCTTAAAACCAGTGTCGGCAAAATAAACATTTATTTTTATCAATGATTCTTTAAATATCAAAAATATATTGGTTTCTCAGGTTTCTAATGATAAATAATGCTTTTTAGCTCACAGGCTATCAAAGCCTGAGAGCTAATGTCCCCACCGTTTCTGTATGTATGTACGTACGTATGCACGTAACACGATTACTCTTGATAGAAATATCCGTTTTGCTTCAAATTTTGTTTATAAGTTCATTGTGATAAGGCGCTTACCTGATTAGGTTTGGGGGTTCATTGGTTAAGTATTAAGGGTGGAGTAGGGGGGGGGGGTAATCCCCCTTAATTTAGATAAATGGGTTTTTCATGCAGAATTTTCCGATTTTATTCAAATTTTGTTCATAGGTTCATTGTGATAAGGCGCTTCCGTGATTAGTTTTAGGGGTTCATGCTTAATTATAAAGGGGAGGACAGGGGGCTAATCCCCCTTAATTTAGATAAATGGGTTTTTCATGCAGAATTATTGGATTTGCTTCAAATTTTGCGTATAGGTTCATTTTGAAAAGGTGCTTTCCTGAGTAGTTTTGGGGGTTCATTGGCTCAGTATAAAGGGGGGAGGACAGCGGGCTGATCCCCCTTAATTTATAGTCGATTTCTTTATTTTTGAGAGGCATTATTCTTTGAAATAAGAGTATAATATACAATAAGTGTGAATATCCTGTGAGCTCAATGCCATCAGTTTAACTGGGCACTTTTCTTTTTATTGGTATCACAGGTAACTCTGAATTGGTTATTGTATATTTTCGTTCGAGATATATTATATTTTCGTAGACTGAGAAACATTTGTCTTTTTTACAGCGCCGAAACATACTTCTCTGGGCAAATAAGCAATCAATGTTAAAGATATTTGAATCTTTTCATACGAGAGTAATAAACTGCATCTAACTCTATCTACTAGTAGATGGTATTTCATGACAGTTTTATTACTTCTGTGTAACAGAAGAATTAAAGTGATATGATCATTTGAAATATTTTATTTAGCTGAATCCAGCTCTATATCTAAAGAGCAAAAATATGAAATATTAACAACAATAGATATTACCTTTCGATGATTCGCAGATAAATGGTAACTGTTCTGTACACGGAATTGTTATCCATTTTTTCCTCTTTTTCCTGGCAATGCAAGTTCCTGTTTCGAAATTTAATTGTTGCTTTTTAAAACCATCGTACGAAACATACCAGCCTGATGACCATTTCTGTTGCAGCTGATTCTAAATTTTAATTTCAAAGAAAGAATTCATGATATTAGATAACAAAGTAAAAAAGATGGAAATTGTACGTCAAACGTTACAAACGAGGTGCGTTCGTACTATAGCTAGTTATATAAATATTCAGAACTTCACGATTTTTAATTCTGTGAAATGAATTATAGCGTCTGCAGATTCATTTCTGTCATAAAATAAGTATCTCGGTCGCTTCACGATTAAATTTCGAAAGCTCCTATAAAAAGAAAGCATCGATTTAAAAAAAATCAAATTTCTTAATAAATGTTTTTATTAATATTTTCTAAAGTTTTGATTTGATTTTTAAAAAATTTGAAATGTCTCGACAAAATTCTGCAAAGATAATATATCTTATATTTTAAACCATTCGGTTGGGTAGTTTTTGCGTTGTTATATGCGGACGGACGGACAGACGGACGGACCAAGCGACGACAATAGGTGCTACGTATTTATATAATTACGAACGCACCTAAAAAGTAAAGAAAACATACATTAGTAATTGAATACATTAAGCATTCTAGAGTATTGAACAATACAATAATTAATTCCATACAATTCGTAAAAACAGTTCACAAGTTATAAGTATAACTAAGTGGTTAAGATACTTAATCTTTAAAAACTCGAACGGTTTTGCACTGAATGCGCCATTTAGTGAAAAAACAGCTGTGAATTCCAAAATAATTTCGTGATTAACGCATTTCCCTCACTGACACGTTTTCCAAAATCCCTTCAGTTATTAACTAAACTAATGTATTAATTTAAAACTTAATTGTAAATTAATGCAATAATTGGAATACATATTTCCTCTAGACCGCCATAGCTGATAAATCGCCAAATATTTTCTATTACTCATACAATTATGTATAAGTTCAATGTACAATGGTTTCAATGATGCGCGAATAAACTCTCGCCAAAATGTTCCAAATGGCTGTAAAGAACAATGAAGCATTTTAAAGGCTAAAATGTAGAAATTTAATTATCATTAAAAAATGAAGAGTGTAATATTTAACAAAATACGCTTTTATCAATCATCAGTTTAATATTAATTAGTTTATGATTTTACGTTGTGAAATTAATTTAGATTTCCTAAAAACATAGTTTAAATAATGATGCATTTTTCCTTTCCTGTAGCCCAATCTTAAAAAAAGAAAGAGGGCAAAAATTATTTATTGTTTAATAAATTCACTTGATTGCGCTTTCTTGCAAGCATAAAAAAAAACAGTGAATTTTTTATATAATCGAGTACAGTGCCGAAGCCAAATTAATGTTTTTGATAATAATTTTTGCGTAAATACATGAATTGCAGTCAAACACGTAGGCGTGATTTTCAAGATAAACATTAAATGCTTATAAAAAAGTTATTTTTTTTTTAATATTTTTAATTTTATACTTATTTTCCATCATTTTTCTAAAACAAAATATTATTACTTACCCATCATACGTAGTAATCATACGTAGGGTAAATCTTGTAATCGTTTTAAAAATCAAGAAAAAAAATTTACGGATTTACACGTTTTAGACACTGAAGATTCGAAAAAGCATATTTTTAGAAAAAAAAAATTGCCGTCCGTCTGTGTGTCTGTGTATCTGTAAACGCTCTATCTCCAGAACAAATTGAGATAGAGACTTGCAATTTGGTATGTACTTATTATGTAATAATGGGAAGAAGCCTATTGAATTTCAGTAACCTCGATTATCCGGAATAATTTTTCCGGACTCTTGAAATATTCGTTCTGATAAAAGGCATATAAAAATTTTCGAAATTGTTTATTTTAAGGAGTGAATATAAAAGACAATTAAAAAACATAAATTTCGCATAAAGAATGAAGTCTATAGGATAATTAGTTGCAGAGATATTTGTAATCCTATTCCCCACACTCTTCTATTTTTCATGACCCTATGTTTCATCCAAATTTCAATTCAAAGATATATTTCAATTGGAAATGAGACGCTTAATAGGATTTTATTCGAATTGCAATGCATTTTATAAGTAGTTTACACATGTTTTATTTTCATATTTTATATTATGCATATCCATGATGGGTAAGTATTACGGTGGCCCCCAACGACTAGTTTTCCTGTTACATTAGTTATTTTTATTTTCCTAAAATGCATTGTAGTGTACTTCAGTGTAAAATCAATGTTTAAATTTGAATTTCGCAATTTTTTCTGTTCTCTTTCATTAAAAGTAATTCACCACTGCTGTACGGAATATGCCGCCCGTCTATTTCTGTAATTTATTATATTTTCTTTCTTAACTAAGTTATTTTTTACAAATATTTATTGTTTGTTGCGGCTTTGCTGTTACTATATATTCCACTAAAGAAGAATAGCATCAAAATTTCTTATTTAAACTTTTAAAACGCGTTGGGGCATATGAAGTACGCTTCAGAAGTTTTTATGTTACTAGAAACCCCCGTCTTGTATTAAATTATAATTAAATTAGTCTTTTTAACACTTTCCAACAAAGTTGAAAAGTGTTTATAAATTTGGTTTGTCTGTCTTTCCGTCTGTCTGTCTTACTGCCGACTATTCGTACTCTAACAAGCGTAAATATAATCAGATTGCCATGAAATTTATATATGTTATTGGGGATTCATACGGCATGTTCGCTATTGAAAAGGAAGTGTGTAGCATTCACAATTCATTTACAGGGATACTCAAAAGAATCCCGTTACATTACGGTCTATGAGGAAATATTATTTGCTGTAACATAACTTTACCCAATAACAAGGTGAAAGACGATGTCTCTGTAAACAATTGAAGGTGTCGGGGCAAGAAAGTGCCAAGCCACATTTTTGGTAAAATAAATCTAACACTGTAATTGGTTGCTTCATATTGTAAATTATAATATGCAACATATAATTTGTTTCTAATGTCGCTTGGTGGCAGCCTATGTGACAGGTTTCGTTTTTGATCCAGATGTTTATGTCCCCAATGAAGATAGATAATTTACGAAAAACATAATAGTAATATCATTAAAGTAATGCCATATTGTTACTCAGAATATCTCAAATGTTACTAAGACACTGGCGAAAAAACTTTAGGTTATATATCTTGAATTGAGTATTTAATCAAATTTTCAAATTGAAATATCTCAAAAGTTCAAAAACGTGGCTTGGCACTCTCTTGCCTCGACCCCTTCAATTTGGAAAAAGTATGATACATTTGAAAACCTAATTTAAGCAATCACCAACTATAGTCAGAAAAATATCCGTATTCTTTTGTGCAGAACTGTATATGATATATAGATTTGTAGTATTTCTAAATAGTATCCAAACCTTTAGTTCAGTTAGGAAACGGATAACACAGTGGAACATGTTTCCTTCAGCAATTTCTATCAATACGCAGAAATGTACGTGAAATTTTAGTTCAGCCCTGTACATGATCTATACAATTTATACACCCTAGTAATATGCAAAAAAATAGTTAAATTTGAAAAGGCATACTACAATTGAAAACATACTTAGAGCATTTACCGCTCAAAGAGAGTAGTGAAAATGCATCATTTTATGTGTCCCTGTAAATGAAGGATAAATGCTATGCACACCTTATTCGATAGTAAGAATCTTGTAATACACCACAGTGATGTATATTAATTTAAATATGTTTGAAATAGTGTAACATTGTTAAAATACACTACATTCAATCTTTTCCTAAGGATTATAATGTAACGTAATTTTTAAATACCCTATAAACGACCTATAAATAGAACACTAATCGTTTTCCATACCACACATGCCATGGTAAACCTGCATAACATATATCAATCACATGGTAATCCGTATATATTTACGTACGTTAGAGTTCGGACAAGATAGACGACAAGACAGACGAATTCATAAAGACATTTTCAACTATGTTAGATTAAAAAAATTGTTATGTTGAAACTTCGTAAAAATCTAAAATAATGAAAATCATACCTGTATTTTAATTCCAATCCACATTTCTTCTTTTATATCATCTAATATAACATCTAGAAATAAATCTGCTACTTTGTCCAAAATTGTAACAAGATGGCCATTATAGTTATCTTTACAATGTCTTTCTGCATCTTGCCATGATTTCCTTAATTTAACGACATGATAACAAGAACTTTGTGATTTCCATCCTTTGCCTTCTTCAGGTGAACAGTAGATGGGGTTAGGAGATCTCTTCATGTGGTCTGTTTTGAAAATATGAAAAATACATACATGTGGATGAAAAATAACAGAAAAACTGGAGTTGAATATTGAATTAAAATTTGATGCATACATGTACATTAATTACTCATCAATTACTCAGAGTTATCTCTAGTCGACAGTACTCATCCGAAAAATATGAAATTTCGAATGTGTCTAAATGTGACGGATGCGAAAGACATTTAGTAGAAAAAAATGTAATTTCAAAAATGGCTGCCAGGGGGGGAGTTTCCTGATAAAATTTTTTCATATGTGCAAATTTTAGCAACAACGTGATGTATTTTCTCACACAAAATGAAAATGATAAATAAAAAGACACAATGAATTTTTCTCATGCCGTGCATTTTACATGATCGAGTTCAACTGGTGAAACTTTTTTATCAAAATGGTGCTGCCGCACCAGAAGACTTCGGAGTTTCTCGAACTTTGCAATGAACTTTCGAATGAACTTTTGTAACGAATTTTTGAAATGAACTTTGCAACTTTCCAACTTCGTAATGAATGCAAGCGGAGCATTGGCAGAAATCAAAGACAGTATTTCCCGTCACGTCCTCAACATATCCAAGAATTTGAATCGCGTGACTGTTAAAAATGCAATTTTGCGATTTCAAACAGTACTTGATAATAATAATCTACACATTAAATTGTTTTGTCGTGATAAACCAATTCTCATATATATAAACTTGTATTTTATTTAAATTATTGTAAAAGAATCAATAATACGCCTTCTGGTGATCGTGTTTTAAATTTTAAAAAAATTCTACTAAATCCGTTTCGCATCCCTTTATCTAGACGCATACCAAATTGTATAATTTTCTGATCGATAGTTTCGACTACAGACAGAAGAAAGTGAACTTTAGAAGGTGAACTTTAATTATGTACACTCTGTATTTATTTTTTAAACATATAGAAAGAATGTCCAGTGAATACATTAGACTTAAATATTTTCAGCTGTGTAACTAAATTTATACAAGCAAGAATAACAAAATTTTATTTATGTTTATGTTTATGTGATTAATTTATCATGTTTTTTCTGTAAAACACGTTTTATGATCATGAAAACGTTTACTCGAGAATTGATAACATCTGGAAAATCTATATTCCGGGTTCAGAAAACTAATTACATTACAACACTGCGAAATGTACTCAAACACATTTCCGAAAATCCGTGGCAGCAAAAGAAACTTTGCTTTTATTCCTACTTCTTTAAATCTTGAATATTTATTGGTTTCTGAGGTTTCTAGAGATAGGAAAAAACTTTTTTGGATTAGTGGGTAACTCAGAAAGATATATTGTACATTTTCTCTAGTGAATATATTATATTGTCATAGACTTAGAAACATTTGTGATTTTTTAAACTGTCATTTAGAACCATACTTGCACAAAATTATATTACATAAGTAATTACCATTCTCAAACATTCGAGTCTCAAACAGCAATCAAACATGTAACACATTCTGTTACAGGATTCGTACACATTTTTTATGATAAAAATCAAGGAGCGAACCAAACAGAACAATATCAACAAAAACTATCTACAGATAGAATAAACTAATTAATTCACACAGACGTAAATGCATATAAACTTATTTTAAAGTAGGATTTTAATTTTGTAAACACAGTTTCTAAAATAAATAAAAGCATATGGATATATTACAAACTAAACGCAAAAATATTTTTTTAATTAAAAAGAAGAATAAATCATTCAACAGGTATATATCTTTTGACAAATTATAGTTCTTTTAATTCTGACATTTTTTTTTTGTAATAGTTTTAATTTCAATTTCTTTTTCTATCTTTTTTTGGTACTTTTATCTTAGCAGAGCGCAGGTGATAAATTGACAAATATTGTTCCCAATGCCATCATTCGTACTACAAATATTTCATTTAAAATATAAACCTTTCACTCATGTAATTCAAAATAATAACTTTCATTGAAAGCATTTCCATTTAAAATACATATATTACATACATTTAAAATACATATACAGTCAGACACTGTGAATACGCGGATTTTTCCGGTCTCTTTAACATCGCCCATAAGGTTAATGCAAAAATATCACATTTAATACGCGGACTGCTATTACGCGATCCTGCTTAATACGCCATAGATTTTCGGTAAAAAAAAAAATCATGCTTAAGACGCGAATTCATAGATCAAGATACGAATTCCTTCTCTCTTCTTCAGTGTTGTTAATTTAGTGGGGGGTGGGGGGGTATTCAAATAAAAACCATTGTTTATGAATAGTAATATTTGATTTATTTAATAACGGATTAATTAAGACGAACATTACTAATCGGAAATAGTGGTAGGTATTCTAATAAAAAAATGCTTAGCAACACTGCAATTCTTCTTTGATCCCGCATCCTTACTTTCTTTGTCTCATGCTTCGTGTATGTTTTTATTGTGTTACTTTTTGTTACTTATTCTCCTTTCTTTGCCGATATCTTAAAATGTTTTCTTTCATGCTATTTTGTGATGTATGCTGTCAATTATTTTTTCCCTCTCGTACAATGTAAGAAATAAAACCTCCCTAATACTGTGTGTTTCTGTTTATCTGTGTCAGATAAATATATGTCATTATACAAAAAAATGATTCGGAAGACCATGGTAAATAAAGCAGCATTCGTAAAATCACGCTTAATTTTAGAAAAAAATTTATGTATCCTGCTAAAAAAATTTAAAAAACGAAAAAATTTAAACTGCTTATTTGTCAAAGATATTAAAGGTAAAAAACAAGAAATACAATGTCGTATAGAGGATATAGTTTGAATGGTAAACTCGAACTCGAGCTTCGAACACGTTTTTTAATGGTCAGTTAGTGAAACAGAAAGCTTCAGGGATAGCAAAGACTCTGAACTGAAACACTGAACGATCCAGTGGATGGTCGGATTGATTGAAAATCGGCATGGAATTATTTATAAAAATGTTTCTGGGGAAGCGGCAGCAGTGAACACAGAATATGTAGAGTGTTGTAGAACAAGCATGCTTCCGCAAATTTTCGAAGTATACACTGATTGTGATATCTTCAATGTGATTAAATATGGACTGTTCTTCAACGTAATCAATTAATGCCTGATAAAACATTCACTGTGAAAAGGGACAAATGTACTGGAAAAAAGTTCAATAACAATCGAGTGCTATTCGGAAGAAGTGCAAACGAATCGGAAAAAATTCTTCTTGTGATTGAAAAATCATGATATCCCCGCTGCTTAAAAAAAAAGAAGAGATTGCTTTGTCAATATTCAAACCAGAAGCAGATTTGGATGACTAGGTGATCTCTTCCACTCATAGATTAGCAAGTTCCACCTGCACATGCATCTGGGAATATACTGCTATTTTTGGAGAACTGCCCAACACAACCGAAGAACTTTCATAGTTTTAAAAATGTCCTTGTCGAGTTTTCGGCTCTAAATTCCAGGTATGCCCCGTGTAGATGATTTAGAGCATGGCTCGAAAACAAAACAACCAAAACTGTCTAGTTCATCGGATCCTCGAGGAACGATATAAGCAGGAACAGCAGGCATATATCATTTTGCTGAAAAGAATACTGCCGCAGTACATTGGGATAGCGTCAAAACTGTTTCTGAGAAGCCGATTTTACATAAAAGAAGAGTGATGCTCAACATGAAGAATTAAATGATCACCTCCTGTCTCAATATTGAATAGCTACGAGTCAACGCATTGGGAAAAATCAGATATTCCTCCAAGAGTAATTGAAATAGATGAAGATATCAGAACAAGTCAGTTGGGAAGTTTAGAAGACATTATCAATGAGCAAAAAACATCTTGCTCAGATACGTAGTAAATATTATTATGATTAGAGATGATTATACCTAGCGTTAGTGAGATTTGAAATGTACGTTATATCACTTCTATGTTTTATAACATATGTTATATGCAGAACAAAATAAAACTCGTGAGGATTAAACAAATACTGTATATTATCTTTTACGTTTTCTATGTTTTGTAGGCTTTTTTCTATGCTAACAATATTTTTTACACAAAGAATAATAAGGATAGCTTTTTTCTTATTATTTTAAAAATGTAGGACAGATTATAATGGTACTTCTTATCACAAGTACTAAATAGGATTTTAATAACAAGATTGTGTTTCAAAGATTTAATTTTTTTTTCTTTTTGTTAAATAAAAGTAGTCTAGTAGGAAAAAATTTTTTGTTGTTTTATTTTTGGTTGTAACGTATTAATTGACAATAAAGCCATGGTTAAATTCAGATTTATTTTCAGTTATTTTTTCCAGTTGATTGCATAAAAGAAATAACGAGTTCAGAGTTGCCAAGTCTCCGGCTTTTTGAACACCATTAATATTTTTGAGAAAATATTGTTCTTTTAAATCGCAAAATACTCCGATTCAAGAAAACAACATTTTCTGTACTAAATTACTGGTATCCAAAAAGCCGGAGACTTGGCAGGTCTGCGAGTTAAGGCTAAACAATACCCTAAAAATGACAAAAATATCGAATATTTTTTTATGAATTTTTCAGTGGTCCATACGGTTGGGAATCATGACTCCAAATTGTAGATCTGAAATCCAAATAGTTTTAAAGATTCAACTGTTATTATATTTCAAATAAAGTGGAGCGTCAAAATACGTCCATTAGAATTAACATTTAAATATACACTAAAAACACTTTTTATTTTCCTTAAAAGACGTCAACATAAATCTTAAAGATGTTAAAATTTAAAATTTACATGTTTCGATTTGTTCATCAAATCGTCATCAGAATATATACAAACCCCAAATACAATGCACATAAAAAACTAGAGATTAAATTAATTACAAATTAAAAACCAGAGAGTCTGAACAGTCACTAAGAGAAAGAAGGTACAACGCCCTCTATACTTTCAATTTTAACACCGCTCTTAGATTCATCTACAGACCGCATCCCATTATTATTCAACCACTCAACCCAAATTTTCGGAATAACACAGAATTATCAAGGTTAAATAATAGAGAGAGCATCAACATCCTATTTAATGAAGCTAAATTGATTTATTGTTCCAGTTTTTATTTTCAACTTTTTGTGAGGGAATCTATTGAAATTTATTTAAGAAGTTCGAAAGCATGTAATGATACGTTGTCATTTAATATTCCGAAAATTTGGGTTGAGTGGTTGAATAATAATGGGATGCGGTCTGTAGATAAATCTAAGAGCGGTGTTAAAATTAAAAGTATAGAGGACGTTGTACCTTCTTTCACTTAGTGACTGTTCAGACTCTCTGGTTTTTAATTTGTAATTAATTTAATCTCTCGTTTTTTATGTACATTGTATTTGTGGTTTGTATATGTTCTGATGACGATTTGATGAACAAATCGAAACATGTAAATTTTAAATTTTAACATCTTTAAGATTTATGTTGACGTCTTTTAAGCAAAATAAAAAGTTATTTTTAGTGTATATTTAAATGTTAGTTTTAAAGATATTTGAACTTTTCTGAGTGTTCTCAGTCTCAAAATGAGACAGCTGAGGTGACGTGTTTAGTTTCGTTTTCATTATTTTGATTTTGATCGTTTTGATTTTGAAGCAAATATTCTTATAATTCTTATAATTATTCTTATAATTATATATTATATATATAATTATATATTTTATATATATAATTATATATTATATATATAATTATATAATAAAAACAATTTGGAATGAATGAACTCCTTGGATGAATCGGTTATTAACTGCAACTTTCACTACTTAAATCGTTTCTGTTTGTTTACGTTTTGATTCTATTCGAGCGGTCGTTACTGTCTATCTAATATACATAAAAAGGACATTTTCAAGACCAGTATTAGATTTTATACCAAGTTTTATCAACTTAGAAGCTTTGTATTGTAATATGTTGTTGTTTTTATTCATTTTTACATTGAGAAAATGCCACGGCCAAAACGTTCTCGTGTTGCTAAGAAACATAATGTGTTGAAAAGATGGCAGATAAATGTAAACAGTAATTCTAAAACTCATCCTTCTGTAGATATGAGTGTGAAAATTCAGAATACAAATGTTTTGAAATCAGGTATTGTGGATAACATCAAGATATATCTGTTGCATCAAACTATATTTTTGTTGATAGTGAAAACTTGAATAATTTATTTACAAATTTGCTTTGCAGCTCTTGTTATAGTGCATCTTTGAAACTTTGTTTGGGTCAAAGAAATGGATTTGCTTATCAGTTAAATGTTGTGTGTGCTGCTTGTGACAAAGTAAATAGTGAAATATGATCCTCAAAACAATTACTTGATAAAAAACTAAGTCAAGTGTTAAGTGATGTGAGGAAGCATAAAATTTCGAACTCTACTTATGACGTAAACATGAGAGTTGTGCAAGGGATGTTGAGTGTTGGACTCGGCTATTCAGCATTAGAGAAATTCTGCATGCATATGAATTTAAATATAATGTCAAGTAAAACTTTTCACATTTACAAAGCAAAACTTCTAGATTACGATATTTCCGCAACAAATAAAAAATTATGTGATATTCGTAAAGATGTAAAAAAGGAATACGGCTCGAGCGACAGCGATATTGGCGTGTCATATGATGAAAGTTGGTTGACGAGAGGACATACATCAAACATTGGCATTGGTTGTGTTATCGACTTGCTAACTGGATTTGTGATAGACTATGAAGTCATGTCAAAGCGTTGTGAAGAATGTAAGCAAACTAAGCTTGCGCGTGGAGCTGATAGTGCTGAATTCAGTTTTTGGTATGAAGGACATCGAGATGTTTGCAGTGTAACACATGTTGGGTCATCTGGTTCAATGGAAGTAAAGGCAGCTGTCAAATTGTGGCAAAGATCTGAGAGTATTGGTTTCAGGTACACTACCTTGCTCACTGATGGTGATTCCAAAGCTTTCCTAGAATTACAAGAAAGGAAAGTTTATGGAAGTGAAATGGAAATTAAAAAAGAAGAATATATCAACCATGTCAGCAAAAGGTTGGGAACATCTTTGAAGTAAACAGTAAAATATTGGCAAAAAAAGGAGGGACTTTGAAAGGAAAGAAGCATGGAAGTTTGAAGGAAGAGACAATAAAAAACTTATTCGGTATTATGCAAATGCGATTCGTAAGAATACAGGCGAATTTGAAACTATGAAAACAGTAATTTATGCTACGCTGTTTTATTGCATCTCCACTGATCAGAAGGCGCAACATAAAAAGTGCCCTTCAGATGAGGATTCATGGTGTTTCTACCAGTCGGCACAGGCTCGTAGAAAGAAACCTGGTGCTCATAAATATTGGGTGAAAACTCCAATCAATGAAAACCATTTATCCAAAATCATGCCAATTTACCAACGGTAGGCCCCTACAGACCTATTAGTTAGATGTGTTAGAGGGTTTACACAAAATTCCAACGAGGCTTTGCATTCCATGGTTTGGAACAAATGCTCCAAACAACATAATGCTTCTAGGAATCGAGTATTGATTGCGATCTCTAGTGCGACTGCCGAGTATAACGTTGGAACTTTAAAAACACTGGAATCTTTTCAGAACATAAATTGTTTTCCAACCAGTTCAACATCTCAACACTTGGCTAATTTCACTGATTGTAGGAGAAGTTATTTTCGAAATTAAATAAAATCAGCAAAGTATAAAGTGGCGCAACAAAAAATCAAACTTGCAAAATTGCGTCGACGTAAATCCGAAAAAAAATTGGAATGTGTTATGTACAAAGCTGGTTATTTTTAATTTGCATTATTTATTATCATTATTGGTATATTTATTATCAGTATTTTGTATAAGTGTATTGTCTTTACAACTCTTATGAAAATATTAGCTAAATATTAGCTAACCTGTCATTGTCGTTACCATTGTTATTGATATTGTGCAGAAACATATTTTGAATAAGAAAATATATATGCTGTTATATTGAGTTAAAAATATGTTTTAGTACATCTTATAAAAAAATTACAGCTCTACAAACATTTTTAGTTTTTGTTTTATGCCTTTACAAACTTTAAATGCATTTTTTTCAGACTTTTATTTTTATTGATGTTAGTGTTTGCTATTCCCTAAGACTTTTTTTCTGTTGCAGATAGACTCTTGAAATTTTTTGTAGACATATATTTATGTACTACAATAATTAGTATGGATTTACGTCTGAGAGTTATAGTTATTATAATTTTTTTAATGTCAAGGTTAATATTTCCAAATGTTTCGTTTTTTTTTCAGGTTTCGCGCTACAAAAAAAAATTAAATTTAAATAAAAATTACATTTTTAATTCCATACTAAATTTTGTTCCCAATAATCCAATGAATATAATTTACTTAAAATAACTAAAAAATATTAAAAATTAAAAATGTTATAAAAGTTTTTTAAAACTTCAAATTTTTCAAAAAAAATTAATTTAAAAAAATGGTGATTGCTAAAATGATTTTTTTTACCAGAATCCGTTTAATTTTATAATCTCAAACAAAGTCGTTAATTATTTTTAATGTAACTGTCTCCAAAATTTTTTTTTAAAAAAAGGGGTACTGTGTACACATAGTTGCTCCTTCCGTTGCATATCTGATTTTTAAATCTTATAAAGGGGTGGTATTTGGAGTGTCCTTATCTATCCGTTCTGTTTTTCATTCTATAAGAATCTCAAGATATTCCCTTGTAATTTCTTAGGTGGGCGGGTCTCTTTGAAGTTTGGAATTTGCTATATTAAAACTGATAAATTATTACATTTTTATGAATTTTTTTACATTTTGATAAACTATTACATTTCTTGGGTGGCTGTGTCTCTTTGAAGGTTGGAATTCTCTCTGGTAAAACTGATAAATTATTACATTGTAATAAATTATTAAAATATTTAATGAATTATTACATATTTGGGTGGGTGGGTCTCTCCGAAGTTTGGGATTCTCTCTGGTAAAACTGATAAATTATGACATTTTGACTGTCAGTTGTAATGCACAAATATTATCGGTGAGAGAGAACAGTGTTAAAAAAGAAAAGCGCTACTCTCTTTTCTGTACTACATTACGCTGAAAATCACACTGAAATGAACGAATATTTTGCTGGTATAAACCGTTGTCCCAATTTTATAGCTCATAAAAAGCTTCAAAATCTTAATATAGTTTAACCCTTTCAGGGACAGTGGTATGTTTATGAAACCACTTAATTTTAATTCCCAAACGCTACATTGGCACCAGAATTTTTCTAAAATGTTTTGCATTTAATAAGTAAGGGAAATGTAGCCTTTTTATTATTTTCAAATGTTTTTTTCTAAATTACGGTGGCAGTCTTTTATTTCAACATTTTAGTACTGAAAGTACTTTGCCCCTGAAAGAGTTAAATGATGAACCATTCCAAACGGGCAAATTGTCCGTTTTAACCGTGCTCCTCGTTTTAGCTGTGCTCGCATTAAGCGAGTTCTACTGTATATCGTTACTGCAACATAACAAAGGGAGAGAAAAAACAAAACAAAATAAATAAAGAGTTTTAAAAATTGTTTGCAAAGGGTGTAATAAAGGCTTTCTTAGAGTTTCTGACATGGAGTTTCAAGCGAAAACACGAATTATTATCAAAAAACAAATCATACGCTTATTAAAACAAGAACGCGAAAATCATGCATCAAGCATAGATTATGTGACACTTTCCAACGTTTCCAAAATAATTTTACAAATCATTACCGTTTAATAAGCTGAAAGATAACATCTAATGCATAACATATTTAAAAACGTAATTTCAGGAATTTCCAACATATACAAAATTCGGAAAAATATACAAATACTTTTATTCAGCCCTGTATAGGATCTATAGATTTGTATATATACTACATAGGATGCTAAATTTGAGTTCAGTTAGGAAACGCGTAGCACAGTTTAAAATTCTCCTTCTGGAGTTTCTGTCAATAAACGGAAATGTGTTCGTGAACTTTTGTGCTGCCCTGTATAGGATCTACAGAATTTATACACACCAAGTAATAGACAAAAAGCGAGTTAAAATTAAAATCGCGTTCAGCAAAACTTAAAACGCACTTCCAAAAATTATTGTTAACAGACAGTAGAGAATTCTTTTGTGTGTCCCTGTAAATGAACGATGACTGCTATACACGCAATATTCTGTAATAAGCCCCTTGCAATGTACCTGAGTGCTATATATAAATTTTAATGCGTTTAAAATAGTGAAACATTATTTAATTAAACCGCAAACGATTTTTCTCCATAGACGTAATGTAACGGATTTCTTTTGAGTGTCCCTGTAAAGTAACTATAAGTGCTATGCACAGCATATTCCATATTAAGCTTCTTGCAATGCACCTTAGTGATATTTATCAATTACAATGTGTTTGAAATTGTGTAACATCCTTAAAATAAACTGCAAATGATTTTTCCCCATAGACCGCAATGTAACGGAATTCTTTTGAGTGTCCCTGTAAAAAAACTATAAGTGCTACACACTTCAGTTGAAATAGGGAACATGCTATAGATAACGACAATAACATATAAAAATTGCAGGGCAATCCGAGCATATCTAGGTGGAACTGGGGCACATTGATGCATGGGGCACCTTGATACACCCCCTCTACTGCTCACGAGGTCATTACAGGAAGTTTCACAATAGATCCAAAATATGGCGCTAGTGTACACAACTACCTACAGAAAGTCTTGGCGTGATTCAGTAGTTTGATGAAATAAGATGGGTGATTTAGTGTTTTTGTAGGTAAAAAGTAAATTTGAGTTGTACAATTGCAGTGGTATTATACAGCTGTTCCAGTATTTCCAACAAGAAAAAATACCCTCCCTGGTAAGTAAAAGTACTCTTTATCAGTTCCTCATTCTTTTTTGTTAGGAAAATTATGAAGTGTTGGATTTGAGATTCATATTATTCAAAATGGCTACTTGGGGCACATTGATACAGCCCATGTTGGGGCACATTGATGCGTATCAATGTGCCCCATGATAGCTGCAAAGAATCTATATTTATTTTAGTTCATTTTTTCATTACCTTTTATTATTTGTTTTCTGGTATACTCCTTAATCCAATCATTTCCGACCAACAATTTCTAATATTAGTTTTTATTGAAGCGAAATAGCTCTATTATTGTATACTAGAAAATTTAATAGTACTCTTGCAAACAGTGATTTTTAATTTTTCTTATTCCATTGTTTCCACTATAATTAGCTCGTACAAAAAAAAGACCCAGAGAGCTGAAATTAACGAGGATGGTGTATCTAAAGCTATGAAAGCTGCTTCAGAGGGAAATTTGTCAATCCGGAAATCTGCACTCATGTTAAACACCAAACCTGCTACTCTGCAGAGTCGTCTGTAGAAAATGAAAGCAAGAAATGGTGAAGAATTAGTCAGGGTCACGGTATTCCTCTCAACAGGTACTTACCGCCAAACAAGAAAAACAATTAAATGAATACCTTGTTAAATGCAATGAGCTGCATCACGGCCTAACGCTGAAGCAGATGAGGCCCTTGGCATATGAATTTGCTAAAAAACTACGCTGTAAGTATCCTGAAAGTTGGAATGGTATTGAAATGGCAGGGGAAGATTGGATGTACGGTTTTCGAAGTAGGAATGCAAATTTAAGTGTGAGAAACCAGAAAAAACAAACATTATGAGCTGTGTACGTTTCTGCAGGGAAGCTGTTGAGGAATTTTTCAGTAATTATCAGAGTGTCATGAAAAGATACAATTTCGCTCGAGACAGAATATTCAATTTTGATGAAACTGGGATTACCATTGTCCTTGACACTCCAAAGGTTCTAGCCTCAAAACACCAAAGGCAAATAGGGCATGTGGTTTCAGCAGAAAGGGGGGAACTTGTTACCTTTGGTGTCTTCATTTCTGCTACTGGAAATCAATATCCCCAGTATTCATTTTTCCCAGGGTTCATTATAATCTCTGATTTTTCTCCCAGCACAGTTTTCATACTTCATTCTCACTCTGATACAGTTGTTTTCACATCCCCTCAAACAGATTCAGCAACTCCCTCAATTGTCTCTCAGTCACAAGATAGCAATGTTCCACAAAGTGCTGATGCTACCCAGACTCCATGGCCAACTACTTGTTCAAACAAATCTGTAACTCCTGAAGACGTACGACTTTACCCAACAGCTATTGGTAGTAGAGCTAACAAAAGAAAAGGACGGCAGCCGGGTAAATCTGGAATTTAAACTGATTCTCCAGAGAAGAAAAGGCTTTTCGACATGAGAAAAGTTCAAGAAGAGAAACAACCTAAAGCACAGCAAAAGAATAGAAACAAAGAACTGAAAAACGCAAAAATGCTGCTGGGGATAGAATACACCAAACCTTTGAAGCGAAAGACGAAGAAAAAGAAGGTGGAAGAATTATATTTATCAGATAAATCTGAAACACACTTGGGACAGTGGTGTGACTCTACGTCAGATTATTTCAATCTAAGTGACCTGCTAGGTGAAGAAGCAGACACTTTGGAAGATGATACAATGTAAGATGCAGATACTTCTGACCAAAATATTGTTGATTATGACTTTCTTATAGTGTGGTTTGCAAAAAAAGAGATAGGTTATTCACTTCGTAGGCCAAGTTAAACAAAAAACTGATGATGGTAACCATCTTGTCCGGTTTATGAACAGAAAACCTAGTAACTTTTTCATTTTTCCTGAGAAAGAAGATAATTGTGGGGTTGAAGTGCCAGATATCACAAAGTTGCCCCAGTCAACAACCAGACAAGGACTTTGATCGCTTTAACATTCCTTACAAATAAATTGTGGGTAATCTGAATTTCTTTGAATAAATATAAAATGGTTTGCTAACTTATTTTCTATGGAATATATGCAGTAGCCGTTATTTTTTCACCACTTTTCCCAAACGTATCAAAGTGCCTCATGAAGTGTATCAATCTACCCCGGGGACGGGGCACATTGATACAAATGACTTTTTTAAGTTTTCTTTAAATTACACAGAGAAAAACTACATAAAACAACGATTGTGCCAGTTAATAACACACTACACTAGTTCACATGGAAAAATAACTTGAAATTTTTGTTTTCTGGGTACCAAAATAATTCTTAGAAGAAAACCGCATCAATGTGCCCCAGTTCCCCCTACGGCAGTTAGAGCACGGAGAGACGGACAGACGGCAGACGGCCAGAAGGCCAGACAAACCGAAGTCATAAACACTTTTCAACTAGGTTGGAAAGTGTTAAAAACAAATGAAACTAACTTGCGTCCTTTTCGCATATGTAGGCTTCTTTAACGTCACACGTTCTGTCATTCCATTGTCCTATAATGTCGTTGGCGGGTATAAATCCCATATGAACGCAATCTTCCTAAACAAATAAAAGAATTATAAATAACAAGTTCAGGAATTGTAATTTAATTCATTAAAACAAACAAATAAACGAAAACATTTTTGATAATATTTGAAAGGAATTAAACATTTATTAATAGTACGAAATTACACTAAGAATATTTGCCGGAATTTTCTTCTTTCTTTTTTTTTGGTTACTGAATTTATTTTTTTATTATTTTTTTTTTTTTTTTAAACAAAAAATATATATATCGTTTGTATGGTGTTTCATTACACATTACACTCATACGTCTGATGATCAGAAGTATCGAATGCAAAATAATTTATTTTTTACTTAAAATTTGCTTGTTAAAAAATCATAATTTCAATTTCATATCTTACGTTCAAAACTTATCATTTGTATTCATTTATTTATTTCGTAAATTGAGCGGAAAATGTCTCTAAAGCTATAACAAACGTGCCTCTATTTTTAGGTGCGCTCGTAATAATATAAATACGTAGCAGCTATAGTCGTCGTCTGGTCCGTTCGTCCGTCCATCCATCCGCATATAACAGTTCAAAATCTACACAAATGAATGGTTTGAAATTCAATATATATAATTGTTGCAGAATCTTGTGAATCCTTTCAAATTTTAGGGGAAAAAAATCAAAACTTAAATAGATATAAATAAAAGTTTTCTTTAGTCTATTAAATCCTATCATATGTAATCTAAATAATAAAAGCGCAAGTCATGTGACTGAGGAAAAAAATACGGGGTGACCATTTCTTTTTTCATATGTCAGGTGGCATTTTTATTCAAATTATTTTTTCGAATAAAATTGCGTAAAAGTTATATTTCTAGAAAGATCGTCAAAAAATTTGTTTGTTTGACAGATGAGTTACATTAAAAAATGTATAGATTCTGAGATAACTTCAGTGGAAATTAGGTTAAAAACCGAATATCTCAATCCATTAAAGTAAATAAACACAAGAGATTCATTCATTATGAGTCATAGAAATATTAAACCATGGAGCAAATCATTCGCAAAGCAATATCTCCATGTTAAATTGTGCAGAGCTGTCTGGTGTTGAAAAAAAAATTCTCATCTGTAAACGTGGCTCTAAACGTTTTTCTTTTTGTGTAGTGAGCACAATATTGTTATTTACAAAGCTAACTCCTATACCATCAGAATTTTAAACTGCTAATCGCTAGTAGCAGTAAGAACAAAAGACAAATATTTCTTAAACTAAGAAAATATAATATAACCGTAAACGAAAATATGCAATAATCTCTTCCAAGTTACCCACGACTACGAAAAGCGTTCTTTATCTTGAACACCAGAAACCAATATATTTTCGGGATTTAAAGAAGCATATATAAAAAACGAAGTTTCTTTTGCTGCCACTGATTTTCGGAATTGTTCCCGAAAAGTTTTAGAATGTATTAATAAATTTCCTCAACCTGGAACATAAACTTGAAAGGGCGTAAAACATATATAAAAACATTTAAAAGCACATTAAAGTCTTTTTAAAATCAGAACGTTTTCAACGGAACTTATTCGGTCATCATCAGTGAAAAACTAATGGTTAAGTTGAGTTGTTGTCTCTTCACGTTTTCTATCTTTCCCGGAAATATTGAATGACCTTTCCCATCCCACCTTATATTCCAGACCCTTGAAGTAAAATGGTTTGTTCCGGGCAAGCTAGAAAACGCGAAGAGACAACAACTCAACTTAACTATTAGTTTTTCACTGATGATGACCGAGTAAGTTCTGTTGAAAACGTTTTGATTTTAAAAGGACTTTAATGTGCTTTTAAATGTTTTTATGTACGTTTTTACGCACCTTCAAGCAATATATTTACATTTATTTGTATCTTTATGAATTTTAATTATTAAACAGGGTGAATTTGCACTGAAATTTTAACTTTTTACTGGAACATAAGTTTTTCGAATACTGTCAATTCTCAAGTAAACATTTTCATGTTCAACAAACATGTCTTACGGACAAATCATGATAAATTTAACAGTTTTAACGTTAATATTAACATTAATATTATTTTGTTACTCTTGCATGTATAAATTCAGTTACGCAGCTGAAAATAAAGAATGGATAACATCCTAAAAACTATTATTCTGGTTTGAGAAAACTGATTAATGCACTATAAAGACTACTCGAAAACTTTTCCGAAAATCCATGGCAGCAAAAGAAACTTTGTTTTTCAGAAATTCTTCAATAAATATCGAAAATATATTAATTTCTGTGGGTCTAAAGATAAAAGAACATTTTTGGGAATCGTGCGTAACTCGGAAAAAGTTATTGTATAGTTTCCTTCGCAGTTATAATATGTTTTCCTAGATTAAAAAACATTTTTTTTTTTTTTTTACAATGTAGCAATCTTAAGTAAGATAAAAGGTTTTTAGCTTAGGTAAATATTTTCTTAAAATATATAAATTTACTCCAACAAAGTATTTTTACGAAAGTTAAAGCCCGTTGTGGGCACAGAAGATATAAATCAAGAGAAGAAAATCAATGGCCTGAGTGGTTTTTTTTTTTTTAAATATGAAAATTGGGTTTTGGTTATGGTTGTTATTACATAAGGGTAAATTTATAGACTTATATATTGCTGTTAATATTTTAACATAATTCCTTATGCCTTATGTTGAAGGGTGTTGCAAATTAAGTTTAAAGTTGGTCTAGTATGAACTGAATAACTTTATTTTTCTAAATCTAACTTACTTCACTTCCATCTCCCTGCCCAGAGGGTTCATTTGCTTGCCAGTTCGTATAGTTAACAGGAGATCCATCGCTCCACCTGAAGTCTGTCTCATTGTCACGATCATTTAAACCAATGCGAACAAAATCTCTGAAGTCCAGTAGTAGAAAAGAGACAATAAAGTCTGAAAATTACCATTCACAGTTAGAATAATGTTACATTGAACATATATCATTTTACTTTTACTTCAGCCTAACTTTAATGGACAATATCCGCTAATAGAGTGGCTGCTCCTCTATTAGTACACATGAGTACGCGAAACCCCAAAAGAAAACGAAGAAATAAATTAACAAATTGATTAAAATAACATTAAACCCATTTCCCGATTTTTGTCAATTTCCAGAATGAACTTAAATAACCCCCCTCCCCTCCCATTCCCCAATACCTTTTAAATAAGTGCATGGAAAAACGTTACTCCAATAACATAAATTTCGACAATTATATCATGAAAGTTACCGGTCTTTTCAGGATTGCACTTGCAATAGAAGAAACTCTCTTCAAAACCAGCTTATGCAGACGAAAGCGTGGAGGACAGTGCGAGGCAAAAACTGCTCCTGCGTTTCCATCACACAATCTTCAATGTGCGGAAGCTCGCATATTTCGCTGTTTCTTTCTTGATTGTTCTTTACCCGACTGGGCGGGGTTAGTTGAGCTTAAGCTAAAAGGTAGACCTCCCCGCCCGGTTTGACCTTGACCTTGTTGTTTACCCAAAAACCCCTTAATACCCTATATTCAGTTAGTTTTTTGTTGTTGTTGTTGTTGTTGTTTATTTGTTTGATAGACAAATACCTTCCGAGACAAATATATTCGGGACGTACATAGAGTCCTTCGCTATATTAAACTTCCCGAGCCCACCCTACCTGCTCCTCGGTGTTTTTAATTTAAGTCTTTTTCATTTTAAATTTGTCCGGTATCAATTCTTTTTTTTTTCTTTTCTATTTAGAGTCTAAGGCATACGGGTTGCACGTAAGGACGTTTGGCGGTGCTCTTGGCCGCTTGGCAGCGGCTGCGCTCCGCGCAAGAGACTGTACTATGCGGGACGTAGGTGCGGTTGCGCACGCAATTTGGCTGCTCACCGCGGCGATCTTTCTCCGTTGAAAGTAAAATGTTAATTTTTTTTTCGACGTATGTGCTTGTTACTTTCTTCTGTCTTTACAAGAAGAAAGTATTGGATTCATGAAAAATTTCGACGGATTTATACGTTTTAGAAGGTCCTGAACACGATTTGACTGTTTTTAGAAAATGTCTGTCTGTGACTCTGTCTGTCTGTATGTGACAAAAATTTTGTGGACGCTCTATCTCAAGAACTAATGCTCGGGATTTAATAAAACTTTATATTCAGTTAATCCCTGATATAAATTGGTGCTGATTAGTTTTTGGTAAAAATCGCCCAGCAGGTGGCGCTGCTATGCAGCAATTTTCGCGATTCCCGCAATAGGTCTAAACAAAGAACAAATGCTCGGAATTTAATAAAACTTTATCTTCAGTTAGTCTCTGATATAAATTGGTGCTGATTAGTTTTTGGCAAAAATCGCCCAGCAGGTGGCGCTGCTATGCAGCATTTTGCAGGATTTACACGATTTTAGCGATAGTCATATCTCAAGAACTAATGCACGGAATTTAATAAAACTTGAGTTTCAGTTAGACCTTGATATAAATTAATGCTGATTCTTTTTAGTGTATGCGAAACCTGTGTGAGATAGAAGAAAGTTTTGGGATTGACACATCCGACTAGTTATTTCCTTTACTTGCATTGCTTTTATTTAATTTTTGAAAACTCAAATGCATTTTAGCCTGTTGGTCAAGGCGTATTTGCCGATTTGATTTTCGCAATTTATGTATTGTGAACGCCCATTTAAATAAATCAGGGGCCTCCACTGTGCTAATCTGAGTTCGATGCTATTAAAATCACATGATTGGGAAAACAAAATAGGCGCATTTCCGTAAGTAAAGTATGGTGAATCTTTTAACTTTCTGAAATTAAATTTATTTAGAATATGCTAGAGTGTTACGCTCCATATGGCTGTTCCAGCAGTTCGAAAAATTTGTTTATAGACGGAAAAGGAATTTCTTATGTTTAATTTATGTGAAAATTAAAGGAGAAATTTCTGTAATCGTTTTTGTAGCGTATTGGCAAAATGGCATATTTTAGTGAACATTGATTGCCGCAAATTTAATTTCCTATTTAGTGTGTGGGAGAAGGGGGGTGGGTGAAAGATTTGCATTGCAATTTAAATATTTGACTCCCTTTTTTATAGAACTGATAATTTAAAATTTAATTGCATAAACTAAGTTTGTGAAATTTACACGTCAATATAAAAATTTGCCTCACTGCTCTTATACACTTGAAACGGAATTTTTTCAAACATTGCTCGGCCGACGTCACACTTATGCATTGTTAGAGTTAAATCACAATCTTCGGCAACAAACATAAAGTTAAAAGCGTAAATAAGTAAATAGCATATATCACAATTACAGTTATTTTTACAATTACATCTGCTAGTTTCTCCTACAATTTACAGGATTTGAAATTGCGACGTTAGGCCGATATTGTCCATTAATCTATAATGTATAAACATGATCATGAATTAAACAAATCATAATACAATACGATGGACATATGCAAAAAATCTACCAATCTAAAAAAGTGATATAAAAGGTTACAGAGTATTCAAGCTGTTACCCCGTAATACTTTTCTTTGGAAATGTACAGTGTTGATAATATACACCAGAATATGCCAGTATTTACATTTCTGCATAATGAAAAATGAATTTTGAATCATCAAAATCTTACTATTATGAAAACTGTAAGTCCATTTGTTCGTAACAACAGCATCACGCAAAAATTATTAATGCTATTTGTGCAAGAATGATGCTTGATGCGCAGTTTATTACATACGTTAATTTTTGAGCGATTTCTGAGAAGATAGAATTAAAACACTCAAATTTTTTTCATATTTTTTTATAAAAGAAAATCGTTTATTTTATATGTTGTAATCTCGGAACAGATGTTATTAGAAAAATGTGAAAATTACGTAACATCGACGAAAATCTGAAAAACTGTTTTTATGTGATTTTAACGAAAAACTCAACATTTTTTTTAAATAACTTTTTATAACAAAAAATCCGTAATTTCATATTTTGAATCTCGGAACAGATTTTATTAAAACGGGGTAGACAATGTAATTTTTTTATTACATTCGTTTTCCTGAATTTCGCGCTCCAACCTAAAACTGTTGCTGAGCTATGGCGAAATGACCTAAAACTTTCGAATCCCACTTTAACCACCTTCGAGGGGGGGGGGGGATTTCTAAATTCACTGAAATACGTGTTTAATCATTTGTTTAGTAGATTTGTTTTCCTGAATTTCGCGTACCTTCATAAAACAGCTGCTGAGATATGGCGAAATGTCCTAAAATTTTCAAAACCACCCCCTTTAAAACCCTTCGGGGGGAATTTCTAAAATCACTGAAATGCGTGTTTATCCATTTTTTTAGTAGATTTGTTTTCTGGAATTTCAAGCTCATACCTATAACTGCTGCTGAGATATGGCAAAATGACCTAAAACATTCGACCACCCCCCTTTAACCCTTCATAGTGTCTGAATTTGTAAAATCGCTGAAATATGTGTTTAAATATTTTTTAGTAGATTTGTTTTCATGATTTTCGCACTCCTACCTATAACTGCTGCTGAGATATGGCGAAATGACGTAAAATATTCGACCACCACCCTTTAACCTCCTCCGGGAGGGGAAATTCTAAAATCCCCGAAATACATTTTTAATCATGGTTTTAGTAGATTTGTTTTCTTGATTTTTGTGCTCTTAACTAAAATTGCTGCTGAGATACGGCAAAATGACCTAAAACCTTCTACAACCCCCCTCTTTAACCCCTCGGGTGGCGAATTTCTAAAATCGTTGAAATAAATGTTTAATCATTTTTTTAGTAGATTTATTTTCCTGATTTTCGCGCTCCTACCTATAACTGCAGCTGAGATATGGCGAAATGACCTAAAACATTCGACCACCCCCCTTTAACCCCCTTCTGGGGGGAATTTCTAAAATCTCTGAAATAGGTGTTTAATCATTTTTTTAGTAGATTTGTTTTCTGGAATTTCAAGCTCCTACCTATAACTGCTGCTGAGATATGGCAAAATGACCTAAAACATTCGACCACCCCCTTTAACCCCCTTTTGGGGGGAATTTCTAAAATCGCTGAAATAGGTGTTTAATCATTTTTTAGTCGATTTGTTTTCTGGAATTTCAAGCTCCTACCTATAACTGCTGCTGAGATATGTCAAAATGACCTAAAACATTCGAACCCCCCTTTAACCCCCTTCTGGGGGGAATTTCTAAAATCTCTGAAATAGGTGTTTAATCATTTTTTTAGTAGATTTGTTTTCTGGAATTTCAAGCTCCTACCTATAACTGCTGCTGAGATATGGCAAAATGACCTAAAACATTCGACCACCCCCTTTAACCCCCTTCTGGGGGGAATTTCTAAAATCGCTGAAATAGGTGTTTAATCATTTTTTAGTCGATTTGTTTTCTGGAATTTCAAGCTCCTACCTATAACTGCTGCTGAGATATGTCAAAATGACCTAAAACATTCGAACCCCCCTTTAACCCCCTTCTGGGGGGAATTTCTAAAATCGCTGAAATAGGTGTTTAATCATTTTTTTAGTAGATTTGTTTTCTTGATTTTCGCGTTCCTACCTATAACTGCTGCTGAGATATGGCGAAATGACCTAAAACATTCGACCCCCCCCCCTTTAACCCCCTTCTGGGGGGAATTTCTAAAATCGCTGAAATAGGTGTTTAATCATTTTTTTAGTAGATTTTTTTTCTGGAATTTCAAGCTCCTACCTATAACTGCTGCTGAGATATTATTATTATTATTATTATTATCACCCAACCGGAGAGCCAACATTATCGGTTTACGGCTTTTTTACCTCCGGCGGAAAACACCCCAACGCACCACCTGCAGGGTACAGGCCTGAAACAGCAGACAAATATTTCAAATCAGAATACACAGATCTTATGTACAGACTGTCATACGCAGATGACATGAACCCCGCATTTCGGAGTAAACTTAAAGTTAACTACAAACAAGCAAGGCCTATACAAAAGAGGTATAATATTATACATACCAATAAACACCTAGGCACAAAAATTAAACATAAGATAACAATTTTACAGTAACAAAATTTTGCTGAACAGCACGGCCGGAAATAGCACAAACAACCAGTTTAAGTCAATAATTAATAAAATTGTCCTAAGTTTATCTTGTCCGCTGCAGTCTATGATATTCCCTGCTCACAGTAGTTAGAAATAACTGTCCAAGACACTGTACTAGATATGAAAATGTTGAAGCCCAGCATAAATAACTGAAAATGTAATCATGCCTTAGTTGACTGTTAATTTCGAAGAAGTTATTTAAAATTTATATTTGATAAAAGAAAAATGTTCGTTCAATGCATTGTAATTTTCACAGAGCCTCCTGTAATTACTTCTCACCAACAAAACGTTTCGCATATTCCACCTTAATGTCCTTTCTCTGACAAAAGTAAATCTATTGGGCATCAATAGATCCTGCTGAGGGATCCTGCTGAGATATGGCAAAATGACCTAAAACATTCGAACCCCCCTTTAACACCCTTCGGGGGGGGGGGGGGAA
The DNA here is from genome assembly GCA_963931845.1 of Maratus michaelseni. Classification (NCBI taxonomy): domain Eukaryota; kingdom Metazoa; phylum Arthropoda; class Arachnida; order Araneae; family Salticidae; genus Maratus; species Maratus michaelseni. The sequence goes on from OZ007596.1 coordinate 57,732,685, forward strand.
TTTTCAAAGATCCCTTCTTATTGCTTGCCCAGGCCATAACAGCAATCTACAGTCCAAATTGCGTGACCCTGACTTTAGTAGTTTCGGCTGGGCGTTGATGAGTCACCCAGTCAGTCAGTCAGTCACCGTTTCCTCTTTATATAATAGTATAGATAAGTGAAAATTACGTAACTTCGACGGAATTCTTATAATCTGTTTCGCTTTTGAAAATACAATTAAACGTTTTCTTTTAAACGTGTTACCAACAGCGCCGATAAAGATATTTCATCAATCGAAATTTGGAAAAATAGGTCATTTTGATTCCATCACAACATTAAAAAATATTTAAAATATATGATATAAATTCTGAAAAATAATATTTAAATTGTGAATTATATATTGCGTACAATATATTATTGTCATTTTATTTTACTCCTCTCTAATTTGTCCAACTTATAATAGGACTTAAGGATGGGTGACAAAATTATACGAACACTCATGAAAAAGGGTGAAAAGAGCAATATCTAGTAAAATATATGAAGAATGATCCTGAAACTTCACGCATGTAAACAGCACAGTTGACGCCATGTATTTCCGTGAACATTTTTTCACAAAACCCCATTGAGAACCGTCAACAAATTGTAGAAAAACGGATATCTTTTGGATAATCTTGTAAAAAGTAATGTCCCTTAAGCATTAAAACTTTAGCACATGATTAAGAGGCTTATTGTAATAAACTGTGTTCATTTTCATGAGTACAACATATATACCCGTAGATAAATTAAGGTTTTTATAAAAACAATCCCGAATTTCACAAAGTGTTTTGCTTATAATTTGCAGAGTTCTGAATATAAAAGAATGTTTTTTTTTCAGAAAATATGACTAACAACATAGTACACAATACCCCGCAATCAGAAATAAAAAATAATAAATATTGGATAAAAAACGAGCAGGTTTATTAAATAATGTTTCACTGCGCATGCGCAAATGTTATCAAAATATAATATACATAATATTTTACCCAAAGGTATAGAGTAACTTTTACGAAAGTCTCAAAAACAATACTTCAAAATTTTGAAAGTGATCGTATATAGAATAAGTTCAAAATCCGTTGTTACCAAAATGAAGCAAAACAAGAACGAAAAATCATGCGTCAAGCATAGATTATGTAACACTTTCCAACGCTTCCAAAATAATTTTACAAATCATTACCGTTTAATAAGCTGAAAGACAACATCTAAGTAAACAATTTGGAAAACGCATAACATATTTAAAAACGTAATTTCAGGAATTTCCAACATATATTTCCAACATATACAATATTCGGAAAAATATCCGAATACTTTTATTTAGCCCTGTATATGATCTATAGATTTGTATATATACTACATAGGATGCTAAATTTTAGTTTAGTTAGGAAACACGTAGCGCAGTTTAAAATTCTCTTGCTGGAGTTTCTGTCAATAAACGGAAATGTGTTCGCGAATTTTGTGCTGCCCTGTATATGAAATAAAGAAATTATACACACCAAGTAATAGACAAAAAGTGAATTAAATTTAAAATCGCGTTCGGCAACTTAAAACGCACTTCCAGGAATTATTGTTAACAGACAGTGGAGAATTCTTTTGTGTGTCCCTGTAAATGAACGATGGCTGCTATACACACAATATTCTGTAGCAAGCCTCTTGTAATGAGTTTAGTTATATATAAATTTCAATGGGTTTAAAATAGTGAAACATTATTTAAATAAACCGCAAACGATTTTTCTCCATAGACGTAATGTAACGGAAATATTTTGACTGTCCGTGTAAAGTAACGATAAGTGCTATGCACACCCTATTCCATATTAAGCTTCTTGTAATGCACCTTAGTGATATATATCAATTACTATGTGTTTGAAATTGTGTAACATCATTAAAATAAACCGCAAATGATTTTTCCCCATAGACCGTAATGTAACAGAATTCTTTTGAGTGTCCCTGTAAAAAAATTATAAGTGCTACACACTTCAGCTGAAATAGGGAACATGCTATAGATAACGACAACAACATATAAAAATTGCAGGGCAATCCGAGCATATTTACGGCAGTTAGAGCACGGACAGACGGCAGACGGCCATACGGCAGACAAACCGAAGTCATAAACACTTTTCAACTAGGTTGGAATATGTTAAAAATGAGGAGTTGGATCCAAAGTATGACAAGTACAGAAGTATTTCTTAAGAAATACTTGTCTACTTGTCATCAGTTGGATACAGCCCCTGATTTTTTTGTTTCTTTTTGGGAAGAACGAATTTCGAGCTTATTCTATTGATGACCACTTTCAGAATTTTCAAGCTATGTTTTTGAGACATTCACAAAAGTTGCTCTATACACTTGGGTAAAATATTATGCACATTACATTTTGATAACATTCGCGCATGCGCAGTGAAACACTATTTAATAAACCTGCTCGTTTTTCATCCAATATTTATTATTTTTATTTCTGATTGCGGGGTATTGTGTACAATGTTGTTAGTCATATTTTCTGAAAAAAACATTATTTTATATTAAGAACTCTGCAAATTATAAGCAAAACACTTGGTGAAATTCGGGATTGTTTTTATAAAAACCTTAATTTATCTACGGGTATATATGTTGTACACATAAAAATGAACACAGTTTATTACAATAAGCCTCTTAATCATGTGCTAAAGTTTCAATGCTTAAGGGACATTACTTATTACAGGGTTATTCAAAAACTAATCGATTTTCTTCAATTTGTTGACGGTCCCCAATGGGGTTTTTGGAAAAAATGTTCACGGAAATATATGATACCAACAGTGCTGTTTACATGCCTGAAGTTTCAGGATAATTCTTCATATATTTTTCTAGATATTGCCCTTTAACTCTTTTTCATGGGTGTTCGTATTATTTTGTCACCCATCTGTACCATATGATATTTTGAATAAGAAAATTTCATATTGTAACTGAACACAAATATGCAAAAACCTACTCATTTAAAGCAAGTGAAATAAAAATCTTCAATTTCCCAGGCATCTTTCCTTTCCCAGGCGTCTTTCCTAGGTTATTGTTGTGAAAAACTTTTTGTGTACACTGTTAAAAATTTTCGTTTATTGACAGGTTGTCTTCCGTGAATTTTGATCACAAATTTTCCGTTTTGTTAGAAAAATGGAATCTCTCCAGTATATCTGTTGTCATTTTAAGATTACAGAGTTTTAAATACGGAATTATTACTGTAAAAATCTATCATCCAATGGGATTGCAGTAATTTTGATCGCCACGCATGCGCTGCAACTCCTTCGCTTAATAACGGAATTTACGGACTACAAAGACGAAACTTTCCTCAAAAACGGAAAAATTCCGGCAACTTTGCTGTCAGTCCTTTTCCCGTAAATTGACGGAATTTTTTTTACAGTGTATACTGATCAATTAATGGTTTTTACTTAATAAAAAAGTACATTTTGAATTATCGGAATATATATGAAATTTAATAATAGGAAGGTTGTGAGTTTATATAAGTTATTTCCATATTGCTGACCAATTGTCCTTAACATATATAAATTTTCGCCTAATATTTTACGCGAACTAATATCATAACTTATTCTCTGAAAATGTTGTCCGGTTATTATTACAGTATATCTCTGGTTTTGGGTTTTGTTTACAAAAGATAAGATAGAATCGTGCATCAATTCCAATTCACATAGTTAAATATAGGCTGTCTCACTCAAACTAACCCGTATTTTTTATCATAAATTTATAATTTATGTATTTTAGCAAAGAATAACAATTTACAAAAAATATTTAAAGATTTCTTCATTCAACTTACTTTAATTTTGCCTGATAACATCACGAAATGTGCTAGAAATGCTCAATAACTCGATTAGTGAGAATGTATGTCATAATCCGAAATATGGCGCATGTAGCTAAATATAGTTTGGATACGGATGGTATCTACTTTTTATCACATTTGACACAAATCAAGATACATTTTCTTAAACCTCGTTGAAATATCTTCAACATGGTTAGATATGGACAAAAATATGGGTTTCGTCTGGAGTGACATATATTAGATCTTCATTTTTGACTGAAGAATTCTATATTTCTTTTAAATGCTAAAAGGTGTACCGTAATTTCGCGCGTATGCGCCGCATCTTAGTTAAGTCTTTTTCAAACCGGAAATTTTATTGAAAATAAGAAGTCAAATAAGTGCTAAGCAGAAGTAAATCACATTTTATTTCAAATAAATTCTGGTAGGAAATCGAATTGTCTGAGGTGCGACGTATACGTGCGAAATTACGGTAAATAAGAAACATAGTATAGAGTAAAATAACTTTTAATAGATTGCTGACATGTTTCGGCTCACTCCGAGCCATTATCAAAAACAAATGAGTATATTCTATAATTGCACGGTCTTTGAAGTTGCTATTTGAAATGGTATCATTTAATTTTCATGTACTTTTTAAAATTTAGTTTACACCTATTAGCATTTAAAAGAAACATATTATTACAAAGTGTTATAATTTATTATATGAAGAATTCTATTTAAATTATAATTTATTAGTAGTTTATGTAAATCTACTATTTTGTAAATCCACTATTATTGGTTTTTGATAATAAGAAATATGGTATCATTATGATATCTAATATGGTATATAAAAATCATTTTAATAGCGGCGCATTTCAAAATGTTCAGAAATGGACTGAAAAATGTGACGATGTTATTTGATATTTAATTTATGTGATTTGCATAACTTCATTTTTGCTAAAAGATGCTGCACAATCATATATATTATTTCTGTTGTCAACAACCCTTTTTCTATGCATTTACAAAACGCACAACAATGGATGAGGTATCATTAGAAATGTTTTTAAATCGGCCTCTGACATAGAACACTCCCATTTCGTTAAAACAGGTTTTTTGAATAAAAGTTGCAGTAAAGTTCAAATTAAATCAGCATTCTTTTCATAAATGGAAAGAAAGGTTTTTCTCAAATCAGTCTTGCCACAAAAATGAAATATCGCACTACATCGTGCTCAGCAATGATTATAAAATAATAAATAGTACAAAAAAACAGTGTGATTTCTACGCACGGGTCTATTTTATATTTGTGATTAAAAAGCAAAATTGAAATTGAAATGTTTAGAAGAAAAAGACACCATCTATCGATCAAAGCAGTGGTATTTCACGTGTAGCCTAAAAGATACGCTTTGTTATATTAGATTAAATTGCATTTTATAAGTATCAAATTTAATTTTCATCGTTCAATTTTTTTTTTCCAAAGTATATGACTTTACTTTCTACTGCAGTTGAAATACGATTGTGAATTTTTATTATCGTGCATGCTTTTCGTGCTTATCATGCATGCTTCGATCAGCTTTTACTGTAACTTTGATGGAATGAATGAGATGATATTCTCGCTCGACTAATGTTGTTTGCAAATATTTGTACCCATAATTTTTCTTTAGAAAGTTTAAACCTGCAGCTAGAAAATATCAGATATTGCTAAAAAATATTAGACTGCAGTGCGAAGTCCTCACAGGGATCCACTGGTAAAAGCAAAAGTGCTGATTCAAAATGAAGTAAAATGAAAATTTTCGGATATATTGAAAAAAACTTTCAATTGGTGATATTGGATTTTAATATTAAATCGGAAGAGTTGCATGAAATGTTGTTTAAAAGAAAAATTAAAGAAAATTAGTCACTTGGTGAGAATTATATAAATATGAAACAAATGTGTTCTCGAGGAAATCTTTAAGATTGTGCTTTTATTCAAAAAGTCATAAATAGTATAAATGATCCTGTCTATAAAATATTAGTATTTTATGGGTGCAAAAATATTCATGAATAACAACAAATTTAAATGTATATCATAAATTGAGATTAGATTACAAAAACGTAAAAACATCCAAATCATAATTTGTAGTTAAAAAAAAATTAAGTCTGTACGGCGGTCTCTATGAAAGTATTGCAATACCAAGAAAACTACAGCATATGAAACTTTATTTTTTCTCAAAATAATCACCTTTACACTCCATACATTATACACTCTTCAATGCACTTTATTCATTCATATTAAAGATGCATCATTTAATCAAATTCATAACTGAAATACTTAAATAAAAAACTTACTGTCGTACAAAGAAAAGTTAGTAATTCAATTGTTAAAATCTGCAGAAAAACAAAAGAATAAGAGAATTAAACATAGTAGGAAAATTAAGAACCGTTGTAGCATCTACAGAGTATAAATTGTATCAAATAGCAGTAAAGTTCAAAGTAGAAATTAGTGAAAAGCAAAACATCGCAAAATCGAAAATATGCCTGCCGCAATCAACTTGTGCAAAAACTTGTGCAAACTATACGCCATTATTTGCTAAAACATAGAGATATTGAGGATTTAATAGATGGTAACGCTATCCTGCACCTGTATGCAAATTACTTCACATACATAAGCACAAAAAATGATTATTACTTTTCATAATGAAAGTATTCTATCAGATAATCTGCAAAAAAATTGCATTTAAAACCTATTTCTTAAAAATGTATTGAGACTTTATAAACACTCTGTATTAACACCCTCTTAAAAATTGGCAATAACTAAATTTATATCATTACCTTGTTCTTCTTTCGAATGAATACTCACAAGGTCTCCTCCGTAGCTTCTACATCTTTTCAAAGCTTTGTCAAAGTGAAGTCTCTCGGTTCTTTTCCGGCCACCAATTCTATAACATTTCTCACCTGTTAAAAAAACATTCCACGAAAATATTAAAAATATTTTATCTTTTATATAAAGTAGCCAAATTTTGAAAATTACCGTACGAATCTCACATTCATAGCTATTGACTTCTGAACCAGATGAATAATTACCAATATAACTAAGTTATTATTGTATTTGAAAACATTGTAGTTAAAAGCCCAAACCATTCATATCAACACAAAAAAAACAACTTACTGGATTTTTTCTGGTCCTTCAATTAAAGCTCGAGAGACTTTGCTAATAAATTTGCAAAAAAATCTAAGCTGAGATCTCCTATGTATTTATTGTTTAAAAAAAAACAGCTGTTCGTAGATGTCTTAGTTCTAAATAAGACATCAGACACTTTATGATTCTTAAAGGTGGTTTTCAAACTTACTGGATCATCTTTAAATTTGTAGAGTTATTATGATATAATATTATTTGTCAAGTTGTAATTCTGTGTAACTTTTCTCTATATTTCATTTACTCTCTTTTAGTCGCTTTAGATCACAATAATTAATATTTCGCAGCATATACATATTTTCAAGTCCGTCGTTTCACACGAACAAGGCATTGAATTGTGTATATTATGAGCATCCATGACAAACTGCAGAAGTACGAAACAACATCATCAACCGTCGTCGCTTGCTTATCGAGCACAAATAATTTACCCTATTGTCATGGTATAGTCATTAATAAAAGTTTTAACAAACAGTAATACAGTTAGAAACAAAGACCACTCGATGTTTATCACAACATTTAGACAACTTGTTATTCACAATGACAATCCAAATTTCTTGTTTAAACTCCAAGATATGATCCTCAAGCTTACATTTCTCCCTGCCACAAGCAAAGCTGTCTTTATTGTGTTACAGGAACTGCTAGGTGAACGGCTGTTCGCCGTATGACATGGTCGTTTCGAGGCACTGTTGCTTTTGGTCAATCTGATCCTTCCCTTGCAGTAAATACCCCATCTAAAACTAAATATGAAAAAGACTGTTGTTGCTATAGTGAAGCAGGAAATTGACGGATATGTACTGAAAGGAAAAGATCAGATTGACCAAACGCAACAACGTCTCAAGACGACCATTTCATATGGCAAATATCTGTCCGTTCACGTAGGAGTTCTTGTAAGAAAATAAAGATAGCTTTGCTTGAAACAAGAAAAAAAGTAAGCCGGATGACCGTATCTAGGCGTTTAACCTTCCACATAGACAAAAGACATAATTTGTTGTCTTCTTTCAAAACTCACTTTGACCAATACAATCTTTATTGACTGTTTGTCACTTTTACTATTTAAATTATTTCAATAGTAAAATAAATGAATAGTAAAGCTATATCATAAATAAGCTAATATAATAAGCTATATATAATAGGCTAGAGCTATATATAATAAGCGAAATAGTAAAAATAATGTATTTCAATAGTAAAAGTAAAGTAATTTAAAACTTATTTAAATTTTCTCTTATAAAGGTAACATTTACTTGCAGCTATTTCTTCTTCCGTTGAACTATAATATTGTTTTCGTACTTTTAAAAAATCTATTTATTCTTCTCTTGTAGTAGTTTTTACAAGATTTCTCGCGAGACATTAAAAAAAAAACTAAAAATTCAGAAGAAATCAACTTTGTTAACATTTGCATTCGACTTTCTTATTTCTAAGAATTTTTTCAGGAATAATGCTAGTAGTTCAAACACACCAAGATCATGAGACTAGACGGTATGGCTTCTGTTTGATGATAAACGTAATAGCATGATCATCTAATGGTCAATTGGTTTTACCACTGTACTATAAATTAAATGGTCGCCATGACCAACGTATATTAGCATTACTGAAAGAACGATTTATTTTACATTGTCATTACATATTTCGAAACATTTTCTAAATACATTGTATTTTATCTAAACAGTAGAAGAAAAGAAATAAAAACAGAGAAAAACAATAGATCCAAACAACTGTATAGAATGCAACTTTTGCTCAGGTATCATATAGAACACAACAGCGGCTGAAATTCTGAAAGATCTCATAAACATTAAACAAGGAAGTTGACTACCTCTGCAATATTGAATTTGAACAGTTTATAGTCAACTTATTTGCTGAAGCAATATACAATTAGAAAACGCCACTAACTGAGTTGCAGGAAAATAAAATATTTACTTACGGAAAAAATACCACCCATTATCACAAGGTACATAATCATCCAAACTTTTACTTTTGAAAACGCTGTCTTGTTCTGACAAAGCTGTAAAAAAGGATTTCGAATAAACAAACAACAATGTGAAAACAACTAATATAGTAATATATAAGTAAAAAATGAAAGCAACTTCAAGTAGCTATTTCGTAATTCACGACTTGCTCGTGATTAAGAATAAGTGATTGCGTTTTAGTTATCCTCATTCAATTTAATTTACGTTGTTCCCACAAGAGTGCCTTTATAAATAAGAGAGTGGCAATAAATACACAAGACATACATACAATTGGAAATTGTTGTCCAAAATAATGGCAACCCCCATTTGAGGACTTGGAAATTTTTGTATGGACGGGTTCATCTACAAGAGTGACACACTAAACTATAGCGTCAAGAAGATATGGCGTGGCAATTCCAGTAATATTTTAAATATTGCGAAAAAAGTGAATTATATAAATGTAGAACGATGTTGAACGATAACTGTGGATCACAGCAACATCTGCTAGATCTTTTCAACGTAAACGTTGTATAAGGATTGAACAAATAGTTGTCTCTGCGATTAACATTTATCGTTCAATATACCGGGTGATTATAATTAAAGTTACGATTTCAAAAATCGATAATTTTTAAACGACTGGTCAGAGTGACTTGATATTTTAGCAGAACAATCGTGAGGCAATGAAATTTTTTTTGGTGAAGGAAAAAAATAGTTCCCAAATGTGTTCGATAGATGGCACTGTCAGGGTAATGTCAAGGGAAAGACCAAAAATGTAATCGTTAAACACAGGATTGTGTTATATAAACAGCCAAAAGGAAAAAATAGATTTCAGGGATTTATTAAACAATTTTAGCGAAAAGACAAGAATACGTGTTTACAGCGACAACAGCAATAATGACAAAAAATGAAAAAAGGAAAGAAAAAAGAGCTTCATGGAACAAACATCTTACTGATGATTAAGGCATAAGTTGTTCGATATGCCCTCCGCCTTGTTCCGCTACTAATTGGAAGCGCAAAACGGCATGCTCCACAGCAGATCGAAGGGTATCTGCACTGATGCAATGGGTGTGGTGTGTGATGTTTGCCTTCAAGTCGGCTAGATTCTGAATCCACCCGCTGTAAACAACATTCTTCAGGTACCCCCAAAGCCAGAAACCACACGGGTTTAAGTTGGGGGAACGTGGCGGCCACGTTTTGGAAAAAGATGGCTTATGATCCTATCATCTCCGAAATTAGCACTCAGTAGCTGCTTCACAGGAGTAGCGATGTGCGGAGGAGCGCCATCTTACATGAATATTGTGCGATCCACACACTGACGCTGCTGAAGTGCTGGAAGGACATGGTTACGCAAAAGTGCTTCATGCCGCTTGCCAGTAACGGTTCAGGTAACGGGGCCCGCAGGTGTGATCTCCTCGAAGAAAAACAGACCGACGATAAACGCTGCCATTATTCCGCACTACACAGTAACCTTTTCAGACTGAAGAGGTAATGGCTGTAGATGGGACGGATTCTCGGTCGTCCATATCCTGCAATTTTGCGTATTTACAGAACCTTGCAAATGAAAGTGGGCTTCGTCATACCACATAATGTTCCATGGCCATCCGTTGTCCACTTCCATCCGGGCAAGAAATTGTAGTGCAAAAGATTGACGTGCTTCCAGGTCAGCAGGTAGCAACTCCTGCACAAGAGTTATCTTGTACGGATAACAGCGCAAGATGTTCCGTAGGACTTTACGCACCGTGCTGTTCGGCATTTCCAGCATTCGGCCAATTCCCCGTGCGATGCTGATTCCAGCATCACTGTTAGTCTGTTCTTGTAATGCTGTAGCCACATCTTCTACTGCTGCAGCCGAAACTGGTTTCCTTCCTCTACCCCGCTTAACGTCAAATAAACCGGTCTCTTCGAATTTAGCAATCATTTTTCGCAGACTATTTTTGGTTATTGGACCCCTTTTTATAGATTTTAATGTCCGAAACTTCCTAATAGCTGTAAGTGCACAGTCATCGTTCTTATAAAAAAGTTTCAAGAGCAGAGCGCGATCCTTCATAGTCAGAGTCATGATGAAGCATTCAGGCAAAGAGCTGGTGCTCTGCATTTTTATGGCAGCTATGTCTGCGGTGCGTATGTAACGTATAAGTAATTTACATATCTCCATACAATGTTAACCCTGACAACGCCATCTATCGGTACATTTTGTAACTATTCTTTTTCCTTCACCAAACAAAATTCCGTTTGCTCACGATTGTTCTGCTAAAATATCAAGTCATTCTGACCAGTAGTTTTAAAATTATCCATTTTTGAAATCGTAACTTTAATTATAATCACCCGGTATATCGGATTCGATGTTTTAGCCATTTTTGGAATAGCCGATTGCAACACTATATCTTCCAAATGCTAAAACTAAACATTAACCTGGCGATAAAGGCAGTGCCTTCAATAGACTTTTGAGAATTAGTCTATCTATGTTAACCTTAGTCCCGACTTTAGAGGCGAAAGAGGGAATCAGGCATACTTCCGCCACTTATTTTGGAAAGCTTTTTTTGTTTATGTAATCACTTTGATTACTTTACACAAAAGTAAGATTTTGAAATTAGTGTAGGAAGTTTTCTGAATGCCTCCGTCACTCCCATTAAGTCAGCAGCTATGATGGCAATACTTTTTTCCTATATCAGTAGAAATCAAATCTTAGTAGTTTCCGCGATTCTTGTGACTCGATTATACGGATATTCTGAGCACGATAATGAAACGCAATATTAACAAGATACTTTCAACCAGGCCTATTTAGGCCTATTTTGGGGCAAAAGAGTCGGAGTCGGAGTCACTAAAAAACAGGCCGACTCCGATTCCGACACCAGCTTGTTTTTTAGACAGTTTGAAGTGAAATTAAACCAATTCTATGTAATTTTAAATTTATAAACTGAATTAGTATTTTTTTATTTGGACTATATATATACAAGGAAACTCAGGTTAAACAGGCCCAATATACAGCATATATGAAAACTGTTTTTAAATGACATCTCTAGTTTAAATTTTATATTTACAAGGAGTCAGCCAAACATGATGCGCACAGATTTTGATGATTTTAAAGTATGTTGTAGGGATCATACCCCTAACTATTCAGGTCAAAGGTTTCCTTCAAATGGGCTTTAGTTTTCGAGAAATTTCGTTTTAAAGTTAAGCATGCATTTCAAATGCCATTACTTCGCGATTCTGGGCAAGGTCTCAGTGGCTCCGTGGTAACGTTCGCGATTTGAGGGCCGCAGATGGGTGTTCTGTCCTCTCCTGTGACGGTTACCTATTTTATATATTTGTCTCGTTATAAGTTGTATGCAGAATTATGAATTCTGCATCTTTGAACTTTTTGATATTTTCCTAATAAATTCCATTAACATTTTCGAATATTTCGTAAAAATTTACGTTTTTTTTTTTTTTTTTTTTTTTTTTTTCTTGTAAAATTTTGAAATTAATATTTCTATTGACGAAATTCCAAACTAACTAATTCCAAAAACATATCTTGAAAGGAGTAATAAAATATTAAAGCAATAACGATTATATCCAAGTTTTAGCCAGTTATATATATTTTTGGTACTTTTCGGTTAGCCGGGCGCCAGTGAAATTTATATATCTATGTATACATATACATACATATATCTATACATACACACATTTATATATGCATGTATGTATATATACATATATATATACACATACATATATGTGTGTATGTATACATATATATGTATATATAGATATATACATTTCACTGGCGCCCGGCTAACCGAAAAGTAACATATTTTTTTATGTTATTTAAATACATTTAACTGTAAAGTTCAAACTCACCGTCATTTTTGATTTGCACAAATAAAAAATAATGTATTACAATTAATTTTTTTTTTTCAGTCTAACAAGTCGATGCCATACAGAAAAATTCAACTAGAAATGAAAAATCGTTTGTAAATTACAATACATATAAAAAATATCTGAAAAAAAAAATCGTCTGCAACAACTTTTACGGTAATAACAGAATAAATTAAATTTTCTTTTTATCAATTTCGTTTCGCTTCCTTTGCAGACAAATACCACGGTTAAATAATTTCTTTTTCAAATTTAATGCATTTTTAAATATATTTATCACAATTTAAGTATTTAAAGAATATATAATATGCTAATTTATACATTCTTCCAATATTGTTAAAACAATTATTTAAAGGCGATTTTTAATGCGAAATTTGTTTAGAATATTTTTGCGATAGGTATAACACAATTAGTTCCATATTTAATAAACTAAAAATGTCGATGTCGGTGATGATAAATATTTTAGTATTTCAGCAGTTAACATATTTCAATATATTTAGAACAAATCAAATATTAAAAGGATATATTTTGTTAATTTTTTCTTAATCATTTAAATTTTTTTAAATAGAAAATGTAAAAAAAAAAAAAAAAAAAAAATGTATCCTAATCCTAATAATATTATAAATCTGATTGTGTGCAAATGTTAGGCTGAAGCCAGCGTCAAAATGAAGCATTTAATTATCCTGTATCTTTGCATATAAGTTGATTACAACCCTCAAATGAATATAGGCTGGTTTCCGTTTATTTTATTTCAATATTTTTCTTAAAAATTAAAATTTTCATTATTTTCATACAGAATAAATGGACATTTTTTCGTATATTTTACAATGGTTGGTTGGTTTGGTTGGTTTGGCCCAAAGGACCCGGTTTTGCAGCTTTTTTTTAAAATGGTTAAATTTATTTTACCGTTGCTAATACTTTATCGTTGCCAATATAAAATAAAACCCCTGAGTAATAATTTTTAATCAACAATTTATTTTCAAATGAAAATTTTCCACGTGAAAAATAAAAAGGAAATGAATTATTTAAGAATCAAAAGAATATGAAATGATGTCATATTAGAAATAAAACGTGCGTTTTCAAATATTTGATAATAATACAAAGTGCATAAATACGAGTAAGTATGGAAAGCAAGCGAATATGATGTCATATATAGAAAAATAAAACTGATTTGTTTTGATGTTGAAATAAAATGATCTTGGGTTATCAAATTATTTGTGATTAATTTCTCTTTTTTTTTCTTTTTATTTTTCACATGAAAGGAATTATTTTAAATGTACGTAATATATGTATTTTAAATGTATGTGTTGTAAATTAAAGTTCTGTGTTTTAAATGAAATGAGGGAAAGATTTATAATTTTAATGAATTCAGTACGAATGATGGGATAGGTTGGTGATTTATCGTCTGCACACGGCTAACATAAAGATACCATATTTTTAATTTAAATTTTAAAAAGTAAAAAAAAAAAAAAATGCCAATTCATAACATTATAAACGTGAAAGCGCGTTCTATACAGTAGAATTTTTTTTTACATATAGGTAGAACATTTCTGAGAATAGGAAGGTTAGGGGTCTGCAATTAGGTCCATATTCAATTTAATTTTTTTTTTTTCAAGTGAAATTTGGCGCAAAATTAAATACATTGTTGTAACCAGATTTGTTTTTTGCGTGGTAAACACGTAATGGTATTTTAGATGATCATTTCCCCGCTCACCTTTGAGGCCAACTATGACTGTAAAACATATTAAAAAATATTAGCCATAATTTTCTAATTTTCTTATTGCTTCATGATGTAAATAGACTTCCTGGTTCATACTTTAAACCTGAATCGGTCATGCCATTGTCGTTCAATTTTTATTCCTAATCCTAACCCTAATCGTATCCTATCCTAATCCTGATAATAACTTTAAAGAATATTCTTTGACACGAATATGTAAATGAAATCAATATCCATAAATGGAATGAATGAAAAATAGAATAAATAGAAATGGCAAAATAAAATAACAAGAAAGTACATTTATTCGACACCTAACTCTAGAGAAATCGTAAAAAATTTCAAGCGCATGAAATAAATCAAAATAATCCTATATTTACTAACAAAAATATGTAAATTTAGATTATCAGATTTGTGTCGTCGGTATTTATTTGCTTATAGTGTTCTTGACGCGATAGAGAAAATATCGAGGTCAAATTGGGCAGAATTTAAAGTACTTTCTAGCAACCTTTATTTACATTTTAGAATCGCATCAGATTGTTATATCTTTGTGATATATCTATCAATTTATAATATCCACAAGCAGTTTGTTCACTATTTACACCACTTAGCGTGAAGCACTTAATTTAATATATACATAAACAAGATAATGTAGTAAGAAATATATAACATATGTCTATGCAAATGAACAATATAATAACGCCCATTTAGCAATGCACACATATATAAATTGTACACCAAATACCATCTAAAATGCACTGTTGTATAGAAAAATTCTGCCAGTGTTGTTTTTCGTTTTACGAAGAGGAATTTCTCGATTTTCACGATTTTACTTGGTCCTTCTTTTTTTCATTAGCTGCAGTTTCATTTTCGCGATTTTATATATTATTTGGCATGAAATTTCACTTTTTTAAAACTGGGTTATGTCAAGGCCCCTATAGCAAAGAAATGCCGTATGGTCTCCTATAAAATGTGATAAAGCTTTGGTTAATTATATATGTTGTTAATTATCAAGTGAAATGTTTTACTAAGTTAATGCATTTATTCTTTTTTTAATGTTACGTGAACGAAGTCACGGGTAACAGATAGTAATATTATAAATCTGATTGTGTGCAAATGTTAGGCTGAAGCCAGCGTCAAAATGGAGCCTTTAATTATCCTGTACCTTTGCACATACGTTGATTATAACCCTCATGTGAACATAGGCTGGTTTTTGTTCATTTTATTCAAATATTTTTCTTAATAATTCAAAATTTCGTTATTTTCACAGAGAATAAATGGACATTTTTTGGTATAATATTTTAAAATTGTTAAATTTACTTTACCGTTGCTAATACTTTATCGTTGCCAAAACTAAATCAAAGCCTGGAATAATAATTTTTACTCAACAATTAATCTTCAATTGAAAGATTTTCACGTGAAAAATTAAAATTCAAAAGAAGAGGAATTTCCGTGATATTTGAAACAAAAATATGGAGTATTTGTTATTATACATGAAGTATGAATATTGGTTACGTTGAGAAGATATTTTCTGTCAAAAACTGCGTTATAATTAAAAAGAAAAATGAACGATAATCATATTATTAAGAAAAGATTTCTCTTGGACATGGAACTATGAAAAGGATCCTCCTTGGCTTGAACAAATATGACGTCATAAATAAAACATGTATTTTCAAATATTCGTAACATTACAAGGAGCATGAATATCAGTGTATAATAAAAGTATATACATAATGGACGTCAGATTTAAGATGAATAACTGAAATATGTTTTTTGATACTGATTAATAATAAGCTTGAAATTCAGCTACATACAGATGTGAGTTTTCTGATAAAATTCCCGTCATGATTGCCAGCTTAAGAAAATTAACAAGAATTATATCATTGAAAAGAGAATGGAGTCAAAGTGACGTCATATTTCAAATAAAACGGGATTTTTCAAATATATTTCAAATGGTGCGTGAATCAATTTCCTACATTAATAATTACAGAGTACAGTGAAAGAATAGAGAGGTAGTGAACCGTCTAATCGGCTTGCAATATGAAACTGGCTATCGCTCAAATCATTAGGCCCAAGGGCTGACTTCATTGGACGGGGAGAGGTTTTCAAAGCAAGCCGCTAGTTGTTTAGGCCAACTGTAGGGTTGAATTTTCAGCATCACGCCAAACATAAACATTTCATATATATTTATTCTCTGAACTGTGCGATTAATAATACAAGCATCAGTAAGATTATTAGGAAAAGAAAATTGAACACAATTCTATTATTTTAAAATCTGACTGTCTGTTTGTATTTCGCAACTACTACTCTTAATACAATGCGATTTACTTAACACCCTCATTGATCTAAGGATGTCATATAAACTCTGAGAATTTAAAATTTAAAATTAGATTCCGAAATATTAATTTATTTATTTTTTTATTTTTTTTTTATTTTTTTTTTTTGTAAATTTTAACGAAATTTCTCTAAAAACGGTAATTAAATTACTCCATTTTTGTGGATAAAAAGAGAAGAAATAAAACGGATTAATACATTTTTATGCCATTTTCTCATTAAAAATGAAAAAAGAATTTATTTTCAATTTGAATAGTTGGTGAAAAAAATAAATCTTGATTACAGTAGAATTTCCGAAAATTAAAAACATATTTCCACATATTCAAACTTTAAGAATTAATTTATTCTGCAGAACAAAAATCGTCTGTCACCATATTGTCAAGAAATCAAGAGTTGTTTCAGCTATAGATTAAACCAAGGAGGCAAATTTGCTGTTACATGCAAACGTAACACTTGCAATTGTAAAGCTTTTCGCAACCCCAAATTACATGCAAACGTAACATTTACATGTAATTTGCACCCAAATTAATTTTAATTTAAACCCTTATAAATGTTAATTTGCACTGAAAATTACATGCAAAAGTAATGTTTACATATAATTTTGGGTTGCAAAAAGCTTTGCAATTGCAAGTGTTACGTTTGCATGTAACTGTTACTGTTACATGCAAACGTAACACATGTAAATGTTACGTTTGCATGTAATTTTGGGTTGCAAAAAGCTTTGCAATTGAAGCTCCTTGCAATTAGGTGTAGAATTATTCCTCCATATTCACAATAATTGAATTTAAACAAAAAGCATATACTATTTACATTGAATTATTTTTAAATGATGGCTGTTAAAACGTTTTTCAAAGTCGTTAAAAGTAAAATGGTTTATCAAGTAAAACTGATATTTGTTTTTTGATAAATTTTACTTTTTTAAAACTGAGCTATGTCAAGGCCCCTATAACAAAGAAATACCGTATTTTCTCCTATGAAATATGATAAAGAGTTAGTTAATTATTTACGTTTTTAATTATCAGGGGTGAAATATTTTGCTTGATTAATGCATTTATTCTTATTTTAATGTTACGTGAATGAAGTCACGGGTAACAGCTAGTTATTTCATAAATACAATAAATAAATAAGTAAATATACATAAATGTAAACAATAATCATTTTAAAAAGACGAGATATCAAGACATAAATTAGTTTGGATTTTCGCCAGCAGAAATATTCGAATAAAAATTGCTCAAAAACTATAAATTTTCACGCAATATTCGAAAATGTAAATGGAATTTATTAGGAAAATATCAAAAAGTTCAAAGATGCAGAATTCATAATTCTGCATATAACTTTATAACGCGACAAATATATAAAATTTGTTAAAAGTTACAGGAGAGGACAGAACACCCATCTGCGGCTCTCAAATCGCGAACGCTACCACGGAGCCACTGAGACCATATACAGGTTTGCGAAGTAATGGCATTTGAAATGCATACTTAACTTTAAAACGAAATTTCTCGAAAACTAAAGCCCATTTGAAGGAAACCTTTGACCTGAATAGTTAGGGGTATGATCCATACAACATACTTTAAAATCATCAAAATCTGTGAGCATCATGTTTGGCGGTCTCCTTGTTAGTTTATAGTCCTTTCTCTCGGTTCTTTTGGGGTTTGCGGAACCCGAGGTATTGCGAAAATTGGAAATTTTTCACTTTTTTTCTTGTCTGCGGGACCAGAAGTAATGCTGAAATTGTAAATTTTCTCTCCTTTTTATTGTGTGCATAACCCCCCCCCCCCCCCAAAAAAAAAAAAAAAAAAAAAAAAAAAACAGGGAATTGTAATTTATTTTTTTCCCTTGAGTCTGCAGTACTCAAAATAATGATGAAATAGTAAAATTTCTGTTATCTTTCTCCTTTTGATATTCAGGTTTTGCAGACCTGAAATGAAGCCAAAATTATAAAATTAATGCCGGAAATATAAAATTTTTCTCTTTATTTTTCTTATATTCTCTCAGAATTTTTCGGGTTCTGGAAACCCCCAAATATTGCTAAATTGTAAAATTTTTGCTTCCTATTTTTGGGGTCTGCAGGAATAGATATAAAACTAAAATTAAACATCCTTTCACCCATATTTTGGTATAATATGTTTGATTTGGCATAAAATATTTTGGCTATCGTCCTAAAATGATATACCGATATAATATTTGTTGTTTGCATTCTTCTGATAGATCTTTATGTGTGTTGTTCAAAGTAAATTTTGGAGATTTATTAGATTTCAACTGTTGTTTCTATCTAATACCTTCAAATTTAATTTTTCGATTGCAATTTACATGCATATAAATATTTTACACATTTTACAATATTTACAATATTTTACAAATATTTTAATTTTTAGTTTAGACATAATTAAATTTTACCACATATAAAATTTAATGCGCATATTGTGTGCGAGTGCATGTGAATAGAGTATCTGGGAGGAGGGTGGGGGGGGGGGGTGAATATATTCAGTCTTGACCAGAGCCGATTAATGTAGGGGCAAAGTTCCACAGGCATTTTATAAGAATATTCTTGCCTTATTAAAAAAAGAAAAAAAAATCTGCATTTAAAAAAAGGTGAAACTTTTTATACTAAAATACTGTCGGCAATTTGCCGCTGCAGTAAATGAGTCCTAGTCTTGACTACCTATCACAGCTTACACCCATAATTCAACCAAAAAAATGAAATGTGAAAAAAAAATATCCGTTGATATACACATTATATGCTTCAAGGTCAAACAGGAATGTAACAGTAGGTTGCCAGTTGAGGTTTTTTTTTTTTTTTTTAAATTCAGATTGCTTGATTGCAGCCACTTTTTTTAAATAGTAATATTTCCTTTATTTAATGACATTTAATTAAGCGACCATTACTATTTCAAAAAAATGACAGCAATGAAGCAATCTGAATAATAGGAATCAACAGACAAAACTAGTACTTTATCTATCCCGGATTCGGAGTCAGAGTCGGAGTCGGAATCGGTTTCTTTAAAATTTCAGGAGTTAGAGTCGGAGTCGGAGTCGGTCATTTTCCCCACCGACTCCGCAGCCCTGCTTTCAACAAATTAAACATATTTAATGTAATCACCTCACAATATGCGACTGGAAAACAACGTTTATTTTTAGAAAAAGAACCACGTCATATGCATTGCCTAATTCTGATTAATCTATGGACACGCCACAGTTTTGTCCCAAATCATCCCAACTAATCATATTTAAAATGTCATAGTCATTTTAGAATTGATAATAACCGCCATTCTGAGTTCAAGGTCATAAAAATCACATGACTACATGAAACACACTAGCAAGCTCCCGTAGTAAAGTGTCATTATTTTAACTGTCTTACATTAAATTATTTTGAAATAAATCAAAGTATTGTGCTGCGTATGACTGTTTCAGAAGTTCAATAATTTCGTTCATAGATGGATTTATTAGACGGTTCATAGACGGTTAATAATTTATTTACATACGTTCTTATGGATATCAAAGGGGAATGTTCCGTAATTGGGTTTGCAGGTAATTGGCATATTTTAACAAGCATCAGTTGCCACAAATTTAATTTCTTTCTTTTTCTTGGATTTGTTGTACGTGTAGCAAACATTTACATTGGAAATTAAATATTTCATTCAATTTTTATAAAACTACTATTTTTAAAATTAAATGTATAAACTTCGTTTATACAATGTACCCTTGAATATAAAAATTTCCGTCCATAACAGCTCTCATACACTTGACACAACATTGTTAGGAAAATCGCTCTGCGTGTCACTCTTATGCATTATTGGCTTTAAATCACATTGTTTGGCGACAAAAGTGAAATCGAAAGTGTAAATAAACAAATAACATGCATCTCAGGTATTGGTAATTTTACTGTTACATCTGCTAAATTCTCTTGTACTTCACATAATGGGGAAGTGTGACATCAGGTGGATATTGTTCATTTGAATGAACATTGCAACACCTTTTGCCTATATCTTCTAGAGTAGCATTTTGCCTATATCATCTATACAAAACAGAGTAGCAATATATGGGCAATAAAATTTGATTGGTTAAAACGATTTTAGTTAAAAACTTGGTTAAACTGCCATTAACTAGGACTTGACAAGCCAAAAAGCCAGTTTTCAAAAATATAATGTTTGTGAACTCGATTCACTCATTTAATCGAACTCGTCCAAGGAAGTATCGTCAAGTTTTAAAATATAGTTGAAATAGCTTGGACAGAAACCATTTGAGCATGCGTCATGTGTATCTGTCATTATTCTGTTATTTATAAGCTCACTATAATATCAACTATTCTTAAACATCAGTTGTGTTTCCCAAATGCATGTGACTTAAGTTAAATTAAATTTGTGATTAAATTAAGTTAATAAGTGTTTAATTCACATTTGGGGACTCTTTCCCCTACTAGATACGCTCGCTAGCCCCCCATTCATACCACACAGACTATAAAAACACGCTAATTTGCTCTATTTTAAAAAGATTACCCCACGAATGATATTACTACGACCTGTGGTGATTCTCTACAATCGGGCTGCTATTCATTTCCCTTTGACTGGGGGAATTTTTGGTTCCCAAAACCGCATCCTCTGCTGTTGCGAGAACTGACGCCCGCTTCCGTGATTGATTAAGTGGAATCTAACACACATTTGAAAGTCAGCTTGTATAAAATGGTTAAGGAAAAGCCAGGAGAGATTGTGCGATCGGAGAGATTGCGCACATAGAGGTTCGGGGGGAAGGAGTGGAATGAGAGCGCAGCGACTCCATGTAGTTGTACAACAGCAGTAGTAGAGTGTCTACTTGAAAGTATACGTCGATTGTTTTGAGTGCCTAAGATAAAGTATTGCTATTTTGTTTTGTTTTCTCAAAGTAAGTGCTTGAATTTTCATAGCTATTCATCAGAATTTCTATACAATGTCAGTAGTACAAAATATTTTAACTTAAACGATTTTTCATAAGCTACTAATCTAGACTAACAATGTGAACATCAACGGTTCGTTTTAGTAGCGGCCATGTTTAAATAAAAGGCCGCGCAATCTCTTCTACCGAAATTGGAGAGTTTGCGCATCTGCTACTTAGGAGAGATGACTTATTGTTTCCATTAGTTTCCATGCTAGGAGAGATTACGCAGCCTATTGGTAAATTTGCCTAAAAAAATGAAAAATTAAAATGGACTAGTATTAAGTTAAAGGTGTTATCAAGTAAATTAATGTTATTTTGTAATTTTACCAGAACTTGCTTTTTCTGATTATTTAATAATTTTCCCTTTAATTAAAATTTTTTAATCGTTTTTAAAATTATTTCCTTTTTTTAATTCTTTACTTATTAGGTAGAAATATTCACTCGTAATACAATAATATTTGTTCACAAAAACCTTACAACAATGTCATTTAAGTGTAATTATTATTGTTAACAATTTAATTGTAGCTATTATTAGTAACAATCTCTCCTACACATGTGCGCAATCACCCCATCCCTGTAAGGCCAGATTGCGCAAAACAACTTTCTCGGTTTTATTACAACTGTTATATTAAATTACAACACAACAACAAAATAGCAATGGAAATGCATAAAAAACAAATAAAGTCAAAATTATTCATGGATAGTTTAGCAAAAAATTAATATTTAGATTTTTTATTGTTGTTCTTTTGAATTGTGCGCAGACTCTCCTAGCTTTACCTTAATTAAAAAATGTTGCTGTTTTACGGATTCTATAATAAAGTATTATTATTTTTTTTTCACGCAGGAAGAAAATCGTTTTAAATATGGCGTTTTAAAGTTATTATTTAATTATAACATAATTTTCCCCCACCGAATTTTTTCGCACGTAATTATGTTAATTTTTTTTTTTAATTTCTAATTAAATTTTTAATAGGACTGAAACTACGCCTTAAATCTTTAAATAGCACTAAAAAGGAGATTTTTGAAAAATATTGACATTCCATCTTGGGCTGTGGAGTTGCAGCGTTGCCAACCTAATATCAGTGAAAGAGGTGCCAGACTGGATGTCATCCGGATGGCTTAATTGGTAAAAGCACGTGGTGCGCTATACCAGGGTATATGGGTTCGATCCCTGGTCTGGACACATTTTTGACTTAAGTTGGTTGTACCGTTACCTACGTTATACACGGCCAATTCACGGTATGACGTTACGCTTATTCGATCAACTCTGAGAGAATATAGATCAAATTTTGAATAGGCTTATGCGTAATGAAATGTGTGTTTACATTTAGAAACACGTCTTATCGATGCAATAAAGCTTTGGAAATTGTATTGCTTCCTGTAAAGCAAGGTAAGTTTCTAAAGCTTTTCTTTATTATCATATTTGCATTATATTACTATTATATTAAGGAATTGTTTGTAGCAAAGTTGTCGTCTACGTTGTTTTTTCTGAAATGAAAGCTTTACAACTAATCCTATTAGAGAAATCGGTACTTATCCGTTAAACGGACACCATGCCAAAATGTATGCTAATGCATAATGTATGTAAATGTATGTAAATGTATATTAAATGTATGTAAATGTTTACTTGGCGACAATGATGTCCGTATAGCGGAAAAGTACCCTGAAATCTTGTCATCATCATCTACTATCTATCTATCTATATTATAAAGGACAAACATGTCCGTGCGTATCGCTGACGTCATTTTGAGAATGGCAACAGTTGATGATAAAATTTCAGTTTTGAGATTTTTGATACTGCATTTCTATAAATTTCTAAACATCGCGTGTTTTTAATTTTTACACAGTTTTATAGAAGAAAAAATCGACTTTGAAATGCAATTTGTTTGAAAACTGTATCGCAATTTACTCATTCCTTATAGAATTTAAATTAAGTTTCAAGAATGATTTTTGGAAAATCACTCTATCGCTTGCAGACGATTACAAAATATCAATCCATTTGCAAATTAAACAATATAAAAATTCAGCATTTTTTCCCAGCTAATATTCAATGACGAAATTGAAACTTCATTAAGCAAGAAATAAAATAGAATAAATAAAGCACAAATTTAATAGACATGTAATTGAAATAAGCGCTTAAAAAACCGCTGACATTATTATAATTAAAAAAAAAAAACTGATGTAGCTAACGTATTTTTAGCGGTTTCTTCGGCTATTAATTTGCTCGAGGCCAATACAAATTACCGTTTTTAATAAATTTCCAAAATTTTATTTGAATATATAACTGACATATTTCATATAAAATTGCTCTTTCTTGTTGTAAGGAAGCAATCTAAAAAAATCTAAAATGTGAAAAATCTATTAGAGTTTTCAAAAAAAAAAAAAAAAAAAATGGTTTGCAAATGTATTCCCTATTCCGGGAAGCCCGGGTTGGATGCCCTAGTATTTATAAAGCGCGAATTCGTATTTCATTCTGATCGGTTAAAACTCAAATTCTACCGAACAGATTTTTTATAGTATTTCACTGTTAGTTTCGTATTTTGTGAAAGTTCTATTATCAGGGGAAGCTGATTGTGAAAGATTGTTATGATTATGATTATTATCTATCTATCTATTGTATACTATATATATAATGCAAAGGGGAATTTCGATCTAGCCGCTTATAACTTGAATTCGGCTGAATGGATTTTAGATGTGACTTACTTACACTGTTAGCTAAATTTTGAGGGAAGGTTTTAGTGTATAACATATCGTTTTATGATGCTTAGTTATAGAATTAGGGGAGAATTTCTATAATCAATTGAGCCCGATTATGAAACATTAGCCTTAGTAAAAGATTCTGCTGAATGAATTTTGATGGAACTTGCATTGCTAATTTTTTGGGGATAGTTTTAGTAGAATACATATCGTTCTTTGGGAAATCCTACTGTAAATGATTAAATAAACGAGTTGGTCTTTAACAGCCTAAATTTTGTAAAGAAAAATATGGGTAATAAAAAAATATATATGATAATAACATAAAAATATAAAAATACAATATAAAAATATAACCCGGCGACATTGGCGATATTTTGTTTTGTACGGCAACCCGTTAGAGCAGTTTGCGTGTGTTTTATATTAAATTAAACACTGTGTATTTTACAATAAATTAAGCATTGTATATGTTTTATAATAAAATAATTTGTGTGTCTTTATAATAAAAAATTGTGTGTGTTTTATAATAAAATGAACTGTTTGATAATAAAATAAAACTAACATGCTGTTAAGCAAGATAGACCTAACATGTACCCGAAAGCGGGGTTTTTCTCGCCAAAATGGCGCAAAACAAAAATTGCGCCAGCCCCGGTGCGTATGAGACAGCTGTTCCTTTTTAAGTATTATCAAATGCTGGTAAATTGATATTAAAAAAATTTAGACAAATATATATAATTTGTTTAATCTGCTATCTAGCAACCAACACATGGGATTGCTTGTAGATCGTATTAGCAAACTTAAGAGATTTGAAAAAAAAAAAAAACCTGTTACATATTTGTAAACTTTTTAGTTGTGTCCATCCCAAAACCATAGATTTCGTTATTCGTGCTTCATCTCGCTGTGTAAAGATGATTCAGTTCATGTGACGTCATAAAAGTCATGAAGCGGCCGTGTATAACGTAGGTCACGGTTGTACGCTGTTAAGCAAAGTGAAAAGAAAATTCACATCCTTTGTCGTGTTATTATTATTATTTTTTAATTTTCACGTGTATTTATATTTTTCAATTCTAAAATGTTAAAAATATTATTATTTGCGCTTTTTTAAAATTGGCAACAATAGGTAAAATTGGAAAACTTCAAAATATGAAATAATATTGAAATGCTGAAAGAAAAAAAAATGGATCTTTTTTTAAATTAGACAACTTTAAAAATAAACTGGCCACTGCAAATCGCAATCTAGTTCTGTATATGCTTGTGAAACATGGTCAAATTACCATTCATAGTTTTTGATCCTATAAAACTTATTTAACCAATGTGTTCATGAAAAAATGCTGAAAATAATTCTTTGATTTAAAAACTGTCTTTTTCAGCCTATTTATTTCTATAACATTACCAGTTTTCATATTTTAGATGTCATGGTATTTTTATTATAATCAAAAAAGTCAAAAGGTCACAATAAGTTCAATTACGGCAACAGAAACGTCAACGTAGCTTAAGTTACGAAGGTTATTTTCAAAGTAAGGTCCGTTTTTGAATTAAAAAGAAAGTATTAAATACATTTATAGAAATTATTTTTTACAAGATTCTTCATACCTTTATCTATTTTTCTGCATAATTTCCATGTGTGTTGAAAAATTTGTCGTAACGCTCTACGAGTTTTTGTAACACTTCCTCGTAGAGTGCCGCCGCGCCGCCTGTGAGGAAAGCCACACTTTAACCGCTATTTCCACTTCTTCGCCAGTTTTGAATTACTGGTCGGCAAAAAGGATTTCAGGTATTGGAAGAGGTGATAGTCAAACAGCGTAAGGTCAGGACTGTATGGAGGATGCTAAAATTGCTCATCATAGACCTTCGTCCTCTCTTCATTGAACAATCTCATCCACTTACGCGCTTTGCTATCACTCATTGCATTGAGTACATACATCTCATAGTTCTGATGATGAATGTCCGCTAAGCTCAAAATCAAAAACTGTATTACTGACCGTATTTCACAGTTGACGGGGTGATCGATTGACTTGAAGATGTTTATCGTTTACTCTTATGCTGCAAACCAACACCAAAGGATCACAACTGGCAACTGCTGTAGTGTAAAGGATGCTGGGAGCCTGCACACAGGTGCTTTGCTGCAAGTACGCGAGATTTAAATAGATATTTGGTAACGCACCTTACTTTAAAAATAACCCTCGTACTTTTCTTCAGAATAGATAGATACTTAAAGCTTTTTTTAGATATTTAATTCAACTTTCATTTCCTACTCGAAATAAGCATGGCATTACAAAACAAAACGTTGTGTCTTTGTACTCTTCGTAAATGATACAATACGTTACAATATTATGAAAAAAATTACTCTCTAAATCTGTAGAAAATAAATTAACTACCAAATAATTAAAAGTTTATATGAACATCTTTATAAATTATATATATTATGTGAGGGAGGGGGGGGGGAGTCATTTTACAGAAAACGCTGCATAAATTTTATGGCCATTTCTATTTCATTCAGAATATTTAAACATTAACGACAAATGAGACAATCTACAGATTCGTGGCTAAAAATTTAAATTAAAAAGGTTTGTTTTTCCAAAAATTAAAAGAAAAAATTTAAATCGGGGTAAGTTTAAGAATAAATAAAATGTTTTAAATAAAATAATTAAAAAAAAATTGTCACCTTTAAGTATTTAAAATGACAAAAGTTTTACCTTGAGATTTTTTTTCATACCAATATAAATGAGCAATACTACTATTATTATTAGTCTTCTGAAAAAAATGACAAAAAACAACGAATTTTATCGAGCTTTGGACTAAAATTTGGAACTAGAATATTAGCAGTCAAAAGATAAAAATATTGGTACAGGAGGTAAGCGAAAAGGCATATAAAAAAACACATGTAAAGAGAGAATAAAGAGACATATAACAGAGGTATATAAAAAGATTTCAATAAGATAGATTTTAAATGGAAGTTCTATTTTTTGCGTTTTAGGGATTAAAGATTACACAAAAATTTTTACTTGAAAAACCTGTATCACAATTAAACGATTACACAATAAAATTTCTCTCATATTTTTTAATAACAGTCTAACATTTAAAATATTGGGGAAAATTAATAAGTAAAAGAAAACTGATTTGGTAAAAATTTTTAAGTACTCACAATAGTAATTTTAAATGGACATTAATTTTTAATCAACATAACTGTAAATAGGCCGACATAGAAACAGACTAAATATTGATTGATATGGTGTTTTTCAAGGAAAAAGATAGACTAACATTTATTAAGCTAGTAACAGTCAAAGTATAACAAATCGATCGAGGGAAATGGTAAAGTTAGGATTTAATAAACTGTTTCAAAAAATATATTTTAATACAAAGTTTTAATTTTTGCTCCTAAGTAACTAAAGATATAAATTTTTACCTGTAGAAAAACTTATCCCAGCTACATAAAATAACAAAGTTATTAGCATGTCTTCAAAGGACGGACGCCACAAAAAGTAAAAGGATGTGACTAGAGGAAATGTGAGCTCTGATCTGTTTCGTATCTGGAAATAGATTGTGTTTCTGCATTATACACTGTAATTCATAGAGTTTATAAGGTAATAAATATAGCGAAGTTTCCTCTCCCGTAATTTTCTATACTGAAACTCTAAAGCAGGTTTTAGAAGTTCCGATGGAACATTTAAATGGTCCCCAAAATCAGATGGGGCACTCTTCGAATCTCAGGCTATAAATAGTCTTTTTAGAGGTTTGTTATTAAACATTTAATTATTCAAAAGCAATGCATTTTGTACAAGGATACGTTACATTAATATAGCTGCATAGAAAACAATCAAGAAAAATATAGTACATGCTTTTGACAATTAATATAACTCTCAATATATGTATATAGATATATTTATATAATATTTTATTTACATGGTATTTTTGAAATCTAAATAAATTTTGTTTTATAACGTCAACTAGAGGGATTTTCCCCTTGAGCTCTTCGAGTGGCAACATTTGTATCTACAAAAAAATGCTCGTACGTTGCAAACCTATTTAATCCATTGGTAGAAACAAGCTCTATTATTCTGGTATGACATATTTAAAATTGTCCGCTTTAACAGCATTTTTAGAAAATTTAAAGCGTGTATGGACGGACAGGCTGAGAGACGGATTAACTACATACATCTTATGTTTAGCTGTTTTATGTAAAAGCTTAGTGAATTTTTTATTATAAGTTGTGAATTTCGGATTTGTAATTATATTCTTATTTAAAATTTAAAATTTTTATAATTTGTTTATATTAAAAATGAATTTGAATTTAACGTAATCATGTCTTCTTCACTGAGAAAAATAATATTTTCTTCGACATGTAGTTTTTACAGGAGGGTAGGGGGGGGGGGGGTTATTCTTAATTTTATATGAGATGCTTAAGATATTGTTTTGTTTTCTAATTAATAGTTTAAACTTTACCTATACAATTGTCACAATTATAGAAGATTCTAATGGGTGAACAAATATAGCAAATACGAAATACGTCATGCAGTTCTTGGTCCTGCAATACTAACTCCTCAAATATCCCATTACTGACAGTCAACCTCTCCTATCATGGTGCCCTACATATGGCATTTGGCTTTCTTCTCGAACACAATTATTAAAAAGATTTATAGAGAACTTATTCAAAATCTGGATAAACAATTAACAATAATTTACATAAAATTACTCGTAAGAATTTGGGGGAACGACAATGCAGACACAATAGCAAAAGTTGTAATAATAGAAAACTCATATAACCTGGCAGAAACACATATATTAATAAATAACGGAGAAGCACAGAAGTCATAAATTCCATAGTTTGGCTTGATTAGGCTTCAGCGATATGGTTATAGCGTCTATGCCCGTAATATCCTATACTCGCAGTACTGTTACTCAGTTTAAACTGTTTGGCTAGTACACATGCCTTGAACTCTAGATTTGCTAAAAAATGTCACAGTTCACACTTTACTGTGTTGGTGGAAGACTGGCGTGATAACTTCCATAGCTATCGCGGAGAAAATCTGTTGGTAAAACGCTTCGAGTATTTCTTAGCCTGCCATCTAACCGGCTAATGACTTCGGCGTTGACATGACGGCCTGACGGATGGCGATAGACATACTGCTTAGCAGTTCGTAATGCATTACCATTTCACTGATACCATATTACACTGAAGACAAACTATATATCGCAATAATAAAAAACGGAATGAATTATCACTTGCGAAAATTTCCGATAATTTCAAGCCGCCAGCTTTTAAAATCGCTCGGACGTCGGCTGTTCTTTTGTATATTAGACACACACCTACCATTCAACCCTTTTAGCTAGCTTCCATTGCAAAAAGTTCTTCTGGTCTGTATCGGAAGAAAAAGTTAGCTTTCCTATTTCCTGATTTAAAAATTAAGCTCAAACATACGAAGCTAAAATACGCGGAACCAGATTAGACAAGATACCCAATTTTCGTCAATACTGAATTCGGATGGGAATTTCGAAAAATTAGTCAGCTATCGCCAAGTTGGATTTATTTATGATAACCTATTTTTGTCACCCAAACTTTGCGATAACTATAATCGCTGTTCAGGGCAATTATTTGATTCTGCTATATGACTAAGTTGTTGATATGACTAAAAGACCTATGTGACATTAGGTGGTAAAGACTAAATGCTTTTAAGCGCATAAGAATACCAACAATGGTTTCAATAATAAACAAACAAAAAATTGCGAGAATCCACGTTTATTGAAACTCACCTCTAATATAAAAATCCCCCATTTTTTATCCGCTGTCTTGTTCCAAAATGTCCGATATTCTAGCCTAGACATCCCAGTACAGCCCTGAAGGATCTTTTAGATAGTTTTCATTACAAAAAGCTACCTATTGCAGCCGTTCGGAGGAAAGCAATTCCAAAAAATTTTGGTGCATTTTCACCGTTCATAACCTCCAGAACCCCAAACCACCGTTCAAATATTGATTTATATATATATGACATATGTGGTGCTGTAACTCTCTTATTTATGAACCGATTTGGATGTGACTGAATATGTGCATAGGACATGCCAAGGTCTCGATCTAGTCAGTTGATCAGCTTCATCCGCCATCTTGTTTCAAAATGGCAGCCAGTTAAAAAAATTTACATTTTTAAAAATTCAAAAAGATGTACAAAAAAATGTATAAATTGAAAAGAATGTTTCTGCTAAGTGTTAGCACGTGATACAAGGATCCTGGAACATTTTTTGTTTTGGATATGTCTTAAAAAATGGCTGAGATATGGTAGTTTGAAATTCTAGGGTGGCTGAGATTTTGAAATAATCTGATATTTGTTATGCTGTAACTCTCGTAATTTATGAACCGATATGAATGTAACTCATCATGTGTACAGAACATACCAAGGTCTCGACCGAGTTCGTTGACCAGCTTCATGCGCCATCTTGTTTCAAAATGGCGGCAAGTTAATTTTTAATTTTTTTTTTAAATTTCAAAAAGGTATATAAAACATTATAAATTGAAAAAATTATTTCCGTTAAGTGTTAGATCGTTATACAAGGATTCCGGAACATTTTTTGTTTTGGCTTTATACTAAAAAATTGCTGAGATATGGCAGTTTGAAATTCTAAGATGGGTGATATTTTGAAATAATTTGATTTTTGTTATGCTTTAACTCACATGCAAAAAATTTGCATTCAAATTCAATATTAACGAAAACGGGATTGAATCTTCTATAATCCGGTTCCAAGCATTTTAGCTTCTGGTGTTTGAGTAAAATGAGTTGAATTTATAAAAACATTAACTATGAAAGCTACCTACCGGCCGGAAGGACTTTTTGCAAATAAGCTACTTAAACGTAAGAAGATTCCTATTGCAGCCGTTCCTAAGCAAGCATTTCAGTAAAATTTCTCCAATCATAACTTTTAGACTACAAAACAATCCTTAGTTTGAATGTTGACACACACAGACACACACACACACATATATATATATCTGATTTTTGTCATGGGATGCACTCGTACTTATGAACCGATTTGGATGTGACTGGACATGTGTACAGTACAGTAATCCCTTAATATTCGCGAGGGTTACGTTCCAGGAAAACCTCGCGAATGTCAAATCCGCGAATGTTGAGTCTATCTCTCTGCACTAAAAGGGAGTTACGTTCTATAAAATTTTAATTAGAGTGGCACAGGATTTCAAAGAACAAAAGGATATATTTATTAATAATACGTTATACCTAACATATATGTAGAAGTTAAATGTATGCACATATTCATAAACATGACATTTATTTACGAAAGATAATTCAAATTAACTGATTAGAGAAATAATTACAGCTAAACGAATCATATGTTTTCGTATAAAGTAGTTTCGGTTCTCTCTACTCACAAAGAGATAATGTATTAGTGGGTCGGTATGCGATACAATATTAAAATACGATATTTAAATACAGCTAAATGCTTCAGAAATGCTTTCATTTATTTTCCATCTAAGAGCAGTTTCAGCTGTATCTCTACGAGGACCTGAACATGTTAGATTAATACTAGATTAAAGATGTCGTTACCACTTCTAATATCACCATTGCATTGAATATGTTGTTGTGGTTATTATTTTGATTTCCTATAACACTCACTCCACTTTCAGTTGACAACAGAAAATTGATTTGAAAATAGATACTAAGAAAACACAGGGGAAATAATCTTTAACCACTACAAATTCTGAAAAAAGAAAGAGATATTCAAAAAAAATCGCGAATGATCAAATCAGATTCTCGCTAATGTTAAGTTTTTCCGCATTTTCATGTTCGCGAATAATCAAAACTCGCGAATGTTAAAACCGCGAATGTTGAGGGATTACTATACTTATTGAGGTTTCGACCAAGTTCATATTATTTCAGTGATTTTAGAGCTATTTTAGCGATTTTGTAGCCACCATCGTCTATGGTGATTAGACCCCAATTATGAAAGATTAGACGACCTAGACAACTATTGCTGATTTTTTATTAGATATTTTGAGTAAGAAATTTTTCCAAGGGAAAGTGCTTTTAATTTCCTAATATATATAAATGTCATACGAAATAGTTTCGCTAAATGCGAAAGTACATGTCCATTTGGTTCATTTTTTTCGTATTGTCAGGGAAATTCTACTAGATGCACCATGGAAAATTCACATTTTCCTTTATAAATCAGTTGTTTTTCTATGATTGTTTCAAAATAACTTCACTTTTTCCTGATTGCTTTTTAACAATTTGTGTTCGGGAACGTACAGTGCTCCGTTATTGTGGTCGCTATACAATTGTATTTTTACTTATTTTACTTATAAGGTCCTCACGATTAACATGGGCAAAATAATCAATCATAGGCTTTTTGTAGAAACTGAATTTAGAAAGAATTAAACATTTTTTCTAAGCATTCAATGCAAAAGTTTTAAAGATGTTCTAAAATAATAAGATGTTTTACAAATCTTAAATTTTCAAATATTAAAAACTCAGTTAAAAACTTAAATACAAGTATATAGGTATAAAAGGAAAAGTGTCTGATAATATGATTCGTAGTAAAATTATAATTATGTAATTCTAACAAACTGCTATTATTTCCTTATGCTTAAAAAACGAAAAACAGAAACGACATCTACATTTGAAATAGTTCCCCATTTGCACAGGAAACGATGTTGAATTGTCGTTTGTTAGAGCTGACTTAGTCAAATAAGCTTCCTTTTCGGAGAGGTGTCAGTTCCGCTGCAAACGGAAACGCAATTCAAATCAAATATTGTACATGAGAAAAATATTCTTTCTTAGGGCATCAGGTAAATGTATTTATTAAAAGAGACAAAATAATTAATGGAAAAAACTAATGAATATTTATTTTCAATTATCATTATTAAAAAAATGTGTTTAAAATGTGGAAAAGAATTTAATTTTTAACAGAAAATACATTGTGGCATGCATTATAAATTCATAGGGATGGGGAGGGGGATTTTTTTTTCTTTGACCGGGCCCCTGCCTGCCAGGATTTTGTCTAGCTTATCGGGTTGATACCTGGCAACGGAGCGAGGAATCGCCTGCCCTCCGCTTGGCGAAGATGTGTTTGTTAAATCTATACATAGGCCTACGTGGCTTCAGTGCGTCTTGCTGCTTTAATTGCTTTTTCTTAGTTGGCCGGTTGCTAATTGATTTTGGATGAGGCGATTCAGCACTGCGCAGTGTAGTGAAGTCATGTTTGAATTCGTACAAGGAAAAATTAACGCGATACTGAATTTGCCTTTGTCGGTGCATTTTAGCGGTCACGTATTACATTAGTAAAACTTTTTCTTTCACTTAGTTAATACATGTTTTTTGATTCCTTCAATTATTTTACGAACTTATTATAAAGATTGTTTTCACTAAGAAATGTTAGAGGTAAGCATTCATTAATGTTTGTCTGTAACAGTTTCTTAGTATTGAGAGTGAAGAAATGAGTTAACTCGGTCTGGACGCTGCACCGTGCGAACTCCATCCAACCTCCTCTTACAGCCTCCATCAATGATGGTGCTACAACCTCTGTGAAGCCTCCTGGAAAGCCGGTACTACACAAGAATCAAGTATACAGTCCTTTGACTTGAACCGCATTTAAAAAAATTAATAATAATTTTCCATGTGAGTTTTGAACGGTTTGAAAAACATTTTCACAGGACAGTAGTTTGTGAAGGAAGATGAAATGAAGATAGATAATCGTATTTCTTACAGGATACGGTTTATTTTTTTAAATGCCGAAGTGATCGGTGCTCTGTGTATGTATATGATTTTATGCTTTGTTTTTATGATTTATATTTTTTCGGATATCGATAAACTTACAGTGTATTTTATTTTAGGTTAAACGATACAGGTAAATTATATGTTTTCTTTTTGAGAATGAGATGTCCTTCATTTTGTGATATAATTGTAATATATTTCGTAATAAAAGAGAGCCGAATCGGATTGCCAGTTTTGGAGGTGTAGATGTTTTACGTAGTACTGCTCAATGTAAAGTATTATAAAATTCAAATATACTTATAAAGATTCGGCGCATACAAACCCGTACACAGAAAATTTAAGACGAATCGTGTGTATTCCATCGATCAACAATGGCAATCGGATTTAGTTGATTTTACTTTTTTTTTACAGAAATTTAATGATGGATTTCGTTTATTTTAACCTGAATTGATATTTTTTCTAACTATGTCTGAGTTCATCCAGGGCTCCCAAATGGTCCGCCAACTGAATACCAATATTTTTTAATAGAAAATTTCATGGCAGGTTTTTACAACATTCCCGCAAAAATTTATCTCTGAAGGTGATTTCAGCAAAATTTGAAAAAAAAAAAAATCTAAAAATAAAATATTTCTAAGAAAATATCGGTATTCAAAAAGCGGACCATTTGGGAACCCTGTTCATCCCTTAAAATCAAAAAGTGCTGAAAGCAGAAATAATGTCAGTGTTTCGATGTATTTTCCCGATGCTTAATCCTAAGTATTTGGATAGAGACAACGCAAAACTTGCTTACAAAAGTTTCTTAACCCTTTAACGGATAAAGCACTTCATTTGCTAAGTTGTTGAAATAAATGATTGACACCGGAAATTATGATCAAATTTATTTTTATATAAGAAAAAAGCGATACTTCACATATATAATAAATGAATAACATTTCTATTAAAATTCTGCTGTCATTGTTGAGTTCCGTAATTAAAGTTTTATGGTTTCGTGGGGAAACCAATGAAAGTTAAAGGGTTAAACAGGAAGGTGTTTGGTTTTTTAGAGCTTTTCACAATATGAAAGCTTGTGTAGAGAAAAGATTTAACTGTACGTTGAAAACAAAAATGTTAAAATATTTTACAACACATCATACTTATCGTTATATTGACATACTGAATTGATTTTTTTATAGTTATAATCACACAGCGGCTAAATTTTGGCCTATTACAAGAATTGTTGACTTGATCCTGAATGAGTTAAAATGCCCCCTCCCCCTAAATAACATAAAACAACTTTATTTTTTTTTGGGGGGGGACTCATCGGATCTTCTTTTCTGGTGCCAAAACAAAGTTCTTCCCAAATTTTCGGGAATGGAAATCTGTTGTTTCTGTGAAAACCTGCATTAACTGCACTGAGGTAAAATCGTCGACTTTGTAAAACCTGGTGTAACTTTGTAATGAATCATTGTATCGACTTGCGGATGGTGCCGTTCGATTCAGAATTAAAAAAACGCATAGTTATCGATACCCCAGTGGCCCAGTTGACATACTTAAAAAAAAATATTTCCCCCCCCCCCTCCCTGAGTTAAACTTTGCCCCTATTTCTCCCAAAGGAACAGGGTAAAACAACTTTATTTTTGGTGGACTCATCGGATCCTCAATTCTAATGCCAAAGTGAAGTTCTTCCCAGATTTTGGGGAATGGCCATCAATTGTTTTAAAAAACACCCTATTTTACCTGTACTAAAATATTTGCTGGTAATCTTAATCACTCATTTTTGCTATTTTACCTTATTCCGCCTGCCCCACCAGTGACTGAGAGGTTCTGCTGTCAAAGCTGGTAGATGGGAGGTGCTGGGTTCAAGCCCATGTCGC
Organism: Maratus michaelseni; assembly: GCA_963931845.1. Taxonomy (NCBI): domain Eukaryota; kingdom Metazoa; phylum Arthropoda; class Arachnida; order Araneae; family Salticidae; genus Maratus; species Maratus michaelseni. The sequence continues at coordinate 57,768,669 of OZ007596.1, forward strand.
GCCCGTCGACCTAATCGTTCGGAGTTTTCCGTAGTTTTCTTCGAACCTTGCTTAGCTTACGTAAATACGGGTTAGGATCCCTTAGAAAGACCTCCACGTAGCGCATCCCCCCTTCGGCCTACATCCCTCGTGTAGATAATCGGCCATAACCTACACCTTATCCCGCCGTCTATGGCGTTTTGTAAAGATGTAAAGAGATAAAATTGAAAGCCCCTGGTCAATGTTGGTGCTGCGGTCTCAGCAGTGTTGAATCCAGGGGGTGGCCTGGGGGTGCGGGACATTCCCCTTCGGTCCCCCTTCAAGCATTGAAATCCCCCCCCCCCCCCGGAAACACAGTGTTAGTATTGATTTTTACGGCCGATTATCTATTCAAGGGATATGGGCTGTAGGGACAGGATACCCTTCGTGGGTTTTTTCTGAGGGAACCTAACCCGTATTTACGTAAGGTATTACCCACGGTTCGAAGAAAACCCCGGAAAACTCCGAACGATTAGTTCGACGGGCGCAACTCCCGTCTACCATCTTGAGAGTAGAACCCATGAAATGGTAGAACCTCTCAGCCGCTGTTGGGGTTGCGGAGCCACAGAAATCTCTCCCGGAGAAAAGTGTCTGAATTCAACACTGGGTCTCAGAGATGGCATTTCCCCGGTTACTTGTTAAAAATCAGAATTAAATGATATCAGTAGATTTCATTTGATTTATCTTTTAAATAATTGGAATTTTATAAATTTATTATTTTTTTTAAATAAAATTTTTTTACAATTCATTTCCGATTTTCGTTTTATGAGAAATATTATTTTTCGATTTTCGGTTCAAGTTTGAAGCTTTGAAAAATTGAAATTGTGAGGGGGTCATATATTGTTCATTTACAGTAGTAAGCAAAATGATTTATATTCACAACGGTCTGGGGTCGGTAATTTTTTAAGAACATTTTAATATTTTTATACTATTTCAAACGTAACGAAACTATATGGAGGTAAAATAATAAGCAAATAATGTTTCGTTTACATCAAGGAATCATATTTTACTTCAACTCTTCTTTTGCTGCTGCCATCTATTAGCAGATTTCGAATATTAAGAATACATTAGATTAATTTTAACACAATTATTTCAAATTGGTAGCTCGTATATTACTACTCGTATTAAGAATACAGTATTTTTATATTTATTTTACGTAATATTTCAGCAAAGAAAATGATTCTGTCAAATGAGATAATAGACTTCAACCCAAATTTGAAGCTGTTTTAATACTCGATCGATCGCACTTGAAAGTCAGATTTGCAAACCCAATTTTTCGTACTTCGAAATATCGGTTGAAAAACCTCACATTTTTATTTTATTTAATTTGTTTACTATTTCCTTATGCAGGATTTCTCTAGATTTAATGGTGGAAAATATCGCGATAGTAATCTCTCTAATTTCTTAAAACAGTTTTAAAAGAGGCAAAGAAAAATATAATTGTGTTTCCATTTAGAACTAATATATAATAGGAATCTTAATTTCCTTCTTTAGTGCTGCCATCTAGTATCAGTACGCAGAACGTTCCGAATCAAAACTACAATTATGATTATTTTTTATTAATCTCGGTTCATTATATATTATCTATAACACCAGGGCCGGCACTAGACATTTTACTACCTGAGGCGAGCATGATTTTTCCGCCCCTATGCCCTGATTGTTTTTTCACCACTTCCCAAAATTTTTGAACAATAAATAAATTAATATGCTAACTATAATTTATTTAAAAGAAAACAATTATACATAAAATTAATTTACATTTAAGAAATTTAAAATAATCATATCATTTAAGAAATTTTGCATCTATGTTGCAAAAATAAAAACAGTTAACTTGAAATTAAAGGAATAAAAATGTTATCATATTCTAGAAATATTTACAAGAAAGCATCATCAAGAATTAAACTTACGCGACGCTTCAAAATCTCATTCGTTTTGTTTTTCCTTTGGAAAATGCATTTATTGTATCGACGTTATGATTATTAAAAAAAAATCAGTTGCATAAGGTGAAGCTAATTTTAAAATATACCTTATTAAGCGAAAATATGTCAAACATTTAAAAACAATCAAATTACATATATTTGCATAGAATTTCAAATAGCAAAATAAGGATATCAATAACAAGTTATATATCTTTTTGAAATAATATGCACAGAAATAAAATATCCTATTAGTAGTATTTAAAAGAAAATAATTATTAAAAATAAAACAAAACTTCAAAATCTAAATTTCTTGATATTTTCGTCGGCGAAGTCATTTATTATAATACGGAAATCAATATTATAAAGCATCACCTTATCAAGCCAAAAATAGATAAACTTAACTAACACAAACTACGAATTATATTCTTGAAATTAAATAGAAAAATTATGATCTGAATAGATAATTACATGATCATTTAAAATTGTATACATGAAGATTTAATTTTACATCAGCAATATTTACAAAACACAAGTATCAACAGTGAAGTAAATAATTCGATACTGATTCGCCTTGAATTTTCTTTGTCAAAATCGCTTATTACATCACCCTCATATTAAAAAATTATTTTATTTTCATTCGCTAGAATAATTTAACTAACTGACTGGACCGCTGTTTCCCGGGCACATCAAAAAGTAGCACAAAGAGCGCAAAAACTAAAAATCGCAATATAAAATCGCGAAAAATATAAAAATCGCTCCACTAATTCCGAATAAACTTTATTGAAAAGAGAAAAAAGGTACTATATTGGGCAAAAACAAACTCGCTAAAAATTCAAAAATCGCAGAGAACAAAATTTACTACTGTATGCTGATACATGCTAAAAATGCTAAAAATCGCTGAACAAAAAATGTAATATATTGGGCTAAATGTTCGAAACCGAATTCAATTTATGATTATCAAAAAATCGCTGCAAAACGCAAAAAATGCTAAAAATTGCACTGGAAATCTTAATAAAAGTCACAAAAACTTCAAAAATCGCAGAGAACAAAATTTACTATGATAGGCTAAAAGTTTGAACCAGAATTTTTTTTTTACGAATGTCAAAAAATTTAACCGAAACGCGAAAACTCGAAAAAGCTCTAAGAATCGCATGAAAAATCACTAAAAATCCAAAAATCGCGGAGAACAAAGTTTACTAAGGCTAAAAGTTTGAAACCGAATTCCGTTTACGAATGTCAAAAAATCGTCGCAAAACTCTAAAAATCGATAAAAGCAAAATCACAGAGAACAAAAACTAATAGTGGACTAAACATTGTAACAGGAAGTGTTTCACGAATGCCAAAAAATTACCGCGGAGCACGAAAAAACACTAAATATCGCTAAAAATTAAAAAATTGCAGCGGTCAAAATTACTATATTAGGCTAAAAGTTAGAAACAGAATTCCTTTTACGAATGTAAAAAAATCGCCACGGTTCGTGAAAAAAGCGAGTTTAAAATCTCATTAAAAATTCAAAAATTGGGGAGGACAAAATTTACTGTATTAGTCTAAAGGTTTGAAACCGAATTCCTTTTAACAACGCCAAAAAATCGCTGCAAAACGAAAAAAAACTCTAAAAATCGCATAGAAAAATTCAAAAATCGCTGTACGAAATCCGAATAAACTTTATTGAAAACAGGACAAACTTTACTAGATTGAGCTAAAATTTTACAACCAGACTCCTTTTACTAGGGTAGAAAAATTGCCACAAACAAAACAAAACCAAAAAAAAAAAAGCTAGAAATGGCATAAAAATTGCTAAAAATTAAAAGCAAATTTACTACAGTTGGCAAAAACATTTTAAAAGGAATTATTTTCCGAATGTCAAAAAATTGGCGCGAAAAGACGCTAAAAATCGCATTGAAAATCGCGGAAGACAAAATGTAATATATTAAGCTAAATATTTGAAACCAAAATTTTATTATGAATGTGAAGAAATCGCCGCAAAACGCAAGAAAATGCTAAAATTGTATTGAAAATTGCAAAAAGTTCAAAAATCGCGGAGAACAAAATTTACTAAATTAGGTTAAAAGTTTTACAACGAATGTTTTTACGAATGTCAAAAAATTATAGTAGAACGTGGAAAAACACAACACCACATTCAAAATCGCATTACATACATCTAAAAATTCCAAAATCGCGGAGAACAAAATTTACTCTATTAGGCTAAAAGTTTGAAACATAATTAATTTCTTTAAGGAATATCAAACTAGTCAGATATGCCAATCCCAAAACTTGCTTATATCTCATACATGCTGTTAATACTTCCAAATTCGCTATCACACGGCCAAAAAAAAAAAAAAAAAATCAATATTTTTCGTCATTCTGTTATACGTCAGCTGCTTGCGAATCGTCGGGTTATATGGATGCGAACAGCCGATGCATACTAAACTACGAAATGCTCTTCTGGCCGGTACCGGCAGGAAAAGATCCTCCCTATTCTTTGGTTTTAAGATTTGAGCTAATTTTACTGAAAAAAACTAAGCTAAAATGCGTGGAACCCGATTACAGAAGAGTCATTACCAGTTCTCGTCAATATTGAATTTGAATGAGAATATCCCTAAATTAGACATATATAGTTGGCTTCATATATGGTAACGTATTTTTGTCTCCAAATTTAGCAATATTTCGCCAATTGTCGCCAAGCTTGGCGAAATACACCGCAAAAATATGTCCCCCCTTCCCTCTATTTACTGAAACTAAAATTATGAAAAAATGGGGGTAGTAGGAGTTTATTTAAACCTTGCAGGAAAACTATAGCGATATTCCTAGGTAACATAGTTTTTGAGAAAAACGCGTTTTTCTGTTGCACACAAACTTTACTTTTCGGGAGGTCAGTGGGGGAGTTGACGGGCGGTCGAGGTATCTATCGACGCAAAATCATCCAAGGATATTTGATAATGATTTTCGAAACAAAATCTCGGTAATTAGCCGAGATATTAATTAAGGTACTTGAAAAAAATCTTTATTTTTATAAATAGTGTAGGGTATCGTTCGAAAGATCTCGTAACTTCGAACTCAAAAATATATTTGTTTTAATTTTAGGTATTATATTTTCAAAGATATCGTCGAAAGTATACTGGAAAAATATGTCTCCCACCCCTCTTATTTTCGAATCTACTGAAACTAAAATTATGAAAAAAAAAATAGGTGTAGCAGGAGTTTATTACTTAATTACTAGTAATTTGAGTGTGAGTTATACTCGTACGTGACCGATTTATTTTTTACATCCCGTCATTTTCCTAATTTATTTATGACAATTGTGATTAGTATGTCAAAATATGCGTTTATCTTTTACTTAGGGAATATTTTCATAAGAAATTTCCGGTTTCTGGAAGTCTTCCGTGGCGCCAAATTCCGCGATGGGAGCAGATGATAATTTATTTGAATCATTTTTAAATAACAGCATACAAAATTTATGAACTATTTTATGAGCATATCATTTATCTCATCGTTAATTATAATGCTTCAATAATTGAATTTTAAAGTTCAAATCTCAGGGAATAGCATTTCATCTGTATTATTACGTAAATTGATTTCATCATTATTACTTATGTTCTATAAATTTTGAATTTTAGAAATACATATTTGTATGCTATATATTTCTTTTTCTTCTAGGCATGTTAACTAATTGTTATGCAGTTTATTTGCTTATCTGCAGGAAGTTAAAAATAAAATGAATTGTTAATAAATGGCTTTTAATCAATACTCAATAATATCCAAATAATAATCTTGTGATTTGTTTGATTATAGACTATATAATTTAACCCATTTGCATCAATAGAGCATATATGCGTGCATTTCAAGGATTTGTTTTTATTCAGAAATTCCGAGAGAAGAATTTTTACTAAGTAATCGAGAAACACCTATCATTAAATACAGGAAAAATAACTATGGATAATTTCTGGTATGAATTCGAAATTTCTGAATGAAAAAATAAATTCCTGAAATGCACGGATATATGTGCTAATGGTGCAAACGGGTTTGTAACATTTCAGGTGCACAATTACATGCATAGATTTTCCAGAATTCAAGTGGCATGGATGTCAGATAGGAATGCATACCGTATTGCTGCAATTCTAAATTAATTATAGTTAAATATATTAATTTAATTTATAAAATATAATAATGAAGTGAATTTATAACTTCAATAAGTTAACGCCTATTTTATCTTAACATTTTAGCCATTTAGATTTTCAATACTTAAAACACTCATGCCGTCAAATCATATCTTCGTGCCCTATAATAATAACTTATTTCTTTTCTATTTGAGATTATAGGTATTTTTCAAGACATTTATACTATCTTTGCCTGGAAATGTTTCGACTATTATAAGAAAATAAATAAATAAATAAACTTTATATGTGTTTACAATACATATACAAGTTAGTAAAACAGAAATGAGTTTTAATTTCAAACTCAACACTCTTTTAAATGAAATTTTGGAAAAAAAAATTATGAAATGAATTTTTTTAAATAATCATTTTGCTATTACGAATTTCTAAATATTATGGAAAATTTATAGCTTGAGATATCTAGAAAAGTTTGCTGTAACATAAGCAAACGATGCGTTCTCTCGATAGATTCAATTTATATTTAGCATATTGCCCAATCTATTTACCGATTTTCTAGAGCCAAATAATTAAAATAATGTCTGAATAATTGAAAATAAGAGAAGAAAATTAAACGAGAGGCTATAATCTAAGAACTATGAACCTATAAAAAATGTGGCATACAATAATTTCTTATTCACTAATTAATATGAAAAAAGAAAACTTATTAAGTTTTTCTCACAAAATTGTAACATTTTTCTTCCATAGTTCAAAGCTGCTAATTTTCATCTTAAATTACTTTTAACTAACTCATGATACAATATACGGCCAAAGGTCTGGCATTTTCGAATATAGGTGTTTTGTAGAATAACTAGAAAAATACTTAACGCATTCCTCTGTAATTTCAGGAGTATAAAGAACCTCATTTTTTTTTCAGCAGAGGTTTTATCACTAGGACAATTAGTGGACCAAAAACAAATTAAATCAGAAAAAATAATGTTTTCGATCACCCTGTAAAATAAAATGTTCGGAATGCCTGCAGCAAATGAGTGTATGGATATAATGCAGCATTTCTGTTTATTTGGGCAAGAAAGCTCGTATTTTCATGGAGATATAAAGAATTCATTAAAATATTTAAAACATTCCCTAATGTTTTTTGTTTGCAAGGGTCTTCAATTAAATTCAACGTCACTTTCAAGAAACTTGGCAAAGTGCAATAGAAACAACATACTGCATATAGAATGTAAATACATTAAATAGGGTAAAGGTGGGATAAAATGAGTAGTTTTCAAAGCTTATCTATTAAACATATATTATGCATTAACAAATAAGTTTTAACTTCATTATATGTTTCCAGATTTTCATTGGCAACATTTATACTCCTATAAACAAGTTTACAATTTAAATCTGGCAACATATACAACATTCTCTCTTTTTAGAAATGCTTATTTTTTCTGCTGTTCTCCTAAAAGCTTTCAAAAGAATAATATTCCCTTTGATTTTAAATTATTATTTGCCTTTTATTCGTCTATAAGAGATTCTTAACTCCAGTTTGTCAAAAACAGGTAAAAAAATATTTTGATTATTTCTTGTTTGATGAGTAATTTTTTTTTTTTTTTTTTTGCGATGGTTGGAAATGGGTATTATTTAGGCTTAAAATTTTACTTGAAATTTTACAAATATTAAGAAATAAAAATGATTTCAAATGGATTTTGGTGTAAAATATTTAATACGTATATATTTACTTTAAATTGTTTTACTTCTTGGAAAAGAAAGTAATATTATAATTTGAATTAGTTCTCCTTGAATAAGTGTATGTGTTAATCTCATTCATTGAAAGTGAGTAGAGAGAAAATGAGCGTCCGACCCCAGGAGGAGGGCTGAGGGCACGGAGGAAGGAGGAGGGCTGCCCTCCTCCCGAAGTGCCCTCCTCCTCCCGAAGTGTAGCACCTGCCCTCCTCTCGAAGTGCCCTCCTCCACCACCTAAGTTAAGGGGATTAATTAAGGATTAGTGTTAATTAATTTTAATTGGAGAACTTAGAAATTTTTCGAAGCAAATTTTTTTTTCAACGAGAGTAGGGTATTCCAAATATATGTTAGAGTATATTTGAGGAGAAATTTAAAAGTCAATAAGGGTTTAATTAAAAAGGGTCATTAATTAATTTTAATTGGTGAACTTAGACATTTTTGTAAGATTTTTTTTTTTCGCGGAGAAATATCTATTACAGTACAAGGTGAATTTTAAAGAATTACAAATTTAATTAATTTTAATTGGGGAACTTGGAATTTTTTCGAAGCATTTTTTTTTTTTTTTTTAACTAGAGTAGTCCATTTGATTTACATGTTAGAGTATATTTGAGGGTGAATGAATAATTAAAAATATTCATTAATTTTAATAGGAGAACTTAGAAATTTTTATGATTTTTAGTTTTAAAAATTGCCAAAAAATAGAATTTTTAGAGTTAAAAGTCGCCAAAAGTAGGATTTTCAACTGAAAGTAATCTAAGATATAAACTCTCAACTAAAATGAATTTTGCCTTAAGGTGTGTGCTTTTGGCTAGAAGTGACATAGAGTCAAAACTTCCTGGTCCCAGGAATCACCACGGGGGTTATAGTAAAAAATACAGGATCCCGTATGAATTATACTGCACTAAATTTAATAGCTCGCCCCCTCTCCCCTCCCTTTTTTTACCCAGAGGAGCCCTTCGATAGCCTAACTTCAAAAAATACTTCAAAAAATACAACTCACTTCAAAAAATACAGAGTGCTACAAAACGAAGAATTTTAACGTATATATAAAATAAACAAGAATGAAAAATCATGCGTAGCGACATAATTCATGAATCACTTTCCAACATCATTGAAATGTTATGTGAACAAAATATAATTTTAACAACTAGTGCGTAGTTAATTAAAATAGTGAACAGATCCCCTTTTAAATAAAAAGGAACCCTTCACAAAAATCCATATATAGACCCTTCATAAAATCAGATAATTTACACTTTACTCTGTTTTTTTTCAATTCACGTTAGGCTAAAAGTAAAGCTTACACATCGATAGGTTCAAAATATTGAAATCCTTCAAAAGAAACTAGAAAAAGCTAAAGATTTAAGCCCTGCTCATAAAATAATGCGACTACCCAGCGGCCTTCACAAATAATATAACCTTATTCGAATCTCAGAGCCCTTCACAAAATAAATCCAATAGATTCATATTATATTACAACGACAGAAATACTAGGGATATTGACCTTTCATGAAAATGGAAGGTCCACTGTTTGAATGAAAAGGCCTCCCTTCACAATATACCCTGTAAAAATATTATGATTCCACAGATATTTTAAGAAATAGACTGCTATTCTCAAATGAATACGAATTCAGGCAATGTAGAAATAGGTTTTACACGAATACATTTTTAGTAGAATAGATAAATTAATACATGATTTTTCTATGTATTATTTCGTAATACATAGCACATGTACCTTGTTTTACGAAATAATAGAAAAATCATATATTAATTTATCTATATATATATTTTACAAATCAATTAAAGCTAAAATGTTAATTGCAATTAGCAATTGCTTCATTTATGACCTAGTCACGTGATCTCTGACGTCATTGGTGACGTATTGAATGATACCACATGGTCACGTGATATCACTTAAACAGTGACGTCACATGTCACGTGATCAAGTCTTATCAGTGATTATATTAGCTGATAAGGCCCTGAACAAGCATTCACTTTTCTCAGAGCCTTGGTGTGAGACGGTTGGGTGCTTAGCTAGCTGGCGTGTTAGGTAAGAATAGTATTTGTATGGATATTTTTTTAATATGACTTTAAATTAATTTGATACTTACTATGTACAACGATATGAATATGTTTTGAATATTAGAACTAAAAAAATAATACTTTGAAATAATAGACTTACTAAACAGTAAAATTTAAAGCTATGTAGATAAATTTCCTAAAACTAAGTTGAAATGAAAATGGTAAAAGTTTAGTCAGTCTCAAGTTAGTGTTTATCATATTAAATCTACAAAAGAAATTTTTAAGTGGGAATACTAATAATCCAAGTTACCATATAGATATTACAAGTTAGTAGATTCATAAACTAATGAGAATGTATATAATTTTAATAAACTATGCTGATTTCTGCAGATATTTAAGAAAACACAAGTGAGTTTTCATGGGAAATGTACATATAGTTTACCAATTTACTTCGCAGCTTTATCTTACTATAGGCAATGGTCTAAATCAAGTTAGAACATATACCTTGGAAATCATATTCATGCGACTAAATAACCTGGGGCTCACTCAGCCCAGTAGTTAGCGTGATGGGTATAAAATACCTGGGGCTTAATCAGCCCAGTAGTTAGCGTGTTGACTATATAATAAGCGGGGGCTCACTTAACCCTGTAAGCGTGGTGGGTATAAAATAGCCTGGGGCTCACTCAGCCCAGTAGTTAGCGTGGTGGGTATAAAATACCTGGGGCTTAATCAGCCCAGTAGTTAGCGTGTTGACTATATAATAAGCGGGGGCTCACTTAGCCCTGTAAGCGTGGTGGGTATAAAATAGCCTGGGGCTCACTCAGCCCAGTAGTAAACGTGGTGACTATAAAATAAGCGGGAGGCTCACTTAGCCCTGGGGTTATCGTAGTAGCTATAAAATAAGCGGGGACACACTAAGCCCAGTAAACGTGGTGGGTAGAAAATAGCCTGGGGCTCACTCAGCCCATTAGTTAGCATAGTGGGTATAAAATAGCCTGGGGCTCACTCAGCCCAGTAGTAAATGTGGTGACTATAAAATAAGCGGGAGGCTCACTTAGCCCTGGGGTTATCGTAGTAGCTATAAAATAGCCTGGGGCTCACTCAGCCTAATACTTAGCATGGTGACTATAAAATAAGCGGTGGCTCACTTAGCCCTGTGGTTAGTATGGTGGCTATAAAATAAGCGGGGGTTCACTAGGCCCAAAAGTTAGCGTGGTGGGTATAAGTTAGCCTGGGGCTCACTAAGCCCAATAGTTAGCGTGGTGGATATAAATTAGCCTGGGGCTTACTAAGCCCAATAGTCAGCGTGGTGACTATAAAATAAGTTCGAAACTTGTGCGGTTTAGACGATGGGATTTCGAGTATTCAGAAAAGTCGAAAAATCATGATGGTGCTCCATATCCTTATAAATATTATGTGTTTGAATATGATAAGTTAAGGAATCTATATCCATAAAGAGTATAACTGCACGATCTTTGTATGTTTTCTTTATAAAATTGTAATGAAAATCATACATAACTAATTTAGATAATTCTAAAATTGTGAATCCAACATAAATAGGTCGATTCATTAAGATACAAGTATTAAGCTTTTCTACAGCAGCCAAGCCTTCATCATATGTCTTGAATGATTTAAAAGTAGGCGAAGCTACTAATTTTTTTTTAATACATTTCCAGTATGAATTATTAAATCTAATTCACTTATTTCAAATTCTTAACGATAGTCACATAGCATTGGAAAGTGTTTCATAAAGTATACCATGACTCATGATTTTTCCTTCATATTTATTTATTGTCACTTATTGTAGATCCTATTTTATAATTTACGTTAAAATTTTTCATTCATTCCTATCATTTTCTGGGTACTCTGTATATATTTTTTAGGTGTGTATTGTTAGTCTAAATTTTATCGAAGGTATTTCTGTGATAATATAGGTGAGGTAGCGCATTGTGTAATACAGTGTAATACTGTATAATTAATGTGTATTTTAACTATAATCTCTGTTTTAACAAGACTTGTATCGAATTAGATTCATTAACCTATTTAATTAAAACCAATCTCCAATCGCAATAATTCTTAAGGGTATCTCTTAATTACTATTTTTAATTTTATTTCTTAGTTATTATTTTTTATTGGATACTTAATAAAGCATATATAACGAATCGAGTTGAATGTTTAGGAATAAATTGTGCATTCTTAAGTCATTTCGAAACAGGCTCCTTCAAACAGACCCCTTCACGAAACTTTTAACCCTAAAACAGGACACTTCACACAACGTTTCGTATTAACAATAGGCCTTTCACAAACATACTAATGTATATACTTTTAATAGGATTTTAAAATGTTAAACGATATAAATATTAGATCTAAATATAAATCTTTTTTTTTTTACATTCAGTGAATAATTCTAGTCTAAAAATAATCTTGCTCACGCATATGAATTGTATATAGGAGCTTGTATAATATAAAAATAAATTTCATATATCGTCCCATCATGCTGTGTGACTCATCGCATAAATTGTTAGTATGTATTTTTAAAATAATTATTTTTAAAATAAATTAGAGGAAACATGCAATAATACCTATTCTTTTTTGCTTACCTATTCCTTTTTGCCTACCATACATATTGAAAAAATACATTAATTTTATATCTATTCATATATTATAACTTTAAACATATAAAGTAAGGATACTTACCTAGATCTTACAACCAACTCATACACTTGCTTTTGGGAGAAATAAATTGAAATGTATTCTTATCAGTAAATCTTATATAGAATGTTATCGCAATCAGTCACGTGATGTTACTAATCTATAGATTAACAATAAGATAATGAACTTGTACTGAAATCATTTCTAGTCTAGTTGCTATACAAGTAGCACGCATGTTTTTTCATGCTGTAGTCATATATTGAAGACGGGATTGCAAGTTTGTGAATAAGGTAAGATTAATTTATGTATATATTTTTAAATGTTAAACGATATACATATTAGATCTAAAAATAAATCATTTTTACATTCAACGATTAATTCTAGTCAAAATTCACGCATTTCAAGCCTGTTGGTTAAATATAACATACATTAATAAGATTCGTTGATGATTCATTTTCTCATATAGGCAATAGTAGCAATCATTTCACATACTACAAGTGTAAAGTATGCAAAATTTATGATTCTGCTTTATAATACCTATTCATTCTGTATTCTACCCTATGATTTATCCATGACGTCACGATATCCCGTAATTTTAAGAGATAAGCGAACACGTTATACCGTTTAGTTGTTGTAAGGCATGCATGCAGTCGAATTTGGATGAAGTCCACAGTACATTAGGGTTTAAATATTTAGGTAAGATAACTTTTTTTTCAATATTAAAAACAAATTTTTTTTAAATAATACCCTAACTATTTAGTACAATATATATTTTATAAAAACAAAGCTTAGTTATTATATTCATTCCTCAAAAGAAATTTTTAAGTTAAAATACTAAAAACACAATTTAGTATAATTTTTCTATACAAAAAAAGCATAGACTAATGTAATTTTAAAATATTTAAAGTTTAATTCATATATCTTATAGGGGACCCTGTATTTTTTTTACCATAACATGCGTCAAATTCATTTAAACACAGGTACATTTAAACAGGTTCAAATTCATTTAAACATCTGTTTGCCTCAAAATTCTTAAGGGTATCGCTTAATGACTGGTTCTTATTTTTCATTGAAGCATTTTAAAACTTAACAGATTAATAATTATATAGGACTACACGAAATAATTCGCATACATTGACGGTTTTAAATAGCTCATTTACCTACAAAAAATGTGTCAGAAATTACGAGTCTCAGGTATTTCTTATCGTGAGTGATTCACCGTGTCAAAACAAGATCTTCGCTTATCTGATAATATGACTCATTATGATTCAGCGATATGCATGTTGAAGGAGTAACACTCAAATCTTAGTTGCAGTTATAAATATGTATTTTAAAGCATAATCATTCGAAAATTCAATTATTTTTCATGAAACGATCTACCCTATTTTACAGACTTGTATGATAAATTTGGTGAAATATGTACTTTTTTCTAAAACCTATATTTTGAACGTTATACTAAAAATGTATTCGTGTAAAACCTATTTCTACATTGCCTGAATTCGTATTCATTTGAGAATAGCAGTCTATTTCTTAAAATATCTGTGGAATCATAATATTTTTACAGGGTATATTGTGAAGGGAGGCCTTTTCATTCAAACAGTGGACCTTCCATTTTCATGAAAGGTCAATATCCCTAGTATTTCTGTCGTTGTAATATAATATGAATCTATTGGATTTATTTTGTGAAGGGCTCTGAGATTCGAATAAGGTTATATTATTTGTGAAGGCCGCTGGGTAGTCGCATTATTTTATGAGCAGGGCTTAAATCTTTAGCTTTTTCTAGTTTCTTTTGAAGGATTTCAATATTTTGAACCTATCGATGTGTAAGCTTTACTTTTAGCCGAACTTGAATTGAAAAAAAACAGGGTAAAGTGTAAATTATCTGATTTAATGAAGGCTCCTTATATGGATTTTTGTGAAGGGTTCCTTTTTATTTAAAAGGGGATCTGTTCACTATTTTAATTAACTACGCACTAGCTGTTAAAATTATATTTTGTTCACATAACATTTCAATGATGTTGGAAAGTGATTCATGAATTATGTCGCTACGCATGATTTTTCATTCTTGTTTATTTTATATATACGTTAAAATTCTTCGTTTTGTAGCACTCTGTATTTTTTGAAGTGTGTATTGTTAGGCTATCGAAGGGCTCCTCTGGGTAAAAAAGGGAGGGGAGAGGGGGCGAGCTATTAAATTTAGTGCAGTATAATTCATACGGGATCCTGTATTTTTTACTATAACCCCCGTGGTGATTCCTGGGACCAGGAAGTTTTGACTCTAGGTCACTTCTAGCCAAAAGCACACACCTTAAGGCAAAATTCATTTTAGTTGAGAGTTTATATCTTAGATTACTTTCAGTTGAAAATCCTACTTTTGGCGACTTTTAACTCTAAAAATTCTATTTTTTGGCAATTTTTAAAATTAAAAATTATAAAAATTTCTAAGTTCTCCAATTAAAATTAATGAATATTTTTAATTATTCATTCACCCTCAAATATACTCTAACATGTATATCAAATGGACTACGATAGTTAAAAAAAAAAAAAAAAATGCTTCGAAAAAATTCTAAGTTCTCCAATTAAAATTAATGAATATTTTTAATTATTCATTCACCCTCAAATATACTCTAACATGTATATCAAATGGACTACTCTAGTTAAAAAAAAATGCTTCGAAAAAATTCCAAGTTCCCCAATTAAAATTAATTAAATTTGTAATTCTTTAAAATTCACCTTCTACTGTAATAGATATTTCTCCGCGAAAAAAAAAAATCTTACTGTACGATTGTAAGTATAAAAGACTGCGCTAGATGGCAGCACCAAAGAACTTTCAAAGAGACTATGCTTATTCCATCTTTACGTCAGACATTTAAATAAATTAAAAAACATTCTATAGGACTATAAAACTATTCATAAAACTCTTATTATTATTATGTTTTAAATATACTGTTATTATTATTACTGTTAGATATGTTATTAATTCTCTTTCATTCTTTTTTTTATTAGATTTTTGTATTTAGTGCGAGCCTGTGATTCTGCAGGACAGTCATGTAAACATTCTATTTGATTCGATGGTGTTATTCTGAACGTAAAGGTTCTATTCTGTTTTAGATTCTTAATTCAAAGAGTGTAGTAATTTAATTCAATTCAAAATCGTATTCTGTTATTAAAATGTGAAAAAATATCAACTTCTCAAGTTTTACTCAATTTGAAATTAAGTCTCCATTCTTCGAGTAAATATGAAAATTACAGAATTGATTGCCTCTATTCTACAAATTTAATATCATTCCTTCTTTGAAAATTGATGCTGTTTTTTAGAGCAATTCTTGTTCAAGTGATTTAATCCGTGCGTGGAATCAACGATTTCAGTGTTGATAGGTTAAAATCTTAAAGTCATGGAATATCTGCAATATGATTCTACATAATATTAAAGTCAATGCAATTCGTACGAGAGATTCATTCTGGAGTCGAACCACCCGACACAAATCAAAAGGTACGTAGATATTTATTATTTATTTTATTCAGTAATTAAATTTTCAAAAATAGTCTAAATCTTTTAATTTCGAATCTATACATAGTTTGGTCCGTCGAGCCGGAGTTCGGCTGGTGATTAATCCATTACATCTTATTCAAAATTATAATAATGACGAAAACGAAAGCGGAAATCGCTTCGGAATCCAAATTTAATTTTACCGTAAAAGAAATAAAAAGATATAGGGATCAGGTATCAGATGCGATTGAAAAAGATAATTTGCAGTTATTGGAGAAATTGAAATCGGAACTTAGTATCTTAGAAAGTGATTTAAAAAAATTATATTTTGGTATAGCTGAAGAAACAATTGAAACTCTTTACGATTCATTTACTTCTGCTAAAGACTTAGTTGTAGAAGATATAGTGAAAATTGATCAGTTTATTGCAACTAAGAACGAAAGTAAAAAAAACCGATGTGATGCAGATGAGAATAGTTCTATTAGGGAAAATTCAATAAAATTACCTAAATTCCAATTGCCCATATTTTATGGTGATATGAGTCACTGGATTACATTTAAAGAGACATTTTTGACTTCGATTCATAAAAATGAAGCTCTTTCCGATCAGTTAAAATTTTCGTATTTAATTGCGAGCGTCAAAAATTATCCTGCTAAATTAATTTCAGGATTTTCTATTTCAGGGGAGAATTATAAACAAGCATGGGAAACTCTAGTTAACAGATATGATAACCGTAGAAATTTAGCATATTCGCTATTGTCAAAATTTATTAATGCTAAACCATTAAAATCGCCCACGCAGAAAACAATTCTAGAGTTACTGGATAATTGCAATGAAGTGATTAGAAATTTGAAATCTCTAAAATTTGAATTTAACGAATTTGTTGATTTAATTTTGGTTTATATTGTTCAAACTAAATTCGATGACTCATTAAGAAAACAATGGGAATTATCATTAAATAAGGATATTTTTCCAACATATGATATGTTAGTGACATTTTTAGAAAGACATGCACGCAGTTTGCAAGGTTGTAATGCTGAATTTATTAAGTATGAAACTAAACCTAATTATAAATTTGATTTTAAATCTCAAAAAGGTCCAAAGAAATCTCTTTCAAATGCAGTTGTCATGGACAATGGGAACAAATCTTTAAAGCCCTTATGTCCAAAATGCAATGAAGGGCATGCACTTTTTAAATGCCCAGAAATTCAAAATTTAACAGTTGATCAACGATGGCAGTTAGTAAAAGCAAAAAAACTATGTACGAACTGTTTAAGAGCTAATCATTTTGTTGCTAATTGTCTGATTAGCACTACTTGTAAATATTATAAGGCTAAGCATCATTCAATTCTGCATCACGAACAGTCTAATTCTGCATCACAGAATTCTTTTAGACCGCAAGAGCGGGTTACAAATCAAAATAGCGGAAGTAATTCAAATGCACAAGTGGATGAATCCAATTGTTTAAGCAGTCAAACTTTGACTGAAAATTCCCAAACATTACTGGCTACTGCCATTATACATGTAAAATCCAAAACAGGAAAATTTATTCCTTGTAGGGCTATAATTGACAGCGCTTCTCAAAAGAGTTTGATTTTAAAATCGTGTTGTAGAAAGCTAGGCCTTCCTTTGAGATCTACAATTCATAAAATATCAGGAATAAACAATTTGGTCGCAGAGACAGCTCTTCAGGAAGTTTCTTTAACATTTTCTCCGCATTTTAATAACGAAACTTTTCAGTTAGATGCTTTAGTTGTTAATCAGATTACAACAAATTTGCCGAACTTTCTGATTACTAATAAGTATTGGCCTCATATTGAAGGATTAAATCTGGCGGATCCCAATTTCCATGTGTCCGATTCCATTGATGTACTCATAGGTGCAGATTTGTTTGCTAACATAATAATCGGAGAGTCCATTCTAGGTCCTAAGGGAACACCGAGTGCTGTTAATACGAAACTGGGTTGGATATTATCTGGAGTAATTTATTCGAATCATTCTAATCATAATTCTTCTGTTAGTTGTCATGTTACGACGCAAATAAATTCTCAATTGCAAAAATTTTGGGAACTCGAATCAATTCCTAGTTATGATCCAGTTTCACTAGTAGAAGATAATTATATAAAAACAGTATCACGCACGAAATCAGGAAGATATATCGTGGATCTTCCATTTAAATCTAAACCTGTTCTCGGAAATTCTAAATGTCAAGCTTTAAAGCGTTTCAATTCCTTAGAAAATAAACTTCCAGGAAATTCCGTATTTAAGGAACAATATTCGTCATTCATGAAAGAGTATATTGATTTGGGACACATGGAACTCGTTCCAGCCGCAGAAATTTCAAATCCAGATCATTTTTATCTTCCTCACCACGGGGTAATAAAAGAGGATAGTTGTACAACTCGACTTCGGGTAGTATTCGATGCATCCGCAATTGGTTCAGAAGGTCGCTCGTTAAATGATTATTTGGAGATAGGGCCGAAATTACAACCAGATATTTTTCAGTTATTATTAAAATTCAGAATGCATCCAATAGGCTTTAGTGCGGACATCGAAAAAATGTTCAGGCAAATTCTTATCAATCCAAAACATGTAGATTATCAACGTATTTTATGGCGGTTCGATCCTAAAGAAAACATTCAAACCTATCGGTTGTTAACAGTAACCTATGGCACTGCTTGTGCGCCATTTTTGGCAATTAGAACTTTAAATCAGTTAGCAATAGATAACGAACAAACTTTTGAAAATGCTTCTAAAATTATTCGCGACAATATCTACGTCAATGATTTGTTGTCGGGTTCAGATTCCAAAGAAAATGCTCAATCGTTAATTACGGAACTCATTAATGTCATGAAAGGCGGAGGTTTTAATTTACGAAAGTGGACTTCAAATAATCCTGAAGTACTCGCTCATTTACCAGATGAACTTAAAGCTTCAGCTCAGACTGTAATCAAAGAAGATGAAGCTGTTAAAATTCTGGGCTTATTCTGGGATTCATCTAATGATATGCTCAAAGTAAAACTTAGTAAATTCAAAGACATTAAAACTAAACGAGATCTTCTATCCGTGATCTCCACAATTTTCGATCCTTTAGGTTTCCTCTCCCCTATAACTATCAGCTTGAAAATCATGATACAAAACCTCTGGAAGGAAAAAATCTCTTTGGATGAGGAAATCCCAAATTCAATTTTAATAAGTTGGAATCAATTTTTGTCAGAAATTCATTATTTAGAAAATATTGAAATTCCCCGCTATACTAATTCATACCGTGACAAGGAGTGTGAAATTCAGTTACATGGGTATTGTGATGGTTCCGGAAAAGCTTACGCTGCTGTCGCTTACTTACGGGTTATAACTCCTAACGAAATATTTGTGAATTTACTGGCTGCTAAAACAAAATTAAATCCCATAAAGCAACAAACTCTGCCACGCATCGAACTTTGTGCAGCTCTGTTATTAGCAAAATTTTGCTCAACTATCGTCGATACTTTATCCACGAGCATAAATAGTGTATTTTTATGGTCAGATTCGCAAATTGTGCTCTGCTGGCTAAAATCGCCTCCTTTGAAAGGTAATCAGTTCGTACTAAATAGAGTACGTCAAGTGCAAACATTATTGCCTTCAGCCGAATGGAACCATGTTCCAGGAACGCTAAATCCCGCAGATGTAGCCTCTAGGGGTATTCCACCGAGAAAACTCCTTAATCATAAGATGTGGTGGCATGGGCCTCCATGGCTGTCGTCAAAAGAGCCAATTCCAATCCCCTTATACAGTCCTATCGTTGAATTAGATCAAAAAGCTAACTCTGTCAGTAACATAACAAAAATAAATGTTTTACCAGACTTTATTCTAAAATTCTCAAGCTTTAATAGATTAGTACGCGTAATAGGATGGTGTTTGCGATTTATTCATAATGCAAGACAGAATTCTACAAGAAAGATCGGAAATCTAAGTGCACAAGAAATATCTAGTTCTATCATTTCTATAGTGAGATTAATTCAAAATTATGAATTTCATGCAGAAATTAAATTCTTAAAAGAAAATAAATCATTGCCAAGCAATAGCAAATTGCTATCGTTAAATGTCTCCTTAGATTCAGCTGACATATTAAGAGTGGGTGGTCGTTTATCGCAACATGAATCATTCAGTTTTGACAGAAAGTATCCTATTCTTCTTCCTAAAAACAGTCTTTTTACAAAATTGTTAATAAAGGATATACACGAAAGAAATTTACATGCAGGTACACAGTTAGTGCTTTCTACAATTCGCCAGAACTACTGGTTTGCAGATGGTCGTTCGACAGTCCGACAAGAGCTCCATAAATGTGTACTTTGTAAACGCCTTAAGGCACAAGCCTGCCAACAAATGATGGGAAACCTTCCCGTTGAAAGAATTACTCCAATTCGTTCATTTCTGAAGGTGGGCTTAGACTTTGCTGGTCCTTTTTTGACCAAACCAAATATGCCAAGAACAAAAATCAAGCTAAAATCTTATATCGCAGTTTTCGTTTGCATGTGCACAAAAGCGGTTCATCTCGAACTTGTATCTGACTTATCTGTACAAGCCTTGCTAGCAGCATTCAAACGCTTCATCGCACGCAGAGGTTTGCCCTCCGACATCTTTTCTGATAATGCCAAAAATTTTATTGGTCTGTCCAATCAATTAAAACAGCTTTTTAAATACTTGAGGGAAAAAGACTTTCAAGAATTTCTCTCCACCCAAAAAATTAATTGGAATTTCATACCTCCATATACACCACACTTTGGTGGTCTATGGGAAGCAGCTGTGAAACTAACTAAAACTCATCTTGTGAGAGCTTGTAAATCAAGCGTACTCAATTTTGAAGAGCTCACTACTTTACTTTGCCAGATAGAAAGCTGCATAAATTCCAGACCATTAACGCCTATGTCTTCCGATCCTTCTGATCCTCGTGCTTTAACGCCGGGTCATTTTCTAATTGGAGCACCTCTTCTTGATATTCCAGAATCCTCAAATCATCCAAAAATATCTTTAAATGCTCGCTGGCGTTTAATAGAGAAAGCAAAAAATCAATTTTGGGACAGGTGGTCCAGCGAATATTTGCAACATCTTCAACAACGTCCAAAATGGACTACTCCACGTGCAAATCTTCGAGAAGGTGATTTGGTAATAGTTCACGAACGTTTACAGCCCATGAAATGGAAATTGGGTCGGATTCTAAAGACTTATCCTGGAACAGATAATCTGGTGCGTGTCGTTTTGATTAAGACAGTTGACGGTGACATCAAGCGTCCTATATCCAAGGTGTCCCCTCTCCTGCCGGGGGCGGAGGATGTACGATTGTAAGTATAAAAGACTGCGCTAGATGGCAGCACCAAAGAACTTTCAAAGAGACTATGCTTATTCCATCTTTACGTCAGACATTTAAATAAATTAAAAAACATTCTATAGGACTATAAAACTATTCATAAAACTCTTATTATTATTATGTTTTAAATATACTGTTATTATTATTACTGTTAGATATGTTATTAATTCTCTTTCATTCTTTTTTTTATTAGATTTTTGTATTTAGTGCGAGCCTGTGATTCTGCAGGACAGTCATGTAAACATTCTATTTGATTCGATGGTGTTATTCTGAACGTAAAGGTTCTATTCTGTTTTAGATTCTTAATTCAAAGAGTGTAGTAATTTAATTCAATTCAAAGTCGTATTCTGTTATTAAAATGTGAAAAAATATCAACTTCTCAAGTTTTACTCAATTTGAAATTAAGTCTCCATTCTTCGAGTAAATATGAAAATTACAGAATTGATTGCCTCTATTCTACAAATTTAATATCATTCCTTCTTTGAAAATTGATGCTGTTTTTTAGAGCAATTCTTGTTCAAGTGATTTAATCCGTGCGTGGAATCAACGATTTCAGTGTTGATAGGTTAAAATCTTAAAGTCATGGAATATCTGCAATATGATTCTACATAATATTAAAGTGCAATTCGTCCGAGAGATTCATTCTGGAGTCGAACCACCCGATACAAATCAAAAGGTACGTAGATATTTATTATTTATTTTATTCAGTAATTAAATTTTCAAAAATAGTCTAAATCTTTTAATTTCGAATCTATACACTTACAAAAATGTCTAAGTTCACCAATTAAAATTAATTAATGACCCTTTTTAATTAAACCCTTATTGACTTTTAAATTTCTCCTCAAATATACTCTAACATATATTTGGAATACCCTATTCTCGTTGAAAAAAAAATTTGCTTCGAAAAATTTCTAAGTTCTCCAATTAAAATTAATTAACACTAATCCTTAATTAATCCCCTTATCTTAGGTGGTGGAGGAGGGCACTTCGAGAGGAGGGCAGGTGCTATACTTCGGGAGGAGGAGGTGGGCACTTCGGGAGGAGGGCAGCCCTCCTCCCTCCTCCGTGCCCTCAGCCCTCCTCCTGGGGTCGGACGCTCATTTTCTCTCTACTAAAGTGTGTTTGTTTGTATTTCACAATTATAATACATCAAATTTTGAGTTAAAACGTACAAACCAAACACGTAAAACAACTAAAAAAAACAATTCCTCTAATATTTGATGCTCATGCACCTGGCATACAAAATGATAAACGAAGCAACCAACAATGAAATAATCATGCTTTGTCTTCTAACAAGCACAAGTCATACCCAACTTTGTACACTGCTGTCCAAAAATTAAGGGGCAGTGACCGGACGCTTTCGGTTTTTACACGGTTTGTCGTCTACTGAAATTTTTGTCAAATTGTTCTTGAAATTAGAGGATGTAAAGCACATGTTTGACTTCAATAACAGTAGAAACAGTATACAGCAATTAAAACATTACTATACTAAATATTTGATCCCATATAATCCGATGGGATTTCCCCCCGAATTTGTCAGTTAGCTCGCTGTATTTCTGGCATCTTTCTGAGTTTTAACGATATTTCGCTGATCTTTTTATACGAGTTACTCTATAGAATTGACTACCAAATCATGAAAAAAAAAATCTTTGGTACAGTTCGCGCGTGCGCAGTTATAAAATATTTCATACAAATGACCATATCTCATCAAATATTCAATACATTATTTTTTTAATTGTAGTATACTGTTTCTACTGTTCTTGAAGTCAAACATATGCTCCACATCCTTGAATTTCAAGAACAATTTGTCAAGAATTTCAGTAGATATTCGACAAACCGTGTAAAAAGCGAAAACGTCCGGTTACTACTGCCCCTTGATTTTTGGACAGTAGTGTTATGAAGGAGATTTAACTTCATATATTTAGAATGCAATTTATATGTTAAATCACCCCCTCCCCCACAACTTTAAAGTATGTGGTTCCTGTTTAACTTGAAATTTAATTGTCTGGTTACAAAATTATTTATTCTCAGTTCCGTTGCCTAAAATGTAAGCTCTCATTTTATTTCGCTCGTTAAAATCTTCTGACCACATTTTCATCTACTTTAAAAAAAAAAAAAAAAAGAAAAGAAACAGCTTTGTGCCTAGCAACAGTTAGAAATCTTTGTTCACAGGTGCACTTTACATCTGTATTTTAACGGATCATCATCTGATATCATTTCTCAGGGCATATAAAAATTATTTCGTCTTATTATTATTCCCATGGCCTTTTACTTGCCATATATGGTATGCCGGCGCCTGTTTGGGATAATTTTAGCTCATATCTTCCTGTTCTAGATAGTAACCTTTTAGGGTGGGTTCCCTCAAAAATTTACCGGGTCCCATTATGCGGTTTTAATCGGACTGGCGTTAAAAATTCAAAATTCCTCTCTGACGTAATCCCATTCACTTAATACTAATGGATAAAAACCACGTGTCTCCTCGCTGTATTGTATCGCCAGAAATAGATATTTTTGGCTAATTTTATTGCTATTGTTTCGCCAATGCTTCATACGAGTTGAGAAAGTTGTAACAGCTCTCGACAGAGATTCAGCTCTTGCCCTGTGTAAGAAGAAGATGTAAAATTGATTTGCCTCCTCTCTAGCCACCGGCGATTGTTAGCCGGCCTTGTATTGCGATCTCCAACGAACCTGGATTCTACACAAATAAACGTCTATGTATGTGCAATCTTGGACTCCTTTCATATGGTATTTTACAATCACGGCTCTGAGTATTTCTTAATTCCTACTTAAAAATTCTCAACGAAATATTATAATTCCTGGGAGAACAAAATAACTATCATAAGTGTACATTGGGATTTCGTCTCACTGAAGCAGTCCTGGAGGAAAATTCTGAAGACTTGGTACGAAGATAGCTGTCTTCAGAAAATATCCAAAGCTGTTAAAGCTTTGTAGGGTAAGCATGTCATGAAATGTTTTAAAAGATCTGTCCTTTAAAATGTTGACAAAAGTGTTGTTGAACACAGTAATATAACTGAGAGAGACACGAAGGCATGTAAGAAATTGTTTTATATCAAGTGCAATAGACAATCGTCCTGAACAGGAATCCACTTCAAGTGGTTTTTTCACATTAGTCATTTCTTCTCCTTAGAAGAATCTGAAATATACCATCCTTCAAACAAAACCCAGTTATCGCCTAAATTAAACGGAATAAATGAGCATTGGAAAATGCTATGCAAAAAAGAAAGCTATTTCGATATAAGACTGAAGAAGTTATTACTAAATCTGATGTAGTAGAATTCATTCTACAAATTTAGAAATACTATGGTAGGGTGAAGATGTTTATTAGCAAACTCGGGATAGATCTTGGAGAGCATTTCACTACTTTTAAATGAATGGGATGCGTTTCGTCTATATCTATTGAGCATAGGCATAATTTCGTAGCGAAAATCGAGTAATTTCAAACGCAAAATATTTAGAAAAAAAATAATCAATCAAATATGTTCCATTCTGTTCAATAACTTTCTGCCACCTCTCCACGAGCTTCATTATCCCTCTTTCACAGAAATACTGCGATTTTTGAGAAAATAAGTCATCCAAGTGGTTTTTGAGAACGTTCAGGGATCTGAAGTTCTTGTGATTCAAATTGTTCAATAGTGCCCGGAACAAGTGAGAATCCGAAGGTGAAAGATCCGGACTATACGGTGGGTGCATCAAAACATCCCATCCCAGCCGCAAGAATTTTTCCCGGATCATCAAAGAAATGTGCGGTCTGGCGTTGTCGTAGTGGAACACAACGCCCTTTCAGTTCGCCGATTCGGGCTGCTTCTGGTTCATTGCTCGCTTAAATTTGACCAGTTGTAAACAGTACTTCGCCAAATCAATCGTTTGGTTGGGTGGTAGAAGCTCATAATACACGATTCCCTTCCAATCCCACCAGATACAGTACATGATTTTCTTCGGGTGTAATCCAGCCTTTGCGACCGTCTGAACAGTCTGTTCGAGCTTTGACGATGTTCTCATTCGACTGACATTATTGTAAACAATCCATGTTTCATCACCATTGATCCACCGCTTCAAAAAGGGTTCGTTTTTATGGCATTTGAGCAGCGAATAACAATAACTTCAGTTCCCTGGACGTCATCCAAAATCACTTGGATGGTTTCTTTGCACAAAAATCTCAGTATTTCTATGAAAGAGTGATAATGAAGCTCGTAGAGAAATGGCAGAAAGTTACACAACAGAATGGAACATATTTGATTCATTAAAATTGTTTTTTTTCCATAAAAATTTTGCGTTTGAAATGTACTCGATTTTCGCTAAGGAAATATGCATAGACCCAATACTTAGTATGAATACAAGAAAAAACTACACCAACGTCAGTTTGCAGTTAAAATTTGCTTAAGATTTTGAGAGGCATTTGGGCCTTCGTAGTATAAGCAGGGAAAATATCAATCAAGATATTTGTTGAGAAGATTACAGTCATGCATGTAGAAGGTTTCAGTGGGGAATTCGTTCGCAAATCACCATTTTGTAATCATCACATATTTTAGAAAATGAGGACAATCGTGCTGTTTAGAAATCTCAATTTTTAATACTTTCCAACCTAGTTGAAAAGTGTTTATGACTTCGATTTATCTGGCCGTCTGGACTTCTGTCCGTGCTCTAACTCCCGTAAATATGCTCGGATTGCCCTGAAATTTTTTTATGTTATTGTCATTATCTATAGCATGTTCCCTATTTCAACTGAAGTGTGTAGCACTTATAATTTTTTTACAGGGACACTCAAAAGAATCCGTTACATTGCGGTCTATGGGGAAAAATCATTTACGGTTTATTTTAATGATGTTACACCATTTCAAACACATTGTAATTGATATATATCACTAAGGTGCATTACAAGAAACTTAATATGGAAAGTGGTGTGCATAGCACTTATAGTTACCTTATAGGGACAGTCAAAAGAATTCCGTTACATACGTCTATGGAGAAAAATCGTTTGCGGTTTATTTAAATAATGTTTCACTATTTTAAACGCATTGAAATTTATATATATCACTAAGGTGCATTACAAGAGGCTTACTACAGATTATTGTGTGTATAGCAGTCGTCGTTCATTTACAGGGACACACAAAATAATTCTCTACTGTCTGTTAACAATAATTCCTGGAAGTGCGTTTTAAGTTGCTGAACGCAATTTTAAATTTAACTCACTTTTTGTCTATTACTTGGTGTGTATAAATTCTATAGATCATATACAGGACATCACAAATGTTCGCGAACACATTTCCGTTTATTGACAGAAACTCCAGAAGGAGAATTTTAAACTGTGCCACGCGTTTCCCAACTGAATTAAAATTTAGCATCTATGTAGTATATATACAAATCTATAGATCATATACAAGGCTGAATAAAAGTATTCGGATATTTTTCAGAATATTGTATATGTTGGAAATATATGTTGGAAATTCCTGAAATTACGTTTTTAAATATGTATAAATATGTATAAATCGTATACTTAGATGTTATCTTTCAGCTTAATAAACGGTAATGATTTGTAAAATTATTTTGGAAACGTTGGAAAGTGTTACATAATCTATGCTTGACGCATCATTTTTCGTTCTTGTTTAAAATCTTAAGACTCATAGGCGGTGAAGGTGAAGCTTTTGCCGGCCAGACAGACCGTCTTCAAGGCCATATTATCTGAATTGCGAAGAATAATCGTCGGCGTTAAAGTTTTTAAATGTAACTGATGGGTTATAGCTAACACAATTAAAATTGTTTTTGGTAACAGAATAAATACATTTCCATGCAATGTGTGTGTGTGTGTATGCATTCCCGGTCTGTTCACGCAAAGGCTTCGCGACCAATCGACGCACCGAGACCGCTTCGGTACCGAAAAATTTGTAAAAATGGCGTGACCCCCAAGTTTAGCTGGATCGGAAGTCAGACCCGGACCCAGAGAGTTATTAATTAACAAAACTGTTTTAATTACTGGAATCGAAACCGATTTACCAATATATTCCCATTTTATCAAAACCGCAAACTTTTCGTCTCCGAAAGGGTTGCCAGTCAAAACAAATCTCAATAAAGGCTGCGATGCCACGGAGCAAATTAAGCTAAAAACTGTATTACGGGCTTTTAAACCGACTCGCATCTCGGAAAGTTCCGGGCACAGAAATTCGAAATTTGGACAGACATAAACAGGAGAGTATCTACTTTCATAAATTCGAAAAATCATTTCCGTACGACAAGTAGAAGCGAAAAAAGCCTTTAAAAATCGATCGATAAAAAAGAATTTTTTAATTCTTTCCAGAGGCAGCTGGGAGACCGCAGAAAACAGCCTCGCAGACAGATGTCTCGAAGGATGAAGGAGGAAATCACATGATTTTCGTTCCGGGTCGGATAAACATGGCGTACTATAAGCTTTCCAGCCTCTTTCCGAAAAATCGCAAAAATAGTCACATCGTCACGAAAATTTACAAACGGACGTAAAAAAAAATCGCGAGGTTCGTCCGGTTCGAGGTTTATCTTATTCGAGGTTTTACAAGATTCGAGGCACCAATGTAAATTAGGGGCTCGCTAGCGGGCGAAGCCAGCTAGTATTTTTTAATTCTTTTTAATTTTTTTAACACTTTCCAACCTAGTTGTTATTGCCTAGTTGTTGTTGTTAGTTAATGCCATCTACTACAGCATGTTCCCTATTTCAAATGAAGGGTGTAGCACTTATAGTTTTTTTACAGGGACACTCAAAAATATTCTGTTACATTACAATCAATGGGAAATAATCGTTTCAAGTGCATTTTGATGATGCTACGCCATTTGAAACATGATGAAATTGATATATATATTTGAAGCGCTTTAAAACATGATTTTTGTAGAATTTGAGTTTCAAAGCATTTATTATTCATTTACAGGGTCAAACAAAAGAATTCTTTTACACATTGTTCGACAGGAAAAAATCGTTTGCAGTTGTAATTTGATAATGTTTCACTATTTCAAACAAAATGAAAATTACATGCATTACTGAGGTGCACTATAAATTGCTCCTATAAAAGTATGCTGTGCATTGCGTTTATCGTTCATTTACAGTGTCAAATAAAAGAATTCTTTTACACATTGTTCTACGCGGAAAAATCGTCTGCAGTGTAATTTAATGATGTTTCACTATTGCAAACTTAATGAAAATTATACGCATTACTGAAGTGCACTATAAATTGCTCGCTTAAAAGTATGGTGTGCATTGCGTTTATCGTTCATTTACAGGGACACACAAAAGAATTCGGTTACTGTATACGTGCGGTAATTACAGTCTATGTGTAATAAGTGCGTTTTCAAGTTTGGTTTGCGTTTTTAAGTTTAACTAATTTTTTTTTTTCATATTACGCGGTGTATATAAATTCAGTTGATGCTATACAGTGTTACACAAGGGAATTCATAAGTATTACGCACTATGTGAGTCAATTGCTTAAGGATAGTTTTTAATTGTACTACTCATTTTCTTGCTGAACTATATTTAGTAGACTAATATAAGTTTGTGGAATATAAATAAATTCATAAAACAGGGCTACGCAGAGAACAAAATACATTGTAGTTTTTGGATGATAATTGCTGGAAGTGAGTTTTAAGTTGCCTTACGCGTTTTTTACCTGAATTAAATTTTAGATTAATACGTGATGTGAACAAAAGTGTTTATATAATATACAGGGCTGTACAAAAAATTTAGAGTGCATTGCCATCGATTGGCAAAAATTGCTAAATGTGAATTTTCAACCTGAACTAAATTTTATCATGCTATGTATTATATATCCAAATCAACAGATCATATACAGGGCTGCACAAAATAATTCGACTACTTTTTTGACAATGGAAGGTAATTTCTAAAAATGTATTTTTCAATGTGGTATATGTTTTCTAAACTGTTTATTTAAATCTTTCACATTATTTAACGGTGAAGTTTCGTTACAGTTTTCTGGATGTGTTGGAAAGTGTTTCATAATCTATGCATGATTTTTCGTTCTTGTTTAGCTAAAATGAGTGCAGATTTGTAAATTAGTACTTTTCCTACCCATTTAACCCACACCATATCCTATTTAATGAAATATGAATAATTGTATTAAATAATTTTTAACTGCGCATACGTTAAAGATAACAAAATTTATTTTGCATAATTTAGTAGGGAAGATTATATAATAAGGGTAGTAGAATATAGTAAAAATTCAGAATGATAGCGGGGTTAAAGTGAGAAGAATTTCAGTTGTCTTCGAAAAGTAACCGGATGATAAGGAATTTAACACAAATTATCATTTTTTATTTACTGACTTACTTCCAACAAAGGAATTGGTGTTTAATGAATGTCAACAAATAGCTTTAGAACGAATGCTTCGATTTTGATAATTCCTTTTTATCCCCTTGAAATAGGATCGTTCTGATAGTTTTCCAAGACGAACTAAAACACCAATAAACATTTTAATTAAAAAAAAATAATCATAAAAAATGACAATTTGTGCAAAAGCCCTTATCATCCAGCTAATTTTGGAAAACAACTGAGGATCAGCTCACTGTATCACCGATATTTCCCCGAGTTCTCACAATATTAAACTGGCTTTTTTATATGAGTTGCTTCATATATTTAGTTGTTAAATTATGAAAAAAAAAACCCTCAGCACATGCGCAGTTAGAAATTATTTCATACAAATGTATGTATTTCATTAAATATTTAATAAATTTCTATTCTAATTGTAATATGTTGTTTCTATTGTACTTTACCAAGTTTCTTGAAAGTAGCATTAAATTTATTTTAAAACACTGCATGTTATTAAAACAAACAAGCGGAATTTTTTTACAGTTTTTAAAGAAACCATTATATCTTCATGTATAAACGTGTCATTCTTATACATATGTTGAACAAGATCCATGTAGTTATGTGTAACGCGTATAGATCATTTCGAGCACTTCATTTCACAGTGTAGTAGAAAATATTATTTTTTCATTGAATTTGTTGTTGGTCCCTTAATTGCTCTCGTGAGCAAACCTTCCATCCTTCCATCAGGAAGATATAGATAGATATAAATAGAGGTATTATATTACCATGCCTTCAATAAACCTTCGACCTGCATAAAGTCAAACATGTTCTTTATATTCTTGAAGTTCCAGAAGTATGCGTCTTCTCTACACTGTAAAAAATATTAGTGTTACTTTACACCAAAAATGGTGGCAACAAAGTTGCCACCAAAAACGGTGTAAAGAAACACCCCTTGTAAATTGGTGTAATGAAACACCAAAAATTAATTAGTGTAAAGAAACACCACTTTTGGTGGCAACAAAGTTGCCACCAAAAGTGGTGTAATAAAACACCATCATCAATTTGGTGTGCTTTAACACCAAATTGGGTGTCCTACTAACTAATTCAGGATATGCCACTTCGATGCAGCATCACACCAAATTTGGTGTTCAAAATCTGTCGTCCCAAATTATCCTACGAGGAAAAGTGATTGAAAGGTTATGGATATTTATGTAAAGCTACAGGCATTTTTACTGGATTTTTCCCCTCTTAATTAAAAGATAACATATTTTGAAACAACTTTTATAATTAAAATTTAAAAAAATATATTGAGGATTTCAATTACAAATTTGCGAATTAATTTTGAAATATCCTTTTCTGAATCAAAGAGAAAAATATGTCTAAGTTTTATATAAATGTATAACAGTTTACAGAAAATTTAGAGATCTTTTTCTCTTTGATTCAGAAAAGGATATTTAAAAGTCAATTCGCAAATCTGTAATTGAAATCCTCAATATAATTTTTTTTAATTTTAATTATAAAAGTTTACTGATGTTTCAAAATATGTTATCTTTTAATCAAAAGAAGAAAAATCCAGTAAAAATGCCGGTAGCTTTACGTAAATATCCATAACCTTTCAATCACCTTTTCTCTTAGAATAATTTGGGACGACATATTTCCGGTCAAAGACTTAAAAAGAGCTTAGCTATAAAAAATAATTTGGTGCTGCAAGATTTATCGGGTGTTTAATTACAACAATTATGATAGCAACTTTGTTGCCACCATTAATAAAACCTTATTCAATTACAGTTATAATTACAAAGAATTCCATATAGAAATTTAACAATATAAATGTTGTGATTACATAAATGTTAAAATAAACTTAGTCAGGAAATTCTGTTAGACTTTGTATTTTTTCATGTCAAAATACTTACGTATTTAACAATGAAGCCACATGAAACTATTTGCACTTATTTTTAGTAGTGAAAGGGTTTAATCGATTTTCAATATAGCATTGTAGAAGTTATGGCCATCCCCCACTCTTATTAACACCTAATATTTTATTATCCTAGTAATGAATGTTTTGCGTTTTGAATAAATTTCTTAAGAAATACCCCAAGGAAAATGTTACTCACTTTAAATAAAAATTAATTTTAAAATATCACTCTTAAGAAGCTTAAATTAATTGGATTTAATTACAAGTATTACTTGTTAGTGATATTTAACTATGGCATCCCAACACATCTTACATTTCTGGTTATAACTTAGTTGGTCAATAGAATAATCAGGTAACCATGTATGCAGAATTTATTCAAAATTTTAATAGTAAGAATTAAGAACAAAATAACTTTTATGATATTTATTTAACTAATACTGAATTGGAAAGTATAATACACATTTGTCAATACTAAAAGTATTATATGAAAATAATCAGAGACTAATAACTAAGTAAGAACGAATGAAATACAGTGAAGAAAGAAAAAAAGTTAAATTCAAAATATCTTAAAGAAATTTGAATGCATTAATAAACAAAATAACCTAACTTAATTTGAACAGGCAAGCAATGCTTATAATAATTCTTAACAGCTTGCAGACCAATGGGTTAGACACATACTTTTCTCATAAAGTTAGCAAAAAAAATTATAGAATTTTCTCTGAAGACATTTACTTACTCATATCTTAGGTGGGCAAAGTTCTGACAGTAAGCCTTTGGTCAAATCAGTATATTTGCAATTTCACAATAAAAAAATGATTTTTATAAGCACATAAAAAAGCATAAGTCAAGGTTAAAAGTAAAGAACGGTTTTAGCTAATCATAAAAAAAAATTGCATATTGCAGTGTACCAAACCACACAAACAGCATATAATTATTACTTAACATTATCAAAACACATTTCATGGTTAAATATATTGATATTAACCAAAATAGTATTACAGTTAAACCCAAAACAGGCTTACACAATTTTTTAATTGTCATTTTGGATTTGTACTGTTCAAATTGCCCACTTAAGATATATTACACACAATATTATACAATTTTTATATGTAACAAAAAAAAATCTTAAGTATTACATTCCATGTATGAAACATCATTTAATGTTACCAAAATATGTTTTAAGACAATGTACCAGTTTCCATTTTTGTAGTAGCTGGAAAATGGATATCTAAATTGCAAGAGACTTGCATCCATAAAAAAAAATCTTGAACAGTCCTTATTAGACATTTTTTTAATTTTATATGCACCAAAATGATCATTGAAAACACACTCATAATCTTCTAAAAGAAAAAAAACTTTATCACTATCTGTTATAATGAGCAAAATTTTTGAAAAAATTGGTTCTTCTTCAACTAATTTCCTAACAATAAATAAACCACTAACATATTTTAAAAAGTTAATAGTAAAGTGTGAAACAGAATATAGTTCCCTAGTGAATCCTTTGTCTTTCACAATAACCTGAGCAGCTTCTGGTTGTATAGAACTTAATTCAAGTGGTTTGGTAATCCCAACCGATTTATTATGCTGAAGGTATCCATTTGAATTACAAGCATAATATGCTTGACGTAATTGATGGCGATTTGCTAATGTGAGAGTTATATTTTTAAAATTTTTTCCTATTGCAGCAAGTCTCTTAAAATAATAATGCTTCGCTTCAAATCTCAATGTCCAACAGTGACGGAGAGGCCCAAAATTTAACATGTGAGAAGGGTAATGAATAAGAAAGTGCTGCTTTGGTATCATCATTTTATCAGGAAAAAGTTCTCTAAAAAAACGTAGGTGGTCATCAATTCTAATTTTTAAATAAGCAATATGGTCTACTGTGAGAACAGGGGCAAAAATAAGTTCAACAATACCCTTTAAATCTATAAACAATTTCCAATATGAATTATCTTCAGGAATGACAGCAGCACACATTAACGGGAGTAATCTGACAAGTGTCCACATTCGAGCAGCTGTCTGATTTATTTTACATTTTTTATTTATTAAAGATGGTTTATCAATAGAATCTAAAGGTCCATAAGGCCACATTTCAATTTGTTTATTTATATAATCAATAGAAATTACTTTGTGTGTGTGTAAAGCTTCTAAAACTAAACCTGTTTCATATGGGACAACTCCTTCTAGCAAATCATGGGCAATATCAGGAGGGAGACCACGTGTAACATGAAAAAATTCTGAATTAAATGGAGAATTGTTTTTTATTCCATACTGAATTAACTTTGTGTCATCAGCAAGCAACTCTGTTACATGTTGTTTATAGTTTTCAGGAGTCCTCAATGTAATATGATCATCAGTATATGTGTTTTGTATTTCAGCCTTATTACACAAGCATGTTCTGCAATAACAGTTTACTTTATTAGAGAATGATTCCACAAAACCACCAATCATATTGCTTCCTAAATTGTCACCACTAATAAAAGACAGACAGCCAACAAAAGTTTCAGCTCTCACAGAAATTCCATCAGTTGCAAGAATATTCAAATCCTTAACTAAGGGTTCAACAATTTTACCAATACCAAAATATTTCACATCTGTACTTTTACAAATAATAACTAATTGAATTATATCAGTTGAAGATCTATACTGTGGATATACATTTCCTAGAACATAGTAAAATGCCAGTAATTTGTGAGTTTTTCTATGAACACCTAATGGGTTACAAATCTCAAATTCATCACAAAACAGATTTAATTTTAAGGAATGGAAGTTGGTAGAAAACAGGGGATGAGTTTTACAGAATTTACCATCATCAAAACTTGTTATAAGATTTTTGGCTTTGTCACACTTAGGGTTCACAACTTGTGTAAATACATCATCTTGCATCAACAAAAATTTCAAAGTTTTTAATATAGACACATAATGAAAACAACACGACTTGTTGAAACTATTATTTCCTAAAATATACTCAACAGGAAGAACCATTTGCATGTTTGTTTCATAGTACTTCATTCTCCTATAATTATTAGATAATGAATCAATGCTCGCAAAAATACAATTTTGTTTCAAAATTTCATTAATCTTTAGAAAACTCTCATTACTTATACTTAAATTAGAAGTTTCATTTTTAATTTTGTTAATTAAATAATCACTCTGCATTTCCAACAAAGAATTAAAATCCTGCAAGATTTTTTGGGTTGTGGACAGAGGTAGCATGTGTTTTTCCTGAGCTTTTAATAATAATAAACTAACATGTCGTTTCATTTTTGAATCAAAATTTTCTTCAGTTGCACCTATATCATCTTCTACATTTATTGATTTAAAGTCCATTAACGGATCTTTACTGCAATTAATGTGACTTAAAAATTCTTCATCGCAATTATTCAAATTATTTTTACTTTTATCAGTGTGCGTATAATATGTATGTTTTCTACTCAAATGTGATCGATAAGAGGAAAAACTGCAACGTTTTGGATACTCGAAATTAAATATAAAGTATGATGCTATCAGATTGGTGACTGCTTCCGATAATGAATTGCAGTGGAGAATAATTTCATGCTCAGCTAGCACATAGTATTTTTCTTGTTTAGTCTCAAACCCAATGATTCCTACATGAGGCGATGAATAACCTGCTTTCTTAATGTCATCAATAGAAGTAGTTGCCTATAAGAGAAATTAAAATTAAAATCAGTGCTACTCGATTTCACTGCATGACAAATACAATTTTAATTTTTTTCTTTAAATATAGCATAAACCTCATCATGCGGTCGATGCAGTTTTTTTTTTTTTCTTGGGGCCCATTTTGTGAAAAATAAGTTATCATTGTGAAATTTATCATATTTTTGTGAAAAATAACATTTTGTAACAAAGGATGAAATTTAGCTAACTCAAATTCAAACGAAGCATTTAATAATAATTTCTTCTTTAAGTCCTTCTGTTAAAGTTTTACTTTTCAGTGAACTTGTTTTGTTGGCAAATTACAAATTTTAAAACATAACGAAATAAAAATAATCAATGAAGAGTATGTTTTTATGGAATAGAAATTTGTGAAAATGTTTATTTTTTTAAAATGAATTTTGTGAAGGAGAATGTTTTGTTAAATAAGATTTTTGTGAACGGGCTCTAAATAGACCCCAAAATTTTCCTGGATCGACCCTTGATCATCCAAGCATGCTATTATAAAACTTGATAACTGATAATGTAGAAGAAAGATTAAGACAAGATTTATCGTTTTATAGACAAAACATTTACCACATAGATTTTAGCTATATTTCACTTATACAAAGAGTAACGTGCAGAAAACAAACCAACTTAGAAAGTATGGCATGCAGGAAGAAAAATTATAAAGAAATATTTATTGATACTACAAGTTTAGTAATCCTTTAACAAACAGTTAAAGAGATTTAGCAGATTCTGATATGTAAAATAAAGAATGTATTTTTTCTCTTTCATCTGTTGTAACTGACTATAAATGCTTTATTTTGGCAGTCTATTGTAAATTACATAAATATGGGCAACATCAACAACAACAAAAAAGGTTTGTACAAGCAAATATTTATCATTTTGATGAGATCTTTAGTTTGATTCTTTATCAAGCAATTCAAATCTTTAATGAGATTGTGACATAAGGGAACAGACTACATTATCAGGGTTGTTTAATTTAAATGTAAGATTTGATAGATAAATATTTTTCTAATACTAGGTGAAATCTAAAAGTTATAGCTTCTAATCAATCTTAGAGACAAGTGACTCATTTTTTTAGCATATGAAAGTAATTTATAAACACATGAGCAACAATAGTTAAAGCTGATATTTGCAGTCTCCTTTCATAGAAACCTGTGAAATATTAA
Source organism: Maratus michaelseni (assembly GCA_963931845.1). NCBI lineage: Eukaryota > Metazoa > Arthropoda > Arachnida > Araneae > Salticidae > Maratus > Maratus michaelseni. The sequence goes on from OZ007596.1 coordinate 57,805,021, forward strand.
TTGAGGCGTATAATTTATTTATAAAATGTGAAAACATTGCCGTATTTATTATAGTGCTACATTTTACCTATTATTCAATTGTAATGTTGAAAATCCCCAACATTTTGCACAATCAGCCTTCACCCCCATCTCCCAACCCAAAACCGACCCACAGGGCTTTGTACGGAGGCTCTATTAAATATTATTTAAACTGAAATTTAAATCATGATGAAAATCATTTTTATAAGAATGTCTTTGATTAAATGCAGAGCTAAAACTAGGATTTTTCTAACATATTAGGCAGGAATCTTAGAAATCTTTTCCTGAAAATTTAAGGGCAATGGAAGACATTTTAAACATTTACATGTATGTAATAACAATACTTTTTATGTAAGTCAATAACAGGTGGCACACTGCTAAATAATATTCCTATCATTTTCAACCACATTAAATTCATTTCTAACACATGCAAATAAAATACATACTTTTCACACATTTCATAAAAAAGAAAAATAATGTTACAAACCAAGACATTTTAATTTAATATCAAAGAAATGTTTCTAATATAGATGCACAGAAAATAAAAGTGGGCAAGAAAAATATGGTTACTTTTCCATTATACGGATACCATTGTCGCCAAGCATACATTTAATATATACATTATGCATTAACATACATTTTGGCATGGTGTCAGTATAATGGAAAAGTACCAAAACATGTTATTGTCTTGTACGGTCACTAACACTGTAAATAAATTAAATAGCATGTTATAAAAACTTTAAATATTTAATAAGAGTGATAAAAATTGTATAAAAAAATGCTGTCATTTTGTAAATGTGAAAGCAACATTGCATATAAAATATTACCTAACTATCTTATGTAAACATTAGGCACAACATCCCTTGAGGAGGGGAAGGGGGAAACTCTTACTCTTATGTTAAACCTTTCTTCTCCAAAGACACCTTATTTTTGCAGATAATCAAATAAATTAATAACAGTATTTGTAATTTATCACTTACCGTGTATGTTAAAAATAGCTGGTCTTCAGAAAAATGCACAGGTAATGAGATCAGCAGAAATTCATCTTTAGCTATTGCTGTGTCAGCTTGCTCTTGGAGACATTTCAGAGTTTCAACCCATGAAGGAAGGCTTTTTCGTGCCAATAATAAATTATAGAGCTGCTTATTATATAAACTGAGAAATTTTGGAATACACTGAAAAATGTTAGATTTCCCTGTTATTCGGAAAAATTCATCAGCAAAGTGCTGTTTATTAAATAAGTTTGGATATTTAATTTTTAAATCAGCAACTTTCATATATTGATTGACAATTTCATCTCTTCTAATGTCAAATGTTTCATTTAACTCAGATGAAGCACTAGCCTGTTCATTAATAACCATGAGTTGTTTTTTGAACTGTGGTATTTCTTTCTTTTCATTCGCTTTTTCTCCTTTGTTATGGAACTTATTGGTTATTTTCTTCTGCTTTACTTCCTCACTTTGATCAAATCTACGCATATTTTTCAATTTATCTCGAATAGCCTGTCGCCATCCACCATATCCAGTTCCAATGGACTCTTTTAAATATGGGTATTTAGAAACAATGGCTCTTGCCATGTCGGTCACCATAACTGATGTCGGATATTTTGAATGTTTCACAACAGATGAACATATGGTATGTATTAATTCTGACCGCAAAACCCTAGGTAAGGGTACCTCATCTTGCAAAGCTTGTCTTAGGCGACTTGAAAAGTCTTTAGCCGGTATTGTGAAATTATCTAGGGGAAAAGATGACTGTGGAGTTTCTGCAGCAAATAGATCTGGTTCTGATGATTCACAGGAACCAGAAGCTTTTATCTCATCAGTGAAAAATGGTCCAGCTATATGGGATGATGATTTCGATTCAGCACAGTCAGGAACTGAATTTTCAATATATTGTTATGAATTTTGTATATACTTGTAAATATTCCATTTGTTTAAATTTATTTTATTTTATTATTGTGAAAATTGCAGTATTAATGTATTTTCTATTGAGCATCATGTAACTCAATGCTAAAGGCCTCAGGTGCTTTGTAAGAAAAACAACCTTACACCCTCATCGTTTTTACAATAGAGTTCTATGGGAATATCGCCAAGGAATGGGTTTATCGCCAAGTTGGCGATGGTTTTGGCGACTTATTTTTGTCGCCAAATTTGGCGATATATCGCCTAATGTCGCCAAGTTGGCGACTTTTTGTGCAACCACCCCCCCTTATACCTTTACATTGGGATCCTTTCACGTTTGGAGTACTCTATCGAGAGTTGAAGGACCTTCTGGTAATTTCTAGCATTAGAAAACCCTGGAATAGTCTGGAAAGATCTCTGAAGTCTATATAAGGGACCTCCACCAGTTCAGTTGAGTTAGTTGTCTGTCAACTGCGATTGAATTCATACGAGAGGCTTTGCATTGAGAACTGTGTTACTCAGATTGATTTTGTCGTTGATACGTCGTATTGAACACATTGTTTCTGAGTGAAATTTTGCTGTGCTGTTATTAGATTTGAAGATTACTGAATATCTTGTAATTTTCAGAAGATATTTGTGATCGTATTGCACTGTTTATAGTGAATAAAGCCTTTTTATTGTTCTTATATACTGGCATCAGTCCTTTCGAACCCCGAGCTCACAACATTTGGTGTCAGAAGTGGGATTGAATGCCGATCACCAGAGCAATGGAGGCTGAACTGAAACAATTATTGGAGAAATTAGCTGCGAATCAGGCTGAGATGTCAACCAACCTTGGCGAGATGAAAGAAGAAATGAAAAAGGATATGTCAGCGATGGATGAGAAAATGACTGCCAACCTTGGCGACTTAAAAAATGAAATGAAGAAGGATATGTCAACCAACCTTGGAGAGTTGAAAGACTTAATAGAGGATAAAATAACATCTTTAAATGACAGAATTGACGGCGTGGAAAACAAAGTTGAAGGAAGATTTCAACAAATAGAAGGAAAAGTAGAAGAAATTCAAAAGATCGCCGAGACCGTTGAAGAAAGAGTAGAAGAAAAAGTTCAAAAGATCGCCAAGACCGTCGAAGAAAGGATTGAGAGTGTAGAAAAGGAGTTGGAAAATGTGAAGAAACAAAAGATAACTGCCGAAAACTTTCCCGAAGATGTCAAGTATCAAGCTATGCTTCCTCGGGCCTCTATTAAACTCTCGACCTATGACGGAAAATCCTCATGGCCAGTTTTTAAGACACAATTTGGGATCGTAGCGGACGCCAATGGATGGGATTCCCAGACAAAGGCTTGCCAGTTAGCTGCTTCTCTACGAGCTGATGCTGCCGACGTCCTACAGACTTTGCCTGCAAATGAACCGCTGGATTTTGAAACTCTCGTCAGTGCCTTAGAATTGCGCTTTGGCGAGAAATGCATGAAGGAATATAGCAGACTCCAGCTCAAATCTCGACAGCAGAAATCCACTGAATCCCTGCAAGAGCTTGCTACGGATGTCGAGAGACTTTCCCATCTTGCTTATCCTGGCTGTCCGACTGAAATTAGAGAAAGCTTGGCTCTGCAGCATTTTATTGATGGTGTGCGTGACTCTGAGATCCAGAAAGCACTCCGGATTGCAGATCTCAGCGATTTAAAAGGGGCTTTGGTTTACGCTCTGAAATTCGAGGCAGCCCAGCAAGCTACTATGAAAGATCGACACTTTGTGCGAGCAGCCAACCTGCCTGAGACGTCGGATAGAGCTGTGGAGTGCTTACAGCAGCAGATGAATGACATAATGAGAAAGATGAACTCCTTAATGGCCAACAAACCTTACAGGAAGATCAAGTGCTGGAAATGCGGTGGAGAAGGCCATATCCAAATCGACTGCCCAAGACGATCCAGCACCGAAGGTAATAGCTCACCCGCTAACGGAGGAGCAAGAAAACTGATTATTGACCATCTTGCGGGGCGGAGGTTTCCAGATCTTAAGAAGCCCCATTTTCAAATATGTGAAATTTCTGCAAGAAGTTGTGGCGAGAACGGAGTTTTTCTAGTCGGAAGTGTGAATGATTTGCCCTGTAATATGATCATCGATACAGGAGCCAATGTGACCATCATTCGGAAAGATCTAGCTCAGCGGCTGAAAGAAAAACTCTCCTGGACCCCGCCACGTGTAATCCTTCAAACAGTAACAGGAGATAAGATCGATATATTTGGAAGAATGAAATTGAAAATAAAGTTTGGGAACGCCGCTTACCATCATACAGTCTATGTGGCCGATATTTCAGACCCTTTCATACTCGGACTGGACTTTTTAAAAGAGCATGGATTTACACTGGATTTTAAGAATAATGAGTTACGCTCTGCTCAAGAAGATGTCACTATTTTCAAACTTGGAAATGAGTCCGGGTCTATTCAACGGATCACAGCCAAGGCAGATGTCATCATACCTCCTCGGACCGAAATGATGATACCTGGATTAACTGGAAACGAAAGAATTTTCCAGTATGGATTGACTGGATATCCTGAGAAGAGCCCAAAGGGAGTGCTAATAGCATCAGCGCTGGTAGATCTGTCGGGAGATGTCATACCCGTGAGAATTGCAAACGTAAGTGAAAAGTCTAGAATTATCCAGAAGGGTGAAGTGCTTGCAACCTGTGCTCCAGTCACCTGTGTATGCAAAGACCCGAGCTTGATGTTGTCGGAGCCGCCTACAAGTTTAACACCTGAAATTGGACGAAATGAAAATTTATCTCCTGAACAGAGACATGCCGCAGAAAGACTGTTCCAGGAATTTAAGGATGTGTTTTCTCAAAACGAGAGTGATATTGGTCGCACTTCACTGACACGGCATAGAATTGATACTGCCGGCCATCCACCGATTAAACAGCATCCCAGACGTTTGCCGTTCGCTAAACAAGAAGAGGTGTCTAAGCTCTTACAACAGATGCAGGATAGTGACATCATCGAACCGTCATCAAGTCCGTGGGCCTCTCCCATCGTGTTGGTCCGAAAGAAAGATGGCTCCACAAGATTTTGTGTGGATTATCGTAAACTTAACGATATCACGAAGAAGGACAGCTATCCTCTACCAAGAATAGACGACACGCTAGATACTCTTTCAGGACATAAATGGTTTTCCACACTGGATTTGAAGAGTGGATATTGGCAAGTAGAGATCCATCCTGATGACAAAGAGAAGACCGCATTTACTACTGGACAAGGACTTTGGCAATTCAAAGTTATGCCGTTCGGGCTCTGCAATGCTCCAGCAACGTTCGAGCGCCTCATGGAGACAGTGTTAAAAGGCCTGACTTTTGAAGCTTGTCTCATCTACCTAGACGACGTCATCATTGGTGGCCGCACGTTTGAAGAACATCTAGAAAATATTCGAAAAGTGTTAACGAAGCTGAGAGCGGCGAATTTAAAGCTGAACCCTTTGAAATGCAAGTTCTTCCAACGGGAAGTAAATTATCTAGGACACATCATTTCAGCTGAAGGTGTTCGAACAGATCCTGAGAAAGTGTCCGCAGTAAAGAACTGGAAGCGTCCGGAAAATGTCCATCAGTTGCAAAGCTTTCTGGGACTATGCACTTATTACAGAAAGTTTGTACAGGGGTTCTCCAACATCGCAAGACCATTGCATAGGCTCACTGAAAGCAAGCAGAAGTTTCTATGGACACAAGAATGCGAGAATTCCTTCCAGCGGCTGAAAGAAGCTCTCACATCCTCTCCAGTCCTTACCTATCCGCACCCCGAGAAACAGTTCATTGTGGACACGGATGCCAGTCATGAAAGTGTCGGCGCTGTACTTTCCCAAGAAATAGATGGCCAAGAACGAGTCGTAGCATACTGGAGCAAATGTTTATCAAAAGCAGAGCGGAATTATTGCGTCACTCGTAAGGAGTTATTAGCTATAGTGAAAGCCATAGAACACTTCCATCACTATCTCTATGGCAGGAAATTTCTCCTTCGTACTGACCACGCATCCCTAACATGGCTGATGAATTTTAAGAACCCAGAGGGCCAAGTAGCCAGATGGATACAACGACTCCAGGAATACGACTTTGACATCAGGCATCGCAAAGGCTCATCGCATGGAAACGCCGATGCCCTATCAAGAAGACCGTGTCCCGAAAGTTGTCGCTATTGTTCCAGAGCGGAGAACAAGTATAATCCCGAACATGTCATACGCCAGACGAAGACTTCACTATTGACGCCACCAGATCCCTGGAGTGATGAGAAGATTCGAGCAGATCAAATGGCAGACTCTGAGATCAAACCAATCTTGGAGTTATTAGAATCTTCTAGCACGAAGCCCAGTTGGAAAGACATCTCGACTTACAGTCCTACGACGAAGCAATATTGGGCTCTTTGGAACTCCCTCCACGTCAGAAATGGTGTCTTGTTCCGAAAATTCGAATCGGAAGATGGGAAGACATCTCGGTGGCAGTTGGTACTTCCTCGATCCCGAATCCCTGAGATCCTCAAGGAGTTACATGACAGTCCCACTGGTGGCCATTTTGGAGTCATGAAAACATTACACAGAGTCCGAGAGCGCTTCTTCTGGGGAAAAGCGAGAGCTGACGTCGAACAATGGTGCAAATCTTGCGATGCATGTGCAGCTCGGAAAGGACCAAAGAAACGTAGCCGAGGAAGACTACATCTCTACAATGTAGGAGCACCTTTTGAACGCATCGCCCTTGACATCCTAGGTCCTCTGCCAAGAAGTGCTGATGGCAACAAATACCTCCTTGTTGTCATGGACTATTTCACAAAATGGCCTGAAGTTTATGCCATCCCTGATCAAGAAGCTTCTACGGTTGCGGATGCCTTGGTACACCAGTGGATATCAAGGTATGGAGTCCCCCTTCAAATGCATTCTGACCAGGGGAGAAATTTCATCTCTGCTGTGATTGAGGGTCTCTGTCAACTTCTCGGAATGGACAAAACTAGGACGACGCCTTTACATCCACAATCGGATGGCATGGTTGAGAGATTTAATCGTACCATCCTCAACAATCTCTCACTGCTAGTCTCAAGAAACCAACAAGACTGGGACCAAAAACTTCCCTTGTTTCTTCTCGCCTATCGCAGCGCCGTCCATGAAACAACCGGCTATTCCCCGTCTCAGATGCTTTTCGGTCGTGATCTTCGTTTACCTTGTGATCTGCTGTTTGGTCGCCCTCCAGATGCGCCTTCATCGCCAGAGGGATACGTGCAGAATCTCCAGGCACGATTTGAAGACGTCCACAACTTGGCTCGAGAGCGGATCAATATACAGACGGAGAAGATGAAGACCAGGTACGACACGAAAGCCACAGGACATCAATTCAAAGAAGGTGACAAGGTTTGGTTTTATAATCCGACTCGACACAAAGGACTTTCTCCCAAACTGCAATCACACTGGGACGGTCCTTATACAGTCCTAAACAGACTGAACGATGTCGTAATTCGGATCCGAAAGTCACCAAGTTCGAAGCCTAGAGTCGTTCATTACGACAGGCTGGCTCCATACTATGGCCATAGTACTTAGTTCATTGATTGTAAATAGTGTAATGTAAATAATGTAAATTAGTATGACCATGGTCTTGTATATAAGTTAATGTAATAATTTCTTTTGCTTAGCATTATCATTATTAATGTTATTATTATTTAAATACTTGTATATTTTGTATAATTCAGCATTATGAATGTGTTTAATTGTTATTTTCCATGTTTGCTTTAAGTGCTTTGAATAGTATAGCATTTGTTGGTAACGGGTTTGCTTTCCGATCAAAGGTTGAACTGCCCGGGACGTGCAGTCTTTGAGAGGGGGGCAATGTTATGAATTTTGTATATACTTGTAAATATTCCATTTGTTTAAATTTATTTTATTTTATTATTGTGAAAATTGCAGTATTAATGTATTTCCTATTGAGCATCATGTAACTCAATGCTAAAGGCCTCAGGTGCTTTGTAAGAAAAACAACCTTACACCCTCATCGTTTTTACAATAGAGTTCTATGGGAATATCGCCAAGGAATGGGTTTATCGCCAAGTTGGCGATGGTTTTGGCGACTTATTTTTGTCGCCAAATTTGGCGATATATCGCCAAATGTCGCCAAGTTGGCGACTTTTTGTGCAACCACCCCCCCTTATACCTTTACATTGGGATCCTTTCACGTTTGGAGTACTCTATCGAGAGTTGAAGGACCTTCTGGTAATTTCTAGCATTAGAAAACCCTGGAATAGTCTGGAAAGATCTCTGAAGTCTATATAAGGGACCTCCACCAGTTCAGTTGAGTTAGTTGTCTGTCAACTGCGATTGAATTCATACGAGAGGCTTTGCATTGAGAACTGTGTTACTCAGATTGATTTTGTCGTTGATACGTCGTATTGAACACATTGTTTCTGAGTGAAATTTTGCTGTGCTGTTATTAGATTTGAAGATTACTGAATATCTTGTAATTTTCAGAAGATATTTGTGATCGTATTGCACTGTTTATAGTGAATAAAGCCTTTTTATTGTTCTTATATACTGGCATCAGTCCTTTCGAACCCCGAGCTCACAACAATATAATACTTTGGGTGTATCTAACACAATTCTATATTTCTTACCTGGAAGAATGTTTTCATCTTTTTGTACATCAATGTACTCCTGCCAAACTTCATTAAAAAACTGTATAATAATGGATACTGTCCGATCAATACAAAATCTAGCATAAACCTCCTGAAACATCAAATAAGAATGCATAAGTTTCAAGTACATCTTGTATAAATTCAGTAACCATACCAGGAGTTGATCCTGACAAAATTGGAGGCCTATTTCATAAAAACTCATTTAATAAAGCAAGCCCATTCTCAAAATCCATTTTACTAACATAGTCATAGGCTTCTTACAAAATTCATTATTTATTAAATAAAAACTACCCTTACATGATTTAATGGAACAGATGTCGCAGACGCACCGGGATTTGTGCAATTTTTCTTTGCGCCATTTTGGCAAAAAAACCCAATTTTCCCAATCTTTTATTACACACACGCATTTAATTGAATTTATTATTTTTATATTATTTGATTTATTTACACATATATTCATTTTTATTATAAAAAAACAGGTTGCTATACACAGCAAAAATCGCCATTTATGGTGCCAAAAAGAAAACCCTGTGCAGTGACATCTGTACCGATTTAATCAAAATTGTTTGGGTGTACTGAAATTAATGATTAAAAATTGAAAAATTAATTAAATCCATGATTATTGTTTCTTTCTTAGCTTAAAAATCAAAAAATATAATGATTAATGAAATACAATTATTTGATCGATTGGAAATTTTTTTCTTATTTACGGCTATACCAAAAACAACCATTTTACAGGTAACAGAAAAATCGCCAAAAATAACTGCTTCATCAGCAGTTATGACAGTTGAAGTTGAATAAAATCTAATAATCTTAATTTTACAATGTTTATGAGAAACACCATAGAAAACACATGCTATTTTTTTTATGTAAGTAGAGGATATTTAAAAGAATAACAGGACAATCTTCAGTAATGTAATGCATGAAAAAGTAAACAAATAAGTGATTCAGCAAATCTTAAAAATGTATTTTTATTAATATAACTATAAAATGCAGAAAAATATTCTGGTACTTCTATATTATCCAGTCAACCAATTTCCGTAAAAAAAAAAAAAAACTATCGCCAAATTATTTGCCAAACTGTAGCATCCAATAAACAAATGAAAGAATGTTGCCATTTGAATCTCAAAAAAAAAAAGTAAGGAAAAGAAACGAAAGAAAAAGAAATTAGGAAAGCCCCATTCATTAAAGTATCATTTCTCAGCAAGTTTAAACAATAAAATTTACAATACATTAAAGAAAAAAGAAACCAAAATAATCTTTGATATTTATTTATTTACATTATTTTTTTTAATTATCCCTCTCGACTGTTGGATAAATATTTGTGATGTCAGTTGAAAGTGATTTATTGTACGTAACTACACATTGCAACATATTTTCAATGCTTTTTCTGTTTAAATATCATGATGTCGAAGACGTAATTTTTATTTTAGTTAATGAAGTAACTAATAAATCAGTAAAACATCATTAAAAAATCATTAACATCCGATTAAAAATCATTTGATGAAATAACAAGCACGTGTAACGCATTTGACGTCACGATCATTATTTTTAGCTTTAAATCCCATAGTTTGGCAATAGCGAAAATTTCTCCATCTTTGCATAAAAATTGATTAGTTTACAACAATGGATGTGTTTTAGAAGATATGGATTTGAAACGAACAATGATTAAAGAGGACATTTTAAAACATTCTTTTAAATATTAAAAAAAAAAAAATTTAAGAGTATTCAAATCCAAACTGCTTATTTTGATACACATTTTTAAATTCAATTTTGCTCTAAAATGCCTCCAATTGGCAGGTTCTCTTATTCAGAAACTTTTATAATGTCTGTATTGTCTCAATGTTTTGATAAAGGCAGAATATATTTCAAAAAATGCTGTCAAAGTGGACATTTTGAACAAAATTTCCCAAAGCGATAGCGCTGAAAACAAAAAAAAATTATACTGTGAAAATAAATGTTCGTAATTCAATTTCTAATTAATTGAACGAAAAATAAAAACATAGGTCCCTTATAAATCTCTTCATAAATCACACCGCCAAGTTTCATGTTTTTACTTTTAAAAATGAGTCTGAAAATGTGTCTCAAAATTTTGAGTTGCTGAGCGTGGAAAAATATTTTTTTAATACCGCCTTAACATAAAATTTCCATGGTGCCTTTGAGCAGATGCAATGCAGAATGCGCATAGGAGCTCACTCGGTTGTATTATCACAGGGTAATGTACTTTATTTATACTACGTTCGTTTATTTACTGAATATGATATGGACAAAGGAATATACTATTTGCATGATCATAAGTCCTTGAAAATTTATTTCTTGCAGTACTGAATATAACTGCAATTTCGAAACGATTTGCATTACACAGTTGTTTACAGATTGTCTGTTTGGAGTTTGCATCGAAAATAGTACTGTGTTTCACTAGGGGAAGAACTTCTAAAATAAAATTTATGAAACACTTTTTCATACTATCCCCCTATTAAATAATAAAGAAGCTTATTTTACTCATATTGTTATAGTAATTTGTTTCTGTCAGGTTTTGACGGGTTCCATCTAGTATACATAAAATAATACATATTTATATAAAGATTGTGTATATTTTTTAACATGTGACACATACAACGTTTATTATTGTCCACCCTGGGTCACCTCCTGAATTCAACACTGTTTGTATCTTTACATTTAAAAATTAGCCCGTCATTGTGTCAGAAAATTTTGAATTTGTTGCACAGTGAACTTGAAAACAGCTTTAATAGAGCTTTAGATTTAACTTTTAAAGTTCAAAGTTGATAAATTTTGGGGAAAATGAAACAATAAAGAAGAAAGTTAAAATTTAATATTTACTTACGTATTAACACCACCGTAGGTACAGATTTGGCGGTTTTTAAGTGCCGCCAATCTTTCATAGCACTAAAAAATGGCGTCAAAAATCAGCAAACAACAAGGAATCCAAAAGATAACTGTGTGCGCGTGCAAACAACAAGATTGTTCTTTATTGGCACATTAGCGCAACTTCTGCTGCGGTGGCGTTAGTACACAAGTACCATTTAATAAAGTAGCATTAAACATCAATATTGTTTAGAAAATAGTAAACATTAATTTCTTTACAAAAAACATTGCAAAATTTAAATATCTTACATTTTCAAATTCATCCAATGATGCTGGTAAATTAAACAATTTACTTCTTGAATTATAGGATACCAAAATATCTTTTTCCATGCTAAAAATGATAAAATATAAACTAAATCAAATTTTAGAATAATACCATATACAAGAGCATAAATCAAGAAAAAATAAGTAAAGTTTCTAATATTTAAAAATTAGGGCTGTAGCTAGATGTGAATAATAGGGGGGGGGGGGTCTCAAGAAAATGTAGCGGAGGCTCATATTTGTTTTTCTCTCTCTCTCTGACACATGCACGCACAAAAACACACACACATATATATATATAGATGATCAAAGTATTATGCAGAAAGATAAATTAGTGTATATTCATATTCTAGGCACTATGTTTTTTATTAAATTGTTGATAACATCATTGTATACTAAGAAAAGAAAAGGCTGGAGAATAAAAATTTCCAGTGTAAACTAGTGTATAATTATACTGGTGAAATAATAAGTGATGATGTCAACAATAAATAAAAAGCTTGCGGTTCACCCGTTTCATAAAGAGTTGCAACCTTTAATCAAAGTATTATGCAGAAAGATAAATTAGTGTATATTCATATTCTAGGCACTATGTTTTTTATTAAATTGTTGATAACATCATTGTATACTAAGAAAAGAAAAGGCTGGAGAATAAAAATTTCCAGTGTAAACTAGTGTATAATTATACTGGTGAAATAATAAGTGATGATGTCAACAATAAATAAAAAGCTTGCGGTTCACCCGTTTCATAAAGAGTTGCAACCTTTAATCAAAGTATTATGCAGAAAGATAAATTAGTGTATATTCATATTCTAGGCACTATGTTTTTTATTAAATTGTTGATAACATCATTGTATACTAAGAAAAGAAAAGGCTGGAGAATAAAAATTTCCAGTGTAAACTAGTGTATAATTATACTGGTGAAATAATAAGTGATGATGTCAACAATAAATAAAAAGCTTGCGGTTCACCCGTTTCATAAAGAGTTGCAACCTTTAATTATTTTATTAAAATTCCCTACCCTTAAGGATTTTAAAGTTGTATTTGTATACGATAAAAAAAATTGACAAAATCAAGGATGTACTTTGCATTTTAAAGTTATTGTTTTTAAAACACTTATTTGCAGTTTTTATACATATTACAATTTAGTATTTGTAAGAATGTTAAAAAATGTAAAAGGATCCCAAAACAAAGTTTGATTTTTGAACAGTTTCATTTGGTGACCTGAGAATCTTTCCTAAGGGGGTGTGGGGGGGGGGGGGGTCATTTTTTTTTTAATCTAGAAGATTTGTAAAAAATACTGTTATTAGGATTATATTAATTATATCACAACTATTGCAGAATTATAAAACAAATAAAAGTAGATTTCCAAAAGCTAAAAATCTTCTACGGAAGCAGCAAATTATATTTTTATAATCACAAAAGTTTGCTTTTGAGCAAATGTTTAACAAATGTTAATACGAATTTCTAGAAAAGCCAAACACAAAGAGAGTGTAGTCCAGGGAATAAGCTTACTTTTAATTATGCTGCATACAAGATTTCAAAACTCCTCACAGTACAGAGGAAAAATTATGAAAATTCAAATCACTATGGACTGCTTAGATATTTAACAATAAATACTGTTTTTTTTTCACATAAACAATGATTTCTAAACGTTATTATTCAGATACAACATACACTACTGATTTTTTCCCCTTTAAAATATGATTTAAATGTTCTTTTAATGCAATCCACAAGTATTTTGCTTTAAAATTAAAACAGGAACTAAATATTATGTTCTAAAATATGATAATTTTTTATTAAGGGCTAATGTTAATTCTATAGGGCATTATTTTTCTAATATCTCGTTTGCATTTAAATATTTTTAAATGATTTTATTTTATTTTATTTTATTTATTTATTTATTTATTTATTTATTTTTTGCACTGGATAGCAGAGATCAATCTCTATTTCCGCCGTTGATTACTTTTTCGATTTTTTTCTACGAAGATACTTTCATTTTCGGAACCGGTTTCGAAAGTAAAAGCATCTTCCTAAAAAAAATCCGCAAAGAAAATCGAAAACGTAATCAACGGCGGAAATAGAGATTAATCTCTGCTACCCAATGTAAAAAAAAACAACAAAAAAAAACATTTAAAACTATTCAAATACAAACGAGATATTAGAAAAATAATGCCTATAGAATATAGAATTAACATTAGCGATCGAGTGTTGTCAAGTGCGTGAAGAGGATTATTAAGCAAAAACAACTAACAAAGTAAAAATTCTCATGCTTTGTTTAGTTAATTTCCCTCATCTAACTATACAAACACTATTTAGTATTATCTATTAAATATATAAGGAATAATTACTAGGCTTACCTTATGTTATTAACAGCACTTCATAATGAAATCAAAATGGTTCATTCCGTTCTCTGCTCTGTTGTCGTCTGCTGACGCAACACTCTGACGTCATCGTATATTTCAACACCACAGAGCTGGATTGCGAGATAAAAATGTACACCTATATTGGAGTTTTGGTTTCCGGAATTAATTTCAAATTGTCATTCTTGGTGTGTGATATCACCGATTTTTTTTTAAAGAGTACAGATAAACTATTTTAAGTGTATTATAACACTTAATTCAGTGTTGACACCAAAATTAGTGCATATTTAAACCTTATTTGGCATTTCATAAACCCAAATTAAGCGTAATTATACTCCCCATTTTTTACAGTGTAGATATTCGACAAATGTCTAAAATCGAACAAGTTCAATGACTTTTGGCCTTATTGTGTATAACTCGAATCGAATGTTCACTCACTCTAAGCAGACCGGTCCTTGATAATTGTACAATCGGCCAAAAAGAATGAGACCTCATACATTTTAATCTCCAAATTGTTACAGGAAAAAAGACGAAAATAGATACTCTGAAAAAAAAAAATGTTGATTTTACAGTATAATACTAGCATCCCAGCTGCTAGTATTATACTGTAAAATCGATATTTTTTTTTTTTTTTTTTTGCAGAGTATTCGACTGGAAAATGTATATTTTTCCATTTTCCATTTTTTTTTTTATCAAGCTCAGGCGGTCGCTTTCATTCTAAACTTGTACCAAACTCTGAAATTTTCATTACGAACACCTAACTTTAACATCATATTTGGCTTTCTCGGTAAATTATACCTTAACAGACCAATCGGGAAATCATTTATTCATTTATTCATCATTTATTAAGTAATTTAGGAAATATGAAGGTCTAAAATTTAGAATTCCTAAATTCATTTGTAATCGTTGCAAAACAGATTGCACTGCAAGTAGTTTTTTAAGCATAACGCAAAAACTACTTATCAGTATAACTGTAATTTTAGATACCTACATTTGCAACTTTTGAATTTGATTTCTGTTAAAAAAATTCATTGGATTCAATTCTTTTTATTATTATTTTTTTTTTTCAAAAAACATATATTTTCGAACCGAAACTACTTGATTGAATAACTTTCCATTTGGTATCCCAAGGTTAAATTTATCGTAAAAGCCAAAAATGATGTGCCAATTAAGGCGGTATTCAAAAAAAAATATTTTTCCACGCTCAACAACTCAAAATTTTCTGACAAATTTTCAGACTCATTTTTAAAAATAAAAACATGAAATTTGGCAACGTGGTTTATGAAGAGATTTATAAGTGACATGTGTTTTAATTTTTCGTTCAATTAATTATAGAAATTGATTTACAAACAATTATTTTCACAGTACGATAATTTTCTTTTGCTACCAGCGTTATCTCTTCGGGAAATTCGGTTCAAAATGTCCACTGTGACAGCATTTTTTGAAATATATTCTGCCTTTATCAAAAAATCGACCAATACGGACATTATAAAGTTTCTGAATAAGAGAACCTGCCAATTGAATGCATTTTAGAGCAAAAATGAATTTAAAAGTAAGTCACAAAATAAGCAGTTTGGATTTGAATATACCCTTAAGAGTCTACGCTAGTCACGCGAAGAAACGCTTCAGCTAATGTTAAGTCTATGGGAAGGTTATCGCGCGATTTCTCGCTCGCATTTTAATATTTTTAAATGATTCTTTATGCATAGGATAGCTGAGGTCGATCTCTAACGTTGTTAGTTTTTACTTTTTCGATTTTGGTTCCAGTTTTTTTATATAAGGGTAATTTCACTTTCAGAACCGGTTCCAAAATTGAAAATGTCCGCTTATAAAAAAAAAACCGTAACCAAAATCAAAAAAGTAAAAACTAACAACGTTAGAGATCGACCTCAGCTATCATATGCAAAAAGAATCATTTAAAAATATTAAAATGCGAGCGAGAAATCGCGCGATAACCTTCCCATAGACTTAACATTAGCTGAAGCGTTTCTAGAAAAACAGCTAAATTAATTATATGGGGACTGCCTCCCCTCGGGTACGCCCACAGCTATTCTGTGATTGGACAGAGTATTCTCTGAACTCTCGGAAACGCCTCATCACGGTAATTGGCTAATACCCCTTTTTCAAAATTCGGCGTAGAAAATAGAAACACTCGCAAGAATAATTAGATATATTTTAACAAGCTTTTTTTTCTTTCGTTATTTTTAAATTTCATCAAAATACGCCTGTTAAAATTTAGTAAATTTCAAATTCTTTATTTCTATAAGCTTAAATATTATACTTTTAAATTTTAATCCCCTTCCAATGAGGAAATTCTACAATTCGTTTGGATGTATATATTTTTCTATATGTATATTCACGCAAAACTTTGAAACGGATACCCCAATTTTTATACTTTTTTTTTTCCTGGATAGGTATATCTTTTATTAGAGCATCTCTTTTCAGTATCATTGGAATTTAAGCAATGATATGTTTATCTGTCTGAATATTTACATGCCTTTTTTATACTTTATAAATTTTAACTTTCGTAAAAATTGACTGAAGTCCTAGGGCAGATCTGGGGAGTCGGGGGAGCGATATTAGGTTCTAATATGACCCGCGGTTCTGGTCGGCTTGGGAAAAAAAATTTCATTGCGGATCGGGTTAAATTCTACTTTATTGCTTCGGATCGTGTTGATTTCTACATTTTTGTTGCGGGTCGGGTTGACTTGTATTATTTAGGTATCGGGTTGGGTTTTCATTCTTGCGGTCGACCCAAAAATATTATTTTAATTCAATTCGCCACCCGACTCGGGCAAAACCAATTCATCAACCCACAACCGGACAAAGTAATTTTCGCCGACCCTCGAATCGACCCGAACCTCACATATTTCGATTAGAACCGGAAATGAAAGAAAACCAATTCATGTTTTAATACAAAATGTAAGTCTTCCATTGTACCTCTAATAACAATTTTATCATTTATATAGAAAAATGAACACATTTGTATTTTTACTTTGTTCTATCTATAATAGAATATATAGTATCTATAATAGAAGTAAGTAGTTGTAATCGAATTTTTTTTCGACTTCCGGTTTTTAGCGGATTTACACGTTTTAGGGGTCAGAGATTCCAAAAAACATGTTTTTACAAAATGTCTGTCTAATACCCGTCTGTCTGTCCTCATTGTATCATCGAAAAGTGTATTAAGTTATTCTTCAAATTGAACCAATTTTTTTTTATATGTTTTTGACTATAGCCTGCAGGTCCCAGTTGAATTTGGGGATATTTCGACGAAAGGGGCCGCTCCGATTACGATTTTTGTTTCATTTTCCCTACTGTATCATCGAAAAGTGTATGAAATTACGCATATAATTGAACAATTTTTTTTCTATGTTTTCGGTTATAGTCAGCAGGTTCTGCTTGAATTTTGGGGATATTTCGACGAAAGGGGGCGCTGCGACCGCGATTTTTGTTCCATTTTCAATATTGTATCATCGAAAAGTGTATGAAGTTATGCAGGTAAATGAACCAAATTTTTTGTATATGTTTTGGACAATAGCCTGCAGGTCCCAGTTGAATTTGTGGTATATTTCGATGAAAGGGGGCGCTGCGATCGTGATTTTTGTACCATTTTCACTATTGTATCATCGAAACGTGTATGACGTTAAGCAGATAATTGAACAAAGTTTTTTGTATACATTTTGGACTATAGTCTGCAGGTCCCAGTTGAATTTGGAGATATTTCGACGAAAGAGGTCGCTGCGATTGCGATTTTTGTTTCATTTTCACTACTGTATCATCGAAAAGTGTATGAAGTTACGCATATAATAGGACAACTTTTTTTTCTATGTTTTTGGTTATGGTCAGCAGGTTCTACTTGAATTTTGGGGATATTTCAACGAAAGGGGGCGCTGCGATCGCGATTTTTGTTCCATTTTCAATATTGTATCATCGAAAAGTGTATGAATTTATGCAGATAATTGAACCAAATTTTTTGTATATGTTTTGGACAATAGCCTGCAGGTCCCGAATTTGGGGATATTTCTACGAAAGGGGCCGGTGCGATTGCGATTTTTGTTTCATTTTCACTACTGTAACATCCAAAAGTGTATGAAGTTACACATAAATTGGACAATTTTTTTTTCTATGTTTTTGGTGCCAGCAGGTCCTACTTGAATTTGGGGATATTTCGACGAAAAGGGGGGGGGGAGCTGCGATTTCGATTTTTGTTCCATTTTCCCTATTGTATCATCGAAAAGTGTCTGAAGTTATGCAGATAATTGAACCAATTTTTTTTCTATGGTTTTGGCTGTGGCAAACAGGTCCCACTTGAATTTGGGTATATTTCGACGAAAGGGGGGAGGGGGGCTGCGACGGCGATGTTTGTTCCATTTTCACTATTATATCATCGAAAAGTGTATGAAGTTATACAGATAATTGAACCAAATTTTTTGTATATGTTTTGGACTATAGTCTGCAGGTCCCAGTTGAATTTGGGGATATTTCTACGAAAGGGGCCGCTGCGATTGCGATTTTTGTTTCATTTTCACTACTGTAACATCCAAAAGTGTATGAAGTTACACATAAATTGGACAATTTTTTTTTCTATGTTTTCGGTTATGGTCAGCAGGTTCTACTTGAATTTTGGTGATATTTCAACGAAAGGGGGCGCTGAGATCGCGATTTTTGTTCCATTTTCAATATTGTATCATCGAAAAGTGTATGAAGTTATGCAGATAATTGAACCAAATTTTTTGTATATGCTTTGAACTATAGCCTGCAGGTCCCAGTTAAATTTGTGGTATATTTCGATGACAGGGGGCGTTGCGATCGTGATTTTTGTTCCATTTTCAGTATTGTATCATCGAAAAGTGTCTGAAGTTATGCAGATAATTGAACCAATTTTTTTTCTATGTTTTTGGTTATGGCTAGCAGGTCCTACTTGAATTTGGGGATATTTCGACGAAAGGGGAGGGGGGGCCGCGATTGCGATTTTTGTTCCATCTTAACTTTTGTATCATCGAAAAGTGTATGAAGTTATGCAGATAATTCAACCAATTTTTTTTCTATGTTTTGGACTATAGCCTGCAGGTCCCATTTGAATTTGGGGATATTGTGGCTTTAGAGGGCGCATTGATAGCCATTTAAAGATTTTAATTTCAAAAAATTGTAGAAAAATATTAGAAATCCTAAAAAAAAATTCCGTTAAATATTCGGCCTTGATCCACGGATTCCAGAGCATTTTTTGTTTTGCCTCTATCTTAAAAAATGTTGGAGATATAGCAGTTTGAAATTATAGGGTGGCCGACATTTTGAAACAATACAGCAGGATTCCTCCATAAATGGGTTTAATTTATGAGTTTTAATGAACATGGTTTCGGTAAATTTTCTTTCATTGTTGTAACCATTGTTTCAACACTTACATGCTTAACACTGTATATTTATATTCGCCAAAGTCAAATTATTCGCAAAGCTTGGCGACAATTGGTGAAATATCGCCAAATTTGGCGACAAAAAATACGTTGCCACGTGTGAAGCCAACTTGATTAATTTAGCGATATTCTCATTCAAATTCAATATTGACCAGAACTGGGAATGACTCTTCTGTAATCGGGTTCAACGCATTTTAAATTCGTGTATTTTTAGTAGAAATAGCTAAAACCTCACAACCGAGCAATAGAGAGACTATCTTTTCCTGACGGTACAGGCCAGAAGAACTTTTCGTAGTTTAGTATAATACATCGGCTGCTCGAATCCAGGTAACCCGAAGATTCGCAAGTAGCTGACGTACAACGGAATGACGAAAAATTTTGATTTTTTTGTGGTTTAATAGCGAATTTTGAAGCTTTGACATGTATGAGATAGAAGAAAATTTTGAGATTGGCAAATCCAACTAGTTTAATATTCAAATATTGTAAAACCTGTGAATAGCGCACACTTCCTCATCGTTGAATACAGTCCTTCATAGGGCCAAGTTGTCATTATTTTTTTTCGGGTCTCAGTGACTAATTGTCTTTTTATGGTCGAGTTCACTGTAGAAGGTTGCTTGTGGGTCAGAATTACGTTTTTCGGGGTCGGGTTGTATGGATTTTCCCAAAACGTTAGAGCAGAAATATATATTATGAGACGAGAATAAAAGTATATTCGAATATGAATGAGAATACATATATATTCGATTTTCTACATTTTAAATAAAATGTGTATATACAAAATGAGATAATTTATTATTCTTTCTTTATAGTAGAGTTAAGAACCCATTTAGCTCACAGGCTATCAAAGTCTGAGAATTAATGCGCCCGCCTGTTCAGTATGTACGTATGTATGTCAGTAACTCGATAACTCTTGATAGAAATAACCGTTTCGCTTCAAATTTTGTTTATAGGTTCATTGTGATAAGGCGCTTCCCTGATTAGTTTTGGGGTTTCATTGGTTAAGTATAAAGGAGGGATGAGGGCTAACCCCCTTGATTTAGATAAATGGGTTTTTCAAGTAGAATTATCCGGTTTTCTTCACATTGTGTATTAGGTTCAGTGTGATAAAGCGCTTCCCTCATTTGTTTTGGGGTTCATTGGTTAAGTTTAAAGAGGAATGACAGAGGACTAACCCTCCCTTAGCTTAGATAAATTGCTTTTTCCTGCAGAATTATCAGATTTCGTTCAAATTCTGTATATAGATTCATTGTGGTAAGGCACTTCCATCATAAGCTTTGGGGGTTCGTTGGTTAAGTATAAAGGAGAAACGGAGCTAACCCCCCCCCCCCCACTTAATTTATATAAATGGGGTTTTAAAGCAGAATTATTCAACTTCCTTCAAATTTTGTATATAGTTTCATAGTGATAAGGCGCTTTTCTGATTAGTTTTGAGGGTTCATTGGTTAAGTATAAAGGGGGGTAACGCGGGCTAATGCTCCCCACTTAAGAGCCTACACTAGACACGCGAAGAAACGCTCACGCTGATGTTAAGTCTATGGGAAGGTTATCGCGCGATTTCTCGCTCGCATTTTAATATTTTTATTTTCATAGGATAGCTGAGACCAATCTCCAACGTTGTTAGTTTTTACTTTTTCGATTTCTGTTGTAGTTTATTTCTGAGGACCAACTCGATATCAGCAAAATTAAAAAAAAAAAAAAAATAAGAACTAACAACGATAGCTCAGTGTTTAAGCTTTCCAAAAATATGCTTTTTATAATTCTACTGCAATTACAGCGAGTATAATCACGCGACAACTTTGACCAAAACTGAGAAAAAACACCTGAATTAATTATATGCGGACCGCCTCTACTCGGATCCACCCAGAGGTATTCTGTGATTGGACAAAGCATTCTCTGAACTCTATAGATACGCCTCTCGGAAAAACCTCACCACGATAATGGCTATATGTTTATCTGATATATATAATTTATTTCTATATGTATATCTACGTAAAACTTTGGAAGGGATACTTCAAATTTAATACTTTTTTTTTCTTCTTTTGATGGAAAAGTATCTTTCCAGCAGACTGTAAGCAATAATAAGCTTATCTGTCTGAATATTTACATGCTTTTTTCTTACTTTATAAATTTTAACGTTCGTAACAATTGACTAATAGCCCTAGATTGGACTTGGGGAGACTCCAGTGGAGGGGTGTGTTCATTGGTTAAGTATAAAAGGGGGGGTTAGCCCTCCCCCTGAATTTGATAAATGAGTTTTTCATGCAGAATTATCCAATTTTCTTCAAATTTTGTACATAGGTTCATCCTGGTAAGGTACTTTTCTCATTAGTTTTGGGGGTTCATTGGTTAAGTATAAAGGGGGAGGGATGGGAGGCTAACTCCACTTAATTTAGATAAATGGGTTTTTCATGCAGAATTACCCGATTTTCTTCAAATTTTGTACATAGGTTCATTGTGATAACGCGCTTTTCTGATTAGTTTGGGGTTTCATTGGTTAAGTATAAAAAAAGGAGGGGGGGGTAAGCCCCCCTGAATTTAATAAATGAGTTTTTCATGCAGAATTATCCGATTTCCTTCAAATTTTGTACATAGGTTCATCGTGATAACGCGCTTTTCTGATTAGTTTTGGGGGTTCATTGATTAAGTCTTCGAATTTTATATATAGGTTCATTCTGATAAAGCGCTTCACTGATTAGTTTTGGGGGTTCATTGGTTAACTATAAGGGGGGAGGTGTATGATCCCCTTAATATATTGTCGATTTCTTTATTTTTCGAGGATCTTATTTCGAATTCTTTGAAATAAGAGTATAATATACAATTAGTGTGAATAGCCTGTGAGCTCAATGACCTCAGTTTAACTGGGCAGTTTTCCTTTTTTATTTCTTTCATTTACACAAAAGTATTCTTTTACATGATGATCTACGGGGAAAAACTATTTGCAGCATATTTGAATTATGTTACGCCATTTCAGATATAATGAAATGGATATACATTATTGAGGTTTACTACAAGACACTTGTTATGCGAAAAGCATTTATCATTAATTTACAGGGACACACAAAATATTTCGGGTACAGTACTGTGTCCGAAATATTGTTTATAAGCCATAATTGGAAGTAGGATTTTAGTTAGGTATGCGTTTAACTAAATTTTTGAATGCTATGAGTTATGTATAAATGCTACAGATCATATACAGGGCTAAACAAAAAAAATTGTAAGCATTACGGTGCAGCAGCGTAAATTGATTAAAATGGGTTTTTAATCGAGTTATGCATTTTGAACATGAAATATATTTAGTATACCAAGAAAGGTTTGTGGAATATAAATAAAATCATATACAGGACCACGCAAAGAACTGAATACATGGCTGACTATGTGTGATAATTCCTGGAAGGTGATTTCAGCGTGTATTTGCCTGAATTAAACTATAGCTTAATATGTGGCGAGTACAAAAAGCTTATCATGAGAGACGGCAGTATCTCGAGTGGCGCAGCAAAAACCGAAAACCGAACGCCCAAAACCGAAGATTTCCCGCAAATCGAACGCCCAAAAACGAAGATTTCCGTCACTCTATATATACGGCTAGAGGGACATCAAAGAGAAATCAAAACGCCGACATTTAATATCTCAGCAAATATGAGGCATACCGTTTTGATTTTTTCACATTAGTCTTATATCTATGGTCTAATTCAATCCTGAAATTTATACATTTCTACGTGCAGTAGATTTTAAGAACTGGAAGTCCATTTTTAACTAAATTTGGGTAAATGTAAGGCCTCTGAAAATTTATCTCGAAAATGGCTCGGGCGATTTTTTTTAAATTAATATATTATATTAATCGGTTTTAGACTAAGCGAATGTCGTTTCGCGTTAAAGTAGGAAAACTCTTGTTTTTTAAATAATCTGGTTTAAAAATGGGACTATTTTCTTAAGCCTATTGCGTAGACTTTTTACGCATTTCTTGCGCGCATGGTAATAGAATACCTCAGGTAGGGGAACGCCGTGTTTGGCCGGAGCGCCATCTATTGTCAGTAATTGAAGTTCAGCAAATCTTTTTTTTTTTCTTGAGCTGTATTTAAAAAGAAATTTTGTTATGTTTTTTACGAGTTTTTTAGTTAACAGAACAGAAAACGAACTATTTTAAGAGTTTGTAAAATATTTATGTTAAATTTTACAAATTGTAAATAATATGTATATTTTTTCCCCACTGTATTATTAAAAAGGAACAAAAAATATTCATTCTTATTCAAAACAAGCCTGGAACTCAGATATATCTTTTTTTCTTTTAAATTTTATTGTACTTTGATATCCGGGATTTATCACGTAATTCTCGTAAATATTTTATAGAATAACTTTTTTTTTTCTAATTAAAACAAATGATGCAATGATTTTATATGCTTTTATTTATTTTTTTAAATAAATAAAATATGAAAACCAGGACTTTCAGTTTAAGAATTCGTTAAATATTCATAATAAATTTTACAAACTGTAAATAACTAAAAATTATTATTATTATATATATACATTCTGTTTCCCAGCTGTATTATTTAAAATGAGCCAAAAATATCAATTCCTATTGAAAGCAAGTAATTGGAATAAGGTAAATTTTTATTAGCATTAATTTTATTGTACTCAAACTATTCAAAGAGCGTAAGACAGTAGCTAGATTTAAAAAATATATATGCCTACTGCAAATGTAAAATAAATTTGAAACTTGTAGCAATTGTGTGATTGCACGCTATTTGGGCCCTCGGTCCCCAAATTTAGCATGTAATTTTCAGTTAGAGCTGATATTTTATACTAATAGAGTAGGTTAATAATAAATATATTTATCTAAATTTTTTTTTACATACTCCCATCTATACTTTGAGACATTGGAAATGCTCAAATTTTTGTGACAATAAAGGAAAGGGGACCCTGGAAAAGAGAAATAGGGTTTCATATATTGCTGGATTATTGTAATTTTATTCTTATATTAAATGTAATATAAATACAAATACAACAAGTTTTTTCTGTAAATTAATACACATGTATAATATGAATCATTTTCTACATTTAAGACTTGTCAATAACTTCCTATTTGAAATATAGTTTTTTTTTTTTTTTTTTTTTTTTTTTTAATCAAAACATAACTTGATTGTCTATGTATTTATTGCATATGATCAAGATATTTTGATAAATTAAAAAACTTTTGTGCCTATGTGTGTATATTTAAATAAAGATTACACAAGAAAAATTATATATCTTTATTTAAGAAACAAACATTTATTTAACAAAGACAAATACAAAAATAAATAAATAAAAAAAAAATAAATAAAAAATAAAAAGTTCCCAGTTAAACTGATGGCATTGAGCTCACAGGCTATTCACACTAATTGTATGTTGTACTCTTATTTCAAAGAATAATACCCCTCGAAAAATAAAGAGATCGACAATAAATCAAGAGGGGGGGATTGGCCCGCCGTTTCCCCCCTTTATACTTAACCAATGAACCCCCAAAACTAATCAGGGAAGCGTCTTACCACAATGAATCTATATACAAAATTTGAAGCAAATTGGGTAATTCTGCATGAAAAACCCATTTATATAAATTAAGGGGGGGAGGGTTAGTACCCCGCTCCCCCTTTATAATTAACCAATGAAACCCCAAAACTAATCAGGGAAGTATTATCACTATAAACATATAACCAAAATGTGAAGCAAAACGGATATTTCTATCAAGATTTATCGCATTACCTACATACTTACATACATACGTACATACGGAACCGGCGCACATTAACTCTCAGACTTTGATAGCCTGTGAGCTAAAAATATAATTTCAAGAATTACTCGGATATAAACATTTAAAAATCACAACATTCATCTTAGATTTAAAAAAAAAAAAACTTATGTATATATATATAATTCCAAAAAGACGCACAAAGGCTATCCATTTTATTCAGTTAATTTATCTGATGAACCCCCCCCCCCCCCCTTGTTTTTCCGGAAAGGGTGGATTCATTTTTTGAATTGGTGAAAAGATAAATTGAAGGCCCACTAGCGAGCGAAACCACTAAGTTTTATTCTTATAAATTTATACCCTATGCTTAATTTCGACTGAATGAAATTTTTATCAATAACCGCACAAAAGTAATGATATCAGTACAAAAACCCTTAACGGGTTAAAAGTTGTGACGCAGCACTTTCTTTTGGCTCTAAGAATTTTAAATATGGGTCTTAAAAGTAATGATATAAAATTTGAGTGACGCTATGTTAATAATTTTTTTTTTTAATCATCATTTTCTTTTTAGTTTTATTTATATTCACAGGTGCAATTATTATCTTAACATGAAAACATATATAAAATTTATTCGCTGATGCTTTTTCATTCAGATCTCTCAGGAATTCAAAATATGGGTTTTAAAAGAAATGATATCAAAATTTGAGTGCACCTTGACGTGAATTTAATAGGATTGTTTTAAAATTCAATTTAAATTATTTTTCGTTTGTCTTCTAAGGTATATTTACACATATAAACAATACTTTTAATTTTTCAGTACACTGTTAAATATATTACTTTCACTGAGCCTATATTATGTATTCAAATGTATTTATTTCAATAAACTGATTTATGTTTTGTGCCACGCTATCCAAAATCATAAGTAAAATTTATGTAAATGATTATTTTGCGTCATAGTATCCAAACAAAGGAAAATGTATGCAAGTGGACAATGTGACCTATGAAAGTACAATTCTTTTAATAGTAACATTTGTAGCTTTTTCTGTAATTGAAATTTTTAAATTCTGCTAGTTTTCATATATAGCACCTTTTTTAAAATAATGTTTAACATGTGTCAAGTTTTATTTTAACTTTTAATGAATTGTTTGATATTTTATTTAACTTTATAAATTTGTTCTTAGTAATATTTCTTGCTATATTTCTTCGTAAACTTTTTTTTTACAGTAAAATTTAGCACTGATTACAACTGTACAAAAATAAAATAAGAGTTTATTTTTCAAAACAATTTTAAATAATGAAGTTACATCAAAATTGAGGTATAATTTTTTTAAATTCTATTTTATTTTATTTTTATTATTATTATTTTTCTTTTTTTTTTGGGGGGGGGGGGGGGATTGAAGGTGAGTGAAAATTATGACTATAAACTCATTACGTTGGTCTTTATATTTTAATTTCTTCATCTTTTGATCCTTAACCTAAAAAAAGTAATGATATCAGTACAAAAACCCTTAACGGGTTAAAGTTTGTGACGCAGCACTTCACCTTTTGTCTGTAAGAATTTCAAATACGGGTCTTAAAATTAATGATATCAAATTTTGAGTAACGGTATGCCATAAATTAAAAAACTTATCTTCCCCCCCCCCCTACTGCTATATTGATATTCAGTGGTGCAAATATTATTTTTTACATGAAAAAATATATATAAGTTTTTTGCTCATGCTTTTTCATTCACATCTCTGATAAATTCAAAATACGAATTTTAAAAGAAATGATATCAAAATTCAAGTGACGCCTTCATGTGACTTTAATGGGTTTGTTTTAAAATCCAATTTAATTTATTTTTGGTTTGTCTCCTAATGTATATTTACACATGCTAACAATACTTTTAATTTTCTAATACATCATTAAATATATCACTTGCAATGAGCCTGTATTATGCATTGAAATGTATTTATTTCAATAAATTGATTTATCTTTTGTGCCATGCTGTCGAAAATTGAAAGAAAAATTTATGTAAAGGTTTATTTTGCATCATACTATTCATTTGCATACATTTCACTTAGTTTGGATACTATGGCGCAAAATAAACCTTTACATAAATTTTTCTTTCAATTTTCGACAGCATGGCACTAAAGATAAATCAATTTATTGAAATAAATACATTTCAATGCATAATACAGGCTCATTGCAAGTGATATATTTAATGATGTATTAGAAAATTAAAAGTATTGTTAGCATGTGTAAATATACATTAGGAGACAAACCAAAAATAAATTAAATTGGATTTTAAAACAAACCCATTAAAGTCACATGAAGGCGTCACTTGAATTTTGATATCATTTCTTTTAAAATTCGTATTTTGAATTTATCAGAGATGTGAATGAAAAAGCATGAGCAAAAAACTTATATATATTTTTTCATGTAAAAAATACTATTTGCACCACTGAATATCAATATAGCAGTAGGGGGGAAAAAAAGATAAGTTTTTTAATTTATAGCATACCGTCACTCAAAATTTGATATCATTAATTTTAAGACCCGTATTTGAATTCTTACAGACAAAAGGTGAAGTGCTGCGTCACAAACTTTAACCCGTTAAGGGTTTTTGTACTGATGTAATATTCAGGGCTGTACAAAATAATTCAAGTATGTTTCCATCTATTGGTGGAAACTGCTGAAGATGAATTTCCAACTGTGTTATTTGTTTTATTGCTAAACTAAATTGCAGCATACTATAGAGTATATACAAATATATAAATTATATACAGAGCTGCAGAAAAGAATTGGAGCTCTTTTCCGGCTGTGAATGGTAATTGCTGAAATTTGGTTTTCAAATGTGTTTTGTGTTTTTCTGAAATGTTTACTTAGATAACTTATTTACCTTATTAAACAGCGATGGTTTGTTAAAGTATTCTGTTAGTGTTGGGAAGTGTTTCATAATCTATGCTTGGTTACAGGATTATACTAATTTTACTAATTTTACTAATGAACAAAAATTTAGATAAATAATTAAGAAAAATTTTGAAATTGAGGATGGGATGGGATGTCATCTGCCGATTATTATAGCGTAGCGTCTTCGTTATATTCTAATTATCAAAAAATTTAATTTTTTTTATAATGATCATGTTAATGTATGTGAAGGTGGTTTTCTTGAACAAATTATATTGCGGGTATGGGGGGGGGGAGGGGTTAACGCCTTGCTCTGATTTACACAAAACAAATTCCCAAGAAATTTAACATTTTTAGCTTCTGATGTAGCGTTTTTTAAATGTTATGGATAGAGAATATAGGAAATTTTAAATAACGATTTTCATAAATGTTTAATTTATGTTCCTAATAAAAGTACACAACCCGTATATTTATGAAGATGGTTATCAACAATCAAAGTAAATGAATTGTTGTTGAGCACTTAACCAAGTGCCCTACAAGCAATCCTACGAGTTTCTTTATCTAACTGTGCATTCTTATCTCGAGTTCTACGGATTCCCAATCGCAACGGCCTTTAGATGATTCGACTTGGTTTTCGATCGTGTTACAGATTTTAGTTCCACCTTCCACCTCCAAGGGGCGCATTATTTTTTAGAGTTCTGTGGGCCTGATTTCGACGGGCATTAGTTCATTCAACTCCTTTATACAACGGGTACCCGTGTTAGATGTTCGTATGGGACAAATTGCGCCCCCTAGCGTTGGAATGCGATACTAAAGGATTATGAGCGCGTGCGTAGCACGCTTGCTATTCGGTGCTGGTGGCAGCGGGGATACGATTTGGAGTTTTATTCGGAAGGTGGTTTCTTTGGAACAGGATGCGTCCACTGGCGGCGGAAGGTGGAACTAAAAGATGCAGCGCGTGCGCTGCATGCATACTATACGGTGCGGCAGGCAGTGGGAACACGTGTCGGTGGTTCGTTTTAACAGAATGCGCCCGTATTTGGGGAAAGTGGAGATAAAGGATTTTCAGTCGACGTGCAAAGCAATTTTAACTAAATAATTTAATACAAAATCAGGTTAAAGATATAAAATCATACAAACTTTAGGTTTGTTTAATTTTATTATTCTGGGCCCGAGCAACGCCGGTCGGGTCAGCTAATATATATATATATATATATATATATACCGGGTGCGTCATAAATTCGTGTAAACTTTAAATATTCATAATAAAAGAGTTATGCTCAGAAAATTTTTCGGTTTCCGCGACTATGATCAGAAGGTTTTTGGATTTTTTTTCCATGTATAATAAAAAATTATTCCAAAAGTAACCGATAGAGGGCGCTCACACGTCGTACTTAGGCGTTTTATGCAAATCAGGCAAACACAAATAGACAATAAAACAAATCACAATAATATGACACTGTGCATTTATTTTAAAGTAAAAGATGATCAACATGACCACTATCACCAGGTATTAGGGAAGCAAGGCGCGTCAGTACGCCTGTTACAGCTGAATGTAGCATGTCGGCATCGATGCCACCGACGGTCCGCCGAATGGCATCTTTCAATTCCACCAAAGTTTCTGGGGAGCCCCGGTGTGCACGACACTTTAAGTATCCCCACACCCAAATACCTGCCGGGGTCATGTCTGGAGATCATGCGGGTCACTCAAACTTACAACCTCGACTTATCACTCGGTCTTCAGTGAAAGTGTTCAACAGGAACATCTTGACTTCACGTGCAACCTGGGACGGGGCAACATCCTGCATGCAGGTTTTCCTGCAATGCAGGCACAACGTGGTCACGCAAAAGCGTAACATACCGTTCTGCAGTGACTGTACAGGTTTTCCAGCCGGATTTAGGACAAGACTCTTCAAAAAAGAAAGGACCCAGAACCATGGCCCGACTTAGACTATCTGGGGCCCGGGGCAAGCATCATTCTGGGAGGCCCCTTTCTATCTATCCATGAAAATTGTTCGGGAATTATGTTGAAGTGACTAGTATTAAACTCCATACCTATTTTATGTATACATAAATTTCGAACCAAGTGCTATTTACATCTGTATACATATACAGGGTATCACAAGAAAGGGTCACAACTTTAACAAATGACAGAACACTGTTTTTTGGTGTAGGAATATAACGACTCATGTGAGCTTTTGAAGTGTAAATGCAGATCTTTCAATCACTCTTGGTTATTTCTTATAATGTAAATTTTTTATTATATTATAAAATTTAATATTTGTTGTGCATCAGCATGTATTTGGGCGATTCCATAATATGGAAAGATAATGCAGGCATGCCCATATACTAATAGCAACAAATTTTAACACTTGATACGTTGTTACTTCATTCCCCATGCTCTAAAGTATTTTTATATAATTTTTTATAACATTAGTTTTCTAATGATGTAGATTGTTCTTTTTAGGGGACTTAGGGCACAGGAAGTGGAGGGCTACACTCCTTCCCTAAATATTTGAAAATGTAATATTTTTTGTCACTTTTGGCCAATTTAAACCATTTTGCATCCGTTTAACAAAAATCTTATTAAAGAGCAGAGGGGAGGTGGCTCTCAGATTGGGGGCCTGGGGCAGCTGCCCCACAAGCCCCTGCATAAGTCGGGCCCTGCCCAGAACAAAAGACGTGGTGAAACCACACCAAACAGTCAAATGAGGAGCATGCACTGGCTTGGTCAAATACTCACGAGGATTTGACGTTGTTCAGATACGACTGTTTTGCGTATTGAAGTCATCATTCAGTGAAAAGTGTGCTTCATCCGTCCAGTTGACGTTCAACAACCATTGTGGGTCCCGCTACATTTTTGCCAGCGCCCATGTAGAAAACTTTAGTCTTTTATCTCTATCTGCCAGTAATAACTGGTGAATTGCCTGTATCTTGTGCGGATACAGATCCAAGATTCCGTGCAGAATACGTCGAATTGACGATTACGGAATCCCCGTTATTCTCCCAGCTTCACGAGCACTGCTACTCCCTATTGATGTCTCGGCTGCCAATTGTTCCATGACACTTTTCACAACATTGACGCGATCCGTGCTCGAGGATGATCTGCCACTACGTGGACGATCCTCCAAACTCCCCGTTTTCTCAAAACGTCGTACTAAATTGAATATCCCATTCAATGAAATTGGTTTTTTTTGCGCCTGAAGTTCTTTCTCCGTGCGAAACTTTCGCAATGCAATAGTTGTCGATTCACCATTCTTGTAAAAAAGTTTAACCACCAGCGCTCGATCTGGTAACGATAGCATGCTGCCGAGATCGAATGACGACTCCATTTCCATCCAGGTACTTTATTGTAAGCCTGATTTGCATAAAACGCCTCAGTATGACGTGTGAGCGCCCTCTGTTGGTTACTTTTGGAATCATTTTTTCTTATTTGTGGGAAAAAAAATCCAAAATCCTTCTGATCATACTCGCATAAAACGAAAATTTTTCCGAGCATTACTTCTTTTATTATGAATTTTTTAAGTTTGCACGAATTTATGACGCAACCGGTTTATATTATATATATATATATATATATATATATATATATAATTATATATAAGACGTTATCAGTATGATCAGGCCTGAATCCTGTTTTAACTGCAGCATTGGTTAAGAGATCAATGAAAGTTTTTTCAAGACAAGCGCTGACTATGTCACAAAACGTTAACTAAATGGCTGATATAAATCACACTCTTAGTGTAAGCAGCAGTCGAAATATTTAGAATATTTGCAGTCGTACAATCGAGTGGGTAGTGGCAACAGTTCCCAAAAATGTTTCTCCAAAGCATTTAAGAGACTGGGTTTGAGACAAACAATTTATTCCATACTAAATTATATAACTCCACATAAACACAACTTCAATAGAAGCTTTAGATCCGATTAGATCTATTAAAATTTATTGATGAAAATCTATCGACGCATAGAGGAAAGACTTCTCAAGTGACGAGGTTATTTGGACCTTTTGACATGCGTAAAAATTTGCCTTCCAAGTCAGTGTATGCGGTATAAGTATAAAAAGACTTAGCTCAAAGTTTCATTGTGCTCTCTAAGAAACCAACGAAATCTGTGTTAGGAGAAAAAAAGTAAGATGTGGGGCGCGCTCGCTAATGGTTGAAAAAGTGGGCCAAAAGGGAGTGCCATTCACATCGTGTCGCTCTTTCTTTTACAGCTGAATTTTAAAAAGGTGAATAGTTTACGCGGGAGTTGAAAGGAATCATGGGATATGGAATGATAATTTTAATAAAAAATAAAAATGGTGTTACAAAATGTTCCAAAGAAATAAAAATTCAATGTTTTAAAGTATGAAGAAATAAAACAGGTGTTTTTTACAAGAAGTGTTGCATTTAATAGAATAATGTTTTTAGATTAAGAATTAAAATAACATGTTGATTTAAAGTTATGAAATTAAAATATAAATGGTACTTAAGATATTATTAAAAAACAGGAAAAAAAGTAGAATTGTAAGAATTTGGATTAAATTAATTAAACTAAAATGGCGAAAATTTATTTTTATTACATATATATATATATATATATTAGTTAAGTTAGGTAAAAAAATCGATTTTACTCAAAAAAGCAACAAACTAAAATAATGCTTCTCGATCGTTTGCCCTAGAAATTGAGATTTGCAAACCGAAGTTTTCATACAGCGAAGTATAGGTTTTTGTGTCGCTCCGAAGGTTTCTATTTTATTTGTTTGAATTTTCGTTGCTGGATTTCCACCTACAGTAGAACTCCAATTATCCGAATCAATTGGGACCGGACCCCATTCGGATAATCAAAAATTCGGATAATTGGATTTTTTCCGAAAAAATGGGTCTATTTTAATTAATTAGTGTATGTATGTTGAAAATGGGAGAAAATACTATTTTTAAAGAAAAGAGCTTTTAATTAATTACATGCAAAAGTAACACTTTTTCATGTTAAGCGTATTTACAAGTGCTGTAGATTAGTATAGTATGTACGTACCGTACTGTAAATGAAAGTCATTGCTTGCTGAACATCTCCGTCAAAGTAAGCTGTTTGACAGTCTTCACTCGTTTTCGGGCAGCCAAGTCGTGCATCCGCTTGACAGTGAGAAGCTGCATGTGGACACACTCGGGCCGACGCTCCATCCACTTTAACGCAGTTTCAAGGCCGGCTAATGCTTCACTAGCTGATGGTCCCGTGTTTGCTTCAACTTCGACATTAAGGTCCTCTTCTTCCTCGACACACTTTCTTCTCTCACACTTTCAATAAGTTCATCATCATATTCAAATTTTAGTTGCTTAAAAGGCGTATAGCCAACATAGTGAAAAAGTATCCAAGCCGGGACTCGAACCCGTATCATCAGTATAGCACACTGACGTTCTACCAACTGAACCACTTGGAACGACACCCAGCCTGGCACTTCTCACTATAACATGTTGGCAAGTCTACAAACGCAGCACAAGGGGGAATATTTTCCAGTGACCACCAACCCTGGGGCAAACACGAAATCAAAGAGAATCAAGCAGCGATAATTGAATAATTTTCTATTGAAATATTTCCAAGTATTAAAAATAGATTTAAGTTCATCATTATTTAGAATTTGAAACCCATGTTCTGCGAATCACACACACACATCATCCATCTCCTATATCGCGGAGGGAAGGACAATAGCGCGTGTAGACAGAATCAGGAACTTTTCCGTTATACGGACACCATTGTTGCCAAGCATACATTTAATACCTATATTTACATACATATACATACATACATTTACATATATTTACGTACATACATACATTTACATACATTTACATATATTTACGTACATACATACATTTACATACATTTACATATATTTACGTACATACATTTACATATATTTACGTACATACATACATTTACATACATTTACATATATTATTTACGTACATACATACATTTACATACATTATGCATTAGCATAAGTTTTGGCATGGTGTCTGTATAACGGAAAAGTACCCAGATTCATTATTTTGCGAATCGCAGTACGTTTCCGTCTTAATTTTTTGTCTCTGAAATTCTGAAAGCGATTCGGATAATCAGCGATTCGGATAGTCGGAGTTCGGATAATTGGAGTTCTACTGTACTTAATGTTGGAAAATATCGCGATCGTAATCCATAGAACCAGGAACAATGTTGTAATCGTTCGCATTTCTTTAAAAGGTTTTAAAAAGAGGCAGAGAAAAATATAATTGTGTTTCCTGCAGAACTAATATATATCATCGGTAGCTTTATTTCCTTCTTTAGTGCTGCCATCTAGTAACAGTACTTAGAACTGTCCTAATTAAAATTGCCATTACGATTTTTTTATTAGTCTTCGTTCATTAATTAGTATCTATAACACAGAAGCAGCGAAGGGAGTATATATAGGGAATAAAACCTCTCCCAGAACACTTATAACTGTAAAGATTATGTGTAAAATCAAATGAAAAGTAAAGCATAAATAACCAAAAATATTTTCGCAATCTAAACTCGGGCTATAACTCCAGTTCTAAATAATTAAAAGAAATAAAATTAAAATACCGTTTTATTTAATTTATGATCGTTTGTGATTTATTTTGTCATAAAATTTTGTCTACGTATTGAAATTTGCACAAACTTTGATTTTTAAAATTTTCCAACCTAGTCGAAAAGTGTTTATGACTTCGGTTTGTGTGCCGTCTGGCCGGCTGTCCATGCTCTAACTCGCGTAAATATACTCGGATCGCTCTGAAATTTTAGTATGTTATTGTCATTTACTATAGCATGTTCCCTATTTCAACTGAAGTGTGTAGCACTTATAGTTTTTTTACAGGGAAAGTCAAAAGTATTCCGCTACAGTACAGTCAATGGGCATTTATGCTACATCATTTCAAACATGATGAAATTGATATGTAATTATGAAGCGCATTAAAACATGCTTTTTGTAGAATATGGGGTGCAAAGCATTTATTATTCATTTACAGGGTCAAGCAAAAGAATTCTGCTACACATTGCTCTATGGGGAAAAATTGTTTGCAGTGTAATTTAGTGATATATCACTATTTCACACATAATGAAAATTATATGCATTACTGAGGTGCGCTATAAATTGCTCTTTTGAAAGTGTGGTGTACATTGCGTATATTTACAGGGACAGTCAAAAGTATTCCGTTACATTACAGTCAATGGAAAATAATCGTTTCAACTGCATTTTGATGATGCTACGTCATTTAAAACATGATGAAATTGATATATAATTGTGAATAGCATTAAAACATGCTTTTTGTAGAATATATTTCAAAGCATTTATTATTCATTTACAGGGTCAAACAAAAGAATTCTGTTACACATTGTTCTATGGGGAAAAATCGTTTGCAGTGTACTTTAGTGATATTTCACTATTTCAAACATAATGAAAATTAAATGCATTACTTAGGTGCACTATACATTGCTCTCTTGAAAGTGTGGTGTGCATTGCGTTTATTTACAAGGATCCACAAAAGGTATCGGTTACACTATATGTGCGATATTTACAGTCTACGTGTGATAAGTGCGTTTTCAACTTTGGTTTGCGTTTTTAAGTTTAACTAAATTTTTTCATAGTACGTGTGTGTTTATAAACTCAGTTGTTCATATACAGGGCTACACTAGGGAATCCGTAAGCATTACAGATTATGGGAGTGAATGGCTTAAGGGTAGTTTTTAATTGTGTTACGCATTTTCCTGCAGAACTATATTTAGTAGGCTAATAGAAGTTTGTGGAATATAAATAAATTCATATACAGGGCTACGCAAAGAAAAATATACATTGTCGTTTACGGTTGGTAATTGCTGCGAGTGAGTTTTAAGTTGCCTCTTAACTTAATATGTGGTGTGTACAAAAGTCTTCAGACAATATACAGGGCTGTACAAAAAATTTCGAATGCATTTCCATCGATCGTAGAAAATTGCTAAATGTGAATATTCTAACTGAACTAAATTTTATCATGCTATATATTCACATCTATTGATCACATACAGGGCTGCACATAATAATTCGACTACTTTTTTGACACTGGAAGGTAATTCTGAAAACTGTATTTTTCAGTGTGTTATATGTTTTCTAAACTGTTTACTTACATATCTTCTTTCACGTTATTTAACGATGAAGTTTCTTTACAGTTTTCTGGCTGTGTTGGAAAGTGTTTCATAATCTATGCTTGACGCATAATCTTTTGTTCTTGCTCAAATAGGTTGGTTGGTTGTATAGAGTTTAATGGCACAAGGTCCCATTGGGGACAAGCTGCGCCAAAGAAAAAATATATTAAAAAAAAAAACCCACAAAACTTGTTCAAATAGAAACACCCATTTTTGACATCATACCTGAGTTCTTTCAATCAAGGAAGCTCGGGAAAATGTTTAATTATAATACTTACAATCAAATCATTATAGTGTTAGAAAAGACAAAAGTTGCAAGATGCTAATGTTAAAATCAATTGACAAACTTCAATTTATAACTTTCCAAAAGAGTATCAATTGAAATTTCATTTCTTAATAAGATACAATGAATAGACCTAAACATGTTCCAGGCATTTTTTTTTTCCTAATTCAACAACATATTTTTAACTATGGCGATTATTAAAAAATTCATTTAAAAAATATTATGAATTTTGAACTGTATTAATTTTTACAAAAAACTAATCACATTCTTCAAAAACATGGGTGCGTAAGCTTACAGCTCATTCCAATCATTATTTTTCGAGATATAGAGAAGACTTTTCGACGATAAAAGGGTCATTTCTCGTTTTAAAAAATGTCATAGAAAGAAAATTTTAGAAAGTAACCGGTAAAAGAATATGTTATATTTATTCATATGAGATGAGTTTATTTAATACTTAAAAATTCTGTGTAATTTTTATGTAACTAATTGTATGTTCCCGGATTTTTTCATTGTAAGATCTTAATTTTCTTTTTCGAAATTTGTAGATAGACTCTAACACATTTTCTTTTACAACTCTATAAAGATTTAAGAAAAAGTATATAAACTATGCCATTTTTCTGGGCTGCATTGAACCAAGAAACTCAAATATGGTGTCAAAAGTAGGTGTTACCATTTGAAAAACCAATGTTAGTGCAATTTTTAATGTGTGTGTTACCCCTTATGACAAAATAAACTACAAAAGAACTTCATACGGATCAAAATGGTACATATCGTTTATTTTTGCATTAATTAGAATTGAAGTTAGAGTCATTGTTCGGATTTCTTGGGGGGGAGTGGGGAGTGTTTTTATTTTTATGTCAAGATTGGAGAAAGATCTCCTTGTTTGAAACCTTGAAACATCTGAATGCCAAATTTATTTTCGTTGCTCATGCTTTATTTACGAAAACTATTTTATAAGCATTTAAAACAACGAAAACATCCTGTTATGAGAAATAATTATTTAAAATCCTTCCCAAGTGGACATATTTTTCCTACCATTAATGGTAATTGCGGAAGTTGGGTTTACAAATGTGTTATCCGTTTTTCCAGTTTGTTTAATTAGACATCATCCTCCACCTTATTAACCTGTGAAGTTTTGTTACAGTATTCTGAATGTATAGGAAAGTGTTTCAAAATCTATGCTTGACGCATAATTTTTCGTTTTTTTTTTCTGCCGGCTTTACATGTGTTACATAAAATGTGGAATTTTCTGCGTTTTCAATTTTCGTTTACATGACGATTTCACCAAATGTGTCTCAATCACTTGATAATATGTATTACTGATTGCAGCTATAGAATTCGTAAAGTACTTCATGTTTCAGATTTCAAGAAGAATGGATTGCTAGGTTTACAATAATTAATTTTGTTTTATTTCTCTTTTTATCACATTTATAATCGTGAAAAACTACACAATTTCTAAAATAATGTATTAATTATAATAACTAAAGATAAATGCGTTATTTACTAGTTATAATAGTATAAGTTATTTCAATAGTTCAACTGACATAGTTTATTTAATAAATCTACTTTTACTGAAATTCCTTTCATTAATATTTATGTCCATTCTTTAAAAATCAATCATACCACAGAAACAGCTTAATAAGAGTAGTAATAAAAGTAAAAAACATTTTATTTTAC
This sequence comes from Maratus michaelseni, assembly GCA_963931845.1. Classification (NCBI taxonomy): domain Eukaryota; kingdom Metazoa; phylum Arthropoda; class Arachnida; order Araneae; family Salticidae; genus Maratus; species Maratus michaelseni. The sequence continues at coordinate 57,843,238 of OZ007596.1, forward strand.
ATATAAAAATACATTTGAGAAAACATTTAATACACATTTTCAAAATCTTGCAATATTTATATACATCATTAAAGAAAAAACTTTGATTTGATCTTGGCACAAAAATTAGACGTTTATTAGAAAAATAATTCATTATTTTTTTTAAAACACAAGAAACACATTTTTAAAATGTCAAAGAAGTCATTTTTACTAGGACTTCCCTCAAAGGAATTAGTCTGAGTGATATTGCTGAGAACATAGGGTTAACAATTACAATATAAAGTAAAAGAGCAAATTAAATGATAGAATTGCAAAATATCATACATAAATTCATATACACTGTTAAAAAAATAGAAAAGAAGTACCGTTCATCAGATGTGTTGTCATAATTTTTTTTAACATGTGGCAAAGAATCTCATTTTCTTAAGCGCGTATTGTGCAAAACTTGAAAAAAAGCAGGATCTTTTAAAACGCCAAGCTTTTTAAAGTTACGTAATTGGATTTGCAGCCAATAGATTATTCTATCAAGCGTGGCTTAACGCAAATTTAATTTCATCGTTGCACTCTTTTTTGTGTGTGAATTTAAAATTTTTCTTCCTTGATTATATATCTATTATTTGTATAACTGTTTATAGAAACTCTTACACTTCAAACCATATTGATAGCATGCTTTGCTACAAACCAGATTGCAAAACTATAGTCTAAATTACTATTAAAGTATACAAAAAATCTTTCGACGACTTCTGTAAAATAACTTTTACATTAAATCTCCATATCGGCAAAATTGAAAAATTATATATATTCCAAAGTTAAGCTTAACAGATACTTCTTGATTATTCTCTAGGAGGCTCTGCCTCTTGCGCCTTTACTGCGCCAATCCGCAGACTTTTCTTTTGCCTGTCTGTCTGTCTCTCCACAATCTGCCTGTTTCCCTATCCGATCGTCTGCCCGTCTCTCTAACCGATTGTCAATCTCCCTACACGTCCCGCTACCTGTCTCTATATTTCTCTACCGGTCTCGCTACCCGCCAATCTATTTCTCTAACCGTCTGTCTATCCGTCTAACTACTTGTATGTCTAACTACTTGTATGTCTCTATCCACTTCGCTACCCATTTGTCTATCTGTCTCACAACTTGTCTATCTGTCTCTTTACCCGTCTGGCTATACGCCTCTCTACCCATCTCCGTACCCATCTACTGTCTCTCTACTCGTCTGTATACCCGTCTGTTTCTGTACCCGACTCTTTACCCGTTTCGCTACCAATCTCATTACCTGTCAGTCAACTCGTCTCTGTAGTCATCTCTCTACTCGTCTTTTTAACTACCACGCTACGCGTCTCGCAATCTTTCTCGCTACATTCCTGTCTACCGGTGTCCCTACCCGTCTCGTGACCCATCTTGCTACCCCTCTGTCAACCCTCTTTTTACCTTTCTCTCTAGCCGTATGTCTCTTCGTTTCGCTACCCGTCAGCCTACCTATGTCGGTACTCGTCTCTCTACCCATCTCACTACCCGTCTGTCTACCCGTTTGTTTACTCGTCTTTCTACCTCTCGCCACTTCTTCCCAATATTTAAACAATTCATTTAATATACAGAAGCCGTTTATCAGTTATTAAATGCAAACAGAAGTAATTTATCTAATAAGTGTAATTTTTTTTAAATACATACATAAACCTGAATTATAGTTCATCAGTTTTGTGTTCATAGCTGTTTATATCATTTGACAGTAAATCTCAACTTCTTAAACCTCAAGCTTTTTAAAAAAACCCACAAGGTCTGTATAACTGCAAAGTACCCTGGGGGCTATATTAGCTACATGTTATTAAGTTAAGTGAAAGTTTCGTTATCGCGTTTGCAGCCAATTGCTTATGTCAGAAAGCGTGGCTTAACGCCATTTTAAATTCATTACTGTAACTTTCTTTTTTTTGGGGGGTGGGGGTGGGGGGGAGGGTTTCAAATATATACATTTAAATTAAAACTTTTGCTTTCATGCCATTAGTGTTGTTTGTATTATTAACTAATACCTTGTAGACCGAGCTTCATTTGAAACAAATGTAAAAGACTTCTTCTACAGTATTTTTTTGGAGAAACTTTCGTAATTGGGCCCAAAGCCAATCGGAGCATTTAATATCATTATTGTAACTCTTATAGAGTTAAAACAATATTGTTGCTATCTTTACTCTTGTTTGAGACCAGCCTTCCCTGTGTATCTGAATGGGGAAAGTTTCGTATCCAATGTCGGTTGGCGAAAAAAATTTTAAATGGTGCCAAAAGGTAGTTTTAGCATCTTACAAAATTTTTCAAGAGAGCTGTAAAACATGTTTTTCAAATATTTACAAACATACGTTTATTAAAGCATGTTTTTGCACCATCTTAAAAATTTAAGCACGATGCTAAAATAAAATTTTATCGCCATATTCGATATTTTAATAAGTAATGAAAATACATAAACAAACTTATTTAACAAACCTAATAGGCATTTTTGTGATAAATAATTGTTATTGCCAGGGGGGTAAATTGTAAACAATTAATAAACGGCTAGTAAATAATAAATAGCATTTAAAATCTAAAAATGGGGAAGTGGTCCGTATAAAAATGCAAAACATAAGATTTTACGCTTGATATATGTAAATCTTTTTTATTTTTTAATATTTCCGAAGGCACAGATAAAAAGGTAAAAATCTCTTTTCCAAATGCCATTACATTTTAATATATATATATATATATATATATATACAAAATAGAAAAATATCTGCAAAAAAATATATTTGCATAATACTACATCTGCAAAAAAAAAATAAGATTTAGAAAAAGTAAGCCAAATCCTGCAGATCCCAACAATCACATCGAAAAACTTATCACCAAAAAAGAACTCGCCAAATCTTACGGCACAGGAGATGGATTTTTCCTTCTGAATGCAGAATATTGGTTTTTTTCTTGTACGATGGGTGTTTATAAATATAATTGTTTCATTTCACATACTACATACCGTTTGATATATTGGTACTTTTATGTTATCCTGGCGCAGTTGATAAATCGCCAAATATAGTTCCTATAACATTTTCATATTGAATTCATTTCATTTAAATATAAACCTTTCACTCATTTAATTTAAAATACATGCCTTTCATTAATCCCATTTAAAATGCTAAAAAGAGAAAAAAAAAGAAATAATGCCATAAATCGAAACCTTTTATTTACACACCAAAGTTTTTTTTTTTTTTTTTTTTTTATTTTTTTATTTATTTTTTTACACACGCGAAATAAAAAAAGCTGCTATTGCTGAGATTTGCGCCAAATCTCTAGTACCAAGTCTACCAAGTTATTGCGGGGTTTTTCTTTCAAACCTTTCAAACAGAAAAAAATTTCCAGATTAATTTTCGATTTCTACTAAATTGAAATATATTTTATTGTGCTGAATATTAGTGCGTGTATATTTTTTTGCTCCATGTACTCCATGAACTTTTCAATTCCGATTGTCTACGAAAATCTCCCGCCGGTGAAAATGACGTACGCACAAAAATTTCGTGACGTATGTACTTTAATTGTGCTTTTTTATATATATTTTTAATATAATTTCCAAACGGTTTGACATTTATTCTTGGTAATAAATAGACGTCGTTGTCACCTTTATAGGTACCTGCTGTAAAAATTTGAACGAAATCCGTTAAATATTTTTTGAGTTATGCTTGACGAAAGGTTTTAATATCCATCGTAGCTATATATGGGGCAAAGTAATACTGCGCTGTGTATGAGTCTTCGTTGCACTCAGACAATTAACAACTCACATACAATTTTATGGCAATATTTTTATTGCATTTCTACAAATATCATTATTTACAAAATATCACATATAAATAGGATGTATTATACAAAGGTAAATGTATAAATCTGCCACTCATGAATACATTTATATGTATATTCATTAAAAATATTTCACAATTTCTCACACACTAATTCAACGTCTTTTAGCCTATGAAAATGATGATACACTGAAAAAAGATGGATTTTTTGAAAGATGACACCAAATATTACTAATTTTTAGATTCGAAACTAGAATAATATTAAAAAATATCCATTTATTGTTTTTACACACATATAATGACACTATAGATACATAATAAACATTTTTCTTAATTTGATATTTTTATGGGGCTAGAAATTTTAGGTTCACATAACGTAGACCTAAAATTGCTTACTATATTGAAGTTATGTCTTAAAGTCTAAAAAAATAATGAAGGAAAAATTTAAAATTAAAGATTTGAGGCTAATTAAATGAAGTAAAGTGAAAGACAGATTACTATTGATTTCTTTTATTGATTGATTTTTTTCGTTTATTCATATTCGAAGAAATAAATATATTAGAAAAAATAGATTTAGAAAATTAATGTGATTAATCATAAATTGTATATAAAAAATATCTCCCATTTTGTTAAAAATTCTAATATTTGGTTTGAGAACTATATAAAGACGCATCTTTCATTGCTAATTAAAATTATTTAAGTATCTTTATTTTTATGGGTACGATATATTAATAAATTTATAAAACAGATTGCAAAAATATTGTAATATTCTAAAACAACACAATTCATCAAAAATACTTTTTATTTTAACACTTTCCTTTCCCCGATGAGAGTTCTTTACAGAATTTTTAATCTTTTATTACTGTTTTTTCAAAACAAAACTTTTTGCCTAACTAAATATCAGAAAAGCAGAAAAACTCATATAATTAAATAAGACAAAGTTTACAATTAAAAATAACTGGTGGGAATAATCAAGGTTTCTGAGCACCATATGCGTCACGTATGCTTTACACTGGTCGCGAAATGGATTAAATACGTTTACTAGCAATAACTTTATTCAATTAATGTCTCAGACAAAACAAAACCCCTCTCAATAATCAAAGAATTTAATAAAAATCAAATAGACATCGCTTCCGTTAAAAAGAATTGCATTAGGCTTAAATATAAAAAATATGTAAACATTTAACCCCTTTGAAACGAACGTCACGTATACGTGACGCATAAAGTGCTCAGAATTCCTGATTATTTCTACCAGTAATTTTCAATTGCAAATTTTGCCTTATTTAATGAAAGTATTTCTGCGATTCAATTAAGCAAAGATTTATAATTTAAACAAGTTGGAAATTGTACGTCAAACGTGACAAATGAGGTGCGTTCGTACTATAGCTAGTTATATAAATATTCAGATCTTGATGATTTTTAATTCCGTGAAATGAATTATATCGTCTGCAGATTCATTTCTGTCATAAAACAAAGTATCTCGGTCGCTTGACGATTAAACCTCGGAAGCTCCTATAACAAAAAAGAACCAATTTTTTTTAAATTCAAATTTCTTAATAAATATTTTTATTAATATAGACTAAAGTTTAGATTCGATTTTAATAAAATTTGAAATGTCTCGACAAAATTCTGCAAAGATAATATATCTTAAATTTCAAACCATCCGGTTGGGTAGTTTTTGCGTTGTTATGTGCGGACGGACGGACAGACAGACGGACGGACCAGACGACGACAATAGGTGCTACGTATTTATATAATTACGAACGCACCTACAAAACGATGATGAAAGATTAATAAAGCTGTGAAGGTCAATCGTCATGACCGGGTTAAAGCAAAGTATGATCAGAAAAGTATAATCAAAGTATAAAATGCATTTTTATTGTTATAATTTAATTCCTAAAATCATATTCTAATTAAACAGATATAATAAATGTAATCAGCTTAGATATAATTCAGGTAGATTTAAATCTCTATTATTTTTATTAATATTTCATATATGTATTCATCCTTCTCGCAATGCATTCACTTTATTCTGCTATCGTCCATGTAAAATTTAATTTCTTTTATATAATTTAATAACTTTTATTATGATATATAACATTTAGTTATTCACTTGCACATGAAATATGCCTGTAGTGATGTTACTGTGACCTCTGTAAATGTTATGTTGTCATGCATTTATGCAGTGTAAAGAATGTGTTTTCACATTCAAGATAAAAATATACAAAAGTACTATGTCGCTGCGCGTGTGACCGCTTTATGAATGAATGAAAGTGTTATGTTATTAACTTAAAATGCATTTAGTTCATTAAGAAGTACACTTAAAAAATTTCGTTCAAAATACATCTATATTCATATTTTGTGTGGTTTTATTAAAATGAATTGTACAGATCAGTTAATTCAGTTAAGACTGAGATTAGATTCTCGTCTAACTACGAATACGTCTCTGTATCAGTAATGTAATTATGCCATGTGTCATCATGCGTCTATGACATTAATTATATAACATAATTAGTCAAGAACAAAAAATCGATGACACAACAAAATTAATATATAAAGAAGCATTCGTGTAACTTGAAGTCACAGAATGGAAGAAATTCACACAGTATGACGATGTAGCAACGATTTTGCAACATGGCAAAATTGCACAGACATATTGTTCATATACTAACTGCAATTTACAAACTTCTATGACCGTACATTTGAGCATTATTTTCAATCTTTAAAAATAGTTACATGCATGGCGCAGCCTGTATACACACAGGTTTTTATATTGTCTAAAACGTCAATCCACTCGTAAACTTTTATACATATCTAAAGTATTTGCAACATGTACTTAAGGTGGGATGCCGATGTAACGCCCGATAAATATAGTTAAATTTGGTGGGTTTTTGGAGAAATTTTCCAATTTATTTTCAAACGGAAATCCCCATTAGATTAGACAAACTTTAAACAACGAATTCTATAAGAATAAAATTAATCTAATAATCAGAAAGCTCAGAACAAGAAAGTGATTTATAGTCTGCAACACACAGCAGTGGACACTACCAATTGATAATGATAATTCTGACACAAACAAATGTTTGAAAATTTTTAACTGAAGGTTAAATATTTATGTTTGGCAAAACATTTACTTTCATAAAATATTACATATATATTTTTTACATTTTAAAGAAAAGTTTAGGAAGATTTGATTTAAAAAATTCTCTTAGAAGCCACGTTTTAGAAAATAAGAAAGAGAGCAAAAATATTATAAAAACAAATTTAATGGTTCAAATTTTGGAAGAGATATTGTCACTTCAGTAGACGCCACTATAAAAAGCCATTATCTTTCTTTCTTTCTTTCTTTCTTTTTTTTTTTTTTTTTTTTTTTTTTTTTTTACTAGGGGGCTCTGCCCCTTACGAGCTACGCTCGCCAACCCCCGTTCTGAAACAGCATGATTTAAAAACACTCTGATTTGATCATCTCTAAAACGATTACGGAAGATTGTATTACATTTAAACAACCAGTGGCGATCTGCTGTAACAGGGTTTAAATTCATTTTCCTTTGACTGAGGGATTTTAAGGTCGAATCAACTGCTGTTGAAACAGATTACAACTGTAACTGTCACCAAAATGTATGATTCAACGCCAAACGTGCATAATCGTGGCGTCGCGTCACATTCAGTTGACATCAGATGCGTTACACGTGTTAGTTTTTTCATCGAGGAATTTTTAATTCAACGCTTATTTGTCTTTTGATACTTCTCCATTACCCCGTCAATCAAAAAAAAAAAAAAAAAAAAAAAAAAAAAAAAAAAAAACTATCGCTAAAGTGTAACACCAAATAAACAAATAGAAGAATTTTGACATTGGAAAGGAAATATTATTATTTACGCTGTTTTAAAAATTGCAATAATGGGTAAAAGATTTGTCGAAATAAATTTATCTCTCATGAAAATATAATTATTAATTGAAATTGTTTGGAAATATTGTTATTTGATCATTTTAAATGTGACGTAAATTTCCCTAGTTACTCGTATTTCTCTTTTTAATATTCACGCGCAAGTATATTTTTATTACGTAGTTTTCTACATTTAATGCTTTTAACACGTGATCATTTAGTTATTATTTTAAAGTTTTATTTCTGTTTTTAATAGTCACGTGTAAATTCATTTCTTAATTGAAATGGAATATTATTTTGTGCACTATTTTACAAATTGGCAACAATTTGAAATAATGGATTTTATGAAATATGAAGTAAATCTTCTTCAAAATAATGAAAATTTTGAATAAAAAATTGAAATATAACCTCAAAAAATGAGTCAAATTGAAAAAAATAATTGCAGTCTGCACACCGCAACTTTGTCAACTATATCCTTACAAATTATGGTTAAATTCCTGTGCATAGTTTTACTTTCTATAAAACTTTTACAAGAAAATTATTTTGACCAATTTTGATTTTAAATATCTCCTAAAATAATTCTTCGATTTAAAAACTGTCCACTTCAGCGTCTTATCGAACATTTCTTTATAAAACCACCAATTTTTAAATTTTTATTTGCAATAGTTTTCTGGCTATTAGTCCAGAAAGACTTCAAGGCACAAAATCTTTATTGACAGCGGCTGCTGCGGCTGCTGTTGCGGTGGTTACTTTTTTTTTAATATAGAGAGATTTATTGAACGCTGAGCAAAGTGGCATTGGACACAGATTTAACTGTACACTAGAAAAAAAAATTGATTTTACGTTGATTAAATCCGTATCCAATGCCACTGCTCAGCGTTCAATAAAAAAAGAAGAAAACAAGACGCACTCTTTCAGTTATTTTTTCTAGTAACCTCTGCTGAAGTGACAATATCTCTTCCAAATCTTGAACCATTAAATTTGCTTTTATATATTTTTTTTCTCTTTTTCTTATTTTCAGAAACGTGACTTCTAAGAGAATCTTTTAAGTCCCATCTCCCTAAACCTTTTTTTTTAAAATGTAAAAATATATATATGTAATATTTTATGAAAGTAAATGTTTTGCCAAACATAAACATTTAACCTTCAATAAAAAAAAAATCAAACATTTGTTTGTTTCAGAATTACCATTATTAATTAATAGTGCATGCGCGCCAGTGTAATACTACTTATTTTACTGTTTATTACTGTTAATTTTACTGTATAATACTGGCAGCTGGAATAACAATAGTATACCGTAAAATCAACTTTTTTTTTTTTTTTTTTTTTTTTTTTTTTTTATTGAAGTGTGGAACTTTTTAGACAAGATAAATATTTTTATTTATGTTTTACCGCCCCTTAAGATTTGCAGTCAAATACTTTACACGGTAAAGTGATTCTGTAAATGGAAAATGAAGATTTGAAAATTCTCCGACTTCTGTCCTTCATTTGGTAAGATGAGAATTGTTATTTCCACTGTAACTAGACTGCTTTGGCAGCTTTTAGCGAGAGCTCAGTGGTCCCTGAAAAAACATGGAACATATTTTTTTTAAAAAAAACAAGAATAAGTTTAAAATCCAGTTAAGTACTAAAGAATTTCTAAATATTTTCAGATTTAATATCAAGTACTGATCACCACAATACAAATGAACGGGTCTATTGAACGGTTTGATTTCCATATCATTGTGGTTTTACTATAAGAAATAATTCATTAGAATTAGTAAGTTTAACTTCCACACGCTTTAACTTTAATCAATGCGCATTTTCTTCTTGTTATTATGCAGTTACATATTTTCTGTTGAGTAGGAATAAGAAAACATGCAGAATTAAATAAGAAAATATTGCATGTTACATTGTCTAAAATATTATATTGTCAGAAGTATTATTTTCAGTCCTTAGGAGTGTGGTCGCCCAGAGTCTCGCACCAAAGAAGAAAACAAAAGAAGGTGGCACCGGGAAAAAATTCTTTCTTGTATTCACAAAGTTAAAAATAAAATTCAGTTTGGATAAGACGCCTTATGCGGTGAGTTATTCACACGGTTTATTTCAAAATTAGTAAGTAAAATAAGTGTCATAGTACACGTTTCCTAAATAAAAAATAGTTTGTTTACATTCGACTTTGTTTTTCAAAATATTTTCACCTGTTATAGACAGCATATTGTATGCTTCCGTAGCTAACACTAAAAAAAAATTTGATTTTGCTCTTTTCTCAGCATATAGTATGGCATATGGCATTTCTCAGCACATCAGCATACCGTATATTACTAGTAAATCTACAGATCAGAGGCCTCAACGTCAGCTCTACAAATCATTGTTCATTAATCTCGCTTATTTTTAATATAATCTTCATAATATTTGATACCCTAAAATTCAATCTTTTTAAGTTATTTATACATTTATAAGAATATAAAATTTATCGAAAGTTCCGGAAATTTTAGAAGTGTTGCATTAAACACAATGTTATGCAATGATAGGATAAACTACTTATTACTGTATTTTTTCAGAATAACAATACATTATTTCAGGGGGGGGCGGAGCCCCCCTGAACCCCCCCGTTGTCGCTTTAATATTCTATTTTCATATACATATCTATTTTCATATGCATATCTATTTTCATATGCATATCTATTTATCCATTCATATCTATTTTCTATATGCATTGGAAATTTTTGTAAAAAATGAGAAATTAAAATGTTTTATATCTTTCAAATTAATGCGTAAAATTTCCCAATAATTTATACAATTAATTTCAAAATTCTAATAAATATATTGGCAAATTTTCAAAGCGATCGGATTAAGTTAAGATCTTCATTTCGTAAATTTAGCATCCATAATTTAGCATTTACAATTATCCAATGCGTGATTTTCTCTTCGGTAAATGTTACAATTAAAAAATCGTCTGACTTCCCATTGAAAAGCATTATGACTTAAAATAAAATGTTCTATATTTTTCGAACGAATGAACCAAATTTAACCAAAAACTATACAGCTAATTCTGGTACATCGCCAACATACCTACCAAAAATCAACCTAATCGGATCATTTTTGCGGCAGTTATTGCGGAGTAGACAGACAAATAGATAGACAGACAAACAGAAACCTAAAACTTTTCGCGTCTCCACAGTGAACCTCAACTGACGTTTCGGCAATAAAGTTGAAATATTTGATGAAATCATTAAAAAAAGTTTCTCTTTGACTTATAAATATTTCTAACCATACATAACCATTTCTATTTAATATTTCTAACTATACAGTAGAAATAAATTGTTAGCGATAGATTTAAAGAATTTTTTCTCTTACTCGGCATTTCATGAAGTGATCAAACTCATCTGCACATTTCTTCAGAATATCTCCGAATTCTTTGTCTCCTTCTTCTGAGCCTAGTACAGGCTTTTCTAAGTAGGCGTACCCACCACAGCTACCATCACGTCCGGTAGATGCCACAGTGATCTAAATAAACAAAAATTAAGGTTTTTCAAAGTTGTTATATTTTATTTATTTATTTATATTTTACTTAAGATATCAATGGTTCTAAAACACTAAAGGCAACAGAAGACCATACACTGACTTGAATTATTATTAAGGGCCTAGTATATAACCCCGTCAAAAATGACGGATTATTGATCTGCGTTTCAATAAGACTTCATACAAAAAAACAGGAGGAAGATTTTATTATTGAAAGGTTTGTATTGTAGAAAAGTACATTTTAAAAATGACAAATGATTTCTACAAATAAAAATGATGATATATATATATATATATATTTACTCAGTATTAAATTTCTGAAATAGTTCAACGATTGGACAAAACATTCAAATAAAATATTAATAAATAACCTTGTGCGAAAGTTTTTCTAAAAAAGTGTTATCAATAGTGTGAAATCCTCGCACGGGTCTACTGGTATATATTATTTCTGTTGTCAATATTCCTTTTTCTACACTTTTATAAAACGCACAACAATAAATGATTTACCATTCCAAAGTTTTTTAAACTGGCTTCTGACAAAGTACACTTACATTTCGTTAAAATATCTTTTTTGATTACAAATTGCAGTTAATTAAAAATTAAATCTGCATTGTTTTCAAAAATGAAATGAAAGGTTTTTCTCAAATAAATGTTGCTACAAAAATAAAATCCAGCAGTATATTGCGCTCAACAATTATATATATAAATAATTAAAAAAAAGAACAAAAAAGATAAAGTGGACGTTTTGGCACGGGTTTATTAGGTGCGTTCATAATTATATAAATATGTAGTCCCTATAGCGTCGTCTGGTTCGTCCATCTGTTCGCATATAACAGGCGCAAAAACTACCCAATTGAATGGTTTGAAATTTAATATAGTATATAATAGTTGCAGAATTTTGTCGAGTTATTTCAAATTTTATTATAATTTCAAAATCCACTGGCAGATGGCGCCACTATACTGGATAGATCACCTCAAATCCTCGCTACGAAAGAAATCACCGCTATTTCTGAAAAAGCGTGTTTACAGAAACGTTGATATTCATGTTTTATATGAAACAGCTTTTGAAGGTTTTAAACTAAATTAAAATATTTAAAAGCTTTAATATGTCTTTGATTAGTTTTTACTGTAACTTTGATGGAATAAATGAGACGATATTTGGGCTTGACTGATGTTGTTTGCAGATATTTGTATCCTTAATTTTTCTTTAGAAGTTCAAACCTACATCTAAAAAATATTAGATGTTGCTAAAAAATATTAAGAGTGCAGTGTGAAATCCTTGCAAGGGTCTACTGGTACATATTATTTCTGTTGTCAACATCTCTTTTTCTACACTTTTACAAAACGCACAACAATAAATGATTTACCATTCCAAAGTTTTTTGAACTGGCTTCTGACAAAGTATACTTAAATTTCGTTAAAATATCTTTTTTGATTATAAATTGCAGTTAATTAAAAATTAAATCTGCATTGTTTTCAAAAATGAAATGAAAGGTTTTACTCAAATCAATGTTGGCACAAAAATAAAATACAGCGGTATATCGCGCTCAACAATTATTAAAGGAAAAAAATGATTAAGTGGACATCTTTGCACGGGTTTATTAGGTGCGTTCATAATTATATAAATATATAGCACCTATAGTCGTCGTCTGGTTTGTCCATCTGTTCACATATAACAGCGCAAAAACTACCTAATTGAATGGTTTGAAATTTAATATAGTATATAATAGTTGCAGAATTTTGTCGAGTTATTTCAAATTTTATTAAAATTTCAAAATCCACCGGCAGATGGTGCAACTATACTGGATAGATCACACCTCAAATCCTCGCTACGAAAGAAATCACCGCTATTTCTGAAAAAACATGTTTACAGAAACGTTGATATTCATGTTTTATATGAAAAAGTTTTTGAAGGTTTTAAAACAAATTAAAATATTTAAAAGCTTTAATAAGCTTTTACAAATATTTTAACAGCAGAATCGGATTTGAAGCTTTCAAAGAGTCGTTCATTTGTGATTCATTTGAATTTGTGATGCTGAATGGCAACAATGTTCGTTTGTTTATAGTTGGGATTCCGATTTTTAATCTGGATTTTTAATTAAGAACATAAAACATTTTAATAGGATATGATATACATGTTTTATAGGAAAATATGCTGAACAGACATGATTTAAAGTAAAGGATATTATCATTTAGCTGTGATATGTTAGCACAGGTTTTTCATTAAGCCTAACATGGCGTTTAACTATGGTCGATTCGCAGATCAGAGTGGTCGCTCCCGAAATCGTTACAGACACTTTCTTGCCTTCGGATTTTATTATAAGTAAGATAATAGAGATACATTTACATAGTACACTTATAATAATTAAGAATGGAAGATAGAAATAAGGGGCAATATTTTATGTAGTTATTTCAAAATTATAATTTTTACTTATTGTAAGAATACCATGCATTGCAAAAAAAAAAAAATTCCTATGACTCTTTTGAACTAAATTTTATATTTCACATTTCTTGAATATTCATCTACAAATATTCAAATGTTTAAATTTGTATAAGTGTCATAAAAATGACCCAATCGACTTGAGTTCCATTACATTTTACCAATTACAATTTATACAAGAATCAACAAGCCGATATTCTAGCTTAAAATTGGTTAAAATATGCAACATGATTGGACTCAATCAGACTTTTGCAAAATATACCAGTATTTTAATTAGCATATTATAATTTTGATCATTTGGTTTTTCTGAAAAATCAATTCCTATTTGTTTACGCGAAATTTAACGTTACTATCAAGGTACGGATTTTTAAAAAAATGTTTCAAACTATAGGTTATTATAATACGGAAATGAGGGGGGGTTAGAATGACAGTGGAGTAAGTCAATATTTAGTAATTTGAGAAATGAAGTGTTTTGTGAAACTTGTCGCATTGCCATTGCATTAAGTGGTCCAACTTGCTTTCTCCCTCTAGCGACTCCCTAAGTGAACTATGACTTATTTGACTGTAGCACTGAACAGAAATTAATATACGTACAGTAAATATGTTTTTATCTAGATTTTTCAATTTTTTGTATAATAAAAATATTTATTTTTATTATGAAAGTAAAAAAAAAAATAAATAAATAAATAAATACAGCTTTTTAAAAAAAGCATGCAATGTTTATCTTGAAAATTACGCCTAATTCCATGACTGCAATTCATGATTTTTCTTTGAAAAAAAAATTACGTTACAATACATTAAATAGGCATGGATGTCGAACCCAGTTATGTAAAATTCCCTGCTTTATTTTACTCTTGGTAGAAAGCGCGATTTACTGAATTTAATTAATATATATATATAACTTTTGCTCTGTTTCTGTATCTTTTTCTTGGCAACAGGAAAGAAAAAAAAGTATTATTTAAAATATCTATTCCAGATTTCTAAATTTGTTACTAAATGGATAATCATAATTTAATTAATATGAAACTATTTATTGATTAAAGCGTATTTTTAAAAAGTAATATATAACACTCTTTTTTGTATTTATATATATTTTCTACTTTATACTGATACCTTTATACTTGATACCCTTTATATTTGATACCTTGCGACGGGCTAACGGAAAATGAATTAAAATTAAGTTATTAATTTATAATTAAGCTCTAAAAATATCAAAATGGTGTATTGTCATCGGAAATTCATTTTTGTACATTTATATATATATATATATATATATATATATATATATATATATATATATATACAGGGTGTAACTGAAATGCTTCAACAAACTTTGAGGGATGATAGTACTCATGAAGATGAACAAAAAATGCAATAGAACACGGGATCGCAAATGACATTTAACCCTTTCAGGGACAGTGGTATGTCTAAAAAACCACTTAATTTTAATTCCAAAACGTCACAATGGCACCAGAATTTTGCTAAAATCTTTTCCATTTAATATTTATGTGAAATATAGCCTTTTTCTTATTTACAAACAATTTTTTTTGTAAATTCCGGTGCCAGTCCATTTTCAGACGCATTTTCTGTATTTTTATCCTTTAAGCCTTTTAGGGGCAAACTACTTTTAGTACTAAAATGTTGAAATAAATGACTGGCACCGAATTTATAAAAAAATTTGTTTGTAAATAAGAAAAAGGCTATATTTCACATACATATTAAATGGAAAAGATTTTAGCAAAATTCTGGTGCCATTATGGCGTTTTGGAATTAAAATTAAGCGCTTTCATAAACATACCACTGCCCCTGAAGGGGTTAAACGTCATTTGCGACCCCATGTTCCATTGCATTTTTTGTTCGTCTTCATGAGTACTATCATCCCTCAAAGTTTGTTGAAGCATTTCAGTTACACCGTGTATATATATATATATATATATATAATTCTAGCATATAAGGAAGCGCGTTAAAATCACTTACAAATTAGCATACAAAAACAAAATTGTTTTAAATAAAAGAGTGTAAAAACGATCAAACTATAGCTAATTATAATACAAAAAATAATAAAAATAATTATTGCAATATCTTTAGTTGTTCTAAAGATAAGGGTATATCGATATCAACTGTTCAGAATGTGATTTCGCAACTGCTGCTGCTGTAGTTTCACTTTGGGCCAAAAAAATCTATCTCGATGTTACCAAAATATTTATGAGCTCGTTTTCTTATTTTTCTTGATTGTTCTTAAAATTCGCCACCACAACTTTTTCCTAAAAAACTTATCATTTAATTAGGAATTAATTGCTTGTTTAAGAAATAGTACCTGGTAGACCAACCCTCGCGCGGTAGTAGCAGAAATGTTGAAAAATTTCAAAATTTCAAAATAAAAAATGCTTAAAACCGAAAAGACAATATTTAAAAACGTAGTACGTCGGCATCGGAAGTCTGCTATCTTGATTTACAAGTAATAAGTAATCACTTTTTTAATTTCCTGATATAATATCTTAAGAAATCCGGGCAACGAAGGTTAGTATAAAGCATTTATAAACATAAAACTAAGATGGAATAGTGTATATAATCACTTTAAAAAGACATAAAAGTCTTGTTTTACTTGTAAGATTACCATACAAAAAAATAAATTAAATGTAAAAAATTATTTGAAAAAAAAAAAAAAAAAAAAAAAAAACACAAAAACACGTTTTTATTAAAATTTACAAAAATGTCAACTTATATTATAAAGCACAAATGTGTGCGTCGCTCAATGTTGACGTCATAATGATGCGGACAACAATGTGGTTAAAATGGGTGAATTTTGCAAGGATGGAGCAATTTTTTTCAATTAAGGTTAAACAATCGCAACGTTATTTCTATGGGTAAAATGAGAGTTTTGAGCCGACGTTGCCTCCCTTAGGAATCGAACGTTAAAAAATTAAAGTTCAATTCATGTATTCCGCTCAGGAATATTCTAAATTTCGAAGCCCTATATCAACAGGAAGTGGGTGAAAAATGAGTAAACAGATTTACTACCACATACCATACAAACAGAATTGTAAGTTAAAAGAAAGCAAGTAATAATAATAATAAAAAAGAAAAACCTCTAATGATAGATTTAAGGTATTTTTTTTCTTACCCGGCATTTCTTGAAGTATTCAAATTCATCTGCACATTTTTTAAGAAATGTTCCAATTTCCTTCTCTTTTTCATCTGAATCAAGTTCAGGTCTTTCTAAGGAATACGTTCCGTAGCTATCATCCCTTCCTGTTGTTCCCATGGTGATCAAAACAAATAAAAATTTAAATGACATAAAGTTTTAGGGAGTCTTTAAGTTAAAAGCCTTGATGTTTTTAGCAAAGATAGCAGAAGAATATACAGATGTGGGGTTCGAGAAGTGATCCCCCTGCTAAATCTGCTGCATATAATAGGACACAAAAGCATATCAATCGACTGGAAATATTGTCTATTTTATTTATATGAATAAATTATGAATCAGAGATTCACTGCATAATAAAATGTATATCAACTTTCATTTTTCAAATGGTAGCACCCACTTTTCACACTTTATTTCAATTCCTTCGATTAAATCAGCTAGGTAAAAGACATATAACACATATACAGTTTTTTTTAATCTTCATGGATTTATAAAAGAAAATGTCT
The DNA here is from genome assembly GCA_963931845.1 of Maratus michaelseni. Taxonomy (NCBI): domain Eukaryota; kingdom Metazoa; phylum Arthropoda; class Arachnida; order Araneae; family Salticidae; genus Maratus; species Maratus michaelseni. The sequence goes on from OZ007596.1 coordinate 57,860,496, forward strand.
TAAAGGACATAGGCGTAGCGTGACCGGAATTTTTTTTTTTTTTTTTTTTTTTTTTTGGAGGGGGGGGGGGGGCACAAATGTTTATTAAACACAGACGCATGCACAGCCATATATATACAGTGGTTTTTTGATTAACTCTCCTCAGTTAACGACGTTGCGGCAATTTTACCATATTGGGTAAAATGAATTCAGTTTCAACCTTCTAGCTCAGTATAATGAATTTTGTCTTCGTTTCAAAAAAGTTTATTTGGAAATCGTACAGTAATTTTAGAATTTTTCGCGGAATGTTTGTGAGTTTTAGCGTTTTTTTCGCGTTTTGCGACAATTTCTTAACATTTGTGTTAGGAATTAAGTTTCAATCTTTTAACAAAATTCAGTAAATTTTGTCCTTCTGCATTTGTAAAAAGTTTCGCGAAAATTTTATGTGATTTTCAGCTTTTTGCGGAGATTTTTTAAACATTCATAGGATAAATCTGGTTTCATTTTTTTAGCAGATTTAGTAAATTTTCTACTCTATTATTTTTTAATTTTTTGCAAATTTATTATGCGATTTTTTTTTACATTCGTAAATGGAATCCAACTTTAATATTTTAGTTCAATATAGTAAATTTTGTGATTTGCAATTTTTAAATTCTTCACGAATTTATTAACGCGATTTTAAGCGTTCTTTAGAGTTCAACGACGATTTTCTTAAACATTCGTAAAATACATCTGGTTTCAATCCTTTAGCTCAATGTATTAAATTTTGTCCTCAGCGATTTTGAAAATTTTCGCAAAATTTTCATGCGATTTTTAGTGTTTTTCCGCATTTTGTGGCAATTTTTTAACATTTGTGATACTAATCTGGTTTCAACATTTCAACCCATTATAGTAAATTTTGTCTTCTGCGATTTTAACATTTTTGATGAATTTTTAATGATATTTTGCCGTTTTTTCGCGTTCCGCTGTGATTTTTAAACACTCATAAAAGGAATCCAATTTTAATCTTTCAGCCCATTATACTAAGTTTTGTACTCTACGATTTTTCACGCTTTCCAGAATATTTTAACATTTGCAACAGGAATCCGGTTACACCCTATGAACCCAATATAGTAAATGTTGGCCTCTTTTCAATAAAGTTTATTCGGAATTCATAAATCGACTTTTGAATTTTTCGCTAATTTGTTATGTGGTTTGTAGCGTTTTAGGTAGCTTTCAATACAAAAAAGTATAAAGCTACCTATTGCAGCCGTTCGGAGGAAAGCAGTTCCGGAAAATTTTGATATATTTTCACCGATCATGACCCCCAGACCCCAAAACCACCCTCCGTTCAAATGTTGATTTATATATATATATATATATATATATATATATATATATCCATATATATATATATATATATATCTGACCTATGTCATACGATAACGCTCGTATTTATAAATCAATTTTGATGAAACTAATTGTGTGTATTAAGCTCACCAATGTCTCGACCGAGTTCGTTGGCCAGCTTGGTCCGCCATTTTGTTCCAAGATGGCGGCCAATTAAAAATTTAAAACTAAAATAAATGTACAAAAAAGTTAAAAATTCAAATTTATTTTTTAATTCAGTGTTAGGCCTTGAAACGAGGATTCCAGAGCATTTTTTGTTTTACCTCTATCTTAAAAAACGGCTGAGATAGAGCAGTTTGAAATTCTAGGGTGGCTGACATTTTGAAACAAGACAGCACATTACAAAAATTTCCATTGTTGTAATAATTTTCCCAATCAAACGCATAAAACTATATATTCATATCCGTTAGCGCCAAATTCTCGCCAAAATTGGCGACATTTGGCGAAATATCGCCAAATTTGGTGACCAAAATAAGCCTCCATAAATGAAGCCAATTTGGCTATTGCTCAATAATTTGGCGAATTTCTTATTCAAATTCAGTATTAACGAATCTTTTGTAAACGTTTTATTTGCATTTTAAGTTGCTGTTTTCGTGTAACATTAGCTAAAATTTTAAAACGAAGATATAGGAAAGCTACATTTTCCTCCCGGTACAGGCCGGAAGGACTTTTTTCCCTCCTTGCGGCGATTTTTTGACATTCGTAAAAGGAATTCAGAAACAATCTTTTAACCCAATATAATAAATTTTATTCTCTGCGGTTTTTAAGCTTTTCGCGATTTTTTTTTTCAGTTTTTACGCGTTTTGCAGCGATTTTTCAAACATTAGTAAAAGAAATGCAGTTTCAATCTTTCAACACAATATAGTAAATTTTGTCCCCTTTTTCGAGATTTTTTTATGCGATTTTTCATTGGTTTTTTTTTTTTTTTTTTTTTTTTTTTTTTTTTTTTTTTTCACATTTGTAAAACGAATCCGGTTTCAAACTTTTAGTAGAGTAATTTTTTTCCTCTTTTCAAAAACTTTATTCTGAATTAAAAGAATGATTTTAATAATGATTTTAATTTTTCATGCGATTTTGACGTTTTTTCGCGCTTTACGGCGATTTTTTGACATTCGTAAAGGAAGTCCGTCTTCAATCTTTGAACACGATATAGTAAATTTTGTATTATAAGTTTAATCAGCATTTTTAAGAAGTACTAATCATTGAAGGTATATGCGCCTTCAAAATTGCACCTTGGATAGCAACGGTTTTGCTTAATAGGAGTATTTTTGGAACGGATTACCATCGTTTACCAAGGTAACCGATGGTAAAGGCTCCGGCTGTATATAACTTTAAAACATCACATTCAAAAAGACTCACATTTCGAAAAAAAAAAAATCCTAACCATTGCATCTTAAATATGCGGAGGTGTAGTAGAAGATTAAGTGCAGTCAATAAAATAAATAATAATCAATAAGAGAGAGCAACATATTTAATTATGCAAAATACATATTTTAGCTATGCTGCTAAAAGTGGAAAGCCTTTATAGTAGAGGTTTGTACGGCCGGGCAGATGTAAAAACTAAAAGTTCGGCCCGGTCCGTACAAAAATTAATGAAATTAGGTCAGGACCGTGCAAAAATCAATGAAATCACGCTCCGCTCGAGTCAATTTTTACAAAAAATTCCCATTTTTCTTAAAATAAAATTAAGATTCTTTTAAAGAAAACTGCACACATATTTATGGGAAAATTTTACCGTATATTTCAAACTATATCTCCACAAGCTATATAATACAGGATAGCAACATTAATGATCGCTTAGATTCTCATACTATTACATTCAAATATATACTCATTAAAAAAATTAGTGTAGTTTAGAATAAAAGAAAAAACATGATTAAAAATATAACTTTTGAAGCTGTATATTTTTTAAAAAATGTAGATTTAAAAAAAATACTCCTCTGTAATTTATTAAAGTATATTTCCAGAGATTACGTTAACAAAAGTTCATTATCTCTATTATTTTTTAAAAAATGCCTGCCCGACACGTCCTGGGAACAATTAAATCCCATCTCGGCACGAAAATTTAGAAAAAAAAATAATTTTGTTAAAATAATGTCCGACCCCTTTAAATTTGTTATATTGTGTTAGTCGACCACTTAATTTTATTTCTCGGCCTGGCCCGGTTCGTTTATTTTTTTTTCTTGGCCTGGCCCGTTAAAAAAAAATTGTCTTTATTCTGCCGACCCGCGCCAGGTACGGGCTTCAAACCAAGCCCGGACTCGTGGAGACCTCTACTTTAGAGAAGGATTTTTGAAGGAAAATGTCTTGATTTTTTCATTAACGCACAAGTCAATTATGAAAAACTTTCAGTCATCCCATTTCTCTCAGCTCAGATTTGAACCAGTAATTTTTGGTACGAAATTCATTACGTCAAAGAAAAAGACCTGAAATTAACCAAAAAAAAAAATGAAATATAAAATGAAAATAAAAGTATAGTTATTTCATTTCGATTTTGGGTCAATACAAGACGAGTCTTAAATGACTGTATCATATTTAAGAAATTGGTGTTCAGAAAGTTGGGGGGGGGGACGTGGCCCCCTCGTGCTCCCCCAAGGCTACGCCTATGTTAAAGGATTATTCTTAAATCTAGAAAAGTAAAGCTAAGATCGTACAAAAAAAGCGCTAAAATCATTCAGTTTTGAACCGAAATTTTTTTTTTTAGAAAATATGCTTTAAAAACTCCAAAATCCGGAAGCAATGAAGCTCTAGTCTAGTTCTCCACAAAGGGCAGGGTACGACAAAAATGTTGAAAAAACTAAATGATACACGATAAGAACTACTCGGAAACGTTTCCGAAAATCAGTGGCAGAAAAAGAAACTTTGAAAATATTTAGTTTTTTATTTTTCTAAAGATAAACAACGCTTTTCGGAACACTGGGTTGGGTAACTCATAAAAGTTTATTGTATATTTTCGTTCGTGGTTATATCATGATTTCCTATATTAAGAATCATTTATCATGTTTAGCGTTTCGTTCCTCTCACGAAACCCTATTCGTCCCGCTAAGTTGTCTGTCCGTCACTTAGCCGGTTCTCAGAAAATATATAATTCTATATAATATATTCTATATAACTTACAGACTTGAAATTTTGTGTACTTATAGCTGAATACCTACTATGAAGCTGAAAATCATAACATTTAAAAAAATCGTATTATTTTAATGTAGAGAGATAAAAAAAAAACCTAACAGCCTTTTCCTATTAAATTTAAACATTTTTCATTATAGCAGTTGCCAACAATTAAAAATCCACAATAAAATTCGTTCTACAATAATTAGTTTTCTATTGAAAGATTTCCACGTAAAAAATGAAAATGAAATAAAAAGTTTCACCAATTGAAAAAAGATTAATATGACGTCATACTGGTAATAAAGCGGAAATTTTCAAACACTTCTCAATAATACATGGAGTATGAGTATGTGTAAGTAGAGAAAGAAGGTTAATATGACGTCATTAGAGAATTAAAAAGAAAATTAATTTGACGTCCTATTGGAACTTCAACGGACTTTTTCAAATGTTTGAGAATAATACAAAGTGAGTATCAATATGAGTAATAGAGAAAACAAGTAGATAGGATTATAACGTCATATGAGTTTGAGGAACGTATTGAGTCATGATAAAAACCCGATTACAGAAATATTGGCATATTTTAAAATTTTGAAGGTCTCTATACAACATATTTAATTTCGAAATTGATTTTTTTAATATAGCATTTAGTCCACATGACAGATATTATTATGATAGAGTATAATAGCGGGCTTCGCCCGTTATAGGGCCGGTTCGGATTTTCGAAAAAACGAGAAAAATAGACCGGTAAATTTTGACTTTATAAAAAAACATCATATTATTATTATTATTTTTTTTTTAAATGAAATTTATTTGGATTTATTAAAGGAAGGATAAAGTGTTGCTTTGAAAGGAATATTAAATGAAACGCTTTGTGCGATCTTCGACCACACTTACCCACTTGTTTTAATTTTTAGTGCATACTAGTTTTACTAGAGTTAAACACTTTTCCTAAAATTCCAGCTTTATCCGTTCAAAAATGTTTTGAGTGCATCTGCGGACTTTACTTTCTACCCCATATAAATACCATAAAATAGATAATTAATTTGGACAGATATATTTAATGTGATTTTTCCTTACCCGTCGCTTCATCAAGTGTTCAAATTCGTCAGCCCATTTCTTCAAAATGTCTCCCAATTCCTTGTCTCTTTCTTCTGCGTCAAGTTTAGGTTTTTCTATGTAGGGGTACCTACAGTAGCTACCGTCACGTCGGGTAGATGCCATCCTGATCTAAATTTTAAACAAGAACGAAAAATCATGCGTCAAGTATAGATTATGAAACACTTTCCAACACTTATAAAATACTTTTAAAAGTCCTTACCGTTTTAAGGTGAAAGACGATATCTACGTAAACAATTTTGAAAACGTATAACACATTTGAAAACCGAATTTCAGGAATTACCAACGATATTCGGAAAAATATCCGAATTGTTTTGTGCAGCCTTGTACATGATCTATAGATTTGTATATATACTACACAGAATGCTAAATTTGAGTTCAGTTGGGAAACGCATAGCACAGTTTAAAATTCCCCTTCTGAAATTTTCGACAATAAATGGAAATATACTCGAAATCTTTTGTGCTGCCCTTTATATGATCTATAGAATTTTACACACCAAGTAATTTAGTAAGCACACCATTAGGCAAATAATTAGTTAAATTTAAATGCTTTCTATGGAATATAGAACAAGTTACATTTATAGTTCTTTTACAGGGACGCAAAAAAGAATTCCATTAATTTATGATCTATGTGAAAACCGTTTGCAGTGCATTTAATGATGTTACACTGATTAAACCATAACTTGATTGTAGAACTGACTATTAGCCATAATTGCGGGAAATACGTTTTTAGCTGTGGTATGTATTTTTAATTATTTCTTGTATAACTCAATTTTCTACTTATGGAACCAAGGACAGTATAAAAACCTAAAAAATGCAACTTTTTGAAAATTAGTAACAGAAGTTTTTCATAAGACTAATTTTAATTCTTACCTTATTTTAATTATTTTTTGAATTTACATCGCTTACGTATCTCCAATAAGAAAAAAATTAAAGCGCGCTTCATTCTTTTTGTGTTATCCTTTGAAATTAGCAGCAAATACCGTAAGTGCAAAACTTTATTATTTTGAATCTAATGTTAACTAATCAACTACTGGGAGTTAATCTGCGATCAGTGCAATCGCCCTATATACTGTAAAATAAAAACAGTGATCACATAGATTTAAGATGAACAATTGAACAGATGTTCATCTTAAGATGAACAGATAAGATGAACAATTAAGTTCTTGCAGACAAACTTGTCTGTATAAGCAGTGTATTTTTTTTTATTTAGTGAGCAAGCAGTACATAAGTCAATTTAATTAAATACTAGATGGTACCCGTCAAAACTTGACGGAAAAAATTACAATAGCAATATTAGTAAAATAAGCTTCTTTATTACATAAGTAGGGGTGCTTGTGAAACAATCTTTCAAATATTTTATTTAAAAAAAATTTCCCCCAGTGAATTACGTTATTATTTCCGATGCAAACTCCAAACAAACAATCCGTAAACAAAATGGAAATCAGTTTGACATTACCGCCCTATTCCCCACGGCAAGAAAGAAAATTTCCTGAACCTATGAAGTATCATACAAATAGCATATCCCTACGTTCATCTCATATTCAGTCAACAAAAGAACATATTAAATAAGGCACACATCCCCCCCCCTGTGATAATGCAACCGAATGAGCCCCTATGCGCATGTGCATTGCTTCTCCCCAAACTCACCGTCGAAATTCGACGTTAAAAAAAAGTTTTAAAATGTTTTGATCAAAATTTTTAAAATGTCTTCTTTAATCATTGTTCGTTTTAAATCCATATCTTCTGAAACGCATCTATTGTTTTAAGCTAATCAATTTTTATGTAAAGATGAAGAATTTTTTTTACAATAATAAATCAATCTACAGAAAAAGAAGATTTTTAATGTTTTCAAGTGTAATTTATTTGTATGGTTTCTTCATTCCTTTACATAATCAGAATGATTATTCCTTTTCTATAATTAAGAGAAATAATGTAAATAAATAAATATTCAAGATTATTTTTGATTCTGTTTTCATTAATATATTGTAAATTTTATTGTTAAAAGTTACTGATATATGATACTTTAGTAAATGGGGCTTTTCTTAATTATTATTATTATTATTATTATTATTATTCTTTTTTTGAGATTTAATGGCAACATTCTTCCGTTTGTTTATTGGGCGCTACAGTTTGGCGAATTATTTGAGGTACTTTTCGGTTAGCAGGGCGCCAATGAAGTATATATATAATATATATGTGTGTGTGTGTGTGTATATAGTATATACATACATAGATACAAACATATATAATGTATATAGTTTTGTTTTTCTAGTATTGAATTTATGTGGTTTATAGATTTTGGTTGGCTTTTGTGATAATGATTCTGCAAGTAATTTTCCATTGGAGTTTGTTATTATGTATATATATATATATATATATATATATATATATATATATACTTTATTGGCGCCGGCTAACCGAAAAGTAACTAATTTGCATATAGTTTTTCTTTTCTTAATCGGACGACGGGATAATGCACGGAATTTTGTCGGGATAATGAATATTTTTTATGGTACCAGAATATTTTTCTGTATTTTATAGTTATATTAAGAAATACATATTTTTATGATTTGCTGAATCACTTAGTTGTTTACTTTTTCATGCATTATATTATTGAAGGTTGTTAGTTCTCTTATTCGTTTAAATATACCCTACTTATATAAAAATAGCGTGTGTTCTCTGTGGTGTTTCGCATAAACGTTGTAAAATTCAGGTTATTAGATTTTATCCAAATTTGCTGTCATAACAGCTGATGAAGCAGCCATTTTCGGCGATTTTTTTGTTACCTGTAAAATGTTTGTTTTAGGTATAGCCCGAACTAAGAAAAAATTGAGTACGTTTCCATTATACGGACACCATTGTCGCCAAACATATATTTACATGTATGGCATGGTGTCGGTATAACGGAAAAGAACCAAAATTTGCGATCGGTCAAATAATTGAATTTCGTTAAACATTAAATTTTCTGGTACTTTTCTATTATCCGGTCGACCACTTTTCATAACAAAAAATTATCGCCAAACTGTAAAATTAAACGCCAAAAATACAGTCCGATTTACTTGATGTCAGAAGCATTATACGTGTTTGTTACGTCATCAAGTGGTTTTTAATTCGAGATTTGCGTCTATTTTTCATTATGTTTTACTGATTTATTAGTTATTTCATTAATTAAAATAACAATTGTGTCCTTAAATTCATGTATTTTATTTATTTATTTATTTTGATATTCCAATGGCAACGTTCTCCCGTTTATTTGGCGTTACAGTTTGGCGATAGTTTTTTGTTATGAAAAGTGGTCGACGGGATAATAGAGAAGTACCAATTTTCTGATTTTTAATCTGAGAAAGAAACAATAATCATGGATTTAATTAATTTTGCAATATGCAGTGCAACCAAAATAATTTTGATTAAATCAGTACAGATATCGCAGACGCACCTGGGTTGTTTTTTGGCACCTAAATGACGATTTTTGCTTTGTATGGCAACCTGGTGTTTTATAATAAATTTGAATATGTGTGTAAATAAATAAAATAAAATAGGTACTTTTATGTTAGCTGGGCGTCAAGGATAACTCTCCAAATCTTGTTTCAATCGGAATCATTTAAATTGCAACATTTTACGTGAGATTTGTTATTCATATTGATATGTTTACGTTTAGATATTTTATTATGATTATATTCTAGCTAATTAAGTTTTTTTTTTAAAGATTTTATATTACAATGTTAAAATATTACCTAGTTGATATTAGTTAATGTCAAAAGATTGGCGAACCACAGGGTTCAGGGAAAAAACTCTATGCCCTCAAAAGTGGGAGTTGTCAACTTTATGACGTCATAAGCAGACGTAAATGTTTAATTGAAAATTACAGCTAATTAATTAAACTTTCGAACAAACGAATGCACGATAACAAATCTGTGTCCTAATATCTTTCATTTAAAAAAAGAATGGTGTAATTTGATGCAGTAGTTTGTTCTAACGGATTGTCGAAAGAAATCGCTTAGCGTTTTAAATATATAGATGTTCCAATTCAATATGTAAATGATAAGTAAATAAAATTACTAATAAAAATATTGATATGATTTTTTTTTTTTGCTTCTTGATACTAATTAGAAAATTATTACTAATTTACATAAAACGAAATATTCGAATTTTTTAAGAAAAATTCTTTCAAATCGTTAAAATTTTTAATTAATATATGAAAAATAAATAAGAAAATATTGTATGAAAAAAAAAATCAATTCAGTGCAGCTAAATTAAGAATGATTCTTGTATAAATAACTATCAGTGATATTAAATTCAGGTTTTCAAAAAAAAAAAAAAAAAAAAAAAAAAACGTGTATGTATATAATATATATATATTTAAACTTGCCCCTTTTGAATTTTGAAAATCTGACCTCAAATTCGTGCAACCCCAAAAAACTCCCCAAAAATAATTTTTGTGCAAAATGGACGAATGAAAAAAGTTTTCATGGGTCAAAGAGTTTACGGAAATTTTAAATTCGAATTAACTCGAATTAATTCGAATTAATTTGAATTAACATTCACTTTTGACCATAAAATAAATCTATAAAATGCTAAAAATTGTCCATATTAAATATTTTTACAGCAGGTAAAAGTGTAGAAAAAGAAGTCAAAAGCATTAATTTCAAGTGTCCGCTTTTTTAAAAACTTTTTCAATGTTTTTTAGGTTTATTCCGTAAGAAATTATGTTAATATAAAGAAACGCATTTCTGATTTTAAACCATATATTTTGAATAAGTTGGAACTTACACAGATCGACCGTGTTTTTCCAAGCCGAGGTTCTTCACACCATCTACAGACGACAGATTCTTCAGATGCTATCTTGATTTTTTTTTATTAAAAATAAATATGATCCAATTCTTAAAAGATTAATAAACGTTTGTAAAAATATCGAATGTTCGGAAGTCTTTTCTATTGTCTAGAAAAAAAAATCCCAAATTTGACCTATTACTCAGCCATTTATAAGTAAACGCAACCTTAATACGCAGACAATAAATTAATACATTTTATACAGAAAATTTAAATAATAATTTTTTAGTAATATACGGTAAAACAACTAAAGAAAATCACTGATAAGGGTTCATAGGACTTTTAAGCCTCCAAATCATTCAATCTTTGATAAAATATATGTATTAAAAAATAATCATTTCTGAAAACTGTAAAACAAAATGAATGACAGTCTTAATCTGACAGTTAAATACGGAATGTTTTCAAAGAGAAAATTTTAAAGTCATTTTTCTCAAAATGTGATTTGGGGGAATTGCGGGTAAAGTAGTTAAAAAACTTTTCATTTTTTTCCTTGAAATTTTCAGAATATATGTAGTGTAGGGTTAGGCTCTGTAAAGTAAACTTAAATTTTCATTTTTTTTTTTTTTTTTTTTTTTTTTTTTTGTTGAAAACATATTTTTCTTTGTGTTATAGTGCTAAACTTTTGAATATTTTACATAAACAAGATACATTTTTGTTTTTAAAACATAAAAATGCTATAAATAAACACCTTTTTTTTAGGTTCAGTGTACGCACGAGACTCTCAAATAAAATTATATACCAAACATTTTGTTTTACATGCCAAAATTCTTTTGTAATCATGCGCACAACATTTGATTCCAAATTTTTGCTCGGCAATTTAAAAAAAAAAAAAAAAAAAAAAACTAATTTTTTTTATTATGATCTGAAAAAAATATGAAATGAAAGAAGAAACATGTATCTGTTACCACCTTTAAAAAATGTGTCTAAGATATACAAGTTGGAAATTGTACGTCAAACGTGACAAATGAGGTGCGTTCGTAATATAACTAGTTTCAGTGAAATGAATTATATCGTCTGTTATTATGATATTATTAATTTAAGTAATAAAATAAGTACATTTTAATATGGCAACATTTTATCTTTTGGTGACATTTACTGAAAATTCCAATGGGAAACTTAAGTCTATCTTTGAAAATTTCAGAACTTGAAATCCATTTTTATACTCGTTTTCCATTTAATATATATTTCTCCGGAAACATCTATCCACAAAACTGTCAGTAGATTATAGGATTGCTATAATTAAACAATTTTAGTATAGAAATTCGGTTTTTAAATTCAGAATTACGGAAATAACAGGACTACATCTTAAACAGGACGTAATCACCATGGCAACCTAGAATCATTACCTATCATGGGATATCATTGAATGAATTATGTGTGATAGGATTTAATAGAATGCAGAATGTGATTATAACTTGGTCATAGACGTTATAAAATGTCACATATATATACGTCATATATGACTATAAGGTTATACATGTCAGATAACTTAGCGATATATCTCGGTCGCTTGACATCTAGTCCTCGGAAGTTGCTATAACAAGGAAATACCGATTTTTTAAAAATTCAAGTTACTTAATAACTATTTTTATTAATATATTTTTAAGTTTTTATTCGATTTTCATAAAATTTGAAATGACCCGACTAAATTCTGCAACGATTATACATATAAATTTCAAACCACTCGGTTAGGTAGTTTTTGCGCTGTCATATGCGGACGGACGGACAAACGGACGGACCAGACGACGACTATAGGTGTCGTATAGGCTATAAATATTTATATAATTTCGACGCACTTAAAAATGAAATAAACGGTTATTTATGTTCACTTTTCGACATTCTAAAAGTCCTATGACCCCTTAAGCATATGTTTTCAAGGAACTTAGATTTTATTCTTTGTAACCTATAAAACGTTTTATTATTAAATGAGTTCAAAATAAATACAAAAGTAAAGGAATAAAGCATTCACAAAACTTTAAATTATACATCAGGTCACGCAGCATACAGGAGAAATGTTATTGCTCCTACCTCTATTTCGAAAAAATAATCTTCATGATATATCTCTATTGCATCTGTTAAAAATATACCAATATACCGGCCAATGATGACCAGTCACTTGCAATTTTAGACGTTTTGTTAAATATCTGGAAAGATACATGAGGAATTATCCTGAAACTTCAGGTGTGTAAACAACATGATAGGCGTTTTATATTTCTGCGAAGATTTTTTTCCCGAAACCCCATAAGGGGCCGTCAACATATCGAAGAAAAACTAATATTATTTTTTGGATAACCCTGTAAAAACTAATATTGCAAAAGCGATGAAACGGTAGCACATGCTTTTTTTAATAAACTATGCTCATTTTTATGAGGATATATCGTATACTCGTGGAGAAATTAAGGTTTTTATAAAAACAATCCCAAATTTCACCAAGTGTTTTGCTTATAATATTCAGAGTTCTTAATATAAAAGAATGTTCTTTTTAGGAAAGATGAAACACAACATTATATATAATACCCTGCAATCAGAATTAAAAAATAATGAATATTGGATGAAAAATGAGCAGGTTTACTAAATATTGTTTCACCGCGCATGCGCCAATTCAATCAAATGATACTGTGCATAATATATTAGCTAAATGCATGCACCAACTTTTGTGAAAGTCTCAAAAACATAGCTTGAGAATTATGATAGTAATCGTCGATAGAATAAGCTCAAAATTCACTGTTCCCAAAAGGAAGCAAAAATATGTGAGGGGTTGTATCCAAACATACTAGTTTATGAAAGTTGACATAATAAAAATGAAGTGTCTCTCATTGTATATTTGATACAGCCCCTCAGCTTTTTGCTTCCTTTTGGGAACAGCGAATTTCGAGCTTATTCTATCAACGATTACTATCAGAATTTTCAAGCTATGTTTTTGAGACTTTCACAAAAGTTGGTCCATACATTTAGCTAACATATTATGCACAGTATAATTTGATTGAATTCGCGCATGCGCAGTGAAACAATATTTAGTAAACCTGCTCATTTTTCATCCAATATTTATTATTTTTTAATTCTGATTGCAGGGTATTATATATAATGTTATGTGTTATCGTTCCTGAAAAGAACATTCTTTTATATTAAGAACTCTGAATTTATAAGCAAAACACTTGGTGAAATTTGGGATTGTTTTTATAAAAATCTTAATTTTTCCACGAGTATACATGCTATCCTCATAAAAATGAACATAGTTTATTAAAAAAAGCCTCCTAAGCATGTGCTACCGTTTTAACGCTTTTGCGATATTAGTTTTTACATCGTTATCCAAAAAATATTTGTTTTTCTGCAATTTATTGACGGCCCACTATGGGGTTTCGGGAAAAAATATTCGCTGAAATACATGACGTCAACTATGCTGTTTACATGCCTGAAGTTTCATGGTAATTCCTTATGTATTTTTCTAGATATTTAACAAAACGTCTAAAATCGCAAGTGACCGGCCATCATTGGCCATATAGTGTATACCTGTGACATTATTGATTAGGTATACTGGTATACACAATAATTTTTCATGGAGTTGAATTTCTCTTGTTGAGACTGCTTAGTGTCTAGAAGCTTAAAAAGTTTCCAAAGTTAAATGAAAATGTCCTCATCCAAACTTGCCATAAAGATCAGAAATCCGGACCACTGCTCAGTTTTTCGATCGGAACTACTTGCGATTGAGGAGGGCCTCAAACCTGCCACTTCTTGCACCACTTATAAAGATATTTGAATTCTAACTGACAGTCGCAGTTCCATACAAAGTTTACAAAATTGGCCTCACGTTGGTGACAGAACTTCACTATCTCTTCTGAGAGGACTTTCAAGCTGCCATGACATATTCTTTCAATGGATCCCTTCGCATGTTGGCATTGGCGGAAATGAAATGGCAGATACATTGGCTAAAGAGGGAGTCTCTTTGACACCGCACACTTCCAGCTTGACTTTTCTGGCGATCTGTTCAAGAGCCAAATATGCTCTCGACACATCTTGGCTTTCCCCTCCAGTTCACAACTGATACTGTGGCAAAAATCCTGGAGGAGCTATTACTCTTGGGGGTAGCCGTGACCAGCAGTCTGCTGTTTCAAGATTTTTGAGTGGACATGAGATGCCTGAAATTTGATAACGGTACCAAGATTTTCCCCATTTATGGAAAGTGCAAGACTGCGCCATCCACCCCTGACCATCTCTCATCTTGTTTGAACTTGACTAGGAATGACCTTTTGGAAAGTCCATTCATCGTTTTGGACTTCCTCAACATTTTTGGGCTCATGGACTTGGTCTAGCCTATTGGCTAGATCATTTTGGATTAGAAACAACAACAGCAACATAATTTTTTTCCTAGCGGGCCTTTGTATACATTTTGGAAAAAGAAAAGAAAATTACCATCACCATTAAATAAATAAAACCAATAATTTAAAAATATTTTAATTATATTTTTTGTTATAATTTTTTTATTTAATATCTAAAGAAAACATCTGTTAAACTTAAGAAGAAATTATTACTTTGAATTTTTTTAAAATTTTTATAACTTATGTATAGTAAACGAAGTATGTTAGTAATAAAGAATTATGTTGGCTACAGATAAAATTCAACAATTTTAAATTTAGACACTTCATAAAATTTTTACTTGTAATTACCTTTTTTTAACTAAGATGTACAGATTAAATACGTAATTTAATCAAGAAAATATTCATAAAAAACAATTTAAATTCGACAAAACAACGAAAAATTAAAGTCAATATAAACAAGAACGAAAAATCATGCGTCCAGCATAGATTATGAAACATTTTCCAACACATCCAGAAAACTGTAACGAAAATTCACCGTTAAATAAGGTAAAAGACGATATGTAAGTAAACTGTATAGAAAACATATACCACATTGAAAAATACAATTTCCGAAATTACCTTCCGTTGTAAAAAAAGTAGTCGAATTATTTTGTGCAGCCCTGTATATGATCTGCAGATTTGGATATATAATATATAGCATGATAAAATTTTGTTCAGTTTGAAAATTCACATTTAGCAATTTTCGCCAATCGATGGAAATGCACTCTAAATCTTTTGTACAGCCCTGTATATTATCTAAACATTTTTGTTCACATCACATATTAAGCTAAAATTTAATTCAGGTAAAAAAAGCATAAGGCAACTTAAAACTCACTTCCAGCAATTACCAACCATAAACGACAATGTATTTTGTTCTTTGCGTAGCCCTGTATATGAATTTATTTACATTCCACAAACATATATTAGTCAACTAAATATAGTTCAGCAAAAAAATGCGTAATACAATTAAAAATCACCCTTAAGCAATTCACTCCCATAGTGCATAACACTTATGAATTCCCTTGTGTAGCCCTGTATAAGATCAACCGAATTTATACACACTGCGTAATATGAAAAAATTTAGTTAAACTTAAAAACGCACTTATCACACATAGACTGTAATTATCGCACGTATACTGAAACCGAATTCTCTTGTGTGTCCCTGTAAATGAACGATAAACGCAATACACATCATATACTTTTAAGCGAGCAATTTATACTAGCACTATAGTGCACCTCAGTAATGCGTATAATTTTCATTAACTTTGAAATAGTGAAAAATCATTAACTTACACTGCAAACGATTTTTTCCCGTCGAACAATGTGTAACACAATTCTTTTGTTTGACCCTGTAAATGAACGATAAACGCAATGCACACCATACTTTTAAAGGGTCTTGTACCTTTTAAACTCGCCGAAAATCAACAAAAACTTTCAAACTTTGAATTAGTGTATCTTCAAAACTTTTCTATGTATAAGCATGAAATTTTGACTATTGATTAAGCAGTTTGTGCTTTTTAATGTAATAACATTAGAAATTGACTAGTCTTTTACAGAATTTGAGCATTGTTGAAAATAAAGTTGCTCTTCTTTTTATTCCATAAGTCATTGCGCGCATGATATCTTGAGAACGTATGGCTGATTGTTATGAAATTTGATATAGAAAATAAGCAGATATATATTTAAAAAATGATCTACTCTTATGTCAAAATTATTTCATTAACCATGTAAAAAAAAAATATATTTTAGTAAAAAAGTTTAAAATTTTGCATTTTTTAATGAATAAAAATAGTCATAATTAAAAATCTTATCATTGTAAATATGTAAAAGTAGATCATTTTAAACACGCATATGCGCTTATTATCTAAATCAAATTTCATAACAATTCATGTATACGTTCTCAATGTATCATGCGCGCAATCACTCACGGAGTAAAAAAAAGAGCTATTTTGATTTCAACAATGCACAAATTCAGTAAAATATTAGTCAGTTTCTAATAGTATTATATTCAAAAGCACAATCTGTTTAATTAATAATCAAAACTTTATGTTTATACATATAAAGGTTTTGAAAATACACTAATTCAAACTTTGTTTTTTTTTTCTTGATTTTCGCCGCACTCAAAAGGTACAAGACCCCTTAAGGGAGCAATTTATAGTGCACCTCAGTAATGCATATAATTTTCATTATGTTTGAAATAGTGAAACAACATTAAATTACACTGCAAACGATTTTTCCCCGTCGAACAATGTGTAACAGAATTCTTTTGTTTGACCCTGTAAATAAATAATAAATGTTTTGTACCCCATATTCTACAAAAAGCATGTTTTAAAGCGCTTCATAAATGTATATAAATTTCATTATGTTTCAAATGGCGTAGCATCATCAAAATGCACTTGAAACGATTATTTCCCATTGACTGTAATGTAACGGAATACTTTTGACTGTCCCTGTAAAAAAACTATAAGTGCTACACTCTTCGTTTAAAATAGGGAATATGCTGTAGTAGACGACAATAACATACAAAAATTTTAGGGCAATCCGGGCATATTTACGTGAGTTAGAGCACGGACAGACGGACAGACGACCAGACGGCAGACAAACCGAAGTCAGAAACACTTTTCTACTAGGTTGGAAAGTGTTAAAAACGAAAAAAAAATTTAGATTTTTGAAACGATTACTTATAATTGTCAAACTTTTATTTAACATGCAAAGGATTAATGAACATACGTAATAAAAACACTCTTAATTTAAAAAACAAATTACATTTATATTTAAAAACAATCATTTATAAACATTCTCAGAACAGCCATTCATAAAAATATTAATTTAAACTCGGGTTTTGAAAAAAAAAAATCTTTTTAATCAATAAACTTCTTTCTAATTCAATATACGAACAATATAGAAATAAATTTAGTGATGTTTATATGAATAAAATTATTTAGCGATGTAATAATAGAGATAATAGTGATGTATATATTTCTAAAATTCTTTACATTATACATTCTGTAAAAGTCATAACAAATATCAATATAAAATCAAAACTAAAATAGACAAAATCTATGATTTTAAATGTATTTTTCAAATAGATATTTTGGTAATAACAAAACCTTATATTTCAAAAGTAAATTATAAATGGAAATAATTAATGAAGAAAGTTCTCATACAAACGAACTTATAAATTCTACATTTTGGAATATAGTGGTTGTTAATGCGTCAATAACAACAACAAAGAAGTAAATTAAATCATTAATTTAAATTCAAATTCGCCAAACACACATTTTTATAATTCCAAGGTGTTTGCGGATCTCTGAATTTGAGCACTAATATTTCTGAATAATATTATCACTTACCTTATTTAATCACAGAATTCTGCGAATTAATAAGAGGAAGAATACTATTAGGAAATAGTGGCACTGAAATTCAAGGACTCGTAAAGATTTAATTCTCTATAAAGTCGAAATAAAATAGAACAAAATACAAAACATCAAACTTACATTTTCTTAATCGATGTAACTTACGAACTTTTTTCGTTAAATAACGACAATCACACGAAAAATCGATTGTTTTAGGAATTATATTATTATTATTAGGAAGATTATTGGGCATTTCTATATGAAATCGCAAAAGATGCACTGCTTTGAAATTGTATCCCACATAAATAAAGTAAGCTACAAGAGTTCAAGAGAAAAAGTGTTGTTATCTATAAGCAGCATCCACCTTTTATATACTTAGCAGAAATTGATGCCAAGCATACCTGTTTGGCGAATTTTTCGCAGTTTTAGTTGTTTTGCTGATTCCTCTTTAATAAAAAGCTATGCGTTGCTGACGATTATTGGGTTTTCCGCTAATCGTTGCCACAGATTAATATCAGAAAATGAAACATTTGAAGTTAATAAAAAAATTAATAGCTCTAAAAGTATTTGTCTGAAAATTGTTAGACAAACTGCGTTAGAAAGTTAAAAAAATGTAATTTTCTTGATATAAATTTCAAATCTATTGATTATGCCGTTTTTCAAATATTGAATTTCAAAAATTACCAAATTTTACGATGGAGTACCATAGCGAAACCTTCACGCATAAAATGGTAATGATAACAGCAATGTGTACTGACGTATGTATATACTGACACGAGTCACAAATTATAGTAGCCTTATTATTCTGTTAAACTATAAAAGTGAGTTATGATGTCACGAGTGCATGATTTTTATTTAATTCTCGATAAATAGAATAATTTTGTCCACATCAGTGAGACATATCAATTTCATTATATTTGAAGTATTATAACTTCATTAAAATCCATTCGGCATTTCCGTTGGATCTAACTAGATGAGTTTTCAAGAATGGTTATAGTATATAGCATATCGTTTTTACCAAATTCTAACTGTAGATTTCAGAAATGCAGAAGGACATTCCAATTAATGATCCATATGGTTTTAAAACACAATGTCAAATTCAAAGTCAATATTTCGTTTGATTAAAGGTGTGTTAAGAGAAATTGACCAGCGTGGCTGGCGTAGCTTGCGAGTTTTAATATAAAGAGCGATATTTAAAACGATTTGTTTTAAACACCAAAAAGAGTGTTCTGATTGAAATGCATACTCCTATCAAATTCCTTCATGTAATTTTCACTATCATCACATATATTATTTCTCTTGTCAACATCCCTTTTTCTAAGAAAATACAAAATGCAGAACGATGAATGAGGTATCATTCGAAAGGTTTTTGTAGTGGCTTCTGACATAGTATACTCACGTTTCGTTAAAACATGTTTTGATTTAAAAATGCTGTTCATTAAAATTTAAATCAGCATTGTTTTATAAATTAAATGTAATGTTTTTCTCAGATCAATGTTGCCACAAAAATAAAATTCCGCATTATAGGATGCTCAACAATGATTATATGAACAGATCGACAAATAGTGTCTTTTTTTTCTAAACATTTCAATTTCAATTTTACTCTTTAATCATAAATATAAAATAGACCCGCGCGGAGTTATTACACTTTACCTTTTATTTACTATTTATTTATTCATATAATCATTGTTGAGAATCATATAATGCGGTATTTTATTTTTGTGGCAACATTGATTTGAGAAAAACTTTACATTTCATTTATGAAAACAATGCTGATTTATATTGCTTGGCTTATAAAGCCAAGGGGGGAAAGAGACAGAGGAAGGCCGCGAAAAAGATGGATTGAGGCCGGAACAGGCTTATAGCCTAAAACCATGTTTTGGGATGATGATGATGACGATAAATAGTAAATAAAAGATAAAGGGTAATTACTCCGCGCGGGTTTATTTTATATTTATGATTAAAAAGTAAAATTGAAATTGAAATCTCTAGAAGAAAAAACACAATCGATCGCTCGAAGCATCTCGTGTAGCCTAAGAAGTATTCTTTCTTATATTAGCTTAAGTAGTATTTTATACGTATTCAATTTATTTTTCATTTTATTTCATGTTTTTCCTGAAGCGGATGACGTCATCTTCTAATGCAGTTAAAATACGGTTGTTATTTTTTTTCTCGTTGTTTTTATCTCTGTTGTCAGCATTCCATTTTCTATGCATTTACAAAACGCAAAACAATGATTGAGGTATCATTCGAAAGATTATGAAACCGGCGTCTGTTATAGTACTCTTATATTTCATTAAAACACGTTTTTTAATTAAAAATCGCAGTTAATTAAAAATTAAATCAGCATTGTTTTCATAAATGAAATGTAAGGTTTTTCTCAAATCAATGTCGCCACAAAAATAAAATACCGCATTATAGGATGCTCAACAATGATTATATGAACAAATAAATAGTAAATAAAAGATAAAGTTTAATTACTCCGCCTGGGTTTATTTTATATTTATGATTAAAAAGTAAAATTGAAATTGAAATCTCTAGAAGAAAAAGACACTATTGGTCGATCGAAGTACCACCGTAAGCACTACAGTAAGCAGTGCTATTCATGGGTAGAATAAAAGATATGCTTTGTTACATCAAATTAAATTGTATTTTAAATGCATTAAATTTATTTTTACTTGTTTCATGTTTTTCAAGAAGAGGATGACGTCATATTCTAATGCAGTCAAAATACGATTGTTATTTTTTTTTCTCGCGCGTGCCTTTTGCTATCTTCAATCAGTTTTTACTTTAATTTTGATGGAATAAATGAGACGATATTCTGGCTTGACTAATGTTGTTTGCAGATATTTTTATCCTTAATTTTTCTTTAGAAGTTTAAATCTGCATCTAATAATTTTTAACAATATCTGAATATTAGATATTCTTAAAAATTATTAGACTGCAATGCGAAATCTTTGCACGGGTCCACTGGTGCATATATATTTATATCAATTTAAAAATTTACAAGTTGGAAAATGTACGTTAAACGTGACGTAGGAGGGGCGTTTGTTTTTTTTGCTCACAGGCTATCAAAGACTGACATCTTATGTGCCTTGCCTGTTCTGCATGTACGTAACGCGATAACTATTGATAGAAATAACCGTTTTGCTTCAAATTTTGTTTATAGGTTCATTGTGATAACACGCTTCTCTGATTAGTTTTGGGTGTTCATTGGTTAAGTATAAAGGGGGAAAGGGGGGGGCTAATCCTCCCTTAATTTAAATAAATGAGTTTTTCATGCAGAATTATCCGATTTTCTTCAAATTTTGTATATAGGTTCATTGTGATAAGGCGCCTCCCTGATTAGTTTTGGGGATTCATTGGTTAATTATAAAGGGGGGAATGACGGGCTAATACTTTCCCCTTAATTTAGATAAATGGGTTTTTCGTGCAGACTTATCCGATTTTCTTCAAATTTTGTATATAGGTTAATTGTGATAAGGCGCTTCCCTGATTAGTTTTGGAGGTTCATTTTGAATATAAAGAACATATTTTGAATTTGTTGAGTGATTTATATATTTATACATGTTAAATCAGATATTTCATAACAAATAATCTTAAATCGTCTAAAATTAGAAATTAAATACATTTTGTAAGAATTGTTTCCAAAATAACCTTCTTCAGAGTTAGAGATATTTGCAGACGATTTTTTTTTTTTTTTTTTTTTTTTTTTTTTTTTTGTCTACAATTGAAATGTTTTTCTTTCCTTCACGTAGCTTAAAAAAATCATTGGTCTACAATTGAAATGTTTTTCTTTCCTTCACGTACTAGCTTAAAAAATTCATATTTTGCATAAGAGTGCAACAGCTATCGCACCAAGATATGAATATTTATAAAACTAGTTATAGTCACCTCATTTGTCACCTTTGACGTACAATTTCCAACTTGTTCATATCACGTTTACAAATGAGAATTTTTTTCCTCACCAGACAGCACTGTAAAATTCAATATGGAGATCTTGCTTTGCGAATGATTACGTCCATTATTTAATATTTGTATGACTCATAATGAAAGAATCTCCTGTGTTTATTTACTCTCATGGATTGAGATATTCGGTTGTTAACGTAATTTCCACTGAAGTTATCTCAGAATCTATACATTTTTTAATGTAACTCTTCTCTCAAACAAACAATTTTTTTCAACGATCTTTCTAAAAATGTAACTTTTAAGCAATTTTATTCGAAAAAATAATTTTAAATAAAAATGTCCGTCTGGTATATGAAAAAAGAAGTGGTTTGCCCGTATTTGTTTTCCTCAGTTACATGACTTGCGCTTTTATTATATAGATTACGTACGATAGGATTTAATAGAATAAAAAAACTTCTATTAATATCTTTTTAAGTTTTGATTCGATTTTCATAAAAATTGAAATGACTCCACAAAATTCTACAACAATAATATATATTAAATTTCAAACGGTTGGATAGTTTTTGCGCTGTGAAATGCGGACAGACAGACAGACAGTCGGACGGACCAGACTACGTATTTATATAATTAACGAACGCACCTAAAAATTGTAATAAGATTATTTTCTTTTCATAACTATACTGAATGTCTCAAAAGTGCATCACAAACTTTACGGGATAATAGAATGTAACTAGAACAATCAATTTTTATATAGAGAAATAGAGTCGTAATCCACTTCAATATATACAGGTCAAAAATACAGGGCGTCTCACCCAAAATCGAGGCCATATTTTGCCCAGAGCTTTAAAAATAATGAAAGTATTTTTCAGAAATTCTCAACGGACTTGCATTGTTTTATGTAAAACTCGATGACATTAACATAAGAGCTGGAAACGCATAGTAATTCGATCTGTGATGCTATATATGATATGAATTACATTCTGAAACATGGTGCATCTGGTTTAGCACTGTTTGGATGTGGATCATGACCTTTGCCACCTCTTATTATGTTACATTTTACACTAAGGATGATAATCCTGCTGAAAATTTAGTTCAAATACTCTCATCATGGTTAAAATTACGAACAGAAATCTGTGTTCGGTTTCGTGTTGTCGGGTGTCCCGATTTACGTGGAACGTCCCGAGGTGACCGGAGTTAAAAGGCTGCCCAACAGAATCACCACACTGGCGTTTAAATGTCCCAGTTTTTCAAAATGTTTTCTTCAATTTTTATTTGCACCATACTATTCCTTTTTCTGCATTTTACTATATTCCGATAATTCACATTTTTAAGGTTGTTCTCAAATGACCTACTCAACAACGTAAAATTTTCTTACACATTTTCAAATGTAAAGGCATAAAATTGGCAGGCCTAACTATTGAAGCCATATGAAATCGAAACATGTTTTCCATTTTTTATATATAAATTACTTATGGAGTTATAAGCGATTATTT
This sequence comes from Maratus michaelseni, assembly GCA_963931845.1. Classification (NCBI taxonomy): domain Eukaryota; kingdom Metazoa; phylum Arthropoda; class Arachnida; order Araneae; family Salticidae; genus Maratus; species Maratus michaelseni. The sequence continues at coordinate 57,884,034 of OZ007596.1, forward strand.
TCACGCGACGACAAGTTTTTACCCGTTCTCGGGCTGAAGAATATTCCGACTTTACCAAAAAAATGGATCGTATCTTTCGATTACATAGTTTTTGTATAAGAACACCTGCAAATTTCATGTGTTTCAGAACAAAAAGGAATTCAGAAATGTGCCAGAAAGTGGCTCTTTTAGGTTTGGGAACTGCCTTTGCGCATTATTTGTTTTTGTTCTTGGTATTATACAATTACATATGAATGTGAATTTTAAAAATATATAACTCTTCGATTTTTAAAAAGTAGATTTGCCTAGGTTCTAGTGTGACATTATTATGACGGATTTTATTGATTAATATTGTTTTCTAAGCAGACGTAAGTATGATTTATCGTTAAATAAAACTATGACAACCCAGATCATATTTTTTATCGTTTAAAATTCACATAGGATTGTCATTTATCATAAAAGTTGTTAACTAATAGAAAAACTTCCAAATAATGAAAAAAAATTACTATATTGATGCTACCATAGTGATATTTTCTTTAAAGTAATGCAGTTTAAATTTCAGTAGTGAAGGTTGATTGGCGTAATTGTCTTTCAGATATAGTTATCATTCCTGTAGATAGCAATGTATTATCTACCGTAAGCAAATAGAGAAATCACGCTGTTTGCAAAGAGCCAGGCTAAATGGATAATCACCTACCATTTTCCAATCAGCCTGGATATATTTCAGGATTATTGCAAAGAGCCTATGCATGAATGCCTACGTTGGGGTAATTAAAAGATAACCAGTTGTTTTCCAATCAGTTTAATAATTGTCAGGCTCATTGCAGTGAGCCTATGCAGTTTTAGACTTACTAGAAACATGACCATCCGAAGTCATTTTCTGAGGCTGTCCAAAAATGTCTGAATTCAGGAAAATTGCAATATGTTTTAAAAAATACTTAACGTTTATGCAAAATTTGGTACTTTTATGTTAGCCGGACGACAGGGATATATATATATCAACATATATATACCGGGTGTCCCAAAAATTATTGATGGATTTTAAATTTCAATAACTTGCAAACGGTAACAGATATTTAAAAAATTCTTACAGGAGGGTTATGTATGATGTCAGGAGTATTTTACTGTGATTTTTTATTTTAGTTCGAATTTCAAACAATAGATGGCGCTGACAGCGATAGGCACTCAGTCGAGGCCTAAACTGATGTCACTCAGTATTGATGCGAAGGAAGGAGATTAAGGCTATGGAGTGGGTCTCATTCGCCAGTACAATCTTGCTCTTAGGCCCAGATTCTGAACTCATTCGATATGATTTAAATGGAATGCGTTGTTGCCATGGAAACAACAAATTCTTCGATAATGGAACACATCGTTCAGAACTGGGCATGAATTTAAACAAGCAGTATTCGAGTTTGCAGGCGATTTTACATTTATGAAGTTTTATTTTCCCGGATAAAATTTCTTTTTATGGTCTGATTTAAAGAATATGTTATGCATCGTATTTTAAAACTAGGTGAAGAGATCTTGCCACAATCTTTCTCTTAGGACCCAATTCTGAACTCATTTCTATATGATTTCAATGGAATGTGTTGTTACCGTGGAAATAACAAATTCTTCGTTAGCAGAATACATTGTTCGGAATTGGGCATGAATATAACAAGCAGTTTTCGAGTTTGCAGGCGATTTTACATTTATGAATATTTATGAGAATTTTATCCAATCAATTTGAAAATTTAGTTAAAATTTCGCGAAATGATGGCAATGCAAGTATGTGAGATCTGCACAGAAATCGAATCCGTTACATCTTCATTCGTTATTTTGCTACGCAATCTGCTAGTGAGTACTTTTGAAAGGGTATTTGTTATTTAAAATGGCTTATTCATTGGAACAGAGGATATTTCTAAATCAGCGAACGGTTTAAAACATGGTGGTACTTTTAGCGCAGAGGGAATTGTCTAACCCCCGAAATAATTGCAGAAGCACCTGTTGGAGCCAAAACTATGATAGCTTCCGGTCTTAACTGCTCGGTAACTCTTTTACGATATTTTTCATTCAAAAATTTTATTTTATGACCGTACTTTTTCCAGCTCCAGCTTTCCAATTAATAAAATATGATCTCATAATTATCATAATTTTGATGCACTGTAAGCTGTTGTTCTTTACAATAGTTCAGAAATGAAATAAAATTGTGATCAGGGTAATTGTCACTTTTCCACTCCTATGCATGATCAATCACGCCCCAAAGCACCTTTGTTTCCTACACATGGAGTATTGCAGCTGCGACCAAATGGGGATCAATTTCGCGGTATTCTTCTTGCAGCCTTTCTGATTCTTGTATACTGCTAATAGTAGGAAATATATTTCTTTGTATCTATCATTATTTAGGTCTCTAATTGCCTCCTCCCATGACCTTAACTGATACACAAACAGCAGGACTTCTTGCAATAAAGAGTTCGAATTTCCTGTCCAAGAACAATTCAGTAATTAATACTTGCTGCCTATAGTATTATTCTGCTAAAGATGGATCGTGGTAGAGGAATATAAGAGGAAAAACTCTGACAACTGCATTTTGTCTTCTTTCATTATATTCGACTCCTCTAACCGAGAAAGATTTGGCAAACTTCAGAAGAGTGCAGGAAGCAAGTCTCTCTGGCCGCTCGCAGTGTTTTTAAACTATGCTTTTTGATAATATTTCGTCGCTTGCAAATTTAATCTCTTCCCAGTTCTTATCTTCTTGTCTGCGAACTCAATTACAGGCATTTCCTTATACAAACAAATACACATCTGAATACAAACATGTATACATATGAATACATACATACTACATACATACACATAATGAATAAATACATGACATATTTTTTCGATTTCTTTGGTTATTATCCGTTGGCATGCAGCGAATACGGAAGTACCCAAATTCATATTCTCCGTATTCGTATTCATTTCCTTTTCTATTTTAAAAATAGAAAATTCAAACTAAATTACATCGGTGTCTGTGTTACAAAGAATGTAAGGTCTAATTTGGCTATCAATCTGTTCGCACTTTACAAAAAAAAAAAAAAAAAAAAAAAAAAAAAAATGTGCTCGTTACGCACGTAAGAAGTAAAACTTCTAAAAGTAAATTTCTATATTATAAATCACAAATGTGTGCTTCAGTATCATTTACGTCATAACGATGCGAACAACAATGAGGTTAAAATGCTTAAGTTACAACAATGGAGCAAATGTTTTAATTAATAATTCAAACAATCACAATGTTATCTCTATGGGAAAATCGAAAATTTTTGGGCCGTTTTTTCGGGATGTTAGGGTTAAAGAATATTTTTGATTTTCCTTCCCCTGTGAGATTTCGGCGTTATCGACCTCTAGCTCAATTTTGGTGCCAATCTGACTAATATTTTGGGCGCTATCGTATTAACAAAAGTGTAACTTTTTACGAAAAACCGGATCTTTGCTCCGACAATTAAAACGAAATGCGAATTTAAAATAATAAAATGTAATAATGATAGCATGATGACATTAAATCGTCTTAATTTTCACTCATTTTCCCTTTCACAAGTATATATATATATATTAGAATATATTAAACATAGTATTCTTCTGAAAATACATTTCTTATACTAGTATTGTGATCTTTGTTAAAATAAAATAACAGGAACTTAACTCTTAGAACATACAAAATGAAAACTGAAAAAATACGAATTCAGTACTTCTTAACCACAGTGCTGAAATTGCAAGTTAGATTAGTCGAGACGTTGTTATTCCATGGTCACCATGATCACCAGTCCTTTCCTCATTAGATTTCAGCGTAAGGGTTTACAGTCCGCCATCAGGTTTACAGCCGCCCGCCACATAGAAAATACATTCTTGAATAGAACTCCTGAATCAACATTGCACTTTGTTTCATAGACTTTTTTGATAAAAGGGGATGTTACAGAGTAAACCACATCGAATATTTGTGACACATCGAGGCTGCCACATCGAATATTTGGCATAAATGTAAACTTTGAAAGTTATTCTATATTATAATCATTTGCAATCTCATGTTTCACTGTATAACTGCGCATTAGAAACCCTTATTTGTGGCCAACTAAATTGTGTCTACCCTATAATTTCGCACACATGTAATGTAACAATCTAAGATTATATATAGCTTTGGTTAACGTAACGTCAATTGAAAAATGCTTAAGTGCTTTTGCTATTTTGCACATGTCAATTCCATTCAGGCACTTTTCAGCAGTTTTTTCATCAAAGGCATCTACAGCGCTAATGCGATCTTGCAGTTCAGGCACACCCTGGGGAAGAGGTAGATTTTTGAAATGATATTTATTTATAAATACACCCACAGGACAAAAATCATACGATGAAAACATGCTGAAGCAAGTCGGGATTCAGTTGGAGAGTGCAAAATAATGAAGCTTCAGATTCAATAATCCCTTTTTACTCTATCAATAATAACTAAAAATTAACTTCTCAAGCATTTGATGGAAATTTGATTATTAAAAAATTTAAATTAAACAAAGTTAATTACATTAGTTCGATAATATTAATACATTATAAAGTTTTAATTATATTAGTAAAGTTTTATCTTTTCCTTTCTCTTTGTGTATACATATGTGTGTATGTGTTTGTGAGGCGTCTGGGGGGGAGGGGGGAGGGACGTTAATCAACATAACCAAACAATGCTGCAAAATGTTTCTTTTTTTTTTTAATCATTAAAAAGGACATAAAATACTTAAAATTTTCGATTTTTTAATTTTGCGCTTAAATAATAAAGCAGACTCATATAAATCCAAAAACATAAAATATATATACTTTAAAGATATCGAAATCACTAAAACATAACTGCAACCTTGGCATAATCCTAATTGTGGAGGCCGCTATAACACGAAAATACGGAATTTTTTTTTCTTTTTTAAGCTTTTGGAACATTTTCCCAATGGTTATTGTAATTTGTCAAATTATGATTTTTTTTTTCAGTTACAGCATTTAAGCGATAGAAGTATTCCATTCTTTACAAAATATTAATCACAATCGAGCGTGAGAGGCTGCTGTAAATCATACAAAGCTGTATGAATTGGGAAAATTTTAAAACTGTATAGTTAAAATAAAATATACAAAATTGCATTCATTCTTGCAGTGGCAATTTTGAAACATAAAATTACTGAAACATAAACAGACCTGGCAAGATTATATCAAGAAGAAACCATCCAAATAAATTTCAATGAAAATAAGATAACTTTTCCCTCCAATTTAAATTATCCATCCATTATAAGAGAAACCATTAGACATACGTAGATAACACGTAAAAATTTAATATGTTACGATTCTGCATCATTTAATTTATCCAAATTATGGCTCGAGTTACTCCATGGTTACAAATATGGAAATAAACATCCAAGTAAAAATAAAAAATAATTTGCGTAATTTGGAAAACTACGTAAAAAATTTAATGACGGCGTTTCAAATACTAATAACTTCATAGACCGTGCAATTGTAGAATATTTTTATTTGTTTGATATTGGCTCCGATGGAGTCAAAACATATCAACAGTCTAATAAAATTTATTTTACTGTTTATAATGTTTTTATTTTACGAATCTTAGCAATTAAACAAAGTGTAAATTTGGTATAAAAATATTTAGATCTAAATTGGCTTTTAGTTAATATAAAAATTAAAAACTCGATTTTTTTTTACGTGCAATAAAGGTGTATTTTTCCTCTTAATTTTATCTGTCTGTATTCATCACGGCGATGCAAACAATAGGCGGGGAAAATTGCACCCAGTGCAACATTTATTATATATATACAGAGTTTCCACCAGACAGTTTCAGAAGGGTGCTGCACCCTGCCTGCCCTTTGGTTTACAATATAGCACCCTTCTTGATCTTCATAAAAAGAATTAGCACCCTTCTAGTCCTTCATAAAAAGAATTAGAACCCTTCTTGCCCCCTCCAGTAAAATAATTATCACCCTTCTTGCCCCTCATGTAAAAAAGTGCCCTTTCTTCTTTTTGCATTAAAAAATTTGCTTTCATAGTAAAAACTGACTCAAAGTTGTCTTAAAAAGAGTGCCTTGACTTTTAAATATCGAAAGTGGCTTTAAAAACCAAAAGAATAACCTTTAACAATTAAAAAAGTGCCCTTAAGAATCTGAAAAGTGCCCTCAAGAATTAAAAAAAGTGCCCTTTTCTTAATAGCAACACCCTGCCCTTTTTTAAACCTGGGGGGAACTCTGTATATATGTATATATATCTTTCTTCAAATGAAAAAGAGAAATGAAATTTTTTTTCTAACACCAGACTGTAGCGATTGTTTTAAACGATACTTTTAATTAATTACTTTATTGCAAGAATCACTGCTTTTAGATAAAAATATCTTCGTTGCGGACTTCGGATTTTATCTAATGTGTGTTATTCATTTTGCAGTATGGATTTCAGCAAACCCAAAGCACTAATTCCCATACAAATAAAAATTCGACGCCATTGAACTCGGTGTTAAAATGTGATTTCATCACCGTATAGGATTAAGGCTCCTATAAGGGGAGCTGACGCATATCCATTATGTTGCCCAAAATAACCGCCATATTGTGACCTAGCTCAGCATTAGGAAACCGTCTGAGCAGGTGTTTGCCGTCCCTGTTACTGTCACTCGCGGACCACTAGTACGGTAAGCAAACCGGTTTTAGCTTGGTTTTTGGTCCGCTGGGTCATTAAATGGCGGTATGATTCAGCCTGTATTATAGGAGCTCTATATACGATAACAGTTTAAACATTAAATGCGAACAATGAATTCCTGATAAATCAGCAGCGACAATGATTGATGAAAACGATTGACACTTATTGATAAAAAGAAAAAAAAAACAGCATTCTTTTCCTTACCGATTCAGGTTGAACTTTGTCTATAATATAAAATTTTTTAACCCTCTGACCGCTTATCCCGCGATTTCCAAGGGCTAGACCAGCCATACTCAACCTGCGGTCCGGCGACCTTTTATGTGCGGCCCGAGACACATGATCATTAATCCCTATTTATAAAATTAATTGAGATGTGTACAAAAAGTTTTTTATATTTTCCCTGCTTTTTTATATATTTTCATGGGAAGACAATTTCCTGTTATTTATAACTTACTAATTTAAAATTACCTTAAAATATCTTAAATGACGTTAGTCAATTAGTCGTCCTAAGTTTTTTTTACATGTAGTTTTTACTTGTGCAATAGTAGTGTATACATTTCTTAATCCTGGACACTAAGCAAACATTATTCCAAATTAATTTAATTTGCACTATATATTTCTACATTTAAAAGAAAAAGATTTATTAGTGATTTATTATCCCTTGATATATATATATTTTGAGAATTTGGAATTGCTGCATTGTTATATTGTTACGTTTTATACTTATCATATAGCTAATAAGGTTTATTATGGTTAAATATTGGTTGCAGAAAAAATTGGCAGCTAAAAGTTTTATACCACTACTTCAAGAGAACAATCTTCACGGCATTTGCAATAGAAATCGATGATTTTTTACATTAATTACAAGTGCGATGCGGGCCGCCTAATGTCGCAAATATATGTTTGCGGCCCGCGACAAAAAAAGGTTGAGTACGGCTGGGCTAGACATTTGTACAAAAGTTTATAGAACACACAATTTTTGAAACAATTTTGTTTTAAAAATTCCACAGTCAACGGGGTGAAAAATGCAAATGATAAATTTACTACATATTTCAAATGCATGATGATTTGAAATACGTTATAAGAGAGGCGATACTGGTCAATTACATATTGGTCGAAAGGATTTTGAAAACAAAAATTAAGTGGTCAGAGGGCCAATCAGGTGATATGCACTGCCCTTTTAATATTCAATTTTCACACTTTTTAAAAGTCCTCGCGGAATATCAAATTTAATCTTTTTAGCATGCAGTAGGGGACTCTGCTATCTACTTCAATATTGGCTAAAAAAAAATTTTAGATTAAAAGAGAATTTGGAGGTTATCGGAAAATGAGGATCATAAGCAACTTAGAATTTGGATTTCAACCCCAAGCAATGTTTAACCCCTTCGCGACGAGCGTCCTTTACAGAATTTTTAATCTTTTTTCGCTGGTTTTTCAAAACAGAAATTTGCGCATAATTGAATCGCAGAAATGCTATGATTAAATAAGGCAAAATTTACAATAAAAATTAACTGGTGGTAATAATAAAGGATTCGGAGCATCTTATGCGTCACGTATACGTGTCGCTCGTCCCCAACGGGTTAAAGAAGCCATGTTGACTTGTTTTTTTCTTTTTTTTTTTTTTTTTTTTTTTTTTTTTTGAAAATGATAAGTATGAAAAACTCAAATTGTCAGATGACTCCCATTCAGTTTGCATACTCTTAAAAAAAAAAAAAAAAAAAATTAGAAAGAACAAGATTTTTTTAAAAATAAAAACAAGTGGATAAGTTTGATCGAAGATCGCACAAAGGATTTCGTTTGATATTCCTTTCAAAACACTTTATCCTTCCTTTAATAAATCCAAATAAATTTCATTTAAAAAAAAAAAATCATGTTTTTTATAAAGTAAAAATTTACCGGTCTATTTTTCTCGTTTTTTCGAAAATCTGAACCGGTCCGATGGCGGGCCATGCCCGCTATTATACTCTGTCATAATAATGTCTGTCATGCGGACTAAATGCGATATAAAAAAAATCAATTTCAAAATTAAACATGTTGTATAAAATATTAGACGTCAGATTAATTTTATTTTTAATTCTCTAATGACGTCATATTAAGCTGCTTTCTGTAATTACACATCCTCATACTCCTTGTATTATTGAGAAATGTTTGAAAATTTCCGTTTTATTACCCATATGACGTCCTAATAACCTTTTTTTCAATTGGTGAGACTTTTTATTTCATTTTCATTTTTCATGTGATACCTTTCAATAGAAAATTAATTATTGTAGAAAGAATTTTATTGTGGATTTTTAATTGTTGGTAACTGCTATAGCGAAAAATGTTTAAATTTAATAGGAGTTTTTTTTTATCTCTATATATTAAAATAGTGCGATTTTTTCAAATTTTATGATTTTGAGCTTCATAATAGGTATTTAGCTATAAGTACACAAAATTTCATGAAGTTACATAGTTTCTGAGAATCGGCTCTGTGACGGACAGACAACGAAGCGGGAGTAATAGGGTTTCGTGAGATGAACGAAATCCTCAAAATTAATTATTTAAGTATAACGCAAAAAATTTTATTCACATAAGGTAAAGCCAGGAGAGATGGCGCGGTCGGAGAGATTGCGCACATAAAGGTTCGGGGGGGAGGAGTAGAGTGAGCGCGCAGCGACTCCAGGTAGTTGTACAACAACAGTAGTGGAGTGTCTACTTGAAAGTGCACGTTGATTGCTTTGAGCGTCTAAGATAAAGTATTGTTATTTTGTTTTGTTTTCCCAAAGTAAGAGCTTGGATTTTCATAGCTATTCATCAGAATTTCTATACAATGTCAATAGTACAAAATATTTTAAACTTAAACGATTTCTCATAAGCTACTAATCTAGACTAACAATGTGAACATCAACGGTTTGTTTTAGAAGATGTCATGTTTAAATAAAAGGCCGCGCAATCTCTCCTACCGAAATTTTAGAGATTGCGCATCTACAATTTAGGAGAGATGGCGCAGTGTTCCCATTAGTTTCCATGCTAGGAGAGATTACGCAGCTTATTGGTAAATTTGCATATAAAAAGGAAAAATTAAAATGGACTACTTTTAAGTTAAACGTGTTTTTAAGTAACATAATTTTATTTTGTAATCTTATCTGGACTTGCTTTTTCTGATTCTTTAATTTTTTTTCCTTTAATTAAATTTTTTTAATCGTTTTTAAAATTATTTCCTTTTTCTGATTCTTTAATCATTAGGTTGAAATATTCACTCCTAATATAATAATATTTGTCCACAAAAACCTTACAGCAATGTCATTTAAGTGTAATTATTTTTGTTAACAATTTAATTGTAGTTATTATTAGTAACAATCTCTCCTACCCATGTGCGCAATCACACCAACCCTGTAAGGACAGATTGCGCAAAATAACTTTCTTGGTTTTATTACAATTGTTCTATTAAATTGCAACTTAACAACAAAATAGCAATGGAAATGTATCAAAAACAAATGAAGTAAAAATTATTCATGAATAGTTTAGCAAAAAATTAATATTTAGACTTTTATTGCTATTCTTTTGAATTGTGCGCAGACTATCCTAGCTTTACCTTACTGTTAATCCTAAAAACAGAATTTTAATTAAGTTGGCTTTCTTATATATTTGATCAACTAAATTTTTTGGTCGTGATGATCACGTAAAATATTTTTTGGAAAAATTTGGCACGCGGATATGAAAAGGTTCGCCGAACCTGCGTCTATCCTATTCTTTTGCATCGTACTGACAGATATCTCAAAAAGTAATTATTTTGTAAAGAAGGCGAGGTTTGTTAAAAACATGAAATAGAAAATAATAATAATAACTAAAAAAAAATATTTGAAACTTTAAAATATTCAAAAATGTCTTCTAAGCAAGAAAAGAACAAAACAGAAAAATCATGCGTCAAGCATAGATTATGAAACGATTTCCTACATTTCCAGAATATTGTAACGTGAGGATATCTATGATGCTACTTCACTCACGCGAAAACACCCGCTCGCTAATGTTAATCCAATGGGACAGATCTTTTAAAATATCTAGTTTGCATTTCAGTATTTTTAGACGCTTTTTTTTTTTTTTTTTTTTTTTTTTTTTGGCATTGGATAGCTGCCGTTGATTTTTACGATTGCCGCTTTTTACTTTTTCAATTTCGTTTGTAGGCTATTTTTTATACTTTATTTTGTTAAACAGGTTCCGAAAGTGAAAATATCCTCCTAAAAAAAAACGCAAACAAAACATTTATTATTCTTTTTTTCAATTCTTTCAAATTTCCCGTCGCTTTCAATTTTTTTTTAATATTTGGCAAAAATCAGAATTTTAATATTTTTATTTTTTTAAACTATTACTGAATATTTTGTCAATATAAAGCTATAAAATATATGACTGCATGGGTAATATTTCAAATAAAAATTGCAATAATAATAAACACAGTACTCATTTTTGGAAAAAGGCTTTTTTGAAGAATTCGCAAGAAATTCAGAAATTGCATTACGAATTTCAAATAAACTGTACTGAAAGGAGTACAAAATTTACTATATTCCACTAGAAGATTGAATTTGGATGGATTTTATGAGTGGCTCAATATCGCGGGGAACTTGGAAAATCTTGGTACTTCTCTATTATCCCGTCGACCACTTTTCATAACAAAAAACTATCGCCAAACTGTAAGATGAAACGCCAAAAATGCAGTCACATTTACTTGATGTCAGAAGCATTATACGTGTTTGTTATGTCATCAAGTTTTGGTTTTTAATTCGACATCTGCGTGTATTTTTCATTATGTTTTATTGATTTATTAGTTATTTCATTAATTAAAATAACAATTGTGTCCTTAAATTTTTATACTTTATTTATTTATTTATTTTGATTTTCCAATGGCAACTTTCTCCTGTTTATTTAGCGTTACAGTTTGGGATAGTTTTTTGTTATAAAAAGTGGTCGACGGGATAATAGAGAAGTACCAAAATCTTTATATAATGTACGTGAAGCTTCACCTGCAGTATAAGGTAACAAAAATGTCTAACAAAAAAATCTAAAATCTGAGTCTCAGGTGCATTGCGACCTGTATTTGTCTATCCGGAATCATATTTGCAGACTTCTATGTGTGATAGATTTCGCTAGTTATGGCTAATAGACAAACACCACACAGACAAAACTTAATTTCATTAATATGGATTAACCGAATGTTCCTTGTACACTGTGTTATTAATTTTAATATTTTCTTATCCACTTACCAAATATGCGCACGAACGGTTATTTCAATAAAGAATAGGGGTTTACAATATCTTTACGTGCACAAATAATGGCCAGTGAGTACGACGTCATATTGACGCAATAATAGTTAAATAAAAAATTGGTTGAAGTTAAATAGTAGTTAATAAACAAATAATAGTTATAAAAATAATAGTTAAATAAACAACACACAGACATATATATATATATATATATATATATACCATGTGGATGTGAATATTATGCAGAAGTTGTGACATTTTAAGGATTCTGTATAATTATTGTGAGTAAAATATTTTATCTACACTTTACGCGTTCATATTTCCAATTTTATTATTTCAAAACTGTAATCTCGTGGTAATTTCGTGAGGTGTTAAATACAGTTTTTGGGATAATCGGTGTGAGTGAAATATATTGTATATTCTTAATGGTTTTTTATTTCCTATTTAAATATTTCCAAATTTTAATATTTCCAATTGTTGTCTGGTAATAATTCAGTGTACCTGGATGATTCTACTGATCTTAGCATTATGCCAGTAGAATTATGAAACACTGAATTATTATTTAAAACACATGTGGGTGAATCCAGGCTGATGAGTACATGTGCATGTGTTTTTTCATATCCAATTCATATTTAATTCTCATGTGGTCCAATTTTCCATTGTATATGGTTCATATTTAATTTATTAATCCATTTGTATTTACTTAATTGCAACTCCAATTTATAATTTTTTTTTTCTTCTTTCTCTCTATTTCTTTTTTCTTTTTTCAATATTCTTTAGGTATGAGTAAAATTTGGCCAATTACCATTGAAGCACAAGCTATGGTAATATTATGTTTGCACATGTTAATTATTAGCTATGTGGTATTCTGTATACACAATATCATTAATTATCTCTTTGGAGATTTAAGTAGAATGATAATAGAACTTGATATGTTTTTTGAAATTCATAGATATTATAATTATATATATATATATACACATATATATATATATAACTGGAATGTCTATTTGTTAGTTTTAGAAACACACCTATTTCTAAGTTCATTCAAATATTATGAAGACGTACAGTCAAAATCAATTTTGTTTTTGTTTGTTCGGCATAGGCTCAAAAATGGTTGCATATTATCTCCGAACTGATCAGGAGCAGATGGAAAATGTTTCTATCCATAATCTGCAGTTTGTTCTTTACTGATATTTAAGATAGTTTTTGAGAAAACATGCAGAGAATCAATCAATCAGCCAATCTTTCAATATTAAAAAAATTGTGAACTAACTGATCTATTTTGAGATTTTTAAGTTTTGCTCCTGAGTACCTGAGATTACCTATTAACTTTAATTTTTATTTTAAGTCTGTAACGCACTTAAAATGGATACATTCTAGCAAAGCGCCTATGATATTAGTGAACAATTTATTTTTATTTTAAGTGTATAATTTGTAGCTCATCGTGTGCAGATGTGTCGATAAATTCTCTTAAAATGGTACGCCGGTAAAACCTAAAGTTTTATGAAGTAAAGTGAATAAAGCACACGAGTAAATGATGAAGTAAATAAATCACACGAGTTGTAATTTTTTAACTGGGTGAAAAATTACAACTCGTGTGATTTATTTACCAATCAGAGTAATTGTGTTTAAATTAATGGATTATAATTACGTATCGAACATTTCTTGCAGTTCCATTGCCTGCGATGTATGCTGTTGAGCTGATTCAGATATCAGACCTAATGTCATAATCAAAAAGGTTTCTGGATGAATTATGTATCTTCCAGATTTTCCCAGAATAGTTTAGTTGGCAGAGCATTGGCAGCTGCAGTCAAAAAATAACTGGTTTGAATCCTGGTCTGAACACTTTTTCCACCCAGTTGGAAAATTACAACCCGTGTGATTAATTAAAAACTAGAATAATTGAATTCAAATTATTGAAGTCATTGCAATGAGCCTGGAACAATCAGGCTGATTGAGGAATAGATGGTCATTTTTCAATTAACCTAAAGTTGCATAGCATCTTTGGAATCCATAGCTGCCAACTATTACGCTTTTCTGTTACCACTAAAATTTAATAGAAATGTTTACCTTATTTAATTGCTTTGTTTTGACGATTAAATAAATCCATATTTACTATTACATTTTAGTGGTAAGAAAAAAAACGTAATAGTTGGCAGCTATGGGAATCAGTCTGAAAAATATCAGGCTGATTGGAAAAATGAAGGTAATTCTTTAATTAGCCTGGTTGTTTGCAAAAAGCATAGGCTTCTAGCCATCAGTCTAGACTCTTTGCAAAAATCCGGAGTTCTCAATTAGAATTCGACATATACATCGCTTCCAAATCTCTCAATTTTTGGACATCCCTTTTTACGAAAAGAAATATTTGGTTTATCTAACAACAGAAACTTGCGATTAAAATAAGTTGAAGATTTCCAATTGAAAAAAGTGGCATATGAAAATCGGATGATTTAGCAGCTATGTGTGTATATATTAGCAGCTATGCGTGATTAGCAGCTATGTGTGTATACAGTATATACCGAGTGTCCCAAAAATGACAAACAGATTTTAAAATTCAATAACTTGCAAACGGTGACAGATATTAAAAGAATTCTTACAGGAGGGTTACCTATGATGTCAGGAGTTTTTTTTTTGCAATTTTACATTTATGAGATGTTATTAGAATGTGGGGAGAGGGTGGGTCGTTCTTACGGTCTGTTTACCAATGTTTTTTTCAAGAGGGTTCGGTTTACAGTTTTTCAGAGAAATTTTATAGTAGTGGTCGGGGGAGGGGGGGGAGGGAGAATTGAGAGAGAATTTTTAATATTACAATAATCACTTTATTTACTGAAGAACATTTTATAATTGAACGTGTTTAGTGTTTGAACTATCATCTATAGTAAATGGAAAAAAACTCCACTGCACTTCAGAAGGAGATTTTTTTTGGAGGGGGGGAGGTGTTTATCCTTAGCGATTTGATTATTGTATTAAATCAATCCTTAGATTGTTGTATCAAAATAAGTCTCCTCTGCAGTTTCTAATTCAGATTAGATAATACTCTACTCCATAACAGTAGAGTGGTTTATTTTAGCAATGCATAGGATAGATGGGGATACAGATACGCACTTTTCATAATTTTTAATTTATGATGAACACATTGGTCTAAACTTATGTGACGATCGATTAAAATGTTACATTACATTTTCTTACCAATTTACAAATGTAGTTCACATTTTCGCCGAAAGGTGGCACTGCAAAATAGGAAAAATAAAAACCGGTATAAAAATGTTCCAAGGACTGTTGCAAAAAAATTAAACAACGATGTTTTCAAAATAACATCCATTTGCAGCAACAACGTGGAGCAGTCTGAGACAAAAATGTCCAGATACCCGTGCAAAATGTCAGTTCGAATTGTCTCACATGCAGTATAGATGTGTTATTTCAGTTCCGCAATTGTTTGTGAAGTTTGACGGTATACCGACAATTACTTCAAAACAGCTTCATAAACAATATTTTTTTTTTCTTTATTCAGGGCAATTGCATACAAATTTCTTCTAAAGCCAACTTTTGAGCACCCAACGTAAAAGTATCCATGAGAAAAGCAAGGCAATTCCAAATTGCCTCCAACTACATGTAAAGATTGTCCCTGTGCTTTATTGATCGACATGGCAAAAGCTAAACTAACTGGAAATTATAGACGTTTGAAATGGCATATCAGATGGAATGACGGGTATGCGCAGAATGAAAGCATTCTCACCTTTGCCACAGCCTGTCAAAATTGTTGCTTCAATGATATGAGGCTGGAGCTTCTTAACTACTAATCTTGTACCATTGGAAAGCCTTGAAGTATTTATATTTCTAAGAAGCGTAATGGGTGATCCAATCTCCAATGTCAATATATAAGGTGGCATTTCGGGAGAGTCCAAAGAATTTAAAAATTCAGTGGAGTACTGCACAACCTCATTTTCTTCAACAACGGTTATTATGTGTCGACTATTCTGACTTATAAGAGTAGGCGGAGTTTCGATTGGGAACGTAGTTTTTGTCCATTAACAGTCAATGTGCGTAAAAATGATCAAGGCTATCTTTCTTTAACTTTCGATAAATGAGTGTGGAAACCTCGGAACTTGTAAATTTTTTCTTCGTTTCAATATTTATTCAAATCTCTGCATCTGGTCAATCGATATAGCAGTATTTAAGCACTGACACGCGCTGGGGAAGTGGAATTTTGGATCGAGTTCTTTCGCATTGTAGCTCTTGGAGATCTATCTAGTTGAATCAACTATTCTGCATTAGAGAAGGAGTGTCGTCCATTGGTAAGAGTAGATTTACTTTATTTTGGCGTTAATTGAATAAAAATAGTTGGTGCTCACGGAGTGTCGATTTCAGTACTGTCGTAGGCGGACATCTTGAAGTTGGAATTGATCTAGCTTGCATAGTGGAAATTAAATCTTGCTGAAAATATCTTAACCGACGTTTTGACGCCCGTCCAAGTCGTAAGTGATATTTTAAAGTTATCCTTTTATTGATAGTTGAAGTTTTATTTTCTTGAGTGAAGTGTTTTGGGGAGCTGGTTTTCTTTTGGTCAAAGGCATATTAAGCAGCACTTTCTCAAGTCCCTTCCTTTTTTAAGGTTTTAAATAAAAGTCGTTCGATTTTACTGGAACTTGTGCTCCGACTTAGCTAGCATTGACCATAATGAACCACAGTGACATAGCTGTTACACGGTATCTATTGATTTGTACAATACAGCTTCTACAGGTAACTCTTTTTGAATATTCAAATAGATTTTGTTTACACTATCATTTTTTGGTGCAAGAATCGCACTTTCGCAAAGACATTTAGGGTCTAAAGTGTTGTCGAATATTTGGAAATACTTTTGCCTTCAGTTCCTCAATAGACAAAACTGTGCTACAAAATGCTTATCTGATTTTGAACAGACCTTCTGGATGAAGCGTTATTAATCCATTTCCATTATTTAACAAATGGTCAGAAAATCAGCCTTTCAATATGTTTGCATGCAGATGAACTCTCATATTTGTAGTTAGTCTCAAACTGCGGAAATGCCTCCAAAGATGTGACGATTTAATGCATGCGTTAATTTCATCCGCCATTGTTCCTTTTATAATGATCGGCAATGTTTGTCAGAAATCTCTAGACAATGTAACAGTGGCTCTATTCATTAGTAAAGCATTTTGCTTCTTTAAAAAATAGTGTCTGATTGAAGGCCTACAAAGCATTCTTGTGTGACATGATTCATTCATCCCATACAATGACCTGAAATTTCATTTTTTAAAAATCTGAAATCTTTATTTCAGTTCTTCACTAAGACTGAGCTGCGGAGACTTAAAAATTTATGAAAATTATAATATACACGCATACGCTCACATATACATGTGGAATAGATTTTAAAACAGCAAAAACGAATTCAGAGGACCGCAAAATGTTAAAATATACCAATATTTTAACATTTTTAAACATTTTTATAGTAAAAATATGTTTTTTATATTAAATATTTTAAAATATACCAATATATAATCGGGTTTTTATTATGATTCAATACCTTCCTCACACGGTATGTGTACAGAAAGTAAAACAAAAACAGGTTAATACAATGAAATTAAATTTGCGCCACGCTCACGTCAATAAATGTTCTCTAAAATACGGCAGTTGTTGGCGAACTAGATTACTCATATTGATACTTTGTATTTTTTTACAATTTTTTTTTTAAATCTCCGGTTTTTTTGTTTTGTTTTTATGACATTACATTCCCTGCTGACGTCATTTCCACTTGCTTTCTGTACTTACTCTCATATTGATACTATCCTTGTATGACTGTCAAATATTTGAAAACATCCGTTAAACTTCTAATATGACGTCATATTCATTTTCATTTTGATTCTGTTAACTACGTCATATTCACTTGTTTTCTGTACTTACTCATACTCATGCTCCTTGTATTATTGAGAAATATTTGAAAATGTCCTTTATGCTTCCAGGTATAACGTCATATTAATCTTCTTTTTAATACTTGAAACTCTTTATTTCATTTCTTTTCACGTAGAAACATTTCAATTGAAAATATTGCGGTAAAAAGAAATTTATTGTGACTGTTGAATTTTAGGCAAAGATCTATATCGAAAAATGGTTAAATTTTACAGGAAATGGATATTAGATTGATGGTTTTTATTAATTATAAATTAACTATAATTTATTTTGAATCCTATTACTTTAGTTGCATCGGTCGTGTTTTAATACAACTATATGTAAAATTTCACAATTCTTGCTGTTAAACTGTGGATATGTGTAGACAGACAGACAAATTTTTATTTTTATATATTAGATTGATGCAAGTTTTAAAAATAATCATGGCGTCACTTTTGAATTTAAATGTATGTAGCTCAAAATTTATCAAACATCTTTTATCCTTGTTCACTTTCTTTCTAAAATTCGTCAATAGCATGCTAAAAAAGACATTTTATCTGAAAGATATTAATTATTTTGCATTTAAAATAAGGATGTTTTGAATTTAATACAAATCTGCACACTTAAATTGGATAATAAACAAACAAATAAAAACAGCCTGCGTCCTTTTTTATTAGTATTATATAATCCACTTATATAGAATATTTAAAAGTAATTAATTCAACCATCTTGGTGAGGTTGCTGAGATCACTTAATTTATGGTGTCATTTGAACAAATTGGTGCTATTGGTTGTGCTGGAACCTATTCAGTTTTTTCCCTTACAGTTTTATTTATAAGAGTTTTTAATTAACTGCAACTTTTTATCCAACAACGTGCTGTAAGAAAGCATAACTCTAAGTGTACTAAGTCAGAAGCATGTTCAAAAACCTTTCGTATGATACCTCATTTACCATTGTGCGTTTTTTATGTACATAAAAAAGGGATATTGACAATGGCAATTATATATATATATATATATATATATATATATATATGACAAGAAAGAAAAAGTCATTCGTCATGCATAGATCATGAAACACTTACCAACATTTCCACAATTCTTTAACAAAACTTTGCTTTTTAATATGGTAAATACGATACCGAAGTAAACGTTTTAGAAAAAGCTTAACAGACTTGAAAACCATATTTCAGAAATTACCGTTCATGCCCGGAAAAGTACTCCAATTCTTTCGTGCAGCTCTGTATTTAATCTACAGCTTTGTATATATTTAGTTTAGTAAGAAAACGCATAATAGGTTTAAAATTACACTGCAAAAAAAAAAGTGTTGATTTTACAGTATAATACTGGCACCCCTGCTGATAGTATTATACCGTAAAATTAATATGTGGCGTGTGTAAAAATCTATAGGTAATATACAGGATTGTAGAAAATAATCCAAGCATATGATTCCGTCTATTGGTAATATACGGCTTATTTTACAGTTTATTACTGTTAATTTTACGGTATAATACTGGCAGCTGGGGTGCTAGTATTATACTGTAAAATCAACACTTATTTTTTTGCAGTGTACCTTCAGCAATTTCTACCAATAGACGGAATCATATGCTTGGATTATTTTCTACAATTCTGTATATTACCTACGGATTTTTACACACGCCACATATTAAACTTGTGGTGTTTATAATTCAGTTAATTTTCTCTAGATGGCACCACTAACATTTGTAAAGGTACCAACACGGTAACGCCATCTATTTTCCTTTTTTTTCATCTCTGCTGTAATTAGTCTCTGCATGTATTGATGTTGTGATGTTATGTCTTTTGTTCATGAATTGTAATTAAATAATGGCTTTCACTCATCCACATTTCTCTAATCTTATTTTAATTAATCTTCAATGTATAATAAAACTAAAATTTAATTCAGACTAAAACACGCTTAAAACTATTGAAATCACATTTCCAGAAATTGTCATCTATCAGCGCCATAGCGCCATGTGCCCAGTTCTTTGCATGGCCCTGTATATGATTTTCTTTATATTATGCAAACATCTCTTAGTTATTCTAACTATAATTCTGCTTGAAAATGCATGACTTAATTAAAAACTACCTTTAAGCAGTTCCTGTTCATACTCAGTAATGCTTACGAATTCTTTTGTGTAACCCTGTACATGATCTATATCCATAGCATTTATGCCCACTACGTAATATGCAAAAATTTAGTTTAACTTAAAAACGCATACCACAACTGAATACGCACTTCCATCAATTGTCGCTAATACACACTACTTCGGATACAAAATGTATCTGAAATATTTTGTGTGTCCCTGTAAATGAACTATACATGGTATGCACATAATTTTCTACAGCAAGTATTTTGCAGTAAATCTCACTAATGTGTATCAATTTCATTATATTTGAAATAGTGTAACATAATTTAAATACGCTGCAAACAGTCTTTCCCCTTAGACCATTATGTAACGAAATTCGTTTGTGTGGCCCTGTAAAGGAATAATAAATACTTTGCAACTAACCCATATTCTACAGAATGTGAAGAATATCCAATGTGTATTCTACAGAATTAGTTCCCTTCATAAATGCATACCAATTTCGTTACATTTGAAATGGTGTAACACCATTTAAATACACTTGAAACAATTTTTTTCTATTGACCGTAATATAACGGAATATTTTTGACTATCCCTGTAAACGAACTATAACTGCTACACTCTTCATTTTCAATAGAGATCGTGCTCTAGTAAACGTCAATAACATATGAAAATTAAAGGGCAATCCGAGTGTATTTACGACAATTAGAGGACGGGTAGACAAACTGAGGCCATAAACACTTTTCAGCTATCTTGGAAACTTTTAAAGCGGAAAACTAGAGGTACTCCATTATTGAATGATACGTTACGATGATTCTTTCAGTGTAGTTTCATTTTTAAAGATAAAAATAATCATTTTTATCAAGCGAATAGAGAACAGATGTGTCTTATCACGTATCCGAAGGTTTCAACTTGCGATATTAAAGATACGAGTATACTTATACATTATTTCTCTCAGAAAATAGCACAGCGGCGATCATTTACCAAGACATTACTAATCTGTATTCAAAACTGAACAATGTCACCTTGCAATGATAAAATTTTCTTTAAGATTTCAACAGAAATTCCGTGACGACTAGTGTTGCTAAGTGTCTCGATTTAATCGGGCCGTCCCGATTTTCAGAGGTTTTAAGACCCGTTCCGTGGAATCTCTGCGCGGGACACCAGAAGTCCCGATTTTTCATGATACACATATTCCTTTAAGTATCTTTTAGTACCATGCTATTTTTACTTTCTTCTATCTTTACAAGAAGAAATTATTGTATTCATGAAAATTTTCGAAGGATTTATACGTTTTAGAAGGTCCTGAACACGATTTGACTGTTATTAGAAAATGTCTGTCTGTGAGTCTGTGAGTCTGACTGTCTGTATGTGACAAAAATTTTGTGGGCGCTCTATCTCAAGAAGTAATGCACGAAATTTAAGAAATCTTTATATTCAGTTAGTCCCTGATATAAGTTGGTGCTGATTAGTGTGATGATGTGTGTGGTGTTTTGATGAAAATCGCCCAACAGGTGGCGCTGCTATGCTGCATTTTTCGCGATTTCCGCAATAGCTCTATCTCAAGAACTAATACACTCATTTTCACCAAACTTCAGATTCAGTTAGACCTTGACATAAGTAGACGCTGATTACGTTTTGGTGTAGACATCCCATCAGGTGGCGCTGCTATACCACTTTTTTTATGATTTTTACAATAGCTATATCTCAAGAACGAATGCACGAAATTTCATAAAACTTCATATTCTGTTAGACCTTGACATAAATAGATGCTGCCTACGTTTTGGTGCAGATAGCCCAACAGGTGGCGCCGCTATGCTACTTTTTTCATTATTAACACGATATCTATATTTCAAGAACTAATGCACGGATTTTCACCAAACTTCAGATTCAGTTAGACGTTGACATAAGTTGTTGTTGATTATATTTTGGTCTAAATCTCCCACCAGGTGGCGCTGCTGTGCTGCATTTTGCAGTATTTACACGATTTTAGCGATAGTCATATCTCAAGAAATAATGCACGGAATTTAATAAAACTTGAGTTTCAGTTAGACCTTGATATAAATTGGTGCTGATTCTTTTTAGTGTATGCGAAACCTGTGTGAGATAGAAGAAAGTTTTGGGATTGGCACATACGACTAGTTTCATCTGTATCAAGTGAAACGTAAGACTTTGAAACCTGTGAAAACAGAGCATGTCTGTAAGGGAAAGTTTTTATGGTCCAGCTGTAAAGGATGACGTACAAATTTATTTACACAGACGAAAACATGTATAAAATGATATGTTTTCCCGGTACCAGGCTATTATGTTTTCACAGGTTTTATTGTATAATTTGTTCAATAAAACCTGTGAAAACGGTACTTGCTTACAACGGAATCCTGTTTTAAACGTAAAAATTGCATAGTTTCTATGGAAGGAATTTATACAATCGGAAACCTCTCCAAAGCGGAATTATGTTTAGTTCTCTAATGATTCCACTTTCACAGATTTTACTGTATAAGACTATTACGTTACGTACTACATAAACACTTTCTAAGATAAAATCTCAAGTAATCGGAGAAAAATTCCGTTTTAGACAGATTTCTGTCTTAGTTATAATTGCAGAGAATCTTCCGCAGATACCGTGGGTTTTTTTTTTTTTTTTTTTTTTTTTTTTTTTTTTTTTTTTTTTTCGTTCAATACAGGATTGCGTTCTAAACAGGTTCCGTTTTCATAGCATTTAATATATATTTATGTCCATATTTAGAAGCACTTGTCCCGCTTCTTTTGTCTCCTTCTCCCACTTTTTGACAGTGGACCTGGGAACATTAGTGACGACTTACATATGCATTCATTTTTTTTTATTATTATTTCACGCGAGATCCCATAGTTTAAAGCCGTGTTTCCCAAAATGCGGTATACCCATACCCAGGTCCTGATTTTCACAGGGGCACACGGGGCATGTGCCCTAGACCCAGATTTTCAGGAGGGCCCAAAATGCATTTTGTCAACTGTCGGATAAAGCAAATTGATGCAAATTTCCTTGTTTAGTTCATAGAAAAAATTATTTTTTCACATTCATGTAAACCGAGCTATCTCAGTGTTTTTCACTAACGACAACGAATCGCAATGTAAACCTCAAAATTCCGAGAAGAACACATATTACAGCCGCACCTGCGCTCCCCTGCCCCCCCCCCCCCCCCCGTTGCGTACGCCCATGCAGTCATACCTAAAATTTTAAAGCAGTAAGTATGGTACTTTTAACTACTTCCACCATATAGTCCCCCAACTTCCCCCACAATCTGACCTCTTTTCAACCATCATCAGACATTTATATCGCGTTTGTTTATTGTATATAACTTTACAATAAATAAATTTTTTAACCAAAAATAACCGACTTCAAAAATTACTACAAAGTAAAAAATAATTTTTTTAGATAATAGTTAATAAGAAATTAAATTAAGAGCATTGTATTTACCATGCATATTATTATATTTATGTACATTAATGTGATTTTCTGCAGTCGGTGCCAGCCAAGCCGAGTTAAAGCCATGTTACCATTCTAAACATTTCATCTGATGTTATAAATGTGTATTTTCAAATGAGATTAGCAACTATATGTCGACAAACATTGCTTTCGAAATTAGTTAATAATTTAAATCATTGTATTTTCTACCATTTGATGAGTTATATGTATTTTTTTTATTGTTTCGTATTTATGTAGATATAATTTATACGCGTGTTACGATTTATATTGGATATTTTGTTTTGAATTTTGTACTTGGCTTGGCTGGCACCGACCCCAAAAAATCAAATTAATGTACATAAATATAATAATATGCATGGTAAATACAATGTTCTTAATTTAATTTCTTATTAACTATTATCTAAAAAAAATATTTTTTACTTTGTAGTAGTTTTTGAAGTCGGTTCTATTTTTGGTTAAAAAATTTATTTTTCGCTTTTCAGTAGTTTTTGAAGTCTGTTCTTTTTTTGGTTAAAAAGTTTATTTATTTATTTATTACTTTAGTGATATCCATATTTACATTAAACCTTATTGTTGCTAATATCTTTTTTATTTCACGCTAACCTTGGCAGTAGACTCGAGTATCGAAGAATAGAAAATTTATCATTATTCTCATCTAATGTCTTTAAAGCCTTTAATGATATCTATATTTACAACAGTAGACTCGAGTACGGGAGATTAGAAAAATTATCATTATTCTCATCTAATGTCTTTAGAACCTTTAATAATATCTATATTTACATTAAACCATATTGTTTCTAATATATTTTTTATTTCCCGCTAACCTTGGCAGTAGACTCAATTACGGAAGATTAGAAAATTTATCATTATTCTCATCTATAGTCTTTAAATCCTTTAATGATATCTATATTTATATTAAACCATATTGTTGCTAATATATTTTTTATTTCACGCTAACCTTGGCAGTAGACTCGATTACGGAAGATTAGAAATTTTATCATCATTCTCACCTAATCGTCTTGGATAATGTGTCATAATTGGGCTGTATACTACAGTTTTGATAACTGCGTAACTCACTGATTTCGGTGCTTATGCTTGATGTGTACTGATTTTTACGATCCGTACAAGGTAAATACACTGCACCAATAATGTCGCCTATAATACTATTCAGAGTAGCCCCTTTCTTTCTTTCTTTCTATATTGTCACTCTATAGTTAATATTATGTAGTAGAAATATTAAAATACAATTGCAGAAGCATTTATATACAACTGCATTGTATAATATAATATAGATAATTGGATATTTTAAAGGCAGTTTCCAACTAGTGCGCCGCAGGTGATAAATCGCAAAATATTGTCTGTAACTCGTACATTTGAATGGGAGTGGAAGCAACAATGTATTTAATTATGCGCCAATAAACGCTCGTCAAAATAGGCTAAACCGCTGTGAAACTGCAACAATGGAACTTTTAAAAGATTCAAAAGTAGATTTGTTGTGGCATCATTTATAGTTTTTATCCGTACGTTGTATTATATTTATCCAATTCACAATTTTATGTAATTTTGATTTTCAAATTTGGCAACACTCAAAAGTTTTACTTTTTGTTTGGATCTTAAAAAGTTTGTTCTATGAAAATAAATCCGATAAGTTAAAGCTAATTTAAATATGTCAGCCTTTTTATTATTTGCAACTTGAAAGTCGTCTGCCCAACAACTGTTGACCTGGACGTAATAACTTAATAACATCCGATTTGCTTAACATTTTGTATATACGTTCATTGTGATAAGGCGCTTATTGGTTAAGTATAAAGAGAGGGGAACAGTGGCTAATCCCCCCCCCCTTTAATTTATTCATGCAGAATTATGATCCGATAAGTTAAAGCTGATTTAAATATGTCAGCCTTTTTATTTGCAAATTCACGTAATAGAATATTCTAGGATATTAAATGATAGTCGTCTGCCCAACAAATTAACTATTTTTAAAAGGCTTATTTTTTTTTTTTCGTTTTTGTTGAATTTCTGAAAAAGTACTGAACCAATTTTAATAAAATTTTAATGGGACCAATTCGAGAGTATTCTCTTTCGAAAAAAAAAAATCACATAAATAGGACGCATAGTTCCGGAGTAGTCGGTGAACATACGTAAAAAAAAAATACATACACGTCGAATTGATAACCTCCTCCTTTTTTGAGTCGGTTAATAAAAAAAATAATAATTGTAAAAATACAACGAATTTATAATTCATGTTTTATAAATAAAATTTCACGTTCGTTATATGACGTCGCCTCTCCGTGTAGAAATCAAATATAGTCGGTGATCGGTTAATGAGCTCTTCGGTTTACGAACACTTTCGCGGATAACGGACACATGTTCGGTTAACGAACACCTCCCAAAACAAAGCCAAGAAGAAGCAATGCTGTGTTTCAGATTTGCAGAGCTGTATTTGATTGCATCTACTATTATCAACTTGGAGAACATTTTAACAGTTGTATACTTATGGTCTAATTAATTCAAAGGCTACCGGGGGTTCGGGCCCTACATTTTAGGGCCCTCAAATTAGAATGAACAGTACAAAAACATTATTTTTTGTATTTTGTGTACCTTTTTAAATAAATACTTTCAATTGGAAGTTAATTATTTTAATTGAAATTTAAATCCTAAATTATTAACAGGCTCTAGGCTCCTCTTGAACTTTATCCGGCTCTGAAGTAAACACGATCTTATAGAAAATTAATGGAGTTTTCGATAGGTCAAGTGATAAACTTATATGACTTTACGCTGTAGTCAATGAATGTGATCCTAAAAGTTTTTGCAAAGGGCATGTCATTTATTTTGTAAGTACGGTACGCCATGACACTGCGATCTGTTCATATTAAATACATATTAACCCTATTAAAATGAGAAGATGGAAATCTCCAGAAAGAAAAAATAAGCTTCTGTCAAATATTTAATGCTCCACAAACTCAAAAAAAAAAAAAAAAAAAAAAAAAAAAGCATGACTGAAGGAAGGACAAGATTGTATGTATGTAATATATGTTTTATTATTATTACCTTTAAATAAATTTAGGGAGAATTTATATTAATTTTTATATATTATTTAGCTTTAAAGAATTAATTGAATTCCCATACAAATCTATACTAAATCTTTGATAGGTTAACGAACAATCCGGTTAGTGAAGATTGTTTTGGAACAGATTAAGTTCGTTAACCGATCACCCACTGTATATTAAAAGTTCAAATCTAATGGATTTTGCTACAAACAAATTTAAATTTTTGCTCTGATTCTTTTGACAATATGGCAATAGGAAAGACAGAAAAATTATTTTTATATAACTACAAATATTAATTTACATTACCGTAACAAAAAAAAATATTTATTGTTGTGTCAAGTGGAAATAGATTTAAAAAAAATTCATGCTTGAAAATTATTTAACCTAGCTATGATTTCTAAATTATTTTCTCAACGTACAGTCAAAATGTAGTTAAAATTGATCAATTAAATGAAAATATTGTTCTGTCATCGAGCAGGACCAAAACTAGGCAGGGAACAGACGAGGTATGTGCCCCGGCCGCTACAAGGGAAGGCGAAGTGGACGCCGCATGATAATTTAGTTTTTCGTTTTATACAAAAAATATGTATATGTAATGTGGGTAAAAATACCTTGTAGCCGGAAAATCCAGAAAAAACAAACTGAGCCAAATGCATTAAAATTGCCAAATAATAGATTCGTCTATAAAACAAGACGGCAAATGAATAAGAAACAAGTAATGTAAAAATAAATTTTTTTAAGTCGATTCCTACTTAGGTCAACAAATAAAAATTTTATTTTAGTTACTTTTTAATATAAATATGTATATACATATGGCAGAATCACAATATTAAGTGGCAAAATAGAAAACTAATTTCCTTTTGAGCATTTGAATTTGAATTTTGCTTTTTAATCATAAATATATAAAATAAACCCGTGCAGCATTAATGTTCCACGTTATTTTTATTGAACATTTTTTTGTAATCATCGTTGCGGTATTTTATTTTTGTGGCATCACTCATTTGAGGAAAATCTTTCATTTCATTTATGAAAACAATGGGAGAATTTTTTTTCTCACCTATAAAACTAAAAGTAATTAATTTAATTTAATTAATGAATTAATATTTGAAAAAACTGTATTAGCATCCAGTACAATTTTTAAAAAATGTATTTGAACTTGAGTGGATGAATACAAAGTATTTTATTAACGATTGAAAATTTGAACAAGTTATATAAATATATAGAGAATGTGAGCTAATAGTAGGAATTGAAAAAAAAAGAAGCCTTTCTCTTAGGCTATTTTCATTCCTCCAATCCAAACATACCATGCCTATGTCTCCTATCTATTAGGTTAAAATATCCCATGAAGGCTTTTTTCAGGTGCGCTCGTAGTTATATAAATACATAGCACCTATAGTCGTCGTCTGGCCCGCCCGTCTGTCCGCATATAATAGCGCAAAAACTAACCAACCAAATGATTTGAAATTTAATATGTATAATCGTTGCATAATTTTGTCGAGTCATTTCAAATTTTATGAAAATCGAATCAAAACTTTAGAAGATATTAATAAAAATATTTATTAA
Organism: Maratus michaelseni; assembly: GCA_963931845.1. Classification (NCBI taxonomy): domain Eukaryota; kingdom Metazoa; phylum Arthropoda; class Arachnida; order Araneae; family Salticidae; genus Maratus; species Maratus michaelseni. Next base: position 57,912,015 of record OZ007596.1, read on the forward strand.
GTAATTTGAATTTTCTAAAAATTGGTACTTCTCTGTTATAGCAGCTTCCGAGGATTAATCGTCAAGCGACTGAGATGTATCATTCGATTAATTCCTGTCATACGAAATTAATTCAAGGATATCACATGATATGTAATGATACTTAGATTGCCAAGGCCATTACGTCCTATTTAAAATGGAGTCCTATTATTTCCGTATGACTGAATTTAACAAGTTGGAAATTGTACGTCAAACGTTACAAACGAGGTGCGTTCGTACGCACGTTTTAGAATTAAATTCATGATATCCCGTGCGTAGAACGAGTTAAACAGCTAGTTAAGTATATATTTTATGACACTGTTCATACAAATATCTTAACTAGCTATATAAATATTCAGATATATATGTATCAGCTAGTTATATAAATATTCAGATCTTCATGATTTTTAATTCTGTGAAATGAATTATATCGTCTGCAGATTCATTTCTGTCATAAAATAAGTATCTCGGTCGCTTGACGATTAAACCTCGGAAGCGCCTATAACAAGAAAGCACCGATTTAAAAAAAAAAATCAAATTTCTTAATAAATATTTTTATTAATATCTCCTAAAGTTTTGATTCGATTTTAATAAAATTTGAAATGTCTCGACAAAATTCTGCAAAGATAATATATTTTAAATTGCAAACCATTTGGTTGGGTAGTTTTTGCGTTGTTATATGCGGACAGACAGACAGACGGACGGACCAAACGACGACTATAAGTGCTACGTATTTATATAATTACGAACGCACCTAATAAAAACCGAATTTGTATACTAAAATTATTTAATTATAGCAATCCTATAATCTAACGACAGTTTTTGGATAGACGTTTCCGGAGAAATAGATATTAAATAGAAAAAAGTCTAAATATGGATTTCCAGTTCTGAAATATTCAATGGTAGGCTTAAGTTTCCCATTGAAATTTTCAGTAAATGTCAACAAAAGATAAAATGTTGCCAACTTAAAATGTACTTATTTTATTACGGAAATGAATCCTATCATAATAACAGACGATATAATTCATTTCACTGAAACTAGTTAATAGTACGAACGCACCTCATTTGTCACGTTTGACGTACAACTTCCAACTTGTTTGTCTTTCTCGCTGAACAGCATAAAGCTTTCTTTCTTTTTTACCGTCCTTTTGCCATTTCAAGGTGATTTGCTGGCCTTGACGACAACTGAAAAATGCCACCCCATTCCTTATATATATATCACCCTTTTACCATTTACAGATGTTTTTCCCACACTGAGCGGCAAGTAAAAAATGTAGCCTGATTTTTTTCCCATATATATATATTGGTACGTTCAGATTTGGCTTTATAAACTGCACGGTCGGGCGATTACCCTGGACACGAAAAACTAAAGGGTGGAATATTCGCAAAGTAAAAAGTTAAGGTTTTTTTTTTAACCATTGGAAAAATGGTTATTGTTTTCGGCCGAAAATGGAGCTCTTGACGTCGTCACTTTATTTTTTAACCGTTTTTAACGAAATTCTGTAAGTTTAGAAGAATTTTTCTTTGAACAGGCAATAGAAATGCATAGAATCGTTACAAAAATGTTAAAGTTACAAAAAGGATAGATGCAAACTATCAGATATGAAAAAAAGCCGAATTAAAAAATGGACGTCGGATGAGAAATCGTCTTATAAAGCAAGAAACATGGTCTTCAACTTTAATTTCCTCAAAATACCTTTAACTCAGACATCAATCGAAGCAAGAGCTAAAGCAATACGTAAATTTTGCTTAGGGGATGGTCTAAATAAAGAAATTGTACCAAACTTTAAAAATTTCAATGCTAACACCTAAAGTGGGCATCATATTTGGATATTTCGGTTTATTTGTTTCTGTTTTCATTAATATATTGTAAATTTGGTACTTTCGTGTTATAGCGGCCACCAAGGATGAGTCGCCAAGAGACCAAAATTTATCGCTAAATTATAAAGCATGTATAACATTATAATGATATATATATAACATTTCTTGACGTATGTGCCAAGTTATAATAGTCATATATGATGCATATATGATGTATATATATGACATATGTATATGATGTATATACGACATATAAGACGTAAATAATATGTGTATAATGACGTATATGGCACAGATAGGAGTGTTTGGAATATATATACAGGGTGTCTCAAAAGGTCGTTTACAAACTTAACATGCTGGTCTGTCATATCATGATAAACAAGATTTACATAGGAACATGTGTTCGAAAATGCAAACTGCGACCGCTAGAGGGCGATGAGCGCAGACTTATGGGAGAGTGGAAAGTGCAATCATTTCAGGCGAAGTTGTTGCAGGAGAAGGATGAATCGGTTTAGTAACGCAGAATTGGCCTATATGCATTACGTATATGGCGCCGCGGATGGAAAGGCCCGAGCCGCGGTACGGATGTACCTTCACTGCTTCCCAAGCAGACGTCAGCCAAGTCATGTTTTGTTTGGACAATTGCACCGCAGATTGCGTGAAGCAGGAGCTTTCCAAGTACATAGCCACATCGTTCAAGAACGCTCTACACGCACGTTTGTCGTAGAGGAAACCGTGCTACGGGAATTTGACAGGAACCCACAAACAAGTCTCCGAGCAAGCGAACGCGTCTTGGGTGTACGTTGTTCCAGCATTATGCGCATACTGCATGAGGACACGAACCACCCCTACCACTTACAAAGAGTACAGGCATTGTGCGTTGATGATTATCCCCAACACGTTGCATTCGCACGCTGGTATTTGCAACAAGCATTCACATCCCGATTTTCCCATTTTGAACGGGTCCGTGAATTCATGCGTGGACGTTGTGAAGCATGCATTGCAGAGAATGGAATGAATTTTGAACATCTTGTGTAAATTAAACCATGTTCTTTAATAAAAGTCATATTAATACCTCTTTCGATATACTTTCTTTCTTCTCCTCCACACCTGCGATCATCGCCCTCTAGCTGTCGCAGTTTGCATTTTCGAACACAAGTTCCTATGTAAATCTTGTTCATCATGATATAACAGACCTGCATGTTAAGTTTGTAAACGACCTTTTGAGACACCCTGTATATACCAGAGGGCCCGTGCGAGGATTTCGCACTGAAATCTAATATTTTTTAGGTACTTCTCTATTATGCCGTCGACCACTTTTCATAACAAAAAACTATCGCTAAATTGTAAGATTAAACGCCAAAAATGCAGTCCCATTTATTTGATGTCAGAAGCATTATACGTGTTTGTTACGTCATCTAGTGGTTTTACATTCGACATTTGCGTGTATTTTTCATTATGTTTTACTGATTTAGTAGTTATTTTATTAATTAAAATAACAATTGTATCCTTAAAATTCTTATATTTTAAGAACTAAAATAACTTCTTAAAACACCATAAAAACTTTAAAATGCGCTAGGCCTTTCGAAAGATCTGAGTCTTTCTTCGTCAGGCGCAAAAAGACGTGCGTCTACTATGAAAGCAGCAGCAATGAAGTTCTTAAGACAATGTGACTCATATCACTACATGACTTTATATGCCTAAATTTGTAATAATTTTAACTACTACAGCAATCATAAAATCAGAGAAAATGAAATATTTCTATAATGGAATCTTGTCTTAAATGAAAAAGTTACATGGTCTTAACAGAAAAAATAGCAACTATTATATCGGCTAAGACGGAAACTTGTATAAAGCAGAATTGTTTACGGTTCCTTTCGATTCCGTTTTCACAAGTTTTAATGAATAAATATTTGACAAAGATAAGTACATATTTTATGATGACATATTTTAAATTTTAAAATAAGTTGGCTATTAGAAACTTAGTAAAATTCTCTTCGTAAATTTACTTTGTGGTGGAAATGGGGTAGGGGCGCCAACATCCATTTTTTCCCAGAGTGTAATAAAAGCTACTTTCGGTACTGCGTCGGGCGGGAGCATACAATCGAACATCATTTCAAGAAATCTAGCATATCAAGATAGCGAGTTGAAAAGAAATGAAAAAAGAAAAAAAAAAAAGATTATACATTTCCATCTTTGCAATTTACATGCATGAGCCTTAGTTAAATACAAGCGTACAAAAATAAACATTCATTTATGTCAATTCTTCCAGCTGAAAGCCACAGATGGCAGCACTATGTACTTCGACGGGGTTTTTTCTCTTCAGACCTGAGGTACACAAATGTAATTTTATATTACACAATATTTTACAATATTATTTAACATTAACTTAAACCCTTTGCAGTACAAAATTTTGAGGTTTTGTAGATCATTCCCTAGTTTAAAGCCCTTAAATTTTTAGAGTGTGAATTCAGGTTATTGATAATTAAATTTGAATTTTAAGGGGACTAGTAATTTCATATCCATATTTGCGTGTGATGTGAACCTAAATTATCAATCTCCTAAAGTATCATTTTTTGAAAAAACGACTCTTTCTGTCATTTATGGTGTCATTTTGTTTGTACAAAAGCAATGGATGTGTATTTGTAGTATTATTTTAACTTTGGGTCTCAAGCAGGGCTGTAGCTAGAAGTGAATAATAGGGGGTCTCAAGAAAATCTAGGGGAGGCTCATATTTTTTCTCTCTCTCTCTGACACATGCACGTTACAAACCACAACCACAAACACACACACACAGATATACAGGGTGTCCGGAAAGTCTGGAAGCTGTCGAATAATTCGAGAAAATCGGATTGAAAAACTGAAAATATGTGTTCAATATTTAAAAAAAAATCTATTTAGGGATATCAAAGTTGCCATTTTTCTAAAATATTCAACACTTATTTTTTCGTTTTTCAATCCGATGTATATTTCTGGAGTTATTCGGCCGTTTACAGACTTTTCAATGGAAACGATTTTCACTACATTTTACTAGGGATCCTACATTAGAGAGAGATTGGACATTGCGTCGCCGGCAGATTTGACAAATCCGCCATTTTAGTTACGTCGTATGTTTACGCTAGTATTGTTTTCTGAAGAAAATTTGGATGTTAAAGATTCAACGTTTTAAATATTGTATCAAGACTTATTACACTATTAATAGATAATTTTCTTTTGTTGTTTATAGTTACTTTTTAATATTTAGTAATGTTTATTTATTTTTTAACATATTTTAAATTGTCAGAGTTCAATTGTTGTGTATGCGGTCAACTTTAAACAGTTTCATTAAATAATAACTATCGAAATGAGTAACACAAACAAAGCAATTTCGTTTCTGCGTCTCTTGTTGTACATTTTAAAACTGATTTTGATTTAAATCTTTTTGTAGTGAGTGAGCAAAACGTGTAAATAATTTGGAGTTTCGAAGTTTGACACAGTTGGCGGTAACTGGCAAACGTTGTTGGCGATGAATTTCTGTTTACATTTTGAAACATTTATTTTAAGAACGTAATACAGAATAAAATTGTATATAGTGCACTCTTTTTAAAATATGAAATTGTTTATAAATTATAAGGAATAGTTGAATAAATTGTTAAACTGTTCATTTTTTAATAATTTCTTTTTTAAATATCCGCGGAATTTGAGAGCACAAGACATAAGCATTTAAATTTTCCGCATGAAAAAAAATCTATATATAAAAGCGCTGGCTCTGACAATTGCAAAAACATATAAATTCACAATATATAAACCTCTATATAAATAAACATTACTAAGCATATGTGTGTAAATTTTTTTATTCAGTTTCTCGGAATGTTTTTTTTTTTTTTTTTTTTTGCATATTTAGATATATTTAGTATTATAAAGTGTATTATTCTGGAGAATTGAAGCTTTTTAATTTCATACAACCAATTAGTTTCTTTAAAACTATCTAAATTTATTAATGTAAATACATTAATAAACTAGATATATTAGGAATAATTTTCAAAAATATATATTTTTCTGAATATTTCAGTATTTTTTTTTTAAATTTCTTATTGCTGTTAAATGATATATTTTTAACCTTATGAAATTAAAAGAGTTCCCTCTAAGAAATTTTATTTATTTACTTAAAAAAGTAACCTAACTAATCTATGTCATGAGTCATGACCATTTAAACAGAGGAAAGTAAAAAATAAATACCCACACTACAAAAAATTACATTATGTAGCATTTCTTGTGTTATGCATAAATTAAAATGTTTATTTTAAGTGAAAAAAAAAATCCCAAAATCTTGAATATTTGTTTATAATCAAATTCGATTATTTTAAGCATAATGTAAAGTCCCGAAATGTTAACCCTGCAATTCAGCCGAATAAAAGAAAAAGCATTTTCTGAGAATTCTTATTCATTAAAACGGAATTGTGCTTATGTTTATGTTCTGAATGACTCTGTGAAGGCATATGAAATGAATTTCTGATGATTTTAATAGAATAAAAAGTGTTGGACGCGGATGAAAATGCATTGCGTTCTACGGCGTTCCATCTGCTTTGTAACTAATATGGCGGACTTTTCGTCAATGTACAATCTCTCTCTAATGTAGGATCCCTACATTTTACTCGATTACAGTGCCATCTACGATTTCCCGAAGAAAATGTTAAATATAAAAGTTACGTATTTTTCCCCGTATAATCCGAAACTGCAATAAAAAAGGATTATAATTTAAGATTTCAAAGTTGCCCCCACCCTTTTCCCCCAGGCGGCAGAGTTGGGGGGGGTAAACTTTGATATACCTAAATATATTTTAAAAATATATTGAACATGCATTTTTCCATTTTTTTTTTATCCGATGTATATTTCTCGAGTTATTCGACCGTTTCCAGTATTTTCAATGGAAACGATTCTCACTGCATGTTTCTAGATTACAGCGCCATCTACGCTTTTCCGAAGAAAACGTTAAATATAAAAGTTACGTATTTTCCCCCGTATAATCCGAATCTGCAATAAAAAAAGGAGGGTTATCATTTAAGATTTCAAATTTGCTCCCCTTTCCCTTCCAGGACGCAGAGTTGGGGGGCAACTTGATATCCCTAATTAGATTTTTCAAAAATATTGAACACATATTTTAAATTTTTCAATCCGATGTATATTTCTTGAGTTATTCAACCGTTACCAGACGTTTCGGACACCCTGTAGATGATCAAAGTAATATATAGAAAGATAAATTAGTGCATATTCATATTGTAGGCACTATGTTTCATATTAAACTGTTGTTAATAATTTCATTTTATACTAAGAAGAGAAAAGGCTGCAGCATAAAAATTTCCAGTGTATGACTAATGTATAATTATACTGGTGAAATAATAAGTGATGATGTCAACAAGTAAATAAAAAGCTTACATTTCACCTGTTTCATAAAGAGTTGCTAACTTTTTCTGAATATTCCCTGCCCTTAAGGATTCTAAAGTTGCATTTTTATATGATAAAAAAACATTAACAAAATCAAGGATCTATTTTGCATTTTAAAATTGTTATTGTTTTGAAAACACTTATTTAAAGTAATTATTTGAAACACTTATTTGCAATTTTTATACATATAATACAATTTAGTATTTGAGCCAAACTGTAAAAGCCCCCAAAACTAAGTTCGATTCTTAAACAGAATTTCAATTCGTGACCTTAGAATATTTCCCGGGAGGGGGGGGGAGAGGGGGAACTCAAAATTTTTTAAGAGCTCTGAATATGTGTATGATGGTATTGAAGAAATCAGAAATGTACTGTAGTGGAAGGCTGCAATTGTTTATTGAAAATATTATTCTTGATTATTTTACAATATTAAGAATAAAAAGCTATTATTACCTGCGTAAGAACGTTGAACTTTTCAAATTCATCAAAACCCACTTATAAAACACTACTTATAAGAAGTTAAAAAATGTGTTTTCATAAAATAAGTTATTATAAACCTGGTATTTCCATTTATTAATTTTCTTTTTTTCTGATTTTCTTACCAGATATATGCATTATGAATATCTTTTAATAAATGGTAAAGATTCAGTATATGTACGTGCAGAATAAAACACAATGACTATTGACACAATAATAATAAAGTATTTTAATTTTATATGTCAAAAGTGATGAAAGAAATTTAATTTCTTAAGCTGTACTTAAGACTGTTTTCAAATCCAAACTGGCTAACATTCTAACATATTTCTGAATACATATTTGTTTGTAAACGCATGGAATTGGCAGGTGATCTTATTTAGAAATTGAACGGTTATTGTATTTTTCATTAAATAAAAATATAATCTCTCAGAAAATGCTGTCAAAGTAATTGTTACTGTCATAATTGCTGATTATTATATATACGAAAAATGTAGTGTTATGATATAATTTATAAAAATTTGATTAAATGTGACTAAATTAAGTGTAACTTAATTAAATAGTTGTTAACAATGATTCTAATAAATGTTCGACAGCTGGACAAGCTAACAATAACTCCCCCCCTCCCCCCTGAGCCGAATTCTTGCTGCGCCGCTGATATTTATCTACCCTATATATATAAAATCCTATTGAAACGAATTTGTGAAACGATTTTATGAAACGAATTTATGAAACGATTTTATGAAACGACTGATTAAAAAACTGATTATGTTTCAGGGCTATTTTTAATAAAATATTAAACGCTTGATGGTGAAATTAATACCAATTGTTCATAAAAATCCGCGGATGTCAAAACTGGTAATAGAATTTTGAAATTGAAATTAGTTTTCGAGATATTAATTTTTTCTAATTTTAATGACATTTCTGTAATGATGGCAACTAATTACTCAGTTTTTTTGTGACAAAAAAGGGGAAAAAATTGAAAAGGATCCCGATACGGATTATTGATTTCTTTTTATTCGTCATTTTCAAATTGAAATTGGATTTATCTTTTATTTCAATCGATAATGAAGACAAGATTGTGATTAAATTATGTTTTTTAGTAAAATCTGAAAAAAAAATCACATTTCTATCGTCAGGATTCAATCGTCTGTCAGCATTTAATTTAATTTATAAACTGAAAATGTTTTGAATAAATTCGTCCAAATGACGTCATTTAGGTAAACGCAAAAGAAAGGGAGGAAAAGGAATTAATAGTAATTATTATTTATTGATATCATTTTGTTATTTTTTTGTAAAATTTAATTAAACGACTTTATAAAATCATTAATTTGTATATTTGAAACTAATATATAAAATAATAATTGCCCAACTGAACGGAAGAATAAAATATCCTGCTTGGTTTTCTATCCTGCTTGGTTTTTTCCGCCAAGCTTTTTAAAAAAGCGTCAAGACCCCTATAATAGAAAAGCACCAAAAGTTTATTGGGTTTGTTTTCATAATTTTTGGCAACAAATCTATGTATATTAACGAATCTATCCCTTTTTGAAGCTCGAATTACGCCAAACCTAAAAGAAAAGGATCCTATAATGGAAAAGTACCCGATTTTCTTATGGACAATATTCAAGTGACATAACATGGTGTAAAATTATCGGGGATAGCAAATTTGTTTAAATATCTCATCAATTGATGCCGAATAAATGCAGGCATACATGCACAAAATATTTAATTAATTTTGTATGATAAATAATTATTAGAAAATTCGTATATACATATTAATTAAAAAAATAATTTACATATTTAAAATAACATGAAAATATGCATGATGGTGCACTAAAATAGGGAGAAAATTAAAACCTGTTACTGAAAATGTCTATAACATAGTACTTTTCAATACCGCGGTTCTTAATGTTATTCACAAGCAGATGGAATTTTTCTCATCCTTAAACGCAAAGGAAGAATAGAATACAGATCGTTGTTATAAAAGTCCGAGAGGTAGCCACAAGTTAAACCTAACCATTTTATACAAGTTGGTTTTCACGTTGTAATTGATTTTACTTATCATTCCCGAAAACAGTCGCGTCAGTTGTCGCAACAGCTGTGTATGAGGCCATGATAATCAAAAAATGCCCCATTAAAACGTTAAAAGCATGGCAACTCAATTACAGATTTACCAATATTTATAAAATAAAGCACGCTGTCATGTTTTTAGAGGCCTCGAAGTCTGAGCGGGGGTTGGCGAGCGTAGCTCGCAGGGGGTAGGCCACCTAGTATATATATATTTATTTACTGCATTTTCGAAAGTAGAAAATAATACTAGGCATCAAAAGAGATGCTTATATAAATCCCCTGCATGCACTCATGAAGTTCAAATTCACGATATCTTCCTTTTAATCTGCTTTCTTCTCCCTTCCTTGACCTTAAGGGAAAAAAGGGGAAACAAGCGAGCTGTCTGGGAAACCACCCTAGCGACGGCCCTGGTCTCAAGAGGATAATATTATATATGGAGCTCAGGGTATTTAAGTCGTTGAAACTAGATCCGATTTTCAAAATAAAATTGTGAACAAACAGAGCAATGCCATTTCACATACATTTATTCGCTTTATGTATTTTCGAAAATAATTTTTGTACTTCCACACCATTCATTTTTTAACCATTTTTAGCTAAAACTGTCGCGTTTATTTCACCTAGAAACCAGATAACCTGTATTATGGAATGATTAATATTAAGGAATCCCAGTACATTGGACATACATTTTTTCTGTCTTTAAATGAAGCAAAAATGAAATTTAATACGGATTGTTCAAATAAATCAGTATATAAAAAGACAACTATATTTGTTAAAAAAATATATTTTATACAGTTCCTTTTTAAATTTTAAAATGATAAGAAAAAAATAAGGCAGTACTTATCAAAATTGTCCCCACAACAAAAATAAGGATAATTTATTAATTACTTTCAATAAATACATTTAATTCGAGTTACTAATAATGTAATAAACTACAAACTAAGATATAAAATAAAATTTTTGGAAGAGGTGTATGCCTATGACTCACACCATTAAAAAAAAAGTGTAAAAAAAAAATTAATTATAATGTGATGATTTTTCAAAAATTTCGTGTACGTTAGTTTATAAAATTTATGTTACGTATCAGGAAAGTCTCAGATATAGTTCATTACAATAACAACATCACATAAATTATTTAATATAATATTATATAATTATACAATATAATTATATATATATATCGGTTTTATATGAATCATATATACTATTTCTGTCGTCAACGTCCCTTGTTCTATGCACTTACAACAACGCACCACAACGAATGAGATATCATTCGAAAGGTTTTTGAACCTGAAATAGTTTTTGTAACCGGATTCTGACATAGTACACTCACATTTCGTTAAAACATGTTTTTTTTTCTTTATTAAAAATTGCAGAAAATTATAAATTAAATCTGCATTGTTTTCATAAATAAAAATAAATGTTTTTTTTTTTTTTTTTTTTTTTTTTTTTTTTTTTTAAATTAGTGTTGCCACAAAAGTAAAATACGTACCGCATTATATGATGTTCAACAACGATTGTTAAAAAATAAATAGTACAAAAAAGATAAAGTAGGATTTCTCCGCACGGGTTTATTTTATATTTCTGTTTAAAAAGTAAAATTGAAATTGAAATGTTTAGAAGAAAAAGACACCATCGATCGATCTAAGCAGTGATATTTCACGTGTAGTCAAAATGCATGCTTTGTTATATTAAATTAAATTATATTTTAAATTATTCAATGTTTTGCTTTGTTTCATATTTTTCAAGAAGCTGATGTCGTCATGCAGTAAAAATGCAGTTCTAATGCAGCTAAAATACCATAGCTATTATTTCTTCTCGCGCGTGCCTTTTGCTGTCTTCAATCAGTTTTTACTGTAACTTTGATTGAATAAATGAGACGATATTCTGGCTGGACTAATGTTGTTTGAATATATAAATTATCCTTCATTTTTCTTTGGAAGTTTAAACCTGCGATTGACTGTATACCTTAACTTGGCAGTTAGATAAAGCTACCATTTGGCAAATCGCAGCCTTTGTTGTATAAATGGAGGATTTCTGCATCTAAAAAATATTAGATATTGCTAAAAATTATCAGACTGCAGTGCGAAATCCTCGCACGGATCCACAGATGTAACTATAATTTTTGAAGATAGAACGTTTTTCGTAGCTGGTGTTTCATGAACATTCTGTTTTTTACACTCTTTTATTTCATGAACTTTGTTTTTGTATATAAAGATGGAATTTTGTAATCGATTTTTCGCTCGCCTCGCTTCCTTATATATGTTAGAATTACATAAATTATATTCATAGGTGTGTTTCCGACGACAATACAACATTTTAATATTTTTAAGAATTTAAATGTAAGTTAATAAATTCATTTTAAAGCATTTTAACGTTAGCCCACCACAGATGATCAGAACCCCAAAATTCTTTATGGTTACAATTGTACATGAGTTACAACAACAAATGGATTTAAATATGCGTCAAACCACGCTCGCCAAAACAGGGCAACTGACTGTGAAGCTGCAACAGTGCAATATTTCAAAAACTAAAAAGTCGAAAACAAAGAGTGTAATATTTTTTTTTTAAAATACGGTTTAGTCAATTAATATTTGGATATTAAATGAATTATGATTATACTTTGATAAATCAATTTAGAAATCCTAAACAAATAGTTTAAACAACATTTATTTTTTTCTTTTCTGTTGCCCTACCTTATTTTACAGTATAGTACTAGCACCCCAGCTGCCAGTATTATAACGTAAAATTAACAGTAATAAACAGTAAAGTAAGCAGTAATACGCTAACGTGCATGCGCGGCAGCATATTACAATTTCTTTTTTTTTTCTCGCAGTGTAGAAAACGCATTTTAAAAGTTTTATTTCTGAAAATCTATCATCTGTCTGTAGTTTAACTCTCGTAAATAAACTCGTAAATGTACTCGGATTGGCATGTAATTGATATATATGTCATATAGGTTTAGCTGTCACTCTTTAAAATGTAAGATGTAGTATTTACAGTTCTTTTACACACTGTAAAAAAAAAAAAAAAAAAAAAAAAGTTTACTTCACGGTATAATATTGGCAGCTGAGGTACCAGTTTATAATCGTAAAATTAACAATAATAAGCCGTAAAATAATACAAAACACGCTACTGCGCAGTCGCGGGACTATACCAAAAACAGTTTTTCTCCATGTTTAATGGAACACAGTGTAAAAAAAATAAATAAATAACAATAATAATTTTTAAAAAAACTGGTAATTTTACGGTATAACACTGGCAGCTTGGATGCCAGTTTATAACCGTAAAATTAACAGTAATAAACTGTAAAATAAGACAAGAGACGCTACTGCGCAGTCGAGGGGACTAGACCGAAAACAGTTTTTCTCCGTATTTAATGCGCAGTATTGATTGGTACTCCAATTGGTTGGAGCAAGACTCTTGGTAAAAACAGTATGTTATTGTAAAATCAACAATTATTTTTTACAGTGCAGATACATTTAAAAGGATTCAGTTATATTATGGTCTTATGAGGCAAAATCGTTTACAGTGTATTTTAATGATGATACATTCTTTCAATCTTAATGAAATTGATAATGCAGTTCTCAGGTGCGCTAAAAATGCTTTTAGTAGTATATGGAGTGCAAAGCATTTATCATTTATTTACAGGGTCACACAATAAAATTCGGATACATAATGGTCTGTGGAAAGAAATTGTTTGCAGCGTATATCTAAATGGCATTTCACTATTTCAAACATAAAAAAATTGATATACATTACTGAGGTACGCTACAAGTTGCTTACTGGAGAATATGACGTGCAAGGCATTTATCATTCATTCACAGGGACACAAAACATATTTTGTTTACAGTACTGTATATAAGCCTTTTCTACAGTACATACAGTATTGCCTGCTGGAAATGCATTTTAAAATGTGATATGCGTTTTTAAGTTTAACTAAAATTTTACATATACTGCGGGTATAAAATCTTTAGATAATATACAAGACTACACAAAAGTATCCGTAAGCATACTGTGTATGGACATGAATTGCTTAACAGTATTTTTCAGTTGAGTTGCGCATTTCCAAGTTGAACAATATTTCGTATAAATGAGATGTTTGTAGATATAAATAAATTTATATTCAAGGATGTACAAAAGAACGGGATGATGTCATCACATGTTTGTCTAAATTTGACCAGTCATGTTTTTGTGTGGCAAGGCTATTTGGATACGTCATCCCATGTTTGTCTAGATTTGTCCAGACTTGTTTTTGTGTCCATTTGGGTGAGTCATCGTGAGGTGATGAAATAGAACGTCATTGGCTGATAAGAATTGGGGGTAAAATTTTTCCTCCAATTAAAATTGAATGGGTGGAGCTTAGAACATCCGGTTTTTACAGATAAGAACGCATGAAGAACACAAGCAGTTATTCTGCTGATAGAATTTGATCTGCTAACAGTGTTTTATCGCTTTTGCTTCTTTCGCCAAGTGGTGAAAGCAATGGATTTATCAACACAAGATATTCAAGTTGGATTGCAACGTTTTGAAGTAGGTTTTATTATTATTATTATTGAATCATGCTTGTTTTAAATACAATATCTTTAAAAAAAAGTTTAGTAGTACAACAGAATAGAGTATTAAATAGTTTAAAATTATTTATTGTTGTGATATTTTAAAAGTCATTCGAGTGTTTAATATTTTAAAAGAATACTATTTAAATTCGACTGTTCGAATCAAAAATTAGTTTGACTTTTTCTGCTATGATATTTTAAATACTTTAAAATAATTTATTGTTGTGATATTTTAAAAGTCATTCGAATGTTTAATATTTTAAAAGAATATTTTCGGCTGTTCTTAAATCTAAATTCTACTTTAAAGTTGTACCTTTATGTTTTTAAATTCTTTCCATGAACTTTTGAATATTTTTGTTTGAAAAAGCAGATATTCTTATTGAGAACTTTGTAATCGAAACGCGTTTTTCATTATTTTTTGATAAAGATAAACAAATTTAAAGAAAGTACTAACAAAGTTGATATTTTTAAGATTGTATGCAAAGGGTTTAAAATGTTTCCATGAATCTTTTTGCATAACTTGTTCTTAAATCCAAAATTAGTTTTAAATTGTACCTTTTTGTTTTTTAATTGTTTCCATGAACTTTTAAATATTTTTGTTTGAAAAACAGATGTTCTTATGGAGGAACTTTGTAATCGAAACGCGTTTCTCATTTTTCGGTAAAGATATACAAATATAAAGAAAATGTTTTCAAAGTTGATATATTTAAGATTGTAAGCAAATAGTTTAAAATGTTTCCATGAATCTTTTTGCATAAGCTGATCTTAAATCCAAATTCTATTTTTAAATTGTACCTTTATGTTTTTAAATTGTTTCCATGAATTTTTGAATATTTTTGTTTGAAAAAGCAAATATTCTTATTGAGAAATTTTGTAATCGAAACGCGTTATTCATTTTTCGGTAAAAATAGACACATTTCTAGAAAATGCTGTCAAAGTTGATATTTTTTAAGATTGTATGTAACGGGTTTAAAATGTTTCCATGAAACTTTTTTGCATAAGCAGTTCTTAAATCCAAATTCTATTTTTAAATTATACATTTATGTTTTTAAATTGTTTCCATGAACTTTTGAATATTTTTGTTTGAAAAAACAGATATTTTTATTTAAAATCACTATAATCGAAACACGTTTTTCAATTTTTGATAAAAGTACACACATTTCTAGAAAATGTTGTCAAAGTTGATATTTTTAAGATTGTATGCAAATAGTTAAAATGTTTCCATGAATCTTTTAATTGATAAAGTTTGTCATTGAAACACGTTTTCCATTTTATTTTTGTAAAGGTTAACAAATTTACAGAAAATGCTGTCAAAGTTGACATTTTATGCTTTTATCATTTAAAATAGATTAGCAGATCAATGTGTGCGTGTCATTTTTTAAATTTTAACGTGTTTATTTTTTATTTTATTTTATTTTTTATTTTGTAGAGTGTTATGGAAACACCTCTATGCAGAGGATGAGTGACTCCTCTCTGCAAAATTTTTTAACATCAGCATCTAGTACACCCTCTACCAGTGTAAACACGAGAAATGCAAACAAGGTTAGTTTTTTTTTTTCAAAAAGTTTTGATATTTACAATTTTAAAAATAGATTGTTTTAATAATGGAAATTTCTTTAAAGTTTAAAAAAGAGATATGTTTAATGGGGTTTGTGAACGATTTATTGTAAGGGTGAAAAAAATATTTTTTAACGTTTGAAAAAGAAATGTTGCATACCAAATCTTTTTCATATTAGCAAAGCATTTTTATTTTTTGGAATGGTTTGTTTTGTAAGGGAAAAAAAAGTATTGTTCCTTTAAAGTTTTATGAAGTTTAAAAAATAGATATGTTTAATGGAGTTTGTAAATGTTTTTTTTTAAGTTTCAACTGAAGAAAGTTTGTTCAGAATTCATCTTTAAAATTAAACTGGGACTTTTTTTATCTTTTCATATTTGTCTCCAATGTAGAAAGTCATTTGCTCGCAATTCGGAAATTAATAGACATATTAAAGTCACAGTGGCGAAAAAACTTTCTCATGCGAGATTTGTGAAAAGAAGTTTTTGTTAAAAAATTGATTTAAATAGGCACTTGAAAATTCATCAAAAATTGTCTTGCAATCAATGCAGTGTTTAATTTGATCACAAAAAAGATCTTTCATTGCACCAAAGCACCATGCACGTACATTCTTCAAAGCGTAAAAGTTTACAAAATAATGCACCCCGAAATAAAAAGTTGCATCTGCAAAAACGCTTCGATTCATTAAATCTGTTCTCAATTGTGATGTTCGAATCAAACGAAGATAATGACCACGATTTCAATACATTTTTCGAGTATTCACCACCCCTTTTAGAAGAAGAAATACATTCCCAACTAAGCGAAAAACGCACCCAGAAATAGAACTTAGTAACACTTGTCATTTTATCGAAACTAACACGAGAGGGTGATTTCGAGACCATCAAAGACTACTTTCGTTCTAATGTGATGATTGAATTGGCCGATTATTCTATCACAAGTAAATTGCAGCAAGCCTTTACCAAAATGCAAAAATCGTTCGAGTCATTTGTTCAAATGGGTTCTGATTGGACTCTAGAACGCATAGAGAAATTGGAACTCTGTATGGCTAAGTGCCACCCTCTGGCTGCTAGCACTTTTATTGAACTTCCTGAGAAAATATACAAGAAAAGGGCCGTTTTAAACATTAAGAAATAAAATGATAACAAGTGCTTTGTATGGTCGATTCTCGTACACAAGTACCCAATTGGATACGATGAACATGCTAACAGAGTCTGCTACTATGAACCCCACGAGCATGAAATTAATTTAGGAAATATTGAATGCCCCATTCCGTTAAATAAAATAGCCAAAATCGAAAAATTAAACAACCTTAGGATTAACGTTTTTGGCTTCGAAGATGAAGTTTCCCCTCTATGTTTCTGACAAAGAAGATGAAAACTGCATCAATTTGTTACTTATCAGCAACGAATTAAAATAGCCAAGATCGAAGAATTAAACGACCTTAGGATTAACGTTTTTGGCTTCGAAGATGAAGTTTCCCTTCTATGTTTCTGACAGAGAAGATGAAGACTGCATCAATTTGTTACTTATCAGCAACGAATTAAAATAGCCAAGATCGAAGAATTAAACGACCTTAGGATTAACGTTTTTGGCTTCGAAGATGAAATTTCCCCTCTATGTTTCTGACAGAGAAGATGAAGACTGCATCAATTTATTACTGATCAGCAACGAAGAAAAAAAAAACCATTATTGCTTAATCCGTAGCTTCTCACGGCTTCTGGGGGATGTTACAAATCATGAACATAAATGTCATTATTGTTACTACTGTTTACATCGTTTTTGTCGCCAAGACTTATTAAATGAGCATACACCTTTATACAAGAAGCATGCTCCGCAAAAAATTCGGGTGCCAGAAGAGGGAAATCATATGCTTCAATTCGATAACTATCATTATTGCCATCCGGTTCCTTACATCATCTATGCCGACTTTGAATCTTTGATCGTCGGCATAGATAAAAAAAACAAGGCACACGCAAAGTCAAACTAAAAAAGGTGGCCCACCATGAAGCATGTGGATATGCTTATATTATTATTGGTCCTAATGGACAACCGACTAAAAGTATTACTGTCTACAAAGGGCCCAACGCTGTAAGTCACTTTTTAAATGCTTTATTAGAAGAAGAAAAAGAACTTGTCATTCCATTAACAACCAATTACTATGTCGCCCCAAGATGAAGAAGATTTTCGTTCAGCCACACATTGTTATCTCTGTAAAAAAGAACTGAGTGGGGACAAAATTCGCGAGCATGATCATCTATCTGGTTGCTATCGGGAGGCCTTGCATAATAGCTGCAATTTTAAGTTTCGTCTTCAAAAGAAAATACCCGTCGTGTTTCATAATCTGAAACATTACGACGGGCACCTGTTAATGCAGCAACTGGGCAGTATTGATGATCATGAATTTTCTATCATTCCATGTACGATGAAAAAATATATCTCTTTTTCTTTGTCAAAGAAAATTAATAAGTGCAGAGTGTCGCTCACATTCATCGATAGTTTTGCAATTATGGTCACCTCCTTACAAAAACTTGTTTCTAATGTAGAACAAGATAAATTCCATTCGTTAAGGCAGCACTTTCCTCAAAACACAGATCTGTTGCTTAGAAAAGGTGTCTATCCTTACGAGTATATGGATAGTTTTAAAAAAATTGAGGAAACGCAGCTGCCACCACCCGATGCCTTCACCAACACTTTAACTGGTGAAAAAATTTCTGATCAAGATTATCAATATGCTCAAAAGGTTTGGCAAGCATTTAACATTAAAATAATGGACGACTATCACAATCTCTACGTTCAATCGGATGATCTCCAACTCTCTGACGTCTTCGAAAATTTTAGAAAAATATGCATCGAATTTTATAATATCGACTGTGTGCACCTGTTAACAGCCCCTGGGCTAGCATGGTAGAGTTGTTTAAAAATGACAAATCAACCCCTCGAATTGCTCACAGACATGAACATGCATCTGTTTATCGATCAAGGCATTCGAGGGGGTATTTCTGTTATAACGAAACGTTGGGCCCAAGCTAAAAATGAGGTCATTGGCAATGGCGAATGGGGTGAAAACGATAATTATATCATTTATCTAGATGCTAAAAATTTGTATGGGTGGGCCATGAGCCAATCTGTGCCATGCGGGGTGGGGGGGTTGAGTGGGTCTCTGAAGAGACTATCACTGTAAAAGAGATACTTGAACCTCCCGAAAATAGTCCAGTGGGTTATATTCTCGAAGTCGATCTTGCATACCCCCAGCAGCTTCACGACGACCACAACTGTTATCCACTGGCGCCCGAAAAAATGGAAATAAAATATGAAGATCTCTCTCCTTTTTCAATCGACGCTCTTCACGGAAATAAATACTGCGCAGTTACGAAATTAGTTCCCAATTTAAAAGATAAAAAAAAATTATGTCACATATTATAAAAATTTTAAATTGTATTTACAGAAAGGCCTCCATTTACTAGCTGTATATAAAGTATTGAAACTCAAGCAAAAGCCGTGGCTGAAAGATTATATTGATTTTAACACCGATGAGCGAAAAAAAGTAAAGTTCCCCTTCGCAAAAGATTTTTTCAAATTGATGAATAATGCAGTGTATGGCCAGTCGCTGGAGAACATTCGAAGACACAAAGATGTACAGCTAGTGAACTGTGAACAGAAAGTAAAAAAACTTGTCTCAGCTCCTACCTTCAAAAGGTTTCTTCCTTTTGATCACAATTTAGTAGCAGTTGAAAGGTTAAAGCAAACCCTAACATTAATTAAGCCTATTTATGTAGGGTTTGTTTATCTTTGAGCTCTGCGCAAAATTCTGATGTATTATTTCCATTATAATGTCATAAAAATATCTATCAAAATAAATCGAGGCTTCTGTTCATTGACACGGACTCCCTAATTTATGAAATATGTACCCGAAATATATACACGGATATGCAGGCATTTTCCAGCATGTTGCATGTCTGATTATCCAAAAGATCACCAAAAGATATTTGGTGAGAAAAATAAGAAGATGATTGGAAAATTTAAAGACGAGCTCAACAGTAGACCGATTCATGAATTTATCGGTCTACGAGCCATGATGTATTCCATCATGTCGGCCGATGGGGAGAAAAAAACCGCAAAGGGGGTGGCCAAAAACGTCGTTAAAAATAAAATCAAACATATTCATTATAAGACCTGCTAAGAGCGTCTCCAATCGACGAGAGAGATACAATATCGAATTCAAAGCCAGCGACATTATCTTCACACCACATAAGTTAACAAAATCGCTTTGTCAGCTTTTGATGACAAGCGTTATATTTTAGAAGATGCTGTCCATACGCTCGTGCACGGCCAGTATAAAATTCCAAAATAATTTTTTTCATCAAAAACCATGCAAATTTTTCTTCAAAAGATTTTCAAAAATCAAGCTTCTTTCTTCCAATCAAGATTTAATTCAAGATAAAAATCAAGATTTTATTCAAGTCAAATCATTTTTTAAAAATCAAGATTCTTTCTTCAATCAAAATTTTATTCAAGTCAAGATAAAATGTTTCATCAACTGGGGTGCATTATTCTATACAAGATATATTTTTCAAATCATTTTTCAAAGTTAATTTAAAGGTGCTAGCAGCTGTGGGCGAGAATTCAAGGGGCACTCAATAATAAAAATCTTCTCTTCTTTTTCTCAAGTCTTTGAAATACTGTGGTCGTTAAACGTCTTCGACTATCATAATCCTAATCCTAATCCTAATAATATTATAAATCTGATTGTGCGCAAATGTTAGGCTGAAGCCAGCGTCAAAATGGAGCCTTTAATGATCCTGTATTTTTCCATACAGATTGATTATAACCCTCATTTGAACATAGGCTGCTTTTTGTTTATTTTATTCAAATATTTTTCTTAATAATTCAAAATTTCGTTTTTTCATAGAGAGTAAATAGACATTTTTTTCGTATAATATTTTAACATGGTTAAATTTACTTTACCGTTGCTAATACTTTATCGTTGCCAAAACTAATTCAAATTTCGGAATAATAATTTTTAGTCAACAATTTAGTTTCAATTGAAAAATGTTCACGTGAAAAATAAAAATGAAATAAAAAAAATTAAAGAATTAAAAAGAAGATTAAATAATATTATTAGAAATAAAACGTACATTTTTTAGTTTTTGATAATAATACAAGGTAACCATAGGAAACAGGCGAATATGACGCCATACATCAAAAATAAAGCGGATATCTTTGATTGGTGAAATAAAATGATCTTGGGTTTTTTTTCTTCGCTTTTTTCTTTTGTATGGTAATAATTCTTGGCGTTTGACCGTCTGCGCAGGGCTAATATAACTATACCGTATTTTTTATTTAAATTTTAAAAAAAGTAAAAAGAAGTTTCAAAAGAAAATGGTCAGCAAATGTCAATAATATGCTCCGCAAAATTATCCATATCGAAAATGATGTCATAGATAGCGAGAAATATTTATTTTTATTCTTAAAACTAAAAGAAATAACTCGATTACCTAAAAAAAATGATGAATGTTAATAGTTCCACTTTTGTTGATAAAAACTAAAGATTTAATATTATTTCGTTAAAGCAACATAATTTCCCCTATGCCAGTACTGAAATTAATTGCCTGGAAAAGAAAATTAACAAGACTTATGTCATTAAAAAGGGATTTCTCTGCGGGAAAAAGAGGCGTCATATTTGAAATAAAACGGTAATTTTCCAATGTGTTTTAAAATGAGTGTGAATCAATTCCTTACATTAATAATACAAGGATCAGTAAGTATAGAAAGCAGACGAGTTTCACGCCATATTTATAACGAAAAATTTAAATGTTTTTTTTTATCTATACTGATTATTAAGCATGAATATCCGTTATATACAGATGAGAATTTTCTGCTAAAAATCGCATCATAATTTTAAGAAAAGGAAAATGAACACGAATCTATGTTTGTATTTCGCAACTACTCCTCACTGTAAAAAATTGCTGCAGTAAAATTACTGCAGCAGAGATTCCAGGCAATGTCCATAAGAAAACCGGTTTTGTGACTAGATAAGCGAGCTTTGTTATTAGATAAACGGTTTTTGCCCGCAAAAACATGAAATTTACTGAAATGGACCGTTTACCTTGAAAAGGGGGCATTTCCCGTAAAATTACGGCAGCAATTCACAGAGAATGCCCGTGGATTTACAATTTTCATTTACAGTGCCAGAATATCGAACGCAACGTGATTTACTTTATACCGGTTATCATTGATCCGAGGATGTTACACAAACTGTCAGAATTTAAAAAATTAAATTAGATGCCAAGATTTTTTTCTTTTTTGTTAATTTTAACGAAGTTTCTCTAAAAACGGAAAGTAAATTACTCCATAATTGTGTATAAAAAAAGGAGATATAGAATAGATCTGTATATTTTTTACACCATTTTCTCATTAAAACTGAAAAACAGAATTGATTTTCACTTTGAATAGATGGTGAAAACAAAATCTTGATTTCAGTAAATTATCCGAAAAATAAAAACATATTTTCACATATTCAAACTTCATGAATCAATTTATTCTGGAGAACAAAAATTGCCTGTCAACATACTGTCATTTAGAAAATAAGATTTGTTTCATCTATACATTAAACCAAGGAGGCAGAACTGAATTTAAAGAAAAAGCATGTACTATTTCCAATTAATGTTTTTTTGAAGGATGGCTGTTAAAACGTAACACGAAATCGTTAAAAGTAAAATTGTTTATCAGGTAAAATTGACATTTGTTTTTACCCAATTCGTCTATTTCCACGATTTTATTTGGCCCTCCTTTTTGCATTGGTTGCAATTTCATTTTCGCGATTATTTGGCACAAAATTTCACTTTTTAAAGACTGAGTTATGTCAAGGTCCCTATAACAAAAAAATACCGTATTGTCGCCTATGAAATGTGATAAATAGTTAGTTAATTTTAACATTTTTAATTATCGGGAGTGAAATATTTTCTTAATTAATGTATTTATTCTTCTTTTAATGTTGCGTGAACGAAGTCACGGGTAACAGCTAGTAATATTATAAATCTGATTGTGTGCAAATGTTAGGCTGAAGCCAATGTCAAAATGAAGCATTTAATTATCCTGTATCTTTGCATATAAGTTGATTATAACCCTCAAATGAATATAGGCTGGTTTTTGTTTATTTTACTTCAATATTTTTCTTAAAAATTAAAAATGTCATTATTTTCATACAGAATAAATGGACATTTTTTCGTATATTTTAAAATGGTTGGTTGGTTTGGTTGGTTTGGCCCAAAGACCCCGGTTTTGCAGCTTTTTTTAAAATGGTTAAATTTATTTTACCGTTGCTAATACGTTATCGTTGCCAATATAAAATAAAACCCCTGAGTAATAATTTTTAATCAATAATTTATTTTCAAGTGAAAATTTTCTACGTGAAAAATGAAAAGGAAATGAATTATTTAAGAATTAAACAGAATATGAAATGATGTCATATTAGAAATAAAACGTGCGTTTTCAAATATTTGATAATAATACAAAGTGCATAAATACGAGTAAGTATGGAAAGCAAGCGAATATGATGTCATATATAAAAAAATAAAACAGATTTGTTTTGATGTTGAAATAAAATGATCTTGGGTTATCAAATTATTTGTGATTAATTTCTCTCTTTATTTTTCTTATGAAAGGAATTATTTTAAATGTACGTAATATATGTATTTTAAATGTATGTGTTGTAAATTAAAGTTCTGTGTTTTAAGTTAAATGAGTGAAATATTTATATTTTTAATGAATTCAATACGAATGATGGGATAGGTTGGCGATTTATCGTCTGCACACGGCTAACATAAAGATACCATATTTTTAATTTAAATTTTAAAAATTAAAAAAATAATAATAATAATAAAAAAAAAAAAAATAAATAAAAAAAAAATATTGTATGGCAAATGTCAATGATATGCATCGCAAAATTATCCGTATCGAAAATCAGAAAATCTTAATAAAAATAACTATATGATTATTTTGCGTCATATTATCCAAACAAAGGGAAATGTATGCAAGTGGATAATATGACGCAAAATAATCATTTACATAAATTTTACTTATGATTTTGGATAGCGTGGCACAAAATATAAACCAGTTTATTGAAATAAATACATTTCAATACATAATATAGGCTCAGTGAAAGTAATATATTTAACAGTGTATTGAAAAATTAAAAGTATTGTTTGTATGTGTAAATATATACTTTAGAAGACAAACGAAAAATAATTTAAATTGAATTTTAAAACAATCCTACTAAATTCACGTCAAGGTGTCACTCAAATTTTGATATCATTTCTTTTAAAACCCATATTTTGAATTCCTGAGAGATCTGAATGAAAAAGCATCAGCGAATAAATTTTATATATTTTTTCATGTTAAAATAATAATTGCACCTGTGAATATAAATAAAACTAAAAAGAAAATGATGATTTTTAAAAATATTATTAACATAGCGTCACTCAAATTCGATATCATTGCTTTTAAGACCCATATTTAAAATTCTTAGAGCCAAAAACAAATGCTGCGTCACAACTTTTAACCCGTTAAGTGTTTTTGTACTGATATCATTACTTTTTTTAGGTTATTGATGAAAATGTCAATTAATCGAAACTAAGCATAGGGTATAAATTAATCATTAGAATAAAATTTTAAAGAAATGCTAAAAAAGACCCCTAGGGCCCCAATAAACATATGAGGGTGGTGGCCCGGGGAGAGGAGTGCAAGACTCAACTTTAAAGTTATGCATCGAGAGAGTAACATAATTAGAGGGATGAAAATGCATGGCACAAAAATGTTCAAGGGTCCCGGACCGGGTTCAGGCCAGTGTCCAAAATGAACTGTAGAAATGGTGGAATAATTAAATGGAAAAAAGGGCACAAAAAACGAAGAAGATCAGATTAAAATGAGTCAAGTTATTTACAATTTATGGAACAAGAACGTCAAGGGGCCACGTACCGGACCCTAGGGTCTTAACTAGAATGTAGAAATGGAAAAATAACTGACTGGAGAAAGAGGCCCCAACAACGAAGAAAATCAGACAAAAAAAGAGTAAAGTGATTAAAAATTTAGGGCACAAAAACTTAAAAGGGTCCAGGGGACCCGGGTCTCGTCTGAGAATAAAATGTAGTTCATGTAGCAGCTGGAAGTCCTAAGAAGGTGTTAGAAAAAAACGGCTAGTGAATTGGATGATTTTTAAGAGAGGTATTGTAGGGGGCCCAAAAAGGGCTAGGTGATAGTTTTAAACAAGAACTTAAGATGAAGGATCTGAACTGGAATTCAGAAATGAGGGAATAACTAAATGGAGAAAGGGGCCCCAAAAACGAAGATCATCGGGAAAAAAGGAGGCAAGTTATTAAAAATTTAGGGCACAAAAACTTAAAAGGTTATAGGGGGACCGGGTTTTTGTGAATTTTGAGAAAATTTTGTGTTGTTCATGTAGTAGCTGGAAGTCCTTGGAAGTTGCTAGAAAAAAAAGCTAGTGAATTGGACGATTTTTAAGGGAGCTATAGTGAGGGCCCCAAAAGGGGCTAGCTGACAGTTTTGAGCAGGACCTTAGGATAAAGGGTCTGAACTGGAATGCAGAAATGGGGACTAATTGGAAACAGAAATTGGAACTAAAATCGATGTATCCTGTCGATGTCGAGTCGAATGAATCAAACCGCGTTGCAATGGGACCCATAGAACTCGAGTTAGCTGCAAAATCCGTTAGTTCCACCGCCAGGGGGCGCACTCCGTTCTATACAAACATAGCTGAAATCTTCGAGGCTGTCGATTTCAGATCGAATGAACCATACATCGTCGTGATGGGACCAATAAAACTCGAGTTAGCTGCAAAATCTGTTAGTTCCATCTTCCACCACCAGAGGGCGCACTCTGGTCTATACAGACATAGCTGAAATCTTTGTGGATGTCGATTTCGAGTCGAATGAGCCGTACCTCGTAATGATGGGGCCCATAGAACCCGAGATAGGAAAGCGCCCCCTGGTGGTGAGACTTGAGACTAAAATCGATATATCCTGTCGATGTCGAGTTGAATGAATTAAAGTGCATGTGATGGGACCCATAGAACTCAAGTTAGCTGAAAAATCCTTTAGTTCCACGTTCCACCGCCAGGGGGCGCACTCTGTTCTATACGAACATAATCGAAATCTGTAAAGCTATCGAAATCCAGTTGAATAAGACAATTTTTGTTGTAATCGGGCCCATAGAACACGAGATACGAAAGCGCCCTCTGATGGCAAAACTTGGAACTAAAATTGATATATCCTGTCGATGTCGAGTCGAATGAATCAAACTGCATTGTGATGGGATCCATAGAACTCGAGTTAGCTGAAAATCTGTTAGTTCCATCTTCCACCACCAGGGGACGCACTCTGTTCTATACAAACATAGCTGAAATCACTGAGGCTGTCAATTTCGAGTCGAATGAGCCATACCTCATAGTGATTGGGCCCATAGAACCTGAGATAGGAAAGCGCCCCTGGTGGTGAGATTTGAAACTAAAATCGATATATCCTGTCAATGTCGAGTTGAATGAATTAAACTGCATTGTCATGGGACCCAAAGAACTCAAGTTAGCTGAAAAATCCTTTAGTTCCACGTTCCACCGCCAAGGGGCGCACTCTGTTCTATACGAACATAACCAAAATCTATCGAAATCCAGTTGAATGAGCCAAACCTTGTCGTAATCGGGCCCATAGAACTCAAGATAGAAAAGCGCCCCCTGGTGGGGAAACTTGTACCTACAATCGATAAGTCCTGTCGATGTCGAGTCGAATGAATCAAACCGCATCGTGAAGGTACCCATACAACTTGAGTTAGCAGCAAAATCCGTTAGTTCCATCTTCCACTGCCAGGGGGCGCAATCTTTTCTATATGAACATAACTGAAATTTTTGAGGCTGTTGATTTTGAGTCGAATGAGCCATACCTTGTCGTGATTGGGCCCATATAACCATAGATAAGAAAGCACTCCTGGTGGTGAAACTCTGAACTAAACTCAGTAAGTTTTATTGATATCGAATCGAATGAGCCAGACTGCGTCGCGATTTGGGATGCACAACCTGTGGCCCGTGGGCTAAACGTGCCTGTGATGGGTAACTCGTTGCCCACGGCGACCATACATGCCAACATATCCAGAAATTTCGATTTCCTTAATAATTCGTGAAAAATTGCAAATTTTGTCCATTGTAGGAAAACATCATGAATTTCGTCAATCGGGTGCATGAAATCATGAATTGCGTCGACTGGATGCAAATTTTGTTGAATGGGCATGGAAAAATCAAAAATTTCTCTATTTTGTCGCAAGGAAAAAAAAAAAAAACCGCAAATTTCAATAATCGATCGACAGAAACCAGATATGCCAAAATCGGAAATTCCGGAGTTGTGAATTTTCTCAATCACTCAACAAAATGTAAAAAAATCTTGAATTTTGTAAACCACAGAAAAAACCGCGCAAATTTCGTTGATAAAGCACGTAAAATCATGAATTTCATAGATCGAGCACAGACTAACTGCGAATTTCATCGAATGGGCGTAGAAAAATCGCAAATTACAACAAACAGTCACGGAAAGAGTTTGCAATTTGTCCATAGATCATAGAAAAACATCATGAATTATGTCTATCGGGTCTATAAAATTATGAATTGCGTCGACTGGATGCGAATTTTGTTGAATGGGCATGTAAAAAATCACAAATTTCACCAGTGTGTCGCAAGAAAAAAAAACGCAAATTTTTATAATCGATTGACAGAAACCAGAGATGCCAAAATCAGAAATTCCGGAGTTGTGAATTTCGTCAATCACTCAAAAAAATAAAAAAAATCTTGGAATTTTGTAAACCACTGGAAAAAACCCGCGAATTTTGTCGATAAGGCACGTAAAATTATGAATTTCATTGATCAAGCATGGACAAACAACGAATTTCATCGAATGGGCGTGGAAAAATCACAAATTACAACGAACAGACACGGAAAAAATTTGCAATTGGTCCATAGATCGTAGGAAAACATCATGAATTATGTCTATTGGGCCTGTAAAATTATGAATTTTGTCGACAAGCATAGAAAATCATGAATTTCGTAAATTGGGCATGGAAAAAGCAAGAAAAATTCATTTATCGCTTCGCCAAATTCGACACCACCAACTATCTCGCTTGTTCTATGATTTAACCCTGTAAGCTTTTCATTTACTTGTTGACATTATAACTTATTTCACAAGTATAATTATGCTCTAGCTATACACTGGACATTTTTATTCTGCAGACTTTTCTTTTCTTAGTATAAATAAAGTTATTATAAACAGTTTAATAAGAAACATTGTGCCAACAATACGAATATAAATGCAAAAAACACAAGAAATTTTGTAAACAAACTGGTAGCAAGAAAAATTCATTTATCGCTTCGCCATATTTGACGCCACCAACTATCTCGCTTGTTCTATGATTTAACCCTGTAAGCTTTTCATTTACTTGTTGACATTATGGCGGCTTGATTTGCTAGCCACTCATATTTGAAAAATCATGCTGTCATCTTATGAAAAGAAACAGACGGTGTGTGTGTATGGCGAAGAATCAAGTAGGAACACACAGGTTAAACTTTAACAAAAACATATAATTATTTAAGAAAAACAAGTAAGTGATGAGATTCGACTGGCACGACAAGATAGCCAGCCACACTCAGTTAGCGGCAAAAACAGACTGCCTGTTACGTTGCGGTTACAGCTAAAAGTAACTCATTACACGTTGAGTTGTATGAAAAACGTAATACAATAAAATTAAAGTTAAAATTACAGTTAATATAGTTCCTGTTTAACATGGAGTTAAAGTTTATGGATAAACAGTTCAGGATACAGCTAACCCGCCACAACATCATCACATATTTCACAAACATAATTATGCTCTAGTTACACACTGGAAATTTTTATTCTGTGGCCTTTTCTTTTCTTAGTATAAATAAAGTTATTATAAACAGTTTAATAAGGAACATTGTGCCACCAATACGAATTTGCATGCAAAAAAAACAAGAAATTTTGTAAACAAACTGGTAGCAAGAAAAATTCATTTATCGCTTCGCCAAATTTGACGCCACCAACTATCTCGCTTGTTCTATGATTTAACCCTGTAATCTTTTCATTTACTTGTTGACATTATGGCGTCTTGGTTTGCTAGCCACTCATATTTGAAGAATCATGCTGTATTCTTATGAAAAGGAACAGACGGTGCGCGTGTGTATGGCGAAGAATCAAGTAGGAACGCACAGGTTAAACTTTAACAAAGACATATAATTATTTAAGAAAAACAAGTAAGTGATGAGATTCGACTGGCACGACAAGATAGCCAACCACACTCAGTTAGCGGCAAAAACAGACTGCCTGTTACGTTGCGGTTACAGCTAAAAGTAACTCATTACACGTTGAGTTGTATGAAAAACGTCATACAATAAAATTAAAGTTAAAATTACAGTTAATATAGTTCCTGTTTAACATGGAGTTAAAGTTTATGGATAAACAGTTCAGGATACAGCTAACCCGCCACAACATCATCACTTATTTCATGAGCATAATTATGCTCTAGTTACACACTGGAAATTTTTATTCTGTGGCCTTTTCTTTTCTTAGTATATATAAAGTTATTATAAACAGTTTAATAAGGAACATTGTGCCACCAATACGAATTTACATGCAGAAAAACAATTTTGTAAACAAACTGGTAGCAAGAAAAATTCATTTATCGCTTCGCCAAATTTGACGCCATCAACTATCTCGCTTGTTCTGTGATTTAACCCTGTAAGCTTTTCATTTACTTGTTGACATTATGGCGGATTGGTTTGCTAGCCACTCATATTTGAAGAATCATGCTGTCATCTTATGAAAAGAACAGACTGTGCGTGTGTATGGCGAAGAATAAAGTAGGAACACACAGGTTAAACTTTAACAAAAACATATAATTATTTAAGAAAAACAAGTAAGTGATGAGATTCGACTGGCACGACAAGATAGCCAGCCACACTCAGTTAGCGGCAAAAACAGACTGCCTGTTACAATGCGGTTACAGCTAAAAGTAACTCATTACACGTTGAGTTGTATGAAAAACGTAATACAATAAAATTAAAGTTAAAATTACAGTTAATATAGTTCCTGTTTAACATGGAGTTAAAGTTTATGGATAAACAGTTCAGGATACAGCTAACCCGCCACAACATCATCACTTATTTCACAAGCATAATTATGCTCTAGTTACAGACTGGAATTTTTTATTCTGTGGCCTTTTCTTTTCTTAGTATAAATAAAGTTATTATAAACAGTTTAATAAGGAACATTGTACCACCAATACGAATTTGCATGCAAAAAATCAAGTAATTTTGTAAACAAACTGGTAGCAAGAAAAATTCATTTATCGCTTCGCGAAATTTGACGCCACCAACTATCTCGCTTGTTCTATGATTTAACCCTGTAAGCTTTTCATTTACTTGTTAACATTATGGCGGCTTGGTTTGCTAGCCACTCATATTTGAAGAATCATGCTGTCATCTTATGAAAAGAACAGACTGTGCGTGTGTATGGCGAAGAATCAAGTAGGAACACACAGGTTGAACTTTAACAAAAACATATAATTATTTAAGAAAAACAAGTAAGTGATGAGATTCGACTGGCACGACAAGATAGCCAGCCACACTCAGTTAGCGGCAAAAACAGACTGCCTGTTACGTTTCAAGGGTGAATATCAAGGGTGGTATAATCAAGGGTGTATTTTGCATTTTAAAATTTTTTTGGGTCGAGTCAAAAGTTAAAATCACTTGTATTTAAACTGGCTACAACTCATTAGAATAACTTTGTTTTGTGCTAATAATGGAAAATGCTGCAAAATGAAAAATTTCAGTATATAACCAATGCAAAAGTCAATGCTTGCATCAGCAAAAGGTTGCAAATTCTGAGTATGTGCAGATAGGATGCGCGCCTGTTGAAGCACTTATTTGCAGTTTTTAAACAAATACTACAATTTAGTATTTATGCACAACTGTAAAGAGCCCCCAAAACTAAGTTCAATTTTTTAAAGTTTCATTTGGATTTTTGAAACAGAATTTCATTTGGCGGCCTTGCCAACTTTCCCAGGGGCTAGGGGTGCTCAAAGTTTTTCAGGGGGTTCTGACCCCTCCCCCCCCTAGCTACAGCCCTGGTTGAAATAGGGAACATGCAATAGTAAACGACAATAACACGTAAAAATTCCAGGGCAATCCAAGTATATTTATGTTAGTTAGAGCACGTGCAGACAAACCGAAGTCATAAACACTTTTAAACTAGGTTGGAAAGTGTTAAAAACGCACAAAAATATATTTATATAATATTAGTTCATTCCAGAACAAGCCGTTTAAAAGAAATGTTAATATATTTAGAAAAATTTTGCGTGAATTTGCTAATGTAAACATATGCTGTGATTTCAATAATGTTTGTTCATCTACAGAAAAAAAATATTATTTCAAAAAAGCAACCCAAAAGGCTGAAGACTGCAACTGATCGCTTAACAAAAAATTGCCAAATCTACAGTACAGGATATGGAACTCTTGTTATGGGCATATTTCTTTTAAAATAGTGTTGATGAAGAAATTGTGATTTATTTTAAAGTGTCAATTTGGCAGAGTACAGTTCCTGATGCTCATTTTTTACAACTTTATGCACTCGGTGGTGCTTCTAAAACTACTAATATAGGTATTTCTCTATTATTCTGTCGACTATTTTCCATTAAAAAAAACTATCATCAGATGGCAATGCCTAATAAACAAATGGAAGCATGCCATCAACTGCCTGGCTTGTTCTAGGATTTAACCCTGTAAGCTTTTCATTTACTTGATGATATCACTTATTTCACAAGTATAATTATTCACAAGTTATACACAGGAAATTTTTTTTCTGCGGCTTTTTCTTTTCTTAGTATAAATAAAGTTATTATAAACAGTTTAATAAGAAACATAGTGCCAACAATATGAAAATGCACTAATTTATCTTTCTATATAATACTTTGATCATATGTATCCAGGGGTTGTGCTAAGATTTACAAAATGCTAGCCAGTAAATTAGCCAAATTAAAATATTTTTAGCCAAATTTATCTATAATTAGCCGAAAGTATATAATACATTTTTTATCATTAACTCTTTCAGCCCTGACTTTATTGAATAGGTAAAAAAGCATTTTCTCACTGCTTTACATTTGCTGCATGTCCAAACATTGTGCCCATTTTTTTCTTTTTTAATTTTTTTGAGTTATACTGCATCCAAAAATAAAAGTATTACCTTAAAGCATGGCTGCCAACTGTTCCAATTTTTGCATACCACTAAAATTTAATAGAAATTTTTGCGTTATTTAATCCTCGAAATGCTGTGGTTAAATAAGGCAAAAATTTCTATTAAATTTTAGTAGTATCCAAAAATCGGAAAAGTAGGTAGTTCTGCCTTAAAGTAAAGATTAAAATTAAACTGTTGCCCACTAAAAAAACCCCAAAAAACTGCTGATTAAATTTTAACTCAGTACCGTTTTATTATTGTTTCTTTTTGGGCATAGCATGCATATTATTCACTACAAACTTTTTTAAAAAATCATCCATGTTTCAAAGCATGATTACAAGAATGAAAAGCTTCCGATAAATTATTCGCTAGTCTTTTCACCATAGCCAATTTCATGATGTATTTGTATTTGGCGCATAGGCGAATGACAAGCGCGGCCCCTGTATATCTGTGTGTGTGTGTGTTTGTACGTGCATGTGTAAAGAGAGAAAAAAAGTATGAGCCCCCCCCCCCCCCCCCCCGTCATTATTCACTTCTATCCACAGCTTTGGCAACCTTCCCCCTTTTCAACAAACATCATTTTTGAAGTTCTAAGGTTAAGTAAGAAAATTGTTTTTTGGTATTAGTGTAAAATGTAAGCTGTTAAAAATTGTATTTTGCATACACTAGATTAACACTTTAGAATTGTATGTTTTATTGTTTACACCCACCCCCTTTATTTATATGACAAGATCATCACTGAGTAGGATAATTTTTTTAAAGAAATGAATAACCCGAGTCTGTTTTAAATCTGTCAATAAAACTTGTAAACAAAAATAGGAAAACTATTTTTATTTTTATTCAAGGGCAAATTTTATAAATATGTTTTTCAGTGCTCCGTAATCTGAATTCTTTAGATTTGTTTAGTTTTTAATTATTGTAATACAAAAAAGAATCACATTTTTAATTTTAAAACAATTTTTTTTTTTTGCGAAAAAGATGTTACATTAAAAAATATTTAGATTAAATTTAGTCGCTCCGTTTTCAAGTTACTCAAACAAATTTGAGGGGGGGAATAAATGCCATTAAAGTTCTATCCACAGAAGTATGGTTAATAATAGTCTTTTTTTTTTTTTTTAAGGTATGAAAAATTCATATGAGGTTAGATTTATAGATTATAATTTAATATGTGACAGCAGAATGATCCAGTGAGTCAGATTTTCTTCATTTAAATATAAATATTAACCTAAATGAAGTTAAATATAAGTAACAATTATTATTATTTATTATAATTTTAAATTATATAAAATAATATCTATGGCTATTTATTTTAACTTCATGCTTTCACATTAAATTAATTTTAAAATACATTTAAGACATTCTGCGATATTACATTCTTTTTTTTTTCATTTATCAATAATAAAATAAAAACTTCGAAAGCGAAAATGGTCACTTTAGTATTTTTATTTAAAGACTCATCCGACTACTAATTTCGCTTAATGTATAATACAAATAAAATTCTTTTAAAAATAAATAAATAAACAGACAAAAAAGTTTTAAAATCACTATAATTAATGCTTCTTTTTCGTATTACAATGGTTAAAACTACACAGACATATCAAAAATTCAGATTTTTAACGAAACACCGAAAAAAATATAATTTACCCGTGAAAAAAAAGTAATGGTTTTCCTCTTTTGTTTACAAATGTTTATGCAGATTAAACATAGATTAGACTATTTCTTTTAAATGTATACTACTTATTACTGATGATCTTATGCAATTCATGTTGAACTGAAGTTCTTTTTACTGTTGATTTCATGAATGAAATCTTTTAAAACTTTGTCTGTTTCAATTCAACGTACTGGGAATGCAGGGCACGCGTATGAATATATGAAAACAAGCCCAAAGAATAGTTGGTTGGTTGTCAGACAGACTTCCGTTTAGGAACGGGAAATATATTATCCAACCAACGAGAAATATATTATCCTTAAAAAATTAAAACCTTGTTATAAATAACAATAAAATTGAATGCATATAATTAAAAAAATATTTCCCCTATTTAAAAAATGAATCTAAATAGTTTCACAACGAAATACAGATATATAAAATGCGAAATATATTCTGAACAAAAAAGAAAAATATATAAGCGACAATTTAATTTAATACAATATATATTATAAATTAAAAATATATTTTCGTATGAAAAATTGAGTCGAAATAATTCATCAGCTACATGCTAAAATTTATTCCGAGCTTAACAGTATACCGAGACGAATTTTTAACCTTATGTTTGAGCAGTCAAAAGAGGTGATTCGGTCCCATGTATTCCTATGAGAAATCTCGTAGGAAAATAGTCCGATTTTAAAAGTGGATTATATAAAAAACTCGAGTTTTCCTATTTAAGCGGATCAGTGGATTCGCTTCATCTAAAACCGATTAGTATCATATATTAATTTTTAAAAAATCCTTCGGGCGGATTTCGAGATACGCGTTTTACACCATGACACCATTACATGTAGAGTGAAAAAGT
Organism: Maratus michaelseni; assembly: GCA_963931845.1. Lineage (NCBI taxonomy): Eukaryota > Metazoa > Arthropoda > Arachnida > Araneae > Salticidae > Maratus > Maratus michaelseni. Next base: position 57,946,735 of record OZ007596.1, read on the forward strand.
TCCCATTTTACTAAAAAATGGGTTTCCAGATCTTAAAATCTACTGCATGTAGAAATCTATAAATTTCAGGATAGAGTTAGACCGGAGATATAAGACAGCTGTCAAAAAATCAAAACGATATGCCTCATATTTGCTGAGATATTAAATGTCAGCTTTTCGCTTTTCCTTTGAACTCAAACTAGGTGTATATATAAGAGTGACGGAAATCTTCGGTTTTGGGCTTTCGGTTTTCGGTTTTTGCTGCATCACTCGAGAAACTACCGTCTCTCATGATTTGGCATGAAATTTCACTTCTTTAAAACTGGGTTATGTCAAGGCCCCTATAGCAAAGAAATACCGAATGTCTCCTATAAAATGTGATAAAGCTTTGGTTAATTATATATGTTGTTAATTATCAAGTGAAATGTTTTACTAATTTAATGCATTTATTCTTTTTTCAATGTTACGTGAACGAAGTCACGGGTAACAGCTAGTAATATTATAAATCCGATTGTGTGCAAATGTTAGGCTGAAGCCAGCGTCAAAATGGAACATTTAATAATCCTGTTTCTTTGCATATAGGTTAATTATAACCCTCAAATTAACATAGGCTGGTTTTTGTTTATTTTATTCAAATATTTTTCTTAATATTTCAAAATTTCGAAAAAATGAATAAATATATATGAGCATTTTTTCGTATAATATTTTAAAATCATTAACTTTATTTTACTATTGCTAATACTTTATCGTTGCCAATATTAAATCAAACCCCTCAGTAATAATTTTTACTCAACAATTTATTTTCAAGTGAAAAATGAAAAGGAAATGAATTATTTAAGAATAAACAGAATATGAAATGACGTCATATTAGAAATAAAACGTGCGTTTTCAAATATTTGATAATAATACAAAGTGCATAAATACGAGTAAGTATGGAAAGCAAGCTAATATGATGTCATATATAGAAAAATAAAACAGATTTGCTTTGATATTGAAATAAAATGATGGGTTATCAAATTATTTGTGATTAATTTCTCTCTTCTTTTTTTTTTTCTTTTTCACATGAAAGGAATTATTTTAGAAGTACGTAATTATATGTATTTTAAATGTATGTGTTGTAAATTAAAGTTCTGTGTTTTAAATGAAATGAGTGAAATATTTATATTTTTAATGAATTCAATACGAATGATGGGATAGGTTGGCGATTTATCGTCTGCACATGGCTACTATAAAGATACTATATTTTTAATTTAAATTTTAAAAAGTAAAAAAAAAAATTGAAAAATATTGGATTGCAAATGTCCATGATATGTATCGCAAAATTATCGGTATCGAAAATCAGAAAATCTTAATAAAAATAACTATATTTTTTAAAAGAAAGTTACTTTTCTCATAAAAGCTAAAGATTTAATATGATTGCGTCGAAGTAACAGCATTTTTCCTCTATCATTGTCCCAGAATCGAAACACATTTGTAAATCATCGTTTCGAACCGGAATTTAATTTTACATTTCTTTTAGTTTTAAAATAGTAAAAACTTTGTTGTCATTTTTAAATATAGCCTTTTTATAGTTCTGTTTCATAACAGATTTTTGTAAAGGCTTGTAGGATGAGAAAAATGGCATAGATTTTAAAGCAATGTTTAAGTAAAATTACAACATTTTTTAAACTTAAAACGCAACAATGTAATTGAAAAGAAAATCGATTTTACCAACAAATTCGCGTAATGCAAAAGCAAAGAAGAAATAAAAAAGTAATGAATCTTTTCTTCCAGCCGAATTGTCTAAACTTAAACAAGTCGATCGTGCCAATTCATAACATTATAAACGTGAAAGCGCTTTCTATATAGTAGAAAATTTTTTTACATATAGGTAGAAAATTTCCGAGAATAGGAAGGTTAGGGGTCTGTAATCGGGTCCATAGCCAATTTCCTTTTTTTTGTTTTTTATCAAGTGAAATTTGGTGCAAAATTAAATACATTGTTGTAACCAGATTTGTTTTTTGCGTGGTAAATACTGAATGATATTTTAGATGATCATTTCCCCGCTCACCTTTGATGCCATCTATGACTGTAAAAGATATTAAAAATATCAGACGATAATTTTCTAATTTTCTTATTGCTTCAGGATGTAAATAGACATCCTGGTTCATACTTTAAACCTGAATCGGTCATGCCATTGTCGTTCAATTTTTATTCCTAATCCTAACACTAAACGTGTCTTATCCTAATCCTAATAATAACTTTAAACAATATTCTTTGACACGAATATGTAAATTAAATCAATATCCATAAATAGAATGAATGGAAAATAGAATAAATAGAAATAGCAAAAATAAAATAACAAGAAAGTACATTTATTCGACACCTAACCCTAGAGAAAGCGTAAAAAATTTCAAGCGCACGAAATAAATTAAAATAATCCTATATATACTAACAAAAAATTGTAAATTTAGATCATGAGATTGGTGTTGTCGGTATTTATTTGCTTATAGTATTCTTGACGCGATAGAGAAAATATCGAGGTTAAATTGGGCAGAATTTAAAGTACTTTCTAGCAACCTTTATTTACATTTTAGAATCGCATCAGATTGTTATATTTTTATGAAATATCTATCAATGTATAAAATCCACAAGCAGTTCGTTCACTATTTACACCACTTAGTGTGAAGCACTTTATTTAATATATACATAAACAAGACATAAAATAATAATGTAGTAAGAAATATATAACATATGTCTATGCAAATAAACAATATAATAATGCCCATTTAGAAATGCACACATATACAAATTTCACATAAAAAATACCACCTAAAATGCACTGTTGTATAGAAGAATTCTCCCGGTGTTGTTTTTCATTTTACGAAGAGGGATTCGTCGATTTTCACGATTTAACTTGGTCCTCCTTTTTTCATTGGTTGCAGTTTTATTTTCGCGATTGTATATATTATTTGGAATGAAATTTCACTTTTTTAAGACTGGGTTATGTCAAGGCCCCTATAGCAAAGAAATACCGTATGGTCTCCTATAAAATGTGATAAAGCTTTGGTTAATTATATATGTTGTTAATTATCAAGTGAAATGTTTTGCTAAATTAATGAATTTATTCATTTTTTAATGTTACGTGAACGAAGTCACGGGTAACAGCTAGTAATATTATAAATCTGATTGTGTGCAAATGTTAGGCTGAAGCCAGCGTCAAAATGGAGCATTTAATGATCCTGTATCTTTGCATATAGGCTGATTATAACCCTCATATGAACATAGGCTGGTTTTTGTTCATTTTATTCAAATATTTTTCTTAATAATTCAAAATTTCGTTATTTTCATTGAGAATAAATAGACATTTTTTCGTATAGCATTTTAAAATGGTTAAATTTACTTTACCGTTGCTAATACTTTATCGTTGCCAAAACTAATTCAAAACCCGAAAAAATAATTTTTACTCAACAATTTAGTTTCAATTGAAAAATTTTCACGGGAAAAATGAAAATGAAATAAAAAAAAATAAAGAATTAGAAAAAGATTAAATAATATTATTACAAATAAAACGTACTTTTTTTAGTTTTTGATAATAATACAAGGTTTCAATATGCGTAACCATACAAAACAGGCTAATATGACGTCATTTATTGAAAATAAAGCGGATATGCTTTGATTGGTGAAATAAAATAATCTTGGGTTTTTTCTTCACTTTTTTTCTTTTTTTCTCTTTTGTATGGTAACAATACTTGCCGTTATACCGTCTGCGCACGGCTAAGATAACTATACCGTATTTTTTATTTAAATTTTAAAAAAAGTAAAAAGAAGTTTCAAAAGAAAATGGTTAGCAAATGTCAATAATATGCTCCGCAAAATTATCCATCTCGTAAATTATGTCATGGATAGCGAGAAATAGTGATTTTTCATTCTTAAAACTAAAAGAAATAACTCGATTACCTAAAATAAATGACGAATGTTAATAGTTCCATTTTTGTTGATAAAACCTAAAGATTTAATATTATTTCGTTAAAGTAACATAATTTTCCCTATGCCAGTATTGAAATTAATTGCCTGGAAAAGAAAATTAACAAGAATTATGTCATTAAAAAGGGATTTCTCTTGGGAAAAACGAGACGTCATATTTGAAATAAAACGGGAAATTTCCAATATGTTTTAAAATGAGTGTGAATCAATTCCTTACATTAATAATACAAGGATCAATAAGTATAGAAAGTATATGAGTTTCACGCCATATTTATAACGAAAAATTTAAATGTTTTGTTATCTATACTGATTTATTTATTAAGCATGAGTATCCGTTATTTCGTTATTTCGTTCCGCATGAGTATCTGAGTTTTCTGTTAAAAATCACATCATAATTTTAAGAAAAGGAAAATGAACACGAATCTATTATATTAAAATCTGACCGTGTGTTTGTATTTCGCAACTACTCCTAGACTATCGAACGCAACGCGATTTACTGCCGGTTTAGCGAATACCGGTTATAATTGATCCGAGGATGTCACACAAACTCTCAGAGATAAAAAAATTAAATTAAATGCCATTTTTTTAACGAAGTTTCTCTAAAAACGGAAAGTAACTTACTCCATATTTGTGTATAAAAAAGGAGAAATAAAACAGATCAGTATATTTTTTACACCATTTTCTCATTAAAACTGAAAAACAGAATTTATTTTCCCTTTGAATAGATGGTGAAAACAAAATCTTGATTTCAGTAAATTATCCGAAAAATATAAACATATTTTCACATATTCAAACTTCATGAATCAATTTATTCTGGAGAACAAAAATTGCCTGCTATACTGTCATTTAGAAAACAAGATTTGTTTCAACTATATATTAAACCAAGGAGGTAGAATTGAATTTAAAGAAAAAGCATATACTATTTCTAATTAATGTTTTTTTTTTAAGGATGGCTGTTAAAACGTTTCACAAAGGCGTTAAAAGTAAAATTGTTTATCAGGTAAAATTGACATTCGTTTTTACCCAATTCGTCTATTTCCACGATATTATTTGGCCCTCCTTTTTGCATTGGTTGCAATTTCATTTTCGCGATTATTTTGCACAAAATTTCACTTTTTTAAGACTGAGTTATGTCAAGGTCCCTATAATAATAAATACCGTATTGTCTCCTTATGAAATGTGATAAATAGTTAGTTAATTATTAACGTTTTTAATTATTGGGTGTAAAATATTTTGCTTAATTAATGTATTTATTCTTCTTTTAATGCTGCGTGAACGAAGTCACGGGTAACAGCTAGTAGTGTATAAAAGGCATCGGGTTGTTTAAAATTTTTATCCTCAAATGAACTGTAGCGTCATAAAAAAAAATTGCAGTTGGACAGATGGGTACAATTCATAAAAGAAATATTTTTTTTTCTTTCTTCAAAATAAAAAAAAAACAGTCTTCAAAAGAAGAACTTTCAATTTTCTTCAAGATAAATATTTCTTCAGTATAAAATGTTTCTTCAAAAGAACTTTCAATTTTCTTCATGAACTGAATTTATGTCTGGTGCATAATCAAGAACTATCATTTTCTTCAAGAACTGAATTTATGTATGGTGCATAATCAAGAACTATCATGTTCTGCACAACTAAGAACTATTATTTTCGTGGTGCATAATTAAGAACTATCATTTTCAAAAACTGAATTCCATGTATGATGCATATCCAAGAACTGAAATAATAACTAGGGTGCCTTAAACGTGAGCTTAAACAACTTTTGCTACTCTTAAAATTTGCTGGGAATGACTTACCATGCAGGTCCAAACAGAAAGCTTCTTCTCAGAACACTATGCGGGTCCAAACGGAAGGTTTCTGCTTAGAACACCCTGCAGGTCCAAACATGCTCCCCTAAAGATGTGATAACTATATTTCTTTTTTTCTCATTCAATGAACATAAATTGTTAAGTAAACTATTTTATTTTATTTTATTTCGTCACAGGTCTCTCGCAGATGACTGGTGGAAGAGGATATGTACACTGGCCACCAAAAGTTAAGGTACAACATGTTTTTCGAAGTTCACCAGACAAAAAATGGCAGTCAGATTAAACTTCATAGTTTATATGAATGACAATAATAAGCTTTAAAAACTTACACAAAAATTACTTTTATTACTTAACTTTTATTTTATAGAAAAGAATAGGTATTTGTGAATGAGATAAAAATATGCAATTACGAAGCTTTCGTAATTTCGCGTGTAAATTTTGTTGTATTCGAGCTATTGTTGTCAGTTTTGTTCACAACAGTCAGTTGAGTCTAGAAATGTCTAGAAGAAGTCGTTTGCCTGATTCATTAAGGTGGCGGGCGGTAGGGTGGATGGAAATGGGGTTGTCACAGGCCGATACTGCTAGACGGCTCAATGTGTCTCGCAGTGTAGTCCAACGACTCTGGGATCAGTATGAATCCGAAGATTCTGTGTCCAGAAGACATGTTCCAGACCTCCCACGTGTTACAACACCTCCAAAAGGCCGGTTTCTAGCTCTTCAGGCCCGAAGGAGAAGACGCATTACTGTGCCGCAACTCATTGCAGACCACTTTGCAACATCAGGGAGAAGAATCTCCGCTACTACTGTGCGAAGACGTCTTCAAAATGCAGGTCTCTATGCAAGGCGACCAGTTGTGTGTGTCCCCCTCAACAGACGACAAAGAAGGGCCCGCTAATGTTGGGCAAGAGAACATGTTTCTTGGACCAGACAACAGTGGGCTTCTGTACTCTTTACAGACGAGTCCAGATTCACACTGGAGAGTGATTCAGGACGTCTTCTGATCTGGAGAGAACAATGCACTCGATACCATCAATCAAACACTGTCGAAACACACAGGTACAGAAACTGTGGAATCATGGTTTGGGCTCGGAGGCCACACTGGCGTTAATGTGTTCCATGGAGGAACTGTGACTGGTGCGAGATATCGGGATGAGATCCTTGATTCATATGTGCGCCCATATGCCGGTGCTATTGGCAATGGTTTCATTCTAATGGATGATAATGCGAGACCACACCGAGCTGTGGTTGAGGATTATCTTGAGGACCACGGTTCGGAGAGACTGAAATGGCCAGCTCACTCTCCAGACTTGAATCCTATAGAACATCTTTGGGACTATCTTGGAAGACAGGTTGCGGCTTTAAGTCCTCCTCCAAGGTCATTAAATGAGCTGGAACAAGGCTTATTCCAAGTCTGGTCAGCGTTAGCTATTTCGGTGTCCGACAATTTAATTGAGAGCATGGAATGTCAATGCCGCCAATGCATTCAAGTCCGGGGTGGACATTTTACGTATTAGAATCAGTTTTTCAATGTTTCTGTCACATTTTACTGCATAATACTGCGATGTACTGATTTCTCCAAGAATGGAATTTTCCACCATGAGTGCTTTTTTGTTGTAATTTCATTTATACGTTTAACTTAAGTAAATTTCTATGTCGCATTTAATAAATAACAGTTTAGCGCACATTTCCTCCAAATTTGTTGTTTCTATATTCATTCATTTGCAAATTAGACGCAAAAAACCGGTCATACCTTAACTTTTGGAGGCCAGTGTAGATAGGAAAAATAAAAATTGTGGCGTTATGAATTGTTTTCATAGCGGGTGGTTATGATGGGTCCACAATTTAAAAAATATATAAAAATTAAAAAGAACCTGTCTTATCGTGTTCAAAAACTTTTTTAGAAAAAAAACATATCTCATCCTGCCCTTATCTCCTAATCCCTCCCGGTCTTACTTAAGGTTTCAAGATCACTTCCGGCTTCCACTTCCTGTCACGTTTCCGGTCTTACTTCCTGGATCACTTCCTGTCTTACAAACCTGTTCCAACATGCTTCCAAACAACCCTCCTCATCAGCACTTCCGGTGACCTTGAACTTCACCTTCAACATCCGGTGCAATCGTGCAGCTGGCGTAGAACCGGCCTTTCTTATCTACTTACACGGTTCCGGGACTTTTTATTCACTCGTTATATATATATATATATAGGGTGTCTGCAAAGACTGGAAACGGTTGAATAACTCGAGAAATATACATCCGATTGAAAAACCGAGAATATGTGTTCAATATTTTTGAAAAATCTATTTATGTATATCAAAGTTGCCCCACCCAACTTTGCCTCCTGGGGGGAAAAGGGGACAACTTTTAAATCTTAAATATTAACCCACTTTTTTATTGCAGATTCGGATTCTACGGGAAAAAATACGTAACTTTTGTATTTAACATTTTATTCGAAAAATCGTAGATGACTCCGTAATCGAATAAAATACAGTGAGAATCGTTTCCATTGAAAAGTCTGTAAACGGTCGAATAACTCGAGAAATATATATCGGATTGAGTAACCAAAAAATACGTGTTCAATATGTTTGAAATAATTATTTAGGTATATCAAAGTTGACCCCCCTATCTCTGTCTCCTGGAGGGAAGGGGGGCAACTTTGACATCTTAAATGATAATCCCCCCCCCTTTTTTTAACACTTTCCAACCTAGTTGAAAAGTGTTTATGACTTCGGTTTGTCTGGCCGTCTGCCGTCTGTCCGTGCTCTAACTCCCGTAAATATGCTCGGATTGCGCTGAAATTTTTATATGTTGTTGTCGTTATCTATAGCATGTTCCCTATTTCAACTGAAGTGTGTAGCACTTATAGTTTTTTTACAGGGACACTCAAAAGAATTCCGTTGCATTACGGTCTATGGGGAAAAATCATTTGAGGTTTACTTTAATGATGTTACACAATTTCAAATACATTGTAATTGATATATATCACTAAGGTGCATTACAAGAAGCTTAATATGGAATAGCGTGTGCATAGCACTTATAGTTACTTTACAGGGACAGTCAAAATAATTCCGTTACATTACGTCTATGGAGAAAAATCGTTTGCAGTTTAATTAAATAATGTTTCACTATTTTAAACGCATTGAAATTTATATATATCACTAAGGTGCATTACAAGAGGCTTACTACAGAATATTGTGTGTATAGCAGTCATCGTTCCTTTACAGGGACACACAAAAGAATTCTCTACTGTCTGTTAACAATAATTCCTGGAAGTGCGTTTTAAGTTACTGAACGCGATTTTAAATTTAACTCACTTTTGTCTATTACTTGGTGTGTATAAATTCTGTATTTCATATACAGGGCAGCACAAATTTTCGCGAACACATTTCCGTTTATTGACAGAAACTCCAGAAGGAGAATTTTAAACTTTGCTACGCTTTTCCTAACTGAACTAACATTTAGAATCTTATGTAGTATATATACAAAACTATAGATCATATACAGGGCTGAATAAAAGTATTCGGATATTTTTCCGAATATTGTATATGTTGGAAATTCCTGAAATTACGTTTTTAAATATGTTCTGCGTTTTCCAAATTGTTTACTTAGATGTTGTCTTTCAGCTTATTAAACGGTAATGATTTGTAAAATTATTTTGGAAGCGTTGGAAAGTGTTACATAATCTATGCTTGACGCATGATTTTTCGTTCTTGTTTATTGCAGATTAGGATTCTAAGGTAAAAAAATACGTAACTTTTGTATTTAACATTTTCTTCGAAAAATCGTAGATGGCGCTGTAATTGAGTAAAATGTTGTGAGAGTCGTTTCCATTAAAAAGTCTGGAAATGGTCGAATAAATCGAGACGATTCTTAATGCATTTTACTCTTCTTACTACTCTATGATTCCATTCAAAGAAACGTTACGAATCCTAAAATAAATCTTTGAAAATTTTTTATTTTAGAAAAGAAAAGAAAAGAAAAGAAAAAGAAACACATACACACATTGTTGTAAAATGTCTTTTATTTTCTATCCATTTGTAATAGTTTATTTACAGCATAAAAGTTTCCGTGTTTCGTCCATGTTTGTAAATTAGCCCTGTCTTCATTTTGGTATTTATTTCATTTTGAAATTGGGTTGCGGATTATAGATTGTTTTTTTTTGCTTGCGCCTTTTATTTATTTAAATACATTTCAACACTGAAATATTACTTCCGCTTAATATGATAACATATCTTAGATTCGTCAGGTCGCAACAACATCTTGTTTTTATGTATTTGAAACCAATTTGCTATTTCTTTTGCTGTTATGCCTGCTGAAAAAAAAAAGTTCCGATATTTGATAGTATAATTTCTAAATTTTCCGATGAAAGTTATTTTGTGAATGCGTCCCTCAGAAAGTAGTGACTATGAATTTGAGAATATGAGTGTCTGAAAATATTGGTAATGGATCATTTTCGAGAAAGATGTAGGATTTATTTATTTATTTATTTATTTATTGCACTGTAAAATTCTATATTTTGCCAGATTTTCAATATTTTCTACACGATAAAAATATATGCAAATCATTCAGTTACAATGAAAACGACAATTTATGTAGATTTTAGTATTTTATCTTTGAAGGATTTTTTCAAATCTATATTCGTTATTATCTGATACATTAACGAAATCATTTCCATACACAAAAAAAGAATTTTCTATAAAAACACGAAAATTGTACTGCAAATAACTGACCTTATCTTTACTGTGAATATTTTTAATCATGATTTACTTGGGTTAAAATATATACAAAGCCTTGTAACAAAAGAAAAAGTAGGATAGCCCAGAAAAAGACACAACAGAACCTAAGGCACAATCCACTTATTCAATACAGGATGTCTCGCTCTGACTCCAAGCCGAACCCTGATTTTCATTCGTAAATGTAACAATATTGTAACATTAAACTGCACTTTCTTTCGAAAAAGGGTTACTATTCTTTGCGTGAAACAGGGTGATATCTAGAGAAATGGTAGAAATGGAGAGTCATTCGATCAGAATTACATCGTATTCCTGCTATAGTCCTAATAGCTTAGTTTTGTTTGGATGAGATGTCTTCCAGCATTTCCCGTTGTATTGTCACAAGGAAATTATTTGAAATTTTGCTTAAATATCTTCATTATTATTAAATCTAAAAAAGATCCGGTTTGTAAGTGCCAATACGGTTGACTGACCAAATGACTCTGCAGTTCTAATGACTTCACCCGTTGTCACACAGGGTATTCTGAAAATATCTTTCATTATCATAAAACTTACGAAAACCGACGCCCGCTTGGGGGAGACACTGTATTTGTGCTCTAGATTCTGTGGAAGGTGAGGCTCATCTTGCTTGTCTTATCATCATTCTTTTATTTACTGGAGAAGTTCGGGTCACACACGGTATATGTACTTTCATGTCCTCATCTTTCGATTTTGTTACAATTTAAGAAGACTCGGTACCCTTTGAAAAAGAATGATTTATGCCCTTTTTGGTATTTTTCCAGTATAGGGGCCTTGGCGAGATAGAGAAAGTGACCTTGGTGAAAGAAGGAAATTTGGCAACATATTTTCTGGCAACTTAGTCACTGTTTAATGCGCAGAAGCAATTTTGTTCTGATATTTATACAATTTCTTCAATATAAAGAAGTCATTTATCTATTTGTATATATATACAAAAGTAAATTGGATATAAAAATAAATAATAATACTTATAAATAAAATGTGTATACATATATAAATTCATATATAAACAAGCATAAAAGTTCATTTGGCTGGTTTTCATCGCTGTTTATATCATTTGGCAACAAATCTCCCTTTCTGAAGCCGAAATTGCGCCAAGCATTAAAAAAAAAAAGCCAAGCCCCCCTATTCAGAAAAATACGCCTTTTTTACCTCCTTTACATATCCTAAAATGAAATTCTTAAACAAAATTATTTTCGCGACGGCTAGATTTTAAAACAAAATTCTATAACCAAAAACATGTCCGGGAGTAACGCTGACGTCATTTTGATGATGCCAACAACTGACCAATTAATTTCTCATTTACTGCAAATTTTTTAACTTCTAAACACCGCACAATTTAAATTTCTACAACGTCTAGAAGGAAAACAAAATATTCTTACAAATTAAGTTCCTTTTAAAACTGTATCTTAATTTACTGATTTTTTATGGTTTTTTAAATAATTTTCGAGCATGATTTTTTTAAACCTACTTCTATCTCGTGCAACCCATTTGCACTTAAAACAATATAAATAGTTCAACATTTGTTTCCGACTAATATTTCATATCGAAATTAAAACTTTATCAACAAATAAATAAGATAATACAAATAATTTAAATTAACACAGATTTAACTGACATATAATTGAACTATGCGACAAAACCACTGAAATTATCCGAATCAAAAATGCTTCTGTAAGTAACGAAATAATCTTTGGCGTCTTCGGCTTTTAACTCCTGGCTCATGGCTAATAGAAAAGTATCGCTTTTAATAAATTTCAAATCTTTAGTTTAATACATTATGGATATTTTTCGCATAAAAATGCTTTTTGGTGTTGTTTAGTGGGCCTTCTAAAAAAATAATAATTATTAATAATGTATTAAAGTTCCCAATTCCAAAAAAAAAAAAAAAAAAAAAAGGGGGGGGGGGGGGGGGGTTCATCTATGTTCTGTTAATTCAAGAACTTCGGGCTGAATCCCTTACTTTTTTTTTTAATAAAAACGTTTAAACTTTTTTTTTAATTTTTTATTTTTTTGCACAATTTTTTTTATATTCATAGGAGTATTCGTCATAACTTTGATTTTTCTATAAACACATTAGTTAATCAGAAAAGAAAATTAAACGCTGTGCTAAAATTGAGTGAAAATTGCGAATTTCTTCATATTTACATTAAAAACAAAAATTGTGTTCATTCTATTGCAAGAAACATCTCTAAATCTGTTGAATATAACTTTCCGATTGTGTAAATAAAATTATATGTAATTTCGTACATACCTTTTAAAGTTTAAGCATTTTAAAGGTGGGCAAAATGTTAAAAAAAAAAAAAAAAAAAAAAAAAAAAAAAAAACTCGAACTAAAAAAAAATGAATTTAAAGATTGAAACTCTGTACCATTTGAAGGGAGATGGATGCAGTAAAGATGCATTTTTTACATATTTATGAACATCCAATCTTTACATAACTTTGCCTAAATATATTACGGATGTCTATTTACACTTTAACTCTCCAACGCCCATAAATAAACATATACAGTGTGTTTCACGAACTTTGAAAATAAATAACTCGAAAACGGTGATAGATAGAAGCATGAAACCAGTGCTATGTTTATTTATTTTTTTTAAACCCTCAAAATTTTAGTAAAAGTTGCGCACTGCAGTGGCATAACCATAAGTAGTAGTATTTTAATTATCACATCAAAAGCGATTCAAAATGTGCACCTTTTACAAAACACACATGTCGCAAACGAAGAAAGAAATTGTCAGTGACTCTCTGTAGTTTGCCACCGGAAATCAACACACAAGCTTGGCAAATAGCCTCCTCTAGCTCATCAAGTGTTAAAGGATTGTTACGGTAAACAATGTCCTTCAGTGTCACTACCAGAATTTTTTTCACTATGAGCTAATAGCGATCACGTTTCTTCTGAAGACGGCGAAATCTTCGACGACTGAACGTTCTTGGAATCTGAGCTCTCTTTATAGGGATCCATAATGCTGCCTGAATCGCCATCTATCGGCACTATGTTTAACTAAAATTTTGAGGTTTCTGTATCAGATTCTAACGGAATTTTTTAATAAACATACCACTGGTTTCATGCTTCTATCTATCACCGTTTCCGAGTTATTTATTTTTAAAGTTAGGGGTCCTTCGTGAAACACCCTGTATATATATATATATATATATATTTTATATTGCTTTCACTAAAGAAAGATTAATAAAAAATTCTTTATCAAAAAGTACATGTTATCAAGTAAGTGACTCAGAAATTCAAGATTGCATCACGGCAACAAAAGTTAATCAAACATTCAAAATCCTACAAATATCACTTCATTATTAAGTTCATTTTAACATCAGGCAAAAAAGAAAAAAAACAATAAAAATAAAAATAAAATAATAGTTTTCACGTTTTCCAATTTAACCAATTTAAGCACCTGCTTACATTGGACATGTGATCTCGTGATTTATGTTCATCATTTTTTAAAAAAAATTACGAGAATATTTTATTTATCATTTTGATCTTAAGATGTCGCCGTATGAGCGAAGGAAACGTATTATTATATTAAAAAGTATTTTTAAACCTTTTGTGTTATTTTTTTAAATAATTTTAAGCAATAATTACACTGTAATATTTTTTAACTTTACACCGGCAACCACCCTTAAAAACCTTCTTTGCACTGGAAATTCAGTTTCTGAAATAGAAGAAAATATTGGTGTTTGTAAATCGGCTGGTCCACAGAAATAATGATAAAAATATGGCGAAAATAAAAGCCGGTATATCTTAAAATCAAAGAGTTTATATCTCCGCTGTTTGTGCGGTCAACCGTATTGCTCTGCAGATTACGTTTTAATTTGTAGAAGATGAATCATGATGAAGACTGAATCGGAATGAAAAGGGCTCCACCGCAGAGCTTCTGTTCGGAAGGTGGGTGAGAAGAAGTTCGTTCCTTTCCCAGGTAACTTGTGCGCTGCTTCTTCAGAAAGTGCGTCTTTAAAGAATGCTTCTTAACGCGAGGGAAACCACCGCGAGGCTACAAACGCAGACCACATTTAAAGTGTTCGTCCTTGACACTGAAAAAAGAAATTAAATTAATCTTAACAAGATATCTGAAATTAGATTAATAAAATAGTAATGTTATTTATAATAATTCAAATAATTTTTTTTTCCGTTGGCAGTTTTCAGTTTAGCGCTAAGGTGCGGTATTTTATGGTTTGTCTGATCTTATGAAAAACGGATCTTATGGTTAATCTTTCATAATAGGTCCATAGCCAAACGGCGTATTTGAGCAAGAGTGTTTTTTAGAAATTTTTAGTACTGTTCACATTTAATTTAAAGGACATTGTATCCATGCAATAATTCTTCGAAGTGGGACCCAATTACGGAATATTTCTATAGAAAAAAACGAAAAAAAAAATTATTCTTATTTTGCTCTGAGCAATAAATTATTAACTGTGGCATTTCTGTCACTAGCCACTTTGAATTATTGTAGCAAATAAATGGTCATTGTTGCGATAGTTAAAATAATAATGCTTGCAAATTACTTTAAAAAATAATAAAAAGTGCTTAAACTGTTACAGTTTTCAAACAAGTTTTATTTGAAAATACATGTTTTCCCTTATTCGATGATGTACAAAAGTGGGGGCAAATGACATTCCGTCCAACACTTACCCGCCATGTCCGTGTTGTCGACTTCCACGTGCAAGTCTGATTTGTGCCTCATATGAGGTGGTGACATGAGTGCCTCCAGAGGCTCGCTCGTCATTCGCTTCACCTCAGAGAGAGTGGCGGTGCAGCGCAGCTTCATCTCCCTCTGATGCTTCTGGGACGAGGTGAAGTGACGCGTCTTCACCTCGAACTTCAGCCCCAGCACAGTCGACTGCTTACCGTCGGGATACGAGATCGGTACCCTCGGAACTAGGTATTCCGGTCGAACCTGAAAATATACAGAATACACGCCCCTTCAGAGGATTGTACTTTGTGTATGTAGGTCTTTCAGAAAATAAAGAACGTTTGTGTGTAACTCCATAAAAACAAAAGGTACTCAGATACTAACTATTATTTATAATAACACTGGATCTAATTCTGTGTTATTTTCAATACTGTATTACTGGGGAGGGTGGCTCGAAAGCCAAAGCACCGCGACCAGAGGTCTATTGTACTGTCCCCCCCAGCTCTCCTAATTTTGAACCAATTCCAGATGAGTGACCTGCATCTGGATTGGCACCCCCCAGAGGTAACGCTTATATAGAACTTGGAGGACTTTGGAGCCACGAACAGATTTAACGTGCACCAGCTCCCATTAACGTACACGGTCCCACAGCAGAGGCAAACGAGAGAGGATAGACGATGCACCCTCCCAAGCGTGACCGCGATCGATGCTGCCTGACTTTCGGTGATCTTACAAGAACAGAGCTTTTACCGTCCGCGCCACTGCGGGACGTTATTTACAATAACACTGCATCTAATCCTAGTTTTAAACATAATTGCCATTATTAATCAAA
This sequence comes from Maratus michaelseni, assembly GCA_963931845.1. NCBI lineage: Eukaryota > Metazoa > Arthropoda > Arachnida > Araneae > Salticidae > Maratus > Maratus michaelseni. The sequence continues at coordinate 57,962,707 of OZ007596.1, forward strand.
CATTTATACTAAAGAGGCACAACTTTCTCAATTCTGATATTTTACTCATGCATCTACAACGACTTACTAACTGCCTAAGGGAGACAAAATCATTAAATTATGTGTGGACCTATAATGGCTACCCCGGAGGATCTTTGACACGCAGGGATCGTTAAAGGTGACTTGAGCCCAATCTGGAGGGGAGGCGTACACCGATGGCTCCTAGACACGTCAGACCCCGTACGTTCATTTAAAAAATAATTTGAAATTACAAACTATAGTTCAAAGGAACTAGATCCTCAAGAAGACCGACAATGGACGGAAATGAAATAGGATAAAAAATGAGTATGAAAACTGAAGAGTCATACTATAGTTTAGTGAATAGATCCGCCAAAAAGCCGACATTTGGCAAGCAAGAGCAAAACATAACTGCCTGGGCGTACTCCCGTACGGCAAGGGCAGAAATTAGAACTTAAAAATCTCCAGCTCGTGGTGTGTCAGTGAGACGATCAGGAAAATAGTTAAACTTTAAAATACGCAAGATGGAAAAAGTTAAAATGAAATTAGAAAATAAGTAAGAATAGAAAGAGAGGAAATTTAAAATTTTGTTTTTGGTTATTTAAACAAACACTTACGAGTGGACCCAACCCGAGCTAGAAGTTCATAATGATGAAAAAAATTATCTTGATGATACAGACCTGGATAAACTCCAGGCAAAATATTATGCATTTTATAGCACTCATGTACATAGGAGCCAGGAATAGTAGAGGAAAAAGAGAAATCAGACACCAGGGGTGCTGAATGTGTTTACATGTATGAAGGTTTACGTGCCTTACTTGGATTGGATGTTTGATATGAAAAATCTTGCTGAAAATTGTATTTTAAGGCCATGAAGTTACTTCTTCTTTGATATCACTATCGTTTCTGAAATACTCGGAAAAGAGTGTTGAAAGTGTCCGGTGAAGAGACTGTTCTCTGGAACTTTTCTTTCAGGTCGATCGTAGCGAGTAATGGCCGGACGCCCTGAACTTCTTTCAGAATGTTGTTTTTCTTCATTAAATATGATACACTATTTTCTCAGAGAAGATTCACTCTCTTCATTTTCATTATAAACTTGTTTGTCAATAAGCTCCTCATAAATTTATTTAAAATTTCAATAGGCAGAAAACATTTTGTGAATTCATACACCGATTAACGCATCAAATTTCGCACTTGGCGGGATTTTCTATTATCGCCACCTATTTCAAAATATTTCAAGCAACATAAACCCTCGCAATACCCTCGGAGTTACGATGCTTGGTTCGGACTGAGAAAGAGCGTGGCGCTAGACGGGCAATACGTACGCTGCCTTTCGGGGGTAACTGCGTGCGCATAGATTACTGACTCACCTTTTTCTCGGGAACTACTGCAGTGATGATTTCAATATTTTTTCTGGCATCACAATTAGCTATGTTTCGATAGTTTTTTTTTTTTTTTTTTTTTTTCTGAAAATCAAATCTTCTTTAATAACGTTAATAATAATAATAACTTGAATTATTGATGCATAAATATTGTATTTTTTTTTATTTATTGGCGAACGATCCATTTATAATTTAGCTATTGCCAAAACTATTAAAAAATTATTTGAATTGCTACAAAAGTTATTGATAAAGGAGTACTTCAATCGCAGCTGTTTCCCATAGGATTTCGCAAGTGTTGCTGCACCATTAAATAAATCTGATTCATACCAGTGACCGTTCGTGACTAGCATTTTAGGTCGCTGTATGCTTTATTTATTTATTTGTTGTCACAATATTTTAATAGACATCTTAGTTTTATTTAATCGTAGAAATTCTGCAAGTAAATAAGGTGAAGATTTCTATTAAAAAAGTCCTTCTGCCCTGTACCGGCAGGAAAAGATAGCTTCCCTATTTCTTGGTTTTAAAAATCTATATAGTTAAAACGCTAAGCGTTTTCTTTCGACAATCCGTGAGAACAATCTACTGCCTCAAATTACATCATTCTTTTTTTAAATGAAAGGTATTTGGACACAGATTTGTTATCGTACATTCGTTTGTTCGAAAATTTTATTAATTAGCCGTAATTTTAAATTAAACTTTTACATCTGCTTATGACGACATAAAGTCGGCAGTCGGCCACATAGTTTATTCTCTGAACTCTGTGGTTGCGACGATAAAAGATAAATATTAAATATTAAAAGCACGTAGATTTTAGGTCGAATTTTTTAATTTGCAAGTTAAATTTCGGTAAAAATATTTATCCGCGTGTTTTATAAGAGAATAAAAATTCATATTTATTGTGACGTCACGGGAATATAGTCCATTGGGTTTATTTTATCAATATGCATTATAACTTTGTTGATGCCATTTTTGTCATTACAATTAAATACAAAATATATTTTTATTTGTATAAATGGTGTTTAAGCATAAAAGTAACGTACACAAAGTACATGTGAAAAGTTTGCGCCGGTGAAAATGACGTTATGCTTAGCTTGAAATGCATTTTAACATTGATAAAACTAAAAAGAGAAATTTGGAGAGAAGTTTGCTTTATTTACTATGTTCTTTTATTTACTGAATATGAGATGAACGTAGGAATATACTACTTGTATGATACTTCATAGGTCCATGAAATTTTCTTTCTTGACGTGGGGAATATGGCGGTAATGTCAAACTGATTTGCATTACACAGTTGTTTACGGATTGTTTGTTCGGAGTTTTCATCGGAAATAATACTGTATTTCACTGGGGGAAAAGACTTTTAAAATTAAATATTTGAAAGACTGTTTCATACGCACCCATTCTTAAATAATAAAGTAGTTATTATTTTACTGATATTGTTATAGTATTTTTTTTCCGTCAAATTTTGGCGGGTTCCATCTAGTATCAGATAATTTTAGTCAAAAACATAAAGCTAAAATGCTTGGAATCCGATTACACACGACTCTCAGTTTTGGTCAATACTACATTTGAATGAGAATTTCGAAAAAATGACTCAGCTATCGTCAAGTTTGGCGATATTTCGCTACGTTTCACCGTGCTTGCCGAGAATGCAGATGTACACCGACCGTTACGTACGTACGTGCTCGTGTGTGCACTCGTGAGCCTGTACTAATATTTTAAGAATACCAACAAATATTTTTCTTTTAAATGTGACATCATTTTATGACATGACTGCGCAGTTTTAAGCGCATGAGATGACAACAATGATAACCATAATGAAAGTAAACTAGAAACCACGTTGCTAAAATTCATAAATTAAAACAATTGAAAAATCCCCTTATTTTTAATCAGCTGCTTTGTTTGAAAATGGCAGCCACCCTAGAATTCGAAGCTGCTATATCTCAGCCATTTTCAACAGAGAAAAGAAGTAATGCTCTGGAATCCTTCTGTCAAGACCAAATACTTAACCAAAAAATAAATTTGGACTTCAAATTTGTTTGTATATATATATATTATTATTATTATTATTTTTTTTTTGAGTATGGACTATTTAAATGGCCGCCGTTTTGAAATAAGATTGAGGATGAATTTGGCCAATGAACTTAGAGAGTCATAAAAGGTGAAAAGCACCTACATTTTTCAGAATTGCTTTCGATCGGACGACGGTTGCAATAGATACTCTTACTTTTTGTGATGGATGCTACCGAAAAATACTAGTAACAAAAAAATGTAAAATTTGAAGTCATGCATGGAATCATGCTCTCTAAAAAGCCAGTTACAAGCTTCCAGTGGTGTTAATCCTTCAATGCCTGATGTTAGCCTGATCAGCTACACATTAGCTTTTAGCGCATGTATCACATGGAGCTTATTTATTCGTAAATGCCCTTTTATGTCTCTTTGTGTATATTCTTATTTCATCTACTAATACCAGAGAATGATGACAGATTGCGGCATATGACTGTTATGATCGACTTTTAGAGCAAGTAACTGCATCAATGATAAGTTGTACATATTTTTACGGGAAACGGAAGCATACATAAAGAGTGTCTTACGAGCTATTTCCGTTTAAAAATATTTTTGTAAATTTAAAAGATGTGTAGAAATGATGATTTAAATCATAAAATTTTTATATTCTTTGTATGAATGAAAAAAATGATTAAAGCATATTTACCATTAATCACATATCATTATTAATTAATTTTTAGCCTAAATTTTAAAAATGTTTTAATATTTTTTCTAGCATTCCAGACACTAAAATGAAAGCAAAGTATTTTTTTAAAAATACCGAATTAAAGGGTCAACTCACTTCTTTGTCGTTTATGTACCAGTGAAGTTCTGCGGGAGGCTGCGACTTGGCCGCCGTACAGTTCAGGTCGACCACATCACCGACGTCGTAAGAGTGTATGTCGCCTTCGATACGAGGACCTTCCTTCAGATGGTCTACAGGAAGAAGAAAAAAAAATTACGATAAGCTTACGATAACTCTGTTAAAACAAACTGGACCAATTAAAAAAAAGGAGATAAAACCTTGGGACACATGTAGTTTTTAAAATCTCTGATTCAATGTTTTTTTAAGTGAAAAACAAAATCTGTAATTTCCTTAACAGATTTCCATTTAGCTCCAAACTGCGGTATCTTAGGGTAGTTTTCTGTAATTAACTCCGTAGATAAATGGTGTATTTGAGCGAATATGATTTGGCGCAAAAGTTTTTTTAACACCTTTAATGAGTCATTTTCACTTTAAAAGACATTGTTGCCATGATGACAAGGCTTAAAAGTAGACCCAATTATTAAAAATTCATGTTAGGCGTAAAAAAGACTCGAAATAATTTTTTTCTGTTCGTTTTAATTTGAACTGAGCCACATTTGCCACAATTCTGGTAACTTGCCACTAAATACTTTACATTGTTGTAGCAATAACTGCCCATCTTTGTTGATAAAATTAAAAATCAAAATCACATTTCAAATTAATTTTAAAAAGTCACTAAATTGAACTATAATTTTTAAGTAAATTTTAATTGAAATTACAGATTTTTCGCGATTTGTCCGGTTAATTGATCACACGACATTACCATTTTAATCAAAACCGCATTGCTCGAAACATACATACAATGGGAACACTGCAATAGATCTACAACAGTTTTCTTTAAAACCCTATGTGTATAAATACACAACATAATAATGTACTACGACATTGTTTTGATGCGTTATTGTTAGCAAATACAGATGGGTGACAAAATAATACGAACACTCATGAAAAATGGTGAAAAGAGCAATATCTAGAAAAATACATGAGGAATTAACCTGAAACTGCAGGTGTGTAAACAGTATAGTATAAGTTATATATTTCCGGGAAGATTTTTTCCCGAAACCCCATAGGGGACAGTCAACAAATTGAAAAAGAACGAATATCTTTTGGTTAACCCTGTAAAAACTAATGTAGCAAAAGCGTTCAAACTCAAGATTATTAATAAGTGGCTTATTGTAATATACTGTGTTCATTTTTAAGAGGATAGCATGTATACTCGTAGAGAAATTAAGGTTTTTATAAAAACAGTCCCAAATTTCGCCTAGTTTTTTGCTTATAATTTGCAGAGTTTTTGATATAAAAAAAAGTTCTTTTCAGAAAATATGACAAACAACATTGTACATAATACTCTGCAATCAGAATTAAAAAATAATAAAAATTGGATGAAAAATGAGCAGGTTTACTAAAAAATGTTTCACTGCGCATGCGCGAATGCAATCAAAATATAATATGCATAATGTATTAGCTAAGTATATAGAGCAACTTTTGTTAAAGTCTCAAAATCATAGCTTGAAAATTCTGTAAATTATCGTCGATAGAATAAGCTCGAAATCCGTTGTTCCCAAAAAGAAGCAAAAAGATGAGGAGTTGTATCAAATATCTGTTGATTAGTGCCAAGATAGCGTACACAATATTGCCCGTACTACTATATTTGGATACAACCCCTCATATTTTTGCTTCCTTTTGGGAACAACGGATTTCGAGCTTATTCTATCGACGATAATTTACAGAATTTTCAAGCTATGATTTTGAGACTTTAACAAAAGTTGCTCTATATACTTAGCTAATACATTATGCATATTATATTTTGATTGCATTCGCGCATGCGCAGTGAAACATTTTTTAGTAAACCTGCTCATTTTTCATCCAATCTTTATTATTTTTTAATTCTGATTGCAGAGTATTATGTACAATGTTGTTTGTCATATTTTCTGAAAAGAACTTTTTTTTAATATTAAAAACTCTGCAAATTATAAGCAAAAAACTAGGCGAAATTTGGGACTGTTTTTATAAAAACCTTAATTTCTCTACGAGTATACATGCTGTCCTCATAAAAATGAACACAGTATATTACAATAATCCACTTATTAATAATCTCGAGTTTGAACGCTTTTGCTACATTAGTTTTTACGGGGTTATCCAAAAGATATTCGTTCTTTTTTAATTTGTTGACAGTCCCCTATGGGATTTCGGGAAAAAATCTTCACGGAAATATAGAACTTATACTATCATAAGAGACGGTAGTCTCTTGAGTGACGCAGCGAAAAACCGAAAACCGTAAGCCCAAAACCGAAGATTCCGTCACTCTCATATATACAGCTAGCAGGACATCAAAGGAAAATCGAAACGCCGACATTTAATATCTCAGTAAATATGCGGCATACCGTTTCGATTTTTTCACATTAGTCTTATATCTATGGCCTAACTCTATCCTGAAATTTATAGATTTCTACATGCAGTAGATTTTGAGATCTGGAAACCAATTTTTAAGCGAAAATGGAAAATGTAATGGTGTAATGGGCACAGAGTTGTTATCTCGAAAATGGATCGAACGATTTTTTTAAAATTAATATATTATATTAATCGGTTTTAGATGAAGCGTTTAAGATATTGCGCTAACGTAGGAAAACTCTTGTTTTTTATATAATCCAGTTTCAAAATTGGACTCTTTTCTTATGCTTTTTCTGGTAGACTAACATTAAGGATTTTCGGCCTTTTCACCCTTTTTTATTACTGCGCAGTCAGGCTGTTCATGGGTATCACGGTTACAGTTAAACGTTATAGCATATATATATATCGCTGAAAAACTATTTAGATTCTTTTTTTTTTTTTAATACGAAAACAGTTTTTAATGCAATTTTTAATATGTAATATATATGTATTAAATTAAATTATTGTTTGTATATTTTTCTTTTTTGTTATAATAAAGAATTTCTTATATCAAAATCTTCATTAAGTCGAAAAATATTTAGATTCCTTGATTAAAATATTGAAATATTTTATAATTATACATATACAATTTAATTGTTATTTATATTTAATTTGTGATTTTTTAAAGGAAATAAAAGATTAAGATTTTTTTTATCAATTAATTTGCGTAACAAGGAATCATTCAAAATGAATCAATCATCAGTTTGTTTTCTTCGTGTGCGATGCGATTCGCTGCTATGAACATTTTTTGAAGTGTTGAAAATCAAATTTCACAAATACTTCTAACTTCTATTAACAAATACTTCATGAATATATTTTTAATTTCATGTTGTTTATGTACGATAAAAAACACGTTTGTAAGCTTCTGTTTCATAGTATAAGAATCCAAACATTCAGTGAAATGCGTATATTTGATCAGCTATATAAACAAATGAAGAATACAGTACCTTTTTTTTTTCAATTTCATTTCTTAAATTTGCATTTTAAAAACAGATAATAAAGAAATATGTATTTATCTTCTAATATTTATTTTCCTAAGTCAGAGAAATGCAAAGTTCTACCATTGTTTTTTTTGTTTTTTTTTTTCTAGTGAAAGTTTATTTTCAAATGTTAAATATAGATTTTACTTAATAAATCACGAAATCAGTCGTCAGTTCTCGGGGCAATGGTAGACGTGGCATTGGAAACCTAAAAATCATGAGAGAGGGTAATATCTTTAAACAAATCTTGTAGCAAAGTATTCAGTAGTATCTTGCACCAAATATAAGAAATTGAAAAAAAAAAAAAAAAAGGTACTGTATTCTTCATTTTTGTTTATGTATTGTCAAAGCTATGCATTCTACCGAATGTTTTTATTCTTGAAATAGACTATTTAAACAGAGATAGAAGTTTACCAAACTTTTGTTTCTTTCTTCATACATAAACAACATGGAATTAAAAATATATTTTTGAAGTATTTGTTAATTAAGTTAGAAGTATTTGTGAAATTTGTTTTTGAACCCGTTAAAAAATCTTCACAGCACATGGAAAAATAGAAACGCTATAGAAGGATTTTTTTTTTCTTCAGTTACCCTGCAATTAAAACAATATATATATATATATATATTTTTTTTTTTTTGGGGGGGGGGCTTCAGGAGTGCAAAACGTTCATATTTACTGATTTATTAGTTGTTTGTTTTCTTTTTAAAATTAAAATAATGTTGTTAAATAGCAACATCATGGTGCAGGAAAAAAAAACATTAAAAAAATGTGATGCATCGTTATGTACGAGAGATCAGTTTCAACTGACATTACAAAAATTTATTCACAAACTAAGACAGATAATTAAGAAAAATAGGTTAAATCCTAGAACAAGCGAGACGCTTGGCGTCATCGAATTTAGCGAAGCGATAAATGAGTTTTCTTGTTACCGGTTTATTTCTTACGTTTTTTCCACGCCTTCTGTGCTTGGTTCTAGCATGAGCAGAATGCATGGTTCTGAAAATTGAGCTGGTTTTTGAGGGAATTAGATTTGATTGGTTGGTTGACAGATTAGAATATTCTATAATAGAGTTCTATTGTCTGTGGGTTGGTTTGTTGTGTGTCAGATTTGTTGAATTATGTTTATGAAATGTGTTTTATGTCATAAAGGATAAATCCTGTGAAATATTTAAAAAAAACGAAGGATGAGAAATAACGGTAAGTGCATTTTTGTTGATTTTATATGATAAGATGTATTTTAAGCACTTTAGAGATTGCTGTAAACCGATTTTTGTGCGAACATTACTGACCGCAGCTTGAATGGATTTCATGCATTCTAGGGAGTGCGGAATATAGCAATTTTTGTGCATCCAGGATTTTTTTTTTTCAGTTAATGTACGCGAAGCATACACATATATACATATATATATATAAATTATTAACTGCTGTTTGAATGAATTTCATGCATTCTAGAGATTGCTGAACAGGGAGTTTCATGCATCCAGGATTTTTTTTTTCTGTTATGTACGCAAAGTGTACATATATATGTTACTAACTGGTGCTTGAATGAGTTTCGTGCTTTTGAAAAATCAGAAATCTCTAGATTCTCCCCAATCGTAACCTGTGTTCTTTGTAGCAGAGAATTCACTACTTACACAGTTTCTACGAAAATTTTTTCACGAAGTAAACATTGATTTTATTCCATTTTGTGACAATTTACAAAGTTTTAGCAAGGAGGAAAAAATAGCTAAAAATTATTAAAAATAGAAAAATCTGGAGGAAAAAATTGCTAAATGTTTGTATGTAAAAATTGAAATATCCAGACGAAATATTGCTAAAAGCTTGTAAAAATAAAAAATCGTGAAGAAAAACTTGCTGAAACTTTGTAAATAATTGTAAAACGAAATAAAATTTATGTTAAAATTGTATAATAAAGCTTGCCGTAAGCAGTGTGTAAGTATCTGCTTGCTTAAGCTTAAAAAGCATTCGTTCTGATTGGGTAGAATTTGGAGGTTGCCGATTTTTTGGTTGACGTGCGTAAAAAAAATAGCCAAATCGGATGTTTTGCTTGTTCTAGGATTTTGCCCAATATATTTGATTAATGAATTCATCGATTGATACTTTGGCTTAATTAGGTTTGAATTGGCTTAGTAATTTGAATCTTATCATGATGACGTTTTGATTTTGCGTGTCCCTGTATAAAAAACTCCTCAATGATATTTGCAAGATAAATACACTGTCACAATTAGATTCAAATTGGTTCAGCATTTCAACAGTGATGGTAAGGATTAAAAAAAAATTCATATTTTTTGCTTTTGTGTGTACCTTTTAAACAAACTGTAAGAGCTAAATGCTTGATTAGCTAACTCATTGATGATGCGGCTAAGTTTAGGGATTCACCCTCAGTTAGCCATCTTGTTTTTAAATCAAAACATTTTAACTTTTATTATTAAATATAAATCAATCAGTCAGTAAAATTAAATAACATGCTTATAATAAGTAAATATGAATGAAAATTATTTTGGAAATGAGAAACAAAACAAATATGTTTTGAAGTATAGATAAATGCTTCAGTGATTAATTTGTAATCACTTCAGCATTTTATCTATATTTTAATTATAATTAGTGATCTTCTGTGATTATGTAACATTTCAGCGATGCTGGATTGAATCCCTGAAGCATTTTATCTATTTCGAAAAACCGAAGTCAGAGAAATGCAAGTTTTGTGCATCCAGGATTTTTTTTTTCAGTTAATGTACGCGAAGCGTACTCACACACACACACACATATATATATATATATATATATATATATATATCAATTATTAACCGCTGTTTGGATGAATTTCATGCATTCTAGAGATTGCTGCACAGGGAGTTTCATGCATCCAGGATTTTTTTTTCTGTTAATGTACGCAAAGAGTACATATACATGTTACTAACTGGTGCTTGAATGAGTTTCGTGCATTTGAAAAATCAGAATTCTCTAGATTCTCCCCAATCATAACCTGTGTTCTTTGTAGCAGAGAATTCACTACTTACACAGTTTCTATGAAAATTTTTTCACGAAGTAAACATTGATTTTATTCCGTTTTATGACAATGTACAAAGTTTTAGCAAGGAGGAAAAAATAGCTAAAAATTATTAAAAATAGAAAAATCTGGAGGAAAAAATTGCTAAATGCTTGTATGTAAAAATTGAAATATCCAGACGAAATATTGCTAAAAGTTTGTAAAAATAGAAAATCGTGAAGAAAAACTTGCTGAAACTTTGTAAATAATTGTAAAACGAAATAAAATTTGTTTATTTTGTGAAAAAGCTTGCCGTAAGCAGTGTGTAAGTATCTGCTTGCTTAAGCTTAAAAAGCATGCGTTCTGATTGGGTAGAATTTGGAAGTTGCCGTTTTTTTGGTTGACGTGCGTAAAAAAAATAGCCAAATCTGATGTTTTGCTTGTTCTAGGATTTTGCCCAACATATTTGATTAATGAATTCATCGATTGATACTTTGGCATAATTAGGTTTGAATTGGCTTAGTAATTTGAATGTTATCATGATGATGTTTTGATTTTGCGTGTCCCTGTATAAAAAACTCCTCAATGATATTTGAAAGATAAATACACTGTCACAATTAGATTCTAATTGGTTCAGGATTTCAACAGTGATGGTAAGGATTAAAAAAAATTCATATTTTTTGCTTTTGTGTGCACCTTTTAAACAAACTGTAAGAGCTAAATGCTTGATTAGCTAACTCATTGATGATGCGGCTAAGTTTTGGGATTCACCCTCAGTTAGCCATCTTGTTTTTAAATCAAAACATTTTAACTTTTATTATTAAATATAAATCAATCAGTCAGTAAAATTAAATAACATGCTTATAATAAGTAAATATGAATGAAAATTATTTTGGAAATGAGAAACAAAACAAATATGTTTTGAAGTATAGATAAATGCTTCAGTGATTAATTTGTAATCACTTCAGCATTTTATCTATATTTTAATTATAATTAGTGATCTTCTGTGATTATGTAACATTTCAGCGATGCTGGATTGAATCCCTGAAGCATTTTATCTATTTCGAAAAACCGAAGTCAGAGAAATGCAAGTTTTGTGCATCCAGGATTTTTTTTTTCAGTTAATGTACGCGAAGCGTACTCACACACACACACACATATATATATATATATATATATATATATATATCAATTATTAACCGCTGTTTGGATGAATTTCATGCATTCTAGAGATTGCTGCACAGGGAGTTTCATGCATCCAGGATTTTTTTTTTCTGTTAATGTACGCAAAGAGTACATATACATGTTACTAACTGGTGCTTGAATGAGTTTCGTGCATTTGAAAAATCAGAATTCTCTAGATTCTCCCCAATCATAACCTGTGTTCTTTGTAGCAGAGAATTCACTACTTACACAGTTTCTATGAAAATTTTTTCACGAAGTAAACATTGATTTTATTCCGTTTTATGACAATGTACAAAGTTTTAGCAAGGAGGAAAAAATAGCTAAAAATTATTAAAAATAGAAAAATCTGGAGGAAAAAATTGCTAAATGCTTGTATGTAAAAATTGAAATATCCAGACGAAATATTGCTAAAAGTTTGTAAAAATAGAAAATCGTGAAGAAAAACTTGCTGAAACTTTGTAAATAATTGTAAAACGAAATAAAATTTGTTTATTTTGTGAAAAAGCTTGCCGTAAGCAGTGTGTAAGTATCTGCTTGCTTAAGCTTAAAAAGCATGCGTTCTGATTGGGTAGAATTTGGAAGTTGCCGTTTTTTTGGTTGACGTGCGTAAAAAAAATAGCCAAATCTGATGTTTTGCTTGTTCTAGGATTTTGCCCAACATATTTGATTAATGAATTCATCGATTGATACTTTGGCATAATTAGGTTTGAATTGGCTTAGTAATTTGAATGTTATCATGATGATGTTTTGATTTTGCGTGTCCCTGTATAAAAAACTCCTCAATGATATTTGCAAGATAAATACACTGTCACAATTAGATTCTAATTGGTTCAGGATTTCAACAGTGATGGTAAGGATTAAAAAAAATTCATATTTTTTGCTTTTGTGTGCACCTTTTAAACAAACTGTAAGAGCTAAATGCTTGATTAGCTAACTCATTGATGATGCGGCTAAGTTTTGGGATTCACCCTCAGTTAGCCATCTTGTTTTTAAATCAAAACATTTTAACTTTTATTATTAAATATAAATCAATCAGTCAGTAAAATTAAAAATCACAAAATTCGTCAAATGATCTCGGGAGAAAAATAGTGAAATTTGTCTAACAATCGCGGAACAGAATTGCAAAATTCGTCGAATGGCAGTGGAAAAAAAGTGCACAATTTGTTCGTTTATGGAAAAAGTCGTGAAATTCATTAATCGATAGTCGATAAATCACGAAATTCATCAATCGATAGCAGAAAAATCACAAAATTCATTGATAGTGGAAAAATCACAAAATTTATCAACTGGTTTCAGGAGAAAAAAATTTCGAATATCGTCGAATGGCTTCGAGAAGGAAAAAAAAATCACAATCCGTCAAATAATTTCTTTGAAAAAATCGTGAAATTCGCCAAATGGTTTTGAAATTTGTCGAGCGACAGTGGGGAAAAAATCTTTTTCCATTGAATCATCGCAATTGGAACTATTAAGTTTGACCAGTGGTGGCAGTAAAGTCAGTCGGCAAATTTTCAGTATTACTCGCCGATTGGCGAATGGCAATTTTGTCCTATATTTTTATGCACTTTATCGATGAAATTCATGATTTTTTACACGCCTGATCGATGAAATTCAAGATTTTTACGCACCCAATTGATGACTTTCTTGATTTTTATGCATCCGTTTGTCGAAATTAATGATTTTTACATGCCTGATAAACAAAATTCATGATTTTTATGCATGTGTTCAACAAAATTTATGATTTCCCTTCTCCCGATCCACAAAATTCATGTTTTTACTGTGCCTGATTGACAAAATTCATGATTTTCAACTGATATGCTTTCCATCGGCCAATTAATGAAATTCACAATTTTTCTTCTCTAGACAATGGCGAAATTCGCAAATTATTATTTTTTTTTACCGTTCGTTGAAATTTACAATTTTTTCACAAACATTCGATGGAATTCTTGATTTTTCCAAGCCCAGTTGTCGAAATTTGCGATTTTCCATGCCTATCGACAAAATTCATAATTCTGCAGAACCGATAGACAAAATTCATAATGTTTTCCTATGATCTATGGACAATTTGCAAATTTTTCCTGCAACTGTTCGTTGAAATTCTCGATCTTTCCACGCCATTCGAGGAAATTCGCTGCTCGATCCATGAAATTCACGATTTTAAGTGCCTTATCGACAAAATTCGCAGGTTTTTTCAATTGATTTACAAAATTCAAGATTTTTTTTTTTTTTTGAGTGATTGACGAAATTTACAACTCCGGAATTACTGATTTTGGCATCTCTGGTTTCTGTTGACCGATTATTGAAATTTGCGTTTTTTTTTCTAGCGACAAAATGGCGAAATTTGTGATTTTTCCATGCCCATTTGACAAAATTCGCATCCAGTCGATGCAATTCATGATTTTATGCGCCTGATCGATGAAATTCATATTTTCCTACGATTTATGGACAAAATTTGCAAATTTTTCTCACGAATTATTAAGGAAATTCGAAATTTTTGGATAGGTTGGCATGTATGGTCTCTGCGGGCTACCAGTTATCCATCACGGGCCACAGGTTGTGCATTCCTAATCATGATGCAGTTTGGCTCATTCGACTCGACATCGATAGAACTTACTGATTTTAGTTTCACCACCAGGGGCAGTTATGTTCATATAGAACAGAGAGCGCCCCTGGCAGTGGAAGGGGAAATTAATGGATTTTGGAGCTAACTCAAGTTCTATGGGTCCCATCACAACATGGTTTGATTCATTCAACTTGTTTCAAGTTTGACCACCAGGGGGCGCATTCCCATCTTAGGTTCTATGGCCCCGATCATGACAAGGTATGGCTCACTCAACTCGAAATCGACAGCCTCAAAAATTTCAGCTGTTTGTATAGAACAGAGTGCGCCCCCTGGTGGTGGAACATGGAACTAACAGATTTTGCAGCTAACTTGAGTTCTATGGGTCCCATCACAATGCAGTTTGATTCATTTGGCTCGACATCGACAGGATACATCGATTTTAGTTCAAGTTTCACCACCAGGGGCGCTATCCTATCTCGTGTTCTATGGGCCCAATTACGGTGAGGTATGGCTCATTCGATTCGAAATCGACAGCCTGAAAGATTTCAGCTATGTTTGTATAGAACAGAGTGCGCTCCCTGGTGGTGGAATATGGAACTAACGGATTTTGCATCTAACTCGAGTTCTATGGGTTCCATCACAATGCAGTTTGATTCGTTCGACTCGACATCGGCAGGATATATCGATTTTAGTTACAAGTTTCACCACCAGAGTGCGCTTTCCTATCTTGTGTTCTATGTGCCCCATCACGACGAGGTATGGCTCATTCGACTCGAAATCGACAGCCTCAAAGATTTCAGCTATGTTTGTATGGAACAGAGTCCGCCCCCTGGTGGTGGAAGATGGAACTAACGGATTTTGCAGCTATCTCGAGTTCTATGGGTCCCATCACAATGCAGTGTGATTCATTCGACTCGACATCGACAGGATATATCGATTTTAGTTCCAAGTTTCACCACCAGGGGCCACTTTCCTATCGGGTTCTATGGGACCGATCACGACGACGTATGGCTCATTTGACTCGGAATCGACGGCCCGAAAATTTTCAGCTATGTTTGTATAGAAAAGGTTGCGTCCTTTGGCGGAGGAAGATGGAACAAACGGGTTTTGCCATGCATTTTCATCCTTCTAATTGTGTTACTCTCTCGCTGTATAATTTAAAAGTTGAGTCTTGGATTCCTCTCCCTGGGCCACCACCCTCATATTTTATTGGGGTCCAAGGGGTCTTTTTTAGCATTTCTTTAAAATTTTATTTTAATGATTAATTTATACCCTATGCTTAATTTCGACTAATTGACATTCTCATCAATAACCTTAAAAAAGTAATGATATCAGTACAAAAACCCTTAACGGGTTAAAAGTTGTGACGCAGCACTTTCTTTTGGCTTTATGAATTTTAAATATGGGTCTTAAAAGCAATGATATCAAATTTAAGTGACGCTATGTTAATAATTATTTTTTTAAATCATAATTTTCTTTTTAGTTTTATTTATATTCACAGGTGCAATTATTATCTTAATATGAAAAAATATATAAAATTTATTCGCGGATGCTTTTTCATTCACATCTCTCATGAATTCAAAATATGGGTTTTAAAAGAAATGATATCAAAATTTGAGTGACACCTTGACGTTAATTTAATAGGACTCTTTTAAAATTCAATTTAAATTATGTTTGGTTTGTCTTCTAAAGTATATTTACACATACAAACAATACTTTTAATTTTTCAATACACTTTTAAATATATTACTTTCACTGAGCCTATATTATGTATTGAAATGTATTTATTTCAATAAATTGATTTATCTTCTGTGCCACGCTATCCAAAATCATAAGTAAAATTTATGTAAATGATTATTTTGCGTCATAGTATCCAAACAAAGGGAAATGTATTCAAGTGGATAATATGACGCAAAATAATCATTTACATAAATTTTACTTATGATTTTGGATAGCGTGGCACAGAAGATAAATCAATTTATTGAAATAAATACATTTCAATACATAATATAGGCTCAGTGAAAGTAATACATTTAAAAGTGTATTGAAAAATTAAAAGTATTGTTTGTATGTGTAAATATACTTTAGAAGACAAACCAAACATAATTTAAATTGAATTTTAAAAGAGTCCTATTAAATTAACGTCAAGGTGTCACTCAAATTTTGATATCATTTCTTTTAAAACCCATATTTTGAATTCATGAGAGATGTGAATGAAAAAGCATCCGCGAATAAATTTTATATATTTTTTCATATTAAGATAATAATTGCACCTGTGAATATAAATAAAACTAAAAAGAAAATTATGATTTAAAAAAATAATTATTAACATAGCGTCACTTAAATTTGATATCATTGCTTTTAAGACCCATATTTAAAATTCATAAAGCCAAAAGAAAGTGCTGCGTCACAACTTTTAACCCGTTAAGGGTTTTTGTACTGATACTGTTTACACACCTGCAGTTTCAGGTTAATTCCTCATGTATTTTTTCTAGATATTGCTCTTTTCCCCATTTTTCATGAGTATTCGTATTATTTTGTCACCCATCTGTACATATTACAATTTGCTTTGAAACATTTTAAATAAAATTTATTCAATTTACACGAACTTCCATTAATATAAAGTACTTTGTGACAATCTTGAGGCACAGACTTGAATTTGAGACAATCAAGATTTATAGTTTATTTTAAGTTTATTTGTGTATTACAACAATTCTGTATGCTAATTATGTTGCTTTCTCTATTATCCCTCTATTCTAAAAAAAAGGGTAACTAACGCTGTGGCTGCCGTAAATTATTTTTTGTGACCGCAGGTCTTTCTCGGCTTATATAAAGAAAACTATTGCATATAAATATGAAAATTGATAGTTCCATAGAGAAATGTTCGATAAACAGTTTTTAAATCGGAGAATTACTTTAAGTATTATTCAAAGTTGAAGTCGGTCAAAATAGTTCCGTTAAAAATATTTTATAGGATCAAAAACTATATGCTCGGCAATTTAACCATCTTTTGCAGACACACTTGATGAGCGTGCGGTGTGCAGTGTGCAATCATTTTTTTAATTTGACTAATTTTTTGAGGGTTTTCTTTTTAAATTTTCTATTTAAAATTACCTTATCTTAATAGAGATTTATTTCATATTTCGAAAAAGTCTTTTTTACCTATTGTTGCCAAATTTTAAAAAAGCGTAAGTAATATTTCCTTTCAATTAAAAAATATAATTGTACGTGCATATTAAAAAGAGTAAGAAAACTTTGGTGAAAATTACGTCATATTTAAAACGGTACATTTAAAAGTCTTATTTAAAACATTTTTCTTATAGCGTCATTATGAAATTCCGGGAGGCGCGACATTGTCTACTTAACCATTTCATAAAAGCTGATTTACAAATGTTTAATTTACCTTTTTTTTTTTTTCAATCACGGAAATAGTCGTTAACTGTCGCAACAGCAGTTGATTCGGCCTTAAGAACTGAAAAATACCTCAGTCAAAGGGAAATGAATGGCAATCCAATTACAGAAGTTCACCACTAGTCGTTTAATTATAATTCAATCTTCCGTAATCTTTTTATACACAGAAAATTAGCGCGTTTTTAAAGCATGCGGTGTCTGAACGACGATTGGCGAGCGTAACTCGTAGGCGAGCCACTTGGTTATGTAAACTATTAAAAGATTAAACAATCGAATTTCAACTTATTAATACACTTCTTGACAATTGTTAAAGAACAGAAAAACTTTTCGTCATAACTAATTATAGGTATCGTTTGAAGAAATAAAACTTAGAATATATTTAATAGAGGTCCGTATGTATCTTTATTATGCAAAAGGATACAGATATTATCACATTGCAAAGTAAGATGCGCAAAAGAACAAAATTTGCTTCTTACAGCATTTCTCAACAGTTACAAAAAAAGGTTGTTCTGCAAAAATAATAATAATAATAATAATAATAATAATAAAAATAACAAAAAAGAGTCGGTAAGTATGGGGCATGACCTCCTCCGTCACTGACGCACATTTTGCATCGTTTGTGATTCACGGGGGAATTCTGTCTCATTTGTTTCACCGAGTGATTTTTAATTCCTGCATGGTTAAAGGAGAGTTCTGTCTTTAAGAAATACATCTACCAAGGGCATCGCAGGCGTACTGTATAAGATTTATGTCAAGTAAATTAGCAGAGTAAGCAAGGCATGTCAGCATGTCATACGCTCAATATTGTCTCCTGTTAGTGTGAGGGACACTGCAACTGTCTTATGTGAGTGGACATTTTTATTCATGAACAAAAATTTTGGACTAACTGCACCACGGAAAGATGCCTATAACCCTGGAGAAGGCCTGTACAATACCATTGCGATGTCAGTTTAACTTTTTCAAATATGTGAAGCAGATTTCTGTCATTATGCCTGATACTCGCTCGGACAATCACTCTTTGGTCATAGTTATCAGTTTCTTGGACATTCTGGTGATGAAAATTAATTCCCCTTTTTTTCCACAATAGCTGGTGCCCAAAATTACTGTTTATGGTGTAGCGGGATTCATTAGAGAACATAATTCTGGACCACTGTTTCTGACCCAAACGAATATGCTCCTTAAACCAAAGTAAACTTTCCTATCATGATGTGCTCATAGAAGAATGCATGTAACAAGCTACCGTGCATCTAGGCCAACATTATTGAATCACTGAGAAATGGTTGTCGCAGCTAACCAAGTACCAGTAGCGTCATCAAAGTCTAAGGTTACCTGACCTGGAGTAACATTTATGTTCCTCTTGACCACTAGGCTAACATATCGATGTTCTTGAGGTGTGACGGAATATTTTCTTCGGGAACTTTCACAGCCAGAGGTCTTTTTAAACCACAATATTACATTCTTCGATACGTCTCTTGCTTTGGTAACTTACGTGACACTACCTTGAGCCATCCAACTGCTCAACCATGATCGTATACAACCAAATGATGTCTTACACATATTTAACAATCAATACAAGGAAATTTACAACAAGGAAAATAATAAGGAAATTTACAGACATATCTTCAGAAACCGACAGTGTAACTTCCCCCTCAAATGTTACTGTTTGCAGGTATAAAGAAGGAAACCACGTGGATGCACTGTCTATAATACAGACAAGAGATCTTGCCATACAACGTTCTCTACCGTTTTTTTTTCCTGCGTTTGCGCGGCTTAATGAAACACAGTTTTACATAAATTTGTTGTTCCTTAACATTTGTCAAACAGTGTACAATTTTTTTAGTAGGAATTTATGTACCTCTAACTTGCTTGATAACACATTTATCCGTTTTCATTTGCGTAGTTTCTTTTCTTTTTCTTTCTTTTCTTTTCTTTTTTTTTTTTTTTTTTTTCATTTCAGAATTCATTTTGCAGTAATACGAAATATAATTTTTTTTCCGTAGATTTTTTTTAACTTTTCCAGATCAATTTTGCCTTTTGGCTAGCAAAAAAAAAAAAAAAGAAAGAAAGAAAAGAAAGAAAGAGAGAAAGAAAAAAAGAAAGAAAGAAAAGAAAAAATCCGGTTCGCTCATTATGTGCATTGCTCATTCACCAAAATTTACCCCGCACTAATCGTGGGAGTGTCTGAAAAAAATTACCTCTCTAATTGAATATCGAATTAACTGAATCGCAAAAATCGAAAGGAAACCTGTGCATTTTTTGCCTATTCGCTGATGTAAAAATTTAAATTATGTAGCTTTTTAAGTTATTTAGCATCTACATAAGTTCTATATGTAAAAATTGTTTTTAATGTCTGTAAATGAGTACCATTAAGTAAAGATATGTGTTTAAATTATGTGTTATTTAAATATTCTGTATAAGAGATAAAAACATGCAACCTTTTTTCCCGTCCAAATCTGAATTCCAAATTAATGACTGACAAAAAAAAGTCAGTAAAGAAAGAAATAGAAGACTTTGTTGATAATAAAATAAAATGAAGGCCTAACAGCAAAATAGAGCAAAGTTAAAACCCCTTCCAACAACCAGCTAAAATTAAATTAAATGTGATTGAAATAATGGATGAATTAATGTGAGAAAAGAAAGGATCATCAATATTATAAAGCAAAACTTGTCCGTGATTGACACTGACGTCATATCGACTGTGGTAATCACTTCGGCAAACAATTTCTTGAATCACAAAGTTTTTAACTTTTAAACATTGTGCAATTTCAATTTTTTCACCATCAGAAAAAAAAAATGTACTTTCATATGGAACTTTTTTAAAACTGTATCTCACTTCACTGATTTTTTATAGGTTATTAAAATAATTTTCGAGCATAATTTTTTTTTTTAAATCTATATCAAATATGAACATGCAACCCTTACGAAAGATTAATACGTTTTCACTTAAAATAATGTAAATAATTTAGCAATTGCATGTTTCCGTGTAATATTCCGTAACTAAATTGCCAAACGAAATTAAACCTTCGCAAATAAATAAATAAATGAAGAATTTATCAGATCTGTAATCGACCTACGCATTTAAGCACTGAAATAATCAAAATCACAAAAGTTGCTATAAATAGTTAAATGTTTCGTGACTGATCGCTGGCATGCGGCTATTAAATACCAAAAATTCTTTTTGGTGTAGTTGGTGGTCAATCTAAGAAAATATACAAAATGTAAAAAATATATTAGTGTTTTCAATTAAAAAGGATTTGCACCTACTTTCTCTACACCGGACAATATATAGGTCATGTTTAACCTGGGTAGTCCGGCTTGAATCACCTGGTTTTTATTAATACGGCATTGGGAAACCTTTAACATGTAGTATGTCCTATATTTGTCTAGGACAGGGATTTTCAAACCTTTTACTATTGTGGTTTCTCTCAGATACCGAAATTTCCTAGTACTTCCCTTATGGAGAGTGAATTAAATTAATATGACACTATGGTGAAAAGCTGAAATATAATTTATTTTTTTATCTTTTGTTGAACTGTTGATATATCTAAAAACATTACATGGTACAAAACATATAGTCAAAACTGGTGGTAAAAAAAAAATGTAGTCAATTACAACTACAGCTACTTTATCGAAAATGTAGTAAACTCCAACTCCAACTACTTGTTTTAAAAAGTAACGACTACAAACTACTTTTCAGAAGTAGGCACTAACTACTTCGCTACTTTCGTATTTTGTCAACGTGTTCAATCCAATCTTACAGTCGAAATCGATGACACGAATTAAATACAGCAGCTCTTCTTTATAATCACATCTGCCGGGATACAATTAAATAAGTGCGGGCATTAAGAAATTAGGAAAGATAACATACAAAATATGTTTTGCGATTGCCTCCAAAATGTTAATTTAGACACATACTACAAAATTTTCTTAGCGAAATTGAGATATATGTAATACAATCAAAGTTTATATATAGTCACATAAAAAATACATAACTAACAGCTTATTTATATTTTCGGAAGACATGAAAATAGAGCTATATATCTGAACGAGCGATATAACATGGCGCTACTGTTATAAATGTCGATAATAACATGTTAATGGAATAATATGTTAGTGGGGAAATAACGTCAATGAAAAAAATCTATTACGTCATATGATGTGTTGCTAAACACTGCAGCAAAGATTTGTCAGTAACGTTCGCCAATTGTTACGCAAAGCACATTTCACATAAAAGAAGCAAGCTATGATTATTTGAAGAATAGCACATATTTATTCCAGTAGCGATAAAAGAAGCGTCAGTGCTCGCTATAAACTATTTATTTTTTACATCGCGCTACTCGTTTCATTACATTTTCAAAATATAGCAAGTTACTCTACAAATTGCCAGAAAAGGTAGCAACTACAATAGTTTCGCTATACTTAATAGCGCGCTACTTCTGACCACTGGTCAAACCTCAAGATCTCGAATATCAGAAGAAAAGAGAAATTTTCAGATAAGTTCAGAATAGATGAGATAGAGAGCTTACGAGAAAGAAAGAAAGAAAGAATGAACTCCTAAATGTTGAACTGGTCTAAAACATTTCTTACAAAAGAAATTCTTTGCCAATGAAAGAAGATCAAAGAGCACTTTTTGCAGAAATAATAATTCAGTTCAAAGCGATCTCAGAAGCGCCTCCTCCTGGGAGACATTAGTGCATCACGTCTCACACTTCGAAAACCTCTGGTCTAGAAATTGAATTAATTGTGGATGATGGCTGACGCTATGTACAGTTTAATTTGAAAAAAGAATGGAAAAACTTTAAGAGGTGGTATGGAACACTACAAGAATCAAATTTTGTACAGGAAACAAGGACTGAAATTTACTTATTGAACCTAAAATACAATGTTTCTCACTCACGAATTTCCGTTAATAGCATTAGTAAAGATGTTGTCGCGAAAATCTTACAACACATACCTTGCTTTGTCTGAAATATAAGATGACACTACGAGGAGTGTTTGAAATGGCCACCACCCACACTCTTATTCAACGTCTAAACAACATTGAATAAGAAATATTATACATCGGAATGTATCAAAAGGTTCGGTGAATGGGTCATTATTTAAACAACTTGGGACAGGAACACACACGTGGGCATGTGCATTGAGAAACATGGGAAAAAGCGCCTCCTGTCGTCGAAATCATCTTGTTCAAGCAGAATTGCCCACTGGCAGCAATCGAATGTATTCAGTGTGACACGTCGTGTCAAATGCAATGGAGAGACACATAAACATCAAGTTTTGTTACAAATTGCAGAAAACAGCAACGGAGATACGTGCAATTTTGATGCAAGCATACGGCTCAGAAGCAATGAGTAAAAAATGTGTTTATGACTGGTTTAAACGCTTTCTCGATGAAAAAAAAACTGCTGATGATGAGCCGCGTTCGGATCAACCATCAACAAGCACAACTTCCAAAACATCGAATGAGTGCGAAAGACTTTTTGATAGACCCGTATTTTTGATTCAATACGTGGATTGCGATGCTGGTTTTCCATACAAAAAGTATTTCTTGTAGTGTGTCCTACCATCTCTTAAAATTTGTCCAATATTTTTTTAATCATCCTGTATTATACCATTCCTCAACGGCGGCATTTTGTAAAAGTTCCCGTTGAGATGTCAGGTGCAGGATATCGCTTATTCTACAATAGCTCAATAGTATTTAGTAGAGGGAAATGTGAGGGACAAAGTTTGAAATTATCGTAATTTCCTTCGGGAAGCAATGCATGATTATTGCATGGGCGCAATTACTGTAATTCATAGCAGTGTTGCCATATTTAGAGGATTTTTATTTAGAAATTCTGAATTCTCACCCGAAAGAGTTTAAATACTCATTTTTGCTTTATATAATGATAGATATTCTGTGAATATAAAAAATTATTATTATTAAAAATTTTCTGCGTGAATTCGAATTTTCTGAATAAAAAATCTGCAAGATTTGGTAATATTGATTGATAGTATCGGTCCATTGTTGGCTGTGCATTTTCCTGTCGCGTAAAATACACTAGTAGCAAATATTAACTGTGTACTGGAAATATTTGCATTGAAATGCCAATATTGCAGAACTATTGGCAATTAATTGGCGAAATATTTCTTGTCAATATTGGTAACATATAAATACTCTAATGATGGGGAAATATTTCATGTCACTTTGCCAATGCAAACAACATTGTCTCAATATTAGAACAAATCTTTACTTAACAACAAAGGAGAATTTGAAAGGCCCTAATGAATTTTATTTAAAAATATAAATCACGAGTGGGGAGATTTTTATTTTGTAGACTAGCTTACCCGCCCGGCGTTGCCCGTGCCAACAACCTTAAATGTACCTGAAATCAGTGTTGAACATTTTTTTATTTTTAAACAAATCTGATGTTGGGGGCCGCACTACCTTAGACAGCAAACACTAGGCGTGCCATACACACTCCCATATATTACTGCAAGTCGAGTCAAAAGAGCCATACCCCTTCATGATCCAGCCCATAGAACTAGATACAGGAAAGCACCCTGGTGCTGAAAATCCCAACTAAAATCAGTCAGCTCTATCGATGTCAAGTGGAAAGAGCCATACCCCATTGTGATCCAGCCCATAGAAGCAGAGATAGGAAAGCACCCTGGTGCTGAAAATCCGAACTAAAATCAGTCAGCTCTATCGATGTCAAGTGGAAAGAGCCATACCCCATTGTGATCCAGCTCATAGAAACAGAGATAGGAAAGCACCCCTTGGTGGTAAAAATTCAGAACTAAAATAGGTAAGCTCTATTGATGTTGTGTCGAATGAGCCAAACCGTGTCGTGATGTGACCTATAGAACTCGAGTTAGCTGCAAAATCCTTTAGTTACACCTTGCACCACCAGGGGGCACAATATGCTCTATACGAACATAACTGAAATCATTAAGGTTATCGATGTCGAGTCGAATGAGGCATACCCCGTCATGATCCAGCCCATAGAACCAGAGATACGAAAGCGCCCCTTGGTGGTGAAACTCGGAACTAAAATCGGTAAGCTCTATTGATGTCGAGTAGAATGAGCCAAACCGTGTCGTGATGTGACCCATAGAACCCGAGTTAGCTGCAAAATCGTTTAGTTACACATTTCCACCGCCAGGGGGCACAATATGTTCTATACGAACATAACTGAAATCATTAAGGTTATCGATGTCGAGTCGAATGAGGCATACCCCGTCATGATCCAGCCCATAGAACCAGAGATACGAAAGCGCCCCCTGTGGTGAAAATCCAAACTAAAATCAGTAAGCTCTATTGATGTCGAGTGGAAAGAGCCTTACCCGTCGTGATCCAGCCCATAGAAACAGAGATAGCAAAGCACCCCCTGGGGTGAGAGGAAGTTGATGTAGTATAAATGCGATATTTAATAAAAAGTCGTTCCCCCCCCACCCCCTTTATCTCGCCATTTTCGCTAATTATTACAAATATACAAATGTTTCTCAATTACATCTAATGTTCCGATCCGATAATGGGGTTTCCCTATCTACCTATCCTAATCCGCTTTTTCCTATCATAATAGAAAAAAGCATATTTTATCAAAGAATCGCTGGCAAACGCCAATTTTGTCAAAGGCTCGCGAGAAAAACACGAATTTCATCAAATAATCGCAGAAAAAACACGAATTTCGTTAAAGGATCACAAAAAAAGGCAAATTTCGTCAAATGATTGCAGGAAAAACTTGAATTTCATCAAAGGATCGCAGAAAAAATACGAAATTCGTCAAAGGATTGTGGAAAAAATGCTGATTTAGTGAAAGGTTCGCAGGAAAAACTTTCGTGAAAGGGTCGCGGAAAAAATGCAACTGTCTTTATTAAAAACAGCACACACACAAACCTCTATACAAACAAACCTATTCTGTCTTTCTGCCTGAGGAAAGCACCGTAATTATAACACCTAGGCCTGATTTTTTAATTTCAATTTAGATTTTTTTTAAATTAAAACATGCATACGGAATTCTGGATTCGAGGCTATTCCATGCTCTCCGCCAATCCACAGCAACAGAGCAGACAGCCAATGAGAGCAGGTGTGAATATGGGATGATCCAGGATCCAGCGACGGCAGTTCATGTTCACAGCTGAAAGCGGCTAGCCACAGATTTCATTGTTTTGTTTATGTTTGAGTTTTATTTTAAAGAAAAGGTATATATTTTTGGCTAATTGAGGTTCACATAAGTTAGTTTCATTTGTATTCATTCTTTGTATGCTTAGTTTCCCCCATATATTATGTGTTTGGTAAGAATATATTTTGCACTTTACTGAATGTTTTCATAGCGCTAGACATATCAGCTCATGTTCTTAAATGAAACAAACTGTTTTCAATAACAAATCTTAATGAATCAAATTAATCTTACACTTTACTATAAAATGTACAGTTCTACAATTTATCGCATATTACAACGTTCTTGGGAACTAAAAATGTAGTCCAATAACAGTAACAGAAAGAAAAATTGTAAATAACAATAAATAAATAATCATAAATTTCACATCATTGAATTAACAAACTCATATATAAAATACAACTTTAAACTGATATGCCTCATCAACTGTTGTCGAAATCAATATAATGTAAATAATTCTTAAACATTATGAGTTTGCTAAGAAATTAAAACATTCAGTGCAGTGTAGGATGTATTTTTTCCTCAAAACAATTTAATTTGTAAATATGAAGTAAAAAAAAATCACCGTTTTCTCACATATTATGAGTTTTATCAGCAAGTTAAAACATTAAGTAAATATGAATGGTTTGCAGAGCTGTTTCTATCAAAAATTCAATAACATCGCCCAAAAACCCTCAACAAAAATAATAATAAAGAGTGCGATAACAACATAAATTTTATACCACATTGCATAACCGTTCTTGGGCGATTCTTATAAAACTCAAAATTTGACACAAAATGGTGATTTTTTTACAACGTGCTTACAAATTAAAATGGTTTATAATTATTTTTAAAAAAACTCGGCCAGAAATAACATTGATTTTACATTTTTAAAGACTTAATCTTTTTAATTATTTTGAAACAGCTCCGCAAATCATTCATATTTATTTATTGTTTTACTTTCTGATGAAACTCATTATGTGACAAAACAGTGGTTTTTTTTTTTTTTTTTTTTTTTTTACCTCATACTTACAATACTCAAAACAATTTAATTTTTATATATGAAGTAAAAAAAAATCACCGTTTTCTCACATATTATGAGTTTTATCAGCAAGTTAAACAATAAGTAAATATGAATGATTTGCGGAGCTGTTTCTATCACTAATTCAATAACATCACCCAAAAACCCTCAACAAAAATAATTATAAAGAGTGCGATGACAACATAAATTTTATATCACATTGCATGTCCGTTCTTGGGCGATTCTTATAAAACACAAAATTTGTCACTAAATGGTGATTTTTTTACAACATGTTTACAAATTAAAATGGTTTATAATTATTTTTTAAAAAAACTCGGCCAGAAATAACATTGATTTTACATTTTTAAAGACTTATTCTTTATAATTATTTTGAAACAGCTCCACAAATCATTCATATTTATTTATTGTTTTACTTTCTGATGAAACTCATTATGTGAGAAAACGGTGACTTTTTTTTTTTTTACCTGATACTTACAAATCAAATTGTTTTGATGAAAAAATACAATCTACACTTCACTGAATGTTTCCAATTCTTAAACAAAATCATAATATTTAAGAAATATTTACATTACATTGATTTCGACAACAGTTGATGAGGCACATCAGTTTAATGTTATATCTTATATATATGAGTTTGTTAATTTACAATCTTTCTGTTAAGAGTTTTTTACTACATTTTTAGTTCCCGAGAACGTTGTAACATGCGATAAATTGTAGAACTGTACATTTTATAGTAAAGTGTAAGATTAATTTAATTCATTAAGATTTGTTATTGAAAACAGTTTGTTTCATTTCAGAACATGAGCAGATATATGAACGCTATGAAACCATTCAGTAAAATGCAAGTTATATTCTTACCTAAAACATAATATATGGGGGCAACTAAACATACAAAGAATGAATACAATAAAAACTAACCTACTTTAATCTCAATCAGTCAAAAATATATTCCTTTTCTTTAAAATAAATCTAAAAAATAAACAAAACAATGGAATTTGTAGCTAAACAGCCGCGTAAGCTGTCGTCGCTAAGGCCTGGATCATGACATAATCACACCTGCTCTCATTGGCTGGCTACTTCGTTGCCACGGATGGCGTTGCCGAGGCTATTTCATGGGAGGAGCTGGAAATAGCCTCGAACCCAAAATTCCATATACACGTTTTAATTTTTAAAAAATCTAAATTAAAATTTAAAAATCTAGCGGCGAGGTATACTTTCCGGTGATAGTATCTACACATGACAAAAATTTTAGAATCCTAGGTGTTATAATTACGGTGAAATCCTCGGGCAGGCAGACAGACACTTACTCTTTTATAGAGATAGAGATTAATAGGTTTTATATAAAGACGCATATTTTTCGAATATCCACCACGATACAACGCAAAACTTTAATTTTAAAGATCGCACTTAAGGGGACAACAACATTTCTGCAATACCATGAAAAATAGCTGATATTGAAGTACCTTATTCTCGAAAAACTACTGAACAGATTTCAGGTTTTTTTTACTTTTTAGCTTTATAATTAACTATATTTCGATAGTTCTGATCCCTGGTAATTACTTTTTAATAACGTTATTTATAAAAAAGAATGAAAGAAAAAATAAACTAAAGTTTATAGAGGTGTACTTATGCTTTCTTTATTTGGAGGATTCTGATCTGAAACAAGGTAACTATCAAAATATAATTTTCGAGACATTCAAAATTCAAGTTTTATATATAAAAAGAAAACTGCAAACAAAACTAATGGGATTGCTTCCTCCAAAACAGCTATCTTGTTAAGTCTAAACCTCCAGTTTAACTATGCGTAACATTTTATGCCTCATAAATTTGATTTTATTCGACTTATGCGCAAAAAATCTTTGTTATTAAAATTCATATCTAAAATTTAACTGTGATTATTATGGCATACGTTGAGTAAAAAATAAACCTTGTGTTTCCGAAAAAGTTGTCAGGATGCGCTTAAACAATTTTATATTAAAAGCTGAAAATATTCAAAACTCTAAATTACCAATGTTTAGAACCTTTATTTTTATATCGATCCCTTAATAGTTTAGCTACTGCCAAAGCTGTTAAGGAAAAAATATAAAATCGCTTCAGTAGTTCCAGAGAAAAAAACTTCACTACCAGCTGTTTCCCATTGGATTTCGCCGGCATTTTTGCCCTTTTAAAGTAAAGCAATCTTCGGTCAAATTCATACTGCGACAATAATTTCGGCCACCACCCTCCCCTCCCCACTCTTTGCTGTGAGAGAAAATGGTCACCGCTCGGAAATATAAATGTTCGTCCCCTAAAAACCAAACAGTGCGTGTTTCATTTGTGAAAATGTGAACCGAAATGAGCGGCGCCTTTCCCCGAAAATGTCTACCGGAAATGAGGAGTGGAAAATACCTCGCACTTAATGACGTATTTAGACAGAAATTAATTTGCGAAGACATTTAAATGTCGCTCTCCTTTGCACCGTTTTTTCGACCGTAAAATTAAGTAGATACCAGTTTTCGTTTACGAAGGATTTTAATGAGCCCTTTTACGGCTGGCGGAAGATTATAAAACGGAAGTAACGCCGAGAATGCGCCCGCAATTTCGAGCGCTTGGAAGTGATTGAGGTTGAAGGGACATGACTAAAGCATGGACCAATTGAGTCATAGCTCTGAGAAGGAGGTCAATTTAATATGTATTTTTTTAAGCTGATATTTTCAATTTGTTTTGGTTTTGTACTGATTATAAACAATATTTATACTGTTAGAGTAGGATGATGTTAAACACAAGAAATATATTTATTCAAATATCTACTTCTAGGTTCATGTGTCTATTCTAACAAGTAAAGGTACTATAGTCTGCGGCGGCGAATTTCGATTTTTATAGCTCATTCGATTCGTCTCACCGAGCTTAGTAATTTTATACCTCGCATATCGGCCAGTGTTGAATTCAGGGGATGGTCCGGGGGGACATGCCCCCCGGAGCATTGAAATGCCCCCCCCCCCCCCGCGGAAATTTGAGATTTTATCCTTTTAAAGGTTAAAAAGTGCAATTTACCCCCGGATTTCTACAATGTCCCAACCCTCGGAGCCACAGAAATCCCTTCCGGAAAAAAGTGTCTGAATTCAACACTGATATAGGCTATTGAGTTTTTATAATGACAGGGGCCGGATCAAAGTTCAAAATTTCGTTCAGTGAAAAACAGATGCCTTCAAAGATATAAGTGCGATTTAAGCTTACTAATTGTTCTTACAGTGCCATACATTGCCAATAACTACTATAAGGTTAAATTATTGCCTATGTTGAAGTATGGATTTGCCAAAGGAGGATACATTGATAAAGACGAAAACTACGTCACCCCTACAGACTACTGCTTTAAAATTCCAGAAAGAAATCAGAGCAGTTTTGAATGCGTCGTCGAGTCAGCTGAAGAAGCTGGTTGGGCGCACTGTGAGAAATATTTTTGTTTTACTCACTTCTTCGAAATGAACTATGTGTTAAAAATTGACAATCATCAATGCATGTCAGTGTAAGAACCATAAATAAATTTAAATCTTACTTATTTCTTCGACAGCAACTGGTTTTCAATGAACGAAATTTTAAACTTTGACCTGGCCCCCTGTCATTATCAAAACTCAATAGCCGATATGCGAGGTAGCATATTACTTAGATCGATGAGACGAATCTAAAGAGCTATAAAAATCGAAATTCGTCGCCACAGGCTATAGTACCTTTACTTGTAAAGCATCGAAGATGTTACAATTCTTGTGACAGTTAGTGATATAGTTTGGGAAAGAATATCAGGCTCTGGTGTCTTTGTTTTTATAGGTCTTTAAAGGTTGAAGCTTTCTCATCTGTGATGTTTTAGAGTCTTGAAGCTATAGTGTGGCAACCAGCTATTCCAGTAATGCTTTAAAAAATACCAAAAATACTAATCCTGAACGATAAATGTCGATTGCAACGACATCGGTAGACGCAACGATATCATTTTTTCAACGTAAACGTTTCATAAGGATTGAATTGAGAAAACGCTTCAGACGATGTTGGGATGCTTATAGCCACCTTGCATCCTAACATTTTTGTGTAACAATTTAGCGTAAAACCCCTGTCCCTGCAAAGTGTTTGATTTAATTAAATACAACCATGCACTTCACAAATTATTAAAAAAGACTTTTACAATCAGAAAGATCAGTGCTTCTATGGGGACTATTTTTGATTAATTAAAAGGTGATTATCAAAGGTGAATTAACAGTGTTTCGTCACGAAGTGTTATTTTCATGCAAAAGATGATCAGAGCAAACAAGATGTTATCAGGCCTAGACTTTGCGTCGTCGACTTGCCATTATGGGACAATGGAACACTCAAATTTATGGCCTGTTTTATGGCATTTCACCTCTGTGACCCCAGGACTAACCAACAGATGGTAGGACGTGCTTAGCATGCAAATGGGACTTCTATAGAAATATACATCTCTTTCATTTTATTGGACAAGATTTTCATTGGTCAAAGAAACGGCTAATCTTCTTAAACATGAAAATTTTATTATATTTTTGTTCTGAAACATGTATGTGTTTTCAGTGATCAGTGTATTATTATTATATTTGAAGAGTAAAAGTCACACGTAATTTCGGAAAGTTGCTCCAGAGTGGAGAACTTATTTTTTTACGAGAAGATGTTGGAATCCGGGAAAATCCGGTCCTCTTCTCAGTGGCCTATATGTGCTCAGCACTTAAGTAATATCGGGAAGCTGATTTATAACACATAAAAATGTTATCGCTTCCAAGGCCTTTACTAAATAGATCTTTTAATACAGTCATTAACAAAATAGTAAGATCTTAAGGATCTACATTTTAATAAGTGCCAGGCTGACTGATGCAAGATCTGACTACTGTGTTTTTTCTCTCGGCATTGGGTGCTTCACCAGGTATGCTGATTTCTTAATAATAATGGTGTGTCATACCTTGTATATTCAGGTATAAATGAGGGTTTTACAGCATACCCCACACAATAAGAATAATAATAAATTTAGAGTAAATGATTGTCATAGGCAATCTTTTAATTAATTATTAAAAATCCACAAGATTTTAGTTACTAATTTTTTAGATAATATTTTTTAAATCCACAGGATTTATTTTGTAAAAATGTTTAAGTTAATCTATTAATTAAACAGCAACATGCTGCTTGCTATTAAACTTTTGTAAGAAAGGGGAGATTGTCCTTTTCCAAGTAAATTTAATTTCTTTTTAAACTTTTTTTTGTAAATATCTTAATTTTCCTTATGTTGTAAATAAATTATTAATTTTAAATTACTTAATATCTCTTTATTTACCACATGGATATGCGTTAATTCATTTCTCTTATTAAGCTAATATATTTCTTTCAGGTAATTCATTTTTAGGATAGTTATTTTAGGAATACTTTTCCCGCCATTTCTTATTAGATTTTTTTTGGGTTTAACTTTGCATTTTAATTTTATATTAAATTTTAAGACGGAAGATTCACAGATAACAGGAAGTCGAAAAACACATCGCAACTTTCATATTTTAATTGATAATTTTTAACGTGAGCATTGCTTTAATTTTAATCCTTTTGGCTCGCGTTGCCTGTTATCAGAATTAATTTTACGATCACACTAATTTTTATTTAAATATAAGTATTCCAAATGGTCCCACATACTTCTTTTGGTGACGGTTTGTTAATGCATGCTGGGTCAGATAAAATCTTATACCAGCAATAAAATTAAGAGTCGATTTTCTGCATAGCAGACGATGATGAACGTTTAAATACTTAAATTATGATATTTTGAGAAATAGTAATCATGGCTAAAAAACGTGATACGCAATATACAAAAACAGCAAACTCACCACATTTAGTGTACCAAAGAATGAAGCTCTATTAGAAAAAAATTTAAAGATTAAATTCCCGTTCGGCTAATGAACTAGCTGCAAAATCTGTTGTATGTGAACTTCACTTTCAAGAAGAAAAATCAGATTAAATCATGAATTATGACATATATAAAAAAAAAATAGCTTTTACATATGGGTGGCATTAGATTCTTGCGAAATCTGATTAAGAATACGTAAAAATGTTGTGCATATAGGGATAAAATTGATTTCAGAAAGGAACAGATAGTACAAAAACCAAAGAAAAAGACACCAGAAAAATGCAACCAAATAACACCAACAGATAAAAAAAAAAAAAAAAAAAAAAAAAAAAAAAAACAGAAAAACGCAACAAAATGAAGATGCAAATATTAAAAACTATGAATATCGTATTGATGGAGAAAAATGCAACCAGATAACACCACCAGATAAAAAAAAACCCAGAAAAACGCAACAAAATGAAGATGCAAATATTAAAAACTATGAATATCTTATGGATTCGTCAGAGGAGCTTCATAAGAATAGTTCATAGTAAAGATATGTTATTTTATCAAATATTGCCAAAATTAAGCATAAAATGGACAATATGAAGCTCTTTATAACATATCAAAAATATCCAAGAAATATGAAAATAATAAGAAATCCAAAAAAATAAATTATGATTCATCTGTAATAACTAAAAAACTAAAAAATAGCATACACAACTCACCAGTAAAAAAATTGTAGCAAGGATAAAAATAGATGGAAAAATGAGACCCGTATACAAATACAATTCTAAGCACTAGGAAATCCAGAATAATGGGAGACAGATAACAATAATAATAAAAATATGAGCTGATGCTGCCATCTGTACCTAAAAAGAGGAACAATATGCAAAAACTGAAGCTATTATTACAAACCTAGATGTGCAAAAATGTTTTCATTTTTTGCATATATATATAAATAGGTATGAAGACAAAAGGGGGAACAATATGGTAGTAAACAAAAAATAATATTATTAAATGATATGGAAAGACAAATGTAGGCAACCACTTAAAAATTTAATATATAAAGAAAAGAAATATTAAAATAAAAAAAATGAATATAAATAAATAAATGAAAGAGATGAACAAGTAAATGATTAATTAATATTAAAAATTTAATAATTTAAGATAGCTAAAATATACAGCCATGTATGAGGAGTCATTAGGTAAAAATAGTATGATAAATAATTGTGTTAAATACATAAAACACACATTTCCATTTTTTAAATTAAATTTTAAAACTTTTTTAACAGTCCGACCTCCACCTTCCCTAATGACAATTTGAGCTTATAATTTTTGGAGGGGAAGAAATTTTATTATTATTAAAATTGTGGGATTAAGGTGAATAATGTACAACTTCACTACAATTGATATTCTTCAAGTATAATTGCAAACAAGCAGGTTTAATAACCAGTAAAATATACAACTGGATATTCAACATACGATTTTATTATTATTACTAAACAATAACGACTTTCAGTCTTTCTCTAAATACTTACTTTTGCAAGCTTCTCTGAGCCTTGCGTCTTACAACAACCAACAACTGTGGCTAAATTCTGTGGAACAATCGTTCACTCGTTCTTGCTTGCGCGGTTTCATTCTCGTATAGCGTGAACCCATATTCGTTCTTGTATTTATTGTAGATCGTGGGTATTATTAATTCTTTGAGTTCAATCAGTTGTTAGTTATTACTGTTACTTCACATTGATACCTTTCATTTTCCACATTATTATTATTATTGTTTGCATTTTCTAAAAAGTACTTTATAATGTTTTCAGCAATCCACACCTACCCTCCATAATATTGTTTTCCGATTGCATATTTATTATACATATTTAATGCCTATACTAGTATAATAAGATCAATAATTAATGTTTGATCCGTGAAGAAATAAAAAAAGGGATGATTATATGACAATGCAGTATGTTTTAATTTTATTAAATTTGGCCTTATAAAATGGGAGGAACATAAACGTTTAATACGATTGCAGTAAATGAAAAAAATTATTTCTGTAAACTGAAATATGTAGACAGGAATAAAAGTTAGTAAAATTAATAACATCAAATGAAAAATCATAACGTTTATCATAAATATTGAATGTTAGAGTACGATCAGAATGAATAGTTATTACCGTCCTTAAATTAATGGTAGAATTATTTAAGCAGGTAGTATTAAGTTCTAGATTAGAAGGATACGCTACAGAAAAATATATATATTGATTATTATTAAGAGAAAAAATAATTATGTCTTCTATAGATCTATAGAGCAAAATATTATTGTTAATAAACTTTCTTTCATAGAAATAAAGATATAAATCTGATAACATGCTGGAACTAGTTGCGCCTTGGGGAATACCCTGTATCTGAATAAAAATAGCATTGTTTTGGGAAATAGTTATGAAAGAGTTAAAAATTAGTTAAAGTTTTGAAGTAATCAATCTAAAAATTGTCAGGCAATTGTAATGAAGAGAAATTTTCTATAAATATGGAATTAATAGTAGAGAGTAATTCTGTAAAAAATAATATTATTGAAATAAGTAATAATATTGTTGAAGTTCGTTAGTGCATTGATTTTATTTACTAACACAAAAATGTTTTTGAGACAATGGCTGTTATCTTTTTTTGAGAGAAAAATTGTAAATTTGTGTGAGAATATTTTTAAAAAGTGTATTAGCACGTGTATTAACAGTATTACATCCCACAGGTTACTGTGCGAAATTTTAAAAGGTATTAATGAAACTTAGGAATTATAACCATGTAAGGAGAATTGAAGTTTTTACTTTTTAAGCCTAATAATTTATGATAAATTAAAATAAGTCTATTGTTTTTTTCTAATGGAACATGATAAAGTGTGAAGATGTTATTGCAAGTAATTGCATCTGTTAGAAGGTGGTGGTAGTAATGTTTTTTGCACATGTTGATATAATTATTAGCAACTTTATCAACATATGTTATGCTGAAATCGTTTTAAAATTCACGAAAGAAAACATAATTTTTAGCAATATGCGATTTCTGTAAATTTTGTTGTGAAAGAAATATGGCATTATGCTTCCAAACTGCAAAGAATTCAATGGGTTTATTATTGATAGCTATTTTCTAAATAAAGAAATCCAAATTATAAGTGAATTCATGAATTTGTATATTAATCATATTCTCTCTGTTATGAATTAGATTAATTCTTGCATTCAATTTACTTTTGAAATTGAGACCAATAATTGTCTTTCTTTCCTGGATATCCTTGTTATTCGCAGTGAAGATGTTTGTCATACTACCGATATTTATTCCACTCCTCAGTTACTTAGTGCTGAACTTAATTATCTCAAAGCTATTGTTGTTGATCGTGGTTATTCCTCTAATATTATAGATTCTATTTATAAGAAATTGACGAAACCCGTCCATCCTGATAAGAATTTTAATTCCAACTCTAATACTTCAGTTGTTTTTCCATTTTCCCCTAAAATCAGTCAGCAAATTTCTAAAATATTAAGAAGGTTTGAATTCAATGTTATTTTTTTCTCCTGTTAATAAAATCTCTTTTACTCAGATACTCAGGATCTCAAATATCCCATTCATCGTATAGATAACTGGAGTATTTACCAATTCTCTTGCCAGTGTGGTCTCTCTTATATTGGACAGACTAAACGTGTTCGATTTCGTTTAAAAGAGATGAAGGTTATGTTAAAAATCAAGAGCTTAAACGTTTTTCAGCGAGCTCAACATTGTTCGTCTTTTCAACATAGGTTCAACTTTTCCTCAGCCACCATTATCCAAAAATACTCTTCTAACCTTGAATCTTGAATCGTGAATTTTGGGAAGATTATCACATCATTAAAAATTCTCACTCTTTAGTCAATGACTTATCTAGTACGCCTGATTTTTCAAGTATTTGGAGAGCATTAATTTAATTTCCTTTTTTTTTTTTTTTGGTTTTCTTTTGTTTATTTTGTCCTCCGGTAGATGTCTCAACTTGTCCAATCAGTTGTTTCATGCTGCTTTCTTTTCATTGGTTGCTTTTGGCGCGTTCTCTAACCGCATCGAGTATATAATCCACCGCCCCTCTGTCGTTTAACCCAGTCTTGCTTTTTCAAGCCCGTTGTGTTTTGCTCTTTGACGCACTAAAGAAGAATCTCCGTTTGTATTGACAACGAGACATCTCGTTGTCAATACATCTCATTATATCGTTTGACAACGGTACCAAGATTTTTCCCATTTGTGGAAAGTGCAAGACTGCGCCATCCACCCCTGACCATCTCCTATCCTGTTTGGACTTGACTAGAAGTGACCTTTTGGAGTGTCCTTTCACCGTTTTGGACTTCCTCCAAATTTTTGGGCTCATGGACTTGGTCTAACCTATTGACTAGATCATTTAGGATTAGAAACAACAACAACAGAATCTCGTTTGTGGATTCGAAACAGCTGTTTGCTGCTTTTTTGTGTATTATTTGTGCATTTTTAACGTTGGTATTCTTCCTTTGAATATAAGTAAATTGTTGAACGATAGACTTAATATATGACTGTCAGGGAATGCGATACTTAGAGCCAAAGCGCATTAAAAATCTTAAATGAGAATTATTTACAATGTCGAAATTACCAGTATTGATGTGTCCATGGTGAGCATTACTGTATTTTGTTAATTGGAGGTTCATTGCAATTATATGTATTTGTGTCATTGTTCTTGAAAATTTCAGAATTTATTATAATTATAAATTCTGCGCCCTAAACTATATATGTATTGTTTTAATTTGTTAAGTATATTAAATCTTGCTGTAGATTAACACGGAATTTCACAATCGGCTGAGCAAAACCTGTGTCTCTGAAACGTTTCCTTAAATATTTTAAAACATTAAATTCTTCACTTATGGGATTTCAGAAAAAAAAACGATTCAAATGTCCTCACCGTAAGCTCCGGTGGCCGTGGTGGTTCCACTATTGGTGATAATGATTTCTTCACTGCGCAAGGTGTGAGCTTGAGAGATGATCGCCTCGCACTGCACTCTGAGGCGGCCTCCCAGAAAGAAGTGGTAAGGGCGGGCAGAGAAACGGAGCGTCAGGCGCGATGTGAAAAGGCCCTCGTCATCTACTGACTCTTCCACGGCCTGGGGGTGAAGCAACTGGTCCGAACTGGCCTGCAATAAAGAAAAAAAATGCGTGTTGTTTTTTCTTTGCAGCAAGTCTGGCTTGTAACAATGCATCGACGTGGCGAATGACAAACTTTAATTTTGTAATATTAAAAAAAAACCTATTCATCAAAAAATGAAATCTTTAAAGAAAAATAATTTGTAAGTGGAGTTTTATAATAAAGTCATTACGACTCATTACATAAAGTCATGTCTACGAGAAATAAATAGTTAATTTATCACATTTGGTGCTCTAGAGCAAAACTATTGGGGTGTCTGTCTAACGAAAAATTACAACCCCTCCTCTCCCCCCCAAAAAAATAAATAAATAAATAAAATTAATAAAAATAAAATAAATAAATAAAATAAAATAAAATAAAATAAAATAAAAATAAATAAATTATTTAGATTAAATAAACCAAGGCCACTTATTCTACTTTGATTTACATAAAGTCGGATTTAAATTAAAATAATAATAACAATAAATAAATAAACAATTTTCTAATATAAAATTTCCATATCAATCGTTTTAATATGTTGGAAATAGATATAAAATTTCAATATATTTAACAAAAAAAAAATGGATTTTTTTTTTTTTTTTTTTTTTTTTGACAGATTTTAGTTTAGCACCAAAGTGCCGTACTTTATGGTTAATCTGATCTTATAAATAATCTCCCGTAATCAGGCCCATGACCAAATGGCGTATTTGGGCATATTTGATGTTTAAAATCTTTAGTGGTATTCACATCCGTTTTAAAGGACACTGTTAGCCATGATCCCAATTGTGGAAAATTAATGTAAAATTAATAATAGTACAAAATAAAACCGAAAGAAAACATATAACAAATCCGAACACACAGAGATAATATACTTCTACTTACTAAAAGATGTTAACCAGTTTTGCCGGAATGCCGCTCGGGAAAAAAAAAGAGTGTGCTTCTTCAATACTTAAAAGCTTTTGGATACAATTAATTTTTACCTGTAATCTTCGCTTTATTAATTGGAAGAGATTTTTCAATTATATAAGGCAATTATTTTAGTATGAAAAAAGTGGTGTGCTGTCCCTATTATTAGTTTATTGTGTGAAAAAAAAAAAAAAAACTTTTGAGGTTAAATAAAAAGAATAAAATAGTAAAAATGTTTTTATATATAAACTGTTTACGTGTGTCGGCTTCACCGAAGCCGACACACGTATGGTTATCAAGAAATTCGAAGTAAAATGAGACTGAGTATCGTTCCCAAGTGGTTCAGTTGGTAGAACGTCAGTGCGCTATGCTGATGACCTGGGTTCGAGTCCCGGCTTGGGTACTTTTTCACTATGTTGGCTATACGCCTATTAAGCAATTAAAATTTGAATATTATGAATGCAAGGCGTGTGAAATTGTCTAGGAAAAAATTTCCAAGCATTAAATATAAATGTAATTACAATTTAATTGTATGTAATTGATCATAGTTACACACATTCAAGCACATAAAGCTCTTCAAATAATGGTATGGAAGGGGGGGGGGGGCTACAGTGCTGCAAGATTTTTTTTACGACATGTAGTTGTAACTATAATTAATTACATACAATTAAATCGTAATTACATTGCAGATAATTGCAATTACAAATTTTCCCAACTCTGGTTGGAAGCAACAATATGTAATACTTTTCGATATATACATATATATTTTTTTTTACTGCCCCTTTAAAGACCAAACAAATATATCTTTTTGTGCAACACATTTTTTCAGATAAAAGTTCCTTTGAGAAAAAATGACAAAGTTTTAATTTTGTTGGTACCAAACCATAACTGTGAGTCTACAGGTTATAAAACTGTCCATAAATTATATTTCTGATTTGTAAATTTGCTGAAAAGCGTGGGACATTATAACTGTGTGCGGGGCGCCGCTATTTTGTAATAACAAATAAAATTTATTTTTTTTTTGTCCAAAAAATTTCAAAAGATAGTTTGAAATATAACTAACTGCAAAATAAAAAGATCTACAGTAATATATTTTGTTTATATTGAAAACAAAATCCTCAAAATTGCCTAAATATAAACAGCAGAATGTAGAAAACCTCATTAACGTTTGAAGATGAGCCCATGAATGTGTCAGAATGTTTCGCGTTGTTCAAAGGGAATTTTTTTTTCTAGAAATGCCTTCAAATGATATTTCTCCTATTGAAGCCAAGTAATTATTTTCTAAATCCTCGAAAATAGGGGTTTATTTATTTTTTAATTATTATAGAAATGACTAATTATTCGCTGCTTCTGTTTTCTGTCGGGTGTAACTTGGTTATTTATCTTTCTGAATACTTCATTAAGAATTAATTAACGTTCATAGAGCTTACAGCACACCCTCTCCACTCCCCCTCCCCCGCTTCGTATAAATGACCGTCCCCGGCAAACATGCATTATTTATTAATCTCGGAAAGACCACCCTCGGATCCTGGAAATTTTCCAGGATTCTTTTTTTTTTTCTACTCCTTCCCATAAACCCTCTGCTTAATAATGCGTTTGCATGCCTGGGGATCCAGTTACATTATAAATCTCTAACAAACAAATTTAAAATTCAAAAATCCCTCCCCCCCTTTTTTTCTGTCCATAAAAACGTCCGAAATATTCGCGACGATGGATGGGACAAATTAGTTATCCCCTGTTCGGCCGAGAATAAGGAATTTATTCCATTTTCATATTCGGTCGCATTCCGTGGTCGTTTGTGTCCGTTGAAACATTTATTTCCGATTCGACGAAACGAACGGAACAAAAAAATAATGGATGAGCGACGTCAACATTTCCTTCCCTTGTGCGGCAATTCTTGTGATTGCCAACAGGGTAGACGAGGGAAGGTGGAGACAAATGGATAGAAATGAATTCGGACTATTTTTTCGAACCCCGAACCTGAGCCCACCCGAAAGTATGAATAGAAAGTTGTTAATAACTTTTTAAAAATTGTTTCAAGATTAATTTTCCTATTTAAAAATGTCCTGCCTTGAGCTTTGGGGTTTCCTAGACCGCCCAAGAGCGGGGAGGGGGGGAGGGGTACCGGACTACTCCAGCTGAAGTGAGGCCTGTCAGGGTCCTTTTAAGGCATGTTATAACTTTTAAAATAAATTACCTAAAATTTCTCCACTTTTTTGCAATTTTTAGCGCAATTATACAGTAATAATAATGGAGTATTTTGCAAATAAAAGACCATATCTTGAAGTTTTAAAAACAATTTTGTATTTAGAAATTGGTTGAAAAATGGCCCTCTGATAGCTGGGGTGTGCAAAACGTGAAGCGTTTCGCGGTACCAGATGAATCTCAGAATCTGCTTATCTGTAACAAAAAAACAATATATATATATATTAAAATTTACGATATTTTCTAGTCTTTCTCGGATGGGTTTATCAATTTTTCGATCCTGAAGAAAATGGCGGCCGTTTATATTTTAAGTTGCCTATTTTAGACGAAAATTTTCGTATTTAATTCGCGCAAAAAATATCTACAATTCGAATATTGAAAAACGCGTCCGTGAGGGACTACAAAATAGTATACTAGAAAAGAATGAAAATTTCAATCAAATCGGTCGACCAATCTCGAGTTCCGATTTATAAACAGAGTTTCGAGAAAAACAGGTTTAAAGTGTTACAACGTTTTAAAACAAACATAGATAACAGTGACAATTTTCAACTTACATAAAATCATCTAAACCAGGCCCATATAATGAGCCCTCCTGGATTTCCTCTTTCTCAATTCTTTTGTTTCTATCTCCGCACCGTGCACAATACGTTAAAAATGATCCAATTCACTGCAACACCAAAAGGTGGATAATTTTTGAACCAATACGAATTTTGAAAAAAACTACTTTACCACAAAGTTTTTGAGAGTTTATGGAGTAAAAATATGAGAAAAAAAAGTTATAACAGGCTTTATCTGCTATACATACAGTTTTTTTATACGCGGACAATTTCAATTTTGGAACCGGTTGAAACCGGTTCTGAAAGGGAAAGTATTCTTATATAAAAAAACTGGAACCAAAATCGAAAAAGTAAAAACTAACAACGTTAGAGATCGACATCAACTATCTTATGCAAAAAAAATCATTTAAAAATATTAAAATGCGAGCGAGAAATCGCGCAAGAACCTTCCCATAGAATTAACATTACCTTGTGCGTTTTGTCGCATGACTGATGTAGGCTCTGAAGGTGATCTTATATTTGTCATAATTATCCTGTTTGAATTTAATTTACATATTTTGAAACTCGATTAACTCGCTACTTTCGTTTAAGAATTGCAACACTTTGTGTTTTTGATGCAAATTGAGCAGAGTATTAACCCTTTCAGGGACGAATAATTGTGTTTCTGTAATGTTGAATTCACATCAAAATTTTCGAAAAAAACTATTGGAAAATAAGTAAATGCAATTTTACAGCTTTTTTTCACCAAATTAATAGAACTAAAATTTTATTTAAAAATTCTGGTACAAATCTTGATTAACATTAAGTGGGATATAATACATACTCCCTCCTTTCAAGGTTTAAACGTAATGTCTTAGGCATTTGGTGTGCCTTAAAAAGTACACATGTTAAATCCATAAGTGTTTATTCATTCGGGTTGAATGTTAAATTTAACTAAAAAAACTTGGAACTTCAGTAACTTTACATACCTTAAAATATTACACCCACTCGCTAAGGTTAATCCTATGGAACAGTTATTTTATAATATCTCGTTTGTATTTCATTATTTTTTAAAGGTTTTTTTTTTTTTTTTTTTTTTTTGGCATTGGATTACTGAGGTTGATCTTTACGCAGGCCGTTTTTTCACTCTTTGGTGGCAGGTTTTTTATGAGGATACTGTCGCTTTTGAAACCAGTTCCAAAAGTAAAAGTATCCGCATAAAAAAATTTCCAAACAAAATCGAAAAAGTATAAAACGGCCTGCGTAGAGATCAACCTCAGCTATCCAATGCAAAAAACATTGAAAAATATTGTAAAGCAACCGAGATATTATAAAATACTGTCCTATAGGATTAACATTAGCGAGCAGGTGTTTTCCCGTGAGTGAAGTAGCGAAAGTCTATAGTTTCTCCGCCCCCCTTTCAAGGGCTCCGTCCCTATGTATACTTACTCAGTACAGAAAAATCACAGAAAATATGCATACATCATTCAGTGAAAAGAGGGGAATGCATTCACGACCTAATCGGAAACTGAAAAACTGGTTCGGAACGATGGCGATTCCGAACATACCACATTACAAGTTTGGAAGCCAGACAAAATTTTAACCAGATTTCCAAAAGTTTTACTAGTCTACTTTATGTTTAAAAAAAATGTTTTCCTATCCAAAATTGTATTTAAAAGAATTTCCATTTGCAGCTCGAAAAGTTTATTTTAACATTGCCTCAACATCACGAACTTTGATTGCAAAGACCTAGGGCTAGGCCATATAAAATATTTTTCCATAATACTTCACACACTACGAGACTTTGCCAGTTCCTTAAAACAATTGTAAACTAAGTAAAAATCAAAAATGATTTTTTCCCCAATTTCGATAATTCTATATTTTATTGACAATATCGAATGATATGTAACCTTCACTAGCTGCGCTTTCCCGAATAGTGTTGTCCATTTAAATAAAGGTATATTGGAAAATCTCTGATCCCATGAACGCGAAAGAAGTATTTGTTTCACCACCACATTACAAGATTTGATAACAAAACTTTTCCCTCCTTCAAGAACATCACTGAACTTCTTATCAAATGATTTTCTTATCCAGCTTGTGTCTTATCATTTCTTATCATTTGTGTGTGTGTGTGTGTAAACGTAATGTAATGGAGCAATTGTTTTACACTCCTTTCAAATATTTTATTTATTCAAGTTTCTTTTAACTAATCGATAGATATTTTTTTTATATTTAAAAAAGTATGTGAGATTAAAGC
Source organism: Maratus michaelseni (assembly GCA_963931845.1). NCBI lineage: Eukaryota > Metazoa > Arthropoda > Arachnida > Araneae > Salticidae > Maratus > Maratus michaelseni. The sequence continues at coordinate 58,006,576 of OZ007596.1, forward strand.
ATCGTATATATTTACAGTTTTTTTTTAATGATTTCTCTTTATCGAGTTTTTCTTTTTAGTTAGTTCTTTTGCTACCGAAGATTGTTCAATTTGCATCATTCAAAAATCTAGCCGTCTCATATCCGAATACTAAGTCTTTGATTTATATGACCAAGCATTTTGCTTAACTATTTACTCGAATGAATATATTTATGAATAAAGCCAATGATGAACAATTATAATATTTATCACAAAATAACATTTCTAAAAGAAAGTTGCCAGACTCACGATGGAGGTAACTTTTCCCGGACGAAATCGCAGTCCTCAATCATGAATCAAAAATCTAGCCGTCCCATGTCCGAATACTTAGTCCTGGATTTATATGAATAAGTAATATATTAGAAAAAATTAATGGAAGTCAGTGAACATTTTGCTTTCCTATTTATTCGAATGAATAAAGGCACTGATGAACAATTATAATATTTATAAAAAAATAACATTTCTAAAAGAAAGTTGTTAGACTCATGATGGAGGTAACTTTTCCCGACGAAATCGCAATCATCAATCAAGAATCTAGCCGTCTCATGTCCGAATATTTAGTCCTGTATTTATATGACCAAGTAATATATTAGAAAAAATTAATGGAAGTCAGTGAACATTTTGCTTACCTATTTATTCGAATGAATATATATATGAATAAAGGCCATGATGAACAATTATAATATTTATCACAAAATAACATTTCTAAAAGAAAGTTGCCAGACTCACGATGGAGGTAACTTTTCCCTGATGAAATCGCAGTCCTAAATCATGAATCAAAAATCTAGACGTCCCATGTCCGAATACTTAGTCCTGGATTTATATGAATAAGTAATATATTAGAAAAAATTAATGGAAGTCAGTGAACATTTTGCTTTCCTATTTATTCGAATGAATAAATTTATGAATAAAGGCACTGATGAACAATTATAATATTTATAAAAAAATAACATTTCTAAAAGAAAGTTGTTAGACTCATGATGGAGGTAACTTTTCCCGACGAAATCGCAATCATCAATCAAGAATCTAGCCGTCTCATGTCCGAATATTTAGTCCTGTATTTATATGACCAAGTAATATATTAGAAAAAATTAATGAAAGTCAGTGAACATTTTGCTTACCTATTTATTCGAATGAATATATTTATGAATAAAGGCAATGATGAACAATTATAATATTTATCACAAAATAACATTTCTAAAAGAAAGTTGCCAGACACACGATGGAGGTAACTTTTCCCTGACGAAATCGCAGTCCTCAATCATGAATCAAAAATCTAGCCGTCCCATGTCCGAATACTTAGTCCTGGATTTATATGAATAAGTAATTTATTAGAAAAAATTAATGGAAGTCAGTGAACATTTTGCTTACCTATTTATTCGAATGAATAAATTTATGAATAAAGGCACTGAAGAACAATTATAATATTTATGAAAAAATAACATTTCTAAAAGAAAGTTGCTAGACTCATGATGGAGGTAACTTTTCCCGACGAAATCGCAATCATCAATCAAGAATCTAGCCATCTCATGTCCGAATAATTAGTCCTGTATTTATATGACCAAGTAATATATTAGATAATATTAATGGAAGTCAGTGAACATTTTGCTTACCTATTTATTCGAATGAATAAATTTATGAATAAAGGCACTGATGAACAATTATAATATTTATGAAAAAATAACCTTTCTAAAAGAAAGTTGTCAGACTCGCAATGGAGGTAACTCTTCTACGACGAAATCGCAATCCTCAATCATCAATCAAGAATTTAGCCGTCTCATGTCCGAATACTTAGTCCTGGGTTTATATGACCAAGTAATCTATACTAATATTATAAAGTAGTAAAGATTGTTTTTTTGTTCGTTTGTTTGTTTGTTTGTTTGTATGGGGTAATGTCTGGAACTACTGAAGCGATTTCAGAAGTGATGGTGGCAAATTGATGGTGACAATCCCTGCTCCAACATAGGCTATATTTTATGTCGGTGTCACTAACCCCAGGGGGGTGCAGGAGCGAAAAACGTTCTAAAATTTCAATTTTTTTTTATACTGAAGGATCTAGAAACATGAAATTTGGCATTGTAGTTACTTATAAGATGTAAATGCTCTCGAAGAAAAAATTTAAAAAAAAATCGAAATTTAAAAAGGTGAGATGAGCTAAACGCGTTCTAAAAACATTCTAAATTACAATTTTTATGGATTTTCTGGAACTACAGAACTGTTTTCAAAAGTGATGGTGGCAAATTGAGGGTGACAGTTCCTATTGTAACATAGGCTATATTTCATGTCGGTGCCACTAACCCCAGGAGAGTGCATGAGCGAAAAACGTTCTAAAATTTCGATTTTTTTATACTGTAGGTGTTAGAAACATGAAATTTGGCATGGTAGTTACTTATAAGATGTAAATGCTCTCTAAGAACAAATTCTAAAAAAAAATCGAAATTTAAAACTGGGAGATGGGCGAAAAGCGTTCTAAAAACATTCTAAATTACAATTTCTATGGAATCTCTGGAACTACCCAAACCCTTTTCAAAAGTGATGGTGGCAAATTTTTGATGACAATCCCTGCTCCAAGATAGGCTATATTTTACGTCGGTGTCACTAATCTCAGGGTGGTGCAGGAGCTAAAAACGTTCTAAAATTGCATTTTTTTTTATATTGAAGGAGCTAGAAATTTGAAATTTAGTATTGTAGTTACATAGTAGTTACATAGTAGTTACATGTAGTTTATAGTAGTTGATGTAAGTGCTCTCTAAGAACAAATTTAAATAAAAATTAAATTTAAAAGGGCGAAATAAGAGAAAAGCGTTCTAAAAACATTCTAAATTACAATTCCTGTGGAATCTCTGGAACCACAGAACCGATTTCAAAAGTAATGATGGCAAATTGATGGTGACAATCTCTACTCCAACATAGGCTATATTTTATGTTGGTGCTACTAACCCCAATGGGGTGCAGGAGTGAAAAATGTTTGAAAATTGCGACTTTGTTTATACTGAAGGAGCTAGAAATTTGAAATTTGGCATTGTAGTTACTTATACGATGTAAATGCTCTCTAAGAATAAATTTTAAAAAAATTCGAAATTTTAAAGGGTGAAATGAGCGAAAAGCACTCTAAAATCATTCTAAATTACAATGGAATCTCTGGAACTACAAAACTGATTTCCAAAGTGATGGTGAAAATCCCTGCTCCAACATCCTCTTTAATATAAATCTATGCGTTGCTGACGATTGGGTTTTTTGCTAATCTTTGCCACAGATTAATCTCGGAAAATGAAACATTTGAAGTTACTGAAAAAAATAATAGCTCGAAAAGTACTTGTTAGAAAATTGTTAGACAAACTGCGTTTGAAAGGTATAAAATTGTATATTTCTTGATATAAATTTCAAATCTAATGATTATGCTATTTTTCACATATTGAATTTCAAAAATTACCAAATTTTACCAAATTTTACAATGGAGTACCATAGCGAAACCTTCACGAAGAAAATATAATGATATGAGCGACGTGTCCTGACGTGTATATTGGCTATAGCACGCATCACAAATTATAGTAGCCTTATTATTCTGTTAAAATATAAAAGTGAATTATGAAATGTCAATATTTTGTTTGATTAAAGGTTTGTTAAGGGAAATTGACCAGCGTAGCGAGCGTAGCTTGCTAGTATATTATAAAATATTAATGGAAGTCAGTGAACATTTTGCTTACCTATTTATTCGAATGAATAACTTTATGAATAAAAGGCACTGATGAGCAATTATAATATTTATGAAAAAAGAACATTTTTAAAAGAAAGTTGTCAGACTCGCAAAGGAGGTAACTTTTCCCCGACGAAATCGCAATCCTCAATCATCAATCAAGAATTTAGCCGTCTCATGTCCGAATACTTAGTCCTGGATTTATATGACCAAGTAATATATTATATAATATTAATGGAAGTCAGTGAACATTTTGCTTACCTATTTATTCGAATGAGTAAACTTATGAATAAATGCACTAATGAACAATTATAATATTTATGAAAAAATAACATTTTTAAAAGAAAGTTGTCAGACTCACGAAGGAGGTAACTTTTCCCCGACGAAATCGCAATCCTCAATCATCAATCAAGAATTTAGCCGTCTCATGTCCGAATACTTAGTCCTGGATTTATAAGACCAAGTGATATATTATATAATATTAATGGAAGTCAGTGAACATTTTGCTTACCTATTTATTCGAATGAGTAAACTTATGAATAAAAGGCACTGATGAACAATTATAATATTTATGAAAAAATAACATTTTTAAAAGAAAGTTGTCAGACTCGCGAAGGAGGTAACTTTTCCCCGACGAAATCGCAATCCTCAATCTTCAATCAAGAATTTAGCCGTCTCATGTCCGAATACTTAGTCCTGGATTTATATGACCAAGTAATATATTATATAATATTAATGGAAGTCAGTGAACATTTAGCTTACCTATTTATTCGAATGAGTAAACTTATGAATAAAGGCACTGAACAATTATAATATTTATGAGAAAATAACATTTCTAAAAGAAAGTTGTCAGTCTCACGATGGAGGTAACTTTTCCCCGACGAAATTGCAATCCTCGAAAAGTGTCCGCACCTGCGGAAAAAGAGAAGATCACGTTCGAATGAGGGATACGTTTTCCCATCTCAAGGAGAAAGTGCATTTTCGCATTCCAATTTCATTAAAACAGAGATGGAGAGAGATGGATATTTTCAGTTCAGGGTGTGAAACGTGCTCCGAGGAAAGAGATGAAACAGTGGAAGACGTGACGTCAGTAAACTTACTCCCACCTCCCTCAACGACTTCGTTACAATAGCTAAGATGGAAATGAGACGTCATTTTTATGCAAAGCGGACTCGGGGGAATGTATCACAAAACTATCATATATCCGCAGGAATGTAGCGGAGCGTTAATGATGCAGTAGCGTTCCCTGTCAGCGAGATCGGGATGTCGTTGTGGAGTGGTCTAATCTAGAGCTGTCCAACTTACAGCCCGGTGCTACGATGAATGCGGCACGACATAGAATAGAAATTTTCCGTAATATATTGAGATTCTGATGTAGTTCTTTAAATGTTAGATTAGTAAATTCCTACTCGAATGGAACCTTCCAGAAACTCAATAGGTTTATCTCACAAAACAGAAAATATGCTACGATTGTTTGACACAAGCATGATAACAATTTTCATTAACCCTTAACAACTGAAAAGCCTATAAGTGACGTGTTTTTATGTTTAAAAATGGTGTCAGAAAGTTTAAATGGGGAAAATGTTTTGAGAACATCTTTCAAAATGCATTTCTTATAATCTAGTCCTATTGCAATGCTTTATTTTGTCTCAAGCATTTCAAATAGGATTTGGATTTTCATTTTCATTGTAGGATTTCACCCGGGCCTTATAAAATATTCAATGTAAAATATTAAGTGTTTGACTTAAATTATTTCTCAGTTCTAATCCTTTTCTTTAAAACAGATAGTTACCGAATTTCAGTTACCGAATTGCTATCGTTCGTAGGTTGAAAATTACAATTTTCATCAGAATATTTTTTGCTACGACTGTCTTTTTCTCAATGTTACTTGTTTTTTTTTTTTTGTTGTTGTTTTTTTTTTTTTTTCAATAATAGCGAATTATGAAAGAAGCACCAAGATATTTGATATTGGATATCTTCATTGAAATGAATCTGTCATTATGAGACTTTCTGCACAAAGAATATGAAAGCATGACCTGTCATATTCTTCAACAGAAATACGTTGCGAGTCTGCACGTCTATCTTCTACCTGGATTCGAGTCTTGAAACCTTCGTTTCACTTTTGAAAAAGTTTTCCTCAAGCCTTAACAATAGAACCACGAAGACGGGTCACTTTGACCCGTACCAAATGAGTAGATGTTGATTCGCACCAGAAATTTTTTCATAAAATAAGTTAAATATATGCTACCCAAAAATAACTTTAAAAAATAAGTTAAACAGTTTTAAATAAAATTTGTGGTGTGAAATATTTTTATAAAATTTGAATAAAATTTCCCGCGGTTCTAGTTTTTAAAAAGAACTAAACATTGCTTGAAAAGTTTTTGTGGTAGGTTTTTCATTGCTTCTTTACGGTAATTTGAATAATAAAATAAGCAAATAAGCGAAATATACACAGAAAAAAAAACAATTTGGGTCGAAGGATTCTTAGGTATGTTCCCAAATGGGGTCATGCCTGTTTTGGTTACCACTGTGTATCCATTTTGGGCACTGTTAAATACCCATTTTCAATTTTTTTTTTTTTTTTTTTTTGAAAATGGGTATTTAACAGTGCCCAAAATGGATACACAGTGGTAACCAAAACAGGCATGACCCCATTTGGGCACATACATAAGAATCTTTCGACCCAAATTGGGTTTTATTTTTTTCTGTGTAGCATCACATTTCTCTTGAAAAAAAAAAGTGAAAATGTGAGAGTCAGGGCCTGATTATCACAGGGACACATGTCGCACGTGACCTGTATCTCTAGTTATAGGTAGCCCCAAAATGCATTTTGTGTAGTCTTTGAAAAATACACGTTAAAAAATTTTTCTGTTTGTAACTAGCATTAAAAAAGTATTTCACCTATTTGTCGTCACTGAACTAACTCAGCGTTTGCAAGTGATTTTAACAGAAACTGCCAAATTTCTGGAAACTGAATACGAATATTACGTCAAACATGCTTGTAAAAATAATTGAAGTCATTAAGATTCTAATTAGCATCAAACAGAAAAAAAATAACGAATTTTTTAAAATATAAAACAATGGTGTAAAATTTTAACACCCCGTTAGGTTGTATGTTCTGTTTGTAATGTATTAATTTTGTAACTCGGGATTATTTTAAGAAGTTGACCCTCTAATATTTCGTATGCCCCGGCGCCACATGGATTTGATCAGGCTCTGGTCAGAGGAGCCATATAGGAAGGACAGGGTGAGGCAATTGCCACACCCCTCTCAGTTCGAATTATTTTTTACCATTGTCTGTTTCTTTATTTTCTTACTAGTTGAATATAAATCTGTATTCTAAAGCAAAAACATATCCGTGAGTAACGCCGACGTTATATTGACGGTGGCGAAATCTGACCCATAAATTTCACTTCTACAGCAAGTTTTTTAACTGTTAGACGTCACACAATTTGAATTTTTACACCGTCGAAAAGGGAAAAAAACTGTTTTTTAAATGCATAATAATATAAATAAAACACAAATTTAACAAACATGTAATCGAACTACGCGCTTAAATCACTGAAATTGTCAGAATCAAAAAGGCTGCTTTAAGTAGTGAAATCCTTGACGATTCCTTCGACTATTAATTGCTGTCATGCGGCTGATACGAAAGTATAGCTTTTAGTAAATTAAAAAACTTATCGTTGTGCAGTAGCGTAGCCAGAATTTCATTTCGGAGAAGAGGGGTGGTGAGCAGGGATGATCTTATGTGGGGGTATGAAGTTGGGCAGAATGCGCTCTTAATCAGATTTTTGAAAATCTATTTCGATGAAAGGAAGACTCTCCTTCCTGGCTACGCCCCTATCGTTGTGGTGGTCTAAAATCCATCCATATACATAACAAGAAACAGCAGAGGGAAGGATCCACTCGAAAGTCTGATACACTACAAAAATTTTAGCAGCCTCCCCAAAGATATTAATTATATATACGAGGGCAATCCAAAAAGTAAGTTCCGTTAAGCAATTAAACAAAAGGAAACGATTATTAGAAAAACTATTGCATAATGAAGTACAATGCTTAGATTATTTTTAACATGTCTCTATCATTTTTGAAGCATTTATCATAGGTTGGCACGAGCTTTTGTATGCCCTCGTCGTAGAAAGATGCCACCTGCGATGGCAGCTATGTGGTAACAGCCTTTTCACTTCGTCGTCTACCGTGAACTGCTTGTGAATCTTTGATTCTCGTTAATCTACTACTCAGCTTCTGTAAGAGAATCATCAGCAATCAGAAACGACCGCCCACTTCGTTCTTCATTGTGAACGTTTTCACGTCCTTCGCTGAAACTTTACACCCACCTTCTTACCATGAAATCACTCATGTTTTGTCCGTAAACTTCACAAATTTGTCTGTGAGTTTCATTTGATTTAGTGTTCCTAGCATTCAGAAAGCGGATGATAGACCGTAACTTGCATGCGGCAGGATGTCCAATTTTTAAAAATATTTTAAACGCTCAACATGCAGCCGACACAATACTCGAAGATCTACAAATAACTTCAATTGTTTGACAACGAGTCAGCAAAGTGCACGCGCATGCGTGAAATCCTGAACGCATCGCTTCCGCGGAAAAAATCGAAAACGGAATTTACTTACTGGATGATCCTCGTATAAGCAGTAAAATGTTTTAAACTATAATTATTTTGTAGTTGTTCAGATGTGTTACGAATATGTTTTAAGAAAACACTGAAAACGATTGATTCTTACTTTCGTATTTTTGTGGCAATCCATTTTCGTTCATAATATTAGACTATATTAGGTTGAGTACTATACGAGACCGGAGAGATGTTAACAACGTACAAATAGAAAATATATAAAACTAAAGTTTTTATGGAACTCTTCAGTTTGTGCTTGAAATTATCTTTATAGGCTTTGCATCTTTTGCATAATAACATAAAGTGCAACCATGGCATTTTTTTCTTTAAACTCTCTTACATCTCTTACTACTAACAAAAAAGAAAACTTGAAAAAGTAATAGATTAAGTTTATTCCGATTAAATTTTGGCACTGCTGGATTTTCAGTATATAGGGGTAGCAGCCCCAACATAACTTTTTTTTTTTTTTTTTTTTTTTTTTTTTAATGTTAGAAACGATTTTTACACGCAAGTGAATCAGACCCTCTAAGTACACTGCAAAAAATAATTGTTGATTTTACAGTATAAAACTGGCACCCCAGCTGCCAGTATTATACCGTAAAATTAACAGTATTATTGCTTATTTTACTGTTTAATACTGTTAATTTTACGGTATAATACTGGCAGCTGGGGTGCCAGTTTTATACTGTAAAATCAACAATTATTTTTTGCAGTGTATAGTCCGCGGAAAAGGTAATTTTTTTAATGGCGAATATAAACATGAAATACGCTAAATTAATTTTTTCTTTTGTCAGAGCACCCCGTGCAGGGCATTTTTAAGCGTAACATGAGAAATGTGACATTAAAAATCTGAAAGTAAACTTTTCGCGGCTTTTCATTTTTAATGAAAAAATGAAACAGCTTATTATATTTTTCGTTAAGGGGGCGGAGCTCTCTGAAGCTCCCGTTTAAGATAATCCTTAAATACATGGATGCAAAATGAAAATCAGTTGTATTAATTCTTAACAATGTGTGTGTTAAATAAAATAATTTATGTGTGTTAATAATAATTTGTGAGTGTGTATAATAAAAATTGTGTGTCCTATATAATAAAATAAATGTTTCTGTTTTATAATAACACCGTGTGTGTTCTATAATAAAATAATTTGTAAGTGTGTATAATAAAAATTGTGTTTCTTATAAAGGTTAAAATTCCCGGTCGCCACCGGCCACAGGGCGACTAAATGTAAAAAATTGGCGACTTTATGTTATGCATCTGGTCGCCAAAATGGCGATCAGTCATTTCCGAAAATTAAAAATAAAATCGGTCATAAATCCAAAAATTAGGACATAAAATGTATCGCGAATTTCGACAAATGGTCGCCGAAAACAACCAATTTCGTCAATCGTTCGAAGAAAAATCACCAATTTTGTCAAACGATCGCAGGAAAACGCGAATTTAATCAGAGGATTTCGTCAAAAAATCGCGAAAATATGACAAATTTCATCAAAATATTGTGAAAAAACGGCAAATTTCTTTAAAAGATTGCGAAAAAACGGTAATTTTCTTCAACAGATCGCGAAAAAAAGGAAGATTTCGTGAAAAAATGATCGCCAAAATGGCAATCAATTATTTCCGACAAAAAAAAGGTCGGTCATAAATCCGAAAATTAAGACATACAATATATATCGCAAATTTCGACAAATGGTTGGCAAAAACAACCAATTTCGTCAATCGTTCGAAGAAAAATCACCAATTTCGTCAAAGGATCGCAGGAAAACGCGAATTTAATCAGAGGATTTCGTCAAAAAATCGCGAAAATATGACAAATTTCATCAAAATATTGTGAAAAAACGGCAAATTTCTTTAAAAGATCGCGAAACAACGGCAATTTTCTTCAACAGATCGCGAAAAAAAGGCAGATCTCGTGAAAAAATTTATCGCCAAAATGGGAATCAATTATTTCCGAAAAAAAAAAGGTCGGTCATAAATCCGAAAATTAAGACATAAAGTATATCGCAAATTTCGACAAATGGTTTTCCAAAAACAACCAATTTCGTCAATCTTTCGAAGAAAAATCACCTATTTCGTCAGAGGATCGCGGGAAAACGCGAATTTAATATTTCGTCGAAAAATCGCGAAAAGGACAATTTCGTTTTAAAATCGCAAAAAAAACGATACATTTCGGGAAAAAATCGTAAAGGTACAATAAATTTCCTAAAAAAATCGCGAAGATAGGGCAAATTTCGTTGAATGATCGCGAAAAAACAGCAAATTTCTTCAAAAAATCGCAAAAAAACGATAGATTTCGCCAAAAGATCGCAAAAAAATCGTGAGATCCTTTGAACAATAGCAGAAAAAATTTCAAAATTCATCAAGTGGTCGAAAAAAAAAATCATCCTTTTCATAGTCGGTGATGGGGGGAAAAATCATACAATTGAACGAAGTTATGGTTTTCTGTACGTATAAAATAATTGTTAACTATTTAATATTCAGAGTATTTGCTTCTAATTAGAATTATATGAAACCAAATTCTATATTTGGGCAAAATAATGTAGTATGAAATTGTACATATTGACAGGTAGCCAGCCGTTTTCACCAACTCAACTATGAAAATGCAGTGTATTTATTATAGAAAAAGATATAAAACATTTAAAGGGGACACAGTACCTTTGAAACTCTCTTCAATGAGAATGGTGGTACAATACTTAGTACTAAAAATTAAATAAAAAATTCTTGTAGAACAGCCTATTTTTCTAAAATTAACTTTTTTTAAAATCCCTACTACGTTTACATATGAATATTTTTGCTTCAATTTTTTTCCCCCTCATTCTTTAGAATATCCAGGGGTGATTCTGGTCCGAATTTCCCGAAAAATTAAGGCAATGATTTCCGAAAATAAAAAAAAATATCGGTCATAAATCCGAAAATTTGGACATAAAATGTATCGGTATTTCGGCATATGATCGCCGAAAAAAATCAATCTCGTCATTCGTTCGAAGTAAAGTCGCCAATTTTGTCAAAGGATCGCGGGAAAAACGTGACTTTCGTCAGAAAATCGCGAAAAAACGGTAAATTTTGTCAAAAACATTGCAAAAAGCGGCAAATTTCGTTAAAACATCGCGAAAAAACGGCAAATTTTGTCAACAAATCGCGAAAAACGCCAAATTTCGTCAAAAAATCGCGAAAAAAACGGAAATTTTATCAACAAATCTCGAAAAAACTGCAAATTTTGTCAAAAACATTGCAAAAAACCGCAAATTTCATCAAAAGGTCGCGAAAAATCGGCAAATTTTGTCAGCAGGTCTCGAAAAAACGGCAAATTTCGTCAAAAACATTGCGAAAAAATGGCAAATTTCGTCAAAAACTTTGCGAAAAACGGCAAATTTAGTCAAAAGATCGCAAAAAAAAAAAAAGCGAATTTTGTCAACAAATCGCGAAAAACGGCAAATTTCGTCAAAAAATCGCGAAAAAACCGGAAAATTTTATCAAAAAAAACTGCAAATTTTGTCAAAAACATTGCAAAAAACCACAAATTTCATCAAAAGATCGCGAAAAAACGGCAAATTTTGTCAGCAAGTCTCGAAAAAACGGCAAATTTCGTCAAAAACTTTGCGAAAAACGGCAAATTTAGTCAAAAAAAATCGCAAAAAAACGGCAAATTTTGTCAACAGATCGCGAAAAACAGCAAATTTTGTCAAAAATCGCGAAAAAACCGCAAATTTTATCAACAGATCTCGAAAAAAGTACAAATTTCGTCAAAAACATTGCGAAAAAACGACAAATTTCGTCAAAAACATTGCGAAAAACGGCAAATTTAGTCAAAAAAAATCGCGAAAAAACGGTAAATTTTGTCAAAAACATTGCAAAAAGCGGCAAATTTCGTTAAAACATCGCGAAAAAACGGCAAATTTTGTCAACAAATCGCGAAAAACGCCAAATTTCGTCAAAAAATCGCGAAAAAAACGGAAATTTTATCAACAAATCTCGAAAAAACTGCAAATTTTGTCAAAAACATTGCAAAAAACCGCAAATTTCATCAAAAGGTCGCGAAAAATCGGCAAATTTTGTCAGCAAGTCTCGAAAAAACGGCAAATTTCGTCAAAAACTTTGCGAAAAACGGCAAATTTAGTCAAAAAAAATCGCAAAAAAACGGCAAATTTTGTCAACAGATCGCGAAAAACAGCAAATTTTGTCAAAAGATCGCGAAAAAAACGGCAAATTTTGTCAACAGATCGTGAAAAACGGCAAATTTCGTCAAAAAAAGCACAAATTTCATCAACAGATCTCGAAAATCTGCAAATTTCGTCAAAAGATTGCGAAAAAAATGCAAATTTTGTGAAAAAGACGCAAAAAAAAAAAAAAAAAAAAAAAAAAAAAAGTTGCGGTAGTGGACTTTTTTTTTTTTTTTTTTTTTTTTTTTTTTTTTTTTTTTTTTACTCAGAATCACCCCTGTGAATATACTACATTACATGAAACTGTATGGATTTTTAGATGTATGGGATTTTACATTTAATATATCTTTATTTTCTTGTATATATCAAACAATTAAAGAAATTCAACAAACTCTCAATTAAAATATTTTTTTTTAAATAACTATAAACTTGAATGTTAAATCCATACACAAAAATATTAAATACACCATAGAGAACATGTTAAAAAAAAAAAAAAAAAAAAAAAAAAAAATCAAAACTATTTCGAACAAGCAAGTTATTAAAAATTAAAACATAAAAAAGGAGAAAAATCAGTTTAAAGTTTTTATTTATATGGGTAATTGCACTGGATCTATAAACAAAATTTACAATATCTCGCAATATAATTGTCGTGTAGGTAAAAATGCGAGGTGTCAAAATATTCACAATTAAAGAAGCTTTCATTAATATTAAAGGAAGAAAATCTATATTTTGACCAATTTCAAGGCACTGTGTCCCCTTAACATAAGAAATATGTCAATGTATTTATTTTATATCCAATACAATATAATTCACAAAATCTAAGCATAAATGTTGTGAAAAATGTCGTAATTTTTTCCTTTACATTTACACAATATTTTCTCAGTGGCATCCCTGATAGTAATTAGTGGTCACTAACTTGACAATAGTGGCTACTAAACATGCAGCCTCTACCGGCCACTGGCTACTAATACAAATATTGAATTTTAACCTTTAGTTTCTTATATAATAAAATAAATGCAAGTGTTTTATAATAAAATTGTGAGTGTTCTATAATAAAATAAAGCGTTTCATAATAAAATAGAAATAAAATGCTGTTTTCGCCTTTTAGGTTTAACATGTATTCGAAAACTGAGTTTTCTCACCAAAATGGTGAAAAACAAAAATCGCACCAACGTTTGAGACATCTCTGCTTTTTTTTTTTTTTTTTTTTTTTTCAAAATCATCAGAAAAAAAAAAGAATCAGCAAATTAATTTTGAAAATACAAGGAGGGGTAAATGCCCTTACCCCTCCCCACTTTTCTACTTACCTCCTGTCCGTTGATCCACCATTTGAGGAAGGCGGCTGGTCTAGAAGGAGCCGAAACGCACGTGACGTTTACCACTTCGCCCGGAGAATAGTGCGTCATAAGACGACCGACGATCTGGGGACGGGAGACAGGATTCACTACCAAGGGGGAAAATAAATAACACGGATTAATAATATTCAAACGAAATACACAGGGTTTCCCAAAAGATTGAAACGCACTTTAATTTTTTATGTGTTGGAGATACATAAGCAATGTAAGTCGCAAAAAGTGTCCAAAATAAAGTAGTAAATAAAACTATGTCGATGAAAAAAAAATCCTGCCATTAATATTCAAAAAGTTACACTTATAAATTTTCATACGGCCTCTGGTACTGTAGGTTACATTTAAAGAAATTTTCTCGAAGCACCGAGAAATACAACAGTATAAATTTCATTCTTCTAAATTCACCCAGTCATGTTATTTTGAAAATTATAACATTTTGGAGCCATTCCGACACTAAAAACGGACAGACGATTTTTTAATGACATTAATTTAAAAATAATTCAAAGTATCATGACTCGGCGAGTTTTGTTCGTAGAAAAATGGAATTTTTATTGTTTTACATATCTGAGAATGAAGAAAATGTTTCTAAATTAGCATAAAGGGCAGAGGGGCCGAATAAAAATTTAAAAGCATAATTTTTTGTAAATTAATAGCAGGACCATTTCGTCAACATAATCATAATGTCCATCTTATTTTAAACACTTTTTGAGATTTAAATTGCCTAAGTATCTCCAGCAGGAAAATAAATAAAGCGTTTTTCAGACTTTTTGGGATACCCTGTATATCAATTGAAAGTGTCAATCTTTTGGTTATGGCGGTAAAAATAAAACTTACATGTTCCACGCATAATGAACATTCACATTTATTAGTTAAACGATTTCTACTCAACAACATTGTTGGGAAGCTGGAAAATCTCGGGCCATTATTCAACACGAACACAAGAAACAAAAATCATGCGTCGGGCATAGATTTTTGAAACCCTTTCCAACACATTCAGAAAACTGTAACAAATTTTCAGCGTTTAATAAAATGAAAATTCAAGTCTAAAGTAAACAAGGGATGACCGCCCCGGGAACCCAGCTTTCGTTTTAGAGTATAAGTGCAACCCCGGGGCGAAGACACAAACCCACTGTTTACTTTTACATTACATACAATGTGTTGAAGGTTAGACAGTTTTTAGAATGTTTAAAGTGCACAATTATTTAAATAAACTTGTCTAACCAAGTGTAGCTTCACATACTTAACTGTATTAAGGGTTGTGATATATTTTTCTCATTTTGCTGAGAAAAGTAAAAGGTCACGTTTTTCTGAGGCTATCCCAAATTATCCCTCTATAAGAGTGAAATTCTGTAAATAACTTTTTATTCACAGGCCGTAAAAAGTTTTCGAGTGTTGGGCCAAACTCGATTCTGACAATCTGAAATATAATAATTTTATGAACACTTGGAAAAACTGAAGGCTTCATTGACATGGGAATGTAATAATTCTCTACATGCTTGAGACCATATGGTAAGTACTCAACCTCCACTTGAAACACAATGGAAGAGCCTGGACATATACACGGCTGCAAAGAGGCCAAAAGTGGATTTTGAACGAAGAGAGCGAGCTAGATGCACCTCTGATCTTTCCTCTGTCGCTAGTGAGGCGAGCAGAAAATCCGGGACATGCTCCGGTGATGTGAAGTGTTATTCGGGCGAAATAAGTTGTCCCTGAAAAAGTTACAAACAATGCTATGAACATTAGTAAGGCCGAACCCACGGATAGAATATAATTCTGTCGACAGACTAATTGAAAGTAGTCTAGTTGTAATATTCTACAAAATTTCTTTCTTTCCAATAGTTTATAATCGTGCTGTCCTGTTAGCTGAGTGTAATAAAAAAAACTCTAAAAAAGCCATCCTGACTTAATCCTTTGGTCGTGACGCTAGAGGATGCACATTAGTTTAACTTAACAAATTTGGCAAAGGTAAAAGATGATTGGGAAACAATATACATTATTTGTGAAGAAATATAGTGGTATAGTAATACTAAACAAGTTGACAATTATTACTTTACAGAGATTAATGAATAAAACTAACTAATAATATGAACTGATTAATATCTACAAAATTTACAATGGGAAAACTCCGGAGTTTACCAGCTCGGATAAAACAATACAATTTGAAACAGTTAAAGAGCTCCTGTTCGGGTGAGTGAGAAGAGGAGTGCTGGCTGGAAGCTAACAAGGCAGATGATTTGAGAAATGGAATTCGTTGTACTAACATCAAACTTTTGCTTCCAACGTATATTTCGTTTAATTTAATATGAGTTACTTTAAAACTACATATATAAACAATTCTCGACGTTTCGGTTATTCTTTATAACCATCTTCAGGAGAAAACTTTCATAAATACAAACAGCAAAAAAAATTAAATATGTGTTACATAATTGAGTCAAATGTTCCAGCTGACAAGACGCTAAAATAACGGAATTTACAAAACATATTCAAAATAAGCCAGGTGGCGCCCTCTATGAATCAGCTATTTAACTGGAAATCATGTTCAACGAAATCAAAGTTCTTTCAAAATACATTTCCAGATAGCCGGAACAGAAAATGATGAGTTATCGTTACAAATTTCATGTTTTCTTAATGAAATTTCTAGAGATTCACAGATGTAGGCTTTAAAAGGATTGTTTTGTCTGGAAATAACTTTAACGTTTTCAAAATCAATAAATCTAATCTGTCCATTAGCAAAAGTCCTTGATAAGGCAGTGGAAAGTTTAATGTATTTTAATCATACTTGTGCTCTTTAAGTCTTTCTACGATGCGACGTTTAGAAAGACTTAAAGAGCACAAGTGTGATTTAAAATAAAATTATTATTTTATTCAAAAGAACTGACCGGTCGAGCAGGTAGATCAGCCAATCACGTAAATTCATATTATTTGGTATTTTAATGTGGTATTGTGAAATTAGTGTACAATTCAGAATGTAGTATAAAGATGTGGATTGCGATCTACAGATACAAAGTGGCGAGTCACGTTTATTAATTGTATATAAGTGTTGTTGAAATGGTCTGTGGTTGGTTAAAAATAAGTAAAGGTACTTGGAGAACGCATAACACATTTGAAAAGCCAATTTTAGCAATTACCATCAACAGTCGAAAAAATATGCGAACTATTTTGTGCAGCCTTGTATATGATCTATAGATCTGTATATATACTACATAATATGGGCAAAAATTTAATTCAGTTAGAAAACGCAGAACACAGTTGAAAATTCACCTTCAAAAATTTCCGTCAGTAAACGGAATTATTACGTGCGAAAAGCATTTAATGGTGAAAAATAAATCTTACTTAAAACGAAACATTTAAAAAGTCATATTTAAAACGATTTTCTTATAGCATCCAAAAGGAAGCTTTTTAATTTAAAGGGTAATTACTGCTTAAAGTGATAAAAACATAACACAAAAGGCTTAAAAATATATTTTAATACTTTCCGGCACAGTGGTTCCACTCTGGGCACACCTAATTTTAATTCCAAACTTGCATTCGGCACCAAGAATATTTCAATAAAATTTTGCTTCTACAATGAAAGCTTAAAATAAGGAGTTCTTATTTTCTAAAAAAGTCGTTTGTAAATTCCGGTGGCAGTCAGTAATTTCGCATTTTACGAACAGAATTTGTCTGGGCCGGAAAGGGTTAATATATAGATGACATATGTTTCATCTTTTGAAAATGATAAACACAAATCGCGAGATCACATGTCTAATATAAGAAGGTGCTTAAATTGGTCAAACTGGAAAACGTGAAAATTATTATTTTATTGCTTTTTAGCTCACAGGCTATCAAAGCCTGAGAGTTTATGTGCCCGGCCGTTCTGTATGTATGTATGTACGTATGTACGTACGTAACGCGATAACTCTTGACAGAAATAACCGTTTTGCTTCCAATTTTGTTTATAGGTTTCTTGTGATAAGGCGCTTCCCTGATTAGTTTTGGGGATTGATTGTTTAACTATAAAGGGGGGAACGGGGGGGCTAACCCACCTTAATTAAGATAAATGGTTTTTCCATGCAGAATTGTCCAATTTTCTTCAAATTTTGTATATAGGTTCATTGTGATAAGGTTCTTTCCTGACTAGTTTTGGGTGTTCATAGGTTAAGTATAAAGGGGCTAACGGGGGGGGGGGGGGGAATCCTCCCCCTTAATTTAGATAAATGAATTTTTCATGCAGAGTTATCCGATTTTCTTCCACTTTTGTTTATAGGTTCCTTGTGATAAGGCGCGTCCCTGATTAGTTTTGGGGATTGATTGCTTAACTATAAAGGGGGGGGGGAACGGGGGGCTAACCCCCCTTAATTTGAATAAATGGTTTTTTCATGCAGAATTATCCAATTTTCTTCAAATTTTGTATGTAGGTTCATTGTGATAAGGTTCTTTCCTGATTAGTTTTGGGGGTTCATAGGTTAAGTATAAAGGGGGTAACGGGGGGTTAATCCTCCCCCCTTATTTTAGATAAATTATTTTTTTCATGCAGAGTTATCCGATTTTTTTCAAATTTTGTATATAGGTTCATTGTGATAAGGTTCTTTCCTGATTAGTTTTGGGGGTTCATAGGTTAAGTATAAAGGGGGTAACGGAGGGGTTAATCCTCCCCCCTTATTTTAGATAAATGATTTTTTTCATGCAGAGTTATCCGATTTTCTTCAAACTTTTTATATGGGCTCATTGTGGTAAGGGGCTTCCCTGATTAGTTTTGGGGGTTCATTGGTGAAGAGTAAAGGGGGGAACGGGGGGCTCTAACCCCCCTTGATATAGATAAATGGGTTTTTTAAGCAGAATTATCCGATTTTCTTCAAATTTTATATATATGTTCATTGTGATAAGGCGCTTCTCTGATTAGTTTTGGGGGTTCTTTGGTTAAGTATAAAGGGGGGACGGGGGCTAACCCCCCCCCCCTTAATTTAGATAAATGGATTTTTCATGCAGAATTATCCGATTTTTTCAAATTTTGTATATAGGTTCATTGTGGTAAGGCGCTTCTCTGATTAGTTTTATGGGTTCATTGGTTAATTATAAGTAGGAGAAACGGGGGATGGTTCCCCCCTCTTAATATATTGTCGATTTCTTCATTTTTCGAGGGCTTATTTCAAATTCTTTGAAATAAGAATATAATTTACAGTTAGTGTGAATAGCCTGTGAGCTCAATGCCGTCAGTTTAACTGGGCAGTTTTCTTTTATTTAATTTATAAATCATCGCATGCCAGATTTTAGGTAATTCAAAAGAAGCTGATTCGTTGCATATGTTCTCTTTTCGCAAATATATTTCTATTGATTCACGGATAATGGATGGGAAATAAACTCTTGATGAAAAAATTATTTTACTATTCTTGAAATTAATCTGCAAAAGCTCTATTCTATGTAGTCGAACCAAGGCTGTAGTTCTTCTGTCATATTTGATATCTGTCATATGTTCTTTTATCCTAGTTTTAAATTTTCTGTTTGTCATTCCTATATAGTGTAATGTATTGTGTAATATATGATGTATGATTTTATTATATTATTAGGAAACTTTTTGTTTAGGCGTTATAAGAATACAGCATGCAACAATATTTTTTACGTAACTATTTTATACAAGTCGATTTTCAAATATGTTATTAATCTTACTTAATCATGAAAACAGCCGTCAGTTGTCATGACAGCGGTGTATGACGCCTTGGGCACAGAAAAATCCCTCACTCAAAGAAATATAAATGAAAACCCAATTACAGAAGATCGCTACTGGTCGTGATAATATCATTCAATCTTCCATAACAAAGTATTCTTTCTAAAATAGAGCAAATTAGAGTGTTTTTAGAGCCTGGTGGGGTCAGAGGTTGACTAGCGTAGCTCGTAGGAAGCAGAGTCCCCTTGTAAAACCACAAAAGTAAAATAATATATATTGAAATAGCATCCATATAATTATAAAACCAAAATATAAAAAACATATATTGAAATAGCGTCAATAATTCCTGAGAAAAGAGGTACATCAATATCAACTGTTTTTCCATAGTATTTGGCAACTGCTTTTTGTCGCTTAAGTGCCTACGCTAGTAATGCAAAGACACTCCCAAGCTAATGTTAAACACCAATGACAGCGTTATTCTCAAAATTATCGTTTACATTTTAATGTTTTGTTTATATTATTATTATTATTACATAGGATATCTGAGAGTCTAACCGGGTGCTTTCGTATCTTTTCGAGTTTGATTACAGTTTTTTTTTTCTTTTTTTTTTTTTCTTTCTTGTGGACATTAAGTTGTGAGACAGGTTCAAGACAAGCGTCTCGTGTATAAGACGCAGGAAAAGGTTAAATTTTCTTTTAGAACCACATTTTTAAAAACCTTTGCTTAGTTTAATCCGAGAAGTGCTATGATCATGTAAGGTAAAAATAACAATAAAAAAAATACTGGTAGGAAAACTGAAAGATTCTACACACGTTATATATCACGTACACGTCACGGTCGTCGTAGAAAGATTAACCCTTAACTGCTGTTAGCGGTCTCACAGACAGTGTCCGCTAGGGATCCTACATTAGAGTAACTCTAATGTAGGATCCCTATAGTGTCCGCTTGCAACCTCATCCAAGTCCATATCACCCCCCTCCCCGCCCCCCCCCCCACACACACACCTCCTGAATCTCTGATTCAGCACACTTTAACGCTCGTTCATACACTTTAACCTTTAGTTGCTGCGACAAAAACTGTCGCATATATACTGTGAGTGATCTCTGATATAGCTTGAGGGTGAAGGATGAATAAAAAGTTCGTTTAATCCTTAACTGCTGTTACAAAATTTATCGCAAAACTACTGTGAGCGGTCTCTGAATAAACGGCTTGTTTAAGTATTAGGATACTGCTTCTGTACTAAACTTTATATGGAGGACTATTATAATTAAAATTCACAATTCACAAATCTCGAGCAATAGTACTAGAGCTCCCCCCCCCCCCCAACCAAAAAAAAGGATCAGGGTCTATAAGCCGTGTTTTTGGCCCATGAAATAAGACTAATATTCGATTTTGTTATGCTGACCTAATTATTTCACTTTTTAATATTAGAAGGTTTATCCTGTATACAATCCTTCAACAATATTTTTTACATTTTGTTCGGATTTATATAACTTACACAAGCTCAAAGTTCGTATTATTTGTAGTTTTTGATGAAAAATACGCAATTTCTCCTAATTTTACCTCAATTTTTAATATATTTTTTAATATTTTACTATGAGCGCAGCTTTGCAACACTTTTATTTTTAGATATATTGTACATTTTGATGTATTTTATAAAATATGCAAAGAAGAAAATGTTGCACGATTGCGCTCCTATAAATAATTGAGGTAAAATTAGGAGAAATTGCGTATTTTTCATCAAAAACTACGAATAATACGAACTTTGAGCTTGTGTAAGTCATACAAATCCGAACAAAATACAACAACTACTGCTGAAATCGTACAGGATAAACCTTCTAATATTAAAAAGTGAAATTTTTAAGTCAGTATAACAAAATCGAGTTTAGTCTTATTTCATGGTCCAAAAACACGGCTTATGGACCCTGATCCTTTCATTAGTATCTATTGTTAAACTGAAAATTACAAGTTAAACTGCAAACATTGGAAAAAGCAGCCGCCTGTGAGACAGCTACCATCAGTTAAGAGTTAATTCATAAAATACTGTTTATATACTAAACTTTATGTACAGGACTATTATATTTTAAAATCCACTTATTCAGACGTCTGCAACGATAGTACTAAAGCTCCAAACGAAACAAAATTCCACTAGTATCTATAGTTAAACTGAAAATTACAAGTTAAACAGCAAGAAATTGGAAAAAAAAAATCGCTCGCATTTTAATATTTTTAAATGATTTTTTTTTGCATAGGATAGCTGAGGTATATCTCTAACGTTGTTAGTTTTTACTTTTTGGATTTTGGTTACGGTTTTTTTTATAAGCGAACATTTTCAATTTTGGAACCGGTTGGAACCGGTTCTGAAAGTGAAAGTACCCTTATATAAAAAAACTGGAACCAAAATCGAAAAAGTAAAAACTAACAACGTTGGAGATTGACCTCAGCTATCCTATGCAAAAAAAAGCATTTAAAAATATTAAAATGCGAGCGAGAAATCACGCTAGAACCTTCCCATAGACTTAACATTAGCTTGAGCATTTCTTCCTGTGACTAGTGTAGGCTATTAAGGGTTAATTCATAGAATACTGTTTATATACTAAACTTTATGTACAGGACTATTATATTTTAAAATTCACTTATTCAGACGTCTGCAACGATAGTACTAGAGCTCCAAACGAAACAAAATTCCACAAGTATCTATAGTTAAACTGAAAATTACAAGTTTAAAGCGAAAATTGGAAATTAAAAAGAAAAAGAAAAACAGCGGTCTGTGAGACGATTAACAGCAGTTAAGGGTTAAAACAATCGTCAGGAAAATAACCGCTCTTTAAACTTTAACATCTGACGTCCCTACATAACGCTGAAATTAAAATAAACACGCATCACTTAAGCGTGTAAAGATCGGGTCGATTGAATGTCCAAAGAAAGAAAAAAAAAAGAAAAAAGAAATAAAAGCGTGCTGGAATGGTGTGCCGACAGCAGGCGTGTACCATTTGTTTCCATTTATTAGTATTACGTGCGGAGGTATATTTCCGGCCGATTGGGCTTAATATCTCTTAATCACCGAATTTTACATCCACATTATCATACGTTCCATTTATCTTATTAGCCATTCCCCGGAACTCCTAAATAAATAAACAACACTCCCTTCCTCCACCGCTTCTCTTTCACGATTTAAATTTCGTCGCACTCCCCTCCTCCCCCGCGCTGGAAAGCGAGAAGCGTGGTTGAAAAGGAGGGGGGGGGGCTATGATTAATTCACGGTGAGAGAAAATGCTTGCGCGTACGAATTTCCCGATTTCCATACTTTGTTTTCCCTTCGTTAATTGTCGCGAAATGGAGCGAAGTCGTTTTGCGGTGAGAGCATCCCCCCATCTCTACACCTCCCTCCCCCTCATTCGCACGCCACTCGGGAATCGTTATTTTGAAAAAGGCGAAATCCGATATCGCGCCATTTTGGTGCCCTCCTGTTCGGTTTCCATGAAATATCGGCGAAATAAATTTAAGGGAGCCAAGAACAGATGAGGAATCCTATGGAAAACACCCGAGTTGGATCGCAATCCTCATAAATACAGGGTGTTTCACTTTAAGTCAACCCGGGCTTTCGTTTCAATCTTTAACGGTAATGAAAATATTTTACAGATTTTTTCAACTAACTTTACATTGTGTGAAATGTGATGGAAACGAACACTAGAACCGAACTATATTTAGGTTAATGACTCATGTATATTGTAAGCTACATTCCTAATAACGGAGCATCTAGATCAGTTTTGTTAGAACACAGATCTATGCATTACATCGCATTTCCATCTGCTGATGATATTCTATGCGTCTCATTTTTTTTTTCAATTCCTACTGTTAGTTCACACTCTCCCTGTATATATTTATATATCTTATTCAAATTTTCAATCTTTAATAAAATACTTTTTATTCATCCACTCAAGTTCAAATATATTTTCTTAAACTTGTAGTGGATGACACTTGATGTGAATACAGTTTTTTCAAATATTAATTCATTAATTAAATTTAGTTTTATATGAGAGAAAAAATATCAACACGCAGCCGACTTATTTCAGACATTAGTTCCATTTAAAAGCACTCACTGGCAAGTCTTGATAGCGCAGTTGATTAAGCTAACCACATGGTCCCAGGATCGAGCCTCGCCTGGAACGGAAGGAAATTCTCCCGTACTCGAAAATAAATTTCTTTTATATAAGATATTTAGCAGGATAAAAATTTAGAAATAAATACCGTCAGTGGCGAAGCGTGTAGATCGCTGGGAAAAAAATTTCTTTTTGACCTAAGTAGGAATTGACTGTAATTTATATATATATATATATATATATATATATATATATATATATATATATATATATATTACTTGTTATTTCCGCATTGTGATTTAAATCATCATATCCATCATTGTGTTCTTCTTTGTATTATCCAATTTACAAATATTGTTTTCATTATATACATCACAACCCCGCCCTCTGTCGCGCTTGCCGGCGGGCTCAGCTTCGGCTGAATTATGAATATATACCGGGTGTCCTTAAATGGACTGATCGATTTTAAAATTCAATACTTTGCAAACGGTGACAGATATTCAAAAATTCTTCCAGGAGGGTTTTGTTGTTCGTAGTTTTTTTTTACTGCGATTCCTGATTTTAGTTCAAATTACCAGCAATAGATGACGCTGCGATCAATAGAGGTACAAACGGGGGAGAAGCAGAAATCACTCAGCATTTATGTGAGTCAAGGAGGTTTATAGATGGAGTAGGTCTTATTCATCAATACAATCTTTTTTTTAGAATCGGGCCCTAGAACAAGATTGTATTGGCGAACGAGACCCACACCATATACTTCCTTTGCATCAATGCTGTGTGATTTCAGTTTTGGCCTCAATTGAGCGCCTACTGGTTTCAGCGCCATTTATGGCTGCTATTTGAAACTAAAATCAGAATCGCAGTAAAAAAACTCCTGACATCATGCATTACTTTCCTACAAGATTTTTTTAAATATCTGTCACCGTCTGCTAGTTATTGAATTTTAAAATCAGTCAGTCAATTTCAGGACACCCGGTACATATTTTTGATGAAATAACAAAGCAAATAAATAGACGAGGCCTTGGATCGAATATATATTGAGTTACGAAAGAACATTACACAATGACAAAAACATAGTAACTAAACTGAAAATTGAACATCACTTATATTTATAAATTCGTCTGGGATTCTGCCAGTCATGTTCCCGGACGTGCGAGAAAGCTTACACAAAAGTATCATCCAATAAAATTTAAGATGTAATGCTACGATTACAATTACGATACAATATACTAACACCCGCCCATAATCTAGCATTACATTAGAAAACACAGAATAAAAAATTACAATAAACAAACATTAAAAGTATGACAGAGTTAAAACATTACTTATACAAACAGCAAAGAACCAACAATTCATAAAATTTAACTTTAGGCAATGCCTTTGTAAACATATCAGCAATTTGCATATTTGTAGGAATATATTCAATTTTGATATTATTTTCTTTTACAACATTACGAACAAATTTTAGTTTTATATCTATATGTTTCATTCTACCATAACTACTTTCATTACTGATACATTTTATGCAAGACTGATTATCCTCTAAAATAACTAAATCCTTAATACTTACAATTTCACAAGCAATATTTTTGAACCACAACAGGTCTTGCAAACTTTTAGTTAAGGCAATGACTTCAGCTTCAGTTGAAGATAATGCAACTGATTTTTGTTTATTACAACACCAGAGAACAGGCATGTTACAAAACATTAAAATGTAACCTGATACTGATTTTCTATCATTTGTATAAGCCCACCAATCAGAATCAACATACATAGATAATTTAGGATCAGACTTTTGCTTTTTAACCCTTTCAGGGGCAAGCACTTGTGCTCCTGTAACGTTGAATTCCCACCGGAATTTAGGAAAGAATTTAGTTCAAAATAAGAATAAGCAATTTTTCAACTTTTTTCGTCAAAGTTAAAAATGTAAAATTTAATTAAAAGTTTCTGGTTTGAATCGGATTAAAATTAGGTGGTATATAATACATACCACCGCCCCTCAAAGTGTTATACACAAGTTTTAAGGACAAAGTTCCTTTCAAATATCTTAAGATTTTCTTTAGTGCAATCCATGCAACTTCAGTAGGATTTTACTGCATTTGACTCAAACAATTAACACTATATAAAATATCAGGTCGTGAAATATATGCTAAGTACAATAAACAACCTACAAGTTCACGGTATGGACCATTAAATGGTTTTCCATTTTTTAAATCAGATGGAGTGGATTTAGGAGAAATAGGAATATCACTAGGTTTACATTCTAGCATATTAAATTTACTTAACAATTTAATTATATAAGACTCTTGATCCATTATTAAACTATCAGATTTAAATTTCATTTGAATACCCAGAAATTCTGAAACACATTCTGATTTTGACATATGAAAATCTTTAGAGAGTAAAGAAATAAATACATTAGTTTCATTTAAATCTGAACCTGCTATAAGCATATCATCAACATACAGAGCAATAATTATTTTATGACCATTACTATAACGAATAAAAATACAAGATTCATTATCAAGACATTTAAATTTTAATTTTGAAACAAATTCTAGAAACCTTTCAAACCATTGTCGTGGGGCATGTTTCAGGCCATATAAACTTCGTTTGAGTTTACATTTTAACCCACTTTCGTCATCATAGCCTTGCGGCTGATCCATAAAAACAAGTTCATTTAACTTACCATTCAGGAAAGCTGTTTTTACATCCAAAACAAATGCATGTAAGTCATCATTTAAAATCACAAAAAGCACTAAACGTAAAGCAAGCATACTTATTACAGGGGCGAAAGTTTCACTATAGTCAAGTCCTTCTTTTTGCATAAATCCACGGGCTACAAGTCTAGCCTTATAACGTCCATCTCTTTTGATGGTATACACCCATTTGCAGGAAATAGCTCGTTTGTCAGGTGGTAATTTTTCGAGATCCCAGACGTTGTTGATTTTCATGCTTTCTATCTCTGCATCCATATCTTCCTTCCATAAACGTTGTTCATCAACAGGGAGAAATTTGATCTCATCAAAAGATAAAGTTTCTTGTTGGCAAAGTAATGCTTCATACACCTCAGGAGCTGGATACCGAATAGGTTGTTTTCTTGATCTCTCGGATTTTCTCATTTTATTTTCTTTCTCTTCAGAATCCTCTGATTCTTCACTAGTTCTTTCTTGAGCATCTGGGTTAATTTCACAATCAGTCAATTCTGAATTTTCCACTATGTGTTGCTTTGAGTTTATGGTATGCTTCTTCTCTTCATCAAATTTTACATTTCTTGATATAGTTATGCGTTTCGTCTCAGGATCTAACAATCAATATCCCATTGAAGAATAACCTATGAAGATCATATGTTTAGACCTATCATCAAGCTTCTTACGATGAACGGAAGGAATAACATGTAGGCACTGCATCCAAAAACACGTATGTGCTTCAAATCGGGATCTTCTCCAAATTTTAAGAAATACGACGTTAAGTTCTCATTGGAGCTGCTTGGCATTCGATTTTTCAAGTAAGCTGCTGTAAGAACAGCTTGACCCCAAAAAGTCTTAGGTAAATGTGATTCAGCAATTAAAGCCCTTCCTATATCTAGGAGCGATCTATTGCATCTTTCAGCAACTCCATTCAAAGCTGGAGTGTATGGAGGAGCAGGATCAATCACTATACCAAGATCTCGAGTGAAATTCACTAAATCATTGCTTAAATATTCTTTTCCGTTATCACATCTGATTTTCTTTACTGTAGGATTAGTTTTTAAGGAAACTTTCAATTCCTCTGAAGCTTCACTTTTATGCTTCAATAATCGAACTTCAGTAAATCGTGAAAAATCATCTATGATAGTCATAAAATAGCATTCACCAAAATGTTTTCGGAACAATAGGGCCACATATGTCAGAATGAATAGCAGTCATTGGGGTACTTTCTCTTTTCCTAGGTCCTCTTCCCATTGGTGTTGCACTCTGCTTTGCTCGAACACAAACATCACAAAAAGAAAGTGGTATTGGAAGTTTCCTTTCCTTCAACACTTTGTCACTTGGATGGCCCATTCTGCGATGCCAAATTTCAGAATCACTTTCTTTTGATGTGAGAACAGTTTCATAATTTGGGACAAAATAACTAACATATTGTCCATTTGAATTACGTTCACCAAAACAAAAACGATTTCTTCCTGTTTCTATGAACACCATTTCATTCTTTAAAATACTGCATAATTTGGATTTTCGATTTTTCTTACGGAAATCAACTGTCCACTTAAATCTGGTACGTAAAGAACATTATTTAGTGTAATTTCCATTCCGTTTGATAATTTTCCAATAATATTTCCAACACCTTTAATTTCAAAATTCGTTGTTTTCGACGCAAATTTAATAGTTCCTGAAGATGGTTGTAAAGACGTGAAATATTTCTTATTAGAGCACATATGGGAAGTCGCTCCAGAATCCACTATAAATTCATTCTTTTTAACGTTCCCCGCAACAAAAGATACCGCTGAAGAAGCAAATTTTTCCTCATTTGAATTTTTAACAGCTTTACAGTTGCGTTTAAAATGGCCAGGAAGTCCACATTTGAAACAAGTAAGTTTCTTTCTACAGTATTTAGCTATGTGCCCCTTTGAATTACAGTTTTTGCACACATATTCTTTGCGAGTTGATACAAACGCGGTTTTATCATGAGGAGTTTTGGACTGCACTTTTTCTTTCTTAGAGTCGAGCAGAAGTGCTTCAGCATCTAACAGCCGTTGTGTGACAAAATCTAGAGTCAAAACAGTATTCGGTTGATTTTCTAACGCAGTTTTAACATTTTCAAATTCTTGAGGCAACGACATTAGAATATAAACAATAGTATCGGTTTCACTTACTTCAGCACCGGAAATTTTAAGTTCCGAAATTAATTTATTTATTTCATCATTGTGACTTCTCATAGATACAACACGATCCTTTTTAATAGTTGCTAACCTCTTTCTAATTAAAATTTGATTAACTGCACGCTTGGTATCATATGTTCGTTCTAATTTATTCCATATCTTATGCGCAGTATTTTCTTCTTGCAATGACGCAAGAACCCCATCGCTTAAAAGCGATAATAATAAAGCATAAGCCTTTTTCGATTTTACAACTTCGGCAGTTTCAGTTGTCGCTTCATTGTCTAAAAACTTATCCAAATCTTTCGCCGCAAATATGGCTTTAACACGCCTTTTCCAAACAGAAAAATTTCTACCGTCGACGTCAAAAAGAGCAACTCCGTATAATTCTTTTTCACTTTCCATCGCTGGGTAAAAAAATAGAAACAAAAGAAAAATAAATTTTCTCTCTCAAAACCACAGCAATAAATATGAAAAGAGACTAGCGTCACTCTGTCTGCGAATTAAACCACGCTCTGCTGATGAAATAACAAAGCAAATAAATAGACGAGGCCTTGGATCGAATATATATTGAGTTACGAAAGAACATTACACAATGACAAAAACATAGTAACTAAACTGAAAATTGAACATCACTTATATTTATAAATTCGTCTGGGATTCTGTCAGTCATGTTCCCGGACGTGCGAGAAAGCTTACACAAAAGTATCATCCAATAAAATTTAAGATGTAATGCTACGATTACAATTACGATACGATATACTAACAATATTATACCACAATATAAAGATGACTGGGAGGGACATCTATGCTCAGACCTGGTTTACTAGTCTGAGCAGTCCTTCTCGGGCATTAAAAGATCATGCCATATTCCAATAATTCTCTGGGAGTTGCATCATTTCTTAGAAAGCAAAGTAAGTCTTTTGAAAATATTGGTAAAATAGTTTCATTATTGTTGAAGCTATGAAAGAAAATGCTGTTTCGACTTGGAGAATGACATCCTATATTTATGAATGAATGCGTAGTTTGCGATTCAGTTTTATTATGCAAAAAAAAAAAAATTCATGCAGTGTGCACTATCACTCTTAAAGTTTTTGGAGCTAATGCTGAATCATTCTGTATATAGTGACGCAGCCAAAATCTTCACTTAGGAGGGGTTTTGAATTTTGTTTTACTCATAAAATTAACAAATACATTATGATGACATGTAAAAAACGACTTAATGAAAAACACACGAAACCAAACAAATTTTTCATTTGGCATGAGCTCACATGGCTCGTCTTCATTCTACACTTGAAAATAATAGAAAGAGTCGTATTGTGAAGATCTCGAGACTCTAAAATTTCTGCAAATCCTGTATTCATCTGAATCCAAGGTGTGAATGTTATCTATTTTAAAGTGCTCTGAGAGGAGCTTTAACCCCTATATCCCTACCTTTGCTGCACCAGTGATATATATAAACAAACATATTCAAAATGATGTACGGTTATTTAAAATACTGTAATAAACTCATTTTGAAACGTACATTTGCCAAAATGAATTTAAAATGAAAGAAAACTCAAAATGTCTCATTTTACTGCATTATAAATGTTCTATATGACTTCTTCAGTCACATGAACAGTGTCCAGACGATAGTCTAGTTCGTGCCAAACTCATTTAAGCATGAAATGCAAAAAAACAGTTTTCATTTTACAGTATAATACTGGCACCCCAGCTGCCAGTATTATACCGTAAAATTAACAGTAATAAACAGTAAAATAAGCAGTAATACGCTGCCGCGCATGCCCGGTAGCGTATTACTGCTTATTTTACTGTTTATTATTTTTAATTTTACGGTATAATACTGGCAGCTGGAGTGCCAGTATTATACTGTAAAATCAACACTTTTTTTTAAACACTTTCCAACCTAGTTGAAAAGTGTTTATGACTTCGGTTTGTCTGGCCGTGTGCCGTCTGCCGTCTGGCCATACTCTAACTCCCGTAAATATGCTCGGATTGCCTTGCACTTTTTATATGTTATTGTCGTTATCTATAGCATGTTCCCTATTTCAACTGAAGTGTGTAGCACTTATAGATTTTTTTACAGGGACACACAAAAGAATTCCGTTACATTACGGTCTACGGGGAAAAATCATTTTCGGTTTATTTTAATGATGTTACACATTTTCAAACACATTGTAATTGATATATATCACGAAGCCGCATTGCAAGAAGCTTAATATGGAATAGGGTGTGCATAGCACTTATAGTTACTTTACAGGGACAGTCAAAAGAAATCCGTTACAGTACGTCTGTGGAGAAAAATCGTTTGCGGTTTAATTAAATAATGTTTCACCATTTTAAACGCATTGAAATTTATATATATCTCTAAGTAGCATTACAAAAGGCTTACTACAGAATATTGTGTGTATAGCAGTCATCGTTCATTTACAGGGACACACAAAAGAATTCTCTACTGTCTGTTAACAATAATTCCTGGAAGTGCGTTTTAAGTTGCTGAACGCGATTTTAAATTTAACTCACTCTTTGTCTATTACTTGGTGTGTATAAATTCTGTAGATCCTATACACGGCAGCACAAAAGTTCGCGAACACAATCTCCGTTTATTGACAGAAACTCCAGAAGGAGAATTTTAAACTGTGCTACGCGTTTCCTAACTAAACTAAAATTTAGCATCCTATGTAGTATATATACAAATCTATAGATCATATACAGGGCTGAATAAAAGTATTCGGATATTTTTTCGAATATTGTATATGTTGGAAATATATGTTGGAAATTCCTGAAATTACATTTTTAAATATGTTATGCGTTTTCCAAATTGTTTACTTAGATGTTATCTTTCAGCTTATTAAACAGTAATGATTTGTAAAATTATTTTGGAAGCGTTGGAAGTGTTACATAATCTATGCTTGACGCATGATTTTTCGTTCTTGTTTTTTTTTGCAGTGTGTCTGGTATTATTAAGTTCAGGCTTTACATATGCGTGTTTTTAGGTCGTCCGAGTTGCGTGTTAGCGGTACCACATACACGTTGTCTTTCACAAGTCCCCACAAGAAAAAGTCACATGGTGTGGTAGTTGCAAAGACACCAGAAGAAGTCACACGGCTGTAAAGACAGCCTGTTTCTCCAAATTGGCAGCATAACTTACTAATGCTTTTGCCAATAGGACTATCTTTTCCAAAACGTCTACGAAACGCACTGTAGACTGTAGTTGGACTAAAATTACAGAATCCCCTTTCACATACTGTAGAACGCAAAACGCATTTTCTTGCTGAAATGCCATTTTAGGTTATAGCGATAGTAGCGCCACCACAACTTCCGTAGTGCTACTAGCCAAGAGGCATGTGAAAATGTTCGAGTTTTCCTTAATTTTAACCCTTTCCTGCACAGTGGTCGCACTCCAGGCACACTTAATTTTAATTCCAAACTTACATTCGACACCAAGAATATTTTAATAAAATTTTGTTTCTACAATGAAAGCTTAAAACAAGGTGTTCTTATTTTCTAAAAAAGTCGTTTGTAAATTCCGGTGTCTGTCAGTAATTTCGCATTTTACGAACAGAATTTGTCTGTGCCGGAAAGGGTTAATATATAGATGACATATGTTTCATCTTTTGAAAATGATAAACACAAATCGCGAGATCACATGTCTAATGTAAGAAGGTGCTTAAATTGGTCAAACTGGAAAACGTGAAAATTATTATTTTATTGCTTTTTTAATTTATAAATCATCGCATGCCAGATTTTAGGTAATTCAAAAGAAGCTGATTCGTTGCATATGTTCTCTTTTCGCAAATATATTTCTATTGATTCACGGATAATGGATGGGAAATAAACTCTTGATGAAAAAATTATTTTACTATTCTTGAAATCAATCTGCAAAAGCTCTATTCTATGTAGTCGAGCCAAGGCTGTAGTTCTTCTGTCATATTTGATATCTGTCATATGTTCTTTTATCCTAGTTTTAAATTTTCTGTTTGTCATTCCTATATAATGTAATGTATTGTGTAATATATGATGTATGATTTTATTATATTATTAGGAAACTTTTTGTTTAGGCGTTATAAGAATACAGCATGCAACAATATTTTTTACGTAACTATTTTATACAAGTCGATTTTCAAATATGTTATTAATCTTACTTAATCATGAAAACAGCCGTCAGTAGTCATGACAGTGGTGGATGACGCCTTGGGCACAGAAAAATCCCCCACTCAAAGAAATATAAATGTAAACCCAATTACAGAAGATCGCTACTGGTCGTGATAATATCATTCAATCTTCCATAATAAAGTATTCTTTCTAAAATAGAGCAAATTAGAGTGTTTTTAGAGCCTGGTGGGGTCAGAGGTTGACTAGCGTAGCTCGTAGGAAGCAGAGTCCCCTTGTAAAACCACAAAAGTAAAATAATATATATTGAAATGGAGTGCCGGAGAGGGTTAAACACGTTCTGGTAAGTGTATGTTTCAAAATGAGTTTATTATAGTATTTTAAAATACCGTATACCATTTTGAATAACCTTTATATATATATATATATATATATATATATATATATATATATATATATATATATATATATATATATATATATATAATATGATGAATGTATGTATATGTAAAATATTTTTGAAATGAAAAACTAACTTGCAAGTTTGTATTACAGAAATTACCTACATCTCGTTTTGTTTTTCCTGAAACCCAATTCATTTTTAGCAACGTTAGTAGGGTATAAATGGGGATATGAGGACAGGTCGGTGTCGGTGGTGGATGGTGGATTGTGGATGGTGCATTGCGCCGGTGGAATAGGGTGGATCTCGGAGGTGGATTATGGTGGATTTCGGAGGTGGATTAGGGTAGATCTCGGAGGTAGATAAGATAAGGGGCATGCGTCACTTGGGAGGGTCGATCTTGGTGGTGGCGTAGATAAGATAAGGGGCGTGCGGTGGCGATAAGGATGATGGTAGAGATAAGGAGTATTATTTTAATGAGTTTTAATTGGGGGACTTATAAAATTTTGAAGCCATTTTTTTTTTCGCGGAGAATTGGCTACTAGAGTACGAGGTGACTTTCAACGGATTTTAGCGAATTAGAAATTGAATTAATTTTAATTGGAGAACTTAGAAAATTTCGAAGCCTTTTTTTTCAACTATAGTACGGTGCTAAATATTTTTCGAAGTATGCTTTGTGAAAGAAAATTGCATTTAAAAATATTAATTAAAA
Organism: Maratus michaelseni; assembly: GCA_963931845.1. Classification (NCBI taxonomy): domain Eukaryota; kingdom Metazoa; phylum Arthropoda; class Arachnida; order Araneae; family Salticidae; genus Maratus; species Maratus michaelseni. The sequence goes on from OZ007596.1 coordinate 58,040,260, forward strand.
TATTAATTAATTTTAATTGGAGAACTTAAGAAATTTTTGCGATTTTTTTTATTTTCAACTAGAGTAGGCTATTCGATATACATGTTAGAGTATATTTGAGGTAAATTTTAAAAGTCAATAAGGGTTTAATTAAAAATAGTGATTAATTTTAACTGTAGAACTTAAGAAATTTTTCGAAGCAAATATTTTTTCAACTATAGTACGCACTTTAAATATGAGTGTATGCAGTAGAAGTGTATGAATAATTAAAAATATTAATTAAAAATGGTCATTAAAATATTAATTTTAATTGGGGGACTTAGACATTTTTCGAAGCAAATATTTTTTCAACGAGAGTAGGCTATTTGTTATACATGTTAGAGTATATTACAGGTGAATTTTAAAAGTCAATAAGGGTTTGATTAAAATTGGTGATTAATTTTAATGGGGCGAACTTAAGAAATTTTTCTAAGCAAATATTTTTTCAACTATAGTACACAGTTTAAATATGAGTGTATGCAGTAGAAGTGTATGAATAATTAAAAATATTAATTAAAAATGGTCATTAAAATAGTAATTTTAATTGGGGGACTTAGACATTTTTCGAAGCAAATATTTTTTCAACGAGAGTAGGCTATTTGTTATACATGTTAGAGTATATTACAGGGGAATTTTAAAAGTCAATAATGATTTAATTAAAAATGGTCATTAATTAATTTTAATTGGAGAACTTAAAAAAATTTGGCGAGATTTTTTTTTCCCTCAACGAGAGTACGCAGTTTGAATGTGCAGTAGAATGGTAGATGCGAATGAAAAATAGTAATTAATTAAAAAGGGTCATTAATTAATTTTAATTGGAGGACTTCAACATTTTTGGGGCAAACAGGCGCGTTTTAATGAATTCGATATAGGTTATGGTAAAAAATACAGGGTCCCGTATGAATTATACTGCACTACATTTAATAGCTCGCCCCCTCCCCCTCCCTTTTTTTTACCCAGAGGGGCCCTTCGATATACTAACAATACGCACTTAAAAAAATACAGATTGGTATAAAAAGAATAATTTTAACGTATATATAAATAAACAAGTATGAAAAATCATACGTAGCGCCATAATTCATGAATCACTTTCCATCATTATCGAAATGTTATGTGAACAAAATATAATTTTACCAGCTAGTGCATAGTTAATCAAAATAGAGAACAGATCCCTTTTTAATAAAAAGGGTGGCCTTCACAAAAATCCAATTATGCATAAGGACCCTTCCTAAAATCAGATAATTTACACTTTACCCTGTTTTTTTAAATTCAAGTTAGGCTAAAAGTACAACTTACACATCGATATGTTCGAAATACACGGAGCCTTCGAAAGAAACCGGAAAAAAGTTAAAGATTTAAGCCCTGCTCATAAAATAATGCGATTATTTGTATCCCAGCGTCCTTCACAAAAAATAATATAACCCTATTTGAATTCCAGCGGCCTTCACAAATAATATAACCCTATTTAAATCCCAGAGACCTTAACAAAATAAATCCAATAGATTCATGTCACATTACGGTGAGGCGAGACCTTTCATAAAAATCCAAGATCACTGTTTGAATGAAAAGGTCCCCCTTCACAATATACCCTGTAAAAATATCATGATTCCACAGATATTTTAAGAAATAGACTGATATTTTCAAATGAGTACGTATTCATGCGATTTGAAAATAGGTTTTACACGAATGCCTTTTTAGTTTAACGTGTAAAATATAGATTTTAGAAATGATTCATGTTTTACCAAATTTTTCATACAAATCTGTAAAATAGGGTAGAGCGTTTCATGAAAAACGAGCAGGGAAGACCGAGCAATGTTCGGTCAAAATTAAATTTGAGTTCAAATATCATGACCCATGGCCAAAATGACCCACTAATTGAATTTTCTCGAACATGTGACTTAGCCCAACAGTCTTCTCGTACCGGAAAACCATAGGATGCAAAATTTAGTGTAAATTGAGCCGCTTTTTAGATATTGACCTACAATGACCCAGAAATGACCCACTAATCGAATTTTCTCGAACATGTGACCTAGTCTAATGATTTTCGCGTGCCCGAAACTCGTAAAATACAAAATTTAATCAAAATCGTTAGAGCCGTTTTTTAGATAAAATTAATTTGGCCCGCTTTGACCCAAAAATGACCCCCTAATCGAAAGTTTTCGAACATGTGACCCAGCCCAATAGTCTTCTCGTGCCCAAAAATAGTCGGATACAAAATTTCGTCAAAATCGTTTGGACCGTTTTTTAGATACAATTAGCTTGGTTATGACCCAAAATGACCCACTAATTGAATTTTCTCGAACATGTGACCTAGCCCAACAGTCTTCTCGTGCCCGGAAACCATTGAATGCAAAATTTAGTGTAAATTGAGCCGCTTTTTAGATCTTGACCCACAATGACCCAGAAATGACCCACTAATCGAATTTTCTCGGACATGCGACCTAGCCCCATGTTTTTATCGTGCTCGAAACTCGTAGGACACAAAATTTAATCAAAATCGTTAGAGCCGTTTTTTAGATAAAATTAATTTGACCCGCGTTGACCCAAAAATGACCCTCTAATCGAAAGTTCTCGAACGTGTGACCCAGCCCAATTGACTTCTCATGCCCGAAAATGGTCGGATACAAAATTTCGTCAAAATCGTTTGAACCGTTTTTAGATACAATTAGCTAGACCATGACCCAAAATGAACCAAAATGACCCACTAATCGAATTTTCTCGAGCATGTGACCTAGCCCAATGGTTTTCTGGTGCCCCAAAACGGTAGAATACGAAATTTCGTCAAAATCGTTAGAGCCGTTTTTAAGATAATTTTTGCATATATATATATATATATATATAATCACCCACAAGATTTGCTCGTATTAGAATATATGATAATTGAATTTCGAGTGATTATGCTTTAAAAAATATATATTTAGCATTGAAATTAAGAAAAACAGACGGCTATCCCTTTACCCCTCAATAGACGGATTTCTGAATCACAATGAGTCATATTAGCAGATAATCGAAGATCTTGCTTTGACTTGATTCCTTTCTTAGATTATGAATCACTCACGATAAGAAATACCTGAGACATTTTTTGTAGCCAAATGTACGAAATTAGCTATATAGTATTCCACTTATTAATCTGTTAAGTTTTAAAATGCTTCAATGAAAAATAATAACTAAGAAATAAAATTAAAAATGGTCATTAATTAATTTTAATTGGCGAACTTAAACATTTTTGGACCAAATAGACGGGTTTTAAGGAATTCGATGCATGTTATGGTAAAAAATACAGGGTCCCGTATGAATTATACTACACTAAATTTAATAGCTCCCCCCTCCCTTTTTTTACCCAGAGAGCCCCCTTCGATAGAAGTTAGGCTTCACACACACAATATACCCACTTAATAAAATATAGAGCGATATAAAAAGAAGAATTTCAACGTATATATATATATATATATATATATATATATATATAATAGTAAATTATGAAAATTCATGCATAGTGGTATAATTTATGAATCACTTTCCAACATTATTGCAATATTATGTGAACTAAATATAATTTTACAATCTAGTGTAAGTCAGATTTTACATTCAAATGTTTAAATTTATGAATGTAGAGGTAACATGCATGTGAAAGGTCTATTTTTAAGACGAAACATTGTGTGAAGTGTCCTGTTTTAGGGTTAAAAGTTTCGTGATGGGGTCTGTTTGACGGACCCTGTTTCGAAATGAATTAAGAACGCACAATTTATTCCTAAACATTCAACTCGATTCGTTATATATGCAAAATAGTAAACCTGCTATGTAAAACGATATGAATATGTTTTAAATATTAGAACTAAAAATAATACATTGAAATAATAGACTAACTAAACAGTAAAATTTAAAGCTATGTAGATAAATTTTCTAAAACTAAGTTGAAATGAAAATGGTAAAAGTTTAGTCAGACTCATGTTAGTGTTTATAATATTAAATTTGCAAAAGAAATTTTTAAGTGGGAATATTAATAATCCAAGTTACCATATAGATATTCTAAGTTAGTCGATTCATAAACTAATAAGAATGTATATAATTTTATTATACTATGCTGATTTCTACAAATATTTAATAAAATACAAGTGAGTTTTCGAGGGAAATGAACAGAGTTTAGCAATTTACTTTCCAGCTTTATCTTACCATAGGCAATGGTCTAAATGAAGTTAGGACATATACCTTGGAAATTATATTCATGTGACTAAATAACCTGGGGCTCACTCAGTCCAGTAGTTATCATGGTGGGTATAAAATAGCCTGGGGGTCACTCACCTCAGTAGTTATCATGGTAGGTATAAACAGCCTGAGGGTCACTCAGCCCAGTAGTTAGCGTGGTGACTATAAAATAGGCGGGGCCTCACTTAGCCCTGTGGGTAGCGTGGTGGCTATAAAATAAGCGGGGGCTCACAAAGCCCAATAGTTAGTGTGGTGGGTATAAATTAGCCTGGGGGCTCACTAAGCTCAATAGTTAGCATGGTGACTATAAAATAAGCGGGGGCTCACTTAGCCCTGTGGTTAGCGTGGTGGTTATAAAATAAGCGGGGGCTCACTAAGCCCAATAGTTAGCGTGGTGGGTATAAATTAGCCTGGGGGATCACTAAGCCCAATAGTTAGCATGGTGACTATAAAATAAGCGGGGGCTCACTTAGCCCTGTGGTTAGCGTCGTGGTTATAAAATGACAAGTCTGATTATATGTTTGTGGGTTCGAAACTTGTGCGGTTTAGACGATGGGATTTCGAGTATTCAGAAAAGTCGAAAAAATCATGATGGTGCTCCATATCCTTATAAATATTATTGGTTTTAATATTTTAAGTTAAGGAATCTATATCCGTAAAGAGTAAAACTGCACGATCTTTGTATGTTTTCTTTATAAAATTGTAATGAAAATCATACATAACTAATTTAGATAATTCTAAAATAGAAAATCCAACATAGATGGGTCGGTTCATTAAAATGCTAGTTTTTAGTCGTTCTACAGCGGTTAAATCTTCATCATATGTCTTGAATGATTTAAAAGTAGGCGAAGCTACTAATTTTTTTTTAAATATATTTCCAGTATGAATTATTAAATCTAATTCACTTATTTCAAATTCTTAACGATAGTCCCATAGCATTGGAAAGTGTTTCATAAAGTATACCATGACTCATGATTTTTCCTTCATATTTATTTATTGTCACTTATTGTAGATCCTATTTTATAATTTACGTTAAAGTTTTTCATTCATTCCTATCATTTTCTGGGTACTCTGTATATATTTTTAGGTGTGTATTGTTAGTCTAAATTTTATCGAAGGTATTCCTGTGATAATATAGGTGAGGTAGCGCATTGTGTAATACAGTGTAAAGCTGTATAATTAATGTGTATTTTAACTATAATCTCTGTTTTAACAAGACTTGTATCGAATTAGATTCATTAACCTATTTAATTAAAACCTATCTCTTATCCCAAAAATTTTTTAAGTTCAAACATTAGCATATATCTTAATTAATATTTCATAGTTAGTATTTTTCATTGAATAATCATTGAAGCATTTTAAAACTTTACAGATTTTAGTATATATATATATATATATATATATATATATATATATATATATATAATATTACGAATATATATCGTTATATGTTATATTGGGAGTAAAGTTGATAATAGATGCAGGAGCACACATGGTCGCACAATGAAATTAAGAACGGTGGTTGTTATTGATGATGTAAATAATTAGAAGCAGTCGTAAATTGCCTAATATTTCAGTTGCAGTCTCGACGCGGCCGCAGCGGCAATAGAATGAAATAACCAGAGGCGTTTCTCCATGAATCAAACGATCAAGATCTTTCAAATTCAATCCTTTATTAAGTATTTCTCTTGGGCAGTTTCCACCTAACAATAATAGCCGTACATTGCTACGTCATCAAGGCATGGAGGGTAAGTATTAGAACATTTTTCAGTCAAACGAGCAGCCAGGGAGTTGTTGACAAGTGAAAATTCGACTGATTTCTGAGGGAGCACCGCAGGTAGCTGCTTTTTGTTACCTAGCGCAATAACACAAATTATGACGTAGAACGCGTACTGAACCAATGAGGAATTAAAGAAAACGCGTCATGCTACGTCACGACCAATGAAAGATAATTAGTAAAGAGTTCGGACAGAGAGGTAGTGGATGAATTTTGTAGTAAAGTGACTTAGAGCGGGAAATAAAATTCGGAATAAAAATGAAAATGGCTCTCAAAAAACATTCTAAACCCAGAAATGTTCGGGGATCATGATAGAAATTAAGAATAACTAAAAGCTTTATATTTAAGTAAATTTGGACAATTTAGAATTAAAGAAAAGGGAATTTAACAGAGTTAACGATAGAGCTAATTTAAGAATAAGGATTCAATAAATATAGAGTAGTAAAATGTGTATCATGGTAAAAGAAAGAACATATGTGATATATCTTAAAGTCTGCATGAATATAACGAAAAGGATGTCTGCGTTTCTGTAGGTGTAAGTCTTTGTATTACTAAAGATTAAATTTAATATTTGATGTTTTAATTTTGTCTACCCTACGTAAAGAGAAAAATAACCATTTCTTTTAAAACAAAATAAAAAGTACTTTAAAAATATATTGCTACTAACCTACTATATATCTACATACCTAGACCTTAGAATCAACTCGTATACTTTCTTTAGAATAAATGAATTTAAATGTGTTCTTATCAGTGAATCTTATCTAGAATGTTATCGCGATCAGTGATGTCATCAAACCAAGTGGTGAAGAATCTAGTTGAATTTAGGTGAAGTCCAGTAAGTCGTGCTTGACATTTTTAGGTAATGGTAAATTTATATATATATGTTTTGTATAACCAATATGTTTTAACTCATGTGTTAACAGTTCATGTCTTGTTAATATACTTTTACAGGACTTGCTAATATATTTTATGTGATAAGAGAAATTATATTTTACTTAAGTAGTAGTATATAACGAATTCCTATCCTTCTTGTGGTCACTATGTATTTTTTGAAGTGTATATTGTTAGCCTAAATTATATTGAAGCCATTTCTATGAAAATATGGGAGGGTGCTATTAAATTTAGTGGAGTATAATTCATATATATTGTGGGGGACTCTGTATTTTTAGTGTAATTTCTATTTTAGTATGACTTGTATCGAATTAGATTCATTAACCTATTTAATTAAATCTAATCTCTTATTCCAAAAATTCTTAAGGCTATCTCTTAATTACTATTTTTAATTTTATTTCTTAGTTATTATTTTTCATTGAATACACAATGAAGCATATATAACGTATCGAGTTGAAGCTATAAAGGGTAACAGGAAGGAATTCGTATACATTAACGGTATGAATCTCGCTTTATTATATGAATCTAACTTTGAAAAAATATTTCGAAAACTATAGTATAATATATAAATATATTCATGTATTTTTATGATGCATACAAACTATACTATTTGTAGTTATGGATATGTTTAGGAATAAATTGTGCGTTCTTAATTCATTTTGAAACAGGGTCCTTCAAACAGTCCCCTTCACGAAACTTTTAACCCTAAAACAGGACACTTCACACAATGTTTCGTCTTAAAAATAGACCTTTCACAAGCATACTAATGTATATACTTTTAATAGGATTTTAAATTGTTAAACGATATAAATATTAGATCTAAATATAAATCTTTTTTTTTTACATTCAGTGAATAATTCTAGTCAAAATTCACGCAGCAAGAATTCTTAAGGCTATCTCTTAATTACTATTTTTAATTTTATTTCTTAGTTATTATTTTTCATTGAATACTCAATAAAGCATATATAACGAATCGAGTTGAATGTTTAGAAATAAATTGTGCGTTCTTAATTCATTTCGAAACAGGGTCCTTCAAACAGAGACCTTCACGAAACTTTTAACCCCAAAACAGGACACTTCACACAATGTTTCGTCTTAAAAATAGACCTTTCACAAGCATACTAATGTACACTGCTCAAAACGATTAAAGGAAAATGCATTTTTAGGTGGATTTTGTATCTGGGAAACTTTTTAGATGATTGATACATGGTCGACAGACATAGTAGGTTATATGAGAATAAATTACACATGTTTGGCAGAAAAAAATGCATTTTATTGCGCATTTGTGTACAAAAGGAAAAAAACACAATTTGTGCATATGAGAAAAAAAGAATAAGAAAAGGTGTTTTCTTCAAAGAAAATCATTTTCAGTAGGGGGTATGGTTTCCACGGGCGGCCAGCAACGTTGAACACCTTTGAGGCATGGACTCAATGAGGCTATTAATGACGAGTTGGGGTATTCTGCGCCACTCTTCCAGAAGAGCTCTTTCCAGTTCTTGGAGAGTTTATGGGGGTTGTTGGCGGCCAGAAACTCATCTTCCTAGAGCGTCCCAAACGTGCTCGGTTGGATTCATGTCTGGAGAACACGCTGGCCATTCCATTCGAACGATTCCTTCCTCGAAAACGAAATCCTCCACCAGGTTTGCACGATGTGGCCTGTAGTTATCGTCCATTAAAATGAAGTTATCTCCGATTGCTGGAGCGTCAGGGACTACAATTGGTCTGAGGATCTCATCCCTATATCGGCGACCAGTCACAGCTCCATCTCGAATGATGTAGAGGTCAGTGCGCCCGTCAATGGGGATGCCACCATACACCAACACTCCTCCACCGCCAAATCTGACACTTTCGTGCACGAACGCAGGATTATTCCTACTGCCACGGTCCCTCCAGATGAAAATACGCCTATTATCCGGATGCACAGAAAAACGGGACTCGTCAGAAAACAGAATATTGCTCCATTCATTTCTCCTCCAGTTGACATGCTCGGTTGCCCACTCCCTGCGGTCGCGACGATGCCTTGATGTTAATCTAACACATACCATCGGTCGGCGAGCATACAGACCTACAGTATGGAGCCGGTTTCGGACAGTCTGAGTTGAAATCGTGGTGCCTGTAGCCGAGCGAAGGTGTTGTTGGAGAAGAGTAGCGTTCATGTTTCGGTGTCTCCGAGCTGTTAACGCTAAATACCGATCTTCATTGGGCGTTGTTGCCCGTCTACGACCTTGCCCTGGTCTTCGGCCTGCACATCCACTCTCCAAAAAACGGTTCCAGATCCTGGAAATGACACTTTGTGACACTCCAATGGCTTGCGCTACTTCGGCTTGAGTTTGGCCCCCTTCTAACCTACCAACAATTCTCCAAGCTTCTGAATCTGTCAAATGACTTCGCTGAGACATCGTACTCATCGAAACAAAGCAATCACTGAATGCCGATCATCCTTGTCTTCATTCTCTTTTATCCAATTGAAAGTCAAATTTCATTCGCTGCCGCTGAAGCGACGTTTTTGACGTCGAACTCAAAATTTGCATACTCCACAGTTTGAAAACCAGAAAAATTTGCATTTGTGATCCTCTTCTTCTATTTTCGGAAAAAAAAATTTTCGTTTATATCTTTATTTTATATAAAACTTCAAATATCCTTTAATTGTTTTGAGCAGTGTATATACTTTTAATAGGATTTTAAAATGTTAAACGATATAAATATTAGATCTAAATATAAATCTTTTTTTTTTACATTCAGTGAATAATTCTAGTCAAAATTCACGCAGCAAGAATTCTTAAGGCTATCTCTTAATTACTATTTTTAATTTTATTTCTTCGTTATTATTTTTCACTGAATACTCAATAAAGCATATATAACGAATCGAGTTGAATGTTTAGAAATAAATTGTGCGTTCTTAATTCATTTCGAAACAGGGTCCTTCAAACAGACCCGTTCACGAAACTTTTAACCCTAAAACAGGACACTTCACACAATGTTTCGTCTTAAAAATAGACCTTTCACAAGCATGTTACCTCTACATTCATAAATTTAAACATTTGAAAGTAAAATCTGACTTACACTAGATTGTAAAATTATATTTAGTTCACATAATATTGCAATAATGTTGGAAAGTGATTCATAAATTATACCACTATGCATGATTTTTCATAATTTACTATTATGTATATATATATATATATATACGTTGAAATTCTTCTTTTTATATCACTCTATATTTTTTAAGTGTATATATTGTGTGTGAAACAACTTATATCGAAGGGGGCTCTCTGTGTAAAAAAGGGAGGGGGTAGCTATTAAATTTAGTGTAGTATAATTCATACGGGACACTGTATTTTTTACCATAACATGCATCGAATTCCTTAAAACCCGTCTATTTGGTCCAAAAATGTTTAAGTTCGTCAATTAAAATTAATTAATGACTTTTTTTAATTTTATTTCTTAGTTATTATTTTTCATTGAAGCATTTTAAAACTTAACAGATTAATAAGTGGAATCCTATATAGCTAATTTCGTACATTTGTCTACAAAAAATGTGTCAGGTATTTCTTATTGTGAGTGATTCATAATCTAAGAAAGCTTTCAAGTCAAAGCAAGATCTTCGCTTATCTGCTAATATGACTCATTGTGATTCAGCAATCCGTCTTTGAGGGGAAAAGGGATAGCCGTCTGTTTTTCTTAATTTCAATGCTAAAATATATTTTTTAAAGCATAATCACTCGAAATTCAATTATTTTTCATGAAACGCTCTACCCTATTTTACAGATTTGTATGAAAAATTTGGTAAAACATTAATCTTTTTTCTAAAATCTATATTTTACACGTTAAACTAAAAAGGCATTCGTGTAAAACCTATTTTCACATCGCATGAATACGTACTCATTTGAAAATATCAGTCTATTTCTTAAAATATCTGTGGAATCATGATATTTTTACAGGGTATATTGTGAAGGGGAACCTTTTCATTCAAACAGTGATCTTGGATTTTTATGAAAGGTCTCGCCTCTGCGTAATGTAACATGAATATATTGGATTTATTTTCTTAAGGTCTCTGGAATTCAAATAGGGTTATATTATTTTTTGTGAAGGACGCTGGGATACAAATAATCGCATTATTTTATGAGCAGGGCTTAAATCTTTAACTTTTTTCCGGTTTCTTTCGAAGGCTCCGTGTATTTCGAACATATCGATGTGTAAGTTGTACTTTTAGCCTAACTTGAATTTAAAAAAACAGGGTAAAGTGTAAATTATCTGATTTTAGGAAGGGTCCTTATGCATAATTGGATTTTTGTGAAGGCCACCCTTTTTATTAAAAAGGGATCTGTTCTCTATTTTAATTAACTATAGACTAGTTGGTAAAATTATATTTTGTTCACATAACATTTCGATAATGATGGAAAGTGATTTATGAATTATGGCGCTACGTATGATTTTTCATACTTGTTTATTTATATATACGTTAAAATTATTCTTTTTATACCAATCAGTATTTTTTTAAGTGCGTATTGTTAGTATATCGAAGGGCCCCTCTGGGTAAAAAAAAGGGAGGGGGAGGGGGCGAGCTATTAAATGTAGTGCAGTATAATTCATACGGGACCCTGTATTTTTTACCATAAGCTATATCGAATTCATTAAAACGCGCCTGTTTGCCCCAAAAATGTTGAAGTCCTCCAATTAAAATTAATTAATGACCCTTTTTAATTAATTACTATTTTTCATTCGCATCTACCATTCTACTGCACATTCAAAGTGCGTACTCTCGTTGAGGGAAAAAAAAATCTCGCCAAATTTTTTTAAGTTCTCCAATTAAATTTAATTAATGACCATTTTTAATTAAATCATTATTGACTTTTAAAATTCACCTGTAATATACTCTAACATGTATAACAAATAGCCTACTCTCGTTGAAAAAATATTTGCTTCGAAAAATGTCTAAGTCCCCCAATTAAAATTACTATTTTAATGACCATTTTTAATTAATATTTTTAATTATTCATACACTTCTACTGCATACACTCATATTTAAACTGTGTACTATAGTTGAAAAAATATTTGCTTAGAAAAATTTCTTAAGTTCGCCCCATTAAAATTAATCACCAATTTTAATCAAACCCTTATTGACTTTTAAAATTCACCTCAAATATACTCTAACATGTATACCGAATAGCCTACTCTAGTTAAAAAAAAAAAAATCGCAAAAATTTCTTAAGTTCTACAATTAAAATTAATGACTATTTTTAATTAAACCCTTATTGACTTTTAAAATTTACCTCAAATATACTCTAACATGTATATCGAATAGCCTACTCTAGTTGAAAATACAAAAAAAATCGGAAAAATTTCTTAAGTTCTCCAATTAAAATTAATTAATATTTTAATTAATATTTTTAAATGGAATTTTCTTTCACAAAGCATACTTCGAAAAATATTTAGCATCGTACTATAGTTGAAAAAAATGGCTTCGAAATTTTCTAAGTTCTCCAATTAAAATTAATTCAATTTCTAATTCGCTAAAATCCGTTGAAAGTCACCTCGTACTCTAGTAGTCAATTCTCCACGAAAAAAAAATGGCTTCAAAATTTTATAAGTCCCCAATTAAAACTCATTAAAATAATACTCCTTATCTCTACCATCATCCTTATCGCCACCGCACGCCCCTTATCTTATCTACGCCACCACCAAGATCGACCCTCCCAAATGAGGCATGCCCCTTATCTTATCTACCTCCGAGATCCACCCTAATCCACCTCCGAAATCCACCCTAATCCACCGGCGCAATCCACCATCCACAATCCACCATCCACCACCGACACCGACGTGTCCTCATATCCCCATTTATACCCTACTAACGTTAATTAAAAAAACTCAATTTTTAGATCGCATAATTGCTGCATTTTTAACTTTTATTTTTTGATGAACGACCAATTCATAATTTAGATATACTTGCAAAACGTTTTTATAAATCTTCGAAATCGCTTCAGTAGTTTACAATTTTCCATAAGATTTCGTAAGCATTGGTGCACCTTTTAAATCGCCACTCTTTCTCAAGCCACTTCAGTTTTCTAATTTTTTGGCTTTTTTTATTTTCAAAGTACTAGACCTTTTTTTAGTGACTAGTGCATCGTACATTTTAATATTAATAAAAACCTACCCATAAAGTACACGAAATGCTGCACACAGTTATACAGTTACCGTTAAAAATAATAGAGGCTGTGTTCATCGATGGATGATTTTACGATTTCGTCTTTCGAATTTTGGTCTTTTTTCAGTAAGCAAATATTTGCACTTCTGCAATACTCGGATAATTGGATGAACGAATTTTCATGAAAATGGCCCATTCCTTAGAAAATTTAGCCATAATCATTACTTAATTTATAGAATGCAAACATTTTAATTATTATTATTATTATTTTTTTTTTTTTTTGTAATTTATCGTGTTTTCCGATTTTTTGTTTCTTTTTGAGTTTGCTAATTTTTTCAGATAAAGATTGCTGAATAAAGGATACTGAAGGGTATATATATACTAATGCTCCCGATGCGATATGTATTTCAGTTATACGCTTAACCGATATACGTATATACGTATGATACAAATACGTATATCTTAAACTGTACGTTTAAGCGTATCCGGATACGTATAAGAGCATATCGGTTAAACGTATAATTCAAGTATACGTATATTTCAAGTATCGTGTTTACTTTTAATACCAATAGACCTCATCAGTTTTACGTCACTGAACGGAGAACGAGTTGGAAATCGGTGGCGTTACTTTAGCAATCTGTATAATGTGTTTCATACATAGAATTTTGTTGTTTTCCCCTATAAACGATTATTGTAAATATATAAACGAAAGTAAAAAACACTTTTTAAGCAAATAAGGAGAATAATACACGTTTCAGATTTATTGTCAATCCTTATTAAGTACATTTTTTTCTTTTTGAATTAAAAAAAAAAAATCTTTATTTTGTGTGCGTATACGCAAGATTGCGCCCGAGCGCAAATGTTGTTCTTTCCAACGGTGCTAATGTTTTCTACTCTGTGTTACTGTATAACGCAAGTTCATTTTTTTAACCATCACACACATGGTATATTTTATACAAATTGTATGTGCATTACAAGATTTTTTGTTAATCTTGACAAATTTATTTTTTGTGCGAGTATTTATAAATTTCGATTACTTATAGCCTGACAAACAATCGTCAATGCAAGTTTTGAAATGCAGTCACAAAACTTTAAAATGACTTGACTTCTCTTTTCATTTTTGCTGTAAAACGTATTTTCAAAATATTTTTAATATAGAAAAAATATTCTTAAAATAAAATATAAGTATGATTATGAAAAATCCCAGGAGTTGAATTGATCAATATCAGTATAAAATATAAAATCGATGTAAGTTTGTATTCTGCGGCTGTATGCAAAAATAATGTTTCGCGCGAAATGTCCACACCGTAATTCAAAATAAGCTATGTGCGTGTGTTACAGATATGAAAAAGGTAGCTTCGAAGCTACCCGCTACGCCATAGTAAAACATTTCATAATTAATAGTTTAGTTTTGAAAAAAAAAACAATCAAAATCTAAACTGAGGTGAAAAGCACAGTTCTTGAGATATAGCTATCGTAAAAATCATGAAAAATGTAGTATAGCATCGCCACCTATTGGGCTATTTACATCCAAACGTATTCAGCATCTATTTATGTCAAGGTCAAACAGATTCTGAAGTTTGGTGATATTTTGTACATTAGTTCTTAAGATATAGCTATCGTAAAAATTGTGAAAAATGTAGCATATCAGCGCCACCTGTTGTGCGATTTACATCAAAAACTAATCAACACCATTTTATATCGGGGTCTAATTGGATCTAAAGTTTTATTAAATTCCGTACATTAGTTCTTCAGATAGAGCGTCCATAAAATTTTTCTCACAAACAGGCAGACAGACTCACAGACAGGCATTTTCTAAAATCAGTCAAATCGTGTTCAGAACTTTCTAAAACGTATAAATCCGCCGAAAACCGGATGTCGAAAATTTTCATGAATCCAATACTTTCTTCTTGTAAAGATAGAGGAAAGCAAAAATAACAACAAATAACTTATAAAAAGAAATACAATGGAACTAATAAGTATAGTCCCCGAAGCAACTAATAATAAATAGAAACTTCAAACGATCTTATGCATATGCTCTATTCCCCGCTTCTTTTTTTTAGCCAAATACAACGATATATCTTTAAATAAGCACAGACTTATATTAGACCGTAAAATTATCAGCTCTAATAAGTATAGGCAGTTTGCGAAGCAAATACTTTTCAACTGCTAGAGTGATAAAATTTCTAAATCTCTTATTGTTCATAAAAATATTTAAGAATGCTTTTATTGTCTTTAAAGTATTTATGGCAAGAATTAAACAAAGCAACGTAGCCACTTTTTTTTAATAAAAATTACGCAAATTATTTCTTAATAAATTATTTTAATAAATCTCCGCGTTGAAAAGCTTTCTTTTCATTAGCTTAATCATTAATAACTCATTACGACGTTTTCTTTGAGAAAAAAGTCATAGTGGTTTATTAAGTCATTTATATTTTCATGGGGATTTTTTTTTTCTTTTATTCCTTGAATTCCTTACCATTCGTTAGCTTTCTCATCAAGCAGTAAACACGCATAAAATATTTTTACTTTCTTTTATCTCTGACAAGAAGAAAGTATAGGTTTCATGATACTTCTGGTTTTTGACGGATTTATGCATTTTAAAATGATCTGAACACGATTTGACTGTTTTTAGAAAATATCTGTCTGTCTGTGACAAATATTTTGTGGGCTCTCTATCTCAAGAACTGATTAACGTAATGTGATAAAACTTTAGATTCAGTTAGACCTTGATATAAATTGGTGCTGATTACCTTTTGATGAAATTTTCCCAACAGGTAGTGCTGCTATGCTGCCTTATTCCCGATTTTCAAGATAGCTATATGTCAAGAACTAATGCACGGATTTTCATCAAACTTCAGATTCAGTTAGACGTTGACATAAGTTGTTGCTTATTAGGTTTTGGTGTAAATCCCCCAACAGGTGCAAAAATGCGCTGCTATGCTGCATTTTTCAGGATTTACACGATTTTAGAGATAGTCATATATCAAGAACTAATGCACGTAATTTAATAAAACTTTACCTTTATTTAGACCTTGATATAAATTGGTGGTGATTCGTTTTTGGTGTAAATCGCCCAACAGGTGGTGCTGATGCTATGCTACATTTTTCACGATTTCCGTACGCAATAGCTCTATCTCAAGAACTAATGCATTGATTTTTTTCAAACGTCGTATTCTATTAGACCTTGACATTAGTTGGTGCTGAGAGGTTTTCGTGTTACAAAATTACGCTTTTTGAAATATTAACATGTATGAGACAGAAGAATATTTTGGAATTGTCACATCCAACAGGTTCCTTTTTTTTTTAAAGCATCCAGTCACCATTTATATATGTCATACAAGAACAACTACCAAGAACAATTACCATTTTTACTTTCTTCTATCTTTACAAGAAGAAAGTATTGAAATCACGAAAAATTTCGACTTCCGTTTTTCGACAAGTTTATACGTTTTAGAAGTTTCCTCAATACGTTTTGACTGTTTTAAAAAAATGTCTGTCCGTGTATCTGTCTGTATGTGACACAAATTTTATGGGCACTCTAACTTAAGAACTACTGCACAAAATTTAATAAAATTTCAGATTCATTTACACCTTGAAAAAAATTGGTGCTGATTAGGGTTTTGTGTATATCGTCCGACAAGGTGGTGGTGTTATGCTGCATTTTTCACGATTCCCAAAATAGCTATATCTCAAGAACTAATGCACGGAATTTCATCAAACTTCATATTATGTTAAACATTGACATATATAGATATTTATAAGGTTGGGTGTATATCACTCAACAGGTGGCGCTGCTATGCTGTGTTTATCACGATTTCTGCGGTGGCTATATCACGAGAACTAATACACGGAATTTTATCAAACTTCATATTCTATTAGACCTTGACATAAATAGATGCTGGCTCAATTTTGACTTTGATCAAACAACAGGGGTGCTTGTATCCTACGCTTAGGCTTCCCTAAAAACAGGTTTTTTTGGGGGCTTTAAACCGTGTTTTTTCAACGTCTTGCAGCTTTACGGTCTTTTGCTAAAGTTCTATAAGATCACCCTCAAGTAACTTCATCACCATCTTCATTTTTTAGGTGCGTTCGTAATTATATAAATACGTAGCACCTATAGTCGTCGTCTGGTCTGTTCGTCCGTCCGTCCGTCCGTCTGTCTGTCTGTCTGTCTGTCCGTCCGTCAGCATATAACAGCGCAAAAACTACCCAACCAAATGATTTGAAATTTAATATTTATAATCTTTGCAGTCTAGTCAATTCAAATTTTATGAAAATCGAATCAAAACATAAAAAGATATTACTAAAAATATTGATTAAGTAATTTGAATTTTTAAAAAATTGGTACTTCTTTGTCATAGCAGCTTCCGAGGATAAATCGTCAAGTGACCAAGATGTATCATTCTATTAAATCCTATCATATGTAATTAATTTAATTATATCACATGATAGGTAATGATTCTATGTTGCCATGATGGTTACGTCCTATTTAAAATAGGGTCATATTATTTCCGTATTACTGAATTTAAAAACTAAATTTGTATACTAAAATTGTTTAATCATAGCAATCCTATAATCTACCGACAGTTTTCGGATAGATGTTTCTGGAGAAATAGATATTAAATGGAAAAAAAGAGTCTAAATATGGATTTCAAGTTCTGAAATTTTTCATGCTATGCTTAAGTTTCCCATTAGAATTTTCAGTAAATGTCAACAAATGATAAAATGTTGCCAACTTAAAATGTACTTATTTTATTACGGAAATGAATGCTATCATAATAACAGACGATATGATATAACAAATGATAAAATGTTGCCAACTTAAAATGTACTTATTTTATTACGGAAATGAATGCTATCATAATAACAGACGATATAATTCATTTCACTGAAACTAGTTAATAGTACGAACGCACCTCATTTGTCACGTTTGACGTACAATTTACAACTTGTTTCTTTTAAAGAGTTTTAAAAAAAAGGGGGAGGGGAACGCAACTAATCAAAGTTGAATAAACACAGAAACCGGCCTGAGAAACAAGGATTACCACAACATACTATTTTCTAGTTTATTTACTGTTTTTTGTAGCGTAATATTACACGTAGGAGTAGAGATGCAAAATACCTGTGAATTTTAAAACAGGGGAATAAACATAGAAATTTTGTGGTTTAAACCCGGAATATCTAGAATTTTGGAAATTTTGATGAAAAGAAACTGGTATAACAGATACTTATAATTACTTAGGTTCCTTTTAAGTAAAAATAATATAGTTTAGTTCATTATAAGATTTTTATTTTATTTTCTAAAATTTATCCAGAATTAAAATACACATAATCTTTCTATAAGTATGGGTTTTAACCTTGTTGTTCATAGCACTTTTATAAAACAAACGCTAACGTTATACTAACAAAATATTAAAATGTGTCTACCTAATAAAGTAATTTAAATCATTTATTAAAATAACAATTAAAAGCCATGTTGTTTTTAACACTCAATTATAAATATTTGTAATGATTATTTTTTAAATTTCATGTTTAATTTTATATATTTTTTAAACCTAACTTTTATTTTAGAAGATAATATGTAAATTATAGGAAACACTCATTTAAAAATGTAAACAGAAATATAAAAGAAAGGAAGAGAGAAAAGAAAAGAAATTATTTATCAGCCATCTGGATTAGACGTTTCAAATAATAATTGAAGAGATTTATATGCAGAGATATAAATGTACTTTAAAAAAAAAAAAAAAAAAAAAAAAAAAAGGGCGAAAATTTTCAAAATTCCTATTTTTATTATTATTATTATTATTTATTTATTTGTTTTGGGGGGTGGAGGGGATGATGGGTTTAAACAGAGTTTTTCAACGATTTGCAGCTCTACAGTCTTTGGCTAATATTCTATAAGATCATATTCAAGCACTTCCTGGTTTTTACACCATTTAAACCGCAACTAAACAAAGTTAAATAAACGCAGGAACTGACAGTAGCAGCCCGCAACTATGTTACGTAAGATAGCATCAATTTCAGTCAAAATTTCCAAAGGAACTTCTTTTTACGGACATGCGGAGACAACAAAATTGCTACTGTTTCCATTGTGACTATACGCTGATAGACTCGAGCATATCCGAAACATTGTGTTTCAGCTTTTCTACCAAACAACATATATTTGCATCATGATAATCCATTTTCTCTTTTTATTTACACTCAGAAACGCGCTATTAAAAGCGTTTCATTTCACGGTATTATTATTATTATTATGTTTTTAATGACATTTAATGTGTTATTAATAAAAATTAAAAAAATTATTTAGTTATAAAATAGTTGAAAATGATTTATATTAAAGCGCGAGGTTTAAAATTATGAATTTATCCAGGAGATGCCGAGCGTGCAAGCGTTCTCCCACATTATAATTTGCAAAAGGAAAACGAACTCACGGAATAGCACCACTGGTTTTTTTCCCGCCCGAAATCAGTTCGGTTAGAGTTACCCCAACCGGATTCGGGTGACACAGGAAAGGATTTCATAAAATGTATATCTTAAAGAAAAATAAAAAAGAGAACTTTCTTTGAAGAACAAAAAAAGCCTTTTAATCTGTAAAGAAAATTTCTTCCCTAAAAAGATGTTGCGACAGGGGGAACGTATTTTTCCGCGCATATAGTTCCATTGCAGCGTAACTTGTTTTACAGTTAAACTCAATTTGCACAGAGGATCGCTCGGTATGTGATTTCTGTCCGACAAGACTGACATAAAGCTATTTCCAGATAGTCATCCGACTGCTTCTATATTTGTCTAGAAATAAAGATATTGTGTCTAAAATTTGCAAATAACTTTTTAGGGTTTCGTTCATCTCACGAAACCCTATTACTCCCGCTCCGTTGTCTATCTGTCACAGAGCCATTCTCAAAAACTATGTAACTTACAGAGTTGAAACTTTGTGTATATAGCTGAATATTAGATATGAAGAGCTCAAAATATTAAAATTTGAAAAATTCGTATTATTTTAATAAATAGAGATAAAAAACCAAAATTCTAACAGCCTTTTCCTTTTAAATTTAAACATTTTTCGTTATAGCAGATGCCAAAAATTAAAATTCCACGACGAAATTCTTTCTAGAATAATTAATTTTCTATCAGACGATTTCCACATGAAAAAAATAAAATGAAAAAAAAACGTTTCACCAATTGAAAAAAAAAAGATTAATATGAAAAAATTGATTGACGTCATAGTGGACGTCAAAACGGAAAGATTTCTCAATAATACAAGGAGTATGAGCGTGACCTACGTTATACATGGCCGCATCATGACTTTTATGACGTCACAGGGACTGGATCATCTTTAAACGGTGAGATGAAACACGAATAACGAAATACATGGTTTTGGGTTGGACACAACTAAAAAGTTTACAAATATACAACAGTATAATAAATTATAACACCTTGTAATAATATATTCCTTTACACCTATATGACCACACTATACTTATCCTGATGATAGAACTTTCACAAATTACCAAACTAACAGTGAAATCCTATAAAAAGTCTGTTCGGTAGAACTTGAGTTTTAACCTATCAGAATGACACCTTTAGCATTTAAAAGGAATATAATATACAACAGGTTTTTTTTTTAATCTCTTAAATTTACTAATGGTGATCTACAAGCAATCCCATGTGTTGTTTGCAAGATAGCAAATTACACAAATTATATATATTTGTTTAATTTTTTTTATATATCAATTTACAAGCATCTGTTAATACTTAAAAAGGAACTGCTATTTCATACGCACCGCTGTTGGCACGATTTTTGTTTTGCGCCATTTTTACGAGAAAAACCCTGCTTTCGGGTACCTGTTAGTTTTATTTTATTATGAAACAGTTTATTTTATTATAAAACACACACAATTTTTTATTATAAAGACACACAAATTATTTTATTATAAAACATACACAATGCTTAATTTATTGCAAAATACACAATGTTTAATTTAATATGGAACACACGCAAACTGCTATAATGGGTTGCCATACAAAACAAACTCTCGCCAATGTCGCCGGGTTATATTTTTATATTGTATTTTTATATTTTTATATTATTATCATATATATTTTTTATTACCCATATTTTTTTTACAAAATTTAGGCTGTTAAAGACCAACTCGTTTATTTAATCATTTACAGTAGGATTTCCCAAAGAACGATATGCATACTAAAACAATCCCTGAAAAATTAGCAATGCAAGTTCAGTCGAAATTCATTCAGCAGAATCTTTTAATAATGCTAATGTTTCATAATCGGGCTCAATTGAATAATAGAAATTCCCCCCTAATTCTATAACTAAGCAAAATAAAACGATATGTTATACACTAAAACCTTCCCTCAAAATTTAGCTGACAGTGTAAGTCACATCTAAAATCCATTCAGCCGAATTCAAGTTATCAGCGGCCAGATCGAAATTCCCCTTTGCATTATATATAGTATACAATAGATAGATAAATGTATCTTTCATAATCAGGTTCCCCTGATAATAGAACTTTCACAAATTACCAAACTAACAGTGAAATTCTATAAAAAAATCTGTTCGGTAGAACTTGAGTTTTAACCTATCAGACTGAAATACGAATTTGCGCTTTATAAATATAGTACATGATGATGAAAAGATTTCTGGGTACTTTTCCGTTATACGGAAACCATTGTCGCCAAGCATACATTTACATACATACATTTACATACATTATGCATTAGCATACATTTTGGCATGGTGTCCGTATAACGGAAAAGCACCGATTTCTGTAATCGGATTAGTTGTAAAGCTTTCGTTTCAGAAAAAACAACGTAGACGACAACTTTGCTACAAACAATTCCTTAATTTAATAGCAATATAATACAAATATGATAATAACGAAAAGCTTCAGAAACTTACCTTGCTTTATAGGAAGCAATACAATTTTCAAAGCATAAGACATGTATAAGACGTACGTGTTTTTAAATGTAAACACACATTTCATTACGCAAATTTCTATTCAAAATTTGATCTCTGTTTTCTGAGAAGTTTGATCCAATAATCGTGACGTCATTACCCTGACGTCAAACCGTGATCGGGCCGTGTATAACGTAGGTCACGGTATGAGTATGTGTATGTACACAAAACAGATTAATATCACGTCATTAGAGAATTAAAAAGAAAATCTGACGTCATATCGGAAGTTTAACGGATTTTTCAAATGTTTGAGACTAATACAAAGCGAGTATCAATATGAGTTATGGAGAATAGTAAATATATGAGTTTAAGGAATGTATTGAATCATGATAAAAACCCGATTATGGAAATGTTCGCATATTTTAACATTTTGAAGGTGTACAACATGTTTAATTTTGAAATGATTTTTTTTTTTAAATATCGTATTTAGTCCACATGACAGATATTATTATGACAGAATGTAATAGCGGGCTTCGCCCGCTATCGGGCTGGTTTAGATATTCGAAAAAACGAGAAAAATAGACCGGTAAATTTTTACTTTATAAAAAAATTGACTTTTTGTTGTTGTTGTTGTTGTTAAATGAAATTTATTTGGATTTATTAAAGGAAATATAAAGTGTTTTGAAAAGAATATTAAACGAAACCCTTTGAGCGATCTTCGATCACACTTACCCATTTGTTTTTTTCTTTTCGACTGTGCTTTAAAACTCCATAATAATTTAATCGAACGGGAAGTGAGCTTTCTATGATTTTTTAGGAGTAAAAATGGCAAAGGAAGTAGTCTCAAAAAGTTACATTAGCATGGTGATTGAGAAAATTTCGAAGGGACATGCTTACATACTCAAATACAGCCAAACACAGAAGCCCTTTAAAAAAAAAAAAATCGCTTAAAGAACTGATAATTTTGCCATTTGTTTTGGTTGACTTTCGTTGGCAAATTGAGCAAAGAAAAACACGATTTAGACAAAAGAAAAAAAAAAGATATACAAAGTAAAATATAATAAAAGTAAAACGATCCGTTCGCTGCACTCCGAGTATCGTCATCTCGAATTAAATATTAATTTGGTGCGCAACAGTTTGCGATTTTTAGAAAAAAAAATCTTACGACAAAAATGCTCCATTTTTAAGTCTCTCCAAAGCGAGAAAAAAGCTATCTCTTACTAAAATGACTTCGGGGGGGAAACACTGCTCTGTTTTGCGAGAGAATGCCTTAATAACATTTAAGACGACAAAATTAATGGATGGGGGAGCACTCTTTTTTTTTTTCCTTTCTTGCATTACAGGTATATCCATTAAGAGAAAGCGCGCGCGCCGCTTCATTAGGCTCCGTCAGTAATATTCATCAATATGCAACGAATCTTTAAAGATGGGATTTTGCTCTTGGGAAAGTGCGAAAAATACCGTTGTCGAAATGGAAGTTAAACATTTTTTTTTAAAATTGAGCAAGAAAATAGCACGCATCATGCATAGATTATGAAAAGCTTTCCAATAATTTTAGTTTCACATCCTAAACTGGGTAGATCGTGTTGAAGCTTAAAATAATATCTTTTTCATTTTTTTGTCTGCGTAAATACGCTGAAATTGGAGGATTTTTCGAATTAGAACAGAGGTTGTGCGGCCAAATTAGTCTATTTTTCAAAACTGATTTTTTTCCCTATTTAATCTTTTTCACTGTGTGCATGCCAATTAAACAAATAATGAAGACTAGAATTAACTAGAAATTTTGCATATATATTAATTTTTTTTTCATCTAAGTCCGAAACTAGATTGTTGAGCGCTCGCTTACAATCCAGTTTGGAATGCCCCCTCCCCCTTTTTGCAATTAAAACCCATTCGAAATTAAATTTAGTGAGTTCTAAAAATATGATACGAAATTTAAAAAATTTATTTAAAAATATACAATTTTAATCACAAAATTTAATCTTTCCCACTTCAAAATTAACAAAATTAAAAATAATTCCTTTTACATTCAATTCCTCAGAAATGCCATTTGAAATTGCTATCATTTCCATGCTGGATATTAAACACTTAACAACTTCTTTTTTCTGCCATGTTGTCAAAACTCTGCACCTTTTGTATAAATAATTTTATATTCAAACCGATTGTGCAAATTCTAAACAGCAAACTGTTTACAAGTTTTACAAGTATACAATTTATTAATTTATACCTCTTTGAACGAACAGCGGGAAAACGGAATTTTTGTGGGAAAATCAATGGACAAGTGTTGAAAAAAATGTTGGCAAAATTGTTATGTGGTTTCCATCAACTTAAATTTTGAAAATTATCTTTCACTGCTACTGGCAATACTTTTTGGAATGGCCAATAAAATTCTTAATTCAATCACTAAATTAGTGAAAGATAAACTGTTAGATTTTATAAAACTGAGAATTTTCATTAAAATATAGATAAAATGCTTAAGTGATACAAATAGAAACAACAAAAGGCTTATAAAAACCATTTAATGATCGACATAACGCTCATACGGCGCCATTTTCAAGATATATAACGATAAACAAAAATATTCTCGCAAATTTTTAAAAATAAACTTCAAAACATGAATCACGAGATCAAGTAAAAAAAGCAGGTGCTTGAAGTAGCCAACTGTAAACGTGAAAATTAATATTTCGTTATTGATTTTTTTTTTTTAACTGTAAAGTACCTCGCGCCAAATTTTATGTAATCCATATGAGACGGATCCATTGCAAATGTTTACGTTACGCATGTAGATTTCTATTGATT
This sequence comes from Maratus michaelseni, assembly GCA_963931845.1. Classification (NCBI taxonomy): domain Eukaryota; kingdom Metazoa; phylum Arthropoda; class Arachnida; order Araneae; family Salticidae; genus Maratus; species Maratus michaelseni. The sequence continues at coordinate 58,065,010 of OZ007596.1, forward strand.
CACGGATGATAGATGGGGAATAGAGTCTTGATGGATAAATTATTTTACTATTTTTAAAATCAATTTTTAATGTCTCGATTCTATGTAGTCTTGCCAGTGCTGTAGTACTTCTGTCATATTTGATATCTGCCATATGCTATTTTAATCTTGTTTTAAACTTTCTAGTGGTCATCCTCATTAATAAAAAGCTATGCGTTGCTGACGACTGGGATTTTTGATAATCGTTGCCACAGATTAATCTCGGAAAATGAAACATTTGAAGTTGCTGAAAAAAATTAATAGCTCGAAAAGTATTTGTCAGAAAATTGTTAGACAAACTTTGTTAAAAAGGTAAAAAATTGTATTTTTCTTGATATAAATTTAAAATCTAATGATTATGCCGTTTTTTAAATATTGAATTTCAAAAATTACCAAATTTCACAATGGAGTACCATAGCGAAATCTTCACGCGTAAAAAGATAATGATAATGGCTATGTGTCCTGACGTATACTGGCTATAGCACGAGTCACAAAGTATAATAGCCTTACTATTCTGTTAAAATATAAAAGTGAATTATGATGCCACGAGTGCATGATTTTTATTTAATTTTAATATAATCTTCTTAGAAACAAGGTTTTGGAAATTTGTTTCGAATGGGACTAATAAATTGGCCATTACTGTATATTATTTTGAGTTTAACAGAGGAAAGGTGGGGGAACGCTTTATATTATTTAGGTTTCCTCAGGAACTTTAGGTCAGAATTGAAATTTTCTGAACAAACGTCAAACGTCATATCAAAACGTCAGAAATTAAATCGACATTAAATCGGCAATAACATTTAAAAATATAAAATCATTCAACGTTGATTTGAGGTATTTTTAAGGCTATTATCACGGGCCCGGGCAACGCTGGGAATGTCAGCTAGTTCCTATATAATATTGTAATGTTTAAAATAGAAATATTTTTAAGATAAAAAAAAATTGAAAATAAAACTGAAATAGAATATTTCACCGATAAAATATTTATAAATAAAAGGGTTTAAAAAAAATCTGAAATAGAATATTTTAACCGTTAAAACATTTTTAATAAAGATCTAGAAGAAAAATTTGGGTATAAAACGGAAGATGTGGGATTCGAACTCAAGCTATCTAGACTCAAATGCGTCGTTCTAACCATTCAACCACCAAGCACAAAGCCGTTCTGTAACAAAACATTAAAATAAGTAAGCAAGTCTATGATCTGAAGTCAGGAATCTAAGGTCTCGGGTCACGTGATGTTTACTGCGAGACACTGGTTACTTAGATATCTCATTTTATTGTATTCAAAATGAAATTTTTTAACAATATCCAGATAGTGTTGGGAAGCGTTTCATAATTTATGTCTGATGCATGAGTTTTTGTTCTTTTTCATAGTCTTGTAAGAGTAAATGATTTTTGAATAAAGTATTTGAGCATTGTATGTGACCTTTTAAATCTGTTTTATTTAGAAAGTTTTATTTTTTATGTCATATATCATCAATATAGGATTCATAATATATGATCTCGATTTTGGAGAGCTTTTAACATATGGAAGAATTTAAACAGTTCGGTAATTGATTAATCATCTACTCCCAGATTTTCGAAAGTCTGTTTACCTTTTCTTTAACTCACCCCCCCCCCCCCTTTTTCCTCCGACACACTCATTCAGACTCATACACCTCCTATCCGTATATGAATGAACTAGTCGCTACCGTTTCATTGGTCTACTTAGTTACGTCATGTATACCGGGAATACTTGACTCTGCTGTTTTCTCTCTTTCTACCATTTCACCCTTGATCGCGGGATGCATTACTTCCTGTCTCCTTCATGTTTTCTTGTATTTGCTTTTAACATTTTTATCCTCTGCACTGTTTATGGAGCTTTAGAAGCTCCGAAATAACTGTCTGCCATTTTAACATCCATAATTTTATTTGTGCTCTTTTTACGTTGTCTCTTCGTATTCTAACATACATCATGCCTGTAAAAATGGGGAGCAAGAAAGTATTTAATCCGACGTGACGAAGAGGTTTAACAGTAAACCGGACCATGAGAAAATCTTTGGGGAACAGGGTTTGATGAACGTCACTTCAGCCATGGCGTGGTGAAAAACAGTGATAATCACATAGAAATACTATTATATAAAATATTTGTATAAATACTCAAAGGGTGGGTATGGCTAAGCTCATGTTTTGTAGCATAAGCACAGCCAGCGAAAGAGACAGGCCGCGATACTTCGACCCCTCTTGCCTGTCACGTGACTTAGATAGGCTGGTTTCCACCAATTGTTGCACTGCCATGTGGTCAAGATGCCCAGTATAGGTCTGCTTCTCTCGTTTGTTGACTGAGAGCATAAATCTTTATATGTTACTTGCTAAGAAAATCGTAAATCTGTCGACTGGCCTTTCTTTTCCAAAAGTTCTGTGGTCATCAACAAAAGAAAGGGGAGTCTCAACAAAAGAAAGAGATGATAATAAACCCGTCAAAGATGTCATCTGGTGACTCCTTACCTTTAGACAAGATAGGAAGGCTGAACACATGAATCAGACCGTCTTACCACATGAAATACCACAAGAAAGGGACCGCTTAGCAAAACGTAGTATTTTTTAACTTTTAAGGTTAAAACAAAAAGTTATACCGATACGGAATTTCTTTTATCCGAAATCTAATTTGTTTTATTATGCGAATTATAACTAATTCAGCGAGGTACGTCTCAAAGAACGCCGCCATTCAGTGCTTAAATACATATGCCGAGAATATGGATCCCTCCCCTCGAGAGTCAATCATGCTGAAAGGAATAAATTAAACACAACTTCTACTTGCACAAATATTTATTCTACTCGACTTTATTTGCAATTAAAAAATAAAAAACTAGTACCGTTTCTGTGGAGCAAAAATCTCGGGACTTTTTCGTTCCCAATTGTAAATGTAACATAAATATTTGAAGAGTCATGAGGTAATGATGAATTTTCTACTCGAATATTCCGGTTTCCTTTTATTAATTAATCATACTCGTGTCGCTTGACAAGTAATTTTTAAGAAAAAAAAAGTACCTCAAAGAAGTGTGTTCTTATCTTCGTGATTTTTAGCAACCCTTTATTGCTATCCAACTCAAAGTCATGTAGGGGTCGGGTATAACTTGCCCCAAAACCAACATTTTTTTTTTAACCGTATAATCGGCCGGGCCGTGTTTTTGCGTTCACAGAAATCATATTAAAATGACTGTAGGCAATTTTTTTTAAACAAAATTATATTTTAAAAATTATATTGAATATCTCCACATTCATTGTAAATCCCATCACTGCCAATATCGCTTATCGATAGACGATGATATATTCAATTTTTTTATACGAGTATAATTTAGAAACATATAGTTAGTAGTGTGTACCCTAACACCATGCTCAAACTTGGTCCATTTTCACGAAAAAGAAAAAAAAACTGACACACATATCATTTTTAGCTCTTAATGAAATTGAAACGAGATCACTAGCAGAACGAGGCCCTTATAAAACAAAACAAATCATGCTTAAAGCATAGATTATGAAAAACTTTCAGACACTTTCAGAATACTGTAATCAAATTTTACCGTAAGTTCAAAGAGTATATCTAAATAAACAATTTAGAAAACGAATAACACATTTGAAAACCAGAATTCAACAATTACCACCCATAGTAAGAACTTTAATTCTTTTCTGCGCCTTGTCTATTGATTTGTAAATATACTACATAGTGTGCTAAAATTTAGTTTAGTCAAATCTAATCAAAATCAATAATAAAAAATTAATAATATACAAAATGATCCAGAAATGTCTTCACAAACTGAACTTTCAATGAAACTAGTCGTTGGGGGCCACCGTAATACTTACCCATCATGGATATGCATAATATAAAATATGAAAATAAAACATGTATTAACTACTTATAAAAAGCATTGAAATTCAAATAAATTCGTGGCTTGATTACGTCATAAACTTTAAAGGCTTGATTACTGAATTGCTTAAAAGAAACATCCTTACAACTCCAAAAACAATAATCCTATTAACTAGTGGTTTATTGCATCTGATTAAGCGTCTCATTTCCAATTAAAATATATTTTTGAATTGAAATTTGAATGAAATACACGGTCATGAAAAATCGAAGAGTGTTAGGATTACAAATATCTCGGCGACTCATTATCCGATCGACTTCATTCTTTATGCAAAATTTGTTTTTTCTATTGTCTTTTATATCCACTCCTTAAAATAAACAATTTCGAAAATTTTTATCTATCTTTTATCAGAACGAATATTTCGAGAGTCCGAAAAAAATAGCTCCGGATAACCGAGGTTACTGAAATTCAATAAGCTTCTTCCATTATTACATACAAAGTACATACTAAATTTCAAGTTTCTATCTGAATTTGTTCGGGATATACAGCGTTTACAGACACGCACGCACACACACAGAGAGGCGGACGGCATTTTTTTTTTTCTAAAAATATGTTTTTCGGAATCTCCACTGTCTGAAACGTGTAAATCCGTCAAAAAAAATTTTCGATTTTCAAAACGATTACTAGACTTACCCTACGAATGATGGGTGAGTAATAAAATGTTTAATTCCGATTCATTTCAACACTGAATTTTTAACCACTTTTGGCTAAATCAAAGTATGTTTTTTTTTTCTTCTTTCATATTTACTAAGTTTGATTTATTGTTAAATAAACCTGCAGTTACATAGAATATATTTTGTCAATTTTATATTAAAAAAATGTGAACATAAATATTATTCCAGAAACCTGCTTAAACTTTACATGTCCCGATTTAGGAGCGATCGCCCGCCTTTTTCGATTTTGCAAAATTCGCTTTACTCAAAGATTTTTTTTTTTTTTTTTTTTTTTTTGCTCAAACTTCAAGTAAAAATATCATAATCTCCCAAGCTATACAAAATACTGTTATACTAACTAAATTTCCAAGTTTAGAAAAAATCATAAACTCACAATTTCTAATAAAAAATTGACTTTTTTTTATACCTAAACTAAATAAAACAAGACTATTAAGAGCCTACACTAGTCACGCGAAGAAACGCTCACGCTAATGTTAAGTCTATGGGAAGGTTATCGCGCGATTTCTCGCTCGCATTTTAATATTTTTAAACGATTTTTTTTGCATAGGATAGCTGAGGTCGATCTCTAACGTTGTTAGTTTTTACTTTTTTGAGTTTGGTTACAGTTTTTTTATAAGCGGACATTTTAAATTTTGGAACCGGTTTGAACCGGTTCTGAAATTGAAAGTACCTTTATATAAAAGAACTGGAACCAAAATCGAAAAAGTAAAAACTAACAACGTTAGAGTTCGGCCTCAGCTATCCTATGCAAAAAAAAATCATTTAAAAATATTAAAATGCGAGCGAGAAATCGCGCGATAACCTTCCCATAGACTTAACATTAGCGTGAGCGTTTCTTCGCGTGACTAGTGTAGGCTCTTAAGTGATTGATTTCTTTTGGGGTTCCCTTTAACCGTTAACTGCTGTTAGCGGTCTCAAAGGCAACTGGTACTTTCAATTTTCACAGTTTAACCTTGAAGAAAGTCTATGGGAAAGTTATTTTCAAATTTCTCGCTCGCATTGTAATATTTTTAAATGATTTTTTTTTTGCATAGTATAGATAAGGTCGATCTCTAACGCTGTTAGTTTTTACTTTTTCGATTTTTGTTGCAGTTTTTTTTATAAGCGAGCATTTTTAATTTTGGAACCAGTTGGAACCAGTTCTGGAAGTGAAAGTACCTTTATATATAAAAACTGGAACCAAAATCGAGAAAGTAATAAAAACTATCAACGTTAGAGATCAACCTCAACTATCCTATGCAAAAATAATCATTTAAAAATATTAAACTGCGAGCGAGAAATTTGAAAATAACCTTCCCATAGACTTAACATTAGCTTGTGCGTTTCTTCGCATGACTAGTGTAGGCTCTTAACTGCTATTAGCGATCTCACAGAACTCTGCTTTTTAAAAAAGTTTCTCTGTTTAAATTGCAATTTTCAGTTTAACTATAGATATTAGTGAGCTTTTGTATCGTTAGGAACCCTCGTACTATCGTTAGAGACTTCTCAGGAGTTATACAACAATTTCTGTCACAGCAGTTAAAGGTTCACTAGACACTAGTGTAATTTTGATTCGTTTGGAGCCTTAGCTTTATCGCTAGAGAATTCTGAATAGATCAATTTTGGTTATAACAAGTGCGCTGCAAAATTCACCGTGGAGATCTTGCTTTGCGAATGATTACTTCCATGGTTTAATATTTTTATGACTCATGATGAACGAATCTCTTCTGTATATTTACTTTAATGGATTAAGATATTGGCTGCCAACATATTTGTATGTAACGGATCTCTGAAACAAATTTTTGAACGATCTTTCTAAAAATGTAGCTTTTATTCAATTTTATTCGAAAAAATAATTTTGACTAAAATTGGCCTGCTGGCATATGAAAAGAAAAATGGTCAGCCCGTATTTGTTTTCCTCAGTCACATGACTTGCGTTTTTATTGTGTAGATTACGTATGGTAGGATTTAGTAGAGTGAATAAAACTTTTATTAATATCTTTTTAAGCTTTGATTCGATTTTCATAAAATTTGAAATGAGTCGAGAAAATTCTCCAACGATTATATATATATTAAATTTCAAACCATTCGGTCGGGTAATTTTTGCGCTGTTATATGCGGACGGACGGACGGACAGACCAGACGACGACTATAGGTGCTACGTATTTATATAATTACGAATGCACCTAAAAAGCGATCAAGCTGTCTCAGTGACCGCTCGCATTATCTATGCAACAAAACAGATAATAACGACGGATAATAACAAAACGTATAATACCCGAACCGTGCAGGACTCTGTTAAAGTTAGCAATAAAGGATTATCACAGAAATACGAAAATGAGAAATGATCCGTTGTAGGCTGTTTTATTTTCTTCTTTAAAATTATTTGTTTAATTATTGAATCATACTTGCGTCTGTTAAAACTACTTGGGACTATAGGGACTGCTCGTCGAACCCAATCGTCCTATCATCAACAAACATGCCTCGCGAAAAATCTTTAGCCACCGTTACAGCCTTTCAATTAAATCTCCCTTTAATCTCTTCCGTAATGATTCTCCGTCGACATCTGGCTTGATATCCTTTTAACACGCGTCAAATTATTTTTAACGATAATGATCGCGTTAAAGTTTTGCGCCATAAGAATCCTACACAAATGTGGCATCTTTGTCACACAACATCGAAATGGAGTTATCGCCGTCGGCTTTTATCTCGCTTAGCGTGAAAAGTTTCGATGCCGTAGAAAGTATAAGAAAGGATTTTAAAATGGTCTTGGGATTTATAGAAATTTTCATCCGAGTTAATTCGAATCGCATGGGAAAACAGTAATAGATGATGAACAAGTATTGTGGAACATCTGATTACGAAAATTACGAGATGGGAAAACACAAGGTCAGATTTTGCATCTCTGGACATCTTTTCGTTTCCCTTTCAAGACGAAAGAGAAACGAACGGGTTCAAACATTACATAAATGATGTTTAATATGCATACACACACACACGCACAAAATAAATAAATAAATAAAATTAAATTAAAAGAAAAAAAAGATCCTAATTTTAAAAGAAGTAAAGTGTGTTTCTTTGTAGGATGTAATATCCGGAACTACAGAGCAAATTTAAAACACAATGGTGGCAATCTGATGGCAATCTTAAAATGTGACCATCTTTGCTCCAACACAGGCTATATTTTATGTCGTTATAACCAGGGCTTAAATTGCGCCGGAACCCACCGGAGCCCGTCTCCGGTACTTCTCTGCTTTTAGTAAATATTTAAATATTGGTCGGAATTCAAAGGAGCCCATAAATACTGGGTTCCGGAGGCGAATTCACAATCACTCAACGTCCTACGCACTTGACGCCAAACGGTTTGGCGAGAAAATGAACTGTAGCACGCATTCCCGTGTTTTATACGAATTTGCAAACGGTTGAAACTACTTCGACATTTCGACCGCGCATTTCTTGTTTATGTAAGAAGTATTTCTGACTAATTATAATACATATGTATGCATACATATTGTGAACATGTGCAATATGTTTTAGATCCGCTTTGTAATTTTACCTTTCTTAAAATGATCACAATAAATAGATGAAAGTTTATTTACCTTAATTACTTGTTGAGGAAATGCTAAGATAAATGTTTTGTTGCTGATTGATAATAAGGTAAATGTGACATAACAGTAATGGACCCCTTCCCCCTCAAAGTTTTTGCTTTATAAAAAAATATATAATAATTTTTTTTTTTCAGAACTCTTCCTTGCATGTTTTATAATGTGGTATCGCAAACGACGGCGATTCGATAAACAAAAATTTACCCGATCTTATAGTCCCGCAGTGGCGCGGACGGTAAAAGCTCGGCTCTCGTAAGATCGCCGAAAGCCAAGCAGCATCGACCAAGGTCAGTGCTTGGGAGGGTGCATCGTCTATCCTCTCTCGTCTGTTACTGCTGTGGGACCGTGTACGTTAATGGGAGCTGGTGCACGTTAAATCTGTTCGTGGCTCCAAAGTCCTCCAAGTTCTATATAAGCGCTACCTCTGGGGGTGCCAATCCAGATGCAAATCTCTCATCTGGAATTGGTTCAAAATTAGGAGATTTAGGTATCAGGTTTATGGAATTAAGCGTAGTGGATTATGACAGCTATATAGAAATAGAAAGCTGCAAAACTGGGCCCTTTGGGTCATTTCAACAACAACAACAACAACAACAACCCGATCTTATATTATCGCCATTCAGAACATGTGAAAATAATATATTTCAATAAGATAGTGAAAGTCAAATAAAACTCAACAACCTTTTATTCATTTTGCTTTTGTGCCATTAAAAAAACCATTCGACACACCTCAAAGTTACAGCCGCTCAAAATACATTTCTGTGAGGTCGTGAAATCGTATCTATTTTCATTTAATCAGTGTATGGTGTATGGTGGTGCCCTCTCTTATTACATTAGATAAACCAATTCGAGACTCAGACCCAGGGATAGAGAATAATATTCAATATATCTTATTGAATATACAATATATCTGATCTCAATATCTGATATTCAATATATCTTATTGAATTACTCAAGCATAAGATATTGCTTCACAGTTACACTGTCTTTCAGTGAAATTTTTACTGAACAAGCTGAGAGATGGTTTTACTTAATTCAATTATATCTTCTTTGTTTTCTTACAAAAATTGCATGGTTTTTTTTTTTTTTTTTTTAAGTAATAGAAAACTGGATTTTTTTTTATACTAATGGTCATTTACAAAATTTCATTTATTTTTAAGATTTTTAAGATTTAATATCCATTATTGGAATGCTCAATTAGGTTTCTTCTCTAATCCACTAACAAATTTATTTAAATATATATATATACTTAATTAGGATGAATTTTAAAAGCAAAAACCTAACGATCCTAATTAATTTATTGAATTTGGTGTTATTGCAGTGCTGTATTATCCCCTTTAGAATATATCTCATTCTATCAATGCTTAACAAACTATATAAGATTTTTTTTTTTTTGGGGGGGGGAATAATTTAAAAGTGAAAAAGCCTTTAATTAAATATAATAAATAAGTATCCGTGTTTATTCGTGATTAAATAAAGTAGTATAAAAGGTAAAAATTGTAAATAACATCATGTATTATAAAATGTATTTTTACTTCTTTCTAAGCTTATTTTATAGAAACAATTATTGTTTATTTAATGTAACTGTTTACAAAACAGGAAATGATCCATTTTCATGAGCTTGGTAGTCTAAGCTACCGAGTAGCTACTGAATCTTTGTAATATCTTTAAAAAATGAAAGATTTCATTTATTTTTAAAGCATTTTAATGCTGACGATAAAACTCGAGGTAAAAAGATAGGAGGAATGTTGTAGGATGTACAATTGTAATAAAACATCTATCTATTCAATGGTACTTGTACGATTTTGAGTTTGCCGGCCAAATGCTACGCATGCGCGAAGTTCATTTTCTCGCCAAAGCGCTTGGCGACAGAGGTTGGCGTCAAGTGCGTAGGACGTTGAGTGATTGTGAATTTGCGTTCCGGAGCAAAGTGCAAGCGCTTTCGAAAAACCGAAGCCTAAATCACAGATAATATATTCCACCAGATAGGACAGTGGAGCGAAAACCCGAACCGGCGCGATACAAGCGCCACTACTGAGCACATTCAAGAACTAACGCACAGGCGCGCGATCTATAAACTGTCAGGTTGTCGCGGTCACATGTACCTGTTGGCAGTTTTGTTTATTTAATATCGACACGACAGCTATTTTAGTATTTAATTTTCATAAAAGTTCTTTTCAGAGCTATTTTTCTTAAATATAATTAATTTATATTGCCATTGTGCTTGTTTCAGGGCTGTTTTTCTTGCAATTAATTATTGCAAAACGTCAAAAAATAAGGTGTTTTATAATAACACAATCATGTCATTCTTCTGTTTTCCTACAGGAAATTAAAGAAGGTAAGTGATTTCTGTATTTATAAATTATAAATGCACGAATGTTAAAAATCTAGTTTTATTTTACTTTAATGTAGATTTCTTTTTAAACAATTTTTCCTTTTCCTTAACTTTTTATTCATTTCCATTTTTTATACTTATTTTAATTCGCGTTTCCATTTTCATTTTCTTTCCGAAAATTTAATTACACAGAGTTCGTACGGTCATGAAAGTCCTTAAAAATTTTGAAAAGTAATTTTTTATCCTTAAGGGTCCTTATTTTTAAGAAAAATCTGCAAAAAGTCCCTTCTTTTTCTCCATCTTTTCAAAATTAGGGGCAAAAAACTTCTCTGCTGTATTCTTTATTTTATTGTAAAAATAAATAATAGAGCATAGTTAATTTAGTTAAAATTTCCTAATTCAATAGTTTATCAATTTGTATGTCCTTAAATTTTTATTGTTTTGGTCCTCGAATTTTATTTAAAGAAATGAGTACGAACCCTGTTACAAGGGTGAAAATCTACCACATTTGCAAAGATTTTCTCTGCTTCCCCTCCCCCCCCCCCAATCTTAAGGGGGGGTTTTTCCACTCTGAAATTTTTTCTGCATATTTCTGCCAAAGATTAAAATATTTAAAACTTAAATTTTCTTTTTCTATCTTATTTGTTTACTTGTAACAATATATAAACAACCAGCTTCTTATTTCTTCATTGTAATATTAAAATAATCAAGCATCTAAATTATTCTTGCTCCTGAAATTTCTGCTTTTTGTCTTCCCCATATCCCAATTGTATAAAGTCTAAAATCATTAAACGTTAAAAAAAATATAACAGATGTACCATTCACCCACAGTCCACCATCTTATATTTTAAATCAAAACACATTTGCTTTGTTTCTCATTTCCAAAATAATTTTCATCCATATTTACTTATTATAAACATGTTATTTAATTTAATTGACTCATTTATTTATATTTAATAATAAAAGTTAAATAATAAAAAAAAAAAAACAAGATGGCAGACCGCAGGCGAATGCTACATTTAAGCTAAAAAAAATCTCCTTTGTTATTTTGCAGTAACAGAAAATAAATAATAAAATGAACAATCAGATTTCAGCACTTTCCATGAAAAATTTACCCTTTTTTAAACCCCCCCCCCCCTAATACACACCCTTTCTTTATAATTTTCACTTTGCATTTGCACCCTCAATGCACAAAATCCTTAAGCCTATTGAATAATAATAAAAAACTATTTATAACTTTATTAACCCCATTCTTTATTGTAACTAATAAAAAATAATTAATTTTCTAAATTCACTGCTTTGCAACTTTCGATAAAATCTGAAAAACCCAAAGTTTATTAGAATTATGTAAAACTAGACATTGTTATTGCTATAGATTTGTATATTTACATACATATTTGTTTCTAGATTGGAGAAATGGATGTCTAATATCCAGATGAAACTGATTACTAGACCTCATCAATATTTATGCTCGAATCAATTTTAAATGGAAGCATTCACAAATACTTTGAAAAGTATTCTTTCAGAATCTATGCCTACTATTCAAGTAACTGATGTTGATGTCCACAGGAAAGCAAGTTGTGCTGTAATTGGTAATAAAATGTAAGTTATTTAATACCCTTTCATTACAAACAATAATTATGAATTAATATTGGTACTTTTTGGTTAGACGGGCGCCAGTGAAATATATATATATATATATACTTATTAATATACATATTCATATATATATATTACACTGGTGCCCGACTAACCGAAAAGTACCCTAATATTTTTATATATTTTGTGTTATACATCCATATACTTATCTACTAAATTTCTCGATAAATAGATCATGTATATCAGGGGTGTAAAGACATAGCCTGTACAGGGTTCCTACAGGTCAGGGAAAACCTGGAACACAGGGAAAAGTCAGGGAATTTGAAAATGGAGGCAAAAAGTCAGGGAATTTTTGAAATATTTGAAGAGGTCAGGAAAAAGTCTGGGAATTTTTTAAGTATTACTTTCCAACAGGATCTCAGTTATCATTGTAAATGCAGAAATTTTGAATTGATTATTCCTCTGATCTATAATTTTTATATAAAATTTATGCAAACTATGCAACAATAGCATAATTTGAAAAATAATAAAAAATTGGAAATACATGCAGCGCATATTTTTTTTAAGCATTTATCTATACTATTATATAAAGAGGAAACGGTGACTGACTGGGTGACTCATCAACGCCCAGCCGAAACTACTAAAGTCAGGGTCACGCAATTTGGACTGTATATTGCTGTTATGGCCTAGGCAAGCAATAAGAAGGGATTTTTGAAAATTCCCTCCGGAAGGGGGTTAAAGGGGGGTTCGAATGTTTTAGGCCATTTTGCCATATCTCAGCAGCAGTTATAGGTAGGAGCTTGAAATTCCAGAAAACAAATCTACTAAAAAAATGATTAAACACCTATTTCAGCGATTTTAGAAATTCCACCCAGAAGGGGGTTAAATGGGGGTGGTCGAATGTTTCAGGTCATTTCGCCATATCTCAGCAGCAGTTATAGGTAGGAGCTTGAAATTCCAGAAAACAAATCTACTAAAAAATTATTAAACACCTATTTCAGCGATTTTAGAAATTCCCCCCAGAAGGGGGTTAAAGGGGGTGGTCGAATGTTTTAGGTCATTTTGCCATATCTCAGCAGCAGTTATAGGTAGGAGCTTGAAATTCCAGAAAACAAATCTATTAAAAAAATGATTAAACATGTATTTCAGCGATTTTAGAAATCCCTCCCCCCGAAGGGTTTAAAGGGGAGTGGTCGAATGTTTTAGGTCATTTCGTCATATCTCAGCAGCAGTTATAGGTAGGAGCGCGAAAATCAGGAAAACAGATCTTCTAAAAAATGATTAAACATGTATTTCAGCAATTTTAGAAATTCCCCCCCCCCCAAAGGGTTTTAAAGGGGGTGGTTTCGAAAATTTTAGGACATTTCGCCATAACTCAGCAGCTGTTTTATGTAGGTGCGCGAAATTCAGGAAAACAAATCTACTAAACAAATGATTAAACACGTATTTCAGTGAATTTAGAAATCCCCCCCCCCCTAGAAGGTGGTTAAAGGGGGATTCGAAAGTTTTAGGTCATTTCGCCATATCTCAGCAACAGTTTTAGGTTGGAGCGCGAAATTCAGGAAAACGAATGTAATAAAAAAATTACATTGTCTACCCGTGCAAAGCCGGGACGGGCCGCTAGTCTAAAATAAAAGTAGAGGACACAGCATACACGAAAATCGCACCATTCTTTTGGAAATTAGTTCTCGTCAGGTTAACAAAGATTAATCTGACAATGTTGCAAGTTACAGTTTGAAATAGAATTTGTCCAATGTTATACCACTTGGATGAAAACTTTCTTGGATTTGGTCCTCTTGAATATGTGATTACAAATCTTATTTCAGTGTTTTGCATTTTTTGTTTAGCTGCAGGCAACACAGTCTCCTTATTTTAGAGATTTTTTCCAGTATTAGGCACTATAAAATAAGTGTCCATGTAAGAGTTTTTGCAAAAGAAAGGGGATATCCAATGGTTGTAGTATCCTAGTTGAGATTTTTTCCAACAGAGCAAAAATATGCCGGGATCAGGACTCGAACCTGGATACTTTGGTTTGCCGTATCAACGCTCTCCCTACTGAGTTATCCAGACGATATCCTGGTTGGCATATCTCACTCTTATTTGTTGGGCAAGGCTGCGAACTGCAGTGCTCATTTCATTCATCTGAGCTATAACTATAGCATTTTACATGATGAATCTGAAATAGCACGGAAACTCCTGTATACCACGTAATTAGGTCATAATGAACAGGGGAAATTATATTCCTATTAGAATAATGCATTTTTATGGAAATTAGCAACTATCTGTAACTAGGAGGTGTCCATTGTGGAGCGTTTCACAGCAATATATAAACCAAATTTTTATTAAGAAAGGTCAGGGAAATTTTTGTAAAAAATCAGGGAAAACCTGGAAAAGTCAGGGAATTTTTTTACCAAAATTGTGTAGGAACCCTGCTGTAGATTTCCACTATTTCTCTGGCCTTTTTTAATCGCAGAATTCTGCAGTTAAATATGTGCAGAATACTATTCAGAAATAATGATAACTCATGGTTTGCAGTTCAGCCCCTTGAAATATATGTTTGATTATTTTGAGTAATGTCTGTGTAGAAGGGATAGAGATATTTTTACATATGGTTTCATTATACACTTTAGCTTTCAGAGTATAACACTTTATGCTTTGATTTAAATTTGCTGCAGTATAATGCATTTTGTTGTATGTATTTCGATAAATATAAAACAATTATTTTACTTAATTATAACTTTAATCTTTAGAACTTAATGGAATAGTAAAGTAGAGTATGTTAAAAATTTCTATATTCTGAAAAAGAATTGTAAAAACTTGCTTTTTATAACAATGTATTCTTTATCTTTTAGATGTTCTTTAAATGATGTTGAAGATTCACCCATGGATAAAAATGCTTCTTTGGTTAGTTGCTCTGCTTTTGTTAGCACCAGTTCAGTTGCATGCACCAAAATCTTCGGTCCAGCTACTTAAACACTGAAATCTGCAGTACAGATACCTACACCAAAATCTGTAGTACAGTTTAAAACACTCAAGAATAGACATCCAGTTTTTCTTTCAAACTAACAACAAAAGATGAAAAAGGAACAGCTATAAATCTTTAATTTACTGGTTTAAAAAACGATTGTATTTCAAAATGCTCCAAACATATTGTAAGAACAAAAAGAGGTAATGAGGAAAATCTGAATTGCTCACAATTAAAAAGTTGCGAACAAGCAGTGACGGTAAACAAAATTTTCAGCATGTCTAAGGCTACGAACGGTGAAATAGATTTTGATGAAATTCTGATATCATTAAAACATAGAAGTGCTTCCAAATATTTAAATTTAACTTCCATATTCAGTGATCATGTCAAATTAAATGTAGATGTTCCTCTTCATGAAATTCCATGCTTGCCATCTTACAGTAAAGACAAAATTTCATTTATTATATGGCTGGATATGTTGCAAGAAAAAGTTTAAAATTAAACTGTGAATTATTGTCAAAATACTTTGTTTAACACTACAAATACAGTAAATCACAATTCTTTGCTAACTCAGTAAAAAAACTGTTCGGGTAATAGTCTAAAAAAGGCTAGTGATGTATTATTTCATATTGTGCAAAAAATGTATAGTGTTGATACAGCTCATATGTTTTCGTCTGCAAATGTTCTACAAAATATGGTTAAATTTCTCTCTGAGATAATAGATTTCAACAGTGTAAATGTTCTTGAAATTCATAAAGATTGTTAGTATAATGATTTCAAAAATTGAAATTCTACAAACACATTAAAAAAATAAATGAAGATTTAAAAACAGTTTTATTCAAAGTGTACAAAAAAGAAGTAGGTTTTTATTTTCTATTATTCAGTGGGTGAGTAGAAAAGGATAACATTCTAAAAATAAAAAAAATAAACTGAGATAGTTTAAGTAACAAATATTAATCAGTATTTTTCTTTGAAATTTATAAGATGAACCCTCATCGACTAGTCCTGCAATCTAATAACAGTGAACATTTCTCTAAAAAAAATTTTTTTTTTTTACATAAATGTTTATTGTTCTTCCTCAACATTTACATCAACTGAAATGTTATCCTTTTCCCACTCCCCCATTCAATTATGTTACTGTCTTCAAAGTTTATACAATGTTGTCTGTATGGACTTTACAACTTAACATGTATATCTTATGTTAATTCCTTATATTTCTAAATCAGTGATAAAATAAAAAGCTATACCTCTTACAACACAACTCTGATATTTACAGTTATTTGATAAATGTGGATAGAAGGTAAACAGAATCAAACAGGAGTAATGTACAAATTATTTCAACTTAGAAGCTTTATAGCAAAATTATATATTTTTTAAGCAACAGCTACCCAAATATAATGTATTTAATTTTATTTATTTTTATCAATTAGATTATTACATTTTTAATAAGGTGCTTGCCTATTCAACAGAATTTTGATTTAAAACTTTGAAAGGTAAAATGAACTTTTTTCTAATTTTTTTATTATCCAATCTCTTGTGCAAGTTTAATTACAGGAGCCCCCCACCCCACACCAATAAATGATTTTCTCTATTTTGACTGACTATAGTATTTTTTTGCAGTGAAAACTATTTAACTATTTAATATTTTTATCTTACCTAATTCTACCTTCACATTTATAAACAAATCCAACTTCAAAATATTACCTGCAAATGGTTAACTTTTTAATATAAATATCAGTATCTAAGGTAGTTGAATTTTTTTTTATATTCAAATACTCCTTGTGATTTTGTTTTTTAAGTGATAAATCCAAGTCAACATATTTTGGCCATTAGATGCAGAAAGTAACAGAAAAAAATAGATTGTTATTATTGAAATGCTACAGCTAACACCCATTTTTTTTTTAATGTTCATTCCACTTCATATCTGAAGTTTCTCTTTTTTTTTAAATCTCTCCAATCGAGAAAATTTTCTTTTACAGCTTCACCAAAATGTTAAAGATCATCTTGTTATGCTATTATTTGCTGTAAAACATCTGCATTTTTTTTAAGAATGAAATTATCTAATACTAAATATTGAAAAATTTTAATCTGTTAAATCTTCACATGTTTTAGTAAGTCTAAAAATATTTATAATCATCAATAACTTTACTATTTTGATAATATCAGATAGAGCTTATTTTAGGCATATTCAGCACAGCGACCTGATTCAATGTAGGAATCTACCTGGAAACCGACAAAAAAAATTTCTATGATCAAAAATCTACTATCAGAGAATTATATATTAATGTAATGGAAAACTAGTCTATAATCCGTGCTTTTCAGTTAGCCAGTGCCAGTGAAATATATATATATATGTATCCTATGAATTTCAAAATACATTAAACAAGTTCTTGCATCAATATACATGTATATTTATGCATACATTACATATATATATATATATATATTTCACTGGTGGCCAGCTAACCGAAAGTACCTTATAATCAAATATCTAATATCAATTTTATGTTCAAAATTAATGTGTAAAAAGTTTTGGTACTTCTCCATTATCCCGTCGACCACTTTTCAAAAAAAAAAAAAAAAAAAAAAAAAAAAAAAAAAACCTATCGCCAAACTATAGGATTTAACGGCAAAAATGCAGTCCTATTCACTTGACATCAGAAGCATTAAATTATAGGTGCAGATTCCCAACATTTGGAAGGAGTCACTGGCTCCTAAACCCAAAAAATCCAGTGGCCAAAATTGTAAAACAAACACATAAAAACAATAGTGTTTATATAGGGTAAAAAACTTAAAAAATAATAATGATGAATTCAAAGTGTAAAGTAATTTATTTAATATAAACACGTGTACAACAAAATTTGAATATTAATTAAATCTTAAATCATATACAGTCAGAAGATTGGTCAAGATCAGCTGGGCAAGATACGGTTTAAAAAAAATATGTATAAGCTAAGCAATCATGCTAGGGGGAATATCAGAAAAACAATATTTCTTATTTTGATTTTGCCAGACAAAAGCAGATATGAAAGAAAATCTGAATTTGTGAGAATATTTTGCACTGTAAAAATCAAAACACACTTCAAACATTTGTTTATATATATATAATTTAAATCACAGTCTATGTAAAATAAAATTATCAGATTCAAACTGTTACGAATAACATTGCTATTCGAATATATTTAATAGTTTGCTGTGTTAAACAGATCATTCTGAAATGTTATTAAAATATAACAATGATGTTTGTTATGTGTTTTGGTCTTAATCTTTAAAAAAAATATCAACATTTCACGATAGGGACTGGGAATACCAGAAATTGATTACTTCTAAATCACATGGCGACTTAAACACCGAAAGTTAGTGGCCACAGCAAAAAATTTAGTCGCCACGTGGCGACTGTGAGTCTGCACCTATACATTAAATGTGTTTGTTATGTCATGAAGCGGTTTTTAATTCAATATTTACCTGTATTTTTCATTATGTTTTACTAATTTATTAGTTATTTCGTTAATTAAAATAACAATTGCGTCCTTAAACGGCTGTGCCATGACATTAAAAGAGAAAATGCATTGAAAAAATGTTGCTTTGCATAATTAAGTGCAATAGATCAATTTCAACTGACGTCATAAACATTTATTCACCAGACGAGAAGAATAATTAAGAAAAAATAATGTAAATAAATAAGTATCGGAAGATTTTTTTTCTGTTTTCATTAATATATTGTAATTTTTTTGTGTTTAAACTTACTGATAGTTGACACTTTGGTGAGTGGGGCTTTTTCGAATTTATTTATTTTGATATTGCAATGGCAACATTCTTCCATTTGTTTATTTGGCATTAATTTTTTTTTTTTTTTTTTTTTTTTTTTTAATGAAAAGTGGTTGACGGGATAATGGAGAAGTACCAAAGTTTTTCTTATTCAAGTACATTTTTTTTTCAGCTGAAATAATATTCTGATATTTCCTTTGAAAAGCAAGATTAAACCAAATCCATCGAATAAAAATAGTTATAAGTAGAGTCGTGCATTGTCTCGAGTAATCAAATTTTACTGAACATACTTTTTTGGAAGGGGATATGGATTATAGCTGGGTGCAAATGATAAATCAACAAATATTGTTACCATCATCATGATTTGTAATGCATTTATTTCATTAAAATATAAACCTTTCATCCATTTAAAATGCAGAACATTAAAAGTCATGCCTTACACTCATTTCATCAGAAAAAAAAAGAATTCCATAAACCGAAACATTTTATTTCAACATCAAAATATTATTTCTAATTTACACACATGGAAATAGAATCTGTTAGTGACAAGGGGGATAAAAAAAAAAGATTTTAGCGAGATTTGTGCTTGGCTAACATAAAAGTTCAGAGTAAACTAACTCTACACATATCTAAAATATCTGAATGATATTTAGGAACACTGATAAAAATGCATCATTGTGAATATAAAAAGTGCCATTTTCCTATCAGCAGCACCCTGCTTTTTTTTTAATCTGGCGAAAACTTTGTTATTGTAAAATAAATGTTTGTAAATTATTTAAAGAAAAAAAATCCCTGACAGCTCGGCCTACAAGCACAGGTAGATTTCGAAAACGCAGACCATGGGGTGCCTATTTGTTGGAAATTGCCGAAAAAATTACCTTTTTGCCATGATGCGATAGTTGGAACCACCCACTTCGAAACCTAACTTGTTTGCAGGTGGAGCCAGCAGGGATTTTTTTGTTTTTATTTTTTTTCTTGCTATAAGGGTTGGTCCTATAAAAAATTTGTCAATACAAAAGTTTTAGATAATATTAAAAGGATTTATGATAAATTTAAACGGATTTCATATCTGGCGACTTGATGAAGTTATGAATTTTTTTCTTCTAACCTCCCCCCTTTCCCGCTCCCTTTGGGGCTATTTTTAATAATATCAAAAATCTGTCATACATAAATTTTCTCCTTTTCCTAGAAGTAATAATAACTTTAAATAGATTCGATACGTATCATAATTAAGAAATTATGGGGGGGGTTTCAGTTTTCACAAGAAGCCCCCCCCCCCTTGGTTCGATTTTGCCCATTAACAAACTTGACCGAGATTTTATGCCCCTTGATTTTACATATCAGTTTGGAAGAGATTTGTGCAGAATTATTAGAGTTATTGTGTCCATAAAAAGTGACATAGATAGATATATATATATAAAGTTTTGAACTGGGAGTTGTTTTGGGTTCTAGGAGTCATAATCGGCGTAGATCTGCAAATTTTTTTCAAAAATTCCAGTTTAGGGGAGAATGTAATAGGTAGTGAGTGTTTTTATTTATTTTTTTTTTTGCTATAAAGGTTGGTCTTATAAAAAATTTGTCAATACAAAAGTTTTAGATAATATTAAGAGGATTTATAATAAATTTAAACGGATTTCATATCTTGTGAATTGATGAAGTTATGAATTTTTTTCTTCTAACCCCCCCCCCTTTCCCGCTCCCTTTGGGACCATTTTTAATGATATCAAAAATCTGTCATACATAAATTTTCTCCTTTTCCTACAAGTAATAACTTTAAATAGATTCGATACGTAGCATAGTTAAGAAATTATGGGGGATTTTCTATTTTCACAAAAAGCCCCTCCATCGTTAGATTTTGCCCATTAACAAACTTGACCGAGATTTTATGCCCCTTGATTTTATGTATCAGTTTGGAAGAGATTTATGCAGAATTATTAGAGTTATTGTGTCCATAAAAAAGTGACATAGATATATATATAAAGTTTTGAACTGGGAGTGGTTTTGGGTTCTAGGAGTCATAATCGGCGTAGGTCTGCAAAAATTTTTCAAAAATTCCAACTTATGGGAGAATGTAATAAATAGTTAGTATTTCTTAAGAAATCTACCTAAAAACAGTAAATTGAGTTACAACACATTATTTAAAAGTATAAAATTAATGTTATCAAATATTTATGATATTAAAATTTTGTATATAAAATATGTTCCAACTGAATTTTTTAGTAAGTAAGTAGTTAGAAAATATGCTTTCCATGTAATATTACTTTTTAATGCATGGAATTTTGTATTTATGTTGAAAACATTCATAAATTTATCCTACTATACAGTTGTATTTTTTACAAAATGTGCAATAAATTTTTATTTTTAAAATTTGTCTCTTTAATGTTTTATCATGCTTCAGTAAAGCTTTTTATATGAAAAAAAAAATAAATAATAATAAATAGCAGTGAGTTTTACTGCAGACATTAAAATTGTGAAAATCGTATTAAGTGACATTGTTTAAAATGTGGCACTAAATGGTATTTTTAAATATGTTATATTTATTACTTAAAAAATATATATATTTAGAATCGTATTAAATAACGTTGTTTAAAACGCTTCACTAAATGGAATATTTAAATAAAAAATATTTAAAATCGTATTAAAATAACATTTAAAATTTAGCACTAAATAGTATTTTTAAATATGCTATATTTATTTATTTTTTTAAATAACCACATATACATCGTTAAGAAATATAAAAGTGGTTTTAAATAATTTTCATAAGTATTACGATAACATAAACAAACAAATTTTACAAGTATCAAATCGTTTAAATATTTGAAAGTTTCTCAGTTTAAATTATTATAAAAAAGTGTGTAAATCTGTAAGAAACTCGTGTAAATATATAATTCAGAACTTATTTGCTTAGTTTCTAGTATTTGTATGATAAAATAAAATGCGTTTGATGTTTTAAATAATAACAAACATCGCCGAAAGGCCGAAACTGCGGGGGGAAAAAAGATAGATACTAAACAAATAAGATAAGTAATACCTACCTGTGGCGACACCCCGAACCGTTTGCGACTGTTGTCACTAGGGGCTCTGAAGTTGCGATTCGGTTACCATTGAGCTTATGGAAGTGTCCTATCTGGTAGAATATATTATCTGTGGCCTAAATTACCCTTTACTTTTCCTCCCATATCGAAGCTTTTGCATTATTTTCTATCAAAACACTATATGTGACATAATATATTGCATGCGTAGGAAATGGAGATGAAATGGGCTCAATTTTTATATCAGTCTTCGGGCTTGTGCGTGCTCGAACTCAATCTGTCTGTAAATTAAAAATTTTATTTATTCATCTCTCTCTCTCTATCTATCTATATTATAAAGGACAAACGTGTCAGTGCGTAACGCTGACGTCATTTTACGAATGTCAACGAGTTGACGATAACATTTCACGTTTGCTATTTTTGCTACTGCAATTTTTTTAATTTCTAAATATCGCACATTTTAAATTTTTACACCGTTATATAGGAAACAAAATCTACTTTCAAATGCAATTTTTTAGAAAACTGTATCTTAATTGACTGATTTATTATAGCATTTAAATTAAATTTCAAGGATGATTTTTAAAAAAAATTCTCTATCGCTTGCAGACGATTACAAAATATTAATCCGTTTGCAGTTTAAACGCTATAAAAA
Organism: Maratus michaelseni; assembly: GCA_963931845.1. Lineage (NCBI taxonomy): Eukaryota > Metazoa > Arthropoda > Arachnida > Araneae > Salticidae > Maratus > Maratus michaelseni. Next base: position 58,087,542 of record OZ007596.1, read on the forward strand.
GTTCAGCATTTGTTTCCCGCTAATATTCAAAAACGAAATTAAAACTTCATTGGGCAATAAATAAAATAATATAAATAAAACACAGATTTAACAGACCTGTAATCGAAATAAGCGTTTAAAACTGCGGAAATTATCAGAATAATAATAATAATAAAACTTCTGTAGATAACGAAATTTAAACGATTTCTTCTGCTATTAACTTGTGGCTGGAGGCCAATGCGAACTTACCGGTTTTAATAAATTTCAAAATTTTATTTGAATACATAATTGGCATATTTCATATAAAAATGCTCTTTGGTGTTCCCTCCCTAGGCTTAGGGGTTCGTCCTGGCCATTAGCCAAAAGCTGGTCCCTAGGGTGGGCGCTGTCTGTCTGTCTTTGGTGTTGTTAGCTGGCAATCTAAAAAAATATATATATTAAATGTAAAAAATCTATTGGAGTTTTCAATAACAAAAAGGGAAAAAAACAAAACAAAAAAGTTTTCACAAATATTTTCTATCGCGGGAAACCCGGGTTGGATGCCCTAGTATATATAAAAAAGTGTGGTAAGTGTGATCAAAGATCGCTCTAAGGGTTTCGTTTAATGATATTTTCAAAACACTTTATCCTTTCTTTAATAAATCCAAATAAATTTCATTTAGCAACCAAAAAAAAAAGTCATGCTTTTTATAAAGTAAAAATTTACCGGTATATTTTTCTCGTCTTTTCGAATATCTAAACCAGCTCAATAGCGGGCGAAGCCCGCTATTATATTCTGTCATAATAATATCTGTAATGTGGACTAAATGCGATATTAAAAAAAAAAATTCAAAATTAACATGTTGTACACCTTCAAAATGTTAAAATATGCGAATATTTCCGTAATCGGATTTTTATCGTGATTCAATACGTTTCTCAAACTCATATATTTACTACATTAAAGACGTGAGTATAAAACATCACAAATTTACTGAATGGTGTATATGTATACAAACGTTTTGTATACACCATTCAGTAAATTTGTGATGTTTTATACTCATGTCTTTAATGTAGAAATGTTTCATGGTGTAATCGTCCAGCATTTATATCATATATTTACTATTCTCTATTATTCATATTGATACTCGCTTTGTATTATTCTGAAACATTTGAAAAATCCGTTAAACTTCCGATATGACGTCATATATTTTCTTTTTAATTCTCTAATGACGTGATATTACAGTGCCTAGAATTGTATTCTAGGCGCTGTAGTGATATTAATCTGCTTTGTGTACATTACACATACTCATAATCCTTGTATTATTGAGAAATCTTACAGTTTTATTACTACTATGACGTCAATCAAAATTGATTGGCGTCATATTTCATATTATTACATTTATTTCATATTAATCTTTTTTTCAATTGGTGAAACTTTTTATTTCCTTTTTTACGTGGAAATCGCCTGATAGAAAATTAACTATTGTAGAAAGAATTTATTTCATCGTGGATTTTTAATTTTTGGCATCGGCTATAACGAAAAATGTTTCAATTTAATAGGGAAAGGCTGTTAGAATTTTGGTTTTTTTATCTCTATTTATTAAAATAATACGAATTTTTTAAATTTTAATATTTTGAGCTCTTTACAGCTGCTATTCAGATTTATACACTACGTTTCAACTCTGTAAGTTACTTAGTTTCTGAGAATGGCTCTGTGACGGACAGACAACGGAGCGGGAGTAATAGGGTTTCGTGAGATGAACGAAACCCTAAAAACTAACGATTTGGAAATGGACCAATGAAAATCTGCGTAGATATTCCGGGTTATTCTCATCGCTTTCTTACAAGGGACTTTTTTGAGGAGCGATTACTTTTTTTTCCAGTCATCATCCTACGGATTCGAAAATCATACCACCAGACGCGAAATATAACAAGCTTTCAGAAATTCAAAAAACTAGGGGGCTCAGCCCCCTACTCGCTAACGCTCGCCAACCCCCCGTGAATTGCGAAGCAATTCACAATGAGACAGCTACGCGGTCCCAGCTCGCTTTGCTCGCTCGCCCTTTTTATAATTCTAGCCGGAATAAGTAGTACCATAAATCATATGAACATATGAAATTGACAATTTTTTTTAATGTAAAAAAGTAATTGAACTCCGTTGAAAACACAACTAAAAATGCATTTAGTTGGAGCTACTAATGAGCATATAAATCATTTAAATACTATGAATAAAGGATCTTGGAAACATAATTTGTTTAAAATTTATTGAACCTATAATATTGTACAGCACGGCTTATTCCTTTAAAAAAGAAAAAAAAAAAACACTACGTAATAGAAAGATAGTTTATCATCAATGATTGTTTAAATTTCGTTCGACATTTTACTATTCTAATTGATTATAGATTTCTACAACAGATGGCAGCAGGTACAACCTAGACAGTTGATATTTTTACTTCTGTCCGATTTTTCATGTGAGTGAAATTTATAAATAAATTCTAAATAAGAGTTGAGAATTCATTTGAAATTAGGAATATTACTCATAATTAAAATGAGGAATAATCTCAGACGCTTTGGATTACGTACATGTTATTTATTTTTAATATTTGCTAACTTGATTTTCACTGCTCTGACACCCACCGCCATATTGGAGGAGGAGATTATCTATCTAACACAATCTAGTCTTTTCATTGGTCTGAGCTCTGGAAACTACGGTTGTTGCCAACAATAAGCTAGAAATTCAGCCCTATTTCCGCGCCACGTAAGACAAATATATATATAGATTATCACGGTCGGACAATAAAAACTCAAAAAATCCTCAAAAATCGAGTAAAAAATCTTTTATTTAAAAAGTCATTTTTTATATTGTTGCCAATTTCTAAATCAGCGCAAAGAATTATGTTTTATCTCAAATAAAAAATGTATTTGCGCGAGACTATAAAAAACAATAATGAAAGTTTAAAATAATAATTAAATGATCACGTGTTGAAATAGAGAAAAGAATTCATGCATAAGGTATGTCTGTTCCTGAAATTATCTAAAACTCGATGAAAACATGAAACATAAGAGTAAAATTTGAAAACACATTGCTTTTCAATACTGCGATTCTGAATGTTATTCCCAAGCAGACGGAGAAGTTTAACCTGGTACCTAAAGGAGGGATATTGTCCAATAGTGTCCTTATAAAAGTATGAGAGGCATTTTTTAACCAAATCATTTTATACAAGCTGATTTCCAAATTAGTAATTGTTCTTACTTATCAATCCTCAAAACAATCGTAAGCTGTCGCGACAGCGGTGGGTAAGAATCGAAAAATACCCCATTTAAATGAAAAAGCATTATAACCTGATTACAGAAGATGGTCTCTGTTCGTGATATCATCATCTTTTTAAAACAGGATACATTACCGAGGCTGCGAAATCAGAACAGGGATTGGTGAGAGTAGCTAGCAGGGGGCACAGCCCCTTAGTATATATAAAATAAAGAACTCTTTTTCTTTTTTAATGCTACTTTGATCAGAATGAAATGGAAACAGAAATCGTATTTTTTTTATTCTAGTGATATTTGCAGATTTATGTCTGGCATTGATGGCGGCGACATATATATGGCGCCATTCAAGAGATCGAAAAATGAATTTGCTTTCAGTTCGATTTTCTTTTGTGACACTAGGATATTTTTTAATAGGATAATTTTTTTATTTATTTATATATCTAACCGAAAAGAATATTTTCTGTTTTTAGTCAACGAGCATCAGCTTGAGGTTTATTTATTTTTTAAATCTTCTATTTCAAGCGAATACAAAATAACGTTAGTAAATTTTCTATTTATTTTTATCCATAAAAAATTCGAATTGCACCATAAAAAATTCGAATTTTAATATGGTGAGATGAGCGGAAAAATTCTAAATTACGATTTATTTGGAACTTTTGGGGATAAAAACTTATCATGGCTGTTACTTTTAAGACGTAAATTGCTTGCACAGAACATTTTCTGAAATATTAGAAATGTAAAATGGTGCAGGAAAAAAAAAGTTTTAAAATTAAGATTTTTGTGATACTGCTGTGAATACAAACTTGAAATTTCAGATAGTGGTAATTCTCTTTAAGAACGGTTTCTAAAGAATTTAAATTTAAAAGGTGAAAAAAGCGGAAAACGTTCTAAATTACATTTTATTTGGAATTGTTTGGGATAGAAACTTGAAATCTGTATTGATAAAAGAAAGTTTCGTTCTGTGTGTATGTCTGACGTTGTTGTTACGTCTGTTTGTTGGGGATGACTACCGAAATCTACAGCACCTAGAAGTCAGAAAATGTGGGTGCGGATAGTCCAAATCAGGTCCTGGATGCACCTGAGACTCATATTTTTATTTTTTTTATAATTAGCCGAGATATTAATTAAAACTTCATTAAAAATCGTATCGAAAATACGATCTTTTTTATTAAAATGGCAAAAGTAATTAACGATTTGATAATCACAGACAACGAAATTTTCCCAATTTTACTTATCCTCGAATACTAAGAAAACTATTCGAGGTATCGATTTAAAACTCCCAGTATAATAGGTATTTTATTTTTCTGATTCTGTCTATCCAAATTTTGTGACAATCAGCCGGTAACTTTTTTTTAGTATTTGGAAAACAGTGAATCAACGTAATCAAATTGACCCAGACGGAAGAGGGGGTCGTATTGAATTTACTTCTGCTTTGGTGCACGTTTCACCATTTCCTTTTCGAAATGAACGAAAATATATTTCAAAGTCAAACTCCAAAAAAAGACGTTCATTTTGTTTCTGTTTCAAAAGTTAGCGATATTTTTTACTGTTAAAGGCCGTTGGTTTAATTTTGAGAGAGGGAGAGGGGTGTTCTGTCGTACTTTAAATTAAATATCGCGTTATTGCTAAAAGATTTGGCAGCACGTGAGCAACATGCCTGCTATACGGTGCCGCAGGCAGCGGAGATACGTGTCGGAGGTTCGTTTCAAACAAAATGCGCTTCCTGGCTGTGGAAGATGGGACTAAAATATTTTCCAGTGAGAGAACAGCACGTGGAAGTATACGCTGCCTTAGGCATCGGGGACCCCAACCATCTGATACGGTTTTTTCGAGGTTCGTATGAATTCGAGGCCCCGATGAAATTAGGGGACCGGTAACGGACGCAAGTCAGCTAGTGTATAATAAAACTGGATTTATTTTTCCCAAAACAATCGAACAGCCTCATACAAATTAAATACAACACAATGGGTTGCCACACAGCTACTGTTTCATATTTTTAGAACATATGCATAAAATTTTATCAAAACTTATATAGTTATTTTCGCACACGTCTTACAAATGTATTAACAAAATTTCAAACAGATCGGATTAATTTAAGATCTGCCTGTATAACAAAATTTTATCATCCATAATTTAACATTTAATTCAATTATTCAAGTAATTTTTAATTAATTTTTCAATTAATTTTCAGCAGGGAAATTCGCCCGAAATTATTGAATAATAAACATGTGAATTTTTACATTGCGTAAATAGTCTACTAAGTTTTACTACTCGTTTTACTAAGCGTAAAACTGACAGAGTGAAATTTTCCAATCTGAGAATCGAACGCATACCCTTGGCATAACGCTCCAATGCTCTAACATTGAGCTACGAGGACATACCCAGCTTCTATACGTTCGATTTTTAGAAATTCTTAATAAGCATATGATTTTGTGAATAAATACCAAATTTCAAATCCGCATCTCATATAGTTTTAAAAATTTACATATACCTTAAAATCGTCCAATATTGGTAATTTTATCTGTGGTTAAAATCTTTGTTCCATTCTTTCTTTCTTAATTTTAAATTGATATCTTTGGTAATTAGCGTCCGATTTTTATGAAAACTAGATATTTGTATTCAGCATTCAAATCTATGCGCAAATGTGTAAATTTCAAATTGGTAAATGCAATATTTTAAATAGTTTTATAGATCCCGAAATAACCCTACTGTTTTGCCGTTTTTATCAATCTGAGTATAAAGTTGATAGCCTATCTCGAAGGATGTCTCGCAACGGAAAATATGAATCAAACTGAGAACGTACTTTTTAAGGAGTTTTTAATTAATATCTCCACTAATTATCGTCGTATTTAAAAAAAATATGATTTGTTGTGTGACAGGAGGTATTCAGCAGTAAGTACACAAAATTTCAAGTCTTTAACTTATTCAGTTTCCGAGTACAAACCATGTAACAGACAGACAAACAGAGAAGTGAAACGAATAGGGTTTCGTGAGATGAACAAAAGCTAGAAAGCATACAATTTGTTGAAATAAATGTTTGTTTTGTGCAATAAATGTAAACAATTAAAGGTAATTATTATTTTGCTTCGATAAATTTTGAACAACAAATATTTGTCACCAAATTTTTGTAAATATATTTAAAAAAAAAAATATATATATTTAGTAATTTATTTTAAAAAAATCACCAAATAAGTGAAATACGCGCAAAACTGAAAATATGTGGTATAAATTAGCAGCTCTTATGCTTATTTAAATTCTCTTTTAACTTTGAATGAATTAAAGCTTTCTTTCGCAATAATAGAAAGAAATGTTTAAAAAAAAATTCATTCATCTCACCGTATTTTCTCATCTCTCTTTCTTCCTTGAGTGTTTTGAATGTGGGCTACTTGTGTTTATTTAAATTATCTCTTAACTTTGAACGAACTAAAGCTTTCGCAATAATAGAAAGAAGCGTTTTATAAAAAATAATTTATCTCACCGTACATCCTTATCTCTCTTTCTTCCTTGAGTGTTTTGAATGTTGGCGCCTTATGTTTATTTAAATTATCTCTTAACTTTGAATGAACTAAAGCTTTCTTTCGCAATAATAGAAAGAAGTGTAAAAATAAACTCATTTACCTCACCGTATATCCTCATCTCTCTTTCTTCCTTGAGTGTTTTGAATGTGGGCCACTTATGTTTATTTAAATTATCTTTAAACTTTGAACGAACTAAAGCTTTCGCAATAATAGAAAGAAAAGTTAAAAAAATATATATTCATCTCACCGTATATCCTCATCTCTCTTTCTTCCTTGAGTGTTTTGAATGTGGGCGCCTTATGTTTATTTAAATTATCTCTTAACTTTGAATGAACTAAAGCTTTCTTTCGCAATAATAGAAAGAAATGTAAAAAGAAAATCATTTACCTCGCCGTATATCCTCATCTCTCTTTCTTCCTTGAGTGTCTTGAATGTGGACCTTATGAGTTTATTTAAATTTTCTTAACTTTCAATGAACTAAAGCTTTCTTTCGCAATAATAGAAAAAAAATCTAACCGTATATTCTGATCTCTCTTTCTTCCTTGATTGTCTTGAATGTGGCCGTCATGTGTTTATTTTAAAATCTCTCTTAACATTTAATGAACTAAAGCTTTCTTTCGCAATAATAGAATAGAAAGAAATGTAATAAAGAATCATTCATCTCACCATATATCCTCATCTCTCTTTCTTCCTTGATTGTCTTGAATGTGGCCGCCATGTGTTTATTTTAAAATCTCTCTTAACATTTAATGAACTAAAGCTTTCTTTCGCAATAATAGAATAGAAAGAAATGTAATAAAGAATCATTCATCTCACCATATATCCTCATCTCTCTTTCTTCTTTGAGTGTCTTGAATGTGGGCGCCTCCGTGGACACCTCGCACCTGTACGATCCCTCAGACCTGACGTCCGTCCAAGGCATGAACACGTTTCCCCGCTCGCAGCGCTCCAGCTGCGACAAAAGAAATAAGAACGACGAATCACGCATCAAACATAGACTATGAAACACTTTTCAACATATTCATAATACTGTAACAAAACTTTACAGATTAAGAAGATGAAAAATGATGTCTAATTAAAAAAGAAATGACAAGGGATGATCGACCCGGGAACCCAGCTTTTGCTTAAGAGTATAAGTGCAATCCCAGGCTGAAGAAACAAATTCCACTGTTTACTTTAACACACATACAATGTGTTGAAGGTTAGATAGTATTTACAATGCTTAAAGTGCACAATTATTTAACTGAACGTCGTGTCTAACCAAGTTAAGATCGCTCTTTAATTAAACTTAATTGTCAACAAAGCTCACTTTTGTGTAGCTTTACATACTTAACTGTATTAAGGGTGCACATTAGTTTAACTTAATAAATTAGGTAAAAAATGATTGGGAAAGAAAATACAATGTTTCTGAAGACGTATAGTGGTTATAGTAATACTAAACAAGTTGACAATTATTACTTTACAGAGATTAATGAAAATAAAACCAACTAATAATATGAACTGATAAATATGTACAAAATTTACAATGGGAAAACGCCGGAATTTACCCCGGTAAAACAATACAAATTGAAACCGTTAAAGGGCTCTTGTTCGGGTGATGAAAAGAGGAGTGCTGGCCGGGAGCTAAAAAGGCAGAGGATTTGTGAAATGAATTCATTTTCTATAAATTTCATTCAATCTATTATTTTATGGGAAAGAACCGGCCGGTCGAGCAGGTAGATCAACCGATCACGTAAATTCATACTGTTTGGTTTTGCAACGGGGTAATGTGAAGTTAGTGACAATTTAGAATGTAGGTATAAAGATGTGGATTGTGATCCACAGATACAAGGTGGTCAATCACGTTTATTTATTATAAATGTTATTGAAATGGTCCGTGGTTGGTTAAAAATAAGTAAAACTATCTGTTTTGTATTTGGGAAGTGTTGTGACACTTCTGGTATGAAGTGTCTTGTGTATTGACCCACCTGTTCTGTGGACTAGCGCAGTTGCCAACTACAATGCAGATGATGTTGTATATCCGATTTTAGAGTTGAAAGAAGAAGTGGAATAAATGATTGTGGTAAGTTTTCGTCTTCTGTTGCCGACCTCGTCATCTGATCGGCCAGTTTATTACCAGAGACACCTGGGTGTCTTTTAACCCAGTTAAACTAAACATCCTTTGATGAATATTGTAATTGTTGAATCATTTCTAATATTAGATAGTTATTTACATCAAATTATGAAAGAGCCATAAGGATCGAGAGGCTATCTGTTGAAATTAAAAATTTTAAATCCTCTGCCTTTTCTACCCAACAAATCACTTCTTTAATTGCGTACAGTTCGGCCTGGAAGACAGAGCTCCCCGGATCCAACTTTGCTTGCCAGGAGTGGTTGTGAATGTCATTTTCAAACACACAGAAGGATGACGCTGTTTCCTCATCCGTTTTTGATCCGCCTGTAAAAATGTGTGTATTGCGTTGAAAATCTGATGTTGGAATTATTGATAGTATATTTGTTAGTGGTGAAATTTGAGATTTTGAACATTTTGTTGAGTAGAGGGGAGCAAAATGATGTTCTGTGGAAATTCCAAGTCGTGTGGCCCGACTGAACTCAGCCTCTACCTGTGGATACAGGGGAGGAAAACCCGAAAGGAATTGCAGGGCTGCCGATGAGGGGTTCTTGTATGCCCTCTTGATTAGCAATAGTGCTTTTCTCTGTGCAGCCAGGATATGGCGATTATCGTTGCAGACGCAGGAGCCACACACTACAAGCATATGCCAATTGTCTTTGAAGAATCGAGGAATACCAGATCTTGAAAAAGTGAGTGGGAAGACGACTAGAGGTTGATGAATATTTATATAGGTTGTGGGAAGGGGGGGGGGTTGTTGTTTCTTTGTTATATGAGGTAGAAATGATAAGTGCTGGTCGATTATTATTCCGAGTTATTTAATTTCTTTCACTCATTTTATATTTTTCCCCTATAGTTTAAATAGACAACCCCGCCCCTTTTTAATATTTTTGAATTGTTAAAGATAATTGTATTAAACTTCTCGAAATATATTAATATTTGATTAATATGTGCCTAATTTTCAATAAAATCTAGTACCTCACGACCTCTCTATTCTAGGAGCACACGCGTGGAACCCAATTTATTAAAAGTACAGCATATGCAACTATCTCACAGTATTTGAAAAGAAAGATACGTAATAAAGTTTCCAGCAAAGCCAACCAAATAAAAGGCCCGAAACAGGAGCCTTGTAAGCAACCTTTAGTAAAGAAGTTAATTAGGTTTGGGAATATCCAGTCCAATTGAGCTCGTTTATTTGATAGGAAGGAAGCTATTATATTTATGAATTGCTGGGAAAGTCCCAGTTGTGCTAGAAGTACCATATCCCAACTTAGATTATCAAATGGTCCCATGAAATACAGAGAGATTTACGAGGTATATTTTTTTGCTTCTCTATTGATGTCAAAGTAGGATAAAGACGTTTGTAAATCTGTTTCTGTAGATATAGTTTGAGTGAGTTACCTGTCCCGTGTTGTTTACCTGTGAGTTTATTATTCTTTGTAAATATATAATTTATCCTTTTCAGTACTAATTTTTCATAATGTTTTCCCATTATTGGTAATAATGTGATTGGTCTAAAAGAAGAATGTTGATCTAGTTGTTTACCTTCCTTCCTGAAATAGACAAGCTCACCCACCTTCCAGGCCTCCGGGAATTAATTTATTTGTAATGCCTTATTATAAAGACCTAAATGTGTTTCCGGAATGCCTAAGTATAGAGCCCTGCTCATCTTGTGATGAATACCATTTGGTCCTGGAGCTTTATTTTGGCTAAAATTATAAATCGCATGTCGTAACTCTCTTTGTGTGAACGGTAGTTGATCTGTGGTTTTTGAAATGTGTTTGCCAAATTTGGTTGAGTCGGTTCATGCGGAGAGGCGCCAAATTTTCTTTCTGTCAGGGTGAATAAACAGGATGACCTAGAAGCTGGGAAGGAAGAGTCTGGCAGGTAGCTCACAAGGCCATCCTGAAAATTTTAAAAAGCAAGTTTTTTCGCTATGCCGTAAGGGGCAGATTGTTTTTTACAAAGTTGTCCCAGGAAAGTTTTTTGCTTTTTGAATTTGAAGTTGGTAGGAAGCACGCTCTTTTTTCTATTGTTGAAATTTTAATGTTCAAACTTTGCGATTTTTTCTTTTCGATATAGTGCTTTCACTTTGTTTCGTTGTGCACGAAGGTCTGGTATCCACCATGTGAATTTAACTTCACCAAATGGGATTTTAACTTTAAAAGATGCTCGTGCTGAGTTTTGTATTATGTTTTTGAAGGAATAATATTGTGGATCTAAAACTTGGGGTGAAGCTATCGTTGAGAAATTAATTTGGATTTGGATATAGGAATTTTTAACTCTGTCTAGGAATTTTTTGAGAGGGATGTTCTTAGTTTTAAATCTACGTTTTAGAATCTGTGGGAATGTTGCTAGAAGGCCTGTTATTATTGGTTTGTGATCGCCAAAAAGTTCTGGGACAATTTCCCAGTTCTCAATTTTCTCGAACATGGATTGTGAACAGATTGACAGGTCAGGGCGACCTTCCTTCCTGCCAGACTCATAGGTTGGAATGCAAACAGGAGAATTTAAGACAATAAAACTTTCTGCTAAGAGAAAGTCATCGAGGAGTTTCCCTCTGGCATCCTCTCTAGCGTAGACCCAGAGATTGTCATGTGCATTGAAGTCACCCAGAACTAATTGAAAGCTACTTAAACGTACTGCGGACATCCAATCCTGCAAATCCTGAACAAGATCCGCTTTAGGAGGACAGTAGAGGCTGCCTATGCGGAGAATGAAATTTACTAAGTCCAGATTTACAAAAACCGACAGATTTGTATAGATATTACATAATATACTAAATTTAGTTCAGGTACGAAACGTCACATTAAAATCCCCCCTCAGCAATTTCCGTCAATAAACGCAAATGTACTCGAGATCTTTGGTACAGCCCTGTATATGATCGATACATTTATACACACCAAGTATATACATTTATACACACCAAGTAATATGCAAAAAATTAGATAAATTTAAAAATGCATATCATAATTAAAAATCAACTTCCAGCAATTATTGCTCATTCACAGTACTGTGGCCGAATATTTTTGTGTGTCCCTGTAAATGAATGATAAATGTTATGCACACAATATCTGCAGTAAGCATCTTGTAGTGCATCTCAGTGATGTATATCAATTTCAATATGTTTGAAATAGGGTAACATCATTAAAATACAATGCAAACGATTTTTCCCCATAGACCGTAATGTAACATAATTCTTTTAATGTCCCTGTAAACGAACTAAAAATGCTACACACTCCCTTTTCAATACTGAACATGCCATGGTTAACTTTAATAATATATATGAATAAAAAAATCGCACGTTTGCGTTGGGGAAAAAATATGCATACTATAATTCCGCGGTATTACCTTCAGAAGCATCCTCTACAGTCGAAAGTTTGAACTAATTACTTTTTTTCTATCCCATGCCATACAAAATACCGTATCATGATGAGTATTAATCTGCAAACCGATATTAGATCATTTTTTAAGCCTTTAACTTTTGCTTTGGAGGTTTAAAAGATCCTGTAGAGAACACTGTACAACAAAAATAAACTATTTTGTTTCCGACATAAAAACACTTAATTCATAATGAATTCGATGCACTGAACGCGAAGATGACCATAAAAAAATCTGAATTGACTACGATTATTTTGCGTTACATTAGACTTCTTTGTAAATAAATATAATCAGAAACAATAAATGTAAATTAACTTATCAAAAACAATAACTGTAATTATGACACAATTACTATTAAAATAGTTCAATAATTTTTGTTTCTTTTTGCAATATTTTCCCGTTTGATGTTACATAAAAAAACGAGAAAAACTATACGAAGCAGAAATGTTTACTACTTTTTTTTCAGTACCATTCAGTCTACAAATTTACCAACGACCATTATATTTATCATGATTTTATTAATAGGTTATGTAAAAACTTACTCACTTTCTAACTAAACTTACTCAACTTACTATATTGGTAAAAATAAAAAATAAAAAACCGTAACGTTTCACATCTTACTATATTGGTAAAAATAAAAAATAAAAAACCGTAACGTTTCACATCTGTTTTTCTGAAACAAGAGTTAATGAAGGTTTTTCATGGCGATATCCGTATTCAGTGCTCCAATTTCATACAGAAATACATACTTCCCTTCAGAAGTAATTTCATTGTTGCACAGTTGAAGAGGTCGTGCATTAATTACAGTTTTGTGGATTGTGGGTGTTTGGCCCCTCCCTTACTCAATGTCACATGTTGTCACACTCGAGTGATTCCCCTCCCACTTCCTATTGTGATGTCACTTTTTTTTCAATTGTTATTTAGAGCTAATATTATTTTTAAAAAATTATTATTATTTTTTAATGCTATCTATTATCTACTGGAAAAAATGCCATAAATTATATTATATTTCAGATGTGAAGTCACAACGTATAAACCTATCATTACTTGCATCACACTTTGTAAAAACCTCCCTCCTCTTGTACAGTGACATAATTAATAGATGACACGTAAGATGTAAGAGAGAGAGAGTGACTACTCACGTCCAGGTGCACTCCTTCCACGTGGTATGTCTGTGCAGGCGGGATATCTTCAGGGAGGTACCTGTAGAACTCGACGTCGCCCTTGTGCCACTTCACCGAGTACAGTTTTTCATTCTCTAGGTCGAAGCTGCAGTTCAGCCACACAGCCTCGCCCCGCATCACCACCGCGGGCACTAGCATCTCGCGAAGCCTCAGGCACAACACAATACCTGCGAAAGCAAGAACAGCATACATTTATAATTCTTGTGACAAACTCCCATTTCTTTCACTATGGACTTTTCTCTTGTCTCCTAAAACTCACAATTCATTTTTGGGCGACTGCCAATAACCAGTAGCTATTTTTAGAAATGTACAACGATTGTGGCACGACAGGCGCTACGGCTCTCGCTTTCATTGTTTTTACATAACTTCTAAATACCACATAATTTCAATTTTTACATCATCATAGTGGGTGGGAGTGGATGTATTTTTGAATGAAATTCGTTTGAAAACTGTAGTTCAATTTAGTGAATTTTTATAGCATTTTTATTAAATAATTTTCAAGCATGAATGTTTTGGTATACGTCAGTTTCCCTGGTATAAGAGAAATAAGGTCAATTGCTCTGGAAGCTCGTACACAGATATTGCCGGCAGCCTTAATGGATTTCCCACTGTCTAGTATGTGAATGGTATCTCGGAGTGGAACTGGAAACGAATTTTTCTCATTATGAGAAGTTTTGAATTAGTGATAATTAACGTTATAGTGACAGCGACATAATCGAATTTCATACACTTTTGAAATTCCTTTAAAGCAAGATTGCTGCATCCAGTGACATTTTTTTCTATGTTTTCGTGGGCGTAAAACACTCATATATGCGTTATAAGATTGCAGCATTACCAAATTTCATGTATTTTTGACAATCCAATAAAAAAAGGTTGCTGCACTTAATGATTTTTGTTGTTGTTTTCATGGGCGCGAATTACTCATACGTTCATAATGATTACTCTTTTTTTCAGGTAAATTAATCTATTTCAATGTCGGGGCAACTCGGCTATTTTTTAACGATTAAAGTTTTAAAAATCTATCTCAAAAATTAACATTTGTTTGCTACAGTAACGCAAAGTGACAGATGAGTTGCCACATTTGTCAATTGATTGCACAGAGAAACTTAAAACGAAATTTCTTTCAGATTTTTTTACATTATTCTTCCGTAATTGGATCCACTTCCAAGCATTGCTATAATGGCTGCAGTGTCCATTAAAAATGATGGGGATGCGGCTAAAGATTTTAAACATTTGAGTCAAATTACATTTGCTCAAATACCCTATTTGGTTATGGATCCGATTACGTAACATTAGATCATAAGATCAGATTTTGGCGCTGAACTGAAATCTGTCAACGAAAAAACAGATTTCACTTTTCTTATTTTTTTAGATATATTAAAATTATACATCTATTTCCTATTGAACCGTTAAAATGATTAAAATTATCTGAGAATTTTAAATATCAGATTTTTACTATGTATACATAATTTTTCATTAACCAAATATTTCCAAATGTTAATTATTAGGGTCTCGTTCATTTTACAAAACCCTATTCATCTCGCTTCGCTGTCTGTCCGTCACAGAGTTCGTTCTCAGAAACTGTATAAGTTAGAGACTTGAAATTTTGTGCACTTACAGCTGAATACCTACTGTCACGCTGATATTCATAAAATTTTGAAAAAGTCGTATTATTTTAATTAAATGAATTTATTTAATGACATCCCACCATTTCTGTGATTTCAAAACAGAATCTTAATTTCAACTTTTTCATTGTAGACCCGATGGTGCCGTGGTAAAGTGTGTTCTTTCTGACCCAGAGGTCACAGGTTCGATTCTCTTCGGCGGAAGCTGAAATTTTTAATTTTTTTTTCACTTAATTGTCCGATGGATTTAATTAACAGAAATTTCTTAAAAGTGGTTGTTTGGATTTTTTTTAAATAGAATAACTGAATACACAAGATTTGCAGATACAAAATGATTTATTATTAATTAAAAGGGAAGTATAATGACTTCAAAAAATTTTCGCAACAATATATCAGTTCAACATTTTAATGAGCAATAAAATAATCAGTTCTCATTCATCATAATCAGTTACTTTTAATTTTCTGAAACATTCATGTAATTCTGTAGAATATTTTTATGGGGATGTGGGGGGGGGGGGGGATTTACCTTGCTAACAAAGCAAAACTGTAAGTTACAATACACAAATAAGACTGTTTTCATAAAAAGTTATTTTTTAAATTATTAATTTAACTTTTGTTTAATTTATGATTCACAGAGAAGCAAAGAAAAAACTAAAAATTCAATTACATTAAAAAACCAAAAGAGAAAAAAAAGTTCAGAATTTCTTCAAAATATTAACTGAAAATTCCATTGTTTACATCTGATTATGTAATAAATAATATGTTCCTATAAATAAGAATCAATATCTTACTTAAACTCACTTAATTTCTAAATGTATATCAATGCATTGATATGTTTAACTTACTTTAAGAAAATTTAGATACATTTATATCTTAATTTCAATAGATTTAATTCTAAAGAATTTACACATATAGGAATTGAAAAGAACATTCTGTCACGTTTGAAAACGTCACTAGATGGCGCCAAAAATTAAGATTGGCAGATGAAATTTATTTGAATTTTTGAAATGTAATGAAAATAAATAGATAAATAAATAAAAATGGTGACAATTACTGAATATTTAATTCTACTTTCCGAATTTGTGAAAGATTTAAGAAAATATAATCAAATCTTGACCGGTATTAAAAAATCAGCATTAATGATTGATTTATCCCTTTAAATTTAATACTAAAAAATTCACATATAACTGTTTTGTGCTGCCATCTACCAGCACAAAAGCGAAACAAACAAAATTATTTGTTGATAATACTGCAACTGCTTATAATAAATTGTAATTATAATTTGTCAACATCAACAATTAAATAGATATATTTTTATACATTTCATTTGAATACAACTAGCAATATAAAATTTAAAATGTAAACAAAGCAATGATTTTAAAAAAGAGATTTTCTTTAGAGACAAAATCGAATTACTTTTTATTATTCAATATTATATAAATTTGGTTCTCAGAATTTTTAATAAATGTTTTTTAGAATATAAAGAAGAATAAAAACACATCTAAAAATAATCCTGGCAATTGGGGTTATAAGTGGCAATACACAATCACTTATTTGAAATGGGGGTAAATAATAGTCACTCAAAAGTAAGAGGTCATTCTTTAAAACATTTTATAAAAAAAAAAAAACAGAGAAAATGTGCCAGAAAATAAGAACATAATTTATTTATTCACAAACGTTAGCGACAAAAGTCAGCAATTATTATTTTTTTTTGTTTACTTTTTTATCCAGAGACTATGTTGGTCAATTGTAATAAGTGTCCAGCCCGAGTCGGGTTACACACAACTCGAAAACGAAATATTTCAAAACGAAAACCAAAAGAAAAGGAAATCGATCCACATTTTACTGCACAAAATTATAAGAAAAATAGTCTGCAATTATATCTATAATACCAAGCTTTATCTTTTATATTGAAAAATGAATATGTATCGACTCATTCATATTCAAATACATAATGTTTCATTTGAAAAACAAAACAAAACTAGATTTTACAAGTTTTATTTCCCATCTTCCTTATATATTTATTTATTTATTTCAAAGCAATGATGGGAATAAACTGTGCAACGTATTTCTGCCCTCCGTGTTTGTCCAGGCGGCAACAATGGCCACCTCGAGAACCATTTCGCGAAACGCCCCCTCCCCCTTTTTTTATGGAAATCCAATAAGATTATTTTTTAAAGCTGCGGAGAGGCAAGATGATGGAAACGTTACGAAAAAATATTCTACGACGCTATAGGAGGAGATGTTTTATAGCTCTCCCTGTCGATTCGCCATTTGTATATTTATATATCTGAGAAGAACATTCATTTACCAATCGCGGAATTTACAATTCATGCGACGAATTCTTTTGCTCAAGGCGTTCGGGACCCTTCATCCGATCATTATCGGATGGATGCCCGTCCAAATATTACAAATCACTAAAGTTTATTTCAATCTGAATGAAACAAACATATTTTTCTATTTTTTTCTATCTAAAATAAATAATGGGTTCGGTTCAGAACAATTCTTTAAAAAATAGATCCAAATACTTTTTTTTTGTAAAGATCCTTTGCTGTTATAGATAGAGAATGGATAAAAGGTATAGTAGTACCTGCAACTTTTATGCATTGCCGAATAAAAATGACTTCGAGAATGTATGAGACGTGTTTGGCAGGAATTATTTTCTCACCTATAAAGATATTCTGGTTTTTGAATGCGAGTGTTTTGTCCGGTGCTAACGTGTGCGTGAAAGCGACATCTATCCTTTAATTTTCATTAAATTTCACTAGTGCGATTCTACCTCCCTGAATCCGAGTTATATTTCCGGTTATTTTATGCAGTTTTATGATAACACACTTCTGGTGGTCAGCTGGCGAACTAAAAATATGGGAGGATGAAAGTTAGGACGAGAGGATCAGCCGAATGTCGCCTTTATGTATTTGCGTAGCAGTTCTTCAGCATTCCAGTGCAGATATTCTGCCAGTTTGGTTCAACGATTGACGTGGCGCAAAAAAGATAATTTCTCAGAGCAAATCAGCGTGCTTCCAAATAAAAAAAATATTCCAATTACCATTTGTACCTTTTGACGCAAGTCTTGAAGAGAAGAATAATTTTGAAATACAACCTATTTTTAAAATTAACGTAATATTTCTTAGAAGTATTTCAATTGATGATACTTAAAGACGTGTCAAAGTTATAAACTTTTTTGAGTGGCGATAAATAAATAAATATACATATATATATATATATATATATATATATATATATATATATATATTATATATATATATATATATAATATATATATATATATACACACACACATATACACTATATTGCCAAAGGTGACCGGTCACTTGCGATTTTAGACGTTTTGTTAACTATCTAGAAAAATACATGAGGAATTAACCTAAAATTGCAGGTCTGTAAACAGTATGGTATAGGTTATATGTTTCCGCGAAGATTTTTTCACTAAACCCCATAGGGGACTGTCACCAAATTGAAAAAAACAAATATCTTTTGGATAACCCTGTAAAAACTAATGTAGCAAAGGCGTTCAAACTCGAGATTATTAATAAGTGGCTTATTTTAATATACTGTGTTTATTTGTATGAGGATAGCATGTATACTCGTAGAGAAATTAAGGTTTTTATAAAAACAGTCCCAAATTGAGCCTAGTTTTTTGCTTATAATTTGCAGAGTTCTTAATATAAAAAAAGTTCTTTTCAGGAAATATGACAAACAACATTGTACATAATACTCTGCAATCAGAATTAAACAATAAAAAAAATTGGATGAAAAATGAGCAGGTTTACTATAAGATGTTTCACTGCGCATGCGCGAATGCAATGATAATATAATATACATAATGTATTAGCTAAGTATATAGAGCAACTTTCGTGAAAGTCTCAAAATCATAGCTTGAAAATTCTGAGAATTATCGTCGATAGAATAAGCTCAAAATCCGTTTTTCCCGAAAGGAAGCAAAAATATGAGGGGTTGTGCAATATTGTGTACGCTATCTTGGCACTAATCAACAGATATTTGATACAACCCCTCATCTTTTTGCTTCTTTTTGGGAACAACGGATTTCGAGCTTATTCTATCGACGATAATTTTCAGAATTTTCAAGCTATGATTTTGAGACTTTCACAAAAGTTGTTCTATATACTTAGCTAATACATTATGCATATTATATTTTGATTGCACTCGCGCAAGCGCAGTGAAACATTTTTTAGTAAACCTGCTCATTTTTATCCAATTTTTATTTTATTTTTATTCTGATTGCAGAGTATTATGTACACTGTTGTTTGTCATATTTTCTGAAAAGAACTTTTTTTTATATTAAGAACTCTGCAAATTATAAGCAAAAAACTAGGCGAAAATTGGAACTGTTTTTATAAAAACCTTAATTTTTCTACGAGTATACATGCTATCCTCATAAAAATGAACACAGTATATTACAATAACCCACTTATTAATAATCTCGAGTTTGAACGCCTTTGCTACATTAGTTTTTACAGGGTTATACAAAAGATATTCGTTCTTTTTCAATTTGTTGACTGTCCCCTATGGGGTTTCGTGAAAAATTCTTCGGGGAAATATATAAACTATGCTATACTGTTTACACACCTGCAGTTTCAGGTCGATTCCTCATGTATTTTTCTAGAGAGTTAACAAAACGTCTAAAATCGCAAGTGACCGGTCACCTTTCGCAATATAGTGTATATATATATATATATATAGTCGCCCGTCGTTGAGCATGTGCTTGTATAATACAGGTGGCACCAAATCTATTCTTCTCTCAATTTGCACATCGAGATTTTCATTTTTATAGTTCATTTCTAGGGGGAAACCTTTCGAGATCCATAAATTCTTCGAGAAATCGTCTCCTACTCACGAATCCAATTTACTCTTGGAATCGTAAAAGTCTATGCACACCTGACTGGGAAAAAGAGTGGAAATGATTTTCTGCGACAGCTCTGGGAGTGGACACAGTTCAAAATATACAGAATGTTAAATATATTATATATATATATATATATATATATATATATATATATAGTCACGTGCGAGGATTTCGCACTGCAGTCTAATATTTTTCAGCAATATCTAATTTTTTTTAGTTGCAGGTTTAAGGATAAAAATACCTGCAAACAACATTTGTTAAGCCAGAATACCATCTTATTTATTCCATCAAAGTTACAGCAAAACTGATCGAAAATGACAAAAGGCACGCGCGAGGAAAAAAAAAAAATTAACAATCTTATTTTAACTCTATTAGAGGATGACGTCATTCGCTTCGGGAAAAACACAGGACAAAAGAAATGAATACACATAAAATACAATTCAATTTAATATACAAAAGCATACGTTTTAGGCTACACGTGAAATACTACTCCATCGATCGATCGATGGTGTCTTTTTCTTCTAAATATTTTACTTTCAATTTTGCTTTTTAATCATAAATGTAAAATAAACCAGTGTGGCCGCTTTAACTTTTTTGCACTATTTATTTTGTTATAATCATTGTTGAGCACGATATAATGCGGCATTTTATTTATTTTTATTTATTTTTGGCAACAATGATTTGAGGGAAACCTTTCATTTCATTTATGAAAAGAATGCTCATATGATTTTTAGTTAACTGGAATCTTTAATCAGAAAACATGTCTTAACGTAATGGGAGTGTACTATGTCAGAAGACGGCTGAAAATCCTTTAGAATGATACTTCATTCATTGTTGTGCGTTTTGTAAAGGCATAGTAAAAGGGATGTTGGCAACAGAAATAATATATACTAGTTGACCCGCCCGAGCGTTGGCCGGGCCCGTTATAAAACCTTAAATGAACCCCAAATAAAAAATACTGATAATTAGTGATAAAAGTGCTAGTAAGAAAACATTAAAAAAAAAGCTTTTGTACAGTTAAACCCTTTAAAATTTTTAATGGTTAAAAATATAAATACAGTTTTACCTACTACAATTTGTAGGAGGCAAACAAAAAATTCACAGTGCTCTCAAATGTTCAGTGTTATTAATCATTGTTATTAATCATTGTTAATCATCAATAAGTCAAAATTATCATTGTTAAAGTTAGCACATTGTTAAAGGTACAAAATGGCACGCACCTTATTACCTCAAAATTTACGATTAGTGTGGCAGTGGTTGAAAATGTGACATCAAATTACCCTTTGAGAGGTAATTTGGTGTTTTATGTTTTGTTTTTTGTTTTTTAAATAGCTCTAACTTACTAAGTACTGTCTAAAATTTCTGTTTTCTTTCATGAACTTGCCCTTGAAAAAAGTATGTTTTTCCTTGTACATTTTAATCATTTTAAGAACCTATAGCTTTTTTTAAATTTTAGTTCAAAAAATTTAAACACCAAATTACACCGCATTACCCTATGATTTTAAATGTTTGTATGTAAAGCCACTAATAACAGGGGGGCCCTTCTTGATCCACTACTATATTACTCTCTTGACACACCACCCTTTTTCATACAGTACATGAACTTTATTGTAATTTGATTGGTTGATAGTTGAATAGGGTTTGATGGCACAAAGTCCCTTCTGGAACATGCTGCGCCAATATTGTAATTTGAATATTAAAACTTAACGTCGTCATATTTAAAGCCAGTAGTTGAAATTTAAAGATGCTAGCATCCAACCAGCTATTTGTAAAATTTTACACTGTAAAATTTTCTAATTTTTTAAGCATTTTCACCTTTTTCTAAAAAGAGCATATCACAGCACACTGATCCGTTTGCCTCCTGCAAATTGTAGTAGGTAAAACTGTATATATATTTATTATATAGGGTAAGTCAAAATGAATATAGCGATTACAAAGGACTAACTATTTAATGGAAAAGAATTTATAGGTAAAATTAACATAGAATGTAGACGAAACTTCAAAATTTTGTATGTATACGTCATAGATGTTCTATGTGACTTCCCTTAGTCACACGGACAACATCTAGGCCTTAGTCCATTTCACGCCATACATTCTGAAGCATTTGTTCAATCACCGACGCAAGCGCATTACAAATGCGTACTTTGAGTTCTTCAATAGTTTTGGGCATGGGAGGCACATACACCCTGTCTTTCACATAACCCCATAGATCGGTCGAAGTGGAGATGCCGACGATGTCTTCTGCTCTTGGCGACCGAGATCTCCAGACTTGACACCCTGCGATTTTTTTCTATGGGGTTATGTGCCTCCCATGCCCAAAACAACTGAAGAACTCAAAGTACACATTTGTAATGCGCTTGCGTCGGTAACTGAACAAATGCTTCAGAATGTATGGCGTGAAATGGACTACTGCCTAGATGTTGTCCGTGTGACCAAGAGAAGTCATATAGAACGTTTAAGACGTATGTATACAAAATTTTGAAGTTCCGTCTACAATCTGTGTTAATCGCATCGACAAATTCTTTTCCATTAAATAGTTACAGCCGTTTGTAATCGCTATATTCATTTTAACTTGCCCTGTATATACGCTGATTAAAACATTTTAGAATGAAAATAATGATATTTTAGACAGTACACAGTCTTCTGAATAATATATTTAAAAAAAAACTTTTTCCAACAGTTTCTTAATAAAAGTCTATAACCATAGCATAAACATTTTAAAACACAAGTGAAGTCTCAGTTCTTACATATTTCAGTTGCCTAATTCCTACCTGAATCAATCTGGAATGAAGAAGTTAGCTGTATATTTCTCAGAAATGATTAATAAACAAAACGTTACTGACAATCGGCAAACTTAATAAACTAGTCGGATGTGTCAATTCCAAAACTTTCTCCTATCTCACACAGGTTTCGCATACACTAAAAAGAATCAGCACCAATTTATATCAAGGTCTAACTGAAGCTCAAGTTTTATTAAATTTCGTGCATTAATTATTGAGATAGGACTATCGCTAAAATCGTGTAAATCCTGCAAAATGCTGCATAGCAGCGCCACCTGCTGGGCGATTTTTACCAAAGACTAATCAGCACCAATTTATAACGGAGACTAACTGAATATAAAGTTTTATTAAATTCCGAGGATTAGTTCTTGAGATAGAGCTATTGCGGAAATCGCGAAAAAGGCTGCATAGCAGCGCCACCTGCTGGGCGATTTTTACCCAAAACTAATCAGCACCAATTTATATCAGGGACTAACTGAATATAAAGTTTTATTAAATTCCGAGCATTAGTTCTTGAGATAGAGCTATTGCGGAAATCGCGAAATATGCTGCATAGCAGCGCCACCTGCTGGGCGATTTTTACCAAAAACTAATCAGCACCAATTTTTATCAGGGACTAACTGAATATAAAGTTTTATTAAATTCCGAGCATTAGTTCTTGAGATAGAGCTATTGCGGAAATCGCAAAATATGCTGCATAGCAGCGCCACCTGCTGGGCGATTTTTACCAAAAACTAATCAGCACCAATTTATATCTGGGACTAACTGAATATAATACAGATAGAGCGCCCACAAAATTTTTGTCACATACAGACAGACAGACTCACAGACAGACATTTTCTAAAAATAGTCAAATCGTGTTCAGGACCTTCTAAAACGTATAGATCCGTCGAAAACCGGAAGTGGAAAGTTTTCATGAATCCAATACTTTCTTCTTGTAAAGATAGAAGAAAGTAAAAACTACAGTAAAAATAAATCAATTTATAAGTAAAATACAGTGGCACCAAATTACCCCGCTTCTTTCTTTTTTTTATGTGGAGCAACTTGGTGCTTGCACCAATGATATTTTTTTCATATGTCATTTTCAAAGATGCAAAAGAAAGAAATGCATAGACCTGTTTTTTCATCTCGAAAGTTGATATTAGACCCTTCCCACCTGAAAGTATTTAAATTTTTCTGCTTTATTTCTATAATGTATCTATTTACGATGAAAGTAAGAAATTGTTTGGCTTTTTAAGATTAATATGCTTCCAATAATTTTTATTTTAGGATGTAATAGTCCAGGGGAAATGTACCAAAAAAAGGCGATACCTTGCAAAAGGTCGGGTAGAAGATTTTCTTTTTCCGACTTGTATATAATGAGGCCAGCATGGAAAAACCGAATTATCCAACAAAATTTCTTAAGGGAGAATTTTCTGTAGCCCAAAAACACCAAAATTTTGGAACTTTTTTTGTTATTTTTTAAATATCTCGAGACCCGTTGTCGTAGCGTATTATTTATTAATTACAATGTTCAAGAGGGCAAAATTCTCTACAACTTTCATATTTACAACTTTTTTATACACTCAATAGCTAGCGCAGTACGACATTTCAAAAATAAGACAATTTTTTCAATTTCCTTAAAAACCGTGAAAAACGTAGTTTTGTCCCGATGATTCAAATGTTCTCCACGAATTTAATCATGGATGTCATCTTCTACATATTGATAGCAGTAAATTATCTGTTATTTGCACCCCCCCCCCTATTCTTAAGTGCAGTACGGCTTTCCAAAAAAGAGGCTATTTTTCCAACTTACATACACGCTCGATTATATAGAGTGGGTATGAAGAAGAGGGGACGGGTGACAAATAACTGCCAGGAAAAAAGAAAAGATACATCTAGAGCAGGGAAACTATGGTACGCGTACCAGTACTGGTACAGGAAGCTCTGGCTACTGGTACGCAGAAATCCGATACTGGTACGTGGAATAAAATACAGAAAGCAGCATATCATATGAGACACCCTGCCACTGTATCTCACGATAGAGGAAAGAAGTGAACTTATTCAGCTCTCCTGTGATGGATTACTGGAGTCCACATTCAAAAGGATGAATGTCACAGATTTTTTGTTGGCGAGAATATGAGAGTACCGTTTGTGATATCGCCAAAGTCTGCTTGTATTTAGAACAATATATCTGTGAATGTGCTCCCCCCCCTTTTCGTTACATCAAAAACAAACACAGGAATAAACTAAACATCGAATGTGACTCATGACTAAAACTACCTAATATTGAGCCAGACATGAGGAAGCTGTGCTTGATAAAACAAGTCCACCCTTTTCATTAGCAATAGAAGCAAATTAGCCTACTGTAACAGTATATGAATCGGTGTGCGCCAATATGTCATTAAGTATATTGTGCCTCTTTTTCCTATACCAAAACATTTTTTAAAAATATTGTATGCATTATTAAAATTTAATGGTCATACTACATTTTACTTGAATGTTATTACAAAGCAGCCAATCTTAGTACCAATTTAGTTATGTAACCATTCCTTTTTAAATACAATAAAACCTGCTATGACGGAAACATGAAAGACCGAAGATATATTTCGTTTTAGGCAGGTTCCTTTTTTTAGGTTTTTCTATATTAGCTTTACGTTTTTTATCTGGTGGTACGCGGAAGTATGAACTTCGATTGAGTGGTACGACGGTCTAAAAGTTTGGGAACCCTTGCTCTAGAAGAACATGATCCTGATATATCTTCTATCCAGGAAACTGAACGCTAATAATCCAACAATAGTCACACCAAAGAGACAAAAATATTGTTAAATATACCGTAGAAATTATTATTATTAAAATACATTTTTTTCATTTAGCTTATGCTGTCATATTGCGTACCTTACTTTATTGTGTAGGGAAAGTGGACTTGAATGAGATAGGGGATGAATGTAACAACAAAAATGTTTATATGGTCTACAATCATAAATAACTTGGTATTTCATTTGATAGATAGTAGCACTGAGATAATTCAACAGATATAGTTTCAAAACAGTACATTTTACAGAAGATTACAATATTCCACAAAGTGTATTTTTCAACAACCAAAGTAAGTTTTTCTGTTTGAGCTTTAAAACATTTAATGGATAAAATATTAAAATTTTATATATATTTGCACGCTAAAATGTTATAATTTCTTGTTATATTTATATAATAAAAGTGGGAAAATATTGACAATATTTACTAAAACTAATATTTTGAAAATTTTTATGAAAATAGTGATCTTAAATATTTTATTGAAGAATTTTTAAATTTTACAAGAGATATAAAAGCATAATATTAGTTAATAAAATAATATATTCCCATTTTTATTGTAGATATTTTATAAGGTAAACATATTTGTTACATAAGATATATTTATTTTTTGAGTCCCTCCTTTTATGTAGAACTACAATCCAATGTTTGATATACTTAAAACAGTAAAACATTAAAACATATGTCATCAATTTATCGGTAAATAAAATATACCATTGTACTATAGAATAAAATGTTTATGGAATAAAATGAACAATATGCATGCATTATAAAAATAATTATTAAAATTGAACAAGATTTTTTTTTATTGAAACTGTCGTGCCAATAAGTTACTAAATAATGGAAATATTATTTTAAACAATACTTTAAAATTAACAATTGTATATATTTAAAGTTATTGTCTAAATATGAAAATTGTCTTAGCCATACACACTCTTCCCTACTTACTAAATTATATAGATTTATTGAATTTAAAATGTCTGTTGTGATCAAAATAAAGAAGAGGGTGTGCAAATAATAGATAATTTTCTGCTGTCAATCTGTAGAAGTTGACATACATCATTACATCCGTGGGGGACATTTGAGTCATCGGGACAAAACAACGTTTTTTACTGTTTTTAAGGACATTGAAAAAATTCTCTTATTTTTTAAATGTCGTACTGTGCTTGCTATTCAGTGTATAAAAAAGTTGTAAATATGAAAGTTGTAGAGAATTTTGTCCTCTTGAACATTGTAATTAACAAATAATACGCTACGATAACGGGTCTCGAGATATTTAAAAAACAACAATAAAAGTCCCAAAATTTTGGTGTTTTTTGGCCACAGAAAATTCTCCCTTAAGAAATTTTGTTGGATAATTCGGTTTTCCATGCAGGCCTTATTATATACAAGTCAAAAAAATAAAATCTTCTACCCGACCTTTTGCAAGGTAACATGTATATTTCCCCTGGACTATAATGTTTTCATTATTTATATTTTTAAAATCATTCAAATTATAGAAGAAAAAGTACTGTTTCTAATATTAATTAAGTATATTTTCTTTAATGATAGCATTAAGAGTAATTATATCAGGGACAATCTTTTTTAAAAACAGAATATTCCAAACTCTTTTTCCTCTATCCATGATAGTTCGAATTAACGAACGCCGACGGTACATGTATAACTAATACACACATTTCATTATCATTAGTAAATTCATCCTTTTTTAATAGCTTACAATATATATAAAACAAACGTAATATGAAAATCCAAATGGTACATTTATTTGTACTGTATGTAATAGCGTATTTACTCGCGTATTTTGTACACATTTTTTTCTCATTTCTTTGGTGCCAAAAGTAAGGAGTGGGTAAAATACTCGATTTTTTTAAAATGTTTATTGATGTATGAACTTATATTTTATTCCTTTTTTTTTTTACACAAGTAACAACTTAAACGCATCGTGGCATTGAATGAATAAACCTGCAGATGATGTTTACATCGATTTTTTTTTTATGATTTTTTTGTCTGCAGGGGTTTGGATAATCGAGATTTCATTATGTACATTTTAGTCTCTGTACATTTAAGGTAAAATCAACAAAGCTCCGAAAAAATATATGCCACTCTAACAACCAACATGAACTCGTGATGATATGTCGAATAGTGATCTGCTTCGTCGAACCCTTTATCCCCACGCCGAAAATGTGTCTAATAAGCGAGATGATAGAGAGAAGGGGAGGATGCGAATTGTTCGCAGGCAGCATCACGATGACAAACGACATGGGACGAAAAGAGGGGAGAGGGATGTCATTGAAAATGCCCGGCCATGGAATGAAGAGGAGCTAGTAGACACCATATTCATCCCAGAAACAGAGGTCCATAGTATATAGTAAGTATAGTACTCCAGGTACTATACTTATGCTATACTATACTATACCTCTATATATTGCAGGTACAATACTATACCTCTGGTATATCTGGTTCGATTATCGGGATGGGTCCATGAAGAGGAGCTAGTAGACACCATATTCACCCCAGAAACAGAGGTCCATAGTATATAATAGGTACAGTACTCCAGGTACTATACCTCTATATATTGCAGGTACAATACTACACCTCTGGTATAAGTATAGTATCTGGTTCGACTCTCTGGATGGGTCCATGAAGAGGAGCTAGTAGACACCATATTCACCCCAGAAACAGAGGTCCATAGTATATAATAGGCATAGTACTCCAGGTACTATAGTTATACTATACTATACCTCTGAAAAACGACAGATAAAAAATATAAATATATGCAATATAATATATAATATATATATATTATATAACCCATCGTTGGTCAAAATGTGTGTCCGTATACGGTTGTGAATTTTTAGGATTGGCAGTTCATATGAAATATACTTTAAGGGGGGCAACAACAGTTGCGAAATCCTATCGAAAATAATTGATATTGAAATACCCTTTTGTTTCTTCGGGAGCTACGAAATCGAATTTCAGCAATTGTTTTCTTTTCATTTTCTTTCTTTTAACACTTTCCAACATACTTGAAAAGTGTTTATGAAATCGTTTTTTCTGTCTGCTGTCTGCCGCCTGTCCGTGATCTAACTCGAGTAAATTTACTCGGATTGTCATGCAGTTGATGTATGATATTCATGTTTAGTATGGCTTGCTCGTTATTGAAAATGAAGTGTGCAGCATAAATAATTCATTTACAGGGACACTCAAAAGAATTCCGATACCTTACGGTCTAAGGGAAAAAATCATTTGAAGTACAAGGTGTCCCACAAGGTACGCAGCGTCTAATATGTGCAGATTCGGATAGAGCACGTCAATATGAGTATTTTGAATGGTAACATGTGGGGTCCCCGAATATATCCAAAATTTCTCAATAAAGATTGGTTTTCACTTGGCTTTTTCCTCATTTCTTGTGTTTTTCATATGACAAGCTTCACATCTTACTTACACTATCACGCTATTTTTGGGGATCCCACATGTTACCATTCAAAATACTCATATTGACGTGCTCTATCTGAATCTGTACATATTAGACGCTGCGTACCTTGTGGGACATCCTGTATATTTTAATGATATTAGACTATCTCAAACATATTGAAAGTTGTATATGAGGGGGTTAGAATGACAGTGGAGTAAGTGAAAAAATTTGAAAATCGAGATAACCATATTTTCACTGAACGTATATTAATTTCTGTTCAATGTGCCAGTCAAATAAGTCACAGTTCACTCAGGGAGTAGCTAGAGGGCAAAACAAGTTGGACCACTCAATGCAACGGCTTTACAACAAGTTTCACAAAACCCTGCATTTCTCAAATCACTAAATTTTGACTTACTCCACTGTCATTCCAACCCTTTCATATATTACTGATATTTACTGATTACTACATGATGTTTATTTTAGAATATGGTGCGCATAGCATTCATCGTGCATTTCCAAAGATACTCAAAGGAATACAGTTACATTGCGGTGTATGGAGAAAATTTGTTTGCTGTGTACTGTAATAATGTTACATTATTTCAAACATATTGAAATTGATATATCACTGAGGTGCACTACAAGATGCTTACTATAGCATAGTTGCCAACCTCCCAATTTTTTTCACACCAGTATTTTTATGAAAAAATATTTGTTTTATTCAATCGTGCAATTTCTGCTATTTAATAAATCGAAAATTTTTGTATGATTTTACTGGCATTCAAAAAATCGGGAGGTTGGCAACTATGCTATAGAATAAGGCGTGCATGGCATTCATCGTTCCTTTACAGGGAGACACCAAAGAATTCGGTTACAGAACTGTCTATCAATAATAATTGCTGGAAGTGCGTTTTCAGTTGTGGTAGGCGTTTTTGAATTTAACTAATGTTTTGCATATTACTGGCTGTATATAAATTTTAAAGATCCTATACAGGGCTGTACAAAAGATTTCGAGTATACTTCGGTTTATTGGTGGAATTTGCTGTAGGGTAATTTTGAAGTGTGCGATGCGTTTCCCAACTGAAGTAAATTGTAGATGTAGTATATATATAAATCTATAAATCCTACACAGCACTGCACAAAAGAATTCGTATACTTTTTCGACTATTGACGGTAATTCCTGACATTGGGTTTTCAAATGTGCCATGTGTTTTCTAAATTGTTTATTGAGACATCATCTTTGACTATGTAAAACGAGGACGTTTCTTTAATATTCTGAATGTGCTGGAAAGTGTTTAATTTTCTATGCTTGACGCATGATTTTTCGTTCTCTTTTCCTTTTGGAGAGGCAGAAAGTATTATAACAATTAACTATATTTTGATCGTTTTTTGGAAAATTCATTCCTTTATTAACTTAAAAAAACCCAAAAAAAACTAGATTTTTTTCTGTTTTGGATATATTGAAATCACTTCTGTAGTTTCCGATAAAAAAAAGGTACTTTGAAATCAGTTGTTTTTCAAAGGATTTTGCAACTGTTGTTGCCCGAGACTATACTAGTGATGTGACGACACTCACAAGCTTAACCTATAGGAGCGTTCTTTTCAAATTGCTCGTTTGCATTTCAATATATTTTTTTTTTTCACAGGATAGCTGAGGTCTATCTCTAACCGGGACTTTCTTTACTTTTTCGATTTTGGTTACGGATTTTTTTTTTAATTTGTTGACTTACTATTTCGGAACCGGTTTCGAAAGTGAAAATATCACCATTAAAAAAAAAAAAAAATCTGCAACAAAAATAAAAAAATAATAAAGTGAAAAAAGATCCGGTTAGAGATCGACCTCAGCTATCCTGTGAAAAAAATATTTAAAAATATTGAAATGCAAATGAGAAATATGAAAAGAATGTTTCCATAGATTTAACATTAGCTTGCGAATGTTGCCGCGTGACTAGTATAGGCTTTTAAGTTCGTCACCAATGTTTTATTTCAATCTTGTACTCTCCAATTACAAATCATCATCTTAATGAATTTTTAACACTTTCCAACATAGTTGAAAAGTTTTTATGAACTCCGTTTATCTGTCTGTCTTTCTCTCCGTGCTCTAACTCGCATAAATGTGCTCGGATTGCCACACAATTGATATATGCTTTTGAGGTTTACTATGCCACATTTGGAAATGAATATGAAGTATGTATCATTTATACTTCGTTTACAGAAACACTAAAAAAATTCCGTTTACATTACGGTCTATGGGGGGAAATTGTTTGCGGTGTATTTTGATGATGTTACACTATTTCAAACATATTGAAATTGAGGTGCAGTAGAAGATGCTTACTATAGAATACGGGCATAGCATTCATCGTTCATTTACAGGGACACACGAAAGAATTCGGTTATATTTACTGTCTATGAACAATAATTGCTGAAAACACGTTTTCAGGTGTGGTAGACGTTTTTAAATGTAACTGATATTTTACATATTTTTTGGTCTGTATAAATTCTGTACATCATATACAGGGTAGCACATTACAATTCGAATAGAATTCGCTTATTGATGGACTTGCTTGTATTATATGTGCTTAATATGTGGCGTGTATAAAAATCTGTATGTAATATACAGGAGTGTACAAAAAAATTCAAATGTTTTCGTTTATTGGTTGAAACTTTTGAAGGGCAATTTACAACTGTTCTATGTGTTTCCTATCTGAACTAAATTTTAGCATACCACGTAGTATATATACAAATATATAGATCATATACAGGGCTGCACTTCGAATATTTTTCTGGTTATTAATGGTAATTGCTGAAATTAAGTTTCTAAATTCGTTATGCGTTTCCCAACTTGTTTATTTAGACATGAACTTGCACCTTATTAATAGGTAAAATTTTGGTAGACTATTCTGGAAGTGTTGGACAGTGTTGCATAATCTATGCTTGACGCATGATTAGTTACAGCACCTCAAGTGTAACAATCAGAAACGTGTAAGTCACTTAATGTTAAAAATGTATCACAAAAACGATATGCCAATGTTAACGATATGTGCTGTCTCTTTCGCTTTTCTCACTAGTTCCATCACTTATAAAACTCGCATCATTTCATTTTTACATCATCGATTAGGGGGGGGGGCGGAATCTAATTTTTAAAGAAAATTGTTTTAAATCCGTAGTTTAATTGACTTTTTCAGTAATTTTCAAGCATAATTTTCTTTTTAATGTATTTAAACAAGAAACATTTGTTGAACTTTTCTCATACAACCATAAAAGCGTTTTCTTTCGTAAAATCGAACAAGAAATAAAAATCATGCGTCACGCGTACATGATAAAATACTTTCCATTACTTTAAAAATATTTTAATGTTACTTCATATTTTATACGGTGACAGAATATAACGCATAGCATAGTTGAAAATCCAATAGTCCCCACCCATAGTCCGTAAAATATTCGAATTAATTTCTGTATGATATAATACATTTTTATACACACCAGGAAGTACGCTAAAATTTAATTCAGGTAGATAATACAAAACACAGTTGGAAATTGATTTTCTAAAATTTCCGTCCGTAGAGTGTAATGTATTTGTAGTATTTTGTGCAGCCCTATATACATCTTATAGATTTTTTTACACATCATGCGATATGATGAAATTTAATTCAACTATAAAACTCATAAGATAAATTAAAGTGCACTTCCGACAATCACTATCCATGGATAGTAATGTTCACTACAGATAGTAATGTTCATTACACTAATGTTTTCTACAGATGATGGGTTGCTTATAGTATTTATCGTTCATTTACAGAGACGCACAAAAGAATTCGGTTAAAAGAAGACTATAATCGATAATTTTTGGAAGTACGCTTTCCACTATGGTACATTCATTTTTTAAATGTAATTTTCAGCGTATTACGTGAAGTGTATAAATTCTATAGATCATATACAGGGCTACACAAAAGAATTCGCACACATGGACAACAATTTCGGAAAAAAATATTTTTACTGAGTTATGTGGGATTTTTATTATTGTTATTTCTTATTTAGATATTTCATTTCGTTGCATGAAAAAACATTATTTTTTTTAATAATATTCTATTAGTCTTGGAAAGCGTCATAATCTATTCCTGATATATGATTTTCTATTATTTTGTATATAGTTATGGCAGAAATATCAATAGATCATTCAGAAAAGATAAAAATAAAAACAAAAGTGCAATAGTTACGAGCTTATAATTCTAGGACTTTTTCATAAATCAACATTACCAAAAATGAATTGATTTTTCAGGAACACAAAACGACTCAAATATAGTTAATTATAATACCAAAGTAACAGAAAATATATACTGAAATCGTTTCAATAGTTTTCGAAAAAAAGGTATACGTCTCTATCAGCATGTTTTCTATAGGACTTCCCAACTAGTGTTGGCCCTTTAAAATTTTCTTAAGAGCCTACATCAGTCACGCGAAAAAGCGCTCAAGCTAATGTTAAGTCTATGGGAAGGTTCTTGCGCGATTTCTCGCTCGAATTTTAATATTTTTAAATGGTGTTTTTTGCATAGGATAACTGAGGTCGATCTCTAACGTTGTTAGTTTTTACTTTTTCGATTTTGGTTCCAGTTTTTTTATATAAGGATACTTTCACTTTCAGAACCGGTTCCAACTGGTTCCAAAATTGAAACTGTCCGCTTATAAAAAAAAAACTGTAACCAAAATCAAAAAAGTAAAAACTAACAACGTTAGAGATCGACCTCAGCTATCCTACGCAAAAAAAAATCCTTAAAAAATATTAAAATGCGAGCGAGAAATCGCGCAAAAACTTCCCATAGATTTAAGAGCCTACATCAGTCACGCGAAAAAACGCTCCAGCTAATGTTAAGTCTATGGGAAAGTTATCGCGCGATTTCTCGCTCGCATTTTAATATTTTTAAATGATTTTTTTGCATATGATACCTGAGGTCGATCTCTAACGTTGTTAGTTTTTACTTTTTCGATTTTGGTTCCAGTTTTTTTTTATATAAGGGTAATTTCACTTTCAGAACCGGTTCCAAAATTGAAAATGTCCGCTTATAAAATAAACTGTAACCAAAATCGAAAAATTAAAAACTAACAACGTTAGAGATCGACCTCAGCTATCCTATGCAAAAAAAATCCTTTAAAAGTATTAAAATGCGAGCGAGAAATCGCGCAATAACCTTCACATAGACTTAACATTAGCTTGAGCGTTTCTTCGCGTGACTAGCGTAGGCTCTTAAGGCTGTTCTCAAATCTTTTTTATGGTATAAAAATTCTAATTTTAAAACTAAAAACACTAACCATTTTTACGTAAGGGGATTTTTGTACGATGGGGAAGGACATTTGATATATTTTTTCAAATTAAAGCGTATTTCTAAGAAAAAAAAAAAAAAAGGTTCCGAAATTTGATATTGGATAATGATGAGAGAGGACATCCTGTATATAAAATGCAAAACAGACAATTGCTGTCTTTTTAAGTCTGTTTTCAAATCCAAACTTATTATTTTCTGACACTTTTTTTTTATTCATTTTGTTTCTCAAACGGTATAGAACGGACCCTTTTTCTTATTTAGAAGCCATTTAATCGAATATTTTCCCCCTTTTTCGGTTAAGGCCGAAGATCTTTCAGAAAATGTTGTCAAAATGCGCTTTTTGAACCGAATTTTTGGACGCGACAGCGCTGAAAAGAAAAAAATTGCTTATAACTCAAGTTGCAATTCATTTATTGAAAAATGAAAACAGAAAATGTTCGATTACAAATCAATACAATAATCATGCCTGCAAAAATCATGTTTCTGTGTTAAAAAGGGAGTCAGAAAATTTCGCATTGTTGCGTGGGGGATTTTTCTTCTTCTTCTTCTTTTTCTTGAGAACCGCTTTAACCCCTTAACCGTTTCGTTTTTCTGATACAATAGACTAAAAATAGAGACAAAACACCACTTTTTACATTGTAATATATTTGCTTTTATAGTGTCAAAAATGTCTGTGAAAATAGTAAAACGAAGATTACATTTAAAAATTAGTAGTATCCAAAAGCTTTTAGTAATGAAGAAAGCAAACTCTTCTTGCCCGAGAAGCGTTCGGGTAAAATTGTTAAGGGCTTAACGAGGTCTATTTTGATTCTGCGAAGGCGCTGTTTCATCCAAATTCTAGGTGCGCCATTTTGTCTTCTTTCGGTACCACCACAAAAAAAAAAAAAAAAAAAAAAAAAACATTTATATCTCCGTTGTTGAATTATTTATTATTCGGATAAGGAGGAAACGGGGATTGTTTCTCCCATAAAGAAGAACCGGAATTTTTTAAAATGACGTTTTTACGTCTTCGTTTCCCGTTTTAAAAAAGCATTCTTCTTCCGTACCTATCTTTTTTTCTTCGTCCGCAAATCTTCTTTTTACGTATTCAGCGGGCCTGGATGCTTTATTATTTTTTGTTCTTTCGGTTGTGCGGGAGCAATGACAGTTTTTCGAAGTCTCGGTAGATTTCTCTGCGAAGACGTCGCAAATCCAGGATGTAGGCACGTCTCATTCGTCGATAGGCAACTTTTCTCTCGCTTTAGTTCTCCTTTTTACACGCTTTTATTTAACTTAACTTGATTCAAGGAATGTAAAAATGAAATTTCGCAATTCAGTTTTTATCAGTGTTGGACAGAATGTAATCAGATTAACAATTACAGATTACGATTACATTTTGTAATCGTTATTCATGATTACAGATTTTAAAAGAATAATCAGAAAAGAAATCATTTTAAGTGATTATAGATTAATAATCTGTTAAGATAGATTATAAGGTAATAATCTGTAATCGCAATCACGATTACTTGATTACGTTATAAATGATTACTGTAATGTTCGGAAAATACCCCTGTCTCCTCCCTTTGACAGCCTGAGATACGAACAAAATAATGGAACGTCTTATAAACAAAACTGAATATCTTGAAAAGGTGAGATTGTAAACAAAATTCCATATGTATTTCGTCTTAAATATTTGTATGAACTATAATTAACTATTTATTGGTATACAGAAAAGGATATTTCGTAAATATTTAAGATAAAATGTATAATCATTACGAGAGGTTATATATTAAAAAAATTACGTATTCAACCTTATTTTTTAAGAGTTATGTGAGGAATGGATGATGATGAGTGATTTGTTTTTCGCGGAAAAGAACGGGTATTATAAACGCATTTTTTTTAAAAAAGAAATTAACTGAAATGAGATTGAATTAATTTTTTATTTTAATAGCTTCCAACAAACTTAATTTTCAATTCAAATAAATTTTGTTTCGACAGTCATTTGTTTGGTGAATCGAGCTACTTAATGATTTTTTAAAGGCACGCATACCTTTCATAGTCCGTACTAGAAAAAGTGGTAACTAAAAATGTATTCAAAAATTTTAATTTCAGATTCTTGTAATCCATTTAATCATGATTAATGAATTATTGTAATTATGCTTCATTATGTAATATTATATATTTATTATACTGTAATTATGCAAGTAGTTTAAAAATATGCGGTGAATTTTCCATAATTGAGGTCCACGCCATTTTAACATATTGTAACAAAAATGTTTTGGAACAACATGAATTGCAGTCGCAAAATTAATTGTGATTTTTTAAGATAAACATTGAATATTTATAAAAACGCGGGATTATTTTTTTTTTAATTATTATTTATATGTATTCAATCTACTGATATAAAGGTTTAATGAGAAGAGTGCGATATCAGCTTTTTTTTTTTATAACAGATTTCATCAAAGGAGGTTACACAATTCGTGTGTATATATTTTTTAATGTATAATCCTTGAACGCAGGTTCCGAGTTTCATGATTTTGTTTTTGTTAGAAAGAACTTGCTCTGCTTGGTGGTCCCACCTTAATTTCGTTCGGATCTAAAAATCCTATGTTTGTCTGCCTGTTTTAGAGCTGTCACTGACGACTATTATTTTATTATTATTATTTTCTCTAACAGATTCCACAAACAAACCTGGAAGACTAGCAGAATTCTAACATAATGATTTTTGATTGGAAATAGTTGGTGGGAAAGATAATTTAAATAAAAATAGTCTTCAGTGGCTACCTTATTGTCTGTTTTCTTGTCCTTTAAAAAAAAAAATAGGCTTTAACTTTCGTAAAAATTTAACAATCATACCGGAATTTTGAAAACGAATTTAAGGTACATCGTACTACTTCATATTTTCAAAACAGTAATCTTATCGTATCATGCATTTTGAATTCTTTTCTACAGGGGCACGTAAAAAGTTTTTATATGTCATTGCCTACTGAGTCTCAAAATGAGTGATATTGGCAGCAATGAGACTCAAACTGAATATAGATTTAAAACTTGCATCGGATCGGATAACCGGATTTCACACAGTTCCGAGTTAGGTTGGTGCTAATTTTCATCGTTACAGGTCTGCTTTGGGTCGAGTTTCGGGTTAACTTCAAATAGAGTTTTCGGGTTCAGGTCGGAAATAACTCACGCAGTGTTATAGTGTGTATAAGAAGAAAGGGTTGCCACAAAATACGAAGAAACAGTCCCTTGGAGTCGATTTTTTTCCCTTAAAATTTACTTGTTAAAACTTACAATAAATATTCTTTAACCAGAAAGGGGTGATCGCGTTTTTTTACAATTTTTTTACGGGTTCGGTCAATTTCACCCATGTTTTTAAACGTAATGTTGCAATAAACAGTTAAACAATTTGGATTTTTTTCTAAATTTTATAAGGTAGGTTTATATTTTAATAAATTAAAAAACAATTACACATTTGACAAACTTCCCCCCCTCCCCCATCATTATTACTGTATATTAACGCTCAGAAAAAATCTAAAAAAATGGAGAAATTTTAGGTAATTTTGTTTTAAAAAGTTATAACATGCCTTAATAAAATCCTTCATTACATACTTACTTACCAACTTAAGTTAAATAAAAGATTTTAATAACAGTAATTGTAAAGACATCTACTAATAATAGGAGTTAGATCCGAAAGTGTTAAAGTGCCTCAAATGTTTTAAAATTGGTCAAAAATACCAATTTCAAAATTTTTAGCGAAAAACAATCGTAAGAATGATCCCATGTTTTCCAATTAAATAATACGAGCAGGGAAGACTGAGCTATGCTCGGTCAAAATTAAATTTGAGTTCAAATATCATGACCCATGACCAAAATGACCCACTAATTGAATTTTCTCGAACATGTGACTTAGCCCAACAGTCTTCTCGTGCCCGAAAACCATAGGATGCAAAATTCAGTGTAAATAGTCTGAGCCGTTTTTAAGATAAAATAGCTTGACCCATAATGGCTCATGACCAAAATGATCCACTAATCGAAATTTCTCGAACATGTGACCTAGCCTAATAGTCTTTTTGTTCCCTAAACCTGTAGGGTGCTAAATTTATTTCAAATCCTCTGAACCGTTTTTAAGATAAAATAGCTTGACCCATAATGACCCATGACCAAAATGACCCACTAATTGAATTTTCTCGAACATGTGACCTAGCCCAACAGTCTTCTCGTGCTCGAAAACCATTGGATGCAAAATTTAGTGTAAATTGAGAAACTTTTTAGATCTTGACCCACAATGACCCAGAAATGACCCACTAATCGAATTTTCTCGAACATGTGACCTAGCTCAATGCTTTTTGCGTGCCCGAAACTCGTAGGATACAAAATTTAATCAAAATCGTTAGAGCCGTTTTTAGATAAAATTAATTTGACCCGCTTTGACCCAAAAATGACCCACTAATCTAAAGTTCTCGAAAATGTGACCCAGCCCAATAGTCTTCTCGTGCCCGAAAATAGTCGGATACAAAATTTCGTCAAAATGGTTTGAACCGTTTTTTAGATACAATTACCTTGACCATGATCCAAAATGACCCAAAATGACCCACTAATTGAATTTTCTCGAACATGTGACCTAGCCCAACAGTCGTCTCGTGCCCGAAAACCATTGGATGCAAAATTTAGTGTAAATTGAGCCGCTTTTTAGATCTTGACCCACAATGACCCAGAAATGACCCACTAATCGAATTTTCTCGGACGTGTGACCTAGCTCAATGATTTTATCGTGCTCGAAACTCATAGGACACAAAATTTAATCAAAATCGTTAGAGCCGTTTTTTAGATAAAATTAATTTGACCCACGTTGACCCAAAAATGACCCACTAATCGAAAGTTCTCGAACATGTGGCCCAGCCCAATAGTCTTCTCGTGCTCGAAAACCATTGGATGCAAAATTTAGTGAATATTGAGCCGCTTTTTTAGATCTTGACCCACAATGACCCAGAAATGACCCCCTAATCGAATTTTCTCGAACATGTGACCTAGCCCAACAGTCTTCTCGTGCCCGAAAACCATTGGATGCAAAATTTAGTGTAAATTGAGCCGCTTTTTAGATCTTGACCCATAATGACCCAGAAATGACCCACTAATCGAATTTTCTGCAACATGTGACCTACCCCATTGATTTTATCGTGCTCGAAACTCGTAGGACACAAAATTTAATCAAAATCGTTAGAGCCGTTTTTTAGATAAAATTAATTTGACCCACGTTGACCCAAAAATGACCCACTAATCGAAAGTTCTCGAACATGTGACCCAGCCCAATAGTCTTCTCGTGCTCGAAAACCATTGGATGCAAAATTTAGTGAATATTGAGCCGCTTTTTTAGATCTTGACCCACAATGACCCAGAAATGACCCACTAATCAAATTTTCTCGAACATGTGACCTAGCCCAACAGTCTTCTCGTGCCCGAAAACCATTGGATGCAAAATTTAGTGTAAATTGAGCCGCTTTTTAGATATTGACCCATAATGACCTAGAAATGACCCACTAATCGAATTTTCTCGCACATGTGACCTACCCCATTCATTTTATCGTGCTCGAAACTCGTAGGACACAAAATTTAATCAAAATCGTTAGAGCCGTTTTTTAGATAAAATTAATTTGACCCGGGTTGACCCAAAAATGACCCACTAATCGAAAGTTGTCGAACATGTGACCCAGCCAAATAGTCTTCTCGTGCCCGAAAATGGTCGGATACAAAATTTCGTCAAAATCGTTTGAACCATTTTTTAGATACAATTAGCTAGACTATGACCCAAAATGACCCAAAATGACCTACTAATCGAATTTTCTCGAACATGTGACCTAGCCCAATAGTTTTCTGGTATCCCAAAACGGTAAAATACGAAATTTCGTCAAAATCGTTAGAGCCGTTTTTAAGATAAAATTTGCATATATATATATATATATATATATATAACCACACACAAGATTTGCTCGTATTAGAATATATGATATCAATTTGCAATAAAAGTTTCAATTAACATTTTCACGTGTTTTTCCTTTTTAAGAACCAAGAGAACATTTTTTGAAAACAAAATATTTGTTATGTCGAGAACACATCATTGTGTTCAAGCGCCACGCATCAAACTAAAACATAATCTCTGCAGGCACCTTTGCTGTACAGAGGTGAACAAAATGAAAGGAACGTCACACAAACAATCGAAATCATTTCGCTTTTGCTTTGCAAATGCGCAAATCTTTCTGTTAAAATATAATGCATGATATTCCAATAAATATTAAAGCAACAATTTACAAAATTGTAAAATAATGACAGCAAAGGAAATTGTAAGCCAGATAAAAATGCCAGCATGAGTATGGATAATAAGAAAAGCAATTAAAAGGTCCGGAATCCTTAAATATATGTAAAACCACGTCTGTGTCCGCGTTTAACACCTGCCCTTAAAAAAGATCACATTTTCAGAGAAACATCTGTCGCAACAAACGAATTAGTCTAAATTATTTTCTGTGATGAAAATAAGTTTAATTTCGATGGTTCGGAAAGTATTCATTCATACACTGTAAAAAAAAAAAAACCACTGTAGATTTAACAGCAGAATGTGCTGGCAATTTGGACGCCAGTAGTTTGGGCTGTTAATTTTACGCAACTGCTGTTATTTCAACAGCACATTGTGTGGTTAAATTTACAGTAGTTTGTATTGTTAAGTAAAAACTCAACTACTGTTATTTCTGCAACGCTGTTATGTTTAAAATAGGCTTATGCTATTCAATTTACTAAATCTATAAAATGCAGTTTCCTAGTTCAAGACCAGAAAAAATAAAACATGTTATTAAAAGAAGAGAATAAACTTTTCAAGTACATACTATATTTTACGTGTTTTTTAAAATTTTACTTACTTTGCTAAAGACAGAATCAGAAACATAATTAGTTGCACCGCTTATAGCTCCAAACAAGCCACAGAGTTCAGAAGTAGAAACAAGCGGAAAGAAATGGCGGCTACGTGTTACAGTTAACTTCCTTTCTGTTAACCAAAGAAAGCTACAGTACATTCAACTGCAATCGAATGTGAGTGCGAAATGAACAGCACAGTTTGTGATGTAGAAATGTCATTTTTTTACAGTGTACTGTCAGGACATTCGAATAGAGAAAGACGTATTTTCTACGCGTCAAAAAGGTGGACGCTCATTAAAGGATTGAACCGTGCTTTCTTTAGGAAGTAATCTAAGAATTGCTTTTCTAGAACGGCAAAATACATATCTATATTCACTTCTTAGAACGCCATTTGTGGAACCAAGGCGAAAAAATTACGGGCCTTAATTATATTTTTTAACAAGATAAGTACAAAAGAATGGTTTGTAGACCATAAGATCAACACTAAATCTTCTCATTGGTTGCTTTTTTGGCACGTTCTTTACCCACATCGGGTTTATAAGCTCTCTGTCGTTTTGCCCAATCTTGCTTTTTCTAGCACGCTGTGCTTTGCTCTTTGTCGCACTGAAGAAGAATCTCGTTTGAGGATTCGAAACAACTGTTTGCTGCTTTTTTGTGTATTATTTGTGCATTTTTACGTTGGTTTTCTGCCTTTTAATAAAATAGCCGTTTGATCGGCATTTTGCACCTCGCTGTGGTCTTCAAACTTGAAAGTTATTCTCAGTTTATTCCCATATACGGTTTCTCTTAAAATAATTTTTTTTCTTTTAAGGGTGTACTCAAATCCAAACTGCTTATTTTGTGACTTATTTTTTAATTAATTTTTGCACTAAAATCCATCCAAATCACAGGTTCTCTTATTCAGAAACTGTATGATGTCCGTATTGGTCGATTTTTTGATAAAAGCAGAATATATTTCAAAAAAGGCTGCCAAAGTGGATATTTTGAACCGAATTTCCCGAAGTGATAGCGATGGAAACAAAAGAAAATTATCGTACTGCGAAAATAATTGTTTGTAAATCAATTTCGAATTAATTGTACGAAAAATAAAAACACAAGTCACTTATAAATCTCTTCATAAATCACACCGCCAAGTTTCATGCTTTTACTTATAAAAATGAGTCTTAAAATGTGTCAGAAAATTTTGAGTTGCTGAGCGTGGAAAAATATTTATTTTTAATACCGCCTTAACGTAAAAAGCTGAAAAAGAATGAAAATTTTCAATTAATTTTTTGGAGATAAGCGTATAAACGCAGTAGGAGAGAATTTATTTATGTTGTATAAATTAAACATTTCACATTTGGAACTCGATCGGGACACTCGATCGGCCGGTCAAAATACCAGAATTAAATCTCATGGCGAACGTTTCTGATATTACAATGCGCAATATATACCGAAAGAAAAAAGGTCAAATATACCAGTATAACTCGACACTAGAATTTAAATCTGCCATTTGTGAAGCATGATATGTTTTGTCCCCTCGACAAGTTCGAAGCCTCGATTCTATGTCAAAACGCTGCATTGAAATTATTAAACACAAAGGAAGCGCAACCGATATGTAATCTACCCTATATATATAAAATCCTAATGAAACGAATTTGTGAAACGATTTTATGAAACGAATTTATGAAACGATTTTATGAAACGACTGATTAAACGACTGATTTTGTTTCAAGGCTATTTTTAATAAAATATTGAACGCTTGATGGTGAAATTAATACCAATTGTTCATAAAAATCCGCGGATGTCAAAACTGGTAATAGAATTTTGAAATTGGAAATAGTTTTCGAGATATTAATTTTTTTCTAATTTTAATGACATTTCTGTAATGATGGCAACTAATTACTCAGTTTTTTTTGTGACAAAAAAGGGAAAAAAATTGAAAAGGATCCCGATAGGGATTATTGATTTCTTTTTATTCGTCATTTTCAAATTGAAATTGAATTTATCTTTTATTTCAATCGATAATGAAGACAAGATTGTGATTAAATTATGTTTTTCAGGAAAATTTGAAAAAAAAATCGCATTTCTATCGTCAGGATTCAATCGTCTGTCAGCATTTAATTTAATTTATAAACTGAAAATATTTTGAATAAATTCGTCCAAATGACGTCATTTAGGTAAACGCAAAAGAAAGGGAGGAAAAGGAATTAATAGTAATTATTATTTATTGATATCATTTTGTTATTTTTTTGTAAAATTTAACTAAACGAATTTATAAAATCATTAATTCGGATATTTGAAACTAATATATAAAATAATATTTGCCCAACTGAACGGAAGAATAAAATATCCTGCTTGGTTTTCTATCCTGCTTGGTTTTTTCCGCCAAGCTTTTTAAAAAAGCGTCAAGACCCCTATAATAGAAAAGCACCAAAAATTCACTGGGTTTATTTTCATAACTTTTGGCAACAAATCTATGTATATTAACGAATCTATCCCTTTTTGAAGCTCGAATTACGCCAAACCTAAAAGCAAAGGAGCCTATAATGGAAGAGTACCCGATTTTCTTATGGACAATATTCAAGTGATAGAACATGGTGTAAAATTACCGCGGATAGCAAATTTGTTTAAATATCTCATCAATTGATGCCGATTAAATGCAGGCACATGCATGCACAAAATATTTAATTAATTTTGTATGATAAATAATTATTATAAAATTCGTATATACATATTAATTAAAAAAAATAATTTACATATTTAAAATAACATGAAAATATGCATGATGGTGCACTAAAATAGAGAGAAAATTAAAACCTGTTACTGAAAATGTCTATAACATAGTACTTTTCAATACCGTGGTTCTTAATGTTATTCACAAGTAGATGGAATTTTTCTCATCCTTAAACGCAAAGGAAGAATAGAATAGAGATTGTTGTTATAAAAGTCCGAGAGGTAGTCACAATTTAAACCTAACCATTTTATACAAGCTGGTTTTGTCAAGTAGTAATTGATTTTACTTATCAATCCCGAAAACAGTCGTCAGTTGTCGCAACAGCTGTGTATGAGGCCATGATAATCGAAAAATGTCCCATTAAAATGTTAAAAGCATGGCAACCCAATTATAGATTTACCAATATTTTTAAAATAAAGCACGCTGTCATGTTTTTGAGGCCTCGAAGTCTGAGCGGGGGTTGGCGAGCGTAGCTCGCAGGGGGTAGGCCCCCTAGTATTTCAATAATTTAGAAAAAAATCGGTTCCGTTCTTACCATTTTGTTCCTATTGTATATAACCAGTGAATATGCAATTCATTATATTCAATATTATAAAGCATTGTACAATGAATTTTTATGTTTATCTGGCCCATTCAGAGTTCGGTGAAATCAATGCATATGGTTTACATGGAGATTAATATAATTACATTTATTATTTAGTTTATAAAATAA
This sequence comes from Maratus michaelseni, assembly GCA_963931845.1. Classification (NCBI taxonomy): domain Eukaryota; kingdom Metazoa; phylum Arthropoda; class Arachnida; order Araneae; family Salticidae; genus Maratus; species Maratus michaelseni. The sequence goes on from OZ007596.1 coordinate 58,132,083, forward strand.
CCTTAGTCCTAACTCTTTAGTCAAAGACTTATCTAGTACTCCTGATTATCCAAGTATTTGAAAAGAATTAATTTAATTTCCCATTTTTTGTTTTTCTTTTATTTCTTTCGTTCTCTGGAAGAAGTCTCTACTTGTCCACTCAGTCGTTTTATGCTGCTTTCTTCTCATTGGTTGCTTTTTTGGCGCGTTCTTTACCCACATCGGGTTTATAAGCTCTCTGTCGTTTTGCCCAATCTTGCTTTTTCTAGCACGCTGTGCTTTGCTCTTTGTCGCACTGAAGAAGAATCTCGTTTGAGGATTCGAAACAACTGTTTGCTGCATTTTTGTGTATTATTTGTGCATTTTTACGTTGGTTTTCTGCCTTTTAATAAAATAGCCGTTTGATCGGCATTTTGCACCTCGCTGTGGTCTTCAAACTTGAAAGTTATTCTCAGTTTATTCCCATATACGGTTTCTCTTAAAATATTTTTTTCTTTTAAGGGTGTATTCAAATCCAAACTGCTTATTTTGTGACTTATTTTTAAATTCATTTTTGCACTAAAATCTATCCAATTGACAGGTTTTCTTATTCAGAAACTTTATGATGTCCGTATTGGTCGATTTTTTGATGAAGGCAGAATATATTTCAAAAAATGCTGTCAAAATGGACATTTTGAACCGAATTTCCCGAAGCGATAGCGCTGGAAACAAAAGAAAATTATCTTACTGCGAAAATAATTGTTTGTAAATCAATTTCTAATTAATTGTACGAAAAATAAAAACACAAGTCACTTATAAATCTCTTCATAAATCACACCGCCAAGTTTCATGCTTTTACTTATAAAAATGAGTCTCAAAATGTGTCAGAAAATTTTGAGTTGTTAAGCGTGGAAAAATATTTTTTTTTAATACCGCCTTAACGTAAAAAGCTGAAAAAGAATGAAAATTTTCAATTAATTTTTTGGAGATAAGCGTATAAACGCAGTAGAAGAGAATTTATTTATGTTGTATAAATTAAACATTTCACAATTGGAACAAATAAGAAAAATCACAATACTACGTATAAACGAACAAGTAATTTTCAGAAAACTAGGGAGCTCTGCCCTCTAAGAGCTGAGCTCGCTAACCCCCCTTTCACAGATCACAGGTTCTAAAAACAAGCTAATTTACTCAGTTTTAAAAAAAGATTACGGAAGATTGAATGAAAATTAAACAACCAGTGACGATCGGGTTGCGATTCATTTCCCTTTGATTGAAGGATTTTTCTGTTCTTCAGGCAGAATCAACTGGTCTTGCAACAGCTAACGGCTGTTTTCGTGATTGATGATTATATATAAGATTATTTGAAAATCAGCTTGTATAAAATGGATAAGTAAGTAATGTCGCTGCCTGGCTGAATTCTTATAACAACGCTATAAGAAAATTGTTTAAAATGAATCGCATTAAATATGACGTAATTTTCACCAAAGTTTTCCTTCTCTTTTTAATATTCACGTGAAAAGACATTTCTTATAACTGAATAGGAAATATTATTCTGTAAATCTACCAATTTTTATATTTTTATATGCAATAGTTTTCTTAATATTGCCGAGAAAGACTATGAGAAAAACTTCCGGTAGACAAAAAAAAATAATTTTTTTTCGCGGTGGTTATTTAATTATTATTATTATTATTATTATTTAGAATAGACAGATAAATGAAACAGACTTGATTGTATTACCGTAACTGTTTAACTTATTTTACTAATATTTATTTATTACTTGCTTAGTATATTTTAGCAAGGATGGTTTGGCACATCAGAGTGCTTTTTGTGGCAGCCCCTTAATGTTGTCCACATTCATTTTAAATAACATTGTTGCCAAGTTTGCTCATGTAATCGATCATATCGTGAATTTTTGAGATGTTCTTATTAAAAAAATACTATACATAGTGCAATTTACAACTACCATTTTAAAAACACAAATTAGTAACTATGTACTTTATCATCATACTCAAAATTGGTCCATTTTTATGAAACTCCTAAAAAAAAAACAGACAGACAGACGTACCATTCTTATGCTGTGACTGAAATTTGATGACTATTGTGAAACTGAAACGAAACCACCAACAAAACGAGACTACTTTTCCAGTAAAAAATAAATAAAAATCTGAGCACTTGTTCAAGAGTTGTGTGCTCACCCTTAACTGGAGTTCGAGTATTATTCGTAGTTTTTGATGAAAAATACGCAATTTCTCCTAATTTTACCTCAATGTTTAATATATTTTTTAATATTTTACTAATGAGCGCAGCTTTGCAACACATTTATTTTTACATATATTGTACATTTTGATGTATTTTATAATATATGTAAAGAAGAAAGTGTTGCACGATTGCGATCATATAAATAATTGAGGTAAAATAAGGAGAAATTGCGTATTTTTCATCAAAAACTACGAATAATACGAACTTTAAGCTTGTGTAAATCATATAAATCCGAACAAAATGCAAAAAACTATTGTTGGAATCGTATAGGATAAAGCTTCTAATATTAAAAAGTCCTTCCGGCCTGTACCGGGAGGAAAAGGTAGCTTTCCTATATATTCGTTTTAAAATTTGAACTAATGTTACACGAACACACAGCAAGTTAAAATGCAAAGAAAATGTTTACAAAAGATTCGTTAATACTGGATTTGAATAAGAAATTCGCCAAATTATTGAGCTATAGCCAAGTTGGCTTCATTTATGAAGACTTATTTTGGTCGCCAAATTTGGCGACATTTCGCCAAATATCGCCACGTTTGGCGAGAATTTGGCGCTAATGGATATGAATATATAGTTTTATGCGTATGATTGGGAAAATTATTACAACAATGAAAATTTTTGTAATGTGCTGTCTTGTTTCAAAATGTCAGCCACCCTAGAATTTCAAACTACTCTATTTCAGCCATTTTTTAAGATAAAGGTAAACCAAAAAATGCTCTGGAATCCTCGTATCAAGACCTAACATTTAATTAAAAAATAAATTTGAATTTTTAACTTTTTTGTATATTTATTTTAGTTTTAAATTTTTAAGTGGCCGCCATCTTGAAACAAAATGGCGGACCAAGCTGACCAACGAACTCGGTCGAGGCATTGGTGAGCTTAATACACACAATTAGTTTCATCAAAATTAATTTATAAATACGAGCGTTATCGTATGACATAGCTCAGATATATATATATATATATATATAAATCAACATTTGAACGGAGGGTGGTTTTGGGGTCTGGGGGTCATGATCGGTGAAAATATATCGAAATTTTCCGGAACTGCTTTCCTCCGAACGGCTGCAATAGGTAGCTTTATACTTTTTTGTATTGAAAGCTACCTAAAAGTGAAATAATTAAGTCAGTATAACGAAATCAAGTTTTAGTCTTATTTCATAGGCCAAAAACACGGCTTTTCGACCCTGATCCTTTTAGTATACAGAAACAGTATCCTATGAATTAATCGAGCCTTTATTCGTCTTTCAATCAAGGGATTTCAAAGTCCGCTCAGAGTAGTTAATGCGACAATTTCTGTCCTAGCAGTTAAGCGTTAACATAAACTACGAATATATAAACAGATACAAATGTATAATCTCCTTTGTTAAAAATCGGTTAATAAACTGGGTGTATACAATAAATCGAATAGAATGTCTAAAATGCTATAATGTACTTTTTCGAAAAGTCGCTCCGCGTTGAAAGGTGTCGAGACGTGCTCTAATTAGTGAGACTTTTCTTCTTCCGTGACACCAATCGGTTATATCCCACAACAATACACTCGAAGAATCGGAAAACACATCGTAGAAGAATCACCCGCAAAATATACATATCCCGAAATGTCGAAGCCCCTGCTACGGATTTATCATTCACAAAGCACTCCCTCCCACCAAACCCCTCTCTTCTCCGTTAACGGAGGTGTGCTATCTCGTTAGCGGCGCACTCGCTAACGAAGCCCCAGCACACGTGCTCCATTGTGCGGAAAAGAGTCGCAATTAGTTTGCCTGGGGTTTGTGTCGCCGCACTGAAGTACGCGAACATTTATTAATGCAATTTATGAGCGGATCTTAACTCGGTGACGAAATAAAAGTTTGTAAGGCAAACAATGTTCGATCGTTATTGCTTTGATCTAATAAAACTGTGTTCAGTTGAGATTTTGAAAAGATTTTTGGGATAGAAGGATTCTTTTTAACACTTTCCGACGAAGTTAAAAAGTGTTTATAAATTGCTTTGTCTCGCCTTCAAGCTCCAAATATATTCTACGATTGCCATTTAATTTTGATATGATATTGAGGTTTAGTAGAATGTTCGGAATTGAAAATGAAGTGTGTAGCATTTATAGTTCGTTTACAGAGACACACAAATTTAAGTTACATTATAATCTATGGGGAAATCTAATACATTAAAGCTAGAAGCAAAAGTCTTAATTTTCCAGTGCAAATTCGACCTTACTATGCATGCCTCAACTTTTTTTGAAGGGTGAATAAAGCAGGAAATATAAATAAAAAGAATCAAGAGGGTTGGGAACAGAATAGCTCGTCGATTGGCCTTCACTGCTCACAGCCCTACTCCTAGGAAATACTCCTTTTAAATTATTCATTCTATTTTTATTCCTCTTCCTGGAGGGAGCATCCATTCTTCCACCTGCTTTGTTTGAGAGAGGGGTGAACAAAAGGGAAAGGGAGGGATGCGCTTTCACCTTTTTTTTGAACGCTGGAAAGGGAAATGGGAGGGAACAGTTCTCCCCTTCTATAGAGTTTGAAAAAGGGTCGTTTTTTGGGGAAGAAAACATATTTATTTTACAACCAGATAACAATATTTCTGACGTAATTTTTACACGGGCTGTAGAACCTTTATATTTATAACCATTAAAAATTTCAAAGGGTTTGCACAGCAAAAGCTTTTTTTTAATATTTTCTTCTGAGCACTTTTATCACCACTATTTAACAAATCTTAACGAATTTTCTGTTCCTCTATATACATTGGGTGTTTCTTATTGATTTCAAGTTGATGAAAAAGAATATATTTGTAAAAATCTTCTATCCCCCTTCAATTTTAAGGAATTTCATTTATACGTTTTGGATTATATAGGCTATCGTATAGTAGTATAACTTGTCTTTCGGCGTGAGTGTACTGCTATTTCTTTGCTGTTTAAGTCTTTTACGTATATTTTGTTTATAATCAGTATTTTTCATTTAGTGTTCATTTAAGCTTTTATCAGGAGCCAGAGAAACGCCAAGCGTGTCAACTGGTATTGTTTAAAGTGCATTTTATTCCTATTACGATATTTCAAACTGTGGTGTTTTATTTCTGAAAGTAAGTACTAGATGGCAGCACCACAAAAATAAGAATTGTAAGTGTCCAATCGCTAGTGACATCTATAATCAGAAGTTCTGTTTCTACGGCGATTAGCCACTATATGTGTAGCTCTGTTATCTGTTTTGTGTAAGTACTTGTGTTGTGATGTTAATTGAAATGTGTAAGGTAATTTATGCGTCCACCTCATTGAATATTGTATATTTACTTAAGTAACCTTCAAAATACAGTATACAAATATAATGAGGTTCATATGCATCACTGAGGTGAACTACAACATGCTTTCTTAGGAGTATAGAATAAAGAATAAGTACACTGTAAAAAATTTTCCTCAAGGTTCCGGAAAAAAGTGGTGGCATTAAGATGCCACGGCTTTTTCCAGTTACGTTACACAACAAAGTAGTGAAGCATTCCAATTTTCAATAATCAATATACTTTTTTTATTCAGTGTCTTATTTAAACAATTAAATTTTAAAGTTTCGTATTACAGATAAAATGAAAATTCAAATAATAAAGCATAAAAAGATTTAAATTAGCTACTTATTTTATCGGTTGATATCCAAACAAAGAATGGCGTTTGTTCACGTTGCATTGGTCTCTAAGTACCTAGGCAGCTATTTTTTATTCTTCTTTAGTTTTCAAAATGGCTAATGAAACAGAAAAGATGAAGCAAGTATGCGCAGAATGTAGTTTACGGAAAAGTTGAAACCTCTCAAAAATATTACACGAATTATTGCCGGAATTGACGTGGGACATAAAGAAATTCGAAATTCCGATAAAATATGCGAAATGTTTCAGGATAATTTCCTGAAACGTTCCGAAATTTTTTTACAGTGTAGCATTCATAGCTCGTTTACAGGGACTCACAAAAGAATTTCATTACATTATGATCTATGGAGAAAAATCGGTTGCGGTGCCTCTTAATGATGATGTATGATACTTCAAGCATAATGAAATTAAAAAGGATCATTGAGGTTCTCTACTTACATATTTTCTATAGATTATGGATCGCGTAGCATTTATCATTAAAAAGGATTTGGTTACAGGACTGATTTTGATCGATAATTGCCAGAAGTGCGTTTTCAATTGTAGCATGAATTTTTAAATTTAATTTTTTACTTATTATACTTTCTGGATATAAATTCTATAAATCATATACAGGGCTGCACGACAGAATACGCACACATTATGGAATACAGTTAGCAATTGCTGAAAATGAATTTTTACTGAGTTGTGTGTTTTTAAGTTGCTTATTTATTGATGTCTCATTTCATTGTATGAAAAAATGAAATTTCTTAATTATATTCTGTGACTAATAAAAAGTGTTCCATAATCCACGCTTGATTTTTTTCGTTCCTATTTGTTTCTTAATTTAACCCTCTTGGGGTCTGACATCCTAATAATAGCATATGTCTTCACATTGACTATGATCTTGTCTTTGTAGTTACTTTTGCACATATAAATGATAGCATACGTTTTTAGGTGCGTTCGTAATTATATAAATACGTAGCACCTATAGTCGTCGTCTGGTCCGTCCTTCTGTCTGTTCCATTCGTCCGTATATAACAGCGCAAAAACTATCCAACCGAATGGTTTGAAATTTAATATATGTAATCGTTGCAGAATTTTATCGAGTCATTTCAAATTTTACGAAAATCGAATCAAACTTAACAAGAACGAAAAATCATGCGTCCAGCATAGATTATGAAACACTTTCCAACATATCCAGAAAACTAACGAAAATTCACCTTTAAATAAGGTAAAAGAAGAAGATATGTAAGTAAACAGTTTAAAAAACATATACTACATTGAAAAATACAGTTTTCGAAATTACCTTCCATTGCAAAAAAAGTAGTCGAATTATTTTGTGCAGCACTGTATATGATATGTAGATTTGGATATATAATACATAGCATAATAAATTTAGTTCAGTTTGAAAATTTACATTTAGCAATTTTCGCCAATCGATGGAAATGCATTCGAAATCTTTTGTACAGCCTTGTATATTATCTAAACACTTTTGTTCACATCACATATTAAGCTAAAATTTAATCCAGGTAAAAAATGCATAAGTCAACTTAAAACTCACTTCCAGCTCATTTCACCAACTCATTTCACCAATCATGAACGACAATGTATTTTGTTCTTTGCGTAGCCCTGTATATGAATTTATTTATATTACACAAACTTATATTAGTCTACTAAATATAGTTTAGCAAGAAAATGCGTAATAAAAAACTACTCTTAAGCAATTCATTCCCATAGAGCGTAATACTTATAAATTCCCTGTATATGATCAAACGAATTTATACGCACCACGTAATAAGAAACAATTTAGTTAAACTTAAAAACGCTAACCACAAATTTGAAAACACACTTATCTTATCACACGTAGACTGTAATTATCGCGTGTGTACTGTAACCGAATTCTTTTGCGTGTCCCTGTAAATGAACCATAAACGCATTGCACACCATACTCTTAAGCGAATAATTTATAGTGCACCTCAGTAAAACGTATAATTTTCATTATCTTTGAAATAGTGAAATATCATTAAATTACACTGCAGACGATTTTTCCCCGTAGAGCAATCTGTAACAGAATTCTTTTGTTTGACTCTGTTAAATGAATAATAAATGTTTTGTACTCCATATTCTACAAAAAGCATGTTTTAAAGCACTTCATAAATGTATATCTCATCAAAAACAACTTGTTGTAAATGATCCCGCCAAGCCACAAACCTAAAACGTAAGTCACAAAAAGAAGTGATATCACATAAAAAGAAGCGATATAGAAGTGCATACTCCGAGTCCCGTGTAAAAATCTATCACCACTCATAATGTTTCCAAAGGACTCGGAGTGAGGTACAGTATGTGAAAACTGCTTGGCGACCTGCAGGCTTTTATAATATGTGTAGTATATCAATTTTGAAAATCGAAAAATAAATTTTATATTTTTGTTATGCCACTTTTATAAATATTTTTGTATGCGAAAGAACTGACAGAACGGATTTTCCCCCAGATCTATACCATTCCCTTACGCTGGAATTACTGCAATATATCTCAATTTAGTTAACGTTTATTATAAGGTTTATATATATATATTACAAACTCAAAATCTTTATATGTTTACTTAAAAAATCCTCTTCGTAAGAGTGGTGTTTTTTAGTTTAAATAATGGTAAATAAAATCAACAAATTGATTTTTCAAGCTCATAAATAAGAAAGGACATGCAAACACAGAAGCTTCAAATTTTACAATTTTATGGGAGCAAAATAAATAAATAAATAAATAAATAAATAAATAAATAAAATAAAATAAAGGAAAATAAAAATAATATAGGCATATGTAATTGCAGGAAACGCAAACATTATAAAAGCCTGCAGGTCGCCAAGCAGTTTTCACATACTGTACCTCACTCCGAGTCCTTTGGAAACATTATGACATTTTTACACGGGACTCGGAATATGCGCTTCTATATCGCTTCTTTTTATGTGATATCACTTCTTTTTGTGACTGACGTTTTAGGTTTGTGGCTTGGCGGGATCATTTACAACAAATTGTTTTTGATGAGATATCATTCCTTTTTGTAAGGTATTTAATTTCAATTATACGGATTCCATTTTTATTCAGAAAAGAAAAGATGAAAGGGGCAAAAAAACTAATAGTGATGCTAAAAACAGAATTATACATCAGAATTATACAATTTATTGAGTGACTTATTCCAATGTACATGTCGCTACCATAACAACGGGGAAACTTTTATATTAATTTCCTTACATTGTATTCATCAGATTATTTATGACATATTTATTTTCCTTTTTCTTTTGTTTATATCACTCTTCCGTTTATATACATTCAAAAACAAAAAATTAGACAATTTTATAGTAGTTTACAAACTAATTAAAATACTACAGTTTCAGAAAAAATGTGGAAAAATAAGAAGCACTTTTTTTCGGTCAACTACAACGATAAGTTTATGGAGCATACTTTACCGAGAATAATCAACATTTTTTTTCTACGAACCTATTTCTATTAGTATAAAAATTTACAGGGATTTTTATACTAACATATTAAATATATTATTTTTGAAAATTACTGAGCACCTTAGAAGAGTTTTATTTGTTTAAGTTTTTTAACTCAACGTTTCGAGAATTTGAAAAATATAAAATTCGCAACGTTTGCAAAAGTATAAAAACTAATTAAAGTGATTTCTGCTCATATAGTCTATTCATATAATCTGTTCATTCCAAGTCGGTGATCCTAAAATATAGGTCCCCAATCTCCGGCAGTCCATGACATATGTATGCAACTGTTAAAATGTTCTCAAAGTTGACAATAGAGGCAATAAGTATAGCTCGGCAAATATGAAACACGGCATTGCTTCATCATGGCTTTGTTTCGTGAGGTGTTCGTTCTCCGAACATAAAAATCTCACGCGAAAGTGTTCGTTAACCGATTTGTTCGTAAACCGAACAGTTCGTTACCGATCACCTATTGTATACGAAATTTAGCATTTTAAGTTCGTCATAGCCGGAGATTCGATGAACGGCAAATATTTAAACGCAAAACTTGTAATCTTGGGGTAGCAACATTTTTACATTCTATTACTCAGCGCATGAATGTAAAGTTGGAATTTTGTAATCGCTATTTCAATCAATTTCTGATACGCTAGAATTATATCCTCTTGAGACCCAAGCTCATATTTTTTGAGCAAATTTTACAATTTTTGAGATTTATGTTTCTTTTGAGTCTAGAAAGCAATACATATTTTCATTTATTAAAAAAATATATATATACCGTAATTTCGCGCGTATACGCCGCACCCTAGTTAAGTCTTTTTCAAACCGGAAATTTTATTGAAAATAAGAAGTCAAATAAGTGCTAAGCAGAAGTAAGTCACATTTTATTTAAAATAAATTCTGGTAGGAAATCGAATTGCCTGAGGTGCGGCGTATACGCGCGAAATTACGGTACTTTGTTTTTTAGCGTGTTCAATAGAATGGACATTGGGTCTTAGTCCTGTAAAAAACTTGCTATTGAATTAGATGAATCCAAATATAAAATTCTTAATATTTGAGAAAAAATAATGACACAAAATTGAATTCTAGATAAAACAATGATACAAAATTTAATTAGATACCAAATAATATTAATAAAAGTTTTAAAAAGTTCATTACCCGTAAAATATAAATAGATCAACCTGAAATTCAGTAGTTTATGAATGTGCTTCTGCAAGTCAATTATTAACTATAGTTAAACGAATATACGAATGCAAGTTGCATTTCATGCGCACAACCTTATTTTATATTATAATACTTATGAAGTAAGATGATAAGTATTATAATATAAAATAAGGTTGAGCGCATGCGCACATAGGTAAGATCGCTACATAGGCTTAAAAAAACAGATTTTTAAACAAAACACTCAAAAACAGCATCAAGTTCTTATTTCTACAAACTTTTGTATCATCAGAAGGGTGTTTTTATCGTTTATACGTCACTTCTAAATATCGCATAAATTCAATTTTTGCATCATTAAATAGAAAAAGTGTACTTTAAGTACGAAACGTGTTGATCAGTGTACTAATTTTCAAAATAATATTAATAATAATAATAATATCTTATTTTGTTTTTTAACTATCTCAACATCAGTCATTTGTTTGTTAGAATAATAATAATTAGTGGCACAGCTATCACAATTGACAAGTAAATGCCAAGAAGAAATGTAAAAGAAACCAAAATGAGCTTATTTATAATCTTATACTGTTATATTTAAATATATTGTCTTTAAAATTTTGTTGTTATTTAAATATGATTACATTTATTAATTCAGTTATGAATAGCATAGTAACAGAAAAATAATACCAAAAATAGTTACAATGAATAGGACTAATACTTAATAAAAGCTTAATTCTAAGTATCTGCATTTACCAAAAGCTGTAAAAAAAATCTTTCACTAAATATTTTTTATTTATTTATTTAAGAAAATATATTATCTACTTCTGTATCTAATATTTATTTCAATACTGTCTTGATTTTTAAGTACAAACTAATGCCTTTCTTCAGCATACAACAAGAGTCTAATATGAATAAAAACAACTGATAAAGACCCAACGTCCAATAGAATGGGCATTAAAATTTTTTTGGTTTATTCTCTAAAATATACATTAAATTACTTAAACTGCGATGTCATTTCATTGATACAACATTTAAAAGTAGATTTGTGTAGCATTAGTATCAAAATACTTTTAAAATATATATAAAATTAGAGTTAAAACTGTCTGCGTACCTTCAACAGTCTGTTTCTTGTTCTCTATCACTTTCAAATGATTAAAATACATATTTAGCTGCAATTTTTTTATTATTTCTGTGCACAGATAGAAGCACTAGACTATCTAGTATAATGGACGGCAAGTATTTACAAGTTCGAACCGAAATTAATTATTTTATATAAAAAATAAAAATGTCCAATAGAATGGACGCGGGGTCTCAAGAGGATAAATTTATAAATAAACACAGTTTTTTAATCGATGAAAATACTATATTTTAATAGATTTAGAGCTTAACATCGACGAGATTTCAGAAGGACAAAATGAACTCATATTAAATTTTAGAGCAAGATAATGAAACCTTACAGAGATTGAAACAGTGTAAAATCATTAAAATGCATCTCACTCAGTAAATATACATCGGTTGTAATGTAATCAAGATCTTCTAAGAGACTCTGTAAACGAAACGTATATGCTTCAATGCTGCTTTATAATAGAGAGGATGTAGTAACATATTTGAATATCTTGTGTATATAGCCAATTTGACAAAAGTTATGCAATTTACTATTGTTTTTCCTCTGTGTTAAGTACAGGAATCATGTACTTCAACGTAAAAATTCGCTAATTACACAACTTTTTAGTCGTATTAAAAAATCTTTTGAGTTACCCTGTAAACGAACAGTAAATTCTACAATTCTGTTTTACAATAGGAAGCTAACTTAGGTCGTTCATTTATTATTTAGTAACATATTTTAACATCATGCGCATACGTTCTTTTTGAAAAGAGTTAGACCATTTAATATTTTTTTTTTGCTTCATCTAAAATATAGGAATAAATCACTTTAAAGTGGTATACATAAAAAACTAATTAATATTTTTACACGAAATATTAAACATTTGAACTACTCATAAAAACAATTTAAATGCTGCAAACCGCGTAAAAATCGGATAATTACGCAACTCTTTAGCCCTATATCAAAAGATCTTTTGTGAGACCCTGTAAACGAACCTTAAATGTAACGATTTTTTATAATAGAAAGCTTACTTGGGTCGAGTGTAATAACATATCTTAATATCACCTGTATACGACCATTCCTAAAAGAGTTGGGTCGTTTATTATTCTTTTGCTCTATGTTAAGTATAGGAATCAATAACTTTAAACTGATATAAATCAAAAACTAATTAATAGTTTTACATGAAACTTACAAAGGTTTGAACTACTCATAAAAACGATTCAAATAACGTTAACCGCGTAAAAAGCCGATAGTTACACATTGCTGTAGCCCTGTCAACAGTTTTTTGCTCTATGTTAAGTATAGGAATCAATAACTTTAAACTGATATAAATCAAAAACTAATTAATATTTTTACATGAAACTTACAAAGGTCCAATCTACTCATAAAAACGATTCAAATAACGTAAACAGCGTAAAAATCCGATAATTACACATTGCTGTAGCCCTGTCAACAATTTTTATTCTGAACAAGATTTAAAAAGTGCAAAAAATAGCACTTTTAAAATCGCATTTACTGAAAACCTATTCATCGGATTTCGCTTTACTTTTGAATTCTTAGTCCCTTGGCACGCCCCATTCCCTAGAATCAAGAATTTTGTTTCTATCATAAATAGAACGCGAGATATAGATGTGTCAAAAACCCGTTTTGTCCCGTCCGCAAAATATAAACTAGACAGAGTGCTAAAATTTTTTTGTAAAATCGTTTGGCATCCATTGGCGGAAATTCCTTTCATTTACGGTTCAATGCATTGCTGTTTCTAATGCTTGGCGAGAAACTCTGTCGAGTTTCTATGATCAATTTCATTATGTTTCAATAGGCGTAGCACCATCAAAATGCACTTGAAACGATTATTTCCCATTGGCTGTAATGTAAAGGAATACTTTTGACTGCTCCTGTAAAAGAAAAAAAACTATAAGTGCTACACCCTTCATTTGAAATAGGGAACATGCTGTAGTAGACGACAATAACATACAAAAATTTCAGGATAATCCAAACATATTTACGCGAGTTAGAGCACGGGAAGACAGCAGACAAACCGAAGTCATAACCACTTTTCAACTAGGTTGCAAAATGTTAATAAAAAGATATTAATAGAAGTTTTCTTTATTCTATTAAATCTTATCATTACGTTTAATAATAAAAGCGCAAGTTATGTGACTGAGGAAAGCAAATACGGCTAACCACTTCTTTTTTCATATGCCAAGCGGCCATTTTTATTCAAAATTATTTTTTGAATAAAATTGTCTAAAAGTGGCATTTTTAGAAAGATCGTTCAAAAAAAAATGTTTCTTTGAGCGATGATTGACATTAAAAATGTACAGATTCTGAGATAACTTCAGTGGAAATTAGGTAACAGGCGAATATCTCAATCTATTAAATTAAATAACCACAAGAGATTCGTTCATCGTGAGTCATAGAAATATTAAACCATGGAGGTTATCATTCGCAAAGCAAGATTTCTATGGTGAATTTTGTAGCGCTGTCTTGTGCCGAAAAATAATTCGCATCTGTAAACGTGGCATACGTAATAAGAAAAAAAAACTAGTCGGATGTGTCAATCCCAAAACTTTTTTTCTATCTCATACAGGTTTCGCATACACTAAAAATAATCAGCACCCATTTATATCAAGGTCTAACTGAAACTCAAGTTTTATTAAATTCCGAGCATTAGTTCTTGAGATAGAGCTATTGTGGAAATCGCGAAAAATGCTGCATAGCAGCGCCACCTGCTGGGCGATTTTTACCAAATACTAATCAGCACCAATTTATATCATAGACTAACTGAATATAAAGTTTTATTAAATTCCGAGCATTATTTCTTGAGATATAGCTATTGCGGAAATCGCATAAAATGCTGCATAGCAGCGCCACCTGCCGGGCTATTTTTACCAAAAACTAATCAGCACCAATTTATATCAGGGACTAACTGAATATAAAGTTATATTAAATTTCGTGCATTAGTTCTTGAGATAGAGCGCCCACAAAATTTTTGCCACATACAGACACACAGACTCACAGACAGACATTTTCTAAAAATAGTCAAATCGTGTTCAGGACCTTCTAAAACGTATAAATCCGTCGAAAACCCAGAGTCGAAATTTTTCATGAATCCAATACTTTCTTCTTCTAAAGACAGAAGAAAGTAAAAACGGCATGCTCATTTCGCTTAAAAGAGACGATATAATTCATGTCACTGGAACCGATTTTCAGGATTTCCCATGTACGAGAATGATAATTCGGGTCACTTTCCCTTCAAAAGTCCTTCTAAATGCATCCTTCTTATAGCAAACAGTTCAAATTTGGCCGATGCTTATTAACCCCCCCTCCCCCCACCAAAAAAAGAAAGAAATCCCATTGTTTCCCATATAAATATGCGTATGGAAATTTTTTTAAGTACTCTTGTCATTTAAAATATTTTTTTCATCTGTTAATGAGAAATATAATAAAAAATATAAAGTTTTATTATTATAGAGTTTATATTACAGCCTTAAATAGTTTCGTAATGTGCCATTTAAATGATTTCGCACCCGCTTTCTGGAGTAACAGAAATGTGTGTGTAGGGGGGAATGATTTTTTTGGGGGGTGGCGGCGGGGGGGGGGGACTGCTTTTGATCATTCTACCTTATCTATATGTGTTTTACGTCAAAAAAGAAACAAGAACGAAAAATCATGCGTCAAGCATAGATTATATAGCACTTTCCAACGCTTCCAAAATAATTTTACAAATCATACCGTTTAATAAGCTAAAAGCTAACATCTAAGTAAACAATTTAGAAAACGCATAACATATTTAAAAACATAATTTCAGGAATTTCCAACATATACAATAATCGGAAAAATATCCGAATACTTTTATTCAGCCCTGTATAGGATCTATAGATTTGTATATATACTACATAGGATGATAATTTTAGTTCAGTTAGGAAACGCGTAGCACAGTTTAAAATTCTCCGTCTGGAGTTTGTCAATAAACAGAAATGTGTTCGCGAACTTTTGTGCTGCCCTGTATAGGACCTACAGAATTTATACACACCACGTAATAGACAAAAAGCATGTTAAAATTAAAATCGCGTTCAATAACTTAAAACGCACTTCCAGGAATTATTGTTAACAGACAGTAGAGAATTCTTTTGCGTGTCCCTGTAAATGAACGATGACTGCTATACACACAATATTCCGTAATAAGTCTCTTGAAATGCACCTTAGTGATCTATATAAATTTCAATGCGTTTAAAATAGTGAAACATTATTTAAATAAACCGCAGACGATTTTTCTCCATAGACGTAATGTAACAGAATTATTTTTACTGTCCCTGTAAAGTAACTATAAGTGCTATGCACACCCTGTTCCATATTAAGCTTCTTCTAATGCACCTTAGTAATATATATAAATTACAATGCGTTTAAAATAGTGAAACATTATTTAAATAAACCGCAAATGATTTTTCCCCATAGACCGTAATGTAACGGAATTCTTTTGAGTGTCTCTGTAAAAAAACTATAAGTGCTACACACTTCTGTTGAAATAGGGAACATGCTATAGATAACGACAATAACCTATAAAAATTGCAGAGCAATCCGAGCATATTTACGGGAGTTAGAGCACGGACAGACGGCCAGACGGCAGACGGCAGACGGCCAGACGGCCAGACGGCAGACGGCCAGACAAACCGAAGTCATAAGCACTTTTCAACTAGGTTGGAAAGTGCTAAAAAAAGATCTGTCGCTTTTGCTATGTTTTTTCATTCGGTCGATTTGGCGACGACACTTTCATTTTCGGAGAAACGAATCTTTCGACAATTGGGGTGTTGGAGAACAGAGGTTCTATTGTATTAAAAAATAACCAGTGGACCCGTGTGAAAATTTTGCACTGCATTCTAATATATATTTTTTTTTCAATACCTAATATTTTTAGATGCAGGATTAAACTTCTAAAAAAATAATAAGGACTAAAAATATCTGCAAGCAACATTAGTCAAGAAAGAATGTCATCTCATTTGTCCCATCAAAGTTACAGTAAACACTGACCGAAGATCCGAAGATAGCAAAAGAAAAAAGAAAATATAAGAATCGTACTTTAACTGCATTAGAGGGTGACATCATCTGCTTCGAATAATTAAAAAAAAAAAAAAAAAAAAACATGGGACAAAGAAAAATAAATTAAGCATTTGAATTTAAATTTTGCTATTTAATCATAAATATAAAATAAACCCGTGGAGCAACTATGTTCCACTTTTATCTTTATTGAACATTTTTTTTATAATCATTGTTACGGCTATTTTTGTGGCAACACTCATTTGAGGAAAACCTATCATTTCATTTATGAAAACAATGCTGATTTAATTTTTAATAAACTGTAATTTTTAATCAAAATACATGTTTTAAGGAAATGTGAGTGCACTATGTCAGTATTAAGAAGCCGCTTCAAAATTCTTTGATATGGTATCTCATTTATCGTTCTGCGTTCTTTATTTGCTTAGAAAAAGGAATGGTTACAACAGAAATAATATATAGGATCTGTTTGGATTTTTATTTGTTTTACTTGTTTTTTAATCCTAGTGAAAGCAAACAAACAGCTTCTCGAAAACTTGAACGAGATTCTAATTTTATCAAAATGAAAACGGATTATTTGCTCCTATCAAATCGTAAAAGTAATTATTTATTGTGGTGAGAAGGCTGGGGGTTAAAACAGACAAAACTCATATACGTATATTTTTCTTCAAGTACAAAAACAGATGGCGGCAAAGAATGTACTGGAACTTATAAAAAAAAAATCATGCTAAGTACAAATCTTTTTTTAGATCCCTATTACTCCCGCTCTGTTGTCTGTCCGTCACAGAGCCATTCTCAGAAACTATATAACTTACTGGCATGAAAATTTGTGTACTTATAGCTAAATATCTACTATGAAGTTCAAAATATTAAAATTTGAAAAAATCGCATTATTTTAATATAGAGAGATAAAAAACCAAAATTCCAACAGTCTTCTCCTATTAAATTTAAACATTTTTCATTATAGCAGTTGCCAACAATTAAAAATCCACCATAAATTTCTCTACAATAATTAATTTTCTATTGAAAGATTTCCACGTGAAAAAGGAAAATGAAATAAAAAGTTTCACCAATTGAAAAAAAAAAAAAAAAAAAAAAAAAAAGATTAATATAACGTCATATTGGTAATAAAACTGGAAATTTCCAACATTTCTCAATAATACAAAGAGTATGAGTATGTGTATGTACAGGAAGCAGATTAATATCACGTCATTAGAGAATTTAAAAAAAAAATTAATCTGACGTCATGCTGGAAATTTAACGGATTTTTCAAATGCTTGAGAATAATACAAAGCGAGTATCAATATGAGTAATAGAGAATAGTAAATATATGAGTTTGAGGAATTGAATCATGATAAAAACCCGATTATGGAAATATTCGCATATTTTAACATTTTAAAGGTTTCTATACAACATGTTTAATTTTGAAATTGATTTTTTAAATGTCGAATTTAGTCCGCATGACAGATATCCCCGCTTTGCCCGCTATCAGACTGGTTGAGATTTTCGAAAAAACGAGAAAAATAGACCGGTAAATTTTTACTTTATAAAAAACGACTTTTTTGGGGGGAAGAGGATGAAATTTATTTGGATTTATTAAAGAAAGGATAAAGTGCTTTGAAAGGAATATTAAACGGAACCCTTTGTGCAATCTTCGATCACACTTACCCACTTGTTTTTCTTATACTTCGTGATTTTAATATAACTGAATAATCTAAAATTCTCCAGGTTGTTTATTTTAATCCCAATAAATTTAACACTTCTACAAATATCTAAAGATTTGTTTTGATTTGTTTTACGTGCCAAAATTTCTCCGAGTTTTGTCTACACGACTTTTAAATATTAAAATATACCAATTTGCTTGAATACCGTTGAATTTTAAGTTTATATTGCTTAATTTAGAACTTGTATTAGGGATTCAATACAGCTCTAAAAAATTATCATATATATTATTTCTCTTGTGAACATCCCTTTTTCTATACATTTACAAAACGCACAACAATGAAAGAGGCATCATTCGAAAGGTTTCTGAACAGGCTTTTGATAGAACTCTCACATTACGTTAAAACGTGTTTTTCGATTAAAAATTGCAGTTAATTAAAAATTAAATCAGCATTGTTTTCATAAATGAAATGAAAAGTTTTTCTCAAATCAGTGTTGCCACAAAAATAAAATACCACATTATACCGCTTGGGAATCTTATTGTCTATTTTCTTTTTTTTTTCTTTTTTTCTGCCTGACTGTACAAAATGATTGAATAATCACTACTAAGATAGCTTCCTTGCTGAACAGATGTCCCTCACGTGATGTCTGTCAGTGCTGGTAAACTAATAAATAACAAAGTTTAATTGTTGGACTGTTAGACTTTTTCAATTCAAATTTTGGCCAGCTTTTTCGACGAAATACCCGTGTGTGCGACGCACGCAACATTTTCAATTAAAGCGCATTTTATTTTATTTTTTATTTTTTCTGAGCGAAATTCTCGTCACCCCGAGACTAATTGGGAGCGATTAAGAAATTGTTTCTTCGGACGTTAGGGGAAAAAAATAATAAAAGATCTTTTTCGAGGATTTATGCGAAAATTGTTTCTTTCCTCGTCATAATCCGTCGTTAACAAGTTGTTAACGAGACATTATGTAAGAGCATGAAAAGAAAATCTTTCTTAGTGACGACATTCAAAAGTAGAATGGGTTCTCCCATCCCCCGTTCCCATTTAAATCGATTTTGAGTAAAAAAATATGGTAAAATTTCGAATCTCATGGGGAAAAAATGAAAATTTGATGGATTGTTTTCTACACACCAAAGCTTAGATTAAAACAAAAATACATACAAATTTGAAGATCGGAAACAGAGCAATAAAATAAATATAATGTGTTATCAATGTTTAACTTTAGAAGTTGTGTGGTAGTGTAAAGGGGGGGGGGGGCAGGGTTCTCAAATAAAAAATAGAAACAAAACTTGTTGCGATAAAATTGACGTTCGAAAAGTAAAATAAACTATAAATTTGCTCCAAGGATAGTGAATCGCTATATATATGTGTGTGTGTGTGTGTGTGTGTGTGTGTGTGTGTGTGCGTGTATTTGAATTATTTTTAAATTTGTAAAAACAGTTTACTTATTTTATTAACTGTCAATGTCACGGATATATGCCATGTGTATTTGTAAAGGATAACGATGTTTTTGATAGTTAAAATGTCACAGGTGCGGTATGTTTTTCTGCTATATTTCTCTTTTTGTTTAACAATTCGTTATTAAATACATTTTTGTATTTAATGATGCTCCCTATTCATTGATTTTTCACATACCATGTTCAGTTATTCAATATTTGTCCATTTTTATTCAATTTTCTTTAATTTTGACTTTGTAATTGATCGCGAAATTTGAATTTATAAATTTAGCTTATGCCTATTTACTCAAACAGAAATCAATTACATTTTACTTATATTAGTGGAATATTTCCTTTGATAAAGTGTTACACTACATTAGTTTCCAATTGCTTTTTGTAATAATTTTCACCTTTTGCACATTGGATTTTTACTCCACATATCTTTATATATTTTTTGCCACTTATTTTAATTTTGAGAATCTTACATTTTTGGATTGTGTTTACTTAATAGCAACTCCAATCTATAATTTTTCCCCCTTTCTCTCTCTTTCTTTTTTAAATATTATTCAGGTATGAGTAAATTTGGCCAATTACCATTGAAGAACATGCTATGGTAAAATTATGATTGCACATGTTAATTATTAGATATGTGGTATTCTGTTTACACAATATCATTATTTATCTCTTTGTAGATTAATGTAAAATGATATTAGAACTTGATATGTATTTTGAAATTCATAGATATTATAATTATATATATATATATATATATATGTGTGTGTGTGTGTGTGTGTGTGTATTGTATTATAATTATCGGTTTATCTATTGTCGATTATTTAAGTGGTTTGATGGTTATTATTAACAACAGTTTTATTATATATATATATATATATATACGCGATATGCAGACTATTTCAAAACGTAGACGAGCGTACTAGTGTGTACTTTAACACCCAACTCAAAATTCGTGATGATTTGTCCACTTTTACGAAAGTTAAAATACTAGTAACCCTTAACTACTACTACAGAATTTGCAGCATAACTACTGTGAGCGGTCTCTGTGAGCGCTGGAACAAAAGATGAATAAGAGACTAGATTAACTAATAGGATACTGTTTCTGTACTAAACTTTATATGCAGGACAATTATAATTAAAATTCAACTATTCAGTAGTCCCTAGTGATAGTAAACCAGGGCTCCAAACGAAATGCAATATCGGCAGTATTTATGTAATTAAACTGAAAATTGTAAGCTAAACTATGAAAATTGAAAAAAGCAGCGGTTTGTGAGACTGCTAAAACAGCAGTTGGGGGTCACCGTCAACAAAAAGCAAGGAAACATGTCTGACAGACAAACAAGCTATGTAAGTGCCTCAAGGGGGAGCAACTCTTGTATTTTACTTAGTATACGATGCTGTTTCAATGATGTTTGTGATTCCGATTGGAATAATAACATTCGCATTCCTGATTATTCTCCGAACAAGTAATTTAAAAAGAAAATTTAAAGTCAATTCCAACTTAGGTCAACAAAGAAAAATTTTATTTTAGTTGCTTTTTATTAAATAATTACAATTAATATAAATATGTATATACGTATGACAGAATCACAATATTAAGTGGCAAAATAGAAAACGAATTTCCTTGCAATTTTCCATTTTAATAAATAATATAAGAATGGCCCCGGATAATACGTAAGTACAAAAAATAATATGAAACAGTATAGAAAATAACATTAAAACATAATCACCAGTCAACAGTTACCGTGACAACAGTTTCGTGTAGTAGCGGCTCTTTCGAAGAGTGGAACCAAATGGAGTGCTTCTGCTCATTTATCTTCGAGTTTTGAATGCTAGTAGTTTGGTTATTTAATTTAATTAATTAATTAATATTTGAAAAAACTGTATTAACATCAACTGTCAAGTTTAAAAAAATGTATTTGAACTTGAGTGGATGAATAAAAAGTATTTTATTAACGATTGAAAATTTGATAAAAAAATAATTTGAGCATTTGAATTTGAATTTTGCTTTTAACCATAAATATATAAAATAAACCCGTGCAGCATTAATGTCCCACGTTATCTTTATTGACATTTTTTTTATAATCATCGTTGCGGTATTTTATTTTTGTGACATCACTCATTTGAGGAAAATCTTTCATTTCATTTATGAAAACAATGGGAGAATTTTTTTTCTCCCATAAAAAACTAAAATTAATTAATGAATTAATATTTGAAAAAACTGTATTAACATCAAGTGTCATCCACTACAAGTTTAAAAAAAATGTATTTGAACTTGAGTGGATGAATAGAAAATATTTTATTGACGATTGAAAATTTGAACAAGATATATAAATATATAGAGAGTGTGAGTTAATAGTAGGAATTGAAAAAAAAGCGCATATTCCGAGTTTCATAACAAATTCTTAGTTTCATAGAAAAAAAAAAACTCTTATTTCTCGATACAGGAAACGTCTTTCTCAAGCATATATAATCCTGTTACAGTATCCTTTGCAGCCAATTTTGAATTTTATCCAAACATTCGCAATGCCGACTTAATTTAAAAAAATAATAATAATAACAGATAACCAGAAGGACCCGTGCGAAGCTTTCGCACTGCAGTCTTTCAGATTATTTCCTGGTACACTTTAGCACTAATTTTTAATTAACTGATGTTTTAAAAAAATCAAAGAACGCGTTTTAACGAAATGTGGGTGTAATCTCAGAAACTTGTTCAAATACTTTTCGAATAATACCTCATTCATCGTTGTATGTTTTCTCTAGGTTGCCAAGACACCTATACTGAAAAAAACACCGAATTATAAAAAAAAAAAATTAAACATTGAAAGAGAAATTTAGGGAATTCATATGAAAGCATTTCCTCAGATTTTACAAAACTGTTCCAGAAATGTCTTAAATACATAAATCAATATTTCGTACACCACTTTTTTTCAAGCGTATGGGAACTTAAACATAGGATGTTCAAACTTTGTGGTCGATCAGCAAATATAAACTTACAATTTTTGAGAATCCTAATGAACTGTATATCTAAATGGAAGATAATCCTTAAATTACGTAATCTACTGGTGCTCCGATACAGTACGCATATACACAGCCATGATTAAACAAAGAAAACAAATAAACAATAGGTGACGCACGCGTAAAAATTAAATATAAATCCAATTAAAAGCTCGATATTTTTCATCAATCGTATTTTAATTGCATTATAGGATGACGTCAACTGATAATGCAGTATTTTATTTTTGTGGCAACACTGATTTGAGAAAAACCTTTCATTTCATTCATGAAAAGAGCGCCGATTTAATTTTTAATTAACAGCATTTTTTAATCAAAAAACATGTTTTAAAGAAATGTAAGTGTACTATGTCAGCAGCCTGTTCAAAATTCTTTAATATGGCATCTCATTCATGCGTTTTGTATTTTCTTAGATAAATGAATGTTGACAACATAAATAATATATACGATTATTCACGAGACAAACAATGGTTCTAAAATTCCTGCAACAAAATAAACAAGTTTAAAACCACGTCGTTTGATATTTAAAGTCGTTCATCGCACTGATATTTCTTGTTCGTTTCTCTTTTCTGATATAGAGAGCACTTTTTTTAAAATTAGGGGTCAAAAAAGCACCCGAGATAATGTGTGTTGTATGATAGAGTGTTTGATGAGTCATCGAAGGTTTCGTTTTCAATAAAGAGCAAATATTTGAAAATCAAATCCTTGTTTGATTTACGCCAGAAGGGAGATAAATTATGAATGCTGATTGGAGGAAGAAACTCTAAAATGTAACAGAACTTTTGTTTTTTCACGCTTTAGCAAACGCTCCTAATTGTTTCCTATATTTTCCTCTTTAAGCGCATTGCGACGTTGCTGCGAAGTGTTTACGAACCTCTGTTTGCCTTACCGTCCCACAGTGACGGTCACGAAATATTGATCAAAAATTGATTTTTTTTTCTTCTGTACTAATTCTTCTTCGAGAAAAAGGTAATAGGTAGTTATAGAATGGAGAATTACGTTACTGAGTAACAAATGGGAGTCTTACAGTTTATGAAAATACAGTTTACGGGTACCTTTTATAGTGTAATTTTGTGAACTTCAGTGCAAAATGCAGTCAATTTCGAGTAGACTAGACAGTCGTAATAATATCGACAGTATTTATTTCATGGGCGACAGGTGTTTGACAATACAGGATAATTATAAGAGTAAGAATGAATATTTATTTTCTAGGTAAATCAATAATAAACTATTAAGAAGTACACTATAACCCTTTTTTAACCTTATTTTTTCACATAAAAAAGCAAAACTTACAGAATTCGCATTTTTTGCGAGCGTTTAAGTATTTTCCACTATCCCGAGTACGTCTAGTAATCTAGCATTAAGGCTGCTCGTCAGTGAACTTCCCGATTCCTCTCGCTATTGTTAATCCTATGGGCGTCAGATGCATTCTCATATTTAAA
This sequence comes from Maratus michaelseni, assembly GCA_963931845.1. Lineage (NCBI taxonomy): Eukaryota > Metazoa > Arthropoda > Arachnida > Araneae > Salticidae > Maratus > Maratus michaelseni. Next base: position 58,156,293 of record OZ007596.1, read on the forward strand.
ATATCTTCTCAGGAAATTAATATTTTTAACTTCTGTTTTCTGTGTACACTTCTTTAAGACTCTCTCTTTTTTTCTTAGTTGTCAATTTTTTTCTAAAATACATACTTAATTTTATATGAAATGTTAAAATCTTATTCAGTTTCGCTAAGATTTTAACACATAAAATTAAATTAAGCACATACTTTAGAAATATTTTGATAACTAAGAAAAAAAAGAGACATTCTTTAAGAAGTATACACAGAAAATAGAAGTTAAAAATATTAATTTCCTGGGGAGATATTTTAAATATAGGAATGCATCCTACTCCCATATAGGGTTTAGCATTAGCAAGGGGAATCTGGAAGTTCACTAACCAGCAGTCTTAAGGGGAAGAATTAAAAAATAAAACAGCATTTTCCCTCCCTCAAAGTAGCAAAAAGCAGCAAATAAAATTAATCACGTAAAAGTAAGATTTTTCTCTCGTTTATTTATTCAACTGGATTCCGTTAGATCTCAATTTTTCCCCATAAAGATATGTGAGCTCAGACACGTATGCTCATTCTTTGGTGACTTCTTTCAAAATTGCGTTTGATCAAAATCGACCGATACAATCTTAAACATAATTTATTAACCTTTCAGAAAAACAACTATTCACTAAACATTTCCAGTTTAACTAAAGATACTAGTGACACTTTGTTTCGTTTGGATCTTTCGAACTACCACTAGAATCGTTTGAATGGTAATTTTTAATTATAATTGTTCTATACAAAAAGTTTAGTACATTAACAGTATCCTATAAGTTAATCGAGACTTTCATTCATCTTTCAATAAAGCGATCGCATAGACCACTCACAGTAGTGATGCGACAATTTTTGTCACAGCAGTTGAGGGTTAAGGGCCCTCAGACTCAGGGGTGAGAATCCGCTTTTCAGACTATTTTTAAATTTGAATTTCAACCACCCTAAAATTTTGTGTTCCCCCTCCTAGTTGTGTATAAATTAAAAACCTTTACATGTTTTTGAATTTTTTAAGTATATTATGTCCATTTTTTAATATGTATTAATAATAAATAACGCATATACCACCCCCCCCCCTCCAGTTAAAATATTTTGCTTCCCTTCAAAGAAAAAAAGAAAAAAAAAGATATATTTGGACATGAAGGGGACACAAGAAGATTTTTTTGACAGTTTGGTTTGTTCCTACTTTTGTGTATTTAAGCTTTGAACTATTTTCAATGAAATCGCTTTAAAATTAAATGCAAATATTTTTATCAGTATACAAAGAAAAGGGAATATTCTTATGTATTACTTTTAATGCTGTAACTTAACAGGGAAAGGTTATACATTTGACATATTTGAAACTTCTGGAAATCAATCCTCCTCAAAAATTATTGAAAATTTATATATTTTCGAAAAAAAAAAATGAATTGTAACGTAAAACTTTCCTAACAGAAATAGATTTTTAGAATTTTCAAATATGCGAACCCAAAATAGCTCATTCCGCCAAATAGTTTTTAAGTTATGCTTAAAAAAGTACTTGTCTTGCGGCGATCGAACATTAATTTAACATTTAGGAGGTGCAAACATAAAACGCATAATTTCTTAACTACTTTACCGAGTGAGTTTCAGTTTGATACACGAAGAAAATTTACCGAAAAATCTAAATGTGATGTTGAAATTAGGGGTTAGTACTAAAAGTTTTAGAATATGTTACAATTACTACACGTACTCCACCCCCCCCCCCCCCTGAAAAATTTATGTACAGCATTATTATTAGATGTTATTACTAATCGATTGTTACTTGTGACATTCTTATACAGCGATTTGCGGCAGAGTTAGTAGAGGGTATTACTTTTCTCTCCAGGACTGTACACAATATGTATAAAAATACGGATTGCGTTTTTGAAACGAAAAATATCAACAAGTGGGTAAGTGTGATCGAAGATTGCGCTCAAAAGATTTCGTTTAATATTCCTTTCAAAACACTTTATCCTTTCTTTAATAAATCCAAATAAATTTCATTTAGCAACAAAAAAAAAAAAAAGTCATGTTTTTTATAAAGTAAAAATTTACCGGTCTATTTTTTCAAATATCTAAACCATTCCGATAGCGGTCTAGGCCTGCTATTATATTCTCTCACTGTAATATCTGTCATGCGGACTAAATGAGATTTAAAAAAAAAAATTCAAAATTAAACATGTTGTACACCTTTAAAATGTTAAAATATGCGAATATTTCCATACTCGGATTTTTACCACTATTCAATATGTTTCTCAAACTCATATATTTACTATTCTCTATTACTCATATTGATACTCGCTTTGTATTATTCTCAAACATTTGAAAAAATCGTCAAACTTCCAATATGACCTCAGATTTTCTCTTTAATTCTCTAATGACGTGATATTAATCTGCTTTGTGTACATGCACATACTGATACTCCTTGTATTATTGAGAAATCTTAGAAATTTTCCGTTTGATTACCCCTATGACGTCAATCAATTTTATTTTATATTTATCTTTTTTTCAATTGGTGAAACTTTTTATTTCATTTTCATTTTTCACGTGTAAATCGTTCAATAGAAAATTAATTATTGTAGAAAGAATTTTATTGTGGATTTTTAATTTTTGGCAACTGCTATAACGAATCATGTTTAAATTTAATAGGAAAAGGCTGTTAGAATTTTGGTTTTTTCTCTCTATTTGTTATAATAATACGATTTTTTCAAATTTTAATATTTTGAGCTTCATAGCTGGTATTCAGATATATGTACACAAAGTTTCAACTCTGTAAGTTACATAGTTTCTGAGAATGGCTCTGTGACGGACAGACAATGCAGCGGGAGTAATAGGGTTTCGTTCATCTCACGAAACCCTAAAAACTCATTTAGACTTTCGAAAAATGATTTAAATCACCAAAACCAAGGAAGAAAACACTGACAAAAGAGGAGAAAGTATATGTAAATTCGCGTATTTCAATTTTACTTTACATTCAATATCTAACATGAATTACATTTAAAATATGTAAAATATATTAACTGAAAATGTCATAGTAGTTTTTTTGGCAAAATAACTAAAACTTGATTTAAAATCTTTCTTTGCGTTAGAAATTTCGGCTTAACGATAAAGTGCGGTTCCAATATATGTGACAAAAAACTAGTTTTAATATACTATTTTTTTCTTAATCACTTAATACCAATAGTTGATAATTCTTGATATTTACAGGTAATGAAAGACGTAAAGTGAAGATTCAGATTCTATGTACTCTATAATTTAGAATTTTAACGTTATATTAGCAAGAGTATTGTTTTTATAATCTTGGAATTTTAACTTTATATTAGCAAGAGTATTGTTTTTATAATCTTGGAATTTTAACTAAAATGATCATAATAATATATATACAGATATATATATATATTAATATAAGAACAGAAACGAAAAGAAATTGCAATATATAAAATGTTGGCTGATAATGATAATGCTTCCTGTTTATCAATCGATCTCTACACTAAATATTAAAACACTCAGCTACAATTACTCTCCAAATGTTACGACCTCTCTTTACATTAGCAGATAATTTTCAGTATGAAAAATAACCCTAGTTACAGCGTGAAAGGGTAGCTCCAAGCAAGCGAGAGGCAATAGCATATATTTCATATCGTATGGTAGTACGTGTGATATCAGCTTTAGTTATACGCAGTTTAGTATAGTTTTAAAGTTTAGTACATACTTTAGTTATCCAACCTAAAGTCCCATTCTTCCCGCACTTCTGTTAACAAGTCCGAAGTAAAGGAAGCAATAGCCTATTCAATTCTGTGGCGCATGGCGTATTCAATCGCATGACGTTATGTCGCGGCTAACGAGAAAGACAGGCTACCGCGGTGCATTCCACTTATCTTTTTTTACAGACCACTAGAGTGACGTGATGCTCTTTTCGTACACCTGCATTGGTGAATTCGAGCATCACGTGACTCCCGCGGTCTGTAAAAAAAAGATACGCGTTAAGCACCGCAGTAGCCTTTCTTTTTCGTTAGCCTCGGTGTTATAATGACATAATGACATGACATTTATAACTGGTACATTCTTTTATGGACACACTGTGTATATTTATAAATATACTTTGTTCAGTTTTCTTTCCTTTTTCTTTCTTTATCGAAATTGGTCACGTGGACTATTTTTCCGTATAAAAAGTTCGAAATAGATTATCGTCCAATTTCGGAATTTTTGAGGTACCTTTTTAAAATATATTTTCTTCATCCTCGGAAAATATGGGCATTCGAAATTTTCGGATTTCGTTTTTTACCGATTTCTTCACGTTCATTTCCCACTTTTTTATTTTATCTTTGGAGGGGAAATAAAGCATTCGGAAAGAAAAAGGTAATTTCGTCAATTGGAGGAATCACGAGACCGTTAGAAGGCAGATAAAAAGCCGCAGAAAATATCGCATCCCGGTTCCCATTCCGCTCCAGATATATAAAGGGCCTTTTTTTTTTTTTTTTTTCTGTAATGCAAAAGCCTTTTTTTTCCCTCTCGTAATTTGTAATGCGCGATCTTAAATGATCAACCATTCGCCGACAATTTATGTGGAAAACAGTGGGAGGGGGGGGGGATATTTAAATTATTGCAGTTTGTCTCTTAAATGTATACAATAAAATATTTTATAATACGAAAATGAAATTACGAGCCTATTCGGATAAAACGTATATGTTAACCAATTTAACTTAACTTGATATTCATTTTATCTACCCTATATATATAAAATCCTAATGAAACGAATTTGTGAAACGATTTTATGAAACGAATTTATGAAACGATTTTATGAAACGACTGATTAAACGACTGATTATGTTTCAGGGCTATTTTTAATAAAATATTAAACGCTTGATGGTGAAATTAATACCAATTGTCCATAAAAATCCGCGGATGTCAAAACTGGTAATAGAATTTTGAAATTGGAATTAGTTTTCGAGATATTAATTTTTTTCTAATTTTAATGTCATTTCTATAATGATGGCAACTAATTACTCAGTTTTTTTGTGACAAAAGGGGGAAAAAATCGAAAAGGATCCCGATAGGGTTTATTGATTTCTTTTTATTCGTCATTTTCAAATTGAAATTTAATTTATCTTTTATTTCAATCGATAATGAAGACAAGATTGTGATTAAATTATGTTTTTCAGGAAATTTTTTTTAAAAAATCTCATTTCTATCGTCAGGATTCAATCGTCTGTCAGCATCTATATATTTAAAACGCTAAGCGATTTCTTTCGACAATCCGTGAGAACAAACTACTGCATCAAATTACACCATTCTTTTTTTTTTTTTTAATGAAATATATTTAGACACAGATTTGTTATCGTGCATTCGTTTGTTTAATTTAATTAATTAGCCGTAATTTTCAATTAAACTTTTACTTCTGCTTATGACGTCATGAAGTCGGCAACTCCCACTTTTGCGAAGCATAGAGTTTATTCTCTGAACTCTATGGTTTGCCAATCTTTTGACATTAGCTAATATCAACTAGGTAATATTTTAACACTGTAACATAAAATCTTAAAACAAACTTACTTAAAATTAACTAGAATGTAATCATAATAAATATCAATATGAATAACAAATCTCACGTAAAATGTTGCAATTTAAATTATTCCAATTGAAACAAGATTTGGAGAGTTATCCTTGACGCCCAGCTAACATAAAAGTACTTATTTTATTTTATTTATTTACACACATATTCAATTTTATTATAAAAAACCAGGTTGGCATACAAAGCAAAAATCGCCATTTATGTGCCTAAAATTAACCCCGGTGCGTCTGCGATTTAATCAAAATTGTTTTGGTTGCACCGCATACTGCAAAATTAATTAAATCCATGATTATTGTTTCTTTCTCAGATTAAAAATAAGAAAATTGGTACTTCTCTATTATCCCGACCACTTTTCGACCACTTTTCATAACAAAAAACTATTGCCAAACTGTAACGCCAAATAAACGGGAGAACGTTGCCATTGGAATATCAAAATAAATAAATAAATTAAATATAAGAATTTAAGGACACAATTGTTATTTTAATTAATGAAATAACTAATAAATCAGTAAAACATAATGAAAAATAGACGCAAATGTTGAATTAAAAACCACTTGATGACGTAACAAACACGTATAATGCTTCTGACATCAAGTAAATCGGACTGCATTTTTGGCGTTTAATTTTACAGTTTGGCGATAGTTTTTTGTTATGAAAAGTGGTCGACCGGATAATAGAGAAGTACCAGAAAATTTAATGCTTAACGAAATTCAATTATTTGATCGATCGCAAATTTTGGTACTTTTCTGTTATACCGACACCATGCCATACATGTAAATGTATGCTTGGCGACAATGGTGTCCGTATAACGGAAAAGTACCCAAATTTTTCTTAGTTCGGGCTATACCAAAAACAAACATTTTACAGGTAACAAAAAAATCGCCAAAAAGGTCTGCTTCATCAGCAGTTATAACAGCAAAGTTGGATAAAATCTAATAACCGGAATTTTACAGCGTTTATGCGAAACACCACAGAGAACGCGCGCTATTTTTATATAAGTAGGGTATATTTAAAATAATAAGAGATCTAACAACCTTCAATAATATAATGCATGAAAAAGTAAACAAATAAGTGATTCAGCAAATCTTTAAAATATGTATTTCTTAATATAACTATAAAATGCAGAAAAATATTCTGGTACCATCAAAAATATACATTATCCCGTCGTCCCATTAAGAAAAAAAAAAACTATATCCAAATTACGTACTTTTCGGTTAGCCGGCACCAGTAAAATATATAAATATAATATATGTATATATACACATTATATATATATGTGTATATATATATATATATATATATATATATATATATATATATATATATATATATATATATATATATATATATATATTTCACTGGCGCCCGGCTAACCGAAAAGTACCCCAAATAATTCGCCACACTGTAGCGCCCAATAAACAAACGGAAGAATGTTGCCATTAAATCTCAAAAATATAAAAGATAATAAAAAAATAATTAGGAAAACCCCCATTTACTGAAGTATCATTTATCAGTAACTTTACTAAACAATAAAATTTACAATATATAAATGAAAACAGAATCAAAAATAATCTTGGATATTTATTTATTTACATTATTTCTCTTAATTATGGAAAAGGAATAATCATCCTGATTATGTAAAGGAACTGAAGAAATCATACAAATAAATTACACTTGAAAACATTAAAAATTTCCCTTATCTGCAGATTGATTTAGTATTGTAAAAAAAATTCATCTTTACATAAAAATTGATTAGCTTAAAACAATGGATGCGTTTCAGAAGATATGGATTTGAAACGAACAATGATTGAAGAAGACATTTTAAAAAATTTTATCAAAACATTTTAAAACTTTTTTTTAAACGTCGAATTTCGACGGCGCGTTTGGGGAAATGCAATGCACATGCGCATACACTGTAAAAAATTTTCAGAAACGTTTCTGAAAGTAACGGAGACCTGTGCTGCACGATACTAACAGAAAGGTTTCTGATTCGATCAGAAAAATGTTTCGGCTAAAACACGGAACCTTTCCGATTCGTAATGAAACCTTCCTGAATATATCTGAAACCTTTCTGAATATATCGGAAATCTTTCATTACGGATCGAAAAAGTTTCTGAATATATAGGAAATCTTTCAAAATATATTGGAAAAGTTTCTGAATATATCGGAAACTTTTCTGAATTTATCTAAAACCTTTCTGAATATATCTGAAGTGTTTCTGAATATATTTTTATCTATTTTTATTATATATTATCTGAATTTTAAAAGAATACTTGAAAAGATTAAAATTTCTGTTCTTTTAAATATTCTAATCAAACTTTTTTTTTATAATGATTCTTTTTTCTAGACGAAATTATTCGGTATAATGCGTGACATTTTTCAGTTTGTATCAAAATTTTATCAAATATGTTTTAACCCTAATATTTAAGAATATTCACGCAGTGAATATTGGAGAATGGAGATATTTACCTTGTTTTTTAACAACATATCATGAAAAAAATATGGGATTCATACGGCTTCACAAATCAAGTATTTATTTTTAAAAATTAAAAAAAAAATAGCATATATACTTAGAAAGAAAACTTTGTCTATTTCATGTTAATGAAAAGTTTTGAAACTAAAGCTATACTAATATATTTTCGATACATTTCAAATAATCTAACTCCCAGCAACATAAAATGATTAAAACTTAGGTATGAGCTTTCCAAAAGCAATGCAGCTTCAGAGATCTGTTTATCTGTTAATTTTTTCGGTCCTTAAAAGGTAATTTTTCATATTAAAACAAGACATTTCACAAAAATTCTCATCTTAAAACTGAGTCCTTCACAAAATTTTTCGTTTCAAAACAGTATCCTTCACAAAATTCTTTGTCTTAAAAACAAGACTTTACCACCTCAAAAACTGAACTTTTCACAAATTTAATGATTTAAAAATAAAATCTGACCTATCACAAAACAATTGAACTTATCAAAGTGCATTAGCTTTTTTATGTGTAAAGGATAGATACAAAGGAACTTGATATAACGATAATTTCAAATTCACAAAATTATGACCGGAATTTTTAAAAATATTAAAAAATACTACAGTTTCACAATAACAGGACCCTGTGAGAAAAATCTGGACATAACCCTGAGATTAATAAAAACACCTAGGAATTTTCTTTTCAGAATTAGAATAAAATAAATAAATATAGTTTGTTTACTTTAAAACGATAGTTTTAAAGTCAGACAAGTCAATTTTCAATATATAGTATTGTAAAAGTTAGAGTTCTGAAACATCGTTAAAAATATATATATAAACAAACACACAGTACCGCCAGTAGATATTATTCTTTAAGAGATAAAATTGCTACTAAATGGTATTATAAATCATATTTATTGAAGCAACATTAAAAAAAAACTTAAAATGAGAGACAAAGGATTTGTATTTTTAAATTTTAGAGTATATTTTAATAATTATCCTTCCAACTCAAAGTATCTAAATGCTCATGTAAATAGTCCTAAATGTTAGGGTTAAGACATTTGTTAAAAATATTGATATAAACTGAAAAATATCACGCCATGTATGAGATAATGAATATAAAACAGAATCATTATAAAAAATATTATTAGAGTATTTAAAATAGCAGAAATTCTTACCTTTTCAAATATTCCTTTTTTAAAATTCTCTTTTTGGACCGCTCGAATAACTAACATAATATTTTCCACAGCCCCACCAACGTGCTGCTTTAGCTTTGCCGTTAACAGGGTAAACTGCTTGAAATAGCTGAGAAGAGAAATATTTGGAATGCGCACAAACTGGTTTGCTATAGAAGAGGGTCGGTTTCAATCATCTAAACCTAAACATTCGGAAAGGTTTCTGATTGTTTCAGAAAGTGAAAATAGCTCTCAGATATCCGATGGTATCTGAATAAATTACACTATAAATTACACTTGAAAACATTAAAAATTCCTGTTAGAATACTAAACGTTCCAAATATTTTTTACAGTGTAGGAGCTCATTCGGTTGCATTATCACAGGGGTGGGGGAGGGAGAGATGTGTGCTTTATTTACTATGTTCTTTTATTGACTGAATATGAGATAAAGGTAGGGATTTGTATGATAGTTCATAGGTCCAATAAATTTTCTTTCTTGCCTTGGGGAATATGACGGTAATGTCAAACTGATTTGCATTTTGTTTAGGGATTGTTTTTTTGGAGTTTGCATCGGAAATAGTACTGTAATTCACTGGAGGAAAAACTTTTAAAATAAAATATTTGTAAGACTGTTTCACAAGCACCCCTTCTTATGTAATAAAGAAGCTTATTTTGCTAATATTGTTATTATAATTTTTTTCCGTCAAGTTTTGATGGGTTCCATCTAGTTTTCAATATAAAAATATAAATTATTTTTTCGTCGACCGATATTAGTTTTGAGCCAAAATGCTGTAACCTCCATGTATATGACAAGCTCATTGTTATTCTTATTGAAATTTAATTGAAATTGTTGTTATGGCAAAAGAAATTAATAATATATGTAATTGTAAAAATATGTATATATGTATTATGTAGTAATGTATATGTATTAATTTAAATTGTTGCAAAAGAAATTAATAATATATGTAATTGTAAATATATGTAAGTGTAAAAAGTTGTTGTTTGGATAAACTTACAAAAAATGCTTTTCTTATTTTTTTAATATGTAAATTATAATATATACTTTAGTTAAAAAGACTATCATTATTTTGTGATGTGAAAAGAAGTAAAATGAATTAATTGTGAATAAATTGTGAAGTAAAATGAATTACTTTCGCATCTACAGTGGGGTACCTTATGATAAATATGATTTTTATAATTGCTTAAATTGCTCTAGGCATCCAATTGTGATAACTCTGCCACTAGCTACTTTGAATTATTGTAGAAAACAAATGTCCATTGGTGAGATAGAGGCGAAAAAACAATCCAGCCTCTTTTCGGATCTATAACGATGCGACCAAAAGACGACAGAAATTTTATTTTCGATTGTAGGAGTAATAAGCGATTTTTTTTCTCCCTTCGAAAGAAAATAGATGCAAGTAAGGCAACTCCGCATCAGTGCAAGATTAAGCTGAAAAATTTTGCCTTACCTGTTTCTGAGATAAGATTCCGCAAATGTAGGATATAATTTTTGAGAAAAATTATTGATCACGAAACGAAAAGAGTGCATGAAAGTAAAAAAAGCCTTAGACACTCTGAAATTCCAACAAGTTGGAAATTGTACGTCAAACGCGACAAACGAGGTGCGTTCGTACTATAGCTAGTTATATAAATATTCCGATCTTTATGATTTTTAACTCTGTGAAATGAATTATATCGTCTGCAGATTAATTTCTGTAATAAAATAAGTATCTCGATCGCTTGACGATTCAACCTCGGAAGCTCCTATAACAAGAAAGAACAGATTTTTTTAAATTCAAATTTCTTAATAAATATTTTTATTAATATCTCCAAAAGTTTCGATTCGATTTTCATAAAATTTGAAATGTCTCGACAAAATTCTGCAAAGATAATATATCTTAAATTTCAAACCATTTGGTTGGGTAGTTTTTGCGCTGTTATATGCGGACAGACGGACGGATCAGACGACGACTACAGGTGCTACGTATTTATATAATTCGAACGCACCTAAAAAGAAGACCCTTCCACATCGGAAAACCAAATTGTGTTTTTAACACGGAAGTAGAAGATTGAGTCCTTTTGATTCCTTGTCGAGTAAAATTAAAGGAAAAAATCGATCAAGTGCGAGTACAACTCGCCCTCAAAAGGTTCCGTACATTAAATTTATTAATTACTATTTATTAATTGACAATCTCCTACTACTCCTACTTATTTCATAATTTTAGTTTCAGTAGATTCGGAAATAGGAAGTGGGGGGGGGGGGATATTTTTCAAGTACACTTTCGACGATATCTCTGAAAACATAATACCAAAATTAAAACAAACATATTTTTGAGTTCGGAGTTACGAGATCTTTCGAACGATACCGTACACGATATATAAAAAGAAGTAATTTTTTAAGTAACTTAATTAATATCTCGGCTAATTACAGAGAATTTCTTTCGAAAATCGTTATCAACTATCCTTGGATGATTTTGCGTCGATAGATATCTCGAGTGCCCGTCAACTCTCTCGCTGAACGCCCGTAACGTAAAGTTTGTGTGTAACGGAAAAATGACTTTCTCTAAAGACTTAGGAAAATCGCTATAGTTTTCCTACAAGGTTTAAACAAACTCCTACTAATTTTTTCATAATTTTAGTTTAAGTAGATTTGTAAATATAAGGGTGGGGGGACATATTTTTGCAGTATACAGGGTGTTTCATTACCAGACCGATAAACTTGCAGGAGGTGTAGAGGGCACAGAGACGACTCGGAATCACATACCAATGCAGGGTTGAAAATGCCGTAGTTGCACTATGGTTCAAAGAAGCAGAGAAAAAGAACAGAAACAGCAACACATTAATTGGACAAGAAACATTTTACAATTTAATATAATATAACAAAGTATGCATTTTAGGCTACACGTGACATACCACTGCTTCGATCGATCGATGGTGTCTTTTTCTTATAAACATTTAAATTTAGCTTTTTATCATAGATATAAAATAAGGTAGTGCAGAGACATCACACTTTATCTTTTTTGTACTATATATTTTTTTTATCATTGTTGATGACGATATAATGCGGTATTTTATTTTTGTGGCAACATTGATTTGAGAAAAATCTTCCATTTCATTTATGAAAACAATGCTGATATAATTTTTAATTAACTGCAAATTTTAATCAAAAAGAAAGTTTTAACGAAATGTTAGTGTACTATGTCAGAAGACGGTTCAAAAACTTTTCGAATGATGCCTCATTCATTGTTCTTCGTTTTGTAAATGTACAGAAAAAGGGATGTTGACAACACAAATAATATACACTCACAGCCAAAAGTTAAGCATACAGAGGAAAATGTTAATTTACGGAAGCCAATCTGAATTGAAGACGCTGCAATTCGCAGCGGAGTTCGATGGAAGTATGCAAATATGTTATGTAACAGCCAATCACGGTTTCGTGTCGAGAAATATGCAAAAAAGGCAGTGGTATAAGAAACCAGCATTGAGAAGGATTACAGGTGTTGCATGTACAGGGTGACAATTATTGAACTATATGAAATTAAACCGTCATAACTTCTGAACGGTTTGAGTGATGAAGTTCAAACTTCGTGGTTGGACACAGGGCATGATGGAAATTAGTATGCGCATGCGAACGCAACTTGTTATCGGCCATTTGCAAGTGAAAATGTCACGGTACAGCGTGCCTGAGCGTATATCGCTTGTGCAGGCCTACTATGCGAGCAATAACAGCCCGATTGCGGCTCAAAGGCAGTTTGCGACTAAGTACAAGCTAAAACAACCGATCCAAGTGTGCTAACAATCAAGAATTTGAATCGCAAGTTTGAGAGAACTGGTAGTATTTGTGATGACAGTGTTGGCAATGTCGGTTCAACCCCATCGAACCAAGAAAGTGTTTGATGTCCAGGAGGACCACTGTGGGGACCGCATTATGGCTCTGGGGTACCCAAAGACCACTGGAATGAGACTCGCTTGGCCGCCATATTCTCCGGATCTGAACACATGCGATTAATTTTTGTTGCGCTATATTATAGACAATGTGTACAGAAATAACCCCAAAACCATTGCTGAGCTAAAAACCATCATTCAGGAGGTCATCGACAGCATCGATGTTCCGACACTTCAGCGGGTCATGCAGAATTTTGCTATTCATATGCGCCACATCATAACCAATGACGACAGCCGTATCGAACATGTCATAACCTAAATCCGAATATCTGTAGTGACGTTTACATGTTGAATAAAGTTTGTGCACTCAGTTGTTTTAAAATAATTTACGTTTTATTTCATATAGTTCAATAATTGTCACCCTGTAAGTGTTGGTAAAAAGTGTTTAGAACTTTCGTACAGTGTTTCGTACAGAACTTTCGTTGTGTTTTCAAGACAGACGTGTTTCCATGGCTTCCAGAAGACGAATGGAATATTCTGAGCGTTGGCGGGCCGTCGAATGCATTGAATCGGGACAATCAATCACAGATGCTTCGTTTCTTCATCGTTCATCATTCCGTTATTTTAAGATTAAGGAAACAATTCCTTATCATTCAGACAGTTGTCCGAAAACCTGTGACCGGTCATCCAAGGTTGACGACCCCCGCGGATGATCGATATTTTGCTTTTGTAGCCAAGCGGAATCGAAGAGCGACCTCCACACTGTCACTCTATGGGTGCAGCATCCATTGGTAAGACGATATCTGCCAGTACTGTGCACTGAAGGCTATACATGAATGGACTGTGCGCCCCGGTACCTCGAGTTTGTGTTCCTTTATTCATCCAAACCAGGGGGGCACGATTAAATGGTGTCGGCAATATATCAGTTGGACTGTGTCTGATTGGGGCAACATTATGTTCACAGATGAGTCGATATTTGCCCTGCAACAAAATGACAAGCGTGTAAGAGTCTGGAGATAAGTATAGGCACACGCAATCCGCTCAAGAACATTCCGAGTGGAAGCATCATGGTGTGGGTAGGGATTTCATTGGGATATCGCACCGACCTGCGCAACTTTAGACAGAGTTCTATGATAGCTATCTGGTATCCGCATGAAGTCCTAGACCCCACTGCGAGATTGTACGCTGCAACATTTGGTATTGGTTTCATTTTAATGAATGATAATGCGCGTCCCCATAGGGCTGTCCTCGTCGAAGACTACCTGGAAAATGAGGGAATTGTGTGTATGGAGTGGCCGGCGTACTCCCCGACCTTAATCCCATTGAAAATCTTTGGATGCCCTCGGCCGTGCTGTGTGTACACGTTACCCACCTCCAGTCGCTCTCATAGAGTTGCAAACTGCTCTACAGGAATGACGGTTACTTGACTCTATATTGATTTATCGCCTCATGAAAAGCATGGTCACACGCTGCAAACTTTGTATGCAGATGAGGTGTGCACACATACCCAATTAATCTCGTTTTTTTTTTTTTGTATTTTTTGGCTTTAAACGTTTCTGTTAATGACTCTAATATGACTTCATCTTATAGCTCATGAAAATTCAATATTGTTTTCATCTTTGTAATTATTTGTTTTGTTTCATGCATAAGCATATTTACTACTTTCCCGCCGCATTTCGTGTGAATCTAAGCAGTACTTGTTAAATTTTCTGCATTTTATCGCTGCATGCTTAACTTTTGGCAGTGAGTTTATATGATAGTCCAATATCTTCGGTCAGTAAATCCTACTGAGTTAACGAAGAAAGAACTGAAACCCCTATTTTATAGACATATGGAAAGACGCAAGAAGAATGAATGACCAAAAGGGGATGCAGAATAGTGGGGCGTGAAATAATTACACATAACATGAAATGAAATTACGAAGTCTCAATATATGGATACTGAGACAAGACCGCGCTATCAGGTGTGGTAAAAAAATGAAAGTATAAAAAAAGTAAGGAAGAGGGAGAGGCCAACAATACAATTATCCGGAGAATTGAAAGGCCGCTAAAATTTTACAGGGGCGGTGGAAAATGAATTGAATGGGGGTTTCAGAAAAGGGATAAAAATTCGGGTAGCAGATGGAGAAAAAAAAACAAGACGTGTGGTAAAAAGGTAGTTCTTTAGTCGGTCTTCTTAGTTTGGATTTGGCTAATCTTGTCTTGTCTTGGAGAGAAAGTTGGTGATTTCGATTTATTAACCCTTAACTAGAGTTCTGGTGCCGTTTTGTTCCTCGTATTTTTCTACTTGTGTAATTCCTTCATCAATCAGTAAGATTCAGATAAAAATTAATAAAGAATGTAATTGATATACTTATTGCTTTATTCACAAAAATAATTGTAAGACTTGTAAGTCCTCCAGCCACTAGCGACATCTATATTCATAAATTTTGATTGCACTACAGTAGCCATGAAATATTCTTGCAATTCTGTTATGTGTTCATGTGATGTTATGTTCTTTGTTTTGTAATGTTAATTAAATGTGTAAAAAGTTAAATTTATGCGTCTACCTCATTTTATCATTTGTGCATATGTGCATACATCATTTGTGCATATCATTTGTGTTTCATTAATTAATATTCAATATATTAAAGCTCTAAAAATGATCGCCAGAAAAGAATTAATTTCTGTGTATCGTCTGGAACAATTAATTTTCAAACCATCACGATAGTATGAGATAAAATAGACTGTAATGCTTTCACTTTACGTAATAAAGGTGAGCTAAATCTAATTTTAAGGGCATTTCAAGCTATTTTAAGGCAATTATTGCAATTAGAAAGTGTGTTACATTATGACATTTGTTTTCAGGTTTTACCGCAAGTGTGCGACGCTCAAAGCTTAAAATGGATACAAAATACCTATAAATGAAATTTAAAAACCATCGCAAAATAACAGAACAACGAAAATGTAGATTATAGCCGGCGAAAGATATTTAGAAATTATTCATGTTAGATTATAAAAGAAGATAAAATTAAAACAAGAAAGAAAATTCATACATCACTCATAGATTATGAAGCATTTTCCAATCTCAAAATATTTTACTTCGACTTTACCTTTTGATAAGTTGAAAGAAGAAAACGCATAAGATAGTACAAAATCTAATTTTAGAAATTGCCGCCCATAATCGGTGAGGTATTTGAATTTATTTGAGCAGCCCTGTGTATAATAATACAGTCATCTCTCACTTATGCGCCTCTCAGTTATACGCGTCTCTCAGTTATACGCGAATTTCGTAAGGTCCCGCCACGGGGAACAGGAAAATAATGCTATAGATCTCTCATTTATAAGCGGAACTTTGAATTGTCTCTCTCAGTTATACGCGAAAATAACAACGCAATTCACATTTTTTTTTTTTTTATCGATAAATAATTTTCTGCACCTGTCAAGGTCAAAAGACCGTTCCGAAAAGCGGGGTGGAGAGGGTGGAGAGAATTTTACATTCACCCCCTCAGTTCTAATGGTTGCTTCTTTTCTTTCTGTTTTAATTTTATCAAGTCACCTGCGTGTTACATTTCGTCCTTGCCTTTACGGTAGCATCTAGATTCTTTCTTTCTTTCTTTTTTTTTTTTTTTTTTGCAATAAAAATGAGCAAAAGAAAGTTAACAATTTCGTTCAAAATGGAAGTTATGAAAGCAGCAGAAAATGATCCTAGACTGACAAAAGTAAATTTAGCTCGAAAATTCGATTTGCCAGAATCAACACTCAGAGGGATTTTAAAGAACAAGGACTCGATCAAAAAAATTAATAGTGAATATTCTACACAAGCAAAAAAACGATCAAGAATTCAGAATGGAAAATTTGAGATTTTAGAAACGACTTTAATTCAGTGGTTCAGAGAAATGAGAGCTTCTAATTTACCCATTAGCGGTGAGTTATTTAAAGAAAGGCATCTTTAAATAGGCACTTTGTCATCCAAAATGGGAATCGAAAAGTTTTCGGCTTCTTCAGGATGGTTAGAAAAACTTAAAAAAAGACACGGTTTAACAAATCATTGTCTGAGTGGTGAAAGCGCAGCCGTTTCAGATTCAACTGCTAATGATTGGATCGCAGACCTTCCAAATTTAATTCAAAACTTTCATCTTAAGAACATTTTTAACTGTGATGAAACAGGTTTATTTTATCGTATTTTACCAAACAAAACGATGGATTTTAAAGGGAGAAACATGCCATGGTGGCAAACACAGAAAAGAAAGACTTACTGTGCTTTTATGTTGCAATGGGGACGGATCAGAAAACTTACCGCCAATAGTGATTGGTAAATCCAAGAATTCACGGTGTTTAAAAAATGTCAAGAAATTGCCATGTTCTTATGCAAGTAGCACCAAAGCCTGGATGACATCGAAAATTTTTTTAGACTTTTTGAAGGAATTCGATATAAGATGGTTAAAGAAAACGAGAAAGTTTTGCTATTTATGGATCAGTGCCCCGCCCATCCTTCAGATCTCCCATTGCTGACACATACACGAGTTATATTTTCCTCTGCTAACTGTCTAGCAGACTCCAGCCCTTAGATCTCGGTATAATAAGGTCAGTTAAAGCGCAGTATAGGAAAGATTTATTTTCCTATTATTAATTAAGAAAGATTATTTGCGAAGAATGTTTATATCACTAGAGCAGAAAAAGGAATTCAAGAAAATTTCGATTCTGGATGCCATGCATATGTTGGTTTCCTCTTGGAATAACGTAACAGCCATGACAATTTCTAACTGCTTTAGGAAAGCGGATATTTTTCATTCAAATGATGCTGAAGTTATTCCATTACAGGAAAATGGAAACAGCAGCAATGATTTTAACATAGGCGAAGAAGAATGGAATAGAATAAGCCAAGATTCTCTTTCTTTCCAAGATTTCGAAAGTGTTGATGAAAACATAACATCAACGACAATAAGAGATATTGAAACTGTGTTTGATGATGTGACAGCTGAAAGAGAAGGAGATGATGATGATAATGATGAAACTGATACTGTAATTGTGCCATCGTATGCTACTGCCTTAGGAGCCCTGGACGCTTTGAGATGTTACCTACAAAATGCTGATATAGCATCAAATACAATGACGCACTTTAATGCATTAGAAAAGGTCGTTGTACAAACGCGGCCTAAGCAAAAACAAACTACCATTGATGACTTCTTAAAAGAGGACTAATTGGTATTTTTTTTATGTAAGTATATCATCTTCTATGTCAAATGAAATTTTACTTTATTGTATTTTTTTAAACTAAATTTTATAGTGAAAGTGTAAGGATTTTTTTTTAGTACACTATACTAATATTACACCCCTTTTATTTTATAAAATGTAATTAATCATAATTCTTATATTTCAATATGTTTTTCTTTCGAATAATGTGTATAATGTGCATAAAGAATTACTATATACAACGTCCTCTCAGTTATGCGCGGCTCTCAGTTATGCGCGATTTTAAGTCAGTCCCTTCAAACGCGCATAAGGGAGAGGTGACTGTATATAGACTTTGTAATAAATTATAACACCTCAGACTTTCATAAACACACCAAACAGTGTTCTAAAATTTAGTCCAGATATAAAATGCTTAACTTAACTAACATATTATATATGTTTTTTATTCTAAAAATGTATACACTGTATATCTTTGACCTTTATATTTAATATGTTTGATAAATACGTGTTTGACTTCTAGACACCTGCAAGTGTTTCCTTAAAGCCATTCACAATTTTAAACTGTCACATTCTAGAATTAATTTTTCTTCGTAAACACATGAAATTGGCAGGCGCTCCTATTGAGAAACTTTGCAATAGAATATTGTTTTTGTTTTTTTTCGATAAAAAATATTTCAAAGAATGCTATCAAAGTGGGGGTTATTGAAACGAATTTTGAGACGCGAAGAACCCAGAAATGCTGTCATGAAACAGCAATCGCTTATAACTCAAGAAGTAAATCATGTAACCGAAAAAAAACCTGTTTGATTCCAAATCACTTTAATAGTTATGCCTGATACTTTCATGCTTTTACGTTTAAAAATGAGTCCATAAATGTATCAAACTCTTGCGTTGCTTAATCGGCAAAAATCTCTTTATGAAAAAAACTCTTAAAAAATGCATTTTTTTAAAAAAAATACACTGTATATGTTCTTTCTGTAAATATTGGTTTAAGTAAAAATGAACATGGAGTAACAAGAGAACATCGGTTTTGCCAATTCATCATTCGCCTTCGGAATTTAGCAATTAAATTGTCCGAAGAACACATTAATATTGCTGTTGAGAGGTTTAAAAGAAAAAAAAATGTGAAATCTAGGGAGTGCACCAGGACGTGCCGCCATATTTTTAAAAAAAGGATTGTCAGCCAGTAAATGGATGACTCGTTGTTATAAAAAGACGTCGTCTGGATTCTGTTTTCACGATAACCCAGGGAAAACAATTTTATTATCGGCATTTTTTGCTAATGTATTTTAACTTCTTAAAAAGCTTGGTAAGAAAATGGGGACAAAAATTTAAAATTATCAACTTTGTTAATGGTATCAACTTATATTGGTTTGTAGTCATCATATAGCTTTTGTAGTCACCATTATACAGTCCCAGGCCTAGCTCGAAACCCAAATCCGGACCGGCCCGGATCGTGGGCAAGGATGGGGTCGATTTTCTTTCATTAAATTCGTGCCGGTCGGCACGTATGCTTCTCCACACACAGGACACACAGGTCCGGGGCTGAAAATTCTGGCCAGTGTAAGACACCAGTAGTCAGTGTTTTGGTATTACCGAAAAAAAAACTTAATATCAATATTATATAAACTTTATTAACGTATAAAAATAGCATGAAAGTAAAAAGACTCAAATGTTAAAACTTATTTTTAAAAAATTAAATATTTATATATATAGGAATTAATTTACTGCAATTTTAGTTTCGGACATACATAATCCTTATTTATAATCACGTTATTATGAACATATCATATTTATTAAAGTTTAAGTGACAATTTTTTTTAATACAATACACATTAGATGATGCAGAGAATTTTTTTTCAGTAATATTCTATTCAAAAATTATTTAATCAGAAGTTATCGTATCGGAAAGAATCTCTTATCCCCCCCCCCCCCACACACACACACACTCTCTTTCTCTTTAGATGCTTTTATTCGAAATTATTCTAGAAAAAAATCTAAAAAATGGCCTCAGGAGAACATCAAAATTAAAGAAATTCGTTCTTAGGAGAAAAAAAAAATATTTTTTCTAAAATAGGAAGAGTCCCAGAATGTTTTTAATAGTGAAAAAGTTTCGACAGAGTGGACATTATATGGTTAAAAAAAAATGGAAGCACTCTTTTTTGTTTACCGAGCTTTTCCATCGGCGATTGATAAAAACTTAAAGATGGAAATTTGAATTTTCTTTTTTTTTTTTCTAAACTTTCACATTTTTTTCAGGCTGTTGTTGGGATTGCAGAAACAGGTTTAATAACAAATAACAATATTATTTCTAGAATACATATGTAAAAATATGAAGTTTATTAGTAATTTTTTTTAAACAAAACATAAATAACCGCAGTTTTTTTGTACATTTTACGCAAAAAAGGATTTGAAATATGAAAGATTTATTTTCTTTTGCATGGCTTATCATTAAAGGAAAACCGCCCTTTTTTCCTTTCTGTTTCGTTTAGTTCATCCGCATCTGCATTAGAGTTCTGTGTGGGTCGCCTTATAGCCGAAACCTTACCCAAAAATCTTACTTGAAAATTTGTTTAAATCCGATACATTTCAACGAAAAACCAAAAGTAGAAACTAATCCTTTTTAACACTTTCAACATAGTTGAAAAATATGCATGAATTCCGTTCGTCTGTCTGTTTGTCGTCTGTCCGTGCTCTAACTCTCGTAAATATACTCGGATTGACATGTAAGTGATCGATGTTATTGAGGTTCACTATTGAAAATGGAGTGTGCGGCATTTACAAAAAAAAAATAAAATTAGAGAAAAATATTAAAGTATTAAATAAACTGGTGCGATAGAATGGCACATTATGTGTCACACTCTACGACACATTATGTGTCATAGCTCATTCTTTATTTTATTGTGTTATTAAAAAATTTGTATGCTTTTATTTTACAAAAAAATGGACTACATTTATTTCTATATTGTCAATTATCATTTATGTTTTACTCTGTACTCCATTCATATTCCAAAATGCGTTTTTAGGGATCCGTACTTAAAAAGTAACTAGTCGGATGTGCCAATCCCAAAACTTTCTTCTATCTCAGTCATGTTAATATTTCAAAATTCGCTATCACATCGCCAATAAAATCAATATTTTTCGTCATTCTGTTGTACACCAGCTTTTTGTGAATCGTCCGGTTACCGGGATGCGGTCAACTGTTGTATACTAAACTACGAAAAGTCCTTCTGGCCTGAAACGACAGGAACAGATAGCCTCCCTATTTCTTGGTTTTAAGATTTTAACTAATTTTACTGGAAAATACGAAGCTAAAATGCGTGGAACCTAATTAAAGAAGATTCAATCCCAGTTCACGTCAACATTGAATTTGAATGAGAATATCGCCAAATTAGTCCTCTACAGCCAAGCTGGCTTCATTTATGGCAACCTATTTTGGTCGCCAAAGTTGGCGATATTTCGCCAACTGTCGCCAAGTTTGGCGAGAATTTGACGTTGGCGAATATAAGTATATAGTGATAAGCATATAATAGGAACAATGGTTACAACAATGAAAGAAAATTTGCCGAAACCATAATAACTAAAACTCATAAATTAAACCCGTTTATGGATGAATTCTGCTGTCTTGTTTGAAAATGTCAGCCACCCTAAAATTTCAAACCGCTCTATCTCAGCCATTTTATAAGATGTAGGCAAAACAAAAATTGTTCCGTATTCTCCGGATCAAGGCCGAATATGTAACGAAAAAAACTTTTAGGATTTCTAATTTTTTTTGTACATCTTTTTGAATTTGAAATCCTTAAATGGCTATCACAGCACCCCTTTCGTTGAAATATCCCCAAATTCTAATAGAACCTGCTTGCCATAGACAAAAACATAGAAAAAAAATGTGGTTAAATTTAAAGCATAACTTCAAACACTTTTCGATGGTACAATAGTGAAAATGGATCAAAAATATCGATCACAGCGCCCCCTTTCGTCGAAATATCCCCAAATTCTAATAGAACTTGCTTGCCATCGCCAAGAACATGAAAAAAAATGTGGTTAAATTTGAAGCATAACTTCATACACCTTTCGATGATATAATGAGGACGGACAGACGGACATTTTGTAAAAACATGTTTTTCGGAATCTCTGACCTCTAAAACGTGTAAATCCGTCGAAAACCGGAAGTCGAAAAAATTTTCGATTACAATACTTTCTTCTTTTATAGATAGAAGAAAGTAAAAACGGAACCATTATAAGATCACTCCTGTGTCTGTCCGTCCGTCTGTCACAGCCCTTTTTCTCGTAAATTGTGGGATGTGGAAAGTTTCAACTTGGAAAAGTTATAACGCCTTTTTACCCACAGATTTTCAGATTATGAGCCATTCACAAATATGTTTATGAAAAATTTAGGGGGCTAATTAAGTTACTTGAAAAAAAAGTTTTCTTTTTGTAATGTCGTGTGTAAAATCTCGTAATACCGAACTCAAAAATATATTTGTTTTAATTTAGGTATTATATTTTCAGAAATATCGTCAAATATGCACTGCAAAAATATGTCCCCCCCCTCTATTTCCGAATCTACTGAAACTAAATTATGAAAAAATTAGGGTAGTAGGAGTTTATTTAAACCTCGCAGGAAAACTATGGCGATTTTACTAGGTAATATAGTTTTTGAGAAAAGTGCATTTTGCAGTTACACACAACCCACCTAACACAGAACTTGTGGGCCACTGATGGCTACGTTAGCCTTGGCCCAAACTAGTAGATGAGGGGCCGCAATCGTTTGCCGTAACGGCAACTTAAAAAAACTGTCACGCCGGCCACAATGTGGCCGCAACAGAATTGGCCAAAACTACATTAAGATGCCCATAATTGTGCCACAAGTGGTTAATCATAATTGACGGATAGCCTAAAACTGGCCACAGTTATACTTTAAGTGGCAATTATTAATGAAAACTAGCCACAGTTTGGCCATTAACGATCATCGTGAATAAAATCTAGCCAGAAGATCGCCACAGCCATGCCACCTGCGTTTGTTAAGAATAAAAGTTACCCCAAAGCTGGCCATAAATGTTAATTTATTGGTCATCATAAATGTAAACTAGCCTTAAGCCAGCCATCCACATACCATCAATGCTATTCATTAATGAATGCATGCCAAAAGCTAGCCACTTTGTTGCCATGAATGGGCATCATTAACGTATGCAAGCCGAAAGCTAGCCACTTCGTTGCCATCATTAATGAATGCAAGCCGAAAGCTAGCCACTTTGTTGCCATCAATGGTAATCATTAATGAATGCATGCCGAAAGCTAGCCACTTTGTTGCCATGAATGGGCATCATTAATGTATGCAAGCCGAAAGCTAGCCACTTTGTTGCCATGAATGAGCATCATTAATGTATGCAAGCCGAAAGCTAGCCACTTCGTTGCCATCATTAATGAATGCAAGCCGAAATCTAGCCACTTTGTTGCCATCAATGGTAATCATTAATGAATGCATGCCGAAAGCTAGCCACTTTGTCGCCATCAATGAGCATCATTAATGAATGATAGCCCAAAGCGAGCCATATTCATGCCACTATTAGATATCATGAATGGAAGCTGGCCAGAATTATACTTTTTATGGTCCTCAAAAAAGTAAAGTTGAGCAAGAAAGGCTCATTTTTACTCCTTTGGCAGGGACAATTTTTTTTCTTTTTTTAAGTTATTTTAAACTTTAGAATCTAAATTTACTGGTCCATAATTTTTGTCTGAAAACTCTAAATATTTTATTCAAAATTTGAAAAAAAAAAAAAATCTATTGGAATATTTTTCTTAACAAGAGCTCATAACACCAACCTGACTTTTATGCATACATGTTTCACTTTATTATAATATTTTTCAGTTAAAAACTGCAATGGTGTTATAAGCACCCCATATTAAAAAGGTCAAAATACAATAAAATCGAAAGTGTTTCAGATCTTGTATAGAATACTTTCAATCTGGAAGCAATAATAATAATTAAAAAAAAAAAAAGTGTCCCAATGGAGGCAAAAATTGGCCGTATCCACTCATCTCATTAGATCGGAATAAAAGGCCATATGGTTATGATTTATTTTTTAATGTTATTCTGAAAAAGTTGCAAAAGCCATAATTGTAATTAATAAAAAAAAAGTTGATAACACAAGGTGTAAAATATATATTGAGCGTTAAATTACCAATGATGGTGAGAATACGAAAAAAAAAACTAATTTTCTTCAATTTTTAATTAAATTATAGGTTTAAACATTCTATTCAAAGGAGTAAATTTTTAAGTAGTTTCAATTTATGTTTCTTCAAGCTAATTCACCAGGTGGATTGTCCAGCCAGAATTTCCATTGAAAATTGTTATCTAATGATTATATTCAACATCCCTTTTTCGAAGCAAATAAAAAATGCATAATGTTAAATGAGATACCATATGAAAGGATTTTCGAGCGACTTCTTACATAGTACACTCACATTTCTTTATAACATGTATTTTGGTTAAAATTGCAAGTAATAAATTAAATAGGCATTGTTTTCAGAAATGAAATGAAAGTTTTTCCTCAAATTACTGTTGCCACAAAAATTAAATTCCACAACAATGATTATAAAAAAAAATGTTCAATAAAGATAAAGTGGACATGGTTGCTGCATGGGTTTATTTTATATTTATGATAAAAAAGCAAAATTGAAATTCAAACGCTCATTTTTTTTTCAAAACATTATGTCACCCTCTAATGTAGTTAAAATACAATATATATCGCTCTTGATATTTTCAGTCAGTTTTTACTGTAAAATGTGAAAGAATAAATTGGATTATATTCTGGCTTTATTTTTTTTTAGAAGTTTAAACATGCATGTAAAAAATATTAGGCTGCAGTGTGAAATCTTCACACAGGCCCACTAGTATATATTATTTCTGTTATCAACATCCCCTTTTCTTAGAAAATATGAAATGCAAAACAATGAACGAGATGCCATAAGAAAGGATTTTGAACCAGCTTCTGACATACTGCACTCACATCTCGGTAAAACATATTTTTTGATTAAAAATTACTGTAAATTAAAAATTAAATCTGCATTGTTTTCATAAAAGAAATGAAAGGCTTTCCTCAAATTAGAGTGGCCACAAAAATAAAATACCACATTATATAATGCTTAAAATGATTATAAAAAATAAATACTACAAAAAAGATAAAGTGGGACATAGTTGCTGCACGGGTTTATTTTATATTTATGACTAAAAAGCAAAATTGAAATGCTCAATTTATTTTTCTTTGTCCCATGTTTTTTCCGAAACTGATGTCATCCTCTAAAGCAGTTAATTAACTATAGATATATATATATATTTGTCTTTGCTATGCTCGATCAGTTTTTTACTGTAACTGTGATGGAATAAACGAGATGATATTCTGGCTCGACTAATGTTGTTTGAAGATAGTTTCAGTCCTTAATTTTCCTTTACAAGTTTAAACCTGCATCTAAAGAGTATTAGATATTGCTAAAAAGTATTAGACTGCAGTGTGAATCTTCGCATGGGTCCACTGTTGCTTTTATAATACAATTTCTTACCTGGATGTTTCTTCCAATTATCCAGCTTGAAAATAAAACAAAAACGCAGGAACTCTATTTTATAAAATTGGTAAAATGTTGACATTACTGATCATTGAAATTTAAGAATTTTTTTTAATGATGTAACTATACGTATATGTAAATTAGGTCCGTTCAAAAAATGTCATTTCACTATCTTCATCTCTTTGGCATATAATATCAGAAAAATGTAGCAGTATTCCTATAAAGTAATGTTTTAGTCTGTTAAGGACTCTTCCCCCCTTATACACATCATAGAACAAAATTTCAATGTATATATATTTACAAAATATTACTAATTGACAGAAAGCCAATTGTCACTATTTTCCTTCTTATGTAATCTTAAAATTTCTCTTATTAAATAAGTTTAATATTTTTTCAAAATAGTAGTGGCAGTTGATCTTCTAGAACACGGCAGGTTCACCATTCATACACTAAATCTTTTGTTTGTTTTTTTAAATGGACTAAACATTACTCATAAATAATAATATATCATTGTTTTTATTTTTTAAAGATTAGCAAGTAATGAGTACTGATTTTTTTTTTTTTTTTTTTTTTTTTTTTTTATATATTACCAATAAAGAAATCTAAAATATTTTTCCTTCCAGCAGGAGGTATGTGACTTTTTGACTAACAAAATTTCAAACTGATTCATACAATATTATGTACATTAAAATTTTAATCTCAACTTTTAATGAGATTATGATGAAATTTTTATTAAAATTTTCAAAAGTATTTATACAGCAAATTATTTTTAATACCTGATCTCCAAGCAATGCTAATTTATAATCAACCAACAAAAACAGTTTATCAGGCTGTCAGTTTTTAAAATATGGCCTACATAAAACACTTTTATTGAATTATATCTTAACCTGTAAAAAGAAGGGGGGAATGTTCTTAGAATGAGAAAGGGGAAAATATATAGTACATCCTTTTTAACAACATCACTTGCATAAATAAATATATATATTTAAAAACACTAGAACTGAATGCTTTTTTTTCATATAAATTTTATTTTTCACAACAAATGTAAAACAAACCAACCAAAAAACATTTATTTATGTATTTACAAGATGCTCAAAATTTATCAGAAATATTTTACAAGAAAATTTAATCCTGTTACAATTAAATTTCTGATGTTTCTTAATTTAAGTTGATAAACAAGAGCTGAAAATCTACAGTCATCTTCACAGAGAACTTTTGTTTTTCCAGATTTTTATTCTTCTTCTGAAAAACAAAAAATAAATTTTACAAAACAAAATTAAAATGCCTTACTTTAAAAACACCACTTATTAATTAGCCATTTATAAATATAATCGGAACAGAAATTATAATTAAAAAAACTATTTACAAAAAGCTTTGTAGTTCAAGTTATTTGTACACAATGAAACTATTTTATTGCAGTATACCTATATTTGCTTTTAACAAAAACTCATGAAAGGGCAGCGTTGTCAAATGACGCCTAATTCCTTTTTTTTTTTTTTTTTTTTTTTCTAGGTGCGAAACTGCATTTCATGGTGGCAATTTTATGTTATATCATATTCTCTCATTTCTTTTTGCAACCATGTTAACAATAATATTATTTCTATTTTTATGTGTTAAGAGCAGGGGGGGGGGGCTGTATATATTAAATACTTTATCTCTGTGTTAATCACTAAAACAAAATAAAAACAGGCTTTTTATAAATTCTTTCTAATAACTTCAAATATATAAATTCATATTCTTTACATATGATGTATGGGTGCTCTTTCTTTCATTTCATAAAAGTCGAATTGCTCACTTTGTCAATGTTTCTAGAATTTGTATTGCTAGAAACCAGCAGTTCTTTATTTTCTTCACTTTATATTTTCACATAACATTTCCTTCAAAATGGCTTTGTAAAGTAGGAAAATACATTGTGTACCTCCAAGCTATAAATCTGATATTATCACTCATAAAACAATAGCATTTCAATTCTCACCGTAATTTAGTTCAAAATAAGGAAAAGCAATTTTTCAACTTTTCCCCGTCAAAGTTAAAAAAGTAAAATTTAATTCAAAGTTTCTGGTTTGAATCGTATTAAAATTAGGTGGGATACAATATATCCCACCACGCCTCAAAGGTTTAAAAGACAATAAAGAAAAAATGAAGTTACTTTGACACAGGGTTGGGTTTCTTCCGGAAGAAATTGAAAAAAACCGGAAGAAAACAACAGAAAACAAAACAGATGCTCAAAATTAAAATATATTAACTATATAAAAGAATTAAATTCAAAACCTAATTATATGAAATTTAAATTGGAAATTTTAATTAATATTAAAAATATTATTTATGGAAAAATAAGTTATTTTTTAATAACAAACTTCAGGTTCAGCAGGTATTTACAGGTTATGTTTTTTACAACTTTAGAGGTAGGGGGGTATTTTTTTATTGTTTATATAATTTCTGTAAAAAAAAAAAAAAAAAAAAAAAAAAAAAAAAAAACTACCAATTCTTTATTTATCATATAAAAATGTAATATTTTAAAAACTATTGTGCAAAACTTAAAACAAACAAATTTGTAATTATGTATACTAGCATGCTGATTTAAAAGATAAATGTTCTAAAAATAAACTCTACAGGGATAAGAATTTTTTGCATCTTTTGCATTCATCCATTCTAAGTTGAGAAATTGATTGCAACATCTTAAAGCTAAATTACTTCTGTTTTGTTATACAATGTTGCACTGTAGTAAGGAAAATGGAGATTTTAATGAAATCCTTCAATACAGTAATTAATGTATATTACTTTCCTTAATAAAATGGGCGTAAATTCAAAGCACTGTCTTTTATTTAAAAGAGTTTCATTCTACAATAGGTAAATGATCCACATACTATTTACTACTGGTTACAGAAGTTTAAATTATATATATAAAAAAAAAAAATGTGCCTCTTTTGAATTGAATTACATTTAATTGATTTTGTGTATTTTGG
Organism: Maratus michaelseni; assembly: GCA_963931845.1. Classification (NCBI taxonomy): domain Eukaryota; kingdom Metazoa; phylum Arthropoda; class Arachnida; order Araneae; family Salticidae; genus Maratus; species Maratus michaelseni. The sequence continues at coordinate 58,185,084 of OZ007596.1, forward strand.
ATAAATTTATTTGGTACATTTCCGTTATACCAACACCATTGTCTTCACCAAGTGCAATAATTGGCACAAAATGAAATTCATGTGAAAGGATTCAATTGGAAAAAAAAAATGTTGGCACAAAATTGAGCATTTAAAAATATAACATTTGAAAATTACAGACTTTCACGAACTATTTTATTAAATCGACACGAATATAGACTTAAAATAAAAGAACAAATAAATATTATATGATAAATTAATAAAATTAACTCAATTTAAACTACAGGCATAGCATTGTAAATGTCTCTTAGCATTGCAGTAAGCATTTCACTTTTTGAATGAAGACGTTCATACTTTTTTTTGAATAAAAACTTTTTTTATGTATCCAAAGTCCTGAAACAATTTTATTGCAGCGTCCTCATCATCTGGTAACTGCCAAATGGTAAAATCCACATTAGTGTCAACAATAAATATAAGTTACTACTTAATATTAAATATTTTTTATTTGAAAAATAGCAAATTAAGATGTTTTGTGAGGTTACAGAGTAAATTAAGTAATAATAATAATAATTAAAAAGTGTCATGTTCAATAAATAGCAAATCACAATGTTTGGCACGGTTTGCAATAAAAATATTTACACGTTCAGGGTTGAAATAAATAGCACATTAGCATACATTTTGGCATGGTGTTCGAAAAGTCCCATTTATTTTATTCAGGTACACAATGATTGGAAAGCTTTAGACAGGTGTGTGATCTTGGCTAAAAAACTGGTGTAATTATCAATTTATCATACATAATTAAATTTTTATAAGTCTAATTAAATTTATGTAAGGTTATCTATTAGAAAATACATTTATTTTTATTGTATTTTACAAAGTTGTAACTTATATGGTAAATTCTTAAAGAAAAACAGTTTCTTCCATTTTTTCCACTTGGAAGAAACCTATTTCTTCCAGCTGGTTTTTTCCACTTTGGAAGAAACTTGCCAACCCTGCTTTGACACATCATAGACAATCTCTGACAAACAGATTTTTCCATTTTAATTTTGTTTTTTTAACAGTTAAAACTGTTTTGGCCAATAATTGAAAATTTTTTAGTAGCATTTGGGGACTCCTGAAAATCGGGGACCCTGGGCCCGTGCCCCGAATGCCCTGCCCATGACAGATATATAAATTTCTCTATTTTTGGCCGCAATCGATTGACAAATTTCGCAATTTTTCTCATGCGATCAATGGAAGAATTTCGCTATTTTTTCCCATGACTGACTGAATAGTTTCGTGATTTTTCCCGCAGCTGACTGATGAATTTCAGAATATTTTCCTGCTACCAATTGCCGAATTGTGCAGGGAGGGAGGTTTTGTGACAAATAAGCAAATTTCCTGATTTTTTTTCCTACAACAAACTACCGAATTTCGAGATTTTTGAATTTTGTAATTTTTCTTGCGACCAAGTGACAAATTTTGTCATATTTTACTGTGACCGATAGACGAATCTTGCGATATTTTCTCACGACCGATAGATGATTTTTGTGATATTTTCCCGCTACATTTTGGTGAAATTCGCGAAAGCAAATTCTTGCGAATCCACAATAATCAGGGCACATTTCCAGCTATATAAAAACGGGCAGGGTGCATTTACAACTATAAAAAAATGGGCAGGGTGCTGCGCCCTCTCGAAAACGTCATGGGGAAACACTAATTACTCCAATACAAATATTGCCACAGTTATTTTATTCTAAAAACTTGATATTTGAGTAATTTTAATTAATTTTCAGCAGTGAAATTAACTCGAAATTATTGAATAACAAACATGTGAATTTTTACATTGCTAACTAAGCGTAACCAAGCTTCCAGGCTCGAACATTTTTCACACTGTCAGTTTTACGCTTAGTTAGCAATGAAAAAAAATCACCATTTTTATTACTTGATATTTGATTTAAAGGAAAATTTAAAAACATGGATTTGAGCCTTCAGCTCTTCTCCAGAATCTTACATTTGCAAAATATTTTGGGCAAAACATAAGAATGTTTTAAAAATACCTTGAATTTAAATATCATTTTTTAAAGTTTCTTAAGAAAAAAGGGTCAAAGAAAGTATTAAAGAAGGTCCCTTTCTCCAAAGAATCTGCTTTATTTTTAATTTGTTAAAAATTATACATATAATCAAAATCCAAATTAATTTATATGACAACATATTAAAAAAAAATCCTTAATTTAGAGGTCAGAAGATTAAATAAATTTTATCACCTTCTCCCTTCCTCTTCTACATACATAGCATAAATTAAAAAAAATTATTTAGCATAAATCTGTGTAATCTTAAGTATTGTCAGAGTTCATGAAAGTCAAAAACCCTGTTAACAAAAATTATTTGACACATTTCTGCAAAACTTTAAAAAATACTCAATCTTTTTCTATTAAATTTTACATTTCAAAAATTTAAATTAATTTAATTTTTATTAAATGTAAGTCCAGATTAGATGCACTATATTTCCAGAAGTGTCACAATAATCACAAAACTGAATCATCACTCTTGAAACAAATATTAAAACATTTAAAGCAAACATTTTCTAAGCACATGAGCTGTAGCATCAAAATTTTGAGTAATTTGAAGGACCCATTGTACAAGATGTTTACATTTCGTGAAACTCTGCCAAACTGTTTTAACAAACTGTAAAATAACAATTTTGAATAAAATAATTTTAATAAAAATGAACAATTCCTATGCAATTGGTAATAGACGAAGATTTTTTTATGATAACGTTTTGAATACAGTTTTGTTAAAATATTACAATTTAACTAAATTTTAAAATGAAAAAGTTTACAAAATGATTTTTTGGCCATTTAAAAGATATCGCCAAATTTATCAGCCAATCGTGGTAAAAAATCTTAAAATTAGTCAATGGATTGTCGGAGGAAAAAAAAAAATCTCAAAATTCTACAATCAGTCACAGGAAAAAAAATCACGAAACTCGTTAGTCGATCGTGAAAAAAAATCTTTAAATTCTTCAGGCGCTTGAGAAAAGAAAATATGAAATTCGTCAGTGGATTGTCGGAAAAAATCGAGAAATTCTTCAACCAGGCGCAGTAAATAAATCGCAAAAATCGTTCACTGGTAGCAAGAAAAAATTATGAAATGCACCTGTCAATCAAGGGTAAAATCTAAAAAACATTGTGAAATTCATCAGTCTATCGAGAAGAAAATCACAGAATTCTCCAATCAGTCACGGGAAAAAATCGCAAAATTCTTCAATAAGTCGTAGAAAAAAAAAATCTTGAAACTTTTGCCATTTGCCCTGTGGCGATTAAAAAATTGTCATTGATATCCTGCCACCCCTATGCGGTCACTTCCCAGTTACAAATTCCATTGCAATTCTTGAGTGACTGACGAATTTTAAGATTTTCCCCCCCCAAGAATGTGTTAAGAATTTTGCGATTCCCCCCCCCCCCCCCTCCATTTGTTTGACGAATAGCACAATTTTTTTCACCCCTGACGATCGAATTTCATGATAATTTCACTTGACCGACTGGCAAATTTTGCAGGTTTGTTCCATGATCGATCGACGAATTGCACGATTTTTTTTCCCTGATCAACTGACAAGTTTCACCTCGTGAACGACAGAAGAATTTGGGGATTTTTTTTCTTAGGATTGACGACTGACAAATTTCTCAAATTTTCCCTGCTACCCGATTGACGAATTTCACGCTTTTTTTCCCTCCTATCAATTGGCTTATTGTTCAGTTTTTTCTTGCAGCCAATCAGCAAATTTACGTGTTTTTTTCCTGCAGCTTACTAGCGAAATTTGCGGGGGTTTTTCATGCGACCGACTAAAGAATTTCCAGACTTCAAGATTTTTTTCATGCAATTGATTAACAAATTTAGCTATATTCTCCTGCAACCAATTGACGATCATTGCAATATTCTTCCTGCATCAAACTGACGAAATTTGCGGGTTTTTTTTTTTTTTTTTTTTTTTTCCTGACCGACTGACGAATTTCGAGATTTTTTCCCTATGACCGATCTATACGAAAAAAAAAAGGCATTCTGGTATTGAAAAAGAAAAAAAATACTGCAATTCCAGTATATAACTGGAACACAATCACCCCTGACAAATAATCCATGTACATATTCTAAAAAAATTAATGTGATAGACTTTCTGATTTTAAGGAAATTTTCCTGAATTTTGACTTCTTCCCTATTTTTATCATGAACACTTCGCTGGTATAAAACTCCGATTTATACAAAAATATGTTTCTATATGATTAAACTTTATCTAGAAAATTTGAAACATCAGTCAGTACTTTTAAAAGTGGCCATTAATGAAACCGAGTCTACCGGTCACTGGCTACTAATCCGATTTCCCAGTTTTCACCTATATTGATCGGTTGTGAGAAAAAATGGTGAAATTCGCCAGTCGATCGAGTGAAAAATCTCAAATATTGTGAAATTTGTTACTTGGTCGTGAAAAAAAATCCCATTTGTCAGTCGGTCGCAAAATTAGTCAATTGGTCATGGGAAAATATCGCAAAATTCTATTGATAAGTGGGGATAATAAACAAACCAGTTCAAAATATATCTTTTGAACAGGATGCAAGAGTGCTCTTTTGGAGAACAGTGTGACCGTTTTATAAATATTTCCATCCGGCTACGCTTTAGTTCTAGAGTCAACACTATATTCATTACTAATAAAAAATTTGAAATCTCATGTACAGTGAAGTTGCTACAAAAAATATTACTAATAACATGTATTCAGTAACAAAAGAAAATCCCATGGGCCTCCGCTTGGATATAAATCTGTTAGAAAAGTTCTAAAAGCTGGACTTATAACTATGTATGGACCAAATTTCCAGACTTTTCCTCTATAAAGGTGATATCTCAAAATATATATTTTGTATAGTTATTGACAGAACTGTAAATTCTTTGTCAATGCGACAGTTTTAAAAATAAATCTTAACCCAAAATAACGTGTTTTTGGTGTGTATGTGTCAGTGCTTTATGAAACGTCTTTTGCATTTCTATAAAAGATGAAATTGCACTCCTATATATACATATACAAGGACATCTCCCTGTTTTTTTTTTTTTCAAATTCCCACAGAACATTTTTGATCAGCTGAAGATTCGTTGCAGAACATTGTAAAATATTCTGCTTTGGGGCACAACATATTTTGAGTGATTATTATTGCAGACCCATGAAAAAAGCAATTTTAATATTGTTTTCGGCTGTTCACTCAACAATATTAAATGATTGGGTTTTTTTTTCCAAGGAAAAAAAATAATAATAAACACGAATGCTTCGTATACACTGTACTGGTAGATATGATAAGCTATGGCTGCCGAAGGCAGTCGTACTTCACCGCTGATTCCAAGCTCTCGTGAGCCTATACGAGGTCACTACCAAAAAGGGCCGGTTTACCCGGACACCTCTAAGGTGGTGCTCTTCGGCCAGGGGAGAAGCAGGGGCTTAAGCCTCTTGCGCTTCATCACCATTTTCCAAATGAATGACGACAGAGGTCGCTGTGATGATACGGTGGAGCCTAGAGCTCTCATACTACAGGCTGAATCATATCGCCATTTAATAACCCAACAGACCAAAAACCAAGCTAAAACCGGTTAGCTTACCATACTAGTAGACGGCGAGTGACAGTAACAGGGACGGCAAACACCTGCTCAGGCGGTTTCCTAATGCTGAGCTGGGTTGCAATATGGCGGTTATTTTGGGAAACAGAATGGATATGCATCAGCTCCCCTTAAAGGAGCCGAAACTCAGAGGACACCACCCCAACACACTCAACGGCTCCGTAGCCGGGATCCCATAAGGGAAACAGAGTCCTCAGCCAATGTTGAACACTCCCACGACCCATTAATGTAACCACATCTTCAGATTATCAAATGCCGCACTGGTAGATATAGGTAAAATTTTATTTTTAAACATGTATAAGCCCAAAATTGTGGTATTTGTTAAATATTTTTTTTCACATATACAATTTTTTTAATGAATGAAAATTACACAGTTATATTTTGGATACTAAATAAAAATACTAGGAAAGTTCTTTTCAGCATAAAAAATTATAATATGCCACAGTTATTTTATTGTAAAAACTTTATATTTGAGTAATTTTAATTATTTTTTCAATTAATTTTCAGCAGTGAAATTCACATGAAATTACTGAATAATAAACATGCGAATTTTTACATTGCTAACTAAGCGTAACCAAACTTCCAGGCTTGGACATTTTTCACTCTGTCAGTTTTATGCTTAGTTAGCAATGTAAAAATCCACATGTTTATGATTTGATATATGATTTAAATCAAAAATTTATAAAACATGGATTTGAGCTTTCAACCCCTCTCCAGAATCTTACATTTGCAAAATAATTTTGGGCAAAACATAAGAATATTTTCAAAATACCTTAAATTTAAAAAATTGGTCACTTAAAAGATATCATTTAACAGCATTTTTATTATAGTTTTAATGATGTATTGAGTATTCTTCAATTCTATAAATTACATGAATTAAATAACTTCTTTATGAAACATGTAATTTGTGTACTCATTTTATATATTCCTTTGTGATTAATTTTAAATCAAGGTGACAAGAATATTTTTGTCTTAAAAGTTTTAAATCAAAGTTAACAATGACTTAATTATATTTTCCCATATATAAAACACAGTAAAAACTCTATAAAACTCACATAAGAGATAGAAATGAGGATTTCCTTTTAAACAACATTTTAATAAATCATTTTGAAAAACTTGCTTTCTAAAATTATGTTACATATGTAAGTTGAAACTCACCAGAAAAATTTAAGTATGTGATGTGCATAATACAAAATTTTATTAAAGTAAAACAAAAAAACCTTTTATTTACTATTTTTCCTGTCAGTTTTCTTTCTTTTGTAATGTATAATGAATTTTGAATTCAAACACACCTTACCCTGCACATGTTAAAATTTCTGCACTATAATATCAAAATTAGGCAAACTGAAGCAAACATTACTGCACACAAACTCAAGTGAAAAACAGAACTAATAGTATCAGTACATGATCATGTACAAGATTTAAAAAAAAAAAAAAAAAAAATACTTGGTAAAATTGTGAACACCAGATAAAAAGTGGCAATGTATGTAATGAATAATTATTTTAATGTTCAACTGGAGTCAACAATTAAATTTAAGTTTTAATTACTTTGAATATATTGGCATATTATATATTAAAAATGCATTTTATTTTAGCCCTCATCTCGCTTTTTATATTTGTATCATGATTTCTCCACATTTTTGTATCAATCTCTAAAACACACAGCTTTCATTTTTAAACATTGATATTGATTTTCTATGAAAATTGAGAAAAGAGCCATGCTTATGAGAAACTAGAGCTGTACCAAGTACTTGGTATATACTCGTTAATCAGCCATATTTCAGCCGAGTAGTTGCAAGAATTTCATTTTTTAAGCATATTTAAAGACAATAAGTGATCTATAAAAAGTTATTTGAATATAAATGTATAATATATGCCATATTTCATAAAAACTATTTACTCGGTACATAAAAAAATTATCTATAACACATAGAAACAGATAAAGAAAAAAACCTCATGCAAAATTAAAGTTTAGTTTTATATTTAAAAAAAAAAAAAAGTCATTTTTAGAACTGTTGGAAAAGACTATGATTTTGGATAAAGAAGCAGTGTGTAGAAACAGAAAATACAGTAAATGCAAATGTAAATTTACTAATGTAAATTGATCAATACAGACAAAATTTGGAGCCTATTTAGGGGACCATCCCAAAATTCTTCCAAGTAAAGCAGGTCCCTTCACAATATACCTTTTAATAAACAGGATCTCTTCCCATTTTTTTTTTTTAAATAACACAGGCACCTTAAAAAAAATTGAGTTTTAAAAAGGAAGAAGTCTTTAAAGACAAATTTGTTTTTTGGTTCAAATTGGAGTAACTAAATTTCATATTCATTACAAAATGTTATCTTTCACAAAAAAAAAAAAAAAAAAAAGAATAAATTTCACACAAATAACTTTTACTTTTTTCAAAATGGGCCCTAAGATAAAAGCCCTGCATTACAAGCTGAGTAAATTGACAACTTACGTTTGCTTGAATGCCAAACGAGTTTATGCTGCACAGTCATCTTTTCTACACTATCTATCTCTGCTGCCATCTCTGAACTGCGCCACCACAGTCTCCTGAAAAATATGAAAATAAATTGTAATAGGTTGCAATATTAAGCATTTATCATATTCAACTAGAAAATTAAAAAGAAAAAGTACAACTGATTAATGTATATAACTGATGCCAGTGAATCATTTTCTTCTTCTTTTAAATCAAAACTTATTTCAACATGCACACACACATAATTTGCATTAAATAAAATGGCATCTTATCTAAATATTGCTATGGGGAGGAAAATAAAAAAAAAATTACTGAATCAGCCACACCAGCAGAAGTGCTGTGCACTTAGACTGTTTTAAATTTTTACACGCATATGCACTATAGCGCTTTTTACTGAAATTATGGTACTGAAAAAGAAAAACACTGCAGAACATAATATAAAAGATGGAGATAAATTATAATTCCAGGAAAGTAATTAAGGAAGATAATTGATACAATGTTTGGTACTTTTCGGTTAGCCGGACACCAGTGATATATATACATGTATGTACTTGTACACATCATTGGCACCTGGCTAACGGAAAAGTACCCAATGTTTTATTTAACATAAAATTAAAAGTATAATATCAGACAGGCTCTCTCCTCTTAATATTTTGGATGGGTGTAAAAAAAAAAAAAAATGTAACAGTATAGTATAACAGTGTGCAACTATTTTGGATTCCAAGAAAGAAATTGCATGCTTTGAGAGTATGTTGTCACAAACACAGAAAGAAAATTACAGACACGGGGGAGATGAGGTTAAAAAAAAATTACTTACAAAGGCTTAAAACAAGTTTTAAAAAGGAAGACGTCCTTAAAGACAAATTTGTTTTTGCAGGAGGGGTAAGGGACGATGCAATACTTTGAAACAAAAAAAGGTACATTTCGGTTAGCCGGGTGCCAGTGATATATATCAACATATATAAATACATAATGTATATACCTATATATGTATATAGATACATATATGTACATAAATATATGTATGTATATATATGTATATGCAGACATATGTGTATATACATAGATATGTGTATATATACAATACTTGTATATATATCACTGGTGCCCGGCTAACCAAAATGTACCTAAACAAATTATGTGCTTTCATTAGGGAAAAAAAAACCCATTAAAAATTAATCTGGTTTGTTATTAAAAAAATATTTACAACATGAAAATATATTAAAAGCAACTGTTTATAAAAAGTTTGGGTCCTTTTCTGTTATACCAACACCATTGTCGCTAAGCGTAATAATCGGCACAAAAGGAAATTCACATGAAACGAATCATTTGAAAACAAAAATAACATTGTTGGCACGAATTTAAGCACTTAAAAATAAAACGTTTGAAAATTGCAATACAAATATGCACTTAAAATAAAAGAACAAATAAATATTACATAAGGTAATAAAATAAAACTCTATTTAAACTACAGGCTTGAAATTGTAAATGTCTCTTAGGATTGCTGTAAACATTTCATTTTTTGAATGAAGATGTTTATGAGTTTTTTTGATAAAAACTTTTTTTTTATGTATCTAAAGTCCTAAAACAATTTTATTGCTGCTTCTACATCATCAAGTAACAGCTTAATGGTAAAATTCATTTCAGTGTCAACAATAAAGGCAAGTTATAATTTAATAAATATTTTCTATTTGAAAAGTAGCAAGTTAAGATGTTTTATGAGGTTACGATTAAATAATAATTATAATATAAAAGATTCACGTTCAATAAATAGTCCAATCAGAATGTTTGGTACAGTTTGCAATAAAAAATTCTTTACATTGTTCTGCTGTAAACATTTCATTTTTTAAATGAAGATGTTTATGAGTTTTTTTGATAAAAACTTTTTTTTATGTATCTAAAGTACTAAAACAATTTTATTGCCGCTTCTACATCATCAAGTAACAGCTTAATGGTAAAATTCATTTCAGTGTCAATAATAAATGCAAGTTATAATTTAATAAATATTTTCTATTTGAAAAGTAGCAAGTTAAGATGTTTTATGAGGTTACGATTAAATAGTAATAAAAATAAAAGATTCACGTTCAATAAATAGTCCAATCAGAATGTTTGGTACAGTTTGCAATAAAAAATTCTTTACACGGTTAGGGTAGAAATAAATGGCAGATTAGCGTATGTTTTGGCATGTGTTGGTATAACAGAAAAGTACCAAGTTGTGTTCCTATTACACTCTGATAAGTGGAATTTAAAAATTAAATCAGATTACTTAGCTTTTCGGCTAAACCAAAACATTTTGGGCACTACTGCCATGACATGATTAATTAAAAATCACATTAATGAATTAAAAAGAAATTACCTACTTTATTAAAATCTTAAAAATAAGTGAAATTTTGCAAATGGTCATTAATTAGTACCTAAAATTCGAAGTTTTCTATTACTATCAATACAAAAATATGCCAGTATCATCAGAAAATACAGAATATATATATATTAGTTAATTAAAACCAGATCTTAACATATGAAGTAAAATTTCACTGAAAGACACTGGAGCTGTAAAATATTACTTTCTGCTTCCTGACTGGTTTAAGATTGTCAGCAATAAAGCAAATTATAAAACAGGCAACGGAGAATTATGAAAAAAATAAAAGCTGAATTTTTTTATAAACCAAAAACTTCCGAGATTGTTCATTACGGACACATTTTACTCTGATATATATATATATATATATAATTACAATCAACTTATTAATAGCATATTCAGGGCAGATGTAAGATCAGTAAAGAACTTTTTTTTTTATTCACTTCTGTAGAATTAAGTCGCATAATAAGCAAAGCAATGCAGTTAATTTTACACAATTGCTGATGCTTTTTCTCAGCTTTCTTTATCTTGAACTTCAATCTGTCCCTGAGAATGATGAAAACTAATTTTTAACTAACTCTTGGAATAATATAGAAAAAAAATCTTACCTAATTTGTAAATCTAAATATCCAAAAACCAGTGAATGACGAGACTTTTAGACATAGACGACGCCACGAACACGATGCGATGCCAGGAAAGGAAAATGTAAACATTGCTGCGATGACGCTGCAAAAAAGACATAAAAATCCCTACGAGACCGCAGAAAAAAAGCTATATTTCAATAGATTTATTTTTTTCAAGGTTTTTTTTATCTTCAAAATTTCTCATACAATATTAAATAATTTTAAAAGTGTAAATTTTTCAATGCTGATTATTACAAAGCGGAAAACATTTAAAAATATATTTACAAAAATCCCCACTGGGAAAAAAAATGTGTCGGAAAAGGGGAAATCTTAGTTTATCTTTCCCTGCATTCCTCCCGGTCCCGGCTTGCCGTGTGAAAGGAGTGCGAGGGGGGGGATCGGTATTTGCTATTATTGCTTATTTAAGATAGTTAAGATTTTTTTTTCTTTTAAATCTAAATTTTGAGTGTTTCAAAAAATGAAAATAACTTATTTTTTGGAACTGATTTATAGATAATATACAGATAATATAAAATCACCCCCCCCCCCCCCCCCAAGAAAAAAAAGATTTTTTTTTTTTTTCTCTTGTTTAACAGTAACTGCTTTTTGGCAAAGTGGCATTTATTTCTTTTGACAAATATTTTTTCATTGAAATTGAAATTGAAATAAATTCCCATTTATCATTAATTTTTTTAATATGTTTATATAATATGTATGTCCAAAGATTGCAATATTCATTTTCCTTCTAGGTGCTCACAAAAAATATTCATTTAAAGATATTAATGCATACTTTAAAAGCAAAAACATTTACAGTTTTTATGATTTTTTTTTCCATAAAAACTCTTTAAATTAAAGAAGGGTACTTTGTGTATTTTTTATTGCATTTATTTAAATGCAATATTAGATGTAATATTTAAATGCAGCATATTTTATAGTTTCAGATAAATCCAGGTTTAAAATAGCGAAAATCATCTTATAAAATGTGAAGTAAAGATACTTTTTATTTCTTATAATAAAAATGTCGAGAAGATTATACTGGGCCACTGACTTTTAAACAATGATAGATTTGTATATCTTGGCCGCAAACGTACTTTCATTCGCTATTGGGCACTGAAATTGCATTAAGTTTCCCCGCCATTTGCCCGTTAACGATTTGGCGATAGACATCCGGTGTGCGGGCGCTTCAGTTAAAATACATTAATGGCTGGATACAAATTGCCGCAAACTTTTTTGGCCACAACGTTTACAACAGGTGGCCAAAAATCTCGTGTTTGTTGGGAAGCTTTATTTTTCGGCCGGTCGGATGGGGAGTTGACGGGCGCTCGAGATATAGACCGGGAAGCGGCAGCACAGACAATCACGTCATCGAGTTCACGGCTGAAATTCCAGAATTAGTTAAAACTCGATTCGCATATTAAAGCGCAATCGGTCTGCCAAGTCATATTTTGGTGGAAAACACGTGAAAACCCGATTTTAGCGGTTGACTAGTAGGTTTACCATTGTGTTTTCCTGCACCCAGAAGTATGAAAACATGGAGAACTGTGTGCAGCAAAACACAATGGTAAACCTACGAGTCAACCGCTAAAATCGGGTTTTCACGTGTTTTCCACCAAGATATGACTTGGCAGACCGATTACGTTTTAATATGCGAATCGAGTTTTAACTAATTCTGGAATTTCAGCCGTGAACTCGATGAGGTGTTTGTCTGTGCTGCCGCCTCCCGGTCTAATATGTATCGACGCAGAATCATCCAAGGATATTTCAGAATGATTTTCGAAAAAAATATCGGTAATTAGGCGAGATATTAATTAAGTTACCTGAAAAACAGTTTATTATGTATATATATCGTGTAAGGCATTGTTCAAAAGATTTCGTTACATCGAACTCAGAAATATATTTGTTTTAATGTTAGGTATTATATTTTCAGCGATATCGTCGAAAGTATACTGGAAACATATGCCCTCATCCTATTTCCGAATCTATTGAAACTAAAATCTCTATAATAAAACCGTAAGTCATGTGACTGTCATCAACAGTTCCGGAATGTCCGTTTCACTTTTTCATATGCCAGGCGGCCATTTTTATTAAAAATTATTTTTTCGAAAAAACCTTCATAAATGTGACATTTTTAGAAAGATCGTTCAAAATAAATTAATATTTGAGAGATGACTTACGTTCAATTATGTATATATTCTCCAATAACTTCAGTTGAAATTAGCTTCGCTGTTCAAATTCTCTATCCATGAAAGTAAACAAAAAAAAAAGATTCATTCGTCGTGAAGGTTTAAAATATTAAACCATTAAACCATGGAGATAATCGTTCGTAAAATTAGTTTTCCATGAAAGATTTTTTGGAGCGCTGCCTGGTGTCAAAAAAATAATTCGTACCAGTGACACAATCAAAGTTTACCATAATTATGTGCTATACAACTCAACTTCATTCTTTATCTTTTCTTGATGTAAGCTGAATGTAAACAAATACAACTCATGTAATGATATTTAATGAATCAAATTTCGAAACAAATTGTCAGTTAATTTGGTATTTATGTATTATACGTGAAGGAAGAGAGACCACCGAAAATGATTGTTAATCACCAATCATATTTACCATTATTAATGACCAATCGCTTTCAAAACAGTAATTTAATATACATTTACAAAATACATAACATCATTAAGTACTTTTGTGTTATTTGGGCGCAAATCTCGCCAATAGAATTTTTAAAATCGCCAATACCAGCTTTTATTTTTCGCGTGTGCAAATTAGAAACGATACTTTTATTTTGAAATCAAATGTTCTGATGGAACAGCTGTCGTAGACGCACCGGGGCACTATATTAACTATAGAGTTGCAATATAGAGAGAAAAAACGGGTTGCTGTAATTAGAATTATAGGCGGTAATGTTGGTGTGACATATTTACGTGATTATCAAAACTGGCTTCCAAAAGTTCAATGTTTCACCAAACCATACTCGAAAATTACGTGTTATAATATGCACTCCGATTATGTCACATTATTCAAGACGTTTTAAATGAGAATAATGATAGATTTTCTTCTTGATTCTCCCGTAATCAAGTCTACAGCCAAAGTTAGCGAGAAACAAACAAACAAACAAAAAAATATTGGCAACAATATGGTTCAGTGTAAATGGTGGATATCATTAAAGACTTTCACAAAATAGACTTCATTGCACCAAATCGTATTAACTAAAATACGCCATTTGGCAATGGATCCAATTACAGAAAACTACTTAATATGTTTAAGAATCTCCTCATTAGCAAGCATATTGCAACTGATAAGCAAACGGATATGAAGCATAAATGCTTAAGTTGGTTAAGCAGTTTTTGTCAAGAAAGATGAAATACATAACAACAAAAAATATGCGAAATGCTACCATGATCGAAAAAGTTTTTGATTTGTCTATTAGAATCTTCCGGTTTGGCGAAGGATTACGGAAAAAAATAAATTATGAATAAAAGTAACGTGTTACAGTGCTTAACATACATTTAAGGGAGACCAAACTGGTCGCCAGTGGCGGCTAGTTATGGAAAAATTAGGGGTAGTGGGAGTTTATTAATTAATAAATTTAATGTACGGTACCCTATGAGCGTGAGTTATACTCGCACTTGACCGATTTTTTTTTCATAAGAAAATTATTCTAGGCTTTCTTTGAAAAATTGGGAGAACCGAAGCCTGACGCGAAACGAAAAAATTAACGTCGACCCGGCCCGGCCCAAACCGAATCACAAGTCTAGTTGGGCTCTAATAAAATCGTTTTATCGGACCCGATGTAGAACTCTGTCTGCATTTATATCATGGTTTTGTGTAGGCAAAATTTTCTTCACGCTTGTTGTAATTTGTGTTGACTACCGCTCTTCTAATGAGGAAATAATATCGTAGCCGTCTTCTAGGACGTTATAATAACACTTGCACTTGCTTTTTATTTTCAGGTCATTTTTAAAGCTACAAAATTAATATATATAAATGAAACAATATATATATATATATATAAATCACTTGAATCCACGTTCACCTTGAATTAAACTTCATAACAATGCAAGATACTTTACTTAAAGGTGTTTAATATTATAAACTGCATTAGACATTATTAGAGATATTGCAGAAGATAATGGTTTTTCAAGAAAGTTTATTAATAAGCTTATACGTATTACAAATCAAGCATAACAGCAATAGTAATAACAGTAAGTTTAATCAGGAGGCGTTTAGACTCCTCAAATTCCAATACATTCCGGGTTTATTTGAAAGGTTGGGATATTGTCTACAAAAATTTAAAGTTAATTGCTAACCTACCTGTAAAGGTTAAATTTTATAGCAGTAATTATCCCGGTAATTACAACAGATGTCGAAAATACAAAATTGGATTATATTGGTATGGCTTCAAGAAAATTTAAAACACGTCTTAAAGAACATATTTCTGATATTTAATTAAACCGTCCTCGCACCACTGTTTCAAGATTAAACCAGAAAACTGACGTTAATATACATTTTGAGAAAGCCAGAATTAATAAGAAAATGTTCGGATTTCACAAGCTATTAGAGAGTTTTTAGAAATTTTGTCCAGGAGTGTTAGTGTTTGTAACAACGCCTTGACCTATCATATTCCAAAGATATGGGTCAACTTATTCCGATAATCATGTACATTTTTTCACCTACCAGTTTCATTAACCAGTTTTCATGTTGTAATGTAAGTTTTCTTTGTGTATTTTCTTGTTTTAACCCTCATGACAAATGCGATTGCTTTTGAAAGTGCTTGGCTTTAAATCAAGCAGGGCGGTCGCTCTGCCAAGCCAAGCTTTAAAGAAAAACGCCACACAAACAACGCCAAGAACTGGACAAGACCGCTACTGCTTACTTACAGAAATCAACTTCGCAATGTTAAATCGACCAAACATGCCAGATTAAAATATCAGATATCAAATAAACCAAGCGTCGCAGAATAAAAAAACGAAAACTAGAAGAATCTAATGAAGAATTTCTTCAATTTAAGACCAAACTCATCTTCATAAGTAATTTATAAACAGAGATATAGATTTTTAAAAAAAAACGTCGAGTTACTTAAAATGATCACTTTTTTCTTCGTCAAACTTTTTTTTTCAAACAACCTACAGACCTTAATATTCGGCAGAATAAAAAAAGGATTGCATTTTTAGACAAGTAATTACGTAATCTATGTGCTTTTATAAAATCCAGTGAAAAAATATTATTTTCTATCCATAATTAGCAAAAAACTGTTAATTAACTTGGCGATTAAAAAATTATGCCAAAAGAGATAAAACCCGCCAACGACCATGTATCATCTGTATTATAATAGCACAAATCAGTTACAGGTTATGACCACATCAAATTTCATCTGCAAGTCAGCCATTTTCTTCTGAAGATATTTTTTTTTAAATAAACTTCATAATTATAAGAACACACATTTTATCAAACAATTAAATATGACTGCAAACTGTGGTAGATGACTGTTTCTAACATGAATAAGTATGAGAAATTACAGGTCAGGGATATGGATCTGGGTGGCTCATTCGCAGAGCCTCAGCACGGTACGCATAAGATCCCAGGTCAATTTTTTCACTGATGTTTGTTTAGTGTATTTAATTGTCTGATAAAATGCGTGTTCTTATAACATTGTAAAATAAAGTAATCAGACGTAGTGTTTATGCTTTAAAAATATTTTAAATGTATAATTTACGTTTTTAGAAAGATCTTTAAAAAGAAATTAGTTTTTGAGTGAAGATGTACCTTCTAAAATGTATACATTAAGAGTTATCGCCATTTAAAATTTATTTCCAAACATAAACAAAATTTTTGAAATGCATTAAATGTGATTCATTTATTTCTAAAAATAAAAAAACACGGTAAAGGACAGGCATTTCGTTCGCAGGAATACCTTTCACGTCATTTTCCTATAAATTAATGAAATCCAGTTGTTAAATTATTTTTGTTTTAGAAGTGAAGTTTCCATTTAAATTTATTGTAACAGAACAATGTTTAATTGAATAAAATAATGTAAATCTAAGAAATTGCTAAGAAATTTCAAACATGCAAAAAATAAATAAATAAACAAAAAATAAATAAATAGATAAATAAATAAATAAAAATCAGCTGTCAGAAATTCTAAAAGTTGTTCATATATCTTAATTACAAACTTATTACATTATCTTAATTTAAACTTAAAGATAGTTTATAACACATGATAGAAAATTTATAAAAAAGAATGGCGCGTCACATTTCAGGGAGGGGATGGGGAGGGGCGTGAACAAAATTAGGAAGTATAATAAAGCTATCTGTTTGAAACTTTACGATATTTTATAACACATAGCATAAATTTTAAAAATTAAGCCGCGTCAAAGATTATATGGAGGGGCGGAGCGCGTTTTGCCTACACAAGGGGGGGGGGACACTATTCTAAATTTTAACGACATCCGTCATGTCACATATCGTTACAAAGGGCTGTGACCACTTATTCGTGTTATGCACCACAGGTGTCACCTCCACATTTTGCGCCCCCCCCCGACACTGCTCATGTGATATATTGTTCGAAAGGCCTGTGACCGCTTATTCATATTATGTATCTTCGGGGTCCATCCTCCAACTTTCACCCCCCTCCCGAAAGGTGGCACTTTTCTAAATTTTGCCGACACCTCTCATGTGATATATCGTTGGAAATGTCTGTGAACGCTTAATCATATTATGCAGGGGGGTGGGGATATTTTCTAAATTTTGCACATACCCTTCATGTGATACATCGTTGGAAAGGTCTGTGACCGCTTAATCCTATTATGCATCTCCGGTGTTCACCCCCCCCCCCTTTGCCCCCCAAACGCGATTAGCTTTCACCACCAGGGAACGCTTTCCTATCTCTGTTTCTATGGGTTGGATCACGACGGAGTATGGCTCATTCGACTCGACATCGATAGAGATTTCCGATTTTAGTTCGTTTTTTCATCACCACGGGGCACTTTCCTACACTGTAAAAAAAATCACAGTATTTTTACAGCAAAAAATGCTGGCAATATGGGTGCCAGCATATTTTGCTGTGAATTTACAGCAGTTTTGTTTTTCATGGATAAACAGCACTTTTGTAAATTCACAGCATTTTTTGCGGTTAATTTTACAGCAGTTCAGTTTTTTTATTTTACAGCAGATTTGTTAATTTTACAGCCGTTTTTGCTGTTAATTTTAATGCAATTTTAACAGAATGACTGTAAAACTTATAGTATTTGTTGTTGATATTTTACCCCCCCCCTCCCTCTCCGTGTATTGTTTTTTTTTTCTTATTTTAACCTGAGACATATTTCAAAGACTTTGGGCACTAAGTATTACCTTTTTGTTTACTTATATCATTATTTTAATATCATTATTATATAATAGATTCTGTTATACATATATACGATACAAATTTCGGTTTTTGGTCAAGTATATCACCCACAAAAATTTTAGTCATTTGCCTATAGAGATAAAATGTTTTTTCAATAAATCATAACAAAGGAAGATTTTACTTTATCTAGCTTTTAATTAATTATTCAGTATTTCTTTACAGGACTTTGTTTAACCGTTTGTTTGTATTTGAAAATACCCACTAATTTAAATCATGCATATATATATATTTTTTCCTCCAACAAATTTAGGGTTATTTTTTGTATCTATTTAAATATTTTTGTTTATTCAATGTAGCCATTATTTCCTCCACCCCTCAACACGAACATGCAAAACTTTCTGATATTTAAACTATCATTCATATATAATTAATAACAAGACCTTATTGTACGCAACTTGCTGATATGGAAACTTTATATTGATAAAAAACTTATTTTATGCTAAGATAATTTTATAAGTTTACATTTAATTCCATAAATATCAGGTCTGATTGAAAAATGAACACGGGGAGAAAAAAAAACACTTATGAGTTCATGAAACGTAGAATAAAATAATGATAAAAAAAATCTGTTCACATAAAAACTTTAAAATTAAGCGTAAAAAATAAATAGATAATGGACAAAAACATTAAACAAGTTGCTGCAAATTACTGCTGCGACAGTAAACAAACAAGGAATATTTTAGGAATTGATAAAATAGTGCATCCAGATTACTCATAATAAATGATTTGAAAATGGAAACAAATCACTGTTCGAAATATCGGCTAAATATATTAAATAAATAAAAATACTTAAATTACTGTCCAAAGTGAACCGAAAACTGTAGCTGGTAAAATATTTATAGGATTTAGAAAGTATATTCGAATGCGAACGTATGAACTGGAGTTTTGAAAAATATATAATAGCGTAATAAGGCATAGCTAAAAACAGGGATCTTGTTTAAAAAAAAAAAAAAAAAAAAAAAAAAAAAAAAAAAAAAAAATGCTTGCATAAAGTTTCCCTGTGATACTTAAACTCAAATTATACGTAATAATAACAAAGTTCTAGAAGAACATACTGAGGTAAAGGAAAAAACAACATCCCCAACATCCCCCCCAACAAAACAACATCCCCTAAGCAAAATCATCTATTTTTACGATTTAAAAAAAAATATTTATTTTAGACAAATGACGTGAAAGTTCCTGCCGTGATATACACGTGGTTTAAAAACAAAATTAGTATCGTATAAATATATAACAGAATTTATATGATATTATTAAAACAATAATATAAGAAAACAAAGATAAAACTTACTTTTACTCTTTGAAATATGTTTGTAATCCATTATCATGTGTAATTGTTACAACTTTCTAGGCTCGCTCCTAATGGCGGCCATTTCTCGTAGAATCGAAGCGTCACTTCATTATTGGACTGCACCTGCCGCTGACCTAAATGTGTTTATTCCCCTCGTCTGAGATAATGACAGCAACGCCGACAGATGTCGCTATCTATACAGCTGTAATCACTGTAAATTAACGAAAGAGCTGTGTTTGATTGCTAGGTGAAATATTAACAGCCTTTTTTGCAGTTTTTTCTTCCGTTTTTTTTACAGTGTATATCTGGTTCTATGGGCTAGATCACGACGGGATATAGTTCATTCGACTCGACATCTGTAGCCTTAACGATTTCAGTGCCCGAGGTTCATACAGAACAGATTCCGCTACCTGGTGGTGGAAGATGGAACTTGAGCGTGCGCAGCACGACTGCTATACGGTGTCGAAGGCAGCGGTGACCCGTGTCGGAAGTTAGTTTGGTTAGAGGTTTATACTATTCGATGTGCAAATTAAATGCTTATCCGGTGCCACAGGCAGCGGGGAACCAGGTCGGAGGTTCGTTCGGTTCGAGGTTTATCTTATTCGAGGTTTTAGAAGATTCGAGACCCCGATGTAAATTAGGGGCCAGCTAGCGGGCGAAGCCAGTTAGTGCTAATAATAAAAGAGCCTGATATCACGTTTGATTTCAAAAGCAGCGCTGACACGCTATGTACGTATTCCGTTTTTATTCATTTCATGGATAAGTCAGTGATATTTTTTAACGGAGGATAACAAGTATTATAACAAGCCACATTTAGTATGTTGTTTTTAAGAGTGTAATTAATTTAATTGAAAAAGCTACTGGTATTTCTAGTTAACCCTTTAACAATGACTGAAAGTAAAATGTAATTTTAAATTATTTCTCATGTTTAGATTATTTAACTTATGTTTAATCTATTTGAAAAAAAAAGAAATGATATCTACAAAAACAACTTTTCAAAAGTAAAAAAAAAAAAAAAAAAAAGAAAAAAGAAAAAAGAAAAAAAATCCAAGCTATAATATTACTTATTTAACTTTTTTCCATTAAATAAGTTATCATATTTATAAGTCGAGTGCCTACGTATACGTTTATAGAAATCGTTTTCTCCTGTACTAAATACATCCTAACGAGTTTCTGAAAATTCAATTTTTTTCAAATTATGCATGATGTGCTTGGCGGCCATCTTTCCATATTTCTAAGCACCCAAATTTCTAAAGTAAAAGTGTAATATGTTTATAACAATTTCGAACTTCAGATTTTAACTACGGACAGATAAATTAAATAAGAGTGATATTTTGAGAAATTGATTTTTACTAGTTTGAAATTAATAATTACTCTAAAAAATAAATCATAAGATGAATTTTTGAGATAAGTCATCATTATCTTAAGACACAATTTTCAGAGCATACAAGTCTATAAATGAAAAGCTTAAAATATTTGCTTAAATAACAATTTTGGATTTGGGTGCTTAGAATTTTGTGACTAATATGCAAAGATGGCCGCCATCATGCATAATTTGAAAAAAATTGAATTTTCAGAAACTCGTTAGGATGTATTTAGTACAGGAGAAAACGATTTCTATAAACGTATACGTAGGCACTCGACTTATAAATATGATAACTTATTTAATGGAAAAAAGTTAAATAAGTAATATTATAGCTTGGAAATTTGATATCACACCATTTTTTAGCCACAACTTTTTTTTTTATTATTTATTATTATTTTTTTTTTTACGCTTGGCTTTTTTACTTTTGAAAAGTTGTTTTTGAAGATATATTTTACATAAAAATTAAACACTTTTTAAGTAATGTATCTTGTATTATTATGCATTTTTAAAACGTTTTTAGACGGCTGTCGAAGTTAAGTAAGTAAATAGAAAGACTAGTTGTAGTAGAATGTTATGACTATTAAATTTAAAATTATTTTAGAAACATGCTGGTGGGACATGCGCTAAAATTTACTATAAGAAATAAATTCTTTAAAACGCGGTTTTAAGTGCCAAAAAATGAAAAAAAATCATCAAATTCAAAGTATTGCAACTCGGTAATTTTTTTTTTATATAAAAGAATGGATTTTTTCCTATTTTACTAGTTAGATTATTGGGTATATTTTTCAAAAAACAACTTATAGAACACAGGGATTGCGTAAAAATTTAAATTTTGGAACTTTAAAAAAAATAGCCATTTTCTTGTAAGTGGATTTTCGTGCGATGAAAAACAACATTTAAAATATTTTTGCAAATGGAAGTGTACTTCTAAAAGTAGCAGTTTAGAAATTTGCTATCGGATAAGAATAAGAGAAGACATCCTGTATATAAAATGGCCATCAATCAATTCCTGTTTTATGGAATCTGTTAAAGATATCTTTTAAGCTTATTTTCAAATCCAAACTATCTACTTTCTGATACCTTTTTTAATATATTTTTGTTCACAAACGCTTGAAATTAGCAAGTGTTCTTGTCCAGAAACTATGTAATCGAACTGTTTTTTCCCGTTTTACGTAAAAGCACAAGATCTTTCAGAAAATGTTGTCAAAGGTTGCATTTTGAACCGAACTTCTGGAAGCGGCAGTGCGTGAAAGAAAGAGAACTGCCGTCATGAGGTGACAATAGCTTATAACTCAAGATGCAATTTATTTATCGATAAAAAACTGTTCGATTCCAAATCACTTCAATAAGTCGTGCTTTTACATTTAACAAGTAATATAAAAAAAAATCAATTCCTACTTAGGTCAAAAAGAAATTTTTTCCAGCTATCTACACGCTTCGCCACTGACGGTATTTATTCCTAAATTTATATCCGGCTAAATATCTTATATAAGAGAAATTTTTGGAATGTATTAAAAATTAATTAAAAATAAATAGCTAAAATACCAAAAATTAATAGCTCGAAAAGTATTTCTCAGAAAATTGTTAGACAAACTGCGTTAGAAAGGTAAAAAATTGTATTTTTCTTGATATAAATTTCAAATCTAATGATTATGCCGTTTTTCAAATATTGAATTTCAAAAATTATCAAACTTCACAATGAAGTACCATAGCGAAACCTTCACGAGTAAAAAGATAATGGGGCTGCTCGCGGACGAAGATCAGGCGGCGCGCAGGCGAAGGAGACTATAAATATGGAGTGAGTCTATACTTTTGAACAGAAATGAAATATAAAACTAAAATTAATTAATTAAATTAAATTAATGAATTAATATTTTAAAAAACTGTATTAACATCAAGTGTGATCCACTACAAGTTTAAAAAAATATATTTGAACTTGAGTGGATGAATAAAAAGTATTTTATTAACGATTGAAAATTTGAACAAGATATATAAATATATAGAGGGTGTGAGCTAGTAGTAGGAATTGAAAAAAAAAATGAGTCTTTAAATATGTCGCGTTATTGAAAGGTGATTTTTTTTTTAACCAGCTTAAAAAAAAAAAAAAAAAATTCAAGTATTCGGCACAAAATTGCACAAAAAATGGGGTTCGTTCACTCATGTAAAGAAATCATCCTCCTGTCATAGATAATAATTCTCTCTGTAGAGGATTTTTTTTTTTAACTGACACTTGTTAAAAAAAATTTCTCCCTATATCTAACTGCGGCGTCCCCTTTTTCCCAATACATCCAGAGAGAGAAAGAGATGTGTTATTTATTTAAGGTTCCAGCGACGCCCGAAACGAAAGAAAAGACGGGATTGGGTCATTAAGATAAATATTATTCTTGTTCCACACGAGTTATTACGGGGTTTTTCCTTCTGTTTTTCCTTCATAATAGAGACCCAGCTGGCCTGTACTCGCAGCTTTTCTCCGCCATGTTCATCAAAAAAGTGGGAAGGGGGTTAATAAGATTGTGAAAAAAAAGTACAATGCTGAACATATTCCAATTCAACGTTTCTTTTAACCCAGGAGTAGTCGCGCCGGGTATGACATTACCCAGTATGCGTACAGTTTTTACAATTGCCACCGCTATTTTTCGAAAAGAAGTCTTCAGCAGAATTTATAACAATTATCTCTGACTAAATAAGGTGACCCTTATTATTTGTATTTATTGGTAACAAAGTAAACTAGTCGTTGGGGGCCAGCGTAATACTTACCCATCATGGATATGCATTTATAAAATGCATTGCAATTCGAATAAAATCGTGGCTTGATGACGTCATGAACTTTAAATGCTCTATTACTGAATTGCATAAGAGAAACATCATTATAACTCTAAAACTGACAATCCTATTAACTAATAGTTTACTGCGTCGGATTAAGCGTCTCCTTACTAATTAAAATATATCTTTGAATTGAAATTTGAATGAAATACAGGGTCATGAAAAATCGAAGAGTGTGGAAAATGTTATTACAAATATCTCGGCAACTCATTATCCGATCTACTTTCATTTTAATGTAAAATTTATGTTTTTTTATTGTCTTTTATATTCCCTCCTTAAAATAAATAATTTCGAAAATTTTTATATACCTTTTATCAGAACGACTATTTCGAGAGTCCGAAAAAAATAGTTCCGGATAATCGAGGTTACTGAAATTCAATAAGCTTCTTCCCATTATTACATACTAAGTACACACCAAATTCAAGTCTCTATCTCGATTTGTTCGGGAGATAGAGCGTTTACAGACACACAGACAGACATACATACAGACGGACGGCAAAATTTTTTTTGTAAAAATATGTTTTTCGGAATCTCCAGTGTCTAAAACGTGTAAATCCGTCAATATTTTTTTTTCGATTTTCAAAACGATTACAAGACTTACCCTATACTACGTATGATGGGTAAGTAAAATCATTCATAATTTGGGTATGAGCGATTTCTCCCGGGATAACAAACTTAAAAATTAACTGCAAAGAGCGGTCCCCCCCCCCCCCCCCAAACTTTCTAGTATTATGGTATTTGAATTCTTGATAAATAATGAGACTTATGCTTTTTAATTTTTATTTTTGCAGTTTAACATGTAAATATCTGTTTAACTATAGACAATAGTCAAGTTTTGTTATGTTTGGAGCCCTAGTAATATCACTATATATAATTTTGAGTAGATGAATTTTGATTATGCTAATCCTGTACATAAATATTGATACAGAAGCAGTACCTTAGGACTTAACCCTTAACTGCTCTGTCAATAATTGTCGCATAGAACTGTGAGCGGTCTTTGACACAGCTTGATCGAAAGATGAATAAAAGGCTCGATTAACTTATAGGATATTATTTCTGTATTAAACATTCTGCATAGGACTATTATCATTAAAATTAACCTATTCAGAATATTCTCTAGTGATAGTAAAAGTGCTTCAAACGAAACAAAATTTCACTAGTATCTTTAGTTAAACTAAAAATAAGAAGTTAAACTGTGAAAATTGAAAAAAATAGCAGTCTGCGAGACCGCTAACCGCAGCTAAGGGATAATGGGGAGTTTTAATCATCTTTCGATCAAGCGGTTTCAGTAGCTATGCGACAATTTCTGTGACATATAGTTAAAGTTAATCTTAACTGCTGCTAGCGGTCTCACAGATCACTGTTTTTTTTTTCATTTTTCACAGTTTAACTTCTAATTTTCAGTTTAACTAAACATACTAATGAAATTTCGTTCCGTTTGGAGCCCTATGAGATCGCTGAGAATTCTGTATAAGTGAATTTTAATTATAATGATCCTGTACATAAAGTTCAGTACATGAACAGTATCATATGAGTTAATAGAGCCTTTTATTCATTTTTTCGATCAAGCGGTTTCAGTAGCTATGCGACAATTTCTGTGACAGATAGTTAAAGTTAATCTTAACTGCTGCTAGCGGTCTCACAGATCACTGTTTTTTTTTTTTCAATTTTCACAGTTTAACTTCTAATTTTCAGTTTAACTAAATATACTAATGAAATTTTGTTCCGTTTGGAGCCCTATGAGATCGCTAGAGAATTCTATATAGGTGAATTTTAATTATAATGATCCTGTACATAAAGTTCAGTACATGAACAGTATCATATGAGTTAATAGAGCCTTTTATTCATTTTTCGATCAAGCGGTTTCAGTAGCTATGCGACAATTTCTGTGACAGATAGTTAAAGTTAATCTTAACTGCTGCTAGCGGTCTCACAGATCACTGTTTTTTTTTTCAATTTTCACAGTTTAACTTCTAATTTTCAGTTTAACTAAATATACTAATGAAATTTTGTTCCGTTTGGAGCCCTATGAGATCGCTAGAGAATTCTATATAGGTGAATTTTAATTATAATGATCCTGTACATAAAGTTCAGTACATGAACAGTATCATATGAGTTAATAGAGCCTTTTATTCATTTTTCGATCAAGTGGTTTCAGTAGCTATGCGACAATTTCTGTGACAGATAGTTAAAGTTAATCTTAACTGCTGCTAGCGGTCTCACAGATCACTGGTTTTTTTTTTCAATTTTCACAGTTTAACTTCTAATTTTCAGTTTAACTAAACATACTAATGAAATTTCGTTCCGTTTGGAGCCCTATGAGATCGCTAGAGAATTCTGTATAGGTGAATTTTAATTATAATGATCCTGTACATAAAGTTCAGTACATGAACAGTATCATATGAGTTAATAGAGCCTTTTATTCATTTTTCGATCAAGCGGTTTCAGTAGCTATGCGACAATTTCTGTGACAGATAGTTAAAGTTAATCTTAACTGCTGCTAGCGGTCTCACAGATCACTGTTTTTTTTTTCAATTTTCACAGTTTAACTTCTAATTTTCAGTTTAACTAAATATACTAATGAAATTTTGTTCCGTTTGGAGCCCTATGAGATCGCTAGAGAATTCTATATAGGTGAATTTTAATTATAATGATCCTGTACATAAAGTTCAGTACATGAACAGTATCATATGAGTTAATAGAGCCTTTTATTCATTTTTCGATCAAGCGGTTTCAGTAGCTATGCGACAATTTCTTTGACAGATAGTTAAAGTTAATCTTAACTGCTGCTAGCGGTCTCACAGATCACTGGTTTTTTTTTTCAATTTTCACAGTTTAACTTCTAATTTTCAGTTTAACTAAACATACTAATGAAATTTCGTTCCGTTTGGAGCCCTATGAGATCGCTAGAGAATTCTGTATAGGTGAATTTTAATTATAATGATCCTGTACATAAAGTTCAGTACATGAACAGTATCATATGAGTTAATAGAGCCTTTTATTCATTTTTCGATCAAGCGGTTTCAGTAGCTATGCGACAATTTCTGTGACAGATAGTTAAAGTTAATCTTAACTGCTGCTAGCGGTCTCACAGATCACTGTTTTTTTTTTTCAGTTTTCACAGTTTAACTTCTAATTTTCAGTTTAACTAAATATACTAATGAAATTTTGTTCCGTTTGGAGCCCTATGAGATCGCTAGAGAATTCTATATAGGTGAATTTTAATTATAATGATCCTGTACATAAAGTTCAGTACATGAACAGTATCATATGAGTTAATAGAGCCTTTTATTCATTTTTCGATCAAGCGGTTTCAGTAGCTATGCGACAATTTCTGTGACAGATAGTTAAAGTTAATCTTAACTGCTGCTAGCGGTCTCACAGATCACTGTTTTTTTTTTTCAATTTTCACAGTTTAACTTCTAATTTTCAGTTTAACTAAACATACTAATGAAATTTTGTTCCGTTTGGAACCCTATGAGATCGCCGAGAATTCTGTATAGGTGTACATAAAGTTCAGTACAGAAACAGCATCCTATGAATTAATAGAGCGTTTTATTCATCTTTCGATCAAGCGGTCTCGGAGACCGCTCACTGTATACCTATGCGACAAATTTTGTTATAGCAGTTAAGAGTTAAATAAAAATCAAAGTAGTTAGAATTAATGGAAGATTTAGTTTTTAAATTTAAGACCTTATCTGAAATGTGTGTTCTGTGAAAAATGATAAAAAAAAATAATTTTATGATTTTCTGTGCATTTTCCCATTTATGATTGAAATGTGGTTTCTATTTAAAGCCATCTTTTTTTCTATTATATCTGCTATTTTTTTATAAGTCAATATTGTTGATGAAATTCAATTTTTAAATGAATTTTTAATTCGATGTTTCCAACTGGGAATGTTGGCCTGTGAAAGGCTAATTAAACTCAATTTTCGTCTACAAATTGTCGTTTTTCTCATCTATTATTTTTTCAAATAATATTAAACGAAACCTTTTGAGCGATATTCGATCACACTTACCCACTTGTTTTCTATTATATCTGCTATTTTTTTATACGTAAATATTGTTGATGAAATTTAATTTTTAAATGAATTAAACTGTACCTATGCGACAAATTTTGATTCAGCAGGTAAGAGTTAAATAAAAAGTAAAATAGTAAGAATTAATGGAAGATTTAGTTTTAAATTTAAGACCTGATCTGAAATGTGTGTTCTGGGAAAAATGATAAAATAATTCATTTTTATGATTTTCTGTGCATTTCCCCATTTATGATTGAAATGTGGTTTCTATTTAAAGCCTTCTTTTTTTTTCTATTATATCTGCTATTTTTTTATAAATCAATATTGTTGATGAAATTCAATTTTTAAATGAATTTTTAATTCGATGTTTCCAACTGGGAATGTTGGCCTGTGAAAGGCTAATTAAACTCCATTTTCGTCTACAAATTTTCGTTTTTCACATCTATTATATTTTCAAATAATATAATAAAATCACTGGTGAACGTTAAATTAAAGATCTAATTACTGCTTAAAGTGATAAAAACATTACACAAAAGGTTTAAAAATACCTTTTAATATAAAGATGACATGTTTCATGTGTTCTAACGGCGACTTCTTCAAGATCAAAATCATAAATAAACTATTTTCGCAAATTTTTTGAAAATTATAAACAAAGTCACGAGATTATATAATAAAATGTAAGCAGGTGCTTGAATTGGTCAAACTGGAAACGTGAAAATTATTATTTTATTGCTCTTTTAAATTGTAAATCATCGCGTGCCAAATTTTAGGTAATTCAAATGAGGCTGATTCATTGCATATGTTCTTTGGCTATACTACATAGAATAGAGCCTTTGCAGATCGATTTCAAGAATAGTAAAATAATTTTTCCATCAAGAGTTTATTTCCCATCCATTATCCATGAATCGATAGAAATATATTTGGAAAACGAGAACATATGCAATGAATCAGCCTCATTTGAATTACCTAAAATTTAGCACGCGATGATTTACAAATTAAAAAAGCGATAAAATAATATTTTATACGTTTCCAGTTTGACCAATTCATGCACCTTCTTACATTTTATATGTAATCTCGTGATTTTTGTTTTTATCATTTTCAAAAAATTTGCGAAAATAGTTTATTTATCATTTTGACTTTGAAGAAGTCGCCATTAGAGAGCATGAAACATGTCATCTTTATATTAAAAGGTATTTTTAAACCTTTTGTGTAACGTTTTTATCAATTTAAACAGTAATTACATCTTTATTATATTTTCATCCTTTTAAATCTCCTAATTCATGGATTGGGTAAATTTTGTGTTGGCATTTATTCTAAAAATCTGTAATATTAAATGACAGCTAATAATTGACTTTAAGAGCCTACACTATGCACGGGAAGAAACGCCCAAGCTAATGTTAAGTCTATGGGAAGGTTCCAGCGCGATTTCTCGCTCCCATTTTAATATTTTTAAATGCTTTTTTTAGCATAGGATAGCTGAGGTCAATCTCCAACGTTATTAGTTCAACTCCAACGTTGTACTTTTTCAATATTTGTTGCAGTTTTTTTTATAAGCGGGCATTTTCAATTTTGGAACCGGTTGGAACCGGTTCTGAAAGTGAAAGTACCGTTGTATAAAATAACTGGAACCAAAATCGAAAGAGTAAAAACTAACAACGATTGAGATTGACCTCAGGTATCCTAGTAAAAAAAAATCATTTAAAAATATTAAAATGGGAGCGAGAAATCGCGCTAGAACCTTCCCATAGACTTAACATTAGCTTGAGCGTTTTTTCGCATGACTGATATATGCTCTTAAGCCACTCAAAACGCAACTTCCATATAAGATCGAGACAAGATTCGAATGTTTCTAGAGGGGTAAAAGATTTCTTTCTGACCGAAAGTGACGCTTCTAAGGAACCCATTCCCTGATGATGGTGTGACAAATCGCTATTTTCTTAAGTTTTTTTTTTCTTTTGAAAATATATGTAGGATTTCAGTTTGAACACTTCATCTCCTTTATGACGAATGTTTGTTTTATTTATTTATTTATTCATTTTATTTATTTATTTATTTATTTATTTATTTGGTTTAATATTTAAAGTAAGCATAAAAGTAAAAATAGTTTTATTTTTTAAAACACTCTTTTATATGAATTACATTTTTATCTTTAAAATCACGCCTAATTTCATGACTGCAATTCAAGTTATTCCAAAAAAATTACGTTACAATACGTTAATTTGGCATGGGCCCCCAGTATGGAAAATTTACCACTTTGATTTCTTAGGCTTAGTATAACGCGGGAAATAGCAAATTTATTAAAATATATATAATTTTTGCTCTGTTTCTTTTTTAAAGTAACAGGAAAGGAAAAAAACATTATTTAAACAATCTATTCAGGATTTGTAAATTATTTTCTTCACGCATAATCATAACTTAATTAATATTAAACTATTAATTGATAAAAGCGAATTTTTTTTAAATATATACCACACACTTTATTTTTTATTAGGGTTTCATTCATATCACGAAACCCTATTACTCCCGCGACGTTGTCTGTCTGCCACAGAGCCGGTTCTCAGAAACTATATAACTTACAGATTTGAAATTTTGTGTACTTATAGCTGACTACCTACTATGAAGCTGAAAATCATAAAATTAAAAAAAAAATCGTATTATTTTAATATATAGAGATAAAAAACCAAAATTCTAACAGCCTTTTTCTATTAAATTTAAACACTTTTCGTTTTAGCAGTTGCCAACAATTAAAAATCCACAATAAAATACTTTCTACAGTAATTAATTTTCCATTGAAAGATTTTCACGTAAAAAATGAAAATGAAATAATAAGTTTCACCAATTGAAATAAAGATTAATATGACGTCGGAGCTATAGTAGGGGGCCCAAAAGAGGCCAACTGATAGTTTTGAGCAGGTCCCTAAGAGGAATACATTTTAAAAGGTCCTAGTACTTAGCGCTTTAGATCTTCAATTAGTCGAAATTAAGCACAAGGTATAAGAAAATCTTTAAAATAAAATTTTAAATAAATGCTTAAAAAGGGCCCTAAGGCCCCAATAAAAATGTGAGGGTGGTGTAGTCCAAAAGACTTAACTTTAAAGTTATGCATTGAGAGGGTGACACAATTAGGGGGGAGTAAAAAATGCATGGCGCACAAAAAGTTCAAGGGTCTCGGACCAGACAGGGGGCCAGAGTCTTAACTGGAATATAGAAATGGGGTAATAACTAAATAGAGAAAAGGACCCACAAGCGAAGAATGTCGGATACAAAAGGGGCAAATTATTAACAACTTGGAAAACAAAAATGGCCCCAGAGTTTCATGGCCCCAGGGAGCCAGGGTCTTAACAGGAACGTAGAAATGGTGGGAAAAGCTAAATGGAGAAAAGGGCCCCAAAAAGGAAAAAAGCCAGATAAAAATGTGGCAAGTTATTAAAAATTTAGGGAAAAAAATTAAAGGGCCCCCAAGGGTCCCAGGTCTTAAAAAAAATAAAAATCAGCCGCAGATGCATCAGGACCAGCCTTGGACTATCCACACCCAAATTTTCAGACTTCTACGTGTGGTAGATTTTGCTAGCTATCGCACGCACACACACACATAGACACACAGACAAACAACTTTCTTTTATTAGTATAGATTAGGTACTAAAAACACTACATTTCTCGCGGAAAACTTTGAAAAAAATATTTGTTTCTTGCTTTCTGTCTTTCATTTCTGTCTTTTTGCTGCATTATTTGAATCCTTAAAGAGTCTAGAATTTTCTCTCAAAACTGTTTTTCGTTCAATTCAATATTTAAGGCGTAAGAACCAGTTTAATAAAATGGGGTCACGGTTTAACAAAAAGCCTGATCAAAAACTTTAAATGAATTTTTCTTGATTTTTTTTTTTAACCGGGTGTAGCAACGTTTTTACGCTTAAATCAACCATGATATCAACATTTTGTTTTTAATAGGAAAGCAAAGCTTCAAAAAAAAATTTTTTTGAATAATTTAGATTTTTTAACAGGTTCGAAAAAGAAAAATTAGTGCCAAAAATTACCTCTAAGTTCAAATAGCTGCCAGTTTGAAAAATTTTGATTAATCTTATCAATTTCAGGTTTAGCATTCAACTAGTTTAATATGCAGGGTGCCCATAATTAAAAGACCCCATTTTAAAGTTGTCTGCAGACGAAACTATTATTCAGAAAGTTGTGAAATTTTATGGAGGACATAATGAAGGAATGGGAATTTGTTTGAGCGAAAAAATTGTTCAAAATTTCGCCGCCAGAGGGCGTTTTTTAATCAATTATACATTTAGCATACATTTAGAATAGTTTACCAATTTTAATGCAACAAAACATGTTCCATATGACGACCATTATTTTCAGCTACAATCTGGAATAGTAAGATAGCATGTTCCACAGTTGACCTCAGTGTATTCTGGGAAATTATAAGAAATGTCGTGAAATGCTGTCTTTAAGATTAGATAAAGTTCTTGGATTATGACGATTATCCAGATGTTTCAAATGCCCTCAAAGCAAAATGCCACATGGATTGACGCCTGGGGATCGGGGAGGCCACAGATTACGAAATCGGTGGCTAATTGCACGTTCTTCTGTGAAGTGATATTTGAGGACGTCCTTAACACAAAGGCTAATGTGTGGAGGAGATCCATCTTGTATCTAAAATTTGTAAACTATCGTAAATGTATGCTAACAGATCCCTCTGGCGACAAAATTTTGAACTTTTTGTTGTTGTTGTTGTTGTTCAAACATATCCCCATCCTTTTATTATGTCTTATACAAAATTTCACAACTTTCTGAACATAGTTTCGTCCTTAAACAGCTTTAAAATAGGGTCGTCTAATTAGGAACTCCCTGTATTTTATGAATCTGTGTGATACTTTTTTTAGATGATTATTAAGAGCGCAATCGCGCACACGGATTTACTGTACACACCGCACACTGAAGAAGTGGCTTTTTTGGCAGACATTGATGGCATATATATTTTTTCACGTAGAATCCACTGGTGTCATTGGAAATACCAAAATATTGCAACTATTTTGCTTTTTTCGAGTATTATTCAAATAATTAAAAGATATATATATTTATTTATTTATTTATTACTTACCCATCATACGTAGTATAGGGTAAATCTTTTAATCGTTTTGAAAATCGAAAAAAAAAATGTTGACGGATTTACACATTTCAGACACTAGAGATTCCGAAAAACATATTTCTAGAAAAAAAAAATTGCCGTCCGTCTGTCTGTCTATGTGTGTGTCTGTGTGTGTGTCTGTAAAAGCTCTATCTCCCGAACAAATTGAGATAGAGACTTGAAATTTGGTATGTACTTAGTATGTAATAATGGGAAGAAGCTTATTAAATTTCAGTAACCTTGATTATCTGGAACTATTTTTTTCGGACTCTCAAAATGTTCGTTCTGATAAAAAGTATATAAAATTTTCGAAATTGTTTATTTTAAGGAGTGAATATAAAAGACAATAAAAAAACACAAATTTTGCATAAAGCATGAAGTCGATCGGATAATAAGTTGTCGAGATATTTGTAATCGTATTTTCCACAGTCTTTGATTTTTCATGACTCTGTATTTCATTCAAATTTCAATTCAACGATATATTTTAATTGTAAATGAGACATTTAATCCAACGCAGTAAACCGTTAGTTAATATGATTATCAATTTTGGAGTTATAGAGCATTTAAAGTTTATGACGTCATCAAGCAACGATTTTATTCGAATTGCAATGCATTTTATAAATAGTTTACACATGTTTTATTTTCATATTTTATATTATGCATATCCATGATGGGTAAGTATTACGGTGGCCTCCAACGACTAGTTTAGGTTGGTGTAAAAGCATGTTTTTTATGTGGATTTTCATTCAATCAAACACCGCTTACTGCCAAACTTTTTCCACGGTGCAGATAATTCTAACGTTTCTCATTCCTCAAATGTCTACAGAAGAGAAATGTACCAACGATTTTGAGGGATAGAGCGGGATCTAGATTTTATAAGATGAAAATTTTGAAAATTATAAAAAAATTCCGAAAACCATATTAGTTATCAAAACCCAATTGATTATAAAAAAAAAAAATAGTCTCAAAATATAGCTTACAAGACAAGAAAAAAATAATTTACAACAAAATAAAAAATTGGATTTTCTTTTATTTTTCTTTTTTTTTTTTTTTTTTTTTTTTTTTTTTAATTCCTACTATTAGCTCACACCCTCTATATATTTATATATCTTGTTCAAATTTTCAATCGTTAATAAAAAATACTTTTTTATTCATCCACTGAAATTCAAATACATTTTTTGAAACGTGTAGTGGATGACACTTGATGTTAATACAGTTTTTTCAAATATTAATTTCTGAATTAAATTAAATTAATTAATTTTAGTTTTATATTTCATTTCTGTTCAAAAGTATAGACTCACTCCATTTCATTTCTGTTCAAAAGTATAGGCCCACTTCATATTTTAGTCTCCTTCGCCCACGCGCCGCCTGATCTTCGTCCGTGAACATCCCCATTATCTTTCTACGCGTGAAGATTTCGCTATGGCACTTCATTGTGAAGTTCGGTAATTTTTGAAATTCAATATTTGAAAAACGGCATAATCATTAGATTTTAAATTTATATAAAAAAAAGTTGTGCCTGCGTAGTAAACTTTGGAGGAGTTTAGATCGCTGAAAATATTAACATTTGTGTAATACAGTATTCGCACACTTAGGCAAAAGTACAATAAACTGAATGCCAAAAACCCATTTTTTTCCCATGTTAATATTTTTAACAACAACGAAAATCCCGAAAATGCCCCAAAAACAAAGCCGTATCGAGAGAACCTGCCTTTAAATAAGTATTTCACACGTTGAGAACGTCACCTGATTTGTCTCGTTTTCCCCGCGCGAAAGGTCCCGCTGCAGTGTAATCGGTTTTACAGGCAGAAATGCGAGTTTCCTTTATACAAGCTTCATTTTATGAATGAAACACAAATGTCCTAGATTTTTTTTTCTCTCTATTTGAAATAAGGGATATTATTTGAAGTCACACCAAGTAAAAATTATAATAATAAGGATTTTAGGTATTATTATTATTTAAACATTCCGCTCCGCGAATTGGGTGAAATGTACCCAAAAAATTTTCGAACACTACACGCTAAACCAGATTAAAAACATTTTGTTTAAACATACCTATTTTTGTTATAATTGCAGTTCTATCAAACGTATAATCTTATATATTATTTCTCCTGTCAACATCCCTTTTTCTAAGAAAATACGAAACGCAGAACGACGAATGAGATACCATATGAAAGGATTTTGAACAGGATTCTGACAAAGTGCACTTACATTTTCCTAAAACATGTTTTTTGATTAAAATTTTTTGATAATTAAAAATTAAATCAGCATTGTTTTCGTAAATGAAATGAAAGGTTTTTCTCAAATCAGTGTTGCCACAAAAATAAAATATCGCATTATATCGTCCTCAATAAAGATTATTAAAAAAATAATAAACAGTACACTAAAGATAAAGTGGGATATTGTTGCTGCACGGGTTTATTTTATATTCATAGTTCAAAAGCAAAACTGAAATTCAAATGCTCAATTTATCGTTCTTTATTCCATGTTTTTCTTTACGAAACATATGATGTTATCCTCTAATTCAGTTAAAATACGATTGATATATATGTATATATTTTTATTTATTAATTTTTTTTTTCTTTTGCTAACTTCAATCAGTTTTTACTGTAACTTTGATGGAATATATTATATGATATTCTGGCGTGACTAATATTGTTTGCAGATATATTTTGTTCTTAATTTTTCTTTAGAAGTTTAAACCCCCATCTAAAAATATTAGACTGCAGTGCGAAATCTTTGCACGGGTCCACTGGTATCTATCTATTTATCTACCCATGTACTATCTCTCTCTCTCTCTCTCTCTCTCTCTCTCTCTCTGTATATATATATATATATATATATATATATATAACTAATCTGGGCTCATAGACTCAGCTACAGTTTCACAAATAAGTCTTTATTTCACTTTTTTTTTTCTTTCAATTTGTTTTATCTTATCGTGGCCACATATTTTAATTTTTTTTCTACGTGTATGTGTGTTCATATTCCAGTTTTTTATTTTTATTGCGCCATTTGCGTTTGATGTTTCTGCGTTCTCTTTTAAGGGTTATATATATAAATATATATGTATATACTTTTATAAGCATTGAAATAAGCCAGAGATGCCAGAGATGCCAGAAATCCCTTCATCAAACTTCATTTTATAAATGGGACACAAAGCAAAAAATTCATTCAATTTTGTGTTTCTATTTGGGATCAAATATATTATTTAAAGCCACATCAAGTAAAACTTATAATAATAATGATTATTTAAATCTTACATTCCACGAATTGGGTAAAATGTACCCAAGATATTTTCTAACTTTACACCCTAAACCAGATTAAAAATATATTTTTTAAACATATCTGGGTTTTTTTTATAATTCCAGTTGTGTCCAAAGCATAATATCTATCTATTTATTTATCTATCTATCTCACTGTATCTATATATATACATGTGTAAGGCTTGACAAATGCGACCACTACTGGCAACCAAGCGTTTTTATCTAGCGACCATATTACGTAATCTAGCGGGGGGGGGGGGGGTGTTGTTTGTTTGTTTGAGATTAACTACTTTTTTTTGTACAAAAATTGAACTAAGAAATGAGTACAAACGGCATTTTCTCTCTTCCCCACCTCTAATAGTGCGCAGTAGGGGGGTGATATCTATCTTTTCACGTACTTTTAATGGAAGAACCAAGTTTAAAAGGCATTGTCCAACGCATGCATCGAAATGCCACTGTTTTTCGCTCTAGCCAGCTAGCATGCCATGTAAAATGTGTCTGTGTGGCCGGGAAGGGGGGGGGAGAATTTTCAATAAAACAGTAAGAAACAGAGTTAATCCAACCTTTGTGGCACCTAAAATCGGATACAATGTGAAAAAATGCACATCATCAGATATAGTTTTTTGTAGCACTGAACTACACGTGGGACGTTTGAAGCATCCGGCAATAAGCATTTCCCAAACATGTCGTTAGTTCTGTCTTTACAGTATTTTTCTTTTTCCAGATATATATAATTTTGATAATTTTCAATACAAACTTTCAGAATAAACTTTGAGTACCTAAACTATACTTGTTATTATTTTTTCTCAATTAATTCATCATAAAGGAAAAAACTCTTGTGCTTTTTAAAAATCAGTGACGGCGGGGGGGTGGGGGGGGGGTAGTAATTACTGACAACTAGAATTTACCAGATTTTATCAAATTTGTAAAGCCTTGCGCATATGTATATATATATATATGTTGCAGAATACACTTTTTTCAATATTTATCTTAAAATCACGCCTATTTCCATGACTGCAATTCGTGTTGCTCTAAATATTTTCATTACAATACATGAATTAACAAAATTTTAAAATTCACCACTTTTATTTATGATAAGTAGAAACGGAGAACTAGGAAATATTTTAACATTCGATTACTGTCCTTGTATCTATGAGATATAATGACTTTTTTCTGAGTGCAAAGGCGTCTTTGGAGTAATTTATTTATCTATTTTTATTAACACTTTCCAACCTAGTTGAAACGTGTTTATGACTTCGGTTTGTCTGGCCGTCTGCCGTCTGTCCGTGCTTTAACTCCCGTAAATATGCTCAGATTGCCCTGCAATTTTTATCTGTTATTGTCGTTATCTATAGCATGTTCCCTATTACAACTGAAGTGTGTAGCACTTATAGTTTTTTTACAGGGACACTCAAAAGAATTCTGTTACATGACGGTCTATGTGGAAAAATCATTTGCGGTTTATTTTGGATGATGTTACACAATTTCAAACACATTTTAACTGATATATATCACTAAGGTGCATAACAAGAAGCTTAATATGGAATAGGGTGTGCATAGCACTTATAGTTACTTTAGAGGGACAGTCAAAAGAATTCCGTTCCATTACGTCTATGGAGAAAAATCGTTTGCGGTTTAATTAAATAATGTTTCAATATTTTAAACTCATTGAAATTTATATATATCACTAAGGTGCATTACAAGAGGCTTACTACGGAATATTGTGTGTATAGCAGTCATCGTTCATTTACAGGGACACACAAAATAATTCTCTATTGTCTGTTAACAATAATTCCTGGAAGTGCGTTTTAAGTTACTGAACGCGATTTTAAATTTAACTCACTTTTTGTTTATTACGTGGTGTGTATAAATTCTGTAGATCCTATACAGGGAAGCACAAAAGTTCGCGAACACATTTCCGTTTATTGACAGAAACTCCAGAAGGAGAATTTTAAATTGTGCGACGCGTTTCTTAACTGAACTAAAATTTAGCATCCTATGTAGTATATATACAAATCTATAGATCATATTCAGCGCTGAATAAAAGCATTCGGATATTTTTCCGAATATTGTATATGTTGGAAATATATGCTGGAAATTCCTGAAATTACGTTTTTAAATATGTTATGCGTTTTCCAAATCGTTTACTTAGATGTTATCTTTCAGCTTATTAAACGGTAATGATTTGTAAAATTATTTTGGAAGCGTTGGAAATTGTTACATAATCTATGCTTGACGCATTATTTTTCGTGTTTGTTTGTTTATTAATGGCAAATGAACATATTCTAGTTAATTACTACCTTTTTACAAAGTATCGCTGTTTAAAGTGTATTAATACGGAAATTACGTCATGTGATTTCACAGATACGACGACAGTAATAACGTAAGTATTTTGAGGATAGTAATCGAGTGTTAACAAATTTTAATTTTAGTTCAGTTTCTTTTTAAGGTATGGCAACAAGAAAGAGTAAAAACATTAGTTAAACTATATACTATTCATGATTTTCCAATTGTGTTCTCAATGTATAATCATATATTAAATATTATTAATCAATTAATTGCTAATTAAGTTATGAAAATTGTAAAATATTGCATCTTCTAAAATAAAAGCGTAAGTCATGTGACTGTCATCAACAGTTCCGGGATGACCGTTTCACTTTTTCATATGCCAGGCGACCATTTTTATTCAAAATTATTTTTTCGAATAAAACGGCATAAAAGTTACATTTTAAGAAATATCGTTCAAAATAAATTAATATTTGAGAGATAACTTACGTTCAATTATGTATATATTCTGCAATAACTTCAGTCGAAATTAGATTCGCAGTTCAAATTTTCTATTCATGAAAGTAAACAAAAAAAAGATTGATTCGTCGTGAACATTTAAAATATTAAATCATGGGGGTAATCATTCGCAAAGCAAGTTCTCCGCGAATGAATTTTTGGACCGCTGCCTCGCGTCAAAAAAATAATTCGCACCAGTGAGACAATCAAAGTTTACCATAATTATGTGCTATACAACTCAACTTCTTTTCAAACCTTTTCTTGACGTAAATTGAACTCATGTAATAATATTTAATGAATCAGATTTTTAGCATTTTTAAAATCGCTAATACAGCTTTTATTTATCGCGTGTACAAATTAGAAACGATAGTTTGATTTTGAAATCAAATGTTTTAATTTATGATATTATTTCTTATTTATTTATTTATTTTCTATTTTAAATGAAAAGTGTGAAGTATTTTAAATTTATGTAATATAAGCATTTTAGATTAAAGTTAAGTATTTTAAATGAAATGAGTGACAGGTTTATAATTTAAAATTAAATAAATTGTAGTATGAACGATGGTGATGGGAACGATATTTGGCGATTTATCATCTGCTCCCGGCTAACAAAAATACTCATAATTAAAAAAGGAAATAAAAATAAATAAATGATAGTTTGATGTAAATAAATACTGATATACATATCAAAAATAATTTATAGAATTAAAAAAAATAAAAGTAAATAAACAACAATTTCCATAACAAAATTTTCGCCAAATTGGCGGGGGGAATAATCGCGCCAACGCCTATGCCCCAAAAATATGCGAAATACTACCATGATCGCAAAAGTTCATGATTTGTCTATTAGAATCTTCTGTTTTGGCGAAGGATTAAGGGAAAATTAAATTAGGAATAAATGTAACGTGTTGCAATGTTTAACATACATTTAAGGGAGACCAAACTGGTCGCCAGTGGCGGCTAGTATATATTATTTGTCCATGTACATTGATCATCTACAGGATTCAAAGTTTTTTCAACTGATGGTAAATAAATCTGCTGTTGCTCTTGACTGAGTATTATTCGCTGAAAAATATTTTCATTTTCGGGTAAACACTGCAAATTATTTTTATCAATAGTAATATAACAATACCAAGGATTGTTTTCCTTTAGATATTCTAAGGCAGACTTAACGTTTTCACGATTTACTATAAAATCTTTGTATTCTTCACCATCTTGTCTTCTAACAAAGATGTACTGTGATATAGTATCTATGGAATAAGGTAATAAAGTACAAAATTCTGTAATATCTTGATGAAAATCAATAACTTGCCCACTGTAATAAAGCTGACCACCTTTAATGCGATAAACAGTAATAACTGGATGCACTTGGGCAATTAATTGTTCCTCGACGAAAATTAAGTTCTTCAATATTTCCGGTTGGGGATCTGGACCCATAAGCTACAGAAAGAATATTTAGTTCATTATCTATACTAATATTATAAAGAAGTAACGATTGTTTTTCCGTTTGTTTGTTTGTTTGTAGGGGGTAATCTCTGGAACTACCGAACCGATTTCAAAAGTAATGGTGGCAAATTGATGGTGACAGTCCCTGCTCCAACATAGGCTATATTTTATGTCGGTGCCACAACCCCCAGGGGAGTGCAGGTGCAAAAAACGTTCTAAAAATTCGATTTTTTTTTATACTGAAGGTGCTAGAAACAAGAAATTTGGCATTGTATAGTTACTTATAAGATATAAATGCTCTCTAAGAACAAATTAAAAAAAAAATCGAAATTTAAAAGGGTGATATGAGCGAAAAGTGTTCTAAAAACATTCTAAATTACAATCTCTATGGAATCTTTGGAACTACATAACCATTTTCAAAAGAGATGGTGGGAATTTGATGGTAACAGTCCCTGCTGTAACAAAGGCTATATTTTATGTCGGTGCCACTATCACAGAAGGGTGCAAGAGCGGAAAACGTTCTAAAATTTCGATTTTTTTTTATACTGAAGTAACTAGAAACTTGAAATTTGGCATGGTAGTTACTTATGCGATGTAAATGCTTTCTATGAACAGTTCCTAAAAAGTTCGAAATTTAAAAGGGCAAAATGAGCTAAATGTGTTCTAAAAATATTCTAAATTACAATTTTTATGTAATATATGGAACTTCTGAACCATTTTCAAAAGTGATAGTGGCAAATTAATGGTAACAGTCCCTGCTGTAACATAGGCTATATTTTATATCGGGGCCACTACCACAAGGGGGTGTAAAAGCGAAAAACGTTCGAAAATCTCGATTTTTTTTTAATACTGAAGTAACTAGAAACTTGAAATTTGGCATGGTAGTTACTTATACGATGTAAATGCTCTCTATGAACAGTTTCTAAAAAGTTCGAAATTTAAAAGGGTAAAATGAGCTAAATGTGTTCTAAAAATATTCTAAATTACAATTTCTATGGAATCTTTGAAACTACCGAACCGATTTTAAACGTAATGCTTTCAAATTTATGGTGACAGTCTGTGCTCTAACACAGGCTATATTTTATGTTAGTGCCACTACCCTGAGAGGGTTGCAACAGCGAAGAACGTTCTAAAATTGCAATTTTTATTATACTGAAGAGATTAGAAACTTGAAATTGGGCAAGATAGTAACTTATAATATATACATGCTCTCTAAGGACAGTTTCTAAAAAATTCGAAATTTAAGAGTGATATAAGGGAAAAAACATTCTAAATTACGATTTCTATGGAATTGTTAAGGACAGAAACTTGAAATTTAATATGGTTGATACTTTTTAAGACACAACTGCACACACAGAAAAGTTTTTTAAAATAAATCGAAATTTAAATGGGTGAAAGAGGATAACAAGTTATAAATTACGATTTTTTTTTAAACTAATAGGATTAAGAAACTTTAAATTTGGCTTGGCGGTTACTTTTAAGATACAAATGCTCGCTAACAATGGTTTGTAAAGAAATTCAAAATTTCAAAGGGTGAAATGAGCGGAATGCATTTAAAAAGCGTTCTAAATTGCAACTACTATGCAATTGTTAGGGGTAGAAACTTAAAATTTTACATGGCTGCTGATTTGGTCGCACAGAACAATTTGAAAAAAATCGAAATTTAAAAGAGTGAAATGCGCGAGAAGCGTTGTAAATTACGATTTATTTGAAACTATTAAGGCAAGAAACTTAAAATTTCGCCAAGGCTGTTACTCAAGTAAATGATCACCCAGGACAGTTTACTAAAAATGCGAAATGTAAAAGGACAAGAGCAAAAAAATAGTACTAAAATTGCAATTTATGTGATACTGCTGGTATAGAAGCTTCGTATTTGGCATGGTGGTTACTCTTAAAATGCAAATGGTCGCTAAGACCGGTTTCTAAACAAATAAAAATTTAACAGGCTGAAATCAGCGGAAAACGGTCTAAAAACGTTCTACTTTATGATTTAATTGGATTTATTCGGGTTAGAAACTGGAAATTTAGTATAGTTGTAACTTTTAAGATGCAGACGCTTTGTATAAACAGTCTATTAAAAATTCGAAGTTTAAAGTTGTAAACTGAGCGGAAAACGTTATAAATTATGGTTTTTTCTAAATTGTTAGCGATAGAAACTTAGAATTTAACATGCCTGTTATTTGTTATACGTAAATGCTTTCAAAGAGTAGTTTTTACAAAATTCGAAAGTTAAAAAAAGGTGCAGAAGCAAAAAAACATTCCAAAATTAGTGATTTTAGTGATGCAGCTGGGTATAAGAAGTTGAAATTTGGCATGATGGCTATCTTTAAGATTTCAGTGCTCGCTAAAAAAGATTTAAAAAAGTGAAATAAGCTGAAAAAGTTCTAAAAATCTTCTAAACAATGATTTATCTGAAATTGTTAAGGATAGAAACTTGAAATTTTACATGGCTGTTACGTTAGAGACACAAATGCATCCATTGAACAGTTTTTTAAAAAATTGAA
Source organism: Maratus michaelseni (assembly GCA_963931845.1). Classification (NCBI taxonomy): domain Eukaryota; kingdom Metazoa; phylum Arthropoda; class Arachnida; order Araneae; family Salticidae; genus Maratus; species Maratus michaelseni. The sequence goes on from OZ007596.1 coordinate 58,228,194, forward strand.
ATTTTAATGTAAGCAGGAACAGAAAGTTTTAAAATTGCAATTTCTGTGATATAGTCATTACAGAAAGTTGCTTAATTAGTGTGGCTTAATTAGTAATTTCTGAATTATCTGTGGCAGTAAAATCTCCTCTAATGAAAATAGGCCAACGAATACCACTTGGCATTTTTCAAGAATTACGCGAGCAAAGCCGCGTGTTTTGCTAGTAATCATATATTAAATATTATTAATCAATTAATTGCTAATTAAGTTATGAAAATTGTAAAATATTGCATTGTCATAGGGAACACATAACTGTGCACAATTTTTAGTACATCAGTAAGAGGTTGTAAAGTGCATTAAAAATTTCCACCTTTACGTACTGGAGCTAAATTAAGTTAAATAAACGCATGTAAAAATATTGGAAAAATCTGACCCAACCCGTAGAACAGTGAAGTTTTAACAAATATAAAAGTAAAAATAGTTAATAATAATAATAATAATAATAATAATAATAAACACTCCTTTTCTCAGCATTCAGTGTTTATCTTGAAAATCACGCCAAAATTAAATGTTTAGAAGAAAAAGACACCATCGGCCAAAAAAAAACAAAAAAACAGTAATATTTCACATGTAAAATAAAAGGTGTGATTTGTTATATTAGATTAAATTGTATTTTAAATGCATTCAATTTATTTTTCTTTGTTTTAGGTTTTTCAAGAAGCGGATGACGTCATCTTCTAATCCAGTTAAATTACAATTCTAATTTTTTTTTTCTGGAGCGTGCCTTTTGCTATCTTCAATCAGTTTTACTGTAACTTTGATGGAATAAAAGATATGCTATTCTGGCTTGACTAATGTTGTTTGCAGATACTTTTTATTCTTAATTATTCCTCGAGTTACTCCATTGTTACAAATATGGAAATAAACATCCAAGTAAAAAATAAAATAACGTGTGCATTTTTTTTAAAAACACGTGAAAAATTAAATGATGGCGTTTCAGATAACTTCCTAGACCGTGCATTTAGAGAATATTTTTGTTTGTTTTGATAATGGCTCAGATTGAGATGAAACATATGTCAATAGTCTAATAAAACCTATTTTACTGTTTATAATCTTTTTTTTATTTTACACCCTTTAGTAATTAGTACTTAATTTTTCTTTAAAAGTTTAAACTATTAGATAATTAAAAAATATTATATATTGCTAAAAATTGTTAGATCGTAGAGTGCGAAATTCTCGCACGGGTCGACTGATGATTTTTATTTGCGTTAAAAGAATTGTTACCAAAAATTATAGTACAAATCGTTTAATATTTTCCGTTTTAGTTGAATTTCAATTTTTAAAAATACAAATGCAACGATGCAATGACTTAAAATTTCTGAATAGAAAGTACGGTTTCATTTAAGATTCCTAAAACTTTTCTTATAATTACATCCTATTGACTTTTTAATGCTTATTTAAACCTTTCAGCGGGCGCGCTTATTTTTTTTTTTTTTTTCACGATCCGACCTGCGGTTCGGATCGAGTCGGGTTGATGCTTATTTTTTTCGTTGCGGGTCGGACTTGGGTCCGGTTGACTGTAAATGTTTCATTTTCAAAGCGGTTTCGGGTTATGTTCTGACTTTTTCGGTTCGGGTTTATCCAATTTTTCAAAAGAAAGTGATGAATATTTTTAGAGTGAAATTAACTATATATTTGAATATTAATGAGTGTATATATGTGTTCATTTTTATATAAAAAAGATAAATTTTGATATTAGAAATGCAATTTTAGACTGTTTTTCCATAATTGTCTTAACATATGGATTAATTTTTTTTCACTTCGGGTTCGGATTTAAATATTTCAGGTTCAGATTGAAGTGTATTGGATTGCGGAACCTTTGGATTGGAACCTTTTTCTTTTAAATTAAATTCCTACTATTAGCTCACACTCTCTCTCTATATATATCTTGTTCAAATTTTCAATCGTTAATAAAATATTTTCTATTCATCCACTCAAGTTCAAATAAATTTTTTTAAACTTGTCGTGGATGACACTTTATGTTAATACAGTTTTTTTTTCAAATATTAATTCATTCATTAAATTTAATTAATTAATTTTAGTTTCAAATAGGAGAAAAAAATTCCTCCCATTGTTTTCATACATGAAATGAAAGATTTATCTCAAATGAGTGATGCCACAGAAATAAAATGCCGCAACGATGATTATAAAATAATGTTCAATAAAGATAACGTGGGACATGAATGCTGCACGGGTTTATTTTATATATTTATGATTAAAAAGTAGGAATTGACTTTAATTTTTTTTTTTTATATATATTACTTGTTTTCTTGTTGGCTTCGGGTTGGCTTTATGCAGAAATTTGGGGTTCGGGTCGGTTTTGGGTTAGGTTTTGATTTATTCGGGTCAGGGTCGGGTTGATCCGATTTATCAAAAGAAAGTCATGAACATTTTTAGAGTTGAGTTAACTATATATTTGAATATGAATGAGTGTATATATGTGTTCATTTTTATACAAAAAAAGATAAATTTTGATGATGAAATTCTGATAAATATTGAAAATATAATTTTTTATTCTGTTGATAAAAGATAAATTTTTATAGAGATGCAATTTTAGACAGTTTTTTTCCATAATTGTACTAAATAAGGATTAATTTTCTTTCGCTTTAGGTTCGGATTTAAATTCTTCAGGTTCAGATTAAAATGTATTAGGTTGAGAATTTTTTTTTTTTTTTTTTTTTTTTTTTTTTTTTTTTTTTTTTGTCGGCTTCCGGCTGATTTTATTCAGAAATTTCGGGTTCTGGTAGACCCGTTCAGAACGCTGAGGGAGATTATTCCTATTCTAGTCAATTTAAACGTTTAAAAATAAAAATAATAAAATAATTTTTTTATTTCAAAAAATAAGAATATATTTTTTCTTTTTTAACTTTCCGGGAGAACCTCCTATTAAAAGATAATCAAAAAGTTTACCTTGCATTGCCGCGACCACTATGAGCAGCAAAACTTTCCGGAGCAACATAGTATATCCTTTTTATGCAATGGAAGGTACACGATGTGTCTCTTCGTGCTATACTCTCGCGCGCTCAACGGAGAATGAATGGAATATGTGCGAGAGAGGATAAGGGGAGGGCCCATAAAACGATCGGGGCGACGCACGCGTCTAAAGGAAAAAAAATCAGAAGCAACACCTTTTAATAAAAAAAAAGTTTCTTATCTTTCCGATTAAGATGTTTCAATCTTTAGCCCAAGTTTAACCCTTGGCCGCTTCCAGAATTGAGAGTGGGAAAAATGAATTAAGGCTACTAGGCGATCCAATACAGATTATCCGAGTTAAAGCAACACATTCCAACTCATATGTCTGCTTTGTGAATATAGATTGATAGATAAGTTTATATAATTAATGAAACTTACCTATATATATATACAGTAATACCTCGATTTTCGTTGACTTTGGTTATCGTCGGTTTCTGTTTTTGTCAAATATTTTCAGCGAAAAATTTATTTCGGTTTTCGTCGGTTGCCTTGGATTTCGTTTATTTCCGGTATATTTTTGTGTTTTTACTTACCCATCATACGTAGTATAGGGTAAGTCTTGTAATCGTTTTGAAAATCGAAAAAAAAAAATTTGACGCATTTACACGTTTCAGACACTGGAGATTCCGAAAAACATATTTTTAGAAAAAAAAATTTGCCGTCCGTCTGTGTGTCTGTGTGTGTGTCTGTGTGTGTGTCTGTGTGTGTCTGTGTGTGTGTCTGTGTGTCTGTAAACGCTCTATCTCCCGAAAAAATTGAGATAGAGACTTGCAATTTTGTAGGTACTTAGTATGTAATAATTGGAAGAAGCCTATTTCATTTCAATAACCTCGATTAACCAGAACAATTTTTTTCGGACTCTCGAAATATTCGTTCTGATGAAAGGTATATAAAAATTTTCGAAATTGTTTATTTTAAGAAATGAATATAAAAGACAATAAAAAAACATAAATTTTGCATAAAGCATGAAGTCGATCGAATAATTAGTTGCCGAGATATTTGGAATCCTATTTTCCACACTCTTCGATTTTTCATGACCCTGTATTTCATCCAAATTTCACTTTAAAGATATATTTTAATTGGAAATTTGACGCTTAATCAGATGCAATAAACCGCTAGTTAATAGGATTATTATTTTGGGAGTTATAAGGATGTTTCTTTCAAGCAATTCAGTAATCGAGCCTTTAAAGTTTATGACGTCATCAAGCCACGATTTTATTTGAATTGCAATGCACTTTATAAGTAGTTTACACATTTTTATTTTAATATTTTACATTATGCATATCCATGATGGGTAAGTATTACGGTGGCCCCCAACGACTAGTTTTTATTGACTGCGAGTGTTCCATCATGAAACCAATGACGTTTAATAATAACTTCTTGCCCCATTGTAGTCCAAATCTGAAAGAGGCGGTAGAAACACACCACTTCGGACAACTTTTTTGAGGGACATGGGTCATCTAACTCCGAGTCTAGTCCTACTGCCAAAATATCAAAAAAGGAAGTGACCCCAGATACAGTGCCTTGATACCAGATGCTAAGAACACTATATTAATTTCTTATTGTTTTTAGTATTAAACGATCTACTTAATCTCTATAAAATGTGCTTTTGATACGTATTTTGGAGCGTTTAGAATGAATTAATTGGATTTACATAGATTCACATGAATATAAATTGACTCGGTTTACGTCGGTTTCGGATTTCGCCGATTGTTTTCGGACGGATTATCGACGAAAATGTATTCAAACTTGGGAAAGATATACATCACCGTATGCACATTGGATTTTTTCTTCATATAAATTTATTTTTTTCTGTTTATTTCATTTTGAAAATCTCACATTTTTGGATATATTTCTTTGTATTTTATTATAATTATCGGTTCTTATATTGCGGATTATTTATGTGATTTCATGATTATTATTAACAAAAGTTTTATTATATATATATTTAAAAATGAAAACACAGGTGAAAAACAAAGGATGATATGTTATAACTAGCTGTTACCCGTGACTTCGTTCACGCAACATTAAAAGAAGAATAAATACATTAAATAAGCAAAATATTTCACTCCCGATAGTTAAAAACGTTAATAATTAACTAACTATTTATCACATTTCATAGGAGACAATACGGTATTTTTTGTTATAGGGACCTTGACATAACTCAGTCTTAAAAAAGTGAAATTTTGTGCCAAATAATCGCGAAAATAAAATTGCAACCAAAACAAAAAGGAGGGCCAAATAAAATCGTGGAAATAGACGAATTGGGTAAAAATAAATGTCAATTTTACCTAATAAACAATTTTACTTTTAACGCCTTTGTGTGCCATCTTTCAAAAAAACATTAATTGGAAATAATACATGCTTTTTTCTTTAAATTCAATTCTGCCTCCTTGTTTTAATGTATAGCTGAAACAAATCTTGTTTTCTAAATGACAGTATGTTGACAGGCAATTTTTGTTGTCCAGAATAAATTGATTCATGAAGTTTGAATATGTGAAAATATGTTTTAATTTTTCAGATAATTTACTGAAATCAAGATTTTGTTTTCACCATCTATTCTAAGAGAAAATAAATTCTGTTTTTCAGTTTTAATGAGAAAATGGTGTAAAAAATATATTGATCTGTTTTATTTCGCCTTTTTTATACACAAATATGGAGTAATTTACTTTCCGTTTTTACAGAAACTTCGTTAAAATTTACAAAAAAAAAAAAAAAAAAAAAAAAACTTTGTATTTAATTTAATTTTTTTTAATTCTGAGAGTTTGTGTGACATCCTCGGATCAATGATAACCGGTAAATCGCGTTGCGTTCGGTAGTCTAGGAGTAGTTGCGAAATACAAACACACGGTCAGATTTTAATATAATAGATCCGTATTCATTTTCCTTTTCTTAAAATTATGATGTGATTTTTAGCAGAAAACTCTCATCTGTATATAACGGATACTCATGCTTAATAATCAGTATAGATGAAAAAAAAAACAAAAATCGTTATAAATATGGCGTGAAATTTATCTACTTTTTATACTTACTGATCCTTGTATTATTAATGTAAGGAATTGATTCACACTCATTTTAAAAAATATTGGAAAATTCCCGTTTTATTTCAAATATGACGTCTCTTTTTCTCCAGATAAATCTCATTTTAACAACATAATTCTTGTTAATTTTCTTTTCCAGGCAATTAATTTCAATACTGGCATAGGGGAAATTATGTTACTTTAACGAAATAATATTAAATCTTATGTTTTATCAACAAAAATGGAACTATTAACATTCGTCACTTTTTTTTTAGGTAATCGAGTTATTTCTTTTAGTTTTAAGAATGAAAATAGCTATTTCTCGCTATCCATGACATCATTTTCGACATAGATAATGTTGCGGAGCATATTATTGACATTTGCTAACCATTTTCTTTTGAAACTTCTTTTTACTTTTTTAAAATTTAAATAAAAAATACGGTATAGTTATATTAGCCATGCGCAGACGGTAAAACGCTAAGTATTTTACCATACAAAAGAAAAAAAAGTGAAGAAAAAACCCAAGATCATTTTATTTCACCAATCAAAGCCTATGCGCTTTATTTGCGATGTATTACGTCATATTGCCCTGTTTCCTATGGTTACGCATATTGAAACCTTGTATTATTATCAAAAACTAAGAAAAGTACGTTCTATTTCTAATAATATTATTTAATCTTCTTTTTAATTCTTTAATTTTTTATTTCATTTTATTTTTCAAGTGAAAATATTTCTATTGAAACTAAATTGTTGAGTAAAAATTATTATTCCGGGTTTTAAATTAGTTGTGGCAACGATAAAGTATTAGCAACGGTAAAGTAAATTTAACCATTTTAAAATATTATACGAAAAAATGTCCATTTATTCTCTATGAAAATAACGAAATTTTGAATTATTAAGAAAAATATTTGAATAAAATAAACTAAAACCAGTCTATGTTCATTTCACGGTTATAATCGATCTATATGCAAAAATACAGGATCATTAAATGCTCCATTTTGACGCTGGCTTCAGCCTAACATTTGCACACAATCAGATTTATAATATTATTAGGATTAGCAACGGAAAGGATACTGCAGGAATTAAACTTAATAAAACGAAAAAGTAAACATTGGAAAACTATGAATATCTTATGGAATCTTCAGAGAAGCCTCACCAGAATATTCATAGTAAAAGTATGTTATTTCATCAAATATTGTCAGCATTATGCCTAAAATCGACAATATTAAGCTCCTAATAACATATATATATATATATATATATGAAACATGATAATAAAAAAACTTCAAAAGTTCAAATAACAAAATAAATAAATAAAGAAACTATTATTCAACATAAATAGAAATTAGATCATAAAAAAATGTGCGAAACTCATCAAAAAAACTAACTAAAAAAACTCCCCCCCCCCCCCAAAAAAAAAAGGGAAAATTCTTTAGATGCTTTGTTGTAGTTATTGAAATTATGAATGAATTTATGAAAAATTAGAAATGAATATTGGTTCTAAAAAAAGAGTAAAAAACTTAAAGGAATTTAATAAATTTTAAATAAATTAATAAAAGTTTCTGACCCTATAAGAAATAAAGAACGCTTAAAAATTATATCGTTATGAAATAAAAAATGAATAAATAAAACATACTGTCATTAGGTAAATAATACATATCAATATAAAACAAATACTTGATATAAGAATTCGACTCATCTTAGAATATTTAGTTGTCTCAAAGTTTTTATTTATTTATTTATTGCTTTAAAAAAAAAAAAAAATAAGTTAATTCCTTTCCCTTGCTTAATCTTGCTTTAAAAAAAAAAAAAAAACCGTCACTTAGTGACTTAGTGAACTAGTAAAAGAAAACCATAATAAACGTCAATTCGTTCCATTTTATTAGAAATATATATATATTTCTTTTTTTAGGGTTCTGTACTTAAAAAGGAAAAACGGAACCATTATAAGATCTCTTAAAGAACTTAAAACTGATGAATAAATAAATTAATAAAAGTTTCTGACCCTATAAGAAATAAAGAACGCTTAAAAATTATATCGTTATGAAGTTAAAAATGAATAAATAAAACATACTGGCATTTGTTAAATAATACATATTAATATAAAACAAATAGTTGATATAAAAATTCAACTTATATTAGAATATTTAGTTGTCTCAAAGTTTTTATTTATTTATTTATTGCTTAAAAAAATAAATAAATAAGTTCATTCCTTCCCCCCAATCTCGCTTTTTTTTTAAAAAACAGTCACTTAGTGAACTTAGTAAAAGAAAGCCATAGTAAACGTCAATTCGTTCCACTTTATTAGACATTTATATTTTTTTCTTTTTTAGGGTTCCGTACTTAAAAAGTAAAAACGGAAGCATTATAAGATCACTTCTGTGTCTATCTGTCCGTCTGTCAGAGTTATTTTTCTCGTAAACTATGGGAGATGGAAAGTTTAAACTTGGGAAAGTTTTAAAGCCGTTTTACCCACATATTTTTAGATTATTGGTCATTCACAAATTATGTTTAGGAGAAATTTAAGGGACTAATTAAGTCACTTGAAAAAGAAAAGATTTCTTTTTGTATATCGTGTGAAAGATCTCGTAATACCAAACTGAAAAATATATTTGCTTTAATTTTAGGTTTTATATTTCAGAGATATCATCATAAATGCACCGCAAAAGTATGCCCCAACCCCTCTATTTCCGAATCTACTGAAACTAAATTATGAAAAAATTAGGGGTCGTAGGAGTTATTTTTAACCTTGTAGGACAACTATAGTGATTTTCCTAGGTCACACAGCTTTTGAGAAAAACGCATTTTTCCTTCAAACACAAACTTTACTTTTCGGGTGATCAGCGGAAGAGTTGAAGGGCGCTCGAAGGATCCATCGACGCGAATCCTCCAAGGATATTTGATAATGATTTTCGAAAAAAAGGTAGTTTTCGGTTATAGCCGGGCGCCAGTGATATATGTACATATATAAATATATATGTATATGTAAAAATTTGCTGAAATCGATGAGATGGAATATTGATATTGAATGGAAGCAGCGTTATATCAGTCGTATATGGTGACGAGGATGGAATATTGAGATGGGATAGAAACAACATTATATCAGTCGTATAATACTATTCAGTAGTGTAATACTATTAATACAGCCGTATCGTAGCGGAACAAGGCAATAAATAAAATCATTGGGTGTTTCTCCAAGATGAAACAAAACAAGGCAATGCATAATTCCATTCTTTTATTAAACCATCATCGAGGAAGCAATCCACACATACTTTAAAGAGGCAGTGCCATCTCTAAGTAGTTAGCTGTTACAAGTTGTTACTAAATACGTCGAACAAAATTTTAGTCTTAATTCTTTGGAATACATGATCATTCAAACGCACAGCCAGGGGATTGTTTAGCAAATGGAAATTCGGCAAAAATCTGGTTGAAGAACGATTGAACTTGCTTTTTGTGAAAAAGCGGAAAGATACCAAATCATGATGTAACGCGCGCTCTAGCCAATGCGGAAATATGGAATACGTGTACAATCTACGTCATGACCAATGAGGATGATAAAGTAAAGAGTTCTGACACATTCTAAGCGGACACATTTTATAGTAAAAAGAAACCAACGCGCGAAAACTCGGAAAGAGGAAAATAAAAAAAATGGCTTTCGAAAAAACATTCGAATTCACAGAAATGATCAGAAATTGTGATATAATTTAGGAATAACTAAAAGCTTTATATTTAAGTAAATTAGGCAAAATAATAATGAATTTAAGGGGAATTTAATAGAATTAACGATAGATATTATTAAGGAATAAGGAATTAGTAAAACTGGTGATAATTTAGCATAAAACAGAGAAACATCGCGAAGGAAGATATAATAATGTAACAATACCCCCCCCCCAAATAAAAAAAATGTATGAACTGGTAGGTCCAACTGACCCACAAGTTCATTGGGAGAAAAAGCAGATACTCGAATTACAATACAGTCACCTGGCCGTCATGTCAAAATATTCAATATCTCTGAATTTTGTAAAGCCAAAAAAAAAAAATAATAATAATTAAATAAAAAACGCGACTATGTGTTAACTGCTTTAAATATTTACACTTTCGAGAATAAAGAATAATGAGTTACAATAATTGTTGATAATTATTAGCATAAGTTTAGCTTTTTAATGCTAAATCAAATTAATAAAGCATGAGTATAGGAGAACAATATAAATTGTAATAATAAAATATAACAATAATATGCAACGTTTCTCTTTTTATCGATAATTCAAGTAATTCAGTAATATTTACTTATTAATGTCCATAAGTGATTCAGTCCTACTGAAATTTTTAGTCCACTAGCTGAATATCTATTTAGAGTCCATATTTGGTATCATTAATGTTGTGATAACAATGTAAAGTTGCAATAATAAAATTTCAACAATAAAATAACAATGAATATAAATAATATATCTAATAACAATAATAAAATAATAATCAAACAATAGTAAATAATAATAATACTTAATTTCTTCATGAGTATTTCTTTTAACATCCAATTAAATAGTCTTTCTTTTAAAATGTCATTTTGTAAAATAAAATCATAATAGCTCGTAACTTTCATTAAATGTACACAACTATTATCCAAATGAATATGCATTTAGAACTTATCATGGGAACTGTTGTGAACTCATTCCCTCTTATCATTTCAATATTAAGTTTGCATTAGAAAAAGTAATGAACAAATAGTACCTTGAATTTAGACAATATGGGGTGTAATTCTCCTCATAGGTCATTCCAGTATTAGAATTATTCACCACTGATCCAGCAACTTAATTTATTTAATACCAATACTTAATTTATTTAATACCAATCAATTCAGTCTTATCTTAATAATCTTGGTTACTTAGTGATGACTAGTTTTGCTTAGACATTGGCTAACCAAATTCATCTTAAGTTTCTCTCTTTAACACAATATTTCAATAAATATATTAATATTTTATCATATAACTAGCATGCTACGCCCGCTGCGCTGGGCCATTTTTCTAAATGTACCTTAAATCAAACGAATTGGATTTGTATTTTAAAGGAATATGGATCTTCACTTACGTATGCTATACCCTAGTCAAAATTTTCAAACTAACCTTGAATCAAACGAATTATTTCAATGGATTTGCGCATGTATTTTAAAGCAATAGGGACGTTCACCTCGTTTTTCCTTCAATATTGCTGTAAACGATGCGAACGGCATTGCTTTATATTATATTATACATTTGACAAAATTTGGGCTAATAAGAAGCAATTCATGTAGTTGATTATTTATAGTAGAGTTTGGTAGGGAAATGAGGCCATTATGAGATTATGACAACAGGAACTAAAATGTTCTCTAGTCAACATACTGCTAAAAAAAAAGAGCATTACAATAATTCCATAGATTGACCATTGGACTTAAGTAATGTTCGGATGATTCATTTTCATCTGTAAGTTCTCGAACCCCGTCCCTCTTTCTTTTCTCTATGTGAGGTTCTGGTAATATAAGTACAATCTCACTCTATGTTACGTTATATTTCGTAATATACGTTCTCTTCTGGCAAGTCTTAAGTCTACTACGGTTTTTCATCTTTCGATTCCGGCATAGTAAATACAGTAAAAAATGTAATAAATTGTTTGCACATAAAAAACTGAGTTTAACTTTCATATTTAAAACAAAATGGTGAAACATAAAAAGTGCATTTTTAAAGCTGAATAGTTAGAAAAAAATTAAAATGACGCCCTTTTCGCTGTATTTCCCTTTTTTAGAACAGTTGCATTCGTGTAACCATTAACCTGAAAAAAAACCCCGATGATTAACTCTAGTAGAAGAATAAACCTCTAGTTTGCATCCAATAAAATCTTCCTACTCTTCCAAAATCTTTTCAATGTTCAAGTTTGACGTCAAACATTAGAATTGCTGGAAACGATATGGTTACTAATGTACCAGAGTTAGTTACAAAACGAAGTTATTTACGTGCCAAACTATGTTCCATTAAATAATGTCAAATTTCTGTTAGTTCAATTATAGATCTTTCATTGACAAAATTCCATACCTTAAATAAAACTGACAATGATAAAGTTAGTTATGCAAAATGTTTAATCACAATCTTTTTGGTGAATACTTAAACCGAAGATTTTCTTTGAATTTCTGTAAAGAGTATAATAACACGCAGACAAAGATTCATTTGTCACTATGTTTAGCTGCTAGGTCTGTATGTAAGTCGAAAATGCTTTATAATGATCGAAAAGTTATCTAATGATAATTTCAGATACTCGTGTTTCTTATCCAGGCTGAAATGATAAATCGACAAATATTATTTATTCCATTCGCCAACATCGGCATTAAAAAGTTTTTCTGTACATTTGAAGCATCGCTTTTTTGGTAAAACTTTGCTTCATAATGAAAAAAACCATAAATTTAGCAATCGCTAATTTCAAAAGTCGTCTAATCTTCTGTAATCTGAATCATCGTCACAAACAAACACAACATCCACAAAAACAAACACAAACAAAACATCCAACAATATGGTAAAAATGCCAACTGGCAGGTGGCCGGAATACAGACGATTAGTCCAATATCATTTTAAAACCTTCCTGAAAGAAGGGGAGATATGCAGAAAAATCTAAAAAGAAATGACAAATCAAAAAGAGCATATAAAATGTATTTCAGTAAGCAATTTTTATTGCAAAATGTCGCCTTTTGTGATAATAATAACGCATAATTGCCCACATCTCCTTAAGAATATTCTTTAGTTCCTAACTTTTGACGCAGTGAATATTTCTATAAGTGAAATTGGCGATATATTAAACAAAAAAAATAAATAAAATAATAGACAATATTCGCTGATCTGAGTTCGAGGCTATAAAAATCATATGTTTGGTGAAAACAAACCGGCATGTTTCCGTAGTAAATTTTTAAATGTCTAAAATTCAATTATTTTACAATATGTGTTTGAGTGGCAGACATTCACTAAAATTTAAATATTTGATCCCATATTTATAACAATAGCTGATATTTATATAATTTACATTTGAATATAAATATTTACTTCAAAAAGGATCTTGTATACACGAAAAAGCACTATTATTGCTAATCTCGCTCAAACTGATGTCACGCTGATGCATTTTTGGCTTAAAATCACATTGTTTGGCGACAGAAGTAAAATCAAAATAGTAAATAAACAAATAACATGTAACTCATAAATGCAGTCATTTTTATAATTACAGCTGCTAGTTACTCCTGTAAGTCACATGATAGGGAAGTTATATAAAAAAAATTAACAGAAAGAAAAAAATGTCACTCATATTTTATCTAATCAAATTATAAGTTGCATTTTTGTTAACCTGACGCAAACGATAAATCGCCAAATAGTGACTTAATTCTAATCTCATGCATTTCAAATATTTTAAAGCATTACAAACATTCCTTTTGGGTTTAAATTAAATAGTTTCGCTTTATAATATTATCCCTCATTAAAACAGATTTTTTTTCAAGGGGTGGGGGATTTTAAATAAAATTAATAACAGAATTTTTCTTTTATTTTTCTATGTGTTTGCATTTATTTCTGATATAGCCGTTTCAATTCTTTTGCCAACGATAATGGTCGCCAAACAAATGACTATGGTAACCTTATCGTCCAAAATAACAGAACTTTTCATCATAATTCTACAACTGATCTACATAGAACTATGTGTTACATACCCCTGGTGTGTTACCTTCCCTGAAAAATTATCTATCCAACAGTGCAAGTTCCATCAAATTCCATTCAGCAGAACTCAAGTTATAAAGGAACGGAACGAAATTTCCGTTTGTGTTTTATATATATATAGTAGATAATAGCAATAATCACAACAACAACAATAATAATAATAATAATATTTTTATATGAAGAAATGAAATCTTACTCACAGCTCGTCAGATTTGCTGAGATTTTAACACGTAAAATATAAAATTAAATAGCTACATTTTAGAAATATTTTGCCAAACATGATAGTAAGAGACATCCTCTAAGAAGAGTATACACAGAAAGAAAAAGTAGTCGGATGTGCCAATCCCAAAACTTTCTTCTGTTTCATACATGTTAATACTTCAAAATTCGCTATAACATAGCCAATAAAATAAATATTTTTCGTCATTCTGTTGTATGTCAGCTGGTTGTGAATCGTCGGGTTACCTGGATGTGAAGCACTCTTCATTGCACGGACAGCCGACGTACAAGACGACTACGAAAAGTCCTTCTGGTCTATACCGGTTGGAAAGGATAGCCTTTATTCCTTGGTTTTAAGATTTTAGCTAGTTTTACTGGAAATCTCTAAGCTAAAATGCGCGGAACCCGATTCATTCACTTTCTCGTCAATGTTGAATTTGAATTAGAATTTTGCCAAATTAGTCAGCAATAGCCACGTTGGCTTCATTTATGGCAACCTATTTTTGTCGACATTTAGCGAAATATAGCCAAGCTTGACGAAAATTTGACACTGGCGACTATGAATATATAGTGTTAAATATATAAGTGTTGGAACGATGGTTACCACAATGAAAGGAAATTTGCGAGAAAGCGTGTTCACTTAAACTCATAAATTTTTTAACCAAAAATAGAACCGACTTCAAAAACTACTACAAAGTAAAAAAATATTTTTTTTTAGATAATAGTTAATAAGAAATAAAATTAAGAGCATTGTATTTACCATGCATATTATTATATTTATGTACATTAATTTGATTTTTTGGAGTCGGTGCCAGCCAAGCCAAATTAAAGCCATGTTACCATTTTTAAACATTTCATCTGATGTTATAAATGTGTATTTTCAAATGAGATTAGCAACTATATATGTCGACAAACATTGCTTTGGAAATTAGTTAATCATTTAAATCATTGTATTTTCTACCACTTGAAGAGTTAAATGTATTTTTTTTTTATTGTCTCGTATTTATGTAGATATAATTTATACGCGTGTTACGATTTATATTGGATATTTTGTTTTGAACTTTGTACTTGGCTTGGCTGGCACCGACTCCAAAAAATCAAATTAATGTACATAAATATAATAATATGCATGGTAAATACAATGCTCTTAATTTAATTTCTTATTAACTATTATCTAAAAAAAATATTTTTTACTTTATAGTAGTTTTTGAAGTCGGTTCTATTTTTTATTTAAAAAATTATTTTTCGCTTTTTAGTAGTTTTTGAAGTCGGTTCTATTTTTGGTTTAAAAGTTTATTTTTCGCTTTTTAGTAGTTTTTGAAGTCGGTTCAATTTTTGGTTAAAAAGTTTATTTTTCGTTTTTTACTAGTTTTTGAAGTCGGTTCAATTTTTGGTTAAAAAGTTTATTTTTCATTTTTAGTAGTTTTTGAAGTGGGTTCTTTTTTTGGTTAAAAAGTTTATTTATTTATTTATTACTTTAGTGATATCCATATTTACATTAAACCATATTGTTGCTAATATCTTTTTTATTTCACGCTAACCTTGGCAGTAGACTCAAGTATCGAAGATTAGAAAATTTATCATTACTAGATGAAACCCGTCAAAATTTGACTGAAAAAAAAAAACTATAACAATATTAGCAAAATAAGCTTCTTTATTATTTAAGATGGGGTGCGTACGAAACAGTCTTTCAAATATTTTATTTAAAAAGTTTTTCCCCCAGTCAAATACAGTACTATTTACTATGCAAACTCAAACCAAACAATCTGTAAACAACTGTGTAATGCAAATCAGTTTGACATTAGCATCATATTCCCCTTGCAAGAAAAAAATTTCATGGACCTATGAAGTATACAAATAGTATATTCCTACGTCTATTTCATATTCGGTAAATAAAAGAACATAGTAAATAAAGCACACATCTCCCCCCCAACTGTGATTATGCCACCGAATGAGCTCTTATGCACATGTGCATTGCATCTGCCCAAAAGCACCGTCGAAATTCGACGTTAAAAAGTTTTAAAAAGCTTAAAGTGAAAGTTTTAAATTGTCCTCTTTAATCATTGTTCGTTTCAAATTCATATCTTCTAAAACACATCCATAGTTTTAAATTAATCAATTTTTATATAAAGATGAAGAATTTTTTTACAGTAGTAAATCAATCTGCAGATGAGGGAGATTTTTAATGTTTTTAAATGTAATTTATTTGTTTGGTTTCTTCGGTTCCTTGACATAATCAGGATGATTATCCCTTTTCTATCACAGTCGGGGATATTTTCCCTCTTATACAGTTGGCAAATGGATCTTTAAAAAACAAAAAAATACCATTCCTAGCATAATCTGATATCTGATGGAACATATACATCAACGAATTCAACATATCACTTTTATGTTCAACATAAACTGAAAATAGTTTTTTTTTTTTTGACAGATTTTCGTTTAGCGCCAAAATGCTCTATCTTATAGATAATCTGATCTTATGATTTATCACTGTTTTTATTATTATTATTATTATTATTCACTTTTTATGATGGTTAGGGAAATCTATTTTCAATTGTGGCAACTTTCGCGTGGCTATTTTACATTATTGAAGAAAACTGGTGGTCATTGATAAGATAGAATTAAAAAACTTTTCACGCTTAAAAATTATTTAAAAAGTCGTTAAATTAAGCGGCAGTTTTCAAATAAATTTCAATCGAATGCTAATTTTTTTTCCAATTGATGAATTAAAATTGTAAAATATAGTAAAATGTAGTAAAAAATAGAAATTTGTAGTATTTAGAAGTGATGTAAGCGCGATGAAAGCTAAAGCGATAGCGCTGTTTGTTGTCACAACCGTTGTACATTTCTAAAAATTGCCACTGTCTTTTAGCTGGCGTTAAAAAGTAGAAAACCATTTTTTGACATCGAAAGACAAATTCACAGTGAAAGAATAGGACTTTGTGCTAATAAGGAACTGTTAAATGAACTTATAATAAACCTACCAAAATTAATACTATGAAATATTAGTCTTACATTGTTTATTCTAGCTAAAAATACAATCATTATTTCAAGTTTTTTTTTCTACCATAACACTATTTTTAATAATTTTAAATTTTCTGAAATCCTTTACTTTTGTATTTTGTTATTATAAAAGGAAATCTTCAAACCTATAATTAAAAAAAAAGTAATTGGTAACATGCAATCAAGGTATGCAATCAAGATGAAGCAATCAATGACGGCTCCAATTCTAATCATTATAATTAAGAATGGAAAAATCAGCTAAAATTATGTCATGTTGACACAATTATATACCTTTTCTCTTTAGTTTTATCGTTTTATCAATGTAAAAATGAATTTCAAGCTAAACATAACGTCATTTTCACCGGCGCAAACTTTTTACACGTACTTTACATACGTTACTTTAATGCTTAAACACCATGTATACAAATAAAAATATATTTTGTATTTAATTGTAATGTAAAAATGGCATCAACAAAGTTATAATGCATAATGATAAAATAAACCCAATGGACAATATTCCCGTGACGTCACAATAAATATGAATTTTTATTCGCTTATAAAACACGCGAATAAATATTTTTACAGAAATTTAACTTGCAAATTAAAAAATTTGGCCTAAAAGCCACGTTCTTTAAATATTAATTATTTCTCTTTTATCCTATAGCAACCACAGAGTTCAGAAAATAAACTCTGTGCTTCGTAACAGTGGGCGTTATCCGAATTGGCCTACTTTATGACGTCATTAGCAGAAGTAACAGTTTAATTGAAAATTACGGCTAATTAATTAAATTTTCGAACAAACGAATGCACGATAACAAATCTGTGTCCAAATAGCTTTCATTTAAAAAAAGAATGATGCAATTTGATGCAGTAGTTTATTCTCACGAATTGTCGAAAGAAAACGCTTAGCGTTTTAAATATATAGATTCTCATGAAATGTCTTTAAAGCCTTTAGTGATATCTATATTTACATAAAACCATATTGTTTCTAATATATTTTTTATTTCCCGCTAACCTTGGCAGTAGACTCGATTACGGAAGATTAGAAAAATTATCATTATTCTAACCTAATCGTCTTGGATAATGTGTCATAATCGGGCTGTATACTACAGTTTTGATAACTGCGTAACGCTTTGGTTTCGGTGCTTATGCTTAATGTGTATTGATTTTTACGATACGTACAAGGTAAATACACTGCGCTAACAATGTCGCCTATAATACTATTCGGAGTAACCCTTTATTTCTTTCTATATTGTCACTCTATAGTTAATATTATGTAGTAGAAATATTAAAAGACAATTACAAAAGCATTTATATACAACTGTGTTGTATAATATAATATAGATAATTGGGTATTTTAAAGACAGTTTCCAACTTGTGTGCCACAGGTGATAAATCGCTAAATATTTTCTGTAACTCGTACATTTGTATGGGAGTTGAAACAACAATGTATTTAATTACGCTCCAATAAACGCTCATCAAAATATGCCAAACCGCTGAGAAACTGCAACAATGGAACTTTTAAAAGATTCAAAAGCAGATTTGCTGTGGCATAATTTATAGTTTTTATCCGTACGTTGTATTATATTCATCCAATTCACAATTTTATGTAATTTTGCTTTTCAAATTTGGTAACACTCAAAAGTTTTAGTTTTTTTTTTGGATCTTACAAAGTTTGTTCTATGAAAATAAATCCTATAAGTTAAAGCTGATTTAAATTTGTCAGTCTTTTTATTATTTGCAACTTGAAAGTCGTCTGCCCAACAACTGGTGACCCGAACGTAATAACTCTTGATAATATCCGATTTGCTTAAAATTTTGTATATACGTTCATTGTGATAAGGCGCTCATTGGTTAAGTATAAAGAAGGGGGGACAGTGGCTAATCCCCCCTTTAATTTATTTATGCAGAATTATAATCCGATAAGTTAAAGCTGATTTAAATATGTCAGTCTTTTTATTTGCGAATTCACATAATAGAATATTTTAGGATATTAAATGAAAGTCGTCTGCCCAACAAATTAACTATTTTTAAAATGTTTATTTTTTTCGTTTTTGTTGAATTTCTGAAAAAGTACTTATCCATTTTTCATAAAATTTAAATGGAACCAATGCGAGAGTATTCTCTTTCGAATAAAACAAAAATCACATAAATAGGACGCTTAGTTCCGGAGTAATCGGTGAACATACATAAAATAATAATAATAATAATAATACATACATACACGTCGAATTGATAACCTCCTCCTTTTTCGAGTCGGTTAATAAATTGAACCTTTTTATGGAGGAATTCTGCTGTCTTGTTTAAAAATGTCAGCTACCCTAAAATTTCAAACTGACATCTCAGTCATTTTTTAAGCTAAAGGCAAACCAAAAATTGCTCCGGTATCCTTGGATCAAGGCAGAACATTTAACGGTAAAAACTTTTAGGATTTCTAATTTTTTTATAAAAAATTTTTTATTTGAAATCTTTAAATGGCTATCACAGCACCCCCTTCCAGTGGAATATCCCCAAATTCAACTGGGACCTGCAGGACATAGCCAAAAACATATACAAAAAATTTTGTTCAATTCTCTGCAAAACTCCATAAACTTTTTGATGATACAATAATGAAAATGGGACAAAAATCGCTATCATAGCGGCCGCCTTTCGTCGGAATATCCCCAAATTCAAATAGAATCTGCTGGCCATAGCCAAAAACCTATAAATGAAATTTTCTTCAATTCTAGGCATAACTTCATACACTTTTCAATGATACGAAGAAGAAACACACACGGACACACGGACCGACAGATATTTTGTAAAAACATGATTTTCGGAATCTCTGACCCCTAAAAAATCCCCCTGTAAATCCGTCGAAAAGCGGAAATAAAAAAAAATTTCGATTACAATACTTTTTTCTATTATATAGATAAGAATAAAGTAATAAAGATTAATAATTGTTAATTTGGCTGTTGAGAAATTTGAAATTAAGTAACTGTAAAAGTTAGATATTAAGCTGTCTTTGAGGCTATTTTAATCTCTGTTTATATGTTTTTCCCCACCATTGCATCGAAATAGTTGAACCAAATTTCAGTAAGGCAAGACTATATAATGTTTTTCTTCAGAGAAATAGCTAATAGCTAAGGTTCGTTAATTGGTGTTTCTCACAGCAGATTATCTGCTCAAAGGATGTAGGACTAGGTGGGGAGAACCCTTCATTAATATCCCGTTCAGATCGAATATTTAAGACATCTTAGACCACCGAACTCACTGAGGGAGTTCCACAAACACAAACTCACTCAGTGAGTTCCAACTTTCTTTTGCTAGATACAGCCACTACCACTTACTTTGGTTGGCTTGGCTCTGTAGGGTAGCTTTCACTGATTGGCTGTTGAGGCTGTCTTTAACTTATGCGCATGCGCACATTCTATGTTTGTTCAAATCTTAGACACGACATTGTTCAATGAGTTATCTTAGATGAATTTTGCGGTGTGAACAGGTATTCAATTCCGGGAGCGTACCACCTCAAAAATGGCTATCTAAGATATTTTAAATATCCAGTGCGAAGGTTTAGGAATCTTTCTGAAAAAATCTAACCTATATTTTCGCAGTGATTATTCAGGTTCCAGAACCCACCATCGGCTGAGAGGTTCTGGAGTCAAAGCTAATAAGCGGGAGATGCTGGGTTCAACCTCATGTCTTTCTCGTCGGCCAAACTGTTCGAAGTTATCCATGGTTTTCATTTAACTTTGCGTAAATACGGGTTAGGTTCGCTTAGAAAGACCCCCCCCCCTCCTTGATCTAAATCCCTCGTATACATAATCAGCCGTAATACAAAAATATTTACTTACGCTGTTTCGAAGAAAACCACGAAAAACTCCAAATGCGTTAGGCCGACGAGCTCAACATGGGTTCGAACCCAGCATTTCACATCCACTAACTTTGAGAGCAGAATCGCTCAGTCGATGGTGGAGGCTAATAGCTAAGAAAATGACGAAAATAAGAATTGCTCTAACAAAACTATTTGTTAATGGCGGTAATAGGTTTAGTAATTCAAGAAGTACTTACATAAATGAAACACTGTAATTCAATGTTTCCGACTCACATTTACATCTATCTGAAAGCTAAAAATTAAAGAAGATAATTCCTATAATTTTGGTGTAAATTAAAACTAAAGATAAAGTGTCTGATAAACTAAACTTAGCTGGAAAAATTCAGTTGAGCACTTAAAAAAAGTTCCAAAAAAAACGTGTCAAGTCCAAATGAACAATGCATACACAAACTGAAAAAGCTATTATTTGATTCCTGTATATTTGGTTCAAAGCATCTTAACTAGATAAGTTTTTTACTTCTCAGATCATAAGGGAAATAAATCGTAAATATGACATATAGGACGAAGTATCGCAAAATAATTTAAATTTCATATTTTAGTATGTATACAGTCTGTTGCAAAAAAAATTCCATATCTAAAAGTTATACTTATTTCTTATATATATATATATATATATATATATATATTGTATTTGGAAGTATGTTTCTATCATCCGCGGTTTAAGAGATAATCGCCATATTCTCTATTTTAAATCACTCTGTATATGTGAACCATAGGCACCGAGCTGAAACATATCAATAGCGAGAAATGCATTTCTAACACGCCAGACTTTCACTTTTATGAGAATATGCGTCATTTATGTAAACAGAATTATTGTGTGTGTGGGGGGGGGGGGGGGGGGGGGGGTTATGGAAAATCATTCATAAATTATCTACACGCATCATCGACGTTCTTTCACCCTGCTCCGATAAAACCATAGATGGATAATATCGGTTCAATCGAAAACGACGACTCTCTCTCTTTATCGATGCATTCGATTAAAAAAAAAATAATAAAAACTCAACAGCGAGACGAAAAATCGATTTCGCGCTCCCGAAATGAACTTGGCATGGATCTTATATACACTTGGGGTCGGGAACGATCTACGAACTCGTTACGGCTGCAGGAAAGGGAGAGGGGGATATGCTTCAAAATCTGTTTACGAAATCAAAAGCGCTCCTTTTGTGGCGCTGCCACAAAACAAACTCTTCACACTTTTTTGAAATGCTTTCTTTTGTCGCGTTTTTCTTTTTTATGATGAAACTCGTAGGCGACCTTCCATGGGGGAATTCGATTTGGTTTTTCTTCCGATCGCACATCATCGTATATATAGATAACAAAATGCTTTTCGATTTGATGAAAAATAAAGGAAAGAGATTTACCGAAGTGGATCTGGGATATTTATCTTCGTCTGAGAAAAGAATTCGGGTGTATGTTTATCCACGCAGCCACAAATAAATGGTCGCGAAATAATCTCGTGCATTGAGGTGTTTTCTTTTCTTTTTGTCCATTTAAGACATCTGTTACCTTTTAAATAAAAAAATTAGAGAAAATTTAAAGCTTACACAAGGATGCTGGCAGAATTTTTTCTTTCTTTCTTTCTTTTTTTTTACAGACAGGGGACAAGAAACATGAAAATAATTTTCTTTAAATATACATACATACATACATACATACATATCGCTCACCGGCAAGAAAAGTGACATAACTCAAAAACACTACACATTTGAAAGGAGAAGCGGAAGAAGATTTGCTTGTTTTTACTGTAACATAAAATCATAGCATTTAATCTATATGAAGCTGTAAAAATATGCATAAAAGTGCAAAACCCTTAAGAATGAAGACGTAGAAGAGGTTTAGAGGATTGAGTAAATTTATCCCCATAAGAAATTTGCCCCCTTCTGTGGTGGCAAGTTAACATATAGCTCCAAATAACTAAACTTATGACACTTTTCCTGTGGCAAGACTCACTGTAGTCCAGTGATTATTAACGTGGGGCGTACGCCCCACCGGGGAGCAATTTGACTTTTTTGACCCACAGGGGAGCAATTTCAAATTTGTTACTCACGCATTCGCTGAGTAATGCTGTAGACCAGGGTTGTCCAACGCGGCGCCCTTTGAACGTTTTAATGGCGCTCTTTTGAAAGTTACCAGTTACTATCATTTTTTTTAAAATAAAATTCCACTTTAATGGATAATTTATTTAAAATCCTTGATATTTGAGTGGGAGCAACTTTTTCTCTGGAAGTGCATTTCAAGCCTCAAGAACCAAAAATGTACTTTAAAAATTTAACTATGTGTTATTGCGTTTCTTCTCTAATTCATAGTTATTATTTATAAAAGTTTTTATCGAAATTATGACGATAGAAATTGGTAATAGTTAGAACTAATCTTTTTAATATGTTAAGAAGTAAATAAGAAGTAAAATTTAGAAAAATAAGCGCTTCTAACCCTCCTTTCCCTCTTTTTTTTTAATTATTTAAAATTTCTATAATTTTTCTGGTTAGTAAAGTTTTTTTTTTCCGAAACTTTTTCGATTTGTTTATTGAATGAGCCTTGTCTTTCTTTTCGGCCTGCTATATGTCACATGAAGAATTCTTTACACGTAATATTAACTAGGGATATATCTAAAACTGATTGTCTTGAACATATTTAACATAAAAAATATTTGACTTATCTAAACTTGTTTCAACCAACTTTATAAAATTTATAAATCTTAAATAGCTTTAGAAAATTTAATGGGTAAATAGCAAATATATTTGGCTCTAGAGCAGTGGTGCAAAAATCTAGGCGCCAATGGGCAGATTCCCACCACTAAATTTTATTAGTATTCTTCGTCAAATTTTATTAGTCTACTTCTCGTAAATTTTATGAGTAATCTTATTGGGTGAAAAATACTCAAAATTTAGTGGTGGGAATCGGCCCATTGGCGCCTAGAAGGGTGGTCCAGCTGTATATGTAACAAAATAAAGTTTTATATAAATACCAGGCCACCCCTCAAATTTTTTAGACTTGTGTACAGTAATATTCTGGTAAAATTTAAACTTCATATTTCAACTGCAAGAGGGTGCTCAATCCCCACAAACTTTATAAGTTAGTGTATTCTATTGTAATATTTCTATATATTTGTTTAAAAAATAAAATCCTCCAAAATTTGTGCATATATTTTTTTTTATTTTACAATTTCTGACAAAAGAATAAAACAATATAGAAGTGAAAAATAGAACTGTAAGTATAATTTGCTCTTTAATATTACAAAATACTGTCTAAAATTGATTTTAGTATCTGATGAATACATTTTCTGTTTGCAATTTTTGCAGCCATTCTTTTCCTTTACAATAGTCATCATTATCATTCTATTTATCAGGGCACAGGCTTAAAAATGATTTCCCTATATTCATACTGCTGTTCTTCTTTTCGCAAAGTCTGACAATCGCACATCATCTTATTTGAAAATCTCAGATTCACCTCTCACATTAGGCTTCTTATTTCGTTTCTGCATTTAGTTCTAGTGCTCTATAACTATCCCTCACAACACCATTCCAGACATCCTTGAATCTTTTAAAGATTGGAATATCTGGAGAACTTGAAGATCCAAAACACAAAGTAAATGTTTTTGCCAAGACCAATTCCATTATATGATGGCGACAAAGCTAACCAGAAGAGTTCACATTGAAGTATTTTTTCAAGTAAAACACAGGTTCCATTTAAATAACCAGTGTTCACGCTTGTTGAGTCAAAGCATATTACTTGAGCCATTTTTGTGACATTCCACTCTTTCAGTAAAATATGTATAGCATTGGCTGCATTTTTTCCAGTTCCAGCAATCAGTTTTGGCACTCCAAGGAGCTTATTAAGACCATCTCCAGATACAAATACTGGTAGTCGATCAACGTTTCCACATCCAAAAATTTCAGGCAGCAGCCCAGTGAACCACTAAAGGGAAATCTGGTCTGAATTCACCTTTTATTGATTCTGCATATTTCTTCCAGGCTTTTTTATGTGTTCATCGGATAGTACTTCTTGAAACTGGAAGGCAAGACGGATTGTGACCAAGAGCTGTTGCGAGTGGAACAATTAGACGAGATGCTTCACGATCAGATATTTTATTTCTGTCTAAGGTACTGGTAACATGAGGAGTAAAAAGTTCTTTTTTAGACACTATCTGTGTGTGTTCTTCCAATTTCAAAAGCTGACACTTCATCTTTAATTGTGATGGAATAAATTCATCGTCTGATTTAAAATCAGAAGTTCCAGAGTTTTCCGTTTCACTAATTAGACAAATATCAAATGAGCAGACAGCAGCTGAGGGTAAAGAGGCTCTAATGCATCGTTCTTCCTCCTCTTTTTGTCTCTAAAGAGAACGTTTACACTTTTCCTTTAGCTCTTTATCTTCGAAACCCATGTAGATCTTATGACTGGTTCTTTGATCCTGAAGAAATTCATAATCTTCTTTAATTCTTATTATTTTCATAGCATTGGCTTGAGCAATATCAAAAAGAATGTCTAAATCTTCAAGAAATCTATCCACTTGTTGTTGTTGGGTTGTAGAAGAATGTCTTTTATTTTTTTTTAACAAGAGCCAATGAGAATGAATGTTTTCAAGCTTTTCAATTATATGTTTCTTTAGTTTTGTAGGAATTGCAGATTTCTGCCATAGCTGCATCAGTTCTTCAACTGTTAAATGGCTAGCAGATCGTACCAATTTTGATTCTTTCAAATGATAATGAAAGCGCTGAAGTACTTGTCTTGTCGTAGCTAATTGTTTCAGTGCAGTCAATGGATCTATTGCTCTTAGACCAATCAGAAAAAATTCATTACTATGGCGAGTTGAAACTAAAGCCATCACAAATTTTTAGCTATAAAATTTCTTTAAGCAGAAAAGAATGGCTATATTTCATAAAATTAAAATTATTGATCAATTCACAAATTTTGTGATTATTTTATTTCGTATTACGAATAGTGTTTGTCTTATGAATTGTAACATAAATAATGTTAGCATCACATAACACAGTAGATTAATATTCAATATAAAAATGTAACATAAATATAAGACTTGATACTTATTTGAAAGCAAAAATTCCTACAATAAATAATTAAATCCATTTTAAATATTACTTTCCTTTGTTACCTTTCACTTAGAAATAGCCATGTGCAAAATGTAAACAACTATGTAAGAGATATAAAAATGTAACATAAATATAAGACTTGATACTTATTTGAAAGCAAAAATTCCTACAATAAATAATTAAATCCATTTTAAATATTACTTTCCTTTGTTACCTTTCACTTAGAAATAACCATGTGCAAAATGTAAACAACTATGGAAGAGATGTTTGTTGCTAGATGCAGAATTTGAAAATATATAAGATAATTACTTTTAAAAAAAATTACCATAAAAATTAAATGTTTCTCTTAAAAATTGTTTTCAATTGGTAGTAAAATGCGTTGGTAGAATTCTAATTTTGGTTTAGTGTTGCCGTTAAATTCCTTTTATATTTATGTAAGTAAATAATTATCAGAAAAAATGTTACATACAATAAAATATTTTAGAAATATTTAAATATATATATAATACAACAAAATAAATTTCTACTAAAAATTTCTGACAAAAATTAAATCTAAGTTTGAAGTGTAAAATATCTGTTGCATTTCCTATACTCCTAATGTTAAATTGGGGGCTAATGTTAAATTGTTGGGAGTCATTGAGCACCCTCTTAGAATTTGAGTAGAAAGCTAAAAATTTACCAGCATTATATTATTGATGAGTCTAAAAAAAGTAGGGGGTGGCCCGGACTCTAGCTCAAAGAAAGTTTTTTTGGACCACCCTACCCTCCTTTCCCTCTTTTTTTTTAATTATTTAAAATTTCTATAATTTTTCTGGTTAGTAAAGTTTTTTTTTTCCAAAACTTTTTCGATTTGTTTATTGAATGAGCCTTGTCTTTCTGTTCGGCCTGCTATATGTCACATGAAGAATTCTTTACACGTAATATTAACTAGGGATATATCTAAAACTGATTGTCTTGAACATATTTAACATAAAAAATATTTGACTTATCTAAACTTGTTTCAACCAACTTTATAAAATTTATAAATCTTAAATAGCTTTAGAAAATTTAATGGGTAAATAGCAAATATCTTTGGCTCTAGAGCAGTGGTGCAAAAATCTAGGCGCCAATGGGCAGATTCCCACCACTAAATTTTATTAGTATTCTTCGTCAAATTTTATTAGTCTACTTCTCGTAAATTTTATGAGTAATCTTATTGGGTGAAAAATACTCAAAATTTAGTGGTGGGAATCGGCCCATTGGCGCCTAGATTTTTGCACCCCTGCTCTAGAGCAGGCCTCCTACACAGTAAATAAATATACATCAATATCGATCATATATAGGTATCGATCATATATAGGTAAATTGGAAAGGAACTACACAACTGTTTTGGCATAAATCTGAAGATGTTTAACCTCATCGAATTTATAGAGTAAAGTTAAAACACATTTCCGACAAAGAAAAAAAAAAAAAATCACCTCTTTGATAAGTTAAAAAAAATAATTAAATGAATCGTTTTTGTTAATACTCTGTTAGGCCTTATTCATCTGAATAGAGTTCACTTTTTAAATAATAAGATATAGTGCTACAAAGTGCGAAGGGGGGGTGGGGGGCATCGTGGTTTTACAGATGCTTAGGTGGGGCGTAGCCAATAAAAGGTTGGGAACCACTGCTTTAGACAGACCTATAGGTGCAATAAAACGCAAAGTGCTTTTCTGGAGTTGCGTAACTTTTCTTGCAGGTGAGTGATACGTAAATGCGTATGTGTACGTGAAAGAAAGAGATGGCAAGGTAAATGCACCACAGGTCGGCATTGTACTGGTGTTCGACAGTTCAAGAATTCGAAGCAAATAATAATTCTTTAGAGCCTTTTTTCCCGCGAATTTTCAATTTTTGACAAGTTCTATTTATTTTTCGTGAAAATGAATGGTTCCTTACATTGGTTTGGCAAGAATTATGTGATAAGAAAAGAATATAAGTCATCAATCCTTGTCAGTCCAATGGGAATCCCTTGCTGTACGCGATAAAACTGCTTTTTTTTCAGTCGTAAAATTAACAGAAATCATATAATCTGTACTAATATTTTAAAGAAGTCACATTTGTGTGTTTTTTTGTAAAGGATTATCTCTAGAACTATCGAGCCGATTTCAAAAATAATAGTGGCAAAATGATGGTGACCATTTCTGCTCCAAATTAGGGTATATTTTATGTCGGTGTAACAACCTTCAAGGGGTGCAGGAACAAAAAACGTTCTACAATTGCAATTTCTCTGAAATTGTCGAAAATAGAAACTTTAAATTTGATGTGGTGGTTACTTTTAAATATACTGTGAACGGTTTTTAAAAAGTTCGAAATTTAAAACAGTCAAATGAGCAGAAAACATTCTAAAAACGTTCCAAATTATGATTTATTTGGAAGTGTTAGGGCTAGAAACTTGAAATTTGACATGACTGTTATTTTTAAGACGCACAGAACAGTTTCTAAAAAAATCGAAACGCAAAAGGATGTAGGAACAAAAAAAAAGTTCTGAAATTGCAATTCCCATGACACTGTTGGGATTAAAAAATTTGAAATTTTACACAGTAGTTACTTTTAAGATATAAGTATTCTCAAAGAGCGGTTTTCAAAAATATCTGAAATTTAAAAAGACGAAATGAGCGTAAAATGTTCTAAAAACTGTCTACATTACGATTAATTTGGAACTGTTAAGACTTGAAACTTCACGTGACCATTACATTTATAATTCTCGGAACAGAACATTTTCTAAAAAGTTCGACATGTAAAAGAGTGTAAGTAACAAAAAAATTTCTAAAATTGGGATTTCTTTCATACTGTTATGACCTAAAACTTGAAATTTTGCATGGTGGTTTCTTTTAAAATGTAGATGCTCAATAAGAACGGTATCAAAAATTTCGAAATTTATAAAGGTGAAATGAGCTGAAAACTTTCTAAAAACGTTCTAATTTACGATTTATTTGGAATTTCTGTGGATAGAAACTTGAAAAGTATAATAAAACTGGATTTGTTTTCTCTCAAACAACCGAAAGACCTTATGGAATTCAAATGCAACGCAACGATTTGCTAACGCAGCTCGTCATTATAATTTGCCACTCAGCCTTTTGAATACAGCTTTTGAAATATGAATATATGTAATATTTTAGGTATGAGAAGATGTTGAGTACTAAAACACATTTTTTATAATCTTTTCCAGTATTCAACATAGGGGTTTGTCTTCCCAAAATCCATGGATGTTTAAATATAAGAGGATTACATCAGATATTGCCCATAACATTTCTCCTATACGTGGTGTATAGGAAGATCGAAAATGGGATGGATGAAATCCATCTTATTTTATGATAATCTAGCAAACGTATTTCATCATTGATCGCTGAAAAGAGAGATCGTCTTCCTAATATTGTTAAACTAAAACGCAAAAATTTTAAATAAAAAAAATATGTTTATAGTCTCCTGCCAGCTATTAGATTTCATTTGTAGCTTTAAAATTGTTGATTTATTAGCAGAGCTCAGCTTTTTAACTATCGATTACTGACTCTTTTTCAAGCAAGAACGAAAAATCATGCATACGGCATAGACTATGAAACACTTGCCAACACTAACAGAATTTTATTAAGAAATTTAATTTTTCATACGATGAAATGAGATATATAAATAAGCAATTAAAAAAATGCATAACTCAGTAAAAATCCATTTTCCGCAATTGCTGCCCATATTCGAAGTTTTTCGTGCAGCCCTGTGATTTACAGAATTTTTAAATAACACGTAATACACTAAAAATTACATAAAATTGCATACCACAGCGGAACGAGCACTCTAGCAATTAGCGATCATAGTCAGTCCTTTAACCGAATTCTCTTGTGTGTTCTGTACATGAACGATAAATCCTACGCAATCCATAATCTATAGAAGATAAGTTGTATTGAACCTTAGTGATCCTTTTAAATTCATGTTTCAAGTATAGCAACATGTTCAAAATGCACCACAAACGATTTTTCCCCATAGATCATAATGTAAATGAATTATTTTGTACGTCCCTGTAATTGAACTATGAATGCTACTCATTGTATATTCTGGTGAAATCATGCTGTAGTTCTCCTCAGTAACGCATACTAGTTTTATTATGTTTGAAATATCGTAACATCAATAAAATGCGCCGCAGGGCGATTCCGTCGTTACGTGTGTGACTTTTAGAGAGTGTTTTTTTTGAAAAATGAGACACATTTGGGAGTGAAATTATTTAGATAACGTTTTACTTTTTTATTACTATTACAGGAACATACAGAATCATTTTTGTAGTGATTTCCTTAGACTAAAGTAATAACAATTTTTTTTCAATATATTAAAGTCATTGTTACGTGTGTGACTCAGAAAAATCACACACGTAACAACGACTTTACTATTTAAAAAAAAAAAAAATGTTATTACTTTAGACTAAAAGTGTCACTACAAAAATGATACTCTATGTCTCCTGTAATAGCAATAAAAAAAGTAAAACGTTATATAATTTCACTTCCAAATTTATCTCAATTTGCAAAAAAACACTCTCTAAAAGTCACACACATAACGGTGCACTGCAAAAAAAGTGTTGATTTTACAGTATTATACAGTAAAATTAACAGTAATAAACAGTAAAATAAGCAGTAATACACTGCGCGCATGCGGGGCAGCTTTTAAAATTTTTATTATTAAACAAAAAAAAATAAATTTAAAAAATAATAATAAGAAGAAATATTAAATATTGTTATTTTTTCAAAATACTGGGACTGTGGGAAATAAAATTTAACAACCGACAATTTTTTTTTTTTAATTACTTATTTTATATTATCATATATTCTAATACGAGCAAATCTTGTGTGTGGTTATATATATATATATATATATGCAAAATTTATCTTAAAAACGGCTCTAACGATTTTGACGAAATTTTGTATCCTACCATTTTGGGGCACCAGAAAACCATTGGGCTAGGTCACGTGTTCGAGAAAATTCGATTAGTGGGTCATTTTGGGTCATCAAGGGTCAGGGTCAAGCTAATTGTATCTAAGAAACGGTTCAAACGATTTTGACTAAATTTTGTATCTGACCATTTTCGAGCACGAAAAGACTATTGGGCTGGGTTACATGTTCGAGAACTTTCGATTAGTGGGTCATTTTTGGGTCATCGCGGGTCAAATTAATTTTATCTAAAAAACGGCTCTAACGATTTTGATTAAATTTTGTGTCCTACGAGTTTCGGACACGACAAAATCATTGGGATAGGTCCCATGTCCAAGAAAATTCGATTAGTGGGTCGTTTTTGGGTCACTGTGGGTCAAGCTAATTTTATCTAAAAAGGCTTAGATTATTTAAACTAAATTTTGCATCCTATGGTTTTCGGGCACGAGAAGACTGTTGGTCTAGATCATGTGTTCGAGAAAATTCGATTAGTGGGTGATTTTGGTCATGGGTCATTATGGGTCAAGCTATTTTAACTTAAAAACGACTCAGACTATTTAGACTAAATTTTTTTCCTCCTATGGTTTTTGAGCACGAGAAGACTGTTGGGCTAGGTCTTATTTTCGAGAAAATTCAATTAGTGGGTCATTTTGGTCATGGGTCATTATGGGTCAAGCTATTTTAACTTAAAAACGGCTCAGACTATTTAGACTAAATTTTGCCTCCTATGGTTTTTGAGCACGAGAAGACTGTTGGGCTAGGTCTCATTTTCGAGAAAATTCAATTAGTGGGTCATTTTGGTCATGGGTCATTATGGGTCATGCTATTTTATCTTAAAAACGGCTCAGACTATTTAGACTAAATTTTGCCTCCTTTGGTTTTTGAGCACGAGAAGACTGTTAGGCTAGGTCTCATTTTCGAGAAAATTCAATTAGTGGGTCATTTTGGTCATGGGTCATTATGAGTCAAGCTATTTTATCTTAAAAACGGCTCAGACTATTTAGACTAAATTTTGCCTCCTATGGTTTTTGAGCACGAGAAGACTGTTGGGCTAGGTCTCATTTTCGAGAAAATTCAATTAGTGGGTCATTTTGGTCATGGGTCATTATGGGTCATGCTATTTTATCTTAAAAACGGCTCAGACTATTTAGACTAAATTTTGCCTTGTATGGTTTTTGGGCACGAGAAGACGGTTGGGATAGGTCACATGTTTGAGAAAATTTGATTAGTGGGTCATTTTGGTCATGCGTCAGGATGTTTGAACTCAAAGCTAATTTTGACCGAGCATAGCTCGGTCTTCCCTGCTCGTAAATATTTAAATTAAAAGATTTTGCATGTAGTTATCGATTAAATAAAGTGATCTAAACTTTTATCTATATTTTGTATGACCATTATCAATAAGATATATTTGTATAACTAAGAAAAGTATATGATTATTCTCCTAAAACAAAAAAAAAAGAAAGAAAAAGAAAATAAAAGAAAGAAGCAAAATATCCATATAAGAATTATAAAAGAAGCCACCTTGATATCCATGGTTTATTTGGGTTTGAGAGTCAGGCTTATAAAAATAAAATTAATGAAAAATTTTAAAGGTCGCGTAATTTAAAAAATACTAAATATTGATGGGGGGTTTTTTTTTGGGGGGGGGGACTGTAGTAAGCAAAAATAAATCACTTAATTAATACTTTAAGTTAAATTCTTGCTAAATTAATTCAAGTATAATAGGATGTAAATTACAAGCTTAAAATTATTTCACTTCATTAGTTGAGTAGGCTGGACTGACAACACCCTCTATCGTTTTATATCTATAGGAATCGCTTACACATTATAAAAATTCATAAAGTTTTCAATACTTAGTTAATTTAAAAGCAGCTAGTTAAAAATGAAAGCATATTTCTAAAGGAGCTTTCAAGTTATTTACCGTCAAATCTTGATGGGTACTATCTAGTTTATAGTTATACCTCAATTCAACAGTTTTAGAATATATAAAATGATAAATTCTACCCTCTTTCCCACAAGCATTTTTCGTGTACAGGGATCCATTGCGAAGGGTAAAAATAAAAGCCTTATCGACCCATTTAAAGCAAAAATATTCCGTAAGTAACGCTTACGTCATATTGACGGTGTTAACACCTGACCAATAAATTTTGCTTTGCTGCCATGTTTTTTAACTCCTAAACATCGCACAATTTCAATTTTTACACGGTCGAATAGGAAAAAAAAAATTATTTCAAATGCGATTTGTCCGAAAATTATACCTGAATTTATTAATTTTCTTTTTAATGTTTTTTAAAATAATTATCAAGTATGATTTTTTTAATTACCTCTATCACGTGCAATCCGAATACGAATGATTAATTCGTTTGTACTTAAGACAGTATAAATATTTCAGCCTTTGTTTCCGGCTAATATTCCATAACGACATTAAATCTTCATGAATGAACAAATAAATAAATAAAATAATATAAATAAAGCAATTTTTTTTTTTTCAGACAAGATATCGAACTACGCGATTAATTCACTAAAATTATCAAAATATATTTATTTAAAAAAGGCCATTTGGCAAAAAATCGAACTTTAAGAACTTTAAATGACAAAATTTGCCAATGCCGAATTAATAAATACAGAACACTTCGACAAAATAGGAATTTTCGTCCAAAACGATGTCTTCAAAGATACCAAAATATACTATGTTTCGCAAACGATATTTGCCCTCCTATTTCGTTTTCCCGCGCGGAGAGTGCTGCTGCAGCGTAACTGGTTATACAGGCAAACAGACTTCGTCTTCACTCTCGTTTCAAGGATTGGATTTCTCGGACCCAACCCTCGCTGTCATATGTCTACATATTATACTTAACATTTACAGTCAAGCCTCGTTAGTATGTCACCTGGATAAAACGTCACTCCGCATAGTACGTCATGTTTTAGTAGTCCCGACCATTCTCATATGACTTTTCCCATATTGTACTCAGCTTTTTGAATCGCTATTTTTTATTTACTCCATTTAAGACGTTACTTTTAACAGCGGAATAAGCAGACTCGAACCTATTTCTGTGTCAAAATTATCTCTAAACAAGTGTAAGTGTGATCGAAGATCGTACAAAGGGTTTCGTTTAATATTCCTTTCAAAACACTTTATCGTTTCTTTAATAAATCCAAATAAATTACATTTAGCAACAAAAAAAAAGTCATGTTTTTTATAAAGTAAAAATTTACTGGTCTATTTTTACGTTTTTTCGAATATCTAAACCAGCCCGATAGCGGGCGAAGCCCGCTATTATACTCTGTCATAATAATATCTGCCATGTGAACTAGATGCGATATTTAAAAAAAAATAATTTCAAAATTAAACATGTTGTACACCTTCAAAATGTTAAAATATGCGAATATATCCATAATCGGGTTTTTATCATGATTCAATACGTTCCTCAAACTCATGTATTTACTATTATCTATTACTCACATTGATACTCGCTTTGTATTATTCTCAAACATTTGAGAAATCTGTTAAACTTCCGATATGACGTGAGATTAGTTTTCTTTTTAATTCTTTAATGAGGTGATATTAATCTGCTTTCTGTACATACTCATACTCATACTCCTTGTATTATTGAGAAATCTTTCAAAATTTCCGTTTTATTACCCATATAACGTCATAATCTTTTTTTTTTTTTTTTTTCAATCGGTGAAACTTTTTATTTTATTTTTCACGTGGAAATCTTTAAATAGAAAATTAATTATTGTAGAAACAATTTTATTGTGGATTTTTAATTGTTGGCAACTGCTATAACGATAAATGTTTAAATTTAATAGGAAAAGGCTGTTAGAATTTTGCTTTTTTTATCTCTATTTATTAAAATAATACCCTATTTAAATTACCTATTAAAATAATACTCTATTTATTAAAATATTTATTAAAATATTTTTTTTTCAAAATTTAATATTTTGAGCTTCAAAACAAGTATTCAATTATATATACACAAATTTTCAACTCTGTAAGTTATATAAGTTCTGTGAACGGCTCTGTGACAGACAGACAACGGAGCAGGAGTAATAGGGTTTCGTGAGATGAACGAAACCCTAAAAACACTTGGTTTTCGTTGTGCATGACTGTAAGTTTATCAACATTCCACATGACAGAATTTTTCCTTACAAAGATTGTCTGCCATATCCACAAATTCTCTGAACGCAACAATAACTGAAATTGTAATTAATGTTTTGGAAGAGAAGAATGGGCCAGCAGTTGAATCCGACAGCGATCCTGAAGAAGACAAACCTCTCAAACCGAATGTTACAAAGAACAAGTTAGAAATTGTTTGTCAAGCGTGACAAAAACGCGTGTTCGTACTATAACTATTTTCAGTGAAATGAATTATATCGTCTGTTATTACATGATTAATTTCCGTAGTAAAATAAGTACATTTTTAGTTGGCAACATTTTATCTTTTGTTGACATTTACTGAATACTGCAATGAGAAACTTAAGCCCAGCTTTGAAAATTTCCGAACTTGAAATCCATATGTAGACTCTTTTTCCATTTAATATCTATTTCTCCGGAAACATCTATCCACAAAACTGTCGGTAGATTATAGGATTGCTATAATTAAAAAAAAATTGGCATACAAATTCGGTTTTCAAATTCAGCAATACGGAAATAATATCACTCCATCTTAAATAGGACGTAATCACCATGGCAACTTAGAATCATTACCAATCATGGAATATCATTGAATTAATTACCTATGATAGGATTTAATAGAATAAAGAATGTGACCATAACTTGGTCATGGAGGTTATAAAATGTCATATATGATTATACCGTCATGTGTGTCAGATAACTTGGCGATATATCTCGGTGGCTTGACGATCAATCCTCGGAAGCTACTATAACAAGGAAGTACCGATTTTAAAAAAAATTAAAATACTTAATCAATATTTTTATTCTTTTTAAGGTTTGATTCAATTTTCATAAAATTTGAAATGACGCGAAAAAATTCTGCAACAATTATATATATATTAAATTTCAAACCATTCCGTTGGGTTGTTTTTTGAGCTGTTTTATGCGGACGGACGGACAGACAGACCAGACGATGACTATAGGTGCTAACGTATTTATATAATTACGAACGCGCCTAAAAAAGGCCTTAGACTACATTGATGAACTAAGGAGCTATATTTCGTCTTTGAATTGCACTACACATAGCGATAATATGCTATATTTCTTACTTGGAGCGGGAAAAAAATTGATTTCAGAAAACTGCCATGAAACAAAAATAGATATTTTATTTTGTAAACCAGTAGCAAATGGATGCATATTGAATTGTACAATTAAATACTACATAACATACTTACTATATTTTCCTTAATTTGTCATCCATTTTACAAATTCTAATTCTTCTACTAATTTATGTAGTTTATAATTTATTTTATGTATTGTATACTTATTATATAAACATTTTGATTTTTTTTTTACATTTAATACAAACTCCGCTTAAGAAGACCCGAAAGTAATTTTTAACTTCGAAAGTAATTTTTAAGTGGACCCAAGAGTAACGTACTAACGAGGTTTGACTGTATTGTATGCAGTTGAACTTGCTTCATACGATCACGGCTAAAACGAGGACACGGTTAAGACGTGCAATTTGCTTTTTAAGACGCTAATTCACTCACGTGAAAACACCTGCTCGCTAATGTTAATTCTGCGGGGGAAATATTTTAAGATATCGCGTTCGCATTTCAATATTTTTAAATGATTTTTTACTTACCCATCATACGTAGTGTAGGGTAAGTCTTGTAATCGTTTTGAAAATCGAAAAAAAAAATGACGGATTTACACGTTTCAGACACTGGAGATTCCGAAAAACATATTTTTAGAAAACAAAAATTTGCCGTCCGTCTGTCTGTCTGTGTGTCTGTAAACGCTCTATCTCCCGAACAAATGGAGATTGAGACTTGAAATTTGGTGTGTACTTAGTATGTAATAATGGGAACAAGCTTATTGAATTTCAATAACCTCGATTATCCGGAACTATTTTTTTCGGACTCTCAAAATATTTGTTCTGATAAAAGGTATACAAAAATTTTCGAAATTGTTTATTTTAAGGAAGAAATATAAAAGACAATAAAAAAAACATAAATTTTGCATAAAGAATAAAGTTGATCGGATAATGAGTTGCTGAGATATTTGTAATCCTATTTCCACACTCTTCGATTTTTCCTGACCCTGTATTTCATTCAAATTTCAATTCAAAAATATATTTTAATTGGAAATGAGCAGTAAACCGTTAGTTAATATGATTATCAATTTTGAAGTAATAGAGCATTTAAAGTTTATGACGTCATCAAGCCACGATTTTATTCGAATTGCAATGCATTTTATAAATAGTTTACACATGTTGTTTTTTTTTATATTTTTTATTATGCATATCCATGATGGGGTATGACGGTGACCCCCCAACGACTAGTTTGCATTGGATAGCTGAGCTTGATCTCTTGCAAGGCCTTTTTTACTTTTTCGATTTTGGTTGCAGTTTTTATTATTATTATTATTATTAAGGATACTTTCACTTTCGAAACCGGTTTCGAAAATGAAGATATTCTCATAACCAAAAAAAAAAAAAAAAAAAAAAAAAAAAAAACTGTAAACAAAATCGAAAAAGTAAGCAACAGCGGTTGTAGAGATCGATCTCAGTTATCCAATGCAAAAAAAATACATATATATATATATATATATATCATTTAAAAATATTGAAATGCAAACGAGGTATCTTGAAAGCGTTCACATAGGCTTAACGGGGGGGAATATTTTAAGAGTGGGAGGCGGGCAAGCGGGTGTTTTCGCTTGAGTGAAGTATTAGCCTCTTAAAAATGGTTCATCATTTAAACTACAT
Source organism: Maratus michaelseni (assembly GCA_963931845.1). Lineage (NCBI taxonomy): Eukaryota > Metazoa > Arthropoda > Arachnida > Araneae > Salticidae > Maratus > Maratus michaelseni. The sequence goes on from OZ007596.1 coordinate 58,265,910, forward strand.
TAAGATGATCGTACTTTTTAAGAGCTACAAAAGCAGGATCACGCACGGCTAATAAGAGAAAAATAGCTCTTCATTTCAATGTGATTTTCGGCGAAATGTAGGATAGAATTAGGGAAGAAATCCCTTTCTAATCGAACATTGTTCTCTCACAGTTAAAATATTTCTACACTTACCGCGCATGCCCGGCAGTGTATTACTGCTTTTTTTACTGTTTATTACAGTTAATTTTACGGTATAAAACTGTCAACTTGGGTGCCAGTATTATACTGTAAAATCAACTTTTTTTTTTTTGCAGTGTAAGCAGTAATTAGTTTAATTATGTGTGCGTTCTTAAGATTTTTAATATCTTCGCAGGTACTACGAGTAACGGTTAATACGAGAACATTTGTAATTAGCTTGTTACTCGTATTAACAGAGTCCGACAATACTAATTATTAATACGTAAATGGTAATTTTAACCAATGCTAACAATTTACCTAATATTAACTCTGTGATGGATAAGGTCCATTAGCTAATAGGGAGATCCCTGAAGGGAGGATGAAACGTTGCAGACCAGATTTGCAATATTCTATTCCAGTATTATGTCTATTAATTTTGGGGGGGGGGGATGGGGAATATAAAAGCTTTAAGTTTATTTATATTGTATCATTTTTTTAAAAGAAACTGAAATGTCTTTAAAAAATATAGGTACTTTTCAGTTAGCCGGGCGCCAGTGATATATGTACATAGATAAATATATATGTATTACTTATATATATATATATGTGTGTGTGTGTGTGTATGTATATATATGTATATGTAGATATGTGTATATATATATACATGTATGTGTGTATATATGCATGTATATATATCTCTGGCGCCCGGCTAACCGAAAAGTACCAAAATATTATATATTACAAATTACATACTTCTGTTTATTATATATATATATATATATTTTTTTTTTACACTATTTTATTAACACTTTCCAACATAGTTGAAAAGTGTTTATGAATTCTGTTTGTCTGATGTCTGTCTGTCTGTCCGTGCTCCAACTCGCGCAAATGTATTCGGATTGTCGTGCAATTGATAAATGTTATTGAGGTTTACTATGGCATGTTCGATATTGAAAATGAAGTGTGCAGCACTTATCGTTTTTTAATGGGACACTCAAAAGAATTCCGTTACATTGCGGTCTGTGGGAAAAAAATCTTTTTCGGTTTATTTTAATGCTGTTACACAATTTCAAACATATTCAAACTGATATTACAAGAGTTGTCGTTATCTATAGGATGGTCCCTATTTCAACGGAAGTGTGTAGCACTTATAGTTTTATTACAGGGACACTCAAAATAATTCCGTTACATTACGGTCTATGGGGAAAAATCATTTGCGGTTTATTTTAATGATGTTACACAATTTCAAGCACATTGTAATTGATATATATCACTAAGGTGCATTACAAGAAGCTTAATATGGAATAGGGTGTGTGCATATCACTTATAGTTACTTTACAGGGACAGTCAAAAGAATTCCGTTAGATTACGTCTATGGAGAAAAATCGTCTGCGGTTTATTTAAATAATGTTTCACTATTTTAAACGCATTTAAATTTATATATATATCACTAATGTGCATTACAAGAGACTTACTACAGAATAGTGTGTGTATAACATTCATTGTTCATTTACAGAGACACACAAAAGAATTCGATACTGTATGTAAGCAATAATTACTGGAAGTGCGTTTTCAGTTGCTGTGAACGGGTTTTCAAATTTAACTCCTATTTTATCTATTGCTTGGTGTGTATACATTTATAAATGTTATACAGGGCATCACAAAAGTCCCCGAGTACATTTCCGTTTATTGCCGGATATTCCATAAGGGAAAATTTAAGCTGTGCTACGCTTTTCCTAACTGAACTAAAATTTAGCATTCTATGTAGTGTATATAGTACAAATCTATAGATCCTATACAGGGCTGTACAAAATAATTCGGATATTTTTCCGAATAATGTTGGTAATTCCTGACATTGGATTTTAAAATATTTTATGCGCTTTCTAAATTGTTTACTTAGATATCAACTTTCACCCTTTTAAACGATAAAGATCTGTAAAATTATATTTGGAAAGTGTTAAATAATCTATGCTTGACGCATTATTTTTCGTTCTTGTTTATTTTAACTTGGTTTTTGTATGCAAAGATTGAGTTTCGTAATCGATTGTTTTCCCTCTCTTCCTGACAGGCTAGAATTATAAAGATTGTGTAAAAAGGTGTGCTTCCGATGACAGTACAACACATTTTAATATTTTTACAACTTAATTATAAATTAATACATTAATTTTAAGGCATTTAACCGTTAGCCCGCCACAGGTGATAAATCATCGAATAAACTTTATGGTTACAATTATTTATAAGTTACAAAAACAATGGAATTCATTACGCGCCAAACCACTCTTGCAAAAAATATGATAACATACAATTTGGTTGTTAAACTGATTGATATATCTTATGATATATCTTAAACAATAAATGAAATATCTTAAAGGAAATATCTTAAACAATAAAGGAAATATCTTAAAGGAAATATCTTAAACAATAAAATAGAAATAATAAATAAAGAGTGTAATAATTTGTTATTATTTTTTTAATCATTTAACAGTTTAGTATTAATTAAATTATGATCATACGTTGAGAAAACAATTTAGAAATTCTAAATGTTTAAATAATGCCTTTTTTCTCCTGTTGCCCTATCATAATAAAAAGAAAACTGCCCAGTTAAACTGAGGGCATTGAGCTCACAGGCTATTCACACTAATTGTATATTATACTCTTATTTCAAAGAATTTGAAATAAGACCCTCGAAAAATAAAGAAATCAACAATATATTAAGGGGGTCATCCCCCGTTACCCCCCTCATAGTTAACTAATGAACCCCTTAAACTAATCAGGGAAGTCTCTAACTACAATGAATATATATACAAAATTTGAAGAAAATCGGATAATTCTGCATGAAAAACCCATTTATCTAAATTAAGGGGGGATTAGCCAACCCCCCTTCCCCCTTTATACTTAACCAATGAACCCCCAAAACTCTTCAGATAAGCGCATTATCACAACACAATGAACTATATATATACAAAATTTGAAGAAAATCGGATAATTCTGCAGGAAAAACTCATTTATCTAAATTAGGGGGGGGGTTATACCCCCTTGCCCCCTTTATACTTAACCAATGAACCCCCAAAACTATTGACAGAAGCGCATTATCAAAATGAACCTATATACAAAATTTGAAGAAAATGGGATAATTCTGCATGAAAAACTCATTTATCTAAATTAGGGGTGGGGGTTATCCCCCCTTTCCCCCTTTATATTTAACCAATGAACCCCCCAAACTATTGACAGAAGCGCATTATCAAAATGAACCTATATACAAAATTTGAAGAAAATGGGATAATTCTGCATGAAAAACCTATTTAACTAAATTATGGGGGGTTAGCCCCCCGTTTCCCCCCTTTATGCTTAACCAATGAACCTCCAAAACTAATCAGGGAACAGCCTTATCACAAGGAACCTATAAACAAAATTTAAAGTAAAACGGTTAGTTCTATCAAGAGTTATCGCGTTACGTACATACATACATACGTACGTACATACAGAACCGGCGGGCACATAAGCTCTCAGGCTTTGATAGCCTGTGAGCTAATAATAAAAAGAAAACTGCCCAGTTAAACTGAGGGCATTGAGCTCACAGGCTATTCACACTAATTGTATATTATACTCTTATTTCAAATCGAAAAATAAAGAAATCAACAATATATTAAGGGGGTCATCCCCCCGTTACCCCCCTCATAGTTAACTAATGAACACCTTAAACTAATCAGGGAAGTCTCTAATTACAATGAATATATATACAAAATTTGAAGAAAATCGGATAATTCTGCATGAAAAACCCATTTATCTAAATTAAGGGGGATTACCCCCCCCCCTTTCCCCTTTATACTTAACCAATGAACCCCCAAAACTCTTCAGATAAGCGCATTATCACAACACAATGAACCTATATACAAAATTTGAAGAAAATCGGATAATTCTGCAGGAAAAACTCATTTATCTAAATTAGGGGGGGGGTTATACCCCCTTGCCCCCTTTATACTTAACCAATGAACCCCCTAAACTATTGACAGAAGCGCATTATCAAAATGAACCTATATACAAAATTTGAAGAAAATGGGATAATTCTGCATGAAAAACCTATTTAACTAAATTATGGGGGGTTAGCCCCCCGTTTCCCCCCTTTATGCTTAACCAATGAACCTCCAAAACTAATCAGGGAAGAGCCTTATCACAAGGAACCTATAAACAAAATTTAAAGTAAAACGGTTAGTTCTATCAAGAGTTATCGCGTTACGTACATACATACATACGTACGTACATACAGAATCGGCGGGCACATAAGCTCTCAGGCTTTGATAGCCTGTGAGCTAAAAAAAGAAAAGAGAAAAAATGATATATTTTTTAATAAAATCATCAGTTTACGCTTTCTACGAAGCTTAAATCAAAGCGGTAAATTTTCAATAATCGGACCACATGTGATTTTTAAGATGCACAAGTGTTTAAAAAACTATTTTTACTTTTATTATGAGCATAACGTGCGGAGTCACATAAAATGAACATGAGGTCCGATAATGAGTAGCACTAGCATAGAAAATGGTGCGAGTAAAACAGCTATATAGTTTTAAAAAACAGCTTTTAAAGCCATCTAAAATAATTTATTTATTTATTTAGGGAATTAATAATAATTTAGGAATTAATAACATTAATTTACTTCTATTGATTGACTTGTATTTTATTGAGGTTAAGCGACATCCAGCATATCAAAATTTTAGCATATTAAGGTCTGTATGTTAAGCGAAATATTTAGCATGTAAAGTTCGTATATTAGACCACATAAAAGAATTTTTAATAAGTTATAGACAGTGGGGATTTTTTTAAAGTACATTTTAATAATATAATACTTCAAACACAAGTAAAATTTCCCATATTGTTTTAAAAGCGAGTTTGAATCGTTCCTGTTAATCTCACCATGTTTTCTAGTTTAACACTCCAGTACCCAATACATCCATTCTCCTGCACGTCTTCTACCTCCGTAATTCTTGAACAAGTGCGTAGGTGTGATCGAAGATCGCACAAAGGGTTTCGTTTAATGTTCCTTTCAAAACACTTTATCCTTCCTTTAATAAATCCAAATAAATTACATTTACAAAAGAAAAAAAAAAAAAAGTCATGTTTTTTTTATAAAGTAAAAATTTACCGGTCTATTTGTCTCGTTTTTTCGGAAATCTGAACCGGTCCGATAGCGGGTGAAGCCCGCTATTATACTCTGTCATAATAATATCTGTCATGTGGACTAAATGCGATATTAAAAAAAAAAATCAATTTCAAAATAAATCATGTTGTAATAAGTCATGTTAACCTTTAAAATGTTAAAATATGCCAATATTTCCATAATCGGGTTTTTATCATGATTCAATACGTTCTTCAAACTTATATATGTACTATTCTATATTACTCATATTGATACTCTCTTTGTATTATTCTCAAACATTTGAAAAATCCGTTATGACGTCAGATTAATTTTCTTTTTAATTGTCTAATGACGTCATATTAAGCTGCTTTCTGCATTTACACATACTCATACTCCTTGTATTATTGAGAAATGTTTGAAAATTTCCGTTTTATTACCAATATGACGTCATATTAATCCTTTTTTTTTTTCAATTGATGAAACTTTTTATTTCATTTTCCTTTTTCACGTGGAAATCTTTCAATAGAAAATTAATTATTGTAGAAAGAATTTTATTGTGGATTTTTAATTGTTGGCAACCGCTATAACGAAAAATTTTAAATATAATAGGAAAAGGCTGTTAGATTTTTGGTTTTTTATCCCTATATATTAAAATAATACGATTTTTTCAAATTTTGAGCTTCATAGTAGGTATTCAGCTATAAGTACAAAATTTCATGACTGTGAACCGGCTCTGTGACAGACAGACAACGAAGCGGGACTAATAGGGTTTCGTGAGATGAACGAAACCCTAAAAAGAAAGAAATCTAATTCCAAATGTGAATTATTGCAGATTAAAAATTTACTAATAGGTACAGCTATTTATTGTCAAATTGGAATGCAAGAGAACTAGTTCAAAAATAAATTCTTTGGACTTGCTACATTTTTTAAACGAGTGTAAAGGCAAACCAAAGGAGCTAGGAAGAAAAGCGATAATATTTGAATGTAAAGTAAGCGTTTCTTAATTTTAGAGATGCTCATAGGGCAGCTATTCTCCCCGTCTCTCGAAAAACAGCTGCGAGATATGCTGAAAATTCGGGGTACTGAAAAAAAAAGTTTCTTTCGGAATACTAGTTGTTCATTAAAGATTGTTTTTCTTGCCAACTCAGCTTTCACTAAACTGAAATGAGCATTCTTTTTAAGACTTCAATAAATTGGTTAATTTGAAAAATTCGTTAATCTGAAATTTGTTAAAGTGAATATATTTGTAAGTGCAAAATATAGGGGATTTTTTTCTAAGATAAATAATGTTTATAAAATACTAATAAAAAATTCAATAGAGTTCAATTTTACTTAAAAGGCGACATCAATACTAATAAAAGAAAGTTTCGCTCTATGTGTGTGTTGGTTTGTCTGCCTGTCTGTCTGCGATGGCTAGCAAAATCTATCCCACCTAGAAGTCTGAAAATTTAGGTGTGGATAGTCCAAGGTCTGACCATGTGCACCTGAGTCTCAGAATAATTACTCAAGATATTAATTAAAATATTAAACATCGCATCGAAAATGCCATCTTTTAAATCAAAATGGCGAAAGATAAGAACTTCTGTTGTGGCTTTATCAGCGGAAATGAACGAATTTGAAATTATTTTACTAATTAGCGAATTTTAAGAAAACTAATTAAGATATCAATTTGAAAATTTCTGAGCATATCTAAAAAAAAATTCTGCATCCGATTATGTGATTTTTGAAAAATTCGGCCCGTAATTTTTCTTAATTTATGCAAAAAACTGCCGGCGCCAGTGAAAAAAATCCGAGAAAGTTTCAGGCAGGAATCTGCTTTCATTAAAAACTGAACTACAAGGAGATCTGTTTCTCTGTCCAATCCCTCCATTTAGTTTGCGAAAATGAAAGGAAATAATTGCCAATTTTTACTAATGAACAAAAATTTAGATAACTAATTAAGATATAGACCTGAAATTGAGGATGGGAAGTGTTGTCATCTGCCGGTTATTTTTGCGTAGCGTCTTCGTTATGTTCTAATTATCAGAAAAATTTAATTATTTTTTTAATGATCGCGTTAATGTAGGGGAAGGTGGTTTTATTGAATAAATTATTCGTTATATTTGTGGGTCTGGGGAGGGAGGGGGGGTTAACGCCTTGCTCTGATTTGCGCAAAACAAATCCCATTTATCATAATCGCCAGTATCGGCGGAAAGTGGAAATAAAGGATTTTCAGGCGCCACGCAAAGCAATTTTAAATAAATAATTTATACAAAATCGGGTTAAAAATATAAAAACATTCAAACTTTAGATTTGTTTAATTTTATTATCACGGGCCCGAGCAACGCCGGGCGCGTCATCTAGTTAAAAATATAAATAGATGTCAGAAGATGTTTAAAGAATAATCCTCCAAGCACTTTCGGCTGGCATCGCAACTATCTTCAGAAAGAAAAAAAATTCCTTTCTACTCTAGAATAGAAATGAAACTTTTTCTCACTGAAGATGGTTGCGGTGCCAGACGAAAGTGCTTGGAGGATTTTTTTTTTAATCCTCTTTCAGCATCTATTTATATTTTAAATGTCGCTTTTTAAGTAACAATGAGCTCTATTCAGTTTCTTATTAGTATTTTATGAATAACGTAAGGTGAATATTTTCATTTCGCTCTATGATTTTAATTTAAATAATATTCATTAAACTGAAAAATTCGTTAAAGTGCTATTCGTTGTAACGAGATTCTAGTGTATTCGGAATTATTTTGGAAGGAAATTTGATTTATTTTCCCAATATTATTTGTATTATTTCCGCAATTTCTATGTATTACATCATTTATCGAGGCGATTCGAGTGGGTAACATTTTGGCTCTCCACTCTTGATCTCTATCGGTGTTCGCGGAATCCGATAATGAGACGGTATATTTTCCGTTGTCGAGTCATTAAAAATCCATCATCAGCTGAATAAGTCGAGGGAAAACAACGGACAAAATAATTTCTGACTAATGAGCGTGTTGGGAGGATCGATCTTGGCATTTCATGATTCGGGAAGAATGAATTCCGATGCTTGAACATAACTCTGTCTACGATCTGGCAGTCAGGGGGTTGGGAGGAGGTGTGTGTGTCATGGAGGCCGCATTCTGTGCGAAATTTCGGCGTTTTCTCACTCTTTTATTTAAGAGGCTACTTCACTCTCGCGAAAACATCCTCTCGCTAATCCTATGGGAGAAATTTTATAAAGTATCTCATTTGCATTTCAATATTTTTAAATGATTTTTTTTCTCACTGGATAGCTGAGGACTATCGGTACTCAGGCCGTTTTTTACCTTTTCGATTTTGTTTACAGTGTTTTTTTTTTCTTAATGAGGATACTTTCACTTTCGGAACCGGTTTCGAAAATGGAAGTATCCTCATTAAAAAAAAAAAAAAAAAAAAAAAAAAAAAAAACTGCAACCAAAATCGAAAAAGTAAAAAAAACGGCCTGCGTAGAGATCGATTTTAGCTATCCAATGAATTAAAAAAATAAATAAAAATAAAAACTGCAACCAAAATCGAAAAAGTTAAAAAACGGCCTGCGTAGAGATCGATTTTAGCTATCCAATGAATTTTAAAAAAAATAAAAATAAAAACTGCAACTAAAATCGAAAAAGTAAAAAAAACGGCCTGCGTAGAGATCGATTTTAGCTATCCAATGAATTAAAAAAAACTGCAACCAAAATCGAAAAAGTAAAAAAACGGCCTGCTTAGAGATCGATTTTAGCTATCCAATGAATTAAAAAAAAAAAAAAAAAAAAAAAAAAAACTGCAACCAACATTGAAAAAGCGAAAAAACGGCCTACGTAGACATCGATTTCAGATATCCAATGCAAAAAAAAAAAAAAAAAAAAAAAAATCATTTCCAATTATTGAAATGCAAAGGAGATATTAAAGAGTAATTACTGCTTAAAGTGATAAAAACATAACACAAAAGGCTTAAAAATACCTTTTAATATATAGATGACACATGTTTCATGCTCTCTAACGGCGACTTCTTCAATATCAAAATGATAAATAAACTATTTTCCCAAAGTTTTTGGAAAATGATAAACACAAATCACGAGATCACATGTCTAATGCAAGCAGGTGCTTAAATTGGTAAAACTGGAAAACTTGAAAATAATTATTTAATTGCTTTTTTAATTTGTAAAACATCGCGTACCAAATTTTAGGTAATGCAAAAGAAGCTGATTCGTTGCATACATTCTCGTTTCGCAAGTATATTTCTATTGATTCACAGTTAATGGAGAGGAAATAAACTCTTGATGGAAAAATTATTTTACTATTCTTGAAATCAATCTGTAAAGGCACTATACTATGTAGCCTAGCCAAGGCTGTAGTTCTTCTGTCATATTTTTTATATCTGCCATATGTTCTTTTATTCTTGTTTTAAATTTTCTGTTTGACATTCCTATACAGTATTATAATGTTCTGTGATGTGTTAATGTTAATGTTTGTGTTATGTTTTTATCACTTTAAGCAGTAATTACACTTTAATTTAAAGTTTTACAAGTGATTTTTTTATATTGTTTGCAAAGGACATATTTTGAAAACTTTCTTCATTAGGACTATCATTAGCGAGCGGGTGTTTTCGTGTGAGTGAAGTAGTCCTTTAACTCAACCTAGCTTATGTGCGTAAAAATAAAATTTTGCAGTCATTTTTAAGGGTTTCGTTCATCTCACGAAACCCTATTACTCCCGCTCCATTGTCTGTCTGTCACAGAGCCATTCTCAAAAACTATGTAACTTACAGAGTTGAAACTTCGTGTATACAGCTGAATACCAGCTATAAAGAGCTCAAAATATTAAAAATTGAAAAATTATTATTATTTTAATAAATAGAGATAAAAAACCAAAATTCTAACAGTCTTTTCCTATTAAATTTAAACATTTTTCGTTATAGCATATGCCAAAAATTAAAAATCCACGATGAAATTCTTTCTACAATAATTAATTTTTTATCAGACGATTTCCACATGAAAAATGAAAATGAAATAAAAAGTTTCACCAATTGAAAAAAAAAGATTAATATGAAATAAAATTGATTGACGTCATAGTGGTAATAAAACGGAAATATTTCTCAATAATACAAGGAGTATGAGTATGTGCATGTACACAAAGCAGATTAATATAACGTCATTAAAGAATTAAAAAGAAAATCTGACGTCATATTGGAAGTTTAACGGATTTTTCAAATGTTTCAGAATAATACAAAGCGAGTATCAATATGAGTAATAGAGAATAGTAAATATATGAGTTTGAGGAACGTATTGAATCATGATAAAAACCCGATTATGGAAATATTCGCATATTTTAACATTTTAAAGGTATACAACATGGCTTCGCCCGCTATCGGGCTAGTTTAGATATTCGAAAAAACGAGAAAAATGGACCGGTAAATTTTTATTTTGGATGCTAAATGAAATTTATTTGGATTTATTAGAAGAAAGGATAAAGTGTTTTGAAAGGAATATTAAACAAAACCCTTTGAGAGATCTTCGATCACACTTACCCACTTGTTTAACTAATCTCCTTATAGGCTAGAATTGCAAAAATTATCTACACAGGTGTGTTTACGCGGACATTTTAATGTTTTTATAACTTAATTATAAATGAATAAATTAATTTTAAGGCATTCATCTTGAAACAGGTGATCAATCGCTATATGCTTTACTGTTACAACTGGATACGAGTTACAACAACAATGTAGTTGGTAGGAGATGGTAAATTATTGAATTGCTATCATATGGTACTTATTGTTTTCATACACTACGTTTCTACTTACATTCTTTAATCTGTTCATATTAGAGAATGTAAGAAGAAATGTGAAAACAATAAGTATCATATAATAACAATTCAATAATTCAACATCTATATTCACTTGTCAACTGCTCGGATGCCAGATTTTGTATGTGAAACAAAAGTATTAGGTTCGTAAATTTTATAAATGTCCTAATTTCGCCTTCTGATCATAGAATTTATTTCCATTCTTTAACATAATATGAAGACAATATATGGGACAGATGTTGACATGAATTTATATACATATATACAGAAACATAGTAGAACTTCAATTTATACATACTAGATCACCGTTCTATTTCTAAATAAAAGGATGATCTAAGATATATTACCTCATCATTATTCTATTTTCGTCTTACTATTTCTATTTATTTTGACGAACATAATTATTCTCCAAACGATTACAAAAAAAAAAAAAAAAAAAAAAAAAGACATCAACACTAAAACCCATTTCTTTTTTAATTCAAAACCAAACGATGCCAACATTTTTTCCCTAAATTTACCCATTAAGTGAGAAAATAAAATATAAAAGAAAAATAAAAGAAAAAACCATAGCAACGAAATAAAAGAAACAGTTTCATCGGCATTAGCCAAAAGTCGCGTGCATAAATAAAAATATTAATTTACCATCTCCTAAAAGTAGTTAATGATGTGCCAAACAATATGCGATCAAAAAAGGACAATTGGCGGTAAAGCTGCAACAACAAAATATTATAAACACTAAAAAATAGAAAATAGAAATAGAAAATCAAGCGTGAAATATCTATATATATATTACGCTATCGTACCTGGCACAGAAATCGCGAGTATTTATTATTTGCCGATGGCAACGAGAGGTTTGTTTTCACTAATTTGCGAATATTAAGAAAAGTATTTAAGGTATCGATTTAAAACTCACCACACATATGTAGAACATTTTTTTGCATCCTAAAATACAATTTTTGTAAAAATAGGCCGGTAATTTTTCTTATTTATTTTAAAAACTAGCTACTTTCTAAAAAGGAAAAAAAATAAAGTGCGAAATCAAACCATGAAACGCGCCATTTTATTATTAATTAAAACATTAACTCCATTGTTGTACCTTATGCAGTTTAACCTTAGTGTTGTCCGCATTGTTATGACGTCAATGTTACGGATGCACATATTTGTTATTTATAATATAGATTGAGTAATAACAAATAAATAATAATAATAAGTAATAATAAATGAATAAAATAATCTTATTGGGTGGAGATTTCAGTCAAGTCAGTCCTACCTGTCATTTTTAGAGGTTCAAGATCACTAACAGTTTGAAGTTGCATAAAGAAGAGAAGATTTCACATTATGCAACTTACAGAAAATATGCGTGCCCTTCAAACAGAAAGAGAGTTAGCCAGTTGGCGAATGTCAAAGTGTGGAAACTAGTAAGTTGCCCCCAATTTGCTATCCAGATATACAAAATCCAGTGCATCAACTTTTCAGTAACATTGATATTTTTAACGGTGACACCTCAAAAGCTTAAAGGACGAGCCATACTAACAATGACAAACAATTTGTCAATTGAAATTAATAATAATATCTCCAAGCTCTGAAATTTACAATTATGTATATAAAGACGTTTTCGATGCAGAAAATCAAACAAAAAGATAAAAATATTTTCCTAATTGTGAATGGTGTGGATATTTTCAATATAAAATGTATACACTTTTTTAATTTTAAAGAATATCCAGCAACTATTGTGCGCATGCAAAGGTTTTTATATGAACGATGCTGAAAAAATACCTCTGTTTTTATATTTCTAAATAGTGTCCATATCTTATGATGTGCATATATTTTTTTATTTCAAAGTACCCAGTCCTAAGTGGAGTAGTTTTTATGTATGATATTTATACATATAATGCTGAAATTCATGTATTCTAATATGCATATATTATTTAAAAGAGTAGACACTAGAGTGCAGATACTCTGCACGGGATCGGCTAGTATTTTTTAACACTTTCCAACCCAACCTAGTTGAAAAGTGTTAATGACTTCGGTTTGTCCGGCCGTATGGTCGTCTGCTGTCTGTCCGTGCTCTAACTAACGTAAATATGCTCGGATTGCCTTGCAATTTTTATATGTTATTGTCGTTATCTATAGCATGTTCCCTATTTCAACTGAAGTGTGCAGCACTTATAGTTTTTTTACAGGGACACTCAAAAGAATTCGGTTACATTACGGTCTATGGGGAAAAATCATTTGCGGTTTATTTTAATGATGTTACACAATTTCAAACACATTGTAATTGATATATATCACTAAGGTGTATTACAAAAAGCTTAATATGGAATAGGGTGTGCATAGCACTTATAGTTACTTTACAGAGACAGTCAAAAGAATTCCGTTACATTACGTCTATGGAGAAAAATCGCCTGCGGTTTATTTAAATAATGTTTCACTATTTTAAACGCATTGAAATTTATGTATATCACTAAGGTGCATTACAAAAGGCTTACTACAGAATATTGTGTATAGCAGTCATCGTTCATTTACAGGGACACACAAAAGAATTCTCTACTGTCTGTTAACAATAATTCCTGAAAGTGCGTTTTATGTTACTGAACGCGATTTCAAATGTAACTCACTTTTTGTCTATTACTTGGTGTGTATAAATTCTGTAGATCCTATACAGGGCAGCACAAAAGTTCGCGAACACATTTCCGTTTATTGACAGAAACTCCAGAAGGAGAATTTTAAACTGTGCTACGCGTTTCCTAACTGAACTCAAATTTAGCATCCTATGTAGTATATATACAAATCTATAGATCCTATACAGGGCTGAATAAAAGTATTCGGAAATTTTTCCGAATATTGTATATGTTGGAAATTCCTGAAATTATGTTTTTAAATATGTTATGCGTTTTCCAAATTGTTTACTTAGATGTTATCTTTCAGCTTATTAAACGGTATGATTTGTAAAATTATTTTGAAAGCGTTGGAAAGTGTTGTATAATCTATGCTTGACGCATGATTTTTCGTCCTTGTTTAAAAAACACGATTTAATTAATTAACACATTCGCATCGGAAATGAGAATTCTCGTTTTTATTCAGAAAACATCACTGACTAAAGGTGTGGTTTCTACCATACAGAAAATGCATTTATATCATGTTGCTCATATTTTTTTTTAGATTCTAGAACATTTTACAATAAATCCGTACATTGAATGATATTTACTGATCATAAACTTGAGAAAATATCTAGGAAACAATTTACGATAGACTTTCAGAAAAGGGAAGTGCTTCAACAGTTTTAAAACGAAAATTTCACAAAAATGCGAATACCGATACGAATGTATTAATAGTTTAATATTAATTATGATTATACATTGATAAATCAATTTAGAAATCCTAAAAAGATAGTTGAAATATTGATTTTTTCCCTCTAAAATTACCATATCTTAAAAAGGAAACACAGCAAAAATTGGATTTTTTTTTAAATAAATCCACTAGCTGAAAAAGGGAAAATTTTCCATAATAGGGTTCGGTCACTGCCACCGAGAAACACTCAAAGCCGACTGACAAGAAATGTGACGTCATAGCTAATGGACCGACTTCTCACATGTCAGTTATCAAAATCAATTTGAATTTTTCTATAAGAATATACTGGTAATTATCATTTTTTTTACTGTATTTTCCCCTGACTTAAAAAAAATGATAATTACCAGTATATTCTTATAGAAAAATTCAAATTGATTTTGATAACTGACATGTGAGAAGTCGGTCCATTAGCGATGACGTCACATTTCTTGTCAGTCGGCCTTGAGTGTTTCTCGGTGGCAGTGGTTCGGTGCCCTCGCCAAACTAGTGTATTGTAAAGGAATTGTTTTAGAAATCATGAATCGCAGTCACGAAATGAAGCGTGATATTCAAGATAAACACTGAATGTGTATAAAAGAGTGCGTTTAAAACAAACTATTTTTATATCTATATTTCTTACACTCTTTTATTAGGTGCATTCGTAATTATATAAATACGTAGCAACTATATCTGGTCCATCCGCATATACAGCACAAAAAGTACTTTAACCGGTTAAACCTAGGTTTACCTTCATTCTTACTTTAGCCGTAACATCTACTTATAATAAAATCCGAAGGCAAGAAAGTGTATGTAACCATTCCCGGCGGGACCACTCTGGTCTGCGAATCCACCGTAGTTAAACGCCATGTTAGGCTTAATGAAAAACTCATGCAAACATATTACAACACAGCTAAATGATAATATCTTCTACTTGAAATCATGACTGTACAGCATATTTTTCCTATAAAACATGTATATTATATCCTATTATAATGTTTTAAGTTCTTAATTAAAAATCCAGACTAAACACGAAATCCCAGATATAAACAAACGAAACACTGTTGCGAACAACATTGTTTTGGCGCCATCTACCGGCTTTAAAATGTACTTTTCTTCAATACAAGCCTTTCAATAATAAAATCTTCATGCTGTTTATATGAAGTCTTATGAAAATGGAACGCAGATCAACAATCCGTTATTTTTGACGGGGGTATATAATAAAAGTGCAAATCGTGTGACTGAGAAAAACAAATACGGGCTGACCCCTTCTTTTTCATATGCCAAGCGGCCATTTTTATTGAAAATTATTTTTTCGAATAAAATTGCATAAAAGTTACATTTTTACAAAGATCGTTCAAAAAAATTGTTTGCTTGAGAGAGGAGTTACACTAAATAACTTATAGATTATGAGATAACTTCAGTGGAAATTAGGTTACCAGCCGAATAACTCAATCCATTAAAGTAAATACACACAAGCGTGTTCATCGTGAGTCATAGAAATATTAAACCATGGAGGTAATCATTTGCAAAGCAAGATCTCCATGGTGAATTTTGCAGTGCTGTCTGGTGTCGAAAAAAAATTCGCATCTGTAAATGTGGCATAGGTAATAAAAAATAAAAAGGCATGATCATTTCGCTCATAACAAATGATATAATTCTTTTCACTGAAATAATAAAGTAGATTTTTTTTACATTGTACAACTAGTTGTAGTACGAACCCACCTCATTTGTCACGTTTAATGTGCATTTTCCAATTCGTTTAACTTAACTTGATTCCTATACGTAAAGATGGAATTTTATAATAGATTTTTAACTCACTTCCTGATATGCTGGAATTATAAAAATTATGCCCACACGTGTGTTTTGGATGACAGTGTAATATTTTAATATTTTTAGAACTAATTATAAATTAGTAATTTAATTTTTAGTACTGCTCCGTTAGCCGGACACGGTTAATAAGTCGTCTAATATTTTTAAAATCACATTGCGCTGTCTTCATTTAAAATACAAATCTTTCGTTCATTTCATTTAAAAAACGAAAAGAAAAATGTTTTAATAAGAAATAATATCATAAACGAATAATTATTAAACTATAAATTGATAAAACCGTATTTTTTAAATTTTGATTTATTTTTTTATTATTTTTGATTTTTTGTTCTAGACATTTACACTCCTCATTTTTAGGTGCGTTCGTAATTATATAATAAATACGTAGCACCTATAGTCGTCGTTTGGTCCGTCAGTCCGCATGTAACAACACAAAAACTACCTAACCGAATGGTTTGAAATTTAATCTATATAATCGTTGCAGAAATGTGTCGCGTCATTTCAAATTTTATACATCGAATCAAAACTTAAAAAGATATTAATAAAAGTTTTCGTTATTCTATTAAATCTTATCATACATAATCTATACTAATAAAATAAAGTTTCGTTCTGTGTGTGTGTGTGTGTGTGTGTGTGTGTGTGTGTGTGTGTGTGTGTGTGTGTGTGTGTGTGTGTGTTGGCGACGACTAGGAAAATTTACCTAGAAGTCTGTAAATTTAGATTTAGGTAGTCCAAACCCTCTCTTGGTGCACCTGACCCTCAGAATTTTAATATTTTGATAATTAGCCTAGATATTAATTAGATTCTCATTAACCATCGCTTCTAAAATGACATCTTTTAAATCAAAATGGCGAAAGAAGCGGACTGGCGCATTGGATTTGCAACCGGAAATGAACGAATTCGAAATTATTTAACTTAATTTTAAGAAAACTAATTGAGATATCAATTTGAAAATTTCTGAGCATATGTAAAAAAATATTCTGCATCTGACTATGTGATTTTTGAAAAATTCGGTTGGTAATTTTTTTTAATTTATGCAACAAACTGCCAAAAATCTGCCGGCGCCAGTGAAAACAATCCGAGAAGTATCAGACAGGGATCTGCTTTCATTAAAAACTGAACTACAAAGAGATCTGTTTCTCTGGCCGATCCCTCCATTTAGTTTGCGAAAATGAAAGGAAATAATTGCCAATTTTTGCTAATGAAAAATTTAGGTAACTAATTAAGATATAGATTTGAAATTGAGGTCGGGAAGGGGTGTCATCTGCCGGCTATTTTAGCGTAGCGCCTTCGTTATATTCTAATTATCAGAAAAATGTAATTCTTTTTTTAATGATCGCGTTAATGTAGGTGACGGTGGTTCTCTTGAACAAATTATTCATTATATTTGCAGGTATGGGGAGGGAGGGGGTTAATGCCTTTCTGTGAGATTGTAATTATCTCGGGCTCGGGCAACTCCGGGCGGGTTAGCTAGTCTATATAATGAAAGATCAAGTCATGTGAATGAGGAAAACAAATACGGGCAAACCACTGCTTTTGTCGTATGCCAGGCGGCCATTTTTATTCAAAATTATTTTTTCGAATAAAATTGCATAAAAGTTACATTTTTAGAAAGTTCGTTTAAAAAAATTGTTTGTTTGAGCGATGATTAACATTAAAAAAGTAATAGATTCTGGGATAACTTCAGTTGGAATAAGGTTAACAACCTAATATTTATCCCAATATCCATTAAAGTAAATAAACACAAGAGATTCGTTCATCGTGAATCATAGAAATAGTAAACCATATAAAACCATAAAACCATATCTATAATCATTCAGAAAACAAGATCTCTATGGTAAATTTTGCAGCCGTATCTGGTGTCGAAAAAAAAATTCACACCTGTTAACGTGGCATACGTAAAGAAAGAAAAAAAGGTATGGTCATTTCACTCATAACAGATGATATAATTATTTTCACTCAAATAATAACGATGGTTTTTTTACATTGTACACCCAGAAAAAGGAATTGATTAAAACAACAAAACCTGTTTTGTTGAGTACATTTTGGTTGTTTTAGTCAAAATTTTAGTTCAAGTAAAAAAAATTGGTTTTGTTGCTTGGACAAAAAAATATTGTTAACACTCGTACAAAATTTTAACAAAATTTCACCAATTTTACTTGAACTAACAAAATTTGTTTCTTTTAATTTTACAATATTTTTGTAATTCCAGCAAAATTTTGTTATTTTTGAAAAATTTAAATTCTTGTGTAGTAGCCATATCTCTCTTACGTAACTTGATTTATTTGACTTATATAGCTATATAATTACATGATTAACATAATTTTGGGGGTAATTAAAACTTTTTTTCACTGGGACGGACAAAGGTAGTTTTAAAAATCCCCCTGTCCCATTTATTACCGTCTTCTATCTTTGCAAGAAGAAAGAATTGGATTCATGAAAATTTTCGATTTCCGGTTGTCCTGAACGCGATTTCGCTGTTTTTATCTCAAGAACTAATGCACGGAATTTAATAAAACCTTTTATTCAGTTACTTTCTGATATAAATTGTTGCTGATTACTTTTTACTTTAAATCGCGCAACAGGTGGCGCTGCTATGTTGCAGTTTTCTTGATTTCTGCAATAGCTCTATCTCATTTTAAGCAGTCAAATACGCCTGTAATCTTTGAATAATAACAAGGAAATTTTTATCCTGCTTTTTACAGGCGTAATTCACTGCTGAGAATGAATAAAAAATTAACTATGTGTTGCCGTATGCTGTGCTTTGTACTGTCGTCTCATGTTTGCCGCAGAAATTTGCGTGCTCCTTATGACATTCCATCTTGTGCTGCGATTGCAGCCGTTCCGACATATATAAGAGTGAGAAATGCCGAACTCAGATATCGTTCCTGGTAGCGCAGTGGTAAAGCGTCAGGCTGCTGTTCTGAGGACCCGGGATCGACTCCCGGCATGGGCAATTTTCATTCTCTCGGTTTGCGCTTGAAAAAAAGGCCAGATAAAATTCACTTGTTATTGTTCAATGTTTACAAATGTAATTCACTGTTGAAAATAGTTAAAATTGCATATGTAGATTGGTTCATTTAACAAATGTTTTTGTAGTATAAACAAAACAAATTCGTAATATAACATATTTTATTGATTAAACAAACAAAATATAGTTTATTGAAAAAAGAAAATAGATTGTTAAAAAAACACATAGCATATATCTATGTAACAAAAATAATTTTGTTAATTCAAGTAAAATTGAACCATTTTACTTGAATTAACAAAACATTTTTTTTTGCTGACGATACAATTTTTTTTTTTGGAATTGCAAAAAAAATCAACAATATTTTTTTTGTTGATTCAAACGAAATTTCCATTGACCCATATTTAAACAAAAAGTTTCGTTGGGGCAAACAAATTTTTGTTGATTCAACAAAACTTTTTTCTGTGTGTAAATTTAGTTATAGTTATAATACCTGGGATCTCCCGGCTGAAGCCGCCATGCTCTTGGTGTTGGCCCGGACTTTCTGCGTCCAGTTGGAAAGATTACATCGCATATGATTTCTTTAACAATTTGAATAATTGTGTCAAAATTAATCTAGTGTAATCACGTATCCAGCATTTACTGGACTTCCAAATTACCTGCGATTTATTCGGTTGAGTTAGAGCATGGCGGCTTCATCCGGGAGATCCCAGGTTCCAGTGCTGGCCCGGAAATTCTTCGTCCAGTTGGAGAGATTACATCGCATATGATTTCTTTACCAATTTGAATAAATGTGTCAGAATTAATCTAGTGTAATCACATATCCAGCATTTACTGGACTTGCAAATTACCTGCGATTTATTCGGTTGAGTTAGAGCAGTAGTTCCCAACGGGGGACGTACGCCCCACAGGGGGGCAATTTGACTTCTCAGGGGGGCAATTTAACTTTTCAAGTTGACAATTCGGGATTTCTGTGAATCCATACCTTCTGAATTGTTTTTCTAATAGTAATGTTGTAGACTGAAAATAAAAGTTTCACATTTAAATTTCAAAAACAAAATTAAAAAACACAGTTTTTTATTCAATTTTTAAAAAGTATCCATTCAAAAGTTTTAAATACAATCCTACCAGAATAATTATAAAAAAATCGTTTTAATATATTTAGATACTTTTATATATTTAAAAATTCTTTATAATTTTTCTGATTTATAAGTATTTTAGAATTTTAAACAACTTTTTCGATTATTTATTGAATGAATCGCACTGCAATATGTCACATGAAAATCAATTTTACACATGAAACTATTCAAGTGTATATTTAACAATTACTTGACGACCTTCCTTTACCGAATCTTTTATCACGTTTCATTCTGATTAGAAATTGATTAGTAATTTAATCGCAGAAATTCTGTGATTAAATAAGACAAAAATGTTTTATTCAAAATTATTGATTTTTCTAATCAAGGATTCTGAGCACTCTATACATCACGCATACGTCGCGACCGTGTGCCAGTAAACTACGAGGAGTATCAGATGATTATAAAAAAATATTTCATTCATCCATGACCTTCGGCACGTTTCAGGATCAATGTTAAATGCTTTTTACTCTGTCAGGAGTAAATTCTTTAAAAATTTTATGAGAATTATATGTTATAGGGGGAGGGGGGGGGCATCATCATTTTAGAGATGTTTTGGTGGGGCGCGGCTAAAAAAAAGGTTGGGAACCACTGAGTTAGAGCATGGCAGCTTCAGCCGGGAGATCCCAGGCTCGAGTGCTAGCCCGGACATTCTTCGTCCAGTTGGAGAGATTACATCGTATATAATTTCTTTACCAATTTGAATAATTGTGTGAAAATTAATCTAGTGCAAAGGAGTGTTCCGATTTTTTCATTTGACCCCATAATCACTTTCTGACACATTTATAAGCACATTTTCATACCCAGTTGCTAACATTATCAAGCAGTCTCGTAGAAGTTAAGAGGACTTCAACAAGATTTTTTTTTCATTTTCCTATAAGTAACATCTTTAACGAGAGGCAATCATTAACATTCTACACTTGTAACGCAAAGGCACTAGAAAGCTTATATTAAACCAATGGCAGCGTTCTTTTCAAATTTCTCGTTTGCATTTCATAATTTTTAATTGATTTTCCTTGCATGGGATAGCTGAGATTGATCTCTAACAGAGTTATTTTTTTTTTACTTTTTCGATTTTGGTTGAAGAGGTCGCTTTCTATTTCGGAACCTGTACCGAAAATAAAAATATCCTCACTAAAATATATATATATATATATATATATATATAATTTAACAAATTACAACAACCATTGGGAAAATGTTCCGAAGGCTTACAAAATTTATTAATTTAGCCCACCCTAAAATAACCCCTCGTATAGCAGACCTATTCGTCCCACTCTACTTATAACATAGCTTCCCTACGCTAGCTATTCCACCCACCTACTATAACTATAGTATGATCTCGGCAGCTGACGGTGTTACCACCACACCGCCGCCACCACCTGCTGCTGACGCAGAAGTCCCATTCCCTTTCTACTGACTTCCCGTTTGGTATCCGAAGGTAGAATAAACCGAAATATCCAAATATGATGGCAACTTTAGGTGTTAGCATTGAAATTTTTAAAGTTTGGTACAATTTCTATTTGTGGACCATTACCTAAGCAAAATTTAAGTATTGCTCTAACTCTTGTTTAGATTGATGTCAAGGTATTTTGAGGAAATTAAAGTTGAAGGCCATGTTTTTTGCTTTATAAGACGATTTCTCATCCGACGTCAATTTTGAATTCGACTTTTTTTCATATGTGATAGTTTGCATCTATCCTTTTTGTAACTTTAACATTTTTATAACGATTTTATGCATTTCTGTTGCCTATTCAAAGAAAAATTCTTCTAAAGTTCGAAATTTTGTTAAAAACGCTTAAAAAAAATCTTCTAAAGTTACAGAATTTCATTAAAAACGCTTAAAAAAATAAAGTGACGACGTCAAGAGGCCCATTCTCGACCGAAAACAACAACCATTTTCCCAAGGGTTAAAAAAAAAAAGTCGGTTGTCTATATTAGAGCCTACACTAATCTTCGCGTGGCTAATGTAGGCTCTTAACGCAATGATTAACTTTTTGAGATCTTCAGAATCAGTTCTTTGGTGGTATTTTATCATATATTATAATACGAGCAAATCTTGTCTGTCTGTATGCAAATTTTATCTTAAAAAGGCTCTATCGATTTTGACGAAATTTTGTATCCTGCCGTTTTCGGGCACGAGAAGGCCGTTAGGCTAGTCATATTTTCGAGAAAATTCGATTATTCTATTATTCTATTATTCGAAAATTCGATTATTAATATTCGTGGGTCATTTTTGTGTGTATGTGGGTCAAGCTAATTTTATCTAAAAAATGGCTCTAACGATTTGGACTAAATTTTGTATCCTGTCGTTTTGGATTACGAGAAGACCATTGGATTGAATCACATGTTGGAGAAAATTCGATTAGTGTGTTGTTTTTGGGGTCACTAAGGGTGAAGCTAATTTTTATACAAAACGGCTCAAATGATTTTCACTAAATTTTGTATCTTACCGATTTCGTGCACGAGAAGGCCATTGAGCTAAGTCACATGATCGAGAAAATTCGATTAGTGAGTCATTTTGGGTCACAAGGGGTAGGGTCAAGCTAATTTTATCTAAAAAACGGCTCTAACGATTTAGACTAAATGTTATATCCTACCGTTTTCGGGCACGAGAAGACCATTGGGCTGAGTCACATCTTCAAGAAAATTCGATTGGGTCACTACGATTTTGGGTCATTTTGGGTCACTACGATTCAGGGTCAAGATAATTTTATGTAAAAAACGGCTAAAATGATTTTGAGTAAATTTTGTATCCTACCATTTTGGATTACGAGAAGACATTTGGAAGAGATTTTGGGCTGTCCCCAAATGGGCGAGAAGACATTTGGGGACATTTGGGGGACATCTTGGTCACATGGTCTAGAAAATTCAATTAGTAGGTCATTTTGGGGTCACTACAGATCAAGCTAATTTAATTTTAAAAACCGTTCTAACGATTTTGACGAAATTTTGTATCCTACCGTTTCGGGGTACAGTAGACCATTCGGTAGGTCGTTCGAGAAAATTCGATTAGTGGGTCATTTTGGGGTCACCTACGAGTCAATGCATTTCAATGTGAATGCATTAACATTGAAACAGTTATTAAGTTGTCGAACAGTTGGCAGTAAATGAAGTCGCAAAGTTGGCAACATTTCGCTAAAGTTGAAGAGATTGGCGAGACTTTCAAGATTAGCAATGCCAAAGCGCATGCTTGGCGCCAGATGAAAGAATGTACCAAGTTTGCGCATTTTCGCCAAATTTTACCGACATTTCGAGAAATTATTGGCTTTTAGAATCTGAAAGAGTTTTCAAGAAATTCCCATAAATAGCCGAAATATATGATTCAACCAATCAGCGTCTATACAACGTTCTTCAAAACAGAATTCAACTAATCAGTATACATAGAACTGATTATTAGATGTTGTATAGAGAACAATTTATTGTTTTATTGAATTGAACACAAAGATAATTTTAATCAAGCATAGCTCGGTGAAAGATTAAACACAGTGTTCTATTTCTTGGACTAGGAGTAAAAATATATGCATTGCAAGAACAAAAATGATGTTGCAAAATTAACAGCATGTTGTGTTTGATTAGAAGTTCATTAAACTTTCAGTATATGCGCTCTTAAACTTTTTTTACAGATGTAGGCATGTCACATTTTACGTAACAGTAATGATATTGCAAATGCAAGATATATCAGAGGAGTAATAAGATGAGACGTGTTAAAAAAGCAATAATCGCATATCAATAATTAAAATTGTGTTTTAATTTCGGTATCATTTGTAAGAACATAGTGTATGGCTGGGAATAGACCGAATTGCGTGAAAAAAAGATATAAATATTTCTTTGGGCTTTCTTTTACAAATGCTCTGTGGTCAGTTTTTTTTTTTTTTTAATTTAATTTAATTTTTTTTTTTATTGCTCTTTAAAGGTTTGGAAGCAAAGCGCACAACATCAGCAAAAGAAAGTTTTCCCAGGGGATGCGATAAACATGTTAGAGGCCCTCCTCCAATATTCGTCGCATTCTCTCGCAGTGCGACAAAAGAATTCCCACATCAAAGAAACCGGAAAAATCAACGCCTTCTGTCTTGTAGATGTGTGTCGAAATTAAGAAAAATCACGTTTGTTGTAAAATTTATGACAGCGCACTCGCTGAAAAGTTAAATAACGAGTGGTCGTTCGCTGTTATCCAAACATTTCCCCACATTACGGATGAAGTCAACTGCGACATGTCCATCTCGTAAATTATTCGTTTCTCTGCCGTGCGATATTAAACGACTAAAGTGACATGTCCGCAATTCTCCTGCTATCGCACCTCCCTCCTCCCCTCACCTCACTTCTATTCACATTCGCTGCCCACCTTCCTGTCGCACGCGCGATACCGATTCATCTCGTTAGGCAACGATTCGTAAAACTCGACACACATAAATAAATAAACATTCTCCGTCTCTGCGCCTCTTTAAATTTTAATTTCTCCCTTCCCTCCATTCGAATCCCCATCACGGTGCCACGGTATGAATAATTCACGAAAGAGAGAATCCAAAGCGCACGAATTTCTCCGATTTCCCGCGTTTTGTTTACTTTTTTAAAACGCGTGCAGCCAGATTTTGTTAGTGTAGCGGTTCTAAAGTGAACGACCATCATGCTTTATATCCATTTTATGAGCTTTCAAAAACATGTATTTTTATAAACGGAATTTCTTAAACATTTTCTTTTTCGTCTGCGTATGTGTGTGAAAACAGCTAGTTCTTATGAAAACGACTTCTCTGAAATACTGGATTCCATACAAGTTTGAGAAAGCGCTGAGCGTTCTCAACAGTTTTAAATGAGAAATGACGTGTTTTGTTACATATACAGTCTAAGTTAGATAAGTATAGTTCCAGAAAAATATGTCCAACTTATACAGGTAATTATGTACTTTTTCAGTTTAATTACAAGTGTATATGCACGCATCTTAAACATTGCATGTATTAATAATCACTTCTAAATAAGAAACTAATTAAACTTATATTGTGTAAATGCATAAAAAGAATTATTTTTTTGAAATTGGAAATCTGAAACTATATTAAATACAAAACGGATACATGTGTTCATTAATTACTGACACTCATAAAAAATTAAGAATAATTATTGACATGTCACATGTGAAATAAGTACTTGGTAATAATTGTTTTGTTTCTAAACTGTAAATGGCTAATAAAACATCTGAGTTCATGGTATAAGCATGTTATTTTAAGCAGGATAAGATATATTTAAAACTTAAAATTCGGGCGATTCGAGTTGTAATTTGTTCGATTAGAAAAAATGAAATATTTTCTCAAGGAATAATTCGGAAATGTATTAATATATTAAAATAAACCCCAGATTTATTTTATTTTATTGAATATATTTAAAGAAAACTTGCATATGAAAAATAAATAAATCAAGATGTTAAAAAAATGCTCAACTAACAATTAATTTGATGACATTTTAATCTGCTTCGCAGGATGCATGTACACGATGCTGGGTGTTGGCAAAAATAAAATAATTTTCTGTAATATTAGGAGTCATTTTTTAGTGACAAAAACATTTATTTATAGGAGCTATAAAAATATCATGTTACATCTAAAACAGTTGACATAAGTAGGTTCATATTCTAAAGATATTATACATCATAAAACAATTTTACGCACGTTTTTACTAGTTTCATTTCATTTCAATTTTTTAACATCCTCCCACCTTTGAGATTTAAAGAGAGTCTCAAATACATAAAACTTATTTTTTAGAATATCTAACTTTTTTGGTATTTTTACACATCTTCCAGAAAATGGGTATTTCTTAACTATTACATTATCAGGCACAGATTCTTTTTTTGATAAAAACATCCAGATTCCTCTCCACTCTTGTTTTATTCGAATATATTACCAAAGGGAAGATATGCTGCACCGGATGTAAAAACTGAACCATTCTGAAGTCTTAACAATGCAAACTTTCACAATCCAATCCAGGAATTAACTGAATCATATTTGCTAAAGGCGAAAATAAACACTTTATTATCATCTTTCTCTTACTCGTGGTTCACGCGATTGTTTTTCAACTAATTAGCGTATATATTCTTTTCTGAAGCGTTGCCTAAAATCATTAAGAAGTTTAGCTTGGATTTCACCCTCCACTCTAAACTTCGAGAGTCTAATTCTAATTCAACAATATCCGAAATACTTAAATACCGGTTTTCAGTGAGAAACATAGCGAGCGTGAATGAGTATTAACTCCAGTGAGTCATCTAAAATATATGTTAGAGATCTACAGTTAATTACAAATTCATAGTATCATAGTCACATATGAATGTATTTAGTTCTTCATAAGGGAATACTGATAGCGTACGTATTAATAATTCTTTTACAATAAGAACCAATACTTCCCACCAACCTCTCCACTAGACTGCGGTGATTGAAATAAAATTTTCAAATAATTTTATATGACATGGTTCTTCTTTAAACTTTATCCCAGTCTGATTTCGAAAGATCATTGGAAACTCTCATTGAAATAAATAGTGCTGGGCGTCTGGCGTCTGGAGATAAAACACCCGAGTGCTAGCAGAAAAGCATCAGGAGATAGATAGATTGCTAATTCGAAATGAAAAGCACGATAAGCTGTGAAAGTAAATAATACTATCCAAACTTTCTCTTCAATTTTTAAAAAGAGAGGTCCCGCTAAGACAATCCAACAATTTCAAATACAGCACAATCCGTCACGTTATCTGGTGACAAATGTGTCAGCTCGCTTGACAAAGACTTAATTTTGAAACGTTTGCTTATAATACAATCAAACGCATTCTTTATAGTTCTTATAGTTATATCCTAGCTATATAGCATCTTCTAGCCATAATGATCCAAAATGTTTCTCTTATTTAAACATTTTCATTATCATTATTCCTGAATGGCAATTCTTTCGGTGTACAGATCTAATCAATAGTTTGGAAAATTCACATTTATCTCACAACAATATTAGACACAAAAATGAATTTTGATCACCTCTCTCGGTTATTTTAGTTTTTACTCCTCTGAAAATTCCATCATTATCTTTGAATGTAACAAGATCATTCTGAGACTTCACAGAACAGAATTCACAAGTCGAGCATCTACGCAACAAGCCATTAACTCTAATCGCGACATGCTCAAAGTTTTGAGAGGAACAACCTTAAACTTATCATACAAATAACATTTTTGAACTAAACGAATTAAACACTTTCAAATTTTTCAATTTCATATTAAGAAATATCGAAATTTTTGCACTTATCGGAAACCTTTCGACAATTATTTACAAATCTCATAACCCAAACAAATACTCTTAACATCTTACCATAAGTAGATATACGATCTAAGAGCTAAGAGCTAGATCAGCATTCACAACTTTAATCTTTTAATCTAAATCTACTTCTTAAGTTGGCAGTTAATCTCGCCAACTAGCCAACACCCAGGATTATCTTTTAACTATTTAGGTCCTTCTCATAATCTCGAACTAAGCATTCGTTGTAGCGAGCACCCACGTGTTAATATATCAGTTATGTTTAAGTTTCCTGGAATACTTTTCCATGATTTATTTTTGGTCAATTGTCGAATCTCTTTAATTCTATTGCTCGCAAAAACTGACCAATCCCGATGTTCCTTTATCCCCCAAACAGCATTAGTAGAATCTGGCCAGAGTATAATTTTTAAATCTGTCAAATTAAGTGCTTTGAAAACAGAAATCACAAGTCGAGCATCTACGCAACAAGCCATTAACTCTAATCGCGACATCATGCTCAAAGTTTTGAGAGGAACAACCTTAGACTTCGCTCTAACAAGGATAACTTTCACTTTGGAATCAGTTATCTATCTAGCGAATACGAGCGCTGAATATGACCCTTTACTCGCATCAACAAAAAACATGAAATTCATATGAGGTACTAGATGAAGTACCCGGCGTTGTCCGAGATTTTAAGAGCCTTTCTTGTAGAAAACTCAATTTCAAAATTAAACATATTGTACAGAGAACTTCCAAATGTTAAAATATGTCAATATTTCCATAATTGGGTTTTTATCATGATTCAATACGTTCCTTTGTTATATTCACCGTATGTTATATCGACGTTATATTCACCTGCTGACGTCATATCAACTTGGTTTCTCTATTACTGGCATTGATACTCTCTTTGTATGATTCTAAAAGATTTGAAAATGTCCGTTAAAGTTTCAATATGACATCATATTAATTTTCTTTTTAATTTTCTAATGACGACCTATTAACCTGCTTTCTGTACTCACACATACTCATACTTCTTGTATCGTTGAGAAATGTTTGAAAATTTCCGTTATATTACCAATATGACATCATATTAATCTTTATTCACTTGTTGAAACTTTTTATTTCATTTTTATTTTTTATGTGGATATCTTTCAATAGAAAATTAAATATTGTAGAAAGAATTTTATTGTGGTTTTTTTATTGTTGGCAACAGCTATAACGAAAAATGTTTAAATTTGATAGGAAAAGACTTTTAGATTTTTTTTATTTTTTATTAATGAAAAATTAACTATACATTATTTCGATTC
The DNA here is from genome assembly GCA_963931845.1 of Maratus michaelseni. NCBI lineage: Eukaryota > Metazoa > Arthropoda > Arachnida > Araneae > Salticidae > Maratus > Maratus michaelseni. The sequence goes on from OZ007596.1 coordinate 58,294,813, forward strand.
CGGATTACTTTAGTTGCCTCGGCCATATTTTGATACACCCATGCGTAACATTTCACAACTTTGGCTTCCAAACTGTTCATTTGTATAGAACTGCAGACAGACAGACAGATAAATTTTAATTTTTATATGTTAGATTACTCTCCAAGTATGTCAAAGTAAAGCTACATCTTTTAAAACATAAATATTTTTCAGCCATTTCAAAAATATATTTACAATATTACAAGGCAATTCATAATTCCGTGGAATCTTCTGCTTCCACGAGTCTTGTAACAATAATTTCAGAAGCAATGTAGTAGAAGACAAACAAGCCGGTAGGATCAAATATCTTTTGCACAATGCTCAATATAATTATCTTAGTAATTCCTCTTTCACATGTTAATGCTTCTAAATCCAATCAGCATTTCAAAGAATCATAATGCAAATTCCAAATAATCCCCAAAATAGAAGTAATATCCCATCAATGCTTATCGACATTCTTGCAAGCTACATTGCTTTCAAAACATCCTTTAAACATTAACAATTTATCATTTTCAATAAATTGTTTAGCTTTATAAATATTAAAATCCCCTAGTATTAAAATCTAGTATCCCATAATGCAACGGAGTTCTCTTCTTTTGTTTACCGACGGACGCTTTGCCGTCATTGTTCCATATTATTGTTGCATCTTGAACCTCATACATGAATATCACTTTTAACAATTTCTGTATATGGTGATTTTTATAAATTTTTAAACTTTTCCTTGTACATAAAAAAAACTGCATATTTAAAAATAAATAACTTAAAACTGGATGGAAAATAAATATGTCCGAAAAACAGTGTTGAAACGAAACCAAAAACACTTACAAATATGTTTATTTGTCAAAATGAGCTTAGCAACTTCAATGTAAACTTAGCATTTTCTATATATGTGATGATTAAAAAAATATATACGTATATCTATATATTTAAAACGCTAAGAGATTTCTTTCGACAATCCGCGAGAACAAACTACTGCATCAAATTACACCATTCTTTTTTTAAATGAAAGATATTTGGACACAGATTTGTTATCGTGCATTCGTTTGTTCGAAAATTTAATTAATTAGCTGTAATTTTCAATTAAACATTTACGTCTGCTTATGACGTCATAAAGTCGGCAACTCCCACTTTTGACGGCATAGAGTTTATTCTCTGAACTCTGTGGTTCGCCAATCTTTTGACATTAGCTAATATCAACTAGGTAATATTTTAACATTGCAGTATAAAATCTTTTAAAAAAAACTTAATTAGCTAGAATATAATCATAATAAAATATCTAAACGTAAACATATCAATATGAATAACAAATCTCACGTCGAATGTTGCAATTTAAATGATTCCAATTGAAACAAGATTTGGAGAGTTATCCTTGACGCCCAGTTAATATAAAAGTACCTATTTTATTTTATTTATTTACACACATATTCAAATTTATTATGAAACACCAGGTTGCCATACAAAGCAAAAATCGTCATTTAGGCGCCAAAAAATAACCCAGGTGCGTCTGCGATATCTGTACCGATTTAATCAAAATTGTTTTGGTTGCACCGCATATTGCAAAATTAATTAAATCCATGATTATTGTTTCTTTCTCAGATTAAAAATAAGAAAATTTGTACTTCTCTATTACCCCGTCGACCACTTTTCATAACAAAAAACTATCACCAAACTGTAACGCCAAATAAACGGGAGAACGTTGCCATTGAATATCAAAATAAATAAATAAATAAAATACATGAATTTAAGGACACAATTGTTATTTTATTTAATGAAATAACTAATAAATCAGTAAAACATAATGAAAAATAGACGCAAATGTCGAATTAAAAACCACTTGATGACGTAACAAACACGTATAATGCTTCTGATATCAAGTAAATCGGACTGCATTTTTGGCGTTTAATTTTACAGTCTGGCGATAGTTTTTTGTTATGAAAAGTGGTCGACCGGATAATAGAAAAGTACCAGAAAATTTAATGTTTAACGAAATTCAATTATTTGATCGATCGCAAATTTTGGTTCTTTTCCGTTATACCGACACCATGCCATACCTGTAAATATATGCTTGGCGACAATGGTGTCCGTATAATGGAAAAGTACTCAATTTTTTCTTAGTTCGGGCTATACCAAAAACAAACATTTTACGGTAACAAAAAATTCTCCGAAAATGGCAGCTTCATCAGCTGTTATGACAGCAAAGTTGGATAAAATCTAATAACCTGAATTTTACAACGTTTATGCTAAACACCACAGAGAACACACGCTATTTTTATATAAGTAGGGTATATTTAAACGAATAAGGGAACTAACAACCTTCAATAATAGAATGCATGATAAAGTAAAAAAATAAGTGATTCAGCAAATCATAAAAATATGTATTTCTTAATATAACTATAAAATACAGAAAAATATTCTGGTACCATAAAAATATTCAATATCCCGTCGAAATTCCGTGCATTATCCCGTCGTCCTATTAAGAAAAAAAAACTATTAGCAAATTAGGTACTTTACGGTTAGCCGGCGCCAGTAAAATATATAAATATCCTCTTTAATAAAAAGGTATGTGTTGCTGACGACTGGGATTGTTGCCACAGATTAATCTCAGAAAATGAAACATTTGAAGTTACTGAAAAAATTAATTTCTCGAAAAGTATTTGTCAGAAAATTGTTAGACAAACTGCGTTAGAAAGGTAAAAAATTGTATTTTTTTTATATAAATTTCAAATCCACTGATTATGCCATTTTTCAAATATTGAATTTCAGAAATGACCAAATTTCACAATGCATTACCATAGCGAAAACTTCACGCTTAAAAAATAATAATAACAGCAATATGTCAGCACGAGTCACAAATTATAGTAACCGTATTATTCTGTTAAAATATAAAAGTGAATTATGATGTCACGAGTGCATGATTTTTATTTAATTCTCGACAAATACTAGATGCGCCATTTCTATTTAGTTGGGAATAATATAGGTTAATTCACGTTATTAAAAATGTAGCTATAAAACATATAAATCAATGGAAAACAGTAGGTAATAAATTGTAAACGTAATAATAAACCGTATTAAAAAAAACATAACTTAGTGAAATAAGTATCCGTTTTTATGTTTTTATAGGATATCTAGGTAAAGATACAGATTAATTTAAAATACAAGGTTAAATTCACCGATATATTTCGTTTGATTCAAGACTCTTTTGGAGAAACCGACCAGCGCAGCGGGCGTAGTCTGCTAGTATATATATATACACATAATAATAAACTCCAATGGAAAATTACTTGCAGAACCATTATCACAAAAGCCAACTAAAATCTATAAACCACATAAATTCAATACTAGAAAAACAAAACTATATACATTATATATATTTGTATATATGTATGTATATACTATATATATATATAACTTCATTGGCGCCCTGCTAACCGAAAAGTACCTCAAATAATTCGCCAAACTGTAGCGCCCAATAAACAAACGGAAGAAAGTTGACATTAAATCTAAAATAATAATAATAAAAATAATAATAATAATAAAATAATTCAGAAAAGCCCCATTTACTAAAGTATCATTTATCAGTAACTTTTAACAATAAAATTTACAATATATTAATGAAAACAGAATCAAAAATAATCTTGGATATTTATTTATTTACATTATTTCTCTGAATTATGCAAAAGGAATAATCATCCTGATTATGTAAAGGAAAAAAGAAACCATACAAATAAATTATACTTGCAAACATTAAAAATCTCCTTTATCTGCAGATTGATTTATTATTGTAAAAAAAATTATTCATCTTTACATAAAAATTGATTAGCTTAAAACAATGGATGCGTTTCAGAAGATATGGATTTGGAACGAACAATGATTAAAGAAGACATTTTAAAAATTTTGATCAAAACATTTTAAAACTTTTTTTTTAACGTCGAATTTCGACGGTGTGTTTGGGGAGATGCAATGCACATGCGCATAGGAGCTCATTCGGTTGCATTATCACAGGGGGGGGGGATGTGTGCCTTATTTAATATGTTCTTTTATTGACTGAATATGAGATGAACGTAGGGATATACTATTTGTATGACACTTCATAGGTTCAGGAAATTTTCTTTCTTGCCGTGAGGAATAGGGCGGTAATGTCAAACTGATTTCCATTTCGTTTACGGATTGTTTGTTTGGATTTTGCATCAGAAATAATAATGTAATTCACTGGGGTAATTTTTTTTAAATAAAATATTTGAAAGATTGTTTCATAAGCACCCCTACTTATGTAATAAAGAAGCTTATTTTACTAATATTGTTATTGTAATTTTTTCCGTCAAGTTTTGACGGGTACCATCTAGTGTTTGTTAAAAACCGCATATTTAAAAGTAAATAACAGTTTATGGAAAGCTAAATATGTCGTAAAAATTGTGCTCAGTGGGGAAACGAAACTAGAAATACTTAGAAAGGAGAATACATTTGTTAAAATACCTTTTGATATATTTTAATTTTTTAACTAAAGTAATGTCGTGTAACTTTCACCTGACATTAATTTCAAATGCCTGTGACGATTGCGCCTCCATGACACAAGGTTCTGTGTTGTTCGAGTCGCTGCTAACACCAGATGTGGTTTTTAGGAAATATTGAGATAATTTTATAATTCAATAATGATTTTGATATCCGAATTTACGTTAGTAATATTCTTTCACTTTTTAGGGTTTCGTTCATCTCATGAAACCCTATTACTCCCGCTTCGTTGTCTGTCCGTCACAGAGCCGGTTCTCAGAAACTATTTAACTTAAAGGCATGAAATTTTGTGTACTTATAGCTGAATACTTGCTATGAAGCTCAAAATCATAAAATTTGAAAAAATCGTATTGTTTTAATATAAAGAGATAAGAAACCAAAAATCTATCAGCCTTTTCCTATTAAATTTAAACATTTTTCGTTATACCAGTTGCCAACAATTACACAATATAAATATTACAACAATAAACAATTCACAATATAAATATTTCTACAATAATTAATTTTCTATAGAAAGATTTCCACGTGAAAAATTAAAATGAAATAAAAAGTTTCGCCAAATGAAAAAAAAAGTTTAATATGACGTCATATTGGTAATAAAACGGAAATTTTCAAACATTTCTCAATAATACAAGCAGTATGAGTATGTGTAAATACAGAAAGCAGCTTAATATGATGTCATTAGAGAATTAAAAAGAAAATTAATCTGGCTTCTAACATTTTGAAGATCTCTATACAACATGTTTAATTTTGAAATTGGTTTTATTTTTAATATCGCATTCAGTCCACATGACAGATACTGCCCGCTATCGGACCGGTTCAGATTTTCGAAAAAAAACGAGAAAAATAGACCGATAAATTTTTACTTAATAAAAAAACATGCCTTTTTTTTTTTTTTTTTTTTTTTTTTTTTTTTTGTTTGGAAAATGAAATTTATTTGGATTTATTAAAGGGAGGATAAAGTGTTTTGAAAAGAATATTAAAAGAAACACTTTGTGCGATCTTCGATCACACTTACCCACTTGTTTTTAAATGTACCCCATCCCACCCAACCCCCGCCCCGCACACACACACACACACACACTATCTTGAAAAATGTCATTTATGATACGCATTGTATTCACAATCTACTGAAGGAAAATATGTGCATTTAAAGCCAATAATACAGTGTGATTACAAATGAATATCCCAATTATGAAGAGTTATCCCAACTTATCCCAACTTATTCTGAACAATAAAATGTAGTGTTCCATTTCACACATCGCAGTGAGTGAGAAGTTATGAAATTTCATAAATGTAAAGGTTAACTCAATTACGAGCGGCAGGTTGAAAGTTAACCGGCATGTTCCGTTACGCGTTCATTCAGTCAGTTGCCGCCGACGTGACAACAGCCAACAAAACGCGTTCTGTGTAATCGAATTTGCTAAAACGGAATCTGTTAGTCGCGTTCAACTGCGGATAACTGCAGCTATTGCAATTATAACACACCCGACATGCTGAAAACCGTGTAGGACGAATTCTCCTACAGAATGGATATCGTTCGTGTTTCTGCTGGTGAACATTGCTAGCTGCATTGAACATTTTATGAATTTTTGCTTTTAGTAATTTCACAATCTTTTTTTTTTTTTGTCTTTTTCACAAATGCGTGTATCTTCTATACTTTTGTTAATAAAGCCCTTCAAAGTTGGGATATTCATTTGTAATCACCCTGTATTTCATATCGGCAGTCATTTGCTAAATAAATTTGTCCTCCTATATTTGGATAAACCTTTCTACAGTAAGAATTTTTTTATCTTAATGTAAGAACGTGTACGAAGTTATCATTCATAATATAAAAGATTGCTATTAAAAAATAACTAGAACATTTATTTCATTTTTAGGGTTTCGTTCATCTCACGAAACCCTATTACGCCCGCTTCGTTGTCTGTCCGTCACAGAGCCGGTTCTCAGAAACTATGTAACTTACAGTCATGAAATTTGAAAAAATCGTATTATTTTAATACATAGAGATAAAAAACCAAAAATCTAACACCCTTTTCCTATTAAATTTAAACATTTTTTGTTATAGCAGTTGCCAACAATTAAAAATCCACAATAAAATTCTTTCTACAATAATTAATTTTCTATTGAAAGATTTCCACGTGAAAAATGAAAATGAAATAAAAAGTTTCACCAATTGAAAGAAAAGATTAATATGAGGTCATATTGGTAATAAAATGGAAATTTTCAAGCATTTCTCAATAATACAAGGAGTATGAGTATGTGTAAATACAGAAAGCAGCTTAATATGATTTCATTAGAGATTTTAAAAGAAAATTAATGTGACGTCTAACATTTTGAAGGTCTCTATACAACATGTTTAATTTTGAAATTAATTTTTTTTAATATCGCATTTATTCACATGACAGATATTGTTATGACAGAGTATAATAGCGGGCTTCGCCCTCTATCGGGCCTGTTCAGATATTCGAAAAAACGAGAACAATAGACCGCTAAATTTTTACTTTATAAAAAACATGACTTTTTTTTAAAATGAAATTTATTAAAGAAATTATAAAGTGTTTTGAAAGGAATATTAAACGAAACCCTTTGTGCTATCTTCGATCACACTTACTGACTTGTTATTATATTTTTACAATTGATTTTTATTATTGAAAACGCGTTTATTAGAAATGATAAACATAGTATTCTACATTGTTGTTGTAGTTAGTTTTGTCTCTTTTTATGCAATAAATACTTTTTACGTTTTATTAAAGTCTGAACGTCTTTATTTGATGGTTTCAATAAATCATCTTATTCTTAATTCACGTTTATGTTTAATTTTTCTTTAAGGCCTCCATATTACATGAAAAAATATTTTTAAAAAATGGTTGTTTTTACATTAAATCATTGTTTTCTTTACTTTTTCAGCTAAACTAAATTAATTTTGCTTATTATTAAAATTTGTATACAAAATAGTTATTTTCAGAATGATTTGCTTACTGTCGTTATGTTTCATTTAGTTATAGGTTGCTGCAATGGTATAAATGATAAATTTGCAGAGATTTTTTTTTTGGTTATTTAATTTATTGCTTGTATTGTAATATTTTTTTTACAAAAAGCAATGAAAACACTTAAAATTTCGATATTTCTGTTATGAAAGATATAATATAAGCTGTTTGGTTCAAATTCTATATAAAAGTCTATATAAATATGAAAGCAACAAAAGTTGCTCTCTAAAAGCAAACACAATCATTCATATTACCTGTAAACTAACGCGGCATTAAACATGGCATCACTAAATTATGATTGACAAATAACAATTCGATTGTGACAAACATGGTTTTAAATTTTATGATTTTTCATTGGTAAATTAATTGAAAATGAATTTCAATGAAATGAGCAAAAGCAAATTTATAATCCATTAAAATAAAACTTTTAAACGCACTTTATCTTAATTGCATTATTGCTCCAATAAAAGGTCAAACTTTTACCGAAATCCGACTTAACCCCTTCGGCCCTGACGTCCTAATCTTTTATTGAGTATTATTTTGTCTTAAACATTATTTTTATTAATTCCAGCAACTAATAGTGATAGTATGAATTTCTACATTTCCTATTATGACTTCATTTATGTTTAGCATTTAGTAATAATAATAATAATAATAATTTTCATAATTATTAACAAGCCGTTGGCATTTCTTTTAATTAAAACATACGTTTCACTCTTTAAATTAAAATTTGGGAATCCTTTTCCGGATTGGTAATTTGCGATAAAAGATAAAAAATATTACTAAATTTTTATGCTTGTTTAATTTAGTTGTAATACGACATTTTCCAAACGTCTTCAAAAATTCCTCCTTAGACTATTGTTATATGAAAAACACGCAAAATAACTACATTTGTGAGGTTTTGGTGAAGAACGCAGTCGTTAACTTTCATTAAACCCTAACTTCTGTGATTCCGATAGCTATTTTTAATTTTGTTAGCATAACAGTAATTTTTTCCCAAAATTGAAAAAAAAAATCAGGGCCGAAGGGGTTAATACTTATGTTCTGTATATTTTTCCTTTGATAAATATATGGTGAACTGTCGAAGGGCGCTGTTTTTAATGGTTTTCCATTTTGAACGTACAATGTTCAATGCATAAAAGTACTGGTACAGTAAGTAAGGAAAACATGCGTCTTACCTTTTAATATCCTAGTTTGGTAATCCATTGCGTTCCATGTGGAGCCATTTCTTAATTTGTATGATATAAATCCTTTGATTTTTTACTAATTGTTGATATAATTCATATTTTGATTCTGAAAGAGGTTTGGGTAAGATTGAATACTATTACGTGTTAGTTTACTTTATGTAATGAACCATTCACTTAACTAAATGAATTTAATCTTGTATTTAATTTTAAACATTTTACAGTTACATGGAGAGCTTGGTATAATAGCTCTCTACTGGAAGATTAAATTTTTAAGATTGAGAAGAGACGTAAGACTGTTACACATCATTATTACGTAGCGGTTTTTCTGAGTGCTTATCCACATCGTGCAATTTCCATTGAAACATGTGATGAATTGTGGGAAATATTCACCTTCTTTATCTATAATTATATAATGTTTATGACTTGTTGCACTAAAGGAGAATTAAATTGTTTTGGGTTTTCCATCATGAACTATCTAACGATTACGTATCTGATGCTTTTTAAATAATTATCTGTTACATATTTGTGCGTCTCTGGGAATGTGTGCATACACGCGCGTGTGCGTCTGTTAATCCTATTGAATCGCAAGTAAAATACTAACTGTCCTTTTAGCAATAGAAGAAGAATTACTTTAAGATCTCTCATATTTAAAAAAAAATTCAGATAACTCATCAAATGTTGCTGAGATTCAAATATACTTCAAATCCAAAATGCGTATACGATCATTACTCAGTAGTTAAGTTTTCGGGAAATTATACGAATATTTATTTCAAGGTAAGTACAGAAAAGTTATCTGTGTGGTCATTGGAAAAAGTATTTTTAATTTGAAATTTACTCTTATTTGGATATTTTTAAATTTTCAAGTAGAAGATATTAATATCTTTTTTAAAATGTTGTGAAATTTTCACCTAAGTTGTTAAAAAAATTTGAGAGCATAGATTTTAAATCAACAGTCAGCAATATGTTACTTGATTTTCAAAATAATCTCGCAGCATTAAAGTTCAATTATTGTTTGTTTATATATAATGACACACAAGAAGTTTAGTAAAAAAATAAAAAACATGTTCTAATAAGCTAAAAGAAATAATAATTCCAAATAAATATTTCATATAGTATTCATATTAACCGAACCAGCCATACTCAATCTGCTTCCCGCGGGTCTCATGTGGCCCTGCGAGCTTATATGTGTGGTCCAAGACAAATAATCATTCATCGCTATATATAAAATTAATTGAGACGTGCATAAAATATTTTTAATATCTTCTCTGTTCTTTTATATGTTTTCACGGGAAGCCAAAATATGTCCTGTCATTTATAATTATGCGAATTTAAAGTTATGTTAAAACTTCTTAAATGCATTTTCCTTTGTCAAAAGTTATTTTACTTGTAGTCCTGTTTCTGCTACAACGGTGTATATGCTACGGTAAATGTGATTAATCCGGTGATTATGTATAATTACCGGTGATTATTCATAATCACCACTAAAATTGGTAAATGATTGATATATAATTGAATATTTATTGTGATAAATTATTGAATATTTATCAAATTTACCGGTTAGTTTATAAAATCGCCAACTCGTAATGGGGAATGTAATAAAAGTCCACAACTTTAACAAAATCCGTTCAGTTTGCGCAGCTGCATTTACTTAAATTTGTGTGAAAGTTGTGAAAAGAAATCAAAGATACCCAAGAAAGGACTTGTGGTTAGGCCAATGGCCTTTCAAGAGATGAACTCAAGATGCCAGGAAGACCTAATTGACATACATACATAAATTATTGACCGCTGCTTGAATGAAATTCATGCATTCTAGATATTGCTGTACAGCCAGTTTCATCCGTCCAGTGATTGTTTTTTTTTCGGTTAATCTACGCGAAATGTCTTCCGAATGCGCGGTCGAGTTAAACTGACAAAACCAACAAAAATGAGAGTGCAACATCCAGAAATATGACAACCACCAGTAACAAAAGTTACAATGTGACAAAACCCACAATAGTGACATAATAATCAGTGAAACTCTCACAAGAACAGCAAGTTTCGAAATGTGACAACCAGCACTAGTACAAGCTAGAGTTATCAATTTATCCAAATAGGGACGAAAACCCAACCAATTATAATAGACAGAAACAACCCACAACAGGTGTCAGCCCATAAAAGCGGCAAACAACCCTGACAGAGACAAATGAAACAAAAAGTGAAATCAGCCCATAAAAGCGGCAATAAACACTACAGTGACAACCCACCATAAACGTGACAAGCCAACAGACATGGCAAATATGTAAAGCCATGTACGCTAATGACGCCTGGTGCATGTAAAATCCGTCGTTTAGGCAAAGTCCTCCAAGTTTCCTGTTAATTATACTTCTGGAAGTACCTAGTCAGGTGAAGGTCTCGTCACCTGATAATGGTTCTAAATTATGAGAACAATTCCTTCCTCTTCTTTAATTTTTGCTTTTTTTTTAATCTGCCAATTCAACAAAGTTAAATAGAAACCCTGAATCCGCAAACAAATACAACTGCAGCAAACAACTAGACAACAAGGCTTTTGTCATGTGGATCACAGCCATACTGTGAATAGACGAATATCGCCCCGCACTCAAGTACTAACTCGTCAAGCTAGGCACTAATGCCCGGCAGGTAGGGGCCTGGTTAGCGGTATAAAAGAAAAAGGATCAAAGTTCTAATGGGCAATTTCGATTAAAAAATTTTCATGAGCAAAATTTTGAATTGTGTAATTTTTGACATACAACCACGTGTATTAATTCTAGAAGTTGTTATCTTCAAATATGTAGAACTATTTTTTTCACGCAACTTTAATTTTAAGATACGACCTCAGATCGTACCGGATCTCACTATAAGGGTAGAAATTATAAAAAATTTTGGGAATGTGCGAAAAGTGAAATCAAAATTTGGAATGCGACAGCATGGCCGGTGGTTTGTACAAATTTTCAGAGGGATAAAAAAATGTTTGGCACGTACTCAATTTTCAATAACGAATAATGGATTCTGTTTGTTTGTATGTATGTTTTTTCAGTTGTTTATATAATTTCTTAAAAAAAATAACCTGGTCTATTATTTGACCCTTCTACGTTGATCGTTTGTGAAAATTCATTTATAGTTACAGGATCTTTTACATTTACATTAAACTCTGTATGACTTTTCTGAAATAAAATTTCTCGAATTTCAGTCGCTCATATAATCGTTCAAAACCTGAGTGGTATTTTATTTTTCTACAGTATTTTTTGTTTAATTCGATATTCTCTTAAAGCTGCTTTCAGCTGCGGTACGATAAGTTTTATGAATTTCATAGTTTTAGTTAAGAATGCTTGATTCAGCCTAGTAATATGTGACAATTTTGAACAACTAATGTAGGCTCTTCTCTACTATATTTTCAATTAAATGTCTGGAGGCTTCAACCTCGGAAGGCAGTGATACAACGTAAATTGTTATAAATTTATGTGAAATCGCTTCTGTATGTAGTAAACAGAAAGGTTCTGATAGGAAAAAAAATGTGCTTTGTTTATTTAACTTTGGTAAAAAGAAAAAAAGAAGCTTATATTATAGACAAATAATTTTTAGCAAAAATATGGATTTATTTTCATTGAATAACATAAAATAAAATAATTTTTATACAAAAACTAGCAAGCTTCGCCCGCTACGCTGGTCGGTTTCTCCAAACGAATTTTGAATCAAACTATATACCGGTGAATTGCATTCATCCAACAATGTACGCTTTCGGTCAGACAGCTACAGGAAAATATGAAAAGAGATCGCACATCAAATTATTGCCTTGGACTACTAAGTATTTGTCTGGCTTTAATTATGATCCTCATATTGATCATTTCAGGAATAAGGCTGTTGATCTCGGATCTCAGTTACCCTGCACCTCGTGCCGTGCCTTGAAGTGGCAGGATGAGACTCCCTGGATATGTTGCAGTGGCGGTAGTAAAGAAGATATAGTAATGGATGCATTTTTAGAAATTATAACTTGTAATGTTAGATATATTGATGAGTTGGCGCTAAAGGCATCACCAAATTATAGAAAATGTGCAATATCGAAACCGTACAGACCCTTAAAACTTTACTTCAGCAAGCATATTTTATTTAAAAAATCACAATTACATAAATATCCGTAAGAATAATAGGTACTTTTATATTGCTGGGCGCCAGTAAAAACTCACCAAATCTTGTTTCAATTGGCATCATTTGAATTGGAACATTTTACGTGACATTTTATTTGTATGGATATGTTTGTGCTTATGTATTTTATTATGATTATATTTTAGTTATTTTAAATAAATTTTTTAAGATATTATATCGCAATGTTAAAATAATGGCTAGTTGTTATTAGATAACGTTAAAAGATTAGCAAAAAAAAAAAAAAAAAAAAAAGAAAAAAGGATTGGCGAGATTAAAAAAATTTTGGCAATCACTGGCACCCAGCTAACATAAAAATACCAAATAATATTCAATTCCAAATTCCCGAAGCAAACAAAAAAGTTAAAACAAAAAGCACGAAAACTGGCATTATTGAGATTTCATCTAATCAAAATATCAGGTGATTTTTTTCTTATCCAGTATCTTATAAATCGCCAAGTATTGTTTGATCTTTAACAATGACGAATGTATTTTAGAAAATATCACTTGGCGATCAATGCAATAAATTTTAAGGTTTTGTCGCCAAAGGCAACGCCAAATTCGAAAATGTGCAATATCTTACGAATTGTTGGAGTTAGAATATTTGTATTTGGTACCATTCGATTTAGCATGCAAAAATACATTGAAATATGTTATCATTTGACAAATAAATTTAAAACCCGATTTTTAAAAAATTTTGTTATTGTTTGTTCCCATTTTAACCCCTTTAGGGATGGAATTTTAGGAAAACTTTCTTATTGCGCCTCTACATCCTAAGAAGTATTTTTCCCGCAATTTTCGTGTTTGTAGCTTCAGTAGTTTGGACTGTGCGTTGATGATCTCCCAAGTCAGGACTTTCTTTTACATAATATAGAATTTTATATGCCGATAAAATTAACCATTATTACTACCTAGCAGGCTTTGCTCACTACGCTGGTCGGTTTCTCAAAAAAAAAAAAAAAAAAAAACTTGAATCAAACGAAATATATCGGTGAATTTGATTGTGTGTTTTAAAGAAACATGAACTTTTACCTTCATGTCCTTCCGCATTGGTGTAAAACGATACGAAAGCCATTACGCTGTTATATTTTCTAATGTGTTACACGAAATTTAAGCTGTTAAAGACCAACTCGTTTATTTAATCATTTACAGTATAATTTTCTAAAGAACGATATAACGATATGCAATATACTAAAACTATCCCTGGAAAATTAACAATGCAAATTCCACAGAAATCCATTCAGCAGAATCTTTAAAAAAGTCTAATGTTTCATAATTGGGTTCAACTGATTATAGAAATCCCCCCCCCTAATTCTTTAACTAAGCAACATAGAACGATATGTTATGCACTAAAACTTCCCCTCATATAGGCTCATTAACCATACCTGAAAAATCACTTCCATTAAGATTTGTTTAGTAGAATTTTTTAAAGTAATCTTTAATAATCGAGTTCACATAATTTTAGAGCTTTCCTCTTCAGCAACGTAGAATAGCTATACGCTAAAACCTTTCAAAAAACATTACCTGATTAAAATGTGAATATGTGGTTTATACTCATAGTAGATGATGATATGATTTTCTGTAACAGGATTCATCATGAAGATTTCGCTTCAAACATAAACGATGCTTTCAACATTGTGGCTAATACGCCAATGGGCGAGGTATCAGATTGCGGAAAATTAGTCCGAAATCGTATGAAACATGGCTGAAGACTGAAAACAAATAAAGAAGTAATACATAATACTAATCAGACCTTCGACACTTTATTTGGTACTTCTCCATTATCCCGTCGACCACTTTTCATAAAAAAAACTATCGCCAAACTATAAGATTTAACGCCAAAAATGCAGACCCATTCACTTGACGTCAGAAGTATTAAACGTGTTTGTTATCTCATTGAAGCGGTTTTTAATTCGACATTTACCTGTATTTTTCATTTTGGTTTTCTGATATTTTAGTTATTTCATTAATTAAAATAAAATTGCATCCTTAAACGGCTGTGCCATGACATTAAAAGAGAAAATGCATTGTAAAAATGTTGCGTTTCATAGTTAAGTGCAATAGATCAATTTCAACTGACGTCACAAACATTTATTCACCAGTCGAGAAGGATAATTAAGAAAAATAATGTAAATAGATAAATATCCAAGATTTTTTTTTCTATTTTCATTAATATATTGTAATTTTTTTGTGTTAAAACTTACTGTACACTTTGGTGAATGGGGCTTTTCCGAATTTATTTTATTTTATTTAGTTATTTTGATATTCCAATGGCAACATTCTTCCATTTGTTTATTTGGAGTTCATGTTTGGCGATTTTTTTTTTAAATGAAAAATGGTAGACGGTATAATTGAGATGTACCCTTTATTTTAGCAATCATATTTTATTTTAAATAGTGGCGTTTCTAGAAATAATAATAATACATAATTACATAAATATCCGTAAGAATAATATTCAATTCCCAATTGAGCAGTTAATGTTTCAATCTGCAAAAATAAACAAAAAGATTTAATTTGAATTTCTTCCATTGCTATAGTAACGGACGTATTTTTAGAAATTATCACTTGTATTGTTAGAATTGTTAGATTTTGACGTCAAAGACTTCGCCGAATTAGAAAAATGTGCAATATCTCGCGAACTATTTGACTTATGAGTATTTAATTGGTACCATTCGATTCAGCATACAAAAATACATTAAAATATGTTATCATTTGTCACGTAACTGTAATACCCGATTTTTAAGGAATCTATATATATAAAAGAAAGTCCTTTCTGGCTAGATGATCAACGCACAGCCAAAACTACTGAACCTACGAAGACGAAACTTGCAGGAAAAATACTTCTTAGTAGTATGTAGAGGCGCACTAAGACGGGATTTTCAAAAACTCTACCCCTAAGGGGGGTAAAAAGGGGACAAAATTTTAAAAAATTCCTTAACTTGATTAAACTTGATTAACTTGATTGATTTAACGTGAATTTTGTCCCCCTTTTCACCCCCTTAGGGGTGGAGTTTTTGAAAATCCCGTCTTAGAGCGCATCTACATACTACTAAGAAGTATTTTTCCTGCAAGTTTCGTCTTCGTAGGTTCAGTGGCTGTGCGTTGATCATCTAGCCAGAAAGGACTTTCTTTTATATATATAGATGACGTAGAAATACATGTATGCAGAATGTAACTGAAATAATTATCTGTGAAGATTGACTAACACAATTGGAATTCACAAATAATTTTCGAAACTTTTTTATGTCGATCAACGTATATCTTCCGCAGACGAAGAACATTTCTGCCCCCTCCACCACCACCCCACCACCCTCCCTCACACGCGTCCTTTTAAAGCCACGCAACAAAATTTCACTTCTACTTTTCTTGGAAAGAAACGAGAAGAGCGAAAAAATTTTGAAATGCATTTTTTCTTTCCAGTAAGGAATTCTTGCACGCGCGATTATTTCGTCTCTACTCGAAATCATGTGGAACGAAACGAGTTTAAAAATAAATAAGATATTTTATAAAAATATTCTAAAAAAAAATTACAAATAAATAAATAAAAAAAATTACTAAAAACGCGGCATTGCATTTCCGTTTTTCTTTGAAAGAACTTTGTAACCCATTTCTGCGTACGATCTACAAATAATGCAGACGAAATGACATCACTCTAAAAAGAGAAATAAAGGTGTTTTTTTTTTTTCGTGGCGCGAAATTTCGTGGAAGCGGAATTTTATTTAGAGTTTCATATTTATACATACAGGGTGTTCGAAAATGGGCTGCTGATTATAAAAATTCTGTAATAAATATACGGGGACAGCTACCGTAGTTATTCTTGCAGGAGATAGAGCCATGTGTGAAGCTGGGAATTTTTTTAGTACACCTTCTTGTTTTAGTTCCAAATAACACCGATAGATGGCGCTGAACTGACTCAAACTGTAATAATGAGCAAAATAATATTGCAATTTCAAAACGCGAACCATTATTATTATTATTATTATTATTTAGCGTTTCAACAACTGACTGTTAAAAGTTGAGTAAAATTTATACGTTACTTTGAGCGTTCTAATATTTTGAGACAGCGCAGTGCCATCTACCGGTGATACTTTCATCTAAAATAAGGAAGCGTAGAAAAAAAATTCCTGAAAAATGTACAAGACTTTGCTAAATTTGATATAACATTGACTGTTCAACTACTGGGGGTAGTGTAGCCCATTTAGCCCCCTTTTTAATTAAAAAAAATCATCCTACAAGAATTTATGTATGGTAATTTTTGTTTTATTTAATCACTAAATGTCTGTCTTTAAATAAAGCGAAAATTACTATGCAGAAATCCTGGTAAAATATAGTTTTTTTTTTTTTTTTTTTAATTAAAAACCGGATTAAGTTGGCAACACTGAGTGGTAAATAATCAACCACTGATTCAGTCATACTTTGTGTTATTTTCCGCAATACGGTTTGTGTTTCAGGCATCTATTTAGGACGTCATAAATCTTACTCTATTTTTTTTTCCTTGATAAAAGAAACAAAATAAGTTTCACATTTTCCTTTTCCTCGCTTAATAGAAATTCCGAGTTCTCCGAACGTTTTTACCCGCATTATTTATTCTGTTTTAAAACGAGCGCGCAGAGAAAACCCGGAATATTTTCTGCGGAAAGAAGAAAACCTTTTTCTTTTACTCCAAACTCACTTTTTTCCTACAACCGTCTTCTTCTGTTTTAAGTGCATTCGGGCGAACGTTTTTATCTTTCGGTCCGAATGAGACATTACATTTGTGCCGAAAAATGATTCAAATGTTATGCATGTCTGCAGTAATGGATTAACTCAGTTTTCAACGGATGGGAAAGAAATGTTTCGTATTGATGGGGGCCTCGATTGGATTTGAACGCTTTACGTTACACTTTTCATACTTTTTCAAAGTGGATTTTTTTTTTCAGTTTTTTTGTATTTAACAAGTAATGTTTTAGACTAAAATAAACGACATTAAGGTATCTACCTACCTTCGAAGCACTTCTTTTGAAAAACTTTGCAAAGAAACATTGTATTCACATTTTCATATTTAGTTTTAACTAGTAAATTTTCAGATCGGGAGCTTCAACGTCAGCTCTGAAAGTCATTGTTTTTTAATCTCACTTCTCATATTTAGCATCTTACAACATGCAATTTAGTTTTTTTTTATATTACATACATATTTATAGCCATATAAAATACTTCGGAGGTTTCAGAAATTAAAAGTGTTAAATTAAACACGGTTTATGCAATTACATTCTGAAATTCTTATGAACTTCTTATTCTTGTAATTTTTTATATAAAAAAAATGCATTTCTCATTTTAATATTCTTTGAAATAGGGTTGCTAAGCAACGAATAAAAAATAGAGGAAAGAAAAATAAATGCATTTTAAAATTTGTAAAAAATAGGAAAATAAAATGTTTTGTATTTCTGGAACTGTTGAAAAAAAATGTCCAATAATTTAAACAATTAATTTCTAAATTCTAATAGATGTATCCGCAAATTTTCAAAACTATTGCATATATTTAAGACCTCTATATCGAAAATTTAATGTCCATAATTTTACGTTTAAATCCATTATTCAAATATGCGATTTTCATTTCAGTTAAAAATGAAATTTGGAAATCGTCTGAATTCCCATAGGAAAGCATTATGAACTAAAAAGAAATGTTCTATATTTTTTGACGAATGAACCAAATTTAACCAAAAACTATACAGCTAATTCCGGGTATCTCGCCAACATACCTACCAAAAATCAACCTAATTGGACGGTTTTTACGGCAGTTATAGCGGAACAGACAGACAAACAGACAAACAAACAAACAAGCAAACAGGCGGAAACCAAAAACTTTTCGTGTCTCCACAGTGAGCTCAACTGACATTTCAGCAACTAGTAAATCTACAGATCAGAGGCCTCAACGTCAGCTCTACAAATCATTGTTCATTAATCGCACCAATTTTTAGCTCACAGGCTATCAAAGCCTGAGAGCTTATGTGCCCGCCGGTTCTGTATGTACGTACGTACGTATGTATGTATGTATGTACGTAACGCGATAACTCTTGATAGAACTAAACGTTTTACTTTAAATTTTGTTTATAGGTTCCTTGTGATAAGGCGCTTCCCTGATTAGTTTTGGAGGTTCATTCGTTAAGCATAAAGGGGGGAAACAGGGGGCTAACCCCCCATAATTTAGATAAATGGGTTTTTCATGCAGAATTATACCATTTTCTTCAAATTTTGTATATATATTCATTCTTTTGATAATGTGCTTCTGTCAATAGTTTTGGAGGGTCATTGGTTAAGTATAAAGGGGGAAAGGGGGGATACCCCCCCTAATTTAGATAAATGAGTTTTTCATGCAGAATTATCAGATTTTCTTCAAATTTTGTATATAGGTTCATTGTGATAATGCGCTTCTCTGAATAGTTTTTGGGGTTCATTGGTTAAGTATAAAGGGGGAAAGGGGGGCTAATCCCCCCTTAATTTAGATAAATGGGTTTTTCGTGCAGAATTATCCCATTTTCTTCAAATTTTGTATATAGGTTCATTTTTTTTTATAATGCGTTTCTGTCAATAGTTTTGGGGGGTCATTGGTTAAGTATAAAGGGGGAAAGGGGGGATACCCCCCTAATTTAGATAAATGAGTTTTTCATGCAGAATTATCCGATTTTCTTCAAATTTTGTATATAGGTTCATTGTGATAATGCGCTTCTCTGAATAGTTTTTGAGGTTCATTGGTTAAGTATAAAGGGGGAAAGGGGGGCTAATCCCCCTTAATTTAGATAAATGGGTTTTTCATGCAGAATTATCCCATTTTCTTCAAATTTTGTATATAGGTTCATTTTTTTTTATAATGCGCTTCTGTCAATAGTTTTGGGGGGTCATTGGTTAAGTATAAAGGGGGAAAGGGGGATACCCCCCTAATTTAGATAAATGAGTTTTTCATGCAGAATTATCCCATTTTCTTCAAATTTTGTATATAGGTTCATTTTGATAATGCGCTGATGTCAATAGTTTTGGGAGTTCATTGGTTAAGTATAAAGAGGGAAAGGGGGGATAACCCCCTAATTTAGATAAATGAGTTTTTCCTGCAGAATTATCCGATTTTCTTCAAATTTTGTATATAGGTTCATTGTGATAATGCGCTTCTCTGAATAGTTTTGGGGGTTCATTGGTTAAGTATAAAGAGGGAAAGGGGGGCTAATCCCCCCTTAATTTAGATAAATGGGTTTTTGATGCAGAATTATCCGATTTTCTTCACATTTTGTATATATATTCATTGTAATTAGAGACTTCCCTGATTAGTTTAAGGGGTTCATTAGTTAACTATGAGGGGGGTAACGGATTGATGACCCCCCCCTTAATATATTGTTGATTTCTTTATTTTTCGAGTGGCATATTTCAAATTCTTTGAAATAAGAGTACAATATACAATTAGTGTGAATAGCCTGTGAGCTCAATGCCCTCAGTTTAACTGGGCAGTTTTATTTTTATTAATATAATCTGCGTAATATTTGATATCTTAAAATTCAATTTTTTAAAGCTATTTATACATTTATAAGAATATAAGATTTATCGAAATTTCCGGAAATTTTAGAAGTATCACATTAAACAAAATTTTATGCAATGATAGGATAAACTACTTATTACTGTATTTTTTCAGAATAAGAATACATTCCTTCAGGAAGAATCTGCCCCCCCCCCTGAACCCCCCGTTGTCGCTTTAATTTTATATTATCAATTTCCAATAATTGTGCTATTTCATTATTCGAGTATATGTCTGAATGCATACTATTGTAATTTCATTATAGATTAATCATCTCTTTGTATAAGAGATTTTATCCTATTCATTAAAGAATACTTTTTTTCAACCACTAAACATCCTATGTTGCTGAAATTGAATAAAATTTGGTGTATTAAATATACTTATACAAGTGTAAATTCCTATTATGAAACTTATATTCAATTTACACGTTCAACGTTTTTATATTTTTCGTTTGGAAAACCGATTTGGTTATCTTTCTTTAGTAGTTAAAATAAATTATCATCTATTTCATTAGAAAAAGCATATTAAAAACTTTAAATCACCCGAAAATTAGTTATTTTGTTAATAAAATTTCACGACAAAGGAATGCGATTCACTTGAATATTCTTTTGTTGATATTCTTTGAAATATAGTTGCTTGGCAACCATTTAATGAAAGAAAGAAAAAAAAAAGAAATGCTTTGGAAGTTTTTGTAAAAAATGAGAAATTAAAATGTTTCATATCTTTCAAATTAATGCGTAAAATTTCACAATAATTTGTATAATTAATTTTGAAATTCTGAAAAATATATTGGCAAATTTTCAAAGCGATCGAATTAAATTAAGATCTCCATTTCGTAAATTTAGCATTTACAACTATCCCAATGCGTATTTTCTTTTCGATGACTGTTAAAATTTAAAAAACTTCTGCATTCCCATTGAAAAGCATTATGACTTAAAACAAAATGGTCTATATATTTCGAATTAATGAACCAAATGTAACTAAAAACTATAACAGCTAATTCCGGGTACCTCACCAACATACCTACCAAAAATCAACCTAATCGGATCATTTTTGCGGCACTTATCGCGGAACAGACAGACAGACAAACAGACACACAGACAAACAGACGGAAATCAAAACCTTTTCGCGTCTCCATCATTGAGCCGCTGACGTTTCGGCAAAAACTTTTCGCGTCTCCACTGTGAGCCTTTACTGACGTTTCGGCAATAATTTACCTTAAAAAGAATACGAGCAGGGAAGACCGAACTATGCTCGGTCAAAATTAGCTTTGAGTTAAAATATCACGAAATATCTTTCAATTTGCGCTAATGTATGCTTTATCATTGGTAATCTTGAAAGTCAATTTTCCAGCATAATGTCGCCAATATTTCTCCAAATTTTGCGAAATGATGACAAATTTTCGGCTTCGTTTACTGCTAACTATTCAACAACTTAATAACTATTGCATTCTTCATTTCCATTGAAACGCATTTATCATTGGTAAACGTATTTATCATAGTGATACCAAAATGATCCAATAATCGAAATTTCTAGAAAATGTGATCTAACCTAATGGTCTTCACGTAATCGAAAACGGTAGGATAAAAAAATTAATCAAAATCGTTAGATTCGTTTTTTAGATAAAATTAGCTTGACCCACAGTGACACCAAAATGATCCATTAACCCCTTCGGGACCGGCGGATTTTACACAAATTTTATTCGGTTGGCACCACTTTTTTTATAAAAAGCTAAATTTATTTAAACTGTCACAAAAATGCTCTAATTAGAGAAAGCAAATGTTACTTTATTTTTTACTGGTGCCTAAAACAAATTCTGTATGCTCTTTTTGAGGGTGCATATATGCACCCATGGTCCCGAATGGGCCATGGAATCCCGAAGACCCTACATCAGTCACGCGAAAAAACGCGCAAGCTAATGTTAAGTGTATGGGAAGGATCTTGCGCGATTTTTCGCTCGCATTTTAATATTTTAAAATGATGTTTTTTGCATATAGGATAGCTGAGGTCGATCTCTAACGTTGTTGGTTTTTACTTTTTCGATTTTGGTTACAGTTTTTTTATATAAGGGTACTTTCACTTTCAGAACCGGTTCCAACCGGTTCCAAAATTGAAAATGTTCAAGAATTACAGGCGTATGCACTGTTGGAAATTAATTAAAAATTAATCCGTGCATTAGTTCTTATGATATAGTTATAGTGAAAATCATATATAGTTATCGTGAAAAATGCAGCATAGCAGCGCCACCTGTTGGGCTATTTACACCAAAACATAATCAGCATCTAGGTATGTTAAGGTCTAATAGAATCTGAAGTTTGACGAAATTCTGTGCAATAGTTCTTGAGATATAGCTATCGTAAAAATCATGAAAAAAGTAGCATAACAGCGCCACTTCTTGGGATATCTACACCAAAATGTAATCAGCTTCTATTTATGTCAAGGTCTAACTCAATCTGTAGTTTGATGCAAATCAGTGCATTAGTTCTTGAGATAGAGCTATTACAGAAATCGCGAAAAATGCAACATAGCAGCGCCACCTGCTGCGCGATTTACGCCTAAAACTAATCAGCACCAATTTATATCAGAAAGTAACTGAATATAAAGTTTTATTAAATTCCGTGCATTAGTTCTTGAAATAGTGCGCCCATAATTTTTTTGTCGCATACAGACAGACAGACAGAGTCATAGACAGTCAAATCATGTTCAGGACCTTCTAAAATCCGTCGATAACCGGAAGTCAAAAATTTTCATGACTCCAATACTTTCTTCTTGTAAAGATAGAAGAAAGTAATAAATGGGAGAAGGGGACTTTTAAAACTACCTTGGTCCGTCCCAATTTAAAAAGCTTTAATTATCCAAAAATTATATAATCCTTTAATTATATTAAGCTATATAAGTCAAATAAACCAAGTTACGTGAGAGAGTTATGGCTGCTACACAACAATTTAAATTTTGCAAAAAACAACAGAATTTTGCTGGAATTACAAATTTAAATTACAAAATTATTGTAAAATTAAACTAGGCGTATGTGCTAATCCCAAAACTTTCTTCTATCTCACATAGGTTTCGCATACACTAAAAAGAATCAGCACCAATTTATATACAGGTCCAACTGAACCTAAAGTTTTATTAAATTCCGTGCATTAGTTCTTGAGATATGACTATTGCTAAAATCGTGTAAATTCTGTAAAATGTAGCATAGCTGCGCTACCTGATGGGAGATTTAGACCAAAATCTAATCAACAACAATAACTTACGTCAACGTCTAACTGAATCTGAAGTTTGATGAAAATCCGTGCATTAGTAATTGAGATATAGTCATCGTGATAATAATTAAAAAAGTAGCATAGCAGCACCACCTGTTAGGCTATATACACCAAAACGTGAGCAGCATCTATTTATGTCAAGGTTTAACTGAATATAAAGTTTGATGAAAATAAGTGCATTAGTTCTTGAGATAGAGCGCCCACAAAAATTTTTTCACATACAGACAGACACGCAGACTCAGAGACAGACATTTTCGAAAAAACAGTCAAATCGTGTTCAAGATCTTCTAAAACGTATAAATCCGTCAAAAACCGGAAGTCGAAAATTTTCATGAATCCAATACTTTCTTCTTATAAAGATAGAAGAAAGTAAAAAACAGATTTTGTTAATTCAAGTAAAATTGATGAAATTTTGTTAAAAGTTTGTAAGAGTGTTAACAATATTTTTTTGGTCCATGCAACAAAATCTATTTTTTACTTCAACTAAAAATTTTGCTTGAAACAACCAAAATGTACTCAACAAAACAGGTTTTTAGTTTTAATCAGTTTCTTTTTCTGGGCGCAATGTCAAAAAAATCATCGTTATTATTTCCCTGAAATGAATTATATCGTCTGTTATTGCGACATGATTAATTTCTGTAATAAAATAAGTACATTTTAAGTTTGCAACATTTAATATATTTTGTTGACATTTACTGAAAATTCCAATGGGAAACTTAAGCCTAGCTTTGAAATTTTCAGAACTTGATATCAATATTTAGACTCTTTTTCCGTTTAATATCCATTTCTCCGTAAACATCTATCCAAAAAACTGTCGGTAGATTATAAGAATGCGATAATGAAACAATTTTAGTATACAAATTCGGTTTTTAAATTCAGTAATACGTAAATAATAGGACTCCATCTTAAATAGGACGTAATCACCATGGCAACCTAGAATCATTACCTATTATGGTATATCATTGAATTAATTACGTATGATAATAGAATGAAGAATTATTTAATAGAATGAAGAAAACTTTTATTGATATCTTTTTTAAGTTTTGATTCTTTTTTCATAACATCTGAAATGACTCGACAAAATTCCCCAACGATTATATCATATATTCTAATACGAAAAAATCTTGTGTGTGGTTATATATATATATATATATATATATATATATATATATATATATATATTATATATATATATGCAAATTTTATCTCAAAAACGGCTCTAACGATTTTGACGAAATTTTGTATCCTACCGTTTTGGGGCACCTGAAAACCATTGGGCTAGGTCACATGTTCGAGAAAATTCGATTAGTGGGTCATTTTGGGTCATGGTCTAGCCAATTGTATCTAAAAAACGGTTCAAACGATTTTGGCGAAATTTTGTATCCAACCATTTTCGGGCACAAGAAGACTATTGGGATGGGTCACATGTTCGAGAACTTTCGATTAGTGGGTCATTTTTGGGTCAACGCGGGTCAAATTAATTTTATCTAAAAAACGGCTCTAACGATTTTGATTAAATTTTGTGTCCTACGAGTTTCGAGCACGATAAAATCATTGGGCTAGGTCACATGTCCGAGAAAATTCGATTAGTGGGTCATTTCTGGGTCATTGTGGGTCAAGATCTAAAAAGCGGCTCAATTTACACTAAATTTTGCATCCAATGGTTTTCGGGCACGAGAAGACTGTTGGGCTAGGTCACATGTTCGAGAAAATTTAATTAGTGGGTCATTTTGGGTCATTTTGGGTCATGGTCAAGCTAATTGTATATAAAAAACGGTTCAAACGATTTTGACGAAATTTTGTATTCGACTATTTTCGGGCACGAGATTATTGGGCTGGGTCACATGTTCGAGAACTTTCGATTAGTGGGTCATTTTTGGGTGAAAGCGGGTCCAATTAATTTTATCTAAAAAACGGCTCTAACGATTTTGATTAAATTTATATCCTTCGGGTTTCGGGCACCAGAAGACAATGGGCTAGGTCACATGTTCGATAAAATTCAATTAGTGGGTCATTTTGGTCATGGGTCATTATGGGTCAAGCTATTTTATCTTAAAAACGGTTCAGAGGATTTAAAATAAATTTAGCACCCTACAGGTTTAGGGAACAAGAAGACTATTAGGCTAGGTCACATGTTCGAGAAATTTTGATTAGTGGGTTATTTTGGTCATGGGTCATTATGGGTCAAGCTATTTTATCTTAAAAACGGCTCATACTATTTACACTAAATTTTGCATCCTATGGTTTTCGGGCACGAGAAGACTGTTGGGCTAAGTCACATGTTCGAGAAAATTCAATTAGTGGGTCATTTTGGTCATGGGTCAGGATATTTGAACTCAAATTTAATTTTGACCGAGCATAGCTCGGTCTTCCCTGCTCGTATATATTAAATTTCAAACCATTCGTTTGGGTAGTTTTTGCGCTGTTATAGGCGGACAGACGGACGGATCAGATGACGACTGTTGGTGCTGCTACGCATTTTTATAATTATGAACGCACCTAAAAAACAATGCATCCCACGCCCATAGCTTTAAACATTAGCGAGATAAATTTGAGATCTGACGGACCAACATCCTTAACTTTTGTTGTGGTGCCATTTAGTCCCCATGTATTTTTCTACTCGTTTAATTTCTTTACCAATCAGTAAAGTTCCGATAAAAATAATAAAGTGATTTATTGAAATGACTTACTGATTTATTGAAATGATAAACACAGTCGTGGAAAAATACAATTGATTTTTAGTTTATGGTTGGTAATTGTTGGAAGTGAGTTTTAAGTTGCCTTATACGTTTTTTACCCTAATTAAATTTTAGCTTAATATAATGGCGTGTACAAAAATCATTAGTTATTATACAGCGCAAATATATTATATTATACAGCGCAATTCTATACAAAAGAATTCGAGGGAATTTTCATCGATTGGCAAAAATTGCTAAATGTGAATTTTCTAAATGAACTAAATTTTATCATAGTATGTACTATATATCCAAATCTGTCGATCATATACAGGGTTTCGTAAAACAATTCGGCTACTTTTTTACTTCTCTCTTTACAAGAAAAGAATATTGGATTTATGAAATTTTCAACTTCCGATTTTCGGCGGATTTATATGTTTTGGAAGGCTCTGTACACGATTTGACTATTTTTAGAAAATGTGTGTCTGTGACTCTGTCTGTCTGTATGTGACAAAAATTTTGAGGGTGCTCTATCTCAAGAACTAATGCACGAAATTTAATAAAACTTTATATTCAGTTAGTCCTTGATATAAATTGGTGCTGATTAGTTTTTGGTGAAAATCGCCCAATAGGTGGCGCTGCATTTTTCGCGATTTTCGCAATAGCTATATCTCAAGAACTAATGCACTTATTTTCATAAAACTTCAGATTCTGTTAGACCTTGACATAAATAGATGCTTATTACGTTTTAGTGTAAATAGCCCAACAGGTGGTGCTGCTATGATACTTTTTTAATTATTATCACGATGACTATATCTCAATTACTAATGCACGGAATGTGCTACTTTTTTATTATTTTTCTTTATTATAACTATATCTCAAGAACTAATGGATGGATTTTCATCAAACTTCAGATTCAGTTAGACGTAGACATAAGTTGTTGTTGATTGTATTTTGGTCTAAATTTCCCAACAGGTGGCTCTTCTATGCTATATTTTGCAGGATTTACATGATTTTAGCAATAGTCATATCCCAAGAATTAATGCATATAATTTAATAAAACTTTAGACTCAGTTAGAACTTGATATAAATTGGTGGTGATTCTTTTTAGTGTATGTGATACCTGTATGAGACAGAAGAAAGTTTTAAGTTTGGCACATCCGACTACTTTTTTGCAATGGAAGGTAATTGCTAAAACTGGATTTTTAAATGTGTTATATGTTTTCTAAACTATTTACTTACATATATTCTTTCATTTTATTTAACGGTGAAGTTTCGTTACAGTTTTCTGGATGTGTTGAAAAGTGTTTCATAATCTATGCTTGACGTATTATTTTTCGTTCTTGCTGCTTTATAATGTAGATATTATTTTATTGCGTTCAAAATCCCGTATTTTTCTCACGCTCTCGTGCAAGATGCGCAGCCTGATTTTTAATTGCACGATTGGGAAAAAACACTATGGAAAAAATAGGAGAAAAATATTTCACGGTGATTTTATTCTTTCAAAATCTAACAATTCGTGTTAAAATGACACAGAAGTCATAATTTTATAGCTAAATGGTTTCATAAATTGAAATACAAAATCTGATACATGTTGTACATGAGTATTTGCACTTCTTGTAAACTAAACCTCATCAAACGATTTTCCAAAAGCTGTCAGACATTTTGAAGTTTCCCATTTATCCCCCACCTTAACTGCCCGTTATTACTTTCTTCTATCTTTACAAGAAGAAAATATTGGATTCATGAAAATTTTCGACTTCCGGTTTTCGACGGATTTATACGTTTTAGAAGGTCCTGAACACGATTTGACTGTTTTTTAGAAAATGTGTCTCTGTCTCTCTGTATGTGACAAAAATTTTGTGGGCGCTCTATCTCAAGAATTAATGCACGAAATTTAATAAAACTTTAGATTCAGTTAGACTTTGATATAAATTGGTGCTGATTAGTTTTGGGTGAAAATCGGTGACGCTGCTAGGCTGCATTTTTCGCGATTTCCGCAATAGCTCTATCTCAAGAACGAATGCACAGAATTTCATCAAACTTCAGTTTCAGTTAGACCTTGACATAAATAGACGCTGATGACGTTTTGGTGCAGATATCCCAACAGGTGGCGCTGCTATACCACTTTTTTATGATAGCTATATCTGAAGCACTTATGCGCGGAATTTCACCAAACTTCAGATTCTATTAGAACTTGACATAAATAGATATTTCTTACGTTTTGGTGTAAATTGCCCAACAGCTGGCGCTGCTATGCTACTTTTTTCATTTTTATCCCGATAACTATATCTCAAAGAACTAATGCACGAATTTTCATGAAACTTCAGATTCAGTTAGACGTTGACATAAGTTGTTGTTGATATGGTTTTGGTCTAAAACTCCCAACAGTGGGCGCTGTTATGCTGCATTTTGCAGGATTTACACGATTTTAGCAATAGTCATATCTCAAGAACTAATGCACGAAATTTGATAAAACTTTAGATTCAGTTAGACAGTGATATAAATTGTTGCTGATTGCTTTTTAGTGTATG
Source organism: Maratus michaelseni (assembly GCA_963931845.1). NCBI lineage: Eukaryota > Metazoa > Arthropoda > Arachnida > Araneae > Salticidae > Maratus > Maratus michaelseni. The sequence continues at coordinate 58,323,669 of OZ007596.1, forward strand.
CGAGTAGTAAGATAGTGGGGGTTCAACGGCCACAGGAGCATGAGTATTGAGGAATGAGGATTCCTCAATGAGGAATGAGAATATCATAATGGAGAATGAGGGGGTAGGAGGTACTTTCTCAACCGGAAGTGTAATCTTCAGAGTCATTCTTCTCTATATAACAATAATTTCTGTTCCATTAACTGATATAGCTGATATTTTGTAGAAAGGTTTGTGTATAAAAATATGTTTTAAAAAGCATATATGTCTTATAGTTATTATAAATATTTCTATGTGTGTGTGTGTGTATGTGTGTGCGACAAATAGTTCTCTTTATATGTGTGTGTGTGTGTGTGTATATGTATGTGTGTGTGTGTGTATGTATGCAGGACAAATAGTTCTCTTTGTGTGTGTGTGACTATCTGCTTGTTTATCAAAGTTTTAGAAATATCTTTCATGTTTTTATAACGAAAAAAAAATATGCGTTAGTTAGTTAAAAAGTTTCACAAATTAAAAAGAAAAATTATTTTAGATGTAGCTTCACATTACTTAAAAAATTAAAAAAAGTACTCAATAATAAAATCAACAATTTTTATTATAACAAAATAATTTACAGAAAGGTATTTACAGATCAAAATATACATCGCGATTTTGCGTTAGCAATACAAATCAACATTTTCTTCTTTATTACAAACGGTATTAATGTCATAATGGCCATATGCTAAACTGCTTATACCATCATCCAATAAGTAACGCTTGTCGTCAAAGGGACTTAAGCTAATTTTATTTTGAGTTAATGTATATAGGCGATGGTCATCTTGGGCAATCCTTACCTGTTTCTCCATACTTGTTTTTTGTCGTTGGAGGCACTCCAAGTAGTCTTCATGTTTAATTTTCTGCCGAACAATCTGCGTAGATACGCCTTTTGCTCGCTTCTTTTCGTCTTTAACAGATTTTAGAGAATACATTTTTGATTTCAGTCCGACAAACTTAAGGGCTAATTCACCATTAAGTTCATCCTTAAACTTTCCGAGCGTCTTCTTATTATCCTCAGAGTATAGACGATGAGATTTCGGGTATTCAGAAAAGTCAAACAACTCACGATGCTGCTCCAGATCCTTATAAATATTATTGGTTTGAATATGATACGTTAGGGAATCTGTATCCGTAAAGAGTAAAACTGCATGATCTTTGTATGTTTTCTTTATAAAATTGTAATGGAAATCATACATACAAAGTTTAGATAGTTCGAGTATAGAAAATCCAACATAGATGGGTCGGTTCATATGTATGCTAATTTTTAATCTCTCCACAGCAGTCAAGTCTTCATCATAAGTTTTAAACGATTTAAAAGTAGGCGATGCTACTAATTTTTTGGCTCTTTTTTCACCGTTACAAAGCACAATATTTCTTCTTTTTCGTAGATTTTCCATGGTTTTACCAAAAACAGAATTGTTCATTAACTTATAAAAGTCTTTCTCAAAAGAAGATTTTGAAATTAATATATTTCTGCAACCATGGTCCCTGTTTAAATTTTAAAGCTTTATGCACAGCTGTAATTTTTAAACCAAGTTCTAAATAAAATTTGAGATTACGATAATTAGTTATATAATTTCGTTTATTATTTAAATTTGGTATAAGTTTAGGAGTTCCCACGAATTTCCTACTGTTAAGTAAGCTTCTTGCATGAGAAGACAGCATCTGATCCTCTACAGTTACTCTCTCAGGGGCGACAGGGTATTCATTATGCAAAGGATGTAAATGTTTCGGGTATTCCATGTCTACCTCGAAAAGATACCCAATTTCGGAGCTATCAGATAAAGATAGAACCCACTCTTCTGTGATATGACTTGTTTCACACCATTCAAAACCGCCGTAGGGTAAAAATTGGCTCATAGCCCACCCGTATAAGTTATTGGCATCCCAATACATGATGTAGCTGGGTGCCTTATTTTTCTTATAATCGGGCGTACCAGGGATGTTTGCTCGGGCATATCTTTTACTTATCATGCTAATGCCGCCTCGTATTCCATTTTCAACCATAAGCAACATATCTATATCACTGAGTAACTCTAAAAGTGTATCAGACATCTTCACACAAGCCTGCCATGCTAGCCCAGGTGCTGTAAACAGGTGAGCAGGGTCAATTTCATAATACTGCTGACATAATTTCCTAAAGTTTTGAAACACGTCAGCAAGTAGTAGAACGTCTGTCTTCACATAAAGGTTGTGATAATCACCAAGAGTCTTGATATCAAATGTTTTCCATACATTCTGGGCGTGCTGGTATTCCTTTTCACCTATAGGCTCATTGGTTAAACTATTAAAAAAGGCAGAAGGCGGAGGAAGCTGCTTCTCAGTAAATTTTTCAAAGCAAGTAAAATAAGCATAGGGGTAAACCCCTTTCCGTATAAGTAAAGATAAATTATTATTTCGGGGGAAATTTTCGTCAAGTATAGTGAATTGATCAGGTTGAAGGTTTTTAACAAGTTTTTCCAATGACGTAGGCAAAAATTGGAAAGAGCCTATAAACACCATCTGAATATAAGATGTAGGCTTTCTGATTTTAAAGGTGATATAGTTTTCCATAGAAGTAGCAATAACATCGATTTCATGATCTTTGAATTTTCCAAGCTTTGTCATAATATGATGACCATCATAGTTTTTCAAGTTATGGAATATAACAGGAATTGTTTTACACTGCTTATAGTTCAAGTTGCATTCCACATGTGCAGCTCCTCTGTATGCACCTGACAGGTGATCATGGTCACGTGTACGTTTCTCATCTAAAGTTTTCTTACAAATATGACAAAACTCTGCTTCTCGAAATGCCTTTTCTTCCTTGAGAGAAAGCTTCATAGGTTAACATTTAGTAAATTTTGACCTAAAATTTCCTTCTCTTGCATCATTCGGTTTAGAAAATGATCAACACAGTTTCTACCACGATATACCTGTGCTTTCTTCACACACGTTCCATCGGGTCCAATAACCACATAGGCATAACCACATGGCAAGTGATAGGTTGTTTTCTCGGTATAGGATGCTTTAGAAGAGGGAGGGGCTGATGAAATAGGTATAAGTAGACTCTCAAAATCCGCATAAATCGTATAGGCAACAGGATGTTGTAAACGAATACCTGTAAACTTTAATATATTATCATTTTCACTAGGCATCTTTATAGCTTGCGCAACATGTTGAGAACAATATTCATTATGCTTATCCAATAGATCTTGTCTTGAAAATCGATGTAAACATCGATAACAATAATAGCCAGCGGCTCTATGCTTGATAAGATCACCTAAAAGTCTTGAAAAACTTCTTATCAAACAATAGTGTTGTTTTTCACCGTCACCAACCAATAACAAATTAACCACAGCTTGATCTTTCTTTTCAGATATATACAGGAGGCAAACTTCATCCTCTTCATAACCAAACACATTAACCCGTAAATTGTTGAGTTGTTCAATAACAGGTATCTTCTGAAGGGGTACAGGGCATTCTACACTACCTAATTTAATATCATGTTCATAAGGTCGATAATGCGAAACACGTTCAGGTTTTTTTGTATAATCTAAGTTCAGTTTAAAAGCCAAAAGACACCATACTAAACATTTGTTATCTTCGTTTTTTATATTCAGTACTGCTTTTTTATCACCGAGTTTTTTAGACAAAGGAATATAGGAACTCGCAGCGAGGGGGTGATATTTAGCAATCTTGAGTTCTAAATGAAGAATTTTTCTAAGTTTCCAGCCAGAACCTCTTTGTACAAATTCTTCAAAGGATTTAATAATCTTCGAAAATCCTTCCTCAATATGTTGTGAGATAGTATCTTCTATAAGTTCGGTCATACACGAACATCGAAAATAACATTGAATTTCTTCAAACTCCTCATTATCAGTCAGACGGTCAAGTGCTATTTTTTCTACCATATACCATTTAATTGCACCTTTTTCATGAATTTCACTTATTAAACGTTCTTGTATTTCAGTTTGTACATGTCTATGAAATACCTTTAAATCATTTTCCTCACGTTCATCTGGATGTAAAATTACTGTTTTAAACACATTAAGTGCATCAGAAAGAAGGCTTTATGTTTTTCGACTTTGCATTAGATAAGCTCATTTTACGTTTTACACTCACAAGAGGTGTGCGAGAGTGTTGAGTGCGTACATGTTGCCTCATTTCAAATTTTCTTCCAAACACTTTATCGCAATCACGACAAGGAAATGTTGAATTCCGATGTGAGTTGAGATGATGTTTTAAATTATCCTTCCGGGTGAAAACTTGATCACATTCATCACACTTAAATGTAGACTGTCCATCAGTATTATGGGTTTCTGAATGTCTAATCAAGTTCGATCTCCTTCCAAAACACTTTCCACAAGTTTCACAGGTAAACGACTTTTCATTAAGATGAATCTTAACATGTTGTTTTAAATGAAAATATGTTGCAAAGACTTTGTCACAGGTGATACAAACATGCTTCTTTACCACATTCGTAGGAGTCACAGTCTTTAAAGAAACATCCTCTTCAACTTGCTGATTAAAATTGGAAGAACTTTGAGATATAATATCTTTTTCTGAAAAAACTTCAGAGAATCCCTCATGCTGTATCAATCCAACACTATCATGTGTTTTTAAATGTCTTTGTAGGTTTGATCTTCGATAAAAAGACTTCTGGCAGATATTACAAGTATATAATTTCTCGCCAGAATGAATTTTCATATGGCGGTTCAGATTAGAAATGCTCGAAAAATCTTTACCGCAGGTAAAACAGCTAAACATCTTCTTAGCAGATACAGAATCTCCCACAATCGGGGTTTCATCAATAGTCATAACAACATCCATAATATAAAATCAATTAAATAAAACTTTAACTCTTAATAGCAAACAACAGCGATTCGCACGGATAAAAAGCGGGAGCAATTTAAAACACGTTTAACCACTAGCGATAGGAATCCTCAAATGATGAAAATCCTAATTTTCCCCCGTCTATTTATACCGACTCGAAGGCAAAGTTGAGTTGTAGTATTGCTTGATATGATTGTTATCAAAACGCGTCGTACGATTTCGGGGGCCTATAAGTTTCTTTCCCCTCTTTATAATATAGCATATTTAAACAGATAAACCCGAATGTATATAAATTTAAATTCGTAAATTATAATATATCATAAAATATAAAAAATCCTACAGAATAAAAATAGAATTTAGCACTTACCCCAAAAACACGTCCACTTTAGTTGTTGGTCATCACTTAGCTGATCTTTCTTCCTTATCTTTAGTAGGGGGCGCTGCCATCGCCGCTAGAGGCACTACCCGTCTTCCGGTGTGTGACGTAGTTTCCGGTTTGCGATAAGAATAAACCTTAAATACGCGCGCTTAGTCATTCTTCCCTAACTCTTACTCGCTAGTAGTTGTCAGTTTCTTGTTTAGACGTGTTGGGCGACGTCATTACATGTTTGCGATAAGAACAAGATTATCCCCTTATCAACAGGTAAAAAGCTGCGCTTCAGTGACGTCACAAGTCATATGACATAGCTGATAACGGTACGATTAGCTGATAAGAATTTGTACTAATCATCTATTTCCCTTCAAGTCATTGCATGAGACGGTTGTGTTCCAACAGCTGTATATAAGGTAAGAGTAATTTATATATTATAATAGGATTTTAAATTAATTTAGCAGATGTTACAATTTGATATTTAAAAATTTTCATGCTAAAGATGTGATTATATGTTGTTCATCATACTAAATCCACAAATTTTAATTCGAAAGAAATATTATTAAAATTATAATCTAAAATAAATTAGCGAAAATGCATAACAAATCTCAACAAAAAGAAGCTAATTATAAAAGGAAATGTACAAAGTTTATAAATTTGCACATGTGTTAAACGCGTTTACAAACCTTATCATAGGCAAAAGTCTAATTCGACTAGCCTATTTGTTATAAGTTTAACTATAAGTCAACATGTAAGATATTTGTAAAAAGGAATCTTATGATTTTTAATTTTCCAAGTTCAGTTTCAATCATATTGTAAAAGGTTAATTCAAACTTTGAGATGATCTATAGTAAAATACTTAAATTAAAATGTATTTTTGATAGTTTAAGAATTATAAACTACAACTTTGACCACTTTTTAAAATGTTTGCCTGATAGGAAACTGTGATAACATGTCTATGTTTGAATTTTTCTGATAACATGCCAATGCCTGAATTTTTCTGACAACTTGTCTGTGTTTGAATTTTTCTGATAACATGTCTGTGCTTGAATTTTTCTGCTAACATATCTGTGTTTAAATTTTTCTTATAACATGTCTATGTTTAATTTTTCTCTTCTTTTGAAATGTATAAACTTTTACTATACGTGTCTTTCGATTTCATTGAAGAAAAAAGTGATCGATCAACTTTATCAAACCATTTTAATGTTAATATTTTTAAATGAACGCGATAATCAGATAAAAATATATGTAGCTAATTCATATTATCCCACTAAACATTGCAAAACAATAAAACTCTTACAAAAATTTTATACTTCAGCATTCAAAAATTGACAATATTCACATCTTAATGCTAAAAAACAATCCTTATCTTGAAGTATTTCCTGTAACAAAATCTAAAATTTTCATATCAACAACACCCAAGTTAGAAACTTTACCTATGAACTTAATACCAATCTTTAATCATAAAGTGATAAAACTGATAATTTTTTTAAAAAAGTTACTTCTAAAACATCTCATAGATGGCGCTGTTGAAAAAAATTAATTCAAAACTTGTTTAAAAGACTTTAAAAAAATTAAATCTAACTTTAAACTAACAAAAACCAGTAGAGCAATCACTTTCAGGTAGAAATATTTAAAAAATAATTGTTAATTCTAAAACCGCTCACAGAGGGCGTTGCTGAAAAAAAATAAACTCAAACTTGTTTAAAATATATTAAAAAATAAATCTAACTTTAAACTATCATCAAACTCCAGAAAAATTACTTTCAATTAGAAATATTTTAAAATAATTAAAACTTCTAAAACCATTCATAGGGGGCGCTGCTGTGAAAAAATCATTTCGAAACTTGTAAAAAATTAATCCAAAACTTATTTAAAACACTTTTACAAAAAATTTGGCCAAAATACCGATAAACATCAAGTAGATAATAAATAAGGTGCGTCGCAAGTGGAATGAAGGTTATCGGAAGGGACAGGTGTGGACATCGGATGTAGCAGGTGCTGATAACTGACATGCTGGAACAGGAAGTGGGGCATGTTTAGACAGGAGTGATCCCGGAAGTAAGACCGGAAATACGACAGGAAGTCGAAGCTAGAACTTCCGGCTTCCACTTCCATCGCGTTTCCGGTCTTACTTCCGGAATCACTTCCTGCCTAAACATGCCCCACTTCCTGTCCCAACATGTCTGTTATCAGCACCTGCTACATCCGGTGTCCACACCTGTCCCATCCAGCTCCGTGACCTTCCTTCGACCTTGAGCATACGCCTCGTACGCCTCTGGCGCAGAACCCCTATTTATTATCTACTTGATGTTTATCGGTATTTTGGCCAAATTTTTTGTAAAAGTGTTTTAAATAAGTTTTGGATTAATTTTTTACAAGTTTCGAAATGATTTTTACTTGTAAGGATTTTTATAATTTTTTTATAAAATTCCCAAAAACGCCTTAAGGGATAACACTATTCCAAAGCTTGAAAAAAAAACACCAATTTTTGATAATTTGTTTTGAGAAAAGTACATAAGAATGAAAATTAGTTTGAAGATATTTATTATATCAATGTTTAGCATCATTAAGATATTTAGTTCTATAATTAAAAATCAAAATGACGGTGCTGGAGCTGTGGCAACGTGGTAATGACAAAAATATAGCCGTCTGCGTTTTGCACACATGTGCTCTCCAAATGAACCTGGAACAAAAATGCTTTTTTCTGTTAATCTACACTAAATTTACAAGAAAAACACAGGATCATTAAAAAATATTGATATTAGGGTACGCGTCCGTGTATTTGCATATAGTTTTGGAGGCTGAATAATAACACAGAATTATCATGGCGTGTACGTGGAGCCCAAGTGCTAATTGAAATTGCATTAAAATACTCATTAAAGAATATATATGTTTTAAATGCATATAGCGGAATGTTCATTTAAGCGCTTCAAACAGCCCATAAAACAGATTAAAATACTGAATTTCGGTACTTTGAATCAGGAAAAAAAAAATTAAGGCTAATAACAAAATGTTCTAAATTCGTTTACAGTGAGATTTTTTTTTTTTTTTTTTCAGAAGAGTATACGGGACATATCTCCGAAGACGACAACACCGATAAAATTATTATATTACCCGATTACACCTGTTCCAATGTGTTTTTACCATCTTCATATTTATAAAACAGAAATGGGCTTTGAAAAACTGTTTTAAATTGGGCAGTATTATCATGCCGCGAACGTGCAATTATTATTGACCGTTTTTGTATGTTACATTGCATAAATTTCCTAAAACATTTGGTAATCTCTCAATATATTTTTTTAGCTTGTTTTTTTTTTTTTTACTAATAAAAACTACTGCATATAAATATATGAAAATTGGTAGTTTTATAGAGAAATATTCGATAAACACGCTGAAGTAGACAGTTTTTAAATCGAAGAATTATTTTAAGAGATATTTATTGTTGAAGTTGATCAAAATAGTTCTGTTAAAAAAGTTTCTGTGCATAGGAATATGATAATATTTAGTAAGGATATAATTGAGAAGCTTACGAGGTGCAGTGTGTAATTATTATATTTTTTAAACTAATCTTTTAAAAGGTTTTTTTTTTTTTTCAATGTTTTATTTAAAATTTTATCATTTTAATGGAGATTTATTTCATATATAGAATAAGCTCTCTATTTAAATCGTTACCAATTTGTATAATAGCGCACATAATAATATTCCCTTTCAATTAAAAAATGTTGCACGTGCTTTTTAAAAACAGAAAAAATAACTTTAAAATAATAATAAAATGATCACGTGGAAAAAGCAGTAAATAGAGAAAATTGCGTCTAAAAAAATGTACTTGCGCGTGAATATTAAAAAGAGAAATAAAACTTGACAATAATAATTAAATCATTACGCGTTAAATGGGGAAACTTACGCCATATTTAAAATGCCCAAATAACAATACTTCCAAACAGTTTCAAATTAACAAGTAATGTAAAAAAAAATTTTAAGTCAATTCCTACTTTTTAATCATAAATATATAAAATAAACATATTTTGGCGAGCATTGATTTGGCGCATAGTTATTTCCATTGTTTTTGTAATTCGTAAACAACTATAACCATATGAGATTATCTGGTGATTTATCAACTGCGGTCGGTTAACGGGAAAATGCCTTAAAATTAACTTATTAATTTACAATTGAGTTCTAAAACTATTAAATTGTCTACTGGCATCGAAAACACACACATGAGCTCATAATTTTTATAATCCTATCACATCAGGCACAGACAGTGAAAAATCGATTGCAAAAATCCATTTTTATATATAAAAACCAGGTTAAGTTAAATAAAAGAGTGTAAAAATCTAAAGCAAAATCCGATAAAGCAGAATTTAAAAAAGCAAAATCAAACATTCTCTATTTTGAAATAAAAATGAAAACGATACTATACCATCTGACATCGTGTTTAAATTATTAAAACGAAATTCGGGAATGAAAGGGAAAAAAAAACGAAAATGCTGGAGCAACACGTATTATTTATATTTCTCGACGATGAAAGAAGTGATAAAAAAAATCGCCTCGTGGTATTAACAAAAAATCAATACATGAGCGATCAATATCAAAGTTTTCCTTTTTTTTTAAATTGCGGTAGGAAAAAAGTTTTAGACAAGACATCCGACAAAAAAGAAATATTTTTCAAACGTTTTAAATCAATTCTATTGCGAGCATTACATTACCGTAAGGTTTTGCATCGGAGTAGAAATGATTGTGATCATTGGCCCTACGGCAATATACAAGAGGATTCAAAAATTGATCGTTCAAAATATAAGAAATAGTAAAGCATACGACAACAAACATTTTTTTTTTTTTTTTTTTTTTGTCTAGAAAACTGAAATTGAAGTGCATTTATTAAGTAAGAATACAGGGTGTCTCACTTCAATCCAAATACGGATTTTTGTTCACAACTTTAACTTTATATATTTTTTACTATAAATATATTTGAAAGCAAATTTCAACGCACATATCTTGCTTTTAGTGAAATACATTGAGATCATGAGAAATGATGGAAGTGTAGAATATTTCGCCAAGTGAAAAACTGTTATTTCCGAATGTATTTGCGAAAGATCGCCAAATTAGCCAGTTATTGACAAGTTGGCTTCATTTCTTTGCTAAATCGGAGGGCTATAATGTCTTACACTAATGCATTGTTTTTAGGTGCGCTCGTAATTATATAAATACGTAGCAGTTATAGACGTCGTCTGGTCCGTCCGTCTGTTCCGCATATGACAGCGTAAACACATCCCGACCGAATGGTTAGAAATTTAATCTATATAATCGTTGCATAATTTTGTCGAGTCATTTCAAATTTTATGAAATTCGAATGAAAACTTAAAAAGATATTAATAAAAATATTTATTAAGTAATGTGAAGTTTTTTTAAAATCGGTACTTCCTTGTTATAGCAGCTTCCCAGGATTAATCGTCAAGGACCGAGATGTATCGCCATGTTATCTGAGATGTATGACGTCATAGTCATATATGACGTATAAGACATTTTATAATCTCTATGACTAAGTTATAGTCACATTCTTCATTCTATTAAATCCTATCATACGTAATTAATTCAATGATATCCCATGATAGGAAATGATTCTAGGTTGCCATGGTGATTACGTCCTATTTAAGATGGTGTCATATTATTTCCGTATTACTGGATTTAAAAACCGAATTTGTATACTAAAATTGCTTAATTAAAGCAATTCTATAATCTATCGACAGTTTTTGGGATAGATGTTTCCGCAGAAATAAATATTAAATGGAAAAAGAGTCTAAATGTGGATTTGAAGTTCTGAAATTTTCAAAGCTAGCCTTAAGTTTCCCATTGGAATTTTCAGTAAATGTCAATAAAAGATAAAAGTTTTCAAACTTAAAATTTTATTACGGAAATAAATCATATCATAATAACAGACGATATAATTCATTTTACTGAAATAATAACAGTACAAACACACCTCATTTGTCACGTTTGACGTACAACTTCCAACTTATCTGTTTTTAAAACTCAAGTAAACAATTAAAACGAATTTCATTTTTTTAAATTTTTTTTTATTATTATTATTGGGAAAATGGTTGTTGCTTTTAGTCGAGAATGGTCCTCTTGGCGTCGTCACTTTATTTTTTTAAGCGTTTTTAACGAAATTCTGTAACTTTAGAGGATTTTTTATGCGTTATTAACGAAATTCTGTAACTTTAGAGGATTTTTTTAAGCGTTTTTAACGAAATTCTGTAACTTTAGAAGATTTTTTTTAAGCGTTATTAACGAAATTCTGTAACTTTAGAAGAATTTTTCCTTGAATAGGTAATAGAAATGCATAAAATCGTTACAAAAATGTCAAAGTTACAAAAAGGATAGATGCAAACTATCAGATATGAAAAAAAGCTGAATTCAAAAATTGACGTCGGATGAAAAATCGTCTGATCAAGCAAAAAACGTGGTCTTTAACTTTAATTTCCTCAAAATATCTTTATCTCAGACATCAATCTAAACAAGAGTTAAAGTTATTGTTGGATGGACCCGACAAAATATTAAGGTATATATTAAGGATAAGGTATTATAGTAAAGGAAAATGTGTTTCAATAACTGCAGCGATGGGTCAAACGAATATTTTTGCGAGGACAGAGAATGCCAGGATCTCCTCAACTGTAGTAATGGAAAATGCGTTTATTTGTAGATGGTTTCGATGAATATTTTTGAGTAATTAATATTTTTAATTAATTTAAAAAAATACGCTTTAATCAAGTAATAGTTTCATATTAATTAAAATATGATTATACGTTGAAAAATCTATTTAGAAATTCTAAAAAAGAAAATTTAAATTAATGTCCAATAATGCTTAAAGTGATAAAAAAACATAACACAGAATATTTAAAATACCTTTTTCTTTAATGTAGATAACATATGTTTCATGCACAACTATCGGTGACATCTTCAGATCTTAATAATAAATACAAAATTCTCGCATATTTGAAAATAGTAAAAACATCTACCACGAGATCGCATTAAAACAAGAATAAAAGAACACATGGCAGATATCAAACATGACAGAAGAACCACCGCTTTAACTAGACAATATAGTAAGGAGCAGTTGCAGATAGATTTCAATAATAGTAAAATAATTTTTCAATCAAGAGCTTATTTCCCATCCATTATCCGTGAATCTATAGAAATATATTTGCGAAAAGATTGTATTTGTAACGAAACCGTTTCCTTTGAATTTGCTAAAATTTGGCACGCAATGATCGATAAATGGAAAAGCAATAAAATAAAAATAAATAATAATTTTTTTCACGTTTCCCAGTTTTGGCCAAATTAAGCACCTACTAACTTTTGACATGCGATCTCGTGGTAGATGTTTTTACTATTTTCAAATATGCGAGAATTTTGTATCTATATATTTAAAACGCTAAGCGATTTCTTTCGACAATCCGTGAGAACAAACTACTGCATCAAATTACATCATTCTTTTTTTAAATGAAAGATATTTGGACACAGATTTGTTATCGTGCATTCGTTTCTTCGAAAATTTAATTAATTAGCCGTAATTTTTAATTAAACTTTTACTTCTGCTAATGACGTCATAATCGGAAAACGCCCACTGTTGCAAGGCATAGAGTTTACTCTCTGAACTCAATGGTTGCGAGGATATTAAGAGAAATAATGAATATTAAAAGCTTGCGGCTTTTAGGCCGAATTTTTTAATTTGCAAGTTAAATTTCCCTAAAAATAGTTATCCGCGTGTTTTCAAAGCGAATAACACTTCATATTTACTATGACGTCACGGGAATATTGTCCATTGGGTTTATTTTATCATTATGCATTATAACTTTGTTGATGCTATTTTTTCATTCCAATTAAATGCAAAAAATATTTTTATTTGTATTCCAGGTGTTTATTAAGCGTTAAAGTATCGGATATAAAGTACGTGTGAAAAGTTTGCGCCGGTGAAAATCACGTTATGCTTACCTCGAAATGCATTTTAACATTGATAAAACTGAAGAAAAAAATGTATTGGTTATGATTGTGTCAACATGACTTAATTTTAACTGATTTTTCCACTCATAATTATAAAGATTATAATTGGAGCCGTCATTGATTTCTTCATCTTGATTGCATACCTTGATTACATGTTACCAATTACTTTTTTTTTTAATGATAGGTTAGAAGATTTCTTTTTTAATAAACAAAATCACAAAAGTAAAGGATTTCAGGAAATTTAAAATGATTAAAAATAGTGTTATGGTAGAAAAAAATCTTGAAATAATGATTGTATTTTTAGCTAGAATAAACAATGTAAGACTAATATTTCATAGGAATTATTTTGGTAATTTTATTATAAGTTCATTTAACAGTTCTTTATTAGCGCATATTTCTTTCCCTGTGAATTTCTCTTTCGATGTCAAAAAAACGGTTTTCAACTATTGGACGCCAGCCAAAATACAGTGGCAATTTTTAGAAATGTACAACGGTTGTGACAACAAACGGCGCTATCGCTTTAACTTTTATCGCGGTTACATCACTTCTAAATACTCCAAATTTCTATTTTTTACTACATTTTACAACATTTTACAATTTCAATTCTTACATCATCAATTAGAAAAAAAATTAGATTTCGATTGAAATTTATTTGAAAACTGCCGCTTAATTTAACGATTTTTTAAATAATTTTCAAGCATGAAAAGTTTTTCAATTCTATCTTATCAATGACCACCAGTTTGCTTCAGTAATGTAAAATAGCACCTGGGAAAGTTGCCACAATTGAAAATAGAATTTCCAAACCATCATAAAAAGTGAATAATAATAATAAAAAAAACAGTGATCAATCATAAGATCAGATTATCCATAAGATAGAGCATTTTAGCGCTAAACAAAAATCTGTCCAAAAAAAAACTATTTTTAGTTTATGAACATAAACTTGATATGTTGAATTCGTTGATGTGTATGTTCCATCAGATATCAGAATATGCTAGGAATTGTATTTTTATATTTTATTACATTTGCCAACTGTGTAAGAGGAAAAATATCCTCGACTGTGATGGAAAAGGGATAATCATCCTGATTATGTAAAGGAACCGAAGAAAAAATACAAATAAATTACACTTGAAAACATAAAAAATCTCCCTCATCGGCCGATTGATTTATTACTGTAAAAAACTTCTTAATCTTTACATAAAAACTGATTAGCTTAAAACAATGGATGCATTTTAGAAGATATGGTTTTGAAACGAACAATGATTAAAGAGGACATTTTAAAACTTTTAATTTAAACATTTTAAGACTTTTTTAAGGTCAAATTTCGACGGTGCTTTTGAGCAGATGCAATGCACATGCGCATAGGAGCTCATTCGGTTGCATTATTACAGGGGGGGGGGGAGCTGTGTTCTTTATTTACTATGTTCTTTTATTTACTGATATACGTAGGGATATACTATTTGTATATACTTCAATAGGTCCATGAAATTTTTTTCTTGCCGTGGGGAGTATGGTGACAATGTCAAACTAATTTGCATTACACAGTTGCTTACGGATTGTTTGTTGGGAGTTTGCATCGGAAATGGTACTGTATTTGACTGGGGGGAAAAAACTTTAAAAATAAAATATTTGAAAGGCTGTTTCATACGCACCCCTTTTTAAATAATAAAGAAGCTTATTTTACTGATATTGTTATAGTATTTTTTATCGTCATATTTTGACGGGTTCCATCTAGTTTATTATTAAGATCTGAAGATGTCACCGATAGTTGTGCATGAAACATATGTTATCTACATGAAAGAAAAAGGTATTTTAAATATTCTGTGTTATGTTTTTTATCACTTTATGCATTATTGGACATTAATTTAAAGTTAACAAGTGATTGGATTACATTATTTAAAGAAAGTTTAATTAATGTTTAATTTTTTCTTTCCTGTTACCATATGTTAAAAATAAAGAAAGCAAAAGTGATATATTTTTTAATAAATTCACTAGCTCGCGCTTTCTACCCAGCGTAAAATAAAAAATTTTAATTTTTCATAATTGAGTTTGAGTTAATTTTATTAAAAAGAAAGAAAAAAAGAAAAGAAAAAATATATAATTTAACAAATTAGAACAACCATTGGGAAAATGTTCCGAAAGCTTAAAAAAAAAATCATTAAAAATATTAATTATTCAAAAATATTCATCGGGACCATCTACAAATAAACGCATTTTCCATTACTACAGTTAAAGATATCCTGGCATTCTCTGTCCTCGCAAAAATATTCGTTTGAACCATCGCCGCAGTTATTGAAACGCATTTTCCATTACTATACCTTATCCTTAATATATACCTTAATATTTTGTCGGGTCCTTCCTACAATAACTTTAACTCTTGTTTAGGTTGATGTCTGAGCTAAAGGTATTTTGAGGAAGACCACGTATTTTGCTTTATAAGACGATTCCTCATCCGACGTCCATTTTTGAATTCGGCTTTTTATCATATCTGATAGTTTGCATCTATCCTTTTTGTAACTTTAACATTTTTGTAACGATTTTATGCATTTCTATTACCCATTCAAAGAAAAATTCTTCTAAACTTACAGAATTTCGTCAAAAATTCTTCTAGAGTTACAGAATTTCGTTAAAAACGCTTAAAAAAATAAAGTGACGACGCCAAGAGTTCGACCGAAAACAACAAACATTTTCCGAATGGTTAAAAAAAAAAATCCCCACGACATTTTACGAACTTGTTTTTAAACGTAAAATCATGACACTTGCAGATATGGTTATTGAAGTGATTGGGAATCAAACAGTTTTTTTTTCTTTTTTCGATAAATGAGTTACATTTTGAGTTATGAGTGATTAATGTCTCATAACTATTATTGTGAATTTGCTGTCGCATTCGAAAATTCGGTTCAAAAGGACAGCTTTAAACAACATTTTCTGAATAATTCGCTGCATTTATCAAAAAAGGAAAAAAATCTATTCTATTTCATTTCTGAATATAAGTTGCTGTCAATCTTATGCGTTTACCAAAAAATGAATTCAGGAATGTGTCAGAAGAACCCAGTTTGATTTGAGAACAGCCTTAAGGGGTAGCATCACTTTGACCGGTTCAAAATTTCGTTTTTTTTTTTTTTTTTTTTTTTTTTTTTTTTTTTTTTTTTTTTTTTAGCACTATTTTTTATACACGCGAAATTCACGTATACTAGTCAGAAATCGATATCGAAAGCAAAAATAGAAATTTTAGAGCTATAGGAGGAGGAAACGGGGGAAGTACAGCGCGCTATAGCGAGTGAATACTAACAAAAAATTTTATCGGAGCAGCATTTTCAAAATTGGTGGACACTTTAGCTCCGACGGTTTTTAATGAATCAGCTTTATCTTTTTGAAAATTAATTGTTACATCTTTTTTAAATGAAATACGCAAGATTTATCGAAAAATTGACATTATCTTGTTTTCTCTGTGTAACTTTTGAAAAATTACATTTTATTCTGAAACAATGCCATTTCACTAAAAATGCACATTTTTTAAAAAGGCTAAGTATTTCACTAGCTTTTGGATTAAAATCTACTTTTTTTGTCTCATTGTTCAAAGTTAAGTCTACAGTGAGTTATCGTGTCCACCGCTTGACCATCTTTTTTTCGAAGCGCACCCGCTTATCAGCTGTCAAGCCGCTATTTTTAAATATAGCAACTAAAATACAATAAATGTTTCTATTTATATATATATATTAATATATATATATATATATATATATATATATATATATATATATATATATATATATATATATATATAAATTCAGTGTAAATGGATTTTAAAAACACTTTGCATTTCTTAAAAAAATAATTCCTGAAAAAGCGTTTAATTTCAGGACATAAAGTGATGTTCCTTTCAAAGAGGCTCGGGCACAAAAAATTGTGGAGTCTCTAAATTCTAAATTGCTTTCAAGATAGAAAAAAAGGTCATAATCCTATTGAAAGCATCTATTATCATAGGCGCTCAGGTGTTGCAAAACTATTGGAATCCTATGGTTATTATTGGTTATTTATTTTCAAATAATAAAAAGCTATTTTTACGTTTTACAAGGAGCTTATAAACGCGGACTCGGATGCATTACATCCGCTGCTCACACCCAGAGCCGTCCTTAGGGGTGTGCGACAGGTGCGGCCGCAAAGGGCCTCGCGCCTATGGAGGCCTCGCACCCCCCCCCCCCCCCCCCAAAAAAAAAAATGATGCAAAATAGCTAAATAATAATTTTTTATTTTGTTGCAAATTCTGTATTTCATAATAAAATTTAGAGTACATGAAACTTCGGTCCCGTCGGTTCCATTTCGCCCCCCCCCCCCTATAACTCGGAAAAGCCACTTGTCGTAGGCCCACCAAACGTTGTATGGTCAACATCATGAGGTCTATTATGATTTTCTTATCAAGCCCCTAAATTTTATAAAAAGCTGAATATAAGAGCCCGACAAATTTAAACTCTTGTAACTCGGGATCAAATTGTCACAGCGCACTCAAATTTTGTGAGAGTGAACAAAGTGACATAATTTTACAGGAGACATTGTCGGTGTTTTTTTTTTAACAGAAAGCCCCAAATTTTAGTATAGCGCAAATATAAGGGCTCGATAATCACACACACTTATAACTCGAATCCAAATTTCCGCAGCCCATGCAAATTTTCTATGGTAAACGTTATCATTTTAAAGGGGTGAAGCGGGTTCAGTCGATTTTTTGTCGAAGTCATTCATATTATAGAGTATGATAAATATAAGGTATAACAGCCTAAAACACTTATAACTAGTGCTGTATTCATTCATATTTTGTGTGGTAAACTTAATCTTTATAAATAAAGTGTGTTGGGGAGGGGGGGGACTATGTCAGTTTTTTTAACCGAAGCCCCCTAAATTTTTAATATAGCGTGAATATAAGAGCTAGATAACCACAAACTATAACTCGGATTGAAATTGTCACAGTCAACACAATTCGTATGAAAAACGTAATAGTTTTAATAGGGAGGAGGTTCTGTCGATTTTTTATATCAGCCCCCCATATTTTAGTGTTATCATTAATATAAGGTGATAACAACTTAAAACACTTATAACTCGAGCTGTAATTATCCTATAACACTCTTATTTTGTATGGTAATGGTAAACGTAATCCTTATAAAGGGGGGACTTTGTCGCTTTAATATAATAAATAACACACAAAATATGAGTGTACTACGACGACTACAGCTCGAGTTATAAGTGCTTAATTTGCTACCACCTTATATTTATGTAAACACTATAAGATATGGGCAGCTTCGACAGAACCTCTTCCCTCGCCATAAAAAGTTTACTACACAAAATTTGCTTGAGCCGCGACAATTTGGATCTAATTTATAAGTGTTTTTGGTTAACGAGCCCTTACATTCGTGCTACACTAAAATTTAGGGTCTTTGGTTTAAAAAACCGACAAAGTTCCATTTTTACAAACCCCACCAGTGGCTGAGAGGTTCTGCTCTCAAAGCTGGTAGACGGAAGGTGCTGGGTTCAAATCTCTGTCGTGCTCGTCGACCTAACCGTTCAAAGCTTTCTTCGAACCTTGCCGTAAATGCGGGTTAGAATCTCTTAGATACCCACTCGGCGGAGGGCACTCCCCTAGGGGCTATATCCCTCGTGTAGATAATCGGCTCCCATAAATCAACCAAAACTTTTTTTATAAAGATTATATTTATCATACACAATATAAGTCTATTCCACTATAATTACGGATCATGTTATAAGTGTTTTAAATTGTTAGCTCCTTATGTTTATGATACACTAAAATATAGATGTGGTTTTTGATAAAAAAAAATGACAGAACCAGGGAGCTGGTTTAACCCAAGTTTGACGCTTAGCTGATGGTAAGATTTTTATTTCTAAGTCGATACAATTTTTAGTATGTAGATGGCTCCTCTTTCAAAATTTGTATTCAAATTCGAAAAATAAACAAAATTCGCAGTGGAACAGTACTTTTCGCAACATTCTATGTCAATTTGATGATTGAAAAGTATGAGGATGTTCTCTCTCTTTTTCTAAAGGATTGTACAATATTACTAGTTTACCCCTTACCCACCATAAAGAAAAAGAAAGAAATAAAAAACCGCTCCGACACGACACGGCCAGAATGAATTCTCAGCCCGTTCTAAATCTGATGAGAAAAGAATCGACCGAGCCCAGTTCGAGTATTATGAAAGGAAATTGGTCCGATTCTCTATAAACTTCTACTAAAACATATACTACTCCCCACAAATATTCACACCTAAACAAGTGGTTAAGTGTGATCGAAGATCGCACAAAGGGTTTCGTTTGATATTCCTTTCAAAACACTTTATTCTTTCTTCTTTAATAAATCCAAAAAAATTTCATTTTCAAAAAAAAAAAAAAAAAAAAAAAAAAAAAAAAAAAAAAGTCATGTTTTTTATAAAGTAAAAATTTACCGGTCTATTTTTCTCGTTTTTTTCGAAAATCTGAACCGGTCCGATAGCGGGTGAAGCCCGCTTATACTCTGTCATAATAATATCTGTCATGTGGACTAAATACGATATTAAAAAAAAAAATCAATTTCAAAATTAAACATGTTGTTTTCTTTCAAAATGTTAAAATATGCCAATATTTCCATAATGGGGTTTTTATCATAATTCAATACGTTCCTCAAACTCATAGGACGTTATAATCACTTGCTGACGTCATATCAACTTGCTTTCTCTATTACTCATATTGATACTCTCTTTGTATTCTCAAATATTTGAAAAAGTCCGTTAAAGTTCCAATATGACGTCAGATTAATTTTCTTTCTACTACTCTAATGACATCATATTAACCCGCTTTCTGTACTACACATACTCATACTCCTTGTATTATTGAGAAATGTTTAAAATTTCCGTTTTATTACCAATATGACGTCATATTAATCGGTGAAACTTTTTATTTCATTTTCATTTTTCACGTGGAACTCTTTCAATAGAAAATTAATTATCGTAGAAAGAATTTTATTGTGGATTTTTAATTGTTGGCAACTGCTATAGCGAAAAATGTTTAAATTTAATAGGAAAAGGCTGTTAGATTTTTGATTTTTTATCTCTCTATATTAAAATAATACGATTTTTTTTAATTTTATGATTTTCAGCTTCATAGTATAGGTATTCAGCTATAATAAGTAGACAAAATTTCAAGTCTGTAAGTTATATAGTTTTTCTGAGAACCGGCTCTGTGACGGACGGACAACGTAGTGGGACGAATAGGGTTTCGTGAGATGAACGAAACCCTAAAAAAGCGTAAACCTTGATGCGCCCCTGTGTAATAGAGCCGGTGTTGCATGAGAGCGCGAGATTTTTCAAAAGCCGATTACTTTGTGAGAAGCAATGTTGCCAATTTAG
The DNA here is from genome assembly GCA_963931845.1 of Maratus michaelseni. Lineage (NCBI taxonomy): Eukaryota > Metazoa > Arthropoda > Arachnida > Araneae > Salticidae > Maratus > Maratus michaelseni. The sequence goes on from OZ007596.1 coordinate 58,344,261, forward strand.
TGGATTTATTTTCATTCAAAATGTCTACCAAAATTTCCGAATAGTTAACTTCACTTTATTTAATCACATAATATCTGTCATTAAATAAAGCAAAAATCACTATTAAAGTTTTTTGGTAGATGAATAATAAAACAGCTAAATTGACAACTATCGGAATGGAAAGGCCTCGCAAAAGCTCTGCAGCCGGCCTCGCTTTCGCTAAGGACGGCTCTGCTCACACCATATGACCAGTATAGAATTCTGCACAGGTCGGGTTGTATCCGGAACGAACCTGAAAATTCCGCTTAAAGCCAAACCGAAAACCGACACAAAAAAATTCATCTATCCGAAACCAGACACACTTCAACCCGAAACCAACCCAAACCCGAAGTGAAAAAAAGTTAATTCATATTTCAATAAAATTATGGATAAATAGTCTACAATTACATCTTTAATGCCAATTTCATATTTTTGTATAAAAATGAACATATACATACATTTATTAATATTCAAATATATAGTTTCCTATTCATTTGTAAAATGTACTACAGCACATTCTTTTGAAAAATCGGATCAACCCGAAACCGGCACAAACCCGAAGTGAATAAAAGATAATTCATATTTCAATAAAATTATGGATAAGTAATCTACAATTACATCTTTAATACCAGTTTCATATTTTTTGTATAAAAATGAACATATACATACATTTATTAACATTCAAATATGTAGTTTCTTACTCATTTGAAAAATGTACAACACATTCTCTTGAAAAATCGGATCAACCCGAAACCGACACAAACCCGAAGTGAAAAAAAGTTAATCCATATTTCAATAAAATTATGGATAAGTAGCCTACAATTACATCTTTAATACCAATTTCATATTTTTTGCATAAAAATGAACATTTCAAATATATAGTTTTTTATTCATTTGAAAAATGTACAACACATTCTCTTGAAAAATCGGTCAACCCGAAACCGATACAAACCCGAAATGAATAAAAGTTAATCCATATTTCAACAAAATTATGGATAAGTAGTCTACAATTACATCTTTAATACCAATTTCATATTTTTTGTATAAAAATGAACATATACATACATTTATTAAATTCAAATATGTAGTTTCTTATTCGTTTGAAAAATGTACAACACATTCTTTTGAAAAATCGGATCAACCCGAAACCGACACAAACCCGACATATTTCAAATCAACCCGACCCGCAACGAAAACAATAATTAGTGTCTAATTAGTGTCAACATGACGGTCGGAGTTAAGTAAAATCGTGTTAATCGACTCGATACTCACACACACGCACAAAAAAGGCGAAATTAGAATTTTACTCGAATTCTATTGAATGTTTGAACTGAAATGAAACGATATCAACATTCCTGTTCTTTTCAAATGTTTCGCCACGCGAAGCATGACTACTCTTTAGAGCGAATGTCGTCCCTTTGTCTTTTTGGGCCGATTTTAAGGGCATTTAAACGGGCATGGCGTTTGTTAACGACCGCTTTCATGACTCGCGAACGTGAACCATTCATTTCCGAAAAGATTGGAACGTTTCCAGAAGTAAATAAATTTTAACGTCTGTTTTAAATCGTTTCCCCTCTATTTTTCTATGTATATACCGTATTTACTCGCATAATTTACGTTGCCGCATATTTTTCGCTCCCCCCCTCCCTACCCCCTACTTTTGAAAGGAAATTGTGACAAAAATCAATGACTCGCGTCATTGTCATATGAGAAATACGAGATAACGTGAATTACCGAAATGGGATGCTACATTAGTCCAATTACATGTGGTGTGACGATAATTTCATGCATGTAACTGATTCGCTGCGTACAGTCGTCAAAGAAAAACAAGAACGAAAAATTATGTATCAGGCATAGATTATGATACACTTTCCAGCACTAACGGAATATTATTTTGAAATTTCATGTTTTTAACACCTACCAACGTAGTTGAAAAGTGTTTATGAATTCAGTCTGTCTGTCTGTCTGTCAGTGCTCCAACTCGCATAAATATATTCGTATTGTCATGCAATTGATATATTTTATTTAGGTATATTATGACATATTCGGTATTGAGAATGAAGTGTGTAGCACTTATAGCTTTTTTACACGGACATTCAAAAGAATTACATTACATTATGGTCTATGGAAAAGAATCATTCGCGTTTTATTTTAATGCTGTTACACAATTTCAAGCATATTGAAATTGATACATATCAATGAGGTGCACTACAAGAGACTTACTATACGATATGGTGTGCTATTATTATTATTATTATTATTATTATTATTATTATAACTATTATTATGAACTTATAGTTCCTTTACAGGTACATTAAAAAAAATTCTATTACATTACGGTCTATGGAGAAAAATCGTTTGGGGCTTATTTTAATAATGTTACACTATTTCAAACACAATTGAAATTGATATAGTATATCACTAAGGTGCATCACAAGAGGCTTACTATAGAATATTTTGTGTATATTAGCATTCATCACACATTTACCAGGGACACACAAAAAAATTCAGTAGTGCATGTTAACATTAGTTGCTCGAAGTGCGTTTTCAGTTACTGAACGCGTTTTTAAATTTAACTCATTTTTTGTCTTATTACATGGTGTGTGTAAATCCTATAGATCATATACAGGACAGCACAAAAGTCCTCGAGTACATTTCCATTTATTGACGGAAATTCCATAAGGGGAATTTTAAACTGTGCTACGTTTTTCCTAACTGAGCTATGATAAAATTTACCATTCTATGTAGTGTATATTTTATTATTATTAAATTATTATTATTATTATAAGTACATTATTATTATTATTATAAATACATTATTACTGGTATTATAAATACATTATTATTATTATTATGAATTATCGCAAAAAGATGCCAGATGTATCATTTGACGGGGAATTGTGTCTGCTTTTCGATACAGGGTTTAACCTATGGCAAACAATTTTCTTTAATTAAAATGCCTAAATGTACAAATCTATCGATCATATACAGGGATGACCAAAAGAATTTGAATAATTTTCCGAATATTTCTTGGTAATTCCTGAAATTGGGTTTTTAAATATGTTATGCGTTTTTCAAATGCCTTACTTAGAATTATTATATTTCACCATATTGAACGATAAAGATTTGTAAAATTATCTTAGAAGTTGGAAAGTGTTACATAATCTATACTTGACGCATGATTTTTCGTTCTTGTTATACAAAGAAATCGATTATAGTCCGCTCTGTAACCGAATTCTTTTTTGAGTCCCTCTAAATAAACGATAAGTGCTACTCACTCCACAAGCTATAGAAAACATGTTGTTAGTGCACCTCAGTGATTTTTTTTTTTTTATTTCATAATGCTTGAAGTGTCATAACATTGTTAAAATGCATCGCAGATGATTTTTCCCTAAATATCATAATGTAATGGAATTCTTTTGTGAGTCCCTGTAAACGGACTATTTATGCTACTTATTCTATACTACTGAGAAAGCATGTTTTTGTCCACTTCAGTTATGCATATCAATATAGTTATGTTTGAAACATTGTAAGTTTATAAAATGTATCGGAAACGTTTTTTTTTCTATAGTACATAATGCAACAGAATTGTTTTGTGCGTCCATGTAAACGAACTATAAATACTACACTCTTCATTTTCAATACCGAACATTCTATAGTAAACCTGAATAACATATAAAAATTAAATGTCAATCTGAGTATAATTACAAGAGTTAGAGCACGGACGGCGACCCTGCAGACTACCGACCAGACACACAAACCGAATTCATAAACATTGTTGAACTATGTTGGAAAGTATTAAAAAAGGAGAAGGGGATTTTCCATACTATTTTATCACCAAATTATCGCAAAAACATGTCAGATGTACCATTTGACGGGTAATTGTGTCTGCTTTTCGATACAGGATTCAATACAGGTTTTTGATAAAAGGTTCCGATACTGGTTCGATACATAGGCAAACAATTTTCTTTAACTAAAATGCCTAAAACGTGCTTTAGCTTTTATCAATGTCTTTTAGCTCTTTGTTTGGGGTGAGGAGGATTGGAGAGGCAAGTAAAGGCGGGTGGGTTATGACAATTTAACAAGTATGAGATGTAATCTTCCCAACAGGGCGAAAAAGTCCGGGCCACGATTCGAACCCGGGATGCGGGATACCTCGGCTGCAGCTGCCAATGCTCTACCAACTGAGCAATCCTGGCCCGGACTCTTTCGCCCAATTGGGAAGATTACATCCCATACGATTTCTTTACCAATTAGAATAATAGTGTCAAAATTAATCTAGTGCAATCACGTTTCGAGCGTTTACTGGAGGTCACATTACATGTGATTTATTCTGTTGTGCTGATTCAGATATCAGACCAGATGCTATGATCATTAAGTTTAACTGGATGAATTAGTTCAGCCGTATTCATCCGGGATTGCTCAGTTGTTAGAGCATTGGCAACTTCAGCCAAGGGGTGTTCGAATCTTGGTGATTGAATCCTTCCCGTATTCGAATCCTGACCCGGACTTTTTCGCCCATAGTTGGGAAGATTACATCTTATATGATTTATCTACCAGTTTGAATAATTGTGTAATAATTAATCTAATTTAACAAGTACTTTGAGAAAACGTAAATCTAAAATTACAAATTAATGTTAATTTTATTTTGACATATAAATTTTGATAGGTTATACATTTTAATATATTACAAATGTTAGAAACTAAGTGTTATTGTTGTGAAATTCTCCTAATTTAACAAGTATTTTCAAAAAACGTAAATCTAAAAATACAAATTAATGTTAATTTTATTTTGACATATAAATTTTGACAGGTTACACATTTTAATATATTACGAATGTTAGGAACTAAGTGTTATTGTTGTAAAATTCTCCTAATTTAACAAGTACTTTGAGAAAACGTAAATCTAAAATTACAAATTAATGTTAATTTTATTTTGACGCATAAATTTTGACAGTTTATACATTTTAATATATTACAAATGTTAGGAACTAAGTGTTATTGTTGTGAAATTATCCTTGCCTTTCCTGAATATCAGACGTTGATTGAACTCATTGCGTAGAGTTCCTTTTATATTTATTGTCCTTTTATATTTATTTCTTAGATTTACTGTTATTAAACGATTTAAACACTTTCCAACATAATTGAAAAGTGTTTTATGAATTTGGTTTGTCTATCCGCCGTCTGACCGTCTGGTCGTGTTTTAACTCTCGTAAATGTTATACTCAGATTAGCATGTAATTTTATTAGATTTAGATTTACTGTAAAATATATTCGGTATTGAAAATTAAGTGTGTAGCATTTATAATTTGTATACAAAGACACACAGAAGAATTCCTTTACATTATGGTCTAGGGAGAAATATCATTTGCGGTGAATTTTATTGATGTTACGATATTTCAAACATAATGAGATTTATATGCATTACTGAAGTCGATTACAACAGACTTTCTGAAGAGTATAGAATAAGTAGAATTTATTGTTTGTTTGCAGAGGCACACAAAAGAATTACATTACATTATGACTTATGGAGAATAATCGTTTTTGGTTGCATTTTAATAATGTTTTGATACTTCAAAAATGGAAATGTCATCAAAAGCACACAAACACAGTGGCAAATTTGAGACGACATATAAAACCACACATTTGATGACATTTCCATCTTGAGAAGCGGTTGCAGCCTAACCGATATATGTGAGTGAAAGATGCCAAGCTGGGTATCGTCCTCGTAGCTTAGTGATAGAACCTTGGAGCGGTATTTCAAGGGCCCAGGTTCAATTCCCGTCTTGGACATTTTTCACTCTGTCGGTTTTACGCTCAGTTTAGCAATGTAACAATTCATGCTTATTATTCATTAGTTTCGGGCGAATTTCACTCCTGAAAATTAATTGAAAAATTAATTGCAATTTACTTATGCAACTAAATGTTTGTACATATGCAGTAATTATATGTTTGGCCTTTCGATTTAATGTTATTTCTTCCTGCCTGAATGTCAGTTTTTGAAGAGTTGTGGCAAGTAACCACCCATGAGTTTTGAATGTGTATTGTAATGCCGAGTCTTATTCTATTCAGATTTTAAGTAAACCATTTTTGTGTAAGACTCCATATTTATAGAGAATGCAAAATTAATTAAGTATATTTTTATTTATTCGCAAATTCTCTATTATTTGTCCATCTATATTTTTTGTCCATCGATACCACGAAGTGTTCTTAAACCGCGGTGGAATCTGTTCTTATAATGTGGTAGTCGCTGGAAAAGAAAGTTCACATGAGAGAAAAAGAAACCGTTTCTGCGATCGCAAATAATGATTTTTGTAGTGTTTGGCAAACGAAAGGATTTTCTTCGACTCTTCCTTCTTTGCACAAAACTTCCCCCACACGCTCATCTTTTGGGGAAAAAAAACATCAAAATTTTCACGCGCTCAATAAACAAGGAGCGCGAATAAAGATTCCAAATTCTACACGATAAAAATAGAGATTTTAGTTTTCTACTGCAGAAGTTTTTCAAAGGTGCTTTTTAACGTTTTCCAACATAATTGATAAGGGTTTATGACTTCGATTCATCTGTCAGTTTTTGGCTGTCTAAGCTCTAATTTTCATATACAGGGTGGTTATAATATAAGTATCCCTATTTGGAGCTGTCTGTAGCTCGAAGTATTAACCCGAATGAAACCAAAATCTGTACACTTACTATTCGAGAAGGGGGAAGAAGAATGGAATAATAAAAAAAATAATTGCAATAATCACCGACAGATGGCGCTACTGAGTGCCAAATGTAATGTGTAATACAAGAACAAAGAATTAAGGCATCAAACCAGATGGCACACCTAATTTATTCGAAAATGTCACAGTGAATGTGGTTACGCTTTCGCAAGACGTTCCCGATCATGTTCAGGTTCCACACGACCATTGTGATGGAGGACACAATTTAGGTGGTGCACGACGTGTTGAACTGCGGAATGTAACTTTTCAGGAGTGATGTTTCGCACATGTTTTGATATGCAGTAAAGTAATTGAGGTTTGTGACACCTCCACGGTACACAATATTACACATTACATTTCGCACTCAAAAGCACCATCTGTCGGCGATTATTGCAATTGATTATTTCAATTATTCCATTCTTCTTCCCCCTTCTCGAATAATAAGTGTACCGATTTTGGTTTCATTCCAGTTATTCCTTCAAGCTACAGACAGTTCTAAATAGGGATACTTATTTTATAACCACCCGGTATATGCATTTATTACCATGATATTATTATATGTTATTGAGATTTACCGTAGCATGTTCCTTATTGAAAATTAAATGTGTAGTGTTTATAGTTCGTTCACAGGAGCATTAAAAAAATCTCGGATACTGTATGATTGGTAATTTTTCGTTATACCAACAACATTATCGCCCAGCGTAATAGATGGCGCCTAATGAAACATTTAGAAAAAAAAATTATTACACTTGGTACGCAGTACGTGAGATATATAGGGAGCCTTTTTATGCAAATATATATTGATTACAAATAGGTAAGAAAAGATTCGCTTACTGTTTCTTCGTTGGGTCCACCACGAGTATATCCAGAGTAATCGACAGAGCACCACCAAATGAAACAGATGAAAAAATATTAATTATACATATTATAATTTGTGAGTGTGTATTCTATGTAGAGAATAACTCCAGCTAATTATGCTTGGAACGGAGGTGTAATATATTTCTTGATTAAAACACTGTATGGTAACAGAGAAATAATGATAAGCGGGGAATAGAACGCCCGCATTCACATTCACAACTACATGTCAAGAGAGTAACAGATGGAATGATAAAAAAAAGCATATACGTACATTCGTAGCCGCAGACAGGCTCGGACTGGCCCGCCGGCCCATCGGCCCGAGGGCCGGTGCGCCCTCAGCCAGGTAAAATTTCGCGCCCCTAAGCCGCTCCAATATTTTTTTCATACACATATATTCTGATTAGAGTACTAAATTTCGAGAATTTGCTTAGGGTTAATCATCAAGTAATAGACAGATAGCAAGAGAGAGCTATTTTTATTATAATAAAGAAATTGAAGATACATCGAACGAATTTTCAGAAACGGAAACCAAAGCGGACATGTTTGCATACGAATAGGCTAGAAAACGGGCACCTAGGGAAAGTTTTAATAGCCTTGGCACGCCGTTGCTACTAAAGCCCACGCCCATGTGCTACTCCCGCGCCCTGAGAGAGATTTTTTTCATCTGTTCTTAAGATATTTTTTAGGTCTTAATATCAGATCAAATATATTGCGTATCCTCCATTGTAGTACCAGGGGACATTGCGCCCTTTTAAAGCCGTCCTTGAATGGACTTATAATTGAAACCACGCTTTTCGAAAAACAACTTTATAAAAGAAAGAGATAAATATTAGAAGGCAAAAACGTTTTGTGTGGATTTTGTCGTTGACTGGAAAACATAACTTTTCTTCGAGGAACAACCTCGACTCGATGACACTTCTGGATTGCAATTCTGCAAGCTGGGATCGCACAGTCAGAGTTTTTTCATTCAAAATACCTACCAAAATTTTCGGTTAGCTTTATTTAGTGACAACCTTTCCGTAATTATATAACTATTCGGAAATTCTGGTATGTATTTAAATAAAAATGTTTGTATTTAATCTTGGGAAAATCGATCATTAAATAAAGCGATGATTACTATTCAGAAACTTTTGTAGGTTTTTTTTAATTATAAAACGCTGGCAGTAAAATCCTGTCGCTTGCAGTATTACAATCCCCGGAGGATTTCTTTCAATTATGGAAACTTAATTTCCCTTGATCTCCAGCCTTGGCACGCCGTTGCTACTAAAGCCCACGCCCATGTGCTACTCCCGCGCCCTGAGAGAGATTTTTTTCATCTGTTCTTAAGATATTTTTTAGGTCTTAATATCAGATCAAATATATTGCGTATCCTCCATTGTAGTACCAGGGGACATTGCGCCCTTTTAATGCCGTCCTTGAATGGACTTATAATTGAAACCACGCTTTTCGAAAAACAACTTTATAAAAGAAAGAGATAAATATTAGAAGGCAAAAACGTTTTGTGTGGATTTTGTCGTTGACTGGAAAACATAACTTTTCTTCGAGGAACAACCTCGACTCGATGACACTTCTGGATTGCAATTCTGCAAGCTGGGATCGCACAGTCAGAGTTTTTTCATTCAAAATACCTACCAAAATTTTCGGTTAGCTTTATTTAGTGACAACCTTTCCGTAATTATATAACTATTCGGAAATTCTGGTATGTATTTAAATAAAAATGTTTGTATTTAATCTTGGGAAAATCGATCATTAAATAAAGCGATGATTACTATTCAGAAACTTTTGTAGGTTTTTTTTAATTATAAAACGCTGGCAGTAAAATCCTGTCGCTTGCAGTATTACAATCCCCGGAGGATTTCTTTCAATTATGGAAACTTAATTTCCCTTGATCTCCAACTATGATGAGAAATTTGCAAATCATGGGAAGAGTGTGCTGAGAAAAGGAAATTTACTCAATTATTTTAGCGATTTAAGGCTACTAATCGCTATTTTTTATGTCATTTTTCAGTAGAAACCTTTTTATTGTGTGATATCAATCCAGCATTTTAAGGATGTATAAAGTCATTTTTAAGCACACAAATTGGCTCTTCCTTTTCCTGCCTCAACTTATCCCAAATGTTACAAGTATAATATTTTCAGAAGCAAGTGTTATTTTCCCATTCAAATACCCCTATATTTGGACATTCCAATAACTGCTATAATATATGGTACTTTTTCAAAAGAAAAAAAAATCAAGCATGAGTTTTAGTTTCAAAATTTCTATTTCTATACTGAAAGTACATTTTTTTTTCTCGATATAAATATTTTTTGAACGAATTTTGCATGCTGAATCTTTATTTTGTATGTGTAATGAGGCAGACATCGTTAGAGACCACATTTAAAGATGCTACTTTACTACAGAAAAAAAAAGCTATAATAAATAAACAGCATTTGCTGTCAGATTATATCAGAAATTGCATCTATATCATGTTTATAACTGACTTGATAACTAATTCATATTATGTCAAATAAATATATATTTTTTAAATAGAGGTTGAAGCTCTTAGCACTGATATTCTTGCATTTTAGTAGTCATAAAAATAAAATTTATTTGCATAATAGTTTTAGAGATATTTGTTACCCTCTGACCACCGAGCAAAAGGGCAAAGTAATTTATTTTTCCTCTGTAATTTTTTTAAAATGCTAAAAAAAAACATGATATTTCAAATATGATGTAAAAAACTTAATTACGTATATGAATATAACCATTGATACTGTTAATCATTACTTAATGTTTTAAAACAAATTTGTATTTGTAGAATTATATTAATTTCAATAATGCTAATATTGCAGTGAAACCTGCAGCATAGTGAACGGATATATCAGTTCGCGGCGGTGAGAAGATTAAATACAAATGCAAAATGAGGAAACATTTCTGAAACCAAGGAAACCAAATTAGAAGCAATCTTAATAGGTAATTCTAGAAGCATAATTAATTTTTGCCTAAAAAATCAACAAATAAGTTGAAGTTTCTAATTAAAATAGGATCAATTATTTGCATATTTTAATATTACTATTAGCGCAGCAAATATGACCCAGCAAAGCAAACATAACTGCTGGTCAAATATGCACTCATATCTTTAGATCAACGATCAGCTAACCGTTGGCTCAGCTATTGAAAGCAGCCAAACTCAATCGTTGACCAACAAAGCTAGAAAACAATGGACTAATGTGTTGCTTGAGTGAAAATATAATTCTATAAAAGGGAAGAGTTAGCCAAGTCATATCTCACAGCACGATGACGGTTTTAAAAAATCATAAATATCGTCAAACTTGTAATAATGTCTAAAATTGCTAAGAAAGTAAAGCAAGATTTTTTTTTTGCATTAATGGATACAACTATAGATATATCAAGTGTGTTGCTTTACAATCCTGAAAGAAAAATAAAGCATGATCGCCCTCTACCAATTCTTCTAAAACTAATTTAAAAAATATATAGGTGGTACTAATCAATTGGAAATAATCTCTACTAATTAAAGATATGGATTAAGTATGTAACAGGAGGAGTCGTCTACACATTAAAAATTATACCACCTTTGAATTTTCAAATAATAACACCTATTTTTGAGACCCTATTTGAGTTCCTTGGATCGAGACATCCTGCAAAAAGCTTAAATACTTTGTGTTAAATTTTCAGAGAGCTAGAAGAGTTTAAAGTTTGAGGATGCTAATGTTAAATCCGTTTGACAATCTTATAAAAACCATCCGATTGAATTTTTATTATTTTTTTTTAATGAAATACACTTAACAGACCCAAACATATTCTAGGTTTTTTTTTTTTTTTTTTTTTGTATCCAAAGACATATTTTTAATTATGAAATTAATTAATAAATTCATATTAAAAAATTATGAATTATCACTTACATTAATTTTTGTATTAAACAAAGCTGTGTGTAAGTGTACAGCTCCTTTGAATAATTAGTTTTCGAGATGCAGAGAACCTTCCTACAGTCTAAGGAGATCGTCTTCTGTTTTCAAATAATCTACAGAAAATAACACGTCGATACTTACCAGAAACATTTTGTAGTATTTACTTTTTTATACAGAAAGTTTATTATAAATTTAAAGTTCCTGTTTAATTTTACTGCTGACTAAATGAATGTTCAGTACTTTTTCTTGTAAGATTTAAATTTTATTTTCCGAAATTTTTAGATAAATCCCTAACACATTTTCTTTTATAACTCTGTGAAAAATGAAGATAAGTATATTCCCAGGCTGTCTTGATCCAGGGAACTCAAACATAGGTGTTACAATTTGAAAAATCAATGATCGTGAATTTTTAATATGTAGACAGTCCACGAAACAAAATTTTCGAATAGAATTTAATGGTAGAAATTATTCCCAATAAATTGGTACCTATGTATTTTTTTATACCTTATTTGCAGGATAATTAGTAAGGAGCAGGACTTTACAAATTTGATAAAATCTGGTAGCCAGCAAAAAATTCTAGTCGCCAGGGAAAAGATATCCCCCCCCCCTCTTCCCCGCCTTTTTAGGTGCGTTCGTAATTATATAAATACGTAGAACCTATAGCGATAGCCGTCGTCTTGTCCATCCGACCGCATATAACATCGCAAAAACTACCGAAACGAATGGTTTGAAATTTAATATATATAATCGTTGCAGAATTTTGTCGAGTCATTTCAAATTTTATGAAAATTGCATCAAAACTTAAAAAGATATTTATAAAAGTTTTCTTCATTCTATTAAATCCCATCATACGTAAACTATATAGTAAAAGCGCAAATCATGTGACTGGGGAAAACAAATACGGGCTAACCACATCTTTTCCATATTCCGAGCGGCCATTTTTATTCAAAATTATTTTTTCGAACAAACTTGCATAAAAGTTACATTTTCAGAAAGATCGCTCAAAAAAAAATGGTTTGCTTGAGAGATGAGTTACATTTAAAAATGTATAGATTCTTAGATAACTTCAGTGAAAATGAGGTTAACAGCCGAATATCTCAATCCATTAAAGTAAATAAACAAAAGATTCATCCATCGTGAATCATAGTAACATTAAACCATGGAGGTCATCATTCGCAAAGCAAGATCTCCATGGTAAATTTTACAGCGCTGTACGGTGTCGAAAAAAAATTCGCATCTGGAAACATGGCATACATAATAAGAAAAAAAAGTATCCTCATTTCGCTCATAGCAGACGATATAATTTATTTCACTGAAATAATGATGATTTTTTTGCATTGTAAAACTAGTTATAACACGAAACGAACGTCACGTTTAATGTACAATTTCCAACTTATTTTTATTTTTTATTTTCATAGATTTTCAAAAAGCACGAAAGTTTTTTTTTTTTTTTTTTATGAATTAAGAAAAAATAATAACAAGCATTGTTTAGAATTAGTTACATAATTTAGAATAGTATATAATTTAGAAAGGTAATATTAAGTTTTCTAATGAAACTAAAAAGCCTGAAATTTAATTAAATTCTGTAAATTTATTTGAAATGAATTATTTATAATCACTTATGTGTTATTATTCTTTAAAGCGAATGTAATAGAATAATCAGTTTTAATTCCGAACACTAAAATCTGATTTAAAATTTATAGAAAAACTTGTAGCATCTTTTAGATGACACGGAGGCTGGATTCACACTATTTTTTTCGGCTTTATTGAAACTTCCTTCCCCCTTTCACCACACTCTAATTACGTGACATGCTAGCTGGCTAGAGTGAAGAAGAATGGCGTTTTCTGTGCATGCGATGGAAAATGCCTTTTGGTTCTTCTATTAAAAGCACGAGAGAAGAAAAATATCACTGATTGATGCGCACAAACAGGGTTGGGGGAGGGGAAAAAATGCCGTTTCTGCTCATTTCTTAGGTCAAATTTTGTACAAAGGAAAAAAAATGCCAGATTAAATAACCTGGTCGTGCATTTGTTAAGCCCTGGTAAGGAGTGATCACTTTTATCACTTTTTATTCTAAGATATCTATATTGACAAAAGAATGAAGTAGGATACATTTAATCTATATTCAACATTCTAATGTTTTTGAATATTACATGACATAGTTTGAAAAACTATGTAGCATTGTGTAGATTTAATGGAACTTCAAATATGCACAGGGAATATAGCAAAGTCGTCTATCTAAACTCAGGAATATAATCTTAAGCCATTTTCTTACTTGGTGCTATGTTAAACTTTATCAAGTCAGACACAACACAAGTAAGTAAAATTGATTTAAGTTCATTAAAATATTTTTGCGCCCTCTGAAAATCCAAGGTCTGCGCTCTTTCCCTTGGCCCAGTCCGACCCTGGCCGCAGACAGAGGAGAGAATCTCTGATACATCGAAATTGTCTGCGAAAGTAAGAAAGAATAGTCTAAAGTTTCATTTAATAAAAGTAGGAACTTCGTTCGTAACAGGGTTTATACTGCACAACACCCCTGCGGAAACCCTGAAACGATAGATCAAAAGTTTAACAGAGTTCTCCTGTGTATTTCGAAAGTTCGTTTTGGAAGTGGCTACGTGAAAATGTCAACGATCATGGTATTAGTGCTGATGTATTGGAGCGTAATCACTTATTCTTCCACTAAATGTCTTAATATATAGTAACGAAGATCAATGTGCTTAGTTTTTTGGTGATACTTTGTCTGATTCTGAGAGTTTAATGCAGGACTGATTGTCCTCCAGCAAGGTTGTCAGTTGTTGCTGGGGTAGATCCAGTTCATTCAATAAACTTAGCAGCCAAGTTATTTCTTGTCCTGCATTTGCGGCGCGGCAGAGACATATTCTGATTCGGCTGAAGACATTTTGCGATGCACTTTTGTCTCTTTGATTGCCAAAGGAGCGGATTGTTTCCCAGTACGAACAAATTCCGGAGGTTGATCTTCTGTCACTTGGATCCAGGGCTTAAATTGCGCCGGAGCCCACCGGAGCCCGTCTCCGGTACTTCTCTGCTTTTAGTAAATATTTAAATATTGGTCGGAATTCACCGGAGCCCATAAATAGTGGGCTTCGGAGCCCAGTGCAAGCGCTTCCGAAAAACTGAAGCATAAATTACCCTTTTCTTTTCCTCCCATATTTTCTTTTGCATTCTTTTCTATCGAAACACTATATATCTGACATAATGTATCTTTCCGATCACGTTGTCAAATGTTTAATTTTATATGATTTTCAAAGACTTATCACGAAAGACTGTTATACGGAAGGAATCGATTATAGTTTAAGACATGCACGTTTTATAGGAAATTGAAAAACTTTGTTCGATTCTTTAGCATATAAGTGTTAATTTCTGCTAAATTTCATTTCTTTTTTTCAGAAAAATGCATAGCTGCGAACTATTCTTTTTAGGTAGATTTCGTAAGAAATACTACCTATTACATTCTCACCTAAATTGGAAATTTTGAAAAATTTTTGCAGATCTACGCCGATCATGACTCCCAGAACCCAAAACCACCCCCAGTTCAAAAGTTTATATCTATCTATCTATCTATCTATCTATCTATCTATGTCACTTTTTTCTGACCACGATAACTGGAAAAATTCTGCATAAATCTCTTCCAAACTGATACATAAAATCAAGGGTCATAAAATCTCGGTCAAGTTCGTTAATGGGCAAAATCAAACCAAGGGGGGTTGGGCTTTTTGTGAAAACAGAAAAAAAACCCATAATTTCTTAATTATGATACGTATCGAATCCGTATGAAGTTATTATTACTTCTAGGAACAGGGCCAAAAACTTATGTATGACAGATTTTTGATATAATTAAAAATTGCCTTAAGGGGGGGAGGGAAGGGGGTTTTAGAAGAAAAAAATTCATAACTTCGTCAATTCCCAATATTTCAAATCCGCTTAAATATATTATAAATCCTCTTAATATTATCTAAAACTTTTATATTGACATGTTTTTTATAGGACCAACTCTTATGGCAAAAAAAAAAAAAAAAAAAAAAAAAAAAAAAAATTCTTGCTGGCTCCGCCTGCAAACAAGTTTCGTTTCGAAGTAGGCGGTTCCAACTGCCGCATCATCGTAAAAAGGTCATTTCTTCCGCAATTCCCGACAAACAGGCGCCCCACGGTCTGCGTCTTCGAAATCTACCTGTGCCTGTAGGCCGAGCCGTCAGGGATTTTTTTTGTGTTAACACTATTTCCGAATCACAACCTTTACTTTATTGAATCGCAGAATTCTGCGATTCATTAACATTAAAATTAGGCAAAGATTTCTATTCGGCCGGAGTGATAACTAAAAAGTGCAATAATTGACAGCTAAGTAATGCAGAGAGATATGTTTAAAATTTTTATCTTGCTAAAGAAAAAAATTGCTTTAAATTTTGCAAATACATATAATGTATGAAATATAAATATGCAGATTGGAGTGACGGTGGAGGGGGGGGGGGTACGCTACGGTTATTAGTACTGCAGAATATTAGGGCTCCGGTACTTTTTTTGTTAGAAATTAAGCCCTGCTTGTATCATTTGTCCAGTCTGAATCAGCATATGCCCTCAAGACAAGTTATTCAAAATTTGTATAAGTTAATTTAAAGTTAATTGTGGTTTTGATATACCTAACAGTTCTCTTAACTGCCTCCCACACTGTTAAAAATCTGCAGCAAACTGTCCAGTCATTGGACCGTTTTTGTAGAAAACGGTTACATAACCGTAATTTAACTCTATTCTGACGATAATATGGGGAATAATATGTTCAGAAAAAAGCTAAATTACGGCTATGTAACCGTTTTGTACAAAAACGGTCAAATGACTGGACAATTTGCTGCAAATTTTAACAGTGCAGTCCTTTTCTCTGGGACGCTCATTTCTACGGCTTAAAATATTTACCGCAGCACAAATATCTGGTCTGGATACAGTAGAGATATAAAGTAACGCACCCACGGCCTGTCTGTATTTGGTGTTCTTCGGTAAGAGATTTTTGTCATCTGCTATTTTAACATAACCTGGTTCCATTGGTATGTTGGTCGGTTTTGAATTTTCTAGTCCAGATTTAGCTATTAATTCCTGAATTTTGTTGATTTGGTCGAGCGTCATAGTGACCTTGTTGGGTCGGTTTATATTTATACCTAGATAATATTTTGCTTCGCCTACATCGGTAACAGGGTACTCTTCCTTTAATTGATTTATTAGTTTATTAATGTTTTGATCTTCCCCTGCTATAAGGAGATCGTCAACATAAACAAATACGTAGGTTGTTTTGTTGTTTGTGGTTTGTTTGTACAGGCATTTGTCAATTGAGCTTTGGTGAAAACAGAATTTGGATAGTGACTCATGTATTTTTAAATTCCAAGCTCTAGCAGCCTGCTTAAGCCCATATATCGCTTTCCTAAGTTGACAAACTTTATGTTCTTTTCCTGGTACAGCATACCTTCCAGGCTGATGCATGTACACTTCTTCCTGTAATTCCCCGTGTAAAAAGGCGGTTTTAATGTCTATATGTCTAAGACTTACAAGGAGAGGGCCAAGCTTGGTAATCACAGATTTTGATTATTTTTATATATGTTGTAGGGCAGAAGTACCTTAGTCTGAAGTTCAATGGATTTTGTACAACGGTTCTTAGTTCTCGAGAAATGGGGGGGGGGGGGGGTTCTAATATTATAACACAACTTAAATACTTACTTTGTAACGAAATAACTGCGTTGGTCGTAGCTCAGTTGATATGGCGTCTGTTCGTTGATCCGAAATTAAAAGTGTTGGAAAGTGTTACATAATCTATGCTTCACACATGAATTTTCGTTCTAGTTTAGTTGTGTTATTTGTTTCAAGCTTAACTAAATTTTATTATAAGTAGAGAGAAAATGGGGCTCCGGCCCCAGGAGGTGGTGTGTGGTGCGAGGAGGGAGGAGGGCTCCTCCTCCCGAAGTGTCCTCCTCCACCACCTAAGATAAGGGGATTAGTGTTAATTAATTTTAATTGCGGGACTTAAAAATTTTTCGAAGACATTTTTTTTTTTTCGCGGAGAATTTTCTACTAGAATACGAGGTGTGTTTCAAGGGATTTATTTTAGCGAATTAGAAATTTAATTAATTTTAATTGGGAAACTTAGAAATTTTTCAAAGCAAATTTTTTTTTTTTTTTTTTTTCAACGAGAGTATGCAGTTTGATTATGAGTGTATGCAGTAGAAGTGAATGATTAATTAATTAAAAATATTAATTAAAAATAGTAATTAATTAATTTTAATTGCAGAACTTAAGAATTTTCGCGAGATTTTTTTTTTCAACGAGAGTAGGGTATTCGATATACATGTTAGAGGAGTAATTTAAAAGTCAATAATGGTTTAATTAAAAATGGTGATTAATTTTAATTGGGGAACTTAGACATTTTTCGAAGCAAATATTTTTTTCAACGAGAGTAGGCTATTTGTTATACATGGTAGAGTATATTACAGGTGAATTTTAAAAGTCAATAATGATTTAATTAAAAAGGGTCATTAATTAATTTTAATTGGAGAACTTAAGAAATTTTGGCGAGATTTTTTTTCCCTCAACGAGAGTACGCAGTTTGTATGTGCAGTAGAATGGTAGATGCTAGTAATTAAAAAGGGTCATTAATTAATTTTAATTGGCGGACTTCAACATTTTTGGGGCAAACAGGCGCGTTTTAATGAATTCGATATAGGTTGTGGTAAAAAATATAGGGTCCCGCATGAATTATACTGTACTCAATTGAATAGCTACCCCCTCCCCCTCCCCCTCCCTTTTTTACCCAGAGGGGGCCCTTCGATAGACTAACAATACACACTTCCAAAAGTATAGAGTACTATAAAAAGAATTTTAGCGTATATGTAAATAAACAAATATGTAAAATCAGGCATAGCGGCATAATTCATGAATCACTTTCCAACATTATCGAAATGTTATGTGAACAAAATATAATTTTACCATCTAGTGCATTAGTTAATTAAAATAGTGAACAGTTACAGATCCCCTTTTTAATGAAAAGGCCTAAGGCCCTTTACAAAAAATCCAAAGGATTCAAGAAAAAGCTTTACACTACTGATAGCCAAAACATATAGGATTCTTAAATGGATTGAAGTATACAAATAGTTTATACAGGAATACATTTATTTAGGTTAGCATGCAAAAATAGTTAAAAGTTATAGGGAAGCCTTCGAATGGAGTGATTATACGTTTTGGGGACCCTTCAAAAGAAACTGGAAACAGTTATAGATATTGGACACTTCACAAAAAATTGGACAAATCCCCTTTTTAATAAAAAGGGCCCCTTCACAAAAATTCCAAAGAATTCAAATTATGCATAAATACTAGAACCCTTCATACATTCAGTTCATCGATCCCCCTTTTTTTTACCCTTCGAAGTGTGAACTCGCATTAGACTAAAGGGTCCCTTCATAGAATAAATGAGATACGTGCCCTATTCAAATAAAAACTGGCCTTCACAAAAAAAATTGTAGGAGTCCCCTGTTTGAATATAAAGTCTACTTCTCAAAAATTGAAATGTGTGTTAGAGGAATCTTATGATATAAGAAAATAATTAATATATTTTTTTTTTAACTGGGCCCTCCTCCGCCCGCTATATATATTTTTATATACCGCCCCAATATTTTTGCAGCAAGCTCTTTTTTTTTTCAAGAGTATATGAAAACTATTATTCTTATACGAAAAATTCGCACTTAGGCGAAAAAAATGCAACTTATGAAGAAAAAAAAATATTTTTTTAACTGGGTCCTTCACCGCCTGCTATATTTCTTATAGCGCCCCAGTATTTTTGCAGCAAGATCTTTTTTAATTCAATGTTTCATATATGAAAACTGTTATTCTCATATGAAAAATTCGCACGTAGGCAAAATAAATGCAACTTATAAAGTAAATAATAGTTATTATTTTTTACTAAAATCATTCAGAATTAATATCTAATTTTTAATTATTAATTATCTAATTTTTTATATGTGAAAATTAAATTATCTAACCTTTCCATGCTACACAAGTCTAGGCAGGCTTTCTTATCGCTATTGTCATCAGAGGTAATCCCCAATACTGAGTCACTGATAACAGGTTGTATGAAGCCCGGCTTAAGGGCTTTTCTCAAATCCAAAACAGGCTACTTTTTGACACATTTTTAAATTTCATTTATGATCGCAAATGCATGATATTGGCAGATTTCCTTTTTCAGAAACTATATGTAATCGAAACATTTTTTCATTTTTTTTTTATAATTCTTCAAAAGATATGAATAAAGCACATATGTTTTACACTGAATACATTATTTAGCATAGCATTCAAATAAAATCTAGGAACTTTTCGAATAAACGTTACTAACATATTCTAACATATAAGAAATAATCGCATGCCTCAGATTTTTTTTTTTTTTTTACTAGTGAATCAATAACACTTTTTTTACTTAGAATTCAAAATAATATGATAGGAATGAAATATTTGTTTAAAATTTTGTGAGAAATCTATACGGTTTAGTTTTAGATCGACACTACCTTACATATTAATTAGTAAAACAAAATTAAATTTTATGCTTACGAATACAGAAATTTTAATAATACTGCTTGAAAAAGATTTTTAAGTAAACTATATTTCTGTTTATTGAAACTTTACACTGATATTTTCTCAAGAATTTATACTAGCTGAAACAGTGACAATTAAAAAATATTAATTACTTATGCAAGAAATTATGTATTTGGAGGTTTGCGTTTTCATTCAATATGTAAACTTATAGCATTGATTGCGTATGTTATGAAAAGAAAACATATGCAAATAATTTTACTTAAAATAAATACTTTAAGATTAGAATTTGCATTTAACTTACCCTATAATACATATGCAAAAATTTTAATTAACATAAATAGTTTACACCAATGTGATTATAACAGCACGAAAATAAATTCATGAATAATAATAAGTACAAACTATGTCACTATAATGTAGGCATATTTTAAACTGTAATAGGTTAACAGTTATATTATAAGGCATAAAGATTTACATATGAATATATCATTTTACTCCGATATAAAATAAGCAATTTTAAAATAAAACATACATTATTAAAAACACAATTTAAAATAAAACATAATTATTAATAAAACATATATTATTAGGCTACAGCGTGACCATAAATTAAAAGAGGTCCCATTTTTTTTCCTAAAGGGCTCATTTTTCTAAAGGCCCCTTTGAGCGTAGTGAGACTAGTTCTATACGAATATATTTTAATATATATATATATATATATACATACTATAAAAAAATTAATTAAGATACATACATATTTGCAGAATTATAAAAAAAAATCACATTACCTCTTATTTTATATTCAGAAAACGGTAGAGCAGGGGTTCTCAAACTTTTAGACCGACGTACCACTAAATCGAAGTTCCTACTTCCGTGTACCACCAGGTATCAAACGTAAAGTTAATATAGAAAAATCTGTCTAAAATGAAATAGCTCTCCGGTCTTTTGTATTTCCTTCATAGCAGATATTATTGCATTTAAAAATAAATTATTACATTACTAAATTGACTGCTTTATAATAGCATTCAAGTAAAAAGTAATATCATCATTAAATTTTAATACTGCATATAAAATCAAAATACAGTATTTTGGTATAGTAAAAAAGCCACAATATTTAATGGCATATTGGCGCAAACTGATTAATATACTGTTGTAGTAGGCTATTGAAAAGGGTGGGCTTGTTTCATCAAGCACAACTTCCTCATGCCTGGCTCAATAT
Organism: Maratus michaelseni; assembly: GCA_963931845.1. NCBI lineage: Eukaryota > Metazoa > Arthropoda > Arachnida > Araneae > Salticidae > Maratus > Maratus michaelseni. The sequence continues at coordinate 58,365,548 of OZ007596.1, forward strand.
TAAGAAGTTTCAGTCATCAGTCAGATTTGATGTTTAGTTTATATCTGAATTTGTTTTTCATATAACAAAGGGCAGTAAAGAACATTCACAGAGATATTTTGTGCTAAACACAAACAGACTTTGACGATATTAGACGAATAAAATAAGATTATGAGTAAGATTATGAATTGTTTTGTTTTTACTCTTCTGTGATTGGCTGTTGTCTTCTGTTTTCCTATTGCCTGTTGTTTTCTACTTTCCTATTGGCTGTTGCATCAGCTTGTTTCCTCTCCCTTACCTCTCATTTCAGTCTTGCTGCTGCTTTCATAGTAGATGCTTTTTTTTTTTTTTTTTTTTTTTTTTTTTGCGCCTGACGAAGAAAGACTCAGATCTTTCGAAAGGCCTAGCGCATTTTAAAGTTTTGATGGTGTTTTAAGAAGTTATTTTAGTTCTTAGTTCTTTGATATTAGACGGTACTCTGATATTCTCGTCAGCAAAAATTCTGTTACATTAATCCTTTTAAAGGTGGACTCCTGTAATCTATCACAGGAGATGAGAGCTGAATAAGTTTACTTAATTCCTCTATCGTGAAATACAGTGGCAGGGTGTCCCAAATGAGAAAAGAATTTCCAGAGACCGAATAAGGTCAAGTGGAGCTCAAGGCCCAATACCTTTTCGGAGTCAGTCTCAAACCAAGATTTAGCTATAAATATTTTGGGGGAGTATTTGGTGGTTATCCTTAGACATATGATATGGTTACCAAGTTAATCAAATTAATAAGGGGGGGGGGAATAATTGCAGAAAACTGCAAAAAAATTTATTTATTTTGGGGGCCCTCCATCAGTGGTGGGCCCTTTGCCACGGCTTAGTCGGCCTCTGCATTAATCCAGCTCTGTGAATTTCTTATCCAAAGCTTAGTTAGCGCATTTAACATGGGCTCAATACAACCATATTAATAATCTGCATACCTTTAAATGCGACAAAAATGTCGCTCAGTAGGCAAACACTTGCAAATTTCTTCATACATTTATGTATACACCACTTTAATACATATGTATAATGCTTTACCTCAAGTCCGCACTGTATATGACCACAGTTTTTGTTTTATTTAAATAATCTTACTCTCTTGACCATTTTAAGTAACTTTACTCTCTTAAAAACTGATTTTCGTGAAATAGGATGGAACTAACACTTTTTGTACAACAGAAGAAAAATATTTCAATCAACACAATAAATCAATTTATGAAATGTTTGAAATAAGACTTTTATTTCAACACGTCCTAGAAGCTCTTCTAGTGCAAAGAGAACAATGGGTTATAAATTAGACTTGGAATGTTATTTTGTTTTAATTCCTCCTACTCACACAAGCTCCTCCTACTTGCAAACATTCAGACTTTACCTTCAGATAATTCAATTTATAAAGCATGTTTAAAAACAGTTCTTCCGCTAATTAAAAAATATTTCATTCATTCATTAATTTGAAAATTAGGTCTTTATTACAAAATTCAACTTTGATCTGTATAAATCTAATAATTGTATTTTTAATTCTGCGAAACTGATTGTATCATAAGCTTTGTGTGCGAATTTCAGTAAGTCTACTATAAAATAAGATTTCTGGTAACAAAAAAAGTAGAAAAAGCGGTTACAGATACTAAATCGCGTTCGAAATTTTTTTGCAGATTTTCAAGTTAATAAAGACCGATTCCAAGTTAATAAAGTTTTCGATTTCATAATAATATGCTGCATTTTGTATTTTATTTCACGTATAAGTAACGGGCTTCTGCGTACCAATAACCAGAGCTTCACGTACCAGTACTGGTACGCGTACCATAGTTTGAGAACCCCTGCGGTAGAGGATTCATTCCCCACCGAACTAACTTGATATATGCCTTAGAGAGATAACACATACTTATGCTTATCGCAAGACTAATAAGTGTATCACCCCCTATTCACAAGTAGAATTTCGTGTAAAGTTCTTCTCAAATACATACAGACCCCTTTCTGACACATTTTTAAATTTATTTTTGTTCGCAAATGCATGAAATTGACAGATTTTCTTACTGAGTCACTATGTATTCGATACAAGTTTTTCATTTTTTGGTAAAGACAAAATATTATCAAAGTCAGCGTTTTGTTATCGCATAAAATATATTAACAAGTCCTGTAAAAATATATTGACAAGACATGAACTATTAATAGATGATTTAAAACATATTGGTTATAAAAAACATATATATAGAAATATATATATAAATTTATCATTACCTACAAATGTCAAGCACGATTTACTGGACTTCACCTAAATTCAACTAGATTCTTCACCACGTGGTTTGATTACGTCACTGATCGCGATAACATTCTAGATAAGATTCACTGATAAGAACACATTTCAATTCATTTCTTCTAAAGAAAGTATACGAGTTGGTTGTAAGGTCTAGGTATGTAGATATATATATATAGTAGGTAAGTAGTAATATATTTTTAAAGTACTTTTTATTTTGTTTTAAAAGAAATGGTTATTTTTCTCTTTCCGTAGGGTAGTCACAATTAAAACATAAACTATTAAATTTAATCTTTAGTAATACAAAGACTTACACCTACAGAAACGCAGACATCCTTTTCGTTATATTCATGCAGACTTTAAGATATATCACATATGTTCTTTCTTTTACCATGATACATATGGATTTTTTAAATGTACGTCACGTGACTATCTAAAGCGAGATTGATACTTAAAACCATTAATATATGTGAATTCTTTCGTATAGCTCTGTATAGACAGAAACTTTAGTATATATAAATATTATAATATAAATTTTAATAAAACCAATAATAAAACCAATAATATAAACTTTAGTACTCTGTATAGATAAAACTTTACAGATTTTAGTATATATAAATATATATTTGGTTAGTAGCCTAACCAAATATATATTTATATATACTAAAATCTGTAAAGTTTTAAAATGCTTCAATGATTATTCAATGAAAAATACTAACTATGAAATATTAATTAAGATATATGCTAATGTTTAAACTTAAAAAATTTTTGGGATAAGAGATAGATTCATTAACCTATTTAAGAGCGAGATTCTGAGAGATTGAGCCACCCGTGATTCACACCGTCACCAATCTGGCCCAAAAAAATTATCACTTGTTACTACTCTTATAAGATGATAAAATTTAAAATTTTTTGTTTCTAGGTTCCATAGTTTTCATTTTATCGCTTGTCAAAGGTCACCTTCAAAAATATAAAAAACGCTGTTTTTGTAATACATGGGAAACATTTTTGCCCATATTAGGCAGCGCAATGAACTTGCCTCTGATGTTTTTTCTATTATGAAATTAATAAATATGGATGTTTATAAAACATGCAAAAAGTTCATGGCAAGTTGCTTGCGCCAGGTCCTTCAAGGTCACGCAAAGTCACATTTTTTGGTGTTTTTCGCCATTTTCAAGCCAGAATTGCTCTTAGCGCATTTCATTTGCCACTACAAATGAGGCATCATTGGATAGAGTTACATCAGTACTATTTAAAAAAATGTAAAACATTGAGGCAAGTTGAATGCGTTGCCAGATTTTTTATATTAAAACCTCAACATTTTTTTAAATGGGACATATTTAAACTCTTGTATCTCGTTGCGCGAACAACATATGCAAACAACACTATAATTATTTTAAAGCTCTATTATTGTACTTAACATAAAAATAAACTTTAGCTAGGCAAAATACCTAGAAAAAAATAAATGATTTTTTTTCTCCAATGAAATTTACCAATTTGGATAATATGGATTCTCACTGGAAACAGCATTTGAAATATGCTTTTGCATCTGGAAACAACATTCTAATATAGTGTAAGTGCTTTACCTTTCCCTGTTAATATATTTAACACCTTTTTATTATATTTTAATTTTTTTTGTGTGTGTAAGGTTAGATAAGCATTAAAAAAATGTAATTTTCGCAGAATTTTTTTTTGTTTTTGTTTTTGGTATATTTTTTCAATGGCCAGATACATTACTTTTTAAAATATTGTTACAGCTGGTAAATAATATTAAGATACTATTATTAACAAATTATTATTTTACGTAACAAGCCATATTGTGAAAATTTATCAGAAAATGAAAATAGAATTAGAACATGTGTTTTAAAGTATAAAATATCGCTACTTGAAATTAGTGCATTTCCATATATTTTTTTTTATTATGCATATTTACAGCCACTTCTTGTATGTCTCTTAGACAAGGAATTCTAAATGGTTCTGCACCAGATAATGTTATTGGACCAAAGAAGATGGTGCTTCGATGCACTATATCCACATCATCATGCAGTGGTCATTTGAATTCTTTAGCACCTCTCTGGTGGAGAAATTTCATTTTAAAAATTTCATCATCTTAATCTTCTAAAACTTTGTCGATGTAAAAACGTTTTATCATACAACACAGCATAAAAAGAATGGGGGCGAAGTTAATTTTCACAGTCCTGATCGAAATCTCTTTTCGTATATTTTCTCTTTCAATTTTCAGATAATTCTTTTCCACTTCTACAAGCTATAAGTTTTTTCTCTGTTAAATTAGCTGTTTCTGGCAATTTCTCACTTATTTTTGTCAGGTAGTTGTTCATGTCATTATCTAAGTCAGAATCAGTAAAAATACCAATATTTTTAGATTTAGAATGAGCACCACAATTTAATAGTTCTCCATAGAAAAAGCAGTCTTCATAAAAAAGTTTTCAGCCCTATTTATTTTTTTTTTATTCTCAACAGATGTAGTTTGAAAATAACTGAATAAATTTGCCTCTTACTAACATGTGAGAAAATTTGCTCCAATCTGTTTTATAAAGGTGTTGCTGGATAAAAACATTATACACCATTCAGATTGAATATTTAGGATATCTCAGAACTCCGAACTCACTGAGGGAATTCTACAAACTCCCTCAGTGAGTTCGAACTTTCTATGGCTAGATACAGGTACTACCACTCACTCTAATTGGCTGTGGAGGCTTGCTTTAACCGATTGGCTGTTGAGACTGGATTTAACTTATTCACATGCGCACACTTTACATTAAGCTTGTTCAGCTCTCAGACACAGGGACGTTCAATAAGTTATCTTAGATGAGTTTTGCGGTGCGAACAGCTTTTATAATTTGTACCGCCTCTAAAATGACAGTCTAAGATATCCTTAATATCCAATCTTAATCTGAACAAGGTATTAAATTAAGCTTGCCGGATGCAAAGACATAATTTATCTGATTATTGCAAAATATACCAAAGAAACACATTGTGATGTTCTGAATTCCATTGTTATCTTTGGAGGCAATAGATAATCTCATAATAGAAAAGGGATCCTCTTTTGTCCAGGGATTAGACAGCCTGGTGTGAAATCCATGTAATCTTATTTAAGTTATACTTCTTTCACCTTGAAAGTACTTAATCTCCTACAAGTGAAATAGGGATTGCTATGGCTAGTGGCAAAATTTTTTTGCAAACTTTACAAAAGCTAATTTACAGAATTCATGATGTCAGAAAGAACCAATCAAGATCGAGAAAAGTCTTGAAGCAGTGTGGACATGAGAAAGAGACTGTCTTATTTGAACTCTGAGTAAAATCTGATAAGATCTGTGTAATATGAACACGAAGAGTATTTTGAACGCATAAGATGACTAGTGTTGTTTTTGTTATATATTGATTAAAATTTAATATTATTGTTCTAATAAAGAACTTTCAGTTACAAAATATGTTAGATCTTAGAATTATTATATATATAAATATATACATATATATATGATCATTTTCAGAACTGTGGGCAACGTCATTATAACATATTCTGTGAAAATTATTTTTTATGCTCATCTGGCCTTTAAAATATAAAAAAGTGTTAAATGTATTAACGGGGAAAGGTAAAGCACTTACGCCATATTAGAATGTTGTTTCCAGATGCAAAAGCATATTTCAAATGCTGTTTCCAGTGAGAATCCTTATTATCCAAATTGGTAAATTTCATTGGAGAAAAAAAATCATTTATTTTTTTCTAGGCATTTTGCCTCGCTAAAGTTTATTTTTATGTTAAGTACAATAATAGAGCTTTAAAATAATTATAGTGTTGTCTGCATATGTTGTTCGCGCAACGAGATACAAGAGTTTAAATATGTCTCATTTTTAAAAAAGTTGAGGTTTTAATATAAAAAATCTGGCAACGCATTCAACTTGCCTCAATGTTTTACATTTTTTTAAATAGTACTGATGTAACTCTATCCAATGATACCTCATTTGTGGTGGCAAATGAAATGCGCTAAGAGCAATTCTGGCTTGAAAATGGCGAAAAACACCAAACATGTGACTTTGCGTGACCTTGAATGACCTTGCGCAAGCAACTTGCCATGAACTTTTTGCATGTTTTATAAACATCCATATTTATTAATTTCATAATAGAAAAAACATCAGAGGCAAGTTCATTGCGCTGCCTAATATGGGCAAAAACGTTTCCCATGTATTACAAAAACAGCGTTTTTTATATTTTTGAAGGTGACCTTTGACAAGCGATAAAATGAAAACTATGGAATCTAGAAACAGAAAATTTTAGATTTTATCATCTTATAAGAGTAGTAACAAGTGATAATTTTTTGGGCCAGATTGGTGATGGTGTGAATCACCCCCTAATACAAAGTGGCTCAATCTCTCAGAATCTTGCTCTTAATTAAAACCTAATTCGATACAAGTCTTGTTAAAACAGAGATTATAGTTAAAATACACATTAATTATACTGCATTAATGCGCTACCTCACCTATATTATCACAGAAATACCTTCGATAAAATTTAGACTAACAATACGCACCTAAAAAATATATACAGAGTACCCAGAAAATGATAGGAATGAATGAAAAATTTTAACGTAAATTATAAAATAGGATCTACAATAAGTGACAATAAATAAATATGAAGGAAAAATCATGAGTCATGGTATACTTTATGAAACACTTTCCAATGCTATGGGACTATCGTTAAGAATTTGAAATAAGTGAATTAGATTTAATAATTCATACTGGAAATGTATTTTTAAAAAAATTAGTAGCTTTGCCTACTTTTAAACCAATCAAGACATATGATGAAGATTTAACCGCTGTAGAACGACTAAAAACTAGCATTTTAATGAACCGACCATCTATGTTGGATTTTCTATTTTAGTATTATCTAAATTAGTTATGTATGATTTTCATTACAATTTTATAAAGAAAACATACAAAGATCGTGCAGTTTTACTCTTTACGGATATAGATTCCTTAACTTATCATATTAAAACCAATAATATTTATAAGGATATGGAGCACCATCATGATTTTTTCGACTTTTCTGAATACTTGAAATCCCATCGTCTAAACCGCACAAGTTTCGAACCCACAAACATATAATCAGACTTGTCATTTTATAACCACGACGCTAATCACAGGGCTAAGTGAGCCCCCGTTTATTTTATAGTCACCATGCTAAGTATTAGGCTGAGTGAGCCCCAGGCTATTTTATACCCACTATGCTAACTAATGGGCTGAGTGAGCCCCAGGCTATTTTCTACCCACCACGTTTACTGGGCTTAGTGTGCCCCCGCTTATTTTATAGCTACCACGATAACCACAGGGCTAAGTGAGCCCCCACTTATTATATAGTCAACACGCTAACTACTGGGCTGATTAAGCCCCAAGTATTTTATAACCATCACGCTAACTACTGGGCTGAGTGAGCCCCAGGTTATTTAGTCGCATGAATATGATTTCCAAGGTATATGTCCTAACTTGATTTAGACCATTGCCTATGGTAAGATAAAGCAAGGAAGTAAATTGGTAAACTATGTACCTCGAAAACTCACTTGTATTTTATTAAATATCTGCAGAAATTAGCATAGTTTATTAAAATTATATACATTCTTATTAGTTTATGAATCTTAACTTATAATATCTATATGGTAACTTGGATTATTAGTATTCCCACTTAAAAATTTCTTTTGTAGATTTAATATGATAAACACTAACATGAGACTGACTAAACTTTTACCATTTTCATTTCAACTTAGTTTTAGGAAATTTATCTACATAGCTTTAAATTTTACTGTTTAGTAAGTCTATTATTTCAAAGTATTATTTTTTAGTTCTAATATTCAAAACATATTCATATCGTTTTACATAGTAGGTATCAAATTAATTTAAAGTCATATTAAAAATATATATATACAAATACTATTCTTACCTAACACGCCAGCTAGCTAAGCACCCAACCGTCTCACACCAAGGCTCTGAGAAAAGTGAATGCTTGTTCAGGGCCTTATCAGCTAATATAATCACTGATAAGACTTGATCACGTGATCTCTGACGTCATTGGTGACGTATTGAATGATACCACATGGTCACGTGATCAAGTCTTATCAGTGATTATATTAGCTGATAAGGCCCTGAACAAGCATTCACTTTTCTCAGAGCCTTGGTGTGAGACGGTTGGGTGCTTAGCTAGCTGGCGTGTTAGGTAAGAATAGTATCTGTATATACAGTATAACCGCGATATCTCGAATCTCTAGGGAAGAGAAAAAAATTCGAGATATAGAGGTTTCGAGTTATCAAGGTTTTGACAAAATTAAAAAATCTAAACCTTAGAAATTGTGTTTTGCTGTAAAAAATAAGATTCATTAAAAACTATATGTACAATCTACTAATAATTAAAAAAATACTATTTTCAACGTTTTAATATAATTTCAAAATTGTGTTATACACATACCTGTTTTGATTAAATACAATATCCAATTCTTCATCAAGAAATACATTTAGTTTTTTCTGAGGAAAAAATGTTTAATTGAAATCTGTCGTCCCACAAAATCTTTTTGCAATTGCACAGTTTTCTGTAATGTAGCAATGGCACCAAACGCTTCTGTTTGAATATTATCGTTTGTTTCGAGAAATCTCTGCAGCAGGTCAACTGTCTTTTCGGCTTCCTGCACGGTAATTTTTTCGTGCTCTTGTTGATCGAGTCGATTCGATTTCTTCATCAGAAACTTCTGCATTAATGCTTGAAACAATCTCTTCATCTGTCATCGTGCCGCACACTTCAAGCTCATTGTCTACATTCAAAAATTCTTCGAATGAAATTTCAGTATGATATGCCTTTTTTTTTTATTCCCAGTGTTCATAATTATGTTTTATTTTAAATTGTGTTTTTAATAATGTATGTTTTATTTTAAAATTGCTTATTTTATATCGGAGTAAAATGATATATTCATATGTAAATCTTTATGCCTTATAATATAACTGTTAACATATTACAGTTTAAAATATGCCTACATTATAGTGACATAGTTTATACTTATTATTATTCATGAATTTATTTTCGTGCTGTTATAATCACATTGGTGTAAACTATTTATGTTAATTAAAATTTTTGCATATGTATTATAGGGTAAGTTAAATGCAAATTCTAATCTTAAAGTATTTATTTTAAGTAAAATTATTTGCATATGTTTTCTTTTCATAACATACGCAATCAATGCTATAAGTTTACATATTGAATGAAAAAGGCAAACCTCCAAATATATAATTTCTTGCATAAGTAATTAATATTTTTTAATTGTCACTGTTTCAGCTAGTATAAATTCTTGAGAAAATATTAGTGTAAAGTTTCAATAAACAGAAATATAGTTTACTTAAAAATCTTTTTCAAGCAGTATTATTAAAATTTCTGTATTCGTAAGCATAAAATTTAATTTTGTTTTACTAATTAATATGTAAGGTAGTGTCGATCTAAAACTAAACCGTATAGATTTCTCACAAAATTTTAAACAAATATTTCATTCCTATCATATTATTTTGAATTCTAATTAAAAAAAGTGTTATTGATTCACTAGTAAAAAAAAAAAAAAAATCTGAGGCATGCGATTATTTCTTATATGTTAGAATATGTTAGTAACGTTTATTCGAAAAGTTCCTAGATTTTATTTGAATGCTATGCTAAATAATGTATTCAGTGTAAAACATATGTGCTTTATTCATATCTTTTGAAGAATTATAAAAAAAAAAATGAAAAAATGTTTCGATTACATATAGTTTCTGAAAAAGGAAATCTGCCAATATCATGCATTTGCGATCATAAATGAAATTTAAAAATGTGTCAAAAAGTAGCCTGTTTTGGATTTGAGAAAAGCCCTTAAGCCGGGCTTCATACAACCTGTTATCAGTGACTCAGTATTGGGGATTACCTCTGATGACAATAGCGATAAGAAAGCCTGCCTGGACTTGTGTAGCATGGAAAGGTTAGATAATTTAATTCTCACATATAAAAAATTAGATAATTAATAATTAAAAATTAGATATTAATTCTGAATGATTTTAGTAAAAAATAATAACTATTATTTACTTCATAAGTTGCATTTATTTTGCCTACGTGCGAATTTTTCATATGAGAATAACAGTTTTCATATATGAAACATTGAATTAAAAAAGATCTTGCTGCAAAAATACTTGGGCGCTATAAGAAATATAGCAGGCGGTGGAGGACCCAGTTAAAAAAATATTTTTTTTTTCTTCATAAAGCTCTTCGTAAAGCTTTTTCTTGAATCCTTTGGATTTTTTGTGAAGGGCCTTAGACCTTTTTATTAAAAAGGGGATCTGTAACTGTTCACTATTTTAATTAACTAATGCACTAGATGGTAAAATTATATTTTGTTCACATAACATTTCGATAATGTTGGAAAGTGATTCATGAATTATGCCGCTATGCCTGATTTTACATACTTGTTTATTTACATATACGCTAAAATTCTTTTTATAGTACTCTATACTTTTGGAAGTGTGTATTGTTAGTCTATCGAAGGGCCCCCTCTGGGTAAAAAAGGGAGGGGGAGGGGGAGGGGGGAGCTATTCAATTGAGTACAGTATAATTCATGCGGGACCCTATATTTTTTACCACAACCTATATCGAATTCATTAAAACGCGCTGTTTGCCCCAAAAATGTTGAAGTCCGCCAATTAAAATTAATTAATGACCCTTTTTAATTACTAGCATCTACCATTCTACTGCACATACAAACTGCGTACTCTCGTTGAGGGAAAAAAATCTCGCCAAAATTTCTTAAGTTCTCCAATTAAAATTAATTAATGACCCTTTTTAATTAAATCATTATTGACTTTTAAAATTCACCTGTAATATACTCTACAAACCTACTCACCTGTACTCTACTAACAAATAGCCTACTCTCGTTGAAAAAAATATTTGCTTCGAAAAATGTCTAAGTTCCCCAATTAAAATTAATCACCATTTTTAATTAAACCATTATTGACTTTTAAAATTCTCCTCTAACATGTATATCGAATACCCTACTCTCGTTGAAAAAAAAAAAAATCTCGCGAAAATTCTTAAGTTCTGCAATTAAAATTAATTAATTACTATTTTTAATTAATATTTTTAATTAATTAATCATTCACTTCTACTGCATACACTCATAATCAAACTGCATACTCTCGTTGAAAAAAAAAAAAAAAAAAAAAAAAAAAAAAAAAAAATTTGCTTCGAAAAATTTCTAAGTTTCCCAATTAAAATTAATTAAATTTCTAATTCGCTAAATAAATCCCTTGAAACACACGTCGTATTCTAGTAGAAAATTCTCCGCGAAAAAAAAAAATGGCTTCAAAAAATTTCTAACTCCCGCAATTAAAATTAATTAACACTAATCCCCTTAGCTTAGGTGGTGGAGGAGGACACTTCGGGAAAAGGGGGGCACTTCAGGAGGAGGAGGGCACTTCGGGAGGAGGAGGGCACTTCAGGAGGAGGAGGAGGAGGGCACTTCGGGAGGAGGAGCCCTCCTCCCTCCTCGCACCACACACCACCTCCTGGGGCCGGAGCCCCATTTTCTCTCTACTATTATATTATGTGATTTGTATAAATTTTATCAATAATATACACAGCTACCAAAAATATTTCGAACCAATTTCCGTGACCAGTATTTGCCCAAAAATGTGTTTTAAACTGTGTTATGCGTTTTTCACTGTTAAGTAGTATGAGTACGATATAAACGAATTTATATACAAGGAAGACAAGATGATACAGATATACTGCATGGATAAATGGAAATTGCCAGTGAAACGTTAAAAGTTTTTTATGCACTTTTCAGCTGAAATAAATTTTATTTTAATTAATTTATGATATGTATAAAAATCTATAGATCGTATACCGTGTTCAACAAAAGAATTTGCACACATTACCGTCTATCAACAGTAGTTGCCCAAAATGGGTTTTTAATTGTGTTACCTGTTTTCTAAATTGTTTAATTAGATATCTCATTTCATTTAATGAAAAAAGTGAGGTTCCGTCACAATATTCTGATGGAGTTGGAAAGTGTTTCATAATCTGTTCCTGATACATTATTTTTCGTACTTATTAAGAATTAACATAAAAAAGGATCATTGAAAAATTAGAATTAAAAAAATGAGAAAATGTGTTTGTGTGTGTGTCTGTGTGTCTGTTTTTTTTACCATGGGGAAAATGGTTGTTGCTTTCGGTCGAGAATGGACCAAATGATGTTTGCATTTTACTATTTTAACCGTTTTTAACGAAATTCTGTAACTTTAGAAGAATTTTTTAAGCGTTTTTAACTAAATTCTGTATTTTTAGAAGAATTTTTTAAGTGTTTTTAACGAAATTCTGTAACTTTAGAAGATTTTATCTTTGAATAGGCAATAGAAATGCATAAAATCGTTACAAAAATGTTAAAGTTACAAAAAGGATAGATGCAAATTATCAGAGATGAAAAATAAAGTAGAAATTTGGTAGTTTCGTGTTATAGCGGCGCCCAAGGATGAAATATTTTTGTTTCTGTTTTCATTAATATATTGTAAATTTGGTACTTTCGTGTTACAGCGGCCCCAAGGATGAATCGCCAAGCGAACAAGATTTATCGCCAATATATAAAACATGTATGGCATTATAATAATATATGATATATTATAACATTTCTTGACGTATGTGGATCAAGTCATAGTCATATATGATGTATATATATGACATGTGTATATGATGTATATACGACATATAAGACGCAAATTATATGTGTATAATGACGTATATGGCACATATAGGAGTGTTTGGAATATATATATGCGTATATAGGATACATATAATAAGCTTTGCAATGATCTTGGCGAAATCATAACTGCAACCTTGGCATAATCATAATTGTGGGGGCCGCTATAACACAAAAGTACGGTAATTTTTTCTTTTTTTTAAGCTTTTGGAACATTTTCCCAATGGTTATTGTAATTTGTTACTAGCTGAAAAAATAAGCAGTAATACGCTACCGCGCATGCGCGGTATCGTATTACTGCTTATTTTACTATTTATTACTGTTAATTTTACGGTATAATATTGGCAGCTGGGGTGCCAGTATTATACTGTAAAATCAACACTTTTTTTTTGCAGTGGTGAATATGAAGTTTGATGTAATTCCGTGGCATTAGCTCTTGAGATATAACTATCGCGGAAATCGTAAAAAATGCAGCATAGCAGCGCCACCTGTTGGGATATTTACACCATAACCTAATCAGCACTATTTTATGTCAAGATCTAAATTTATCTGAAGTTTTATTAAATCCCGTGCATTAATTTTTGAAATAGAGCGCCAAGAAAATTTGTGTCACATACAGACAGGCAGTCACACACACTCGCGGACAGACATTTTCTAAAAACAGTCATATCTTGTCCTCTCCGGCTTTCACAGCCATTTGCACTACTTATGACACTAATCATGTACAGGATGGTTATAATTATAAGTCACACTATTCAGACCAATCTGGAGGTCGTTCTGATTGGCGGATACCGTTGAAACTTGATATGTACGTTATATAGACCATGGGGGAGAGAAATATCCAATACAAAAATAGTTCAAATTTTGCCCACCAGGGGAAAAGATAAAGAACCGGAAACACAAATTGGAAACATAAAACTTTATTTAATCACAGCATTGGTTCAATGTGAATTGCATTTATTTCAATAGCACGTTCAAAGCGTGTTAAAACATGCTCAACAGCAGCACGAAGTGATTCTTAAGGAATTGAAGCGACATGGTGTGTTATTCTTGCTTTCCGTTGAACATGTTTTAACACGCTTTGAAAATGACATTGATACAAATAGGATGCACATTGAACCGACGCTGTGATTAAATAAAGTTTTATATTTCCAATTTGTGTTTCCGGTTCTTTAAGCATCCTTTTTTCACCTGGTGGTCGAAATTTGAATTAATTTTTTTACTGGATATTTCTGTTCCTCATTGTCGATATAACGTATATACCACGTTTCAAAGAAATCTGTCAACCTATGGTCTCTAGATTGGTCTGGAGTAGTGTAACTTTAATTATAACCACCCTGTACACTGTAAGAAAATTATGTAACATCACTAATTATTTCCCGGCACGTTCCGTATGTCCATAGGTTTCTATCAGATTCCTGAGAAATACAAGTTTCTTTTGCATATAGTTTCCTGAATTCAGGGGTTAAGCTTTTTTTGCGTGGCAACGTCTCTGTTATCATGGTTATTAGCTTTCGTTCTTCGCCATCTTGGCTCCCTTGCACCAATGCGAACAGCAGCTTTGAGTTAAAAAATATATTATTGAAAGAGGTGCTTATTGATATTTATTAGGAAATGAAAACTTTCCTGAAAATGTTTTGCGGTAGTGAGGCGGTAATCTTATCTGCGGAAGAAAAACAATGAATAAAAATCAGCTGCCACACTGGATACTGTGAAAAACCTGCCATTTTATTCTTTGAACTACAAGCTGGTAAACGTATGTTCTTTTGGCTATCGAAAATATTTTAAAATATAATTTTAACCTAATTTCACGCAATAATTAGTCAAATGGTAACTGGATTGGCTTTGCGAAATGTTTTATAGATTTCTTCCATTGTCATCCGGTCGCTTTTTAGCTTGTTAATTGTTCTTGATTCTTGGATTAAAATCTTCTTACAATTCCCCAGAATAATAGTTGGATAATCAAGAAAAAAAAAAGGTATGTACGTAATTTAATATAATTAAAAATATTTTATGATGGAATTTTTTTTTTTCAAATCTCCTTTTTTTTTTTTTTCTTTAAGCTACAAGCTTTTAATTTCTACAATCTAAAATTAGTAAACATTACTTACTGTTTAAAAGCATTTTTTTTTTCATGCTTCTGACTTTTAAAGTTGTTTATGTAACTTTTTGTACCAAATAAAATCCATAAATGGGAGTGTAAAATAATAATAATAATAATTATTATTATTATTATTATTATTATTATTATTATTATTATTATTACTTTTATAATTTGATGCATACATTGAGAGCAACGGAATGTAAGTGTATAAAATACTTTTTCTGTCCCATTAAAAAGCACCCGACAATCTGAAAAAAAAGGAGTATATTGCAAGGATTATAATATTTTAAGATGTACATTTACTCATAAATGAAAAATATTACTATGTTTGTACATTTAGAGTATGCCTGCTTTTTAAAAGGAATTAAATTTTAATCTTCAAAACATTAACTTTTTCGAAAAAAAAAAAAAAAAGCACGAAATGGAAACATCGTTTGAGCATTTTAAGATAACCTATATTAAAAAATCCCGATATTTACACGAGTAATGGCTAAAAAATATTATATGTTGTTCTCACTGTAAGCAGTGATTAAAAAGATACTGTAAAGTGGTCTATCTCAAAAAGTAAAAAACATACTTTGTTTAAATTGTGCACAGTAATTTTATAAAATTAGTTAATGTTTCTACCTGCAATCTTTGTGAATTTATTATATTAAGATTGAACCTAAATTTGTGTATATTTTAGCAAAATTTCTGTTTAAAAATAAAGTTAAACAGGTTGCATATTTTTTCGGAGTTTATCTATGCTTTTTTTTCTGTATTTGGAATTATAAACAAATTTTGGCCCAATCTTAAGACATAACTAATTTTTAATGCAGTTTATGAATTTTCAAAATATTTAACTTAAAAAAGAAAACATTATACAATTTTAAAATGAAACAACATATATTTATCTTAAAAACAAGTTTATTTTTAACATCAAACTAAATTTTGTAAAAAAAATTTAAATACAGTGACATTAACAAAAAGAAATACAGACAAATTTGATGTTATAATTAAACAAATATGTTTATAAGATAAATATTAAATTAAAAAATATATTTTTTATAAGTTAAATATTTTTAATTATTCTTAAAACACGCAAATATTACTTTGCAAAACTTTTAAGCTAATTAAATTGTGAGTTACCTATCAACAAAAATCATATTGCTGTATCAGAAACATCCCTGAAATATATAGGCTGTTTCCTTATATTTTCAAGTACTATTACTGGCTTTCTGCGGAACTTTTCTAAATTCTTAAAGAATGTTCCTGGTTTTTACCAGGAAGATAACAGGATGTGAACATATCTAAATCTTTTTGGAAGATTGCTGATTTATTCCAGGAAGGTTACTGGCTTTTACTGGGAAGATTTTAGTATGTTCGTGTTTTTTGTTTTGTTTTCAGGAAGGTTACCGGCTTAAACCTGGAACCTTTCTGAAGAATTGAGAAACCTTACCACTATAAATCCAGGAAAGTTACTGACTTTTAATATTAACTTTTCTGAATTCTTAAAAAAGTTTTCTGCTTTTTGCCAGACATGTTACTGGTATAAATTAGGCACATTAGCTGCCCATTATTTTCCCAGGAACGTTACTGAATTTTTTTACAGTGATATGTCATAGGTCAATTGAGAAATCCGGCTGTTTGCAAAGAGCCAGACTAATTGGAGAAACATCTCCCTTTCTCCAATCAGCCTGATGTTTTTCAGGCTTATTGGAAAGAGCCTAGAGAGTTTTAGGCTAATTAGAATATGGTCATTTATTTCTCAATCAGCCTGATATTTTTTAGGCTTACTGGAAAGATACTAGATAGTGATAGGTTAATTGAAAAATGGCCACTTGTATCTCAATCAGCCTGATTTTTTCAGGCTTATTGCAATGAGTCTATGCAGTTTTCGGATAATTAGAAAATGACCAACTGTTTGTCCAAATACCGTGTTGTACCCGACCCGAACCTGAAAATTCCATTTGAAGCGTTTAGAGCTTTCCGGAGCCAAGTCAGTCTAAGATACCCATCACTCATACAACATCATTCCTCTCAAATCATTTTGTGATCGGGGAAAAAGAAAGGAGAGATTCAACAAAATAAAGGGTCAACGTCTGTCCCCACCTGTCAACTGCTCCCGCTTTGATCTCTTAACTTCAGACATGCTAAGAAAATCATAAAAAATCAAAGAGTATGAGATACCAGACCATAGATACCAACAAGTAAGAACGCGCTCTGTTTGCACCTGAAGATGACAAAGAAAGTGCTATTCTAATGCTACTTTTGTAACATTATATTAAGATCAACGCTAATTGATCTATCTCATAGGAATGAAAAAAATCTTTTTTTTTTTAGGGGTGGGTGGGCGCACGGAGGTGATATCTCTTTATTATACATTCTAAAATACTCATATTGTCGAATCCAATATTCTAAAGCTATTATTATTCGTTAAAGTAAGGTTTTAAAGTTTAATGATGAATCACTCCGTGTATTCACGCATTACAAACATCTGTCATTGTGCCCTCCGCGTCACACATTCGAAATTTTGAATGCCAACGATCTGTCTGTCTCTGGAAGCGTTCGAAATCTGACGGTGGCCGAAAACATTCATTATTAGCTCGTTACTTTATTCATTGTCCGCATTTCATGCGAAGGCTGTCGATCACACTCCTCGTGTATCGAACGGTGTTTTCTGCCGTCAGAATGCTCCTCGTCTACAGCAGCCATTTTTGGTCTCTTAAGAAAGTAATAAAAAACCCAAAAATTTTTATTATTGATTTTAAAGTAATGAATTTTCGTATACTATTTAAGAATCCTTTTGTAAGAAGTAATCGGTAAAAAAAATCACCATTTTATTAAAAACGTATACTTTTTATGGGGATTTTTATGAGTTTCTCTCGAAATATAATTTTTTTTTAAATACTTCTCCTGATTCAATTTTCAATATTTTAGTATAAATAAATTTCTTAAATAGTATTATAGTATATTCAAAAGACCTAGGGAAAGATATTTTTAATTTACTTTTTTAATTATCTTGAAAAAAATTAAATTAGACATGGTAAATTTTCTTAAAACAGTTATAACTTTCATGTTTACCAATTTATATAAAATTTTCGGAAACGTTAAAAAACAAGAACGAAAAATCATGCGTCAAGCATAGATTATGAAACACTTTCCAACACAGCCAGAAAACTGTAACGAAACTTCACCATTAAATAAAGAGAGAGACGATATGTAAGTAAACAGTTTAGAAAACATATAACACATTGAAAAATACAGTTTTCGAAATTACCTTCCAGTGTCAAAAAAGTAGTCGAATTATTTTGTGCAGCCCTGTATATGATCAATAGAAGGTGGATATATAGTATGATAAAATTTAGTTCAGTTAGAATATTAACATTTAGCAATTTTCGCCAATCGATGGAAATGCACTCGAAATCTTTTGTACAGCCCTATATATTATCTGAAGACTTTTGTACACACCATTCATTAAGCTAAAAGACAACTTAAAACTCATTTGCAACAATTACCAAACGTAAACGACAATGTATCTATTTTTGCGTAGCGCTGTATATGAATTTATTTATATTCCACAAACTTCTATTAGTCTACTAAATATAGTTCAGCAGCAAAATGCGTAAACACAATTAAAAACTACCCTTAAGCAATTCACTCACACAGTATGCAATACTTACGAATTCCCATGTGTAGCCCAGTATATGATCAACCGAGTTTATAAACACACGCGTACTATGAGAAAAAAATCTTAAAAACGCAAACTAAAGTTGAAAACGCACTTATCACACATAGACTATAAATATCGCACATGTACTGAAACCAATACCTTTTGTGTGTCCCTGTAAATAAACGCAATGCACACAAGAGAGCAATTTATAGTGCAACTCAGTAATGCATATAATTTTCATTATGTTTGAAATAGTGAAATATCACCAAATAACACTGCAAACGATTTTTCCCCATAGAACGATGTGTAAAAGAATTCTTTGTTTGACCCTGTAAATGAATAATAAATGCTTTGCACCCCATATTCTACAAAAAACATTTTTTAATGCTCTTCATAATTATATATCAATTTCATTATGTTTTAAATGACGTAGCGTCATCAAAATGCACTTGAAATGATCATTCCCCATTGACTGTAATGTAACGGAATACTTTTGACTGTCCCTGTAAAAAAACTATAAGTGCTACACACTTCAGTTGAAATAGGGAACATGCTATAGATAACGACAATAACATATAAAAATTTCAGGGCGATCCGAGCATATTTACGCGAGTTAGAGCAGGGACAGACGGACAGACAAACCAAAGTCATAAAAACTTTTCACTATAGGTTGGAAAGTGTTAAAAAAACTCTTATTACGTTTGTTGCAAGTTTTATCAAGATTCTAAAAATATAAACACTTTGTTTCTGAATTATTTTATCACTGAGCTTTAGTACTTACTTATAAACTTAGACAAAATATGAAAAAAAAGTAATTTTCAGAAAAACGCATTTAAAGTATAAAATACAAGAGAAATTAGTAGTTTTGTCTTCTAAAAAAATTTGTATTATCTTGCTTTATTCAGAAAAAAAAAACTATTTTATGGAATCTTTTTGTATTCTAAAAAGCACCAGTACAATGAAATAGACCGTGCCTTTTTTCTACAGCATTTTTTTTTTGTTTAATTTTGACGCAAACGTTGGAATTTTGGATTGAGGAGTATGATTAGATGTTAAATTTTCAATTTATCCTTTACTACTTTAAATTTTTGTATCAAAAACGAGGTTTTGTAATCTGATGTGTTGTTTGGTACCTTTATCAGTATTAATAGATGATAAGTTAGAAACACTATACAGGGTGGTTCAGAACTATATGTCAAAATTGTAAAGGCAGGTAGAGGGGACCTAAATAAGCAGATTTCGTGTAGGAATGTGGGTACGGAAATCCAGAGTTGAGGCAGTAGAGGGCGCTGTTGAGTTCTGTGGATGAAAGCTTTTCGCTGCCTTAAATCGTCATTCCCCGCACGAATATCGAGCAACATGCATCGTTACACCAATGCGGAGCTTGCCGACATGCATTTCATATATGGGGCTGCGCAAGGAAATGGAGTGGCTGCTCAAAAGATACACACGTCCAACAGTTCCCGAGCTTGTCGAAGGACTATTTCTTTACTGAGCGTAATACTTCTTCTACTGCAAGAATTCTGCGATATCTTCCAGTGCCCGTATCACGCCTGGAAGCATAAAACGACCCACTCGCGCACAACTACCGATGAAGACGCTCAAATGTTTGACGATCCGGCAGATTCTTGCCCGGGAATCGTTCCATGTACATCCGTTGAGCAGCCGCTCCATTTCCTTGCGCAGCCCCATACATGAAATGCATGTCGGCAGGTTCCGCATTGGTGCAACGATGCATGTTGCTCGAAATCCGTGCGGGGATAGGCGATTCAAGCCAGCGAAACGCTTTCATCCGCCGAACTCAACAGTGCCCTCTACTGCTTCAACATTGGATTTCCGCACCCACATTCCTATACGAAATCTGCTTATTTATGTCCCCTCTATCTGCCTTTACATTTTTCACTTATAGTTCTGAACCACCCTGTATATACTTTTCTCGGTGACTTGAATAGGCAAATTTTCAGCTTTCCACCTTTTAGAGTGCATCTCTGTCAGACGTTGTTTGCTTTTCTTCTTACGAGGCGTTTCAGTCTATTATTTTGAAACAAACTTACAAAATATAAAATTTGAATTGTTAATTTAAAATATACACGTGCAAACACTAATTTAAACGAAAGAATGCGACGTATAAACCCAAAACACAAGAAATTTAATATTGGAACCAAACAAATGTAGTAAAATGCAAACAAACATGGGAGCATACGATTTAACAGTTAACGGTTAAGGAACATTCACAACTGATAAATGTATTCTTCGTTGATTAATTGTACTACAATTAAACTGTAATTAACTGTACCTAAGTTTGTTTAATACTTATTATAAAGGTAAACAAAGGAGTATGAGCTTCACAAATGGCCACCAGCCCTTTAAATTCTGGCGAGTGAAATTAAAAAAGCTTAATAATTACCTGGTTCCGGATATCCCCAAGTTTTGAAATTTTGCAATGAATATCCGCAAATATGTATATTATCGTTTTCTAAATTTTAAAAAAAAATTTAAACTTTTGATGATTTTTTTTTTTTTTTTTTTTTTTTTTTTTTTTTTTTTTTTTTTTACAGAAAATAGCGTAATTTTTGAAAATTCAATTAAAATATATTCAAATTACGAAATTATTATTCGAAAAAAATTTGTACTTATAACCTATAAAAATTTTGTATTATGATATTCATTAAAATCTTTTTTTTTAATTCAGTGATTTTTTTTTACTGATTTTTAATGCTTTTTTAAACGGCCTCTGCGATTTTTGATATTTTAGCGATTTTTGATGCAGTTTTTAACAGTTTTTGGGGATCCGCAGCGATTTTTTGACATTCGGAAAATGAATTCGATTTCAAATTTTTAGCCTAATATACTAAATTTTGTTCTCTGCTATTTGTGACTTTTTGCGATTTTTAATGCGTTTTGTACAATTTGTTGGCGTTCCGCGGCGATTTTTTGACATTCGTAAAAGGATTTTGGTTTCCAACATTTTGTCTAATATAGTTCATTTTGTCATTCGCTAGTTTCAATGCGGTTTTTATATGTTTTTCGAGTTTTGCACCGACCTTTTGACATTCGTGAGCGAATTCTGGTTACAATGTTTTAGCCCATTATAGTAAACTTAGCGATTTTATGTGTATTTTTCGGGGATTTTGCAATTCAAGGCTATTTTTCCACATTAGTAAAATGCATCCGGTTTTAATATTCCCCAATACAGTAAATTCTGTCCTCTTTTCAATAAAGTTTAGTTGGAATTCGTTACAGCAATTTTTGAATATTTCGAGAAATTTTCATGTACTTTTTACACTTTTTTTACGTTTTGCAGTTTTTGCCATTCGTATAACAAATCCAGTTTTAATCTTTTAGTCCAATATAGTAAATTTTGTCATTTGGGTATTTCATACTTTAGCGTTTTTTCGCGATTCGCTGCGATTTTTCCACATTAGTAAAAGAAAACTGATTCCAATTTTATAGCCCAATATAGTAAATTTTGTTCTCTTTCCGATAAAGTTTATTTGGAATTCATGCAGCTATTTTTAAATTTTTCGCGAAATTTTTTTATGCGATTTTGCGGCGATTTTTTGACATTCGTAAAAGGAACTCGGTTTTAAACTTTTAGCTTAATATAGTAAATTTTCTCGGCTACAATTTTTGAATTTAAGCTATTTTTAATGCGATTTTAGTGTTTTGCGTCTATCTCTGACATTCATGGAAAAATTCCGATTATAGCGATTTAGCTTATTATAGTAAATTTTGTCCTCTACGATTTTGAATAATTTAGCGATTTTTAATGTGATTTTCAATGCGATTTTCAGCGTTTTTTCGCACTTTGCGGCGATATTTTGACATTAGCAAAAGAAATCCGGATTCAATCTTCTTGGCCCATTATAGTAAATTTTGTTCTCTTTTCAATGAAGTTTATTCGGAATTCGTGCAGCAATTTTTAAAATTTTTCGCGATTTTTTAACGTGGCTGCTAGAGTTTTTTGCGTTTTGTGCTATTTTTTGACGGGTCTGGGCAACGCAGGGCGAACCTTCTAGTCCAGACTAATAAATGAGAAAAAAATATTGGTACAAAAAATAAATAAAAAAATTTTGACAAAAAAGTCATTCAAATGGACAATAAAAATAAAAATATATTCGTTATTTTTATACCCTATGTTTTGAATAGGGTCAGTTTTACTATTAGATTTCCACCTAGGGACGCCAGAACAATATTTCATTCACGAATTTATGAAGATACCTGCAATTAGTATTTCGGACATTATCGTGATGACAAGTTTTACATGTTTTTAGCTTTTGTGTGTCCCTGTAAACGAACTATAACAGATACATACTTGATTAACAAACTCCTCCAAGATACTATTAATGTCAATTCGCTGTCCCAATTAGATTCGAGTTGGTTCAGTATTTCGGACGTTATTGTGATGACAAGATTATATATAGATAAATATGTAAACGAAGTGATTGTCTTAGGTCGATTTCTAAAGAAATCAACCTAGATATCTTAAAATTGATATACTTTCTAAAATTTATTGCGTATTTAAAACAAGAATGAAAAATCATGAGTTGATTATAAAACACTCTCCAACACTTACATAATATACTCTTAAAAAACTTATTTAATGAGGTAAATAAAGATATCTGACTAAACATTTTAGAAAACGCATAACACATTTGAAAACCAGATTTCATCAATTACCGTCCACAGCCGAAAAATTACTTCAATTATTTTGCTAAGCTTTGTATTTGATCTATAGGTTTATGTATATACTACATAGTATACTGACGTTTCGTTTAGTAATAAAATTCTTAATAGGTTGAAAGTTCACCTTCAGCAATTTCTACCAATATAAGAAAACATATTTGAATTATTTTTATACAACCCTGTATATTACCTACAGATTTTTCTACACGCCACATATCAAACAAAAATTTTATCATCCCTACACTGCAAAAAAAAAATTGTTGATTTTACAGTATAATACTAGAACCTCAGCTGCCAGTATTATACCGTAAAATTAACAGTAATAAACAGTAAAATAAGCAGTAATATGCTACCGCGCATGCTGTATTTTAGTATTATACTGTAAATTCAACAATATATTTTTTTTCAGTGTAGGCGGCTATGTATCCAGTTCTTTGCGTGCCATCTACATGATTTTACTTATATTCTACAAACATCTCTGAATATAGTAAATTTAATTCAACTCCAAAATGCATAACACAATTAAAAACTACATTTAGACAATTCATGCTCATACTTTCTAATGCTTACGAATTCTTTTGTGTAGCCCTGTATATGATCTATACCTATACTATACCATTTATACACATACTCACGCAGTATGAAAATTTTTTGTTAAACTTGAAAACGCATACCATAACTGAAGACGTATTTCCAGCAATCAGCGCTAATAAACAGTTATTTCGTATACAATACTGTATCCAAAATATTTGTGTTTCCCTATAAATGCTAAGCATATGATTATCTACTGCTAGTATCTTGTAGTAAACCTCAGTAATATGTATCAATTTTGTTATTTTTGAAACTGTGTAACATAATTAAAATACACTGTAAACATAATTAATCAGGACTTTACGTTGCACACTTAACATATAAATACTCATCAAACACTTGCTTCCAACGTAAAATTATTTAATAAATATGAGTTACTTTTAAACTACATATATATAAAATAAACCTCGACGTTTCGGTTAATCTTTATAACCATCATCATTTATGAAGGTTTTTCTCCTGATGATGGTTATAAAGATTAACCGAAACGTCGAGGTTTATTTTATATATATGTAGTTTAAAAGTAACTCATATTTATTAAATAATTTTACGTTGGAAGCAAGTGTTTGATGAGTATTTACACTGTAAACAGTTTGTCACCGTACACTCTCAGAAAAAACTGTAAAATTATGAGCGTTTACCCTTCGATTTTCACGGGCAACAGCCTTATTTGATGAAAAAAGGCCTGATCCACTAAATAAGCGGATTTATCCCTTAGATACTTAGAGAATTAAGGGCAATCTACATATTTTTACAGTTCTAGCCCATATGTTAGCAAAAATACGGTACGACCCCATACATTGTCCTCCGCTAGGTGTAACCCTTCATTTTACTCTGGTTTCGAAAATTTTAACCCGCCAAAACAGCGGTTCTGTGATGATTATCTAACGTGCTACGGAACAGTAAGTAAAGTGTTATTGTGTTTTAAAGTGCATCACATCCTGTGCATTATATCCAATGCTGTATTACTTCACCCCGTAAAATTACGGGCTGCACAAAATGATGGGCAAGGATTTTTTTTTTTTTTACGGGGTATGACTGGAATCTCTGCTGCCGGCCTCTGCCCGTAATTTTACTGCAATTTTTTTAACAGTGTAGACCAGCGTTTCTTAAACTTTGTGATCTTGCGGACCCCCTTTTGATGTGATATGCATCTCGGGGACCCCCAACAATATTTTCCTTAATATAAGATAAGAAATTATTTTAACGTATACACCTTATTTATTTTTCATTACACATATTCTATATTTAGTTAAAGGTGTTAGAAAAATCAGCTACATTAATACAAGAAAAATAATAATAACAATATATACAAGAAAAATAATAACACGAAAAAGAATTATAATTTACATTTTAAGACAGTTAAAATATACATAGTACTATTTCCTATGGGTTTGCTAATGTTTAAGTAAGACTGGTTCAACATGCCGTCGATTTCTACAGTTGTTCTTCATAATTTTCTTGTATGAAACTGTTTAAACATGTGAATAGCGCTGCACTTGTTTTGTAATTTGGAAGGGATTTGCAAAACAAAAAATCGTCACACATCTTACCACCAAATTCATAATGAAAGAAGACTCACAAACTTACAGTATTAGAGACATCTAAACGCTCATCTAGTTGAAATGCGTAATAAGGGCTGATTATTTACATGTAGAATCAATCGGTTCTTAATATTTTCACACATATTCTACCTTCGGAGCATTGAAAAGTCTCCCCCAAGTTTTATGCTTATTAATGATCTAGACTTGCAAATCCCCCTCCCTCTGGAGCTACAGAAATTTCTCCCGAAGAAAAAATTCAAGGAGACCCCCGGCTGTAAGCTCAGAGGCTTGAGGACCCCCGGCTGTAAGCTCACGGACCCCCAGGGGTCCGCGGACCACAGTTTAAGAAACGCTGGTGTAGACTATAATGCAATTTTTTTATGTGGCCCTATAAATAAATAATAAATGCTTTGCATTCCATATTCTACAGAATGCATGTTTTAGTGCATTTCATAAATGTATATCAATTTCATTATGTCTGAAATGATGTAACATCCTTAAAATGCATTTGAAACGATTTATTCTCATTGACCGTAATTGTAACAGATAATTGTGGCTATTCCTGTATAAAAGAAGTATAAATGCTACACTGCAAAAAATAATTGTTCATTTTACAGTATAAAACTGGCAGCTGGGATGCCGTAAAATTAACAGTAATAAACAGTAAAACAAGTGGTAATATTACTTATACAATAATTACTACTTATTTTACTGTTTATTACTGTCGATTTTACGGTATAATACTGGCAGCTGGGATGACAGTATTATACTGTAAAATCAACAATTATTTTTTGAAGTGCACATACTTCATTTTGGATAGCGATCGTGTTATAGTAAATGACAATAACATATTAACATTCCAGAGCAATCCGAGTATTTAGAACTCGGACAGACTGACATACAAACCGAAGTCATAAGCACTTTTAAACTATGCTTGAAAGTGTTAATGAAAATCAAAAACTTAATTTTCTAAATTTATTTTGGAAAGAAGGGGGCTGGAGTGCCAAAATCCATGCTTGCCCTGGGTGAAAAAAATAATAGTTTCGACCGTAAACTTTTAACGGTCCTGTCCCCTCACGAGAAAACATTCGCTCGCTAATGTTAATCCTATAGAACAGTTATTTTAAAATATCTCGTTCGCATTTCAATGTTTTTGAACTTTGCATTGGACAGCTGTGGTCGATCTCTATAGAGCTCTTTTATAGCACTTTCCAACCGAGTTGATAAGTGTTTATGACTTCGGTTTGTCTGCCATCTGTCCGTGCTCTAACTGGCGTAAATATACTCGGATTGCCCTGAAATTTCTGTATGTTATTGTCGTTTACTATACAGTATGTTCCCTAATTGCAAATGAAGTGTGTAGCCCTTGTAGTTTTTTTTTTTTTTTACAGTGACAGTCAAAAGTATTCCGTTACATTACATTCAATGGGATATAATCGTTTCAAGTGCATTTTGATGATGCTACGCCATCTGAAACATAATGAAATAGATATATAATTATGAAGCACATTAAAACATGCTTTTTGTAGAGTATGGGGTTCAAAGCATTTATTATTCATTTACAGGGTCAAAAGAAAGAATTCCGTTACACATTGTTCTACGGGGAAAACTCATTTACAGTGTAATTTAATTATGTTTCACTACTTCAAACATAATGATAATTATATGCATTACTGAGTAGCACTATAAATTGCTCGCTTAAAAGTATAGTGTGCATTGGGTTTATCGTTCATCAAGTATCGTTCATTTACTTGAAATTACTATCGTTCATTTTACTTGTCACGTAACCGACACACAAAAGATATCGGTTACAGTATCCGTGCGATAATTACTGTCTATGTGTGATAAGTGCGTTTTCAAGTTTAGTTTGCGTGTTTAAGTTTAACTAAATTTTGTTATATTACGTGGTGTGTATAAATTCGGTTGATCATATACAGGGCTACACAAGAAAATTCGTAAGTAATACAGACTATGGGATGGTTTGCGTTTTTAGCTGTATATTTTCATAGAACATGTGTGTTTATAAACTCGGTTGTTTATATACAGGGCTACACAAGGTAAGTATTACAGACATTCCGTAAGTAATACAGACTGTGGGAGTGAATTGCTTAAGGGTAGTTTTTAATTGTGTTACGCATTTTCTTGCTGAACTATATAATATATTTAGTAGACTAATATAAGTTTGTGGAATATAAATAAATTCATATACAGGGCTACGCAAAGGACAAAATACATTGTCGTTTTGAAGTGAGTTTTAAGTTGCCTTATGCGATTTTTTACCTGAATTAAATTTTAGCTTAATATGAGGTGTGTACAAAAGTGTTTAGATAATGTACAGGGCTGTACAAAAGATTTCGAGTGCATGTCCATCGATTGGTGAAAATTGCTAAATGTGAATTTTCTAACTGCACTAAATTTTATGATGTTATGCATTATATATCCAAATCTAATGATCATATACAGGGCTGCACAAAATAATTCGGCTACTTTTTCACAATGGAAGGTAATTTTGAAAACTATATTTTTCAATGTGGCATATGTTTTCTAAAGTGTTTACTTGCATATCTTCTTTCACCTTATTTAACGGTGAATTTTCGTTACAGTTTTCTGGATGTGTTGGAAAGTGAATAATCTATACTTGACGCATGATTTTTCGTTCTTGTTTACTTTTTCGATTTTGTTTGCGGATTTTTTTAAAGAGGATACTTTTACTTCCGATAATAAAAGTATCCTCATAAAAAAAAAACACCCGCAAACAAATTCGAAAAAGTAAAAAAACGGCTGTTGTAGAGATCGATCTCAGCTATCCTATGAAAAAAAATATTTTTTAAAAATATTGAAATGAAAATGAGATGTTGTAAAATAACTGTCTCATAGGATTAACATTAGCGAGCGAATGTTTTCACGTGATGGAAGAGGACCCTTAAAGAGTTTTTTTGTGTGTGTGTTCCCAATTATATAAATACGTAGCACCTATAGTCGTCGTCTTGTCTATCCGTCTGTCCGTATAATCAAAATTTTAAACATATTAATATAAGTTTTCTTCATTCTATAAAATCATATCATACGTAATTAATTCAATAATATCCCATTATAAGTAATGATTCTAGGTTGCCATGGTGATTGCGTCCTATTTAAGATGGAGTCATATTATTTCCGTATTACTTAATTTAAAAACCGAATTTGTACACTAAATTTGTTTAATTATAGCAACACTATAATCTACCGACAGTTTTTTGAATAGATGTTTCCGGAGAAATAGATATTAAATGGAAAAAGAGACTATATATGACTTTCAAGTTCTGAAATTTTCAAAGTTAGGCTTAAGTTTCCCATTGGAAATTTCAGTTAATGTCAACAAAAGATAAAATGTTGCAAACTTAAAATGTACTTATTTTATTGCGGAAATGAATCATATTATAATAACAGGCGATATAATTCATTTTTTCAGTGAAATATTAATGATGATTTTTCTACATTGTCTTGTATTGGATATTTGCGCATAGTATAATTTTAATGTAACCGAATTTTAAAGAATTGATTGTAAAAATGTATCGAAACTTAATTTCGTAAAATAAAATTAATATCTATAATAGGACAATCTGCACAAAAAATAAATTCTGTATTCATGCATTTTTGCATAAGAGTGCAACAGCTATTGCATCAAGTTATGAATATTTATAAAACTAGTTATAGTACGAACGCACTTTATTTGTCACATTTGACGTACAATTTCCAACTTGTTATTTATTTCTGTCTAAATGTGAGGACGAACGGTGTCTTTTATAACGTCGCGACTGTTTATCTGTATAAATAAAAGAAAGTCCTTTCTGGCTAGATGATCAACGCACAGCCAAAACTACTGAACCTACAAAGACGAAACTTGCAGAAAAAATACTTCTTAGTATGTAGAGGCGCACTAAGACGGGATTTTCCAAAACTCCACACCTAAGGAAGGGTAAAAAGGAGAACAAACTTAAAAAAAATTCCTTAAAAATCGGGTATTATAGTGACGTGACAAAGGATAACATATTTTAATGTATTTTTGTATGCTGAATCGAATGGTATCAATTAAATACTCATAAGTCAAATAGTTCGCGAGATATTGCACATTTTTGTAATTTGGCGAAGTCTTTGACGTCAAAATCTAACAACTCTAACAATACAAGTGATAATTTCTAAAAATACGTCCGTTACTATATAGCAATGGAAGAAATTCAAATTAAATCTTTTTGTTTATTTTTTCAGATAGAAACATTAACTGCTCAATTGGGAATTGAATATTATTCTTACGGATATTTATGTAATTGTGTATTATTATTATTATTTCTACAAACGCCACGATTTAAAATAAAACGTGATTGCTAAAGTAAAGGGTACATCTCAATTATACCGTCGACCACTTTTCATTAAAAAAAAAATCGCCAAACATGAATTCCAAATAAGCAAATGGAAGAATGTTGCCATTGGAACATCAAAATAAATAAATAAAATAAAATAAATTCGGAAAAGCCCCACTCACCAAAGTAACAAAGTGTCCAGTAAGTTTAACCTCCTCCTTTTTTTAAGTCGGTTAAAAATAGAAAAAAAAAATCTTGGATATTTATTTATTTACATTATTTTTCTTAATTATCCTTCTCGGCTGGTGAATAAATGTTTTTGACGTCAGTTGAAACTGATCTATTGCACTTAACTACAGCGCATAGAATACATAGTGTGGAAACCGGCAAATGGTGTAATGCTTTAAAAAGTGCTAAAAAGTTGTAGCCTATAAATTTGCAACGGTGCTTCGACGATAATATTGCAAACAGAGACAAAACAATGCGTATCACGTTTTTTAGCCACATGCTTTCATAATTTTAAAAAAGCTTATAAAAATCACTAAGTCAGAGGAGAAAAGGATATAATTTAAGTATTTAAAATACTTACCTCCAGCGGAAACATTCTAAAACAATGTTTACATTTAGAAGAGCTAGCAGATGGCGCTGCTGACCCATCCTAAAACTTTCAGCAACGTTGTACATTTATTGGATACAATTTTTAGTACTATTTTGTAGCTGGTTTCCACACTATGTATTCTAGGCGCTGTAACTTAACTATCAAACGCAACATTTTTACAATGCATTTTCTCTTTTAATGTCATGGCACAGCCGTTTAAGGACGCAATTTTTATTTTAATTAACGAAATAACTAAAATATCAGAAAAACAAAATGAAAAATACAGGTAAATGTCGAATTAAAAACCGCTTCCTGACATAACAAACACGCTGACGTCAAGTGAATGGGTCTGCATTTTTGGCGTTAAATCTTATAGTTTGGCGATAGTTTTTTTTATGAAAAATGGTCGACGGGATAATGGAGAAGTACCAAATAAAGTGTCGAAGGTCTGATTAGTATTATGTATTACTTCTTTATTTGTTTTCAGTCTTCAGCCACGTTTCTCTTTTACTTTGGGTAGTTATTCATACGATTTCGGGCTAATTTTCCGCAATCGGATACCTCGCCAATTGGCGTATTAGCCACAATGTTGAAAGCATCGTTTATGTTTGAAGCGAAATCTTCATGATTAATCCTGTTACAGAAAATCATATCATCATCTACTATGAGTATAAACCGCATATTCACATTTTAATCAGGTAATGTTTTTTTAAAGGTTTTAGCGTACAGCTATTCTACGTTGCTTTGTTATAGAGCTAAAGAGGAAAGCTCTAAAATTATGTAAACTCGATTATTAAAGATTACTTAAAAAAATTCTACTGAACAAACTTTAATGGAAGTGATTTTTCAGGTATGGTTAATGACCCTATAACATATCATTCTATGTTTCTTAGTGATAGAGCTAATGGGAAAGTGATTGGGAAAGGTGAATGCAATTATGAAAGATATATCTGCTATGTATTTAAAATGCAAATTCGTATTTCATTCCGACCGTTTATAATTTGAGTTCTGTTGTACGGACTTTGGAGGGATTTACACTGTTAGTTAGGCAATTTTGTGGGGATGGTTGTTACTTCTCTGGAGCAAAGTTGTCGTCTGCGATCTATTTTCTGAAGCGAAAGCTTGACAACGAATCCGATTACAAAAATCATATAATCATCTATAATATTTATAAAACGCAAATTTTTATTCCATTCCGATCGGTTAAAACTCAGGTTCTACCGAACAGATTTTTATATGATTTCACTGTTAGTTAGGTAATTTGTTTTAGAAAGGTTTTAAAATAAAGCACATTGTTTTACATTGCTTATTTATAGAGCCACGAGAGGAAGTTATACGTAAAATTAGGTGAAACGGATTATGAAAGATTACCTTTTTTAAAGTTCTACTGAACGGATTCTGATGGGAGTTTCGCAGTGTGATTATATAAATCAGGAATTGATTTTCTACATTGTTTAGTTATGGAGCTATGGGAGAAAGTTGTCAGTGGTGTAGTCGTAAAAAAAAAAAACAGTGCATATACTCTATAGACAGAGGATATATACTAGAGAGTATATATTGTAGCTACGGACGGTGTGCAGAATTTCGTCTTAAAAATTCCAGAAGGTTGATGGCGTATACCAGCGTATACTTTCTACAAAATCCCTGAGAGTTCTATCAACAGGTGATTATGAAAGATACATTTATCTGTATAATGCAAAGGGAATTTCGATCCTGCCGCTTATACCTTGAATTCTGCTGAATGGATTTTGCTGGAACTTGCACTGTTAGTTAGCTAAATTTTAAGGGGAAGTTTTAGTGCATAACATATAGTTCTATGTTGCTTAGTTAAAGAATTAGGGGGGTGGGGGGCATTTCTATAATCAGTTGAACCCAATTATGAAACATTAGACTTTTTTAAAGATTCTGCTGAATGGATTTCTATGGAACTTGCATTGTTAATTTTCCAGGGATAGTTTTAGTATATTC
The DNA here is from genome assembly GCA_963931845.1 of Maratus michaelseni. Classification (NCBI taxonomy): domain Eukaryota; kingdom Metazoa; phylum Arthropoda; class Arachnida; order Araneae; family Salticidae; genus Maratus; species Maratus michaelseni. The sequence continues at coordinate 58,398,057 of OZ007596.1, forward strand.
CATATCGTTATATCGTTCTTTAGAAAATCATACTGTAAATGATTAAATAAACTAGTTGGTCTTTAAAAGCCTAAATTTCGTGTAACACATTAGAAAATATAACAGCATAATGGCTTTCGTATCGTTTTACACCAATGCGGAAGGACATGAAGGTAAAAGTTCATGTTTATTTAAAACACACAATCAAATTTACCAACGTATTTCGTTTAATTCAAGTTTCTTTTTTTTTTCTGGAGAAACCGACCAGCGTAGCGAGCAAAGCCTGCTAGGTAATAATAATGGATAATTTTATCTGTATATAAAATTCTATATTATGTAAAAGAAAGTCCTGACTTGGGAGATCATCAAAGCACAGTCCAAACTACTGAAGCTACAAACACGAAAATTGCGGGGAAAATACTTCTTAGGACGTAGAGGAGCAATAAAAAAGTTTTCCTAAAATTCCATCCGTAAAGGAGTTAAAATGGTAACAAACAATAACAAAATTTCTTAAAAATCGGGTTTTATAATTATTTGTCAAATGATAACATATTTCAATGTATTTTTGCATGTTGTATTTTTGCATCGAATGGTAACAAATAAAAATATTCTAACTCAAACAACTTCGAATTTGGCGTTGCCTTTGGCGACAAAACCTTAAAATTTATTGCATTGATCGCCAAGTGATATTTTCTAAAATACATTCGTCATTGTTAAAGATCAAACAATACTTGGCGATTTATAAGATGCTGGATAAGAAAAAAATCACCTGATATTTTGATTAGATGAAATCTCAATAATGCCAGTTTTCGGGCTTTTTGTTTTAACTTTTTTGTTTGCTTCGAGAATTTGGAATTGAATATTATTCGGTATTTTTATGTTAGCTGGGTGCCAGTGATCGCCAAATTTTTTTTAATCTCGCCAATCCTTTTTTCTTTTTTTTTTTTTTTTTTTTTTGCTAATCTTTTAACGTTATCTAATAACAACTAGCCATTATTTTAACATTGCGATATAATATCTTAAAAAATTTATTTAAAATAACTAAAATATAATCATAATAAAATACATAAACACAAACATATCGATACAAATAAAATGTCACGCAAAATGTTCCAAATCAAATGATGCCAATTCAAACAAGATTTGGTGAGTTTTTACTGGCGCCCAGCAATATAAATGTACCTATTATTCTTACGGATATTTATGTAATTGTGATTTTTAAATAAAATATTCTTGCTGAAGTAAGTTTCGAAGGTCTGTACAGTTTCAATATTGCACATTTTCTATAATTTGGTGATGCCTTTAGCGCCAACTCATCAATATTTCTAACATTACAAGTTATAATTTCTAAAAAGGCATCTATTACTATATCTTCTTTACTACCGCCACTGCAACATATCCAGAGAGTCTCATCCTGCCACTTCAAGGCACGGCACGAGGTGCAGGGTAACTGAGATCCGAGATCAACAGCGTTATTCCTGAAATAATCAATATGAGGATCATAATTAAAGCCAGACAAATACTTAGTAGTCCAAGGCAATAATTTGATATGCAGTCTCTTTTCATATTGTTATGAATTTTGTAAATATTTCATTCTTTTTAATTTATTTTATTTTATTATTGTGAAAACTGCAGTATTATTAATGTATTTCCTATTGAGCATCATGTAACTCAATGCTAAAGGCCTCAGGTGGTTTGCAAGGAAAACAACCTTACACCCTCATCGTTTTTACATTAGAGTTCTATGGGAAAATCGCCAAGGAATGGGTTTATCGCCAAGTTGGCGATGGTTTTGGCGACTTATTTTTGTCGCCAAATTTGGCGATATATCGCCAAATGTCGCCAAGTTGGCGACGGATTTGGCGACTTTTTGTGCAACCCCCCCTTATACCTTTACATTGGGATCCTTTCTCGTTTGGGGTACTCTATCGAGAGTTAAAGCACCTTCTGGTAATTTCTAGCATCCGAAAGCTCTGGAATAATCTGGAAAGATCTTTAAAGCCTATATAAGGGACCTCCACCAGTTCAGTTAGTTAGTTGTCTGTCAACTGCGATTGAATTCATACGAGAGGCTTTGCATTGAGAACTGTGTTTCTCGGATCGATTTTGTAGTTGATACGTCGTATTGAACGCATTGTTTCTGTGTGAAATTTTGCTTAGCTTTTATTGGATTTGAAGATTACTGAATATCTTGTAATTTTCAGAAGATATTTGTGATCGTATTGCACTGTTTATAGTGAATAAAGCCTTTTTATTGTTCTTATATATTGGCATCAGTCCTTTCGAACCCCGAGCTCACAACAATTGGTGTCAGAAGTGGGATTGAATGCCGATTACCAGAGCAATGGAGGCACAGCTGACTAAATTATTGGAGAAATTAGGGGAGATGGATGAGAAAATGACTGCCAACCTTGGCGAGTTGAAAGAAGAAATAAAGAAGGACATGTCAGCGATGGATGAGAAAATGACTGCGAATCAGGCTGAGATGTCAACCAACCTTGCTGAGTTGAAAGAAGAAATGAAGAAGGAAATGACTGAGAATCAGGCTGAAATGAAGGAAATGTCGGAAGAAATGAAGAAGGAAATGTCAGCGATAGATGAGAAAATGACTGCAAACCAGGCTGAAATGAAGGAGATGTCGGAAGAAATGAAGAAAGATATGTCAACCAACCTTGGTGAGTTGAAAGAATTAATAGATAATAAAATTACATCTTTAAATGAAAGAATTGACAGCGTGGAAAACAAATTTGAAGGAAGATTTCAGGAAATAGAAGAAAAAGTTCAAAAGACAGCCAATACCGTAGAAGAAAGAGTAGAAGAAAAAGTTCAAAAGATCTCCAAAACCGTAGAAGAAAGGATTGAGAGTGTAGAAAAGGAGTTGGAAAATGTGAAGAAACAAAAGATAACTGCCGAAAACTATCCCGAAGATGTCAAGTATCAAGGTATGCTTCCTCGGGCCTCTATTAAACTCTCGACCTATGACGGAAAATCCTCATGGCCAGTTTTTAAGACACAATTTGGGATCGTAGCGGACGCCAATGGATGGGATTCCCAGACAAAGGCTTGCCAGTTAGCTGCTTCTCTACGAGCTGATGCTGTCGACGTCCTACAGACTTTGCCTACAAATGAACCGCTGGATTTTGAAACGCTCGTCAGTGCCTTAGAATTGCGCTTTGGCGAGAAATGCATGAAGGAATATAGCAGACTCCAGCTCAAATCTCGACAGCAGAAATCCACTGAATCCCTGCAAGATCTTACTACGGATGTCGAGAGACTTTCCCATCTTGCTTATCCTGACTGTCCGACTGAAATTAGAGAAAGCTTGGCTCTGCAGCATTTTATTGATGGTGTGCGTGACTCTGAGATCCAGAAAGCACTCCGGATTGCAGATCTCAGCGATTTAAAAGGGGCTTTGGTTTACGCTCTGAAATTCGAGGCAGCCCAGCAAGCTACTAGGAAAGATCGACACTTTGTGCGAGCAGCCAACCTGCCTGAGACGTCGGATAGAGCTGTGGAGTGCTTACAGCAGCAGATGAATGACATAATGAGAAAGATGAACTCCTTAATGGCCAACAAACCTTACAGGAAGATCAAATGCTGGAAATGCGGTGGAGAAGGCCATATCCAAATCGACTGCCCAAGACGACCCAGCACCGAAGGTAATAGCTCACCCGCTAACGGAGGAGCAAGAAAACTGATTATTGACCATCTTGCGGGGCGGAGGTTTCCAGATCTTAAGAAGCCTCATTTTCAAGTATGTGAAATTTCTGCAAGAAGTTGCGGCGAGAACGGAGTTTTTCTAGTCGGAAGTGTGAATGATTTGCCCTGTAATATGATCATCGATACAGGAGCCAATGTGACCATCATTCGGAAAGATCTAGCTCAGCGGCTGAAAGAAAAACTCTCCTGGACCCCGCCACGTGTAATCCTTCAAACGGTGACAGGAGATAAGATCGATATATTTGGAAGAATGACACTGGAAATAAAGTTTGGGAACGCCGCTTATCGCCATACAGTCTACGTGGCCGATATTTCAGACCCTTTCATACTCGGACTGGACTTTTTAAAAGGGCATGGATTTACACTGGACTTTAAGAATAATGAGTTACGCTCTGCTCAAGAAGATGTCACTATTTTCAAGCTTGGAAATGAGTCCGGGTCTATTCAACGGATCACAGCAAAGGCAGATGTTATCATCCCTCCTCGGACCGAAATGATGATACCTGGATTAACTGGAAACGAAAGAATTTTCCAGTATGGCTTGACTGGATATCCTGAGAAGAGCCCAAAGGGAGTGCTAATAGCATCAGCGCTGGTAGATCTGTCGAGAGATGTGATACCCGTGAGAATTGCAAACGTAAGTGAAAAGTCTAGAATTATCCAGAAAGGTGAAGTGCTTGCAACCTGTGCTCCAGTCACCTGCGTTTGCAAAGACCCGAGCTTGACGTTGTTGGAGCCGCCTACAAGTCTAACACCTGAAATTGGACGAAATGAGAATTTATCTCCAGAGCAGAGACATGCTGCAGAAAGACTGTTCCAGGAGTTTAAGGATGTGTTTTCACAAAACGAGAATGATATAGGTCGCACTTCTCTGACACGTCATAGAATTGATACTGCCGACCATCCACCGATTAAACAGCATCCAAGACGCTTGCCGTTCGCAAAACAAGAAGAGGTTTCTAAGCTGTTACAAGAGATGCAGAATAGTGACATCATCGAACCGTCATCCACTCCGTGGGCCTCTCCCATCGTGTTGGTCCGAAAGAAAGATGGCTCCACAAGGTTTTGTGTGGATTATCGAAAACTTGACGATATCACGAAGAAGGACAGCTATCCGCTACCAAGAATAGACGACACACTAGATACTCTTTCAGGACATAAATGGTTTTCCACACTGGATTTGAAGAGTGGATATTGGCAGGTAGAGATCCATCCTGATGACAAAGAGAAGACCGCATTTACTACTGGACAAGGACTTTGGCAATTCAAAGTTATGCCGTTCGGGCTCTGCAATGCTCCAGCAACGTTCGAGCGCCTCATGGAGACAGTGTTAAAAGGCCTGACTTTTGAAGCTTGTCTCATCTACCTAGATGACGTCATCATTGGTGGCCGCACGTTTGAAGAACATCTTGGAAATATTCGAAAAGTGTTAACGAAGCTAAGAGCGGCGAATTTAAAGCTGAACCCTCTGAAATGCAAGTTCTTCCAACGCGAAGTAAATTATTTAGGACACATCATCTCAGCTGAAGGTGTTCGAACAGATCCTGAAAAAGTGTCTGCAGTAAAGAACTGGAAGCGTCCGGAAAACGTCCATCAGTTGCGAAGCTTTCTGGGACTATGCACTTATTACAGAAAGTTTGTACAGGGGTTCTCCAACATCGCAAGACCCTTGCATAGGCTCACTGAAAGCAAGCAGAAGTTTCTATGGACACAAGAATGCGAGAATTCCTTCCAGCAGCTGAAAGAAGCTCTCACATCCTCTCCAGTCCTAACCTATCCACACCCCGACAAACAATTCATTGTGGACACGGATGCTAGTCATGAAAGTGTCGGTGCTGTACTTTCCCAAGAAATAGATGGCCAAGAACGAGTCGTAGCATACTGGAGAAAATGTTTGTCGAAACCAGAGCGGAATTATTGCGTCACTCGTAAGGAGTTATTAGCTATAGTAAAAGCCATAGAACACTTCCATCACTATCTCTATGGCAGGAAATTTCTCCTTCGTACTGATCACGCATCCCTAACATGGCTGATGAATTTTAAGAACCCAGAGGGCCAAGTAGCCAGATGGATACAACGACTCCAGGAATACGACTTTGACATCAGGCATCGTAAAGGCTCATCGCATGGAAATGCTGATGCCTTATCAAGAAGACCGTGTCCCGAAAGTTGTCGCTATTGTTCCAGAGCGGAGAACAAGTATAATCCCGAACATGTCATACGCCAGACGAAGACTTCACTATCAACGCCACCAGATCCCTGGGGTGATGAGAAGATTCGAGAAGATCAAATGGCAGACTCTGACATCAAACCAATCTTGGAGTTATTAGAATCTTCTAGCACGAAGCCCAGTTGGAAAGACATCTCGACTTACAGTCCTACGACGAAGCAATATTGGGCTCTTTGGAACTCCCTCCACGTCAAGAATGGTGTCCTGTTCCGAAAATTCGAATCGGAAGATGGGAAAACATCACGGTGGCAGATGGTACTTCCTCGATCTCGAATCCCAGAGGTCCTCGAAGAATTACATGGCAGTCCCACTGGTGGCCATTTTGGAGTCATGAAAACATTACACAGAGTCCGAGAGCGCTTCTTCTGGGGAAAAGCGAGAGCTGACGTCGAACGATGGTGCAAATCTTGCGATGCATGTGCAGCTCGAAAAGGACCAAAGAAACGTAGCCGAGGAAGACTACATCTCTACAATGTAGGAGCACCTTTCGAACGCATCGCCCTTGACATCCTAGGCCCTCTGCCAAGAAGTGCTGATGGCAACAAATACCTCCTTGTTGTCATGGACTACTTCACGAAATGGCCTGAAGTTTATGCCATCCCTGATCAAGAAGCTTCTACGGTTGCAGATGCCTTGGTACACCAGTGGATATCAAGGTATGGAGTCCCCCTTCAAATGCATTCTGACCAGGGGAGAAATTTCATCTCTGCTGTGATTGAGGGTCTCTGTCAACTTCTCGGAATGGACAAAACTAGGACGACGCCTTTACATCCACAGTCGGATGGCATGGTTGAGAGGTTTAATCGTACCATCCTCAACAACCTCTCACTGCTAGTTTCAAGAAACCAACAAGACTGGGACCAAAAACTTCCTTTGTTTCTTCTCGCCTATCGCAGCGCCGTCCATGAAACAACCGGCTATTCCCCGTCTCAGATGCTTTTCGGTCGTGATCTTCGTCTACCTTGTGATCTGATTTTTGGTCGCCCTCCAGATGCGCCTTCATCGCCAGAGGGATACGTGCAGAATCTCCAGGCACGATTTGAAGACGTCCACAACTTGGCTCGAGAGCGGATCAATATACAGACGGAGAAGATGAAGACCAGGTACGACACGAAAGCCACGGGACCTCAATTCAAAGAAGGTGACAAGGTTTGGTTTTATAATCCAACTCGACACAAAGGACTTTCTCCTAAACTGCAATCGCACTGGGACGGTCCTTATACAGTCCTAAACAGACTGAACGATGTCGTAATTCGGATCCGAAAGTCACCAAGTTCGAAGCCTAGAGTCGTTCATTACGACAGGCTGGCTCCATACTATGGCCATAGTACTTAGTTCATTGATTGTAAATAGTGTAATGTAAATAATGTAAATTAGTATGACCATGGTCTTGTATATAAATTAATGTAATTATTTTGCTTAGCATTATCATTATTATTGTTATTATTATTTAAATACTTGTATGTAATGGTGTCTATGCTTTATAATTCAGCATTATGAATGTGTTTAATTGTTATTTTCCATATTTGCTTTAAGTGCTTTGAATAGTATAGCATTTGTTGGTAACGGGTTTGCTTTCCGATCAAAGGTTGAACTGCCCGGGACGTGCAGTCCTTGAGAGGGGGGCAATGTTATGAATTTTGTAAATATTTCATTCTTTTTAATTTATTTTATTTTATTATTGTGAAAACTGCAGTATTATTAATGTATTTCCTATTGAGCATCATGTAACTCAATGCTAAAGGTCTCAGGTGGTTTGCAAGGAAAACAACCTTACAGCATCGGTTTTTATAATGAGTTCTATTGGAAAATCGCCAAGGAATGGGTTTATCGCCAAGTTGGCGATGGTTTTGGCGACTTATTTTTGTCGCCAAATTTGGCGATATATCGCCAAATGTCGCCAAGTTGGCGACGGATTTGGCGACTTTTTGTGCAACCTCCCCTTATACCTTTACATTGGGATCCTTTCTCGTTTGGGGTACTCTATCGAGAGTTAAAGCACCTTCTGGTAATTTCTAGCATCCGAAAGCTCTGGAATAATCTGGAAAGATCTTTAAAGCCTATATAAGGGACCTCCACCAGTTCAGTTAGTTAGTTGTCTGTCAACTGCGATTGAATTCATACGAGAGGCTTTGCATTGAGAACTGTGTTTCTCGGATCGATTTTGTCGTTGATACGTCGTATTGAACGCATTGTTTCTGTGTGAAATTTTGCTTAGCTTTTATTGGATTTGAAGATTACTGAATATCTTGTAATTTTCAGAAGATATTTGTGATCGTATTGCACTGTTTATAGTGAATAAAGCCTTTTTATTGTTCTTATATATTGGCATCAGTCCTTTCGAACCCCGAGCTCACAACAATATTTTCCTGTAGCCGTCTGACCAAAAGTGTACATTGTTAGATGAATTCAATTCACCGGTATATTTAGTTTGATTCAAAATTCGTTTGGAGAAACCGACCAGCGTAGCGGGCGAAGCTTGCTAGTATAAAATAAAAGTATAAAGCCGAAAAAAAAATTCTCTAAATAATTTGAGAAAACTTTATTTCGTGTGAAAAATGACGTTGATAATGAAGTTGGTCCAAACAAATCAATCTCAGCTTGTCATTTAGTGAAAAATGCTCTGGCGCAAGAAATCGCAGCCCCTTCCTCAAATTATGACAGAGATTTCCAACTTTTTTCTCCCCCTCTCTATCACACAAAAATTAGGACGTCAGGAATAGCGTATATTCGAGAAAGATTGCGAAAAGTGTTATTGGACGCCACGCTCTTTCGAAAGAGATTTAAAAAAAAATTGTGGTGAAGTATTTGCACCCCCCCCCCCCACCTCACACACACACACACACACACCTCCTCAACGTTCGAGATTCTGTCGTAGAAACGAGAAGCTGCGAAAGCTTTCTAATTATGGCATATATTACAGCTAATATTTTTTAGAAAAATTATTCCTCAGAAAGAAAAAGGCATTAATAGACCAGTATTTTCCCAACTTTTTGAATAGAATGAAACTTTCGGCGACACACCGTGCTTTAAAGTATTAAAATTATCACACCTGTTTTTCTGAATTGCGAAATGAAAAGAAAAGTCGCTTTTAAATTTTCCTACAGAAATAGGGCAACTTTCAAAACGTCGATTCTAAAATATAAGTACTATGATTACCTAGATCGCAACATACGCATTTTTTTTTCTCGGGGGTCGGGGAGAGAGATTGCCATAACAATTCAAACAATACAAGTAAGAATATTACTCGAGGAGGGGGGGCGTGTTTATCTGTTAATTTTGAGTGTCAACTTTACGTTAACGACCGGCCATTATAATGAGAGGCTGTAAACGTCGCGCCATAATATGAAGACGAGTATTTCAATTAGAGTGCGACAGAATTAATAATCTGGAACGTGATCCCCGGGGAAACAGTCATAAAGTGAAGGGGGGGGGGGGGAGAGAGAATTTTTTGGCACTCGAGTAAAGATGGAAATTTGTTTGTTGTTGCCAATCGATAAACACTTAATGGAAAAACAAGAGCGAGTTTATTAAAAGGTGAGAATAAAAATGGATGGGGGGAAGGATACTCTCTTGCTTTGTTGCCAAAATTTCGCTTCCCTCCAGGGAAAAAAAAAGGGAATTTGAGCGCGGGATTTATATGGATCCCGGGAGGGCATGAAAAATGAAACGATCGTAACAGCCTTATGAAACTTTTTTTTTTCTGTATAAAAATAAATATATGTATATCTATGTTATAAAGCAAAATCGTGTCCATGAGTGAAGTTGACATTATATGCACGATGGCAACAATCTAAAGAATCAATATCCATTTTTTTTTTTCAAATTTAATTACTTCCAAACAACGCATAATTTTAACTTTTCAACCATGGTATAGGGAAAAATTGTACTTTCAAATGCAATTTATTTGTAAACTATCACAATTTACTGATTTTTTTTATGGTTTTAAAATAACTTTCATGCATGATTTTTTTTTAAATCTCTCTCTATCGCATGCAGCCTAATTACGAAAGATTAACCCGATTACACTTAAAACAATATAAACAGTTCAGCGTTTGTTTCGGGCTAAAATAATAAGAATAAAAAAGGCTGCCGTAAGTATCTTTCGCGATTTTTTTTCGGCTAATAACCTCTGGCATGCGGCTAGATCGAAAGTATTGTTTTAATAAATTTCAAAACTTTATTTAAATATATAATTGATATTTCTCATATAAAACTGCTTTTTTGGTGGTATTAATGGAAAATTTTTAAAATATACTAGATGGAACCCGTTAAATTTCACGGGAAAAAAATACTATAACAATATCAGTAAAATAAGCTTCTTTATTACATAAGAAGGGTTGCGTATGAAACAGTCTTTCAAATATTTTATTTTAACCCCCTGTGAAATAGAGTACTATTTCCGATGCATACTCCAAACAAACAATCCATAAACAACTACATGTAATGCAAATCAGTTTGACATTACCGCCATATTCCCCACGGAAAGAAAAAAATTTCATGGACCAATGAAGTATCATACAAATAGTATATCCCCACTTTCATCCCATATTCAGTAAATAAAAGAACACAGTAAATAAAGCACACCCCCACCCCCTGTGATAATGCAACCGAATGAGCTCCTATGCGTATGTGCATTGCATCTGCCCAAAGGTACCGTCGAAATTCAACGTTAAAAAAAGTTTTAAAATGTTTAAATTAAAAGTTTTAAAATGTCCTCGTTAATCATTGTTCGTTTCAAATCCATATCTTCTAAAACGCATCCATTGTTTTAAGCTAATCATTTTTTATGTAAAGATGAATTTTTTTACAATAATAAATCAATCTGAAGATGAGGGAGATTTTTAATGTTTTCAAATGCAATTTATTTGTATGGTTTCTTCGGTTCCTTTACATAATCAGGAGGATTATTCTTTTCCCATCACAGTCGGGCATCTTTTCCCTCTTATACAGTTAAATATCCAATGGATCTTTAAAAAATAATAATAATATACTGTTCCTAGCATATTCTGATGCAATATATACATCAACGAATTCAACATATCAATTTTATGTTAATCATAAACTGATATATATTTTTTTTTGACAGATTTTAGTTTAGCGCCAAAATGCTCTATCTTATGGATAATCTGATCTTATGATTTCTCAGGGTTTTTTTTATATATTATTATTATTTTTCACTTTTCATGATGGTTAAGGAAATCTTTTTCAATTGTGGTAACTTTCCCAGGGGTTATTTTACATTATTAAAGCAAACTGATGGTCATTGTTGAGATAGAATTGAAAAATATTTCATGCGTGAAAATTATTTAAAAAGTCGTTAAATTAAGCGGCAGTTTTCAAATAAATTTCATTCGAAGCTAACATTTTTCTAATTGATGATGTGAAAAGTAAAATTGTAAAATTTAGTAAAAAATTGAAATTTGTACTATTTACAAGTGATGTAAGCGCGATGAACGCTAAAGCGATAGCGCCGTTTGTTGTCACAACCGTTATACATTTCTAAAAATTACCACTGTGTTTTGGCTGGTGTCCTACCATTGGGCAGACTACCATTTTTTGACATCGAAAGAGAACTTCACAGTGAAAGAAATAGGACTTTGCCGCTAATAAGGAACTGTTAAATAAACTTATAACAAACCTACGAAAATAATTCCTATAAAATATTAGCCTTACATTGTTTATTCTAGCTAAAAAAACAATCATTATTTCAAGATTTTTTTTTTAACCATAACACTATTTTTAATAATTTTAATTTTCGTGAAATCCTTTACTTTTGTGAATTTTTTTTGTTAAAAAATGAAACATTCTAACCTATAATTTAAGATAAGCAATTGGTAACATGTAATCAAGGCATGCAATCAAGATGAAGCAACTAATAAATAGCTCCAGTTCTAATCTTTAAAATTAAAAATTGAAAAATCAGTTAAAAGTACGTCATGTTGACACAATTATATAAATTTTTCTTTTTAGTTTTATCAATGTTAAAATGCATTTCAAGCTAAGGATAACGTCATTTTCACCGGCGCAAACTTTTCACACGTACTTTGTATACGTTACTTTTATGCTTTAAAAACCATGTATATAAATAAAAATATATTTTGTATTTAATTAAAATAAAAAAATGGCATCAACAAAGTTATAATGCATAATGATAAAATAAACCCAATGGACAATATTCCCGTGCCGTCACAATAAATATGAATTTTTATTCGCTTATAAAACACGCGGATAAATATGTTTACCGAAATTTAACTTGCAAATTAAAAAATTCGGTCTAAAAGCCCCGTGCTTTTAATATTTATTATTTCTCTTTTATCCTCGCAACCACAGAGTTCAAAGAATAAACTCTGTGCCTCGCAACAATGGGCGTAATCAGATTGCCGACTGTATGACGTCATACGCAGAAATAAAAATTTAATTTAAAGTTACGGCTAATTAATTAAATTTTCGAGCAAACGAATGTACGATACCAAATCTGTGTCCAAATTAGACCGGGAGGCGACAGCACAGACAATCACCTCATCGAGTTCACGGATGAAATTCCAGAATTAGTTAAAACTCGATTCGCATTTTAAAACGCAATCGGTCTGCCAAGTCATATCTTGGTGGAAATCACGTGAAAACCCGATTTTAGTGTTTGACTCCTAGGTTTATCATTGTGTTTTCCTGCACCCAGTTCTCCATGTTTTCATACTTTTGGGTGCAGGAAAACACAATGGTAAACCTACGAGTCAACCGCTAAAATCGGGTTTTCACGTGATTTCCACCAAGATATGACTTGGCAGACCGATTGCGTTTTAATATGCGAATCGAGTTTTAACTAATTCTGAAATTTCAGCCGTGAACTCGATGAGGTGATTGTATGTGCTGCCACCTCCCGGTCTAAATATCTTTCATTTAAAAGAAGAATGATGTAATTTTTTGCAGTAGTTTGTACTTACGGATTGTCGAAAGAAAACGCTTAGAGTTTTAAATATATAGATGTTTTCCCAGTGCCACCAGGGCCATCTATGAAGTAAGCATTGGGTATGTTTGTATTATTTTGTTTCAGTAAAAAAATAATATTGTTTATAATAAATCTCTGCTCTTCATTTGGATCTTGTATGTCGCCAATAATTCATGATCATGGAGTCACATTCACTTGCGACAAATGCTTACACATGCTTGTTATCACATCAAGTGATTTTTAATTGGACGTTAAATGTATTTACATTGATGTTTTACTGATTTATTAGTTATTACATTAATTAAAATAAAAATTAAGTCTTCAAAACCATGATATTAAAATAGAAAAGGCGAATAATTTGGGGTACTTTCCGGTTAGCGGGGCGCCAGTGAAGTGTGTATATATATATATATATATACATATATATATATATATATATATATATAGTTACATATATATACATACATATATACAAATATATACAGTGGTGGCCAAAGTGTGGACATTTTTTGAAAGTTTCATGTTTTTCAAATTTGTGTGCGTGTAGAATATATTGATTTTCACTTCAATACAAACGTTTACATATCAATTTGAAGGTAATTTAATGTAGAATTTAATAATAAAAACAGTATTACAATATCTGTATTACAAAAAAAAGTTATGCAACTAATAGTAAGATCTATCTTAGATTTGCATTTTTTTTTAAGTAATACTTACACAATCAATACTTAGTAGGATAACCCTTATTTTTTAAGACAGCTTCACAGCGTCTTTTCATCGGGTGAACGAGTGTTTGGAGTTCATCTTTCGTAATCACATGGTGCCAAGAATCAATTATAGCTTCAATAAGTTGTCTTTTATTGGATGGACGTTTTTTTCGTACAAGAATTTTCAAACATCGCCACAAATTTTCAATTGGATTGAGATCAGGGCTGTGTCCTGGCCATGGTAATATATCTATGCCTTTATTTTGAAACCATGCTTTGCATACTTTTGCTGTGTGGCATGGAACTGAATCCTGCTGAAAAATAAATGGTGCGTTGTTGGGGAAGAGATCCCTGATGGAAGGTATCAATTTCGGTTCCAGGACAGTTTCGATGTATTTTTTGGCATTCAGGATACCATCAATCACTTGAATTCGGCCCACACCATCTGCAGACATACATGCCCAAATCATGACATTTGATGGGTTTTTGTAGTTTCTTCAATGCAATCAGGATGAAGTAAGTGCTTCTCCTACTCTACGTCTCACGTATTTTCTACCATCACTACCAAAGAGCGATATTTTACTCTCATCGCTCCAGATTACTTGCTTCCATTGATTTTCTGACCATTTAATATGTTCTTTTGCCCACTTAACTCTTTTTTCGCGTTGCTTTTGATTTAAATATGGTTTTTTCCCTTGGAATTCTAGCTTGTAGTCCAAATCCTGATAACCTTCTTCTTATTGTTCTTGAACTTACTGCAATACCCGCTGCATTCATTTCACATCTAATGACATCTGATGAAATGTTTCTATCTTGAAGGCATAGCCGTTTAATTTTTCTATCGGCAGTAGCACTTGTGCATTTTTTCGGCCTGATTTGGCCTTATTTTCCACTATTTCGTTTTTTCATAACGTAAACAGAACTTCCGTACACCAGAACAAGTCACTGAACCACCAACTTGTCTTGCAATTTCAGCATAAGAGAGGCCATTTTCTCTCAATATGACAATTCGGCTTCTTTTTGTAGATGTCCAATTAGTTCTTCTTGTTGATGACATTGTTTGAAATTAGTTTAATTAAAAAAAGGACTTTAAATATTCAAAAACAGCAATACTCCATTTAATTGTACTAGTATGCATCATTCCGCAAAATATTTCCACAACAATAACTCTTTTACCATCCAAATAACCTAAACTATAATTACTGACATTTGATTGGTCCTCAGAACAGTGTTTGTGATTGGCTAGTACGCTTTTAGTACAAAACAAGTCCTTATTCAAAACGATTTGGGTTTGTTTGTTCTACTAAAATGAGCCAAACTTTTTTGTAATACAGATATTGTAATACTGTTTTTAATATTAAATTCTACATTAAATTACCTTCAATTTGATATATAAACGTTTGTATTTAAGTGAAAATTAATATATTCTACAAGCACACAAAGTTGAAAAACATGAAACTTTCAAAAAAGTCCAAACTTTTGGCCACCACTGTATAATGTGTATATATATATATATATATATATATACAGTGTGATTCATAAATATCGAAACAATAGGCTATCTCCTTAAATATTGTTCCTAGGCACATACTTCCAATTGCAAATTTTCATAAAAAAAAGGTGCAAAATTTGATGAGATAAGTTGCAACTCCATGGGGGGTCTATTTGAGAAAATACAAAAATTAAATTTTTATACGGCCCCCGTAGGATAAAATTTCCAATTAGGAAATTATTCCTTATCCAGTCCTGAATTAAACAAAAAAAAAATCCATCTTGTTATCTGCAAAATTCACAGAGATATTAATATCCAAAATTCGTTACTTACACCACTTAAGCATACCTCTGAGAGACGCGATATCAGTTCATTTGTAATGCAAGTTAGGGATCGACCATAAATGTACACATTATTAAAAGTCGATCTAAGACAATGCCTTAACTTTTAGATATAAAATAATAGCGTACAGATTTTTACGTTAAACTTGCTTGAGAAATATGCTAGAGGTCTGCATGAGGCCGAGATTGGCCCCAGGGTCGTAATCGGCACGGCCCGCTGGCCGGACCGTGCCGGCCCGTGTCTTTATTGTTCTTAGGACGTGTCGGGAAGGCAATAAGTTTTATAAAAATAGTAATAGCGAAAATGAAACTTCTGTTAACGGAATCATTGGAAATATATTTTATAATTTACACAGAAATATTTTCGAAAATGTTTTTTTTTTTTTTTTTTTTGTTATACAGCTTCAAAAGTTATGATGTTTTTAAAACTACAGTAAACTCTGTCTAAGGCGGAATCAATCGGGACCGAGAAAATTTTCCGCCGTAGACAATATTCCGCCTTACGCAAAACAGCCAAAATAAATAAATAAAATACATATGCGCAAGTCATATTTTTACGTTCGTAATCTATAGTATTTTCCATTTATTTTCCAGTTTTTTAAATGAAATTATACGTCTTATTAAATTTATTATTAATCTCAAAAACATTATATGAATAATAAACTAAATAGTAGTACCAATGATAAATTTCTTCCATTTTAAAAGTTAATGAAAATGATTTACCTTAACAACTACTTCATATTTCACATAGAGACACAGTAGTTTTTAAACAGTCGAAAAATAATCTTTTATCGATGCTTGTTTTGTCTTTCTTTTTACCAAGCATTTTTCAGTAACACATTGCAAGTCCGTTATTACGGGTATCAATTCTTCATTTTTTTGAGCAAGAAATTTTTTTTCGAGATACCTAATGCTTCTCAAATCGTCTTGATACGTTTGAATTCCTCCATTGTGATCATGGTTTTCATAATCGTGCTCATCTTCATTTTCACTAGCACTTTCCAAATCTTGATATCGCTGAATCAAAATGTCCACAGAAGTGTTAGCTACAGCAGTACACACTATATTGTCAGTTGATACGATACGTCTTCTTCATTAATTTTTTCATTGCTGTGAACACATTTTAAGTCATCTATTAGATTTTGTAACTAATTTTTCTCGAACTGGTCAACTGATTCATGGCCATTTTCTGAAATAAAACCAGCTTTTTTAAAACAATGAACAATTTTTTCAGGCGACATTTCTGAGCAGAATTTGGAAATCCATTTAACAGCATCTAAAACATATTTTTTTGCCATTTCGATCGCAGAAGAGCAATTATCTAAAGACGCAATAATGGACCGCAAAAGATATTTTTTGTAATGGGTTTTCATCATTTTTATAACTCCTTGATCCATAGGTTGTATTACTGCAGTAGTATTTGCGGGAAGAAATTGTAATTTTATATTCGATAGTTCGAAATTGGCATGACAAGGTGCATTGTCGAGAAATAACAAAATATTTCGATTTTCTTTGATCATATGGTTATTGAATTCAGTCAGCCATTCCTCCATTATGGCAGTCGACATCCACGATTTTTTTAGATCGCCAAATCACAGGCAGTTTATCAATGTTCACATTCTTAAAACATCGCGGATTTTGCGATTTTCCTATCTCTAAGGGCTTTTCTAAACTGCCCTCCATATTCGGGCAAAGCAAAACAGTGACACGCTCTTTGGAGTTTTTACCACCGTGGCATTCACTTCCTCTTTTGGCAAGGGACTTAGTGAGCAACGCATGGTAACATAGTCCCGTTTCATCGCAATTGTGTATGTCCTTAGCTTGATATCCTTCAATCAGTAGAGGAAAATTTATTTTCCATTCCTGCATTTCTTGGTCTGGGACGTCATTCGACTCTCCGCAAACTTGCTTTATAGCAATATTGTGTCGATTAAGGAAACTCATTAACCATCTAGTAGAAGCCTTGAAATCTGTTTTACCTAATTTTTCGGCTATCTCTTTCGCCTTTTCACGCAATAGTGTTCCAGGTATGGCCAAAATTTTAGCTCTAGTGTTAGAAAACCATTCAAGTGTTAATGCATCAATGTCTTCATTTTTCACAGCACCTTTCCGCTTTCTGTCGGATGATTTGCTTTCCAATTCATTTTCTAACTCTGTTCTTCTTTTTATAGCATCATAAATTTGTGTTTTACCGCATTTAAATTTAATAGAAAGATCGTTTACAGAATAATATTTTTCTTTTAATTTAATATCTTCTATGTTATCCCGCAGAGACAGCGTATTGAGTTTAGATTTTGAAGCCATTTTTTACTATCACTTAGTAATATCAGTAGACAATATAAAATGAGGAAGAACAAATAACACGTGCAACGACCTCGTTTTCTGACCATGTGATTTACTGAAATAAAACATACGTCACTTCGAATTCATCTTCCATCCCCTTCCCCTCCTGAAACCACAACCAGCGCCTCATACAGAATGTAAATGATTGTAGTTTTCCCCCCTCTCCCTCTCACATTAGACAAAAAGTTATGTTGACCAAATGACTGATTGCCATAAACAATGATCAGAACTCAAAATCCGAAGCAAGCAAAAAAATTGATATTCTTTCGCTAATGCAATGAAAAAGACAGAAATGTTAATGTATAGGGAATTTTTTTATCAATTTCTTTTTTTTTAATAATTGAGATAAATGTAAAAAATGTACTTGGTATGATATTTTTTCTTTCTTTTTTTAAGAGGAAACACATTTTGCTTATATATGAGAAATAATGGAATAAAAAATTATTCCTTAAATATTTAAACATTTTCCGTTCTGATGAATCAACTTTATTAATCTATTACGAAATTTAATTAAAATGTTGAGCATTTGTTGTATGTATATCAGTTTTGAAGTTTCATAAACCATATGCCTTTCATTTTTTATTTTTTTTCCGTCTTATGCAAAATTTTGATTTTGATAGGACTTTAAAAGCCTTTCCGTTTCCGCGTTAGACAAATTCCGGCTTATGGGGCATGAATTCATGTTATTTCCTATGTGTTTGCCGGGACTTGAAAAATTTTCCGCGTTAGACAAAATTCCGGCTTACACAGAGTCCGCCTTAGACAGAATTTACTGTATTTTTCATTTATTCCAAACGACATTGTTTTTTAAAATAAATCTTTATTCGAATTTAACAGTCTAATAGTATAAATAATCATTAACGTTGCTATTGCGTATTTTTTTAATAGATGTCAAGCTCCCACTAATCTTCCGTTATAAGTGTGTTTATTTGACCCAGGTTCAATACGTTCGAACCAGAAACTCTTTTAAGAAATCAATTGAATGAAGTAATGATTCGACTTAAAACATTTAAATTAAATAAGTCAAAGATTCATTAATCATTTTTCTAGTTTTAAAGTGGTTAACTGGTTCAAATTAATCTACATATTACGGAGGATTGGAGGAGGTTTGGCAACTGTGATTTTGTCATGCGAAAACGTAGTAATCTAAAATATACTGTAAAATTTTCTTATAAATATGTATGTAGTATTCTTTAAAATAATCTTAATTGTATCTTAAGATAAATGGAAATTTTTTGTACAAATTTCAGCTTGTGCAGAAATCTAAAATATGCACAGACAGCTGTCTAGATAATGAATTAAATAAAATTAAGTGCATCAGCCATGAAAATGATTTTCTTTCGCATCGTATCAATAAACCCGACCTGAAACATAAAGTGCATAAAATAAATGTATAATTTCTAATAAACTTAAATTTTGTAAATTTCGCTGTATACCAGATTTGTATGAGAGACTAGGGTATGCGTTAAACAAATTTAATATCTGTACCCGAGAGCCAAACTATCGTAATCAGAAATTGAAGTTACAGGAAGGAGTTACTTATTCAGCTGGAAGGTTTAAAAAGCATTTAAACGTTCTATTAGGACCCAATCTTTGTTTAATACTTTAAATGCATTTTTCGGTATCATAAGTTTTTTTCAGCATTTCTCATCTCTAAATTTATATAAGTCAATAACCTCTATAAATGGTTCAAACTTGTAATATATCTTTTTCAAATATTTTACTTAAATTTTAATTCGGCAAATTTGAAAAAAAATTATTCGCTTTTGAAAATAAATATAATTTCTTTAAAATAAGTTGATCGTTTTTTTTTTTTTTTTCAAAATGCTGAATGAAAATTAAAACTTATATATTTCTGTTTAATTAAAGAAAAAAAATTCAATTCGACAAATAATATTTCGAGTTATAATAATTTTAAATTACTCTGCATTTTTTGAAAAAAAAATATTTTGTAAGAAGTTTTATGATGTGATTCTGTTTACAAATTATATGGTTAATCATCACAAAAAATTCAAAATTCTAACTCTATAAATAAATAAATAAATAAATAAAACGTTTCTCGGACACCTTACAGTAACATTGTTTCTTGAATTACACGCATTTCAATTTGTGTCTGATCCCTTGAATCCTCACGAATTATTAAAATGGACATATCTCCCTGAGTTTTGCAGATATTAAGATAGATTTTTTTTTGTTTAATTCAGGACTGGATAAGGAATAATTTCCTAATTGGAAATTTTATCCTACGGGGGCCGTATAAAAATTTAATTTTTGTATTTTCTCAAATAGACCCCCCATGGAGTTGCAACTTATCTCATCAAATTTTGCAGCTTTTTTTATGAAACTTTGCAACTGGAAGTATGTGTCTAGGAGCAATATTTAAAGAGATAGCCTATTGTTTCGATATTTATGAATCACACTGTATATATATATATGTAATAATGAAAAAATTTCGCCATTTTTCCTTAGTTAATTTATTCCAAATTCTTACAATTCTAAATTTTTCCCTGTTTTATTCTAATTTACTACTCTATATTCATTAAATCCTTATTCTTAAATTAGCTCTATCGTTAACTCTGTTAAATTCCCTTTTATTTAATTCTAAATTGTCCAAATTTACTTAAATATAAAGCTTTTAGTTATTCTTAATTTCTATCATGATCCCCGATCATTTCTGGGTTTTAGAATGTTTTTTGAGAGCCATTTTCATTTTTATTCCGAATTTTATTTCCCGCTCTAAGTCACTTTACTACAAAATTCATCCACTACCTCTCTATCCGAACTCTTTACGAATTATCTTTCATTGGTCGTGACGTAGCATGACGCGTCTTCTTTAATTCCTCATTAGTTCAGTACGCGTCCTACGTCATAATTTGTGTTATTGGGCTAGGTAACAAAAAGCGGCTACCTGCGGTGCTCCCTCAGAAATCAGTCGAATTTTCAATTGTCAACAACTCCCTGGTTGCTCGTTTAACTAAAAAATGTTCTAATACTTACCCTCCATCACTGTAAAAAATGATTGTCAAATTCACTATATTTATTGCAGTAGATCGCAACGTAATATTTCCGTAGGTAAAAATACCGCAAATATAACAGTAGATTTAACCAGTGTTTTCGATTTCAACATCCTATCATGCGAACAACCAATCAGATAACATCGTTCATTTTGAAGATCGGCGCCTGCGCGCAAAGACATCTTACTAGCATGATCTGCGCAAGGAACTTCTACTTTTGAGTACGTGCTCTTTCCCGCGAGACTGCCAAAGCGAGCAAAATGGTGTGTTAACGTACGCTTACGAGCCTGAATCGTTTATATATCAGTGTTCAATTACAAATGTTTTTTTATATTTGTATTAGATAAACGTAAGCTTTTAATTCTTGTTCAATTATCTAAAATATATATATATATATATATTATCTAAATTCTTCTTGCCCTTCAGAATTGAAGTGTTTCTATTTTTAGTACTACAAATATACTCTCTCTCTATATATATGTATTTACACATAGTATTATAATGAATATTTGATGTCTCAGTTTTGCCACATTAAAAAAATTTCTATTAATAAATTCTGAATTCTTATATATATCATATACAAAGCAGTAAAGAGATGTTTTAATGTTGGATTGAATTTCTATATATAAAATAATGAATTCCAATATTTTTCAAACAAACGATGAACTTTATGACTTTTCTAATAATCATCTAAAAATGAAAGCCGATTAAAATCAATGATTTAAAAAAAAATATGGCTTTTAAAATTACAGTAGCTATTGTGATAATTTGTACGGAAATATGACTGTTAAAATTACAGAACTTTTTGTGGTAGTTTGTACGGGAAAATGGCTGTGAAATTTACTACAATTATAACCGTTGAAATGACGGAAAATATGCGATAAAATTTACATCGAATTTTACTGCGATTTTTACGTAAAAACTGCTGGCAACATTGCTGCCAGCAGTTTTTGCCGTAAATTTGACGGATTTTTTTTTACAGTGATGCCTTGATGACGTAGCGATGTACGGCTATTATTGTTAGGTGGAAACTGCCCAAGAGAAATACTTAATAAAGGATTGAATTTGAAAAATATTGATCGTTTGATTCATGGAGAAACGCCTCTGGTTATTTCATTCTACTGCCACTGCGGACGCGTCGAGACTGCAACTAAAATATTAGGCAATTTACGACTGCTTCTAATTATTTACATCATCAATAACAACCACCGTTCTTAATTTCATTGGGCGACCATGTGTGCTCCTGCTTCTATTATCAACTTTACTCCCAATATAACATATAACGATATATATTCGTAATATAATATATATATATATATATATATATATATATATATATATATATATATATTGGCCCCGCCTAACCGAAAAGTACCTAATTTGGATATAGTTTTTTTTTTTTTTTTTTTTTTTTTTTTTTTAATGGGACGACGAGATAATGAACGGAATTTCGACGGGATAATGAAGAAGTACCAGAATATTTTTCTGCATTTCATAGTTATATTAAGAAATATATTGTTGTGAGCTCGGGGTTCGAAAGGACTGATGCCAATATATAAGAACAATAAAAAGGCTTTATTCACTATAAACAGTGCAATACGATCACAAATATCTTCTGAAAATTACAAGATATTCAGTAATCTTCAAATCCAATAAAAGCACAGCAAAATTTCACATAGAAACAATGCGTTCAATACGACGTATCAACGACAAAATCGATCCGAGAAACACAGTTCTCAATGCAAAGCCTCTCGTATGAATTCAATCTCAGTTGACAGACAACTAACTAACTGAACTGATGGAGGTCCTTATATAGGTTTCAGAGATCTTTCCACATTATTCCAGAGCCTTCAGATGCTAGAAATTACCAGAAAGTGCTTTAACTTTCGATAGAGAACCCAAGCAAGAAAGGATCCCAATGTATAGGTATAAGGGGGGTGTGGTTGCACAAAAAGTCGCCAAATCCGTCGCCAACTTGGCGACATTTGGCGATGTATCGCCAAATTTGGCGACAAAAATAAGTCGCCAAAACCATCGCCAACTTGGCGATAAACCCATTCCTTGGCGATATTTCAATAGACTTCCATTATAAAGATGAGGGTGTAAGGTTGTTTTCCTTGCAAACCATCTGAGGCCTTTAGCATTGAGTTACATGATGCTCAATAGGAAATACATTAATAATACTGCAATTTTCACAATAATCAAATAAAATAAATTTAAACAAATGGAATATTTACAGATATATACAAAATTCATAACATTGCCCCCCTCTCAAGGACTGCACGTCCCGGGCAGTTCAACCTTTGATCGGAAAGCAAACCCGTTACCAACAAATGCTATACTATTCAAAACACTTAAAGCAAATATGGAAAAATAACAATTAAACACATTCATAATGCTGAATTATAAAGCATAGACACCATTACATACAAGTATTTAAATAATAATAACAGTAATAATGATAATGCTAAGCAAAATAAATAATTACATTAATTTATATACAAGACCATGGTCATACTAATTTACATTATTTACATTACACTATTTACAATCAATGAACTAAGTACTATGTGAACTATGTACTATGGCCATAGTATGTAGCTAGCCTGTCGTAATGAACGACTCTAGGCTTCGAACTTGGTGACTTTCGGATCCGAATTACGACATCGTTCAGTCTGTTTAGGACTGTATAAGGACCGTCCCAGTGCGATTGCAGTTTGGGAGAAAGTCCTTTACGTCGAGTCGGATTATAAAACCAAACCTTGTCACCTTCTTTGAATTGATGTCCCGTGGCTTTCGTGTCGTACCTGGTCTTCATCTTCTCCGTCTGTATATTGATCCGCTCTCGAGCCAAGTTGTGGACGTCTTCAAATCGTGCCTGGAGATTCTGCACGTATCCCTCTGGCGATGAAGGCGCATCTGGAGGGCGACCAAACAGCAGATCACAAGGTAAACGAAGATCACGACCGAAAAGCATCTGAGACGGGGAATAGCCGGTTGTTTCATGGACGGCGCTGCGATAGGCGAGAAGAAACAAGGGAAGTTTTTGGTCCCAGTCTTGCTGGTTTCTTGAGACTAGAAGTGAGAGATTGTTGAGGATGGTACGATTAAATCTCTCAACCATGCCATCCGACTGCGGATGTAAAGGCGTCGTCCTAGTTTTGTCCATTCCGAGAAGTTGACAGAGACCCTCAATCACAGCAGAGATGAAATTTCTCCCCTGGTCAGAATGCATTTGAAGAGGGACTCCATACCTTGATATCCACTGGCGTACCAAGGCATCCGCAACCGTAGAAGCTTCTTGATCAGGGATGGCATAAACTTCAGGCCATTTTGTGAAATAGTCCATGACAACAAGGAGGTATTTGTTGCCATCAGCACTTCTTGGCAGAGGACCTAGAATGTCAAGGGCGATGCGTTCAAAAGGTGCTCCTACATTGTAGAGATGTAGTCTTCCTCGGCTACGTTTCTTTGGTCCTTTCCGAGCTGCACATGCATCGCAAGATTTGCACCATTGTTCGACGTCAGCTCTCGCTTTTCCCCAGAAGAAGCGCTCTCGGACTCTGTGTAATGTTTTCATGACTCCAAAATGGCCACCAGTGGGACTGCCATGTAATTCGTTGAGGACCTCTGGGATTCGGGATCGAGGAAGTACCAACTGCCACCGAGATGTCTTCCCATCTTCCGATTCGAATTTTCGGAACAGGACACCATTCCTGACGTGGAGAGAGTTCCAAAGAGCCCAATATTGCTTCGTCGTAGGACTGTAAGTCGAGATGTCTTTCCAACTGGGCTTCGTGCTAGAAGATTCTAATAACTCCAAGATTGGTTTGATCTCAGAGTCTGCCATTTGATCTTCTCGAATCTTCTCATCACTCCAGGGATCTGGTGGCGTCAATAGTGAAGTCTTCGTCTGGCGTATGACATATTCGGGATTATACTTGCTCTCCGCTCTGGAACAATAGCGAGAGCTCTCGGGACACGGTCTTCTTGATAGGGCATCGGCGTTTCCATGCGATGAGCCTTTGCGATGCCTGATGTCAAAGTCGTATTCCTGGAGTCGTTGTATCCATCTGGCTACTTGGCCCTCTGGGTTCTTAAAATTCATCAGCCATGTTAGGGATGCGTGGTCAGTACGAAGGAGAAATTTCCTGCCATAGAGATAGTGATGGAAGTGTTCTATGGCTTTCACTATAGATAATAACTCCTTACGAGTGACGCAATAATTCCGCTCTGGTTTCGATAAACATTTGCTCCAGTATGCTACGACTCGTTCTTGGCCATCTATTTCTTGGGAAAGTACAGCGCCGACACTTTCCTGACTGGCATCCGTGTCCACAATGAATTGTTTGTCGGGGTCTGGATAGGTAAGGACTGGAGAGGATGTGAGAGCTTCTTTCAGCCGCTGGAATGAATTGTCGCATTCTTGTGTCCATAGAAACTTCTGTTTGCTTTCAGTGAGCCTATGCAAGGGTCTTGCGATGTTGGAGAACCCCTGTACAAACTTTCTGTAATAAGTGCATAGTCGCAGAAAGCTTCGCAACTGATGGACATTTTCCGGACGTTTCCAGTGCTTTACTGCAGACACTTTTTCAGGATCTGTTCGAACACCTTCAGCTGAGATGATGTGTCCTAAATAGTTTACTTCTCGTTGGAAGAACTTGCATTTAAAAGGGTTCAGCTTTAAATTCGCCGCTCTTAGTTTCGTTAACACTTTTCGAATATTCTCTAGATGTTCTTCAAACGTGCGGCCACCAATGATGACGTCATCTAGGTAGATGAGACAAGCTTCAAAAGTCAGACCTTTTAACACTGTCTCCATGAGGCGCTCGAACGTTGCTGGAGCATTGCAGAGCCCGAACGGCATAACTTTAAATTGCCAAAGTCCTTGTCCAGTAGTAAATGCGGTCTTCTCTTTGTCATCAGGATGGATCTCTACTTGCCAATATCCACTCTTCAAATCCAGCGTGGAAAACCATTTATGTCCTGAAAGAGTATCTAGCGTGTCGTCTATTCTTGGTAGAGGATAGCTGTCCTTCTTCGTGATATCGTTAAGTTTACGATAATCCACACAAAATCTTGTGGAGCCATCTTTCTTTCGGACCAACACGATGGGAGAGGCCCACGGACTTGATGACGGTTCGATGATGTCACTATCCTGCATCTCTCGTAAGAGCTTAGAAACCTCTTCTTGTTTTGCAAACGGCAAGCGTCTTGGATGCTGTTTAATCGGTGGATAGTTGGCAGTATCAATTCTATGACGTGTCAGTGAAGTGCGCCCTATATCACTCTCGTTTTGTGAAAACACATCCTTAAATTCCTGGAGCAGTCTTTCTGCGGCATGTCTCTGCTCAGGAGATAAATTCTCATTTCGTCCAATTTCAGGTGTTAAACTTGTAGTCTGCTCCGACAACGTCAAGCTCGGGTCTTTGCAAACACAGGTGACTGGAGCACAGGTTGCAAGCACTTCACCCTTCTGGATAATTCTAGACTTTTCACTTACGTTTGCAATTCTCACGGGTATCACATCTCTCGACAGATCTACCAGCGCTGATGCTATTAGCACTCCCTTTGGGCTCTTCTCAGGATATCCAGTCAAGCCATACTGGAAAATTCTTTCGTTTCCAGTTGCTCCAGGTATCATCATTTCGGTTCGAGGAGGGATGATAACATCTGCCTTGGCTGTGATCCGTTGAATGGACCCGGACTCATTTCCAAATTTAAAAATAGTGACATCTTTTAAATAATAGTGAGAATAAAAATAGTGAGAGCAGAGCGTAACTCATTATTCTTAAAGTCCAGTGTAAATCCATGCCCTTTTAAAAAGTCCAGTCCGAGTATGAAAGGGTCTGAAATATCGGCTACATAGACTGTATGATGGTAAGCGGCGTTCCCAAACTTTATTTTCAGCGTCATTTTTCCAAATATGTCGATCTTATCTCCTGTCACAGTTTGAAGGATAACACGTGGCGGGGTCCAGGAGAGTTTTTCTTTCAGCTGCTGAGCTAGATCTTTCCGAATGATGGTCACATTGGCTCCTGTATCGATGATCATATTACAGGGCAAATCATTCACGCTTCCGACTAGAAAAACTCCGTTCTCGCCGCAACTTCTTGCAGAAATTTCACATACTTGAAAATGGGGCTTCTCAAAATCTGGCAACCTCCGGCAAGATGGCCATTAATCAGTTTTCCTGCTCCTCCTTTAGCGGGAGAGATATTACCTTCGGTGCTGGGTCGTCTTGGGCAGTCGATTTGGATATGGCCTTCTCCACCGCATTTCCAGCACTTGATCTTCCTGTAAGGTTTGTTGGCCATTAAGGAGTTCATCTTTCTCATTATGTCATTTATCTGCTGCTGTAAGCGCTCCACAGCTCTATCCGACGTCTCAGGCAGGTTGGCTGTTCGCACAAAGTGTCGATCTTTCCTAGTAGCTTGCTTGGCTGCCTCGAATTTCAGAGCGTAAACCAAAGCCCCTTTTAAATCATTGAGATCTGCAATCCGGAGTGCTGTCTGGATCTCAGGGTCACGCACACCATCGATAAAATGCTGTAGAGCTAAGCTTTCTCTAATTTCAGTCGGACAGTCAGGATAAGCAAGATGAGAAAGTCTCTCGACATCCGTAGCAAGATCTTGCAGGGATTCAGTGGATTTCTGCTGTCGAGATTTGAGCTGGAGTCTGCTATATTCCTTCATGCATTTCTCGCCAAAGCTCAATTCTAAGGCACTGACGAGCATTTCAAAATCCAGCGGTTCATTTGCAGGCAAAGTCTGTAAGACGTCGGCAGCATCAGCTCGTAGAGAAGCAGCTAACTGGCAAGCTTTTGTCTGGGAATCCCATCCATTGGCGTCCGCTACGATCCCAAATTGTGTCTTAAAATCTGGCCATGAGGATTTTCCGTCATAGGTCGAGAGTTTAATAGAGGCCCGAGGAAGCATAGCTTGATACTTGACATCTTCGGGATAGTTTTCGGCAGTTATCTTTTGTTTCTTCACATTTTCCAACTCCTTTTCTACACTCTCAATCCTTTCTTCGACGGTCTTGGCGATCTTTTGAACTTTTTCTTCTACTCTTTCTTCAACGGTCTCGGCGATCTTTTGAACTTTTTCTTCTACTCTTTCTTCTACGGTATTGGCTGTCCTTTGAATTTCTTCTACTTTTCCTTCTATTTGTTGAAATCTTCCTTCAACTTTGTTTTCCACGCCGTCAATTCTGTCATTTAAAGATGTTATTTTATCCTCTATTAAGTCTTTCAACTCTCCAAGGTTGGTTGACATATCCTTCTTCATTTCATCTTTTAAGTCGCCAAGGTTGGCAGTCATTTTCTCATCCATCTCGCCAAAATTTGCAGTCATTTTCTCATCCATCGCTGACATATCCTTCTTCATTTCAGCCTGATTCGCAGTCATTTTCTCATCCATCTCTCCTAATTTCTCCAATAATTTAGTCAGTTGCGCTTCCATTGCTCTGGTAATCGGCATTCAACCCCACTTCTGACACCAAATGTTGTGATGTCGGGGTTCGAAAGGACTGATGCCAATATATAAGAACAATAAAAAGGCTTTATTCACTATAAACAGTGCAATACGATCACAAATATCTTCTGAAAATTACAAGATATTCAGTAATCTTCAAATCCAATAAAAGCACAGCAAAATTTCACATAGAAACAATAGGTTCAATACGACGTATCAACGACAAAATCGATCCGAGAAACACAGTTCTCAATGCAGAGCCTCTCGTATGAATTCAATCTCAGTTGACAGACAACTAACTAACTGAACTGATGGAGGTCCTTATATAGGTTTCAGAGATCTTTCCAGATTATTCCAGAGCCTTCAGATGCTAGAAATTACCAGAAAGTGCTTTAACTTTCGATAGAGAACCCAAGCAAGAAAGGATCCCAATGTATAGGTATAAGGGGGGCGTGGTTGCACAAAAAGTCGCCAAATCCGTCGCCAACTTGGCGACATTTGGCGATGTATCGCCAAATTTGGCGACAAAAATAAGTCGCCAAAACCATCGCCAACTTGGCGATAAACCCATTCCTTGGCGATATTTCAATAGACTTCCATTATAAAGATGAGGGTGTAAGGTTGTTTTCCTTGCAAACCATCTGAGGCCTTTAGCATTGAGTTACATGATGCTCAATAGGAAATACATTAATAATACTGCAATTTTCACAATAATCAAATAAAATAAATTTAAACAAATGGAATATTTACAGATATATACAAAATTCATAACAATATATTTTTAAGATTTGCTGAATCACTTATTTGTTTACTTTTTCATGCATTATATTATTGAAGGTTGTTAGTTCTCTTATTCTTTTAAATATTCCCTACTTATATAAAAATAGCGTGTGTTCTCTGTGGTGTTTCGCATAAACGTTGTAAAATTCAGGTTATTAGATTTTATCCAACTTTGCTCTCATAATTGTTGATGAAGCAGTCATTTTTGGCGATTTTTCTGTTACCTGTAAAATGTTTGTTTTTGGTATAGCCTGAACTAAGAAAAATTTGGGAACTTTTCCGTTATACGGACACCATTGTCGTCAAGCATACATTTACATACATTTATATGTATGGCATGGTGTCCGCATAACGGAAAGGTACCAAAAATTTGCGATCGATCAAATAATTGAATTTCGTTAAGCATTAAATTTTCTTATTTTTAATCTGAGAAAGAAACAATAATCATGGATTTAATTAATTTTGCAATATGCTGTGCAACCAAAACAATTTTCATTAAATCGGTGCTGATATCGCAGACGCACCGGGGTTGATTTTTGGCGCCTAAATGACGATTTTTGCTTTGTATGGCAACCTAGTGTTTTATAATAACGTTGGATATGTGTGTAAATAAATAAAATAAAGTAGGTACTTTTATGTTAGCTGGACGTCAGAGATAATTCTCCAAATCTTGTTTCAATTGGAATCATTTAAATTGCAACATTTTACGGGGGATTTGTTATTCATATCGATATGTTTATGTTTAGATATTTTATTATGATTATATTTTTGCTAATTTTAAGTAAGTTTTTTAAGATTTTATATTACAATGTTAAAATATTACCTAGTTGATATTAGCTAATGTCAAAAGATTGGCAAACCACAGAGTTCAGAGAATAAACTCTATGCCTCGCAACAGTGGGAGTTGCCGACTTTATGACGTCATAAGCAGAAGTAAACGTTTTATTGATAATTACGGCTAATTAATTAAATTTTCGAACAAACGAATGCACAAAAACAAATATGTGTCCAAATATCTTTCATTAAAAAAAATGGATGGTGTAATTTGATGCAGTAGTTTTTTCTCACGGATTGTCGAAAGAAAACGCTTAGCGTTTTAAAAATATAGATAAATAATGTAAAAAATATATTAGAGTTTTCAATTAAAAAAAAGTAGTTTTCACTTACGGTTTGCCGGCAGTATGTTGTGTGAATCAGAAAGCTCTGGTTGGATCATCTGATATATATATATATAATCCTGACGGCTCGGCCTACCGCACAGGTAGATTTCGAAGACGTAGATCGTGGGGCGCCTGTTTATTGGGAATTGCAGAAGAAAGAACTTTTTGCCATTATGCAGCAGTTGGGACCGCCCACTTCCAAATCTACCTGTGCCTGTAAGTGGAGCCAGCAGGATTTTTTTTTCTGTAAGAGTTGGTCCTATAAAAAACTTGTCAGTATTAAAGTTGTAGATAATATTAAGAAGATTTATAATAAATTTAATGTCATACATAAATTTTTGGCCCTTTTCCTAGAAGTAATAAAAATAATAACTTTAAACGGATTCGATACCTTATTTGTAAATCCTCTTTTTTTTTTTAATTAACCTGCCTAGCAGGGCTTGTAGAGCTTAAGCCATATGGTAGGCCTCCCTTCTTGGTTGAATTGAATTGAATTGTATCATAATTAAAAAGTTATGGTTTTTTTTCTGTTTTCTCAAAGAACCCCCCCCCCCCTCCCGGTACGATTTTGCCCATTAACGAACTTAACCGAGATTTTATGCCCCTTGATTTTATGTATCAGTTTGGAAGAGATTTGTTCAGAATTATAGAAGTTATCGTGTCCATAAAAAGTGATATACATATATATATAGATAGATAAATTGATAAATTGAATATTTTTTTAAAAAATGCTAATACAACTACTCATGTACGTAATAAAGGATCAGTTAAATTTATTGTGTCGAGTTTTTGCTGGCCTTGTTAATTCTCGTGAGATCTGCTGCGCCTCTCTCGTAGGAGTTTCCGAGGTTTAATCGTCAAGCGACCGAGATACTTATTTTATTACAGAAATTAATCTGCAGATGATATAATTCATTTCACAGAATTAAAAATCATCAAGATCTGAATATTTATATAACGAGCTATAGTACGAACGCACCTCGTTTGTCACGTTTGATATACAATTTCCAACTTGTTACTGTTTGTAATGAGTGCTATCTAAAAGATATAAATTCAGAAACCTTTCGTGATCAACTGTCGGAATGTAGTTAATACGAAAGCACCAAACATGATTTTGATGTAGTTGTTAGGCCATCTAAAAAAATATACTGAATGCGCTATTAGAGACTTCAATTAACAAGTGGGTAAGTGTGATCGAAAATCGCTCAAAGGGTTTCGTTTAATATTCCTTTCAAAACACTTTATCCTTTCCTTAATAAATCCAAATTAATTTCATTTAGAAACACACAAAAAAAAAAAGTCCTGTTTTACATAAAGTAAAAATTTACCGGTCTATTTTTCTCGTTTTTTCGAATATCTAAACCAGCCCGCTATTATATTCTGTCATAATAATATCTGTCATGTGGACTAAATGCGATATTTAAAAAAAAATAATTTCAAAATTAAACATGTTGTACACTTTCAAAATGTTAAAATATGCGAATATTTCCATAATCGGGTTTTTATCATGATTCAATACGTTCCTCAAACTCATATATTTACTATTCCCTATGACTCATATTGATACTCGCTTTTTGAATTATTCTGAATTATTATTCTGAAACATTTGAAAAATCATTTAAACTTCCGATATGACGTCAGATTTTCTTTTTAATTCTCTAATGACGTGATATTAATCTGTTTTGTGTACATACACATACTCATGTACTCCTTGTATTATTGAGAAAATTTTCCGTTTTATTACCACTATGACGTCAATCAATTTTATTTCATATTAATCTTTTTTTCACGTGAAAATCGTCTGATAGAAATTTAATTATTGTGCAAAGAATTTAATCGTGGATTTTTAATTTTTGGCATCTGCTATAACGAAAAATGTTTAAATTTAATAGGAAAAGTCTGTTAGAATTTTGGTTTTTTATCTCTATTTATTAAAATAATACGAATTTTTCAAATTTTAATATTTTGAGCTCTTTACAGCTGCTATTCAGATTTATACACAAAGTTTCAACTCTGTAAGTTATATAGTTTTTGAGAATGGCTCTGTGACAGACAGACAACGCAGCGGGAGTAATAGGGTTTCGTGAGATGAACGAAACCCTAAAAATGATATTCACCTACGTTCTGTAATCCGGACATTACATCGAGTATACCTTTAATCTCAGGCTAACCCGGACTGAATCGCCTTATTATTATAATTATACGCTGATATCGTTTCACTATATAAACATCGTAGTTAGATAACTGTAATTAACTGTCTTGTTTTTAACACTTTCCAACGTATACTTCTTTTTAATTGCTAAAAAGTGTATAATAAAAAGATTACAAACAGTAAACTAGGTTTTATTAGACTGTTGACATATGTTTCAGCTCAATCTGAGCCATTACCAAAACAAACAAAGATATTCTATAAATGCACGGTGTATGAAATTATTTGAAACGTAATCATTTAATTTTTCCCGTACTATCTAAACATTACGCTTGTTTTTTTGCTTTTTTTTTTACTTGGATGTTTATTTCTATATTTTTAACCATGGAGTAACTCGAGACACAATTTTGGTAAAATAAATGCTGTTGCATCGTTACATATTGTGTTTTTACGTGTTACAATCTCCATGGTTTCTCTTATAATGGATCGTATGGTGAAACATATGTCAACTGTCTAATAAAATCTATTTTACTGTTTATAATATTTCTATTTTACATGTTTTAGCAATTAAAAAGTAGTATATGATTACAAGGTGTTATGATTTGTTATACTTTCCAACGTAGTTGAAAAGTGTTTATGAATTCGGTTTGTCTGTCTGTTTGCCATCTGTCCTTGCTTTTACTCGCGTAACTAGCATTGCCACGCAATTGATATATGTTATTGAGGTTTACTATGGCATGTTTAGTATTGAAAATGAAGTGTGTAGCATTTATAGATCATTTACAGGGGCACTCATAAGAATTCCCTTACATTACGGTCTATGGGGGAAAATCGTTTGCGGTGTATTTTAATAATGTGACACTATTTCAAGCATATTGAAATTGATATATATCAATGTAGTGCACTACGAGAGGCTTACTATAAAATATGGTGGGCATAAAATTCAGCGTTCATTTACAGGGACACACAAAAAAATTCGGTTACAGTACTGTCTATGAACAGTAATTGTTAGAAGTGCGTTTTCAGTTGTGGTACGCGTTTTTAAATTTAACGAATTTTTTACGTATTACTTGGTGTGTATAAATGTCATAGATCGCATACAGGGTAGTACAAAGTTATCGAATACATTTCGGTTTATTGACTGAAATTGCTGAATAGGAATTTTTAACTGTACAATGCGTTTCCTAACTTAATTAAATTTTAGCATACTATGAAGTATATATATATTTGTAGCATTTTGACGAGGTTGAGATATTACGATGAATAATATTCGATGAAAAGATGGCAGTCCTTCAACTATATAGCAAGTTGCAGTCGAATTTAGCGAGTATGGCGAAGTAGTAAGGCAATGAAATGATTCCACCTAAGTTTTAAAATAAATCCAGCCAATCTCCAGACGAATAATTTTATTAGAAGACGAACAACACAGAACAATTCCCAAAAGGTCTAAAACTTATAGCCCTCGGGCTAACGTTGCTTCACTTCATTGAATTAAGATGTTACTGGGCCAGTTGAATATTCTACGTTCATACAAATACCAGACACATTTGTTTAGCTTCCGAAAACGTCAAAAATCCGCCGCTCCGACCGGCGCAGGCGAGTTTTGATCTCTCCGCGGAAACATACACAGAATTACGTCACGAGCGCTCAACCCAATGAGTGAGAAGCTAGCTCCAGCCCAACGAATGAGGCTAGAGGGCGAGGCTAAAACATTAAAGAATCCCTTACTTTGGTGCGGACCAATTTAGAAGTTAAAATCCCAAGCGCGCGAAAGAATCAGAGTAATAATAATAATAAGAAGAAGAAGAAAATGGCTTTAAAAACATTCGAAATGAGAACGCGTCTCAGAATTTTATAGATTGGGGAACTGATAAAAGTTACGAATGATCTTAAATTTTAGATTAAGATTTGGAATAAAATAATTATTAATATACGGATATTTACTTTTAAAAGGACTTTAAATAGGAATAGATATTATTAAGAATTAAGGAAATACTGACTATGACAGAAGTTAGATTAATTTTAAAAGATTAATGCGAATAAAATGGAAGGATACGAAGGAAATAAATTTTTA
Source organism: Maratus michaelseni (assembly GCA_963931845.1). Taxonomy (NCBI): domain Eukaryota; kingdom Metazoa; phylum Arthropoda; class Arachnida; order Araneae; family Salticidae; genus Maratus; species Maratus michaelseni. The sequence continues at coordinate 58,432,470 of OZ007596.1, forward strand.
TATAACATTATCCCCCCCCCCCTAAAAATCCGAATGACGGGTAGATCCGTTGATCTAAAAGTTCATTAAGGCAAGCAAGAATTTGGATTACAAAATATTTATCTGGTATTCTAGTTAATGCCAAAAATTCTTTGATTTTATTAAAGTTAATTCAATAGTTATTTTTGTAAACGCGAACCTCTGGGAATTGTTTAAATACAGAAATACATACAATTACAATATAAATAAGTTAGTAACAAATAATTTTTTTTTTCTCTTCAAACATAAATAGTGAAAAGGATGAATATGAAGTAAACAAAACATTTTTGTCTAAGCAGTGAAAAGTATAAATGTCTAATAGTCCTCTTAATCAGTAACAGTCTGAGTCATAGACCTCTCATTTCCAATAAAGTTTGAAGGCACAGATATATCAAGTATTAGCCAGTTGTATAGTTTCCGGCAATACAGTGTATTGATTCTGTAGTAGGATAATTCCAGTTAATCATAAAGTTCAAAAACATAAGAAAGTTACATCACCACTAAGTTCAATAAACAATTAAAGTACTGGTTTGTGATGCTGGATAAGTTTTGTGCCTTGATAAGTAGGTATAGCTTGATAAGTTTTATGCCTTGATAAGTAGGCATAGCATGATAAGTTTTATGCCTTGATAAGTAGGCATAGCTTGATAAGTGCACTTATTAAGTGAAGTCCAGTCAGTTAATAATGTTCCATCAATTAGATATGAGTATTAGATGTTTTGCTAGTAAGATGTGACTTTTTATCATCAACTAATATACTATCAGTGGTTCTCTTTTATCACCATTCTCAAGAATATTCTCTTTTATAATCTTATCACATAATAAATAACAACAACAATTATAAAAACAACATAATAATATCAACAATAACAAACAACTTCAAAATAATACTAAATCAGTAATTCATCTGTATATAATTTTAATTCCTCATTCTTTTTCAATGTCAGTGAGGAATGAAAATATACTTAATAAAATGAAACAAAAATAATAAATAGTAAACTAAGAAATATCTGTGAAAAATTATCAACAATTCAGTAAGATAATGTGCTCTCTGTTTTCAGTCAAACAAGAGAAACATAAGCTGCTCAATGTAAATAAGACCTTGAAGTTGTATGGTGGATAATAAGTTTAATTATTACTATTAGTAGAGAGTTTTATTCTATTATTATAATTTAATTTAATCCAGTGAATTTTTATTCAATTTATTTTAATTTAATGTATTATTCTAATCTAATTTGCTATTCCAATTTACTTTATTGTTCTAATTCAATTCAATCCAATATAAAAAATTCTTAACTCAAATCAACTAATTTACGCCTGCATAAAAAGTTAACTCAAGCAAAAATATTGGCAGTAATATTCTTGGGAATTCCTATATTCAAGAACGTACTGTTATACAGAAGAGAATTGATTAGTCAATTATAATTTGATTTCATTAAATTTAGTTAATTTTTGCTTTACTAAGTTTAATATTAAGCTATTGATTTAACATTAGTTTGTTGTTGCTCATGGGATAACTTTAATTTGTCAGGAGGGTAATAAGGGCGTAATTTTGATACATGGACTATTTCAGTAAATTTATTTTGAGTCTGTCTATTAATTTCAATCTTTTTTCGAAAGTACTTATCCAAATCATTGAGATCATTTAATTTCATAGAAGCAAATTCTGAAAATCGAGGAACATGAACAGTCATGAATTTTTCAGTAAGAATATCAGTTATTTTGTCAAAAGTTTTACATTCTAAACATTCATTGATAAATACCTTCAGAGCCTCTCCTTTCAAATATTTTGAAATATTTTTAATCTTCCAATTTTCCTCTTTCTTTTCAGAAAGGCATGTTTTGTCAAAATGGTTTAACCAAGATTGAATGTTCATTCCAGATTCGAAATCAAAAGGAATGATGTTTATTTCGTTTTCACTCATTTTGTGATCACCAAGGACTTTTACAAGTCCAGATCGCAATAACATTAATATAAAAATTAAAGAGAATTAACACAACAGATGTAAAATAAAATTTTAATTAAATAACAAATGTAAATACCTCCATCTCTAATAAATAATGATAGTAATAATAATAATACAACATATAAGAAAATCTGAGCGAAACTTAAATAACATAAAAATAAATAAAATAATAAATAATACATACAATAATAACTTTTTTCAACTTACGTAATTCCGTTCACAAGTTGTCTGCCTGTTTACTTTTTGAAATTTTAATACGACCAATAATTTTATTAATTAATTTGTAGAATGATAATTTTTTATCATTTTTTTCTGTAAAAGAAAATATTATTTTAGATTATTCCGTCACAATTGAGATTTTTGTAGAACATTCACACAGGCTGGTATCTGGTGTTTCCAGATATACGATTCCATCACTTTTTGAAATACTCGATGCACATCCCGTGAGAATAAATCACATCACACACGCCGCAGTGAATATGCACAGTAGCACCCGGCAATACATTCGCAGATCCTCCTTCCATCAGAACATTGGCATAGTTCAGCGCAAGTTCACAGCATCCTGACCGGCTTTTTTGTAGCATTTTGACGAGGTTGAGATATTACGATGAATAATATTCGATGAAAAGATGGCAGTCCTTCAACTATATAGCAAGTTGCAGTCGAATTTAGCGAGTATGGCGAAGTAGTAAGGCAATGAAATGATTCCACCTAAGTTTTCCAATAAATCCAGCCAATCTCCAGACGAATAATTTTATTAGAAGACGAACAACACAGAACAATTCCCAAAAGGTCTAAAACTTATAGCCCTCGGGCTAACGTTGCTTCACTTCATTGAATTAAGATGTTACTGGGCCAGTTGAATATTCTACGGTCATACAAATACCAGACACATTTGTTTAGCTTCCGAAAACGTCAAAAATCCGCCGCTCCGACCGGCGCAGGCGAGTTTTGATCTCTCCGCGGAAACATACGCATAATTACGTCACGAGCGCTCAATCCAATGAGTGAGAAGCTAGCTCCAGCCCAACGAGTGAGGCTAGAGGCCGAGGCTAAAACATTAAAGAATCCCTTACTTTGGTGCGGACCAATTTAGAAGTTAAAATCCCAAGCGCGCGAAAGAATCAGAGCAATAATAATAATAATAATAAAAAGAAAATGGCTTTAAAAACATTAGAAATGAGAACGCGTCTCAGAATTTTATAGATTGGGGAACTGATAAAAGTTACGAATGATCTTAAATTTTAGATTAAGATTTGGAATAAAAAAATTATTAATATACGGATATTTACTTTTAAAAGGACTTTAAATAGGAATAGATATTATTAAGAATTAAGGAAATACTGACTATGACAGAAGTTAGATTAATTTTAAAAGATTAATGCGAATAAAATGGAAGGATACGAAGGAAATAAATTTTTATATAACATTATCCCCCCCCCCCCTAAAAATCCGAATGACGGGTAGATCCGTTGATCTACAAGTTCATTAAGGCAAGCAAGAATTTGGATTACAAAATATTTATCTGGTATTCTAGTTAATGCCAAAAATTCTTGGATTTTATTAAAGTTAATTCAATAGTTATTTTTGTAAACGCGAACCTCAGGGAATAGTTTAAGTACAGAAATACATACAATTACAATATAAATAAAATAGTAACAAATAATTTTTTTTTCTCTTCAAACATAAATAGTGAAAAGGATGAATATGAAGAAAACAAAGCATTTTTGTCTAAGCAGTGAAAAGTATAAATGTCTAATAGTCCTCTTAATCAGTAACAGTCTGAGTCATAGACCTCTCATTTCCAATAAAGTTTGAAGGCACAGATATGTCAAGTATTTGCCAGTTGTATAGTTTCCGGCAATACAGTGTATTGATTCTGTAGTAGGATAATTCCAGTTAATCATAAAGTTCAAAAACATAAGAAAGTTTCATCACCACTAAGTTCAATAAACAATTAAAGTACTGGTTTGTGATGCTGGATAAGTTTTGTGCCTTGATAAGTAGGTATAGCTTGATAAGTTTTATGCCTTGATAAGTAGGCATAGCATGATAAGTTTTATGCCTTGATAAGTAGGCATAGCTTGATAAGTGCACTTATTAAGTGAAGTCCATTCAGTTAATAATGTTCCATCAATTAGATATGAGTATTAGATGTTTTGCTAGTAAGATGTGACTTTTTATCATCAACTAATATACTATCAGTGGTTCTCTTTTATCACCATTCTCAAGAATATTCTCTTTTATAATCTTATCACATAATAAATAACAACAACAATTATAATAACAACATAATAATATCAACAATAACAAACAACTTCAAAATAATACTAAATCAGTAATTCATCTGTATATAATTTTAATTCCTCATTCTTTTTCAATGTCAGTGAGGAATGAAAATATACTTAATAAAATGAAACAAAAATAATAAATAGTAAACTAAGAAATATCTGTGAAAAATTATGAAAAATTCAGTAAGATAATGTGCTCTCTGTTTTCAGTCAAACAAGAGAAACATAAGCTGCTCAATGTAAATAAGACCTTGAAGTGTATGGTGGATAATAAGTTTAATTATTACTATTAGTAGAGAGTTTTATTCTATTATTATAATTTAATTTAATCCAGTGAATTTTTATTCAATTTATTTTAATTTCATGTATTATTCTAATCTAATTTGCTATTCCAATTTACTTTATTGTTCTAATTCAATTCAATCCAATATAAAAAATTCTTAACTCAAATCAACTAATTTACGCCTGCATAAAAAGTTAACTCAAGCAAAAATATTGGCAGTAATATTCTTGGGAATTCCTATATTCAAGAACGTATTGTTATACAGAAGAGAATTGATTAGTCAATTATAATTTGATTTCATTAAATTTAGTTAATTTTTGCTTTACTAAGTTTAATATTAAGCTATTGATTTAACATTAGTTTGTTGTTGCTCATGGGATAACTTTAATTTGTCAGGAGGGTAACAAGGGCGTAATTTTGATACATGGACTATTTCAGTAAATTTATTTTGAGTCTGTCTATTAATTTCAACCTTTTTTCGAAAGTACTTATCCAAATCATTGAGATAATTTAATTTCATAGAAGCAAATTCTGAAAATCGAGGAACATGAACAGTTATGAATTTTTCAGTAAGAATATCAGTTATTTTGTCAAAAGTTTTACATTCTAAACATTCATTGATAAATACCTTCAGAGCCTCTCCTTTCAAATATTTTGAAATATTTTTAATCTTCCAATTTTCCTCTTTCTTTTCAGAAAGGCATGTTTTGTCAAAATGGTTTAACCAAGATTGAATGTTCATTCCAGATTCGAAATCAAAAGGAATGGTGTTTATTTCGTTTTCACTCATTTTGTGATCACCAAGGACTTTTACAAGTCCAGATCGCAATAACATTAATATAAAAATTAAAGAGAATTAACACAACAGATGTAAAATAAAATTTTAATTAAATAACAAATGTAAATACCTCCATCTCTAATAAATAATGATAGTAATAATAATAATACAACAAATAAGAAAATCTGAGCGAAACTTAAATAACATAAAAATAAATAAAATAATAAATAATACATACAATAATAACTTTTTTCAACTTACGTAATTCCGTTCACAAGTTGTCTGCCTGTTTACTTTTTGAAATTTTAATACGACCAATAATTTTATTAATTAATTTGTAGAATGATAATTTTTTATCATTTTTTTCTGTAAAAGAAAATATTATTTTAGATTATTCCGTCACAATTGAGATTTTTGTAGAACATTCACACAGGCTGGTATCTGGTGTTTCCAGATATACGATTCCATCACTTTTTGAAATACTCGATGCACATCCCGTGAGAATAAATCACATCACACACGCCGCAGTGAATATGCACAGTAGCACCCGGCAATACATTCGCAGATCCTCCTTCCATCAGAACATTGGCATAGTTCAGTGCAAGTTCACAGCATCCTGGCAGGCTTTTTTGTAGCATTTTGACGAGGTTGAGATATTACGATGAATAATATTCGATGAAAAGATGGCAGTCCTTCAACTATATAGCAAGTTGCAGTCGAATTTAGCGAGTATGGCGAAGTAGTAAGGCAATGAAATGATTCCACCTAAGTTTTCAAATAAATCCAGCCAATCTCCAGACGAATAATTTTATTAGAAGACGAACAACACAGAACAATACCCAAAAGGTCTAAAACTTATAGCCCTCGGGCTAACGTTGCTTCACTTCATTGAATTAAGATGTTACTGGGCCAGTTGAATATTCTACGGTCATACAAATACCAGACACATTTGTTTAGCTTCCGAAAACGTCAAAAATCCGCCGCTTCGACCGGCGCAGGCGAGTTTTGATCTCTCCGCGGAAACATACACAGAATTACGTCACGAGCGCTCAATCCAATGAGTGAGAAGCTAGCTCCAGCCCAACGAGTGAGGCTAGAGGCCGAGGCTAAAACATTAAAGAATCCCTTACTTTGGTGCGGACCAATTTAGAAGTTAAAATCCCAAGCGCGCGAAAGAATCAGAGCAATAATAATAATAATAATAAAAAGAAAATGGCTTTAAAAACATTCGAAATGAGAACGCGTCTCAGAATTTTATAGATTGGGGAACTGATAAAAGTTACGAATGATCTTAAATTTTAGATTAAGATTTGGAATAAAATAATTATTAATATACGGATATTTACTTTTAAAAGGACTTTAAATAGGAATAGATATTATTAAGAATTAAGGAAATACTGACTATGACAGAAGTTAGATTAATTTTAAAAGATTAATGCGAATAAAATGGAAGGATACGAAGGAAATAAATTTTTATATAACATTATCCCCCCCCCCCTAAAAATCCGAATGACGGGTAGATCCGTTGATCTACAAGTTCATTAAGGCAAGCAAGAATTTGGATTACAAAATATTTATCTGGTATTCTAGTTAATGCCAAAGATTTTATTAAAGTTAATTCAATATTTATTTTTGTAAACGCGAACCTCAGGGAATTGTTTAAATACAGAAATACATACAATTACAATATAAATAAAATAGTAACAAATAATTTTTTTTTCTCTTCAAACATAAATAGTGAAAAGGATGAATATGAAGTAAACAAAGCATTTTTGTCTAAGCAGTGAAAAGTATAAATGTCTAATAGTCCTCTTAATCAGTAACAGTCTGAGTCATAGACCTCTCATTTCCAATAAAGTTTGAAGGCACAGATATGTCAAGTATTAGCCAGTTGTATAGTTTCCGGCAATACAGTGTATTGATTCTGTAGTAGGATAATTCCAGTTAATCATAAAGTTCAAAAACATAAGAAAGTTTCATCACCACTAAGTTCAATAAACAATTAAAGTACTGGTTTGTGATGCTGGATAAGTTTTGTGCCTTGATAAGTAGGTATAGCTTGATAAGTTTTATGCCTTGATAAGTAGGCATAGCATGATAAGTTTTATGCCTTGATAAGTAGGCATAGCTTGATAAGTGCACTTATTAAGTGAAGTCCATTCAGTTAATAATGTTCCATCAATTAGATATGAGTATTAGATGTTTTGCTAGTAAGATGTAACTTTTTATCATCAACTAATATACTATCAGTGGTTCTCTTTTATCACCATTCTCAAGAATATTCTCTTTTATAATCTTATCACATAATAAATAACAACAACAATTATAATAACAACATAATAATATCAACAATAACAAACAACTTCAAAATAATACTAAATCAGTAATTCATCTGTATATAATTTTAATTCCTCATTCTTTTTCAATGTCAGTGAGGAATGAAAATATACTTAATAAAATGAAACAAAAATAATAAATAGTAAACTAAGAAATATCTGTGAAAAATTATGAACAATTCAGTAAGATAATGTGCTCTCTGTTTTCAGTCAAACAAGAGAAACATAAGCTGCTCAATGTAAATAAGACCTTGAAGTGTATGGTGGATAATAAGTTTAATTATTACTATTAGTAGAGAGTTTTATTCTATTATTATAATTTAATTTAATCCAGTGAATTTTTATTCAATTTATTTTAATTTCATGTATTATTCTAATCTAATTTGCTATTCCAATTTACTTTATTGTTCTAATTCAATTCAATCCAATATAAAAAATTCTTAACTCAAATCAACTAATTTACGCCTGCATAAAAAGTTAACTCAAGCAAAAATATTGGCAGTAATATTCTTGGGAATTCCTATATTCAAGAACGTATTGTTATACAGAAGAGAATTGATTAGTCAATTATAATTTGATTTCATTAAATTTAGTTAATTTTTGCTTTACTAAGTTTAATATTAAGCTATTGATTTAACATTAGTTTGTTGTTGCTCATGGGATAACTTTAATTTGTCAGGAGGGTAATAAGGGCGTAATTTTGATACATGGACTATTTCAGTAAATTTATTTTGAGTCTGTCTATTAATTTCAACCTTTTTTCGAAAGTACTTATCCAAATCATTGAGATAATTTAATTTCATAGAAGCAAATTCTGAAAATCGAGGAACATGAACAGTTATGAATTTTTCAGTAAGAATATCAGTTATTTTGTCAAAAGTTTTACATTCTAAACATTCATTGATAAATACCTTCAGAGCCTCTCCTTTCAAATATTTTGAAATATTTTTAATCTTCCAATTTTCCTCTTTCTTTTCAGAAAGGCATGTTTTGTCAAAATGGTTTAACCAAGATTGAATGTTCATTCCAGATTCGAAATCAAAAGGAATGATGTTTATTTCGTTTTCACTCATTTTGTGATCACCAAGGACTTTTACAAGTCCAGATCGCAATAACATTAATATAAAAATTAAAGAGAATTAACACAACAGATGTAAAATAAAATTTTAATTAAATAACAAATGTAAATACCTCCATCTCTAATAAATAATGATAGTAATAATAATAATACAACAAATAAGAAAATCTGAGCGAAACTTAAATAACATAAAAATAAATAAAATAATAAATAATACATACAATAATAACTTTTTTCAACTTACGTAATTCCGTTCACAAGTTGTCTGCCTGTTTACTTTTTGAAATTTTAATACGACCAATAATTTTATTAATTAATTTGTAGAATGATAATTTTTTATCATTTTTTTCTGTAAAAGAAAATATTATTTTAGATTATTCCGTCACAATTGAGATTTTTGTAGAACATTCACACAGGCTGGTATCTGGTGTTTCCAGATATACGATTCCATCACTTTTTGAAATACTCGATGCACATCCCGTGAGAATAAATCACATCACACACGCCGCAGTGAATATGCACAGTAGCACCCGGCAATACATTCGCAGATCCTCCTTCCATCAGAACATTGGCATAGTTCAGCGCAAGTTCACAGCATCCTGACAGGCTTTTTTGTAGCATTTTGACGAGGTTTAGATATTACGATGAATAATATTCGATGAAAAGATGGCAGTCCTTCAACTATATAGCAAGTTGCAGTCGAATTTAGCGAGTATGGCGAAGTAGTAAGGCAATGAAATGATTCCACCTAAGTTTTCCAATAAATCCAGCCAATCTCCAGACGAATAATTTTATTAGAAGACGAACAACACAGAACAATACCCAAAAGGTCTAAAACTTATAGCCCTCGGGCTAACGTTGCTTCACTTCATTGAATTAAGATGTTACTGGGCCAGTTGAATATTCTACGGTCATACAAATACCAGACACATTTGTTTAGCTTCCGAAAACGTCAAAAATCCGCCGCTCCGACCGGCGCAGGCGAGTTTTGATCTCTCCGCGGAAACATACACAGAATTACGTCACGAGCGCTCAATCCAATGAGTGAGAAGCTAGCTCCAGCCCAACGAGTGAGGCTAGAGGCCGAGGCTAAAACATTAAAGAATCCCTTACTTTGGTGCGGACCAATTTAGAAGTTAAAATCCCAAGCGCGCGAAAGAATCAGAGCAATAATAATAATAATAATAAAAAGAAAATGGCTTTAAAAACATTCGAAATGAGAACGCGTCTCAGAATTTTATAGATTGGGGAACTGATAAAAGTTACGAATGATCTTAAATTTTAGATTAAGATTTGGAGTAAAATAATTATTAATATACGGATATTTACTTTTAAAAGGACTTTAAATAGGAATAGATATTATTAAGAATTAAGGAAATACTGACTATGACAGAAGTTAGATTAATTTTAAAAGATTAATGCGAATAAAATGGAAGGATACGAAGGAAATAAATTTTTATATAACATTATCCCCCCCCCCCTAAAAATCCGAATGACGGGTAGATCCGTTGATCTACAAATTCATTAAGGCAAGCAAGAATTTGGATTACAAAATATTTATCTGGTATTCTAGTTAATGCCAAAGATTTTATTAAAGTTAATTCAATATTTATTTTTGTAAACGTGAACCTCAGGGAATTGTTTAAATACAGAAATACATACAATTACAATATAAATAAAATAGTAACAAATAATTTTTTTTTCTCTTCAAACATAAATAGTGAAAAGGATGAATATGAAGTAAACAAAGCATTTTTGTCTAAGCAGTGAAAAGTATAAATGTCTAATAGTCCTCTTAATCAGTAACAGTCTGAGTCATAGACCTCTCATTTCCAATAAAGTTTGAAGGCACAGATATGTCAAGTATTAGCCAGTTGTATAGTTTCCGGCAATACAGTGTATTGATTCTGTAGTAGGATAATTCCAGTTAATCATAAAGTTCAAAAACATAAGAAAGTTTCATCACCACTAAGTTCAATAAACAATTAAAGTACTGGTTTGTGATGCTGGATAAGTTTTGTGCCTTGATAAGTAGGTATAGCTTGATAAGTTTTATGCCTTGATAAGTAGGCATAGCATGATAAGTTTTATGCCTTGATAAGTAGGCATAGCTTGATAAGTGCACTTATTAAGTGAAGTCCATTCAGTTAATAATGTTCCATCAATTAGATATGAGTATTAGATGTTTTGCTAGTAAGATGTGACTTTTTATCATCAACTAATATACTATCAGTGGTTCTCTTTTATCACCATTCTCAAGAATATTCTCTTTTATAATCTTATCACATAATAAATAACAACAACAATTATAATAACAACATAATAATATCAACAATAACAAACAACTTCAAAATAATACTAAATCAGTAATTCATCTGTATATAATTTTAATTCCTCATTCTTTTTCAATGTCAGTGAGGAATGAAAATATACTTAATAAAATGAAACAAAAATAATAAATAGTAAACTAAGAAATATCTGTGAAAAATTATGAACAATTCAGTAAGATAATGTGCTCTCTGTTTTCAGTCAAACAAGAGAAACATAAGCTGCTCAATGTAAATAAGACCTTGAAGTGTATGGTGGATAATAAGTTTAATTATTACTATTAGTAGAGAGTTTTATTCTATTATTATAATTTAATTTAATCCAGTGAATTTTTATTCAATTTATTTTAATTTCATGTATTATTCTAATCTAATTTGCTATTCCAATTTACTTTATTGTTCTAATTCAATTCAATCCAATATAAAAAATTCTTAACTCAAATCAACTAATTTACGCCTGCATAAAAAGTTAACTCAAGCAAAAATATTGGCAGTAATATTCTTGGGAATTCCTATATTCAAGAACGTATTGTTATACAGAAGAGAATTGATTAGTCAATTATAATTTGATTTCATTAAATTTAGTTAATTTTTGCTTTACTAAGTTTAATATTAAGCTATTGATTTAACATTAGTTTGTTGTTGCTCATGGGATAACTTTAATTTGTCAGGAGGGTAATAAGGGCGTAATTTTGATACATGGACTATTTCAGTAAATTTATTTTGAGTCTGTCTATTAATTTCAACCTTTTTTCGAAAGTACTTATCCAAATCATTGAGATAATTTAATTTCATAGAAGCAAATTCTGAAAATCGAGGAACATGAACAGTTATGAATTTTTCAGTAAGAATATCAGTTATTTTGTCAAAAGTTTTACATTCTAAACATTCATTGATAAATACCTTCAGAGCCTCTCCTTTCAAATATTTTGAAATATTTTTAATCTTCCAATTTTCCTCTTTCTTTTCAGAAAGGCATGTTTTGTCAAAATGGTTTAACCAAGATTGAATGTTCATTCCAGATTCGAAATCAAAAGGAATGATGTTTATTTCGTTTTCACTCATTTTGTGATCACCAAGGACTTTTACAAGTCCAGATCGCAATAACATTAATATAAAAATTAAAGAGAATTAACACAACAGATGTAAAATAAAATTTAAATTAAATAACAAATGTAAATACCTCCATCTCTAATAAATAATGATAGTAATAATAATAATACAACAAATAAGAAAATCTGAGCGAAACTTAAATAACATAAAAATAAATAAAATAATAAATAATACATACAATAATAACTTTTTTCAACTTACGTAATTCCGTTCACAAGTTGTCTGCCTGTTTACTTTTTGAAATTTTAATACGACCAATAATTTTATTAATTAATTTGTAGAATGATAATTTTTTATCATTTTTTTCTGTAAAAGAAAATATTATTTTAGATTATTCCGTCACAATTGAGATTTTTGTAGAACATTCACACAGGCTGGTATCTGGTGTTTCCAGATATACGATTCCATCACTTTTTGAAATACTCGATGCACATCCCGTGAGAATAAATCACATCACACACGCCGCAGTGAATATGCACAGTAGCACCCGGCAATACATTCGCAGATCCTCCTTCCATCAGAACATTGGCATAGTTCAGCGCAAGTTCACAGCATCCTGACAGGCTTTTTTGTAGCATTTTGACGAGGTTGAGATATTACGATGAATAATATTCGATGAAAAGATGGCAGTCCTTCAACTATATAGCAAGTTGCAGTCGAATTTAGCGAGTATGGCGAAGTAGTAAGGCAATGAAATGATTCCACCTAAGTTTTCCAATAAATCCAGCCAATCTCCAGACGAATAATTTTATTAGAAGACGAACAACACAGAACAATACCCAAAAGGTCTAAAACTTATAGCCCTCCGGCTAACGTTGCTTCACTTCATTGAATTAAGATGTTACTGGGCCAGTTGAATATTCTACGGTCATACAAATACCAGACACATTTGTTTAGCTTCCGAAAACGTCAAAAATCCGCCGCTCCGACCGGCGCAGGCGAGTTTTGATCTCTCCGCGGAAACATACACAGAATTACGTCACGAGCGCTCAATCCAATGAGTGAGAAGCTAGCTCCAGCCCAACGAGTGAGGCTAGAGGCCGAGGCTAAAACATTAAAGAATCCCTTACTTTGGTGCGGACCAATTTAGAAGTTAAAATCCCAAGCGCGCGAAAGAATCAGAGCAATAATAATAATAATAATAAAAAGAAAATGGCTTTAAAAACATTCGAAATGAGAACGCGTCTCAGAATTTTATAGATTGGGGAACTGATAAAAGTTACGAATGATCTTAAATTTTAGATTAAGATTTGGAATAAAATAATTATTAATATACGGATATTTACTTTTAAAAGGACTTTAAATAGGAATAGATATTATTAAGAATTAAGGAAATACTGACGATGACAGAAGTTAGATTAATTTTAAAAGATTAATGCGAATAAAATGGAAGGATACGAAGGAAATAAATTTTTATATAACATTATCCCCCCCCCCCTAAAAATCCGAATGACGGGTAGATCCGTTGATCTACAAGTTCATTAAGGCAAGCAAGAATTTGGATTACAAAATATTTATCTGGTATTCTAGTTAATGCCAAAGATTTTATTAAAGTTAATTCAATATTTATTTTTGTAAACGCGAACCTCAGGGAATTGTTTAAATACAGAAATACATACAATTACAATATAAATAAAATAGTAACAAATAATTTTTTTTTCTCTTCAAACATAAATAGTGAAAAGGATGAATATGAAGTAAACAAAGCATTTTTGTCTAAGCAGTGAAAAGTATAAATGTCTAATAGTCCTCTTAATCAGTAACAGTCTGAGTCATAGACCTCTCATTTCCAATAAAGTTTGAAGGCACAGATATGTCAAGTATTAGCCAGTTGTATAGTTTCCGGCAATACAGTGTATTGATTCTGTAGTAGGATAATTCCAGTTAATCATAAAGTTCAAAAACATAAGAAAGTTTCATCACCACTAAGTTCAATAAACAATTAAAGTACTGGTTTGTGATGCTGGATAAGTTTTGTGCCTTGATAAGTAGGTATAGCTTGATAAGTTTTATGCCTTGATAAGTAGGCATAGCATGATAAGTTTTATGCCTTGATAAGTAGGCATAGCTTGATAAGTGCACTTATTAAGTGAAGTCCATTCAGTTAATAATGTTCCATCAATTAGATATGAGTATTAGATGTTTTGCTAGTAAGATGTGACTTTTTATCATCAACTAATATACTATCAGTGGTTCTCTTTTATCACCATTCTCAAGAATATTCTCTTTTATAATCTTATCACATAATAAATAACAACAACAATTATAATAACAACATAATAATATCAACAATAACAAACAACTTCAAAATAATACTAAATCAGTAATTCATCTGTATATAATTTTAATTCCTCATTCTTTTTCAATGTCAGTGAGGAATGAAAATATACTTAATAAAATGAAACAAAAATAATAAATAGTAAACTAAGAAATATCTGTGAAAAATTATGAACAATTCAGTAAGATAATGTGCTCTCTGTTTTCAGTCAAACAAGAGAAACATAAGCTGCTCAATGTAAATAAGACCTTGAAGTGTATGGTGGATAATAAGTTTAATTATTACTATTAGTAGAGAGTTTTATTCTATTATTATAATTTAATTTAATCCAGTGAATTTTTATTCAATTTATTTTAATTTCATGTATTATTCTAATCTAATTTGCTATTCCAATTTACTTTATTGTTCTAATTCAATTCAATCCAATATAAAAAATTCTTAACTCAAATCAACTAATTTACGCCTGCATAAAAAGTTAACTCAAGCAAAAATATTGGCAGTAATATTCTTGGGAATTCCTATATTCAAGAACGTATTGTTATACAGAAGAGAATTGATTAGTCAATTATAATTTGATTTCATTAAATTTAGTTAATTTTTGCTTTACTAAGTTTAATATTAAGCTATTGATTTAACATTAGTTTGTTGTTGCTCATGGGATAACTTTAATTTGTCAGGAGGGTAATAAGGGCGTAATTTTGATACATGGACTATTTCAGTAAATTTATTTTGAGTCTGTCTATTAATTTCAACCTTTTTTCGAAAGTACTTATCCAAATCATTGAGATAATTTAATTTCATAGAAGCAAATTCTGAAAATCGAGGAACATGAACAGTTATGAATTTTTCAGTAAGAATATCAGTTATTTTGTCAAAAGTTTTACATTCTAAACATTCATTGATAAATACCTTCAGAGCCTCTCCTTTCAAATATTTTGAAATATTTTTAATCTTCCAATTTTCCTCTTTCTTTTCAGAAAGGCATGTTTTGTCAAAATGGTTTAACCAAGATTGAATGTTCATTCCAGATTCGAAATCAAAAGGAATGATGTTTATTTCGTTTTCACTCATTTTGTGATCACCAAGGACTTTTACAAGTCCAGATCGCAATAACATTAATATAAAAATTAAAGAGAATTAACACAACAGATGTAAAATAAAATTTTAATTAAATAACAAATGTAAATACCTCCATCTCTAATAAATAATGATAGTAATAATAATAATACAACAAATAAGAAAATCTGAGCGAAACTTAAATAACATAAAAATAAATAAAATAATAAATAATACATACAATAATAACTTTTTTCAACTTACGTAATTCCGTTCACAAGTTGTCTGCCTGTTTACTTTTTGAAATTTTAATACGACCAATAATTTTATTAATTAATTTGTAGAATGATAATTTTTTATCATTTTTTTCTGTAAAAGAAAATATTATTTTAGATTATTCCGTCACAATTGAGATTTTTGTAGAACATTCACACAGGCTGGTATCTGGTGTTTCCAGATATACGATTCCATCACTTTTTGAAATACTCGATGCACATCCCGTGAGAATAAATCACATCACACACGCCGCAGTGAATATGCACAGTAGCACCCGGCAATACATTCGCAGATCCTCCTTCCATCAGAACATTGGCATAGTTCAGCGCAAGTTCACAGCATCCTGACAGGCTTTTTTGTAGCATTTTGACGAGGTTGAGATATTACGATGAATAATATTCGATGAAAAGATGGCAGTCCTTCAACTATATAGCAAGTTGCAGTCGAATTTAGCGAGTATGGCGAAGTAGTAAGGCAATGAAATGATTCCACCTAAGTTTTCCAATAAATCCAGCCAATCTCCAGACGAATAATTTTATTAGAAGACGAACAACACAGAACAGTACCCAAAAGGTCTAAAACTTATAGCCCTCGGGCTAACGTTGCTTCACTTCATTGAATTAAGATGTTACTGGGCCAGTTGAATATTCTACGGTCATACAAATACCAGACACATTTGTTTAGCTTCCGAAAACGTCAAAAATCCGCCGCTCCGACCGACGCAGGCGAGTTTTGATCTCTCCGCGGAAACATACACAGAATTACGTCACGAGCGCTCAATCCAATGAGTGAGAAGCTAGCTCCAGCCCAACGAGTGAGGCTAGAGGCCGAGGCTAAAACATTAAAGAATCCCTTACTTTGGTGCGGACCAATTTAGAAGTTAAAATCCCAAGCGCGCGAAAGAATCAGAGCAATAATAATAATAATAATAAAAAGAAAATGGCTTTAAAAACATTCGAAATGAGAACGCGTCTCAGAATTTTATAGATTGGGGAACTGATAAAAGTTACGAATGATCTTAAATTTTAGATTAAGATTTGGAGTAAAATAATTATTAATATACGGATATTTACTTTTAAAAGGACTTTAAATAGGAATAGATATTATTAAGAATTAAGGAAATACTGACTATGACAGAAGTTAGATTAATTTTAAAAGATTAATGCGAATAAAATGGAAGGATACGAAGGAAATAAATTTTTATATAACATTATCCCCCCCCCCCTAAAAATCCGAATGACGGGTAGATCCGTTGATCTACAAATTCATTAAGGCAAGCAAGAATTTGGATTACAAAATATTTATCTGGTATTCTAGTTAATGCCAAAGATTTTATTAAAGTTAATTCAATATTTATTTTTGTAAACGTGAACCTCAGGGAATTGTTTAAATACAGAAATACATACAATTACAATATAAATAAAATAGTAACAAATAATTTTTTTTTCTCTTCAAACATAAATAGTGAAAAGGATGAATATGAAGTAAACAAAGCATTTTTGTCTAAGCAGTGAAAAGTATAAATGTCTAATAGTCCTCTTAATCAGTAACAGTCTGAGTCATAGACCTCTCATTTCCAATAAAGTTTGAAGGCACAGATATGTCAAGTATTAGCCAGTTGTATAGTTTCCGGCAATACAGTGTATTGATTCTGTAGTAGGATAATTCCAGTTAATCATAAAGTTCAAAAACATAAGA